>JAPWDS010000002.1:0-2674493 GCA_028828255.1 Penicillium fimorum
TCTCATGTAGGCATCAATAGCCGCACTGAACGCCGCAAAACCGGCGCAACCAAATGCAGCAGCCTGGGGACCGGCCTTTGCACCGAGAATACCACCAGTAACACAACCAGCAGCAACACTGTTGGTAAGATCGTTCTTTGCGCGGAGGCCTTCGATACAGCACTCAGTTCCGGAGTAGAGCGCACCGACGATACCGAAGTTCTTAGCAGAGGACCAGGAGCGGGCTCCCATGTCCTTGAAACCGCGACGGACTTGGTCGCGCCAGGGGAGGTCGGCGATGGCGCGGCCCTGGGGTGTGAAGGTCGAGTCGTAGGACATCTAGAGCGGGTAGATGTTAGGTATGGACATTTGGACATCAATTATTCAATTCAACTTACACTGGCCATGAAGAGACCGAAGGCACCACCAAGACCGAAACCCATGGTACCTGAGATGACTGTCTTGATAGGACAAGATTCCATACCACGTTGCATCTATAGCAAGTTTCATTAGAATTAGACCCAAGGCACATCGTAATCGAGGACGAACCATCTTGACCATAGCCTGCTCTTGTTCATTCATTCCCTGGGTGTCCTGGTTACCTCCCAGTGTTGCCATCGGCATTGCGGCGGTGCCTGTGGTGAGTGGAAAAGCCATGTTGAAAGCTGATGTGGCTAAGATTTTGATTGAATATGGTCGTAGATCGTATTCGCTGGATCGGATCCAAGCTGGCCTGAATGATCAATCCACTGGACCTCGGCGAGAAAATTAAGCGCGTAAGTAAGTAAAATACAGAACGCGGAGATCTTGCGGAGGCGAGTAACTGAACCGCAAATTTATTTTACGGGGAACTAGGAAAGCCTTAGGCGCAGTTCTGCACGTGATATTCCGGCTCCGCAAAATCATCGTGTCGTTATCGGGACAAGCTGTATGATACATTATTATTGAACCTGAGAAGAGCTGTTGTTTACATGGCATTCTTAAGAATAAATGGCATAAAAATCTTGGAAACTCGTTGTATTCATAAAAGTAGAGAACAAAAAAAAGTAGTATTCATCGTGACCAAATCAACAACTGGTATTTCAAAGGCAAAGAAAGGAAAGAAAATGCATCGACAAGAGAAGAAGCAACGCTCTCGTATGGTATAATTGGAAAGTCGTAGCCCTACGTAATTCCGCAGATAGGGCCGAAGAAGAGGTAGCAAGTATATACATGAAAGGACAGAAAGAACCGAAACTAGTCCTTCTTGCTGTCCTTGCGACTGAGCGAAGGAGAGGCAGTTCGCTCTGGAGAAGGTGAAAGCGAGCGCTCCCATTCTGCCATCAGATTGGATGCAGTCCGTTGAAGCTTGGAGGGGGCCAGCTTGGTGATTGCAGGCCAGGGAATGCCTTCGGAGACACCAGAATCAAGTGTAGAAGAAGCCGTGTTTAAATCGCCAAAGCTAGGAGCGTGGTCAGCGCATGACGAGGTTGTCATAGATGAAATCAGAAAAGGTCGAACGGTACCTAGCGCTGGTTCGAGGGCTGCTACCCTGTGTGATGGGTGACTGATCACGTTTCGATGCGACTGTTGATCGGCTCGATGAGGGCGTGTGCGTCTTCTGCGCGGATAGGGGCGTGTCCCAGCTATCCCAATTGTCGAGATCTTCATCCTGCACGTCGATTGAGTTACTAGAGAGGTGATCGCGCTGTCCGGCTTCGTTCGCCTCGTTTCGGTGGCCGGCTTTGTTGTCGGAGGGGGTGCGCGGAGCGTTCGGAGACTTCTGAGCGGGTGTATCAATGCCGAATTCGTTCCAGAAAGACGTGGAAATTTCCGCCGGCTTGGTGTCTTTACCAGTTTTTGTCTCGGCCGCTGGCCCCCTTCCCCGCGAAGACGATGACGACGATGATCGTGATAGCTTGCCGTCCGCTAGCAACCGTTCTCGACTCCGGGATCCCGCCAATGAATCCCGCTTGCGACCATTTGGTGGTGCCAATGAGTTGGGTGAGTTTCGTGTTTGTGTGCCGTTGATTCCTTCTTCGCCCACCGTAGCTTGTCGGATATCTTCCAAAAATGTCCACAGACCCTCGCGGAGATCGGATGCCATTTGTTTGCCTGTGCGCACCAAGGCCTCCCGCGAAGGAGGAGGAAGAGTCTTCTGCCACTGTGCAAGTAGATGTTCTGGTACCTGGCTCTCATCTAGTTGTGCACTCATCATAGCTGCATTGTTGCGGTCGACCGATGGTAATGTTGCAGACCGCGGAGTGCGTCCCACACGTTCTGCTGAGGGGCCTGAGTCTCCCCGGGAAGAAATGCTGGGACTTGAGACCGGCGACAAAAGAGATAAAGTCCGTGTATGTGCGCCGTGAAACACTCGCCGACCATTAGTCCCAATCTTGGTTCCTGGTGCGGCAGCAGCACGCACACTAGCCCGTCGGTCTAGATCTCGGCTCCTCCGTTCCTGTGATACCGTGGAGCTCGTGACCGAGCTCATGCTCTGTTCCCGGGCGTGTGAACTCGGAACCTCGGGTGTAGCGAAATCAGGCGATCGGAGGGGGATGAGTGGCTCGGCGTGGTTGATCTCCGCCCGCTTCCTGGACTTTTCAGACATTGCCCATTGCCTTTTAATTGTCACTAGGTCTGCTTCGGCTTGTGTGAGCTCCTCGCGAAGCTCCATGACCTTCCGTTCCTGCGAGGCAATGGCCCGCAGGAAATCATAGCCATCATCTGGGACATCAAATGCCATAGGTGTTCCCGAAGGCTGAGGGGGGGGGAGGGACGAGTGGCTGACTGCGTAACTGGGGTTATGGAGTCGGGGGAGGTGACGTTGAAATCAGATGTTTCAGGATCGTTCAGGTTGATGGGGAAGTTCAGGGTGAGGCGTTTGGCATGACGGGCCGTACGAGGTAGTGAACCTTTTTTTCTGAGCGAGAGATGATGAGCGTGAGAGAGAGGAGAACTGTTCGGAAGCAGAGTCCGGCACAGTTGAAATCTGGTCCGGAAATGGACCATAGACCAGGCTCTCCGCTCCCGGAAGACTCTCCATTGTGGACCAGCCAGTAGGAGAGATCAAAATAATTCAAAAAGTCATAAGAGAAACAAACAAAATCAGCAAAATGCAATGACAGAGGAGCGTTGAGAAGGGGAAAAAGAATAGCTCTTAGTCTCCTGAGTCCAGCCCACAGCGGGTCCCCACAGTCCACGGGTTGTGTTTCAGGGGGAATTAATTAGCCTACAGGTCTTGGCACCGAGGTAGACTATAGACACCTGGTACTTTAATTTGGACATCTGAACAGAGGGTAATTCAATAGTCTGTAGTTTAAGAGTATATAAACTGTCAAGATATCTTATTTCTAGTCCAAGACCGAAGCATGCCTGTGCTTTACTGAGGTCTTGCCATGTCTTCAGGTTCTAGACTCCCTGCAGAGCCTAGGTATATTCCTACATGTATGATCCTCAATTAAACCTGTGCTTTGTCATGCCTCGCATGTGCTTTATTAGATGAGAGGGGAAGTAATGGAAAGAACCTTTCAAGGAAGGTGCGATTAAGCCCGAGAGATATAAACGGCATGAGCAAAGGGCCGTCCATTTTAAGAAGGTACGTGGGGGGTGACCATATAAAAGGGCTCCTCCCACCTTCCCTTTTCTCTTCTTCTTCTTCTTCTTCTTCTTCTTCTCCTCAGCCCTCGACCCCCATCCCTCCGTAGCCCATCTGAGATCGCGGAGAGGGCTGAGCCTTGTGGGTTCGTAGCCATTGACAGGTCCCACGGAATACATTGCCCACTACTGTGATCCTCTTTACCTAGATGTATCTAGCTATGAGTTACCAATACATTCCAGTTTCCAGTTCAAGATGCCTGGTGACTACCTAGATAGTGTATGGATCGAGCCCAAATTCAACTTATCTCACTCGGCCCCAAATGTTGTTGGGGGACACCTCGGGCGTCTTGTTTAAGCTTATTTTTAGTTTCACTTTTTCCTCTTGAAGTGGAGGCTAAAAAAGTCAAGTATTCTGGTGATGAAGTGATAAAAAAACCAGTCGATATATAAATAGACCTCGGGAATATGCAGGGACCCGTCCGTCATTCAATAGAGCGCGCATTCGCCAACCGCGTCGTCATGAACTGGAGAGCAAGTGCTTTGCGTATTTGCTCTAATTCTAGGGTTATTTTCAGGGGAATTTCTCCCCAACTCCCCATTTCCGCGTACCGACTAATCTCCCCCTTTGATCGAAAACCAGCCTGGTCGCGCCGATATTCATCACAATGGACGTTCAACCCGAGAGTCTTCCCAGTCTTCGACCTTGGGCTGTTGGATTCATCTCTCAAAATCGAAGAAGAACTTGCGATGGGATATGAGTCAAAGAGACATACACATATCCCACCGAGGAGGAAGAAACCCTAAGCGACAGGTACCAAATTCTACACAAGATCGGATATGGGCCCACGGCAACCGTTTGGTACGCCTTTGATATAATGTGAGTATCTCATTAGAGTGAGAGCAGTACTGCTCTAACAGTCAACAATAGGGGACATAGAATGGTTGTTTTGAAGATCTACGTGGTGGACCATATGCTCAAAACGTATGGGCGGGTCCACCCACCAAAACCATACGAGCAAAGCAAGTGCCCTCTTCACGAAGTTAGTGATCGTTTCTCCATCAAGAGTCCTCGTGGCCTTCATATTTGTGTCGTTCACGAGGGACCACCAATAGACCCAGAACAGATGCACCCGGTAGACAAGATGAATCTCGAGTCGATGAGGTCTACAATGAAACAAATGCTGGTCATGATGGATTTTCTACACACTGATTGTTATCTGACTGCCCGTATGGTTCCTCGCAATCATTCTTAAAGGATGGATGGCTGATTCTAGAGCAGGCATAAGGCCAAACGAAACATTCAACCTTGCTTCCGACCACAGACGAGGTGCCGGACCCAGCAATGTCGAGCTTATCACCCCAACGATACTCCCAGAAGACGGCGTTCCCCTCCGTCTGGATTTCCCGGATAATGACATGCCCGGTATTATCGAAAAACACAGCAGGCCTCCTGAACAGGTTCTGAAATCGAAATGTGATCACAGGGCAGATATTTGGGGTACTGCTGTAGCTGTGAGTACTTTTCCTTTGAGACAAAAGAAAGAATCTGACATAGTTTATCCAGGCATGGTATTACGCCAGTTCCCAAGGACTCATCGACGGACGAAACTCGGACGGAGCCTTGATGACCGGGTCCACGTCGCAGAGCTTGTTGCTCTACTTGGCACTCCGCCGCCAGAGTTCCGTGAGAAGATGCGATTATGCTCCATGTTCTAGGACAAGGGAATTGGACTGGCCAAGCTCCCATACCAGATCGAAACTTGGAGAGCCTGGCAGCTGGTAATGTCGAGGGAGAGGACGTGGAAGGGTTCATGCAGTGGATGCGAAAAGCGCTACAGTTGGATCCTGAAGATCGACCAATGGCTCTGGGGCTCTTGCGTCATGATTGGATGGCCCGGAAGACGAAGCCTGTGGAAGGAGAGGGTGCGGATGTACCCGAGGAGAGCACCGAAGTCTAGTCTTTCCATCTTGTATGCCAATATATGGCCTGTATAAGTACATCTATATAGCATAGAAGCTTCACTCAGTCAAACTACAGTCAATTGAGGCGTGCTGGACTACAACTGAAACCGGAAAGGTATTATGTTTTCTGTGGTCAAGTAATTTTCTATATACCCCAGATTTCAGGATGGCTCTTTCCATTTTAGTGGACCTGGAAGTGGACCCCCTTGAGTGTTACATAATCATACCTTCCGTCTCGGGATTCTGGAGGTCATATATCTGCCTAAATTGGGCATATATCAACAGCATCATTGGTCTAGTGGTAGAATTCGTCGCCATTGAGGCCTTTTTTTGTTACATGGGTGGCGATCAGTTTCAACCGCTTTACTCATATACACTCTCTCTGGGGCCATAAATTGGAATATGCTAATCTATATTTGATAGTAATCCGATCAAAGAGCTGTAGGTTTTAAGAGATTGTGGAGATCGAAGTATTAGGTAATAATCCATCCTGCGGGGCTAGTCTCCGAACATGTTCTCTTCCTAAATTCATTCTAAGCCATACTCTTCACCTTTATTCCATTGCTGCACTAGAACTTCCACAGAAGCGACCGGGTCTAGGCTGCTGGTGCCCGAACGCTGAAACTAGCTTATAACAGCTAAGGTATCTCACCATGTGGAGAAATGTCTACACAGCTGGGTTGATTGTACCCTTTATCGCTGCCATAGTCTACGATCTCTTGATCCGTGGAATTCCCTCGCCAACCAATCCAGCTCAAGTGCACAAAGAACCATTAGGATTCGTGCCAGTTGGTAACTATACTCAACTACAAGATAGTAATGGGATTGAGTAACTACTTCTTGCCATTCCATAAATTGTAATAGATTTTCTAACTGATCCATAGCGTTGTATTCGTCCATGGGCTTGGCTCCAATCCAGACACAACATGGCAGGCACGTAAGGCGATACAAGGAGACCCAAGTGAAGCAAATGTGAATTGGGTTAGTGAATTTCTGCCTGATGATTTACTTCAGTTTGACGGCGGCAACATTCATCTTTACTTCTTCAACTTCGACTCGTTTTGGAAAAGAGATGCGGTGCAAGTGAGGCTCGTAACAATTGGGAATGACCTTTTAGAGCATATGGCAAATGGGATCCGTCGGTCACAAGAGGTATTAGGAAGTGACAACGGGAATAAAGCTTTGAAGACTCGTCTGACCGAAAATCTAGTCAAAAAATCGCAAGCTCGTACTTGTCGGGTACAGCTACGGAGGGTTGGTCATCAAAGAGGCCATTGTCCTTGCTCGTGGAAACCCGAATTTTGAGTATATGTCCCAGAGTACAAAAGCGATCGTTTTTCTAGGGACGCCTCACCGTGGATCCTCTTTCAGCTCATGGGGACGTCGAATAGCTGGTTTACTTGGACTGGTTGGATCAAACCCTTCAATACTGGCGGAGATAGAGTATGATTCTACCATGCTACTGGATTTGCACACAGGGTTTGAGGCCAGCATAGGCGCAGAAACTCAGATCATCAATGTCTTCGAACAGCGACCGACTTTGTTATTCAGTCTCTGGTTTTTTCGATGGAGAGAGTTTGTAAGCATGTCTTTTCGTCTCGATATTACCGATCATTCTGACTCTAGGTATAGTGCGTTCGTGAACAGTCTGCCAAGTTTGGAGGAGGTAGGGTACGGAACATTGGTCTTCCTGTAGACCATCGCGGTTTAAACAAATTTGCCTCCCGGGATAGCAGCTACCAGGTTCTATTATCCATCTTGTCCAATGCAATCTCTCCTCAATCTCGAAAATCTCCCCGCAGTCAGGATACAAAGGACGAGTTTCGAATCACGCCTCAGCTGCCAATCCTGCGCAATGATCGATTCACGGGTCGGACCGATCTTCTACAACGTGTTCATCGCTATTTTAAGAAAGAATGTGCTCCCTCCCAGCAATGCGTTTTTGCCCTCCATGGGCCAGGAGGAATAGGCAAAACGCAGATTGCTGTCGAATATGCATATAAATACATGGATAGCTACACATCCGTGTTCTGGATTGATGGATCCAGTGAGGCGGCTATTCTCCGGAGTTTTACCCACGCTGCTGGCCAAGTTATGAAACACTTCCGAAAAACCCATACAAATGACACAGAATACGAGAGGTTTACCGCAACATTTGGGGGCGAAATCTTCGTGGCTGGCACGGGTTCCGGTGTTGAAAAAATGTCTCAGGCTATGAGGGGGGTGCTAGATTGGATGTCGCAGCAAGAGAACCATCAATGGCTGCTGATATTTGACAACGTTGACGATTTGGATTCATTCGACATTCGTAATAATATGCCCAAAGTGACATTTGGTAGCATCCTCCTCACAAGCAGGCGAACAGATATTTCCGGCTACTGGAAAAGTATCTCAGTTGGAGAGATGGGTAAAGAAGAGGGGAAGTCTCTATTTGCTAAGAGCTCTGGCTTCTACGGGGAATTCAAAGGTAGGTTTAAAATTCTGGCATCCCAAGAGGCTGATTGTATTAACAAACGAAACAGACACTGTTGCCGAAGAGTTGCTCGACTTATTGGGATATTTCCCACTTGCCATAGAGCAGGCTGGTGCTTATCTATCTGTTCAGCAAAACTTTATCCCAGAACAACCAGAGCAGTTCACCCGAGCTGTCCAGAAATACATCGAGCAATATCATATCAACGCAGAACGACTACTTGCTCATAAACGACCTCAGTCTATATGGGATTACCGTAACGACACAATTCTCACTACATGGGAGGTTTCTCTTGAGGCAATCCAGAGGAACTCACCGGAAGCTGCTGAACTTTTATTTCTCTGTGGTTTCCTGTCAAACAATGATATCTCAGAGGACATGCTGTCGGACGATGTGCACCTTCAAACAAACAGTGAGGCTTTATCCTAGCTTTCAATGAACGAAATGTTGTGTGACTGATATAATTATACACAGAGAACTCAATCACCGAGTTATTTCATTTGCTCGCATCTTTTTCTCTGATTCGTTTTACGTCTTCAATGAATGCCATCACTATCCATCCTCTAATTCACTATTGGCTTCGGCAACGACTGCCACTACAGAGAAAGCAGGAACTGTCAGAACGAGCCCTCTTACTTCTTTCTCGTACCCTACGCCTCAAATATCCAGACGGTTACTTGGGTACATATGGCTGTGACACAAATCGACTAGGACCGCACATCCATGCAGCTCTTACGAATGCCCGATCATTCCTTTCCAAAGCACCAACATCGGCCTCGATGGACCTCCGATATCCACCAGAATATGTCACACGGTCCTGTGGGATATCATTTATTTATGAAACTCCACGGTGGTGGTATCTCTGGCTTCTTGGTCAATTACAACAAGCGGACCTGTTTTTCAAGTCTCTTTTTTGGGAAGATGAACAACTAGAGGATGATCCATGGCTACTCACATACAAATTGACCGTTGCCCTCCGAGACTACGACGGTTGGGCCGCAGTCCAGTTTTTCCGATGGGAACTCTCGGAGATTTATATGAGGCTTCATCCAATGCACCCAAGATCTCTCAGTATCGCAGGAGATTTAGCTTGGGGGCTGTATAACGTGTATCATTTTGAAGAATCAAGGAGATGGTACGAATGGATTTTGACAGCCCGAAGGCGTGTCTTGGGGCATGGTCATTACGCTACAATGGGGGCCCTTATAGGGCTAGCTGCTCTCTACGAAGAAAGAGGCGACTTGGAGAAAGCACTCGAGCTGAGACTTGCTGCATACAAAGGTCGAGTGGCAAGGTTAGGCCAGTACAATGTGTTGACACTTAACGCCGCAGAGAAGGTCGCAAGTCACTATTTCGATCACGAAAGATACGAGGAAGCAGACCAATGGTACCGCAAAGTCCTGAAAGCGAAGGCGGGGATTTATGGTCCGAACCACGAAAGTGTTCTCCGTCGCGTACGACGTTATCTTGCCGACTTCACTTCCAGGGCCATACTGGACAAAAAAGCTCAATGGGCAAACATCGAGTTTCAAACACTAAACTCCACACTGGGATCAACTCACAAAGAAACCATGGACAGCGGCTTTCGTATGGCTATGATCTATCACGACCACAATCAACACGCACAGGCCTTTGAGTGGCTTTTGATGACATTCGACGTCAGAAATCGTACACTTGGCCTAACTCACAGGGACACAATGGATACCATGCAAAACATTGGCTTCGTATTGCGTGATCTATATAGACTGGATGAAAGCATTAAGTGGCATTACATGGCGTATGAGGCTCGAAATCGTACCCTGGGGCCGGATAATGAAGACAGCCTATACACTGCTGACAGTATTGGTCACGGATATTTCCGCCAATCCCGATTTGATAAAGCGCTTGAGTGGTGGTCTATCGCTTTCGAAGGTCGAAACCGTACCCTAGGACCGGACGCTCAAAACACACTCGCGAACGCTCTGAATATTGGTGTCATATATGACCGCCAATCACAACTCGATAAAGCGCTTGAGTGGTATTCTATCGTTTTCGAGAGTCAAAACCGCACACTAGGACCGGATGATGCATTCACCCTACAAACTGCCCATGCTATTGGTGGTATATTTGATAACCACTCCCAGTTTGACAAAGCACTTGGGTGGTATTCTATCATTTTTGAGGGTCGAAATCGTACCCTAGGACCAGATGATAAGGACACCCTAGCGAGTACTTTCCGTCTTGGTGCCGTATATTATGCCCAGTCCCAACTTGATAAAGCGCTTCAGTGGTGGTCTATCGCATTTGAGGGCCGAAGTCGTACCCTGGGGCCGGATGATGAAGACAGCCTATACACTGCCTACAATATTGGTCTCGTATACTACCGCCAATCCCAATTTGATAAAGCGCTTGAGTGGTGGTCTATCACTTTTGAAGGCCAGAGCCGTACCCTAGGGCTGGATGATGCATTCACCCTACAAACTGCCCATATGATTGGCGGTCTATTTTATGACCAATCCCAGTTTGACAAAGCACTTGGGTGGTACTCTATCGCTTTTGAGGGTCAAAACCGTACCCTAGGGCCGGACGATCAAAGCACCCTGGCGAACGCTCTAAATATCGGCACCATGTATGAGCGCCAATCACAACTCGACAAAGCGCTTGAGTGGTATTCTATCGGTTATGAGGGTCGAAATCGTACCCTAGGACCAGATGATAAGGACACCCTAGCGAGTACTTTCCGTCTTGGTGCCGTATATTACGCCCAGTCCCAACTTGATAAAGCGCTTCAGTGGTGGTCTATCGCATTTGAGGGCCGAAGTCGTACCCTGGGGCCGGATGATGAAGACAGCCTATACACTGCCCACAATGTTGGTCTCGTATACTACCGCCAATCCCGATTTGATAAAGCGCTTGAGTGGTGGTCTATCGCTTTTGAAGGTCAGAGCCGTACCCTAGGGCCGGATGATGCATCCACCCTACAGACTGCTTATAGGATTGGTGCCGTATATTACGCCCGATCCCAATTTAACAAAGCGCTTGAGTGGTACTCTATCGCTTTCGAGGGTCGCAGCCGTACCCTAGGACTGGGTGATGAGGACACCCTGGCGAGTGCTCACGGTATTGGTACCATATATTATGGCCAGTCCCAATTTGATAAGGCCCTTGAGTGGTTCTCTATCGCCTTTGAGGGTCGAAGTCGTACTCTGGGACTAGATGATAAATACACCTTGGCGAGCGCTCACGGTATTGGTGTCATATATTGCGACCAATCCCAATTTGATATAGCACTTGACTGGTTCTCTATCGCATTTGAGGGCCGAAGTCGCACCCTGGGACTAGATGATAAAGACACCTTGGCAAGTGCTCACAATATTGGTGTCATATATTATGGCCAGTCCCAATTTGACAAAGCACTTGAGTGGTATTCTATCGCCTTTGAGGGTCGCAGCCGTACCTTGGGACCGGGTGATGAAGCCACCTTGGCGAGTGCTTACGATATTGGTGTCGTGTATGACCATCAATTCCAGTCTGACAGAGCGCTTGAGTGGTGGTCTATTGTCTTTGAGGGACGATCTATTTACTACCTTACAGCCGGGTCATGAAGACATGCTACGGTGTGGGGTACATGTTGGATGGAACCACATACAGCTTAGCTGGGCAAATACGTCGAGGCCCTAGGTTAGTCCAGGGTAGCAATCGATCAGGTATTGGAATCAAAATAGAAAATAATTCGATTACACACTGCTGTGTTGGCCAATACTGTTTTTCCCACCATCGCCGATCAGGAATCAAGTAGCAAATACACATATTTAAATTGTCTGCCCCGAGCTTTGATGGGAGTTGACACTGTACCAAACCTACTTTAGATACACAACCTATGTTTAGAATCTTGACCTTAGAGCTCAGCGATAAGCCGGCTCGGAATTCTTTTAGTGACGCAATAATAGGTGAATGCGACTGAGAGAGTGAAAGTGAGCAGATATAAAGTAGGCTCTGCCGCGTGGGTCGCCCATATTCGGTTGGCGAGGTCAGTTAGACTCGGTAATTAGCAGTAGCGAATCGTATATAACTTTAAAATCAAGGTGAATAGCTTCCAGACTATCAGAAAAATAGAAGTTTTACGGCCTTGATAAGCTGTGTGTTTTCAGCGGCGCAGTCCGGCCACCTGCGGCTGAACCGCCGGCGCTAAACCAAATGAAAATAGTGCCTAAGAGCGCTTCGCCCCATTCAAGTAGGGGGCCGTATATTCCACGACCTCGGCATAACTACCAACCTCTCCGCGGTCCGTGTTCCGGAAATATATAGACACAGCGCTAAACCACATCACGTTAAGATACTATGTCTACTTCTACCTCCCCTCCATTCCCTCCATCATGTGCTCTGAATAGAGAGCTCATGAATCCCCCTCTTGGCGTGAATGACGACTCTTCACAACCGCGAAACGGGGAAAAGACCATACAATATATACCGGGAAATCCTGGTGTCGGCCTTCTCCCTAATGAGGTCCATGAGTACCTTTCCAATGAATTAGCAACTCCGCTCCTGGATGAGTTGTACAACCAACTATGGCTAGTTGCAAAAAGATCTGGTCGTCATATCGACGCGCTACATACACAAAAGATCAAAGTTCGCTCTATCATCCCGACCGAAGATCCGAAACTCCATCTTATTTGGAACAGGAATAAGATTTACATTAAGCCTGTACCTCAGTGTTTGCTAAACTACGAATTTTGGGTACGGTATCTGCAACCCCTAGGGCGAGCATCATTGGAAGATTCCTCGTCTATTCCTAAAATTGCGGAGCCAGACGATTCGGGGTTCGATGGCTCGATTGCGATAGGTTTTATGCGCTCATACACATCTCTTGTCAAATGTCCCCTTGACTTTGCGATCGCGAAGGAGTCTTATCTGATCCCGACTGATATTGACTGGATTCAATGGTCAACCTTCATCAATCACTTTCACCTTCTCGGAGATGATAGGGTTGCAAGGCGATACCACTATGGGCAGCTGCGTCTCTCGCGATTGAATTGGGCGGTCCGGATCTTCCGTCCAAAAAAGGCTCGCACCATATGGTTCTATGAGAATCCTTACTGGTCCACTACCGAGTTTGTGGAGAGAGCCACTTTTCCTTTGGTCTTTTTATTTGCTAGCGTATCTATCGCTCTTTCGTCGATGCAAGTTGCGCTTGCCGTTCCAGTGGACCAACTTTGGTCTCATATGTCAGATGATGGTGAGCTGCAAGCGATGAATAGATCGTTTTGGCTCTTTTCTATTGCCGTGGTACTTCTCTGGCTGTTGACATGGGTCTTCCTTCTCGGTATTCCCTTTGTTGCGTTGTGTTCGCAAGTTTTCTGGGGATTCAGAAATCGAGAGAAGAAACAGGCAATAAGTGGCTCTACTGTCTAAATCGAAGCGGCGTGTAATATTTCCAACCTCGTACGATAGCTCCTACACCCTGTACATGTATCAATGGTCTGCTATAGATATTCAGGCTATGCATACCTCAAACCCCTATGCTTGTACGCTCACGGGTGGAGACAATGTAGCCGTAGGGGGGAATGTTATCTGACACAGCTTAAGGTTCACATATGGTAACTAGTTAATTAGTTAGCCTGGTAAAGTAACTAGCTTCCATACATATAACTACGTATTCGATAAGCGAGTGGTCCATGTAACCCAGTGGTCCATCCCAAAACACATAGTTATCGACCTCTCAGTTAGATAAGTTAGGGAGCTCGCTCACAATACATCCATCTCCTCTCTTCGGTACCTACACTGTAGTGCCCAGCAATACAATATATACACCACCAGATATCAGGGCAAGATAGCTTCCCCTTTCCATTTAGTCTGAGTAGACCCTTGGGGTGTTAGATAAGCAGATCTTGAAATTCTGGAGGTCAGTTGTTTATTTAAATGGGGAAGTCCAAGTATCAACAGCCAATCAGCTATCTGAATCCCCTGTTTCCACCAGCATCATTGGTCTAGTGGTAGAATTCGTCGTTGCCATCGACGAGGCCCGTGTTCGATTCACGGATGATGCACATCTTTTTTTTGTTTTTTCTTTTAACATGCGTATCCATCTGATAGCGCATCGTATAGGATAAAATAATATAAGCGGGGTGGCCAGGTGATTAGTACTAAAGGCAGTTTGTAACACTTGAAGAGGGCGTTATGATAGATGAAAGTGACGCTGACAGATGGAGAGGTTCTAGAATAAAATAACTATAACCGAGGTCACCACGTTAGGGATCGTGATGGTGGACGTAGCTGTGCTCATGGTGTACGTGGTAGTAGTGTTCCCCAAGTAGACATCACGCATGGGAACCTCATAGCTGACCTCAATCTCTGTAACTAAAGATGGATAAACGAAAGTCGTGGGTGCAGTGAGCACCAATGGAGGTGGAACATAAGTATAGAGCTCGTAGCAGGACAAATTTACGCCATCAGCTAGCTCTCTCCATAGAGACGGATGGATATAAACAATGCATGCCAAATTTAAAGGTTCTATACAAGTCGTAGGTACTGGCAAATCCAGAGAGCTACACTCTAGCTGTGTATGTCTTCCTTGAAATTGTTTACCCCTATGATTGTTTATGTTATATTATTAAGGATAAGATTCAAAGTAGAATCTCTAGGATATATTCAAAAATCTCAAGACCCTGCAATATTATGACTCGCACATGGTGACCCCTACGACATTTGAGTTCTGCTAGCATAATCCAGACTCTTGTATCCCAGATGCTCAACTGCTGTTCGTGTGTTAATTTTAGAAGACAAAAACAGCCATATATATAGGGGGTGCACTGACATGATTATTTCCTTGAACTTCCATTTCAAGTGTAAATCTTGCTGCTCGATTCTGCACGCGCTTGCTCATAGCGGACATGGCAGTGTCAAGCATTAGACCAACCCCTGCGGTTCCCGTGCTAATAATAGCAATATAGAAGGTCGCAATTGCTTTGCTCTCTGCATTGGTATAGACAGTGGTGGTTATGTGAGGGTTAAGAAATTTGATGAAGAGTTACAAGTTGTAAATGTCCAGCTGGACTTCTGCAGATTATTGTCTAAATCCTTAACTTAAACAGTAGCCACAGTTTAGATTTCAGGGAAAGGCACTTTTTCTCCTCTAGCTTTCAAAGTTTTTAAACGTCCTTTGTCTGACCAGAACTATCGGGTTTGAATCCGGCCTGGGATAATGATTTCACCCGTTCAAGCATCAGAGGAGGTGGCTGCAACATTAACGTGATAACCAGCTGATAGGGCATGGACTATTATCATATCACAAGGCAGGAATATATGACTATACTGGCTTCATCCTAACTAAAAAATATGATTCGAAGCTCAATGCCAAGACGAGATCAGATAGTGACCCCCAGAGAGAAAAGAGAGACTGATTTGAAACCTACTTTGGAAAGCACATGTGCATCACTTATGTATGTCTCAAACAAACATCTATACGAACCCCACACAAAGATATGTCAGCTGTTACATACTATTGTATTCAAATAACCTTGGAATTTCAAAAAGAAAGGAGGGACATCTGTTTGCTCACGGAGGATAGAGAGTGTATGGGATTTGAGGAGTCGTCTCCTGAGTTGTTGAGTTTGTTCAACTATCTGCGCTCCCTAATATATATGTAGGGTGTTTGTATATACACGAAGTAGAGTAACACTTCCTTAGAATTATTGGTGTTTGTCTAAAAAAATAGCTTTATAGAAGCCCGTTGGCCAAATAGGAACGGAAGGTGGGCCCGTGGTCTCCATTTTGATCTCTTTTATCAAAAAGTATAAGATCAAAGAGACTAGAAACAAACTATATAAGACCAATGCCAATACTCCTGTCCCGGTAGGATATGACCGGGTCCTTGTTGCCACGACCAAAAGAAAAACAGAAATTCAAAAATCAGAAAATCCTCGTCTTGCTGGTTTCGAGATAAGGAATGGGTCAGTTTCCAAGGTTGCGCGCTAGTTCCAGTGCGCGTTTATTCTTTCATTTCTCCTTTAAAAGAACGATACCACTACAGATTACAGTGCTGTTCACTCCATGGGGGCCTTCCTCCTCCCCGTACTAGAAGTCTTTGGCTACGAGAGTGACGATGGGCTTACGAAATCGAAGCAATACCAGTTCAATGGGGACCATCCACAAATAGAGCTCCGATTTCTCTCTCCTCCATACCTCCCAATCAAGCGTCTCATCTCGATAGGCTTCACTGTGGACGGAGACCCCTTCGTAATGTGGTCTCGAAGCGGTTCACTTCAAGAAGAAGTGTGTCGACCGGGGCTTCTGACTGTCATGGGCCTAGCGAGATGTTCGAGTTCGGAGTAGCCTGGGGTGCTGACAGGCCCTCCGAAGCCGGATCTATCGTGGAGCCCGGCGAGGGGCATGGGGCTCTCGAGGATGTCAACGGACTGTCTCTGTGTCCGGCGGTGGCGGCATGGTTCCCTGGGAGAGGGTTGAACTCCCGTTTTTTCTGTGGATATATGGTGCTGATGGAAGGCGTTGGATGAAGATATGAGGAAATACTGGGAGGAACGGGATGAGTATGTGCGAAGTATTGCAGGAGCTGAGAAAGAAATGGGGTACGAGGATGGACTTTCTTCGATGCTGGGTTCGAGGGATTATCAGAATCTGTACTCGTGTTTTACCCATTTTGAATATGGGAAGCCAGGTACTTATTGCAGAGTGTTGGATAAGTTTACACCGGACAAATCTGTCGAATGATCTACAGCGGGTAGGAAATACCAAGGGATACAGTAACCAAAAATCAAGACGTTTTATCACATTTCAGACATAGTATGTTCTAGTACTCGTAGAAAATACCTAAAGAAAATCACAAAAAAGACCAAAGGCCAATAAACAAAGACAGAAGCACAGGCAGCATTCTATCAGGAGAAAAGAGAGTACAGAAGAAAGCGCAAAAAGATTACACCAGATCATTAGAAACTCCGGGACCAGTCCCACCAGAGTAAGGGACAGTAAGCAGAACGAACGGACACCAAGGATGCAGCCAATGGCAAAGAGTTGTACAAGAGTCAGAACGCCAAATTGGGTCTATACAGCGAATGGAAGAAGTAGCAGGGTGTGTTAAGGTTGATGTTCAGGTCGATGTCGAGTAGATGGTTGAGGGGGAGATTAAGCGCCGCCCCAGCGGTTGCGGAGACCCTCTGACCATCGCTGATAGAGGACTTCTGAGAGTTGTTTGGTGTGTTCCATAGCGGACGTCGCCTGAGCGGGGACGGATGGGGGTGACTGGGGTTGGGGTTCGGGGACGTAGGATTGGCGACGACGGTGGCTTTTCAGATGTGGGTTATTCTGGGCCAGCACTAGGCGTGGCCGCGAGGGGGAATCGGGCTGTGTGGATGGGAGAAGAGTGGAGAGGCGGGAATCTGCTTGGAGCTTCTCGTTCATGATTCTGACGATGTGGTAAAGGCCTTCGGGATCGACCATTTCCAGGTCGCTCCAGGCTTCAGCGAGTCTGGAGATTGCCTCGCGTTTATCGCCATCTCCTGTTGTTGATAGGACTTCCTGGCAGGAGAGTCCTACTGCCTTGCTGTATGCACGTCGTCCGATCTGAGCCTCCTTGCTTGAAGACTCAATGGGGACTGTCTTCGGGCTTTGGTTTTCATCAAAGCCCTGCTTGGCTGGGTTCAGATCGGCGGGGACCTTGTCCGACACCCGGCGGAACTGTCTGACTGTCGACGGGCTGTTGCCGTAACTCAAGTCCAGACCAAGGGGTTGTTTGATCCCACTTGAGCGACGCTTGGTGTTAGCGCGTTTGACAGACGGGGATCGGTCGGTAGGAATTCGGTCCGTTGGAGCTCGGCGGACGGTGGAATTGGCCTGGTGCTTAGGCGGTGCTGGTGGTGGTGGGCTTATATGCAATTCTTCCAGCATTTGAGCTGGGTCGGGCGGGTTTTCGTCCTCCTCGTCGAATGTCATCCAGTCCGTGCCTTTGGGCTTCCACATTGTAGGAGCCTTGATTGTGTCAAAGACCCAGTCGTCATCATCGAGATCACCGGGCCGGGTCATGGTGTTCATAGACTCAGCATAGTATTTCACGTCTCTCGCCTCACCACGGCCACCATCCCAGTCCTGCTTGCGATGAATGAGTTCTTGGAGTGACTCGGGTTTTCCTGCATTCCGGATGAATTTGTGCCTCAATAGGTCCTTTGCACTCGGCCGAAGATCCGGATCTTTCGTCAGACATTGTGCAATGAAGTCCTTGAATGTGTTGCTGTACTCGTTGCCTTCGAGGCGTGGGGCGGGGTTTTTGGGAATCAGGAACAGCACTTTCATCGGATGTGTGCTGGCGTGTGGGGGTTCTCCGTTGATCATCTCGATTGCCGTGATACCTAAAGACCAGATGTCCGCCTTGAAGTCGTATCCAGCCTGCTGGATTACCTCGGGTGCCATCCAGAAAGGGGTTCCGACGAACGTATTGCGCTGCGACTTGATGTTGACCAGCTGTGCAGCGACACCAAAGTCTGCCAGTTTTACCTTTCCAGTTTGGGAAAGGAGAACATTGGCAGCCTTGACATCGCGATGGATTTTGCCTTCGTTGTGCAAGTAATCCAATCCCAGGAGGAGTTCTCTGCAGACGATAGCCACATGGGCTTCGTTAAAACATCCAGGTTTTAACTGCGATGGTTAGCGATATACCTCACGGTCAAAATAGCCAAAAAAAAACGCACCAAATCCAAACAGGAGCCACCTCCGAGATATTCCATAACAATCCATAGTTTGTGCCCCTTAAGGAAACTGGCCTTGTATTGTGTAACATAGGGGCTAGCGCAGGTAGCCAAAACAGAAATCTCCTGTTGAATTTCCTGAATATCATCCTCGCTGGACTCGAGATCGATCTGAAAAGGGGGTCAATTATGAAACAAAAGGTGGGGATCGACTCGAAGATCGATCATGACAAGCGTACGTGTTTAATAGCAACGATCTCGCCGTCGGTCTTGTCAATGGCCTTGTAAACCACTCCGAAACTACCACCTGCAAACAGAGAATACCGTTAGCCGATGGAAATGCAAAAAAAAATAAAAATAAAAAAGAGCTTTAACTTACTCCCTAGCTCCTCCATCACCTGGTAATGACTCGCCATGTCGTCCATTGTGTAATAATTCAGCCCAGCTACTCCGGTCGGACAGGGTTCGACAGGGCTCATCCAAGTAATTGAATGAATAGCTTTGGACTGAAAGGTCAAGAGAGTCAAGAAGCCATGACAAGGGGTGGAGCATAAATCCCCAAACAAGCTCCGTCTCACATGGCAACGGGTAGCCTCAGGCAGCGACCGGGGTATAACTATCTGCAAGGGGTCCACTAATATGGCCTTGAAGGATTATCATTTACTTCTTTTGCTTTTAGTACCTCGAGATGCATTGTACACGCATATGCCTGTGCTTGTGATTATTACTCGGTGAACGGCTTTTGTCTTCAACCCCTATGCATTGTACACACGTAACTAGCTTTTTAAATATACTTGTACGGGTTCATGATCCCATTCTAATAAAAGTTAGCAGTTGCCCCCACAGAGCAGTGATACTCGACTTACCGGGTCATAAAGGTTCTTCAGCTGCTTCATCAACTTCACCATAGTCTCGTTTTGGCTGTAGCCAATGAACTCCCGCTTAGCAACGCCAAGCCCATGCTCGGCACTGATGCTGCCCTGGCGCTTCTGAATCCACTCATACACCCACGGCTCGATCGCCTTCTCCACTTCCTTGCTGTACTGTCGCACGGCAACGTTCAAGTGCAGGTTGGAGTCACCCATGTGACCGTAACCAACAACAGCACGAACGGGGAAAGAATCATCGTCACCAACCAGACCCTTCTCCGTGAGGCGGGCCTTGCAGTCCTCAACAAGCAGGTACAGATCGGCCAATGGGATCGACACATCGTACTTGTAGGTGCCACCCAAGTGGCTCAGGGACTCGGTGATACCCTCGCGCCAGCGCCACAGGGCCTGGAACTGGGTCTCATCCTGGGCCAGCACACCGTCGGCGACAATGCCATCACCCATCACACTCTCCAAGAATGACTCCAACTTGGCCATGTCGTGCTCGGCGTTGGAACCGCTGGTCTCCACCAGACAGTAGAAGGGATACTCACCCTCAAGCGGGTGCTTGTTACCCGTAGATTCAATGACCAATTTCTGGCTGCGACCGTCCATTAGCTCGAACGCAGAGAGAATCTCGGAGAGCTGGCCCTTGGCAGCGAGGTAAGCTTGCTGGACCTGCTCGAAACTCTCGAGACCGAAGTAAGCCACATTAACCGCCTTGGGGCGCGGGGGGCACTGAATAGAGACAGCAGTCACGAGGCCAATGGTACCCTCAGAGCCGATGAACAGCTGCTTGATATCGTAGCCAGTGTTGTTCTTGCGTAGGGTCGACAGCGCATCCACGATAGTTCCGTCTGGCAGGACTGCCTCGAGACCAAGCACGCTACCGTGCAGACTGCCGTAGCGGAGGAGACGCAGGCCACCGGCGTTGGTGGAGACATTTCCACCGATGTGGCAGGACCCCTTGGCACCAAGGTCCAGAGGGAAGAGGTGGTTCCGCTCAGCGAGATACTGGTCGGCAGTCTCCAGGATAACACCGGCATCAGCGACCAGCACACCGGAGGCAGGATCGAAAGAGCGGATCTGGCTTATGCGGGAGGTGTTGATGACGATCTCATCGAAGACGGGGACTGAGCCACCGACTAGACCAGTGTTTCCACCCTGTGGCACGACGGCCAATTTTCGCTCGTTACAGTATTTCAGCACCTTGCTGACCTCCTGTGCATTCTGGGGCTTCAGAACAAGCCGGGTGTGGCCACGGTACTTGCGCATCCAGTCGCTGTTGAAAGGTTCGAGATCGTCCGTCGCATCGGTGGTCACGCCATCGATCACGGCCGATTGGGAGCCCAGAAGCTCCTTGAAGTGTGCGACATCATCGGCGGAGATCTCGGCGAAGTTGGGGTTGCGCTTGAGGTTGGGGTAGGCGTCGCTGGTGAACTTGATCTGACGGGAATCGGAGTCGCGGGTGGCGCTGGCGCTGAAGGCGCGCACAGTCAAAGGTGTGAATTGGACGGGGCGAATGGCAACACGGGGACGAGGTACTCGGGTCCGCCGCAAAGCAGCTGTGAGATTCCTAGTACCGGACATGGCTGGGGGGATTGAGAGAATAATTTTGAGAATGTCGAGTGGATATGCTCCGATGCTCCGATCTGCCTCCGGGTGCCGTTTATTTGATCTCGGGGATTTTCGGCTTTTTGTATTCTACGCTTGCAGAGCCACACAATTTATATCAATGTTTAAATTGAACTTTATCTTGCTATAAAAGTGTAGTAAGTACAGTAAATATAGTATACAGGAAGTAGTATTTTGGCAAAAAGCCAACATGAATTATGCACTTGAGTTGATGCCCATGGACTCAAAACACTTGTCGGCCACCTCAGCACTGTGAGGACTCTGAGCACCTCACCACTTATTCACTTTCTATGAAACTGGCGAAACTAAAACAGGCATAAATAAATCCACACCTATCCTTCATTTTTCCCAATGGGTGCTATTCGAGCATGATGGCGGACTTATCGAAGAGCGAGAGCATCCACATGTGTGGCATAAAGTCTGACGGAGCTTCACAACTCTAGAAGCGCAAACAAGCTTGATTTCAAAATCGAACAAAATCGAATAATGCTGTAAAGTATCTAGTTGAAGTTCCGGAACTTTGCATAGCTCTTCTTTATCACGATTCTGTCCTAGAATCCGTGTCCGAAAGCCTACCACGCCGTCACATTTAGTCCAAGGAGCTCTAGGAAGCTGCTGTGGGGCTTCTTAAAAGATCAATACCAGGATAGGGGAGCGTTGGCGCTCAGAATTCTTAGAAAATGATTAGCGCTAACGCATAAGATAAATGCACTTAGCCAACGACCGTCATCTGGATGGGTTCAAATAGCTATGTAGATATAGAGACAAGCCTCGAGGATTAGGATAAGCGGGTTAGATAGCCGGGTTTTGGAACAATTGGGCTATGTCTCGATCAGGCTAAGAAAATTATATCTGCAACAATTAAAGGATGAAATGGTGAAATTTAGGTGTAAAGCGAATCGAGGCGCTTGGGATGCTCTCAATAGGACTCGTGGCGAGAGGGAATAGCTTCACGATTGTAGGACTCATTAGAAGCTACTATCCCGTTATAGAAGCCGCGTATCAGGTATTGTGGTCTTGATTTCAAGCAAACGGGCTTATCATTGTAGGACTCGGTGAGAAATATATAGGTCGTCCAATCAATGGGATCGAAAACTCCGTACTTCTGTATCTGGCTAAAGAAAGTTTGTTTAGGGCCTGGCCTAGACAAAACCAAATCGAATAGTGGAGTATTAATGCTTTTGTATACTGGTTTTGTTTCGATAGAAAACAATAGTGAACGGGTTTAGTGCGCCACCTGGTGGACATATGCATTCTACAGGGGTTGGGATGATTGGATGAAACTTTTTTTTTAACTTGCAAGCTAGCTTGATGAATTCCACGTGGGGGCCATGTGGTTGCACACAAAAATTGACATGATTGGACAAATGCAAGACATCTTGCGAGTTTAGCGCAATATCGGCATGGTTCCGTAAACGTGACTGCCCGCTTAAATGGGCATTCCCCCGTTATCACCAACCATCAATTGATATTTCTCCTTGCAATGGGTTTCTTCCTCCGCATCTTGAGCTTGACGGCTACGGCCGTGGCTTTGGTCACTGCACAACCCCATGGATGCCCCCCAGCCTCGTCTTCTTCTCCCAGAGCCACCGTCGAGCAAGGGGTTGTCAAGGGCTGTTCCCAGAATGACGCCAACGTTTTTCTAGGCATTCCGTTTGCCGAGACCACTGCTGGTGAGAACCGCTGGAAGGCACCTAAGCCCATCGGCTCATTCCCCAATGGTGGCTTCAAGGCCACTGCCTATGGGCCATCCTGTGCCCAGGTAATGTCGGGCACGGCTATCACCGGCCAGAGCGAGGATTGTCTCAACCTCAACATTTGGACCCCGAAACAGGGTACTAAACATCCTGTATTTGTCTATATTTATGGTGGTGCCATGGTCACCGGCGGCAGCAGCAACGCCCAATGGCAAGGGTCCAACTTTGCCCGCAAGGATGTTATCTACGTCAACTTCAATTATCGCGAGAGCATCTACGCCTCACCCAATGCGCCTGAGCTGCAGGGCCAGTCCCAGAATTTTGGAATCATGGACGTGGAGTTGGCCATGGAGTGGATTTACAACAATATTGAGGGTGAGTTCCCATTTCTCCGAAATCAATGACCTTTTTGCCTAACCTCGTCACTAGCTTTCGGGGGTGATAAGTCGCGCATCGTGCTGGGTGGCCATTCATCTGGTGGGGTACACGTTGATCACTATCTCTGGAACCACCCGGATACCTTCCTGGCCGGTGCGATTGAGATGTCTGCCAACGCCCAATCGGGTCCTGGCTACGCGGGCGCAGGGGTCGCGATGAAGCAGGTGGTCCAGTCAATGCTGGATGCTGGCGTGACTCTGGGATGCACCGCTGAGAACTACACCCTCGAGTGCCTGCGCGGAGCAGATACGTACGCCTTCCAGACGAGCGAGTTTAACTCCACCTTGAACACCTGGTTCTCACCAGCGGTGGACGAGATCACCCGCTTCTCCAACTACACCGACCGCTTTGTCCAGGGATACTACCCTAAATCACTGCCGTTGATCGTGGGCAACTCCGACCAGGAGGGCGAGATTTTCGGTTACGTCTACGGCAGCGAGAACACCAACTTTTCGTCCTGGGTCCGCACCTTTGACGCCGACCTTGCCTTTGTGCCCGCAGCCGAGCTCCTGGCCGGCTATAACGAGGCCGACTACTCCTCCGTCTCCCAGATGAGCGGTTCCTCTTACGGCGACGCGCGCTTCCTCTGCGCGACCGACTACCTGCTAGACTTGCGCGCCGGCGAGCAACCCACCTGGATCTACCGCTGGTTCGGCAAGTATTCGAACGTGCTGCCGATCCCCAATCTCGGACCTTCGCACGGCAGCGAGGTGCCTTTTTTTCACGGCGGCAACGAATGCTTCTCCCTGCTGGACGTCGTGACTGAGGCGGAGCAGCAGCTGGCGGACTATATGAACTCTTGGTTTGTCTCGTGGGTCAAGAACCCGAGCGCTGGGCCTGGATGGCAGCAGGCCAAGCCTGTTGATGGTCCCTTGGGGCGCGTGGGTGTGCCTGGACACGAGGAGGAGATTGTGACGAGCACGACTGGCGCTTATAACGGTCGCTGCCAGAAAATCTACAAGCCCAACTATCCCAACTATCCTGTGGTGTGGAACACTAGTGGCTGAGAAAAGTTCTGTGCTTTCTGTTTCATAGACAAAGTTAAATCTAGAATTATATTTTTATTTCATATTACAGAACCTAATGCAGGTACGGTTCGAGAACAGCTATTAGATTATCTATTACGTTACTTTAAGAGCTTAATAAATTTATGTCTTAGGTAGCTTATACTGTATTAAATCCTTGATTCGTGAAATCAGCAGTGTTACATACACATTTAGGCTTAGGTCTTTGTTTACTAGTCGCTTATTAGGACCTACAGAGTCGGTCTTCTCATCGAGATTGCATCGTCGGCAGACCGAAAAAGTATAATGATACTAGGCCGAATGCAAATAGACCTTAGGGCTGCGATTGGTCACTTTACTCAAGGTTCGACTACCCTCGGCACAACTCCGGTATAACTCTGCATTTGGCCTAGCGGCGAGGCTGAAATTGCTCAATCTGGATAAGGTTTCAATCGTGCTGTGAACCTTGGAACCACTCGGGAGCTTCTTCCACAGTGGGGCAAAAGAAATGAAAGAAGACTCGCCATTCTGTCTCATTTCATCAAAGTTTTCGCAAGACGTTTTCTAAGTTTGTTATCAAGGCATTGCTCGTGGGCGTCGAATAAAGCCATATACTCAGGGGTAAGATACAATTTCTGTCACTCTGGTCTACAATGCAAATTAGCTACTCCAACTTCATAACGAAATGGCAACTTTCAGTTTGGAATCTTTCAGTATCACATAAGAGTGGGGCACTAAATTGGGGAAAATCTCGTCTACATATCATCGACGTTTATCCTGTTCTTAAATCCACATGTAGCCCCAAGAAAATACTATAGGTGAATCGCCACGCTCAATCGACTTAAAGATCGTAAAAGATCGATGCTAGGGCCTTGGCAGTCAACCTAGCAAAAAAGTGTCTCAGTGTGCTTTCTCAATTTCGAGAATGGCTGTAGAAGTTAATTCATTATTATCTGTGTCGACGGCTGGCACATTTCTTGATGTTCTCATATCTCACATTGCTATTTCCTCTCTCTGTCGTTGAAGTATAGGCAACCCAACATGGCACGCCAGGATCAGGGACAAGTGGTACAGTGCCCTTTCTTCAATTCTCCCACTGCCTGTCTTACTAGATTGCTAACAAGGTTCTCTGTGTGTAGGTTGCCTGGTATGTATGCACAGTGGCAGCATGCATCTTTCTGGTCTGTCGCTTGGTGGTCCGAGTGCGGCTCCTGAAACGGCTATACCTCGACGACCTGTTCGTTGCTCTGGCTGCTTTGTGTCTAATTGGCGATCTGGCGATCCAGCATTATATGTTTAGCCAGGGTACGTGTGTAATTCATGAACTGGTGGAGTAAGCTTCTAGGACTCCACTGACAATGCACAGGCATGTCTGAAATGGCCAAGTCAACGGTGGATGGACAGATTAATATGATGAAGGTGAAACAGCCTGGGGTTGAAATGATCTGCACTCACATTGCTAATGGCCTTGACAGATGATCATCCCCGGATCCACTTTATACGTTACTTCGCTATGGCTGATCAAGGCAAGCATGGTGATCTTCTACAAGCGCCTGGCGGATCGTACCCGGTATCAGATAGTGTATAACGTCACACTTGGTCTCCTAGCTGCGACCTGGCTCGTGCTGTTTTTCGATATTGTGTTCAAGTGTTATCCGGTCCAGCGACTGTGGCAGGCAATCTTAAATCCCCAGTGTGAGAATACTTCTATATCAACTACATCACAGAGAAAGGGACTGACCATTTCGCAGTGGCATGTCCCCCAGAACCTTCCAGAATCAATTACTGGCTCACGATTCTCTGTATGGCCCTCTCCGTCCTGACTTAATTTGGACTATCGACTAATTCTTACAGTCAACATCTTCACCGATGTCTTCAGTAAGGCGTCGAATTCAATTCAATCTCAAATCATCCCTAACCCAAAGTAGTCATCTGCCTCCCAATTACACAAGTTGCGAGACTCAAGATGCCAAAGAAACAAAAGTGGGGTGTCATTTCTGTTTTCCTCCTGGGTATCCTAGTAGTCATAACCAGCAGTATGTCTCCCCCTCCCTCTCATATAATCTCCACTAAATCAATGTACCCAGTCATCCGGGCAATTTACTCCTACCGCAACGAACAAATGATCACCTGCACCGTCTCCATGATCGAAACCGCCATCGCCATCATCGCATCTTGTCTCCCGGTTCTCCGCACCCTAGTATTCGGCTCACACTCTCGTAAGGGAACCTCTAGCGGCCGCCGCGGCTACGAGCTCTCCCACTCTGGCATACATACTGGCACCAACACACAGCACACCGCAGTCTCCACCTCACGGGGTCAGGTTGACCGCGGTATAGATGACATCTCGTTTAATGACTCTGAGGATGGATTGGTGAAGGATACAACGCCGATTTCTGGGACAGGGATCGCTGTTAGACATGAGTATTCCGTGCATCAGGATGCTGTATAAGGCACGAGCCTTTTGTGAGACTTGCGAAGGGCTCACCCTTTTATAGAATAGCTGATGACTTTTAACTAATCGCCTAGTCTCTAATTTCCGCGCTAGGTTCCATCTATTAGTACTCCCTGGTTCTGCGCGACCGGTGTCTATGCCATGTATATAATTCCCTCCTTGAAGGAAATTAGTCCTCAGGAGAGTTCCCCTCCCAAAGACAAATGCTACAGCGCATTTGAGACCGCTTGATGCGTGCTTATTTTGGTTAAAATGCGCATTTTAGTTTCGCTGATTTGGATGTTGGCGGCGTTCTCAGTAACAAGTCAACAAGTTCATATATGGATAAACTGCCCAATGAAAAAAGAGAGAAACTTATGTGAGGTTGAAGTGAGAGACGGGGTGTCATATCAGTGATTCCCCTCCTCTACACTAGTATTGACCACGGACCCCGAGATACTATATAGCGCTTACCTCATTGTTGGCCCCAATGCAACATGGTGTCAATGTTGGAAGCTAATTGGTTATAGGGATGAGGTGTTGTTTTCAGCTCTTTCACAAAAAGCCATTGATCCCCCAGTGAATAGCCTTTTTATTATACCAATTTCTGATTTTCCAATATGCCGTCAACCCAAGTCCTCGGAGAACTTTCCAAGTCTAGTCGACTCATCTACCGAGCGCCAGAAAGCTCAGAAGAGGACATTGAATTTTTCCATAATCACATTGTCAACGACGATGTAATCAAAACACTGGGCGGTAGACGTCTCCCACGCCCATCTCCCAAACGGACGACAGAGGAATTCATCAAGACAATGCAAGATTCCATCCTAGGAGTAGTTATATGTCTTCCCCAAGATTCCCCCGAACCAGAACAAACTCTCAAGCCAGCCCCAATTGGCTGCGTGGGCATTGTCAGTTTGACTGGACCAGGTTACGCTCATCATCGCAATGCGATGATAGTAATCTCACTTGCGGACGGATTTCGCGGGAAAGGATACGGTGGAGAAGCTATCAACTGGGCACTAGACTGGGCATTTCAACATGTTGGACTGCATAGAGTCACTATCGGCGCATTTTCGTTCAACCACGATGCATTGAAGCTTTATAGGAAGCTTGGATTTGTGGATGAAGGTTGCGAACGTGAGGCTGTATACCATCGCCGCGCTTGGCATGATATTGTTAATTTGTCTATGTTGGAGCATGAGTGGGAAGTTTTGAGGGGAATAGCGCCGGATCAGACAGATCGCACTCCCCTTTCTCTCCTTGAAGCATCTGGTGAATGAAGGCATAACTTGTTACATTGTTGGCAGCTTTATTGTTTGAGGTTAATCCAACGAGGGTCGACCTACAAGATCAGCTCTGCTTTTAATATGGAGGATTTGAAGGTATTTTGGGGATTTGACTTGGGGGGGGGGGGGGGTATTTTCATGGTTGGATGATAATTAACTTGAAGATTCTCATTCCAAAGCTGCTCTAAGTTGACTTTGGGATTGTTTGTAAACCTGAAAGATTTCCAAGATTTAGTTCATAATAGGAATGAATGGAATTAAATTGATAGTGTGTGAGATATGTGTTTTAACTTGGTAGGTATAATATCCACATCAGAAGTCAGTTACGTCACAGTGGCTCCCCGCGTCGACAGAGAAAAAAAAGGCCCTCAGCTTCCTTCACTTAACCACACTACATTCAAAATGACATCTACAGTTCTTGTTACTGGAGCTAGTGGCTTCCTGGGCCGTGCTGTTTTCAATACTTTCCAACACTCAGGCGTGTTGGTTGTTGGCCAGGGATTTTCCCGCACTGCCCCGCCTACCATCTTGAAGGCTGATCTGGAGAAGGAGGAAGACATTCACATGCTCTTTGATGAAGTCAAGTATGTATTTCCATTTATATCCCAATTAGAGACGTTAATCAGATTTGAACTATAGGCCTCAGATTGTCATCCATTGTAAGCTAATCAGTCTACTCGATCATCCCCACCAGAGACTGACAGCTCACAGGTGCCGCAAACAAGTCCCCAGATCTCTGTGACAAGAACCCAGATCAAGCCCGCAGGGTCAATGTTGAAGCCACTCGAACATTGGCCAAAGAATGCCAATCCCGCGGCGCCTTTCTCATCTACATCTCGACCGACTACGTCTTCCCCGGCACCGAAGGCGATGCACCATACGAGGCCGATTCTGAGACCAAGCCACCCAATCTATACGGGCAGCTGAAGCGTGATGGTGAGCAGGCCGTACTAGAAGCAACTAAAGACTCAGGCATGGGCATTGTGCTGCGCGTGCCGGTGCTGTACGGTAACGCCAAGGAGAACTCGGAGAGTGCGATCAACACACTTGTTGATGCAGTCAAGAAGGCCACGGATGAGAATGCTGGCGTGAAAATGGACGACTGGGCCATACGGTACCCAACCAATACCGAGGACGTTGCGCGTGTGTGTCGGGACATTGTCATCAAATACCTGCGCGAGAAGGAGAAGCGCAAGGACTTCCCTCGTATCCTGCAATTCTCCTCTGAGGACCGTATGACCAAGTATGAGATTTGCCAAAAGTTGGCTCAGGTGCTGGGTGTCGCTATTCCAGGGATGATCCCCAACAAGCAGGGCAATGATCCTAATGGGGGTGTTGTACGGCCATATGATACACATCTCTCTACCAAGGCACTGACTGAACTTGGGATTGATGTGCGGACAGTGGATTTCATCGCGTGGTGGTAAGTTCTCTTCAAGGGTGTACATGTACAGCTCCTTGCTTGTAGGCCTATGCTAACAATTCACAGGCGCCGGGAATTGGGTGCTTATAGGAGATAGGCTTGATCTACATTGTGCAGTAAGAATGATTGAAATATAGAAAGACCCTGGTCCAATTGAAAATCAGAAAGGAGATTTCAGCCCATCAAGGAGATCAGCGTGAGTTAGTACCCACATTAGAACCATCACCCCACGAAACTGGTATACTCTGTACGGAGTAAGGAACATCATGTGAATTACATGAGTTTTGACCTCCATTATGTCCTTCATTATGCCCTGGACCATTTATGAAGAATAGCAAGTACACTTGGAGTTTAGTATGTGATCGTCTTGTGGACCCGGAGAGATCATCCAATAATAGTGTCATATTTTACATTGAACGATCTAATATCCGTAGTGGCAATGGTGTCAATAGTACCTGTCGATCATATTCTTTTTCTTATATACTTGGGTCAACTGTACTTCGTATATAATAACCCTGGAGTCGCGCGTGAAACCGCATCCGGCGTGCCAGATCCGGAAATGTTTAGTCCCCACGAAACCGAAACCTGAAAGAACCATCGTGTTTACTTTTCGATGTTCTCTCAATTAGTATGCCAAGTACTTCGGTGAGTTCAATCCATACATGATCAATCGAAGAAAGTGAAATCCGATGCACCCTCAGCCTAGCCCGGCCCATTTGACGATCGGTGCGGGCCACTTTTTGCCCCCCAACGAGATGCAAATGGTCGATTGACAACAGGCCGGTTTGGTTTGATGAGGTCGGGGATTCTATTTAGTCTCCTGTGACTTTTTTTTTTTCTTTTCCCACATTGTTTTTTTCCTTGCAGAACGCTATTGAAAGTCGCAGAGTCGCATATCGCAGAGTCGCAGCGTCGCAGCACTGACCCTGGAACGGGAAATTGCTGTTTTGAAGACGCTAACCTTATTCTGGAAATAGAACCTGAGACCTTTGGAGATTGCGAAACGCCCCCGGAAAAGAAGACTCCAGCATGAGTGAAGACATGACGCAGTCCGTGACTCGAAAGTTCTCTCGATATCGTGCACGAGGTGCGACAACCGGCGACATCGAAATGCCCCCACCGGCGCCAGTCACTAGCGTTGGCGAGCAAAACCCCTCGATCGCGAGAAGCAGATCTCGATACCGTCGCAACCGGCCCACGTCAAATGGAAATGGCGCACCTCCTACTCCCGCAATCCCCAGCTACGCGCGAACGCAGCCAGACCAACGAAGTGAACGGGGAAGTGAACGTGCCGCCACTCGCCATTTGGCAACACAAAATGAGGAAGCACGCGCACGTGAGGCGCACCGACAAGGAGCGATGGAACAGTTGACGGGAGAGAATAACTTAGCGCAAAACATTCGGCAGCCGCAGGCCTCCGTCCTGCCAAAACAAGTCGCGCAATTACCCCGATCGCAACCGGCCCCGGCGCAACCCCCGGCGCATCCACCACGCAGTGCTCACTCAGAAAACGATGGCCATCGCAAGTCTTTCTTTCAGAAGGTCAGGCTTTCCAGATCCAAGGACCATGCCAAGGAAAACGAGCCTCTTCCGAACTACATTGGGGTGGGCGGAACCGGAGTAGTTCCAGGACTCGATGCTCCTGTCAGCGCTGTCAACGCTGGAGAGCGACATGCCCTTGTAAAATATGGAGATGCCACCGCCGATCTCACTGTCACCCCGTCAACTCAAGTCCGGGATATATTGCTAGATGCCACCAAGCACTTATCTCGGGACATTGACGCGGAGAGGTTCATTCTCATGGAGTCTTACTCTCAAGTTGGCCTTGAGCGTCCGCTCCGCCGCTATGAGCATGTGCGGGAAGTCATGAATTCCTGGTCACATGATGCGGATAACCAGTTCCTTGTCATTCCCGCCTCCAGCGTGGAAGCTCTAGCTCAGCTCGATGCCGGGCATGTCCCTAGTGGGAAACCATCCCCAGTAACTGTCCACATTTACCATTCCCAGCGTCGTCGCAAGTGGGATAAGCGATATGTCACCTTGCGTTCTGACGGACAAGTGACGGTCTCAAAAAAGGAGAACTCCCAAGACCAGACCAATATCTGCCATATATCCGACTATGACATTTACTTTCCCAGCGCTCGAGCGCTAAATAAGGATATCAAGCCACCTAAGAAGTTGTGCTTTGCAATCAAGAGCCAGCAGAAGGCATCCATGTTTTTGTCCACCGAGAACTTCTTGCACTTTTTCTCGACCAGCGACAAGTCTACTGCAGATACATGGTACCGAGCAGTGCAGAAGTGGAGAAGTTGGTATCTTGTCAATAAGAAAGGAGCAGGCCACAAAACAGAGACCGAAACACCGAAGCGCGCTGGGACGAAGAGATCCACTAATCAGCCGAGAAATGTGTACAACGACGTCCCACTCCTAAAACGGGAGACGTCGACCGAATTTACCAAGGGTGAAATCTCTGATCAACAGAGACCGAGCAGCTCTAAAGAGATCTTTACTCGGAAAAAGACCCTTCGTGGACACGTGCCCCCTCCGCCTTCATACCAGCCCCTGACGCTCGATACCGATATCGATATCGATGGGCCTTTCACCGATAGGCATGCGTTAATCTCGGGTATCTCGCCCGAAGAAGTAGAAACTTCTACGTTTGCACCATCCGGACTCCTAGGCCGAAGTTACACTCAGCGACAGACTGCCATGCGAGAACGGGATGATCGCGATAAGAGAGCTAAACAGGAAGCCTTTACAGGCACTGGCTTTATGAGCGGAGGATCCTCACACACCCCGGGGTACGACTCAAATCCCAACAGTCGGACCAACACAATGACTCGTGCTCCCGATTCATCCCAGTTCAATCGAACTCCATCTCTCAACCAGAAGCCTCTGGTTGATCTCACCCCGGTCTATGTCGAACCACCGCAGCATAGCCGCAAAGGCAAAGGCCACGGCGTCAAAGTTCAACCAGGCATGCATCTGATCGATGGCGCCACTGGCCCAGATCAGACGCCGGGAGGAATCGCCATCCCGCCCTCAACTTCGTGGAGACGGCCGGCCGCACCGGCAGAAACCATACCTCAGCGACGAAACACCACCCGCAGCGTGCGTCATCACCCAAACACATATGCTCCTCCAATCTCTGCTGAAGGAAGCCCGGCACTCCCCAGTGGCCAGTTCACGCCACACAGTCTGTTGGCGCATTCAGCCAGCACGACAAGTCATCGAAATCCGCGCACCGGACACGGCGTCGCAACGGGTGACCGCAATGCCACACGGCCGTTATTGGATATGTCCCCGGAGAACCCCTTTGCAGATGGTAGTCTGCTGCGGCAGTTATAGTTATTTCCTTTGTTTCCCTTTCTTTCTTATGTTTTTGTTACGACGATCACGATTGTTATTTCGCGGGATTTTGGTTTGGTATACCTAGGGTTTATTTTATTCGGGCCACTGGCTCCCCACACTCCGACACCGCGAGTTTGAGTTCAATCTCGTTGTGTTGATGCATTCTGTGTCTTTTGATCTGGAGATGAATTATTGATAGCCGATTGTGCTTGGAGGATTCATCTTTGTTAGAGATACCCACTCCATGTTTAGTATTTAGCACCGAAATGAAACTGAATATATATATCTCATATTTCATTTCCATGTCTTTGTGTTATCACACCATCTGACTTGTGACAACACCGAGAGCTATCTAATTGACCTACTCGTTGTCCCTAAATAAAAAGAACCATTACATTGATCAATGCAGAAACCGTTCCCACTTTACTCATTATCATCCAATTTTCCACAATGAATCAATCCACCAGCCAACCACGCGAAGCGCATAAATCCCCAGGAAGTCTCACCTGCAACGAAGGAACAATACACACCTTGATCCAAACCAGAGATGAAGAAAAACATTACTTCTCCGGCACTATCAGCACCGATCTAGCTCTCGTCATCAACAATGCTTATGTGGAGTACTTCGATCTCACCGAGGATAAACCACATTGCCAAGAATTCAAGGCATTGATTGGTCCCGTTTACGGTAATTTCTGGTGGCAAGGAGGTGCTATACATCTCTCTGGAAAATTACTGCGTCGCATCGAGGAGACGATCGAAGTCACCGGAGAAGGGTGGTGGGGGGATATTGATAATAGGGAATATGAGGCGAATGGAGAGGAGCGGTACAGTGATGAGAGTGATGATCCGAAAGCGTGACTTTCAGTGGTGAGTTTTATTCGAGAGATTGTTGAGTCCTGGCTAACGAAAGTTTCTATAGATGGTTCCTAGAGGATTCGGGAGGGTGGATCTGGGATTCCAATCTGTCTACCCCATCGTGGGTCTAGCTTCAGGACTCGATTATCGCTGGCATAACCTCCATTTGTCTATGGAATACCGAGTCGCTAGTCAGAAAGATAATGAAAACAACATGAAACAAAACATATGTCAGAACTTGTTTGCTAGGACGCTACGCTACCTACATTGCCTTGTCTCATATAAATCCGAATATCAAACCCCTTCAGCAAAAGCCCATCGAACACCAAAAAGCACGCTGCAACGAGAATATTCCTCTTGTTACAGTTCAATCCAATCATATAATCAATCTAACAAATATCAAAATAAGAACAAGAAGAATTCTTTATCCTTCAACCATCTCCTCAAACTCAAGAAGCACGGTATACCTTGAAGCTCCTAAACTCCCAATAAGCATCAACAAAACTGCCAGGACTGCTTGCAACAAAGCTCGAACAAGTCGCCGGACAATGGTACATCGTATCATAATACTGTTCCTGCGCAGCAAGTTCACCACAGAGATCAATATTAGCAATGATACTCAGATTCTTGAAATGCGCCGCAATATCACAATTCGTACTTGGGAAGTCCGCCAACGCAATCCCCCAACTACTCGGATCTGGATTCCCGGCGGTGATATCAACAGGAACAGTTCCAGTCGGGAAGAACCAAGCTCGAATTCCAGCATCTCGGAGTTCAAGCGCATAAACACCTCCACCACGATTATTCATCGCCTCACCATAAGTATATTCATCACCGATAACACCACACCCCGCATTCCCATTCGTGACATTATCACAATTCTTAAAGACCGCCTGACCAGTCTGTTTCCGTTTGACATTCATCTTACACCCTTTGGTAGTATGAATGGTGATTTCATTCCCATGACTTCCAAGATTGGTAGTTTCAAGCACATCAATCTCCCCATTCATCGGCCAGTTGTATCCATCCGTCAACCACAAAGCAGGCCATGTGGCACACCCAAAGGGGGTATGAATGATATCGAAGAGAAAAAGCCCTGAATCATATGTATTTCTCGACTCGATACGAACTGAATTCCGACCGGAACGGGCGTTGGGGGTTGATGCGTCGACGCGTATGATTGCTGATGTTTCAGTTGCATAAGTGAGGTTTAGATGTCTTGCTGTTGATTCATTGACGTAGACGACGAAACCATTTGTTGGGTCTTGGTCTGTGAAATAGGTGAATTGGTCAAAGAAGCTTCGGCCAGAGTATGTGTCTGCGAGGGTGTAGTCGAGGGGTGTGTAGTTTGGGTATTGGTTTTGGATTATTTCGACCGGGATCAGGATTGCAGCTGTTATGATTACTATGGCTGTTGCGGCGACGAGGAGTTTCGTGCACAGGGACCAGCTTCGTGGGTTGTACCAGAATGCTCGGGATGGGGTGTCTTCTGGTTCGGTGGAGGTTGTTATTGGAGATTTGGTTTCGAGGGGGATGTTCGAGGCCATGTAACGATCTAGATATGATCGGTTGGCCATGATATTGATAGTGGATATAGTTGAGATGAAGATTCTTATAGTTGAATTTAAAGAGTAGAGGAGATGAGTATTCTACATAGAATGTAGCTAACTTTGTCATGTTCAAAAAAGCTACCGCGTTTGTCGTCATGAATATCCCATCTACTCTCCATGTCCTAAAATGGACAATTGCAGATCTTTCCGTTTGCAGATCCATGGATCACTTGGCTATAAATGGTCTAGTCTATTTTCGTCGTGACTACCTAGGCACCTCTAACTACGTAGGGTATTTTCCTCTGCCAGGTGGGGCTTGCCTATCTTGGGGGCCGCTGCTTTGATGATTGCGGTCAGAGTCAGGCTCTCTGAGTAAATTTCAGTCCGGGTTAGGCTCTTGCTCAGAGCTATCACGTGATATATTAGTAACGTCATCTCAGATGAGTAATCAGAGGGTGTCTATTGAGCACTCAGTTCATGTTCAGTCCTTACCCAAAGGGGAATTCGGCCCCACAGTGCCGTTTATTCTGTAAAAGAATTTCGATGGCCCTCTTTTCTTAACCTTTCTTTTCGCGATTTTCCATCCTCAATTTTCCCAGCACCTCAAGATCCGCGCTAAAGTAAAATGACGCAGCAACCTGAGGGATAACATCCCCTCCAAATTGTAATGGTACTATGGAGAAGTCGCCTTCTATGAGTTATTCTAATTCGCCCGTGCGCAAAAGCTCAAGTATATAGAGACTATAATCCATCTGTAGACATCTTCAACCATAAAATTCTCCTTTATCTTCGTCTCTCATCATTTATTTTTTTTCCCTTCGATCTTAGTCTAAAACCACTATAGAAGTTTGCTAGGCTATGGGCCAAAAGTAATATTCTGCTCGATAGGCCGAACTTATAAAGGCGTCACAAACAACTGGAAAATCAGGATACATTTTCGGAGCCTATGCATAAGATTACTCAATCCGTGATAAAGACAAAAGGATACCTGAGACTAAGCGGAGATACCTAGGAATTGTGGCACAGTGAAAGGAGTGAGTCCTAGTCGACTATTAAGTGAACACACCCCGAGAGCAAGTGGCTGACTGACTCATAGCTTCGCTGAATAAAATGAGATCATAGGCTTCGGCCAGAGTTCAGGATCTATAGTGCTAGATTATCAACTCATCAAGGAGTTTCTCCGCTAGTACATTCATGGTACGCGAGGACGAGTGAGCGATAACGACCAACGGTGAAAACAGTTTTGTTGTGCGCGGAGCGCCTTTTTGGCGGATTTCAAGAGGATATGCAATTAAGCATTCCGTAGGACGATAGAAGCGAAGTATACAACGTGAGTCTCGCTTTCTTTCTACTAAATTTTCATAATTCTTTGTGGCAGTGCGATTCTAAATGCAAAACAGTGGATAAGAAAATCTTTGACAGCAGAAGGAAGGGACTATTGAAAAAATTGAGAATCCGAACCGTAGCTTTAGCAAGAAATATTTCTTGAGAACGGTCTCATCTCTATGGCAGACAGACCACCGCCGCTTCATACTAGGGCCGTTGAAAGTTATTATTTTGCTGGCCCTTCCGCTGTATCTCTTTACTTGAGCGAGGATTAGAGCATCTATACCAGCAACCAAGGACAAGCACGAGAGAGGGCTTCGCTATAAGGTGAGGATAAGTTAATCTTTGGGATTATATGTGATTAATTTTTGTTATATCACATCGTCCTAGTATTGTTTCCATCCTCCAAGGCTCCTTAGATAGTAGAATGGAAGGTCGATCAAGTATGGCTAAAAAATAATCGAGACCCGAAATATACAGTATAAGTTAATCTCTTGAAGCTCACCTAGTATTACTCCACTTCTCTCGGAAACTCACTCGATCATTCAATCTAGATTTGGAATTGAGATACGTGACTCGAAAAGGCCATAGTTCACTGCTGGCTACATCCTCCTAGCTCTTGCTCCTTAGCATGGTGCTCTTTACAATACTGTGAATGACCTTGCCTAGTGCAAGGTATCAAATGGACAAATGGAGTTACGCTAGAAGGATGAATATAAGGAGAAGCCAGTCCTAAGGAATGTTACGGCTGGTGGTCCTCAAGATGTTCCACTCGACATAGTCACATTCTATGAGTGTTTAAGAGCGATCTTCACTACCGCTGGGTATGAAAAGACACCAAAAGTCCATGAGATTCGAAAATATTTGGGAAAGGTCATTGAAGGTGAGTTTCTAAGTCATAGATGCCTCAAAGAGGAACAATTACTTACGTCTGAGTAGCAAATTATGGCTCTATATCCGTTTCCCAAATCTACAGACACAAAGGTGCTTGAGCTTACCCCAAGGACTATCTATTGTATTGCTCTTTAATAGATACGGCATCGGCTATCCTTAATGAAGATGACCAAGCAGATCATATTGAGTACTTTTAAGGATTCGACCGGTTCTATAAACGTGGGCTTCTAGGTGAATTACCAACAGAAATTCTAGAAAGTATTTGTGTAAAACCAGAGATAAAGGAACTGAGGGACCACATTAAGGAGCTAGAAGATCAATCCGACAATGAACAAGCGATCGCAATCGAAAAGAGAAAATACAACAAGGCTCTCAATCGAGATCGTCTTTCTGAGCTAAAAGGATAACAGAGCCACTAGGTACGCCAGAAAAGAGATCAAAGGATCATTAACCGTGGAAAAGAAGAGCCGGTGTATTCCTAATTCGACATTTCCACGCATGCTTAGGGACTAATTATGCCGGAAGACGCCCGAGTCGTGAAGTCGATATCTTATGCCGAAGAGCTTTCTTTTAACAAGATGCTTCTCTTCGTACAATATATACAAATGTATTGTGAGCGTGATTTTGATGTCATCTATCTTCCAAAACAAGGACCGGTCCGAGGCGTCTGTCCGGCGAAAAATTACCAACTACCTATTAGAAAGTAAGTACCTCTGTTGGCCTGAAAAGTATGGGCTTTACTAACTTTGATAGACTTCAAGAAAGCCATAGGAACGCCCATAATCATAAATATGTTCGGCGCGAAAAATCTTTCGACCTTTAGATTGTAGAGGAAGGTTTACGTTTCTATTATAAATGCATGGATTGGTTTTTGCTAAACGATTGGAGAGGCCACTGTGAAGCGCATTGACAGTCATGGCAGACTCGACCTTGCGAAGTAGTAGTATTCCACCACACAGTTATCCGTCCTAGCTACTGCCCATTTTGCCTATGGAACATGGATCTTCCCGCGGTAGATCGGCTGCACTACTGGCTGAACAGTGGCAGCCTAAAGTAGTATATATAAGAACGGCATCTACCGCAATTCAAGTGGCCAACGAAACTGCCACTTTGCGGTTGCACCCAAACTTTCGACAATAAGCGTGGCTTTCGTTATCATTTGCACGATATATAGGGATTAAACAAAGCTATATGGCAAAATCCAGAACTCCCGAGGAAGAGGAAACGTGTCTACAAGATGGAAGGGCAAACAACTTCAATAGAGGTAGAGTTGGGGCGCCCTAAGAAAACTCGTTTTTACCGCTATCTACCTCCGCGTCACGAACATAAACTCCAACTATCAGACAGCGTATTCATCCCCGTTCCTATATTATATTCATTCGTCGAGGAATATCCGGAGTAAAACTTCCATTCGAGTCTTAAAGACAATTCAGTCAAAAGCAGCAGAAGCAGTTCAGTTGTATCTTACTTTTCCCAATCGAGTTCACTATACAGTTCAGTTCCAACAACTCCTAGTTTGGAGGAATTTATTGATCCGAGGATCATTGAGCCTTCTACGATCGATAAAAAAAAGGGGCCTCAACCCTACGATCAACCTTTCTTACAAGCAGACCCTTTGCGTAAGTATAAGATCAAAGCCAAATCATTTGGGGATACGACACGCCCACAATGTCCCGACCAAAGCCTTGCTATTCAACCTAATACTGGTGATATTAGGACCCTCAACACCCCCTGATCTCCGCACAAAGTACATAGTCTTATAAGCACCTCACTGGTCAGCCGAATTTGCTCAATTACTCTCTAAGTTGGAGTGAAATCAAACCAATACTAAGTGATATAGGATAGTCACTATATTCTCCCCCAAGCCTTGTGACCAGCGAAGCAAGCGAGAATGAAGCCTTACTTACAGATTCTATCACTTTCATGTTAGACAGCAGTGGACGATCTTCTATAAAAATTGTGCGTACAAACCATCCTCCTACTCACGAAGATAAAACGATACATCGTGGTGAAGGTTAGGCAATAAGCCTTCGCGGACCTCTCACTAGGGCCTAGGCAAGACAACAGCCGACTGAGCACTGCCTAGATGATTTGGAAAAAGACAAATTGCAAAGGAAACTCAACGCAAAAGGCAAACGAAAGCTGCGTGAGTTCAAGCATCAAAACATGACCCTGAGGCAAATTGGACCCCATTTCCTAGATATTGACACGATCTTCCTACGATAAGCTTAGACGAATATAAGGATTTCTGACCAATATACCAGATCAAGGGTCGAGTAAATCAATAGAACTTTATGATTGGTAATACTTTACTGCATTTTTTATTAGAGTGTATCTTGCCTGCTTCTCAGCTACGCAAATCCAACCATGGTGATGACCATTCTCGTAGGAAATCCTGGCTCCCAGTAAGACCCCTTTTCAGTATCGGTTCACTCCTTCTGACGCAATGTATCTAGTGAGAAGGAGATAAATTCAAATGGAACGTTTTTGGAAGTCTACTCCCTCCTCTTCAAGTCCTTTATTTATGCGCCTTGCTGAGATTGAAATTGAAAAGCTAGGATATCGTCAGAATTGAGTGGGTAGTAACACATGTAACAAGACATGGATGGCTTTTATATTGAACGAGCACAATACCAGAGCGATTTTCTATTTGAATCATTAATTGAATCCATGGATGACTTCCCAGCAAAGATATGGAACCACTAGTAGATACTACGATGATACCCCCACACAGTACGCTTCCTCCAACCAGAACCCAGAGGTACAATCTGACGAGACAGCCGGGTTCCAGGCCAGGAATTGAGCGGTAGTGATGCCAAATTTAGTGGCCACAGTACCACAGTCGTCGCCATCTGTATGTATTAGCCTTTTTTCAAATGAGGGCATAGGCGTTGGGGACGAGCAGTGAGAAAGAAAAGGGCATTTGAGCTTACCGACTGGCACGTAGTATTCATCACAGTTACTGGCAATTCCGGTCTGTGTTGGAGCAGGAGGTGGCACGGTAGTAGCCGTAGTTGCCCTGGCTGTTGTTGTTACTTTAATTGTAGTTGTCGAGACTGCGGCAGTGGTGGTAGTTGATGACACACCGACGCAGTACGCCTCATCAACCCAGAAGCCAGACGTGCAGTCAGAAGAAACAGCCGGATTCCAGGTTAGGAATTGGGCGGTGGTGATGCCGAATTCTGCAGCTACCTCAGCGCAATTATCGCCAGCTGTTATATAATGATCAGTACACAATACTCGGAACTAATGGCAGTGGAGAATGAGACATACCTTGAGCAGTGTAGTATTTGTTACAATCTGAAGCGATTTCCGTCTGTGTGGGAGCCGCAGGGGTGCTGGGTGCAGAGACCGAAGTGGTCGTGGTATCATTACCGGTGGAATTTCCATAGTTCCACCCGGACAGTGGATCAACACAATAGGCGGCACCGGCCACCAAATCGTTATCACAGGTCGTCTTGTTTAGAGAAGGATTGGCCTCGGTGAACAGATTGATTGCGATCAGACTGGACAGACAGATCTGCGCGCAGGTGAGATTGAGGCTAGCATCGTTGACAAACCAGGCACCGCAGTCAGTGGTTGTGCCGGTAGCCACGACACTGCCTGCTGGAGGATTGACAACTGAACTAGCGCTGTCATTGGTGGTGGTGTTTAGAGGCTGGCCAATGTATGTGCCTCCCGGGGTGGAGACACAAAGGGTCGAGCCCCAGTAAGGGACAGGATCAACCAGGTTGCTGCAGTTCACGTTGAGCTGAGAGTTGAAGTTGATTATGTCCACCGTCAGGAGGCCATAGTCGACAGCAATAGTGCTGCAGGTGTCATTGGCCTGGATCGTGTAGATGCTGCTACAAGTCTGGGGCAGGCAGAGATCGGTTCCGTTCCAGATCGATGAGCAATTGACTAGGCTAGGATTGATGTAAAACATAGTAGCAGCGGACACGCCATAGGCGTAGGCGATAGAGTCACAGGTATCGCCTTCCTTGGTCGTATACGTATTCCCAGAAACGCAGTTCACATCAACATATGGGACTGTTACGTTGAACTCACTCTGCACTGGGTCAAAATCAGAAACGGTGAGGTTACAAGCCTTTGAAACACTCTCGTAAGTTGTCTGCCAATCCTCAGTGTAGGCATCTGAGTAGGCGTTCGCCTGGAGGAGGGCTAGCTGCTGCACGTTGCAATACGAGCACAGATCTGCAGTAGGCAGATCGATGACATCGTCAACATCAGGGAACGCCGCAATAACATCTGGAATAAGTTAGTGATAGTTTCACCTGACACCAGGGCACTGGAAACAGGGTGATATACCGTTGCAATTGTTACCGGTTGTGGGATCAGTAAAGCAAGTTGAGTTCCAGTTGCTCCAGACCTGATCAACCAGCGCGAGAAAAGTCATTCCAGGGACCAGTTCAGAGGTGCTGCCACAGCTAGTCTCCACAGAGTCACGCAGCTGGGCAATTGATATTCCGCATGCGCTCTGACAGACCAGAGACGTCAACGTATCGTTGTCTAGGCTGCCCCCATAGGAGCTCGTGGCCAGGGATGACACACCCGGGTCACAATCAACGCTATCATATAGCGAAAGTTCACAGGCCGTGGGCAGACCAATGCTGGACAGAGAACCATTTGCGAACATAGTAACCCCGGCATCTGCACTGACGCCGGCAGAGACCACCAAAAGCAGCGCAAGAACGCTGGGAAGGGCCATCTTGGAACACGGAAGAAAAAAGGTGCCTCTCTGAATTGTCCTTTGTAATAGTCCTAGGGGCATCAGTACCTATTATGAAAAAAACTCACTTCGAAAAATTTTCCTGGTAGTCAGAAGACACTACTACATGACCGGATGTGATTTGATAGGATCCTGGCGGATAAATCCCGGGAACCGGAAATGAGGCCATACGAGGCGGGCGTATTCTCAAACATGCTAGCCTATCGAGTGAGACATCAGTCGTTCGTTCCTGGTCAACGCCTGATCATTCTTGCGACCTATGCAGGTGGTTTTTATTGTTCAAGCTGGAGCCAATCAAGGCGAATGCACGGCTTTTCCCCGACCGGAGAAGCGGGACTGCCGCATTGCGGTAAACAATGGTCCAATGAAGGGTTCCATTAGAGGGCCTAGCCAAGGGTCTAGTGAAGGCTTCAACACCGACCTCGGGGGCGAATTGACCAATTGTAAATGTTGCCCGTTGCCCTAACTAATACAGGCAAACGCCGCCATTCCCTCCAGGGCTCTTTAAGGCTAGCTATCTGTAACTAGACTTTAGTGCCTCTAGATAGTTTATGAGTGGAGATTTGCTCGCAGACAAGCATTGGATATGCGGCCTCCGGTAATCTATAGCGGGTCACTAAACCACTTGTAATGTTATTCTCTGATCCGTCCGGCATATCCGTCAGGTCCGTCACTGTTTTAATTAGTCGTTTAGCGAGGTCCAATCTCGCTACGCAGTAGATGAGACATGCAACTTGATCTTGACTGGACAGAGCCCGACTTACTGTTTATAGAGAATGCTCCGAGAACGGTGAGGACAGGACAGAAGAATATAGGATTAATTTGACTTGCCACATAAGTTCTGTAGTTCCTTATATAGCGCGGGGCGTATCTCTGGCAGATACTTCACCGGGAAAACAGGTCTGCAAAATTAGCAGAGGCCGAGTGGCATATCTCTGTAAGTCCTGACCTCCATGCCACTTGTCTTTGGCGTTATCTCGGTTGCTTTGCAGAAGAACACTGTCTAACATTATTTATAACAGACATATGAGGCGAATTCTTTGGGCCCTATTCGGGCTTCTCTCATTGGCGCTCGCCGATACCTACTGCGATGCAAGCACTCCTTGTGAGATTGGCTGCTGCGGTGAATACAATGTCTGTGGCATGGGACCAACCTACTGCAGCGCCAAAACCTGCATCAACAACTGCGATGCGAAAGCAGAATGCAATCCAGGCAACTGGCCAGAACAGTATGTCAACGCGACAACCTGTCCCCTGAACGTTTGCTGCAGTTCATTTGGTTTCTGCGGCACAACCGAGGAATTCTGCGGTAACACCACCGTGACCCGGCCATCATGCGATGCCGATTCGCACTCAATCAACCGAGTTATTGGTTACTACAACTCAGCGGCGGCCTCACGGGGATGTGGTGGCATGCAGCCCGCATCAATACCCCAGGGTGTCTACTCTCACATCTATTTTGCCTTCGTGAGCATCGACCCAGACAGTTTTGAGGTCATCCCGGCATCCAATGCCGATAAACTGCTCTACCCCCAGATGCAGGCACTTCAGATGCGTGACTTGAGTCAGGAGCTTTGGCTCTCTATCGGTGGTTGGGACTTTTCCGACAGTGGCACCGCGACAGCAACGACATTCTCCGATCTAGTTGGGGCCAGTACGAGCAAGCAGAATGCCTTTTTCAAGTCGCTTACCCAGTTCATGACCACCTATGGCTTTACTGGTATTGATATTGACTGGGAGTATCCCGCAGCAGGCGATCGTAACGGCCGGGACTCAGACTATGCCAACTTTCCCACCTTCCTCGCTCGATTGAGGAAGACGCTAGACGACTACAAGTTTGGCCTGTCTATCACATTACCAACAAGCTACTGGTATCTGCAACATTTTGATCTGGAGTCTATCGACCCGTCGGTTGACTGGTTCAACTTCATGAGCTATGACTTACACGGCACCTGGGATATTGGTAATGAATGGACCGGTGCCTATCTGAATGCTCATACCAACCTAACTGAGGTCAAGACCGCGTTAGACCTGCTGTGGAGAAATGACATCAAGCCCAGTAAAGTCAATATGGGTATAGCCTTCTATGGCCGCAGTTTCACTCTCACATCCTCCTCTTGCACCGAGCCTGGGTGCCCATATCTTTCCACCGGAGATGCTGGTGACTGCAGTAATACAGCCGGTGTTTTGTTCAACAGCGAGATCGAGGCTATCATCAGTGATAACGACTTGACTCCGAAGCTCTACAAGGACGCTGCGGTTAAGGCCATTAACTGGAACGGCGACCAGTGGGTTTCGTATGATGATGAAGACACCTGGAAGCTCAAAGCCGAGCTGGCCAAGTCTCAGTGCTTCGGTGGGGTCCTCGTCTGGTCCGTCGACAGTGATGACAGCTCACACACTTTCTCCAAGGGACTAGCCGCCGCTCTGGGCAATGAAATCAATTTGAATATGACGACCGGACTGACCTCGGCCACGTTCCTCTTCGAGAAGTCTGCTACCATCACCCCCAATTCCACTCCCAGCCAGGGCTCGTACTGCCGCTTCATCAACTGCGGAGAGGTCTGTCCTAGTGGCTACAAGGTCATCACGCGCGAAGACAAGACCTCCCAGCTCATGCTTGACAGCACCGAGTGCCCACCCGGGAGCGGGCAGACACAGACACTCTGCTGCCCTTCATCTTCAGACTTACCAACCTGCCAGTGGCGCGGCTTCCACAACAACGGCAAGTGCAAGGGCGGTTGTGACGACGGGGAGGCTGAGGTGGGCACCACCGGCGCCGGTTGTACCAAGTCGGGATATCAATCAGCTTGCTGCTCTACTACCACCTCGACTGACCCCTGGTCCAAATGTGCGTGGACGACCAGCTGCGAGAGCGACAAAACATGTCCATCAGGTTTCTCCAACTTTGTGGTGGGCTCGCGGAATGGCTGGGGCGGTATGCCCTCGTGTAAGGGCGATAAAACGTACAACTATTGCTGCTCAGGCTCATCGGTCCCCGATGCCTTCACTAATTGCGAGTGGAAGGGTCACGAGACGACCTTCGTTAACACCGCGTACTGCAGTGATTCGTGCCCCTCCGGGTACATCCGCGTCGCTGAACAGTCAATCAACATGTTTTTTGGAAACAACATGAAGGGCCATACTACCGACTGCACTCTCGGGAACGAGGCCTACTGTTGCAAGGGAGCCACTGCCAAAATCGCTCCTCGGTCTGATACGAGTGAGCCGATCACCTATCGGGATCAAACGGCCAAGGACTTTGATGCCTATCTGAAAAAGTTTCTCGCTGACCCAGTATGCCCCTTGACCTGGGAGGCGCAATACAGCGCCACCTTTGGCGATGACTATGTCACCCGACGAAGCATGGATTATGTCAATAGTATTAATGGCAGCAGCAGCAGCAGCAGCATTGGCTTCAGTATAGAGAAGGCCCGCAGAGGCCTGGCGGACCAAGCCACTACGCTAAGCCTTCTGATGCCATTGCTCCAAAGTTGGATTACTTCCGAAGTCCCGCGTGATGATATCAACCGTATCTGGGATCTGCGTTTGGAAGAGTATGGGCTGGAGAACGATGGTGCCAATTCGTCGACCATGAGGAGTGCTCTCTTTGGCTCCGTCGATAGTTGGTCAGGATCATTCCTGTATAGCCCGTCTTCGACCCTGTCTGATGAACTATGCAACATTGCCGATTCGTCCCAAGGGCTAGACCGTCTCTATGTCGCGTCAGAATATCTCTGCGATGATCCAAGTGAGGATGATGATGATTCCACACTGTCGACGCGGACTGTCACCGTGGTGGGCACCGATACCCGTTCAGAAAACAATTGCTCCCCATCCGTGATGTATGTCTTGCGAGGCATCATCGATGTAAGTCTTCCTCTCTCTCGTTTTTTATATTCCAAACATTGACCATGCTTGATTCTCTATCAGGGTGAACTCTCTCTCCACTATCTTCGGTGGCTCCGGTCGACTTCCAGTGGCGGCAACGAGGTGATCCTCGAGCTGGCCTTCTGGATAGGAAGCACACCAGGCGTGGCGGATGCAACCGCCCGGACCAACTACGGGGATCGCAGCCACACAGCAGGCACCGACCGATGGATAGTCATGCACATGCATGTTCCGCTCGACGCGGATACATTCATGGGGGGCAATAATGCTTTGTACATGGGAGTCCGGAACATGGGCATTTATCACAGCCAGGGTGTCCATCTTCCCGCTGCCGTCACCCCGAGATATTCGCAGGGATATCGGGCTGAATATCGCTATACAAGCTCCTACGCGGGAGGACGATATAACACAGGCGATCTTCAAAATTACAATTCCCGGACTGATACAATCGCTTGTCCTCAACAGCGCCGCGGTAACGCTGCACAGCGGTGGTATGTTGGTCGGAATCGGGACAGTACTGTTCCTGGGTCGGCTAGTACGGATGTGGACTATGGCCAGCTGCTGAATGACTTTGTGGGTTCGCTTTGCTCTCATACAATATGAGTATACTAATGAGGAATAGGGAACGTGGCTGCACAATCGGGGTACCTTCTCAGTGACAAATCTGGCGTACCTTTGGCCAACACTGCCAGATATTGCAATCGACGACGGCTTCACTCCAAACATCAATGCGCGCACCAGGTTGAATCCCTCGGCTGGCGCCTTTGATGATAATTGGCTACCGGACACAGATACGCCCCCGGATGATCCTTCGGCATATGAAGATATTTGAGCTGTTTGGGGGAATTGCCGTCTATTAGGATAGATATTTATACAAAACCCCACGTTGGCGTAGATTTCAATGACTCTAGCAATGCAGTATTGTCTGTGTCGGGTTTGAAACAGATGAGAGTCAAATTTATTCAAAATGTTAAATCAATATTGTTCTTTTTTTGCCCTGAGCAACTCTAGCGAGGGAAAACCCCCTACACATAATCATAGAACATCACCTGGGCATCGGGGCTTGATTAGGGCATCATCCCCGTCGCCGACCCATGGAACGCGTGTGTGGGGCCGCCCTCGGCAGTAAGCTTGATTAAACCCTGGGGCCCCTGTTCGTCCTCTTTTCTTCCCTCTTCTTCCATCTTCCCCTTTTTTTTTTTTTTGCACTTTCTCTTTTTTTCACAAATAACCGGTTGACGTAGGAAGGGGAACAAGTGAAGAGAGGAAAATAAGAGTACATTATCATGGCAGAAAGCAATTCTCCTACCTCGAGCCAGTTGGGCCTTCCGGAATCCCCCTCTCAAATCATCGGCAGACGCAGAAAACGCCTTGTGAGCATCATCAAGCAAAATGATCTCTCTCTCCTCCGTCAGTTTATTGCCTCGTGCTCTCCCGAGGATGTGATTGCCCCTGGGACACCCTACTTGGAGGATACCTTGTTCAGTGCAGCCTCTTACGGTAGCCCCGAGGCTCTTCGCATCCTCTTGGGGGTGTATACTGCAGCCCCAGAAATTGTTAAAAAGCTCAATCCCAATTTCCGCCTGCTGCTCGACGCATGTGGTGCAGCAAATATTGATGTCGTGCGTTTCATCTTGGACAGCCATGACGATCCAGAGAATCCGTTACCGCTCGGATCGGTGGATTTGCATCAGAGAGATGACTCCGGAGATACGCCGATTCTCGCCGCTGCGGGGTCGCTGTTATATCCCGATGAAGACACCGACGAAGTGGAGGATGAGGGCCTTGATCGGAATGAGTGGATTCGGAATCGGATTACGCGAAGCCATCAGTTGATCAATTTTCTTCTCGACCGGGGCTGTTCAGCAACAGATGTCAATCCCCCTTTACCAGATAATCTCTCCCCTTGGGGAAATCAGGTTCAAGACAGTGTGATTGGACTTTCTGTGTCAACGGGTACTGGTCCATTAATTCAACGGCTCGTTGATTCCGGTGCCGATATCTATCTCAAACATCAACACCTTCATCACCCCAAAGTACCACTTCAGCCCAGTACCACAGACACTCGCACGTATGACGTGACTACACTCCATCTGGCAAGCTTATTCTATAATTCTGATGTTGTTAAATTGCTCTTGAATCATCAAAATCACAAGGCCAACGGCAACCCTGACCTGACTTCCTCTTGTGACAGTGATGGGCGGTCTCCATTACACTGGGCAGCTAGCGGCAGTGCCGAGTCTTATTGCAGACTGCTGGATAAGCAACTCAAAATCACTGGAACCCTTCGGCTACTCCTCGACTACGATTCTACTGGTATCAACCTTGTTGACAAAACTGGATCCACGCCCCTGCACTATGCTGCTAGAAGCCACGTAAGATGCGGTTGCACCCAGTATACTGAGCTTGCTATCCGCAATTTACTCGAATACAAGGCTGACCCTCGGATCCCCGATGGCTCGGGCCGTACTATCCTACATCTACTAGGGTACCACTCCCATCAAGGCGACCCTATTAACACCACACTCTTAGAATCAATCCTGTCACACGGTGCCAATATCAACCATACCGAGAATAACGGGAAAACAGCATTGCACATCTTTGCTCAGAATCTACGACAGGTCTCAGCGGCAAAGTTCTTAATTGAGCATAGAGCGGATTTCAGAGCTCGAAACACTCTTCGCGAAACGCCCTTCCATACGGCAGCGCGAGGGTTTTTGAATGATCATGTACGCCGTGATGGGAGAGATACGGAAGTGACAACCGCGACCAAGATCAGACTTCAGGATGAGATTATGCTTGCTCTGAACAATGCTGCTGGGGAAGATGCCGCTATGTTGATGAACCAACCAAATGCGGAGGGCAAAACTCCGCGAGACTTGTTGGAGGAGACTAGAAATAGGTGGCAGGGGATAGCGCAGCCCATATCCGGCCCTGGGAGAGGCAGAGGTAGAGGCAGAGGGCAGCCGGTAGGAGCATGATCACAGATAAAGCATATCTCATAAAAGTGGCTATCGTAACACTTCTTACAGTTCTCTCTCAGATCTGACTTGGTATGCCCAATCCACGAATACTGAATGCTCTCTTGTTTAAATTTGGAATTTGCGCCAGATTTCAAGGCTTTGAGTCAAGGACGCTGGGCAAAGTCTTTTATACTCCGTCGTTATCTGAAGAAAGCACATCTTTAGCAAGATTTGGGACATGAACCATATACATAAAGCCCCATTTAAATATGACTTTTTCGTTTCAAATAACTGCCTGGTGCTTTTTATTGTACTAAAGAGATACTAGAAATGACATTTTAGATGAAAGAAAAACAACATAGCTTGGGCCCATATCCTGCAGGTGAAATTTATCAATAAAAGAACGGATGATGAGAGTTCATCTCATAGGAAGTTTCAGAAATGTACGTGGGACTTCCATTCTTCATTAAAGCTATATTGGATCTCTGAGTGTACCATTTTCCTAGGAGCATCGAGCTTAGAATGGTAATGCTTATTGGGTGGCCAAATAGCAAGCTCCATTATGGCGCAATTAATTACAGTCATTTTACCAGGATTGAAGATCACATTGAAATGCCAGCCTTTTTTGATGGGAATATGGGTGCGTGTTACATTTTATTGACCCAGCTACTCAGACCGCTCACCCCTAAGCTCAGCTCAGACTCAGTGAGCAAAAAGCGGCAAGGACTGAGCACTAAAACGGAGGAAACCGAAGACGTGGCATAGGAAATCCGGTATGTAGGTAACATGCAAGATTCAAGTATAAAAGGTAGAGGTATACATGTATCTCTACTTTCCCCTTGTTTGGGCGGATTTAAAATTTTCTTAAACGTGCTCATCTAGAGCGATTAGATTGGCCAAAACGCAAGCTATGTCCCTGCAAGTAGTTAAGGAATGCAGCACAACCCACTTCACGTATTTTACTGAAACGGCAAAAGTCCAATATTTCCATAATTATGTGTACAATAAAATTTAAATTTGTACCGCCAGGGCATGTATGTATATGAACGCCAAGACATTGCAGGTATAAACAAGTCAATGAAAAATCCGCCCATTTTCTAGCGATTGGATCGGACAGTTGAAGAACGATGTACCAGCGAGTCTGCATTCGGAGCAGGATGGGTCTGCCAGTCATGGGTTTCCATACCCGAAGACAGACCAGCATCGTTCCTCGCCTGAGATAGGCTACGTGATTGTGATTGGGCGAAAGATCCGCCGCCACTGAGGTTGGATGTGCGGCGGCGCATGCGGCGCTCTCCCTCTTGGGCCTCGTGTCGGTTGAGAGCATCGGAGGGGAGAAGAACGGCACGATCAAGCGCATAAGGCAGGCCACGGTGACGACCGCGGACTTGCATAGCAATGATCACCAACTTGGAGACAACATTGAACTGCCCCGAGAAGGAGGTGTCGGTATTTGTGTATCCAAACGACAGACCCACAGTACCGTATGCAGAGACAACCTCGAACAAAACAGTGAACAGCTGGAAGGCGTAGTCTTGCTGATTCTGCAATCGTGATCCTTCTGCAATGGCAATGATAAACAGACCCAAAAACACGTACCACAAATCGAAACTCAGTTGACGTCGCAAGTGAGCTCCGATATAAGTTGGGGCATTTGTTTCTTCGTCATCGTCGTCCTCGGCGGCATCGTATATACCCAAACTCTTCTCCTCGTAGACGTTGGTTCGACGCACGGAGATAGCGATGGGAAAGACGGAGATGTACATCATGATCAAGTAGGAAACCTGGACGGCGGGGTGAAGCTCTGAAAGACTGATGATTCCAAAACCGGCGGTTCGTGTTGCAGCGGCCTGGAAGAAACCGTCCAGAACTCGAATCCCCGGTGGTAGTGCAGTAACGGCAGAGTCGTTGAGCTACAAAATCATGGTCAGCGAAAATCCTGTGAAAAGGAGAGATGTCAAAGCTCACATCCAGGATGACGAAGAAGATCAGATCAATGCCGTTCAATGCGATGAGAATCGCAAACAGCCACCAAGTGGCGTTGCGAGGGAATAACAGAGTGAAGCATCGACGAGGATGATCCAGAAGGAACTTCAATTCTTCCCATAGCGCGCTCCCCTGGCGAGTCACCTTCGACATAACCCAAATAATCAGACGAAGCATGCATGGGAAGGCGGTATTGCCAATGATAATCAAGAACGATAGCATCAGCAAAGGGAAAATAGCCCTTTGGAAGGAGTACATTGAGTCGGGTGTCAGGGTGAAACCCAAATCGTTAAAGGCGGACGCAGATGTAAATATTCCCCACCACGGCCGCCCAACTCCATCATCTCGGACAATATCACCCCATTTGTTATTGGTCATGATCCAGCCGATCATGCTGACCATGCCGATAAGGTGAAAACCGAGGTAGTAGCTGATAAGAACAACGGCCAACGTCTTGAGCGCACGGTATTCAATACCACCCAACTCATCACGCTGTTCCTCGGTCAAATCGACGAAATTGGAGTTACGAGCCACTGTCGCGTTCCAGCTGAGATACGGCTGGGTAGAAATGTCACGCTCTTGTGTCAGAGATCGGAAAATCCCCCTAAAGGTGTTCCTCGTGTTAGCAGGGCCAAGAGTGGTCGTCTCATTCCCGTCTTTAGTCTCCCGGACGGTGGGGCGAGTGTCCAGACGAGGAAACGTATTCCCGCGGGGGCGGGATCGTGAGATATCTGGCTCGTTGATGGTGATGTGTGGTCCTTCAAGTGGACCAAGCTGATCGAGTTCCTCGGGGTGTGTACTGGGACGTGTACCGGGGCTTATTTGGTCATCTTGCTCGTCGTGGTCACTGGGGTGCTGAGCCTGCTCACCCTCCTGGGTCGCATCTTCTTCCAAAGCCTCAGGCGCACCACCGCGGTCATATTCCCGAGGACTTGGAATGCGCAATGCTCCTTTGTCCCTCCTTTGCTTTTCTAAAAAGGCAATGTGGTGTTCAGGGTTCAAATGGGTTGGCACCTTCAAGCTACCAAGGCCAAAGCGGGGTTCGTTGCTCGTGTCTGTTCCATCGGAGCTAGAATCGACACTGCTCCCCCGGCCTTCCGGTGTGTTGAGGCCAGAATTGATGTGCTTGCCACCCGTATCCGTCAATCGAGTGTCGCGGGCATCCCCTGAATCGTCCCGTAACACCGTAATGGGTCGACCGCTAACTCCGCCCTCCGCACGGTTGATATTAATATCCTCGCTATCTCCATCATCGGTCACGGTTTCCATGCGGGATCGGGTCCGTCGCATGGCACGGGCATCTCGGACCACATGTTGGAAGCGCTTCTCGAACCAGTATAACCGAATGAACACCAGGGCGCCGTGAATGAAGATCGGCGTGCATAGACATGTGATCAGGTATAAAATAATTTGCTGATATAGCCAGAGGCCATTCAGATTGACGGTATTCAAGCCACTCTGGGTAGCTGCGCCGGCGGATTGGAAGAGGGCGTCGATGTAGTCGATATTACCACCAGGGTAAACGATGACGGAGCCGATGATAGCCCAGGATATGATGTAGGCATAGTGGAGGAGGATAAAATTAAGTTCAAGTTTGTTTAGAAGCGGGATCTTTTCCTTCAAGGATGTCATGCGGCGAACAAAGGCCGAGAACATGGTGAACGGACTGCGGCCAGACCGTTGCCGAGCGGGGACCACTGGCACTGGCCGAAGGGAAGGTGTCGAGATGGGTAGCTCTCGAAAGGAGGGGAATTTATCAAACCTAGAACTGTTAGCTTTGGCATCTCGACTCGGTTTTCGCGCGACATACATGTGGTCCCGTCGATCGCTACCAAGCGGAGAGTTTTGACTGCAGGAAAAAGACCACCGCTAGCCGCGTGGCATTGAGCCACAATTGTTCGTAGAGATGATCAAGGGCATAACGGAAAGAAGATTTAAGAAGAGAGGAATGGCAAACGGTATATGTAGAAAATCATCGTGAAACTGGGATGGAAAAGGACAAGGTAAAAAAAAATAAAAAAAGCTTGGAGCCTTGAAGTTGGAAAATCACGCATGCGGGAATATTACATTACGGGGGTGGGTATGGTATTGTCAGATGCCGAAAACGTGGACTGCCGATCTTCTTTTTCGTCCCGAGTTTGTGTGGCGAAGCAAAAGTCTTAGCCTTGCGAAGTGTATCTCTTTTTAGGTTTAGGGAATATAAAATTTACATATACGCTAGGAGGTGTTCTATCGTAATATCCTTGATAAAAACAAAACATACTGTTACACAGCTATAGTGGATTCCCCAACTCCATTCTAGACAAGCTTTTACTCGGTAGGGAATCGGGATTCACTACGGAGTATGTGCTCTCGGCCTTGGCCGATATACATGGAGGTGCATGAGTGCATTGGCACGTGAAAGTGAAGTACTTTTTTTATCTTGGCTTTTGGTACATCCTCAAATCTGAAACTGCTTATCTTAAAAGTTGTTAAGGTCGCTGCCTAACTGCCTAGTAATTCCTTAAGATTAAAGGTTCTTGATGGGCCCACTTTTCATTCCGGGTCATGTCGTGGGCCGTTCCTAGCTGAATTACCCCTATGCTGTTAGGGCTGGCGAAATATCGATATATACCCCTGCTGATTGGTCCATTGGGATCTCGTGCATTCTCCATCGATAGGATCTCCCCTATACTTAGTAAAGGGTCTTACGCCTTGTCCAATTATTTATCGACCTGTCTCACTCCTTCTTACTCAATACTTGCCTTTTTTTTGCCCACTTGAAACTGACACGAGGTTCAAGAGATCTAACAAACGCGAGGGGCTTATCGTTCCAAGAAATGGGAATTAGTCGGCACTGGCGGCTCGACATTCTTTGCCTGAAGGGATGATCCTTTCTAGATACTGAAGCATGTCCCGAGTATCTGAGATCTAGGCCATTCCCAAATCCGCGGAAGATACAAGATCGCAGTATAGCATTCTTTTTAGCAATCGGAACTTTTAATCTCCTAGGGCCAGCATTCTTGCTAGGTGATTCTAGAATTCTGCAAATATCTAAGGAAATGCCAGTATGGAGTACGGAACACCGAGTACTCGGTATTTAGATGACATATCAGAAGCGATAAGAGGTATTCAAGATATAGTTGGATTCTAAATTGGACTTCGACGTTGGATTACTGCCGTTGTTTACCTCATCCCAGCCTCAGTGTTACGGACATGCTAGTCACCAATCAAGCATGTGGGCCGCAAATCACTGATGGGCCACCGAGAGCCAACCGATCTATCTGTCATCAAGATCACGTGCAACATCTTATACTTGGGCACCCCCAGGTATCCAGGAAAAGAGAAACCTGATCATGCTCAGTGAGCAAGAGCATGATCCGCCCGGATCAGGACCCACTGGCAGAGGATATCCGCTACCTAGGTTACTCTATGTACTGGAAAACCTCCGCCACAACAATTACCACATTGGGGCCGTCAAACACGTGACCATGCAGGTAGTAGAATGGTAGTCGGTCGACGAGTAGATCTTGCCAAGACAAATCTACCAACCTACCATCTACACACCTACACAGGAAGAACTCAGGGATATATAAGAACACTAATTCATGTATCTAGTTTAGTTCTTCGTCTTCAATCCTACATTGTTACTTGTGTTGACTTTTGGAACTACTGTGACTCTCTACTTGATTATAACTTGACAACACTCACGAGCAGACCAATACTGTGGTATAGATCTACTCGGCGCTCTCACTGGCACCGTTCCTCGATCTCTCAAAATGACTTAGGCTAGCGTAAGACCTGATAGGCGATAGCTCAGTTGAGACAGATCGTTGACGTTGGATACCTGAGGAGTATTAAGGCAAGTATACCCGAAACCCATCTAACCTAACTGCGACCAGTTAGCAGTGCGTAACACTCAGTCTCTCGGGTAGGGCTACCTAGGTAGTATGTAGGTAGTACAGACATTCCGTTGTAATGTGTACCTCTTCTACTCGTCATGCTAACTGAACAGATATTGCATAAACCCATGGAACTACATTCATTGTACCTTTAAATCCTCTGTTCTAGTACTTCGCCACAGTCCCTATCTTTCAACTTAAGTCCTCGGTGGTTTCTATTATTGTATATTTCAAATGGTAATCATCAAAACTACTATCTAAGAGGAAAGGAAACATCCTGTGGAGCTATAGGGAACAGAAAGAAAACACAAAATACCTCAACAAGACTTCCTACCAGACCTATATCGCCTCGTGTAAACTAAAACCTCTAACCATCAAAGTTACAGTCCATCCGGACCTGAGCTAGATACAACACCATTGTAGTTGCCTCGCTCCCAAGGATGCTCGAGGCAGAGATCGGCAACAGCTTCATGATGTGCAGGACAAGCCAGGACATCCGAATATTCATCGCTACCGGCGCAGTCACCATTTCAGTCGTTAGCAGCAAGCACAGCACAGCCCCCGTGAGGTATGGGTTTGAATAGGCCTAGACTAAACATGGCGCTTATGGTAAGGAGGCAAAGGATTTGGTGGAAAAGTCAATGGTCATTTGGTCACACTGGGTGGGATTCTGTAGATTGGGCAGGCTTATCTGTGTTTTGCTTTGCTAATCAACTCGAGTGGCAGAGTACTCTAGGTTGTACCTATCCTAAGTATATTCCCTCCAAATCTAGTACTGACTATGGTTCTTGTTCTGATGCTGGAAACACACGACATGGAAGACCCCCTTTACACCTGGATCTGAATATTGTCGACTACACCTTTTCCCCTAATCAGAAGGCAACACGGGCCAAGCGTTCTGGGCAGCAAGATCGACAGCGCTTGCTATCAGACTTGATCAGATGGGCAGAGCCATTGGGATGGATCGATCTCTCATGGGAACTCCGTGGGGGACAAAAGACCCCACTTTACAGCCCCAATAGCAGCGACGTCGACGCCGATCGTGGCTGTTTAAATATGAATGCCGAAATGAGGGATTAATCTCAGCCATAGGGTCAAGGTGATACGAGAATTCAAAATTGGTTGTTTTGTTCACTTTCATCACTCTGAGTGATCCTACCTCGAATAGTCTACTATGTCTGCACCCATTCGTTGTTATTCAAAATACTCCTTACTTCCAAGAGACGATATTGAAAATAGTCGTAATATTGGGCTGACATTCTAGATGTGATAGAGGCCTAATTTTAAACTATGGTTGGTAGGTGTTGTGGCAACAACTCTAGTTGTGGCTGATATATTTCTGGGCTCGAGGTGGAAAGCAAAAGCAAAAGAGCCGGTCTTTAACCCACAACCTTCACCGTATAATGCGCTTGTCCTTCGTCACGAGTGGCTCCAGCTGCCTCGCTCTAAGCGGGTTGGCTATATTGAGGCTGTGAGATGTTTGAACAAGTTGCTATCTAAGATGCATTCAGATGATTGACTTACTAATGATTTCCCACTCACTTAGCGCTACGTTAATTTTATTTTATTTTATTGTGTTGATCATCAGTGACTTTTATCTTGGGTAAAACAATGGCAGTCCATGATACCTTGCCCTTCCTACCATGACGTCGTTACTTCACCCATGTCTATGAGATGGCCCTTGAACAAGAATATAGATACACCGGCCATCTAACATACTAGCACTGTACTCTCGACTGGGAATGAGGAGAGGAAAGGGAAGACTATATGAGTAATTGATATGGTGCGTAATATCTTGTATCCTTTCCATGGGTGGTCACTAACTTTCGCGCCTACCACATGCATCATTGAGACGAACATCATCTTCGCCCGGAAACTCGTTCCGGAAACTGCGTCACTTCGAACTTGTCTGGCAATTCTACTTACATGTCAATGGCTTTCTTGAATGGAATAACCCATCATGGCCGACATATCCGGGACGCCGATGGTGAGTCGCTCAAACTAGCTAGCATAAACTGGTACGGAGCCAGCAATATCAATTTCATTCCATCTGGCCTGGATGTGCGACATCGAGACGAGATTGCCCAATTGATCCGCCGCCTCGGATTCAACAGTGTCCGCCTCCCTTATGCAGATGAGATTGTCGACCCAGATCCCGTAGTAAATTCATCATTGATTGCAGCCAACCCAGACCTGTTCCTAACAGCCACAAATGGAAAACCACGATCGTTAGACGTCTACCACGCCGAAGTGGAAAGCATGACAGCGGCTGGATTGCTTGTCATTGTGAACAACCACATCAGGCAGGCCACACGGTGCTGCGGCATTAACCCCTGTGACATCATTTGGTATAATGACTGGCTGGCAGGAGGGCGCTTCTGTCGTATTCGCCAAAGTGAAGACAAATGGATTCGTAACTGGGAGACGGTGATGAACCCGCTAGCAAAGAACCCGCTTGTCCTTGGTGCGGACCTGAGAAATGAACCCCGCGGGCTCTGGGGTACATTGAACTGGGATGACTGGGCGACGGCGGCCGAGAAGGTCTCGGAACGATTATTCGCAATCAACCCCTACTGGCTGATGATAGTGGAAGAGATCTCATCAGCGAACGATCTGTCAGGCGTGCAGTCGCGACCGATAAAATTGAGTCGACCGGCTCAAGTAGTTTATTCGGTGCATATGTACAAATGGTCTGGCAGGGGTCAGTTGTACCCATTTTCCAAGGGCTCATATTCGGAGTTTGCGGCAGCGATGAATAAAAATTGGGCTTACCTGTTGTTCGATGATATTGCCCTTGTCTGGGTCGGGGGGCTTGGGGCCGCTGGTGAACTCTCAGTTGATGAGCAGAACTACTGGAGTCATCTGGTGCGATTTCTGGAGGTTGCTGATGCCGACTGGGGGTATTGGGCACTCAATGCGCGCAAGGCGGACGGAGAGTGGGTTAGCTATGGGTTGGTGGGAGATTCGTGGGACTGGGAGTCGGTTCGGTGGGATTCGCGGTTGGCTGATTTGCGTAGATTAGGACATGGGTTTAATTGATAATGAATATCTCTGCCTTGGGGGCGGCATGCCGATCCAGTATTGACAATCTTGGTGGTGGGTTGATCAAAGGGAACAATGCGTCACGCAGCCAATGCCCTCGGCACAATAAAACATATTTCTTATACTTGCCTCAATATTTGTCCATTCGTCCATTGGTTAACCTGTCGATGGTCTCTGAATCTCATCTAGGCAGTGTATACCTACTATGTAGTACTTCAAAGCGTGGGTCTCCTCAAGTACTTGCTACTATGCTATAGACCAGCCCGGCGATTCCCTCAAGGCTGTTCGACTCTGTGAAACTCCTATCCTTCCTCTTCCCCGGCTCCATTTATTTCCAGGCCCTCGAGGCTGTGACTACTCTTGAATTATTCCCACGTCGATCTCCAAGTTATGGACGCCTGCTATGCCCGCTACCGTCAAGCGCTACAACATACGCGGGGCGTATTAGATTTGGGGTTCGCAGGGGAAAATTGCTTCGCTTCCATTCAAGGTGCTTGTTCCTGCGTCCCCAACACTGGCGCTTCCCCATCTTCTTTTGGGGGCATTTTATGTCATCTTAATTTGACAATACTCATCTTGTTATCCGTACTATATACCCTGTGGATCCCCACTATCTCGCTGCATCCAATGTTTAGTCCAGAGAAGGAATTTGGTGTTATTTGGGAGTCGCTTTCCTCATATTGGCTTGCTTCATTTATCATTTTACATGGTTATTAAGAACATGATGTTCATCTTTAAGGCCATATGTAAACATAATATTAGATGACATCATGACAATATATATTACCTACACCCCTGGATCAATGGAACGATCAGTTCGGGTATATATAGTTTTTTTTTAACGGAACGTATTCTATATTTCGTGGTTTACAGTCGACCATTCTTGTATTGGATATGCTAATTTCTCGTTGGATAAAAAGTTGATTGAAGTTGGGGTTACATTTTTCATCGACCCCAAATTCTCCAACTTCGTGTTGGGGTAACCAGTTGATAAGCATAGTAATTAATTCCCCGTCTTTCTTTCTTTCTTCTCTACATTTCAGCTTCTCGTGCCTGTACAATTGAAATACCATGGCCGCCACACATCGCATTGCCACCATTCAATGGCATATCAAGGTGGGTGCATCGCATTGGGCCGTGCTCAAGCTTCGAACCACCGATGACGTGTGGTCTCATTGCCATCGGATTTACTTACATTCTCCCAGGAGCTTGATATCGAGTATAATCACGCGAAAGCATGCAACTACATCCGTGAGGCCGCTGCCCAAGGTGCCGAGCTAGCCGTTCTTCCAGAGTAAGAAATGTGACACCAGACCTGTCCACCAGCACTCAATAGCTCCCAAGACAGATGAACATTTGTTGATTCAGGATAATCAGATACCATCTCAGCGGCATGGTCCCCACAGACCCCCGTTGGGCAGTCCAAGCTAGCGAATCCCCCCAGTACCTAGCAAAGTACCAAAGTCTGGCCAAGGAACTGCAAATCTGCATCGTACCAGGTTCAATGATCGAAAAGCACACCAGGCCCGACCAATCAATTATCTTCTACAACACAGCATTCTTCATCTCAAATGATGGCACTGTGCTTGGCTCCTACAACAAAAAGAACATCTGGCATCCGGAACGGCCCTTCCTCACCTCAGGCTCAGAGCCTCATACGGCAATAGATACACCTATTGGTCGTGTGGGAATGCTGATATGCTGGGATCTGGCATTCCCCCCGGCATTCCGGGAATTGATCCGTGATGGGGCGCAGATTGTGATCGTGCCTACATACTGTATGTTGACCTCTTTCTGTACTGTACTTGTAGGTGTTATTTGAGCTAACCGAAACTGCTACCAGGGACCCCCCACGACGCCTCCCCCGAAGCCCGCGCGTATAACCCGGATTGTGAAGCCCTGTTCGTCAACTCGACCATTACATCCCGTTGTTTCGAGAATACCTGTGGTATTGTCTTCTCCAACGCTACAGGGCCGTCGGAAGATTTCTTGGGCATGTCACAGATTACAATTCCACTTGTAGGGCCGATTGCCAAGATGGGGACTGAGGAGGGATTCGTCGTTGCTGATTTGGATACTGGGGCTATTGCGACCGCGGAGAAGAACTATAAAGTGCGACAGGACTTGAGTAGTGAGCATTGGCACTATGCTTATGCGCATACCAAACAGGAGTAGGGATTAGTCAATTTGACGGATTATTTCTTGCTTTTTGCGACCATTGTAACCACGTGATCTTGAGACGCCCTGCCCCATCTTCCTTGATGGGATTTTCGACTTGCAATTTGGTCTCTTGATTTGTGTCTTCTAACATCTCCATGTCAATCAGAAGATAAAATGGGACAGTAAAAACGGTAGTAAGGACTATATCTCTGAGGCTCCCAGGTGAGACTGAGCCCTGACCTCCCGAGTCGGTACCCTCGGCTAGCCGCATGACGGGCAGATATACTATTCCGAACCTAGTCTAGCGTCGAAATCTTATCTCCAACTCTATGGCAGCTTTATAGATCCCAGAATAAATTTATTCGCAAAGTATGTCGCTCATTTCTAAGTTCATATAGGTTTAGTTTTGACTTAGTGTCTGATATTTGGCTAGTAGGCAAGATGATGTCTCCTGGGTTTCATTGGCGGTCTCTGCACTCTAGGAATCTTAGGAGTCTCGATGGGCAATGCAGATGAGAATAAGCCCCCGAGGACTAGACAAACATGAGCCTAGGGTACAGGATACAACTACAACACACTTAAAATAACTTACCGGTGATAGCTTCAGCTTTCATTCCCAAATTGCTTTCATTTACCTCCAATACTGGGTTGCAAGCCGCAGTTCTTCATGTCTCCTACGAGGATACCCACTACACAGGTGACGGCTTCGCATGTACCTGACCAAGTCCGCGTAAAGCCATCAAGGTAGGTGCGCATGGGGAGGGGGGGGGCTATTACCTGATGTGACGATGCACAATGGGGAAAGGAGGGGGTCCCATTATCTCCCATTGTTCCTTCCCTAACAGGCAGGTACCTTCCTAAACAGTCAGTCTCCTACCTATTCTCCAACCAATAAATACCGCCCCCCCCCCCCCCCCCCCCCCCCAATTTCCTTCTTTTTTCTTGCTTCTTCAACCCCCCATCCTCCTTATCTTCCACTTCATCAATCTCCCTCTTCCATCACGGGTTCCAACACTCCCAAGTATCTTCTGTCATTACCTTGGGTCTCATCAGTACCTGGTCCACTCTGTCACGTCTGTCGTGTTAACATCCACCCACGTAGTCCAACATGTCCATTCTGGTAAGTCTCCCTGCTACCTGTCAACACCTGTCACCTTCTCCCCTCACCACCCTTCATCACCTATCACCTGTCATCATCGCTCAGTCACTAACATATATGTACTTGTCTCATAGACTCCACACTACACGGGATATACCACTCTGGCTTTTCATCTTTCATTTATGCTGCACACTGTGAGTATCTTCCCTCTCCATCACCCCACCTTGACTTCCCACTACCTCTCCAAAATACTGTCACCTTTGTAACCTACCACCACAAGCATCATCCATACTGTGGTTTGCAGCATTCAGGTAAGAACTCCAGCATCAGAACCCTCCCCTCCTCTCTGTTCCTTCTGCTCTGCAATGACGAGTGGAAGATCTTACACACCAGTCAATTGGCTGACGCGGGTGCACCTCGGTGTCTTCTGTTACAGGAATCTTATTTCTCGTCGTCCTTGATCTGCCTAACATTTCGACTTTTTGCGCATGTGACCGCCACATTCTACATTCAATACACACACCTCTGCACATCGGAACAGCCACAACATGACAGTCTTCGACAAATCTATCAAGACGCAGCCTTGTGACATCACCTTTTCCATGGGATATATCATATGATAACTGTATGTACTTTGTACCTCGAGGTCCCTACTTGATGATTTTAGTTGCTAAAAGGTCCCCCTATCGCAGCGATCCAGGCCGCCTTCCAGAATTTGGTCTCTTCTGTCATGCCCCCAAAAGCCAAACAGGGTGACGCCTCCAACAGCAAATGCCTCCTGGCTGCCGCCGCAATTGGAGCTCCAGCTCAAGATCATTCATTGGTCTCATTCCCGTGACAATATACCTCTGCTCAACAAACCTCCTTTGCCTTTGAATTGAACACCCTATAATAAATCCCCGACAGGGATTTGGTGAGATCACAAACATCATATCTGGAGCTTCAAGGCTGACTTCCAAAATCACAGTTCCCTGTTGACTCCAGAGTCTTTCGACACCTTCAACCATGGCCCAGCCAGCAGAGCTCATGATTCCCCCAGGATCAACAGGGATGGATGCAATGACATGACTGTTTGTTTTTTTGTTTATCACCTCGTGCCACTCTATTGCCAGTGCTAACATTTCCAGTCACCAGTCACCCATAATCCACCTGCGAGATTCCCGAGCATTCAAACAAATTCCTGCTCAATTCGATCCACTCTTCAAAAGATCCCACATCTCACACAGTCATTGCATCCCACCACCCAGTCCAGTGTGGCAACCCACCAACATACTACTCTTGCAGACCAGACCATCCCGTGCCTTACTACCTTCCTCTACAGTCACCAGACGAGCCAGAAATACAATCCTCTGACACCATACTTCCCAGCACCAACAGGCGGTGTGTTGGGTTGTATGATCAGGGGTTCCCTGTTTCGGGCACCTGGCACTGTGGCAACATGAAGAACCATTATCCTCGACAGTCACCACGAGACCGCTGAAAATACATCTTCTATACCATACTTCTCAGCACCAACAGGCCGTGTGTTGGGGGGTGTGAATCAGGAGGTCCATATTTTTAGTACCTGGGACTGTGGCAGCATGAAGAACCATTATCCTCGACGGTTACCGCGAGACCGCCAGGAATACATCTTCTGACACCATACCTCTCAATGCCAACAGGCGGTGTGTTGGGGGGTATGGATCAGGAAGTCTCTGTTTCTAGTACCTGGTACCGTGACAACACTGAAGAACTATCGTCCTCGACAGTCACCACGAGACCGCTAGAAATACATTCTCTGACACCATACCCTCCAGCACCAACAGGCGGTGTGTTGGGTGGTATGAATCAAGGGATCCATGTTTCTAGTATTTGGGACTGTGACAAACATGAAGAACCATTATCCTCGGATTCTGGTATATCAGGGCTGTCCACTGCGAGTGAATTTCGTATATCAGTGTGTCCACGCGAGTTGATTCTGGTATATCAATGCTGCCCATTGCGAGTCGACTCTGGTATATCACTATTGCCCCAGCGAGTCGCGAACAGGTAGTGAAGGCTGACAAGAACGGTCTCACATGATTGCAGTACGGAAAAATCAGCGCACACCACACCCGAGACACAGAATCTCAGCATTTGTCTCTTTCATCAACATAACATCAATCAACATCAAATTTTACTCTTTACTGCTGAGCATCTCCCGCTGGACTGGGTTGGAACACTGAAACACGGGGATCAATCATTGAGCCCTTCTGCCCAAGCTACTCATGACCAACCACCAACTCTGACAACTTCGTGACTTCAATGGATCGAATTCAATCTCTCTGTCATCTTCAATTTTGCTTCATGCACATGACACAGTTGCTGCAAGACAAATTTATCATAATGTCTTCAAAACAGTTTCCCCACTGAAGACACCGACTGACAATTCCAAGCCGAAGGCACACATCAAAACAAAAGGAAATACAAACAAACACCCTCACCACAACACTCTTCGCTATTGGGCCTCGCAACCTCGCACAACTAGTAGGTTCCAACAGGATAACCACAACCCACAAAAGCCACAAAACAACAACCAAAAACAAGTAAGAAAAACAAAAGAAGAAACAAGATGCAAAATACAAAAACACACAAGGCGAAAAGGCAACAAGTTCAAGCATCCATCCACACCCCTGGAGAGACCATTGGCAAGAGGGCCATGGAATCATTGAATGAAACACGTCACCTCGAAGGACATTCTGGTCCAGCATGGACTTGACTTCGCTACAATTATCGCATCTCATAGCCGCCACATGTGGCTTGGAAGGAAGGATATAGAGAATATGGGAGGATTCATGGGTTGTGTTTCATGGATATGAAACGGAGAATAAGGAGGCTGGACATGGGAATGTGTGAATGAACTTTCTTTTGATGGAAGGATCCAAGGATTTTGTTTGCATTGTCCAACACTTGTTCCTTGCAACCGACTCTGCCGAGTTTTCAGATCTCAGCTCGAACTTTGCTTCCATGGACATCATCAACCTCCATGTGACTGTCAATATTTGCTTGGGAGGTTGGAGGTTTTTTGTATGTACTGGAAGTACTTTCCAGTTTTATGTATTTAGGGCACTTCTGCCACTTCAAACATGCAGAAGTCAAAAATGAACCATCACCATCTCCATAATCACTTTCTGATAATCTGGCACAGAGTAGAAAAATAGTATTGATCTGCATTTTGCAGCTCGTGATCTTTATTCTCGGTAGAAAAACAGATCAAAGAAAACACTAGGAATTAGCATGTAATACATAACTGTCTGCCATCTATGTGACCTTGGCTTGTTGCCCTCAGATTATTTTATAGGATTCTTCTACAATGCTTTTCGAAGTGTTTTTTTCGTATATTTGTTGGTTGTCCATTTTGCCGTTTGAGTATTATAGCCAGTCGGATAAAAAATAAACACGCAATTCTATTGTATCAAGTCAATCAAAAATGCAGATCGTGAAAGTCCTCTGTCATGGCCGCATGGGACTATCATTTCAAGTACATTGTAGGGACCTGAATCACATCTCAATGTCGACGATACCACCCTCCAACTAGTCCGTTATTGTAGAAATCATCCGATCTACGCAGTAAATGACCGAATCAATTGAAAAGTCAAATCTGAATTCTAAGCTAAGTCATAAAGCAGAGACAGAATCATTAATTGATACAATCATCCGGGCGTCCATGGCATGAAGTCCGCGAACACAGACAACAGACCAAGTAATGAGAAAGGAAACGGTATAGAGCTCTCAAATTGGGAAAAAGGAAAAAAAAGACAAACACATGACAGGATGAAGCAAAGAACTCCCCTCTCATATCAAAACTAAAGACGATCATCAAGGACGCGAATCCGAAATCCGAACCCAAACCACCGAGACCAACATCTAAACAAGGACCAACGGGACAAGTCGCTAACCAAGGGATGGTAGGAACGGCAAAGCAAGTACGGAGTATAGTCAAGATATTCGGAGGGTGTTGCAAAAATCACAAAAAGAGATGCGAGGAGCCCAACTCCACCAACGCGATAGCTCAATCATGCAGCGGTCAATGAGATCAGGTTTTCCTTTGTGGATGAATCGTCTGGCAACCAAGTCCACTATTTCATCACTGGACTTGGCTGACGATTTCGCTGGCGCGACCCAGGCTCTCGACCATCTGTTGGCATTCCTTTCGTCGGCGGGTCGTGTAATCGCTCTCCTTGAGGAGTTCGTCGAGCTCGTTGGTGCGGTACATGTTCTCCAAGAGTTCGCGTTGCATCTCATCTTTGGTGAATCTAGGGAAAGCATAAGTTAGCATACTCAGTGAGTTGCGGTGTCTGTTAGGAAGGGACATACTGAACCAGAGTGTACATGACCGCCTTAGGGACCATGTCAATCATTGTGCGTTTGACAATGTTAAAGTAGGAGGTAATCAGGAGTTCTGTTTGAGTGTTAGTCAAGTGCTACAAGGAGTTTACATGATCTGGTTTACTAACTGATAACCTCGACCTCGGTGGCTTCACGCTCAGACAAACTGGCTGAAGCCTTGAGAGTTGGGGGAGGAGCCTCCATGAGGGCCATCTTCTTCTTGTTCTTTGAAGCCCAGAAGCTGCCGAAGAACCCACTCTGGTTGCTGGCCTCACCGGTTGTGTCGAGCGAGGGGCTCTGGGCACGGGCGGGGAGGAGAGGCTTGCCGGTCTTGGGGTCGACCTGTGTAGGCTTGGCGGCGGATTGACGTTCGTTGACGAGAGTCATGGCGCGGTGTCCGTTCAGGAAGTCGGGGTGGCCAGTATTCACGTAGGTGGATTCCATGTTGATCAAGTCCTTGACCAACTTGTTGGTGGGCTCAAGGCACTTCTTGAAGAAGGAAATGACGACGGCATGGAACTTCTCCTTCAGCATGGGGTAGCGGCGGAACAGCTGCTTGGTCAAGAGCTGGCTCAGAATGCGCACCAACTCGTCGTAAACCAGCGAGATACATTTCAAGCTGGGCTCTTCCAGGCGCCTGATCTGTTGCTTGACGATCAACTCGAAGGCGGTGGTGCCGACAAATAGTGCGGGGGAGGAACCGGACGAGTTGTAAAGGATGGTCCGGATGTCAATGTCCTTCACGAGGTCGAAGGGATCGACAGCCTTGATACCGTTGGAGTAGAGTTCGTGGAACACAAAGGAAATACGAGCACCACCAGACAGCTCGATGCTGGACAGCTCCTGGTTATTTCCCTCCAAGACTGTACGGTATTCATTGCTGAATTCAGTGATGATGTTCAGGATAATGTTGGCGCTGTTGCCGAGCATAGAGTCACCTAGTTGGCTTAGCTCTGCGGTGTATTTCTGGAGGGAGGCGGAAATGCGGGCCTTGATATCGGGGAGGGTCTGCTTGATGTGCATCATAAGGATCTAATAAGAGGAAGTGCGTTAGTTCAAAAGGTCTCCGAGACGATTGGGGGCCAACCCGTACCAAGTTCAGTTTGCGTGCCAGATACGGCGTACCGCAGTAGGAAGCCTTATTCCGGTACGCCTTGTGGTTCTCGAAGAAGTTCTTCTCGTTCTCCAAGGCATAGGCAATGAGTTTCTTGTTCTCAATGTCACGCTGGCCACGGTTGACCACTGGCACATAACCCAGGCGCAAGGGGATAATTCGTCCAGCGAGAATATCCACCACATCGGTTCCATCGTCCATCAGATCGACCTTACTCAACACACCGATGGTGCGCTGACCCTCCGGATCCACCTCCCGCGCCAGCTTCAGACCATCGGAGTTGGCAAGATCCTGGTTGGCTGAAGTGACGGCTAGGATGATTGCGTTCGGCTTACTGATATACTTGAGGACCATATCACGAATCTGCCTCTCAATATCCTTCGGTTGATCTCCGACGGGCACCTTGGTCAAACCAGGCAAATCGACGAGGGTCAAGGTCAAGACGTTGGGGGAGTAGATGCGCAGGTTGATCGGGGAGGGCGAGATTCCGGCATTCTTTCCGACCTTGGTTTCTGTTTCGCGCACAATCTCATCCCGAATCTTGTTGAAATCGTAGAACTTCTCCCCGGGGAGGTGCAGAAATTCACCATACTCGTTAACGTTAGACTCGCTGTCTGTGGTCTCCAGCTTAGTCTCACCATTTGTTGTGGTGGTTTTGTTGATCAGTTGCAGGATAAGGGGTCTCCGAGTCACGATTCCAGAGCCACGAGGCAAGCTGCAAGGCGAAAATTAGTTAGCAATTATTGTTGACATTGTGTCGCATGCCCCGCCGCTGGAGCTGTGGATGGGGGCCGCGCAAGCTGCTAAAAACAACCGACATACAAATCCCGGCCGACGATATTCTCTAGCACTGAACTCTTTCCACTGGACTGTGATCCGACAACGGCGATTTGGGGCAAATCGATCGGGTTTTGGACCTAAAGCGAGCGGCGGTGTTAGCACACGTGGTGCCCCTGGAATCACAATTGAACGGTGAGATCTGAGCAGCTATACATACGCCGACTGTGGAAAAGACATCTTGAAGCTTGTTAACCAGGGAAATCAAGCTGGGGTCATTGACGTTTATGCTGCACGGAGATTAGCCAGACCGCATCGGAAAGGGACAGGGGTTTGCGCACGAGTGGCCGGACGTTGGGCTTGCCATGGCTGGCGATTTGGGATATGAAAACTGCTTCTAGACAAGAAATTAAAAGACAAGAAAAACGAGACACAACAGAGAAGTTGAATAAAGCACCGTGGGGAGGTAGGTGTACGATGCAAGTGGATTGTTTGGTGGACTCGAAGGCGGTGATGTAGTGGCGCCCAGAGCGGTCTCTCCAGGGCTGCCTACGTAGGCTCCAGGGAATCCAAGTGTTTACTGTGAGATATTGAATATTCTAAACAAATACGTAGAATATTTCTAGTCAAAGAATAATTACAATCTCTGATGTGTGCAAATATTGTGCTGCCTGACGCGTACGGGCCACATGTACATCTGGAATTTATACAACGATCAAGGTACCAAAATGAAAAAAAAATCGAGTTGGACACAATAACTACAGGGGAATGTGCTCAAACAAACATCTAAAGGAAAATACATGCTAAGCTAAGATGTCACTTTCACTCGTCCGAAACAGAGGCAAATCGCTCGGTCATAGACTGGAGGATCTTCTCGTACTTGGCCGAGATCTCCGCCTCGTCATCCGGAACCTCGAACTTCATGCCGCGCAAAGCACTCTGGAGATCAGCAGTAGCCTCACGGACCTTGTTCCAGTTCTGACCCTGAGCAATAGCCTTCTGGGCCTCGTTGTGGTAGCCCATAAACGCCTTCATCATGTACTCAGTCTTCCACAGGGGGCAGAACTGATCGTAGTCACTGTATCCGTTCTGCTGGAGGAAGTCGTCCTTGAGCAAGCCGGCCACGTCCAGCGTGATCTTATCCGAATCACCCAGCGCCGCCTTACCGACAAGCTGGACGACCTGGTCCAGTTCCTCGGACTTGGCCAAAAGCTCACGAATCTGGTCGCGCAGACGAGGGAATTCGGGGTGGTCCTTCTCGTAGTATTTATCCAAAACTGCGCTGTACTTGCTGTAGGAGATGGAGGTGTTGACGGAAGGGAAGTGCTTGCGCTGCGCCAGCTTCTTGTCGAGACCCCAGAATACCTGGACAATACCCAGGGTACTGCTAGTGACGGGATCAGAGAAATCACCACCGGGCGGGCTGACAGCGCCGACGATGCTGACACTGCCCACACGCTCTGGGCTACCCAGAGCACTGCTCTTTCCAGCACGCTCGTAGAAAGAGGCCAGCTTAGCTCCCAGGTACGCGGGGAAACCCTGATCAGCAGGCATCTCACCGAGACGACCTGAGATCTCACGTAGAGCCTCGGCCCAACGGGAACTGGAGTCGGCCATCATAGCCACATCCTTGCCCTGGTCACGGAAGTATTCAGCGATAGTGATACCGGTGTAGATAGAAGCCTCACGGGCAGCGACGGGCATGTTGGAGGTGTTGGCGATCAGGCAGGTACGCTTCATGATAGGCTCCTTGCGGCCATCGACGGTAATAGAGAGCTGAGAAAGAAACGCAGTCAGTAAAACGTTAACGCAGTACGTTTGGGGAGAGCATGTACTTCGGGGAAATCCATCAAGACTTCAGCCATCTCGTTACCACGTTCACCGCAGCCAACATAGACGATGATATCACTGTTCGAGAACTTGGACACACTCTGGGAAATGACAGTCTTTCCACATCCAAAGGCACCAGGAATGCAGACGGTACCACCCTGAACACTGGGGAAAAGAGCATCCAACACTCTCTGGCCGACGATGAAGGGTGCATCGGCGGACAGTCTGTCGCTAACCGGGCGGGGAACACGAACGGGCCAGGTCTGCATCATACCAAACTCGGACTTCTTACCATCGAACTCCACCTCGAGCAGCTTCTCCTCGACGGTGTAGCTGCCAGCAGGAGCAATCCGAGTAATGGTACCCCGTGCACGAGGAGGCAACAGGATCTTGTGGTCGTTCACCAGACTGTTCTCGAACACGGAACCCCAGATGTCACCACCAGTGATGTGGTCGCCAACCTTGAAGGTAGTAGGCTTGAATTCCCACTTTCGCTCGCGGTCCAAGGCGTTTACCGAAATACCACGGGGAATGTAGATACTCTTCGATTGGTCGGCGATGGCTTTGAGGGGTCGCTGAATACCGTCGTAGATCGTCTCCATCAGACCGGGGCCCAGCTCGACTGAAAGAGGTTTTCCTGTCCTCGTAACCGGGTCTCCGACAGTCAAACCAGCTGTTATTCAAAGATCACATTGGTCAGCATAGCTCTTTGGGGGGTATGATGAAATCATACAGGTTTGGGGGGGGAGGGGGGCTGCGGAGCTTTACCTGTTTCCTCGTAGACCTGAATCGTGGCCTTATCTTGCTCAATGCGAATGACCTCACCGACAAGCATGTCATGGCCGACACGACACTATGCGGTCAGTATCTGGGGTTCTCCACGATGTAGCTGGGGCTGGGGCTACCTACCAACTCGTACATGGCACAACCGATCATGTTCTCGGCCACGACGACAGGGCCGGAGACCGAAAAGATGCAGCCATGTTTCTCAGAATCGTCTGAAGTCATAATGGAAGAAGCCTGTGTGGAATGGGGAGACACAGAGTGGGAGGAGGTAGTTGAGGAGGGCGAGTCTGGAAGCGGTGGCAGCTCGGCGGGCGGTGATGGCTGTGTCAACGTATGCTTGGTTATCAGATCCAACAACGATGCCCGCGCTTTCAATCGAGGTCTTCCCAATCCTAGCATTCGCTTTAGATTGCAAACAGGTGTTGGAAATGACTTTCGATTCTTAGCCCCCGTGGAGTCCCCCTGCTCTTCTCGTCCAATCCTCGGTCTCTTCCCCGCGGACCGAATCGCGGTCATGCAAGCCGATCTTTCAGCTTGGCTTGTAATACCTGTGGCTTTTTCTTATCATACGGTCTACAATCTACGGTCTGGTGGAAATTCTTCCATTTGGTTCTTTCTTCCCTCCAGCTTTTGAGAAATACTCAAATCACTGAATGTCTGGTTCATCTTACAAGTCCGATAAGCTCGACTGCGCCTACTCCACAATGACCTTGAAACACCCATGAAAATCAATTCAATAATGCTTGCATTGAAGAACACTATCTGAGAAACAAAACTGACAAATCGAGAATAACCCATGATATCTAGTACCGGTGGCTCTCGATGATGATGTCTATCTCGGTCGCAAAAATGGTCAATAGCTGTCTTCGAGTCCCTCGATTGCCCCATAAATCATCTGGAGCAGATTTTGAAACTCGACTGCAAGATGCTCCGCATGTCCATTGACTAATGACCATGGTGAAGCAGACGGGAAAAAAGCCCGTAGCTTGATCTTGCAACCTCCCTCAGTATCCATGAATTCGTTCATGATATAGAAGAACTTGCTCCCACTGTCAAGTTTCGCGACCAAGTACTCCGCCCTTTCATACTCATCCCCTCGCTCCTCCGCCATCCACCTGGGAATATCTCCGCTGTCCGTGAGATCAACAAATCGAACCTTGGCCATATGCTCCCCGATGAGCTCCACCCCGCAATCTGGCCCACTTCTGGCCGGGGCTCCTGGCGAATGCATAACCACATAGTTCTCTGGGTGCGTTGGGAATATGAAGCTTCGTGCCATCTCATCAAGGGGCTGGGAGAGTTGCCAGCGACTGCAGATCGCACTCATCTCTGTCGCCGAGACCCCCGTTACTTTCATATATGTTCTGCATTCTCGGAAGTCCCCTCGAGAGGCCCGAATCAACGATTCAAAATAGCGGTTTCCTTCTTCGATTTGACCTTTCAGAAGATCTAACATTGGCTTTTGAAACAATAAGCTCCGCAGGTTGTCGAGAGCGCGATAGCAAGCTTGGAGTTCCAAGGTATTGATATCAGCCCCGGATTTAGATACCCCATTCAGTTTGAACTTGATGGTCGGCCTTGGCTCCATGGCTGGTATCCGTTGATAGGCTTTAAAATTTGCGCGGAAAGCATTATCTATGAGCGAAAGCCGCAGTCTTTATACCCTATCCTCAACAACCCGTTCCTGGCCAAGTCATTATTCAAATGGGAAGCAATGAAACCTGAAAGGATCAAAGGTTGTAGAATGAGAACAACGGATCAGAGTCAACATATAAAGCCACTAGGACAATTCTCAAAATGCAAACTTTGGATTCAAAGATAGTACCAGTCAATAGCCACACTAATGTGCCCAACTCACTGATCATCTGAGCGCCACAATTTACCAAGGCTGACTGAGGGTGGGCAGCCTAGCCTAGTGCGGATCAAATGACTCAGGAGCAATCGGACCCTGACCCCTGACCTCTACTTCATTTAAAATCTATTCTTCGTCAGAATACGAGTTCCTCTCGAGATTCTCGAGCTCATCTTCAAAGCCTATCCTACTAGGACATTCTACGATCTAGACTAGTCAACAGTGGGTTTCCCATATTGATATCTTGTTTCCCACGCTAGCCCTATCTAGCTCGACGATACACTGTGGCCAGCAGTGATGGCGCATCTAGAGAATAACAATTCCCTCTTCACATACTGGCACACCTCTTCTTACACGCGAAAATACCTTATGTACTTGATTAAAGACCACCATTTCTGACCATGTATTTTCTCGAATTTGATTCAGGACATTCTTGCACTACCTCGTGTCGCGTGCATGAGCGTCCAAGAGCAACATACCGTCATCGATAAGATGGTCGATGCTATTATTTATATTGTACATGATCCTGAGGATCTATATAAAATTCACAGTTCCAGGCATGTTAAGCCTATGGCAAGACTCCATTACCTCGCGAATTCGCGTTTCGGAGAATTATTTGAATCCCCGGCGCCCCCCGAACCGAGTCAGGAGTCCACGGAAAGGAGTCTTGACGCAGCACTCATCGTCAGCGCAATCTACCGAGGGGATCATGTGGAGCTGCAGGCTTTACTCGATCGGTGTGATTGCAGTGGGCTTTGGGATGAGAATCTTGGCTTAGTGCCAGTAGATTTGGCCTACAAACAGGGTACGCGAGAGGTCATCCGCACCCTGGTGGAGCATGGATGTGTGACAAGGTACCCGGGCAAGCCATTATCAAATTCCGGCATCATAAAAGGTTTGGCTGTGGCTGCACGGCGAGGAAATAAGGAGGTGTTGGAGACGTGGGTTACGCTGTTGAGCGAGCGTGGGGGCTGTCTGTCCTCCGACTTGCACGAGGCTATGCTGGGGGCACTGAAAATCGGCAAATTTGAGATGGCTGCGGTGTTAGACAAAAATATTGATTGGACGGAATCGGATATGAAACTGATCTGGTTTGAATGTTTCCATCGGGCTGTCGAGAACGGGATGTTGGATGTTTTGAAATGGCTTCTATCTCGGGAAGGGTCTTCTCTCGCAGGACATGCTAGGCAGTGGCACAAGACACCGCTGTTCATTGCAATGAAAGAGTATCCTGTCGAGAAAAGACTAGCAGTGGTTGGGCTCTTACTAAATCATGGTGTGGATCCTGACGGGGGGGGTCGAAAGCTCACATACTCCACTTCATAGAGCCATTGAAAATGGAGAAGAGGAGATCGCGATGTTGCTATTGAATGCAGGAGCTGACCCAAACGTGGTCGGAAGAAGAGGCCCACCCCTACATATGGCCACTAAGTGGGGGTATGTATCCTCGGTTGGTGCGATGCCTTTTAAAACACAACGCATGGCGCAACTACCGGTTCAAGGGGATGAAATACGTGGTGTATCAGGATTCGAAGGTGATTGGAAACATTATGCGGCTGCTGAGGGTGGTGGAAGAAGAACTACAGGGGGAATAGTATGTGCTAGGCCAGAAATGTACTTGATAGTAACATATTTCTTTATATATTGATCCAAAATAGTGCAGACCAGATAATGACTTAAAGAGTAAAAGAAACATGTGTACTTCTACATATTATCCAATCAACGTTGACAGTACAAATCTGGGGTCAATGATCTTAGTGGCTGAAGTGACTTCACATGCCCCAGCCCCTCTCCTTCTAACCGTGGACCACGGCATATGACAGAGCCGTTAGCTTGAGGGAAATATAGTGAACTTTTTCTCATCTTAGATATAAATACACAAAATTCGACCTGTATTCTGAGTTCACTACAATCATGGCGTTGAAAGATCCCAAGAGCGGAAATAATACCGAGTGCCACTACTGGGATTACACCTTTCATTGGACTAACCTCCACTCCTCTGCCGACGACCTCAAGCCGTTGATATACAGCTGTGATTCCCTGGCCGATGAATGTGTGGAGCGCTTGAACAAGATTCCCTCCGATGATGACGCAGATACACGGCCTTTCACAAGGGATCTTTATGGCTTACTGAAAAGTCATGCGGGGGAGGATCCAAAGCTTAACGAGCTCTGGAGTGAGATCAATACAGTTCCAGAATGGGTGGACTGGGATCAAATTCAACGGGCCCAGGATACGTTCTTCCGATATGGCCTTCCGATTCTCAATGTGGTGAGTGGTTGATACATGAAGTATGTTTGGGGATAAGAACTGACCTCATCAATAGCTCAACTTTGAAAGCTTACTTGGTGGAATGTAAAAGCATACTTCCACTTCTAGACAATGAGTGTCAGTTAAGAGCTGATTTATATCTAGGGGAGCAATGCGAGTTGTCGAAACCCTTTCACGCACAGGTGGTTTCGGGGCCAAGGTGGTACGCCGACGGTTACTCGAGACACTTCAGCATATACTTCAGGTTAACAATTCGATGGAAGGCATGAAGCCAGGTGGAGACGGCCACATCTCATGTGTTCGTGTCCGACTACTTCATTCGTCTGTCCGCAAGAGGATCCTAAGTCTGGTAGACCAAAGCCCTGAATACTACGATGTCAATAAATATGGAACACCAGTTAACGATCTAGACTGCATTGGCACAATCAACACATTTTGCAGCTCGGTGGTATGGATGGGCCTTCCGCGACAGGGCATCTATCTCAGCCAACAAGAGACCGAGGACTATATCGCGTTGTGGAGACTAGTCGCATGCTATATGGGCACCCCGACGGATCCCTTTGAGAGCACAGTGAGGGCTCGTACTATGATGGAATCCCTTCTGGTTTCCGAGATTGATCCCACTGAGACCGGAAAGGTTCTTGCTAAGAATATCATTATTGGTCTGGAGAATACAGCTCCGTCTTTTGCATCCAAGGGATTCATGGAGGCAATGAGTCGACTACTCAACGGAGATAACCTGGCCGATGAACTTGATATCCCTCGGCCTAATCTATACTATCGGGTTTTGATTTGGGGATATTGCTTCTGGGTTATGACTGTTTCATATATTGTGCCAAAGATATATTTCCTCGACAGGATTATGATTTCGGTATGTGTACTATCCACAATTGTTGAACTTTGCTATTGAACTTTCTCAGCTCCGCCGAAAGCGCTTTTACAAGCTAATCCTCGACGAGAAGACGGGTCTTGGGGAGGAGTCGCGGTTTGAGTTCAAATATGTGCCTACTCTCACTCGCACCACTCGTCTGGGCCAGCGAAGAAGCACGAAATTTGAAAGACACGGGCTTGAAAGTTTGGCGCATTTAGGTCTTCTGGGAGCTTTTACTGTAATGGCCACTTTAAGCATGGGTTTTGTGTTAGCAGCGAGGATGGTTCCTTCGCAACTCTTCATGATTGGAGCTTGATTTTGGGTGTGTCATGTATGTTATCCCCCAAGGCTTGCTTGATAGGGAGTATAAATCACGTATTGAGTCGAAACATCATCACTTTAAGAGCCTGTATTATATGGCTGCTATCATCATCTGATGCCGCTCAACCTGCAACACCTTATAGGCTCTTGGGTGTTATCCAGGGTCCAAAAACCACTCATAAAACCTTGGAACCTTCTTGAAAGTACATAGATTGATTAGTAATGATGTCTAATATTATTCGCGCGTTCATCAGATTTTGCTAGAGTTTCAATATACCGAGTTTTACCGTATATTTCGATACAGTCAGATATCTGTCAAACCTTGGAATAATCCAGATCGGTGATCTCGTTAATTAGTGCATAATGTCAAATACCGAGTCCAAATTACTAAACCACCCGATCGGATATAATTTACCCTGAATCTCCACAAACGTCGGCTTCATATAACCGACCAAAAATGCAGTGTTGACTAGTGATTTTGTCTATTTAAGCCCGCGCGTTTATCCTGTTTTATTGCTAGTTAGAGAGTTTCAATATACTGAGTTTTACCATACATTTTGATACAGACAGATTTCTGTCACATAATTAGCGTAGTAATTAAGATGGTATTCTTACGCCTTAATACTAGTGTATTTTTAACAAAACAATACTCACCCCCTCCATTTCTTCATATCTTCACTTCATACTACTAGTATATGATTCAAATTGTCAACTCTTAATTGCTTAGGGAGGAGGGTAGTTGAAGAATTCAGTATCCAGCATAGATACCAAAATACAAGTTGAAAACATGAATTAAATTAGCAAGTAATTAGCAGATTATTTGACCACTATTTAATGGGTGGGTGAATCCTTCTAGAATAGACTGTTGTACAACAAAATGTTCACACCTGCAAAACTTTGGCCACCACCTCATCTACACTCTCATTCTTCACTCCCAATATGGGGGAATCCGACGCCTCCCATGAAGGAGCCATGGCACATCGGGCCTGTCCTTCGTCGTACATCTGCGCGACCACTAATTCCAACACCCAGCCGCCAATGCCCGCCTGGAACTTCTGCTGCCCGCTTTCGATCAGAGACTGCACTGAGGCGCGCTGTACCGGCCATTCTCGGTCCGTGGCACGCTGGAAACCCTCCAGTAGCTCGGTTTGGTTAGTGATGATCGACAGGACCTTCACGAACCGATTGACCGTCTCATCGGGGTGCTGCAGGACGCCGACGACTGACTGCCCGATGCCTGCGAGGGTGGTGGCGGTGAATTTCTCTGTGCCAGAGTCGTAGATGATGGCCGAGCTCTGGGCGATGTTGAAGCCCATCAGAGGGAATCGCTTGATTGCCTACATCAAACGGGAAAAGAAAAGTGGCAAGTCAGCACGACAAATCTTCCCCTTGCTCTCATACACACAAAACAGAAAGAAAAGAATAGGTAAGGCTTACCCAATCAATCGGATTCCCCGAGGTGATACCAGTGAACGTAAAGTTGGGATTGGCCTGGGCCTTCGCTCTAGCCAGTTCCCAACCGGCGCGACGATGAGCGTGAATAGTGCGGAATTCCGGAAAGTTGCGGAATTCCGGGCCCCAGCCAAAGTCGTCGACGATAAATCGCTTCACTCCGGCGGCTTCGGCGGCCTCGATCATGGTGACCTGTGCACCGATGCCGCCGGGGCCGACCACGCAGATGGCGGCATCCTGGCCTGCGAGGGCAGTGGTCAGGTTCTCGAGGGTATAGCTGGTGCGGATGACAGGCAGGCCGGCGGGGAATGTCGAGGAGGACTCGGTACGGGTGATGATGGTGATGTTAAAGCCAGCGCGTTGGAGGGCGGCGGTGATGGGAGTGCCAAAGTTGCCCGATGCCCGTGCGGGGGTCAGTTTCAAGGGAGGGTAATTTTTTTGGATCATATAGTGGTAGTAGATATTAGACATACCCCGAAGATGGCAACTTTCTGGATAGTGGTGGTCATGTTTGTATCCTCAGTGGATATATTGTATTGATAGCGGGTGGTTTAGAGTTAAATTAATTGGATGAGAAAAACAATCGGGGAGAGATTATAGCGGGGATGATGTTGCAACCTAAGGCATGTAATTCTATAGAACATGAAAGAGCATTTGGATAACATTTGTAAGCTGATTCGAGTCAAAACAAAGAGATAACTATTCCTTACGAGGCGCTGGACGCTTGGCCGATATTGGGGGATGTGAGAGGTACGTGCACAGCTGTTTTGGGGGCCCATTTTCTAGTATAACACTTAGTTTAGGCTAAGGGCAAAAGATCAAATGGCGTACTTTTAGGCTCGGGACGAGTCCGCCATAATCGGATCAAGTAGATCAAGTTGATATGTCCTCTGGACATTTAGTGCTTTGGGATCCTACGCAAAATTTTTCCTCCACGCAGGTGAGGCTCTGGTGGGTATATCCGTGAATCATGTGTCTCCCTCGCCCTCAGTACGGTAACTTATAGCCCCCGGGGGCCGTCGTGATCCTTATCTTACCCCACTTTCGCCCCCTATAGAAAACAAACGATGTGATTGCATGACTCTTCGCTTTCGTTTGCGGCTAATAGGTGCCAATAGATTGGTCATGATACGATCATGATAACCACCTGACGACTCTGAATCCGAACTCGAGGGGAAGGTCGGGGGGAGGGCCTTACCTCCGAGCGAACCCCCGACCTGAGGACAATCCTCACGCAAACTTTATCTGATATCCGAAAAGAAGGAACAAACATCCCGCACCTCACGATGGGTTATAGAGAAGAGAGGATTGACTGAATATGTGAACGTGTTCGATCGCCTCTGATACTCTCAGTCCCCCAAACACGACCAAGATGTCCTCCGCCACTATGCGGGCCTGGACATACATACAATCAGGCCTCCCATCGCAAACAATAGTCCTAGATGATGAGGTCCCCACGCCCTCAGCGGCCGATCTTGGGCCCGACGAGCTCCTCATCGCGGTCAACTACGTAACCATGAACTCAGGGTTCACGACCATGGTACGCTCCCTCCCGCCGCAGCCATACTCCCTGCCACACATCTACAACCGCCAGAAACGGTTAGGTGTCCTGGAGTCCTTATAACACAATGTATTTCCATTGCATGCAAACTTCACAGTGCCTTCATTATACCTGGCTCCAAGACCAGTTCCTACCATAATATTTCAACCTTACTCGCTGCGTTCAGTAATGCTGATATTCGCTAATATGATTGATTGGATTTGGCATTCGATACAGTCTATCAATGTTTGGAAGTTTCTGCTCATCATCTTCCTTGCTATCATTTTGAAGATTTTACCGCTAGTTTTCCATGTAAATGTTTATTCAAAGCAACAAAATGCATATAAGTTCAGTGCTGTCTGTCCAAGTCCCTGCCAGTTCTAACTTAATGATTATGAAGTACCGCATTTTCCACCCCATAATCCAGAGCTCCTTCGGAAAGAAAAGAAGCCATCAGGATAAATACTTGCCTCTTATTTTCCTTCTCTTATAACGACAACATACACGCCACTGCTTGGGGCTGACTTCAACCTCCACAAGTCCAATAGTACATATTTTACCGACCTTGATGCAAGCCGCTCTCATCTTCTATCGTATATTTGCTACTGCGGACTTGCTGCTGTTGATCGAGAGCTCACCGCTGATGGTAAACGGTGGGAAATGGCTCCCATAATTGGATCTGTTACACAAACTTCAAGAAGGAAATCGGAATCTTCCAGGAGTACGAAGTATGGTCACGGGTTCTGACATGGGATCAGAAGTGGCTCTATATCGTGACACATTTTGTTCAGAAAGGAAGTGTCAAGCAAGATGACTTGGTCACTCATGAGTTGATGACGGGAAAGATTTATGTGACTGGGAGTGGGAAGAGCAGGGACAAATCAGCGCGACCTGTTGTATTTGCAGTCTCCAAGTATGTGTTCAAAAAGGGCAGATTGACAGTGGCACCGGAACGAATTTTGAGGGCTTCAGGTCTTTTGGGAGAAGGCTATAAGACGGGGGACCTTCCCATCCAAAGCCAGGACCCTCAGCCAAAAAGCACTGAAGCCACCATGAGCAAGAACACCGACGATGTTGGCGATCTAGAAATCGGCCAGGTCATCGAGAAAGAAAGGCTCAGAGGGATTAAATATGCCAAGGCTTTGGCTGAGCTGGACATCCTACACGAGGAGCTGCTTATGGAAAACGAGACAAGTGATTGTGTTCACATCATTGGCAACTTCAGTAATATTGCGGGTTATGGCATTTCTTACCACTAGAGTTCCCTTCTCGCCGAATTTCACGATGGGGGTTGGGGTTCTTGGAGGTTCAAGGATATTAACCAAGTATTTTCAGGTTGGTATTGTGCTATATGTAGACATTGTGGATGAATTCAATGAAACGGTCAGAAGATAAAAGGTTCTTCAAATTTAATTCAATGCCGTCGGACGGCTATGTTGACCAGTTGGTCAAACTGCTTAGGTCAGAAATTTAAGTATTCCCACAGCAATAGTAAAGTCGGATTTGAAGCGCAATTTATTGCAGCCAGGTTATTAGGATGAGTGGTCAAAGTGATAATACTAGGCCTTTTTGATGGGACCTTCACAGCCTCAGTTTAATATTGGTCAGTTCCAATGCAAATACCACGCCAACGAGAACAGCCGCATACCTTGATAGCCGCTATTGAGCGTGTTGCCTTGATATCTGGGGGTACTTTGCGACTTAGTACATGGTGATCAGGGAAACCCCCAGCCTCCAAGGTCTTGGCCACCGAGGCTGTGCATAAGTACCAAACGATATTTGACCGCATCAGATCCCTGTGGAGCTACTATCACATATCTTTTAAGCATGTGCTTCCTGTTTATTTCTAGATATGCTCCATGGATCCAAAGATCTACATTTCTTTTCCCGGTTGAAGGTCCTGAATACCATTGAGTTTGGGTTGTTATGGCATGGCTCTCGAGTATCGCAGAAAATAAAAGTAGAGATCCACAGTCTTGTACATATGCCGCTCAACCTACCTAGCCTTAGTGGGCAAATCAAGGTGCTCAGATAATTGATCAGGATTAGGGCTCAGAGGATGATCACGGGACGCTATGTGAGCAGACAATATTGAGTCTGTAATGGCTCAATATCAAGTTAGGATACTCAGGGACGTGTTCAGTTTTACTCAGTGATCAAAAAGTGGCAAGAGGTGAGCACTAAAACTTAAAGTTAAAGGTCCCGAGTGCTAGATATTATCCGGTACGTATGTAAGTCAAGATATATATTTCATGGGTTGCGGGTCATAACCCGATTGTCTCAACTAATCGTGGCTGTGGAGGTTCTTTACCCCGTCCTTGACTTCCACTTTTATTTATTCTTCCTATGAATTCTAATGGTCTCCCACGTCATCAGGTATCATTAGAACCCCTTTCGTACTTGTCTATTACAAACTCTCGTCAAACAGAACGCCATTCACGTGAATTCTTCCATTTATACCGGATCCCAGATTGATCCGGTCCGGCGGGGAAACCCGGCAGATTCAAGGCTGAAAGATAAAAGAATTGGCCTCATAACTAGCCTTACTTAATTAGAATATAAAAGCTTAAAATGTGAATTTTCAAATTATAACGTTTCATGATCATAGAGGTGTGCTCTTCAGATAACTTCTGAGATATGTTCATTGAAATGAAAAAAATGCAGACATCCGCAGATGTCTAGAACCAGTATGATAAGAGTGGGATTCGAACCCACGCCTCTTGCGAGACCAGGAAACTATTGCTAGTTGTAGAGTCAAGGTATACCTTAACCTGGCGCCTTAGACCAACTCGGCCATCTTACCAATGAGATGTCTGGATTTCATCTGTAATCAATGACTATGTTGTGGTTAGGTTATGTAGTGTAGGGTCCTGGCTACTGTCAAACAATTACCGGGCTATGATCTCTATCATACTGGACCGGTGACACCCAATAGGTTCGCCCCTAATCTCGAGGAAATTCTGCTGGACCTCCCGAGTGAACACACTAGGACCTTATTCCTGAACAGATTGAGATTCTTGGACTTTAAGATTACTCTCATAATCAATATATATTTCATGCGTGGTGGGGGCCGAGTACGCTGGTAGTATGTTCGATATCAGAATCCCGAGAGTCGCTCGGGAACGGATGGTCACTTTATATACTGAGTAGCGACATTTGTAACCAAACGAGGACAAACAAACTAAATGTTGTTTTTGGGAAGTCTGATGCTTTGAGTGAATGGAACCATTATGCGACGTTTTCTTGAACCTTTGTGAGAGAGGTTACTGAAGATCAACCAGGATCTATGTTTTCACCGTAACCGAACAAACGGGAAGTAGGACACTGCAACATCTTCTCTCATTTGCCAAGGTCCAACCTCAGCGTATCACGCACCTTAGCCATGTGAGCCCTTGTTAAGATATATGTCATAATAACCTTTTGAGCTGTCTTCTTCTCCGGGAGCTAGGTAACCATTTGTCGAACAAAAGATAAAATACTTCTCGATCCTTCTCTTCGAGGAATGGGGCTGTGTCCTCTAAGTTTCTGGACGGGATCCATTCACTATATCGGAATTCATCTTGAACAGAGTTAGTATGTTAGGTATTGACGTAATAGAAAGTTGTCAGCCCACCTTCTGCGTCAAAGAAAGGGCCATCGAAGAATTCTTGCGTATTATTGCAGAGTTCCCCAGCATCGTTCATGACAGGCTGCGGCCAGGTTAAGGTTAGCTGCCGAAAAGGTGACATTAGGCCATCCAATCGTGTTTGTAATGCTCTGGAGGTGATCAAGGATCAGGGAAAATGTACAGGAAGTCGAGCTGGACGTTCCCTACAACATTCTCAATACTGACCTATGGTCAAATAATTATGCCCTGTCTAAGCAGTAAACAGGCTTTCGCTCATCAGACCGAATCCTTGGAACCTACGACACTCTGACCTTTTGTCGTCGAGCAGCAGCGATAATTAATCAACCACCCAGCAATCAGCATAATGGCAACCCCGATAGCATCTCCGATCCGCCTATCCCCACACGTTCAATGTATCCAACAAAGCTCGCCCTACACCAACATATATGGTAATGCGCCTGTTAGTCCGCTTTGTGCCCGAGAAAACACCCAACACTTAAGGGATATTCCCAGCCAGAACAAAAACGCTGGGAAAATCCCGGCGGCTGGGGTGCACGTCACTTGAATGGTACGGCGCCGTTCACGCTTTGGGACGAGCAAAAACGCAAGTTCCGCCACCCCTCACGTCAGGACTGGACCTGGATCCGTAATAAGTTCGGGGAGGGAACAGTGCACATCTCCGGGTGGCTTATTTGTGTAGAGACGGCCTCTCCACCCCAACCAATACTACTGACTCTTGGAACGATGCCTATCATATTCGTGCGCCCCGGTGAGATGTTCAGGGAACCAATCCCCTTATCTGGATATTCGAATCATCGTGTTTCCGACCCCTGTCCCAATGTCTGGTGGCCCAAATTAACCAATCCGACTAAGCGTCAGACAATGGCTGTGCTTACTGCTATCGCGCCACTTGCTCGTGTGAGAGCTGCAATTTTCCTCCCGGCCTGGACTATCTTCGAACTTGAGTTTGGGGATGGCCGGAGCTACGAAAAGCAATCACTTCCCGGGGTCGTGGCAGGCCGAACAGCACTCTACCACCATGGAGATAAACCGTTCACTAGTCTTACCCGCCCTCACTTTATTGACCTATCCCAAGTGTCAGCTGCTGGTGCTGCACCACAAGATGACTCAAACTACCTTCGGCGATCGGTTCTTACACCAGGATGTAGGATCGAGAGTGGGTTTGGGCTACCAGGTACCCCAACCGAATTCAAAAACGCTGCAACCGCGTGTGGTATCAGAATTCGCAATCTCGCGGGCGAAGAAATGCTGACAGTCGCCAATCATGGTTTTCTCTCATCAGAAGAAGTGTACCACCCATTTGTGAATGGAGGAGATCTTATCGGCGAGGTCGTCGATGCCCGACCTGAGCTTGACATCGCTCTCGTCAAGCTAACACCCGCTGCCTCATCTAGCTTCACTAATTCTACTTTCAAGCCCAGCCACCTACTCGCCTCCTCGAAACCTCCCAAATATTCCAAGGCTCATGGAGTGAAGTGGACGGCATGAGTTCAGGGTTCTTTAGTATGATGAATATTTGTACCCAAACTATGCAACCGAAACGTCCCGCTGGCCATCCCGGACTCGAATTTGAGGAATGGGATACTAGATTGGTGGATTTCATTTTTGGTAATGTTAATAGGGCTATCTCTGATGGTGTGTGCGGCGCCCCAATCGTCGACATTGAATCAGGTGGGGTATCCGGCTTTTTCCATCTGAGCGATGGGGTCTTTGCTTATAGTGCTGTCCTTAATGATCTGGTGGCCGAGGGATGGGGATTAGTGTGAATGTGGAGTTCTGAGCTATTATCGCCGGATGCTTTAGCATATTCGGGACACTTGCCGCTAGCTTTCTACTTTATTTACCTTTTACACACCCCTTACGAGTTTTATTCATATATCATTAGCTGTGACAGATGGATTCTGTGCCTTCCACTCTTCCGTCTTCAAGCTTTTGAGTGCAGACTAGGTGCTTAATAGATGATTCTAAGCAGTCTCTGAGTAATCAGTGAGGGCTCACTAAGCGTTTATTTTATATCTCATTAATCACGTAACTAGCCTAAGCAGCTCAGTCTGCCAAACTGAAATTTACTCGGTGAGCCCAACTCTCATAAAAAGCGGCAGCTAAAATAGGAAAGCCGCATCTGACAGAGGAAATCAAGTTCGTATAGGTACGAATCGAAGCCATTGACATAACACTAAACCCGATCGGGTGGCATGCACCGCTCTGTTTCTTGGCATTTATCCTGAGGAAATCAAGTACATATCATGTTCATCGAAAGACAAAATTAATATCGACAACACCGAGGATCATCAACCAGAGCTTCCAGGAATGGCTCGACGCAGCGAACTGGGGCTGCGCGTCGCCCCACTGCCCCCGACATCTACCTTGAACCAGCATCAGAGGAGCGGTACATCGGATCGAATCGAGATATTCCACGAGAGATTTGCATTATACATCTCCAGGCGAAATATGACTAGCCAATTGTTGTTACTCCGTTTGTTGGGCTGACATGGATGTACCAATAGATCGACAGTACTCCCTGATGGCCCCCAAGTAGGACAGCACAGGGCTGGCTATGACACAGCCCTGTACCGCGGAGAATAAACGTCAGGCTTAATTTTATCGCAGTTTTAAGGAGATATAAGACTAGCTCGGTATGCAGCACTGGTTGAGATTTCAGCCAAGTCTATCGATATTTACTCCCAATTGAATATTTGAACTAATCTTTCAAAGATATGCGGCTACCAAATTATGTGCTCGCATGTTTGGTTTTCCTCCCCATAGCTTTTGCCAATCTTCTAGGGCCATCATATCCTCCTCCCCGGGACTTGTCCAGCAGCCACAGTCTGGTCGCTGCCAGCTGGAAGAAGCTGACTTCCCAACTCAACACCGCCCTCGCCGATAACCATGCCAACAAAACGAGTCCAGTGTTCGCACTGAAAAACCTCACATTCTCTGCTGGGTTGTTTTCCACACTTGACCCGAAAGCAAAAGATCTTCAAATCCACCACACTGCCAAGGAAGTTGCAAACTCTCCCATTGGAGTGAGGAAGGTGGATGGAAACAGCATCTACAAAATTGCCAGTGTATCGAAGCTCTTTACTGTTCTTGCTGGACTTATAGAGCTAAAGCCCCGGGACTGGGACCGTCCACTCACCGACATCTTCCCGTTCTTGGCTGAGCACGTCCAGAAACAACACGACAAGTTCCGGCTTGTCTATGATGTTCAATGGGACAAGATTACCCTCAAATCCCTTGCGGGTCAGATGAGCGGCATACCACACGGAGCTACCGAAGACTTCCTACAAACCTTTGCTCTTTATAAGTATATCGAAGGCTCTGATGATCCCGCCTTGACTGATCCAAACTTTTACGGTCTTCCACCCCTGAACGAGAGCGACTTGTCGCTATGGCCGTCATGCTTGGGCGAACAGACTATGGGCTGTAACCCAGTCTCCTGGGATGTGTCATACGGTCCAAGACCTCCAGTTTTCCTTCCCTGGCAAAGCCCCGAGTATGCAAACGGTGGTTATATCTTTCTCGGTCTCGCAATCTCAAATCTCACGGGAAAGACTATGGATAAATGGTATAACGATTCAATCTTCCAACCCCTTGGTTTAAAGTCCACTTACTCCTCTCCCCCTGCCAACTCTACGCGCCCCCAGTCTGTCCTCTCGGAGGAGCTTGATACACAATTCACACCAGATGGAGGAGCTACAAAGCCCTCCGGTGGGCTATTCTCTACAACCAACGACCTCTCCAAGCTTGGCATTGCCCTCCTGAATTCCACACTCCTCCCATCTGAAAAGACGCGAGAATGGATGAAACCCGTCACCCACACCTCGAGTCTACGCTACTCGGTCGGCTCGCCATGGGAGATCTATCGATTCGTCCATGCAGGATCAGGCGTGGTCACCGACCTATACACGAAACTCGGAGACTCCGGATACTACGGTGGCATCGTGGTCGTGATACCAGACTTCAACGCCGGCTTCACTCTCCTCGGTGCCAGCACGCAGCTTAGCCGCAGCAGCGAGGTGCTTTTAGCTATTGATCTTATCACCGATGCCATCCTTCCAGCGCTTATGGCGCAAGCTGCAGTGGAAGCAGGGCAGATGTTTGGCGGAACATACAAAGCCGAGGACCTGAATTCGACATTGACACTCGCTGTTGTGCCACCTACCCACCCTGCGCCTGGTTTGAACATCACTTCATGGATTAGCAATGGCACGGATATCACGGGGTTGGTGCCGAGACTATTTGGCGGTATCGGATCACGGCTTGTGCCGTCTATTGTCTCCGAGAAGTCCACTGGGGAAATCGCTTTGCGGGGATACACTGCTACTCAGGGCCGGAATCCTGGAGTGGGTTCCTCGTCCACTCTTTTCTCTTCTTTCTACGATATCAACGACTGGACTATGCTGGATCAGTTGACTTGGGGCGGTATTGCTACCTCGCTTTTTGTTTTTGATGTCGGGGAAAACGGAACTGTCATGTCAGTGACACCAGGTGCCTACAGAGTGAAGATGGTGAAGAAGTGAGCAAGCCAACATTTGATGGGAGGGTTGAATGAGATAGAGCGATAATCTAGTGGAATTCATTGCGTTACTTCTTTGTACACATAATCAATATACTTTCGAGACATTTCAATATCCGTCCCGCTTTCCTTCGACCTTAGAACTGCCCTTAGCCTTCTCTAATTGGTTGAGCATGCCATCACCGATAACAGCAACATCAGTAGTGATGGAAACCATATCGAAGCCCTGCTGTGTGCGGCGAAGCGCATCATCACCATCGGAGCCTAAAAATTACGTTAGCCACAATCACAAACAGGACCGATAGACAACACATACAGAAGATAGCAGCCTTCTTTCCAGCAGATCTAGCAGCATCCAGAACACGCTGGATAGCAGCCTCATGCTCCTCACCACCGCGGGTGACACGCATCTGCTTAGCAAGGTCGAAGGGTCCTGAAAAGAAAGGTTAGCAAACTGCACAGTCAAAAACAAAATGTCCAATCTCACCAATAAACAAAACATCAAGTCCATCGACCTTGGCAATCTCCTCTACATTCTCAACACCGGGCCGCGACTCAATCTGCACAATAACCAGCACTTCGCCGTGTGTCTTCTCATCGTACTCAGAAGGCTTTACCCCGGGGAATGAATGCGGCGTGAACATGGGTCCGTATCCACGGACTCCGACAGGGGGGTACTTGCAGTAGCTGACGACTTTGGCAGCGTCCTCCTATTGGCAGGAAAGCAGAGGTTAGCATCTAGTATAGTTCCGAGGGAATCAACAAATTAGCAAATGGTGGGTTCCACATACTGCAGAGTGACACATAGGAGTCATAATTCCGTGAGCGCCGGCATCAAGAGCACGCTTGATCATCCACTCTTCGGGCCATGGCACACGGATAATAGGGCTAGCGCCCTCGTGGCCGACGGCATTAGTGAGCTGGGTGTATTTGTTAATAACTAAACCGAATTATAGTGACTGGTTGAAGGGCGAACCTCATAATAGTGTGTGTCGTTAATCAATCCATGTTCGGCGTCAACTAGGACCCAGCTGAATCCGCCTTCCGTGAACTCAGGGCTGCGGCGGAGGATGGTCTTTGCGACGGGGGCGCTGGGGAGACTGTATGAGGTCTGTTAGTTCAGTTTTTCTCCTTTTTCCCCCTCCTTGTTGGATGGAGCTTCGAGGTGGGAATGAAATGCGGCGGGGAGCTGCCCCTCCGAATCCGGGGGAGAAACGTACGTCAACCAGAAGCCGTATGCCACTGGGGTAGTTTCCAGGGCCGAGCGAAGTGTGATAGAAGACATTATTTAAGTATGAGAAGATGTGTATGAGAGTTGAAGAGCAAAATGTGTTTCAATGTTCTTTATGTTGTTTACGCTGAAGAGGGGACATCTCGGTCTTCCTCCGACCGATTACCCGAGGCCCCCCACATCGTTTGAATGGCTAAATGTTAGAGTATTGTTTTTTTTTTATGATTTGTTTCAACTCTAGTATTTCGGGCATTTATAAAACAACATTGGGTTGTTATGGAAATTGACTTGAAGTATAACGTGAAGTAGGGACTAGATGCAGCCAATTAGGGCTGTTATCCCTGTCTTGATAGCTTAGAGCACCCCACGGGGACTTCCCCGTGTGCTCGGTAGTGGACTCCCCCGAAGGCCGAATATTTACTTGTCTCGGTAAAAATGTAGATATAAGAATGGTCGATTATACGAGCTCTATGCTTGAGGTTGGACAAGTTTCGTAGTATCGCGAAGATTGTAGAATTTGGAGTTTTTAACTCGGTCACCATGACGCCACGGCCATTAGAATTAAAAGCAACTCTGTTCCGAGAACGACAACATAGGTAGGTGAAACCGCGAATATTTGAAACAAAATGCCCAACGAAGGGTTAGTGGTACCCTTCCTGGGTGCACTACAAGCCTGTGTTTCCGTACTATTAACAATGTGCTACGGGTTTGCTGCTCGTCGGCTCCAATTGATCCACGAGACTACAATCAATGACATGTTGGGATTAGGCGTGAAACTCCTCCTGCCGGCACTACTCATCGTGCATCTAGGCGAACAGCTTCATCTCGGGACAGCGATGAACTATATTCCAGTCATAAGTATATCATGACAACCCGTGATGAACCCATCATAACTGACTTATTGGGTCTATTTGCCGTTCCTAGTCTGGTCAGTCCTCTACACATCAGCATCGATTGTCCTTGTGCATTTCTTATCGCGTCTGCTTGGCCTACCTCAGTGGGTTACACCGGCTTGCGCGTTCAATAACACCACGTCTCTACCCTTGCTACTTCTCCATTCCCTCGAGGGTGTAGGAAGTCTGAAATTGATCCTACGCCATGGCGAGACCACATCGTCAGCAATCGACCGTGCTCAGAGTTATTTCCTTGTTTGCAGCGTAATCAGCAAGACCATCGCGTATATCGTCGGACCGAAGATGTTACAAGATCGCGGAGATAGTCTTGGATCAGAAGAGCGAAATCACACCGCAACCATACTCGCGGAAGACGAGCAACTCAGCGACGAAACCTCACTACTCCCGCAGCGCGCTCAACAAGTCCGAATATCGGCCGGGAACCTGATCCGGCGACCGGTGCACTGGCTCGGCTCCTTATTCCCTCACCGAGTCAAGCAGGAACTCCTCGCACCGTTTGAGTCTCCATTCGCGGACGTAGCAATACTCTGCACGGTTCTCGGTACGGTGCTGGGCCTAGTGCCTTCGTTACACCGAGCTTTTTTCTTTGACGAGGAAGATGGTGGGATATTCAATGCGTGGCTGACTGCAAGTGTCAACAACATCGGTAGGCTATTCACAACGCTACAGATCTTCATGGTTGGATGTAAGCTTGGTATCACCTTTGAGCGGATGGTTGCAGAAGGAAATTTGGCCCAAATTCCTGCCAAAGCTATTACGACGATCTTTGTCGTTCGCTTGGTAGTCTGGCCAGCGTTAAGTGTTTCGCTAATTTACGGACTAGCTAAGAGGACTAGTCTCCTTGGTGATGATCCGATGCTTTGGTTTAGTATGATGCTGATGCCTGCTGGTCCACCGGCGCTGGTGATTTCGGGTTTGGCGGAGTTGGCGCAGGCATCTGAGCTGGAAAAGATGGTTATTGCAAAGACGTTGACGGTAGGTAGTAATGAGTTTACGGGGAAACGACATTTCGCTGACTATATCTAGATTATGTATGCGTTATCCCCATTTGTATGCTTTACCATTACCGGGGCGCTTAAAGCTTCCGAGGCAGTGTTCAAAGGGAAATGATACGGTCTACTTGTTGAGTACAAGATTTGTAATGAGAATTTGATTCCAGGTATTCAATTTTGATTGGTTGTTTTTGATACTCGAAATATTTCATAAATCTGATATTATCGCCACATTCATCGCATCGTATTAAGAGCTGGAGTCGTGGAGAAATGATTTACTTCTAAAAATTAGAAGCGGGTTAGCATTTGCATCTAAAATAACCTGGAACATGGAGGTATAACATACTCCGCAGCCCTTGCAGTCACACTTATCGCCGCAAGTGCAGGCCTGGGCACCGCCAGTACAGTTGCAAGTAGATCCGCAGCCGCAACCCATGATGAAATATGTGGATTAAATTGGGTGATTGGGTGGTTTAGTGGTAGTAGTGGTGTTCGTAGGAGTATTGATTGCGTGATAGAAGAGGACCTTGGAGACTAAGGATGTAGAAGAAGCGATTTATATATTTGCTTGACTGGTATCATCATCATGTCGTCATAATATGGAAACCTCATTTGCATCTGGTAACTTTTCCCGAATTATGTAATAAAGTGGTAATCGGCAGCCTACATATGTACCTAGCTACATGCGTGGCAATGTATAGGGTGTTAGCATCATTGACAAACTAGAACTTTATAAATATGACCGGAAGAACCCTCTTGCAGAGAAGGTAACATGAATATGCTTGTGGGTAAAAATGAATGATTGAATGATAATGAAAAATATGAAAACGGTGAAAGTGCTATGAGGGTAGACAGGAGAAAGGAAGGAATACTAGACGAATGAGAACGTGGAAAAGGATTGCAACCTTCGTATACAACATCGACATGTTCTATTTTGGCCCTATCCCGGAATAATATTTATCCGATCCCCCAGCATTCCTAGTAGTGACGTCATTGGTAGGTAGTCCCTGCAAATTGTCACCGGATGCTAGACTGTGAAATTAGGTATCTTTAATATGGGAACATAAACATAGGATATCCCAAGAATCGATTTTTCTCAACCTTCAAACTAGCTTGAGGAGAAAAAATTAAAAAAATTAAAAAATAAACGTTTAATATAGGTCAGTTTGGAATCCCACTTCCTACCCCTATTCCATCCTAAGGATCGAAGGCGGCGACTGGGAATGCTGGATATATACCGGATCTCCCAGCATAGCCGTTCGATCCGCGTATACTAACCTCCTTCTCACCTCTACCCGCCTTACCACTGTGCCGACGCTCAAGTCGATTCACATTGGCTTCATCTTCATCGTCATCCTCACAGTATTCAACTTAGAGACCTACCGATGTATTGAAGTCCCTTTTAGCGTTGCTAAGGGGAATTCGTTGCACCCTAGTAGTCCACTTGCCGCTATCAGGGCTGGAATATAATTGAAAAGGTTCAATATTGCGGATCCGAGGCATTGTACTCCCAGTTCTTATCGTAGATTCCCATATTTTCCAATTCTACTCTAGGAACATTAGGTCGTTCGAAAGAAGGCTCAAATGCATCCCTTTGGGTTCCAATTGCCCATGGAATATCCAGCGAGGTTCGTTCAAAGAATGGGTTTTGTCCCTCTCCATAGAGATATTCTTGTACCTCCTCTTCAAGCCAAACTGCACGGCCAATCTGTGGATGCTGCAGCTTCAGCCCAATCGAAATACTGGTTGCGAGCGCACATCTCTGTCCACCCATAGTGTATTTTCACGTATCATTGTGCGAATCTCTTCAAGCAAACCATGTCAATCTCCACCTTCATCAAGGAACTTCAGCATACTCAGCTTGATAAACTGGATGGATTTTGGTAAGACACAAAGGAACGATATGACATCGGACTATGTCACTAGGAAGCGCGATAGTTCAAAACAGCGTAGTTTGGGCTATTTATCCACTGGAATTAAGCTCTGTAAAGGAATAAGACGCTCAGGTGATCCAGCGCTATATTCATCATCATAGGGATTGTTAATGACTGTAGTATGCAAGCTGAAATCTTCCATGTCCTTTGCCTCATGCAATGCACGACGAAGTCGTCCGTTCAAAAATGATCGCCAGCATGCATCGAGTTGATCATCACTTTCTCCGCCTATTGGAAAAGTGATAGCTAGACGACGGAAGCCCGGATTTTTCAGTACTGTCGTAAAGTTGTCATACTCTTCGCAAGGCTGATCAAAGATCGTACAATTAAGTCCAGTCGGCATATGATTGGAAGCCATAACCAGCTCGGAAACCGAATTCGGTTCATTCACGAGTACGCGTAGCAAAGAAACAACGCCGCGGTACCTTTCTCTGAGTTCGGGATACTCATTCCAATGGTATGCGACGGGTGGTTCAACTGGGCCATTCAACCATCCTCGCGGAATAGGGTAATTGAAACCCTTTGGAAAAGCGCGAATCATAGGCGAAGGATAGAGCGGAGTGAAGAGATGGCCGTGGGCCGAAGGCGTGATAGTGACTCTCTTTAGAGCAGGGAACTGTTTGAAGCCGTATAAGAAGGCGTGCACGTCACTATTATCGGCTAGTACAACCTTTTGCTGGACCAACAAGTGCTGGTAATACTTCCAGCGCTCGCTCGGCGTAGGTTGTGTGAGAACTTGGTCTCGGCGCGCGATGTGATCGGGACGGTCCACGTCTCGACTCCTACGCTGCCTCAGGACGTCGAGATTTATTTCGCACGCATGTTTGAACCACTTTGGACATCCATCCTCGAATTTGTGTCGCTCAAGAATCTGCTCCTGGGGATAGGAGACATTTCCTGGGCCCACTTACTAGTGTTTCCAGCTTCGTCTTCGTCCGAGATATTTTCATTTCCGTCGGCAGATTCGTTGAATCTGTGGGGGCCTCTGGCGAAACGCGCCTCATCCCAAATGATCTCAGTTACACCTTGACGGAATTTGTCGTGACCTGCTATACAGCGAAAGACTTTGACATTTAGTGGGTTGGCGGATAAGAAGACGCGGTCGATGCGTAGAATCGATGCATTCTTAAGTTGTACACATGAGAGCCGGAGTTTCTTGATATCGGAGTTGGATAGATACGATGATATGCATCCCCATAGCTCGAAAGGGAGGGCAGGGAGAGTGGTGTTAGCCATAGAGATGAAGTGATAACAATGAAGAGAAAGGTCAGGATCACGGCAGTAAGCCACTCCCGTCCCTCCTCTTTAGGGTCGATCCCAGTCCCAAGGCCCACTTTTCATTTCTTTAGCTATATACTTAGCGATTAGTACATAAGATGAAACAATAGATCGCAGGTCGTACTAAATTCTTTGGCCGCATTCACATAGCACGCACAAGAGACAATTTAATGATATACTGTATTAAGATAGTTAAGAGGAAAGAGAGATTTATTCGTTACAAGCAAGTTTTTATCTACTGGGAGGACAAACTAACATAACAGTAATCACCTGGTTAGAATTAGTGAGCCTATTTATTGGAGCCCAGGGCACTCTATGTATGTCAACTTCATAGGATTCCCCTATCCAAGGACCCTTCCGAGCTATTGGATATACTAGAAAACTGCTGTTCGCTAACCCTGGACAAATTTATCGCAATAGATCCCGAGCAGCTGGACCCCATGGCTAACCTGGGTATTCGACTACCTCGTGGCCGGCTGGATCCAGGAGTGGTTCCTGGATATAGAGGTTAATGTGCCAGTACTGAAGATCATGTTGCATGTGTGACGATGTGCAGCTTATCCAGCAATGAAACCACTGTGGTAATACTTTATATTAAAAATTAAAGAAAAAGAAAAAAGCTCGAGGCTAATTAAACATATCGGCGAGAGCTCCTCCTGGAAGGAATGACTGTACAGCACCATTCTCTTTATGATATAGTCGCAGATACAAGCAAATAGAGGGACATTCCACTCTAGCCCTAAGTTCAATCCACCATACACTGCGACTTGCTTTGCGGTACCACAGATAAATCAACACTAGCGCTGGAGGGTCCCTTTTTCGGAGTAAGTTTTTAAAAGGCCCATGGATGCTCCGTGTGAATGGTTCAGTTTGACCTATTGTGACCTGGCTATCCGGGAGACGCAGGATCTGGGACACAGCATGGGCGGCATGGAAGTACGGATTAGTTTCCGCAGTAGATGATTCTTTGAGGTTACACAGAGCAGCCAAGGCCCTTGGTATACCCTCTATACCTCCCTCTGGCAATGGCGAATCCATTTGAGCGTAGGTAGCTGCCATAACGCAGAAAAGGCTGTCCGGTCGCAGCGGGTTAACCGTGTGCCATAATGACATTTTACCCTTGCTCATACGCACCCAGTCCAGATCTGAGGAGTCGGATGACTTTAGAGGCCAAGCCTGTTCCGGTGTGCATGCATCAGGGGATGAAAAGGTTAAGATAGCGAGAGCAGCTGCAGTACCCCAGATTGGATCCTTGTCTTTCGTTTCAATCGGTTCCCTTAGCCGCTTGTTCAAGAGAACTGTGCTTTGAGACCAGTGATAACACTCTTCTAGAGTGCGACGAGAGTTTAAGGAGCCATTCAGATGGCGGTCATATGTAAGCGCCACAGCTAGAGAGGCGTGCATTAAGAAAGGGTACTGTAGATCATATCTTAGCTGAGCGCAGATCCATGATGGATAAATCCGGGTTCCAGGGTATCTGATGAGACAGAATTGATATAATGATACTTACGGCGAAGGCTAGTTCCAGGAGCTTGCGATTAACTTGTCTCATATTAGGGTCGTCTGGAGTAATGAGACTTCTTCCAAGATACCGAGTTATGAAATCTTGATACTTTGCGTTTAATTGATAGGACGTCGATGCCTCAGATATCCAGACAGCACTGGTGGGAGGCGGCCGAAGCTCTGCCTTCCCTCGAGCTACCAATGCCCGCCTTGTCTCAGCGGTGACAGGCTGGAGGTCGGGGATGTTAGACACGAAATTGCATAATACCCCGAATGAACTACATCTCGTGCAATGTGGCTTGCCTTCGTCACACTAGTAGGCCAACGATATTCAGCCAAGCACCGGGTTATTGAAAGCCTAGGGCCACCTACCTTGAGTTTTCGAAGCTTACAATTTCGGCAGCCAAATCTCGACCTCCGCAGGGTCCTACATCCCCGCACCTCCGAAAAAGTCGGAGCCATGTCTGGTTAGGTAGTTATGCAATGCCCTGCGCAGCGTAGTTATGAGGGATTTTCCCGAATTCGATGGGAATTCAACGCCAGGGTGATATGTAACAGATGGGAGGCGGTCATCGTCCAACCACAAGCACCCATAAGTCCCATACGCTAACACTCTTTGGGATATTCCTCCTTCCACGCTAGCTGTTTCTCGGATGCAGGTGTCTCTGATTGGCTAGTCCCGCGATGAAGCCGCCCGCCATCTATAAACACAAAATCACGTTGGACGGGGTGCATTAACTTGGAATGATAACAAAATGTATAAGAAGAACGGTATTCCCTGAGATTCCAAGAAGATTTGAATACCAGACCTGGTCCACATAAATTTTTACACATCAAAAGTCTTTATTTATACCGCCCCAAATGGCCACCCACCTTGCCGCTGTCTCCCTAGCAAAAGGAGAGCCTTTCCAGCTCCAAACCCGGCCTACACCGAAACCAGGCCCAAATGAACTACTCATCGAAGTCAAATCAGTAGCTCTCAACCCGGCAGATGGCTACATGCGTGATCAAGGCCTCTTCATATCCACCTACCCCACGGTCATTGGCTTCGACATCTCAGGGCTAGTCCTTGAGGTCGGCGACAACGTCCCCATCAGTGCTGCCGACGAGATTTCAGGCCCTTATTTCCGACCGGGAATCACCCGTGTCGCGGCATTTGCCGCCTCCTTCTGGAGGTCCTGTGAGCCCGACTACGGCGCCTTTCAAGAGCGGTGCCTTGTCCCCTGGCAACACGCCCTGCCTCTTCCGGAGGGTATGTCTTGGAACCAAGCGGCAACCTTGCCAGTCGCCACTGAGGTACCTCTCAATGCGTGGGATGTAATGGGTATTTCACGGGTCGGAGAAGCCACTGCTTCTTCTTCTTCCGTCTTGACGGCCCCAGTCAGCTCCGGTACTAGCGGAGGAACCCACAAAAATAAGAAACAGAAAAGAGAGGCCCTACTGATCTGGGGCGCTTCCTCTAGCGTGGGAACGATGGGCGTGCAAAGCGCTCGAGTGCTGCGGGAAGATCGCGACTCTTCTTTCGCCGCCGTGTACGCTACAGCCGGTGCGGCGAATCTGAAGTACATAGCCTCCCTAGGCGCGGATCGCGTCTTTGATTATAAAGATCCGCAGGTTGTGAATAGTATTGTTTCGGCGGCCAGAAAGGACGGTCTAGTTATTCGGTACTGCTTTCTTGCCACAGGGCAGCTAGCGCCATGTCAGGCCGTCCTCAAGGCCTTCATTGGGGATAATCAGGGGAAGGAAGGCCAGAGGGCAAAGATTGGGTCAGCACCGGTAATTCCTGCCGACGCAGAGGTGGTGAATGGGGTAGAAACCATCTTTGTGCTGCCGTCGACGGATGAAGGGGAGAGGCTGGCTCAGTTTCAATATTGGATGGGGACATGGCTGAGAGAGAACCTGACCAACGGAGTTATCAGGCCAAGTCCGGATCCAAGGGTCGTGGGAAAGGGGTTGGGTTCTATTAATGCTGGGTTGGATGTGCTCCTCCAGGGGGTGAGTTGTACAAAGTTGGTTGTTGAGGTTGCGGTTTGAGAGTTTCTTATCCACTTGGTTGCCCATGCAGGGATAGTCCTCTGTATACTTCACCGATAAATGAAATATACCGATCTATAACTTCTTAACCCACCGTTAGAAATCACCATTAAGCTGTAGATTACATATAAAGACATCTTATAAGTGAAGTAAATAGTGACATTGGAGTATCAACTTCCTATTAATCAAGTTTGTTAAGGCGACCTTGCCTTTTCAGACTCATAGTTTTGATTCTTAATATTTTTATTCATGATGAGAAGTTTTCTTCCGGTCACTCCACACTACATAATATAATATTATACCACAGACAGTTCCTGGGAGCGTCATTGGCGCTCAGTGCATAGGATCCCAGCCATAATCTCATTCCCAGTAGTCATTCCGAATATTATACCATTGGAAATTCTCATGAATATTGCTTTAATTCACTAGTATTTTAGGCACCTTGGTAAACACCGCCTCTTAACAGCTTGATAGATATAGTTGTACAAACTCCACTTCGTATACCCTACACAGCACAAGGTAGGATGCTAGAACGTCATTTTTGGCGTGAATTTCATAATTCCACATACCTACTCGTGTAAAATAGCGAAATTCTCATATGTAGCAAGGGAGTACATAGTAAAGGTGTTACAATGGAGATCGTGGGGTCCTTTCTATTCTACCTACCCAACGACCCAATCCTATTTTTCCTTTACTTCAAGCCATTTCGCATCTCACATTTGACATTTGACATTTTACAGTTGATATTTAATCTGATAGTCAAGATTCGAACTTTCATTGCCGTCCGAGGTTGACTGGTTTATCTCTTTATCTCTCTCTCTTTCTCTCCTCTCTCCGATAAGTCCCAACGATCCACCAGTTCCCAACTTAAAGGGAACACAACCGCGTGATTTCCCAAGATCTACAGCTCTTTGACCATTTTTTGCATCTGTGCCTATCAGCTTAAGCTAGTGACTATCCATTTGACCCTGTGACAACTGCATCGCCCCTCTTCAACGGAGCTCCCGGCGATTACTTATCGGACACCCGCCACCGCTTGAGGTCTGCTCACCTGGTTCTTTCAAAGAGCCAGGGGATTGGGCAGATCTAGAGATATTGTCGAACTGGCTCAAAATTCATCACCGCATAACCCCTTTATCACCTCCGACCGCCCTGATCCTCCTTTACCCATAACAGCTCCCGCCTCGGTAGGCAATCCCGGCTCCCCAACGTCAGAGTTCCTGTCCGCCGCATCTCAACCACCCAGTTCATCTACCTCTCGGACTAACCGTCGCCGCCGCCTTTCGAGCACCCCGGATAACCTTGGTCCCTCATCAGCGGGGACCGGACACCTTACAGAAATAGCACGTGAGACTGCACTCCAAAGCTATCCCAGCCTTCTTGGCCGACCGGACGGCCGACCTCCTTCCCCCAAGCGCAGGCGCCTGGTAATCATGCGTCCCGATGGAATATCAACAGAAAATGGCATCCCAGACCCCTCGAACGAATCACCTGCATCGACGTCGAGAAAAACGGGTCTGAATGGGCAAGCAGCAACCAACGGGAACTCTCACACAAATGGCTCTAAAAGGCCACCCCAGTCTTCTACCTACTACGGCCACAACAGGGAGGAGGTGACGCGAATTTTGATACAGAGTCTATACGAGTTGGGTTATAATGGGTCGGCAGCATTGTTAAGCTCGGAGAGCGGCTATGAACTGGAAACGTCAGGGGTTGCAACGTTCCGCAGTGCGGTGTTAGGGGGAAGATGGCCAGAAGCCGAGAGAATCTTGATACAATCGTTTCAAAATGCTGGACCACAACAGGTCGATCGGAAATCTCCACAAGAAGAGACTCTGATATTAACAGAGGAGGCCGATAGGAACGAGATGCTATTCTATCTCCGGCAACAGAAGTTCCTCGAGTTGCTAGAAGGGCGTGATCTCGCTGCAGCCCTCAACGTTCTTCGGCAAGAGCTGACGCCTTTGAATTTTGATGTTGAGCGACTTCACGCCCTATCAAGGTATTACCGGTCTATAAGGAATTTCTAGAACACGATTTGCTTACCAGTTATTTTGGCTAGTCTTCTTATGTGCTCGACCGAGGTCTTACATGCCCAAACGGGATGGGATGGCTCCGTTAACTCGTCTCGCGAACGACTGCTTGGCGAATTGTCAAGTGAGCCTAATCTAATGCCCAATGTGATGCAACCGGGTTGCTAATTCAGCCGCAGAATCTATATCTCCTTCCGTGATGATCCCGCAGCATCGCCTGGGCGTGTTACTAGATCAAGTCAAGCAGACTCAAATCAACAACTGCTTTTATCATAATACCGCGGAACCTCCATCGCTCTACTCTGACCACATGTGCGACCGAAGCGATTTCCCATTGGACGTCAATGTGGACTTGACACATCACTCAGATGAAGTATGGTATTGCGAGTTTTCTCACGATGGCTCCAAGCTGGTCACTGCAGGCAAGGACCATAACGTGCTCATCTATAACACAACCGATTTTACTGTTATCCACAGACTAACGGAACACGAAGATGGCGTTGCGTTCGCCAGTTGGAGTCCAGATGACTCCAAACTAATTACTTGCTCGCAAGACAAGAAGGCACGCGTATGGAGTGTTGAGGTAATTATTTCAACAATCTGATGCAAATCCATAATCATATGCTAACTTGGGCTTTGTATGGTTTAGAGCGGTCGTTGCCTGCTCACCATCAATCACCACCGTCAACCCGTGACTGCAGCTGCATGGGCGGCTGATGGCGAATCTTTTGTGACAGCCTCTCTCGATTCTGAATCACAGCTCCGTCACTGGAGCATGCGCGGCCAGTCTTTATACACGTGGAAAGGTGGATTCCGTGTACAGGACTGTGCCATCAGCCCCGACGGACGACGCCTTGTCGCTGCAGACACAGAAGCAAAGGTCCATGTGTACAATATGCTTACATACGAGGAAGACTACTGTCTCCCACTTCCGAGTAAACCGACCTCGGTTGCTATCAGCAGAGACTCGCGGCATGTGCTTATAAACCTCGCCGAGGGCGAGATCCAATTAGTTGACATGGAAACCACTGCTCTTGTCCGTCAATTCAAGGGACAGAAGCAAGGCGAGTTTGTGATTCGCAGCACGTTCGGTGGGGCAGCCGAGAATTTTGTCGTCAGCGGAAGTGAAGGTAAATATCTCAACATCTCACTTCTGGTATTGTTACTAACTATCCGCAGACTCGAAAGTCTACATCTGGCACAAAGAAAACGGCAACATCGTAGAGATCCTGGAAGGCCATATCTCAGGATGTGTTAACTCAATATCGTGGAACCCAGCAGATCCGGGAATGTTCGCATCAGCAGGCGATGACAGTGCAGTAAGGATGTAAGAATCACTCCTGTCCTCATCTCGCGTTGAACAACGCCGCTAACTCATACTTATAGCTGGTCTCGAGACAGTAATCGATCCCGCCCAGCAGCACCAGTTCAACGCAGTGGTATACCCTCCAATGGAGTTACGCGGACTAGCGCATTGAGGTCAACATCCACTTTCTGACATCCATGGCCTGCAAATGGACAATGACTCCCCCAACTCCAATTTTGTTTATGCTCGTTACTGTCTTTATTTAGGTTCCCCACGATACCATATCTGATTGAGGGAACATACTCGGAGCTTTGGATTGAAAGATGATAAACCTGCTGTCTCGCAATGTTTTCTTGTTTTTCACTCTTCTCATCAGCTGACTGACATATCCTCATCATGCTGTCTTGCTCATATACATCGTTCGATTCCCCCTTCACTCCTTATGCTGTCCACTTTGCAGTTAGCCTCTATTTCTTTCAATACAGGAAGCTGGCGTTGGTCCACATCTTCTTTCTGGATTCTGAGGAGTATATATGTTCTGTCCGTTCCTTGTTGGCCCAGTTTTGAGTTGTGCTTTACTTTTGGGGGGCTTTCTTGGTCTCGGATTGAATGTTTTGTTGCAAGTCTCCTTGATTAAATCAAATCTACTATTTATTATGACTCTTTTTTTTCGATGTAGACGTTCCACCTGGTAGGAACTAACCAGCGTAGCCACATAATCATGGAGTTATTGAGGCCTAGTTTGAAATATTGCATCCCACCCCGAGCTTCCGTTAAGTGTCTCTCACGTTCATCTCTTTTCTTGACTACTGATTCAAATTCATGTCGCCAGACTAGGGAAATACCTATGGCCAAGAAGCAAATATGAAAGTAAAACCGATTCCATCATTCATGATTCCTAGTGTCAAAAAGTAAAGTAAAAGAAGAAACTCCAAACATGAAGCAAAAAAAAAAAAAGACCCAGCTACTTAGGCCGGAGGCCCGAAATTTTGGAAATAAGCAAAATCGTAAACACCTCCTGGGGCGTGCAAATCGGTTGGCATTCTTGAAAACTATCCCAAATTGTTAGCATTTCGTATCAAGTGAATGGGAGCGACTTGGCTTACTGGAATATGTTATTATCCCTTTCCTCCACGCTAGAGATGGCCTTGCATTTCCCTCAAACCCATCGTGCTGGATTCCGAGGCATATTCAATCAGCAATGCAAGCACACTTGCAGAAGGCCCCAGAAGGGATGAAGCCAAGTCGCTTTTGGCGTAAGAAAAGATGTTACAATCACAATACCAAACAATGGAGATTATGAAAGCAAGTCCGCAACTGGAATAAGATCATTAGCATAGCAAATAAAAAATGGCAGGGGATTGGCTTACCGTTCATTGGCATCTCATCAATTTGGGTCGAGTAGTACAACTCGATGTCGCGGAGGATACGGACATCATCGCTGGTGACAAAGTTGATGGCCACACCCTTGCGGCCGAATCGTCCAGATCGACCAATACGGTGAATGTAGTTCTCACGGTTGGTAGGCAGGTCGTAGTTGATAACAAGAGAGACTTGCTGGACATCGATACCACGGGCCCAGACATCAGTAGAAATCAGGACACGAGAATTGCCTTGACGGAAGTCTTGCATAATACTGTCACGCTCCTTCTGAGGCATCTCGCCGTGCATACTGGAGACGGTGAAGTTGGCCTCACGCATCTTGTCGGCAAGCCAGTCGACCTTTCGGCGGGTGTTGCAGAAGATAACGGCCTGGGTGATAGTCAAGGTATCGTACAAATCGCAAAGTGTGTCGAACTTCCATTCCTCCTTCTCAACGGCAATAAAGTATTGCTTGATACCCTCCAGTGTCAACTCGTCACGCTTGACCAAGACACGGACGGGATCAGTCATGAATTTTGTGGTCATGTCCAGGACATCGTATGGGAGGGTGGCAGAGACCACGACAACTTGCGTCGCGGGGGGCAGGTAGCGGTAAACATCGTAAATCTGCTCACGGAAACCGCGGTTAAGGAGTTCATCGGCTTCATCGAGAACGAGCATCTTAATATGACGTGTGCGCAGGTTTCGGCGGCGGATCATATCGGCCACACGACCAGGAGTTCCGGAGACAACGTGTTGGCCGTAGTCGAGTTTGCGAATATCTTCACCAACGTTGGTTCCTCCAATGCAAGCGTGGCACTGAACGTTCATGTAATCACCAAGGGCCATAACGACGGATTGAATTTGGGTTGCGAGTTCACGGGTTGGGGAGAGGACCAGAGCTGTTGCAGACCGGGTCGTGGTTAGGATTTGATGTGATCATTTTGGACAGGGGAAATGCGTACCTTGGGTCTCGCGCACAACAGTATCAATGACCTGCAAGGTACTGATCGCGAATGTGGCGGTTTTACCAGTACCGGACTGGGCCTGGGCAATAGTGTCGCGACCTTTGCAGATTTGAACAATCGCACGGGATTGCACAGCCGAAGGCGATTCGTATCCGTAAGCATAGACTCCGCGAAGCAAGCTTTCCTTCAAGTGCATGTCCTCGAAGGTCGGCGCGACCGTCACCTCCTTGGAGGTGTTGAACTCCATGCGCTCTAGTTACTGTTAGCATGATTCATGTCCAAGGTTGGAACCACATACCATCGGCGCGTCTGTCAATTCCGTCCGCCATGATGTAAATGTGGGTATTTCAACGGCAGATAATAAATGATATTGGGATTCACGAATAGTGAAGCCTTAGAAGTAAGTGAGGTCAACCGGCTCAACTTTTCGCGGTAGAAAGGTTTGGGTCACATGACCTTCCCGCAAGTTGGAGCTGCCAATTGCCAACGCTTTTTTGCGATAACCAGGAGACTTTCTCACCACTGTTTGCGCATCAATAAAAGAAAGCTCCTACGTAGCAGTCATATTGAAAATATGTTGCTCGAAGATCAAAGGTTCATCCATGAGGATCTAGAGCGACTGGAACAGGCTATCGCTGATCGCGTGGCGGAGGAGCCCCGAAATGTGAGTATACCGCCCACCAATGTCAGTCATGATTTCTAATACACCAATTCTTTAGGCCCGAGGTCGTTTAGCTCGCGACCATGAAGTTGCCCAGTTCCTAGAGAGAATCGAGAGCCAGTCCAAGCGACTACTGGAGATTTACCAGGATGCCGATGGATTGCGGGAGAAGGAAGTGCAGTCTATTTCAACAGGCGACCAATTTGAGGAGTTTTACAAGCAGCTGGGAGAAATCAAAGAGCACCACAAGCGCTACCCGAATGAACAGATTGAGAACCTTGAGCAAGCATACAACCGCCGTCAGGTCGCTGAAGGAGAGGCTCCCCGCACCGCAATCGATAATATGTTTACTGGCGAAGAAGGATTTGGACAGTACCTGGATCTTACAACTATTCACGAAGATTACCTGAATCTTCCTGGAGTTAAGCGCTTATCTTACGTCCAATATCTGGACATCTTCGACATCTTCACACCGCCGACCATGCCAATTAAGCGGAAAGACAAGATCTCCGATCGTTACTTCAGCTATGTCAGCGAGCTTGCTAGCTATTTGGAGAGTTTCATCAAGAGAGTCCAGCCACTGCAACCCTTGGACGAGCTTTTCGCCAGCTTTGACCAGGAATTCGAGAAGCAATGGGCCGCGAAGGAGGTTCCGGGTTGGACTGAAGAAAAGTCCGAGAACGGTAAATCTGGCCCAGCAACCGAAGGAACTGGCGAGGGCATTTGGTGTGCAGATTGCGAGAAGGAATTCAAAAACGAGAACGTGTACCGGAGCCACTTGACTGGCAAGAAACACATTCGAGCGGCAGAAGCCCGCAAAGCAGCAGGCACGTCCGACGGGAAGCCATCTTCATCTGAAGTTGCGTCTTTGGCGCACAGCCTAAAGGAGCGCGAAGTTGCACGTCGGGAACATCAAATTCGTTCCTTGACTAATGTCCTGCACGAGGAGCGCCAAGCGACCAAAATCAATGTTGAGCGCCGGCAGGGTATGACTGAACGTGAACGTCAGATGGAATGGGAAGCTGTGCAGGCTGGCCTTGATCACACTGGTCCTGAACCTCGTGCCGGCGAAGAATCAGAGGAAGAGGACGAAGAGATCGTTTACAACCCATTGAAATTGCCACTGGCATGGGACGGAAAGCCTATTCCGTTCTGGCTCTACAAGCTCCATGGACTCGGTGTTGAATACCAGTGCGAGATTTGTGGAAACTACACCTACATGGGTCGACGAGCATTTGACAAACATTTCTCTGAAAACCTCCACGTCCACGGATTGAAGTGCCTCGGCATCACGTCAAACACCAATCTCTTCCGAGAGATCACCAGTATTAATGAGGCCATGGCCCTTTGGGAGCAGCTCGAGAAGGATCGCAAGAAGGAGCGGGATTCACGCGAGAATGTCGTTCAGATGGAGGATGCAGAGGGCAATGTTATGCCCGAAAGGATCTACCTGGATTTGCAAAAGCAGGGTATTCTCTGAAGACAGGGGGCTTGATCTTTCTCTTTTTTTATCATCTGGCGTCCTTTTTTTTTCATACAAATGGCTCGGTGTTCGGCGAATACATACTCTTCAAAGCCATTTTCGGGTTTGAACTGGCTCGGTCTTGGGCCCAAAGCTGTTCTTTCAACTTCTACCACAAACTTACTGTTACAATAAAACACCCACAATTTTCTGATGTATAACTATGCTAGTAGAGTTGGTATGTGTAACTTTCATAGTCTCTAGCACTCGGCTTCTCTCAACTCTTCAATCAACAATCATGCATTGCACCATGCGACGTCAAATTTCTACCTTCGTAGAGTCAAACTTTACAGAGATGCTAATCCTTACAATCGCAGCAAACTTCACTTCATAGGCTACCGCACTTATCTACGTTCTCGATCCTTAGGACCCTCACCCTTTTAATATCCTAACCGGTAAGTAAGCTCAGCACCCGGGAACCCTGCGCCACCAATGATCGAGTGGCGCTACGCCTACGCCCAAGCTGAGGCGTGCGGTTAGTCGCCCATTTCAAGTTCCATTTACTTCTTCCTTATATATAGCCATTAGCATTGCAGCATATTATCCTCCGTTCGGACGCCAAGCAAACTGGTGACTCTTGCGATGTAACCTATTTACCAACTAGGTTACTCTGTAGAAGTGTCAAACTTTATCTCTGCACTTATCTCAGCCCTTCAATATTAAACCAGTTTACCATGGAAGCATCTTGACCACTGCGCTGCTTTTCCAAAAGCCTACCATAATTCCTAGCTATTTACTAAGTATTCAGTCTCCCCTCGTTCTCTGGAGCCTCAGCGAGTCCATGGCGAGCATGTCTCCAGGGCTACAAGCATGGCTGACGTAACTCGATCCAGCCTCCAGGGCTCAAGCTAACATCTGTGAATGGTCAGATCGTATATTAGCGCCATTCCTTGTACGCTAGAGGCGGCCCACATTTCCCGTAGCACTTACTTCGTTATCGGTCTTCTCTACATGGCGTTTTTAAGCAGGGGACTAGAAACAGCCCTGTGAAAGACAACTGTTCTATTGCTGCCTTTTGAACAAACTGATATAGAACTATAAGCAGGTGAAGATCCGTAAACCTGTAGCTAGGGCTGAGATGGAGCCAAGACTCTATCTTAGCTGAATAGTATATATCCCGTAAATGGCAAACTGTCACTATTATCAAAATAAAGGGGTGCGTTATCGGGCTTATTTTAATTTAAAAAATGGCTTCACAAAGTCAGCGCTATACCAGGTCGGGCTAAGCACATGTATAATATAGCTATGGCCCCGGACCCTGTTTTCTTCTCCCGCAGCCTTTGCCATATTTACCATCTCACACACCCTTGTGTCTTTGCTCCTTGAGATGTTACTGCCCGTTCTGTCCATCGTGGAAAATGGACTGTTGAGTGGTGACCATCAATCCCGGATCAAAGGTAAGACCATTCGAACTGTGCTGTTACTGTCAAGCTAAGACATCTCAAACAGATGGCGCATACACTGGAGATGCCTCTGGTCTGACTGCAATCGACGCTTTTCCGGATGGAAGCCGCACGGGTACTAGCATACGACCCAGGAGCAGCAATAGCACGCCACCGCACACTTATTCAAAGGCTACGATGGCTGGAATCAGTGTTGGTTGTACGGTTGGCGTAATCCTGCTTTTTGCTAGCCTGTTCCTGTATTTCAGGCGTCAATACAGAAGGAAGCGACGAACAAGTCCATCGTGTGCCTTGCCGCAGACGGAGGCAGCTGCAGGAAGTGCTAGTCGTGATGCTCCTCTGGATGAATTAGCACATACAAATTCACCGAGTCAAAGATCAGGCTCGGATTCCAAGGCCCAAGATCTTGACTCTGTTATTGCTGTTCACAATGGCAAGGAAAGCGTGTGATTAGTTTGATGGAAGATGGGGTGACTGACTGCGAGTCAATTAATTATCAAATTACTTAGAATCATTGAGTAGCCTACAGCGCCTTTCTGGTTTCGTATACTTCTAAATCCAGCGTAACACCTACGTGGCCAATGATGCTATTGAATCGCCGGTAATTGCGCCTTCCAAATGTTGGCTTGTAACTAACATTGTAGACAACCAGGCAAATGATTATGAATGATCAAAGATAGGATATCCAAGACATGCGGTAATATCATCAACAGCGCTGATTGTAGAGGCGTTAATCCTTTTTCGATATCTCTTCCTAGATACCCTTGCTCCGTCTTTATTGCTGATATGGATAGAACAAAGAATTATTAGGCTTGAATATCTCAAGTTAGAGATTTGATGCGATATAGGTTTTATCTAGATGTATAGTATCGTTTGTTGATTGGTTGTTCGTTGGCAGACTGCACAGATTGTTTGCCGGGCACCAGGGTATAAATACCCTGCTTTTTCATATATTGGATCAACAAATCTTGTGGTCACAGGACCGCAGCATAACTCCATTCACCGGTCCAGATTTGGTGGAGTTGACGAATTATATAAACAAAATGGGCATATCATTTTCGTAGAAAGTGAGAAACGAATAGTACATAACTGGGGACAAGGCACATCGTTGAAACTTTTGACGGCACTGGGCACAGCCTCTTGTAAGTGTGGGTGAGTGTGTTTTAGGCGGTTGAGAGAGTGTATTGGGTCAAAAAGCTCAAGCTTCTTAGGAATCTCGATTCTCGAATTATTCTATGAACGCTGCACCTTCAGCATAGCGTCACTTCTAGGTATTTCTTTGATTTTCTCTAGTACTAGACGGCGAGTTCCTCCAACTGTCAACGCCAATCTTGGGGATATCTCGGGTTCGTTGTCAGTTTTTGAGAATGGTTGCACCAACAAGGGCAGAACCTAAACATGATGGCGGGATGGATCAGAGGCAGAGTCTGAGCAGCTTGGGCTCCAAATGTTCCAGCCAGTCTTTCCTTCACAGTGGTCTTGATTGTCTCTGAAGATTCCCTATAGAACATTTGCTCTTTCGTGAGAAACCCCCCGGCATGAGACTCGCATTTTTCTGCAAAAGCAAAGAAAGCATCTAGTCTTTTTTCATCGGATATATCAACAAGCTGAATAGGCGCATCGCCAGAGAGACCAAACAAGCCGCTTCTTGCGACATTTTGAAACGTGATATGTGCCACGATCACACGCATCACAATAGTCCCAGGTTGTAGTTTCTGCAAAGCTCCAACTCTGTCTTCTATTTCGACATCATCATCCAGGTTACATTCAAGATAGCCAAACATAAACGAGCCCCCCCCCCTGAGCCTTAGCCGCACGCCACGCGAGTTGGTCAAGAGCACTTCCCTCGTGTCAAAAGTCAGCCTCACACCAAGGGATCCAATTCAAGTGGATTGAATCTCGGGAGGGGTCGATCCACGCTTTGTCATTCTTAATGCGAGAATACCATTCAACGTCTGGAGGCGCTTCTTATAGTGATAGTGACCAGCTTCAGTAGCGACCAGGCGTGATTCTCGACACACCCGGCTGATGAGCGGAGGGTGTCGGTTGATAGCGCTTGTTTTCCACAAATTGCACGGTACCGGGGTTTCATTTATATATATGCCCTCGTCATAAGCCCCGTCTATTTCTACCACACGGTTTGGGAGGCATTCACGCCAGATGGCCAATCTCAACTCGGTGGGAAGGCGGGAGAAGAAGTGAAATTGGTTGGGATCCATTTACGATGTGAGCCTCGTATTTCCTCCTATCAACAGTAGCCTGGAAGTAACAGAGGGTACAAAAGAGGACGTAGAGACGAAGTGTACGCAGCAGTATAAGGGCCAGAGTTCAAAACCCGGGTTTTAGGAGGGGGATCTTCATGCCTGAATGCCTTGATTAGCGCCCCTCTCTAGTCAAGTTACACCGCTCTATAACTAGTTACTGTAAATTATTTATTGATACTAAAATGAAGCTTTTGTTCTCTATACAAATCAAGATATCTGTATATTCTTGGGAGGTTTATTAGTGTAAAAATTAAAACTTTAAATCTCTATATAAATTAAGATATCTCTATATTTTTAGAGTTTTAGGGCCAGCTTTGAGGGACTTCAAGCCTTTGGAATCTATATGCGGTTTGGATGTTGCACCCGTGTTCCTGGTCACTACTAGAGTTTATATTCGAATACATAACAGCCGAGAGGGAATTGTCTAAGGAAATACGCTTGCTTCATTTAGACACGTCGGTTTCTCGGCAGGCTAGTCTCTCGGGATTGAAAATAGAGACCAGGAAGATGAAGCATGCGCAAAAGAGACTTAGACTGTCAACTTGATAGCTATTTACCCAAAGGAACATTCTTATAGTACCGTGCTCTTCAAAATGTGCGATGAACAACGGAAGCATTCTGATGAGCTCGAACAACAGAGGCGACAATACCAGCTACTGCAAGATGGTATGGTATGGACGATATGTTTAGAGCACAGCCAAATAATCAGACTTTCTAGGTACTAAAGCAGACGAAGACCAAAGGGCAGAATGCCCCAGGAAAAAGTGCAACCTTGTAGAACTTTCGCCTATGCGGAGTACAGATAAGCCATTCTCAGGAAGGAAACACGAAATCGGTCTGTTGCCTTTCCTGAGAAAATACTTCAAATAAAAAGGTACTTACAAAGACTCCTAAAAGGACTGCTAAACCGACAGGTGAAAATGGGTATTAAGAAAGGGACAAATTTTACCACTAGAGAATACAATGTAATCCACTAGCATAATAAACTGGAGTAATTCAGGCTTTGTCACAAATAGAACATTAGGTATCTTAGCTAATAGTAGCTTTCGATCATGAAAGGATATCTGAGGAGACTGGGGTATTTCGTGAGGATTGCTTCTTTGGCCTCCAGGACTTGAGATGGATTTACGATGGGCCCGTTCCATGAAAGAGGGTAACCTGGTCTTCCGTCCAATACCTGCAGCCCTGACCCTCGGCGTGGAACTCATACTGGTGGCAATTTTGCAGCATGAGCAACTTGACAATCTTGCACTTTGACACCAGTCCGAACTTGCATTTCCACGGCCTTCTTCGCAGATCTCGAGAAAAGGTATGGCAAGCAGCCGATGAGCATGAGGGCCTTCGATCCACCCGGAATTTTGACGCCAGGAACGCTGTATGATGGCGTAATGTGAATACGTACTGATAGGTCACAGCTCACATACAGGCACCAGTGATTGCTTCCCTCGGGAAGTGTCTCGTGGCCAACGGCATAGAGAAGTAGCAAATCGCTGTTCAACGTGGCTTCTCTTTCGGTCGAAGGGATAAACCGCACGGGTTGGAAAGTTGGTGGTTGGAGATTTATTGTCGAGAACGGAGAGTGGTGTACAATATCATTTCAAATTGGCTTGAATTTCATAGCGTGAGTGAGGACTTGTTCTCACATCATATGGAGAGTGGGCAGTGTTATTTTTGAGTAAGACTAAGAAAGGTCATAGGCAATATGAGAACGAGGGTGCCAATGGAAGATGAGCTTACTGGGCTGTGCCAGCAAACGAATAATGTATGCGCCTCGCAATTCTATGTATACCTATATCGCAATCGAGAGCGTACTATGCATGATGAACTCTTGGCTATCTTCCGTTGGCACCCTCTTTCTCTTAGCTGCCTATTAGGATAACCATTCATAAAACTAAAGACCTGTTGCACTCCATACCCCTGCCTTTTTAGTGTAGCTCACATTTAGGAGCATTACATTCCCAGAGGTAATATAGAGTTATATAAGGTTTCCACTTCCAAGGCTCTGATTGGTCGACACATTAGGTATGGAATGGACAGTACCCAACACTTTCATCAAGCACCACCTGATGCTTCACCTTTCAATTTCCGCAATCTGACTCTTACACAATACGATATCGCTCCTCGCAACTTGATCCTGGATTCTGATGGCAAAGTCTGGGTGACTTTGGAGATGCCGGGATATATCCGGAAGGTTTGATTTTGCAGCACTTGATTCACGGGGAGATCAGGCACCAGAGTTTACCAATATGCTTTTTGAAATTATTCCTCGATATGAAGACCTGGCGCATCATATGCGCCTGATCGCATACGGTTTGACTACTGCACAATGGATCGAGTGAGAAGTTTTACGATGGTTGGGGATATCAGACATACTAGCTAGGAAGACTGCAAGACTACATGCCGTAGTCTAGAAGCTCAAAATGACAATAATTCACTAGTCTTTACATTGTCACCCCGGTTTACTCTGTATAACTAGTTATATAAATGGAGCTGAAACGGTCACGTGCCAACGCGTCATCGCGCTCTGATATTTTCGCGTGCGGTCGCGTCTCCACTTCGTGAGTCTCGACTTTTGATCGACTTGACTATACCTCAGATTATTTCACGGTTGTATGGTGAGTTGCTGGGTGACTCATGTGGATATGGGCCATGGGCTTCAAATTCACCCTCTTGTGTGATCTGCTGTCCAGCCTGGACGACAGCAAAACGGCCAAGGCCTGCACGGCGGCCAGGAACGATAATCCAGATATTAGAACAGTCGCCCAGTGGTTCTCTCAACATGAGCAAGCTGTCCATCATGTCAAAACAGACCGTGTAGCGCTGCTTTCGTGCATGTTCCCCGAAAAACGAACGGACCGAGTGTACTGGCTGCAAGCCTTGCAGCTATCAAGAGTCATTGGCCGCTGTTTGGGTTTGGGATCGTCGCGACTTTCCGAACTCAACAGATGGCAAAGTTCTGGTGGTCCTGATCTTGGAGGGTGTGTCGAAGTTGTCATGCGGCAAGCCGAGAATTACATTCCTGCCGGCCAGGAGTTGTCGGTAGAAGAAATCGATCGTGCCATGGCTATGATTGCCTCACGTTGTCGCTTCTCTGGCCCTAATACCCGCCGGAATCGTACAGTTGTGAATGTTGATGAAACCCTATCAAAACTGTATCGTCGAACAAGTAGCCGTGACGCCAAATGGCTTACTCGCATGATTCTCAAAAGCTACTCTCCCGTTATTTTTCCAGAAAAGTATACCCTGGAGAAATTTCACTTTCTTCTGCCGCAACTGCTCCAGCTTCAAAACTCCTTTGAGGGGGCACTGGAGATGCTCGCTTCCGATCCAATAAACCAATTCCCTCCAAACCCGGATCCCCAAGCAGCCAGAAATCTTGCCACCATTGCTCTACAACATATGCGCCCTCGTCCTGGTATCAAGGTGGGACGACCTGACTATTACAAAGCCCGGAATATCAAACATTGCCACCAGATGGCCAACGGTCGTCGAATGAGCATTGAACGGAAATACGATGGCGAATATTGTCAGATCCACATCGATCTCTCTAACAAGTATACACCCATTCAGATCTTCTCCAAAAGTGGCAAGGATTCGACCGCAGATAAAGATAAGATCATACCTGTGATAGAAGAATCGCTTCGCACTGGATTGCCTGAGTGCAAATTTGCGCGTCGCTGTATCGTTGAGGGAGAACTGCTCGTATGGAATGACCAGAACAGTGAGCTGATGGACTTCAACAAAATCCGGAGGTTTATACCACGATCTGGCACCCTGCTTGGCGTTGATAATGATTCCCCGTAAATTGCTGTTCCTTTTAAAGTATGTACTATTTTGCTGATTGACACAGGCCGCAACCGTTTGAGCATTTGATGATCATGTTCTTTGACATCCTCCTCCTTGATAACGACGTATGCCTTGCTAAGCCTCATCGGGAACGAAGACTACTCTTACAGAAAGTGATAAAGACTATCCCTGGCCGAGCGGACCTCGCCCATCAGGAAGTTCTAGACTTCAACCGAGCCGATAGCTATCATCGACTCGAAATGTCTTTTGAGAAAGCGATTACGCAACGTTGGGAGGGGTATGTCTTGAAAGCTTCTGACGAGCCTTATTTTCCGATGTACACCACTGGTGTGGATCATATGTTCGGCCGATGGATCAAACTCAAGAAGGATTATATACCCGGTCTTGGAGACACATTAGACCTGGCATTGATCGGAGCTAGCTACAGCGCGCGGGATGCTCCTGATCTGAGAAAGATCAAAAAGCTGAAATGGACTCACTTTTATGTTGGATGTCTTCTGAACAAGGAACGTGTCAAACAAGGCGATTCTTTGCCGCATTTTCGAGTGATTGATGTGATTAGCCGACACTGCATGAGCATTCCGATCATGCAGACGCTCAATCAAATGGGCGAATTCTATGCATGTGAACCTGAATCATTCGAAGGCTTTGCAGTTGAGTACGGGCACAGCAACCTTACCGTTGCAACCACATTATTCAAAAACCCGTTTGTCGTCGAGATGCTGGGTAGTGGATTTGAAAAGCCGTCTGGCGCCAGATACTTCACACTTCGATTTCCTCGGATTTTGAAGATACATTCGGACCGGACCCTAGAAGAATGTACATCTTTCCAGGAACTAGAGCTTGCCGCGGAGGATGCGCGGGCTGTGCCTGCGGATGAACTGGAAGAACGCGAGAGATGGTCAAAACGCCTCAAAGCTGCGAGTGGACTTAATCAATACATTGTGCGATCTCAGAGTCCAGAAGCGACTTGTTCAGATACCGACGAGGAAACGAATTCGCCGTCATCCCAATTTCCCCTCGCTACCACTTCTTCTGGAGAAAGCTTGATGGATGCGTGTCCATTGATGGAAGGGCTGCGTGAATATTCAACAGGAAAGGGCAACCATGAGCCATCATACAATGGCCCTCCAATGTCCCCTCTCATATACATCGATGAGACAATACTTCCCACTGAAGATCAAAACCCTGTTCTTGAGACCAATATACTCATGGAGAACGAGAACCTGTCGTCTCGTCAACACTTCAACAAGAAGGATGGAAAGATCACATCGCAGGAAGTTTCGAGCTTTTTACGGACAACCACTTCCATCTCCGCGCAGGGAGAGCATTCTCAACAATTACACGCACCGCTGGAGCGGATTTCGAGCAAGCTTTTGGTGTCCACATCATCCAAACAGAAACGCAAGATATCGCCCCAGTCTCCTTTAACAACTATTCCCATATGGACGCCCGAAACCTCATTGGGAAGCTTTACACTTCCCCAAATTGATGAACAGCCCAGCAAAGATTGTGAATCTTGTGATTTGAATAAATTTGTTCGGTGTCTCTGCTCCGATGAATCTGGTTGTTCCCTCCAACAATCAAATCCCCATGCTGCATCACGGGGGACACGGTTTGGCATTATCCTGTTTGATCCCAAAACAACTCGGTTAGGCGAAGAAATGCATCGTCTCGCCACAACGCTTTCCAGTTTTGTCCATACTGCAACAAGCTCGCTCTCCTCCATAGGAAGCATATTCTTTTTGGGCTCGAGCATGTTGGAACGTGATCTACGGCCCGGTGACCTTCGTTTCTGTCTGCGTGATACGTGGACAGGTATTGGACGTGATCATTTCTATGGCTGTGTTTCATGGAATTTCAGCAAGCGATCTGATGGTTTATCCACCGGAAGAGGGAAGCGCTGCTCTAAATTGAATCAACATTGTTATGACATGACAAAGGCGACATCAGAGCCTCCGCACTCTGGGCCAAAGGCTCCATGGATCGAGATGACCTTTGATGAGACAACTATTGCTGTATTGGGCGAGTATATCTCAATCGAACCACTCGCTCATGTTTTATATAATTGATACCCCATTTTCTTTACGAATGGAAATTATACTGTCTTTCTATAAGGTGAACATGAGCGTTGCAATCATAGCTATTATTCATAAAGACCAGTAAACTGGTTCGTTGTCATGATAATCCATCCATATCTCAATTAACCGACGCAATTAGGGAGCACCCTCCCTTCTCGCCCGTACGTCCCCCATCAACGCCTTGGCCTCCTCCACTTCAATTCCATCCTGACACAATTCGCTAGCCAGCTGGTCCGCACGATCAAGATCACCGTTCCGTGACGCATATTGCGCCAACCACAACCGTGCCTTCGATGTAGTTGCTGTAACACCAGTGCCATTCCACGTCTCACTGACGATGGAGTCATCGTTTTGCATCGCAAATGATTCAGCCTTTACGCGAGGCTTGCGATTACGACGATGTCGTTGGGACAAATCAGGATCTTCGTCTCCTGAATGCTCGATCTCAGCATCACTTTGAATGTCATGCTCCGAGGTAGAGGAGTCATCATCTACACTTTCATTGACAGGGGCGCCGGACTCTTGTTGGAGAGTGAGTTCCATGTATGCAGCGGCCTCTTCTTCGTCGCCGACACGCTCATAGAGTGTCGCAATCTGGTGCAGAGTTTCTGGGTCAAGGATCTTGCGACTCCCAGAACCAGCGTTTGCCCCAGCGCCCACTTGTCCGCCATCATCTGGTTGTAATGATCCAGCGACCAATGCACGCTTGAGAGCTTGAATACTCTGTTCCACTCGGCCCATCTTTGCGTAGCACGACCCGACTGCCTGCCACATCTTCGGGTCATATGGACGTAGTGCTGCCGCGCGTTGGTAGTAAAACAGGGCGTAGAAAGACATATCTAAGACTTCGTAAGCCTGCCCGAGACCGTACCAGGCGCGGTAATCCTTGCGATTGACATCGACAGCCCGACGGTACGACTCGATTGCCGTATGAGTATTCTTCATCTCGATGTATTCATGGCCCATGAGGGTCCATGCAGATAAGAAGTTTCGATCGAGGGTGAGTGCACGGCGGAAGTACATCACTGCCTTCTCATGCTCGGATTTCAATGAGTAGTAGTTACCCACGACACAGCAGGTTTCTGGGCGGAATTTGTCGGTGGCGGTTGCGACTTGAGCGACGAATGCAAGTTGAGGTCGCTGGTCCATCACGTAAAGGATGTTCGAATAGTGGTCTAGACTGTCTAAGCGGTGGGGTGATGTGGCCAAAATGCCTTCGAAAATATGGGATGCTTCCTCGAAGTCTGAATGATATTAGACCACGGATCAATCGCGCGTTGCGTCAGAGCTGGGGTAGTTACCTTTTGAGTGATATAATAACAATGCGTGCTGCGTTTTGAGGAATGCGCTCTCTGGGAACATTGACTGTAGCTCGGAGAGTGACCTGTATGTGTCTTCTGTAGCCTGGTACAGCTCCTGGCTGCAGTAGACGTAGAATATTAAGCTCATGACGTTTTGCGGCAAAAGTTCGAGAATTTGTTTCAACTAGCAAAATCAGTACCGAGGGAAGGAAGCATTTATTGGAATAACTTACGTCTTCTGTGCTTCCCAGGAGGTCGTTCAGTTCCTGCCAGGCACCCCAATGGTAAGGGTTTTGATGCACACAGCGGATCAACCATTTCTTCGCCAGCTCCTCATTCCGTCCTTTTAACAAGACAACGGCGTAAAGATATTCCAACCATCCCTGTCCCCGATCATCCAATCCCTGTGCAGTTCGTTCAGATAGCCATCCATCTAAGCCTCTGGCGAGACCCGGCAACTCTCGATTCACAGCCATCCCACCATCTGCTGGACCTAACACCATCTCCGTTTCCTCTTCCTTGCGCTTCTCCCCGGCCAAGTATTTTGCGTACAAGGCGAGGAAGAGCGATTTCTGGCTGAGTTTTGGATATGGATTTTGCGGTATTTGGGTCTTGGGGGTCTTTGAGCTTTGGAACGGTGAAGCCTTGTCCTTGCCCTTGTGTGAAGTCCGCGATGGTCTCGGCTTGGAGTTAGGTGAGGTAACCGACAAAGGAACAGGCGGTGTTGTTGGAGGGAGGAACACGGCCGCACATCGGTCATATTCCCGGGTATCGAAGTAGGATTTGGCGAGCAGGTATTTGTAGGACTCTTGCGTTTCAAGGGCAGCTTCTACTGGGTCGCCCACTTTGAGGTACGGATTTGTTGCTGGTGGAGAAGGATCTGAAATCTCCATCGGAGACTCGAGGTCGGTGTCTTCGTGATCTAAAGGCCGGAGAGAATCGAGCATTTCGGCTGCCCTGAGTTGGTCAACATCATTAGCACGTCAGGCCTATTCTAATGAAGCTTATAAGCCGTACCATTTTGCTGATTGGTAAAGGCATCGTTCGGAGCATTTGATTGTAGCATTTTCCAGCTGGTACATGAGCTCCCGGATTCCATCATCTGTAGGTTCTTCCATGGCGGGCGTCTTTGTCGCAAGTAGGCGGAGGTATTCCGAGGCAGAACGTTCAACCACTGTTGTGGCGCCGATGCAGCTCTAAGTGTATCAAGGTGTTTTGTGAATATTCAATCTCATGCTTCTTTTATTTGAAAGAAGCTGACCACTACAGCAGTTCAATGCTGACTTGCAAAGGTCCGGTGGTGTAAATAAAAGCGTCGCGTTGTTGATACGGATGAGGAAGCAATCTGCGTATCCCGAAAGAAAGACAAGAAGATTAGCAAGGATTCTGGGCACGCTGTTAATGCTCGCAAATTCGAAAACAAGCTGAAGATCATTCAATGGCCTTGAAGAATCCACCTCGTCGTCGGGTTGCGCCTGGAGAAACAGCAATACGAGAACAAACACTGCAAACATTGCAAACATAATAAATGTCCCTCCGCGGGGGAATAGTCCCTTGATTGTTGGGAACGTTTTCGTCCTTGTCAGATCATTGGCGATTTTACTTAACACTTTCTCATCATGGGTTCTACTACCAAGCGTGCTGACTTTGAGGCCATCTTCCCTAAATTGGCCCAGGATATCCTTGCGCACGCAAAGCGTTATAACCTCCCCGACAATGCACTCGAGTGGTTCGAGAAGGTATGCCACCCGTCTTGACTGTTCTTAATGAAATATCATGACTGACTCCGTTAATTGTGCTCCATAGTCCCTCAATGTCAATGTTCCCGGCGGCAAGCTCAACCGTGGCCTCTCGGTCCCTGACACCGGCCTTGCTCTCCTGCAGCAGCCCCTGACCGAGGAGCAATTTGAGCACCTCAGCATCCTGGGTTGGATGACTGAGCTGCTCCAGGCTTTCTTCCTCGTCAGCGATGACATGATGGATTCCTCTATCACCCGCCGTGGACAGCCCTGCTGGTACCGCCAGGACGGTGTCGGCCTGATCGCCATTAACGACGCCTTCATGCTGGAGGCCGGTATCTACCTCATCCTGAAGCAGCGCTTCCGCTCGCACCCCGCCTACATTGACATGGTCGAGCTCTTCCACGAGACCACCTGGCAGACCGAGCTTGGTCAGCTTTGTGACCTCATCACCGCCCCCGAGGACAACGTCAACCTCGACAACTTCTCCATGGAGAAGTACATGTTCATTGTTACCTACAAGACCGCCTACTACAGCTTCTACCTGCCCGTTGCTCTGGCTCTGATGTACCTGCAGCTTGCTACCGAGGAAAACCTCAAGCAGGCCCACGACATTCTCATTCCTCTGGGCCAGTACTTCCAGATCCAGGATGACTACCTTGACAACTTTGGTGACCCATCCGTCATTGGCAAGATTGGTACCGATATTCAGGACAACAAGTGCTCTTGGATCGTCAACCAGGCCATCCAGCGCTGCACCCCCGAGCAGCGCAAGGTTCTTGATGCTTCCTACGGCCGCAAGGATGCTGCTGAGGAGGCCAAGGTCAAGGCTCTTTTCAACGAGCTTCAGCTGGAGAAGGTTTACAAGGAGTATGAAGAGAAGGTTGTCGGCGAGCTGCGCGAGAAGATCAATGCTGTCGATGAGTCTAAGGGCCTGAAGAAGGAAGTCTTTGAGGCTTTCCTTGGCAAAATTTACAAGCGTACCAAATAGAAGATTCATCCTCTGTGTGTTTAGAAATATACCCGTCGTTCGACTGGATCGTGACGATACAAGATTTCACAACGCCTTTACACAAATCTGAACATGTCCGGCGATAAATGGTCTTTTCTTTCTTGTATTTATTTTTCTTTTCGAATTCAGTCTCTAGGCTTTAATAATACATAACTTAGAATGAGATGGACATTTATTTCATCAAGACAAAAGATGCTATCTCAACAATGGAGGCGAATATGTCTACATGTATATATATTTACAGGGTATTGATTCGTATAGTTTTCTGAATCTAATGAAATATTAGACGTGAAACTATAACAGGATAAAGGATGTCTCACCAAGCTTGATATTATGGGAGTAATACCAGAAGTAAAGTGTGAAGCTGTCTCTGTCTAGTCTCTTCACTCTTGGACCAGAAGACCATATGGACTTGTCTTCTATTCTTGTAGATAACCTTACAATCGTTGAATTTGTAATGGAATCCGGAAATAATTGAAGACCCCAGATTGCGAACACGACTAAATACAGTCTGACTTGTAATACAAAGTTATGATACAAGCATGCAGAAAAGTTATACGTAGGTGTCAAACTGCATCGACGGCGCTACATACCCCCATATTGATTCTATAAAAGTAAAAACAAGGCAAGGCACCCCTATCAAATCTTACATACGGCTTGGTCGGTACAGAAATAAATACAAAATAATGCATATTTATATGTAAAAAATGCACATTCGTTCAAAGGTTCTAATATAAACTAGAATTAATAAAGTGGGCAGAGTCTATGACAGAATTTTAATTAGAAAGCACCTGAAAGCTCAGGCAGGTGGTAATAATCCACAGAAGGGATATTCATGGGTGTATCAATTTTTTACAAATGAGGAGCATTCAGCGCCATCAAACAAAGCAATCCCGAAACCAATCCGGCACAAGGCAAAGTCAACACCCAACCACCAAAGATAAAGGCAAGTTGCTTCCAATTGACAGCGCCAAGATCATAATTCATGAGAGCAACTCCCATGGAGGCACCAGTTAAGCACTGCGTTGTGGAAACAGGCAAGCCAAGTCTTGAAGCCAAAAGCACAGCGACAGCTGCTCCCAGCTCAACACTAAAGCCACGCGTAGGCGACATCTGCGTGATCTTGTTTCCCAGTGCACGAACAATGTGGTATCCAAAGAACCAGAATCCAAGACCGAGCAGTAGACCAGCCACAATCAAGAACCAGACGGGGGTGGGTGCCTTGGTCTCGACAGCACCGGCGTGGTATGTGCTGTATACAGCAGCCCAGGGCCCAACAGCGTTGGCCACATCATTTGAACCGTGTGCAATCGACATCATCATAGCCGATACAACTTGGCAGTATGTCCAGAGATGTTCGACGCGGTCATCGTACCGGTGGGCACGTGCGTGGATTGCCCGCAGCTCAGCCGAGTCGTGTGAAACCACATCGCGGGTGACACCCTGAAGGAACATGTATTTGAGATAACCATAGATTTTCTGGGGGTTTGTCCAGGATAGTTCTCGGACAGGATCGATAAAGCGTTCAGTTGGTTCAAGATGCTTCTTCCGTGGCTCGGTTGCCGGTCTGATCTTCTCCTCGTCATCCCCTATTTTTTCAGGATGGGACATTGCTGGAATTTCCGGCGTGGCTGTGATGGAGTCTGCATTTGATGTGATGTTTTCCTTGGCTGCATCTTGTTGACCGGCTCGCACTTCGCCGTAAGCATCTTCGTAGTAGTTGATGACGGCCTGGTCACCCTTTCCTGGGAAGTATAGGGGTGGGTTTTCTCTCAGCAGCAGGGGGCCGAGGGGAATGTGGTAGAACCTCACACGGGCATCGCCTTGGACGAGACGGCGCTTGAAGTACGGCATGAAGAAGACATGGGCGATGACGAAGCAGCCAACGAACACACCCAAGATAATACCTGCTGCCTTGCCAGCACCGAACTCCTCTAGTGAGGGTGCCGTGGGAGCTTCAATGACAATGAAGAGGGCAAGGATGGCTCCAGTCGTGGCAAGGTACCATGGGATCATACGCATACCGCACGTGAAAGGATCTCTCCTTTCAAGAACACTGTACTTAAGAGTACCGAAGATGATAGCCGAGAATCCACCTGCCACGAGAGGGGCAATGCCCCACGAAGCAGCAACCTGAGAGACACTGCCCTTTGTCCAGGCCCAGTTGATATCAGCCTGGGAAGCAAATCCAACACCAACGAGGGCGCCGACGATAGTCTGCGTCGTCGAGACAGGCCAGCCCATCCCAGTGGCCAACATCAACCAGGTAGCGCTGCCAATCTCGGCACAGCCCATGGCCAGCATGAGCGCACCGGGCTTGCCCTCGAAGCGGTCAATGTCGATGATTCCGTTCTTGATTGTATCGGTGACTCGTTTGCCCATGGCTACTGCGCCAATGAACTCGGTGAAGATTGCCAGGACACCGGCTGTGGCCATGTTAAGTGTCCGGGCGGCGACGGAGGTGGCATACGCATTGGCGACATCGTTGGCACCGTTACCGAAGGCACTGAAGACGAAGGCGATGGTGGTGATTGCTAGGATCCAGTCATACTTCGCGGTGACTTGAGGGATCATGGTGACGAAGAAATGTGTTTGACCACACAACAAGGGGAATCTGGAGCACGAGAAAATGAATGGATTCGAGCTGTCTATTAATGTCTAGGATTTATGGTGCCCTTATACGATCGGGGGCTCGCCACGACTATTGCCAAGTGCGGTCTGTGATAGAACCTTGCGCTGAACTTGGCCTATGTCCATATGGAGCTCCATGATGATTTCATTTCTAGCCCATAATACAGATATCATTGACAGCGTGCACTTGAACACACTTTCATTGGTTGATCGCAGGGCGAACTCTTCCAACGACCAAAGACCGGCGGGAGTTGGCGCCAAGCCTTGGAAGCGGACGCCAAGAGCGGACCAAGTACGCTTTCCGGTGATGATATACTTTTTACGAATCCCTTAAGCCAGTCATATTGGTTATATCTGCACGTTACTGCGTGCTGAGCTGCGATTGCACGCTTGATATAGCTTGACGTGGGTTCAGCGTGGGCGCCGAGAGACTTGGAAGTCGGGCTTCTCGCGACAGATGCACAGCCTACCCTTGGCATCATGTAACTGCTCCTTGCAAATCTCTGGGCGCTGTGCGGTCGTGTGCTTTCTGGTCGTGTGCTTTCCCACAACCTTTGCTATAGGATTCCCACTGTGTATTGGGATCCAGAATAGTCCGAGAAGGAAATAATAATTGCTTCTTTGACAGGAAAGACGACGTCCTGGTATACCACTTGGTTGTTCGGATACTCGTATAACAAATTACGGAGTCTGCTTCTACATTATATCCTCGGCTAATAAAAAATCACTTTCGCCTTGGTTCTGTGGCCCAATACTTTCGGAAGAGGTACCCGTGGTAGATAAGCCGGCTTTGATGACGCTCTCACTTCTCGAGAGGAAATGGACGTGTTCAACGAGCTTGGCGATTCGGGACTCGGGGATCGGGGGGAGTCGTATCTCTTGCAAGAAGATTAATTCTTGGGGGAGAAGCTAACACGTGCTCAAGATCAAAGTGTAGACTGATTCATCAATTCAATGATTTGACATTCAAAAATTGCCAACACCTTCTATATGATGCAATGCAAATAAAAGCAGGAAAGATGGATGTCGCTAGAAAACAATCAGAGGCACTTTTCCACCATGAATAACACTGCTACGCGGCAATCGGGCCCTCAATGCCACTTATAAGGGTCTGCGCGAATCCCTCAAATCGAGGATAAGACCAGGTGTCCCGGTATCGTTCAACGAGCGGCCGATTATCAGGCTCAGCGGGGGTGTCTTGTGGTTGAATATTTGGGCTCTCCTCATCATCCTCGTCATCACTATCCCCCGCCTCCATCTTCCCTTCAACTAATTCTCCGAATTTCACATCAATGGGCACGCTGCCCATAAATGGCAGACCTAATTCCTGGGCCATCACCTGTCCTCCTCCGCTGGAGAACAGATTGCTAACCTCCCCACAGCAGGGACAAGAATACCCGGACATATTCTCGATAACCCCCAGCACGGGAATTTTAGTCTTAACGCAGAAGTTCGCCTCTTTGCGCACGTCCGATGTCGCCACAGCCTGCGGCGTCGTAACAAGGACCGCGCCAGCAAGTCGAGGCAAGCCTGCTTGCGCAGCCGCCGCTGCGTCTGTGGTGGATAACGTGAGAAGCTGCTCGGCCAGCGCAATGTGCTCGTCACTCGTTCCGGGAGGCGTATCGATGAGCAAGTAATCAGTGGGGCCCCAGAAGACATCTGATAGGAATTGGCGGATCATAGCTGTTTTCTTAGGTCCGCGCCAGATTACAGCGTCGCCTCGATCGCGCAGGAGGAAGCCCAGGGACATACAGCGGAGGGAACTGCGTTTGGGTTGTGTTGAGGGCGATGAGGCGTCGGTTTCAGCTGCGGGTTCATCCCCGTGAACTGGTACTGGCATCCATCCTCCTGGCGCTTGTGTGATCTTTGCATCTTCGAGTCCGACTAGGCGTGGCATTGAGGGTCCTGTCAGGTCGATATCGAGGATTCCGACGGATTTGCCTTGGAGCGAGAGCGCGAGGGCGAGTTGGAGGGTGACGGAGGACTTGCCCACACCTCCTTTGCCGGAAAGAACCTAATATTCCGGAATGGCTTGTCAGTCATGTCCGAGAAATTGCGCTGAAATGTTCTAGCTCATGGCTTCTAGCTGTGCCCTCGTTATCGATAAGCCATGAGGGGCATGGCTTTCTTTTTTCCCGATGAGTGCTTGCAAGGGATTCAACGCGCACGTACCAATACAACATTCTTCACGCCAGTGAGAGGCATAATTGTATAGTGTATGGTTAGTTTGGAGAAAAGAAATGTTGTAGCAACTGAAAGCGCAATGACGAATTTCAAGAGTGGGGAGACCGATATTCGGGCGCTTATCAATCGCCTTCTGACTAACCTTCGGTCTACAACAATCCATGACTTGGAACCTCGGAATATGAAAGGGTTGATTGGTCACTTATTTTGAATTCGGAGCTTGTTTGGCGAGTTTCCATTGCTCTACGTAGCAAATATGGAGGTCCCTCGGTATCAGATATGTCATGTAACGTTCCCCCATACAAATCCCTTCGCTGGTATTCGCTTTTTGGAACCACTCCGAGGCAAGTCTCGAGACGAAAAGATAATATTAATGAATTTTACTGCCACTTCTGCACAACGACACCTCCACGTTTGAAATCGGGCATGTCGCCAAGAACAGCATCCCAGTCCTTGAGCTCTGTGCTGGGGAAAGTCGTCATCAAGACCCACGCGCGGTCTGCGCCATCAGGGGTAGAAGCAGCAACGAATGAATAGACATCGCCAATGGTGGCGGTGGTATTGAACCGAGACGTTAACCGCGTGCCATCCCCTAGACGGATTTGTAGGGTAACCGTAGGTTTTGACTCGTCCACGGTGGGCTTCGGTGGCTCCTGGACAGATGATGCAGTCGTGGAGGACGAAGGTGTGGGGGCCTGGCTCCGTATGCTGGGGGTCGGGCTACCGAGACGCTGTCCAGAACCCGAGAAAGGCTTCCACTTGGGCTTAGGCTTGGTGTACTTTTCTTCGTGCTGCTTGAGTTCCACATCGACCTCCTGGCCGGGTTGAACATTCATGATGGACAGAGGAGCGCGGCCTTGGCGGATGCCGTCCAAGATCTCTGCATTGCGGGGATCGTCTGATCGGAACAGTTCACCGTCATCAACGGAGAATCCATCGGCCCAGAAATGAAGAGTTCGCTGAACACGCTGGGCACGCTGTTGAGTAGGGGCTGAGGGATTCTCAATAACCTGACTTGGCGCATCGTCACCGCCGAGTGTGCGGGCAGTGCCGGTGAAGTGTGATTCCCTTGGCTGGGGGTCGTCCGAAGGAGGGGGCTGCGCTCTGTCGAAGGTTGATTGTCAGTTAGGTTAATCAAACACAGCCATATCTAAAGAACGTACTTGCGAGCCTTTTCGAGGATCTTCCTTTTCAAGTCATCCGGGTTCTGCACAGCTAGTCCAGACTTTTCACCACCCGTAAAGAAGTCATGGTCATGGTCGTCGGTGTCATTGCCATCAGACGAATCACCGCCGCCACCTCCTCCGGAAGCAAAGTCTCCCAGTGTCGCAAACCTTTTCTTGGGCGCAGTGCCTCGGGCGGATGATGAGGACTCAGCTGCGGCAGAGGATGAAGCTGGTACGGCACCTCCCCCAAGAGTTCTACCCCCCGAAGGAGCTCCGGAGCTACCTTCTGTGCCTAGTTGTCGCTCGCCACTAGTGTTGGTATCTTGCAATGCTTCGTCCTGCTCCGCAAAGAACTCTGTGACGGCAGCTTCGATGTCCCACCCATTGGCAGCAAGATATTCCTGAGCCTAGACAACCACGCACTCCAAGTCAGTGACCACATTATATATAAGTTCAGCAAAAAGCTTACCTCTGAAGCCGGAGTTCCAGTCATAGCACAGAATTGAGAAACAGCCTCATCGTGCTCCGCGGGGTTATGCTCCATGGTTGAGCTGGCTTGGCGGGTTTCGGTGATTGAAGCTGGAAAAGAAAACCAAGAGAGGAATTGAGAGCAGGTGTGATAGCGAAAATGGGGGTTTTTCCAAGGTGGAGGGAAGCAAAACGATGTGAGTGTCAACAGAGTTGAGTTGGGTGACAGATCTAAACACTGGCAGCTACCTGGTACGTCACTCTCAATTGGTCAGCCGGGGCTGGGAATCTTCCGTTCCGCCCAAGCCTCTGGCCAGGTAATTTTCCCACCTTAGGCCCCAAGATAACTATATCGTTCCATTCTAAAATTTGTTATAAGGACATCAGTTATCGAGTTCGATGTAATCGTTCATTTTCCACTCACTTGTTAGTGTGGGGAACTACTCATTGGCCTTGTGTCTTGTCGACATGTACCCCATGACTTGCCCATTGACCTGGATAACCATAGAAAAGACGCCTTACCATATCAACCCCAAGTAGCTTATAAGTCTCAACTGTGATGATGTTTCCAATGATTATTATCATCAATTTTTAGGCTTGCTCTGTGACCATCTACTATATTCCCAATATAATACGCAAACTTGTACAGTTCATGTTTTTTGTTTTTCTCAACAAAAAATGATCACAATTCTCACCTGAAAAGGCAAGAAATGAATGTTGGCAAGCCAGGGTCATCTTTCTTTGTTTAATGCTGCGAAATCCCCATTTTTCCGCTTGAACTGTTTCTTTGATATGCCCCAACTAACCAAATTCCGTCGAAGACAAACTCGCAAATGAAAGCAATCGCTGTTTTGATGCTACTGTGTCCATACGCTTTTCTTTGTATAGCCCCTTGGACCCTTGATACGAAGCCTTTTGAAAGTCTGTCTTATTCCTACATGTTCATCATGTTTGCATTTCAGCTATAAGAGAAACCACACCATTCTCTCCAATGTTTGCTGTTTGTCAAACAGCACATCAACTGTTGCTAAACATTGCCCACAATCCAGTGATATAAGCACACGGTAATCAGAATGGGGTCTACTACCACGACAGTGATTATGTCAAAGAGAAAGCTCAAAGAGAAAGCGCCCTCTGGTTGGAGAAAATTCTACCAGAATCATGCCCCCCAGGAAGGCAAAATCGGTTTCAAAATCACCGACGGAATCCATACCACAACTGTTGACACCACAGGGAACGAAACGACGAAAGATATTGGACGAAACCCCAAAGGCAAACAAACGAAAAGCCACACAAGGACGGGCCAGCAAAGCGGAAGCCGAGTATGTGTCATCTGCGAGAGATTTGATCAGAGACGTCCCAAGAGACGAAGATTTTACACTTGACATTGCTTCCGGATCTCGCTACATCGTACGTGGGTCGATTTAAAACGCCCGCAACAAGACGGTCGAAAAGGAAGGCATGGCCACGACAATCCGGTCCCCTTATAGACCCTAACAAATTGTCTTCGGGCTGGGGCATAGCTGAACGAGATCTAAATCCATAGTGTGTTGACAGTGCCGGTGTATCTGCGTTCAATCATCTGATCACATACTAATGGATATGGCGCAGTGATCTCGACGCACAAATTGAAAGATGCCACTTGAGAATCAAAGAGAATATCATGCCTCACATTTTTGAAAACAAACTAAAAGGATTGGAATTCTGGCAGGCCAGCCGAATGTAAGAGAAATATATGCTCTTAACAGAGGGATTGCTAATATAATGTCCCACAGTGCACTGGCCGAATCGGAACCTGGGAACCATACCTTGGAGGTCCTCAAACGCTTGGAAATCCTGAGGAATATGGAAGTTGAACTACAAAGCTCGGATGATTTCAATCAGATCCCTAATGTCCAGGCATTGCCGAAGGCCTACTGCAGAGGAATTCTTCAATCAGATTAAGAATTGATCACATATTGGTCCAAAGGTGTCCAATTGTGTGAGCCAAGGCCGTTCAATTGGGATAAATTTGAGGTTCTCAATGCGCACCATTCTGGTAGGACCAGATTTTGGATGGGAGGGCTGAGTTCTCCTTAAGATCCCTTTAGATAAATAGTGATAATAATACAAAGGTCCATAAGTAGGTAGTTGGGCCTGGACCTACATAGTCACTGGCATCCATTACGTTAGGTGGAAAAACCCCGCCTGATGGATATTTTACTCGCACGGTATGCCCCCGAAGATCCTGGTTTGGTCAATTCTGATATTGTTTTTAGTATATGATTGCCATTCGCGTCACTGGCACGAGGTGGTACGCAGAGCTTGAGTTCCTATATGACACTGGGGCATGCATGATGTCACTATATGCGGGTGATCTTCAAAATATTATGGGAAAATCGACTGCGGAACCCCAGGTCATGAGGCTAAACACAGTAGAATTGGCCGATGGTAGGAATCAGACTGGCTCAGTGGTTGAACTTGAAGTTACCATACTGGATACTGATGAAAGGCGGATGACGAAATGGGTCAGAGTGCAATGCCAGTTAAATAGAGGTTGGAGTAATAGAGTGAACAGATTGGATGGCCCATGGCTACGGCAAATGCTATATACAGCGTCAGCTCCGCGCGACGATGATGATAACTTGTGGATTGCGAATAACTATCCCCAACTCATTGGTGCTTTACCTAACACAGGTGATTCCAACTCTAGTTCCTGCCAAACTGCCCTTGGATCCAAGTAGGCTGGCCTCGCTGAGGCCTCGAGCACGTCCTGGTCCTCATGAACCCGTTCCGCCCGTTAGGCATCGAAAGATGCCCAGAGCTGCATAGGAGGACAGAAGAACATTGTTGTTTCAATGATCTCTCCTGGTACTGAACTACTATTTTGTTTTTATTTCAACCACCGACAAGAATCAGAATAGCGTCTAACGTATTTACGTCAATAAACATCTGGATAATCCCCCTTGACGCTAGAATCATCTCGGATGTCCTCTGATATTAATCCTAGCGTTGTGTGTGTCTCGATGACACAGAGCCATAATTCGATCGTGTAATAACGTCAAACTAAGGCATTGGCAGTTGTTATTAGAGGGACCGCTAGCAGGGTGGATATCCTCATCATAAATCCTTCATGCCCGACTCAATTCATCTTCAAGTACTTGGTGCCCCACTGAATCATTTGCCGAGCCCAATAGTATGGCAGGATTTGTTCATAGGAGTCGATGCTCAAGATCCCCATCAGGGAGGCGGGACTTGGGCCATTCTAGAAGACTCTAACAGGCCAATAATGCATCGGAGGGTTTCTAGTATTGGCGAAATAATCATCATACGTTGTACTAAGGGGTTGTTCTTAGGTAACTTTTATTGACAAGGATCTAGGAGTTTCGTGAAAATGGCTACAATCATCGAAGTATAGCTCCAAACCCCACTGAACGTCTGCAAAACTCTGCCCGGTCCCCGCTAAATGCGGTAGAATATCCCGAGATCATTCCAGACTATTTAGAATAGACCAATAACATGTTGTATACATGCGAGCGGGACCCATAATAATCGCTTACCTAGGTATAGTCTGCCGATCATATTAAAGATTTCAATATAATTCCCTACGCGGGAGAATGTGCCGTTCCACACGAGAAAATCACGGAATAGAATACACGGGCTTACAATGGCTTGTATTCTAAATTATATTCTCCATGATTAGATCGCCAGTTTTCTTCTAGCAAAAGGAGCCGATAGGACTAAGTTCCCAAGTGGTTGCTACGTAGTGCGATACCAAATACTCTGCAGAGCCTCAATTTCTGTTGAATCGTGTCATAAGGCATGGCGATAAAACGACTTACCAGCCAATAATTTTGGACACGGCCTTTAAGGGAACGCCAGTGAAATAAACCGGCAAGGTTTGATCCGAGAAGGTGGATTTGACCAGTGTATGTATAGTGACCTTTAAGTCGGGGGAAACACTCCTACAAAACAGGGACAGTACTAGTGGGTATGGAAATGATATATATGGGCCCAGGGCCCTACCATGAAATCTGGTCATCCGCCAAGGCCGATGAAGAAGCGGTTGATGTTTTGTCAATAGTGGGAGTGGGCTATAGACCACAGCAGCCAAGACAGAAACTTGCCACATAAATCGAGATAACTGGTTCTATAAGCGAAACAGATACCGTAAGTTTTGTAGATTGAGTCACAATAATGACCGGTAAGTACAAGCCACAAGCAAACGACAACCAATTAGCTCCTGTTATGAGTAGCAGAAATGAGGGAGAGTCTATGATGCTTAACGAGGAGCTAACACTGTTCAGCTTGCACCGAATCACGAGCTAGCAATGTGCCTGGCAATGAGAACCACCTAGAGGGCAGTTTCTGTAATTCAACGGGAATAAAAGAATAAAGTTATAGTTATTAGCTGACTAGTTATAATTGTTTGAATCTCTTGCATTATACATCAGTCCTCAGACCTTTGTTTCTAACAATGACTACCTAACCAGATAAATAGGTACATAGCCATGGAAATCAATTTTTTTCTGTAGCAAATTCTACAAAGAAATATGCAATTATTGTGCCTTTCATTTCAGAATACCTCCTGCGTTTTACAATGCCGAGGCTTGGAAGTTCTAAGCCCTGACGGGTAACTATACAATGCTGACGTAGGGCTTAGTTCCGCATTTGGACGCCCCACGTCACGTGATGTTGTAGAATTGCCCCAGCGCTTAATCCCAGCTTCCTTGAGTAAATCGGGTGCAATTTCAAATCGAGCTTTCATTGCCTAACATGCTGCTCAGCTTTAACTAATGAATTTATGGAACTGTACCTGTCGCCAATGTGTTGAAACTACTGTCAAACTCCTAAATCGCTCCGATCCTCCACTTCTATGCTGCCAATGACCGAATGAAACACTGCTTGCTGTATAGGCCGACATACCGACAACCTCGAGACCGATTAAGGATATATTGCACTGAAGATTTTTTTTTTGATTCTATATGACATCGCCTTATCCACCATCAACTTCATTCTCGCCGTCCGTTGCCTCCGACATGGCCTCTGCGCCCAATAGAGCGGTATCCGATTTGCCGCAGGCTCAGGTAGACGCTATCATCCGCACAAAGCGCAAGGCCCGTGAGCCCAAAGCCTGCTATCCATGCCATGCGCGCAAAGTTAAATGCGATCGCAATCTGCCGTGCGACGGGTGTGTTAAGCGCGACCATGCAGACCTTTGCTCTTATGAACGCCCTTCAAAGAAACGATCGCAGGCCTTTCATGAGAGCGCTGCCCCCAGCGCGCCAACGGCACCCATACCCGAATATTCGACAGCATATGCGTACGATGAAACCCCGGCAGAAGTGAAACATGAGCCAAGCTTGAGCCGACCTAACATTCCTGCTGCAAGTGGTGGTGGTCGAGTTTCAATCGCCCGCGAGGAATGGGATAACGTGCGCAACAGATTGCAAGAAATGGAATCTACTATTTCCTCCCTTCGAGTTGGGTTGGAGAGGGCGGAAGACGGCCTCCCAACTTCCCTAGATACCACCAGCGTGCAGAGTCCCGATGCGAGTTCCCGCTCCAAGTGTGCCTCGCCAGAACGCGAGGGCATACATGCTGCGAATACCCTAGGCAAAGGCACTGTCCATTTGGGATCTCGCTCTGTTCTGGCTTATATTCTCAACAACCAATCTGGGTCTGATCAACTTCAGGCACTTTTGGAAGGAGGAATACTCCCCAAGCTTGGTCTGGACAATGAGTCTGCGACCTATCCATTTGTTGATCTATGGTCGTCCGATATGTCAACATTTGATATCACTGCTGTCTGCAGTGCCCTTCCCACTGATCAACAGTGCAGAGAGTGAGTGGTCTTTTTGAATCAAACTTTCGATTGAGATAGTTTGTGTTAACAAGCGTTTGTCGCTACAGGTTATTCTACTACTACAGGGACATTTCAGGGGCTATTTATCCTGTCTTAGAGGACATCTTTGAGTTTGAGAACATCCTCGAGCTTCTTTTGGCGACAAGAACGTCTATTGGTGGAGAATACCTGGCCGATGCAGACCAAGCACAAAAGCCTTTCGGCGTGAGCATTGCGTACCTGGGACTACTGTTTGCTATCCTTGCCTCTGGATGTCAGTCATCCGATTATGGGAGCAAGGAAAGGGAATTAACATCGCAGGTTTATGGTATGTGATTCACGCCAAGCATTTGATGGAGTCGTTGGCTAACACCCCAAACAGTGTGCTGCTCCTACCAGTGCCTCCGTATGACAAACTTCCTGTCACAGCCCACAATTGAGGCAATTCAAACTCTCCTTGTGATAGGAAACGTCTTGTCATACAATATGAATCCCGGAATTTCTTATGTCTTGCTTGGCATGACTCTTCGCATGGGCTTGGCGCTCGGTCTCCATGTGGAGTCAAGTCGATTTTCGTCAGCGGAACGATATCGCAGACGACATGTTTGGTAAGAGAATTCTTTTTATTTTCATAATCTAAGCATGTGGCCCTGACATAAATAGGTGGTCCATGGCATGGCAAGACAGCCATTTTTCGCTCTCCTACGATCGACCATCCACCACTGCAGTGAGCCAACCAGATATCGCTTACAGAGATGGCTCAAAACCTGGTGATTTATCTTATTTTGAGACTCTGTCTCGACTCATTTCGCTTGCACTAGAGGTTGTCCGCATTCGCATGCTGAGCCCACACGCGCAAATAAGCTTGGAAAGCATACAAGTCTTTAAGGAACGCATTCAGAAGATCATGGTAGAGGCACAACCGTACCTGCGAGATGCAATGAATTGTTCCACATCTACGCAACATCTGGAGCGAGTCGTGTTGAAATTGCATTCTTCTTATTTCGCCTCTGAGCTCTGCCGGCCAGCGCTCAAACCAATGGCTGATATCAGTGACGCCAGCGCAGCGAGCATGCGCGAAAATTGCGTAATGAATTTGATGACCACCGTTGAAGCTTACATTGAATTGCACAATATCAGCATTCATGCAGCTCGGTCCTGGATTGCATTGCAGCGGGCGATCAGCTCCGCATTCCTACTTGCCGTCATCGACGAGGCGAAAGCGGACCCGAATGTCTGGAATCTTCTCCATTCACTCGAAGGCATAATTGCCCAGAGAGCAAGCACGGAGCGAGCCTATGATTCCAATGAATCCCCCAATGTGGCCAATATGACCTCGCCGCCCCAAACCCTCGGCACTTACGACCCGATCACGGGCACCACGAACCCCCCAGGGCCCATCGCTCCAGTGGGGGATCCAACTTCGCCGGCTGGATTACCCCCTGATACACAAACGCAATGGGCAAAGTCCCTAGCGAAAACGCATCGTGCTTTGCAAAAGCTCCTTGCTGCATTTGGGAATCCAAATACGCGTTCTTCAATGGGACGTAATGGTACGCCCGTGTACCCCACTCATCCTAACCTCAACCCGACCTCCGCTTCCATGGGATCACTTCCTCCTGTGTCGGCAAGTATGACTCCTAGCGTTGGTTCTCTTCCACCTCCTACGCCAGAAAGCTCTGGTAGTGGTGAATGGTCAATGCCCAATATACTTGATCGCGCAGCAGAGTATATCCATCCACCCCTGTGGGGCTAGCGATCGGGGACGACCCCCTGGAAAAGCGTTTAATTTCTACTTGTCTTTTTTTCTCTCTCTTCAGCGTGGCGCTGGAGTCTCTTTTTGGACCATGTCATGATTGTCGTTATTTTTGATACTTATGCCCTTGAATTTGTTGAAGGGGAGGCATTTTTTTACGAGTTGAATGGACAAAGTGTGATATGCGCTGTTGGACACTTAGTATGAGTGTACTTTTATAGAAGCTCTTCACAGTATCGCAATACTTCCAACCTAATGTGCTAGCTGTAGTTCTCCGAGGCACTCGCAAATGCAAATTCGAAGCCCGTCCCTCCCGCTGGAGCAGCCTTATGAACTGCATTATAGCTAGACGCGGAGTCTATATGACAACTACGTGAATCTTCCCCTGGGTACGGTCCATGCATTCAGCTCCATTCCCCGCTGTCTGGATGGCGGGGGAGTCAAGAGTGTCCACATCCCCGGAGACCTGGGGAATTATATGACTAATATTAGCCCTAAGTCGACGAGATCAGGACTTGTGTTTTTAACCACAACGGAGATAGATGACTCTGACACGATCTTATGGCTTTGTGACTGTTCTTGCAATACATTTCTGCAGAGTCGCTACGTTGTGCAGGGCGCTGTCATTCCGGAATCTATGTATATACCAAGACCAGTTGTAGATATAACCAGAAGACTGGGATATATTGTGAGAATGACATCAATAGCATTGGCGCTGAGAAGGTGCGAACTGTTTATAAATATCTCTGTCTTCTGACCTACAGGATTACCCATGCGATTATTCAATGTGAGACATTTACATCCCCGGACTCCTTGCTCTAACGTCCGAGACAGCTTAATTTTCAAGTACACTACAGACCGCCGATGTTATTGGACACCTTGCGAGTACCTTCAACCGTCGAATCGGTGAATGTGGAGAGCACAGTCGCACAAAGTCGGCCAGTTATTTGTACCAGAGTCAGCAGAGTCATAATCCTTCAAGGTAAAATCCACCTCAGATTTTCTAATCTCTTTCCAGCAAAACCCAAAATCAGCTCTAGGAATATCATCACCGCTATTATTTATTCTACCCTCGCTTTCGCCAGATGACTCCTACTTCGGTAGGTCTTGCTAGACCAAATCGCAATTTGTCATCACAACTATTGACAACTATGTCTTCTGAATTCCCCCAAAAGTACTACAAAGTTGCGGTTCTTCTATTTCCAGGCGCAGACATCCTCGACTTTGCAGGTCCAATCGAAGTATTATCCCATGTCTCTCACAACCGAAACCCAGAAAATTCCGACAGAATGTTCGAGATTAAAACTGTCGCTTGCAGCCCTGCCATTCGTGCCGCAAATTCACTCACCGTTCACGCAGACCTGCTTTTGCCAGATGCGGTCGATCAGATTTCGGAGTTTCATATCATGGTCATCCCTGGTGGTCCCCCACCAGTTTTACAGCCATTAATGGAAAGAAACGCACCGGAAATTGAGTTGATTCGCAAATTTGCAGCTCTTCCTACAGATAAATCTACAGGCCCCAGAATTTTGCTGTCGGTCTGTACCGGCTCCTTTCTGCTCGGGGCCGCAGGTTTACTCGGTGGAATGACTGTGACAACCCACCACCATGCTCTTGACAAACTTCGAGGTATTTGTGCTCAGTCCAATCCCCCGGACGAGCCTGCTACGACTGTACTGCACAAACGATACCTTGATGCGGGTCTGTTAAAAAGAAGCGGTGTTCGGCTTCTCACCGCGGGAGGGGTAAGCTCGGGCTTAGATGCCACATACTACCTTGTTAGTCAATTAACAACACATGACATGGCGGCATTCATCGCTCGACTGATGGAGTATGATTGGCGTGAGCTGAAAGAGTGAGCTGCAGGATGATTATCAAGAAGTTATTAATCCATATCGCCAAGCACTAGCGTGGAATCTAATTTGAACGCAGCAGAGGTATCACGTATCACAACACATGTGGTTGAGCCTGTACTATTAGGCAATATATGCTTCTCTGTACTATTTTCATCTCACGTTTTAAACCCAATGTAGACGTCACGGGTAGAATTTCCGCAAATAAACATTCCTTGGTCGTTCATCCTTGGAGAAATTTGAACTCTATCTTGCTACTGGGCTCGTTATCTTACATATTGCATACATTCTCACCGTTCATCAGCGGCTTGGAATCTTGTGCTGGAATCCTTTCGTTGCCACCACCTTGTGGATCAGACCGAGTTTGTCGCTCAGCTTTGGGCGATTCAAGTCACAAAGGTTACATGTGTCTTGAATCTACATAGGATTACCCAAATAGGTTTGTCGTCCTTTACTACCATTGGCAGTGGGCGGCCGGGGATCCCGAGACCAACCTTAGAAGCGTAGCTTCTTTGACAGATATAGGCCCCAAGCATTCAGCCTGTCCAACGGATCTGGAAATTTGATGCATCCCTAGTCATCAAACTTATTGGATAATGGAAGCCATGCTCATTTACTCTGGGAATATCCCTCACGTCACCTCATTCTTCGGTTCTACACCACCTTTGCTGACACCAACGAAAGGATAAGTGAAGCTTCTGGGTTTAAGCTTCTCAAACTCGGCTGGGCAGCATTCAACCTCAAGCCTTTTACTAAGTTGATAAAGGTTTCGTTGACAAATTCCCTCAACGCTGACCACATTTATGGGAAGAGAGTAGGAAGCTATGCCCTCAAGTGATACAGGGCGATGGCTATTCATGTCTGGGATGCCCTAGGTTGAACCTAAGACCTGACATCTTAGTCCGCATCAGGAGTTACAGTCATCGGAACGAGGAATGAATTTTCCAGATTTTCTTTCCCGAGATCAGTGTTCTAGCTGATGCTGGTTATATAGCACCATCTGGTTCTGGATAAAACAACACATCTTGTCTATTTCCTCAGGACTCAAGTAAGACCAATACATACTTGCCGATCAAGCTTCTCTCTCATATCTTCTCCCGGTAGAACAGTGACTGGACCAGTGTATCTCACTTGGGAACATACATTCCACTTCAAGTCACGATGGCCGCCTTGGCACCGGGTGCGGACATTGTTCCCACATACCACCCCCTTGCCGAGAATGAGATCGGCCCCTTAAAGAATGGAATCACCAATAAGAAAGCCAGTATGGAGATTATGGAGATGGAGATCGTGTCTTCCGAAGATGACAGCGCCGATCCGGTGATTGTGACCCCAAACGGCGATGGGACCAACGAGCACGAACAAAAAGTGCTCGACGCACCCATCGCATTGGAGATCTCAAATGCCTCTAGAAATGAAGTGATGGCTATGGATGTATTGAAAATCATCGAAAGTTATGGTGTTGACTTTGAGAAGTCGGGGATTTCCTGGAAGGGCTTTGAGTCATTTGTTCCAGTTGTGCTGGAGCAAATTGACAAACAAGAGCCAATTCGCATGATCTTGCCTGCATTTCCTTTCAAATCACCCAATGCGAGCAGTAAAGTGCTGGGCAGTATGCCCGACTTTGGTGAAGAATTGGCATTGGCTCATTTGAATGGACTTTGCCAAAATATCGGTGAAGTATACGCCCCTGGTGCCGATGTCTATATCAGCTCGGATGGGCTTGTATACAATGGTAATGAAATCACGAAGACATACGTTCACAAATATTCAATACTAACATTCACTAGATATCCTGGGCGTCCCTGATGAAACCGTTTGGGACTACGGAGAGACCCTGCGAAAGATGGCCATCGACAAAGAGCTCCATCATGTGAAGTTTATTCGTCTTTTCGAGCTTCTCGAGCATCCATGGTTTCAATCTTCAACTCCAGAAGCCGCAAAGGCATTCTATCTAGCTCACGCTAGTTGTCTCCGTCGAGAACTGATGTACACCTTTGCTGACCCGAGCTTCGACGCGACGGAGGCTATCAAAACTGACAATGATACCTGCCTGACATATCGCGGTTACATCAAATTCCTCACCAAGGATCTGGCCCATCAGGAGATAAAGACCATGTCAAAGCGTGCTCGACAAGCACAGATTGCCGATACGGCACGGCAAATGATCATTCGGGGCAAAATGTTCGCGGCGGCCATCAAAGCCAACCGCAAAGACTACGTCCGACTGTCAATCCACGAGTCCGCGGGCGAGAAGAAGCTTTCTGTCTCGCTCATTCCACAGATTCGAGGCACACTGGGGTTTACACCTTGGCACTCTTCTGTGGTTGTCGGACTGGACGGTTCATATCGGGCGGTCCACGCTGAAGAAGTACGCGATACGCACGACCTAATTTATAAGAACGGAAAACCATATTTCTTTCGCGAAAAGTCAAGTCTCTTCGACTGGGCCGAGGACGGGTTATCCGTCAAGTTCGAGCATCTTTATCCCTGCGGACTCATCATCCGGCCTGCCGATATCGACAATGTCAATCCGCCACCGTCGATACGCTCCATCCCCATGACAAAGGTCCGCCAGCTGTCAAACGGAATGTCACCAGTTGTTCTGCGTGGATTCTCCGAGACTCTAGAGGAAGATCTTTACGTCAAGAAGGGAGAAGAGCTAGGGACCATTCTCCCGTGGAGCTTTGGAATAATCCAAAAGGTACGGGACAACGGACTCTCTGACAAGATGGGCAACAATGTGACTTCGAACGAGGCTATGCCCATGCATTTCGATGGGATGTTCAAGTTCGACGAGATCACTGACCCAGAAACGGGTGAGAAAAAGAAAGTCCAACACCCGCCGGGTTATCAGTTCTTCACTTGTCTTGCCACTGCGCCCAAGGGCAATGGTTACACCTTGTTTGCAAGCTCCAGGCTGTTTTTCCGGTATCTGCCTCTCCCGTGGTCCGCTGATCGTCTTGAAAAGGTCACCTGGGCTATGGATAACGATGGATTCTGGGATGCAAAGCTCAAGAATCAACCATTGATCGTGAAGCACCCTATCTCTGGGTTGCCATGTCTACGTTGGCATCAGCCATGGGATTCAACCAAGACCAAATTCTCGACCTGCGATGTTTCAATCGAGAATGACGATAATGAGCTGGTTAAGATTGTGGATCGCATCACATATGACTATAGAGTTTGTCTGCGCTTTGGTTGGGAGAAGGGTGATTTGCTGGTTAGTGATAACTTTGCCATGCTGCACACTCGCACTGGATATATCAGTGACTGCGATCGGGAACTGTGGCGAATTCACTGTGACTGAGATGTTGATTTGTCTTGGCTTTTGATATATGTGTTTTTGTCATTCGTTTCTGTCTGTGCTTGGTCACTCGTTTTCTTACTCTCATATTTGGCTTATGCTTGAGAATTTGCCGAGTATTGAAGCAATTATACAAGTCTTCAATGCAATATCCAATAGATTTCAAGACTGGTATCTCCGAATATCTTCCGTGTCTAGTCAGTCGTACTTGCATTAAACTTTGATTTTTCCCCTTTGCTCTTTTGATCAATCTCCAAGGGCTTCTCGAATACAGGGAGCTGGGAAGTAAAAAGATAGTGTTTAATAATTACATGTTTCCCTCGATTCTGCTCTTTCGGAAAGGTCTTCTGATTTAATCTATGTCTCAAAGTATCTCCATTGATACACTGAGCCTAATAGTTTGTTCTTTCTAGCCCGCTATTGTCTGAGATATGCTCTATAAATATTCAGCCTGAGTAAAACCTATAAATATTGTTCTCTAGATTGTATAAATCATGATATATGCACAATTTATCCTAGACCTCTCTTTGTATATATCTTACTGTCAGCCTTGCCACACCTACCTACTCTATCTTTGTACACGGCCACAACAGACTCATAGCATCCTAACCGGAAAGGCTCCCCTTGGAGGCACTTGATTCGCCATCTTGTGCAAAGGACAAGTTTGTGCATATGAACCACCACCCCTCCACGGCCTTGAAGCGAATTGCGCAGCAGCCGCAGGGTGGATATTATGAGGATAGCACAGACAACCCATATTTTGTGAGTTAGACTGCTGTGTTGCAGGACCATGATCCGACCCATTATGACCCACCCCAACACTGGCACCGTAGAGAGAGATCGGTGAAGGGAACGAAGGCATAGCAGCCGATGCCGGAGACTCTGAAGGAACCAGCACAATCACTTTGTATTCGGGAGACATGGTGTTGATGACCTGAATTATTTGAGGCAATGCAGCCTCTATCTTTTTGTCAGTTGTTTGATTCTTGAAATAGCTTCCATGACGTGTGGCTGGAGTACTGACCAGTCGCAACGTAGTACAGCGGCTGATTGAGCGATGATGTAGACAAGGAGTCTGTCAAAGTCTCCGGTGTGCCTATCATTTCCCGGTACGTATCGCCGCCAAGACCAGAGGTTGGCGGCGACATGCTGTGGCTTGGTTGTGCTGGAGCATTTCTGGTAGGAGATATCGGACTTGCTTCACTGACTTCAGTAAATTGGGATAAATCACCAGGATACTCATTTTGTGGGCATGTATTGAAGTCGTTTAGCCACGAGTGTGAGAAGAGGGGATATGATGGCATGCATGAAGTACATTGGTCTGGGATTAAAGGGAAAACATCTCGCGATGTAAATCCGAGCTCATTTTCCGAAGAAGTGGAGTGAGACCTTGGAAAGAGCGATGGGTTATACGCCTGATCCCACCCGTTGAGAGCCGCTGCAGCTCTGAGTTCGTTGGCGATGACACGCTCTTGAAGCTTAGCAATGCGTTCTCTGATCTTACGACCTGGGCGCTGTCAATTCCAAACCTATCTTCTCTTTTAGGGGCAATATCTTACGGTGATTCCTTTGTGAAAGGCGGTTCTGCAATCTCCTTCTTTCAAGTGGGTCTTGCGTTTGGCTGAGGATATCCTCGTCCTTGGGACTAGATTGATCTTCCACCTTCATATTGCAAAGGTTTGTTATGTTATAATCTTGACAGATATTATCGTGTTCGAGGATATTGCATATCTCATATAAATTTCTTCAGATGTTTCGAGCGACGTTCAGCACATCAAGAGTCGAATCACCACAGCCAGCCTCTCTTTGCTTTATACGGGCCATGCGCCCACGAGGGAAAGTCACGCCTGATCTCATTGTGTCACTCAGCCTGTACAACGGATCTTCGGTGATCAGCAATCAGATTTGGAAGCCATGATTCAACCTCCACCTTTTCAGCCTCGTGATGCTGTTCTGGACACTTCAAACTACCTGCCTTTCTCAGTTAGCCAACTCTTTTACAAGGCTCTTGTGCAGAGTTGGGTATTCTGGGAGAAGGTTTCAGGATGGTCGTACGAGGTGGTGTAATCAGAGGCTATCCCCGGCCTGGATGTGTCCATGGACGTGGCGCCGTCCTGGGTTCTCTCATTTCTTTGTTCCAACAGTCTGGGATTCGGCAAACTCGACGAAACCCTCCGCTCTGATCCACCTTGGCTCAAGGAATTGTGTGTCCGAGCCTACTAACCTTGTTTTAGTCCCCTTGGCGTGGCAAGACCGTGCTACCTTTCCAGTAACCTACTTGGCCCCGGTACTTTGGACCCTTATCCCCGCCTACTTATACTTCAAATCACATGTGGCGTTGAGGTATCTTGTAGACTCAGGTATATGTCTAAATTCAGCCGTTATCCTACCTGATTATACGGACCACACGTGGCAAGGGCAATATTGATGTTGTGTTCAAGCTGAGAATAAACTAAGCAGTCTCCCATTGGGGCTTATTGATCTCCAGACCGCTCATCGACAGTTTATAGAAAGACAGGGAGACCATGGCTGTGGTGACAGGCCGGTACAGCTAGTACCACTTGACCCAATCCGAAGTCTAAAAATAAAGACACGTCGTTCCTTGGCCCTTTGATCCTGCAAGAACGAGCTCACGCTGAATATACTCCGGTGGTTTTGAGCAAAACCGCCAGTTATCCTGTAGCCTCTCTAACTCTGGTTTTGGAGAGGTTACATTGCCTTCTGAATTGGTTGAATAGTCCGAGATATGGCGCTAAACACCTCACAAAGCAGCCATCTAGACTATGGCGTCATAGATGGCATAGAATTGACACTCAGGCTGAGTTCCGTTCTCGGTCCAGCAGTTCAGAGGGTGAATGGACTTCCTTTGTAATACTAAGTCACTGCCATGTGGTGCCTACGTGACCACCCATCCGTCTTCTCGGGATAGATGCATGTGAGATCTAGTCGTAGGGACTCGCGGAAGATCCGGGTTTGTTTGTCGCTGGGTTGAATTCTGGAAGAAAACTCTCCTTGTGTAACTGCGTGATGCAGAGTTTTTATCCCGCAAGTGACTTCGGCGTTTTCTACGTTATGGCAGTCTGGAAATAGAAGGAAATATGTGCAGCCCATCCAATATATAACTCAGAATATAGTATTTGCATAACAGTAGTATATCTAGAAAACCGGCCAATACATACTTGATGCAACAACCAATCAAGTTACACGATTTAGCAAGCAAGTATCTAAGCAAATCTTGGCTGCGATTACAACGTATGAAAGCTAACGTCCATCAGCCTTGAGCTTGGTCGACATCTCAACTAAGCCGCCAAGTCTCTATAGGCCGGACAACCCCAACTACTCTCACTCCTCCATCTCTTCCTCCTCTCTCCCATTAACAGCAAGTACGATTCTATCAGAACGTGACGGAATGGACCCTTTTCTCAAGACAGTGGGTAGCCTCCTCCCATATCACCTTTTCTCCTATGGCGCTCTCCTCGGAACAGAGCTCTATCAGGTACGTCCCTTGTCGCTCAAAGAGGCAAGCAATATCATGACTAACCACACATAGAGCTTCATCAATACGAAAATATGCTACCAAGCTTTACCAATGAAGGAGTTCATCGTCCTGCAAAAGCGCCTCTTCCCCATCTACTTCGGAGCGCAGGTCGGACTCACAGCGCTGACGGCAGCAACACACCCACCGTACAGCATTCTATCACTGGTACAAGACCCATGGAGTGTAGCTCCTCTCGCTTTTGCTGGTTTGACTGGATGTCTGAATTGGTTCGTCTATGGGCCTCGGACGACCACTGCGATGTTGGTCAGGAGGGCTCTACAAGGTCGGTTTACCTTTATAAGCCTTATTTAATTTTACGTTTGACATTCATTTTACCTACAGAAAGTGAGGGCACCGATGTTGACTCCGATGGGTCAAAGGTGCATCGGGCCAACCGCAATTTCGTGCGAAATCACGCAATAGCTATCCATTTAAATGCTATTGCCATAATAGCCACTGTGTTCTACGGGTTCTCACTGTCTGCTACACTTTTAGCAGGGGTCTAGACAACAGCTATATTGCAAAATCTTGGTGCATGTGTGACTGCAGTCACGGGGTTGGTAATGACTTGTTCATATCATATTCCATTTCGACTCTTGATATCATTTTGCCTTTACCATACATCTTAACTCTGTTTTTGAAACAAACCTCTGATATGCCCATTTGAGAAAGAAGGCGAGCCCCCTTCGAATAATGTCAGTTCTATGGTACACACCCCGAATGGATATGATATAGAAGTATGCTATCGAGTGCATGTATCTTATAAGACAAGAGGCCTCTTTCCGAAATTCCAAGTAGAATAGTGGCAAATAATTTACCAATCGAAACATAGTAACAAAGCAGTTGATTAAGGTTGCCATCATCTAGGCGATGGGGACCTCAACACATGAGGTACTAGTCCGCATAGAAACATACATATTTCAACGCAGATATATCAAACCCTATCCAGACTCAAAGCCACCTAGCAGTAAGCACCAGCAGAAACCTACCAAAGAAAGTCACGGTGGACAGTGTGTCATCAGTGCGGGCGTTTTGACTTCCGCTGACACCAATTGCATCACTTAGGGCACAGCTCCAAACATAGACACCCGACAAGCGCTATATAGCACCACCAAGACAATACCATCTCCCGTCCCCAATCTTCCCCAAATTTCCCAAACCCATCTCAAAATGACAATCCTCTCCATCCTCCTCTCGACCCTCCTAACCATCCTCCTCCCCCCGCTGCTCTTCCTAACCTGGTATCTCCACATCCCCCGAACCCTCCCCAACCTCCCCCGAATTCCAATCTACGTTTCAATCCTCGGCCTCTGGTCTTCAATGGGCCAAGACGAGATCTACGAACGCTGGTTCCGGACCCCTCTAGAGAAACACGGTGCCGTGATAGTCTGGTTCGCCGGACGATGGAGTATCCTCATTTCAAGACCAGAGTGGTTAACCGATATGTTTCGTAATGAACAACTATACGCAAAAGCAGGGAGTCAGATGAAGATCCCGCATGCTGTTATTGCAACGCTTGTTGGGGATAACATTATCAATGCACATGGCGAGAATTGGAGACTTTATACAGGGATTATGAAGGCGGGATTGCAGAAGAAGGTTTTCGAAACGAGTTCTTTATTGAAACAGTCGAGGAAGTTGGTTGATGTTTTGATTGAGTTGCAGAAGGCGACTGGTGTTGATAGAGGGATTTTGGTTAATGATGATGTACAGAAATGGGCTGTGGACGTTATGGGTGAGAATTTTCTGGACTTGGAGTTGAAGGTATCAGTATCAACCTGGTCCTCTTTGCAATGAATATACAAATTTCAATACTTAAGCTACAGCTGAAACTTGAACTAACCATCTTCCAGAGCCTAGGCCAACCAAACGGCACCGTCCGAATCGAATCCCTTCAATCAATCATCAAAGCAACCCTCTTCAAACCAATGTACTTCAGTTTCCCCGATCTCGACCACTTCCCCTGGCTCCTCCTATCTCGCAAACGCGCCTATAACATAATGCACGAATTCGATAACCGTCTCTACGACAAGATAATGGCAATGCTTCACAAACGCGATGAAACAAACCCGACCACTGAAGAAATGGTCTCACATATGCTAGGCAAAGCCTACCAATCGGGCCTCATAACTGAGAAACAATTCCGAGACAATCTAAAAATAACCTTCCTAACAGCTCACGAAAATGCCCAACAACTCGTAACCTCAATGTTCTGGCAACTGGGCACACGACTCGATATCCAGGATCGACTACGGGCTGAGATCCTCGAAACGGTAAAGACACACCCGAACCCATCACAGGAAATCATCAATAATCTGCCGTACCTCACAGCCGTGGTGTTGGAATTACTTCGTCTATTCCCGCCTGTTTGCCAATTGATTAACCGTGTTGCATTGCAACCTGCGATGCTGGGTGGAGAACTTCCTATTGCAAGGGGGACGTTTGTGGGATGGAATGCGTGGGCAGTGCATAGTAACCCTGCTGTATGGGGTGATGATGCGCGAGAGTTTCGGGCTGAGAGGTGGGGGGAGAGTGTTGACGAGATGCAAGGAAGGTTTCGGAGGGAGACTGTTAGAGGGACTTACATTCCGTTTAATGCTCATAAGCGGAAGTGTCTTGGGCAGGGGTTTGCGTTGTTACAGGTGAAGATTTTGTTGTTTGTTTTGCTTGGGAGGGTTAGCTGGGTTGTTGATCCTGGATATCGGTTGAAGATGACACCGGTATGTTTTTTCTGGTTCTGTTTCGGGATATTGGATATATACTGACTTGAATAGGGTGGGATTCTGGCGCCGCTCGGTTGTCGGGTTATTTTGACAGAGCTGAAGTCGTGAATGAAGATACTAGTTCAGAGTTAAGGATCGAGGTGAAAATGAATGACCTTGGGGGTATTAGATGGGTGGTACCAATATGGCTGGAATGAGTGGGTATACGAGTAAAAGATAGAGAAGCACTCTATATAATGAAAGCAACTGGGATTGACAGAATCAAATACGATCAAAGGACCGCTAAATTGTTTGTCTAATTGTTCTAAGATAATCGCTCTCGTGGTATCACATGGGGGAAAAGTCGACCCCGAAACGCCTTCAAAAAATCACCGGACGCATCTATCCTGGTCTCATCCCAAGACATCAGGTATTAACATATTATTTGTAGGTTGTATGTAGTCTGCCGTATCCTGGTTGCGTATCATAATATCGCCTGCCATTTTTCAGTGACCGCAGCATCGAATTCGTACATCTTCACGCTCTCCAGAAGGACAAATGATTCGTATCGAAGGCCTCGTTCGCGTTCCTCCCTTTTGGACCACTGCTCGACGGTCCCATTCCACACATTGGCGTAGCCATCGAATAGAGACCGCCAGTAGCAGGCTTCAGCGGCGGGGGTCAGATATCGCTCACGGAAGGTCGTGACGCTATTGTTGGCGATGCGCCGGGCGGCCTCGGTGTTGTCGACCAGGGGTTCCATCTTTTCAGATAAGTCGCTGAAGTCGCGCTCGACCTCGACATAGTTTTGATTGGGACCATCTGCTACTAGAAGATAGTGGTGATGTTGAATGAATTGAAGTTTGTGTGCGACAATGACGGAATTACAGGCCTGTCGGTATTTTAATGAAGCCGAATAAGAGCGACCTAGATAGTGTGTCAGCTGGTGTTTCAAGTCCTATACCAAATATAGATTTAACTCACCTTCAACATGCGCAATAAACATGTAATGGCAATGATCTTCCATCTTGAGTACGTTGGAACCCGTATGCCAATCAACCTGCTTGACATCGCCCCACGATTTGTCTCTAGCGGCCTCCATCAACGCGCGTCGCAATTTCGGCGCGAAACTGGGCTTGCCCCGCCAGACTAACTGAGGCTTTTTCTGAGACCAGGGAATATCCAATCGCTTGATTCGTTGCACCACCTGGTCATACGGCCCCATGTAATTGTCGCGGTTATCCCAAGCCCAAAAACTAAAATCTGGCATGAGCCAAACCCCTTGTTCAGTGGGAGTGCGCGAAAAGACCCAAACCGGCCATTCGGGGTTCGTCACATCGTCGACCTTGTCTTCCACCGAGAAAACAAATTCAATGTCGGGTCTAAAAGCTTGTCTCGGGTCGGCGGCCAGCGCACGATGGATTGAGCTCAACGTCCCCAGAATTTTGCGTCGATGATCCTCGCCTTTGGATCTCGCCATGACCACATATAATTGACCTTTGGAGATGAAAGCGCGCGCCATACCATGTTGGATCGTGATCGCATCGAGTTCCGCCGACGACAAGCGACCGTGCGAAGACCAGAATTTGCCTCCGCGTGCGATATCCTCGAATAAACCCGGGAACGCAGCTTTGCACTGGCTCTTACTGAGGGCTTCATTGCGACCGTCGCGAGCGTATTCGTAGGACCAAGCGGGGGAGATTTCTTCTTGGAACGCCGGTTCGGGACAGGTGAGGCATGTTGAGCATTGGAAGGTGGTAGAGGATTCGCATGCGCAGTGTCCGGCGGGGATTAACTGAGTGAGCATGGGGTGGATGTATTCTCTGTCGGAGTTCATGCCAAACCAAATCACCATGACGACGCTGAAGCTAAATGCGGCTATGACGCACAGCAGCGACAAGCCGCGGCGCGGTCGGATAGGAAATGAGGCTGTCATGGTGTACATCCAGACTGGCACGGCATGATCTGGGAGTGATCTGGGGTTGTCTAAGGAGTGTATAGAGTATCTGAATGTCCTTAATAATGGAAAGAACCTGGAAAAGAAAGAGAGAAGGGGCGCCGATCAAGGCAGCCCTGAAACCATCCCCGGAAGGGGCAATGATGGGCGACACTGGATGATCGCCCCTAAGCCCCCAAATACCAGTGGGGGGAGCGGCGTCATCGTTTGTTTTCTTGTTGTTTCCTTTTTGGCATTTTCAATGAATGATATTCTTTTTTTTTATTGGTTTGATAGAATTAGGTTGGTTGGACAGGAATAACCCTCCGAGATATAGAGATATATAGAGAGAAAGATGGGTGAGAAAGAATGAAAAATTGACGGAGGTCGAAAAAGGAAACAAAGAAACAATGCCAAGGCCACAAGCGTGAACCCTCTTTTTCTTCTGGCTGTTGGTGGCTTTGGGGCTCTGGGGAACCCTTGTCTAGTTGGAATATTAATTTCAATACACGTCTCTTAATTTGTATGCCTCTACCTGATAGGATGTTATAGAGTACCTATAGAGTACCTCGTATAGGAAGATAGTCCCATATATGGGATAAAAGTCAGATCCACGGTGGCTGTGTTTGAATTACAGAATGTCCTCCTAGAGAGGGGGAAAATAAAAAAGGGATAAGCAATGTGTCTAAAAATCTCTGATTGATTTTCTAGTGTGAGATAAACCAATTGCCCAGCCATTGCCCAACCTAAGCCAATTTCTCCGACAAAGAAACACCCGCTGCAATGCATGGAAAATAACGCAAAATTTCACCTAGAGGGGCCAGGAATTTAAAAGCCTCGTCAATGTCCAGAGTGACTCCGACCATGTCGTATCCCCCGACTGCGGCCACTAGATGGAGCAGGCGTCTCAGTATCCATGTCCGGGGTGGCAGGTACTGCTGGTCGACGTTGTCGACTGTGTCGTACACGGCCGAGAGCTCGGCGTAAAAGCCCGTCAGCTTCCTCATCAAGATCCATTTCAATCTTTTCATCTTCAGCCGGGGGCGTGGCGACATGTGGCACCTCGTCCGTCCATTCTCCCACAAAGGATTCTTGACGTGCACGTCGGCGAGACATCTCTTCCACGGCTACTCGCTCTTTACCCTTGTGTTCCCGAGACCGATTAGATCCCCGGCGCTTAGAGGCTGCACTAGATTCCCGCATGCTTTCCTCAAAAGCCGCGCGATCCTTTTGTCGCCCCTCCAAGGCCCACAACTCAAGTGCACGTGAAAGTAATGTACCGGCCACACCAGCACCCCCGGCGGCATCGCCGCCGCCACTCGCCCCAAGTACACGCACAGCCTCATGCAAGGCAGTCACAGCCTCCGTAGTTCGTCCCAACTCTAGTAACACAAGGCCACGAGACGTATGAAGAGAGCCCGTAAGCCCCCGATCTTCGTAGCCCCCAACCCCAGATGCGGTTGCGATCGCCGCTGAGCCTCCTGTACCACCACCCAAAAACGGCGAGTAGCCCATGCTGCTCCCTCCTGCGCCCACGCGAAGACATTCATCAAATTCACGAAGGGACTCGGACAGACGGCCCATGCGACGGAAGGCATGACCCAGGTTCGCTCGGGTAGCTACCCAGGCACTAGGTTCGCAGTGGAGAGTAGTAGCGAGCGACAGTGCTTGCCCAAACAATTCGACGGCGCCGCCAAGATGATTTTGATGGTAAAAGACAACTCCAAGCTCGTTGAGAACGAGTGGGTCTCCGCCGACGGCTGAGACAATCCCCGAGGGATTAGGTGTAAGAGAAGGCACAGAGCCCGGAGCAGCTCCAGTTGACATAGCGTGAGCAGCACATAGATACTCGTGTGCCAGAGACATGTTATTTAGGGCAAGGTGTTGCATTCCTAAGAATAGCTGGGGGAGATGGCTGCCCTGGAAAAGTCGAGCAGCAGTGCTGTACGCCGCGATAGCTTGGTCATGTTCACCCTCTGCGGCAAAAGTGTGCGCAAATCCAATCCAAGCCGGGGCCGAATGGGGATCCAGCAATGAGGCCTTTGAGAAGAAGCGCCGCGCTTCAGCTACCTTCGATACCGAGAGATAGTAGACTCCGATTGCCAAGTATGTGTAAGGTTCCTCGGGGGAGTGATCGGCGAGCATGTGGGAGAGTAAGAATAGGGCATTCGTGGCACCGGTCTCATAAAGGCAAGCCAAGTGAAGCGGATAAATGGCTGGGGCATGGCCGAGATTATTCTGGGCGGGAATGCTAGGATTTGTAGAGGTCAGGTCGGTGGATTGAGATGTGGAGAGGATGGAGGATGTCAATTCCAGAGCTTCTGCAAATCGACATTGCGTATACAAAGCTTCGGCGCGGGATAAAAGGATATCCGGGTTCTCTGCAAGATTATAATGTGTGGAGAGGGTTTCGGTCGCATCGGAGAGTATGGTGGGGGAGGAGTATTTTGATAGACGAGTTGTGTAAAGCATCTTTGTGAAATGGGCGGCTTCCTGTGCCATCATTGGATCTGGCGATGAGACGGAATCAAAGTCTAGTGATTCCAGGAATTCCAATTCCTCCGTGGGAGACATTAGGGAATTCTTCATGAGTTGGTCAAATGCTTCAAAACACTGCACGTCAATGCGCACGGCATCCTTGTAACAGTCCCGGGCACGATCAAACGCATTCTGCTTGGCGAAGCAGAGTCCCCGCAAATAACACATGGCAGCTTCAAACCGGACATTATTGGCATCCTCACGTTCTCGCTCCTCCGCTCGATCACTGCGCGGCGTCGCGCTCTTCCCGTTGCGCAGTGTGACATGGCTTTGGTGTTGGATCTTGCGCCGAGTGTGGTTATTGCGAATGAGGTCCGTGGGATTGTGTTCGCCGAGAATGGAGAGGGCTTGTTCGAATTGATTCTGTTTGATGTAGCAGTGCGCAGCAAGGTAGCGACAGGCGGTGCTTCGAGAAACGAGATCCTTGCGGGAGAGAAGAGCCAGGGCGCGGGTGAAGTTGTTATTTGAGAAGTGTACTTGAGCCAGCCAAAAGGCGTCAGAATCACTGTCTTTGGCAGGCAGTCAGTATCCGATTGATTGTATATCCATGTCTGGTCGTCCTTACTGGTGAGCGCTAGGACTTTGTCCCCAATGTAGATTGCGGAATCATGCTGGCCACGATTCAACGCGTCCTGCCGCCAGGAGCGCAGAAATCTTTCCATAACGGAGACTTAAGAGAATAAATTCAAGAAGACATAGAGCCCAGAAGCAGCCCAAGCAATGTGGGTAACTCTGGGTCTATTTTGAAAGTGGCCCGTGCATGCCTTACTGGCACGACAACATATGCAGAAGAAAAAAAAAAACCCCCCTTTCCAAAGTTAGTAGCCTCATTAGTTATTAAGTGCAAGACTAATTTGTATATGACTTATATTACACATTATCTCAAATCTATACTCCCATCCATTTACCAATCCAATAGGCACAGGTCTACTGTATACCTTTTGTACCGGTCCTCCAGGAAACCCAACATCCACTTCCCCGGTTCAAACTTCTCTATGTCAACTATACATACCCTACAACTACAGAGGCGTTGGAATCCAGCAGGATGGTCCGTCTACGTAGGCATGTAGAGAATAAATAATCAAAAATATACGTATGGTCATGCTGCTTTGCAGGATTTGTCAATTAAGCCATAGTCCAACCTTGGAAGGAAGACCCTCAAGTGTAGGCCGAATAGGAAGGAGCCGTAGAACGCGCCTTCCTAGTGGGCTCACACTTTAGAGCTTGGAGACGCGTGGACGGGCGTAGGTCCACGGGTTAGACCTCGAGGTATCTTCCTTTGACGCGACTTATCGCTTATCGCTTATCGCTTATCGCTTATCGAGAGCACGTGATTCTTATCAACCATGCTGCCCCAGGACAAATTCTCCGAGCCCAAGGTTAGTTGTTTCTAACTTTTCAACCCTTCTTTTCCTTACCCCAGAAAAGAATATGGCTGAACGCAAGGTTCTCTCCAAGTACTACCCCCCGGATTTCGATCCCTCGGCGATCGAGCGCTCGTCGAGGCGCTCTCGCACCGGTGGCAATGAGCCCAAGCTTTCTGCTAGTCGTCTCATGACCCCCTTCTCGATGAAATGTACCCACTGTGGCGAGTACATCCCTAAGGGTCGAAAGTTCAACGCCCGCAAGGAAACTCTCGAGGAGCGATACCTTTCGGTCCAAATCTTCCGTTTCTACATTCGCTGCACCCGCTGCAGCGGCGAGATCACCTTCCGTACCGACCCCAAGAGTAAGTTTGATCCCATCACCTGATGCAGCATACTCCATTGTCTCCATGAAACCATACTCCCACACTGGACCTACTAAAACTGACACTCTACCCAGACAATGACTACCAGTGTGAACGCGGTGCCAAGCGCAACTTCGAAGTCTGGCGCGACAACACAGACGAGAAGTACAACGATGAAACCGAGGAGCAGACTCTCGACCGACTTGAGAAGCAGCATGGCGAGAAGGAGGAGCAGATGGAGCGCGATAAGATGGCCGAACTTGAGGACAAGATGCTCGACTCCAAGCGCGAGATGAAGGTTGCCGACGCCCTTGACGAAATTCGCACCCGCAACGCCCGTATCGAGCGCAAGGAAGCCGGTGGCGCCAACGCTGCTCTTGCTACCGTTCAAGACGAAATCAACGAGGAGACCCTCCGAGCCGAACGAGAGGCCGCTGCTGACGCTGAGGCTATTCGCAAGGAGTTCCAGGCGAAGAAGCGTGCTGCACAGGACGCCGCGCGCGTGGCCACCTTTGAGGAAGCCTTGAACCGACCAGTTGACCCTGACTTCTGGAAGCCCCGCAAGCGACCTGCCCCTCGCGACCCCTTCGGTCTCCGCAAGTCGAAGCCACGCCTGGGCTAAGGCCCCAACACACGCATTAACGCCGAGAATTTTTATCATTATGGGAAATGGAGTTTGAGCTAGCATTCACGCGATCAGGATTTGACGACTGAATTCAAGCAATGGGAAGGCGTTATGTGTTTACAGGATGAATATCCTCAGATACCAATCAATGAAATGGAAATCGAAACATTAATAACTATCAGGGCTAATATTCTGAAGTATCAAAGACATTGTAGAAGCTATTAAAACAAAAAAGAAATCGGTATCACAATCATAGTAACGTGAAGTAAAGATGCGCTCACGCTCAGAAAAAAACAAACCCAGAGTCAAAACCACCGCTTCAGAACATACAATAGCAACAGAAGAAGTCCCCATCGCCAATCGGAAAGACATAAACAAACAACCATCCAAGACCGCTCACAGATACGGCATCCACAACGCATCGCATGATGCCAAATGCTGAGGGTTGACCGCCTTGGAGATCAAATCGATGGTAGTCTGATTGGCAGGCAGGTTACCCTCGGGCGGGCTGGCAAGACTGACAGCACGATTGACGATGATCTCACTGTTGTTGTAGACCAGATCGCGGAGTTGTCCAGGGGGCAGGACACCGCGGTGATGAGCCGTAGCCCAGAACATCATCTCATCGCGGACGAAGACGCTGAGCTGTTGCTCCAGCTCGTGTCGTGGCTCCGTCAAGCAGCGGGCGATTGCCATCATGGCACAGGCGAACACACCCTCCGTCGCAATGGGACCCAGAAGGGTCTGGATGTTTGGTGTGAAGCGGAAGGGAACTTGCTCGGGGTTGTAGAAGAATGCCTTGGCTGGGTTGATGGTGGGGATCAGTTCGGCACCCCAGATATCGCCTGTTGCACGAGAGATCATGATCTTGTTCGGGTATCGGTTGCCGATGTGCATAACATAAGTCATGAAAGCGATCGCTGCGTACTGGTAGGCGAATTGGCGACGGAAGAGCCAGAAGTCCGAGAAGTTGGGGTATGTCTGCTGGCAGTATTCCAACACCACGGTACTAGGGACCCATTTGTCTTGAATGGCAGTCAGGATTTCAGTGCGAAGTACCTGTTGCTGATCGGGCGTGCGCTGGGAATTGTTAGCTTTTGTTATGAGAAAGGTGGACTGTACACTTACATTCTGCTTGGTTTCTGCCAAGGACCGCATCTTATCCATTGTGAAGAGCACCGGGTCATCCTTATTGATGCCCTTGCGACGGCAGTAATCCTCATAGATTCCCTGCATGGAGATATACGAGGAATCATCGCGCACCAGGCGAATGTGTGGTGCTAGAGGAACCATCAACGGCAGGTGGAAGTACAAGTTGCGACGGCGACTCTCCTTGCGTTTCGCAAGCAGCCCATTGAAAATCCGGAACAGTTGAAGAATGCGTTCTTCGCGTCTGCAGTGGCGGGCAGCAGGATGCTGAACTGCAAATGCTTGTACGCTACCGTCATGTCCTCGGATCTTCAAGCGTCGGTGACAGACACCGATGCCTCGGATGAGGTCCACATCGGGAAGGAAGCGGTCGATGCGGACAAAGTCTTGATTCTTATCCTTGTGGAGTAGGTACTGACCAGGAACCTCGACTTCATCGAACTTAAGGAAGCGGAACTCACTCAGATGAGGCGAAGAGTTCTCGAGGAATGTATGCTGTGATCTGCGATCAAGCTTTTCCTCGAACTTGTCACGCCAGCGCCGCAGCTTCTGGATGTACTCGTTCATCGTTGGCTTCTTGGTCACGAAGTCTGCCTCAAACGACTTGCGAATGTGAGCTGGGAGGATTGTCTCTGCGAATCTGGTGATGTTGGCTTCTGTTGCCGCAGGCAACTTGAAGTCTTGGGCATAAGATCCGGGCATGCGACCAACGTAGGCCAGGCCATCGTTCAAGAGAGCAACGATGAGTCGGTAAGCATCCTCGTCAGGAGGACACTTGAAGTTCTTGTGGATCTGGTCAACCATTGTCTCCATAGACAAAGCAAGCAAGGGGAAGGCCGTCTTGAGTCCAGACATGATTTCGTCCGAGTACTCCCAAGGTTTCTTCAAGGGCTCCTTCTCGCCCTCCACGGGTGCAGCCTGGTTCAGTTGCGGTGTTCCAGTCTGACCTGGCACCTGCAGATGAATTTGCTGTGCTTGGCCCGGAGTTCGGCCAGCCTGCAGGGATGCCTGCACAGCGTTTGGTGGCTGTGCGGGAGACTGGTTCTGGCCCATAACAGGATTCTGCGTAGCGGGCGAGTTCGCAGGCGGAACTGACGGGGATGCAGTTGCAGCCTGGGCTTTCTGGGCAGGAGAACTATCAGCACCAACAGCCGGATTAGGCTTCGTACTTGGCGAGGATCCTTGCTGCTGCTGTCTAGCCCGATTTAACTTCTCCTGTTTTTGGTCATGCTGTTTCTTGATGCTCAGCATGTCCTCTCTGTTCGTGCGAAGCAAGAAGAAGAGAGCCTGTGGGTATAACTTGGCGATTTTGACCAGGACAGCCTTGCAAAGGCGCGCCTCCCTGTGGGACAAGCTGGTGAGAAGTTGAGGAATGAAAGTGATCCAGTACCACACCGGGGTGTCTCCCTTGAAGTTTTCGAATGCACTTGCAATCTTTCCTTCATCGTTGTCCAGGCTGAGAAGCCAGAGAATTCTGCTCAGCAGCTTGCGAGATTTCGCACTTTTGTAGAGACCAGCAGCCTCCAAGTAGCAACTAACAGCATTGCTAGCCAGCTCATAATCAGTGGGATCAGCCTTGAAGCGCTGATCACTGTATTGTCCCCATTCAGACCAGGCCTTCGCAAGGCGGAGATCGTAGTAAAGAGCAACTCCAAATGCCTCATTGGCCTCATTGACATGATCAAGCTTGGCGAGGAACATGCCCTTAAGTGTGTAGAATTCGGCCTTCTGCTGCGGCCCGAAGTAATTGAGGTTGGTGTTGTTGATCACATCCAACCCGCTGTTCAGCTCCTTCGGATTCTGGTAGTGGCACTTCGCTTGCTCCCGAAGCTTGAGGAAGGCCTCTTGAATTTCGATATTGGGAAGGGTGTAGATACGGCTGAGTTGGTTGATGCAAACCTCTGGCATTTGGTGCTTTCGAGCTACATGGGCGAATCGGTTGATAATCCACGCTGTTTCATGGTATCCACGGTAGGCGTAAGAATTGCTGGCCACGTTATTCGTCTGTGGGGGCAAAAGACTGAGGTAGGTGCCGTTGATAAGCTGGAAGATGTGTTGACGCCAGGTGACGAGATCTTGCCATGTGTTGATGTCATCCCAAAGATTGGGCAGACGGTCTCTCCAGGTTCCGAGAAGCAGCTTGAGCTCGGCAGACTTGGTGTCCAGGTTTCGTTCATTTGTCTGGGCCAAGCTGCTGCAAATGTGGCTGGCATCGTGTAGCTCAACCAGGAGTTGGAAATGTTGCAGGATAGGAATATGTGCATTGGTGATGCGCTTCGGCAATTGAAGCCACTTGCGAATAGAGAGCTGGATAGACTCATCGCAAACACTGTTGAAATCTTGAATATTGTCCTTCTTCGTGTGGTATTGGAGAAGGGCCATGAAGGCCTGGAAGAAGGTGCGTCTGGGAGTCGGAGCATCGGATACAGATTTGATCAATGACTCAAGCTGCTCGCGGTTACCTTCACTCTGCCAGTTCTCAATGTTCCTCCAAGCAGCCTCCAGCAAGAGATCGTTGAGGTTCTCATGCTTGGCGAAGTCGCTCAAAATCTCCCACTGCTGGAGCTTCTGGGCGCAGATCAGCCAGTGATCCTCCCACACAAAGTATTCGCCCTGCGAGAATGGCATGGCACCGGAGCGGGCCTTGATTTGGGCGTTCTCGTAGAGTTGTTGAGACTTGTCCCACATTCCTTGTTGCTCGTACGAAAGCGCGGCATTTGTTTCAACAAACTTGCAACGGCGGCGCCAGGTTCCGTAGAAGAAATCATCTTCTTGGAGGCCTGCATAGACCTCAACGAGAGCATCGAGGTTGCTTTCGCGCACAGTAGGCGTGTCAATGATCGGATTAATGGCGGTTTGTTCAAGATAGATCGCAGCAGTGTACCATGCGTCGTAGGTGCGGCTGAGATACTTAATAACATGTGGAGGAATTTTGAAGCGGGGACTAGCACGCACAGTACCCTCTAGGAGGGCTTGCACGACGTTGGGCCGCTTGTCCAGCTGTCTGTGGTGGTACTCGCGAGTGAGCAACGTGACCATGTCCTTCTCTAGATCAAGACAGTCTTTATTGGACAGTGTGGACCAGAAGAGAGGGAAGATGGTAGTCCACAGCTGATAGGCAACATTCGAATCGGTGTGTTGAAGTTGACATAAAGGCTCAATCAGATCGCGAACTCTGACGTCGCCAATATCCGACATGAATCGCCTCCGCTCTGCGACGAAAGTCTCCAGCTGGTTGTCAACCATGATGTCGGCCTTTCGCGGATCTTTCTCGCCGCTGCCAAACAGGAACGACACCGGGAACAGGGTGAAGTCTTCGGGGTGCAAGCGGGCTGTGGTTGTCATGTCCACACATCCAAGCACTAACTGCGATGCTTGAGCCAGCCAGAAGGAGTCAGCAAGAGTATCCCAGTTCTGGCAAGTGAGGACATAGCTGAGACGCGAGCTCGCAAGGCGAGTCAAACTCTTATCGAAGATTTGCATGAAGCGGTTCCGCATTTCGACGTCTTGTGCTCTTGTGCCAATCAGGAAGGCATGCTCCAGACGGACTGTCAATTCAGTACGAGTGATTTTCGAGTCTTCGTAGATTCGAATGACAAGATCAAGAAACTTCTTCAACATTGTCTGATCAGGCCGAGATTCAAAAAGCAGCATCTTGTGCAGAACAGCCGTCTTCTCCTTCAGAGTAGGCCATGACTCGGTAGAGTGGAAGATCCACGATTCCGCCATGCCCAAAATTTTGCTGCACAGCTCGATATTTTGTGAGCGCTCCACAATCTGGGCGAGAACGCTCAAGAATGGACGACGTTGGTCTCCAAGATGAGACATCCTAACGGAGATGAGGTCAATGGTCTTGAGGATGAGATCAACTCCAATCTCAAACTCTTGTTGATCAGTCATTGGAGCGCCTTCGGCAGGCTTAGTACCGTTCGTCACCTGGGCACCGTTCTGGGTTGAAGCAGCAACATGTTCTTTGGCGAGCTTTGTAGAGAAAGCTTTCATCACTGCGGGGATGTGTGCATCGATCTCGGCGGGCTTGATCTTGGAGAGCGTCCACAAGATGTTTAAGCTGGAGATGTAGTTGCTGGCAGAAAGTGTCTCGGTGGCGATTGCAGACAAATATGAGCCAAACTCCGAAGGTGTACCTTCCGTGTCCATAGCATCGTCATCATCAGGCTGTTCATCTGGAATGGCCTCGAGAACGCGGCGAACAGGAGGTGGCAGCTTGTGCAAAACATCCATGTCGTCTTCTAGTGCATGTAGACAATCCTGAATCTCTGGGTTGTCTGACTTCAAGGGCTTCTCAAGAAGTTTCTGGATAGTAGGAAGACGAGCGGCAATCCACTCATTAGGTTTGGCAGCGATAAGCACCCGGACGACCTGCAGTGTGTTGACCATGTATGTGATTTTATCCTCGACTTTGTCACCCTTGTCACCGACTAGGATTGGCTCAGTCACCTTTTGGTAGAGATCGATGTCTAGATCACCCCAGTACTCGGGGGAGAGCAGGCTGCGCAGCAGGTTAATAGCCTTGTTGATCATTTCCCCAGTGGCCACGGGGTTTTGCTGCTTTGTTGTGGGCAGTTGACGAATATGCGCAGCTGGGACTAGGAAACGTTCGGGTATTGTGGTGATGAACGTAATGAGGTACTTAATCAATGACGCACGCAAATCGGTAGGCACAGTGTAGTCCGATCGTTCACGGCTACTGGGAGGACCAAGAGCGGGAGACGGTGATGGCTCTTGGGCTTCGTCCAGCTTGCGTTTCCTGGCAACTGGAGACTCAGATGTCCCGTTGGCCAAATGACTAGCCTCCGCATTACGGGCCCGCTTTTCTTCCCAATGCCAAATCAAGCTAATCAAGTTCAGTGCGAGCTTCTTGCTATCGTTGGAGGTGTTCGGTGGGCCCGTAATCTTGACTAGGGATGGTACAATGAGAGGCACAAAGTGCTCCCTTGATTCGTAGAAGAGATCGGGCTGTCTAACCAGGAACTGGAAGATACTCATGACCTGCTGAAGGTTGGCGGTTTCCTCGGCTAGGATTCGACGGGGCCACTTAGCCCACAGGGGGTACCGCGCCTCAGCTCCAGAGCTGTTGGCTGTGCGTGTGGGGAGAACAGGAGCCAGGACATCAAGAGCCTGTGTGACAAGGGCTCTGCCTTCATTTTGGTGAGCCCTGAGCAATGCGACATAGACCTGGATCACAATCTTGAACGGGGTCTCGTAGTGCGCAATGAAGTAACTGATCAAAACGTAGGCACCATACTTATTGATGATATCTTCGAGTCTGATGTAGTTCCAGGCAAACTTGATGATGTCTTTGCGGGAATCTTGAACCGTTTGTGAATGATACTTGATCAATAAAGCAGACAGCTGTAGCAACTCCATGCGTGAATGGTCAACGCCAGCTTGATTAGACTCCTCGCTCAGATCCGCTAGCTGGGGCTTCCACAAACGACTTTGGATAGACTCGGTCATGCTCTTATCCATCAACTTGGGGGTATTTGGAGGGCTATTCCAAGTTACCTGGACGTCCATGGCAAAAATTGGGTTGACCAGATGGCGGAAGGCATAGGTCTTGGTCTTCTGCGGGCAGCTCTTCTGGCCGTAAAGGTCGAGACAGCGCATAATAACAGAGCGCCGGTAATCAATGGACTCATTGGAGATGATGCTCTTGTAGATGAACTTTGGAAGCGCAAGCGTACGTTTCAACTCATCGGCAGAGAGTCCGTCGATCACTTCGAACAAGAAGTCCAGATCGTGAGTAGCCTCCGCCAGGTACATGGTGAAGATATCCATCAGTTGGTCTTCGGCTTGCTCCACTCGGAGTCGTTCATCAGCCGGCAGACTGTCACCACGGAGCTTCCTCTCCAGGTCTCTGCCGGAAGTCAGGAGTTTAGTTCTCATCTCGGCGTGCGAGACCAACCAGCGCTTGGTTGAACTGTAGGAACAGAGGGAGTGTGCGACATAGACTCCGTTAATAGCAGCAGTGTTCTTGCCGTCCGCAGCGTCCTGACTAAACGCAGCAGCGGAAAAGCCATCCGTGTCAGCGACGATGGCGTTCCGTAGTCCTTCACTCTCGGGGTCAGCCAGGATCTGTCCGAAGAATCGTCCAAATCGTTCATCGTTGAAGCGCGCAAAGAAGAATGCAAGACTCTCTTTAGGGTAGCGATTGAGGTACTTCACAAGTGGCTTGCGGAATGGACTGTGTGAGGTTCTTCGAAGCTTCAGTTCGAGATCTAAGACTTTGTTGACAAGGTGCTCCATGAAAGAAGTGGCTGCCGGTGGAAGGAGATGGAAAATATTGAAGATCGCAGCGACTATTTTCATGGCCGGGTTTTGCTCAACAAGGCTGAAAGACACCTTCTGCAGTACGGCATCATCCGCGATGACTTTCATATGATCAAGCAAACGAGCGCCGATTTCGACTTTGAAATAGTTGGTCAACAGTGTCAAAAGACGAGCAAGACCATCCAAACCAGCAACACTAAGGCGCTTGGGATCCTGGAGGTTCATGAGGATAGGGCGCAGTCCATTCTGCAACAGATCCTTAGGAAGCTTGTTGGTTTGGGTGAGAACATCACGAAGCCCCGCATTCGCGGCTTCGATCACCTCCTGTGACTTTGAGTAGAGCGACTTAAAGAAGACAGAAATTATGCGGGCCCTGCTCGTGTTTTGTGGCGTGTTGGCGAACTCGGAGAAGCTCATTGCCATAGATAACAGGCGGAGACAAGCAACACGGAGGTTCACAATCATATCTGCAGTCTTGAACTCGTTTGGCTTAGACGCTAGGGATTCATCATCAGCGTCAGCGAGCGCGAGAGATTCCAGCATCAAACGGTTGAGTGGTTCATTGAAGGTGACGATATCATTGTGGAGGCCGAGGCAGTACGTGATAGCATCGATGAAACCAATCTGTGTTGGGAAAGGTAGGGCACGCAAAGGCTTGTTGAAGATCGACTGCAAGAGACGATCTCTGACTGGAAAAATAAGCTCGTGCACCTCACAGCCGAGAACATCCTTCAATGTGGTAAAGCAACGACGAGCAGTCTCCCGGACATGTTTGTTCATGTGGGCGAGCTCAAAGACGAAGAAGCCGCACAGCGCAAACAACCGGCTCTTCTCGTTCTTCAAATCTTCTTTCGGGATGAGCTTGCCGCATCGTCGCAGCATTAAAGTCATTGTCTCTTGTGACTGAAGTCGCGTAGCAGCAGGTAGATCCGCAGGGGTGTCCTTGATAACATACATCAAAGCTCGACAAAACTCGACATGTCGCTCATAGAGCCAGGTATCTCCCAAGTCCAGCTTGGTTGCGAGCAGGTTGATTCCCAGACTGCCACCGGCTTTGGTGAACCACTCTTCGCTATAGCAGCTGTGGCAGAAGACACGGCCCAGATGAACGAAGAACGGGAGTTTAGCTGCTTTGTCGGGTGATCCGAAGATGACGCCCGCGGCATCCTTCACAACCACCATTGCTTGCTCAGCTGCTTCTCGGACATGTACCTCATCGGATGACAAACACTCGACTAAAGCCTCCGCCAGAATCCTGGAATCAAGATACACAGGGCCTTCCCCGTTCGAAACATCGAAGGCTTTTCGGCCGTGTCTGACTTGGGCCAGGGCACGACCAACCTCTACGAGGGCAAAGTGTTTGCAAACATCCGCTACGAAGGCTGTGGCGGTTTGCTCGAGCTCAGGGATGGTGGTGGCAAAGATACAAGCCTTAATCAACTTCTTCACTGTTGCTTCCTGCGCAATCTTCTTCGGAATAGAGGCTGACCTTTCAGACTTGTCAAGGATATCTGCCATAGCGCCCGGCTTATTCTCGAATAGATCATTGGCATGGAGTCTGATCAAGATTGCTATGTCTTCGGGGATGTTGTCGTAACCGATTTGCAGCTTGAGGTGGGAGCTGAGCATGCGGTAGGCTTGCTGTTTGTAGTAGATGTCCGATGCTTTCCTGGAGTCCGACTTGGGGACCTCCATTAGTTTACCAGCAGCGAGATCAATGCCAATATCTACAGGGAAAGGCCGCTTCTCGTTCGGGCCGATCAACCTGATATCAAAGCTTGGGTTATCATCAGAATACTGCTGAAACGACAATTCTGGCGGGTGGTTGAGGAACTTCCGATTCCGTCCGCCAAGTTTTCCCAGGATGCGCATGGTAGTGTGTGCGTGGAAGTGGTTGTAAGGAGATGGGCGCAGGTGATCCCAAAGCGCAGTCATCAGCTCATCCATTATTGGACCCATGATTGGATCGAGATAGTCCGCTGTGAGGTTGTCCACGCAGAGTTCGAGAGTGCGCAAGCCCTGGCCGACAAGATCAGAATCGGCACGCAAGGCAACCACGATTGGGCGCATTAGATAGCTGAGGTGAGGGAGAAGATGGCTCAGCCGGGCAGGAACAGTGAGAGTTAGTTCAACATAGAGATCTCGTTCTTGTGGCTTGCGAGCAGCAAGCAATAAGTTATTGAACGTTTCGAGGAGCATCTCTAGAAGTGGGAGGATCTCTTTGTACAGAAGCTCAAACCTTCCCCCACCAATGCTTCGGAAGAGAGACCTCAAAAGAAGGAAGTAGTTCATGGGCTCCTCGGCTGTGACTGAAAGCTCAATGCACTTGGTTACGATCTTCGTCACATGCGGGTGGAGGACCTGCTCGTTTTGCACAGAAAATAGGGTCACAGCCATGAACGAGAGTTTAAACATCCTCAGAAGTATCTTTGCCTTCGTCATGTCTGAAGTCCCGACCTCGTCAATGCGTTCCATAAGATACTGCAAGACCATACCAGAAAAGGCGGGAGAAGTGGCCTCGCTAGCCAGGAAGAACTGGGGCAGGTGAAGGAGAGCCCCATGTTCAAACATCAGCTCGTGTAGGTATGGGATTTCAGAATGGAAGACTTCGTGGAATGTTGCAGTATCAATGCAGTGGAAAACAGTGCCGAAACTTTCCAGAAGTTCCTTTTCTTCGCGCGACATTGGGGCAGTGTACTGGCTTGCAAGGAAGTCAAATGGAGATGCGTAGTTCATCTCAGGGGGAGACTGGTCCACCCCATAATATCGGAACACACGAGCTCCCTCATGGAAGAGCTTCTTGATCACACTAACTTCCTCTGCATTGTAACCGTACGAAACTTCCGACCAGTTGATGGGAACGCTGTTTGGGTCGATTTGAATATCATCTGGGTTGCAATTCTTCAGTTGTCGGAAGATGTTCTTTAACCCATTGATCAAGTTTCGGAAGAGGAAGATGTTGTCCGAAACTGGGTCACCTCCGCGATCACGCGGACTAGATGTCTTGATGGGAGAAGCCGAGAAGATATCAATCTCATCCCAGTCCGGTGGTTGGTCCTTCTCGGCAAGGTAGTTCTCGGCGCACGGTTCGGTGTCCTGTCGGAAGACTTTATACGCCTTGGAAACCTTGACAGCGTTCTTGAACTGGTGGTTCATCGATGCAAACTTGTCGCCAATAGCATCTAGAATCATGATTAGGAAATATCGCGCCTCGCGCTTGTCTTCTAGTTTGGAGATATTCTCGGCCATGTTCAAGAGAAGTTTTGCGCTCATTGTCTGGAAGCTGGTGCCAGGGAAATCATCGTGAAGGTTTTTTGTGTAGACTTCGACTGTTCGCCGTATCTGGTCGCGACTCAGATGGTCACGAACATGGTGTATTAAATCAGCCAACATGCTGTAGGCTAATGGTCTCATGGTCTCATAGACAGTGAGGCCATCTCCGATGAGAGTCCGCTCATCTAAAAGCTCGTCAATCTTCTCGAGGAAGATCTTGCGATAGTTAAAATTGATGATGTGACGAATAGCTACTAGCAGCTCCTTCCTTGCACCTGACTTCTCTCGTGGACAATCTTGAAGGAGACGCACGACGACAGAAGGAAGCGTAGGAAGAAAGTCCTGTAGCTGATGGGCATAGAGACGCAATAAATACGCTAAGAAGCTCATCGTTTTCACCTGAGCTGTGATGAACTCTCCAAATGCAGCGCGATTCTTGATTTCCTTACACACACCCGTGAAGATTGTGCCTTGAGCCGCTGCTTCTGCGTGTGCCTTTTCTTGGGGCTTCGCCTGAAGCAACAAAATCGTTTTGATGAGCGGAACAAACAGCTTGACGTTGGCCGGCACTGACGCGCGGTGTGTCTGGAAAATTGATACGACGATAATCGGGCACTCTGCGAGGACCTTGAACGACTGCATACCCTTGAGAAGAACATTACTCGACTGCTGATCAGGTCCTAAATCTGATACCGAGGTGGCAGGTGAGCTTGGTCGGGGAGACTGGAAGTTCTGTGCTGTTGCATTGGGCGTCGATGGCATTCCGGATGGCGTGGCCTGGTTGGGAGTATCGAAAGTATCTCGAACGACTTGCTCCATGGTCTGAAACATTTCCTGGATAAGCTCCAAGAAAGCCTGCACACGGTGTGCGGTGGCCTTGGCTTGGTTCCTCTCCAAATCCATAATGGTCTTCATGCATAGCACCGCATTATCTTCGTTCTCGATCCGCGCAAGTTCCATCAACAGATCGACCATATCAACAGCGTACGGCTCCACGTCAGGGGATCCCATCGGTAATCGGTGTAGTGTCTCGAGAATGCAGTTTCGTAGTTTCTAATGAACGGGCAGAGTGGTTAGCTCTTTCTGCGCGACATTCATCGAGGGCAAGCGTGTGCCAAATAATCCCACCTGGTCATAAGACATGCTGAAGAAGACCGGGTCTCCCTTCAGAATATTTTTGAATACTGGCCATAGCTTCGCTAGGAATATGGGGTAGCTTGCGCCCGAGCATAGAGGCTCAATGCTGTCTCGTAATTCGGTAGCGACATTGGCTCGGACTTTGACGTCTATTGAGATAACAGGATAGTTAGCACGCAGATTGGACAATGATTTTAGCTGGCGCAGAGCTCATCAACATACCCAGCTTCTCGTCGCCGAGCTTGCTGGCGTAGATATCTATGTTTCGCTCCATCGCTTTGATCTGTCCCTTCTCAAGGGCTGGCGACTAAATGGAAAGAAACTGCAATTACGGCCGGGCCGAGTGGCCGGCTGAGGAGAGCGGAGTGTGCGCAGTCTTCCCGGGGGGGAATTGGGCTCTCATATGTTGTGTTGTGGTGTCACGGAAGCTGTGTGGACTCGGTCGATATGCGAAAAGATCGGAGACGGCAGAACTTAAACGAAGGAAATCATCAAGTCATTGGTTCTTCAAGGAAAACAAACTGCCTAGTCCATTTAAATAAATCAAGTCCGGACAGCGAATGAGTGAATCAAATTACCCCGCGGGGGAGGATAGGCTGAGGGAGATGAGGAGAAAGTTGGGGATTGTATGCGGCGCGATATTCACGAGAGCAGAACAGACAGAGTACGCGGGCTATCGCAGAGACCCCGAAAGAAACACTAGTCTACATTAGGAAATTATATCGGGTGTGGTTTTTCCGCTCCGAGCCCCTTCAAGGTAGGTTCCTTCTGCCCCTTCAAGGTAGGTTCCTTCTGCCCCTTCAAGGTAGGTTCCTTCTACCCCAGAAATCAAGGCAATATCTACATCGCATATTAGCTATGGCATATTTATCGTTCAAGGGCGGAAACCGTGGTACGCCTGTGGGAATCAATAATGAATCGCTTCATCTTCCCCCAGGTAGATGTTATAAGACCCCTACCAACTAGAACCGACCAATCACCGCTAACCTAGAGCGACCGGAAAATCCACCAGCCCTCCCGTTTCGTCGGAGTCCGTATGTCGCGAATATCAATTTGTGCTCAAGGAGGCTGCGGGGAGTCGGCCCGATGACGAACTTCTTCTGGGACGTCTCGTTAAAAGTGCCACGGCGCGACCATGGAATTTGGTACCTGATGGTTTCCAAAATATTGTCTCAAAAGACAAGGTTTCTGATGAACTTGAGGATAGTGATGATGGATAGGCTGTGATGGATAGGTTGTGCTTTCTGTATCATAGTCAGCCCATAGCAACATTATGAACGTCACTCTACAAGAAAAGCTGCTGTCGTACCTGATTATGGAGGCCGTACGTCTCTGCCGGAGATAGAAAAGGTCTTCTATGCGGTTTATGCATTTTATCCCATGGTATATTTTCTACAGCCTGCTCTGTGCTATTGATCATTATCCAGAGAAATTTAAAAAGACATCTGTGAAGGGCTTCTAAAAGAGCTTCTAAAAGGAGATCCAAAAAAAGCTCGGGGTGCTATCTTAAAATATACTTTCTGTTATGCCATCTCGAGCAAGATAGATCAGAGTATTAAAGAAGTCATAACAGCCATCGGGACTGACACATCACTGCTACCTAAGAGGAGTATCACCTCCTTTGTGCATGCAACGCATTCCACTCCATAGTGTTCAAAATAAACTGATTCGCATCCACATCCATGGAGCCCGGGCCAGCCATCTCAGGATATCCCCACGGCCTCAAACTCGTAGGCATCTGCCCCCCATCGCCATAATCCATCGCAGGGATATTGAACTCCATATGCATGGGCACTGACAGGTTATCCGCATTGACAGCGGGTGCACCACTTGGCTGCGCTGTGTCCGCATCATGTCCGAAATTCGACATCATCTGCATCACTTTGTTTCGGATATCCGACACAATCCGCGGTGCCACTAGGGGCGTCTCTTGTTGGCTGGCTACCTGTTCACGCGCCTTCCAAGCCTGAAAGACAATCCGAGAGAAGACGATAAAGAAAGGGCGATCGTCCTCCTTAACATCCATCATGCGGACCTCGTAGTTGTTGCTCATCACCTCCCACACCCGGTCTACATGCTCCTCGACGGGCCCTTTCTTCAACTCCTGGAGGAGGTGGATGTACGCGGGGAAGGGGAAGTGGAAGTGAACAAGCCACAAGTATCCCTTCGTGAGAGGTGACGTCATGAGGTTGGTGTCGCACTCTAGCATGCGCAGTGCGTAGGAAATGCCAACTTTGCGCTGTGTATCTGTCTGCTGCGTGGAGGTTGTCGAGTATTGGGAGTAGTGTTGCAAGAGTCGATTCTTGGCCATATAGCCCCGCATTGTCCAGATCGTCATGAAATGCAGTGGGTTTTCTGGATTGCATGATGCCAAGTATTTTTCCTCTATTGTCTTCTCTAGCGTTATAGCCCGTTCCATTTCATCTATGGTAGTAGACCTAGGGGCGATCGTGGTCAAAAAGGGATTGGTCAAATCGAGGTGGAAGGCACTATGACGGACAAAGTCGGCGAGCTCACTGCGCACAATAGCAAAAAGCATCTCTGTTGGTCTGTCGTTTGGTGCGGGTAGAGTTTTGATCTCTAGCTGAAGTTCGAAATCACTCACATTAAGAGGAATGCGGCAGTCCCACGTAGGATCCAGCGACATGGTCTTATAATCGGCCATCTCGCAGATGCGATTATCAAAGATGATCAGAGACCACCATAGTCTTCGACGCATCTCGGCCTCTAGAGCGGAATATTTACCGTACGTTGACTCATTATGAATACCAATCCGCTGACCAATTCGTATAGCCACGCTAAGCATTGATGAAAGAGAAGTAGGGTCCGTGTCAGGTCTGATCGACACCTAGAAAAATCAGCGAGTGTAGAGAGATCGATCCGACACACCTACTAGGTATAGATATAACGCGGTTAGGCACTCCCGATCACTAGATTGTAGAATATAACAACCCCGTAGCGCTTGCTGGCATGTAGACTGATAGGCTGTTAATAGATGCTTTTTAGCATATCCGAACAAAGCACTGCATTGATCCTCTGTGAGACTTAGAATGGAGACGCTATAGATACTAAACATCAATGCTTCTAATGTGGGATTGACGTTGGATATATCGCTAGCAGCATCGATGATACGTGTTTGAAGTGTGGGAGTGTGCGTGACTTTGAGAAGAGGATTGACGTTGTCCAAGTAGATCTGCCAAAGCCTGAAGATATGTACCTGGGTCGGATGCGAAGCGGAAAGGTTATCGACGTTCCCTGCCGGTGAACCGAATAATAGGTGGTCGTTGCTTTTGCCTTGAAACATATGGTTCCATGCCTTCTTAATTACCGCGTGGCGCAGATCATCGTTGTCGTGCAGGAACCCATTGTCGTTTTCATCATCTTCGCCGTCATTTTCGTCATCATCCTTGGGATCTACGGTCTTTACCAAATGTCAGTAAGCCCCACGATCATTCGTAGAGCCGATCATACCTTTTGACTCATAGCATGCCAGAGATTCCTGCCATATGATTAGTCATCACGAAGTATGCTCGGGCGTCTGCACTAAAAGAACAAGATAGAGTGTCGTACAATGATTTAGACTTGGCTGCTTTGTTTTCTTTTAAGGGGCGAGAGTCCCGAACAGGAAGTGTACTTTCCGACCGAACAACCTCCGGAAGTTCATCTCGCTCATCCTCACTTGGAGACCTGCGGCGGTCTGTGGTAGCCGTGTGGAGAGGATCGAACTTGATGTTATGCTGGCGAAGCAGGCTCTCATAATGTCTTAAGCGCGCCAGAAGGTCTCTCTCGGGAAACCTCCGGCGTCGCTGGCGGATTGCTTGCTTGCACTGCTCACCAGCACGTATACAGTTGGCGCACGGGAATGTACGATCACACTTGATCTTGCGTTGCTGACACAGAACGCAGGCCAGCACGCGCCGAGACTTAAAGGTGGTTGTCTTTGTCTGTTCAGATGGAGAGATCGGCGTCGCCATTATATGAGACTATAGATCCTGTTGCAGCAGTAACGTTGTTAATAGATCCTGGGCTCCGAATCCCGGGCTGGTTGGAGGAAGAAGGAAAAGGAAGGGGGAAGTCGGGGTTTATAAGATCCGAAACGCACGCTACGTACTCCGTACTTGCTAACCTTCGCACTTTCTAATCCCCGACCATCGTGTTGATCTTGCAAAATGCGAAATCACCGGCCATATTTTGCCCCTTGGGCCCCTTTAAATATGGCCCTTTAAATATGGGTTTTCTCATTATTACTTCTGGATAATATTATCCCTCAAGCATTAGCCGATTGATCTTTTCTTGGTTGGTGAAGCTACAGATACCACAATCACCATGTCTCCTCCACGCACTTCCAACTCTGACAGCACCAAATCGACTACGGTAGACGCTCCAGAGTTGATGAAGGAACATAGCGAGATGGCTACCAATGCACCCGTCAAAGACGATGGTCCAGCCAAAGCTGGAGGCCCTCCAGGTCCTCCAGGCCCGCCCGAGAATCAGTCCACACTTAGGGTTGTATGTTTGATCGTCTCGGCTTTTGTTGCCATATTCCTCGTCGCGCTTGACAGAACAATTATCTCGACGGTATGTGTATCATACAATTACTTCGGCTCAGTTCTAGTGCTAAGTTCTGCACAATTGACAGGCCATACCCAAAATCACCGACGAATTCAACTCCTTCGATGACGTTGGCTGGTATGGAAGCGCCTACTTGTTAACATGCTGCGCGTTCCAACTCCTATTTGGCAAGCTTTATAAGCTCTTTTCTATCAGAATCGTCTTCCTTGCCAGTATTCTAGTGTTTGAGGTTGCCTCTGCTATATGTGGAGCGGCTCCGAATTCAGTCGCCTTTATAATCGGAAGAGCAATCTGTGGAGTCGGCGCTGCTGGTATTCTCGCTGGAACTGTACGTGACCCTAGTCCTATCCTTGTTGTACCATTTGCTGACAGATGGGTCTTAGATAATGTGCATCATTCATTCCGTGCCTCTCCAAAAGCGTCCACAAATTCAGGGATTGTTCGGCGCCCTTTTCGGCATTGCCTCTATCGTGGGTCCTTTGATTGGCGGTGCCTTTGCATCTAATGTGACATGGAGATGGTGCTTTTATATAAATTTGCCCATTGGTGGCGCGGCAATGGTCTTTATTGCTTTCTGCCTCAAGATCCCTAAGGAAGATACAGCGAGAGTCTTATGGATGGAGAAGCTGCAACAATTGGATTTCTTCGGCACTACACTTCTGGTATCTGGTGTGGTCTATCTGGTATTGGCACTTCAGTGGGGAGGCCAGACCTACGCTGTAAGTTATGTGCACTATTATTTCCGACCACAACTGACAGTTTCTAGTGGAGCAATGGCCGCGTCGTGGCTTATCTGGTTCTTATGAGCGTCTTACTTCTTTCTTTTGTTACTGTTCAGGTCCTCCTTCCAAAGATAGCGACGCTCCCACTACGTATCTTTTCGCAGCGCAGCATAATTTCAGCCTTCTGGCAGACACTCTGCGTCGGCTCTAGCAACTATATATTTGGTAAAAGCACCGCACTACCCAGTAACATACCCTATTATTGACTTAATCATAGTGTACTTCCTCCCGATCTGGTTCCAAACCATCAAAGGCAGTTCGGCCGTGGAATCCGGCATCCGCCTACTACCGATGATGATATCAATGGTCGTCGGCTCAATCAGTGGTGGAATCACAAACTCCAAAATCGGATACTACACCCCACTAGCTATCATCGGATCCTGCATCATGTCCGTCGGAGCGGGCCTGCTCACCACCTTTCACGTGGACACCAGCGAGGGAAAGTGGATCGGCTATCAGATAGTTTACGGAATCGGTCTGGGCTTATGTTTTCAAGTTCCCAATCTCGCCGCTCAGACCGTTCTTCCGAAGCCTGACGTGTCATCTGGGTTAGCGCTAATGCTTTTCGGTCAGATGATCGGGGCCGCCGTCTTTGTCTCAGTTGGGGAGAATATTCTGGCCAATCAGCTCGTGAAGAGACTTTCCGGGCTGCTGGGCTTCAACTCCCATCTTGTCACCTCCGGGGGTGTCACGGAGCTGCTGAATACAATGCCGGCTGATCTGCACAACACGGTTCTCCATTCTTACAATGATTCTCTGCGGAAGGTGTTTCAGGTCGGTATGATTATTTCTTGTCTGACAGTACTAGGTGCGGCTACTCTAGAGTGGAAGAGTATCAAGAAGGGACAGCCAAAGCCCGATGCCGAGAATAAGGAGCCGGCTGGAGAGGGAAAGAGTGCAGAAGCGGAGGGCAAATAGATACCAGGGGGACTTTATCGTATTTGACCACTTGAATTGAGATTGAGATAGTCCAGTTTCTTTAGCTAGTTTTATACAATTGTAATTTAATTCCAACAAGATACTCGTTTGTATGACTGACCGTGTGGTTGAACGATCCAGAGTAGGAGGTTCTTTTATGTAGATTGTTACTATTATCTTCGCTTCATTACTAACTATCAAGAGACTCAAGGACAGGGGTTCATTTTCAAGAAGTCCAGATCGCTATGTATTCAGTATCCGATCGGAATAATTGACCGCATCTAGGTCCGTTCCTAGGTTTTCCTCAATCGGTATGAAACGGAATAAACTTGGCATGTTAGGCAGCAGGTCTGTATGAGCGTTAGAACGAAGCAGTCAAAGACAAATTGACTACTTCACTGGCGGTCCTCGACCTGGTTGTTTTCTTACTAGAACCTCTTCATTTGAAGTATTCTAATACAACCCTAACGCTATGCCGCTTCTAACTAATCCCAATCACCGTCTAACAGATCCGCAACCTTCTTTCCAGCCAAAATATCCGCTTGAATTTCCTTAATCGTCCACATCTTGAATTTATGGCCAGGAGGAAAGTTGGTATTCTCAAAATCGGTCCCCAACACCAAATGCGAAAACGCCTGCCCATACTTCTCGTAGACATACGCCTCAGGGTCGTGCTGGAATAGCCACTTAGAGAACCTGACCTTGACCTTCTCGGGATCCTTCTTCAGAACCTCATCCATGTCTACGGCACCGAGGTTCTCCGAATTGAAAAAAGACATCTTCTGCACACAGCTAACCCGCTGGTATCGGAGTAGATTGTAGATGCGGGCTCCTAGAGTGCACCACCTGGGGTGCCCCCAGAGCACGCGAGTTGCAAGCAGGCCGCCAGTGTCACGGCATCCTCGATAGCCAGTGTTCCGCCGCTGATGGAGGCAGGCACTGTGGTATGTGCCGCGTCCCCGACCTGCACCGCCCGACCACCCTTAGACGTCCACCCTTGGCGAAGACTCCGCCACAGCAACGGCCAATGCACCGTTGCGCGCTTAGGCGTGTTACGGATCAGCCCTTCGATTGCAGGATTCCAGTCTGGAACACGGTGAAGCACCTCCAGAACCTCCGCCGGGTCCACGTCCGGGTCCCATGACTCGGTCGGCTCATTCCCGCCCGGCTGGAGGAATTTATCCCGCGGCGTGAGCCCGTACGCCACAATGTCCGGCGATATAAAAAGTCCCAGATGCATGCCCGGGCCGATCCAGAACTCATGGTTTGAGCCACCCTTCTCCACAAGCTCGCCCCACCGCGCTTTGAATGCTGGATCTTGCAGCGCTAGCTCCGTCGGCAGCGCCGCTCGATACACAGACATGCCACTTGATCGCGTGGGAACGTGATCTCCCGCAATGAGCAGGTCGGAACGCGTCTTAAATGCATCGGCCGCGACGACAAGCTGCGCGACGCGGACGCTGCCATCCTCCGTGACAACGCCCGCGACATTAGCGACCTCGTCCTCGAAGTACTATTCGACGCGCTACCCATATTCGACTTTTAGGCCCACTCGGGGGACCTGACGCAGCAGCATGCGATAGAACTTCCGACGGGCCTGATGCGGGGCCACGTAGAGTAGGTCTTGTCGCTGGGCGAGATGCTCCGGGCTATTGTATCCCAAAGTGGTTGGCCCTAGGATCAGGTCACCATTATGGTGCCGGTAGTACATCGCACTGTCTGACTGATCTTCTTCGAGGTCTCGACAGATATCGGGCCAGTGGTGGAGGGTAGAGATGGCGGAAGGCCCAATGACAATGATATCTCCTATCGATTATCAATGATCAGTTATATGCCTCAGTCATCCATCCAGACCAACAACGAACCAGTATAGACAGGGCCGTGGCTTCGTTCCAGGATTCCTACCACATTGTGTCCCTTTCTCCAGCATTCAAGGGCTGTGATCAACCCAGCTAGACCTGCCCCGACAATCAGGACATTGAGGTACGTATCTGGAGATCGCTTTGGCAACTGGCTCGCGGTTGACGACCACTTCTGGGGATTGAATTCATCTTTATCCCCGCGTGAAAGATAACCATTTGACACCATTCTGTATATCTAATTTGATTATGATTCCAATTACGGGATGAGGCCATCAGTGAGGGACGGTGCAAATCATATATGTGTATGGTCTTGCGCACGAGCACAAATAGTCTGCCCGGAAGCCTAGTCGGACCGTCGGATATTTTTGTTGCTGTACCCCGGGCCATTTCTTTCTACTTCGGGAAATCTCAACATCCCGGCGTCATGGCAGGTTGTCGGCGATTTATGCCCCGAAGCCTCGTAAAAAGAAGACTATTACCTCCACGCAGTTAGCACAATCTCACTGTAGCTACCACTTATAGATTCCGGTTTGTTTAAGGAATAAATATCTTCTAAAAATACATATTTCTCAACGTCCTCCCGTTGAACCATCCAAAGGAGTGCGAAGACCTCATAGCCCTAGGAGCTGGCAATGAATATAATTTTTTTTTCTTGACCAATCTCCTTTAAATGTCCTACTATTGGTCTATCAAACTCTTCTACAAGGATTAACTGGGCTCGATAAAGTAAAGCATCTTTGACCAAGATACTAAACCACGTCTTGTTCCCCCGTACTTTCCCTTTTAGGAGAGTAGGCAATCCATCAGTTTCCCATTTTGTTTTATTGCCTATATATTGATTGTCTTTCAACATTTCTGTTTTATTATATGTTGTCTCCGGTGGCTTTGACCATCGCGGTATCGATCTCACAAAAAGTCATGATATCTGACAGCTGATCTACACATGACTGAAGTTCAATTAGAGCCGGCTTTTTAATGCGAATATAAAAGGCTCACAATGAAGCAGACCTAGTCTCCCAGTGTGACCGAACCGTGGGTATTTTACGGTTAGAGAACCCGATGGAACTCTATCTGGCAGTACATAGCACAAGTACAAAAAATAGTTTCCCTGGAAATCGAACCCAGAACCTTTCCGGAACATACGCTAGTCGCGCTTGTTAACGGAAAATCATAACCGCTAGACCAGGAAACTGTTAACAATCTACCTGGCAGTGTACAATGGATACAAGCACCTTCTCCTGCCACGGTATACTTCCTTGGACAGTTGGACAGCAGAGCGGCTGATCCTATATCGATAACTCAATCACAGCCATTTTTTATTCCCAAAGTGACTGATAAAAGTTCCACCATAGGTTTCCACGGTCGCTTTGTCAATGACCTCCAGCTGCATCCTCACACTCTCCTCCATAGTGACTGGGCCTGTGAGGTGTGGGGCGTACGATTTCAATTTGCCAGCCATTTTCCGCGTCCCCTCTGCTTCGTCTACCGTTGGTATCATGTTTGGCTTGGATACAACGCCGGGACTAATCGCCATGACAAGTATCCCTTCCGTAGCGCCAAGGGCTGCGTGGTACTTGGCCATGAGAAGGTTGGCCGCGGCCTTGGAAACGGAATATGGGGTTGCATTATCAATTGCGAAGCGGCTGACAAAATCCATGTCTGACAATAGCGTCGAGATAAGCATAACTTTTTTTCTCTCCCTTTTCGAATAAGTGGTAGGAGTGCATTGATTGTGTGTGCCACACCCTACGACATTTGTTCTGCATGAATCTAGGATGTTCTCTTCCAAGACCTCTGGGGATAAATCGACAATGGAGTTGAATGCACTGTTCGGGGTTAGGATTGCGGCGTTGTTGATCAGGATGTCTAAACTTCCACCGGTGATCTTGCTGACTTGCTCGGCAACGGTCTGTAGGGCTTTGGCGTCGGTGATGTCCGCACAGACAAGGTGCACATTGGTGAGGTTATCGTCGACCAGTCGATTTTGGGCTGTACCTTTGTTGCGGACCAAGCCAATGACAATATTTGCAGGATTGTAGGAGAGGTGCTTAAGCCAGGTGTAGCCCAACCCTCGACTGGCGCCCGTGATGAGATAGGAGGGCATGATGCGGGTCTGGATGAACAATGGACAAGTGCGGCAGATAGTTTCTTGTAGTATTTCAAGCTTTTTGATGTATTATTTTTGCATTCATTCCAGTGGAAAATCGCTGGTTGCCATTTGACTTTATCATTGGGTGATCGGGCTATTGTTATCGGGGATACGAAGTATACCGGGGCCCGGTCTTACTCGCAACTCCCAACAGTGATTGGATGGACTCAGTATTAGGAATATAAGTAAACACCCTGATCCCCGACCATTTGATGAGGTTCAATCCATACCTGGCAAGCTGTCGAGCACTAGCTCGATTATGCACTAGATTAGATGCAGTCAAAGGATACATAAGCTGATAAAAATCAACCTACCAGAGATCAGCCTTCAACTATTGAAGATGGATCTATTGTACACAGCGCCAGTGAAGGCCGTACTCACGGCTCTTGTCACAACCTTGGTACCTTTCTTGACTTATGTCGTGTTCCTATCGTATACCCCAACAGCTGACAAAAAGTCGCCCGAATTCACACCAAACACTGTCCCACTCGTGGGCTCCTGGGGTTTCTTGACCCAAAAATGGTAACCCCCTATCTTCCCTTTGCTTGTCGACCCGAGGCACTAATTAGAACATACAGGGCCTTCTGAAAAGACTGTATGGCCAAGTCCAAAAAAGGCCACTTCAGCCTTTGGCTGGGCAAGATCCATGTCGTGGGGATATCTGGCGCAGCAGCCCGCAAGGTCTTTCTCGATAACCATAACTTCGATTTTGTGCGCGGAGCTGCTCTTGTTGGCCATGGACCGGACTTTGTCCCTCCTCTTCACGAGATCTTCAACCCCAACTATCAAAACGGCAGAAGCTACTTCCAGCGTCGGTTGGTTGACTTGCAAAAATCGGAGCAGCTGGCCAAACATCTGCCCAGTGTGACGAGGGATGCTCGAGTGGCCTTTGAGGACCTTCGTAACAACCCCTCTGGAATTATGAACCCAACAGATACATGCTATAGGTTAGTCGTGCAGCAGGCTTGTCGCGTCGTGTGCAGCGATGAAATCTCAGACAACCCTAATCTGCTTGCAAAGTCCCAGGACGTCCTGACACTGCTGATGCACACTAGCAGCATCCACACAGTTGCACTTCCGTATCTGCCATCGATTGCCAAGATGAAGCGCCGATGGGGAAGATACGGGCTGAGCAATATCGTAACCCCGATCGTTAAGCGACGGTTACAGAAGGGAGCCACGCGCAGGGAGAATATTGTTCAGCATATGGTTGATGGCGGTGATTCACAAGAATGGATGGTCAACTTTTTTATCAGCATCCTGTTCATTGCCTCCGCCAATGCGGGGTATCTGTGCGGCGCTATGGTGAATATTGTCGCCCACCACCCACAATGGCAAGCCAGGATATACAGCGAGATAAAAGCTGTCGCTGAGGCGCATTCAAAGAGTTCCAAGGCACCATTAGTGGATCAACTCGACAGCATCCCGCTAGACGCGTGGGAAACTTTCTTCCCTTCCATTGACCTCTGTTTCAAGGAAGCCATTCGCATGTGGGTTGCGTTCCCAATGATCCGTCTCAACATGGCTTCGCAGTCGGTTGCGCTCCCAGGCACAGATGAGGTCATTCCTGCGGGCACATTCGCGGCCTACAACACTACCGAAGTTCACTTCAATCCAGAGCTGTACCCAGATCCATACAAGTACGACCCCGATCGATTCCGCGAAGGTCGGGAGGAGTTTAAGGAGGTTTATGGGTGTAAGTTGTGACTCATAGTTTCCGGGTTGGAATTCTATATGCTTACCTAGATAATCGGGTATAGTTGTCGGCTGGGGTCAAGGTCGCCACCCCTGCATGGGTATGCGGTGGGCCAAGATACAGTTAAATATCATGCTTGCGTATGCCCTTGCGATGTTTGAGTGGAGCGGATGCGATGAAAATGGACAGCCTAGCACTCATTTTGACCGCAAGACAGATCTAAATGCTGCGGGTCCGAGTTTACCCGTTGGACTGTTTTGCAAATATGTATCCAGGAACAAGGCTTAAGGGCCGGGAAAGCTGCAAACTGCGCTAGGAAGAGGTGTCAGGTTTATCAACTACTTTGCAAGATAAACAGTACATAGATATCTCGAATTAAACAATATTCTTGCAAAGGCACAAACATTAAGGAAGGCCGAGAATTCTTTCCATCCCCCTATACCACCAAACCAATGAATGGTCAAGAAGCTCCTATCCTTACTCAACCTGTCCTTCAACATAATCAACTCATTGACATCCCAATTTGCCCACACATACCTCTCATTCAAAAACCCACTCTCCGGGCCCGCTAACCACACCGCAAAGTGCGCAGGGAGGTTGATATCCTCCCACACCCGCGCATGCTCCGCATAATTCTCTGCCACAGACGGGGTATAAAACACACCAGGGTGGAACGAGAAAACTCGCACCGCTTCACTCTCCCTCTCCCAAGCGAAATGTTGCATCACCTGGGTAATAGCTGCCTTACTAGGCCCGTACCCAACGCGAAACGGACTTCTCGTCTGCGCCGCCGCGGATGTAATATTGATGATCGTCTTCATCCCACCCGCTGGTAACGGGGTTTCTAGGTATGCCTTGGTGGCGCCGACCTCAGTCGCTTTGACCTGTCGGTGCACGACAGCCGCACATAGTACGAGCACATCGACCGTGCCCAGCTCCTGTAGGATATTGGTCATGCGTATGCTATCCGTAATGGAAGCTTGGTAGATTAGGATTTCTGTCGAAGGGTACGCGGCTTCGAGTTCTGATTTGGCTTGGGCCTGCGGTCCTAGGGAGCGGGATATGATGGCGATGCGCGCGACGTTGGCTTGTGCGAATGCTTTGCAGATGCTGTGGCCGACGCCTGAAGAGCCGCCAATGACGAGGATAGTCTTGCCAGCGCCGTTGAAGCCATGGTGTTGGGAGATGCGGTCATAGGTTTGCGAGTGATATGTCACGGTTGGACGAGGAAAAGACTCCAATTTGGACATCTTTTCTTTCTGTGGCCTGGTGGGAATAATAGATTGACTAGGATACCTAGACAGGGGATGTATAGCACTCTGTGGCCTTCGGATTCCGACTCACTATACCCGGGCTAAGTCTGAGCACGGATAACATGATTCGTCTTTGTCCCGATTCATCACCCCTTTATTTCTGAGGTTTCGGGTGCTTAGATTGGCCAAAGCACAAAGAAATATAGCTGGACATGATGCCTGAGATCTCTCCGATACACCTGGGTATCAACAATAGCAACGATACCCGCTACTCCCGATACTACAATAAACATTAAATTCTTTTTCCACAGGCTCCAGAATACGGACATTGGATATTGACTCCTATTTTGTGAAGAATATATACGCCCCAAGAACAACAGTCATGACTAAAACAGATTTAGACACGAGACTTGAGACTCCCTGGGAATCACTCGGAAACTCCAAGCCGTCACGCACAGCTCCATCATTAATCCATTCCTCGATCCATCCAACGGTCATTCTAGATGTTGTTAGTTCAAACTATTCTTCCCGGGTAGACCTGCTGTATATACTGGCTCCGCTTTGTATCTGCAAAGTTCTCGTAGTCGCCAAACAAATGCTCTTTATAATACGGATCCTCCTTCATCATCCTGTAGTGTTCAACACTCTCAAACACTACCTGACTGAAACAATCATACTCGGCAATATTCGACATTTGGCGATCGTAAATCCAGTTCATCATCAGACGAGTTTGCGCAGGATTGTGAATCTACATGGCTTTAGTCCCCATCCAAAAATAAGTCCTAAAGAAGGTTTGTTATTGGTCACATACCACTGTCCATCGTTTGACACCATACTTAACCATGAGATCTTTCGTCAGGGGTGCCGAGACTTGGACCATATGCCGACGATATGCTTCTTCGCTCATCCCCGGCTTTCGATAGCCCAGGATGGTCAGACAAAGATACCGGCTGGGTGGAAGACCGGCCGATTCTGTTCCAATTGTTGTAGCCATATTTCTGGTCGTATGATTCTTTCAATGTCTTTGCGAATAATGTACTTAAAATAACCCAAATATATAGATGGGTCGGTGTATTTGTGTAGTTCGGGTTCCGGGTCTCACTGCCCGCGTTCTCATTTTCCGATGTAGGTTGCATGATAATATCCTGAAGTTTCTTGGTAGTATATAGATCTCAAACCAAAATTGAAGGCAAAATTAACAACTGCAAGAAACAGACAACACAACATGGGCTCCATCGAAACTGCCACATCAATCCCACAGATCGGCTTGTCCAACGAGCACGTCGGCATCCTAGGCGATACGCTCGTCGACAGTGCCTCAATTCAGGAAGCCAACCGTCTGCTCCAAAAGAACCACAAAGAATGACACATGTTCTTCCGCGATCGGGCGGGCCACAATTACATCGTACACCCCATCCTCACCTGTCTAGCCCTGGGTGGCGCGCCTGAAGACATCCAGCGCGCCTACTATGACGGCGTGGGCATTCAGCGCCCGATTCCCGAAGTCGACACGGTGACCGTCGATAAACTTGCCGATGAGGAATTCTTCTATCAAACACTGGGAACGATCACGCAGTACACCTCCTTCCTCGTCTTCTTCCAGCATCATATGGAGAAGCACGGCTGCAAGGAAACCGTAAACAAGTACGTCTTCTCGCGCAGCAACGTAGCCGAGAAGACGCTCGCCAGGCTCTACGAGGGCGCCTACCACCCCATCATACACCTTGGCCTAGGTATCGAATTCCAGCAACCCGGCATCATCGCCGAAGCCCTTGCGCAAGCTGCTGCCCACGACGACAGCCACATCAGCACACTTTTCGAAGCATGTGAAGCGCAGGCAGGCATTGCCTACCCACCTGCGAACCCTAAGTCGCTCATTCAGCTCCTCAATGAGACACGCGCCAACGAGACTATCCGCACCGCTCCGCGCTGGGAGGATTTTGGGAACAAGATGCGCGACGGCGTTGTCGGCCGCGCAAATTTGGAAATGGCATATATAGCCTCTCAGTTCATTGTCAAACCCGAGGACTTGGAACGTCGCACGGCAGAAATGAATAGTGTATGTGCATATATGGCTGGTGCAAGCCAGCGCCCGGCCCGGAAGAGGAAGATCGACTTCTTCTACATGCACACGCTCACCAGTTCGATCTTCTTCAGTGTGCTCATCAAGCAAGATTGGATTAAAATTGAGGACCGGGTCCGGCTGGTCGAGTGGAAGGGGAGGCTGGATCTGGCCTGGTATGTTGTGAGTGGCTCGGCGGAGTTGTATGAGGACGCGGTGACGGGGTACCACAATGATTTCAGTGCGGAGATGGGGTGGAAGGAACTTTATGCCGCCGTCAATAAAGAGCACGATGATGGGCATGTGGCTAAGATGATCCACGCGTTGAAGAATGGACAGGAAGCGTCGCGTCCATTTGAGGAAAAGCATCCCGATATGTTTCTCGTCAAGGGTGAAATGTGGTTGAAGATCGCGCGGATGGCATTGGATACCACCAAGGACTGGCAAACAGATCAGAAGTTTGTCAACTTTACAGGCTTTGATATGGGATGGAAGATTCGCCCTGATCTTGCTTAGTGTATTGAATCAAGCGGTTTTCTAGTCAAGTACTATTTAAATATGTAAGCATATTTACGTATGAAGATCGGTTTCGCGCTCATTGTTTAAATTATACTGGTTTCGAACAATAAAGGCTATACAAAACAATCATTCCATAGCTAACTCAGCCCAGTAGAAGACAAATACGCATGTAGAAATGGAAAGAAATGCCTGACCAGCCCGGTCGCAAGACACAAGGGCGTACCCGAAGAGAACTTGGCCGACCCATTCGTGTTCACCACACTAACGTTCTTCATTTCATACTTACCCTCCTTGTCGTTGGCCGCTTCGATCATTCCCGCCGCTAAATCCAGATACGAAACGAACGATTCATCATGGTCAGGTTGAGCTCATGACCCCGTTGCACATCAAACGCCAACCCACCCGGCTTGATGAAAATCGTCGACACCAAATCCTCTTGCTGCCGAAGATAGACCTCCGTTCTGCGCAGATCCTCGTATACATGCGAGGCTGCCGTGCGGAGGATGGGACGGAATCACCACGGCATGTGCCGGCTCAGATGGTCGTCGATTGTCCCCGAGGAGAGGAGGAGGATCTTGGGGATTGCGCCGAGCTGGCCATGAACCTTCAGTTTCTCAATCGCAGAAATGATACTCTTCGCTGTGTCCAGACCGACATGGCAGCCAGGGATATTGTCGTTTGTCGTTACCACGTGGAAGATAGCGCGGGTGTCGCGGATGCATTCGGCCAGAAGATCGATATCGTAGATGCTACCTTCAAAATATTCACGCACTTGTTATCGGTGATTGTTGGGACCTTTTGAATCAGTTTGGTCATGCTACGGCAGTAGGCATTGACTTTTGCATCTTCGGTTTGCAGGAGGTTGTCGATGAGAGCAGTGCCGCAATTTCCTGTAGCGCCGAGGATAGCGTAGGTGGGCATAATGAACAGAAGCACTATAGATTGGTCGGCGCGTTTTCTTTCTGCCTGTCCTTCGACAGGTCCGTAATTTTATCAATCATATTTCTTCCCCGACTATGCGATTCGGGTTTCGGACATGGATGCAAAGTATGAGAATCGTCGGGATATAGTACGCCGTGGGGTAGTTCGGGGAGTAGCTTGTCCGATTCTTTGTTATACTTATACTCGCATTATCAATCAGGGGAAAATCCAGGAAAAGCGGCCAGGTTTAATGCCCCTCGGGTAGTACAGTGTCCGAGCAAGTTTACCCAACAGTAACAGACTGGCTATTGACAGCTCGGGGGTTAGCATGTCCGGCGGCCTTCCAGTGGGGCGATCCGCCTTAGTGTTATTGGTTGGATGCTTCCGAGATCCAAACTTGGCGGCGCCACAGATCCACCTGTACCACATTATGGCAAGCCAATTTCTGTATACCAATGTACAACATAGAGGACTAGGAAGTCCATTTTGGAATCTGGCTGCCTGCAAGCACTCACTGTATAATAGGAGGAGAATCAGTATGACTTTACATCCTCATAAATTACCAATCCTACAGTCTTTCTTACTACAATACTATTAACTCGCCCCAATCAAACGTTTGTCTGAACTTCAAGCATGTCCATCCGAGCTCTCAACCAGAACTTGCCCTCCTTGAACACTGCCACAAACGCAGAAGAGCAGGGCCCCTCTCGCCCTTTATTCCCTGCCCATGGTGCAGGTGACCATCCTTATCCCAACCCGTGGTCTGTAAAGTCTGGCAACGGTGATGTCGGTCGTCCAGGCCATCCCTACCCATCTCCGTGGGCGCAAGCCGACGATGAAGGTCAAGGTAGCGAAACCAACGACGAAACCGGTGACCTCATTACCTCTCGCAGGCCATATCCGCACCCAGGCCCCGCGGAAGGTCACCCACCATACACCTTTCCTGGTCCCTCTGAAGGCCGCAAACCATACCCTTTCCCGGGCTACGCTCAGCAGCCGCACACCTACCCTGGTCCTCTTCCATGGCACCAGCCACACGCCTATCCAGGGCCTAGGGAGGGTAGAAAGCCATACCCTTCCCCCTGGGATGACGACAAGACCAAGCCCTCTCCTCGCAAGCCCTACCCCTCCCCATGGGAAGAGGATGACAAGCACAAGCCGTCCGCTCCTCGTCAACCGTATCAGTTGCCTGGTGGGTCGCATAGCGCGGCTCTATTCCCCCAACAACCGTACAAACACCCAGGCAACCCCCACAGTGCGACTAACTTCCCTCAGCCATACCCATTCCCTGGCAGCCAACACGGAGGACACGGTAAAGAAGGATGGGGCGGACACGCCTCCTTCGGCCAGCCACATTTCGGTGGCCCTTCATCTGCCAGGTTCGGGCGAGGGGGCTTCGAAGCTCCCCACATGTCCCACGGCCCCTGGGCATTCAGTCAACAAGACCCCTTCACATTTCCGTCCACTGGATCCGACAAATACAAGCCCGAAGTTGATGTATTCGACACCCCTGAGACATTTCTGATTCACATGCCGCTTCCTGGCACCAAGAAGGAAGATATCGAAGTCAACTGGGACCCGAAGGTGGTGGAACTCAGTATCACTGGAGTGATCAGCCGACCTGGCTCTGAGGACCTGGTCAAGACGATTGCGCTGGATGAGCGGAAGGTTGGGGCATTTGAGCGCAAGGTGCGATTGGGGAACCCAGCGAATCCGCACAAGGTAGATGGGGATGCTATTTCGGCCAAGTTGGAGGATGGAGTTCTTGTTGTTGAGGTGCCGAAGACGGAGCCAGATGATGTTGAGGTTAAGAAGGTTGAAGTTGAGTGATTGCTGGTTGGAGGTCGCATGGGGCTTTCAGGTAGATAGGACAGTAATTGTACAATATTTTCAGTATTTTTGCGTTTACTTACCTTGTGCAACCATTTGAAGCATAAGGTATCAAATATCTTAGGGCTTCTGTACGTAACATAACCAAGCTGTTGTAACTCACCCGCTATATGATATATATTTCGTATTCACTGCTGATTTTGGTTACAGAAATGTTGTGCATGGGTCAGTATATTAAGGGACTTGGATATAACTAAGATTACTCTAACTAGTTAACGTATTTCACAAGTGAGCCGCCCACACAAGCGAGCCGCCCACCTCCCCCAAAACACGTCCATGAATTAGCACTTAATTAATTCAACCACCCACCATGCCACCAATTCGCTCTAGAAGCTCTCGAAATTCAGTAGAGGAAGAGGGTAGGATTTTATTAGCTATCTAGGCTTTTAAGAATAAAGAAATCTCTTCAATTCGTGAAGTGGCACGCGTTTTTAATATACCGCGTACAACTTTACGCGATCGCCTCTCCGGCCACACTGAACGAAGCACTATACGCGCAAATTCACATAAATTGACAGAAATAGAAGAGGAATCTCTTCGAAAATGGATTGTTTCTATGGATTCTCGTGGAGTAGCTCCCCGTCCTACCACTGTACGAGAAATGGCGAATCTTTTACTCCGATAACGTGGAATAACCCCGGCTCCTTTAGTCGGCGAAAACTGGGTTACGAATTTCATAAAACGATACCCTGATCTCTCCTCCCGATTTTCGAGACGCTATAACTACGAACGTGCTAAATGTGAAGACCCAAAAATCATTCGTGAATGGTTCGATCTCGTTTAAAAAACTATCCTTTAATTTGGGATTGACCCTGATGACGTTTATAACTTCGATGAGACTGGTTTCGCGATGGGGTTAATTTCTATAGCGAAGGTGATAACGAGGAGCGAATTCTACGGCCGGCGCTCGCTTTTATAACCTAGAAATCGTGAATGGGTGACTGTTGTTGAGTGTACGAATTCGTCTGGCTAGGCGCTTCCTCTGTGTGTGATTTTTAAAGGCAAAGTCTACGTGGAATCATGGTTCGAAGGCCCACCAAACGACTGGCGAATTGAAGTTAGTCCTAATGGTTGGACTTCGGATGAAATAGGAGTTCGCTGGCTTGAAAAGCTCTTTATTCCTAGCACTTCTCTACGTACGAAGGGGGGGTATAGGCTTCTAGTTCTTAACGGACATGGAAGCTATTTAACCCCTCAATTCGATGAAATTTGCGAGAAAAATAAGGTTGTACCAATCTATATGCCTCCGCACTAGACCTCATTAAAAACATTTAGAGGGCCGGCATCTCCCGCCCTCCGCCCGACCCTCGCGGGCGGAGGGCGGCCCTCATCGGCCCTCATTTACATAAAAAAGGGTTATGATAATATTATATTTTAAGGATGGTTCTCTTAGTTCTGTGCTTTTTTTATACTATGCGACCGTAGGGAAGCGGTACTTGATGTGGTAGAAGTAATCAGTCTGTATCGTAGTAGAAATATATATTATAGATATATATCTATACGTATGATATTGCTTAAAAGAAAATATTTTGATTCTATACTTTGGATATAAGAGAATTATATTCAGACTAGTTTAGAAGGGTTATAAAATGGCATAATATATTATCACTTTTCTGACCTCGGTCAGAAACATAAGGTAGAAACATGAGGTTTAGAAAGCTTTATACAATAACCGGACTGGGTACCCTAGTCCCATCTCTTGGCACTCCCATGGGACCAAATGGTGGGAGTTGGCAAGGTCTAGGCCTAGTGCTGCCGCAGCACTGGTGCTGCGGGACTTGTCAAGGCCTAATCCGGGTTATAGTGATCCTAGACGTTCTTTTGCATTGCATATAACTACACCTTCGCAAACTAGGTGGGCTATTACGGTATATCTTTCAGTTTTTCGCCCTTCATGGCGGAGAGGATTGATACTACCTCTATTGCTAGATGCTTCAATATTTTGATATAAATCAAGGGATAGCTTAGGTAGCTTCGGGGATGGTTGCAAGACAACTTCTAGCTGCGTGCTAGATACTATATACCGATATAGTAGTCTTATTCAGTGCGAACCGGGCTCATAACTGTTGGAGTATTCCGTCTTGTGTAATGTATGGGTCCAATCAATGGTATTCAACTCTCTGTATTTCTGTATCTACTATTCTGGCAATTTATACTATCTGGATTACATAAGGAATATTACTGCATATTTAGGATTAATAAATCCTCCGGTATACCGGTGTATCTGCGCCGACACCAGTTTGACCTTTCGGGCAAACTTTCAGGATGGATACAACGCGTCGACTCCACATTTGCGTGATACCTGCCTGACTTGGTCTCGTTAGTACTTGAAGATTCGGCCCCTCTCCAAATCATCCATTAAGTACAGTCACAGTGTGGAGGATCATCATCTCAGGTTCTTCACTCGCAAAGCCCCTCTTCCTTAATCCAATCAAACCGCCCGCTGTGCAAGGTATGTTGCGTGATCTTCATTGTCTTTCGGTACATTCGATACTCAGAATTGATCTACAATATGTACCGTATATGTTGTCTAACCTCGCCATGAAATGGGATGTTTTTGATGTTAGAGTGAAATACCCGTTGATAGGGAGGAACTGAATTGCCATTACTGTATCTTAGTTTTATCACCTTAGTCTTCCCGCCATATGTAATTTCAAATGTTGCTTAGTCCTAATCAATGTTCAAAATCAGTGCCTTCATCCAGTTGCTCCCAATTCTTAGGGCGGTACATGCAATTTTTGAGCACGATTGGTAGTTCAACAATCTTGGACTTTTTTTGATAAGGCTGCAAACCGCCGATGCGTACTACATCATATTACTTTGTTTAATGAATGACTTTCAACTGGGGCCAGCGCTTATTCATTTGCCTATATAGGTAGGGTTTCTGTCTCATTGCCATAACAAGTGATGAATAATTAAACATAGCTTGATTTCTTCAACTTTTGTATAAAGGAGCGCTTCTATTATGAGAGAAATGGTTAATGAAAGTCGAATTCATGTTTCTGAATATTACAGGCCCCACCGCTCGTGCAATGTTCTTGTTACAATACCTTTCGTGATCTTGCAACAAGCGAAGTCAAATGTAGATTAGCGTGTTCAGAATAGAGTTCACGAAAGAGTTCAAGAGAGTAATAAGGTGAAACTGATTTCGATCGCGTCTGTACAGTATCGAGACTGTTACAAGAATATTGATATTCCGGGTAGGGACACCCCAACTTTTGTTACGGGCACCCCATATTATATAATCAATGTGATTGTATAATATATTATATCATGTGATCTGTATTAGAATTACCATAGCAATCTCATTCTAAATGCCTATACTATAGTCAGGTATAAATCCTCTGGTTCTAGAGGACATATCAGAGCATCTTCCACTCCTAAAGCCCCTGGTTCCATTACCAAAGCCTAAGAATCCTGTGATATAACATTTAGGATGATAGACTAAGATTTTGCCATGCTTATCCTGATACACAATCATGAGCCCTAGCTCTCGTAATCCTCGCACCCAACTCCGATTAGCCCCGCATTCAGACGGCTCTGATGATTGTCCCACCTTTGACGAGATTCTTTCAAAATTTCAGGGGCTCTGTTCAATATGGACCCCCTTTCTATCATTTCAGCGGTAGAACTCTGCTTCAAGTGAGTGACAGATTAAATCGGACTTCTCAAACTAACCATATGTCAGATATGGCACATATCTGGTTCAAATATGCAATGACTTTGCAAACGCCAAAGGGGATTATGCAGAGAAATTCCTCCGTGTGGAAACCTACTGGATGAGAACGGAGCTCCAGCTGAAGGTGGTGCAGAGTATTGCCCCCGAGCTTAGTGAGAAGCATCGGAGGATACAGCACCAGACGATTGCAATGCTAGCCACCAAGCTGGAGATTGCTGTCAACAATCTTCAGTCCATCGTCAAGCGTCATCCTGTCGGGAAGCAAGAACTGGGTGTACGTCGGTTGAAGTATGTTCTCACGAAGGAAAAGATCGACAGCACCATCGAGGATCTCAAAGAATGGCAGTCACTATTCGATCCATCGTGGTATTTGATTATGAAGCTTGGAGACAAGAAAGTCGATTCTGGCCTGAGCACAAACCAAAAAACTTCAGTTATAGACTTCAAAGACCCAATAGCTCCTGCGCAGTCCCTCAGAAGAGTCCTGAATCCGACAAACCCCAACGCTCCACCTGTTCGCCTCTCACCCGATTTTCTGACTTCCATTAACCCACAAAAAATACCATTTTGTTCAGCCGAGGCAGGCCGGAGACCAGAGAATGGGCAATCACTTATTGTGGAACGAGTCACACCTCTTCCTGGGGCCAATGTCGGGGACATGAGCAAAGATATACGAGATCTCGCCAGACGGCTGTCTGGGTCCGATGCCATCGAATTCGGTCTCCTTAGCTGCAAAGGATACATCCAGAACCGCAAGCCTGGGTCTTTTCGATCTACGCCAGATTCATTTACCATTATATTCCGAATGCCCGCACAACATGTTCAACCTCGCTCTCTCCGAGGTTGTTTCCAGGATATGCACCATACCCACTCACTCTCCAATCGATTCAAGTTAGCGAACGAGCTTGCAAAAGCGGTGAGTTCTGTTCACTTGTTTGGTTTTGTTCACAAAAACATACGACCAGAGACAATCCTACTCTTCGGAAGTGATGAGTCCTCGATTGGATCTGCCTTCCTGATTGGATTTGACAGCTTCCGCATGGCCTCTGGTAAAACCTTGCGCAAAGGCGAAGCTTCGTGGGAACGATGCCTTTACCAGCACCCCGACCGCATAGGAATGGTTTCCTCCAAAGATTATATCATGCAGCACGATATCTACAGTCTTGGTGTATGCTTATTAGAGCTGGGATTGTGGGAGTCTTTCGTGTCATACGATGATTTGACTCCTGAAAGCAATGGCAATGCTCCAACGTCTACTCGCGCCTCTATTCTGGGAATGGATCAAGGGTTATATTTCCAGAAGCATCTTCTCTTCTTGGCGCAGGGTGAACTACGGAAGCGAATGGGGACCAAATATTCCGAAGTCGTTGTCACTTGTTTGACATGTTTGGACCCTGAAAATGTTGACTTCGGAGAGGAAGCGGATTTTGAAGATGATGATGGCATAGAAGTGGGCGTGAGGTATATCGAGAAGGTATGTTTTTTCGACCCAAATCTCACGGAAAATCGATCTCTGACACATCGGAAAAGGTAACGATGCGACTAAATAGTATGTGCGTCTAACTTAATAGTTTCAATATAAGGGAGACACATGTCATTTTATTATGACCTTGCACCACCCCACAAATTTTATACTTTCTTAACCCTCCAGAGTTTAAGCATGCCATCGTACCCAGAATAACCTGCCACCATGTTTCCATCGGGGGAAACACCAAGTCATCTAGAGCGCCGTCTTTACTAGGATATTAACCAATTTTGAGAGGCATTGCGAGTCCGAAAGCCCCGTTTCCAAGTCGATGAACCCGCCAGAGAGCAATTTTCCATATTGTATTTCCCGACAGTGTTCCCTGAGGGCGCACACAGGTTGCTAGAAAAAGTCCGTCCGGAGAAAAAGCCAAAGCACCGACTTTGGGAAATTATGTTATAACTTCGAACCAATGATTTGGACAGTTCGCATAGCCCACCTCCACCTGGCAAGGAATGAGATTGGGACCAGATGATGTTAGCCCCACCTTAGTATAGGCACATAGTAAGCTAGATATCTTCCGTCTGGGGAGAATTTCCCGAGTGTTGATGATGATGTAACGGATGGTTGAGGCGAAGAAGCGAAAAGTTGCCTGGTAACAAGGTCTTGCATTCACACTCGAGAATCACAACGATAAATCAGTCGCGGGAAAATGGGAGAAAAGCTTAGAGACACATCATTGGAAGATGGGTGTATGAAGTTGAACAGCTGTTGAGCTGAACGAACATTCCAAACTTCGACTTGGTTGGCAGACGAACAAGCAACTAGGCTGCCATCTGGTGAGATTGCAACGCATTGAACCCTGGGAAACACGTTGAAACATATGTAAGGGCGTAATTCGTTCAAATCATCGAAAAGCCAGATCATCAGCTTGGTCCCACCCGTCACTAGATATCTGTGATCTGGAGAAAAAGCAACAACATGGACCTCTTTATCATGGTACATTGCCCAGGAAGTTACTGTTCCGGCTTGAGTATCCGCAATGGTTATTGTGTGCCATCAGGAACAAAGACACTGTGACCGCCGGGGTGGAAAGCGACCTGACTCAAAGTGACGTTGTAGACGGGAACCACCGTTCGGCCCAACCGAATATCGACACCATGGGAGCCAGTATTGTTGCTTGGGGCTGCAGATTATATCATTAGCAAACCCGAATTAACTGACCCCTTGGGTTGATTAGGTTTTCTCACCAACATCAATAATCTTTCGCGCCGGAGAAGGCGGTCTTTGTACTCTCTGGTGCCGGAGAAGGTGGTTTTGTACTCTGTCGCGCTAAAGAGGATGGTGGTGTAAACCACGACGCAAAGCGTTCCGTCAAGGAAGTTACTGTAGACGGATCTCGCGTGTATGGAGAAGGGCTCAGTTTTGAGTGTATCCATGCGTGCGAAATAGCCATAGTAGCCATCATTCGGTCCTTTGGGATAGGACACATAAGTGAGGTGATAAATTCAACGCTTAGTGCACTAGATTTAGAAACTGATCAATCTGTCTCACATAGCTGAATAGGGATTCGACGTGCGCGAATGCCATTGCTTTGGTAAGAAGTCCACACACGATTTGACCAAGGGCCCAGATATCAGAGGCAAAAGGGGTATCGCACTTAGTAAAGTCGTACAGCTCGGGGACTATACAGCCTAGTGTTCCACGTAGGGCTGTAGAAACACCAGTGGCTTCTTCTATGCGCTTGCTGATACCGAAGTCGGAGATCTTGATCAACCATTCATCTGGTTTGTGTGATTGTATCAGAATGTTCTGCCATACAGATATTAGACTTGATCATGATCATCCAGGAAATACACACTGACGTTTGGCTTTTAATTTAGATGAGCAAAGCCATTATCGTGCATCATGGTAAGACCATCTAGAATTTGATAGGTGATCTCTTGGGCCTGGGCCTCTGGAAGTGGTGGCCTGTTGTGCAGATATGCCGAGAGGTCGCCTACCTCGAGGTATTCCATTGCGATTAACAGATATTCTGGGCTGTCATACCACCCAAGCGACTTGATGAAGCATCGTTCATACTACCAAGAACATGTCAATGCACCTGAACTTCCTAGCATCCATAGATAGACTGCTTATGCAACGAACCCTCGGTTGTGAGAATTTGGCAATAGCCTCGAGCTCACGATTATAATCAATGGCGCCTAATCCCCCGTTGATATCAATTTGCTTCACCGCTCGGACTTTCCGACCCGATCGAGCGCCTTGAGTGCATTCTTCCAGCCATACATTTCCGTACGCACCCTTTCCCACTCTCTTTTGCCGTTTCCAATGCTCTACCTTGGTAACAAGCCGGCGCCTTGATTTCTGTTCCGGTTCGTGGTATGAATGGACAGTTTCGACAGTGCAATCTGGTAGGTAATATGTCTCCAGCTTGGAATCACGAACCAAATCTGGGATACTGGCCATCTATGGCGGTTTATTGGATTTTAGTTTTTGACAAGGGCAGTGCTTGTTTCACATATGGGAGCTACTCTGTATAGTGTGTTGTTGGCCATCTAGACGGAATGATGTAGAAGGTGAGATTTAGGGTCAAGCGCGGGTTATCAGCTTCACTCATCCTATCAGGTGACATTTTTCAACGGTGGAGCGGGATCCAATGGTTTGGGACAAAAGCGACAGGGAAGTTGATGGGCCACGGGCGCCGGGGGAGGGTACGCTAGCCAAAAGATCCATGGGATTTGTCCGGCTATATTTAAGGTTAAAATAAATATCAATACTACTACATCCATGGATAGTATCACCATGGACCTTTCAGAAATTAATTCAAAAATAATAGTTTGATTATGCACTAGAATATGTCACTTTTTATCCCATAAAGAAGGCTTGTGGTGAGGGTAAATTTTACCAGACCTCCGAAAAATGCTCCCTAGCCTATTACTTAGTATGGATGATAAATAATATCACGAAAGGAAAGAAATACTGCATACTGTATATCTTCCCTGCTACCTGCGATCACATACTATAGCCTTAGATCACATTGAAGCGATCTGGGTAGACTACAACATTGGAGTGCTTATCACCTCAATAGCACAGATCATCGAGTAAAGCTTTTTTCACATTCAATTTACACACCCCCTTACTACCTGGATGCATTCATATGGTAACTTCAGCCATTCAAGTCCCTGGTGTGGCCAGTGGGGATTTGAAATTAAAGAATGTATAGCAGTTACCGGATCTTAAGATTTTAATAACTTGGCCGAGCTGAAGTCACACAGATGGTCCCCTACAGAAAATGGGTTGGTCTCCCCTGTTCCGTGCCCGAAATGCCAAACAAGAAATGAAACATTGAAGAGACACATGTCCCCACTTTTTAATCTTGTGTCAACCATTCATTCAATTTCGCCCAGCCTACATCAATGGAGAAGATGTCAAGTGATCCCCCACAGCAGGAACTCTTAAATGATGGACTCGATGAAGGGGATTCGCCATCTCGGCGTCCGGCCAGCACCTGGACGGTGGTCTCTCTCACTATTGTGCTCTGTCTAGGGATTCTCTGCATGTAATTCGTAAGTGAAATATTGTAGAAAGTAGCCAACGGCCAAAAGAATGTTCCATTATGGCTGACTTGCCCAGGATGTCACAATTATCACATCCGCAATTCCTCGCATCACTGATCAGCCTAACTCACTAAGCGATGTGGGTTGGTACGGCAGTTCCTTTCTCTTTAAAAACTGTGCCACTACCCTCGCCTTTGGCAAATTATATACATTCTACTCCACAAAATGGGCATATCCTTCCGCCCTATTTCTATTTGAAGTCGGTTCTCTTGTCTGTGGAACTACTCCGACCTCTATTGGCTTGATTCTGGGTGAATTTATCGCATGCGTGGGTCCTGGGAGTATCTTCTCCGGGAGTTTCTTGATTATCGCCCAGGCTATCCCTCTGCATCGTCCCAATCATCACGGCCATGCTTGGTGCTACATACGGTATTGCTAATGCCGCTGGTCCCCCGTAAGTTAAACCCGTTGCCTTTTCCCCCTGTCTTCTAACCGAACTAGATTGGGAGGTGCGTTAATAGAACATGTCTCTTGGCGTTGGTGCTTCTGTATCAGCTTGCCATTCGGTGCTGTTACTAATATCTTCGTCCTACTTTTCTTCTATACTCCTGATGCAGTTAAGAGGCGCCCTGACTTACGAAAAATGCCGGACGAACTGGATCCTCTAGGTACATTCTTTTTCCTACCTACCATCGTTTGTCTTCTTCTGGCCCTCTAATGGGGTGGTACCTAATACGCTTGGAATAACTCGCGTATTATCGCTCTGTTCGTGTGCAGCGGTGTTCTCCTAATCGCCTTTGTGGCTGTTTAGATCTGCAAGAATAAGAAGGCCACACTTCCACAGCGCATCGTCTGCAATCGAAATATCTAGTCGGCAGCCTGGTTTGCTATTACTCTTAACAGCGCTTACTTTACATTCGGCTACTATATATGTCGAGCCCTAAGCAGTTCTGTGTTCGCCAAAACTAACTTTCTAGCTTCCTATCTGGTTCTAGGCAGTTAAGGCGACCGGGGCCACCAAATTAGGTATAATAAACTTGCCGAGTATTATCGCAGTCGTTCCCGTCCCTGTTGTAACCGGTACTTTCGTCACCATTTTCCGCTATTACAACCGTATTATTAGACTGCGGCACGATCCGCAATATCCGCGGATATCCACAATCCATATCCGCAAACTGCGGATATGGATATTTTTTGATATCCAAGATCCGCAGCCTTGCGGATTTGGATATGGACCTGATATCCATTGGATATTTGCGGATATCCAATGGATATCAAACAATACAAACATGCCTAGACTCGTGACCTCGAGGGGTGTGCATTAATTTTATGTTTTCCTCCGTATTTTTCGTGTAATGGTATGTCATGTCAAAGAATTAAAATCTGGATCTTTTTGGGTTGTATGAATTTAAATCTTCTTATTCATTTATATATACTATTTACAGATCTAACTGGAAGCCATCTGGTAACCTTGGCTGTTTTCGAATCCGCCCTAAACGACCTGGCATACTCCCATCGACCGGCATCTCTGGAAGATCATCATCCTCTTCAACCACCTCGCATGGTCATTTTTGAGGTTGTTTTCCTTTTGCCCGACTACCTCGCTTAGCAATATCATCATCCGAGTCATGATCACCGCTCTCAGTGTGCTGGGTAGCCTCGAGTCCAGTCTCCTGATCCTCCTCCTCATTATCACTGATAGGCTCTAAGACCTCAAGCTGTGGTAATGATCTCCGGGTTTGATCTAGCAAAGCAGCTTCACCTTGGGATAGGTGCTCTTTGATAATCCCTAGCTCCTCTTGCCGAAGATCAAAGTTGGTAGCAAACTGATGTAGCATCAGGCCACGGATTGTACTCGGCTTCAATTGACCACGACGGTAATGACAGATATCACGAACACAGTTGAATAGTCGTTCAACACCAGCACCACTAGCAGGGATAGATAGAATGTCCCTTGCTATCCTAGCCAGGGTTGGGAAGCTCTTCTCATGTTCCTTCCAGAAAAGTCGAGGTTTCTGTCGCTCAATTCCACGAGCAAGATATCGCGCAATCTCGTCGTCATCTGGTTTTGCAAGCTCCTCTAATAGCTGGTTCTGGGATGCACAAGCAGCATCAAGATCACAGTCATCATTCTCATCGATAGCTACTCCAGAAGTCTCCAATGCTGCTAGGCCATCAGTATCATGCGTAAGCATCTTCCTATATCGATCAAACTCTCGGCTCAGGACCTCTTGATAACGATTCATATAATCAATATCGCCCTGCCAATCAGGCGAGGAAAAGTACCGGAGCTTCTTTGATGGGGAGAAGATTGTTGCCAGAGCGTAGATATCACCATAAGGCTCATACTCGGTGGCAGTGTAGTACTTGGAGAGCTTTTTCTTTGCTGTTTGGAGTGCCCGCAACATCCGTTTCTTCCAGATCATACCTTTATTCTTAAGCTTCGCCTCGGCTGCATCGAGATGAGAGAAAAGCTTATTGTAGATACTGTAGATATTGTGTGCGGTAATATCCTTTGTCTTTGACAGCATCATGGTGAAATCAAAGAAGGGCTTTGTCAGAAGAAGAAGATACTCGACTTGACGCCACTCTTCTTGATCGAGCTTGAAATAAAGATATTGATGATCAGTACAATACTGATCATAGAATGGCTGGAGCTTCTTGGCCCGGTTGAGCATCAGAAATACTGAATTCCATCGTGTCCGAACATCTTGGATCGGAATCAATGCAGGCTCCGGCTGAAGGGCCATAAATGCCTCCCGACGTTGTGGGCTTGCATTAATGAAGACTGCTAGTCCTCGGATCTTCCATACTTTTATTAGTCTAGCTATACGGATCTAGGGGTAGAAGACATACCTTTTTCAATGTATCTGTGATCTGGATACTACCGGAGGTATTGCGCTTATTCTGGAAGGAGTGGGTTTTTTCCTCAGACCACTCTAACTCGATCTCCTTATTGCTTGGTACTGCCTTAAGCTTCCCAAGAAGCTCATTCAGACTCAGCTGGATCACATGCGCGATGCATGGGACGCGGAAGATGGAGAGATCTGATGAATGCTGAGACTGAAGGTGGTCCTGGATACTCTGCATCAAAGTATTGTTATTGGTTGCGTTGTCTGTAGTCACTGGCAGGACACGATCTGAGATACCATGCTCTGTAAGGATCTGGGTCACAGTTTTACTGAGATTTTCACCAGTATGGGAGCCATAGAGAGGCTCAAAGCCTAGAAGAACCTCACAGTAATCCCAGTTATGATCGATAAAGTAACCAGTGATAGCCATAAAGGCCTGCTGGAAAGGAGAAGTCCAGCAATCCAAGGCTATTGATAGCCGACACCCCTCTGGAAGTCTCTGTAGAATCCCCTTCTGGTTATTCTGGATTGTTATATCGAGATGACGTCGAATGGTTCGTGCCGATGGAATTGTAAGTTTAGTGGATGATTGTTGAGCAACCTCTAACATGCGGTGGAATTGGGGGTGTTCGATCACTCGAAAGGGCAGATGTGCAGTCGAAATGAATTTCAGAATAGCATCGGAGAGGCGATCTTGGGTGAATGATGTACTAGTGGTACCTGGCTAGATCAAAGTACTCAATGTTAGCTGCTAAATTATAAAGAACTTAACCACTATAGTAACGCCAGTCAAGTACCCTGGTTGACATACCATTCTTTTGATAAGCTGGTCGATTTTTGGGCCACTTTTTTTTGAACATGCTCCAGCTTTGAGGTGCGCTGTCATAGGCGAAGAACCAGCACGCCGGAATCTTGGATGGCCAATTGTACAGAGACATGCCTTGCACATAACCTTCGGCTTTCCATTTTTGTCATTCGCAACCTGGTAGAAGCTATCCCAGATATCCGATTTGCTTTTTGATTCCCATCGAATTGTGTTCTTGGTATCAGACTGAGATCCATATTCAGTTGTAAGCCACCAACTGACGAATTTATTGCGTACGTCCTCTATGTTATCACACATAGAATCGGATGGATATAAAACCCAGTGCTTTTGAAGGGGAGGTCCAACGCGAGTAAGGGATACGGGCGCAAAGGTTGAACGAGGTAAACGAGCCGGCGATATCGATGGGACTGGTGTTTAGATACCTACAAAATCAGAGAAATTATCAGGATAAATCTGATCAGAAGCAAAATCCACATCCGAATTGGTGAATGAGAACTGTGATTGAGACATTGAGAAGTAAACAATTATAATATGTAGTGTAGTAGGGTGCTTAAAAGAATAGAGAGGCTTACATCTAAACCAGTAGATGTTTTCAGGGGTAAAGTAAAGTAAACGTACTAGGATATTCTGACTTAGACTTGCTTTTGATGTGGTTTACCTGAATGATTGGCTATATTGTATAGTTAGTGCGGATATCTTGTGGATATCCACAAAATATCCACAAGATATCCGCAAGATATCCGCAAGACATCGAAAGTTGCAAAGTCCGCATTTTGAGAACTTCTATCTCGGGTTTCTCAAGTTCTAGTCGTCGAAACGGATTAAAAAGAAAATCTATAGATAGCTAGGACTCTCAGCTTTTATTTGAGCCTAAACTTGAAAGAATTTATCGAATAATGAAGGGTTTGATTTTCCATGTTCTATTTTGTACAAAGTTCATGATTGATAGTAGTTAAATATATATTTCCACATGTAACTTACCACAAAATCGTCAATCTACGGCCACCTTTCCAAAAAAACGTCGGACTAAGAAAACTACGACACTGCCTACAAATAATGTATAAGGAGACCGTCGATACATGTCCATTTCCTAAAATTTCAAAGGGTCGACTGTCGATTAAAGGGGTTGGTTCTGTCAGGACCAAACATGCGTTTATTTCAGTGGTAAGGAAATATTGGTAAGCTGCATTAAGCTCATGTGACAGGCTATAAGGGGGAAAGTAAGCGAGAGTTATGCTAGTGCGGATATGGATATGAACTCATATCCGCAGTGCGGATGTGGATTTCAACTCATATCCAATATCCGCAATTTGCGGATATAAGGATGGACCTGATATCCATTGGAGCGGATATGCCGCAGTCTACGTATTATGATCCGGGCCTCTATCACGTTATCTGTTGCGGCCGGTCTACTCAGTACCCTGAATGTACACTTGGGGAGTGATGAATAGATCGGCTACCACATTCTAATGGGAATGGGTGTTGGTTTTGGAATACAGCAGCCGTTTATACTGGCGCAAAATGCGCGAGCCGATGAAGACATCCCAATTGGGACAGCCGTGGCGACGTTTTCCCAGACCCTGGGAGGTCCAATCTTTATTTCTGTGGGTCAAAATGTTTTCCAGAATCAATTCAAGAAGGCCATGCAATTGGAAGATCCCTCAGTGGATATCGCCAAAGTTCTCACGGCTGGTACGACAACCTTGCGCAAGAAGCTTCCAGTTGAGCAGCTGCCAGTCGTTCTTCGATCTTATACTACCGCTATTACCTGGGCATTTTACGTGGGCGTGGCTTTGGCAGTCGAGTCTGGTTTGCGACAAATGTGTGTGTATAACACGGCTAAATGCTAATTTTGGGGGTCACATATATTGGATTTCGGGCCGCGCTCCATCGATTTCCCTTCACATTCTAGGTCTTTCATATTTCAATATCACAATAATATAACATATTGTACTTTGTCCCAATGCTACCTACTAGCTATTAACATATTCAAACACCCAACGTAGATCATTGTATGCACAGCATCTCCAATTGACTTGGAAATTTCCTCCATATGGACACTGCCACACCCTTTTATGCATCTGGCTTCTGTACCAAGCGTTCGACTTCATCCAGTCCCGTCATGTTTCTCAGCGTGCTATCAAGTGTACCGAATGGTAGCATACTCCCAAACCGTACCAGCCAAGCTTGGTTGCCCCTCCAAACATTAGGGGTGCTGCTGTTCAGAAGGTCCATCACGACAAGCTTTGCCCATTGCTGGGCTGGCATACCAGAACCCTCGAAAATGGTTCCCCGAATCGTGCGCGCTATCACTTCCTTCGCTTTTTCATATATCGATCCAGCTGGTAAGGAAACCGCGTGCTCCTTTCGTTGATTCTTTTGGAAATTTGATTCGACAACGCCTGTTTTGAGCTCCACAACCCTGATACCGAAGGGCTTGAGCTCTAGTCGCTCTGCATCCGAAAAGGATGCCATTGCAGCCTTCGAGGCATTGTATGCAGATTGAAAAGGCACTGAGCATAAGGAGGCAACTGACGTGTTGTTGACAATCATTCCCTTTGATTTCAGCAGCAACGGCAGGAACGCTTGGGTGACTGCCAAGGGAGACCAGACGTTAAGGTTGAACAAGTTCTTTGCCTCTGGAATTGACATGTCTGACACTGGCATGCCGTAGCCACCACCGGCATTGTTGACTAAGATATCTAATTCGGGTACGTTGCTAAGACACTCCGCAATTGAACTCTCCGACTGCACGTCCAAGCGAAGTGTTTTAATGCCTTGCGATGTCATCTCTGACATCTTCGAAGGGTCTCGGGCTGTGGCATATACTTCTAGACCAGCTTCATGGAAGGCGATCGCAAGAGCGGCTCCTAGACCGCCATCCGAACAACCAGTTATGAGGACTTTTCGAGTAGGCGACATTGGTCTGATTGCAGCAGAATTCGGGGTTCTTTATTTAGCTAATAGTGACAAGGAAATTAAGAGGGTACGAAATGGTAATATGATAAAACAGAAGGGAAGGGCAATTCATATTCGGGGTGTCGTGACGTCAACCGAGCTGAGTAAGATGACGTGTAGCTAATTGGCGTATGGATAAGCGACTGAATATTTAACCGTACTCTTTAAAGCAAAATATAGAAGCGAGTCTATCATTAATTATAAGAGATTGGTGTTGGCGAAGAACTGTTGTGAAAGGCCATATGTGTAAAAGGTAGAGCTCGTCATCAGATCAACTAGATCAATCAAGAACATTGAAAAGCAATGTCCTACCAAAAGGAAACCAGCCGAAATAGAAGGAAAGACCTTGATTACTCTCATAAAGCGGCAGCACAATTTCAGTCGTAACTCCGGGGTCATTCACCACCTCCAGGCTCCCATTGACAGACCAATCTCCCTCTTTCTCTTTGTGGAGCGAAGCCATGGGCGTGATTTGACAGTCATAGGTACACTGAGCTAATGTGCCAGCGGGGCAAGTGTCTTTATCCTTTTCACTTTCACAAATAACGCCCATAGCGACCTTTAGGGAACATGGATTTTCCTTGGCAAGTATTGGCCCTTAACTTCGTAGTTTCTCAAAAAGGAAAAAGAGTAACCTACACGGATAGAACCCGGCGGAGTAATAAGTGACTTCGGGCTAAGTACGGAATATGGGGTACAGAGTACATGGTCTTACGTTGGAATGTACGAAGTAGACATGTGATACTATGTAAGAGAGGAGGCTATTCAGCCGCACCATACACTAAGCAGGACTTTTAGCATGACTACATGAGACATGTCCTTTCGTTCTGCCGAAAAATATAACTATGAGGTTAGTAATCCAGTGGAGTATAGGGTCAGAGCTTGCACTTTTGGGTGACATTTGGATAAAGCTGAACAACTGCAAGTCACACCCGTTCCGCAAAAAAACACATATTACCATACCATAATGACAGTATCCTCCACTATTGAGGCTCTCCAACGGCAACTACAGCATCCATCATCAATTTGAATATCTGTGTCTCTTTGCGCATGTTATAATTCCAAAGCTGAGATCGTTCCCAGGTGGAAGAGATATATACAACTGTCTGCTCGAAGGCATTGATTCGTGCGACCAAACCATTGAGCGTCATCGCCGGCATTTGATCACAATCATATGTCTGATGGCGTTTTCACGATTGCTCCTTTGATGGAACATGCTGTTTCAGTATCCAGGTTTGGACATTGTTCTTTTGATATTTCCACTTTTCATACTATTCAATACTTCCGGGTCCCGGTTGAAATCATTTTTATATAGTATCATATACTAGACAAAGTTGTAAAGAGGACTGGCAATCCAAGCAATCTACAAATGCTTCAAGTATCAGATCCAAGGCAATATCATATCCTAGAACTGGTCTAAAATAATAGAAGAGAAACAAGACAAACACATAGACAGCCACCGACATTGTGGTGGATGAAACGCCATTCGCACCCGTTTTCCATACCCGAACACGGTTCTAAGACTGGTTCCAACTCAAATTTTGAGAAAGTCCCGTCGCGGAAGGGAAAATATCGAAAAAGAAAATCCATGTACACAAAGGAAAAAGGGGAAGATGGGAAACAAATAAAAAAAAGGCAGGGCACAGGAAGGGCAGTCCGAAAATCAAACAAAAATATTGCCCCATAGTCGCTATGCCATCGCAGGAGAAAATAAACGGAAATCACATGTCCATCAGCAGTCCATCTCCTCCGAGAGGTTATTTGGTAGAATTACTTCGATGCAAGATCTGTACATTGGTCGCACTGGTACCGCCGACCGAACGTCGTCGCGGGCGAACCTCACTGCCGCTTCCGCTCCGTCGCCGTCGGCCAGTGCTGCGAATCGAGCCTCGGCGTCTTGTCTGGAGCAAACGGACGTTTTCACGTTAGAATCACGCTGACTATACATGGGCGGACGTGGTCTCTTAGCAAAAGACAAGTACGAGGGCGAATAGGGCCAAACAAAAAGTATTTCGCATAGGAATGCACGTATCTGGGCAGCAAAGCAGCACGGATCAGAGATGCACGGGACTTACCGAGTTAGGGGTGCCTTCCCGGCTGGGTCGTTCCTTGGCAATATCGGGCTCCTCTTGCAACTTCAGGGAGTTCAACCGCTTTTGGCTCTCGTGGGTCATGGCCTCAACCTCATCGATCGGCTCCGGCACGTCAAGAGGCGGAGGTGGTGGTGGGGGAATGCCATTCTTCCGATCTTTGGCCTGTTGTTCAATCACATCCCACCGGTCCGTGCGAGTCTTTTCGCGTTGGTCTGCGTTGTTCTGGTGCTCAGTGTAATCGTGAGAGCATTCATCAAAGAGTTGCGGGTTGATCTCCATGAACATCTTCATGGCATTGTAAACCATGCTGTGGATTGTTCTGGGTGAAGGGTCAGCTCATATCGAAGGATGCATATGCAGATCAAACTTACCGGTTCCAGTGTCCCTTGGAGTTCTCGTAAAGAGGCGCAAACATAAGCGGGAGAATTGTCTCCACATTGTCGCTCACAAGATTACAGAAGTACTCGTTGTTCCAGAAGTACAAAGCACGTTCGGCGACCTGGAAATGAGGACTGGCAACAGACTTGGCCAACTGATTGAACAGAGGCTCCTGGACTTTGGCGAACTCGCCCGGATCCATCACCTCGAAGATGTCTTCCACCTCATTCAGGTACATAACCTCCTTGGTGCTATTTGTCTTGGGCCAGAAGCGCAGTAAGCCGAGGACGACCTAGACATAGTGGTTAGGACTTGAGGTAGATTGGAGTATGGTAGATGTGGGCTTACGTCTTCAGTCAATGAGGAGTCCTTCTCCAAAAATTGAACAATGCAGTAAGCCAATTGCGGGTGGTACATGCTGAGACTCTTCACCTTGTGCATAGGTAGAAGAACTCGGGTCAAGAAGAGCTTGTGTTCCTCCTTCAGCGGCAAAGCGAACCCGTTGATAATGGAGCCCAGAATCTCGAGCAACTCGGCGATTCCATTGTGACGTTCAGTCTCATACATGAACTGGAAGAAGACGTTGTTGATAGATCGGCGGATATATGAACGCAAGTTCAAGAACTTTCCATAAATGCGATGCAGAGTTGTCTTGAGGAAGTCACGTTCGCGGGGGTCTTCCGAGTCAAAGAGGTCCAACAACTAGATGTAGCATTAGCTTGCATTAAATTTGAAAATAAAGCACCAGGAGACATACCGAAAGCACGAACTGATGGTCAATATAGCCCTTCGCGATGTTCGTGTTGAAATCCTGGCTTTCGATGAATCTCAAGAAAAATTCATATACGACCTGAATATGGGGCCAAGCGACTTCCAAGACCGGCTCGTCCTCCTCCGGGTCAAATGCTTCGCCCTGGGGCGTCATAGGCGGAGGAATGGGACGGAACAGGTTCTTGGCGAACATCTCCACCACGCGGGGATACATGGGCTCCGTAATTACCGACCGATTGTTGGCAACATAATCTAAAAGTTCGTGGAGCGCCAGCCTCTTGATCTCCTTGGACTTCATATCGGCCGTCGGGTCGTTAAAATCGAATATGATATTGCACTGGTCGATCTTTTGCATGAACAAATCTTGGCGCCGGTTGGGAGGCACTTCGTGGAAACCCGGCAACTTCTCCAATTCTCTCTGACGCTGATCGGATATGTCGAATCGCGACGAATGTTGGCGTTTGGGCGTCCGGATACCTTCTGACATGTCCTTAGGAGTTGTCTGTAGGCGGTCGAAGACATGAGACTTCCTAGGGGGTGCGAGATCTCCGGGCATTGTTTCGGCAGCGCCAGGAGGGGGGGACATGCTATAGAATCCAATCGTTAGAAAATGCAACAGTCACCAAAGTGTGGAATGACTGAACTTACCGGTGCGCTTGGGCTAATGATGACACTAGGAGCGGCTGGCTGGCCTTGCCTATTCGGAGTTGTCGGTCCATTGTTTACAGGCTGTCCTGCGACGCTCGCTTGGGGTATATAGTGTTGAACCGGGGTGCCAGGGTGCGGTGCGCCCGCGGAAGGGGTTCCACCGGGGGAAGCGTTATCTGGCGATTTGTTTCGCGGGTCATTGAGAGATGTTGTGGAGGATGTAGGTGTCCCTTGGTTGGGGGAAGTAGACTGCTGTGTGTTGGAAATACCGAGGGACTGATTCTGTGAGGTGGATGTGGAGTCTTTCTTTTTCGAGGACTTGTTGTCTTTCGCCCGCGACAACTGGTCATGCTAAAAGCAAGACACGAGATGTTAGATCATTTGGGAGATGATGAAGAGCGCACCAGCCGCATAGTGAAGAAGGGGATAGATGGTAGAAGTGATCGTGTGGTGAGGTGAATTTGGGTAGAATACGCGGATAACTCACCACTCTCTGTCTGAAACCCTTCATTTTGAACGACTATGTAGATGGCCGCATGTACTCGGCTAGGTTTCTTGGTGCCAGTGCAGCCAGGTGGCGCACTCACTCTAGCCGGAGTGAATCGAGGGGACCCAACGGAGATAACCGCTCAGGAAGGCCACGAGGGGGGAGGTGTTTAGATCGGCCTAATAGGAGAGTCTCATAAGCGGTCCGAGTCACACAGCATGTAAGATGGTTATTGTGAATGGAAATAGTTCTGAAATAGTGACATCAAGCCCCGTCCAAGTGTAGAGAAGAAGCTGGGGTTCAATGGCAACGGCACTAAGCGCTCCAAACAACGTGCAGTCGCAGCACGCGCACGGGGCAAGACGGTTCGACGCTGGGAAGAAAGGGCCCAATATAGGCAATGGGAGAGAGGTGTCCGATTAAACGTACCTCCGTAGTTTTGAGTTAGACAATTGATAGATCGAGTATGAAACTGCTTGGGGAGAGTGGGTGTTATAGGACGAGCTTGGTCGGCGCTGGAGGGTGTCCGTGTCGCTTAGTGGTAGGCTGGGAGCGGGGGGTTTGGGAGCAGAGGAACAGGCACTCGGGTCGCAGCCCACGGCGAAAGCACGAAAATCACGATCTGACTAGCAAGAGACAAAGTCGACAAAGTACCAGATACCAAATAAAGATGATGGCGTTGGGTTGTGGAGAGAAGGGAGGGAAGTGGATTGTTGTTGAGGTGTAGGGAAAGGCGGGCTGGTTCTCCTGGCTGCGATGGTGATGGGAGGGGGGGCCACGCCCAAGTACTATGTGGGGGATTCTATATTTTTTTTAAGTGACCTAGATCTCTTCGCGCTTTAATCTGAGAGAATAAATTTATTCTATATTATTTTCCCTTTCTCTCTCCTAACACGACTTTCGTATGCTTTTTCCCGCTTGTTTCAAGGCCGCTTATGTCATGGTACACGTGACGTCCAGGGGCGACTCGATTTTCAGGCACCAAAGAAAAACGTCACTAACCCCTGAGAAATCTATGTAGGGAATGAATTTGTTTTGACAAATTCTGAAAATTCCATGTATTTGGGTGGTATATCCCTTCGAGTCGAGCAAAGCAGGTTCTGAAAATGGGGGACATGTATAGACAGAGGTCTGTGCTTTGACCCACCTGACCACATCAGCTACATAAAAGTTGGACTGAACAGGAAATTCCTATTTGACGAGCTTTAGTACTTGGATGTTATTTAAATCAATACTATGAAATCCACGGATGTAATTAATATATGTACTTCTAGTTATATCAGTATATCTCACTTCCCATTGAGATGCTTCTGACATAATGCTTACATGACTTATCATTCTAGGTCTGGTCTACCGGGGCATTCAGGGTCACGTTTTTGAATTCATGGCCTTGCTCTAATTCGCGAAAAAAATACTGACGCAACGACAACAAGGGATCTGGAAAGACCGACGTTGCAGATCTCGTGTGGGACTATGGGGTTATCAAGGATATTTCAGACGCGACCTGGTGAAGACACACGGAGAGGCTCATATGCTGACAGGCAATGCTTCTGATGTAATCTTGTTTGGCCCCTAGGTTCTGTTCCTATAAGGTCTTTGCTAACACGTGGACAGGGCGCTAAGGCTGCCTATTCTATCTGGTGTAATTCCAGAGAGCACTCGATCTATCCTGATCCCATGCTTACCGACAACCTGGCTCAGAAATATGCCTCCCAGGATACGGAGAACCTCCGTATCCGGTCGGGGAAGAAAAACAGATCTACTGGGCCGCCGCCATCTGCGCCTTTTATGATGCGGTCAAACACGCTGTTGGATGCCACCAGGAGAGACTTTTCGCTACCCAGGGTGATTACGAAGCTAGAGACTTCGTGCTGATGGATGGGTCCATCAATCTCTATGAGGAATTCCCTCTGCAGCGTCCTGAACTTTGACTCAATTTGCTTGCTTTACCACATCTTTTGGTGGGCTTTCATGGTTGCATTAGCTGGTGCATATGGACAGTTTGGCTTTTCGCAAGGGTTGTTGGCAATGGCATGGCGAGGCGCCCATTGGCAGTGACCTCTTTGATAATTTTGGCCGCCCAATTCTACGGTTCTTTCAGTGCTATTCCACAGTATCTCCAATGAGTTATCTTTTGGTGGGCTTCATTGGTTTCTGGATCGTCCAGCAGTCTTGGCTGTCTGAAGTGCGAATATCTGAAGTGCGAACAAACTCCTCTTCTGTCCATGAGATAACTCTGACAATAGACAAGGTAGCAACGCCAGGAGAAAAAGATGCAAACATCATCAATGACCAGGGAGATTGAAAGAATAGCATGCATCCTGACTTATAAACATCCATGGATACTTAGATGGCTTGAGATCCTATTCAATATATATTCTCCGATGGAAGATTATTACAGCATCTTGCATAAAGTGTCTCAAGCCTCGCATTTCGTTCATCGGCAACCAATAACTACAAGTATACTTCTCACTAGTTAACTAGACATACGAAAGGTTGTCCAGCAAAAATGACAGAGATTCACTGGACAGCATAGCGAGCTCAGTACTACAATAAAACGTGTTTTTCATTTAACTTCAAGGCCCTTCAACAACTGTTGCAGGACATCGTACTGGGATTATGGCCACATTAGCTGGCAAGCTACTTGAGTCACCTATAATTACATCGTTTTTCGCCAAGTCTTGTCCAAATTCATACAACCTCATCGAGATAACATGAGCACCAGTGGCAGTGCGGCCATTAGCGCTCTCCACAAGCTCAGACGCGTGCTTGCTGCAGCACTGCTTTTATCGCTGCCACTACCACCGGTAGCTGTATTTTCCGCAGCATAGGTGTAGTAAAGACTAGCAGCTGTCTGCGTGCCTAAGCTGTCAACAGCTGTGATACTCGGCAAACTGGTCGCTGATGCCTTCGACCATTGAGCTGAGAAAGCATAGAATTCTGTTGTTAAGGGATCGGCGCTACAGTAGGCGCTAGAAATCCCCATCACGTAACTCTCTGGGAACCAGTGGTAGCCTATGGGGAAGTTAGATTTTTGATCGAGCGAAGATAACACCATAATAGTAGAATATACTATGAGAAGGACGCACCCTCAATGCCTCCATGCTTTCTGAAACACTCCTGACAACCGGCCGCCGAGTCAAAGAAAGGATATATGTCGCAATAGCATTGCTGCTGGACGTCCCAATCACCCGAATACGGCCGAAGACCCGAGAACGTTCCGTCTGTGTTGTCGAAGTAGCAATTAGCATTAATCGACGCTTGTCGCTGACACGGAGGTTCGTCGATCTGATAGTCAGGCTTAGGGGAAATGGGTTCAGCCGCGTCATCCCTGCGGACATTGTGGTGTGGCATGGGGTTATATGGCAGGTAGCATTCATTGTAGAGATCAATGTCAAGGTCAGTTAGACCAGAGTCCTGAGATGAGACAACATAGAACCTGGAGATATAGGCGTTGTTTGGGAATATGGGGGTTTCATCGGAGCTGTCCTCTGAAGCAGCCGTGCTAGAGGATGTGCTGGCGCCGAAGATGGAGTCGTATGTGTAGGAAGAAGTTGGCCCCACAGAGGTTATGGAGGTGGAGGCTGTCATTGCCATCGTCAAGACAAGGCGAAAGGGGTGATCGTTGAGATTACGTACTTCCATGTTTGTCCAAGTGGGCCTGTGGAAAGATGCTTGGCACCACTGAACCAATAGTATCCCTCCATTTCTGGGAAAAGACGTCCAGAATAGAAGTGATATTCATTCTTCGTTCCGGCATCCCAAAAGAGCTCAATGAGGTACAACCCTCTTGGCTTTATATGCATAGAGGATACATGATGGTGCTGGGGGATTTGATGCTGGTGGTGAAGCTATTATCTACCGCTGTCTCTTTCAAGTCACCACCGGATAACTATAGAACTAGGCGAGAGGAAGATTCTAGATTGGTTTATTTTATGTTGTAACTGATCGGGCACGGGTGCTAGCTACACAGGATTGTTGTGGTCATATGTATGCGCCAAGGCAGGTCAAAAATACGATGCCCACCTTGTCTTAAACGACCTTAAATCTTCGCTCTTCTACTCTTCCATGGACCTAAGGACTTTCTTCACTATGGAATGGGAGACATCGGACTCTCTTCCCTTGGGAGATGACCCCGCTAAGCATAACTTTCAGGAATACTACCATGACAACAGGGGTTGTCAATTTGGGTCCTTATCCAACACCAAGGCCCGGGGATATCTTAGCGAGGTACGAGTTAATACCCCACAAAGTTATATCTCGTACTACCGCAGAAAGCACTCACCAGTCTCCATGTTGGCTACATTCTGCTTGCACCTAGCACATCAAGGTTCAGTAATATTCTCGAATAGTCCTGGATTTCCTTCTAACTTGGAAAGAACTAGCTAACTATAGCAATTCGCCGACTAACAGACTCACCAGAAGGTAAGACCTTATGACCTTCATGACTTGGGGCTTTTACTACATACACAGAATCATAATCAAAGTGCCGATGTTGAAGTCAGGTGGTAATATATCAGAGCAATGGAGAGCTATATGAACAGTGTTTTTTTCTCTGGGCTTCGCCGCGCTTATGCTCTTTTGGAATTATATCCGAGGTTGTATAAATTATCACCGGATGGAGTCCCCCAGGATGCTATTATCTGGACTTGCTTATCAGGTAATCCACACCGCCAGCGTTAACACTGCCCAGGTGCGTTCCAATCTCGACACTTATCAGGAAATTCGACTTCGAGATCGATAATTGCTACTTCTCCATTTTATAATTTGATGACTATTGTATGTGACCAACCTCTATGAAAATGGATATCTGATTAGCTTCGCTCGAATCTTTCAAATATTAATTCGATCAATTCTCTTGAATTGTGCCTCCAAAGCGTGTTTTGTTAGTTGTAGCCTCCGATGGCTTCGGTCTTCGAGGTGATGAGTCAGCCGGATTTTGCCCCTGGGCGCACTAACCGCTTGTGGAATGTAGACTTGGTTCTTTTCCCAAACTTGAGAGACATCGCTGGTAGCCTTTCATTGTCGCGCAGCTGAAGCAAAAGATAGAATCCCATACAAACAGTTGCATTGAGCAATATCAGTGGAGAAAAGTGGTGGCGCTGACTTTGGTCGAATTTGCGCAATCCCCAAGAGCAAACCAGAAACAGCAGCAATCCACATCAATTCAGACTCAAAGCTGGGGCGAATGATATCACAATCACATAGTCCATAAGTCTGATATAAAACCAGTCAGCATGGATGACCAGCGGGGGTCTAGAACTGCTCCCTTCTACGCGGTCCCATCCCGCCGGCTCGTCAGCGTCGAGCACCCTGCCGTGATCCGCAATGTCGATAAGGCGATCGAGACCTTACAAGGTGATGCTGGGATAAAAACAGTGAGAATGCTTCCGTCCCCTGAGAGAATGTTGAATATTGAATACATGCTAATATAATCTAGATTCTGAACCCTGACAAAGATGGCACACTAGCTAATCTGGTGTTCCGGCCAGAAGATGCCATGGCTCGATCAGTCCAGTCAACCATCGTCCAATCAAACAACGTCCTGCTCAAAGTAACGGTTCCCAAGCGGACCGGGCGGAAGCGCAAGAGAGGCTCGAACGAGGCTTTCGCAGATGCACCAGAGTCAGAAGCATCCGAGTCGCCCCCGCGACGGATCGCTAAGGATCTCTTGCGCAGTCTGAGTGATAACCCTTCTAAGTATCAGATTGAGCCAGTCGGGAGAGTTGAACGGACACATGTGTTCCGAGGTAAGTTCACTAAATGTACTCTGATTGATGTATTGCTGGTTTTGCTAACGTCTGATATCAGGAATCCCTGATTTCGTGTACTCGACTACAGCGAGTTCCTTCACAAACCGGTTCCGAGACCAAATTCTCCCATTCGACTGTAAGTTTGCCTGACATGCTTCTCCCCAGAAATGTACTAACAGGCTACAGTCGACAAAATGAAGCAATTTGATATCGACATGGCCAAAGGCATCACCGCCAATGCAGATCTCATCCCACCACCATCATTTAGCCATGGAGACGTCCCATTCCACTACATGTAAGAGCCAACACTTACAATACACAAAGTCGAGCAGGCCACTAACCTCCCTCGCAGCTACCGCCAAAATCCAACAGTGAAGCAAGCAATCGGCCGCTCTGGCAAACTAGAAACTGTGAACACGCAAACCGCCAACAAAATCCTAACCCACTTGGTCCCCTACGACATCCCCGTGGTCCCATCCGAGCCACGGCCAGACATGCTCCCAATAAGTGCCTTAGACCCGGGCATGCTCCGAACAATCGCAACACTAAACGCGCTCTACGAAAAACAACCGGCTTGGACGCGTCGTGGACTCCGCAACAACCTCAAAACCGATGAAGACCGACTGAACCTCCGCCACGCAATTCCATACGTAGGCTACATCTTCCGCTCCGGACCCTGGCGCGACGCAATCATCAAACTCGGTGTCGACCCACGTACCTCACCAGAATACCGCTACTATCAAACCTTCATGTTCCGCCTCTTAGCACGAGAAGCCGAACTCGCACGCGATGGAGGCGGCGGCCGACGGCACAACGTCCCACGACCGAGCGACATGCGCACAAATGAAGACGAAACCACCAGCGGACCATCAACGGGCCATATCTTCACTGGCAAGCAGCCGTTCGCGCAAGACGGACGGATCTGGATGATTGGGGAGATTGAGGATGCGCAGCTGAAAGCTGATTTATTCCCCGCCGATCCAGAACCTGGATTCCTGCGCAGCGAATGCGATATCGTTACCGATGGATGGTTTGGGAATGGTACTCTTGCGAAAGCGAAAGCTGTTATGCGGCATAAGATCCAGGCCTTGATGGAAGGACGGGAACCTGATGACCAGGATTACGTGAAGGTTATGCGACTACCTGCGCATGCGCGATCTGAGGCTGATTTCCCGTTGTTTACGCTTGATCCTGATGTTGCGACGCAGAAGGAGATCACGCTTGCTACAGAAATTCGATCGATTATTCGCAGTTCGCCTGTTTGGAGGAATTTGACTGCTAATGCTGGGTTGGTGAGGAGGGAAGGGGAGGGGAGGGGGAAGGGCAAGGGGAAGCAGGCTGTGAAGGGGAAGAGTGTTGAGCCTGAGCCGGAGCCAGAACGTGAGCCTGAGCCGGAGACTGACAAGGTTGAGGAGAGTGAGGGTGAAGAGGAGGAGATTCAGCGCAGGGAGATGTTGGCTGCTCAGGTTGCGGATGCTGCTGCGGCGAGGGACGCTGATGAAGCCGAGGAAGATGATGAGGATGAGAGTGATGATATGGATGAAGATGAGGATGAGTAACAGCGACTCCTAGCTTACTCGAGGATTGGCTACATCTACAAAAATGGTCCTTTGTGCTCAAGATCGTCAAGGTAAGAATCGTTTTAATCATTGCTAAAGCCATGGGTAGACTTGGAATACATCGTGAAGCATCAGACATGACACAGAGAATAACTCGTGAATTAGACCGGATAAAGAAAGCTAACCCGATTGGTCGCAATGGTGAAGCCAAGAAAAGATACATAATTCGTAGCAAACGTTATACCAACACAGCTGATAGGCTGAACACCAGTGTTTGACTCCTTCAAACACCAAGCAAAAGACAAACGCCAAACAATTAAGCAAATAGGTATATGTATTGGGGCCAAACCCAGGCCGAAGAACACCGCCATTGAACCAGATGCAGATGCAAGGAATGACAAGCCAACAGATCAAAGAGCAGACTCGGTGCTATCAGCTGAGCCCTCGTCCTGGGTTTCAGCGCTGGAAGCAACAACATCTAGAACCGAAGCAATGGAGGCAGTGATGAGGCTCTCCTGGCTCCGCGCAAGAGGCGACGAAGGCTTCTTGAACTCGGGTTCATCATCGTAGACGATCGTATACGAGAAGGCATTGCAGCCCTCGGCATAGTATTCAGCAGCATTGAGCTCACCGAGCGGAGCGCGGGGCTCATCCACCTTTGGTGCCTTGCGAGCAGCGGTAGGGATAGCGGCAGTGGGGAGTTCGATGCCCAGTTCGTGAGGAGGGATGTTCTCCTTCCCACGGGTGCAGGGTGGGTCGGACTTTCCCTCGTCGTCGCTGATATCCAAGACCGTGGTTGAGTGTTCCATCAGGTTGGTCATTTCCTCCTGCTCGGTGTCGACGTGGATATCGAAGCACCACGACGCTGGGGTTGGGGCCTTGGGGGCGGGCTTAGACTTGGGGGTTGTGGATTGAGCGAGGGCAGAGGCAAGAGAGAAGGGACGAGCGACGCCGCGCTTGGTGTATTGCTCGGAGCGGGGTTTGGCGATGAGCGATCGGCGAGTAGCCGACTTGCTTGACTTTGGTGGTGGGGAGCGACCAGCGGGTTTGAGGATGGGGGCTGATTTGGGAGTTGTAATGGAGATCTTCGAGGGGGTTGAAAGACGGGGAGAGATGTTGATGCGTGTGGAAAGAGCTACGCGAGATGTTTTGATTGGCTTGGACGCGGTGTCCTCGTCTTCGAGGGTACGCTTTCGTTTTGTGGAGAAGCTGGATGGATTGATGTTCTCTAAATCGTCGATGAAGATCGAGGTCTTGATTGGGGTGGACTTCATAGACATGGTACCTGGGATTGTGAGCTAAACCATCTTCGGAAGATCAAAACATGGATCACATACCATTTTGGTTTTGACGATTAAGTTTGGAACGCATCAATGGCATATCCAAACAGCCCAAAGGCTGACGAGTAGGAGTCATAGTGAGAGTGGCCATGGTGAAGGAAGAAGGAGAGAGAGGGATGTTTTGTTTTGGTCAGCGCCAAGTGGGGGAGGATTGGCGGTCTACAATAGGCACTAGGCAGGCCGATCGCTGGATTTGACAAAAGAGGGCAAATATCTGAAATGAATCAAATGAAATAATTTGAATAGGAATTGGTCGGATAGAATTCGGACAATGGAAGTCGATTACACCGTGGAGAGCACGAGGGATGATTCGTAAAGACGTGCAGTGATAGATATAATAAGTTGGGACGTTAAGAGCTTATTAGAGGATTTTAGAGGCAAGGAGTAAAGGACATGAGGAGTCACAAATGGAGGGAGAAGGGAACTATTTCAAGGCCATAAAAGCGCGTCGCGTTCACGGAGGGGCGTTTATGCAATTCCCAGCACAATCCAATTGACGGGTTTCATTCCTTTTGTCTTAGAACAATGTTCTCCATATGTAATATGAAGATCACTACGCGCTTTTCTGTATGCTCTGGTATTCTTGTTATTATCCTACGTAATTAAATTGAATGTTCTTGATTTCCCTAGAATTATTCAAGTAAATAGAAATCACCGGAAAGATCAAGTTAATTCCTCAATTCCCCCAGCTGAACACTGCATAATCGCGTATCCCTTGAACGCGTCGGTCAGCCAAGTACCCGGTACTCGGCATCCCGCCACTAGCGCATACGGCGCGTAAGTACCAGATACCTCCACGCTCCACGTCTTGTGCGTTCCTTCGCGCGCGACTTCGCGTTCACGTCTCGTCCTTGCGCATTGTGCGCTCATTCGTGAACAGCGTCCACAATCTGCACTAATAATATGGTGCATGAAATGTCTAATGAAACTCTGCCAGCGCATCAGTCTCCTGTGGCTATTCTCCACCCGGATTCTGGTTACCGGATGAAACCATGCATGCACTGGCCGATCGGGGGTTACTGGGGTTTGAGGTGAATGTGGAACATTCGACGGACGACAGTCTCAGAACAAAGTTTGGAGGTGTCTGGGGGTATTGCACACTCAGGGCTGGGGAATGTACTGGGCTGGCTATCCAGGTAATTCCAAGTAGGAATTTCCCCCTGAAGGTTGTGTCAAGGCGTAGAATGATGGAGGGTTATTAATAGGGATATTACACCTGGGCATAGACAGGTCTTCCAAGGTTTGATGGCACTTGCGCCCTCTCGTGGGCTCGGATTATTTCCCCTTGGCGTATTGATCCTTGTTGCATTCCTCACCAAAATTGAGAGCTAATCCTTTCTGCCATTGACGTACAATCGCGTCGACATTCTACTTTACACAGGAAATGCCGACCGGAATATTTCCTAGAATTTTGTCTCGTGACATAATAATGTACATGATTGCAGACTTGCCATGCCAATTAGCTCAGACCTCATCCTCAAAAGGAATGCTATCCATGGCACCCCGACGTTCTACCGCCCGAGCCGAGGCGCGCGCAGCCAAACGCATCGCCTCGTCCATGACAGTCTTGTACCGATATGCTTTCTCATCATCTGCGACATTCTGCCCAGCCTTGCCCTCCCCGCGACGCTGCTCACGCCACCGCGCCACTCTGACCGCGTAAGCTCCAACAAATGTATCACCCGCGCCAGTTGTATCCAAGACATTAGAGACAGAGGCGGCTGGGATCTCATTGGTGAAGCTCTGTACGCCGTCACTGGGTCTAGACGAGCCAGCATCCGCGGCACTGTACCAAACGCCCTTCGCCCCGAACGTGATGAGGATGTAAGTGACACCCAATTTGTGGAAATACCGAGCAACCTTCTCCTTGCCATCCAAACCCTCTGCATCCGGAACCATGCGAACCAGCTGTTCCGCAGGCGGAGTCATCAGCTCAGCCTCCGTCTCGTTCAGGATCAAATGATCGACAGCAACGTATACATCCTCGGGCAAACCACCAGGCGGCGCAGGTGCCGGGTTAAGCATAACATCCGGACCACATTCAATGCCGTGTTTCCCAGCGGCGCGAGCCTTGGCCTTGTAAGCTGCAATCTCACGTAGTATCCCGATAATCGTGTCAACCGGGGTCTCGCCCTGCATAACTATGACATCGGGTATCGGCGCCGCTAGCGCCATACCCAGCACATCGGGGGTAGGTTGCATGCCATCGTAATTCGCACCGGGCGAGAAGAGAATGCGATTCTCGCCACCGGCTGACGAGTCCACGATGATCACCGCCACACCTGTGTATGCATTCTCGATGACCTTGACTCGTGACGGGTCGACTCCGGATCTCTCAAGGGTAGGTCTAAGCAAGGAGGAGAAGTGGCCATCCAATGCGCCAACTGCGCCCATCATCTCAACTTTGACGTCGCCTGTGGAGTTTGTGGTGTCTGTTGGCTTAGGTCGAGACATGCGCCCGCATGCCACGGCCTGGTTTGCGCCTTTGCCGCCCGCGCTGGTGAAGTAGGATGAGGAGGTGATTGTCTCACCTGGGTTTGGGAATCGGGGCGTGACTGAGACCATGTCTGCGTTGAGGGATCCAATGACTCGGATGAGAGGTGCCATGGTGGAGAATGTGGTTCGGTTCGTGGATTGTAGGTCGGGGGCTGGTTATGTATGTCTTTGGGTCGGGCTGGGGAGATGCCGAAAGTATTGGAGGGGTGTAATTGGGGGATCGCACAAATCTTGTTGGTCTTGAAGTTTCAGAGAGGCAACACAGGCGAGGAATGATAGTTTAAAACTTTCGCCGGGTAATTGGGAGAGCCAGCACTGGAGTTGGAAAAGAATTGGAATGACGTTTGGGCGGGGCCTATCGGATGTGGGATGTGGGGCCGATGGTCACAGTTCCGTGGATCCGATCTATGATGTACAGCCACGTCTATTTTGACAACATACGTTATCTACAACATTGAAGAATGGCCTTATCCTCTTTAAAGACAATGATTGATATTGGATTTACAGTGGGGGAGCACCAGTGATGGTGTATCATCTGTATTCCAAGTCATAATCGGAAAAATGGGAGGAATTGGGTAGACCACTCAGCAAAAACAACAAATTAAAACCTCCATTGTCACTCCCCTGTGATAGTTATAAAAAGAAAACAAATAGTGAATGAGGTAGAATATAACTGGAATTAAATGTGACGTAAAATTTACAAAAAAAAAGGCTTGGAAACCACCCCTTAGGTTTTAGCACTCCTCGGGTCGAACCAGGTAGTTCAGAACCCAACCACCTCCATGTCACGACCCGGTGTATCATTACTGCTGGACTTATCCCATGTAATGGATTGGACCACTGAGATATGACATGGTTCATGCCTAACCTTGTGTTTTGGTCAAACTTAACAGATGCCTTGCCAACATCGGACGATTCCTTGGAAGGTCGCCATATATCATTTTTCTCCCACTCACTTTCCTTAATTTTGCTGCATCTAAAATAGAGATTAAGACATAGGCCAGGTTTACTTTCTATTTCCTTTTTACAGACCTCTCTGTATACCGTATATAATCCTAGAATTCAAATATAAACTTCAAGCACTAAACTTAAATGTTGACTTACAACGTCGCATTCGATTATTAACAATTTAAAGTAAATTCGTAGTGATAGAAGGCAGAGAAGTAGACTTTCTAGAATTCAGTCATCATGGATTCAACTACACACCAGGGAATCAGGTATCGAGAATTTAGCCATAGTGAAGTCAACTATCAAAATATCTACTACGAAGGACTGCAACTAAATTTGGAACCCATATAGCGAATTTGTCTGAGATAGGTATTTTTGAACAAATGAAATACATATCATATTTCTCGGTACAAATGTATAATACGGCAAAATCTGATATGGCGCGCTAACGATCTATTATTCTCTAACTAGTTAGTTATCGGCTTTAATTTACCGACCTAAGTCACCGCATAATTGCGCTCACATATCTCTTCATTTCCTCTCACATTTGCTCTCATATTTGCACTTACTTTCCTCTCATTTCCACCTCAAACCTATACATATGAAATCATAGACTGCAATTGAGCCTACTATGACTATAATTTGTCAGTCTTCAAATCAAGATTGGTTCATATTAATGGTACAACAACTCACAAATGCTATTAAACACATAATCGTACAAAAGCGCATTCGCTCTGACTTTATTGCAGGATCATATTCAGTCATACCCCTTCAGATGGGGAGGCGGTGGTGAGGAACCGGGGCATATGGTAGGAACAAAGGGGGGGGAGAAAAAAAGGACTAAGAAGTACCAGAGCTCGGGCCTGGAGTAACATTCGCCGGTTCATCCTCAGCTGACTCGGTTGTCAGTCGAGTCTTCTTGCGCTCAAGCTCATTCTGTGTCATTTTTGCCACCATGTCGGCGGCTTCATTGCCCGGAATTCCACAGTGTCCGGGGCTCAAATGCAACTCCAGGTGTACTCCAAGCTGACTGAGGGTCTCAGAATGACGGCTGATCTCCTCTAATTGTCTTGAGACATTTCCATCAGGGAGATATGCCAAATGTCCACCAATACGTCTTAATGCAAAGATATCGTCGGTAAAAATGAATACCTCCTTACTCATTTGATGACTGTTGGATCTGGTCTGGTGCAAGTGGGGTTGAAAGAATAACCTATCCACGAGAAGATCTTGCGAAACACCAGCATGATCGGTATCTATCTCCTCGATCGCTATTTTGAGGGTCCGGGCAATTGCAAAGAGTTCGAGTGTTGCGGTGCTTTCAATACTATCTGGGTAGCACACGCCGGTGCCTACCCAATTAGTGGAGGTGAAATTCTCTGACCATACAATCCCCACAGCACCCCACGCTGAACGTATGGATGCGTCGCAAAAGTAGACGAGACGTTTGCAAACATTGGGTGGAATGGGGAGTTGCAGTATATTGTTGGCAATGTCAAACGCTACACGGCCGTCGAGAAGAGATACAAAGCCAACAAAATCGTGTCCCAGTTGCCAAGAGAACCTTTTGTCGGCATCTTGCTTCGTTTTTATCTTTTCATTTGGCTCAAGCTGACTGAAGGACTGGTCGAAAGACAGGGAGGACTCTCAATTGCGATTTGAGCCACCATTGCCCTCAGCCAACACTTCTCCTTGGCTGGGGGTGGGGCTTGAGATGGGGGTGGGACTGGAGCGCTCCGGGGTGGATGTCTTATATAGTGGAGTGGGGCCACCTAGGTAATGCTCCGGGTCCGGGTTGCATGCTAGAGTTGCTCTATATTGTGCTTGTACGCGCTCATGGGGGAGGAGGGCGTTTATTGGTACGAGGGGGACGCGAGGATCCAGAACAGGCAAACCAATTGGCTGGCCCAGAGCCTCCTTAGCAGGGTCGATGCTTGTTGTACCGGCAGCTTTAACAGGACGCCCACGAGCAGGGTTGGCCGCCGGGTTGGGAATAAGCGCCGTATGTGACCCAATGGCCTGCCCGGTGACGGGTTTGATGGTATCTCGCCCCCTTTGTCGTGGGATCTGTTGTATGTAGAATCTTCCTGGAACTGCACTTGATATTGATATTTCCATTGTGCCTCTTTCTCGGAATGTGTGGATGAGAATAAAATGGAGTCAAAATAGAGCCTAGCGAACGAGTAAAATGGGATAAAGAGGAAGAAACAGAGAAAATACTTCTCGCAGATGAATTATTTTGACACCTAATACTTTTGGGCTATAACGTCTTGCTAATGTGGAACCTACCCTGCATCATGGCACATCTATCTAGTCTGGGTAAAGTTCTTCCTTACTAATTGCCCCTACGATACAGACCTACTTTACAACATAACGCCTATTCCAGGTCAAATTTATAAACGAAGATTAGAAAGGAGAGTCCCTGGACCGGGAAAGCTTGCTATTGCTGGATTGAGAGACCGATTCATGTCAACCCAAGGTATTACCTCTAACTTGACAATCCTACGCTACGATTTCCAGCCTAGTTTCCCACGCATTTTCAGCTTATGAGACGGACGTGATCCATCTCGGGCCTCTTGAACTATATATTTCTTGTTATTAGTGCCATACTTAGAAGGGTACCAAAAATTAGCCACGAAGCATAGAACATGGACCTGCAAAATAGCTTAGAGTCCGCAAACCGATTTTTCCATGTATAATATTTGATGTGCTGTCTGTTCTTCCAGCACTCCCGGGTCCTATACCACAGTTCGGGACAGTAACACGATATGACGGCCATTCCCGATGGGTTCTAACAAGTTCCCACTTATAGTATATTATATTATATGTAAACCTTGGCGCTAATTTCTAAGCCCTAAGGATAGTTGTGCTACGCTGCCATATCTTTTAGAAGTCAGTGAAATATTATTATGATTTCATTTGCTACTCATTAAATCAACATTTAGTCCCATTAATCACACAAAAGTGAGACATTGTAAAGGATCAGTGTCTGTAATCTCCTCTCAATTATCTTGATCTCCGCCGTCAGTCTCCTCGCTCTCTTCACGAGCTCATCCCAGAAGCTGGCGCGGGGGAGGGGTGGTTGGATACAAAAAAGGCGCAACCAGGAACAGAACTTGGGCCCAGAGCGGCCTTCATAGATTTCGCTGTTGACCAAGCCATTGCGGTTTGCATAAAGAGCCGATTCTGCGTCTTCTTTGCGAATGCATCCGCAGCCACGTTTCCAGGTACTTCAGAATGGCCAGGGCACAAGTGTAATTCCAGCTGCAATTCCAGCTGCACTCCAAGCTGGTTCAGCTTCTTGTAGTGCCTAGCAATTGCCTCCAATTCTGTTGCCATATCTCCATTGGGGGTATATGCCAGGAGCCCACCAATGTGCATTACAGTCGTCGCTGAGAACAAGGAGTTCTTTCGTCATGCTGTGGATATGGGACTTTGTCTGTGAAGCAAACTGCTGAAAACATGCGGTATTAGCAGGAAAGTTTTTCGTGACAGTAGCTCCTTGCTTATCTATATCATCGATAGCTATGTGTAGAGTGCGCACAGTGGCGAATGTCTCGACCGTGACAGTGCTATTAGCACTAATCGGATAGTACTTGCCTTTTCCCTCCCATTTCCCAGACGTAAGGCTTTCCGGCCAGATACAGACAATGCCACCTGCACCACACATGAAACGGATAGGCCCATCGAAGAAGTGTGTAAGTCTCTTGGATACTTCTGGTGCAGTAGATAGTTGAAGAATCTTAGAGGCAAGTTCCTAGTTCACTTCGTGGTTGTTATGAAAAAGAACTCCAGTGAACTCATGTCTTAATTTCTAACCGAATTTGGTTTCCTTCTTACCCTTGCTTGCCTTCCTCCTCTTCAATGGAGGGAGACAAAAGTTTTGGTCAGCGCTTCCTGGGAGTTTGCAATTCTGGCTGGGCGAGGGATTGAGTTGCGCGCCCACATATGGGCCTCCCAGGCAAGGGGTGGACATGGCGCGTGGGTTTGGGGCTATCGGGGGTGTATGTCTTGCATATTGGAGTAGTACCACCTAGGCCACACTCGGGGGACGGGTTGCATGCCCGAATTGCTCAATGATGGGCTTGTATGCGTTCATGGGGCAGGGTGTTTATTGGCACGGGCCAGACGCGGGGATCCATAATACGGTCCCCAATTGGATGCCCAAGAGGCTGCTCTGCAGGCTCGGAAGTTCTGGTCACAGGACTTCAACAATTGGTGTATGAGCAGGAACCACTGCAGGGTTCGGAATAGGTGTGATATTGGTGGCATCTCAAGTGGCCGGGGTCTTCCTAGTAGCTTAGGATTGACATGACGAGCCAATGGTTGTATCTTGAGTTGCTAGGGCACATTCGATTACTTGGGTTTGACATGGAGCGTCATCGGAGCCAGGTTGATCGGTGTGAGATGGCTGAGATTGCAACAAACGCCAGTGGCTGTGGACAGGCTCAGAATGGAGGAAATCATGTCTTCGCCGAGTTCGAGCTGACTTGGCGTGGACTGTAGGGCTCAGGATGAATGGGGGATGCGAAGAAATATGAAATGCGGGTATTGAGAAAGTGGGACAGGGAGAAGAATGGCAAAAAGGAGGAGGAACAGGAAAGGAAAGAGGAAGCACCCTGAGCACGTGCTTCAAATGTATCAAGGCTGGACTTCAAGACCTTTGCGTTGCAATTCCGTGGTGGAGTGCGAATTATGCTGCCTTTTGGCTCCTCTATCTAGCTAGTCTGAGAACTATTCTTTTCCGTTCATATGGCCTCCCTTTTTTCTTTGCCACTTGGTACTACGATGCTACGCCATATTTACAAGATATTTTATCTTCCATATCGAATGTATGGAGCAGTGTTGGATTGGAGGTTCTGCCCGGTACGGTTCCATATACCGTTGGATGGGGTGGTCTTGGAACATGATCCACGCCTTTTGGGACTGTGTTTGTCCAAAACAGTGAATTCGACCTATTGTGTGGAAAACAGGATGGTAATTGTGTGCTGCCTCCATAAGGACGATCCGGCTGCATGCATGTTCAGGCTTGGGCGCCACAATTGAATATGGCAAGGAGGGTGCCCGTTATGGTGTTGGAATCCGTAAACATGTCACTCGCTGCAACTCAAGAAGAACACAAAGCCTCTGTCATCTCCCCAGTTCCCAAACGTATTCGTGTCCACAGAAAGCAAATTGCCCGCAGATTGCTTGAGCGACAAGTGAAGCCCTACCTGAAATGCAAGATCGGACATTTGACTGTAAGTGGCCCGGTCCATAATTGCCGTCTTTCCATCCCAGCCCTGTCCTGTGTCTCCGTAGAGGGAAGTTGCCATAACATGGTAGAGGCGATCATGATTCAGCTGTACAGTGTGGTTGAAGTACTGGACCTGGCTCCGCTTAGGAAGGACACGTAGGGCATCTGCTAATGTCCTAGCGTCCTCGGGTTTGTTACCCTAGACTCGGGAGGCTAGTAGGCGAAAGTCTGGTGCTGTAAGCTGTTCCTCGTGGAGGTGGTCTAGCGTGGTCCGAAACTTGACACTAGTATCATTAGTTCTCCGCTCACGTATAATCGCATCTAGCTTGATGGTCTGGTCAAAGGCCATCTAGACGGCATTATCCTGGATGTCGCGGACCTTCTTCAGTGATGCGGTAATAGAAATGGGCCTCTAGATAGCCGGTGGTGAGTAAGAGGTATCACCGACGAGAATAACGCTTAAAGAACCGAAAAAGAGGTGTCCGGAACACGGGGAGATCTCTCGGTATCGCTGTTTGATCCAGAACTGCATATCGAGTCCGACTATAGACCTTTCGTCTATAACCAAGCCCCGCACCCCGGACACCCGTAGACTCATGCGCTGTTTGAGGACGCCAGTGGACTGCCCAATGGAGAGAAGCGTGCATTGCCCAAGTTTCGCATTCTCCAAGTGCAAAGCGCCTGCGGGGAGGGCTTTGTTGTCGGGATGCGATTAGAGACAGGGATACTACTCAATGGCTCGGTGGGGGAAGATCGGTCTGGCGGATGGTACTCATCTCAGTCACGCAAAGGAACCTGAAACAGTGGGTGCACTTGGCAGATGTGCTATGCTGACAGGCATCAATAAGTTTGTGACTGGTTCCAGGGCACTAGGACACCTGTGCACCTGAATTGTGGTGAGTCCAATTTGCTGTGCAAACATCAAGGCAAGGTGGTAGATAGTCCGATCAGGTTGTCCCCCATCGCTAGCGCATGGTCAATTTTCTTTATTTTTGCACTCCCATGAGACGTGGCTTTCCACAGTCCTCGTGACGAGACAGATAACCCACCCACAAACCTGATGCGGAGCCAGTGATTGAAGTTCTCGTCGCGCCGATCCCCGACGGCCTGCTTTGAACTCAACCCCCGGGGCTCTTATTGAAGCTCCCTCGGTGCCCACTCTTGACTCTGCGCTTAAGCCTGTGTTCGAGCCTCTTGGTGAACCTTTTGGTCCGCCTGTGTTGGTACATCTCGCACGCGCTCTGACTAACACGACTCTCCATCCTGCCAATTGCGCCAACCCCCCGCTCCCGGATGTGCAAGCCAACTATCCTGGTGTCCGATCCCCAATCCCATCTCCTGATCCTGGCTTAGGAGTACCTATGCCACAACTCAAGACCTGGCATCTCGAACGTTTCATCACAATTCCAAGCCAACAATTGGTGCCTGATGGGAATTCCGAGCCCAGCCGCAGGCAGAAATGTCACGTCATCTAAGTTGGTAGGCACCGGCGTGTGCTATTCAGTTAATATTGAGTGCGCAAACTGTTAGCTTGTTCCATCCTACGTGACCAAAAGACAAAAAGGTACACGTGGGAGATTTGGAGTTTATTCCGGTCCTGACAGGGTTGATGTCAGGTCCTTGCTGGCTACGGATAGACCAACTTCCTAGTTCTACCTAGGTAGCCGATGAGTCATCGAAGAGGGAGGTATAATCAAATTGAAGAGTTCTAGCTAAATTTATTTTCCTCAAGAGCCATGGAATTCCTGTTATCTCTATTGATAGACTTGTGTTCGGGTCTCCAGTATATCTCCAAATGTACCCCATAGCGTAAATCTCCTATTAAATGCGTCCAAGAAGGTTTTTCTTCCATCAGCCCATGCCAAGCAAGAGATTGGGTTGTCATTAGTCCCTCAGGCATAATAAATGTCTTCTTTGGTGACTTGTTCAACGGGACTGGTCTTGCTCCAAGATGGCCGACATTGATTGCCATCCATATTGTAATATTTGAATAACTGAGTGATCTGTAGTGGTGATTGTGGCTTAGGCTATTCTCAAGTTAGAGTTCATGGTACGGCGCACTGGAGGTTGGAGACTGATGTTTAGTTGGCCGAGGGACTCTCCTTTCCAACAGCGGCCTCTGCGTTTAGTTTTGAATTGGAGGTTGTAACTATGGATGGGATCCGTTGTAGCAATTGTAGTGATGGAAGAAACGAGAAGTCATATGAATGAAGAGGGAGAATACTCAGACTGGATGAAGGAGACGCGATATAGCGTACCTCCCACTTTAGGAAATCGTTGTAGCTAAAGGTCGTTACGGGTCAAATGGAAACATTTGCGACGAGTGATTTACTTTCGTCATGTTCTTTCTTCTCTCACGTCTCCCCATTCATCAGATCCCCATTCATCAGACTTCTTCACTCGTTATCATTGCATATGGTGTTAAAATCCACGAGACAACAAGGATGGACCAATCCATCGCAAGTTCAGTGCACGGTATGTTCTACATCCCACAGCCCTCGTGACGTGACGGATCCCCTACCCAGAGACCTGTTGCTGACACTGCCATTGAAGTTCCCGCGGCGCGTCTCACCGATTCTCTGGCTATGCCCAGGCTTGTTCTTGAGCCCCTTGGTGAACCTATTGGTACACCTGTGTTGGAGCCTCTGGCCGGCGCTCTGATTGGACTGGGCCTTCAGTTTCTGGCAAATTATCCGCGCACCAACTGCAAACAAGGCTCGCGCCAGGCTATTCGATCCACAAACCCGACACCCGAGCCCGGCCTCGGAGAGGCACCGCCCAGCAGCACTCAGTCACAGTCGCAACCACCCGAATTCGCCCCAGAAGAGGCCACTTCAAGCAACATGCAGTTACAGTCGCAGCCACCCGAATTCGCCCCAGAAGAGGCCACTTCAAGCAACATGCAGTTACAGTCGCAGCCACCCGCTCCAGAAACCGCCCCTCCCAGCAACACGCAGTTGCAACATCTCGAGCCCGGTGTGGGAGATGCCCCGTCCAGGAATGCCCAGTCGCAACCACAGTCGCCCCAATCCCCTCCAGGAGAGGCCCCATTCAGCAGTACACAGTCGCAGTCGGCCGTCCAGTCTTTAAGGCCACCGGTGGCCATTGAGAGCAACAATGCCCTCAAGAGGAATCGAGATGCTCCTTTGTCTGTCAGGGCCACATTACCCGACGATCATCGTCGACCTTTGAAAAAAAAAAAGACGGCGAACGCAAACAATAAGTTCTCTTGGGAGCTCGGACACAAGTTCCATGGATTTGTCGCCCCTACCACGCGAGATAATGCCTTAGAATTTTCTAATATCATTCTCCAACTTCCTGTCCCAAAGTATGTTCGGAAGAGATTGGTTTACTTTTGCGATGGTTCTATTCGCTTTCTCTGCGGTGCGGCTGGCATTGTGTGGCCCCGATCGTTCAACTTTCCCGATTGGGAGGGAACGGGTGTGTATTACCCGCTCAGTATTGATAACACCGCCACTCTGGAGCTCTTTGCCATTGCCGCTACGCTCCAGGCAGCAATAAAGGATATGGATAAGACACGTGGTGATGTTGCGCCCCGTACGGACAAGACGCTGTTCCGAGGTAATTTGGCGCAGACCAAATCCCACCAGCACCATATGACGAAAGAGGTTTTTATTTTTACCGACGATATGCTCGCATTGAAACGGATTTGCGGAAGGCTGGCCTATCAACCCGAAGAAGATATTGCACATCAATTGAAGGCTATCAGCGAGCATTCGCTGACCCTGCATGGACTTGGGGTGCATGTTGAGCTGCACCTCAGCCCTGGCCATTCTGGGGTGCCCGGTAACGAGGCAGCAGACAGAATGGCAAGGAAAGCCCAAGAATCCCTCGTGCGCCAAACGGTAACCTCGTGGCCCACCGAGCAATCAATGAAGAGTGAGCCAGCAACGGCCTCTCTGGGCTCTGCTTGCCTAGCTACCTAGGTAGTTAAAGTCTCATGCTTCTGTCGCCCCCACACCACAGGTTTTTTGGAACCGTCACCCAGCGAAGCACAACCTTGGCCCACTGGACCACTTGTTCCCCTGACTCTAACGCTCTCTCGTTTCATTCGCATTTACTCGAGTCAATTGGTATTTAGTGTCTCACACATACAGAGTGGAACAAAGCCTCCACATGCCTTCAAAATGCCATCGAATTCTTCTGTCAATAAACCCCAAGATCGAGTTTAGGGCGACCTGAACCATGCAGGGTGAGATCCTTGGCTCATTGACCACAGCCACCAGCAGTATCCCTGCTTCTTCTACTGGTATATGCCGCCATGAGGATTCACAGTGATGGCTCCAACTTGAAAGAAGGCCGTGTCACATATCATTGATCTTTGCACTTTCTGTCTGATTTTGCTACTCACAATGCTTATGTCAGTGGCGGCTTAATATCCCCTTCATTGCTGTAATTGAAGTTATGTCTCGATGCTCTCGGACCCACGTTATCTCGTGGCTTGCAGCTGGCTTAGTAGTATCAGATATTAAAGCTGTAGTAGGTACATGTTACGGCAGTATATTTCCTCCCGTGCACCTTGGACTATATTATAGTAAGTTTTGACAGTTCGTTGGTACCCAGCTCAGTGGTCCTTTTGGTCATCGTTATTGCAGACCTTTTTGGACTCCTTCTAAGACTCTTTTGAGATGTCATATCAGCATATCTCCATCGACTAATATTAATTCTCCAATTCATATTTAATTGATGTGAGGCGAGGATGAAGTAGGATATTCATTAAAGAACAAAAAAAATGTGAACCACCCTAGATTTGTGCACTCTTGGGGTCGAAACAGCTAGGTCACTCACCCAACGGACCTCCCTATCACGGCTCGATCAGTTATAGACCCAGCAGCATATTCCAAGGAAATACCTTCGACGTACAAGGGGGTTTGCGGGTAATCCTATGTTTCAGTAAAGTTTAGCAAAAGCCCGCCCATGGATATTTTTATATTTCATTTCGAAACATATCTCCAAGCCCTTCTATAGTTAGAATGATATGGAAATATTAGCTGTAAAGAATGGAATAGTAAAGGGTGTAAGCGTCCAAATGTGTAAACTGCCCACTTGATATATACTATGTTGTATGTTCCCACACCGCGTGGCCCACCTTACGCAACCTTATTCTAAAAGAGGAAAGATGAAATAAAAACAAGAAAAAAAGATGGAGGTAGTTCCCGGCAGTACATAGTCCAACAAATTATCAGACTGTGGAGTTCGGTTGCAAGGGGAATAACTGTATTCTGAATCTCCCCGGCCTCCACTATAGCTGGGTCATAGATACTAGCGCTAAACCTTATTTCCAGTATCTTATAAGCCCTGTGAAGATCATTTGTGAGCTTTCAGAGCTAGTAGCTCTGAAGGATATCCACCTCGAGCTCCATTGGGGCTCCGGCCACAGTAAACTTCTTACCAATGAAACTGCTCATGACATGTCGAGGACTATCCAGTCGCAGCTTTTTGGCGTCTGGCTCTGCGAAATCTACAAAGGCAGACTCAAATGCTCAGTCATCGACATGACACCCAAACCCCATTGCATGGACTAAATTGGAGGATGAAACGCATGCATATTATGTGCAGGCAGTATGCGACCCACTGAGCTGGTAGTCAGACACGAATTTATTTGGAACTGCGGTGGAATTCGGGACACACCGGTATTCCAGAGGACGAGACTGCACATGGAATCTCTCCAAATGCCAAAGGGGAGTTGCCGTCGTGCTTAGATGTTGATGGCCTTTATTTCCAAAAGAACAACATGTGATATTGTTGTCAAATTGGAAAAATAAGCAATGTGATTCCTCGTCACATCTGTGCTGTTCCTGTTCCGAGTTGTTCATATTCCAAGTCCTCTTCTCTATTGACTTAGATGCGAACTACATTAAATCTGAAGTAAGTCAGATGTCAAGTCACGCACAAAATAAAATTAATTGAGGTGTGAAGTGAGTGTGGTAGATGTCAACTAAATCAGGTGTAAAGTGAATATGTAAATATGTAGCGGTGGAGATAAGGTTGTGGGCTAGTCTGTACGTGGGCTAGTGTGGTGATCACGTGAGTATTGACCCACCGCCCAATATCCAAAGTCTAAACAAACAAACTTTCATGGAACGGCCCCACAACACCCATTCGTACCGACGGTTGATATTGCGTTGAAGCCCTTTATGTCATAGCCCGGAGGCAAGAATTATAAGAAAAAGCTATAAGGTTAAATACAAAGTGGCAACCAAAAGAATAAAAAAAACAAAACCCCCTAGGTTTGTGCACTCCTAGGGTCGAAGGTCACTCACCCAACTAACCTTCCTATCACGACTCGATCAGTCATAGACCCAGCAACATATTTCAAGGAATTACCTACCGAGCTATAAGGGGATTTCTTGAAATATCTTGTGTTTTGGTTAAACTTAACAAACAACCGCCAAATATCAGATGGCTCCCTGGAAGGTCCATGCACATTAATTATATCTTTTTACTCATATTTTATAAATTTCTCTAAATTAATTACACTAGGAGAGAGAAAACTGTCAAAGACCCCATAGACTCACCTTCTGCCTCCTAACATATCTAGTCCTCCACAGTAGATAATCGTGCCAAGCGCTCGTACCAATACAGTACCCTGTATTGGTGCGCGCCACTCAACGATAATTTTCAGTCAACAATAAATTACTCCCTCTTTACTACCAATTTATCCTACAACCACAATGTCAGACCAAAATAAATTGATAGAAAGTCAAATTCAAAAGGCTCGTCTTGCCTATAAACGACAAAAAAAGCCTAATATCGCCAAATTGGCGCGAGAATTCGAGGTTCCATACCAACGACTATGCGCCCGAATCCATGGTCGCGACAGCAAAAACACGACTGCCGCCCCAAAAAGAGCTCTTACTCTAGTTCAAGAGAAAATACTAGTTACATGGATCAACACTGTACACAGTTCTGGTGTTGGAATCCCCCCTTCTATAGTTGTAGACGCTGCATATGGGATTTTAAAGCGCGCTAGATCTAACCGAGAGGCTGTTGGAGATAATTGGGTCTATCGCTTTATGGCCCGTCTCCCACCACAAATATCCTATATCAACCCTAAACTTAGTGAAAAAGTAAGGGACGATAGCGAGCAATATAGGCCTCTCTTTCTTTGGTTTAATAACCTCAAATTAGTGCTTAAAAAGTACGATTTTCAACCCTCTGAGATCTATAACTGGGATGAAACTGGCTACCAAATCGGCCAAGGAAAGCGCCAGAAAGTCCTCGCTCCTTCAATTAACTATACTATACTAATAGGTGGTCAAAAGGAGTCAATTACTAGCATTGAATGTATTGCTGCTGATGGCTGGGTTATGCTACCATGGTTCCTACCAAACGGTAGTATCCATATGGAAGAGTGGTATGAATCTCTAACCATTAAGGACTATAGGATTAAACCTACTCCTAAGGGTTGGATTGATGATGAAACTACTCTTCAATGGCTATACTCCTTCCATGAAGCTACTATTTCTCGAGTTAGAAATGGTAGGCCTAGGCTACTTTTAATGGATAACCATGGTTCTCACCTTACTATGGAATTCGTTGAATTTTGCAAGGCCAAATTCATTATACCCCTCTGGTTCCTACCCCATACAACCTATCTCTGCCAACCCCTTAATGGTTAGGCTTTCTAGACTTTGAAGCATTATTTTCGTACGGCCAATAATTCAGAGGTTATATGGGGTGGAAGTGCTAGTAAAAAGAGGGATTTTTCTCGGCTAATTAGCGACGTACGAGAGAAGACTTTCACCCAAAGAACTATTCGATCCTCCTTCAAATCTAAGGGTATTTACCCCTTTGATCTAGAGGTTATTTTTGGTCCTTTACGCCAAAAAGTTATTGAAACGGAAGGGTCCCCCTTAGGGTTTTTAATACTCCCTCCCCTCCCCTAGAGATCCCTAGTTCGGCAACCAACTCGCCACTAAATACTATTGAGCGGGTTCAGAAGCTTAAAACCAAGCTTAGGCCTCGACAAGTCCCGCAGCACCAAGGCAATTTTGGTGCTGCGATATGGTGCTGCGAGGTGCTGCGGGACTAAGCCAATTTTGGTGCTGTTGTATGGTGCTGCGGCACTAAGTGCTGCAGCACCGTCGCAGCACCAGTTTTAGTGCTGCGCTAGCATAATTCTACCAAGCATTACCCAAAATGGATGGATAAAATGCTGACTTATTTTGATAAATTACTGTTTTTTACACATGTATTGGCATTGGGAGGTAGTTATGGTCACTCACTGCTAAGATTCGTATCAACTCACGTTCAAGAAATAGATTAAAAGCTTCAAGTCCTATACAAATGTAGATTCAAAGTAAAATCAGCCCAAAACAGTATAGAATTAGTGGTTGATATTATCTGGAAGAGAATGTACTGATATTGTGTGTGGATATATATATTTACTCCATATATATACCTTCCAGTTTGTGCCTTGTAGTTTTCGATTTTATTTTTCTACAGTAAAAGCCTATATTTCACCCTTTTTTTAAATAGTATAGTGCTGCGACCGGATGAATTACCTTATATCTTATTTTGATCTTTATAATTAATATACTGTATAGGCTTTGTATAATAACTTGATATACTGTCTATTTTCTGACCGAGGTCAGAACATAGGACTTTAGGCAGCTATATAGAATAAGGGGATAATGTAGACCCCGAAATACATTATATCATAGCACTATATCGTGGTGCTGCGGGAGTGCTGTGGGAGTGCTGCGGGAGTGCTGCAGCACTACGGTGAGGCTATTATGGGAGTCGGAGGTGAATAGCCAATAGATATCGAGATCTATATTCGGCTTTATGATCTATCTACCACTATACTAACATAGTAGACACTCTCCCTGTTTATTGTTAGTTATGTCGGTCGCAGATTTTGTCTAGGTAGGCCATTTGTGCTTCTGTTTTCCCCTTTACCTCACACCATATACCTATACATACTATTTGCCCTTAACCTTCAATATGTCACATTTTGGACAGTACGCTGAGGCTGGCCCTTCTTCGCAGGTATCTTCATCGCAAATTGGATATCCAGACCGCCTTACCGACTGCGACTTTCTTTCATACGATTTAATACATGATCCCCTTACTCCTGACCAGTCAATCAGCCAACAAACACCAAATCCCGAAGCCCCCTCAATCCTTAGTATTCCAGAGTTCCAGGCTCCACATACTATCACTGCTCCAACAACCCTCGAACGAATTGGCCCTGGAGCCAAGAAGCTTTGGGTGTGCTATACGAAGATGAACAAAACACAATTTATTGAGTGGTGGCGACACACTACACACGCCCAACCAAATACTTCACGACGTAAAGTGAACTTTGAAGCGAATTATACATCACCACATTGGGAGCACTTCGACCAGGTCGCACACTATCAGACTGGACAGCCGATGGCACTTTGTCGACGATGTGGAAAGGCGATTCCTCATCCATCACAGTCTGGAGGTCTTCACTCGTTAAAAAAGCACCGTGAGAGCAAGACCTGTCAGCAGGGTGGAAGGAGTTCTTCTCTTCAGCAGACATTAAGGCAATCGCTACAGTTTGCGGTAATATATACTATTATATCTCAAAACGAACTATATACTAATTTAATATATCTTAGTCCGAGTGTCCTTCGGAGCAGAAGACCACTTTTAATACTGAGGATTGGGAACGAATTCAAATCAATTTAATCACAATGTGTCAGCTCCCCTTTCAGTTCCTCGAAAGGCCGGAAATATTTGAATTTGTTCGATTTGCTCGCCTCTCAAAAGATATACCTCCAATCTTGACTCCTAAGACAGCACGGCGTCGCCTACAAATGATGGTTAAGGGGGATCATCAAAAGGCCCTTTCTCTTTTACCAAACAATGCTAAGCTTTCAATAGCACTTGACTGCTGGACTTCACCTTTTCAACAGGCGTTTATGGCAATTACTGGCTATTTTGTGGATTCTGGCTGGAATTATCATGAGATACTACTAGGCTTTGAGCCAGTATATGGTCAGCATACTGGTAGTCACCTAAGTGAGATACTACAGGATGTACTACAGCAGCATGATATTATTGATAGAGTGCTTGCGGTGACTACCGATAACGCCTCTAACAATAAAACGCTTATGGAGAGCCTTCACCAGTCGATCGAACAGCTCAATCTCCCAGATAGCACACGAGTTGTACGAATTCCATGCCTTGCCCATGTGATTCAGCTCAGCTTAAAGGACCTCCTTGGATTGATAAAAGCCAACCCAAACAATGATACCGCCGATACTATCTGGTCGGAGGAAGAGAACAAGTCGGCTCTTCAAAAGGCCAAATCTGAGAAAGGAATCATCTATACACTGGCAAAGGTCAGTTATTCAAAATCTTTATTAAAGCATACTTATGCCATTTCTAGATCCGTGCTTTTGCAGTTTATGTCAACGCCAGTCCCCAACGACGGGAGTTCTTTCTAACACTACAAGACACTGAGCCGAAGCTCGTACCAATACAAGATGTACGTACCCGCTGGAATTCAACATACCTAATGCTTCAGCGCGCAAATCGTCTGTCCGCTACATTTAACAGGTACTGTACTCTATATAACCAGCTTCGGTTCCAGCTAAGTGCACAAGAGTGGTGGCAGGTTGAATACCTGCTTTGTATCACAAAACCTTTTTATATATGGACAGTCGGACTATCTAAGGTTAAGGATGTCACTATTCATTGCGTGTTCGAGGTATACAACAGACTGTTTAGACATTTTGAAGACTCCCAGAAGCGCCTACACCGGAAGAAGGTTCCTTGGAAAAAGGCGATGCTTTGTGCTTTGAAGGCTGGAGAACAGAAGCTTGCAACTTACTACAAGGATACTGAGAAGGCTCATGGGCATCTTTATGCAATGGGGACGATCCTTACCCCTGTGCATAAGCTTGACTACTTTAAGGGAGCAGACTGGGCTGGTGATGATGCGGACTGGTATATAGTATACGAAAGCTCTCTACATTCCTACCTTGAGCGATACTATCAGCGCCAGCCTACAACTCAATCAGTGGATAAAGGCAAGGCTCCACAACGAACTGGGAGTATGTCTAGTCTACTTGCACAGACCCGACCGAGATCAGCTATCCAAGAGAAGGTTGGGTGGCGAGAAGAGTTAACAGGTTATCTCAATCTTTGTATGTATACTATAGAACTTGAAACCATAATATATACTAACTTCGCAAGGAACTGATGATGATGACCCATGTCAATTCTGGAGACAACATGAGACCCAGTTCCCAACCCTTGCGGCGCTAGCCCGGGACATCTTCTCTGTTCCTGCTACTGGCGCAGGAGTTGAACGGTTATTCAGCTCGGCGCGGGATGTCTGCCATTACAGACGTGGATCTCTCAATGCAACGACCATTCAAGATCTAATAATGCTCCGCTGTATGACGCGTTTTGATGCAAACCATGCTCAAGGCCAGCTATCTACAGAAAGCCAGGACCCAGGTGAGAGGATGGAGGCCGATGAGGAGGCAGAGGCCCAACTATCTGATTATGATATGGCTGGTATCAGCGATGATGAGGAACTTGATTCTGAAACCGAATACGTATCTGAAGCCGATAATATGGACGCCCATGATCGTGATGCTTCACCTGGTCTCCAGGACCCAGACCTACCTCGGGATCAGGAGACTCTGGATCAAGAGATAGACTCAGTTGAACTTCCAAATCATCACCCAATAGTTAGAATTGTACAAAGCGATAGCCAGCGTCCACATAGGGAACGGAAGCGTCGGAGAGATGATGATGAATATGTATATACTAAGAGGACCAAATAAAGCGCAAATAATCGAACAAATATGAGAATGATCTTTTCCAGATTTCCAGATTATTGTAAATAAAATACCCCAAAATTACTGGCTTTTCTACATAACTTATGCATGTCACGAGGTTAGTCGTGTTTGCACTGTTTACAGTGCTGCAGCACCGAACCAAAGGCCTAGTGCTGCGGGACTTGTCAAGGCCTAACCAAGCTTACTGAGGAATTGGTGCAAATTGAGACCTACTCAAAGATAATAGAGAAGCATATCAAGCGAAGTATTGATGCAAATCTACTTTTATCGCAGGAGGTTACCATGTTGAAGGAGGAATTAGAGAAGGCCCGCGCCACTAAATCGAGAGCAAATAGGCCAAGAAATAGTAAGTCGATTCTTAGGTCTAGGAACTCTATCCTATCACCAATTTGTGCGAATCAGAGGATGATGCACCAAGAATAAGCTGATTCTTTGAAGCTAAAGCGGCAACAAGAACGGTAGGCCAAGGACTTGGAAGCTCAACAACGCGCCTAGGAACAGTTGGATTTAGCTGAAAGTCATCGAGAGGCTAGAATGGCTGCTATATATGGAGAGGGTTTGACTTGGTATGTAGATAAAGATGGTCATTATAAGTAAATATAGCTTCGAATTCAATGAAATTTATCGTTGACTGAAAATTATCGTTGAGTGGGGCGCACCAATACACCCGCGGTGTATTGGTGGTAAGCTTGGCACGATTAGTTCCTTTCTCTCGTCACGCATCTTACACATTTTCCAGAGAGCCTTTCTTTTCCCGGTAGACTTATAGATCACTGTCTCTCAAAAGTATCAAGATGGTTGTAGGAAGAATAAAAAGAAACCCCCGGCCACGTCGGTAGGAAATTTCACGGATGTGTTTGATCTTTATTATTCATATGCAGACGAGTTGAATTCATGGCTCAGTGACTACAAGGCATTTAGTAAGCGGCACCGAGACATCATCATCCTCTACCAGATCCAGCCAATACGGTCCATTTCCCAATTTTGCGTTTCGGGGACGCCCACTAGATAACGTAGAACCTATCGACCCACTGCTGTGAGGTTCCCTTCTGTGTAGCTGCTCGAAGACCTTCAAGGTGCCTAGTTATACTGAGGTTAACGCCTGTCAACGGGTATAAAACATATCACGTAGAAACTTTGAAGGGTGACATACATTGTCTCACTTTCAAAATCATAGATGATTTTATCTGGGCTCTCAGGGAAAGGCTTGATGTCAATCGATAAAAGCTCACTTGGGGATGAATTAGGTTAATATTTTCTTAGTGTACAGGCATGAATATGTACCTGAAGAGCGCCTTGAACACCAACCGTATAGCAGTACGAGACTCCTCTTGCAGCCCCCAAAACCTCTTCATATCCATGCTCTCCCCGGGCACCTTGGCCCAAACAAGGTAATCGATATACCCACGTGGCACAATACCAGTGTCACTTTGTTTGTCTTGGCGTAGGGCGAGGAGCTTGGGTGCTACGGTAGAGCCCATACGGTCAAGTTGTTTGAGGCCGTTAATCTCTGCGTGTCCTGGCGAAGCAACAGCTTGTTCTGGGCGGCGATCAGGCGTTCGGAACTCCGTTCGTAAGTGCGGAACTTGTAAGTAAATTCGCATCACACCGTCCTCGCCATCATGTTCTCGGTGGCATTCAAACTTCCCCGCGGTGTATGATGGCCCCAGCCCGTGAACCACATCACTTTCTGGGATACGGAAAGTGTGTTCCGAAAGTTGTTTCCCCATGACCCAGTTTTGGGTCAATGGGGGTAGCTAGTCCTCGGCAAGATGATGACGCTTCCTGGGGCATCATCAAAGAATCCAGCTCGTTCCATGCGGACTGTCTTGCTTGACAAATGCTGGTGAGTGTAAATGATGGAGGAGGTGATGCAAAACACACAATCAAGGTAGATGATTGGGAATGAAGGATGACAACGGATGATCTGTGTAAATAGTGAAAGCTGCAAGGCGTAAGTGGTTGATAAGTGAAGGATGGTACCTAGGTAGGTAGGTAAAAAGGAAGATGATGTGGAACGGATGGCCTCGGGACCTGGGCAGAGCCCAAAGCTTCCAACCATGGAAGGCTCGAAGGTTACTATGTACCTAGGTACCCGTCCATGGATAGTCCCGCCTGGCCAGATCTAGTATCACGTGGATGATCACCTTCTCTATTTAAGCCAACAAGATAATGTGCAAAGAGTTCTTTGATGGTTTTAAGGCAGACTCAAATTGATTTTACAAGCCTACAAGTAATTTATCCTACACAATCACATAGGTTAAACCTGGTGTTTGTTACGAATATTAGGGTGATTTAAATGTGCATTTTCATGAATCCTCCATAGCATACAAATAATTTCCCTCAAGTTGTAGAGTTCCCTCAGAATCTGGTGGTAGACCACGTTCCAACCTCATAACTCCGTATTTCTTGGCCGGAGCTCAACGAGAACGTCCCTGGATCCCGACAGGATTTTCCTGGAGCTGCCGCTGTAGATCTTCTAGATCTTCAAACATGCGCCGGCACTGGTAGCTAATCCGAGCTTTCCACGATGGATGGTCTGCTAGGACTTATTTAGATAGAGAAGTTCGCTCTAGGCTTTCAGCTTCTAGTCATCAAGTGCGATTAATTTATGTCTCTCACGACTTGATGATAGCACCGCCCCCGGTCTTGGGGATCCCTGGTCAAGTAACCCGGGATGTTCCTTTTGGAATCGAAGATTGAACATTTTGTGATCTGCCAATCGGGGTTCGCTGCTCCTCGCAGGAATCTGACATGTAGGACTAAAAAGTCAGTATAGGGCTCAATAATATGATTTGGACAAGCTTACCTTTCGTTGTGGCAGACCTTGAGAGATAGGAGGTTTCTAGGGTCTGCCACATGTCCCCATATACTGCATTCGTGCGTATTGAGGTTGAGATTATATATCTAGACATGTTCTTCTAACAGGTTAGCCTCGTGGTTGGTCATGACAGTGATATGGATAGTCTGGTATTCACTTATATATGTTAGCCTTCAGGTACGCCGGCTACGCTATACTGCTGGGTTCTGATGTGTCGAGACAGTGAATGGATGTGGCAGTGAGTTTGAATGGACTCCTACAAGAAAGGCAATGGGAAGGAGATTCCCCAGATCACAGGCGCCCATCCCTAGGGTACATCGGCGTGCGTTTTCTGAGGCTGGCTGGAATTAGGATCGTATCGAGAGTCCAGTGAATACTTGCCTCACTTGATGGGTTATGACCGAATGCTCAATAAGGAATAGTGAAAGGTCTGAGCGTTGTCAGGCAAGTGGACTGGCAGATAATCAGGTCAAAGTTAGGCAGATACTGTTAAGAAGGCTAAAGTTCGATGGGTGGAGAGACCCGAAAAGGGCAAGATCAAGGACAAGATGAAGGGTAAAACAGTGGACGAACCTAGAGAGCTGGCGATTTGAGATGTGTTCCTCACAATGAGGTGAGGGAATGAAAGATCAAGAAGCAGGGTGAGTAGGTAGAAGGAGAGGTGGGAAAGGAAGATGGGGAAGAGGGAAGGAACGAGGGAATTTAGAGGCGAGATTATATACTACAACACACGTCAGGAAGAAAGAATCTAAAACATTACACAAAAGCCAAATTCGAAAATATATTTGAAGATGTGCTGAAGTGAACTGAAAGGATATTGAAAGTAAAAAGAAAAGAGATTGAAAGGAAATTGAGAGAACTCAAAAAGGCACCCAAAAGGATATCTGAGAAGACGCCTCAGAAGACATCCGAAAAGCTATCTAAAAAGACACCCCTGCAGAATATTTTACGGATATGCCTATCAAGTAAATGAATTAGACAATCAAAGTACGTTGTTAAGATGGAGTGGAAGGATAGAGTCTTTCTAAGTAGAGAGACATAAATGAAATTGATCTCACAGAAACCTAACAATCTACTATAAATTGAACCAGTAACAACAGTAAGACCTTGTTGGAGACGTGCGATGTTTATTCAATTGTACCAGACAACAGCAACGATGACAAGGATGGTCCCCATGGCCCAGCGCCATCTAAACCCACTAGTTGAACACTAGGTTTCCATCATCATTCCCAATGCGCTCGGACAGGTTGATATCCGCATGGTGTTCCTCTCCATCGACGTCGCGCAAGATAGCCCGCAGAACAGGGATGCCGTCGTCTCCCTCGCGATCAAAGCTGATATCCTCCGCACTGGACTGGAAGTCACCGCCATCCCATTGGAATTGTCCTAATGAAATGAGTCAGAAAATCTGTTAAGACAACCTCAACCCACGGATGCCCCGCGAGGACCAAGACAGACTGAAACATACCATTGTCGTTCCCAATGTGATCATTGAGATCAATGGTGGACTCCTCCTCATCACCATCCTTTTTGCTAAGCACAGCCTTGAGGATGTGGCCATCCTCAAGCTCGATGTGTGAAGCAGATGCGTGGAAGCTCATATTGTCGATTCGAGAGAGAAGAATGCAAAGTAGAGTATGTAGACCAAGTATCATAAACTTCCTAGATTGCAACAGCAGATGGGAGACAAGACCCTTCTTATATACCCCATCTGGGTAGGCTAATACACCCAGAATCGCGATCTGGGCTAGCGCAAGGCATCGTGCAGCAACCCCCGGTTCTTGTCCGACACTTGTCCCCGACTAATTCGTCGCACTGCATCTCGATTGTGTTATGGCGGTTAGCAGAGGTGGGGCAGTTGCTGGAAGGACCGGCATTGGCAAAGCGGGGATACTGTACTCCGAGTCAACGGGGGTGTCTTGCAAGACAAAGAAAGCTAGCGAGTCGGTATGTACGGTGTACAGCGATGAAGACGAACGGAATGGGAGTATCCACTACACCGGTACACGTCAGTGGGTGGGGCAGACCCAATGTACCTTGTACAGAGTAAACATCCTAGGCTGTCATCTTGGCTGGATATTCGGCACATAGGAGTATGTATCACATCATCTCGAGGTCCAGTTATCGTGGCGCATGGAGACACACCTCCCACAGTCCCCAGCCACAAAATTCACGGCGACATCTCGTGATGCTGCCCTGTCCATGCATGCTAAGAATGCACGATTCCGTGACAGCCCTAGGATATAGCCACAGGACGTGGGCCACACCTGGCCAATGGGTATCGAACCAACCGACGAGAAACACTGTTGCCTAATGGAGACAATGCGGTAGACTGGGGCAGATACAGTGCCAAGTCAGTTTGGGGCAGCCTCATGCTGTCAGTTCTTGGCAAGTCGAGAGGGATTTACTCACCAGTGGCGTTGAGGGGAAGTGTGGCTGGATAAGGCTAGCCTTGTGAGGGTCCAAGGTGGATCCAGAGACAACACATGAGATATTTGTCTCTGATCATTAGAATCGGCATTTAAGAATTAAATTACACATATTTCAAGTGTTTACTCCGTCCAATTGAAACAATAAAGTTGAGAAAACTTTTATTATTTGATACATACAAGGCAGATACAAGAAAATGGAGTGTGAAAAAGGATCAGGCATTATAAACCTTACAAGGCTGGGACACAACAAGAACAAAGAGAATCAAAGGAATCTTTGAATAAAAGAAAAGCATCCTCAGAAAACTCTTCGGACAACAAAGACCTATCTCTGTGGTAAGAACAAAAAATTGGCTCAAAGAGCACGGTGTTCAGCTCCTGACGGTCAACGGAGAACCCAAGAAAGTACAGTCTGTATCCACAGCGGTCGCAGAGGCACTGCCCGCAGGTTTGTACCCCCCGACATGCTTCGTGCCATTAGACTAGGACCGAGGTCCTAACCTAGTTTCAGCCTAACCTGGGCCGCAGCAAAGATCCAATCAGTGCCCTCAATAGGTCCATCATTGGACGTGAGACTGAACTGTTGAGAAGAGAAGAAAGAAAGGGGAAGAAAAAGTGGGAGGGGACAGGTATTTATATTTTGCTGGCTGAAAGCAATGGGGGAACTGGGGTAGGTGACGTGCTATGGCATGACCCAAAAGGGAAGGTGCGACACACAGGAAGTTACCATGTCTAACAATCAAGTCTTGAAAATGAGAAAATATGTATGCATTGTTCTTGAGAATATCCTCTCCAATATCAAAGACGCCTAACACCGATTGCAAACTCCCATGCCTTACAAGATCGACAAATGCATAGAATCGACCCATCCCATAACACACATACCAGGTGTATCAACAGAAACACATTAGAATCATAATAAGTCACAGATTAAACTCCATTACGGTAGATTTGAGATCCACCAGAACGGATTTGGATGGTGTCACGTCGCTGCAAGACCACCAGGGCACGATTAAGGGCTTGCTCGGTATAGTTCTTGCCATCAACAAAGTCACGGCGCAGGGTTGCCAGGCTTGTGCTCCAACCGATGGGGAGGCGACGCTTCAGCTCGTCTTCAATCTTGCTGCTCTGCTCCATCAGTTCCTTGCTGCCTTGGCCCTCGCCCTGGGTGATGGCGTCCATGGTGGATCCCAGGAACAGACGGATAGCCTCGTCCACGTGGGCTTCTGTGGCCATGGGGGAGAGAGAAAGTTTGGCGAGGGACTCGGAGATACGGACAATAGCCTCGAGTTGACGGACAGTGATGGGGATCGATGATCGAGAGTTGGATTCCATCTCGGCACGGTGGACTTGCTTTCGGATGGAGACGAAGTGAGACGAGAGTTTTTCCGCGGCTTCGGGTGAGAGACGGGGCGCACAACGACTAGAATGGATGTTAGAATATAGCGGTTTAATCAGTAATGGGTGTCAACAAACCTGCGGCAGTAGCTGATATAGCGCTTCATCTGCTCAACGGGAACCTCGGCGTCCACCTGTTCCTCCACACCGCGACCACCCATGTGCACACCCATAACGTGGCGAGCAATCTTCTCGTCACGGCCGCGCTCGTGTTCATCGCGGACGATGAAGATCATATCGAAACGGGACAGGATAGTGGTTTGGAAATCGATGTTCTCGCCGGGGGTCTTGAGATCATCGTATCGACCGAAGACAGGGTTAGCTGCGGCCAGTACAGACGTTCTCGAGTTGAGGATTGTGGTGATTCCGGCCTTGGCGATAGAGATAGTCTGTTGTTCCATAGCTTCGTGAATGGCCACTCGATCCTCGTCACGCATCTTATCAAACTCATCAATACACACAACACCACCATCAGCAAGCACCATGGCACCACCTTCGAGATAGAACTCGCGAGTGTTGTGATCCCGCTGCACGGAGGCTGTCAAACCGGCGGCAGATGAACCCTTTCCAGATGTGTAGATGGCAATGGGGGCAGCCTTTTCGACGAACTTCAAAAGTTGAGACTTGGCAGTACCAGGGTCACCCAGCATAAGCACGTTAATATCACCACGAAGCTTCATTCCATCAGGAAGAATCTTCTTCGAGCCACCCATGAGCAGACACACGATAGCTTTCTTTATATCCGCGTTTCCGTAAATAGACGGGGCAATACTCCGAGCGAGTGCATCGTACAAGTCAGGTCTCCGACTAAGTTCCAAGAATTCTTGCTCCTCTTCTTCGGAGAAGACGGAAGCGCCCTTTGCTGTTTGGTCGACGTCGGAGGTGAGGCCCACTGCGCGAAGATAGGGGTTGCGGATCGCTACGGCAGCCTCCTTCTTAACGCCCTTCGCTTGGTAGATAGAGAAGATGCCCATTACTGTACAACGGGAACCAGGAACCACTCGGTTGGCAAGGTATCGATCGGCTGACACAAGGACGTGTCGCGGCATCTCACCCACCGGCACCTGGTCAGGGGCTTCTTGAAGCTTGAGAACTTGCTGGTCCACAAATTGACATTTCTCGTGGTGAACAACATAAGGATCCAAGGGACATTGCTCGTTGGGTTGATCATTTTCGTTCCTGGGTCGACCGCAGCGACGGGGCAGCGTGAGGCCAGAGAAGCCACCATCGACCTGGATGTTCTCGCTGTGATCGCAACCCTTGCAGCGAACGTGAACGATTGTTGATTTGGAAGATATTGTGGAAGCTCCGATCACAATTCCGGGAATTCGAACGAGGTGGGAGATGTTGGTGGCGTTGAGATCACGAATTGAGATGTGCGATGCCGAGGAGTGTAGGAGCAGTTGATGGGAGGGTAGTGTGATATCCCGCTGCCCGGGGAAGACAATTCGTGCAGTACATTGCTTCAGCGCCAGCTCGAACTACGTCGAGTTAGCGAGGGTTAATATTAGCGGGATAAGAGACTTACAAGAGGGATGATATCGCCGGGCTCGGTGGTGAGTTTATGAGCCAACTCTTCGTTGTAAGAAATGAGATGGGCAATGTCAATATCACAGTAGTATTGTTTCACGAGGGCATTTTGTCGTAATTGATCACTGTTTCATCACAAATTAGCCTTTATTGGACCCTCGCAGCCGTGGGGTGCATACCGGTAAATGAATGCATTATCCAGCTGAAATTCTAGCACGAAATCTCGGAGGCGATTTTGAATAGTTGTGCGATCTTCATCAGCGCCATTTGTGCTGGGCGCAAGTACGCTCAAAGTATAGGGGGTGCGTCTATCCATGGTGTAGAGGACAGCAAATGTGGCAGGTTGGGGGGGTTGATGATTTCGCGGAAGGGAGGCTTCAAGAACTTTTGGTTAGTGTGGAACCAACGCGACGCGTCGAGGATTTTGCGCGTTAAGTGGTTTCTGAGTCAGCTATGGCCTGAGGCAGAGATTTCCTGGCCTAAGGCTTTAAGGATCTGAGTCAGCATGGGGAAGCGCCCGGCGTTAGCGCACTGGCCGATTGGGGACCATGACCAGCTTGATAGACACAAAGCCACGTCACAGGCATTCTGCACCCTGGACCCAAGCGAATCCGGACCAAAATTGCGAATCGCAGACGCTGACTTTATCAGCATTGGGGGCCGTAACTGTGCCTGCCGAAGGTCTACCATCAGGGGTTTATCCACTGTCATGATCAGATAACACGGAACACATCAACGATCGACCCTCCCCCGGTGGCTGTCCGATCCGGCTCGTGGCAGCCATGTCGTCAACCAGTCCACGAAAGTCAATTGATAGCTTGGCATCTGGGGTCTCGTCGCCTTCAATCTCTTATTCAGCAAGTCTGCTGGAATCTCCGCGCGCCGCCCCTCAACGGTTCCCCCTGAGGAGGGGATCAACCGCAAGCTCGATCGTGAGCATTGGAGGTGTTTTGGACTCTTCCCACTATTATGGATCAATCGCAGAATCTGGACAGAATGGTTTGTGACCTTGGAAGTTTCCAATTCCTGAATGATTGACCTGTTAACATCGGTGTAGCCATTTCGACGCTCCTCCAGCCCCCAATCATCCGCACCGGTATGACGACCGGTAGTGCCACAGCGTCCATCAGCTTCAAGCCCCCTTCATCCCGTGATATCCCTCCGGTTACCCTTACAAACATCAAGCATGTGGATGCAAAGGTCTTCCAGCCATATCTCTCGCAAGTAGGCACTTTGTATGAAGTGTTTCAACAACCGAAAGAAGGCGCCGAGGATACTCTGGTTCAGGCTCCCAAATCTCCCAAGCCAGATTCTGATCGCGATTCGTTGATGCCATGGTCTCCCGACCGGAGGTCCTCGGTGATGTCGACCGGTTCAAGATCCTCTTCGCCATATGATACTCGCGGTCGACGCCACTCCACTGGCCGTGGCCGTGCCCCCGCGGTGACTCCTCTATCCACTATCCCTCCAGTTTACTTTGAAGAGGGCTTCCATCTAGAAAACCCCCGTACGTTCGATGTGATATCAGAGAAATCAGATGTGGTTCGACCGCCGAGGCCTCCGACCAAAGACGATAAACACACCAATGGATTAGTTGCGGAGCCAGTACAAACGGGAAGAAAAGCATTGGCCACGAATGCTATTCTGCAAGAAAAGCTTTCGTGGTACATGGATACTGTGGAGATCCACCTTATTTCGTCTATCTCAACTGCATCGAAGTCCTTCTTCACTGCGCTTGGATCTCTCCGAGAATTGCACGCGGAAGCCGCTGACTCGGTCAACCGGATACAAGTATTGAGAAGGGACCTGCAGAAAATTGATAAAGAAATGGCTCTTGGTGGTCTCAAGATTGTTAATTTGAGACGACGAAGAGAAAATGTGCGAATGTTGGCTGCTGCCGTGGCTCAGCTTCGCGATGTAGTAGAATCTGTCTCTCGGTGTGAAGAATTAGTAGAGCAGGGCGACATTGAGGAGGCTGCGGATGGACTCGAGGAAGTCGAAAAATTGATGGCCGGTGAAAAGCTCTCCGGTCGTACCATTTCCGAGGACGAGGAGGGTGCCCCCAGGCGGATTATCGATTTGCGAGGGCTCAAAGCCCTCGAGGGAGCATCCGATGACCTGGCACAGCTCCGCCAACGCATTGGCATGGGTTATGAGACCCGGTTCTTGAATGAACTCTTGGGGGATTTACGACAACATGTTCGAACTGTGCCATCGAATGTGACCCTGCAGCGCTGGGGAAACTCATTCCAACGGCAGCGCGGTGGCCAGCGGTCTGGAGTATCGGTATCGCCTGCCTACATGGATTTCAATAAAGAGTTGCGGTCCCAATTAAACACCCAACTCAACGGACTCGCGCGTGCTCGCTATACGATGTCAGCGGCAACTTCTTTCAAAACTGCTGTTTTACGAGAAATGAAGGGGCTTATTCGCAAACACCTTCCCAGTTCTAGTGATGATGATAATGAATCTATGGTGTCGCTATCAACACATGCCGGTCCTCAGCTAAGCCAACAAGAGAAGTCATCAATCCTTGCTCGCAATCTACGCGCACTCGACCCAGGTGATGCTTATGGGATGTTGATGAATGTCTACACCGGAATCAGCGAATCGCTCAGGCGACTCAGCGTCCAAGTCAAGGTTCTTCTGGATATTGCCAGCGGTTTGGGGAATTCACCGGCTTCCGGTGTCAAGTCACCGCCATGGAGCCCCAACCCGCAAAGTATGGACCAAGCTATGAAATCCCCGCAGATCGGGCCAACAGCCTCTGACATGGCCCAGGATGAGATCCTGCAGGTTCTGGATATGTCGAGTCTGCTTGGTCAAGCAGTTGATATCGCCCAATCCCAGATAACCAAAGTGTTGAAAGTGCGATCTGAACAGACCGCCCAGCTTTCCAAGGAAGAATTCCTCAAGTATTTCACTCTTAATCGCCTGTTTGCGGACGAATGTGAGGCCATTTCGGGACGCAGTGGTACTGCTCTGAAGACCATTGTCGGCAATCAAATCCGCGATTTCATTACTCGGTTCGGTGACGGTCAGCGCCATCAAATTGTCAATGTCATGGATGCCGATCGATGGGACGCACGCGATTTTGGAGAAGCCGAGAACACCATTCTTAGTAGGATTCTCGATGCAAGCACGAAAGACATCGACGCCTGGGTCGAAGTTTCCAAGATCTGGATTCAACCTGCCGAAAACGAGGAGGACAGCCTTGCTGATACTGCTGTAAATGGGTCAGACAAGTCCAAGGTTCGCAGTGCCGTTATCGACGAACAGAAATACCTTCTGCCTGACTCTGCTGTTGCCATGATGCGTAGCATTGAGGAGTTCGAGTTCCTTATGTCGAATATCCCCAGCATGATCCAGGATATTGCGCCACATCTACTAGATATTTTGAAACTGTTCAACTCGCGGTCATCGCAGTTGATTCTTGGGGCTGGCGCTACGCGTAGTGCAGGCCTGAAGAACATCACAACTAAGCATCTCGCGCTGTCATCACAAGCATTGAGTTTCGTTATTGCTTTAGTCCCGTATGTACGGGAATTTGTTCGCCGCCACGGACAGGCGAACCCCTTGATGGCCGAGTTTGACAAAGTCAAGCGACTATGCCAGGAGCATCAGAGCGGTATCCACGAAAAGCTTGTGGATATCATGAGCTCGCGCTCTTCGGTCCACGTGAACGCAATGAAGAAGATTGACTGGAATACCAAGAGTACAACTCCTACTGTGAACCCTTACATGGAAACATTAGCCAAGGAAACGGGCACTCTCCATCGCGTATTAAGCAAGCATCTTCCAGACATGACAGTTAGCATGATCATGGTACCCGTATTCAACAGCTACTGTGATCAGTGGACGAAGGCCTTCCAGGAGGCCGATGTACAAACGGAGGCTGGAAAGAAGAGGTTAGTCTGAACTATTCCAATCCGGCTCATACCAAATACTAACCACACACTTATATAGAATGGAAACCGACGTCGAGCATTTCCGAACCAAACTGAGCAAAATCGAAGGCGCCAGCGAGGTTGGCGACAAGCTCCTCGAAGTTGTGCGAGCCAAGACCGTTACCATTACCAACGAACCCACGGGGTCCGAGCCGAGTGAAAAGCAACAAGATCAGGACGATGGCTCTGATTCCACCAAATCCTGATTTACATTCTCGTCGCCTTTTTACCCTTTTATACATATAATTTTGTTTCTGCATGTTCCTTTCTTGCGCGCTCATTCCCGAGCTGTACACTTCTTTGTCATTGCCGCTACTACATAACTGTCTACTTGCATTTATAGAGCTAGCCCGGCGTTTGTGGGTATATGAATATAAGAGCAGATGTGATTTTCATTCTAATATTCAGCGTTACACATTACTGCTAAACTGAGATTGCCCACATTACCATACACATTCTACTCTACTCTTCCTACTAACCACGAACCAAAGTATGACATGAAAATATCGCATATCATTCATAATATATGCAACTCATCAGTAAAATACTCATACACGACAATCGTCATCCATCACATAACATCATATCAAACATTGTCCAATTTATTTCCCAGCAGTGTTCGGGTTCGCAGCACCACCGTGAGGATGATCCGATCCAGCGGTCGGCAAACCGGGGTGGATATCACGGCCAGAGCCAGTCTGTTCAGGCATGGGAGCGGCCTTGTGGGAGCGACTCAAGTCTGCGGGCTGGGGAGAGTTAGAACGGACATTGACGATTGGATTGGAATTGTAGCGGAACATACCTCATTACCGGTTCCGTGGACCTTGTTGGGACCGTTCTCGATTGGGTTGTCGCTCTGGGGGACACCGTTGTCGTAGTCTGCGCCGCGAACCATTTTGATTGATTTGGTAGAGGGGTGGAAAGGTAGAGAAGTGGTTTTGTGGTTTGTGTTTAGAATTAAGAGTTTTCTTTCTTCTGTTGAATACAAATGAAAGTAATTGGTGCTTCTACTTATACTTGATTTTTTTTTCGTTCATGTTGGCAGCCCGTGACAGCATTCTAAAATCATAGTGGAGAATATGACTTCATGTCCCATTTTACATCAAGATCTTGACAAAAGTGCCTTGGAAATGGGTCTCGGTCTAGATATTTGTCCCTGGTCACTGATGATGTTATAATTAGAGAGGTTAGATATTCCGATGCGTTCATTGCATGCGATTATAGACATGACGGAACCGGTCGTTTTCGAGTTTGGTAGAATATCCAACATTTTCCGACCTCTTGTATAGAATTTCAAATGTTGCTTTTACATACGGAGATGAACTAATATGATATTCGTTCTCCTGTATCGAACTCTATTATACCAAGATTGTACTAAGCTGTCAAGTGAAGATATGACGGAAAGAAATGGACCCACTACCTATGCTAGGGTTACAACGTCATTTTGATTGTGAGTTGTTTCGGCGGTATATGGAGCCATATTATCCCTGCCAAGTCCACAAGGAGCTATTGCGCGTTGAAAATGAGGTTTTATATAGTCCGATGACGTCGATTTCCACTGTTTGGCCACCCAAGGAGAAGAAGTGAATGGGTGCGGTTTAGAGGTTAAATCCAGGAAAATGATTGATATGAAAAGACCTATTCTTATGATTTATTATATGCTTCTGTTGGGAAATTCCAACCCTAGCCCAAATCCAAGTCCGACAAAAGGTTGAGTCACAGACATGAGCAATAAATGAAGACCAACATAGGGATAACAAAAAAGAAAACTGGTATTCCGTATTTGACCCTCACTGAATGTGAGTATGTGAGCACCAACTCGTCCATTAACGGTATCTGCGGTTTTGCGCAGCCGATCCAGCACTTAGACACACTCCCCAGCCAGATGGATCAACATTCTCATCGATGAGATCGGTTTCGACACGCAAGGGAAGATCCTCGGCAGAGGGAGCATAGAACCCCATATGGCCTACAGGACCAGCCCAAGGGGAGTCAGGTGCAATATCTGAAAAGGAGATGGAGACACGATTCAAGGCTCGAGAGCCGTGCAATGACCGAGGGCTAACTAACTCTGCGGGAGAGATTATCCCAGATCGACGGGTCCTGCAGTGCCGACACTGCGAGCCAGGTCTGAGCGAAGATGGCAAACTGTCACCGCGAATTGGATGGCTGGTTGGTTCTCGCGGACTAGGTTGGTATGGGAGGGGGTTTCCAAGGTGAGGGCTGTTGTCTCCGCGGTGATGATAGGGATGGCTGTAGAGAGCTCGGTGTCGTCCTGCCAGACAGCCACTGCACATTGAGGTTGGTCGGCCAGGGTACTGGAGGATATCAGATGATGCCGCCACAGAGGAAGAATGAGTGGTTGATGAGATGCCGGGTGGCTGAGAGCTGGGCTTTGCTGCAGATAAAGAAGGAGTAGATAAGGTACTAGGTAGGTGGGAGGTGGATGTTTCAGGAGGCAGGGGAGGTAATGGACCGTGTTGTATTTTACGGCTGAGACTGTATGGTCGGCGGTGTAGTGGTGTAGCCACATCATGGGCTGTGTCTTCGGGAATGGACAGCAGGGCATCATTCTGGGTGTTGTGTGGGATGACACTGCACGCTTTTCGAATTTTAAGTGGTCGCGGTATGATATTCGATGGGATATGCCAGTTATTCAGGGTGGAATTTCGCTTGTTGTATGTATGGCGGATGAGGACCTCTGCGGTCGACACCCGGGCTTTGGCCTTCCTGATGGATGATCGTGACATATCTGATGAGTGGGTATATGGGATAACTGGATCGACTTTTTGTGGGGAGTCTGAACATGAACAGATACCGTTCTCGAAAAGAACCGGTGGGCTGCAGTTGCGAAGAGCTGAGGTGATGAGGCAGCATAATCGTGGATTGCGATGCTGTGCGAAATACAAATCTGGGAGTTGAGGAGGCAGGTCTTTGATTGCTGAGATATTGGCCATACCAAAACCAAAGTTGGCAAAAGAAGAACGAAACTGCTCAGTTTGAGTTTCACCACTTAACTCAGCAGGTATGGCTGAGCTCATTTCCCTAATTGCGGAAAGCTCGTACACATTCCTATGAATCTCAAATACAGAAACTGGATTTGACTCTGACTTCTCACTGTCACTACTCAGAACAGACAAGTCCGGGTTCATAATTCTCAGCGCAGAATGATCATCCCCTCGCCAGCTTCCACGGGGATCGGGATACTTAGGTTTGGTAGCCTCAGCAAGCGCGCCTTTGTCAACCAGAGGCCCGTTGTCCATATTCATATCACGTTTAGAGGACGACTGTCGTGAACACTCTGGTGGTGTGGACATAAGCCAATCGCCTAGCATCTTGTTATCCTTGTCGCTGAACACCGATCTCCTCCTTGGGCTCGAGACCTGGCTATCACTGCGGTGCCGAAAAAAGCGACTCGGGTATTGATCATTGAGGGCATCAAAAAAGATGCGATTGATCTCGGAGTCTGGGACAATTCGACAGCGCTTCCGCTCAATCTTCTTGATCAACTTGATCCTCACGTTGCCGAGAGGAGTGAATACCCAACTTCTCAGCCAACGCTTGACCTTTAGCCGCTTGCGTGCTTTCTTCCGTTCAGACATGCTTAATGCGACTGGAGATCGAAGCTCAGAATTTGGAATAATCAGAAGAGAGGGGTGCTTCGGGGCGGGATGCTGCAGAGACTGTCTTTCTTGGAGTCTCATCTTGCTCATCCTTATATATATTTCTGGTGTGGTATACTGGTATATCCGAGCTCAACATCAACGAGCCTTTTAGTTGATCCATATCGAAGTGACACAACATCTCGTGTATTAGGGAAGACTCAATCTCAGTCACAATGAGGATGGGAACAAACTTCGGTTTGAGACTTTTGATGTTCTTTGTTGAGGTTGGCAATGGTGAGCTCTTTGTTTCCGTGTCTCTTGATGACTCAACCGTGGTGGTCCTAGCTATCCATGTCGCTAGCTAGCGAACTGGGATAAAAGAAACGTGGTCTCATTATGCTGGTGCGCACGGAATCTACATCTTGGATATAGGTATATAATACTGGCTGGAGCCGAAGCTGTGCCAGTGGAAGCATGCTTGAGGCAGGTCAGACGTTTCAGGATCTCAGAGATCTTCCATTCCCAGGAAGAGGACTACCTAGTCAGAGACAAGAAACACAGTGTTGCATAAAAAAAAGTAGTTTGTATCTGCTATGTTGTACGGTATAGACATATTTCAACCCAAATGAGGAAGTTTGACTGCCAAGTCGATCATTCCGTCTTACCATGGCCCGCGCATTCTTCCCACCAATAAATTGTGTTAGTAAAAGCCATCTGAAGCCATCTGAAGCCATTCGTGCCTAGATTAGTGGTCATTTATGAAGATCAAGCTCTGGCGGGGCCGATAGCCAGTGGAGTGGCAGATGACATCATGAGCTCTCCAGCTTTCCCCAGATCCGATAAACTGCAATTGGATGAACCCTAAGGATTGTAGACTGGGATTGATGGCAAATAAATGTAGATCAGATCAATAACCAGAGAGAAACGCCATTAACAGTAAGGGAGAAAATATATCCAAGAGAGAGAGAGAGGGAGAGAACAGGGCAGGGCGATCCCACTGTATTGTGACTGTTGGTTCCACTGTTACTACAGTTACATAGGGAGTACCAGGTACATCGTACCATTCATAAATCTCATAAATCTAAGACAATTGCCAATTAAAAATGAAATCTCTTCAAATATCTCACTAAAGTACTTTTCTCAACAGTTTCTCGGGTGAAATTTCCCTAGCAGAGACTTTTTTTAGCCTAAGCGCACGGGAGCTCTTGGGTCTCACCCGTAAACCAGTCCGGAGAAAAACTCTTGACACACCGGGACAAGAAACGGGAATTCTTGTATCCTCTTTTGATCTCATCTATCTTCAATTTGATCTACATCTTCCCCCTCAACTCCCCCCCAACTCCCCCCCAGCCACCCCAGAAGCTCGCAAGTCAAGGTCCACTTCTCCCCGCACAGACGTCCGACAGCTCTTCTAAGGTTGCGCTCAACCCCTCTCTCCTCGCTTTTCATTTCTCTTTCGCTTTTTTCTGCTTTTGAGGCATAATGGAGGAAACCGGTGAGCCCATCAAGCGTGATGTGCGCAACCACATGCTCTTTGAGGTGGCCACTGAAGTGGCCAACCGAGTAGGTGGGATCTACTCGGTCCTCAAGTCCAAAGCTCCTGTGACCACTGCGGAATATGGTGAACGATACACCTTGATCGGTCCACTCAATAGGGCTTCAGCGGCAGTGGAGGTCGAGGAGCTCACGCCGACCAACCCGGCCATGCGGGAGACAATCAAGTCTATGAAGGAGCGCGGCATCGAGATGATCTACGGTCGCTGGCTCATTGAGGGTGCCCCTCGGGTACTGCTCATTGACACGGGCACTGGCTATAAGTGGTTAGACGAGTGGAAGGGCGATCTTTGGACTACTTCGGCCATCCCGTCCCCCGCCGGTGACAACGAGACCAATGAGGCAATCGTTTTTGGATACTTGGTTGCTTGGTTTTTGGGAGAGGTATGTTCCAATTGTTCTCTACGTTGGATATGGAAAAAGCGTATAATTGACCCATATTCCCCCGCTGTAGTACATTGCGCACGATCGTCGCCGCGCGGTCATCGCCCATTTCCATGAATGGTTGGCTGGTGTGGCTCTGCCACTGACCAAGAAGCGCCACATGGATCTCACAACTGTCTTCACTACCCACGCGACATTATTGGGTCGTTACCTCTGTGCTGGCTCGGTTGACTTCTATAATAACCTCCAGTACTTTGACGTGGATGCGGAGGCCGGGAAGCGAGGAATCTACCACCGTTACTGTATTGAGCGGGCAGCTACTCATGCCTGTGATGTCTTTACCACTGTATCGCACATCACTGCGTTTGAGAGTGAGCACCTGCTGAAGCGCAAGCCTGACGGTGTGCTCCCTAACGGTCTGAATGTCAAGAAGTTCTCTGCCATGCACGAGTTCCAGAACTTGCACTCCCAGGCCAAAGAGAAGATCAACGATTTCGTTCGTGGCCATTTCTACGGTCACAACGACTTTGATTTGGATAACACTCTATATCTCTTCACCGCGGGTCGTTACGAATACCGCAATAAGGGTGTCGATATGTTCATTGAGTCGCTAGCCCGTCTCAATCATCGCCTGAAGGCCGCTGGGTCGACCATGACCGTGGTCGCGTTCATTATTATGCCAGCACAGACCTCCTCGTTGACAGTGGAAGCGCTCAAGGGACAGGCTGTTGTCAAGTCTCTGCGCGACACCATCGAGAACATCGAAAAGGGGATTGGCAAGCGCATGTATGAGCGTTGCCTTTCCTGGAAGGAAGGCGACAACATGCCCGATGACAAGGATCTCATCACCAGTCAAGATCGGGTGATGCTCCGTCGTCGCCTGTTCGGCATGAAGCGCCATGGTCTTCCCCCGATTGTCACCCACAACATGCACAATGACAGCGAGGATCCCATCCTGAACCAGCTGCGTCGTGTCCAGCTGTTCAATCACTCCTCCGACCGAGTGAAGGTTGTCTTCCACCCCGAATTCCTCAACTCCGCCAACCCCGTATTGCCGCTTGACTACGATGACTTTGTTCGCGGAACTCATCTGGGTGTCTTCCCCTCCTACTATGAGCCGTGGGGATATACGCCGGCCGAATGTACCGTGATGGGTGTGCCTAGCATCACTACCAACCTGTCTGGATTCGGTTGCTATATGGAAGAGTTGATTGAGAATTCCTCCGATTACGGAATTTACATCGTGGACCGTCGCGCCAAGGGGGTTGACGACTCGGTCAACCAATTGACCGAATATATGTTCAACTTCACGGAGAAGAGTCGTCGTCAGCGTATCAACCAGCGTAACCGCACAGAGCGTCTGAGCGATCTGCTCGATTGGAAAAGAATGGGCTTGGAATATGTCAAGGCTCGCCAACTGGCATTGAGAAGAGGTATGTTACAATTCCTGGATGTCCGCATGTGTTTTGTAAGTGCTTGACTAATTCTTTGTACAGCTTACCCATCCTCCTTCGAGGGCCAGGAGGATTACTTCGATATCATTGGAGGAACTGAACAGAAGCTCTCCCGCCCACTTTCCGTTCCTGGATCCCCTCGGGATCGGTCCGGAATGATGACCCCCGGTGACTTTGCTTCTCTACAAGAAGGCCATGAGGGATTGAGCACCGAGGATTATATTGCCTGGAAGCTGCCGTAAGTTCCATCTTATCTTTTTATGATATTTAAATACTAATACATTCTACAGTGAAGAGGAAGAGCCCGAAGAGCACTTCCCCCTCACACTGCGAACTCGCAAGACGAACGAACGTGCTGCATCCCCACTGGACAGTATAAACGTCAGTCGCCGAGCCAGTGAGGACTCCGGAACTGGTGCTCGGACGGAATAACCGAGGGTATTTGGAATTTTGTTTGCATCTTCACAGGCCCCGAGTGACGTCATGTGTTTAATCACTTTTATCTTTTTCGCAGTGCATTAGAAGCCTACGTTTGTTTTTCATATGAAATCGAGAGTTATTGCATCTATGAACGTTGTAACTTGTAAACCCTTGCGGAGCTGCAGCGGAGGGATGACCTCCGAGTATATCCACTCACTCGGAGCTGCATCGGATCATATAGAGTTCATACGGTGAGCGATTAGATGATTCATGCATAAGTGTACTCCGTCGAGTATTTCTACCCCTCCTGCCCCTCCATCTTCCATCTTCCTTCTCTCACACATCTCTCCAATACTCTCAATTCGTCTACCATCGGTACAACTCTCCCATGGAGCCGCGCACGTCCAGTACCCCGCGGGGTCGCAGGACTATGTCCTCGCTATGATGGGATCAAGGTATTTGTTCGTATAACAGTCGATGCCCACGCATGACAGGTGTTCGGTCCAGTCAATTGATGGGAAGAACTCTATAAACCCCGTCCCTTCCAGGACTCTATGGGTTTCTTCTTCCCACAACTGGCTGGCTGATCTGAGATTATACTGTCAAAACTTGATCTAGACAATACTAGCGAAAGGACATGCGTGACTTTGATTGTTCCCCAGTTTGTGTTTTGTGTCTGGCTCTGTTCGTGCTGTGCTGTTGACTGTTCAATTGAATACATAGATTGAATGGAATCTGCATTTGACAGAGCAGAGCTGGATACTTTCTCTTGACATGCTGACCCGATGAAGTATTCAAATAGCTGAATCTTTCTGCCATCATGTCTACCGACAAGATTACTTTCCTGACAAACTGGTATGCTGACATTATCCCAGGATTCACTTATGAGCTCAGTGCTCTTGTAGTTACATTTGGCTAAGTTATTCTAAAGGCACGCCACCCCGTACCACGCCCCCTCTACCTCGCCCAGGCCAGAGGCTACTTCAAGGATGAAGGCCTCAAGGTGGCTCTCCTCGAGCCTAATGACCCCTCCGATGTGACCGAGATCATCGGAAGCGGTAAGGTCGACATGGGCTTCAAGGCCATGATCCACACCCTGGCGGTATATATACTCCCCCAGATATAACAAACACCAATCATACTAATCCTATATCCAGGCCAAGGCGCGTGACTTCCCGGTGACCTCCATTGGCTCTCTCCTCGACGAGCCCTTCACTGGAGTCGTCTATCTGAAGTCCAGCGGAATTACCGAAGACTTCCGCTCCCTGAAGGGCAAGCGCATCGGCTACGTCGGCGAATTTGGCAAGGTGAGAATATCCCCCTTACCCTGTCTATTCCCAACAGTCCTAACCAATCCCAGATCCAAATCGATGAACTCACAAAGTACTACGGCATGACCGCAGATGACTACACCGCAGTCCGCTGTGGAATGAACATAACCAAAGCCATAATCCAAGGCACCATCGACGCCGGCATCGGCCTTGAGAACGTGCAAATGGTTGAACTGGAAGAATGGCTCGCAGCCCAAAACCGACCTCGCACAGACGTCCAAATGCTCCGCATCGACCAGCTCGCCGAGCTAGGCTGCTGCTGCTTCTGTTCGATCCTGTACATCGCGAACGACGCCTTCATCGCCGCGAACCCTGAAAAGGTCGCTGCATTCATGCGCGCCGTGAAACGCGCCACGGACGATGTCCTCTCGGACCCGGCGTCCGCGTATGCGGAGTACATTGACGTCAAGCCGATCATGGGCACTGATGTTAATCGTAAGATCTTTGAGCGGTCATTTGCGTACTTCTCGCGGGATTTGAAGAATGTTCAGCGTGACTGGACTAAGGTTACGAACTATGGAAAGAGATTAGGGATTTTGGATGAGGATTTTGTTGCCAATTATACCAATGAGTTCCTTACTTGGGGGCTTGATGCGGATTCTGTTGATCCTATTGGTGATCAGAAGCGTATGGCTGCGCTTCAGCAGGAGGTTGCTGCTGATGGTGGTTATAAGCGTCTTGAAGTTAAGGCCTCGGCTTAGGTTGGGCTTTCACTGGACCCCACTACTAGTTGGTGAAGATTTTTGTCCTGGGCTTCACTCTTTAGCCTTGGTTGCTTGAGATAAATTGGAAAACCTGCCATTTTGGTATATCACTTGTGGTGTAAATGATATAGTGAAAATTCGCAAAGTAGAATGCCTGGAAGTATACCTGAAGTCTACAAACCGACATTTTCAGTATAACGGTGGCAAAGAAAATCAAATTGCTAGAAAAATAATGCGTGAACATCGTGGATATTGTAAGAATAGTATGTCAAGGTCATTAACATCAAAGTCATTATGTATCATGTCTCTCTCATAATAAGGTCCTCAAGGCACAATCGAGGGCGCACCCTCGCTCCCTGGACGATCAAGCATGGCTCGTAGCCGACTCTCCGCGGACTCCAAAGCAGGACTAGATTCAGGCCCGGTGATACTCGCAGTCCACTTCAGCCAGCCAATGAGGGATTGGATGATTTCCGGACCCGAATTCCCTGCGGCAGGCGAACCCTCACCGTCCAGATTAGATTGCGAAAGAATATTGGATTCAGCGGAGGGTCCATCATTTGCAGTCGCCTCTAGATGAACCTCTGACACCACAGCGGCGGTGGCCATCTGAGATGGGCGCTGTTCGCGATTACCAGCAGGATCCTTTGCAAGGAGATCTCGTCCGCTATGTTTAGGCCTTGATGCAAATTCGCGCGTGAAAGGGGTCGAGGATATGGTCTTCGGGCTAATGGGCGAAACAACTTCCGCCTCAGTAGCCATGCCCGGAGATAGTGCAGGAAGCTCTCTCTGAATCGTTTGACCTGATGTCCCATTCTGTTCCAGCATAGACGCAGTCTGGCGCAGATTTTCTAAATACCGATGAAACGAGAACGGATGCATACCACGAGCTGGATCGACGAGACTAGCCTCCTCATCAACAATATCCGCATTGGTATCGTCCGCGCGCCACTCCTCACTAGGCCTAACCTGTTCGACAGGTCCTAGTGCACCCGACGGAGCGCAAATCTCACCCAACGGCGCAATGTGACTCCCATACTCGTTGGAAAGACTCAACTTGCTCCTTCCACAAATCTCAGCAATAGAGTCCAGAGTACCACGTATATCAGGCTCGATGGCTTGCAGTATGCTCTCGATACTGAAGTCTTTATTGGACGGAAATATGATATCTGGCTGGGACGGACGAGGAGCCGAGCTTCTCGACCCGGAGAATGAGAGAAATCGACGTGTGGACATAGCAAGCGGTCGAGTAGTTCTGTCCTGGACATCGCCCGAATACGCCCTAACAAGCACGGGGCGCATAGCGAGTGTCGACGAGCGCCGCGCAGGGGAGTTATTAACCCGGACAGGACGGGGCTGAGGCCTCGTGGAACCGTTCAGCTGGCGTAGAGCTGTGGCACGGTATGCGGTTGCTTGGTCTTCGGCGTCGTGTCGCTGGCTTGTTTGGTGTGAGGGGCCGGCGGCGGCGACTGGAGACGCGTGGGATGGGGATAGTGGTCGGGGCCATTCTTGTTGTGGTAAGGAAGACGATGGCCGTGTACCGGACAATGTATCTGAATCCATCTCCGTACTTACGGTAGCGTACAGCTACGTCGCTGTTGTGCAGGAGACAGCGCAGAGACTAACCCCACTCTGGGAGGGCACAAGACTGCGAGGGGACTAGGTTCGGCTCACAGGGGGTATCCACGTCGTGTGTGTGCATATTCTCCGGCATGCGGTGGGTGTTTTGTCTGGGTGGATGTAAATCATCCGATGGGTAGTGGGGAGATGAGGATGTGTTGCGCTGATGCGCGGGCACTGAAACTGTTAATAATGTCCACGGGTGGTCTAGGTACCTTGCACTATTAGAATTACGAGTAGAGGTTTTAGCAAAATATGCCTTGAAGATCTTGTCCAAAGCCCAAGAGGAAAAGCACAAACGGGAAACGCTCTGCCGCGAGTAATGATTCGTGAACAAAATGCCATTTCATGAATCTCCCAAGCTTGGCGTTCTTAGCACCGAGACATCACCACGTTTCCCCAGTGTTTACTCATCCACTGACCACCCACACCATGAATCGGTTCCAAGTATGAATCCACGTCCCTCGCATTGGCACTTGGCACTTCGTCTAACCTCCTATAGTACAGCGACTCCGACGGGTCTTCCTCCGACTTCGATGAAGACCCATCTGGCCTCCCCTTCCCGGAACCGCTATCCCGCACCTCATTCCTCGCCCCTGACTTCGATCCTGCCACTTTCTTGTCATCATTGACGAACCGACATCAGAGTCTGGAGGATCTCCGACAGGAATTGCGGGGACTAGAGCAATTCTTGAACAAGGAGCTATTGGATCTCGTCAATGAGAATTACCAGGACTTTCTCTCGTTAGGCAGTGCACTTCGCGGCGGCGAGGAGAAAGTCGAAGGTGTGAAAGTTGGCGTTCTTTCTTTCCAGCGCGATGTCAAAGCTATCCGGGACAAGGTCGAGGCGCGACGTCGGGAAGTGGAAGAGCTGTTGAACGAGAAGCGGCGACTACGAACGAATGCCGATGTTGGCAAAGATCTGTTGGACTATGCGGATCGGGTGGAGGAATTGGAACACCGTTTGATGATTCAGGACAAGTCATCGCAAGAAAATGCCACACCGGACGAATCCGATTCAGAGTCAGATCTATACAGCGGCGAGAGCGATGACAGCGATGACGATGAGCTAGCGGATGGCACACCTGCAATTTCATTGAAGAGGATGGAACGTCATGCCCAAAAGTTTGTCTACTTGACCTCAATAGCTGCCAGGGTCGGCGAAAAACATCCTTTCTTGCTTGCGCAACAGCCACGAGTCGCAAAGATCAAGTCCACAGTACTCCTGGATCTCAAAACTGCCTTGGAGCAGGCCACTGCGGCTGGTGGTAAACAGAGCAAACGCGACGCTAGGACAATGGCTATTCTCCGCCTCTACGATCTTATGGGTGAGGATGTTAGTGCCGTCGCCGCGCTGAAGAACCTCAAGCTCTAAAAAAAACGTGCTTTGTCTGAAAATTGGCAATGTGCACTGGTTTGCATACATAGCGTCGGCGTTTGGTCTTATAAGGTTCTAATTCAACAATGATACCATGATACACCAAGTCCTTTCCTAATAAAACAATAAATTTGTACACGCCAAAGGATATAAGAAAATTGAGTATGTTACAAGCCCGTCAAAGCAGAGGTTGGGGGGGATGAGTCGGAGCGGAACTCGCCGTTGAGGGAGAATCCGGGTCCGTTGGTCGAGCTCAGTACCTATAATGTTGTTAGAGGCTAGTGTCCACAAAAAGGATCAATTCAAGTACTCACCACCTCGTAAACCTCCTTGTTGACACGGTCGGTCAGGGCGGAAGCGTCCTTCTTAATCTGGTCAAGGGTCACGCGCATGTTATCGCGCAATTGCTCCGGAGAGAAGCCCAATTGCCCGACAGGGAGACGAATAACGGCATCACGCTCACGGTACACAGTACCACCGCGGAGATCCTCCACTCGCGCAGCCACGTCTTCCACAACGGTACCAGTCTTCGCACTGGGCATCAAACCGCGAGGACCGAGGATGCGACCCAGTGCGGCCTTGTTCAGAGCTGGCAAACTGTCCGGGTGGGCGAGACAGCGATCGAATTCAATAGTGCCTGCCTTGACAGCGTCGAACACTTCTTGTTCACCGACAAGAACGGCACCCGCGGCAAGCGCTTCCTTGGCTGCTTTCGAGCCGGGAGGACAGATGACACAGATGCGGGATTCGGTCTGGACGGCGTGCGGGAAACGGAGCATGTTACGGATGACGGGACCATCGCGCTTTGTTCGCAGTCGGATGTGCAATTCGTATTTTTGAACGGAGGGGTCGCGGCCGACTTCGATGGCCCGGATATATCTGCAGAAAGGAAGATGTCAGTTGATGGTCCGGCCATTAACTGACGTCTCAGTTGTCAGATGCTCAGTACATACCGCATGGCATCACACAGAGCATACTGCGGCATATCCTTCAAGTTGATTTGCCGGAACTCCTGGGGTCCTTTGCGGCTTTTGGTAGGTTGCTCTTTCCCTTTCTTTGGTTTGTTCTTGAGACCTCGGACCTGCTGGAAAGTCGAGAGAACGGGGGCAATTGAGGCCTCCCGTAGCGGATTCCGGCATGCTGAGAGAATTCCGCGTGCCGCTGTGGGCAATACCGAGCCGTAGGACGACATATTGGCAGGCGTTGATTTGAGCTGATCGGCTGGATGAAGCCGTGGAGCAATTGTTTTCTGCCGGAAAGCTGTCGGGCCGGAGAAACGTAGCTCCGAACGGGGACTGTAGATAATGACTCTGCCCCGCCAGAATTCACTTTGCTTCCCACACTACGCAATGTCTACATACGAACTGAAAGTGGCCACTCGCGGCAACCACGCGGCACTTCTGCCCGTGGTGCTCATCGTCACCTCTATCAATGAGGCCCGCCCCACCCCCGTGGTCACCATCACCCTCGAGGACACTGCTCTTCTCCAGGATGGCGACAAAGCTATTGTCCAGCTCATCAGTGGCTCCAACTCTGTCTTCGGCCCTGCCAATGTTATCCAGGAGCTTACCACCCACTTCCCTTTCCTGGCTGGCAAGGATTCTAAGGTGGTGAGTTTATATTATTACCCCGCGGTCGAGTCATTTTTTGAAACCGACATGTCCCTAACACAACCACAATAGGAAGCCGAGTGGATCTCTCAATTGGATTCCCTGACCACCCTGGACTTCAAGGCACTCGACCCCGTGCTCCAGCGCCTTGACACTCACCTCCTTATGCGCTCGTTCATTGTCGGATACTCCCTGTCTACCCCCGACATTGCCATTTGGGGTGCTCTCCGAGGCAACCGTGTTGCCGTTGCTGCCCTGAAGAAGGGATCCCTTGTGAACCTTACCCGCTGGTACCGCTTCTTGGAGGAGCTTTGCCCTTGGACTACCGCCGCTGTGGAGTCCATGAACGCAGTAGCTAAGGAGAAGAAGGTGGCCAAGTCCAAGGAGGGTGCCAGTTACGATATTGCGCTCAAGAACACCGAGAACGGTGTCGTCACCCGATTCCCCCCCGAGCCTTCTGGATACCTTCACATTGGTCACGCCAAGGCCGCTCTTCTCAACGATTACTTTGCGCATGAGAAGTACAACGGTACTATGCTGCTTCGATTCGACGATACCAACCCTTCGAACGAGAAGCAGGAGTTCGAGGATGCTATCGTGGAGGACCTTGCGCTCATGGGCATCAAGCCTAACAAGCTGACCTACACCAGTGACTACTTCGATGAGTTGTACGACTACTGCGTGAAGATCATCAAGCAGGGCGACGCCTACGCGGATGATACCGACAAGGAAACCATGGCCGCCCAGAGATGGGATGGCTTGCCCAGCCAGCGTCGCGATCTTTCTCCCGAAGAGAGCTTGGCGCGCCTGGAGGAGATGAAGGCGGCCACTCCCGAGGGTCTTCGTTGGTGCATCCGTGCCAAGATCTCCTTCGACTGCCCCAACAAGGCTATGCGTGATCCCGTCATCTACCGCTGCAACCCAGCAACCCACCACCGCACCGGCGATAAGTGGAAGATCTACCCGACCTACGATTTTGCTTGCCCTATCGTTGATTCGATGGAGGGTGTCACCCACGCTCTGCGTACTATTGAGTACCGTGATCGTAACCCCCAGTACCAGTGGATGCTGGATACTATGAAGCTGCGCAACGTGCAGGTGTGGGATTTCGCCCGCATGAACTTCGTTCGCACTCTCCTCTCCAAGCGCAAGCTGACCAAGCTGGTCGAGACTGGTCTCGTCTGGGGCTGGGATGATCCCCGCTTCCCCACCATCCGTGGTATCCGTCGTCGCGGTATGACCATCCCTGCTCTTCGTGAATTCATCCTGAAGCAGGGCCCCTCTAAGGCTGTGACCAACTTCGACTGGGGTCTTATCTGGGCTACCAACAAGAAGTACATTGACCCTATTGCCCCTCGCCACACCACCATCTTCGACAAGAATGTTGTCAAGACCACTGTCACCGGTGGCCCTGCCACTCCTTACTCCGAGGAGAAGCCTAGGCACATCAAGAACGCTGCCGTCGGCATGAAGAAGGTTGTCTACAGCAGCTCTATCATCCTCGAGCAGGAGGATGTCAAGCTCTTCAAGCCTGACGAGGAGATCACCCTCATGAACTGGGGTAACGCCATCGTCCGCAAGATCAGCACCAATGCTGAGACCGGTATCATTACCGATCTTGAGCTCGAGCTGCACATGGCCGGTGATGTCAAGAAGACCGAGAAGAAGGTCACTTGGCTCGCCACCGAGGGACAGGATCTCGTCCCCGTCGAGTTGGTCGACTTCGATCACCTGCTGACCAAGGATTCTCTTGGTGAGGATGACAAGCTGGAGGACTTCCTTAACATGCACACCGAGTTCCGCGAGGCGGGTCTGGCCGACTGCAATGTTGCTGATCTCAAGGAGAGTGATATCATCCAGTTCGACCGCAAGGGTTACTACCGCGTCGATCGTGCTTACTCTCCTGGTAAGCCTGCGGTCTTCTTCAACATTCCTTCCGGTAAGACCAAATAGATCTTGTGTCAATTAGATGTGAAGCATGCTTTATGAGTGTAGTGAGATATGAAAAAAAGAATAAATGGTTATATTTATGCTTCCACTTCGCGTTCAGTAAAACCCGAGGCTCGGCATAGTCTCATGAATAGTCTATTTTCTTCGTCCCAACTTCTATCCAGGTTACAATCCTCTAGTCGTGCATCTAAAATGGTGGATATGGGCTTACGGGGGGCATTCTTTTATTGGGCGTTCACGCGGGATTTGACTACAGCTGTGATTGATGGCGCGTGTAGGGCTGAAAATGGTCACGTGCAATCGAAGCCGACTGCGACGACGATCTCCCTAGGTAAGTTGTCCATTACCATACTTCTTATACTTTCCATTTCCCGGGCTGCCTGGTTCAATTTCCAGCCATTTGGTTTCTCTCGACAATTTTTGAAACCGGCGCCGAATGGATGTGAATTCCGTCAGCCGGCTGTCAGCGGAATTGGGGTGCATGACGTCGAAGACTACCTACCTACAATCAACTGACATCCGGACAGCCGCTTGCCTTCTACGGCAGGAACTGGCGTAGCTCATTCATTCATCTATGCTTGAGTGGTTCCCAGGGGTTTTTCGGGGTCATGGCTTTCGGTATTATGCTGAACAGCGTTCGGATATTACGCCCATAATTGTCCCGGGATAGCTGGATGCACTGGTTGATGATCTTCTCCGCATGGTACATTTTATATTTGAGATACTTTCTGCATAGCACAAGATCCTACGGCCAAGACACACAGCCTGAACCCTTTCCCAGTCCCGTTTGTTCTGGCCCCTGCCAAGGAAACATCTTCTACGATCCATGGGTGAATGCCCTATTGGCTCGAAGTCAATTCGGGTACCTGCTTAGGCTACCAGTTTCATTCGAGCTTAGCGCGGACTAAAATGTTCTGGCCTTCGTCCGGATTGGTCGAACCAACGTTCTATGCATCAAAACCCAGCGGGAGTTCTTCGGGTCGTCCGCGGGTCGTCCCTTTCGAGACCTGGTTCCCAGGCTTTATCCTCCTCCAAGTACCGAGTACAGGGACTACAACAATCATGAATGGGCTGAAATGGCTCTCCCGAGGGATTCCTGGCTCGACGTCAGCATGATTTACTATAGAAGGGGAATTTTTGTTAATCTAGCAGCTTCTTTCTTTTCTACTACAGATAGAACCCCTAAATCTTCGATTCTTGTCATCCTGCACGTGCTGGAGCGCGAATAGAACATTCAAAAAAAAGAAAACTCATTTTCTTTGGTATCATTGTTTCTTCAATTCTATATCCGTTTACTTCGTGCATTCATTCTTTATCATCAATAATCAATAATCTTGTCTACTTTGACAGGTGTGTATCTTTCTGGTCTATCAGCGCCAGAAGAACTCTTATCTGACCTGGACAGTCAAGCATGGCCGGCGAAGGCAAGGGCGAGCGCTCCGAGGCTCGCCGTCGCAGCTCACGTATCTCTCGGGCATCTCTGAGTGGGGACTGGAATAGTCTGGACGAGTACGGCAAGCTCGTCAAGTATGTGTCGACATTCCGTGATCCCAATGCAATGGATGAAGAGCGGGGCGAATTGACCGAGAAACGAGTCTGGTACGCCCCGTGGATCAAGCGAAAAGTCCGCGTTAAAAGAGTCGAAGGGGAAACCGGCAAATTTCCCGATGAGTGGACCATGACGGATATCCGAGAGGGGCTTTCTAGCGATGAAGTTCCAATCCGTCGTCGTCGGGCTGGGTGGAATGAGTTGACATCCGAGAAGGAAAATCCTATTGCTAAGATCCTTTCTTACTTCCAGGGTCCAATTCTCTACGGTGAGTCCTTATGGATGTTTTCTTGACTACCACGCTGACTTTAGATAGTCATGGAATTAGCTGTTCTGCTTGCTGCTGGCCTAGAGGACTGGGTTGACTTTGGTGTCATCATTGGTATCTTGTGTCTGAACGCGGCAGTGGGTTGGTATCAGGAGAAGCAAGCTGCAGATGTGGTTGCGAGTCTCAAGGGTGACATTGCCCTACGCGCGCAGGTTATTCGTGACAGCACTCAACAAGAATGTCTTGCTCGAGAGTTGGTTCCAGGCGACGTTGTAAGTCTATCTTAGATGAGCTTCAATACCGGTATATGACGACTAATCAGTCATTTAGGTCATCATTGGTGAAGGTCAAGTCGTGCCTGCAGACTCCAGGGTTATCTGTGACGTTAAAGATGAACATGGCTGGGAAGAGTTCAACCAGCTTCAAGAGCAGGGTATGCTCGGTGGAGGGTCCTCTTCTGATGAAGAGGATGACCCAACCAAGAAGGGTGATAAGGAAAAGGCCGAAGATGATGACAAGGCCAAGAAGGCCGACGAACATCAGGCGAAGAAGGCTCGCAGACGTGGTTATCCTATTTTGGCTTGTGATCACTCTGCCATCACGGGCGAATCGCTAGCCGTGGATCGTTATATGGGAGATATGATATTCTATACGACTGGCTGCAAGCGTGGCAAGGCCTATGCAGTGGTTCAAACCGGTGCAAGGACTTCCTTCGTTGGCCGCACTGCAAGTATGGTGCAATCTGCCAAAGGCGCTGGTCACTTTGAACTTGTCATGGACAATATCGGGACATCCCTCTTGATTCTGGTTATGGCCTGGATCCTCGCTGCGTGGATTGGTGGATTCTTCCGTCATATTCCTATCGCGTCGCCGCATCAGCAGACTTTGCTTCACTACACTTTGTCTTTGTTAATCATTGGTGTACCTGTCGGTCTACCCGTTGTGACAACTACCACCATGGCTGTTGGTGCTGCCTATCTGGCGAAAAAGAAGGCCATTGTGCAAAAGCTGACCGCAATTGAATCTCTGGCCGTAAGTCTGCATCAATCTGGAATTTCCGTCAAATACTAATCGTGAAATAGGGTGTTGACATTCTATGTTCCGATAAGACTGGTACTCTGACGGCAAATAAACTCAGTATTCGTGATCCTTATGTAGCCGAAGGTGTCGACGTTGACTGGATGTTCGCTGTTGCTGCTCTTGCATCCTCGCACAACATTGAATCGCTCGATCCGATTGACAAGGTCACAATCTTGACGCTTCGGCAATACCCAAGAGCACGAGAGATCTTGCGAAGGGGTTGGTCAACTGAAAAATTCACACCCTTTGACCCGGTTTCGAAACGCATTGTCACGATTGCCACCTGCGACGGCATTCGGTATACCTGCACCAAAGGCGCTCCGAAAGCCGTGCTCCAGTTGACAAGCTGCTCCAAGGAGACAGCTGACCTATACAAGGCCAAAGCGCAAGAATTTGCACATCGAGGCTTTCGCTCTCTTGGTGTTGCTGTTCAAAAGGAAGGCGAAGATTGGGCTTTGCTTGGAATGCTACCAATGTTCGATCCACCCCGAGACGACACGGCTCAAACCATTAGCGAAGCGCAAAATCTCGGTATCAGCGTCAAGATGCTCACCGGTGATGCTATTGCCATTGCGAAAGAAACCTGCAAGATGTTGGCGCTGGGCACCAAGGTGTATAACTCAGACAAGCTAATCCACGGCGGTTTGAGTGGCGCTATGGCTAGTGATCTTGTTGAAAAAGCGGATGGCTTTGCGGAGGTGTTCCCAGAACACAAATACCAAGTCGTACAAATGCTACAAGAACGAGGCCACTTGACCGCTATGACTGGTGATGGTGTAAATGATGCACCATCTCTGAAAAAAGCCGATTGTGGCATTGCCGTTGAAGGCGCTTCGGAAGCGGCCCAGTCTGCATCAGACATCGTTTTCCTCGAGCCCGGCCTCTCGACCATTATCGACTCTATTAAGGTCGCGCGTCAAATCTTCCATCGCATGAAGTCATATATCCAGTACCGCATTGCGCTATGCTTACACCTTGAGATCTACCTCGTGACTTCGATGATCATCCTCAATGAAAGCATCCGTGTCGAGCTTATTGTCTTCCTGGCATTGTTCGCTGATCTTGCGACCGTTGCAGTGGCGTATGACAATGCATCTTTCGAGTTGCGACCTGTCGAATGGCAACTCCCGAAAATCTGGTTCATTTCCTCCCTTCTTGGTGTACTACTAGCTCTGGGTACGTGGGTTATCCGAGGCAGCATGTTCCTGAAATCTGGAGGCATTATCCAAAATTGGGGATCTATTCAAGAGGTCCTCTTCTTGGAAGTGGCGCTCACAGAGAATTGGCTCATTTTTGTCACTCGCGGCATTGACACATGGCCATCTATTCACTTGGTGACCGCGATCCTTGGGGTTGATATTTTGGCGACTATCTTCTGTCTTTTTGGTTGGTTTACCAACCAAGACATGAAGACCAAGCCCGCAGATAAATTCGTCGAGACTACGAATGGCTGGACCGATATTGTCACCGTTGTGCGAATCTGGGGTTATTCACTTGGAGTGTCGATTGTAATCGCTCTAGTATATTTCGTCTTGAACAAAATCGAGTGGCTTGATAATCTGGGTCGTGTCCAACGCGACAAGGGAGAGCTCAAAATTGAGAATATGCTTGCTCACCTGTCTCGCCTTACAGTTGAGTACGAGGAAGGGGGCGCACCAAAGGGCCGGTTCTGCTTGACCACAAGCAAGGAGGAGGAGGAAGCCGAATAAAGTGGTGAGATATGAAGTAGAAGAAAGCATGACGTGTGAAGTCAAGTATCGTTGGATGTTGAAAGTTGTCTTTTCGTTCTGTTCCTGGCCTAATCACGTATTATCGATGGTGATGAACGTTATTATTATGGTGTGTTCTCGGTGGGCAGCGTACAAGAGCACGAAGGTGTTTATTCTAATCTTTAATGTGTTGAATCTACTTGCAAGTATCCTAGTGGCGCTCAAATACCTCTAATTTATGTCTTTTGAAATCACTCATTTACTACGGATGTAACCAATTTGATACCGTAAGTGTAGATGTATAGAACGATCTAGTTATGCGCCTCAGTCAATCTATTCCAACGTTCGAAAGGACAGGATGGTATCATATAGAGGGAAAGACAGGAAATCAGCTAGACTGAAAAAATCGAATCAAGGGGTATGAAAGTGATAGAAGAGAATCCAAAGGACAAAATGAAAGCATGTCGAGGTATGAAATGAGGCTCAAATCCATCGTAAAGGCTCTTTATATGTGCCCAACAGTCCAATCATGTGCGTAAATAGTAACCAAAATACAGAAAGTCCCAATGGGAATGAGACTGATCCTTGACGGTGTCGGTTTTGGCCCACAAACACACACGCTCAGGTACAGTTACGCCCACCATATCAGAGATTGGTTAGTGCATGAACGACGCTGCCAGCAGCCTGGTTTGCCTTACGGATGCCATTAAGCAACTCAAGAAGGTTGTTTCCGATGTTTGTGCCGATATAATTATCATCCGAATCGTCGTTCGATTTATCATCTGGGTTATCGTGTTCGATGTCTTCACTCGAGTCGTCCTCATCTTGGGCGCTACCAGTCGAGGTAGGGGTCGCAGTATCATTCGTAGCGATGGGATCTTTCCCGGTGGTAATTGTGGTGGCTTCTTCATCCGCCTTGTGCGAAGCAGAAGCAGATGAGGAGGAGGAAGATGAGGGTGAGGAGTCTGGTGCATTGGAAGATGGCGAACTCGTTGTCTTCGTTGGGTCAGTGGACGTAGAAGTAGGTGCCGAGGTTGACACCGGATCGGGCGACGACGAACCGGAATCATTCGCAGGGCCCAGGCTTTTTCGCACGTCCTTGATAAACCCATCGTTGGCGTATGCCTGCGTGGCATCCCACATCATCACACCCCCAAGACTCTCAAACTTTTTCGTGTATTCAATAACCTTGGACAACTGGGACGCCGGGACATACCCCGTGCTAGCTGCTGTAGTGAACGCTGGCACGCCGATGATGACCTTCACATCTTTGTTCTTGGACACTGTCTTAGCCCAGTTGTCCCACTCTTCGAAGTTATATTTGCTGCTTGAGCTGTCGGTGTTGAAATTGTTGACGCCGCAAAAGTTGTTGTAGAACTGTACCCAGATGGCGTCGATATATACAGGGCCGTTGAGTATCTCTTTATCTGCCTGATCGGGGTAGGGACATTGCGGTGCTGCTGTCAAATAAAACTTCTGGTTGCTCTTATCTGCTTCAATCAGTGATCTCATCTCATTAGCAAAAGCGGCCATATTTTGAACATTGGCCTCAAAGTCGAAATCGAACCCATCCAAGACAGCGTCACCCAAGGGACGAAGGGCTTTGGAGCCCTCTTGCTTGGGGCCAAAGGTCTCCCACATTAGTTGTGCCCCGTTCTTGGCCTCTTGTTCGGATTTGAAGCCGCCCTCGCTGTAAGTGGCTCCACCGATTGAAAGAAGAATTGTTTTGCCCTTCGTTTGGCACGTCTCGATGTCCTTGCTAGATGTTGTCAGTCATATAGCTAGTTGCTAGCATACGCGACCTCGCAATTCTTACCCAATCGCAGGGCAACTTTTTAATTGGGTGCCCTTGAAGACATCGCAGTCCTTGCTGGTAACAGAGAAATCAATCTCTGGAGCACCTCCTGGGCCATTGACCATCATATTGAAGGATATTGGTATCACCTATTTGATTTTGTTAGCCCATCAATCTGAAACTTTTCTGGGTGGTCTGGTTCCTACATCAATGTCCTTGTCTAGTGTTTTTTTGTTAGTTCCAACGACAACATTGAAGATAGATAGTTCACTCACTATCGCAATAGTATGCCAAGGGCTGCTGTGCCTGATCTCCTTTTCCATTAAATGAATTTTGGCCTTCAGAGTATCCCATGTAAGTATGTATTAGCCCAGACAATGCGCGACCACATACCCCAGTAAACAACAATGTTGCTGCTCGAGTCCAAGTCCAGTTTCGCTTCTGCTCCTCCTAGCGAAGCCAGCAAAATTGGCCAAAGAAGGAGGTCCTGGTAGGGACGCATGGCGGCAAGCGCAGTACAGTGTCTGCCCGGGTTATATATCTAAATATAAAGAAATAAATTAATATATGGAACTAGACGAGGTATAGAGACGAAAACGACAACAGCGCCCATCACAAATGAGCATTGCGCATCATTAAATAGTATACAGTGGACTTTTCTCCTTGTTATTTTCACAAAACAATGGCTGCGTTCCCCGTTCAAGTGCCTCAGCCGGCGCCCCCAGCGCATGGTATGATCCACATGTCCACGGCAGCGATCTCAAATGAGTTTTGTAGTCATTCCTTTATCCTGAATAGATATAGTGTGTAGCTAATATTGCCAAATGGCTATTTTGATTGGATTGTGATGTGCTTCCGGCGCCCTAGTCTGCATTCCCGTGTTGTTGTCAGGGGACTGAGGGTAGGCCGAAGAATGCACCGAGGGATGAGCATGTGTGTTATACGGTCAATTTCTCGGACATTAGTATTTAAGTATCCTGTTATAGCGACTGTAGCCTATGTCCAACTGTGAAGGTCAAGAGCCATATCCCTTGTCATCTGGGCGGTGGGGGCACACCTCCCGTTAGCCGAACTATACTTGCCGGTCCATTTAAGGCAACTGTTCACAACGGTATAGCTTATTTGGCATACTATTTCTATGGAAAATTCGAGTTCTTCAAAAAAAAGTCTCGTGGTTAAGTATGACAAGACTCATTAAGTAACATGATGGACCGTAAATAAGGCTTATACTCCCAAATATATATATATAACCAATCCAATACTACAGCCCACTGACCGGTGCATGAACACCCAGGGCTTAACCTATCCAGTATGATTGAACCCTCTAATTGTCATAAGTCTGACACTATTCCCCTTATGCAGAATGCAAGCCACTATGTATCACATCTTCAGTGCGGTTGCACGGGGTTACCAAATTGGGTTAGTGTCAAACGCTGCATGAGGGCATTCTCAAGTTATTTCGATCGTAAAAAACACGCAGCAAAAATGGCGAGGATAATATAGACAACACCTGGAAATTTGCAGAAGAATATTAACATATAATATCTCTAGCAGTGTTTTGGAACACTTACCGAAGGCCCAATTCATGGAAGTGTAGCCAAACTTTTCCCGGAGCAATCCAGAAATAGCCGGGCCAATGGTCATCCCGCCAGTTGCAGCTACGTCAGTCATAGCATAAACGCGAGCGAGGCCCCCGTGAGGTCCAAAGATGCCTGGGGTTGTTTTCTCATAATCTCTAACAGAAGCTAGGAGAGTGTCAGTCAACGGTCTTACTCCAAGTCAGAAACTGGCAAATTGGGACTCACCAGTCACTTCCACGGGCCCGACACCAGTTACAAAAGGTCGCAGAACACCAAGGCAAATTATAGATGATATGTACAGCACAGGCCCCCGGTGGTGCAAACTTGCCCAGGGGAAATGGTCATCCCCAGCCACTCCAACCAGGACATGAAATACTGCATGGAGAGCAAGACTGATGGTGATAGGCAATCGGACCCCGATGCGGTCACGCAGCCATCCAGCCGGTGTACTGAGGAACAGAGCCGGGACAGAAAGGAGGAAGAACATTATTCCAACCTGTCTTGGTTTCCATCCAAACGCCTCCGCTGTGTGTAGAGGAAGTGTGGCATGGAAACTAGTGAGAATGGCTGTAGTCAAGACCGTGACAACTAAAGCTGTCAGCACGCGACTGTCACGAAGCAGGAAGATCCAGAAACCGAATGTAGTAGACGCATCGTGGGGCTCAATTTGCTCGGGAAGAAGGGACGTTGTCTCCTCCGGATTGTCAGAGGAAGCAGGGCTCGAATGTTGTGGATTTTCTATCATCAACAAACGTGCGATGATATCAACAACCAAAATGCCAACGGGCACAGACCATATCAACCAGTATCCAACAGAATCTAGTAGGATACCGGATACCATGGGCCCGCTGATTATACCAGCGCTGGCAAAAGACATAATCGCACCCATCATTTTGCCCATGTCGCTCTCATTTACGGTATCTGCTGCTGTGGCAAGACCGACAATCCAAACGGCGGAGCCAGCAATGCCCTGAAGGACTCGACCGAGGAGAAGTACAATGAGTGAAGATGACCATGCAACAAGCAATGTTCCCACAACACACACCGCAAGCGAGAAAAGCAGTGGTGTCCTCCGTTTGGGCATCTTGTCCGCAAAATGTCCAATCAGGGGACCGGAAATGGCAGAGACGAGGCCATGGAGAGTAAGAATTCCAGCAGTCAAGCGCTGAGTCTGAGAGGGATCTTTATGGAGGCGATCTTGGAATAGGTAAGGTAGCATAGGTACCAGGAAACCGTAAAGAAACAATTCTGGATGAGTTAGAGAAAGCCACACAGAGGGAGCATGAGGAGATACCAATGAACAACGCAATGGAAACGGTACTGATGATGAACCATTTAGAGGAGCGCCATGTATACCCTCTAGGCCTTGTGCTGATGATGTCCATATTTGATGAACCAGCTGTGCAGGAGCTTTAGAAGAAAGGGTGGTAGGTAGCGGTTCACAAGAAGAGATGGCGAAATCCAAAAACCCAGACGTCCCATGTACGGGGTGGGGTGTCCTTGTTTCGGTCGAAACCCTCACTTACACTAGAATTTGGACAAGGATGTCCTCGTGATGGAGATATATGCCGATTCCGACCAATTCCGTTCCATTGGTGATTGAATTGACGTAAAATATATTCACTATAATATCCATGTGGGTATGAGGCGATATATCAAAGGCCTACCATTACAACATGGGTATATTAAGACCCTCAGACTGGTCTGTCAAGTCTAATGGGATGTATCTGGTCATCATAGAATCATAAGATCAGATAGATCATAAAATCCATGGACATAATGCAGGCAATTCATAGGCAATCACCTAAAAACTAAGATGAAGGTGATGACATCTGACAGTGCATAATAGAGCTAGGGTGTTCATGCAGGCTAATATAAAATATCACGCATCATGCATAATGATCCTTATGGCCCCGCTCAGCATGCAGCTACTCTTTGCTATTTGTTCGCATGCTTCCCCTGGCCTACCCAAATCGAGACATACAGCTAGCCACAGCCAGCCACATTCCGCATAGGAAATTGACAGTCAACAGCCACATTTAGCAGTACCGAGTACCAGTAAATCAATTAATTAATTTGATATTTTATATTAAACGCTATTAAATACATCTTGACCTGCCTTTATCGCGATTGAATTCGTGAACTTGGGGATGGAACAAAAAAAAGCAAAAAAAGCAAAAAGAGGCAAAAAAACAGGCACTCTTGGCAAGATCGAGCGAGCCTGCAGATCAGCAAGATCTTCTAGACTATAGAGCTTGCTCGTCCTATAGGAAGAGAGGGGATCTGCTTCAGCTCGGCTAAAATCTTCATCGTGCATACTGGAAGAAAAATGATACTCCGATCTCGTACAAACCATTAGTGTCAATAGTGAGATTCTATGCATATAATTGATCATCTTCCAGGTTAGCCTGCATGTTTAGATCCACTCGGATGTAACACTCGATCGCCTGATCAATTTGACTCGGTAGCCAACACCTCGTCTAACGATAACTCTCGATGGACATGTGTGAACATCGGTTCATGCATGTAGGGTGGTGTATGAGTTGAATCCACATGGAAAATGCATCTGATATTGGGAATACGGCTAGTCATGCCATGCAGGTCCTCGTTATAAGAATGTAAATAATTCTTCTTGTCTTTGAGTGTACATCAACCATAATCTCCTCTGATTCTACCCGGATTGGTAGTCACAGATAGCATTGAACATGACCGTACCTACCGGCCTGCTGAGTGACATTTCCTCAGGTGATGCCAAATCATGTGTACAAAATTTCGGAAACGAAGCTGCAAACATCGACAGTGCCTCAACACGACCCCATGCGATACCTGCTATTGAGTCGAGAGAAAAGATCGCCCCGTTCACCTTACTCGGCAAAATTGGATTGATTCCAAGTGAAGTCAGAACTCAGACAGCAGAACAGTGCAATGTATCTGAGAATGTCATTGAGGATGTATTCCCCTGTACCCCTTTGCAAGAAGGCATGATGGCCATGACGGTCAAGCGGCCAGGACAATATGTGAGGCGCTGGGTGTTTCGCCTAGCAAAGGATGTTACACTGGAGCGCTTTTTCCAGGCATGGGATGAGATTGTCGAAAAATATCCTATTTTGCGGACTCGAATCATTCAAATCTCGGGCCAGACGATGCTGCAGACTGTACTTGCACATAAGCCTCTGAGGTCAACCCCCATTCATCAGGGCATTGATCAATATATCGCAGAGGGCAACCCCCAGGCTTTCGGATTGGGCACACCTTTGGTCCGATTTGGCTTGGTTGCAGAGGCACAAAGTGATCGTCAATTCGTTGTGCTTACTATGCATCATGCAATCGTTGACGGAGTTTCAATTATGCTGCTGCTCAAGGAGGTAAAACTCAATTTTCATCAGACTTTCAGCAAACCCACGTCAGCGAATGATGGAATGCCAGTCTCTTTCCAATCCCTTATAAAGCATCAAATGGATACGGAGAGTGAGGCGATGAAATACTGGGAGCAGAAGCTAGAAGGCTCAGATCCATCAATCTTTCCCAAACTACCATCTCAAAATTATGACCCGAAGGCCAACGAAATCCTGGAGTATCGAATGACCCGTGTCCCGCGCGTTCAAAAGAATGATATTCGACTCTCAACTGCGGTTTGGGCCGCCTGGGGAATTCTTCAAGCATCTTACACGCATTCGTCGGATGTCGTCTTTGGGGTTCCAGTGACTGGGCGACAACAAATCCCAGTCCCAGGTGTCGAGAAACTGATGGCCCCGACTGTTGCCACCGTACCTCTTCAGGTGCAGATAGACTGGGGCAGCTGCTTGGATACCTTCCTCCATGACATACAAACACAGGTAACCAATATGCTCCCCTTCGCCCACGTGGGTCTACAAAAGATCCGACAGATGGGCTCATCAGGGGACCAAGCTAGCCGATTTCAAACCATCCTGGCGGTACAGCGTCGCGCAGTAGTGCAACCCGACGACAACAAAATCTTCCAGTATGACAGCGAACGCAGTGCCCGAGACCTGAGAGTATTCAATGGTAATGCTCTGATGATCGAGTGCCAGATTGACGCCGATGGCTTGCATCTACTGATGAGTTTTGATTCTGTGGTGATCAAAAGAGACCAGGTTTTGAGATTGGCCCAGCAGTTGGAGCATGTGCTGTGCCAGATTTGCACTAAGGATTCGCAGCTCATTGAATTAAGGCACATTGAGACTCTCAGTCCTCAGGATGTTCGCGATATTCAACAGTGGAATGCAACTCGTCCGGTCAGAGTGAATCGATATGTACACGACCTCATTGCAGAGCATGTCAACGACCGCCCCGAAGCTCCTGCAATCTGTGCGTGGGATGGTAATTTGACTTACCGGGAACTTGATCACCTATCAACCCAGCTGGCTCTTTATCTTGTGAAACTTGAAGTTTGTCGGGGCAAAATTGTACCATTATGTTGCGAAAGGTCCAAGTGGAGTTTTATTTCTATGCTTGCAGTGATGAAAACTGGTGCAGCGTTTGTTTTCCTTGACGAAGCACTTCCGCTAGAGCGCGTGAGAGAAATTGTCGCGCAGACCAAAGCTCAAGTCCTTCTCACGACAAAGAATTGTCTACAGAAAGCTTCCGAAATTGGAGTTCCTTTTGTTGTTATGACTGGCACTGGTGCAGACTGGTTGGAAAATTCCGGTGATTCGCTACAAGTCCATAATGAAAATATCCACTCTCGGGGTAACAGGGGAACACCTGGAGACCCCCTGTACATTGCGTTTACATCCGGCTCTACGGGGAAACCCAAGGGGGCAGTCATAACGCATAGCAGTTACGCCTCAGTGGCCTGCGCTCACAAAGGTCCCATGGGATTGAATGAAGATTCCCGAATGCTACACTTTGCATCCTACTCCTTCGATGCCAGCAACTTCGAGGCCCTCACAACATTCATTGCTGGCGGGTGTCTCTGTATTCCATCAGAAGAGATGCGCAAAAATGACTTGGCGACGGCTATCACCGAGCTTCAAGTCAACGCTATGTTTTTAACACCGACTGTCAGTAGATTGCTGACCCCAGACGACATTCCCTCGGTCAAGATTATGTTGCTTGGCGGTGAACCAATTATGGAAAGTGACATTGAATTCTGGAATGCCCACCTTCATTTGAAGATTGTTTACGGTCCAACCGAGTGCTCTGCCATCTGCTGCTGCCTACCCGATGCTACAAATGCCGATGCAGGTACCATTGGCTATGGGACCGGGGCCAGCCTCTGGGTTGTTGACCCCTCTGGTCATCATAAGCTAGCTCCAGTTGGAGCAATCGGCGAGCTTATTCTTGAAGGACCTGTAATTGGTAACGGCTATCTCAATAATGCCGAGAAAACAGCCATAGCTTTTGTGGACCAGCCTAACTGGCTTTCCGGCGTTCTTCAACAGCCATACGACCAAAGCTACTCTTGGTACCGAACCGGTGATCTAGTTCAATACCGTGACGATGGCTTGCTGAAGTATGTTGGACGAAAGGATCAGCAAGTCAAATTACATGGGCAACGGTTCGAGCTTGCTGAGGTTGAGATCCATCTCCGCGATGTGTGGAAAGAGGCGAAGGATGTCGTTGCGGCCATTGTTACACCAGTTGGTGGGAAGGCAACCCTGACTGCTTTTATATGGCTCGAGCCACAAACCCAACAGACCATGTGCAAGGAAATCTTTGCAAGCACCGTTTCAGCCCAGTTTTCAAACCAAGCTCATCAAGCACAGGACCAGCTGCATAATCTCATTCCGAGCTACATGGTTCCTAGCCTTTTCATTCCACTGCATATCATGCCACAGCGGGTCTCTGGCAAGATTGATAAAGCACTTCTTTGTTCGCATGCAGCAACTTTCACCCGATTGGAACTGGAGACTTTCATGGGTACGCAGCCAGAGAAAAACGCAGCATCTACATGGGCCGAGGAGATGATTGGAGAGTTTGTCCAGGATTTGCTCAAAAATAACACCATGCCGAGTCCGAACGACAATTTCTTCCGCCTTGGAGGTGATTCAATTGTCGCAATGAAGCTGGTCCAGCTCATACGTCGCGCGAAAATGACCTTGAATATTGCAGACATTTTCCAATCACCAAAACTATGTGATCTTGCTTTGCTCATTCAACAGCGACATGAAGATGCTCGTCCTGGTTTCTCATCTTCATCTATCTCCTCATCTACCATTTCGTCGCCTTCATTGACCTCCTCTTCAGACTTATCACACATCAGTCTTCCACAGCTGAGGCCATTCTCAATGGTAAGCACACAAGTTCGAGATGAGGTATTTGAGGAGGTTCTCTCCCACTGTGGGATAAGCCCAGAGGAAGTTGAGGACATCTATCCTTGTACGCCACTGCAAGAAGGGCTAATGTCTTTAAGCATTGGTAACCCTGGTACCTATATCCGACAAGATAGGTATCTGCTCCCGCCGACCATTGATGCGGGCTGTGTAAAAGATGCGTGGATGCAAGTGATTGATGCCAATCCCATTCTGCGAACCCGTATCTACCATCCCAGATCCGGAGATAAAGCCTTGCAGATTGTTATGAAAACTGTCTTTGAATGGAAGAACTGCAAGGTGGAAAGCCTACAGGATATTTCGCCTAGCCCCTCTGAGAAAGAAAGGGCAATGGGATTCCTCGACCCGCTACTACGGCTCACATTGATCAGTGAACGGAAGAACGACCTCAAAATGCCTCCAAAATCTCTGCTGGAACTAACTGTTCACCATGCCCTTTATGACTCTTTGTCCATTGAGCAGATTTTTGATCAAGTGGAGGCATCATACTGTGGCATGCAAGTTTACTCTCGGCCCTTTGCCCCGTTCATCGAACACATCGAGCGCTCGCTGCTTCCAGGGAAATCATTTTGGTCAACCCAGGTTGGCGGAGCCATGGAGAATACGACACTCTTCCCCACTCTTCCTGGTGATAATTATGTCCCACGACCGACGGAGAAGATGCAAAGTTCAATATCTATCTTTGCGGCCCATCGGAAACTTGGATACACATTGAATATCCAGTTACGTGCAGCGTTGGCCATGACAATGTTTCAATACACATGTTCCAATGATGTGGTATTCGGTGTAACTGTGACAGGTCGCAATGGTGACTTACCGGGACTCGACCAGGTTACAGGGCCAACCTTCGCGACTATACCAATTCGGGCCGTTCGCGACGAGTCAAAAACAGTCGAGGAAACACTATCTTTATTCCAAAGCCAGATGATCGACGCCATTCCTTTTGAGCATTGCGGGTTGCAGAACATTGGCTCTGTCAGCGAAGATGCAGCACTGGCATGTCGCTTCCAGACCTTGCTCATCATTCAATCGGCAGCTAGCAAGAAAAACGAGAACCTTAAGAAGAAAGTAATATTTTCATCGCCAGTAGCTAAAAGCACGGAGGAAAATTCCCAATCTGACACATACGCCTTGACAATCGAATGTGCTCCACATGGTGATAGCATCACTGTGAGGGCTATCTTTGATCCGACTCTGATCTCAATTAATACTGTCAAGCGAATGTTACAATTGTTCTCACATGCCTTCCACGAAATGACTGACCTATCCCGCTCAATCGGAGAAATCAGCATGATCAACACAAAGGATCGAAGCCAGTTATCCACTTGGAACTCGACATTGTCGCAGGATCCCAGTTTGGATGACGTCAAATCGAAGCATACTGTATACGACCTGATTCAAAGTCAATGTTACGCCAGTTCTACTGATCTCGCCGTCTGTGCGTGGGATGGTAATTTGACATACGGACAGCTTGACCAACAATCATCTCTCTTCGCAGCTCATCTTCTACAAAGCTCCAGAATTGAACCGGAGGTGATTGTACCATTGTGCTTTGAGAAATCCCGGTGGACAACTGTGGCCATGTTGGGCGTCATGAAAGCCGGGGCTGCCTTTGTCCTGTTGGACCCTTCCTCGCAGCCTGCTCACAGAATGCAAGGCATATGCAAGCAGGTCAATGCCACGGTTGTCATATGCTCCAAGACCAATGTTTCAAATTTTGAGCACCTTCCGGGAACAAGTGCCATTATTTTGGACGATCACAGTCTGGCCACCATGCAGGGTTCAAAACATCGAACCCCAGAACACGTCGTACCAACTCTCATGCATGAAAATGCACTATATGTGGTCTTCACCTCCGGATCAACTGGACAGCCAAAAGGGATAATCATCGAACACGGTGGTTATGCTACCACAGCGTTAGCTCGTCAGAGTGTTCTGGGTCTACACAGGGGATCACGCGTGTTGCAATTCGCATCGTACGCTTTTGATGTGAGCATTGAAAACACTCTTGATACATTGATCGCCGGTGGCTGTGTGTGCATCCCGTCAGAATTTCAGCGGAAAGCCGATTTCGCCCGGGTCGCCGACGAGTTCCAGGTCACGTATGCAGATTTGACGCCTTCGGTGGCTCGACTTTTGAGCCCTGGTGACATTCCAACCGTCGAGACCATGGTACTTGGTGGAGAAGCAATGGCCAGCGAGGATGTTAGCAGATGGGCAAGCCAAGTCCGTCTCGTGAATGCTTATGGTCCGGCGGAGTGTGCGGTGACTGCTACTGTGCAGCATGTTAAATCGGCCAGTACTAGCAGCAATGCAGATGCTATCAACATTGGACGAGCATTCCCGACGGCAGCAACTTGGGTTGTCGACCAATTTGACCACAACAAGCTCCTCCCCATTGGAGTCACAGGAGAGTTGGTGATTGAAGGACCTCTCGTCGGCCGTGGGTATTTGAATGGTGGAAATGAAACATCCCGATCAACTTCCTTTTTGCAGGACCCACCGGCATGGAGAAGTCAATTTTCCTCTCGCATAGGACCAATGCGCTCGCGGATGTATTGCACGGGTGATTTGGTTCAATACAACACCGATGGATCTTTGAAGTATCTTGGTCGGAAAGATCAACAAGTGAAAATCCATGGACAGCGCATCGAGCTGGGAGAAATTGAATCTCATCTTCGTATCGTTTTCCCATCAGCGATTGATGTGCTGGTGGATGTGGCTGCAACTAGCGAAAATCTACAACCCTCTCTCATATCCTTCGTCAGATGTTCAGGTACGGAAGAAGAGACCGAAATCTGTGCAGAGCCCACGATACTACCCCCGACGCCGGAATTCGGGAGAAAGGTCGCAGAGGCAGAGGCCAAGCTGCGTGAACTCCTCCCCCGATATATGGTACCAACAGTATTCATTCCCGTGAGAAGCATCCCCCAAACTGCAGCTGGCAAGGCCGATCGTCGGACACTATGCCAAGCAGCCTCCAATCTGTCTCTTGAACAAATGGAGAGTTGCACGACATCCCGGGACAAATTGCGAGCTCCGTCCACCGCAATGGAAAAGACATTGCAGACCTTGTGGGCTAAAGCTCTGGGTATTTTGCCAGAAACGATCAATGCCACTGACGGGTTCTTCCGTGTTGGAGGAAACTCAATCCTGGCCATGAAACTTGCAGGGCTCGCCAAATTAGAGGGAATCAAGTTATCAGTTCCTGATTTGTTTGAGAACAGATCTCTGGAAAAATTGGCCTTTGAACTTGATGATTATGTGCACGTGGAGGCCGACACTGCTGCGCCGTGTTTTGATTGGGACCTGGAGGCCGCGATTCCCCAGAGTCTGGATGACGAATTGCAGCTTTCAGTTACTAGTGGGCTCCACCGCCAGAATGATCCCAGGATCAATAACATTGGCATTGAGATTGTTCTCACCGGTTCTACGGGTCATCTGGGTGGAGAAATTCTTCGACAACTGGTCGCTCGCGCCGACATTAGACGTGTTCATTGTGTCGCAGTCCGCAGACCCGATCAACTCGCCATTCCGAATTGGTCGACACATGGCAATTTCGATTGGAAGACTTTATTCGACCAGAAGGTCAAAGTCTACCAAGGGAACCTTTCAATGCCTCGCATCGGTCTCTCAAACGACGAAGAGGCAACTATTATGTCAAATTGTCGAGCTATCATTCATTGCGGTGCCCTTGTATCGTTCGTCAGAAGCTACGAGCTCATGCGAGATGTCAATGTTGGCTCAACTAGATATCTTGCAGGCTTGGCGGTGAAAGGGTCGATGGTGTTCCATTTCATCTCAACTGTGGGAGTCAACTGTGCTCCCGGCCCAGAACAGGCAATTATCGAGGAAACTTCTGCGGCAGGTACCCAGCCATCATCTGATGGTGCAGGTGGGTATATTGCTAGCAAATGGGTGAGTGAGGCTTTTCTAGAGCGAGTCAATGCTCGATATGGTTTACCCGTCTCCATCCACCGTCCATCCAATGTTGTTGGGCCCAACGCCTCCAAGGACGATATTATCAACAGCTTGCTGGATACATGTCGTCGGATCGGAATTGTACCCAAGCTTCCAGGCTGGACTGGTTATTTCGATTTGATCAGTGCCGAGGCCGCTGCGTCAAATATCGTCAGCGCTATGAATGAGATTATCCAAATGCCTCACAGCGTCAACAGCATTGGTAGCGTCGAATATCAACATGAGTCGGGTGGTGCAGTCATACCGATTGGTGCTTTAAAGTCAGTGATAGAGAAGACTGAGGGGAGACCTATTCGCCTTGTGGATTTGAATGAATGGATGGATGTTGCTCGACGCAATTCGGGCACATCAGAGCTTGTATTGGAGTTCCTGGAGATGAGGAAGGGGAAAGGAGTCAGCATGCCGTTGATCCGCAACAATCGTACGGCTTGGTTCTCCGGTGGACTTACCCCGGGAGGTATTTTGGGAAAAGGGAAATTTTCAGAGATGAAAGGAAGGGGCATCCATGAACCTATTGCCGCTCGATAGGCGTCGACATATATTTCATTGTGGGCGAGATTCCAGTCAGACTGTCCTTATTTACTCTTTGAACTTTCTATCAATTCGATTCCATCCACTTCTATAAGAAATATATCACCTCACCCCTACGCTGTCTTATTCTCTTTTCAATTATGCCCAGTCTATTTTGGAGATGCTCAATCAGAAGCTCCAGGAAATGGCATATTTATTGGCAAGTAGATGAGTTTGAACCAAATCAATCGTCGTTGAACTTGGGTACAGAACCCCAGTCTAGTCATATATATAGACAAGACCCTTTTCAGCAATGATCAGCCGGGGAAGCTCACTCACTAACAGCCTTTCGCTTGGTGCAGCTGAAACAGCCCCCCACCTCAGATACAGGGTAGAGCTGTCAGCTTCTCTCCCTTTGAGTGTCGAAAGTCATCGAAGCCTCTAACATTATTCTCAAGTTGAGACACATTTCGAACCATCATGTCGCGGGGAATTGAGGCTACCGGGGCCTGTGAGCAAACGACCAATGAAAGTGATTGTTGCTAGCCCAAGTCGGTAAGATATCAAATCTACCACAGGTATGATGAGTATGCTAATGCTTTTTATCAGATCTGGAACTCTAGGTCTCTATCGACCGATACAAATTCTAGAATTTAAACCATATCATTCCTACGAATGTCTGTTTGTGCGCGGTGTGCCTCATATGGAAGTCGAGTATGAAGCAGTCAGTGATGGCACAATCCTAACAGGTTGATATCGTTGGGTATAAGCTATAAAATTGGTTTTCCATAACCATAGAGAATGGCTAATATAATAGGCTTTGCTTGCATATAGGGACCTAAAGGGATATTTCTGTTACAATAATAATTAAGTCTTATGTACGATGAACTTCCATCCACCGGTTTTGTAGTGTAGTGGTGAGCACTCTGGTTTTTGAGATGATCTGATCATAAGATTACCAGCGACCCCGGTTCGAACCCGGGCAAGACCTTCTATTTTTATTTTTATTTTGTCCCCACCATAACTGTCAGATGATAACAGAAGGCAATAATTGTGGCAAGCTCACCAACGCGGCCCCAGCGAAAGCTCGAGGGCGGTGCTGGTGATCACTTGACGCTTATCGTTCAGCAATTTATGCTCCACTGCGGTCTGAATCACCGCCAACTTCGCCGAGTCCAAACCCGTGGACCTGAGACGCGCAGCTGGGAACTCGCGAATATTTACAGGCCGAGATTACAATGATTGGCATTCATTCAGGGTACGTGCAAGTCGTCCCTCGTTTTCATGACCTACCATACTCTTCAGACAAACTCGACGAACTTCCCGATGATCCAGTCCTTGGGGTTCTTCAATTTACTTTCCACCCCGAGGTCGACGTCTTCGATGCATCACAGCGCGCATCAATACTCTGGCAGAAGTCTTTACGCTTAGTTTCGACTATCCCTGGTTTTCAAAGACTCCATTGGTCATCAGTGAACGATGTCTCGCCGTGTCAGCAGATTATCGTATTGATCCAGTGGGAAAGCGTGTTGATCCAGTGGGAAAGCGTGTTGGCTGGAAACTATTTCAGTATTCTCTTGGCTTCAGCATGATGTTGGGATATATCTCCCAAGCCTCCAATCGTTGCGTTCAAATTGATTTGCCCCTCGAAATTCCTGACTCATTTCACCTCGAACTGGTCTCCTTCCAGTTTCCAGCAGCTCTATCTGCTTCTCAGCTAGACGAGAAAGCTGATTTCGAAGCCAAATGGGGAAGCGCATTTTCTTGACCCGCCAATGGAAAAGTTTCCAGCTCTGAGTTAGCTCACGCCTGTGGGCAATGGCTCCATAGAGACACAGACTCGGAGGACCAGTCTTTCATTGGCCTGCTCTTTTGGAACTCATCTCCACGATTTGACGGTCATCTGCAGCTTCGAGAGGGAGGCAGTCATGATCTCACAAAACATATAGCAGAGCTTATCGAAGATACGATGCATATGGTCTCGGCTTGCACGGGCCAGCTTAATCACGTATCAGATGATTCTCTTCTAGACTCCCCGCAGTGTCAAATCAAGCATCAAGCTTTTCAAGCAGATGTAAAGCCAATATACAGCGCCAAACAAGATCAAGTGGTACAGTGATTTTGCTGAAAGATCCCGAACTCAGTATGATCTCCTAGGTCATATCACTGACTGGCTGCGGGACATTGTCGACAAGTATTGAGAACCACTATGTCGTCTTCGAAAAGCCAGATCCCTGGATGACCACCGATATGACGGAAAGGAAGGAGCGTGAGAAGCCAATCGCTCCACGGTCGATTTTTGATGTCCCCTGAGCTACTTAAAAAATACCCTCGCCCGATTTTAACCCTTCTTAGACGTCAAGAGGCGTTCCTTTTGGAATTCTTTATATGTAGCTTTGGCCTTTTTCTTCCGTTAATTCATTTCAATCGCCGGCTTAACTCTGACATACTACGAAACCTTCGTTTGCTGCATAGGTGGGGGTCTGCATATTATATCGTGACGAAACTCAGACACTCGCAACATATCCCATCCCTGCCGTATTAGCGTCCAAGCCACATACATCTTTCTGAATGAGGAGAAGCTCAAGCTAGATGCTTTATTTGTCTTAATAATACTAGACTTCTAGAACGTGAACGCCTGAAAATATACAAGAACCCCGGGTCCCTCAGCCGACACTTCGTCAACAAACATATCAAGCCGCCCCAAATGACATGCACTGTGAGTGCAACATTTGCAGTCTTTCTCCTTGTTTTTCCGTCCTGCTTCTGATACGATACTCTGGGCTTAGAGGCCAATAATGTAACTAGTTATATACCTTGCCCTGCCTAGAAGTATAGATGTGCCATTGGATCTCCACCTCTATAATAAAGACCGAGAAAGCTGCCTAATGTGGTGACTGTAACTGGTAATTTTCATTTAACTAGACAACTTGCTAGGACTGCACATTTAGAAATCAATGCAGACTTTCCCGATGTGCTGGCCACTGGCAAGATAGTTCAATGCCTCGACTACCTCATCGCGACCGAACTTGAAAGTCTTCTCCACCGCCACAGAAAGATTGTGTATACCAATGAACTGAGTCGCATCCTCCATTTGCTGCTTTGAGCCGACCATGATACCACGGACGACAGCTCCTTTGGCCAAGGCAAGACCAGCAACATCAGGCATCTCCTCTTGCTTCGCAGAAGAGAGGAATCCGATGACTGAAATTACACCACCGAAAGCAATAGCATCAAGGGACTGCTTGATAGTTCCCGAGCCACCATTCTCCAGAATGAAGTCGACGCCCTGTCCGTCGGTGATCTTTTGAGCCTCGGCTGCCCAGTCGGGGGTTGTCTTGTAGTTGATCGTGTAGTCAACATCGTACTGGGCTTTAACGTGCTGGAGCTTCTCGTCGGAAGAAGATGTGATAATAGTCCTAGCACCCGCAGCCTTTGCTAACATAAGACCGGTGATAGACACACCACCCGTGCCTAGATAATGGATAAGAGATGCTGTTCTCTGCTGGTATGAATACGAAGGATCTTGGACTTACCCTGGAACAGAACTGTCTGTCCTGGCTTCAAGGGGTTATTTCCATACAACGAGTTCCAGGCGGTTGTACCTGTGCAGACCACACTGGCCCACTGAGCATAGCTGAGCGTGGAGTTCGCAGGAAGCTTCACAACAGCATGGGCAGGAACTGCAATGTATTCTCTCAAAACACCGTCCACCGGGCCACCCAAGCCGTTTCCCCAGTTCTTGATCGGTCCGTACAACGTAGTAGGGTCAAAGGAGACAATAACCTTATCGCCACTCTTAAAGCCAGAAACACCCTCGCCTGTTTCAACGATGTCGCCAGCCGCATCCGAGCCAGGGACGACCTGGTCCTTAACTGGGAACGGATATTTACCGGTTGCGATAGCTATGTCTCGAAAGTTCAGGGACACACTTTTGACTGCAATGAGCACTTCATGCTTGCCGGCTGAAGGAATAGGCTCTTTGAAGTGGGCAAGGTTCTCCCAGGAGCCCTGGGCAGTGAGCCGGAGGACGTTTTGCGTGGTCATTTTCGTGTTGTGAACGATAATCGATCTGAATATTGGAATATACAAATCAGCGATGTTAACGCACCTTTTATTGACAATGGCTATCAATGTTAATTTCTACTCCATGTCAAAATCTATATATGATTCATTTCATCACCAACGTCGAGTTACAGTGAGGGGTAGAAATTAAGATATCAAAAAAGTCTCCGATATTTCAAATATTTACCCCTAATTATGACAAATCTACCCGGACAGTAAGTAGTTTACGGAGTATATGTTCCACATTGCACTCAGAGATTCCATTGTTTCGGATTCAAAGATTTGCGCTCGCTAAGCACCGTTCACCCTCTGTACAGGTCGTGATGCCGAGAATATTAATGTACGACCCGTAAAGGCGCTCCTAGTAAAACAGCATTGTTCGTTCGTGGAAATGATTTCAGGCGATTTGGATGATGCAAAAGTTCTGGAAGTTGAGAGTGAATTAATTGTCTTTAGGTATATCTGTTTCTCTGGATGCGGCTCTAACATTCTCTAGATTTTGCGATCTGCCCGCCGCAGACGCAATCATTAGAGGCGCATCGAGGAGAAAGATGCCTTGCGGTGTTTTACACACTTCGAGTGCTAAGATAATTGCATGGGAATTGGGAAGTCAACCGTAAACAGGGTGAATATATTCCGCGCCCATACGACGACTGGAATGGGGTTCTAAGCCTCGTGGAAGCCCAAGTCAATAAACATTTTAGAGGATATTGAGGGAACGTTGGATGCCGAGACTAAGCTTCTAGGAGTGTAAAGAAATAGTTTTAGTTATCTATGAGCCTATCGTAGATTTGAACGAGGCCTCTAGGTAGCAGAAAGACACGGCGGGGGTAACTGAGATTCTAGAATATCAGCAACCATGGACAAGGAGGTCCCGATACGATCTACAATTTTGAAAATATGGCTGGCACTCGATACTTCTGCCCATAGCCGAGCGGTGGAAGCCGCGAGACGGTTAATACGAGTTGGCAGATCTTCGCGATATTCCAGCGTCTCTTGAAGGTGTGTCTCTTGAATCAGACTTGTTATCATAGCAAGCAGCTTCTGTTCATCTTCGCGGAGTGCCGTCATGCCTCGGACGCTAACAGCTCTGGCAATTTCTTGCATCCATCTAATTAGGAGAAAGGCACATTCGAGGCTGCATATGGAGTGCTGGATACTCCAGTGCAGGCTTTGGGTCCGGGACAAATATGGAATGCCGACACGGACCGGGATGCTGAGAGCGTGAATGCACTGCAAGACTGCCCGGTCCAATGATGGAGAGCGAGAAAGGCAGATTGCATCGGTGCTAGTGAAGATATGCTGGATGCGAGCGGGATTACCGGAGATGAGATCACGGTGTGACCCTAGGTTGGCATTGAGTCGGATGTGTGCCAGGCGTAGCAATGCGGTGGCATTGAACCCAAGTGGGCCCTTCGGTGAGCAAGGATCAAGTGTTGATTCGTAAGTTGCCTCCCAAGATGATTGCCAAGATCTCAAGGCCGTCTCCATTAACTTTGAGAATTGCGGGCGCATCGCGGAACCATCTTGGGGAAGGCAAGTGGCGGTTTGGTGCTCAATATTGACTTTTTGGACGAGCCCGTGTATGAGTACATAGTTGGAGAAGGCCGAGATAGCACCGTAATCAGATACACTGCGGCCCTGCAGTAGACGATCCAGGGTTATAGTGAAAGAATGCTCGCGAAGAGATGAGACTTGGCGGTAACGTTCCCAGTCTGCCTGTGATTTTACCTTCCATTCTGCCTCGCAGGATGGCAGGCAGAGCGCCACATCTTGATTAAAAATCATTGGCGGGACATTGAATGCGATGCTGTGAAGGTTAAAGAGGATGTAGGCGACGAGCAAGGTACGTCTACGCTGCTGGTGCATAACCCAGGATGTCCATGACAGGTCCATATCGGTCGTATCATCCGGTTGGCTGATCCCTATTTCTCGCACAAGCGCTGCGAGCTGACTGCCCATCACCAAACTGTCATGAACAAGCGCTTGCTCTCCCCAAGCGCTCATAGCCATAAGAATGATGAGTGCTTGGGCCCTTTGTAGACATGTAGGTGACTCTTGCGCGTGGTAATTGCTGGGATTTTCAGCTGACTGGGGTGCATGGAAACCCTTTGATGGGGAATTCGTATTCCCTCTTATATCCACGGATGCCGGGAAGCCAACTATCATGCTTGCTATGGTGCGGCACCGGCGGTTGTAAAAGCTTCGGTCCAAGAGATATCGGGCAGCACCATACAGTTGATAGCCCTTCACATGTTCGAAGCGATATAACGCGCCGCAAGCGGTCAGCGCAAGAAACAACTCAAGCTCTATGTTTTGCGGGTCGAATGTTGCCGGATGAAGGAAAGGTAGGTGGTCATGGAACCCACGAAAATATCCTTCAAGGTAACGAGTGAGGGTGAGCTTGGAAGGAAGCTTAAAATCCGCTAAAACCGACTTATTCTGTGCCACCTTTTCCGAAATCTGCTTGTAGGCCGCAAATGACACAGTCCAAGGGCATGTTACGGTGTCTACTTCTGCGTCAAGGTTGCTATTGTGCAGTTGGTCATCGGTTGAAGGAAACCGTGGTGGAAGTGGCGGGTTCTGGGGGGCTGGTGGCTCTGCAGGTGCCGAAGACTGGGCCTCATGAGGCAGTGTACACCCTACCAAGCCCGGTGTGAGTCGATAATCTCCTTGGATTGCCGGCTGGTCTTGCGGGGGAAACTGTTGGAAAAGATCGCAAAGCGAGATATCGGTGTCCAAAAAATGAGACGGGACGACATTGTTGAATGAAAAAACATCAGTGTTCCAGGGATCGAGCTCATTTGGCAGTCCAAGACCAAGTCCCATCTGGTAATAGGAATCATGAATATTAGAAGTATTAACAGGAGCATAGGTTTCAGGCGAGAGTAAATCTGCGTTCTGAGACTCCACGACTGATCTATTGTAGATTGGACTGTCCCCAAAATTTGTGCGGGGGTCCGGTACTAAGCCCCCTATGTCCTGTATTTGAACATTGGGGGTGTTATTATACAATGGGGGTTGGTTTGCGGCATCATTCGCCGCAGTTGGTTCTTCAACACTAGCGGGGGAGTGGCACAATCGTTCGTGGCGACTTAGAAGGTCCCTAGGAAGCGAACGTTAAATATAGCTGAAGATATTGACAGGATAGCTCTTACTGCCTGGAAAATGAGCGGCCACATTGACACACAAATGGCTTCTCCTGAGTATCTGCGGTTAAGTTAGTGTGAAGGAAAATCAAAATAGTACCGGGGGTACGGACGAATACGCTCATGTCTCTGCAGGTGTTCTAACCGCTTGAATTCTTTCTTGCAGAAGCTACATGGGGCCACCTGCGATTTGGGTCTCCCTCGAGCCATGACCGAGCCATGACCGAGGGGAGGGGCTTTAATGAGGGGGTTTTGGGGGTTTTATGGAGGTGGAAATGACGAATGATGCATTTTCGTCTCCAAGAGATTATATAATCTACCCCACCATAATACATTACCGTACGTTAGGCTATGGAAGCTGTCGGAATACAGAGGTGCACTACGTGGTGGAGACAGGGTAAATTTACCCCGAAAATCATGTGATCAGTGGTACTCGACATACCATACAAAAGTGCATATTACAGCTAGTCAGCTATGTCCGCTCAGATTGTTGAAATAACGTATTCGGTAAGCGAGTCGGCCATGTAAGCCATCCGGCCACCCAACCCAACCCATTAATTTTAAATTCATTTATTTCAACCAAAACGCCATTAAATTAATTCAACTAACTAATTGGTCTATCTGGACATGTTTCTCTTCTATGCCCTGGCAATCTGCATATTCCACACCCCCGGGGGGCCGCGTACGTGGCTGAATAGCCGATTCTCCAGGTATACCGGAACCTAGGGGAGGTGCTTCACTTGCTTCCTGTTGCTGTATAACTAATATAGAAGCTTCTTCGACCGAAAGACCTTCTTCGGAGGGTATATGCCTTCGAGATCTAGCCCGCTTTTGCTTCTGCTTCTCGTTGGCGGCGCGTAAATCGCTGACTTCTTTCTCGAGGAAAGCAGCAGACTGCATAGTGATTTGACAGGCTTTTAAAACCTGATTGATCGCAGTATTTAGCGGGCTCGGAGGGGTTCGAGACCTCGCACGAAGTAATACTTTAATTGACGAGGCTTGCTTCTGTAATTGCACGTAGTTCGAGGGCGTTTTTGGATCCCAATCGCTCCCCCTACTCGGAGGGGGGGTAGGGGTTCGAAGTTGAATATCTAGCTTCGAGATCACTCGATTAGGTGCAAAAGGTACTAGACCAGCTGCTCCGAAGCTATTTTTAATTGTCTCCGATTTAAAAGCTTCAATTCGTGCGAGGGGATATATTTCGAGAAAGTCAAGTTTATCGATATGGTTGATCCGAGTCCGCATTTTCATTTCAACCAGCCGACCATATGATCGTTTTAATACCGCAAAACAGCCGATATCGAGAGGTTGTAAAAGGTGAGAGGAGTGCGGAGGCATACAGATCGGTATCACCTTATTTTATTCGCAAATCTCGTCGAATTTAGGGGTCAAATGGCTTCCGTGTCCGTCAAGTATCAAAAGTCGATACCCCCCTTTGTACGCGGAGAAGTCGTCGGAATAAAGAGCTTTTGAAGCCAGCGAAGTCCAATTTCATCAGAGGTCCAACCGCTTGGACTAACTTCAAATCGCCAGTTATCCGGAAGGTTATCGAACCATGATTCGAGGAAGACTTTGCCTTTAAAAATAATACATGGAGGGAGGGCCCAACCCGAAGCATTTGTACACTCAATAACAGTCACCCATTCACGATTTCCAGGTTGTAAAAGCGAGCGCCGACCGTAGAATTCACTCCTTGTTATCACCTTCGCTGTAGCAATTAGGCCCATTGCAAAACCAGTCTCGTCGAAGTTATAAATATCATCGGGGTCGATTCCAAATTGAAGGATTGTCTTTTGAATAAGATCGAACCACCCTCGAATGATTTTTGGGTCTTCGCATTTCGCACGTTCGTAATTATAACGTCTTGAGAACCGGGATGAAAGAAGAGGTTCTCTTTTAACGAACTTTGTGACCCAATTTTCGCCGACCGAAAGAATTGGGGTAGTTCCACGTTGTTCGAGAAGAACATTTGCCATTTCTCGGACAGTGGAGGGACGGGGGGCTGCTCCACGAGAATCCATAGAGAGAATCCATTTTCGGAGGGATTCCTCTTCAATTTCTGTTAATTTATGCGAATTTGCGCGAGAAATCGCGCGGTGTTGGAGACCACGTAGTCTATCTTGGAGAGTTGAACGTGGTACGTTAAATCGGCGTGCCACCTCGCGAATACTGCTGATTTCTTGATTTTAAAGACCTGAATAGCTAATAGAATCCTACCCTCTTGCTCTGCTGAATTGCTAGAGGATCTGGAGCGAATTGGTGGCATGGTGGGTGGTTGAATTGTTTAAGTGCTAATTGATGGACGCGATTTAGGTGGGGTGTCCAGCTATGGGGTTTGTCCAGCTCGGTGGTGAAATACGTTACGTTAGTTAACTAGTTAGTTAGTTAGCGGGTTTTGTCATTTTAAAGTTAACAGTCTTCAATATCTGCCATTTTTACCATACGTTTTGGTACGCCTGATTTCTGTCAGAAGCTTCTTAAGATCGTTGATCACCTGCTTCTTTGACAAATCATTTTTAATTGGACGAACGCGCCTCTCTCTCTACTCAAAATGTAAAATTCGCCCGCTTCCTCCTCTCCCTCATTTACCCTTAATCTGTAACATGATTTTGATCAGAGAAAAAAAAAATAAACTACTATTTTAGGGAATTTCCCTCACAATAATGTTACTCTATCACTTATATATTTTTAGCCATGGTGAAGAAATAGAATCCCGAGGTAGCATACCTGGAATTTCTAAAATGTGCGACCGGGCCCTTCAAAAGAGTTTGTCTGTTGTTGGTGATGAGGATGTTGTTTCTTCGCCGTAGTTTCGCTGCGGTCCTTTGAGATTTGCTGGATTGTAGTATCGGACGCATCTCCCAGACACTGGGTCGCGTATGCCTTGGCTGTGACTGATCTCGCGGTTGTTGTATGCCCGTTTGCAGAGCCAACAAATTGGAACACATTATTCTCTGCAACGACGTCCTCAAAGACGTTGCGGCGTTCATTTTCTAGCATTTTCGTAGGAGTAAGTTGTTCCTCTGCGGACACGTCAGAATATTGGTTCCCGTTGCTCATGGTTCGTGGGATATTTGAGGTGAAGATTCGGCTTTGGGTGCGGGGTAGTTAACGACCCAATGTCTCGATGACTCATCAAGGGCCAAGTCTGAGCACCCCAGATTCTGCCGGTCAGTTCTCCACCAATAAAAGGCCGAATATACCGGACGGTATAAATACTTGAAGAAGGCGGTAACGGAAGAGGTGTCCAAACTTTTGCTATGTGACGGAGTGATATGCGAGTCAGTCACACCAAATGCCCTTAGTAGGTCCAATAATCAGCCATTAATAAGCGCCTTCTCGGTATGTCCCCAAAAGAGCTAGTTTAGGGCGGTTGGACCTTTCTCAGAACTGGGCAGCTAAAACTGCCACGTATCTCGCTCTCTCTACCTAAACATCGTTTCAAAACCCAGCCCCGCTCCCTTTCATCTCTTTCAATATGGCTGAGGTTATTGGTATCGCTTCAGGCCTTGCCGGCTTGGTGTCCTTGGCCCTCAAGTCGAGCAAAACGCTGTTTAGCACTGTTAAAAGCCTTCGCAATCGAGAAAAGTCTATCCGGGATCTCCGAGACACGCTGCAAGACCTTGATGAGGTGCTAAATATCCTTCGAGAATCAATTAGCGCTGCCCCCTTCCTTAACAGTGGAATCATTGAACGGCCCCTGGGTCGATGTTGCAAAGCATGCAATGATTTTAACGCATTGATCATAAAATGTTCCGAAAATTCGACCGACAACAGATTCAGTATCCGTGATTGGGCAAAATTGCGGTACATGGGTGAAGACGTTGTTGGCTTCCAGACTATGATTTCAGGCTACAAATCCACAATTACTATTGCCCTTGCCTACGCCAATATGTACGTTTTCATTGTCTTATATTGAGGGCTTGGTTGGGGGGTGGGGGGATTCTTACTAGACACTTGTTAACTCTTTCAGGAATTTAATCAAAACAACGAAAAATGTTATCGACGAATACAACGAACTCATTGAAGACACCAAATGTGATCTTGGTCTTCATCTCCAGTCCATTGAAAATAGATTGAAGTCATTATCCTCTGGAGAAAGTGTTTCTTTAGAAGTGGAATCAATCAATGTTCAGATGATGGAAGAGGAAAGAGAAAGCACACAGCGTGGTCTCGAAATCTGTGATCAATTTTCTGCTTATATAGAGCAGACGAGGTCCACTTCGCTAGAGAAGATGACTCGAGTTCCAACTATTTCCGAAGTGGGATCATCACCCGTAGGGCACGACAACATACCCTGGTTGATTCTCGCGCAAGCCTTGACTTCTGTGGAGAGAGAGGTCATTGGTTCCCGGTTGAGGCTACTACAACATCACCATGAGCGAGGAGGACAGCACCGATTATTATATTACCAAAAATCTCTGCGACAGGACGGTAAAACAGGCGAGCAAAATGAAAGCCAAGAAGAGGCCGACAATATCAAAGAATCTTTGAATTTCTTTGATCAAATATCTCAAGAAACGAGCAAAACTCGAACCAACTATTTCGAGGATATAACGACCGGCGATAGGAGTACACAAGCTGTTGTGTCAACACTCAAAGATCTTATATCTGCAAGACGAATCACTTCGGGATCTGACTCACTACAAGTCTTAGGACAGGTGTCTGATGATTCTCTACAGCGTATGCTGCGAGAACGCGATAACACTAGGGAGCAGTGAGGGCAGACAGCAACAGAAACCAATGCTGGATAATCCTGGTTCATGGTGGTTCGAAATCAATGTGAACAAACGGAATAGACAGACGGTGTTGGTGTGTTGGTGATAAAAGGGAGTTATCATGGGAAAGAAAGGTGGCGAACCACCTCAGACGGAACGCATCTAGGATTCATTAAATGAGGCAACGGAGCTCCAACAGTTGAGAGTATTTAGTAACAGATTTCGAGAAAGCCTCTTTTTGCATTATCAGACGACAAATGCAGATCGTATTGCTCTTGCTCTTGCTGAGCAGCTGCACGCACAATAGGACCAAATGGCATGATGTGCTTAGTCGCCTTGACGGAGACCCGCCATGAAATTCGCGGCTCTGTCGCAATATCTTCATGAAATATGGCCCAATGAAGGCATACGTTTGCGTGTCCACCAGGTTCAGATACCTGCATTTGATTCAGCGCCCCAGTTACCTGAGAATAGTCTAGCCACAGATTCTCGGCGGGACCAGAGATACCGTGGGTGACACTAAAATCCCCCGATAAACGCTCTATCCTTTACTGTAAAGCAAAACAAAAGATATTATTAAAAGAATGGAAGCAAGCGAAAACCTCGGTCACTGAACAAACGGCCTCGCCCTTCACCTAGAAATCGGCCACCGGAAGAATGTTGCGCCGGAGGTTTATTTATTTGAGATAAATGTATTTAAAATTAATCGGGTGGGTAGAGTGTCCAGCTATGGGATTTGTCCAGCTCGGTGGTGAAATACGTTTAGTTAACTAACGTATTTCACAAGCGGCCCGGCCACCTAACGCGAAACACGTCAATTAATTAGACCTTCCTTCTTCAACTACCCACCATGCCACCAATTCGCTCTCAACGCTCTAGAAATTTAATAGAGCAAGAGGGTAGGATCTTATTAGCTATCCAGGCTTTTAAAAATCAAGAAATCAGTAGTATTCGCGAGGTGGCGCGCCGTTTTAACGTACCTCGCACAACTCTCCAAGATCGACTACGCGGCCACCAAAACCAAGGAGAAGTACGTGCTAATAACCATAAATTGACAAAGATTGAAGAGGAATCTCTTCAAAAATGGATAATATCTATGGACTCTCGTGGATCTGCCCCCCGTCCTTCTACTATTCGAGAAATGGCGAATCTTCTCCTTGAACAACGTGGAACTACCCCGATTATTTCGGTCGGCGAAAACTGGGTTACAAATTTTGTGAAACGACACCCTATCCTCTCCTCCCGATTCTCGAGACACTATAATTACGAACGTGCAAAATGCGAAGACCCAAAAATCATTCAAGAGTGGTTCGATCTTGTTCAAAAAACAATCCTTCAATTTGGAATCGACCCTAATGACGTTTATAACTTTGACGAGACTGGTTTTGCGATGGGGTTAATCGCGACTGCGAAAGTTATTATGAGGAGTGATCTCTACGGTCGGCGCTCACTTTTATAACCTAGAAATCGTGAATGGGTGACTATTATTAAGGGTACAAATGCTTCGAGGTGGGCCCTCCCTCCGTATGTGATTTTTAAAGGCAAAGTCTTCCTCGAATCTTAGTTCGACGACCTTCCGGATAACTAGCGATTTGAAGTTAGTCCGAGCGGTTGGACCTCTGATGAAATTGGACTTCGCTAGCTTAAAAGCTCTTTATTCCGACGACTTCTTCGCGTACGAAGGGGGGGTATCGACTTTTAATACTTGACGGACACGGTGTTACGAGCCGGTTCTTTTAACAAAGAGTGCATTTAACTAAGAATACTAAGTACAGAGAGGAGAAAGAAAGAGAAGGAAAGCATTGATGGGCTGCTGGGATTTGTGGGTCCAGGACCCCAGCAGTGCAAACCTTACAGACAACTTGCTCGCTTGAAACAGTAACCCCAAACAGGAAGGAAGCAAGTACAAGGAAGCAAGTACGAAGCACGTGGATCGTCACACACGGAAGCCATTTGACCCCTAAATTCGATGAAATTTGCGAGCAAAATAGGGTAATACCTATTTATATGCCTCTGCACTCCTCTCATCTTTTATAACCTCTCGATATCGGCTGTTTTGCAGTATTAAAACGATCATATGGTCGGCTGGTTGATACGAAAATGAGACGCGGGATCAACCATATCGATAAACTTGACTTCCTCTAAGCGTACCCCCTCGCACGAATTGAAGTTTTTAAACCGGAGACTACCAAGAATAGCTTCAAAGCAGCTAGTTTAGTACCTTTTGCACCTGATCAAATGATATCAAAGCTCAATATTCGACTTCGAACCCCAACCCCCCCTCCTAGTAGGGGGAGCGAATCAAGTCGAAATTTTACACCAAAAATCCTAGCTACAGAGAAAGAACTACGTCGATAGGCTTCGTCAATCAAAGCCTTACTTCATACAGGGTCTCGAAGTCCACCTAGCCCATTAGATCGTGCATTAAACCAACTTGTGAAAGGCTTCCAGCTCACAATGCATAGCACTATTTTACTAGCGAAAGAAAATAAGGAATTACGCGCCGTCAACGAGAAGCAGAAGCAAAAGCAGGCTAGATCTCGAAGGCATATACCCTCTGAAGAAGGTCTCTCGGTTGAAGAAGCCTCTGCATTAATTATGCAGCAACAGGAAGCAGGTGAAGCACCTCCCCCGGGTCCTAGTATAACTGGAGACTCGGCTATTCAGCAACGTACCCCCCCCGGCCCGGGGGTGTGGAATATGCAGATTGCCAGGGCATAGAAGAGAAACATGTCCATATAGACCAATTTCTAGTTGAATTGATATAATAGCGTTTTGGTTAAAATAAATGCATTTAAAATTAACGGGCTGGGCTGGGTGGCCGGGCCGCTAGTGTAGTAAAGAGATATTTTTCAAATCATTATTATATCAAAGAATAGAGCTAGGCATACACTGGTTTTGTAGTGTAGTGGTAAGCACTCTGGTTTTTGAAATGATCTGATCATAAAATTACCAGCGACCCCGGTTCGAACCCGGGCAAGACCTTTTATTTTTATTTCTTTTTATCCGCAAAGCATAATAATGGTAGAAAGGTACACTTGAAATAAAGTATGTCTCAACAATAAAACTTGTCTATACGATGCTTTTTATATAAAACCCTGCTCCAGGTCCGGTTGAGATTAATCACGAAGATATATATATATATTTATGGGGTTTATAGATATGTAATTTTCTACCATAACAACGCAAGTTTTAAAAATTTACATAAGTATTTGCTACTAAAAATGCTGATCAATGGCCATCTGCAAATAAAATAACAATAAAAAACGATGGTGGTTGAGGTATAAGTATAGCATATATCGCATTGATTATGACTACGCAGCTTGTGAAATATGTTAGAACATTATTGCAGAACACAATACACCCCACATCTATCGTATTGGTTACAGTATACTCTACTTGATTTAGGAAAATGAATGAATGAAAGATAGTAGTGAGAAAGACTACGGGCTCCCCTTTTTTTTGCCTACACTTTCAGCCCCCTTAGACATGTCTACATCTGCAATCCTCAACGAGTAGATGATTATGGTATGTCGATAGTATTCTGCCCGAAACTGCCCAGGTGGTGTCACTACATGACTCACTGAATAGTATTATTTCTCATAAATACACCTGTCAATCGTGCTTGCCGTATACAGGCCTGACCGACAGCCTCGCAACTTCCAATGTTGTCTTACTTCCAACCAACTCCCTATAGGCTAAGGGCTCCACAGGGCTTTTCTCTATCTTCCTTCTCCACTTCCTTCTATGAATCTCCTTTTTCCTCTAGATAACCCTCCTTATTATCTTCCGGTTAATCCTCTTCTTTCATCTCCTCTTTATCTATCTGATGGTGTTCATCTTGGACACCGAGGTTAGGACGGATATCTGGGTAACAGACATCCATGATGACCTAGACTTAGGAGTCGGAATCGATATTTCTGAGATCCAAATATCCACGGCAAAAGACAATGCCATCTGAGTGGGGTGACGGAGGGACATACCTCGTGGGCAAGATTCCCTGATTGTGCTCATTTTGGAGACAAGTTGAAACAAACCTGACGCTGATCTATTAATACAGTCCTATTGCGGAGCACCGAGAAGAGCAATGGCAGGCAGGAATGACTGTGCCAGCACGGCCTCGGATGATGAGGCCTTCCACTCTTGGAAGATTGACAACAGGCCTAACGTAGGCTTTCTCATATCCCATCTGATTCACTTTTTCTAACATTTAACAGGGCCGGTTCATACAGTTATCGACATAATTCAAGGATACCACCTCTCGTCCCAACCCCTTAAATAAGTTTCCCCGAGTCCAACAACTAAAAAGCGATGCTGCAGGTTGCCTGCTGTATAGCCAAAGCTAATTGCGTCGCCAATCTGAGTGGATTCCACAGGCACGTAAGATTGCTTGGCCTCCACTTTCTCCTTTCATAGCCTGGTCGACAGAGACTAAGGCGCATTTTCGACACGGTTTGTAACCTAATCACGATCTTCATTTGACTCCACGACAAATCTTTGAAACGTTTCTGTTTATGCAGTCCTGTGCGAGGAAATGTAACTTCGCCTCACCATCACCTCATTTCCCAAACTGTGACGATGTGGATAATGCTCAAGCAAACCCATGCCCCAAAAAAGGGAATGATACTACGATATGAAAGGAAGATTCATCATTTCTCCAGCCGGTTATCGCCTATCCGATACCCTTCGGTTCCTCATCATATGCCACAAGATCGTTCCCGGTCGCGAGCGATACGTCAAGTGGCCATTCGATTTCAACTCAGATGGGGATATATATCCCGAGAAATGGCTCATGGGTCATGTAGCCAAGGCCTAGGCGTCCCCGCCAATTCATAGCAGTCTATGCAAATTACTACGTCATGGTCGTCGGTTGACTGAGAGATGGAGACGTCCACGGGTTTTCATTTCGGCGAAATCGTCAACTCTATCACGCATCGACAGATCATTGGAATATCCACTAATAGACGGTAGCCATTCTGCGACTTCTGCGGTATTGCCGACCACATCGAACGCAGGCCGGCGCCTACCACCATGTCTTACATCTACGGGGGAGTAACGGCAAATTGCAACAAGTCAAAACTGCGACTGACTCATTGGATCTGGGTTCATTGTATCTCGTATATTGGAGATAATACTACGATGTCTTTATGCATGTCTCTCTGGCCGTTTATATGTTTCTTATTTCGTGAAAATGATTAATGTCATTAGCTACAAACTGTAGAATACCTGTAAAATGCATCCTGCGAAATGGTTTCCATACATAAATAATGATACAGAATGGTTCATTTGACGGAGCTCAAAAGAATTTTTACGCAACAACGGTCTTGGCCAGCTCTCGAGTATGTAGAATGGGGGGTTTGATTCATTCCCTTCCCTGTGTATTAAGCGCCGAGGTGATATATTTTATGAACACCCATATAGGAGCATAACTTGTACACGTCAATGTGGCATGTCCAGAACCCACCCTTGGAGGGTATCGAACATACCACTCCGCACACCGTTTATTTCATCATATTTCCATGTTCAAGCAAAAACCTACCTCTTGATCCCAATGACACGCTGGATGGCTTCATCATTGCTCATAGCCGAGTCAATAACACCAGCCACCTTAAGCACATCAACAACACCTCCAATAATTTTATCATCAACCCCACGAGTAGCATTAGTGAACTTGACATCCTTAAGCCACTCCATCGCATCCTCCTCAATATAATTGCACCCAAGCTCACCAGTGCCCAAAAGCTTCACAACATGCGCCGTATCGGCCTCAAAATCCTTGATACCCTGATCAAAGGCCCGGAAAAGACTCTCCAACCGCTGATCTTGCTCGGGGTTAGGGAACATCGCCATAGAAGCAACAATCATCCACGAAGGCCAGGGCGTGAAGATCTCGCCAATCTTCTTAAGCGGCGGATTCGGCTTCTCAGATGTAGGGTGGAAGTAAGGCTTCGTGGTGAATTCCTCCCACATGAAGAACTCAGCTGATGGGTTCGCCGCCTGATCGGGCTTTGATTCGTCGAGACCGGATACACCATCCCGCAAGGGTCCGAAGGGTCCCAGAGGGACGGTAGTCAAAGAATCGGCTTTCCAGCCTTGTTGCTGGGCAAGAACGAAAGACATGATGTGAGAGCCGCTGTAGATCGACGTGTCAATTTTGAAGCTACTGTGTTCGTCATGAGTCAATGTCGATAGCTTACCTTCCTAGTCGACTGACTCCTACCCTCTTGTCTTTTAGATCCGACACTCCATTGATCTCATCTCGGTTGCGGCCTGTGACTATAGCCCAGCGCAGAGGGTTGTCTACCCAGTGGCCGATAACTTTGTATCCTCCGTCTGCGGAGTTCTGGCTTGCTTGTTGCTTCCCGGCTAAGCCTGCGACCCATCCCTCTGTCAAACCGATTGCGATGTCGATTTCATTGCCGCGGAGCGATGTGATCATGTGGCCCGTTCCGGATGGGAAGGGAGTTAGGGCGAGTTTGAATGGGAGGGAGGAAATGGCTGGGGAACGGAGGGCGAGATGGAGTGGGGTTAGGTAGTGCTCTAGTCGGCAATAAAGGCTTATCGTTAGCTATATTTGCTCAACAGAACTAAGGAATGAGAGGTAGGCTTCGTTGAGATAAAGTAAGTAGCTTGCGCACGGCAGTACTGTTCGCAGCTGATGCTGAAGCTCTGGAAGGGACGTACCGGGCACATAGCCAATGCGGATTGTGGGGAGGTCAGCCATTGTGCGAGTTCTGACTTGTGTTATTGAATTGGAGAAGAAACACAGTCTTGGGGTTTGGGGAAGATGTTGCAGATGTTGACATTCCAAGGCGGGGCAAGCCCCTCACTAGACGCGCGCAATCGGAGAATCGGATGATTTTTTAGGAACACCATATTGACATTATCTCATTCAAATTACAGATCTATAATGCTGGCCAATGCTAGTTATCTACATATTCTAGTTCAAGTTCCCTTTTCAGTTCATGCGAATATCCTTCTCGTGATGATCCCAGCTGCCATTCTGCTCCTTGAACTCGCCTGCGGGCTGGGAGCTGGAACGGGAGTGATAAGTGGTGAGGGGAATAGGATGAGGATGGGAGAATGAGTTGGAGTGGGAGTGAGAAAGCGGGTTAGAGAATGAAGAGGAGAGCGAATTGGAGTGGGAGTGGGACGGGGTTTGAGAGGGGGCGTTTCGAGTGAAGAAATAGAACTGGAAGCCCAGGTAGAAGTCGCACACGCACTGGAAGATACCACAGAGCTTGAACGCCCATGGGATGGTCTCGGTGCTGTTGAAGAAGTAGCTCATCTTCATGGTATCACCGAGAATCCATGCCGCGACAACGGAGACTCGGAAGCCCTTGCACGAGCCGGATCGGTGGTTGGCAACGATTTGAGGAATAGGGAGGGTAGCTTCAGTGGCGAGTCCGATGTAGCCAAGGATGCTGATATAGAATTCCGATTGAGCGATCGGGGTCAGGTGGATGACGGTCAAGATTCCGACGAAGTAGGCTATACATAGCCAGTATCTTTGAAAATTAGTAATTAGCGTGAAATTACGGTTGGTGGAGGCGCCGGAACTTACGGCTTGGTATCCCTCCACTGCCAAAACCCATAGGGTCTCGAGGATGAGCCATCAGAGTTACCACCGCTGAAGGGTGTGTGCTCAATTCCATGTCTCCCGCCGGCGGAAGGTCGATTATCCAGTGCAACCTTGAGCAGTGTGACCTGCACCACGATCATGACAATTGCTTGCGTCAACAAAGTGCCAGAATAATACTCGCCAAACCAATAGAAAATCCTAATGATGTTAACATTGGACCTCAGCATTTTGACGCGCCATTGATCGGAATCTTACTTCAGGATCGACGAAACCAGCATAATCAAAGGAATATCCAAGGAGAAGCCCGTCGAGCTCCTTGTGCGATAAATGCTGACGATTTGGTCGGCATAGGACGTGACGGGGGAGCTGATAAGGCTGTGTAGCTTTATTAGCACTGGGGACGTGCGGATCAAGAGGTTCACGCCTACAAGAAGGGTGCGGCATAGTCAAAGGCAATCTGAAAAAGAGACATGGTGGGTATATCCACGCTATAATCGACTTGCGGGAGGCGTTTTGGTGAATAGTCCCGAGCGATAGTGGAAAAGCTGGGGACAAGAAAAGGAGGTCAAGCCAAAAAAAGGTACACTTCGGACACGACTGCGGTTTTTCGCCGCTCCCGGGTTGCCCTGGATTATGTCAGCGACCCACATGGGGCTTGACGGGGGCCACTTGGCGTACTTTCAGCCAATCAGATTAATTGTGGATTTTTATTAAACACGAGGTCATTTGCCTATCTTGGAATATCGAATTATTGAATTATTATGTATAGATTAGTATGAGATATATCAGGTATCCAATTTGGATCAGTACTTACCTGACATCACGATGAATCGTCGATTCCAAATAAATGACTTACTTTCTTCTACATTTTCTGAAACAACCAAAGTGCCTTTGTGCCTTTCGTCCAATATCGCTAAGCGTTGATCTCCCACAAACATTCAAAAATGAGCAATAATCTCAGCCAGACCGCGAAGGAAATAGAGTTCGAAGAGCGTGAACTTCATATATGAAGGCGTGAATTGGTCCTTGACTTCGAAAAGCATCAACTAAAAATCAAATGTTGCAGCTGAGCTTGAGAGGCGTGAGGATAAAATTGAACACGGAGACAGGGCTCCGAGAGATTGCTCAAAGGGAAATAAGACTGAAGGAACAACTGGAGCAAGATCCAACAGTCCAACAAAAGCTCATTGACTCACAAAGAGAATATGGCCAGTTTGAGCACGAATGGTTTGTGATCCGGAATTCCTTCTCCAGTACATCTTTGGAGCGAGCTATTGAGCTCTGGAGGGGGACCCCCAGATGGCATATTCATCGTGTTCTTTGGGGGGAATGCCCCGAGAGAGGAGGGCGCTGTGGGCGTGGGTGTAGATTCGTCGATCCAGTTGACTTGATCGACGAAGAACTCTATCATCCAACATGGAAGAATGACGATTGTGACGGACAGTCATTCGCCCTTGTAGGCCAGGAGGTAAACGATTTGATGATGACAGAAACAGATTAGTAGTTGCTAGAACACAATGATCTAATTACATGGCTATGCTTTTGGGGATAATGGGAAGCCATTTGCTAACATGGCTGGGAATAATGCTGGAGCTTAAACTTGCTGGATTTGAGACAAATCATTTATCTTGCTCACCTCTGTTACCTTACATAAAGTCCAAGTAAGTTGAATTATACGGGCTAAACACATCTTTACAGCTACATGATATCATATGGAGTGAGGCTAAAAGATATATATATTGTCCGAGGGGCCACGTAAGGACAGAACTTCAGGCAGTCGACATCGCAAAAACACTTGTGACATACCCCTGAATATGTGCGGTGGTGATTTTGGTGTAAGGTGAATAGCAGAAAGAGATAGTGGATACCAATGACCCCAGAAGGGGCCGAAAGTGTCTTAGACTGGCTTCTCACCTAGAAGGGCAAAGCTTCCACCCTTGTCAACCGTGGCGTAGCAATGGCCATCATGTCCAGCCTGTCTGCTAGTTCCAACGGCCTCTTTAGCACGCGGGCGCATCTGCTTCTCATAAGCTCTGACAGCGTCGCTGATTGACATTCGGCCATCAGCAGCCAGCTTGATAGTATCCGACAGTTGACAGGCGTCCACAATGGCATGGTTTACTCCCTTGCCGCGATCTGCTCAAGTTAGTTCAGCCCATATCCTCGCAGCCGAATAGACAATAGACTTACAGATCACCATACAATGCGCCGCATCACCAATCAAGGTGCAGATACCGTCCCAGTTGTCCCACTCAACAGAGGGCCAATCAACCAGATTGACCTTGGTAATGACAGTGTCCTCAGGTAGTGCCTCAACCATGTCCCGCATACGAGGGAAGAATAGTCTCCCTTTCTGCTTAAAAACATCAAGCAAAGGCTGCTTCAACAGCTCCTCATCGGCATCGGATGCAACCCAGGAGAAGTACACTTGGGCACGGTAGGGTTCACCGGGAGTTGTAGGAGTATCCAATAAAGACCAGAAGATAAAGGTATCTGTTTCTGGGTGCGTACCCATGAAATAGAGTGGATCAACGTGGTGTTTGAAGTAGTTGACTTGTTCCTCACTCATAGTCAGGGCGCAGCCCACCGCATTGATGGGAAGGCAATGCAGCTCGTGGGTTGTTGGTGCAAGGAATTTGCGTACAATCGAGGTTGAGCCATCTGCACCCACCAGGGCATCCCCGAAAACATTCGAGCCGTCCGTAAACTCAGCTCGGACACCATCCTCGACCTTCACAATTTTGTCAAGACGTTTGCCCCACTGCAATACACGTTAGTCATATATAGACAAGGATAAACGCAATGAAAGGAAATATCAACCAACCTTGATATCCAGACCCTCCATAAGAGCCCTCCGGATTCCATCCCGTCTCAGCCGAAGTCTCTTGCTCTTTGGAACAGACTGCTCGACCTTTCTAGTAGCGCCGTTGATCCACGGCACACCGCGGACTTCATCACGGCCGAAAGCAGGATTCACCTGAGCTTCACAAACGCCGTCATAAATCTCCGGCAGGATATGCGCTTCCCACGTAGTCAGGGTCGAGTGGATGGAAACGCCCTATCCCTCGTTTCGCACCTCCGCGGACTCATCACGCTCAAACACCGTACAAGGAACTTCATGGCGACGCAGGGCCTGGGCCAGCGTCAAACCGGCAATGCCTGCTCCGATATGCACATTGTCAGAACGCGATTCCAAGTGAGTTTTTGGGTTGGCAGCATACGATGAGGATACCTCCGTTGTGATCTTTGGTTGAAACAGTGGAAGACATGGTGACTCGGCAGTTCTCTGAGAGATAGTGAATTGTAGATTTTAGCGGGCATTACGGCAAACTTTATATGGGATTTCCTTCAACTGTGCGTCATTTTTGGACCAACAAAATAGGGGTACGGCATCGTTTTGCCGTCGAGAATTATAATACAAAGCTGCTAAACAGGCTGGGCAATATTTTAGTTTATATACTGGCTGGTGGACCGGCCCACCTCGAGTGTAGATCTTCTCTCGTGCCTTCCCAATTAGGATATGTCGGACATCGGGCCCTAGCGTTATCAAATCTCCTAAACCTGACGCCCCCGAGTCTCATTCCGCTGACAAAGCAGTAAGTTGAGCCCTTCAGGGTTTCTCTTCAACTAACGTTGCATAATATCTTATAATTTCTTCAATTCAGGCTCGATCCGCTACTCCAATAGAGCTCTTAGCTGTACGCTCACGGGCCCAATCAATGTGATAAAGATCATAATATATGACAATAGATAGGCTGCTATTGTTGTCCTGGGGCTGGTTACTCACAAACTCCTGTTCTGATTATTTTAATTTCTCTTAATCAAATGTTACACATAGAAAGTTTCTGTAGCTCTATAGCCAACGTTATATAATTTAAAGAGCCCTTAGCTTTACCTTACTAAGCAAAATCACTGGCGAGATCAATCCATATACCATACTCTATATGTTGTGATATCCTACACCACACATAGCTTAGGTTTGATAGAGTAGAACTACTAATAATCGCTATCTATGGTTTGTAGTCGCGTGCTTTTAAATATATTTTCTAGAAGCTTATAGAAATATTCGAGCATGATCACGATGTCATTTAGGTATTTAGGTAGAATTTTGCCCTCAGTAACACGATATAAGCAACCTTGGAATGGTACAAGGAGTAGACGAGATGAGAAGTGGATCTAGATCAAAGTGGGGACATCAAAACTCAAACGCGTCGTTATCGCGAACCTTTTTTTCATAAACAAACACTACGTCCAAAAGACTTTCCGACAATAAAAATCACCTTGAACCACCCATCACGATGCAAGAACTTCCAAACTATCCACAAAACCTGCTGGATAGAGTCAGCGCAGCCCGGCACAGTCCCTCCGATTCCAACGCTAAATACATCTTCCATGTCATCCACAGGAATGACGACGATATGTCCGCGCTTGAGGAGATAGACTCCGAGGACGAGGAGATGGGTTCCGAAGATGACTGCGAAAGACAACGCACCTTCGACACCCTTGCCGAGGCCAACAATGCTGCTTTGGCTCTTTTCAGAAGCATGTATTTGGATTTCTTTGGTCAACAAGAAGATATGTCCAACTGGTATGAGGAGGGAACCAGTGAAGAGAGGCAGAATGAAGTGGTATGGGAAGTCAATGCCGACGGGGAGCTTTCGTTGAAAGCCCATGAAACGGAGGATGGGATGACATATGAGATTTATGTTTCTGCCTCAAAAGTCTAAGCATTCTGAGATGGAACGTGGAAGGGGGAGGGAGGGGGGAAAGCAAAAGTAAATCTTGTTCTCATTGAATATTTGGTTGCGTACAAAGCTTCTTGATATGGGGAATTTCATGTCGAGAATCAATAGTCGCGAAGCATGCAACACAACCCACCCAATCCAATCACCGTCATGGATTACTAGAAAGGTCAATGAGATTAGAAGTAGACAGTCTGGGTGGAACAAGGCTCACTCACGGTACGCGGGGTTTCGTCACTCTGCCTGGGGTGACAGTGAGCCCAGGGAATTCATCCGGCATTTTCTTCTGATGGATGTCAGTATGCCGCGAGTTTTACAGGGATGATGGTCTTACCAGATAATTACGTTTGATATGCGCGCGGAGTTTCACCACCTGAGGGTCGGTGGTGTCGAGAGCATCGAACTTGGGACAGTAGGGACATTTATACGCGCAGGGAGGAATCGTCTTAAGACCAACAAGTATTAGTATCGGATGGGAATGAAATATTTGGGCATTCCCACTAACAATGACTGCGTGGTCCATCGGCCATTGGCTTGCCTGGTGGTCGTCACAAGCGCAGAGCTTCTTGTTCTTTGGACTAAAAGAATCGGTTAGACATAGCCAACACTCTGATCCAAAGCGATGCTTACAGCCATTTGATTGGCGGCACATCCCTGCTGGCTTTCCAATAGTGACCATAAAGCCCGTAGTAAGGATGCTCGGGGGTTGTTACAGTCGGTTGAGACACCGACGAGGTTGACGACGCATCGGTCATAGTGGCGGTGATAGGTGGATGTTCTTCTGAATGGCAAAGTGTTGTGATAGTTTTACCTGACTTGCAGGTAGGGAAACAGAAAGAAAACGAAAGCAACCCAAACAAAAAGGTGCGTCTAATATGGGTTGGCACGTGCCTATGCTTTATATTTCCCTCAAAGTAAAGACTTGTAATATCAAGGAACCATCATAAATTCATTCTCACCCAAGTATCTACAACACATACTTGAACAGCGGCGACTTGTCTCCCATATCGAACAGCTGATCTTCAGTGTAGTTAACCCTCGCATCATCTGCAAGCCTTTCCTTCTTTGCATTACCCATCTTGTAAGTCCATTCAAGGAACAAAGCAACAAAGAATCCAACCCCACCAAGTGCCAGACTGAGGCCAAACCCAGTTGGGTACTTGGGGCTCTCTGTCTCAATATACATGAAGCTGCCCAGTATACCACCCACATTGCCAACACAGTTCACAAGCGCGATGCCCATAGCCCGTCGGGATGCTGGGGCAATGTTGTTTGCATTCCAAGTCGCAGCTCCGGGCTGGATGGGGTAAATACCGATGACAGACAGGACGACTGCAAAGTATGCCACTCCTTTCTTCTCTTCGAGGGCTCCGTTCAGGGACATTATGATCGAATAACCTACCACGACGATGACCATGGGGATGCATACAAATGGCATTCGCCAATAGAAGCGATCGGAGAAGCGTGCAAAGATGATAGCAGATATCGCGCCAGCAACGTATGGAGGGGCTGAAGTGAGCTGGGCGTTCGTGGAGCTGAAGCCCATGGCTTTGGTGATAGTCGGCATGGTGAACTTGGTACCTGAGTGCAAAATAAATTAGCACAATGTCTCGGATAAGGTTTGAAGAACTGGTACCATAAGACAAGGCCGATTGGCAAAACAAAAGGTAGCCTTGCACGTATATTCTCCAGTTCATCAGGACAATCTTGAGGTCTCTCCACTTGAAGCCCGTCTCCTCGGTACTAGTTCCACCTTGCTTGATAAACATTGAAAGCTCCAGGTAGCGAATCTCTTCAGAAGATAACCAGCGCTTGGATAAAGCCGGGGTGTCGATGAGGAGGAAGAAGCATGAAATGCCTAGTGCCACACTAGCAAGGCCTTCAAGAATAAAAATCCACCGCCATCCCTCAAGCCCAGCAATACCGTCCATCTTGGCAATGGCGGCAGCCAGTAGGCCGGAGAATGCACCGGAGAGCGCACTAGCACAGTAGAAGTATGAGATACGAAGCGCCAATTCCCTAGGCATGTACCAGTAGGAGCAAAGGTAGATAGCACCAGGGAAAAATCCAGCCCTGTAAAGCAAAATATTAGGGCGGATGACAAAAATTCGTTGATTGGTGTCACTAACTCAAAAACACCAAGTAGCACTCGAGTGGCCATAAGACCAGCAAAGTTTTTAACCAGGCCTGTGCATGTCATGACAATACCCCAGGTCAAGACAAGAAGACCAAGGTATACTGAAGGGCGCTTGAACTTTTTGAGTAGTATATTACTGGGAACTTCAAGTAGGACATAGGGAATGAAGACTATATACACCAAAGTCAGTATATCTCGCGCTCACGGTCACGAAGAGCTAGGACTGCTGAGTACAGACTGCAAGAAACGAACTTACATATAGAAAGAACAGTATTATACTGCAACCCAGTCATATTAAGATCTTGGACCATGCCTTCGATTTTAGCATTTCCGATATTCGCACGATCGATATGGCACATCAGGTACAGCACTGCGAGCATGGGGATTAAACGCTTATCGACCTGGATAGAGGATTAGCTGGATATTATGTGAATGAGTTGTCAAGTATTCCCACCTTATGGAAGACCTTTTTCCGTTTCTTCTCCGGATAGTTGTTATAGAAATCTGCATCGTCGGGAGTCAAACCGACGACACGAAAGTCTCCAACCTGAGTAACCAGTGAAGGCTTAGGAATGTCTTCGATATGAGAAGGTTGATCGACGATCTCGACATCGTCTTTCCCGATAGAACCGCGGTTCATAGCTGCGGATTATAAGTAGTACGCAACTTTGTCTACTTCAAAAAGACCAAGCTCGAGGGATATTTCTGTAGATATAGGGTCTCAAGCGTGAGACAAGCAAGTCGACCAAAAATCAGCTCGATTTAAAAAAAAAGAGAGATTATTTAAGCTATATAACTAGTCACATCATATCGGATATCCTAAATAAAACCGTGGAATAATTTCAAATCTCATTGTCTAGTTCAGTCTTGGCGTCTGCATTCTAATAGCCAAGAAATGCGGGGAAGCTTGGCCTGTTGAAGGGCCGTGACCCAGTTTCCAATACCAATTTGGATGCTAGACGATCTATTGGAGCGGCAGTGATATCTGCCAAGGTGAGCTTGTTGATAGCGCGGAAAGCACAGACAACTACCCGCAGGTGTGCGGGGTGGATGTTTACTCCAACAGAGGAATGATGGGCTTTTATCCAGGTCATTCTCCGGACCTTTGTCCGGGTCCTTCTCCGGTATCTGCTCCAGCTTCTTTGTATATGTGGAAAAGCCTTGGGAATAATAGAGCTAAACCGCCACATCGTAGGAAAAGGAAGCTATCTGTTTATGGCCTAGGAGGTTATAGTATTGTTTAAAGAGACTGCTATTTCACAACAGAAAGGAAGTCCTTCAGTGCCCATGGGAGGGTTCTTCCTAGAAGGCGTATGTTAGCATAGCATGATATACTCAGTACCCTGTCTTTTCGTCAAGAATCATGTCTCAAGAATAAAAGAGATCGACATCAACCTGGTGGAAATTCATAACATTCCATTGGTGGAGAATGTAGTCATGCACGAGCTGCAGCATCGTCAGGGTCATTAAATTCCACATACGACTTGGGCTAGTTATTCGGCAAATAGGCTCGCCTCGCCCACTTAGGAAAAGCCGATGGGAAGATCACAAGCCACTTGACGTACGACAAAAAAGCATCATACAAACCCTAAATCAACTCAGCGGCAGTTAGTTTACAGCATAATCCGAGGCAAAGGCATAGCCAGAACAGTCACCACTTTTCGTCTTACCCCTCGAGGCTACATGTTTCAGTTCCAAGACAAGCCGGCTGGTTGTTTGCCGAGAAACTCGCTCGGTAATCGTGTGAGACTGTATAAAGTACCCCGCATACGTCTTCTATAAGTGTGCCGGACAAGTTCCGGGTGGACAAAGAGATATAGCGCAGCGCTAGATCCTGGAGGGCCGGAGGGGCCGGGAAAGAAGCCAATAAGCGTATAGAAAAATGCATTCAGGGCTTTCTTGATACCAAGCACGAGGTTGAGTCATTTGTACGGAAGGTGGAGGCCGCAAAGGCGCCGCTGCTTTCTTGGACTGGCATATCTTACCAGTAGATTGTGGGACGTCGAAGAAAGCAACTACCCACCTATGGGACGAAGTCCGACGCCGACTAGTCGACATATTCCCAGGTGACCCCAATGGTAATCCTCGATATTATGCCGTTAGATTTTGTGGAGGGGCGTTTCCTTCCCCTAGCAAAGAATTTTATATAAAGAACCAAAAAAAGGTTGTTCATCACATGCAGGCTTATCAACTTCCAAAAATGTGAATATTGCATACATGTACTGTGGGAGAAATGAAATATATCGCTCAGAACTCTATCCGCCATGCCTTTCCAATGCCAACATTGGGCTTCTTCACCACAACATAGGATGCCTTCCCACCCTCCTGCTCGTAGAACTCCAACGAGGCCTTGGAGGCGGACTTCGCTCCATCCTCAATGACAGTAACGCTGTCCTTGACCTTCCATTCGGCGGGAGGGTCAACGAGTACCACCCGCTCTACCGTCACACTAGCCATGGTCTTGAGGTACTCAGCGGTCTTGGGTCCCTTGACTCCAATATCCTCTGATGACAACACCGACTCGCGGTAGTTGAAGCGGCGGTGAATGTAGGCACCACGCTCGTAGTCGAATGTCTCGCCATCATCCACGTACAAAGTTCCTTCTGCCTCGCTGTTCTTGTCTAGCGTAATGACCAAGGTATACGGATCCCATCGCATAAGGCCGGTGCTGCGACGAGGACGGTCCTTGCGGGGGATAATGTGGCCCCCCTGGATCAACACAGGCACTTTTTCCTCTGGAGCAGGAACGGTGTGTTTCTTACCGGCGCCCTGGTAAACAGTGAAGTCGAAGTAGTCATAATACTGCTCGTCGTCGGCGATATACACCTCTGCGCTGTGAGTGTTCTCATGCACAACCGGCTTCACGAGAATACCCGTGGATGCAAGGTACAACTGATCGTCGATGGCAAAGCCTTGCTCGTCCTCTGGGAACATGTAGTACTGAGGCCGCACAATTGGTGTACCGTTGACTGAGGCTTCATGGAAGGCAGTGTACCAAGCAGGCATAAGTTGGTATCTCAGGCGGATTGCCTGAGCGATGTAGGACCGGTGCGGTTCGCTGATCAGATACGGCTCGCGACGACGAGTATCAATGTGAGCATGCGCGCGGAAGAATGGATACCAGATACCTGTCTGGTACCAGCGGGTCAAAAGGTCCTTATCAGGGTTGTGGAAGAATCCTCCGACATCTGCACCGGCAAATGGGAAGCCTGCGATACCGTTGGTCAGGACCATGGGGATAGAAGCTCCCAGGTGGTCCCAGGTGGCCTGGTTATCTCCAGTCCACATAGCAGACACCCGCTGGGCTCCAGAGTAGTATGAGCGCGTCAAGATGAATGGCCGACGCACCTCGCCCTTCTTGCGCTCTAGCATTGCTTTGTAGGTGGCGTTCAAAAGGGTGAGGCCATTAAGGTTGTGAATATCGCGATGTTCCCAGTTTCCATGGTGCAAGTTGTCCTTGGGCATAGTCATGTCAGGCCCGTTGAAAACAGAGGGTTCGTTCATATCATTCCAGATGAAAAGATTCTGGAGCGATCCCTTGAATTTGTCAAACTTGTGCAGGGTGGCCCACCAGGCATGTGCAGCGGGGTTAAAACAGTCGACCCAGTTCGAGGAACCTGGCCAGCACCATCCATCGTATATCTCGCCATCTTTGTTCAGCACAGCGAGATTTTTGCTTCGAAGTTCCTCGGAAACAAAGTACTTGTCCCCGTTCTTAATATGAGGATCGATCAGAACCACAAGCTTTCGCTCAGTTTCATCGAGCTTGTGCTGCATACCCTTGGGATCAGGGAACGTGAGAGGGTCCCATGTGAAGTATTTTCGGTCATCGGTATATTCAAGATCAAGCCAAATCACATCGTACGGAATCTGGTACTTGTCAAACTTAGCGTTGACTTCCTTGACATCCTCATCTGTAACATAGTTCCAACGGCATTGGTGGTATCCAATGGCAAACTGCTGCGGCAATTGTGTATATCCTGTGAGTTCACCATATGTTTTACTAATATCATTCGGCGAGGGCCCGAGGAAGACGAACAGGTCAATCTGACCGGATTCGGACATCCAATGAGTTTGGGTATCCGTCTTGGAGTGAGCACCCAAGGCAAGGGGGTTGGAGGGGACGGTTGATTTGACAATATCGATCCAAGTTTCCGCTGCATTAAGCCAGAAGACACCGACGGTGGAGCTCTTGCGGTGGGCTTGCATCAGCGGGATGGCTCCATACAAGGTCATCGGGCTTTCGAGTTCATACTCGAAGACATCCGAATTGTATAGGCGATAAGGGTTCTTATGGTTGCCAGGTCCACCTCTAGTCTCCTTGAGCGAGAGTGAATCTGCATGCTCTGGGATACCAAATACATGACTATAACCGGGGAAGGTGATATCAAGAGCAATACTCTCTGGGCCACGTGGCTTTGAATCAGTATTTCCTCCAAACGTCTCTTCCCACCAGGTGCTCTCGTCCTCGCCGGATTCGTCGTCGTTGTCTACCTTCGGTCGCCAGTGCTCCATGTTCAAGAAGCCTTGGTGGTTCAATTGAACATGGGTCTCTCCGTCTCGCTGGAATTCGACACCAAATGGCGCGTGGCGAACGATTGCTTGGAATGTGTCGCCAGGTCCATATAAAATGTTCGTAAATCCAGTTTCGCTTTGAGCATTCAGGGTGGCTGACTTGCTGACTTCTAGACCACCCACAATAGTCCATTTTTCAGTTTCATCATATCGCTTCTTGTTCGCTTGGCTGCCATGTCTCATTTCAATGTCGCCCTTCATCCGCTTCTCTTCATCCACAACAATGCGGGTGGCTCCCGATTCCAAGAAAGACACCGTGAGAGGTAACCGGACCTTCTCATTGGTAATAGTTGTTTTGATAATGACTCCATTAAGGATGCCATCTTTGAAATGTACGGTAGCGGGGTCGAGTTCGTAGGGTGAGCTCCATGAAGTGCCTTGGGAGGCGTTATCGGCGTAGGCACGGTTTCGTTTGCAGAACCCGGACTGCTCGCAAGTCTTAAAATCCTGGTGTTTAACTGCCACTGTTCGTACCGTGAGAATTAGCTTTCTGTAATCTCGCAGTTTGGCGACAGACAGCCTTACAACTGGGGGCGACAATGCATCCGAGGAGGATAACCAAGGAGAGCAACATTGCCCAACGGGGCGCAGGTAGACTCCTGGCCATAGTGAAATAAATAGTATGATCAATCAGAGACCCTCAATCTCCGACAGAATGGCGTTGGTTATCAATGATTGACCTGCATTTAGAGGTGGAGATGCCGTCAACAGAAGCTACAAGCTGGCCTGAGCTGGGGTAAGACACCTCAGGCAACAAGGCAGCCACGGTTGCTTCTAAACAGCCAATCAACTTGTTTTGCATTTGAACCAATTGGTATCCGCGATATGAACTTTCTACTGCTATTAGTTATATTGTACATCTACAAGTCCATAAATGAAAATATCTATTTATGTTGCTTCAAGTCTCGATCTGGCTCTACCTCGGCATCTGCCATAACAACCAGCTGTTTGCACAGTATCTGGAGGTCGAAAGTCGAAAACAGCGATCCCTTCTAGCAGCCATTGGTCATTCAGAAGCTTGCAATAGGTTGGTCCACCCTTGGGGTGGCATTTGAGTGCCTTCAGTGAAAACCGACGGAAGCGTTTTAATTTTTCTTGTTGGATTTCAGCTCGCAGAGCTACATATATATACCTAGGTGAACAGGATAGTACCTCTCAGTAGTATAGTGAGCACAATCTCCTTCCTCGAACCGCACCAAAGAATCAAATATCTCGAAGTTAGAAATCGAGAGCCAGTGCCGGAGGTTAGGACAAGTGTGATAATGCACATTGAGCTGCAGCTGAATGAACTTCAGGGGAAACAGCTGGGCACGGGTTAGTTGTGAGGTATTAATTATCCTATGTTAGAGACCTTGAAATGGTAGATGGGGTGCCCGGATTGGAATTGAACTATTATTTTTGAGTTAATAAATATTACTATCATGGTAAGTTGGCTGAGTGTACGAAGCAAAAGCGTCTATACAACTTTCTAAGCTTTCAACGCTAAGGTCCACCACTTATTGCCTCAGAAATCTGGCATAAACACCCCTCCTTGCCCACCAATCAGCCCAAGTGAGAGGGCCTGAATTTTTTAAAAGCCTCTATTTAATCTTCCCCTCTTCCCGCTCTCTTTTTCTACTTCATCCCCGAATTATTCAAATACATTCAAGATGTCCGCCAACCAGGAACAGACGTATGTTAAGACCTGCCCTCAATCCCCCTTTTCTACTGCCATTACTCGTCGCCGGTCAAGCTAACCAATTGCTCTAGTTTCATTGCCATCAAGCCCGATGGTGTCCAGGTACGGATACACCATACGATCCCGAATCCATAACGGATCTGGAAGATTTTACAGAATTGAACGACATTTACTGACTTCCAAATAGCGTGGACTCATTGGCCCCATCATCTCTCGCTTCGAGAACCGTGGCTTCAAGCTCGTTGCCATGAAGCTTACCTCCCCTAGCCAGGACCACCTCGAGAAGCACTACGCTGATCTCGCCACCAAGCCCTTCTTCAAGGGTCTCGTCGCCTGTTAGTTGCCTCGCTCGAACCGTTCCGAAAATCATACACTAACACAGCTCTAGACATGCTGAGCGGCCCCATCTGTGCTATGGTCTGGGAGGGCAAGGACGCCGTCAAGACCGGCCGTGTCCTCCTCGGTGCCACCAACCCCTTGGCTTCCGCCCCCGGTACCATCCGTGGTGACTTCGCCATCGTAAGCAACCCCTTTGATGTTCTATGGTCGCGTCCTTTCATACTAACAACTTCATTAGGATGTCGGCCGCAACGTCTGCCACGGTTCCGACACCGTCGAGAACGCCAAGAAGGAGATTGCTCTCTGGTTCGGTACCTCCGAGGTCCTCAAGTACACCTCCGCCCAGTCCGCTTGGGTTTACGAGTAAATTCCTCGTCTTTAAGTAGACTGGTCGGGCGGACTCCCTTTTCGGATACTTCTAGCATAGAATAAAGCAGCGGTTATGAGGAAGAAGTCCAATGGCTTGGAATAATACACAATATACAAATTCATATACTCTATGAACACGGTTCTCTCTATCACAGTAATGCCCAACTAGCTCAGCTTCTGCGGAAGAGTCGCCTGGCAAGGTTTGCTGTCGGTGTAAAGACCGACCTTGCAAACCACGGTGTCGCCCAAACACTCGCTGCCAACCGGGCTGGCAACAATGCTTTCGTGATTGCATAGGCCGTCGCAAATTCTAGCACCAATCGAACCCCTGCTCGATCCACTATCTTCTCACCAGTGGTTTCATGCTCCGCAACACTATTCACATCGGCCTCATCTACCCAACCTTTCTTTTTCAACCAGCGGCCGAAACGCGCAACTCCTTCGTCGAAGGCATTAGTCTCGCCTGTCTGCGATGCAAGGTCCGGCATCCAGGCACCATAGTGAAACACGCCGACCAATCCAAAGAGAGGAAGAATAGCGGTGATTTCGTGAAGTATTAGGAATGATGTGATATGTGTAACCGGCGCTCCAAGTAAGGGTGTAGTATATGTGCGGAGAAAGCGAGGGAGGCGGTTGTTGAACTGGCGCAAGCGAGAGCGAGAGCCATTAGGGCTCGGATGTGACGATTTTGGTGATTGTGGAGGAGAGGGAATAGAAATAGTTCGTCGCGACGCATGCGGTCTAGTGTTTCGAGCTGTTTGGAGACGGAGATAGCGAAGAAAGTTGGGTGGTTTGGAAGCCATGTTTTCGTGGAGGAATTGGCTAACTAGTGGAGTTCAAACAGAGATATTTTATATGTTCAAAGGAGAATTGTCCTCCGACGGCCAATATACAGAAATGCAAAACAGTCAAGTTAAGCTTGTCGATCCCTATATAAGTTGGAAATCACCTCGGGACCCGTGATGATCTGGCTGAGTCATCTCTAGCGCTGCCACTTTTTTTTTCTCTAGCTCTTCGGGATCAAGGTATAGTCCCTCCTTGCATAGGAACAGTAGTTAAGTCTTTAAATCCATTTATGGTGTATTTGTCGTAGACCCTTATTGCGCGATGGCCACCCGGCAGCTGTAGACATCATCGTTCCCGAGCAGATGGTGACATATGGTCCACTTTTGTCCGAATCCTCTCTTCTTCATCCAACCCCTCCCATTGCCGACCCATACACCTAAAGGACGCAATGGAGAAGAAGATCACCGAGAAGATCGCGGCTCTGCCGCCAGATGCCAACTACTTTTCCTTGGAGTTCTTCCCTCCAAAGACCCGGATGGTGGGGGTTACCCCGCGTGCTGAACGCATCGTGAACATTTGCTAATGAGGGCTACTATAGGGTTTCGCCAATCTGTCCGCGCGTCTGGAGCGGATGGCTCAAGCACTCCGTCCCCTGTTCGTGACGGTTACCTGGGGCGCCGGTGGTAGCACTGTGGCACGATCGCTCGAGCTGGCGGAAGTATGCCAGCGCCAACTGCAGCTGACCACCGTCCTGCATCTGACATGTACGAACATGAGTCGCAAACTGGTGGATATGGCTTTAGATGAGGCCAAGGCTCTCGGAATTCGCAATATCCTGGCCCTGCGAGGAGACCCGCCCCGCAGCGAGGAATATAACATGCACGGAGAGGACGACAGCAACAAGGATTTCACTTTTGCCGTTGATCTCGTGCGGTATATTCGCCAGACACATGGTGACTACTTCTGTATTGGTGTTGCCGCATACCCGGAGGGCCATCCTGCCGACACGTTTCAAGACGTCCAGGATCCGGTCAGAGATATACCTTACCTGGTTGAGAAGACTTTGGCTGGAGCAGATTTCATCATGACCCAGCTGACCTACGACATCGAAGCTTACCAGAAGTTCGAGAATATGCTTCGCAACCATGAGTCTGGTGCTTTCAAGACCATCCCCATCATTCCAGGCTTGATGCCCATCCACAGCTATAAGATCCTGACTCGGGTGACTAAGCTCAGCCATGTCACGATCCCACCTCCCATTGCCAAACGTATGGAAGAATTGAAGCATGATGACGATGCGGTCAAGCGCGCGGGTGTGGATATTGTTAGCGAGATTGTGGGTGGCATTAGAGACATTCCCAGCCCGGGGCCGCGAGGATTCCATTTCTACACTTTGAACTTGGAGAAGACAGTATCATTCATACTGGAACAATGCGACCTGATTCCGGCATTCTCGGATGCAGGAGACCTTGCTATCGAGGATGATCCTGCGTCAATTCCACTCGATTTCCCTGGACGTGCGTTGCGAAGACGCCGTGCGTCCTCTATAAACTCGCAACCCCACAACCGCGTCATTGTGGACAAGCTATCTGCCCACGATTCATCACATGCCTCCGACCATGAAGCCCGTGCAGACAGCGCAGGCATGCCCGCACTCCCGCCAAACCGCAGCACTACACTTCTCATCTCCGAGGGTCTTGGTGCCCTTGGCAGAGAAGCAACATGGGATGACTTCCCCAACGGACGATGGGGTGATGCTCGCTCGCCTGCCTTCGGTGAGATAGACGGCTATGGCCCCTCGCTTCATATGACAGCCAACTCCGCACGTAGGCTATGGGGTCACCCGGTGGACAACAAGGATATGAGCACGCTTTTCCGGCGCCATGTCTCTGGCGAGCTACACATGGTTCCATGGTCAGAGGGTGGTGCTGAAGAGGATGGTGAAGGATTGAATGCAGAGACTGAGCTGATTCGACCGGAGCTGTTGAAGCTCATTGATGGCCGCGGCTGGTGGACACTTGCCTCGCAGCCCGCCGTGAACGGTGTACGCAATGATCACCCTATCTTCGGCTGGGGTCCCCAACGAGAAGGGTTCGTCTTCCAGAAGCCATTTGTCGAGTTCTTCTGCTCGAACAGCGACTACACCAACATCCTGAAGCCGATATTTGCTAAGCATGGCCACGATAAGCTCACCTGGTTCGCGACAAACATCAAGGGTGATTTCGAATCATCGCTCCCAACCCAGCCTGCTGATATGGAGCTCGATGACCTTGGCGACAACCCAGACAGTGTCAACGCTGTTACCTGGGGTGTATTCCGCGGCAAGGAGATCGTCACCCCAACCATTATCGAGGAAGTGAGTTTCCGTGCTTGGGGCGAGGAGGCTTTCCGAATCTGGGACGAATGGCGTCGCATTTACCCTCGCGGTTCGCCCACTGAAACCTACTTGGACACAACCAAGAATGACGCTTGGCTTGTGTGTGTTGTCGGTCAGCAGTTCGGTGCCGGTACCAAGCGGGGCTCCAACGAGGAGGAAGACGAGGTCAAGTGGATGTGGCGGGTTTTGGCGGGTGAGGATGTTTAAGACTGGGTTTTTCTACAAATCGGGATAAAGATATACTCTGTATCAAGAGGGGTTCTTACGGTTGACGGTTTAATGAGGGCAAGCCTGGACATATGAACTATGAATGGCACAAAATATGGATTTTTGTATACTAGTCTTGACCCCATCCCATTGAGATGAATATTACGATTATGCGTGCGCTCCTGCTTTTATATATGCTTTATGTTGGTTGATAGATTTCATACGCCAATTGCTAAGCAAATGCTTCTATAAATGCGCACCGTTTCTCATGCAAGTGTGATCACAACTTCTCGGCAAAACCGTGTTCCTCCAGTCCGCTCGCGTCAGTGTCCGGGGTAGCGATCTCGGACTCGGCGAATTTCTGTATAGCATCCTCAAGCCCGCCCCATATCTTGGGCATGCGGCGGGGTTGGTTAGGTCCGTTGGCCGGGAGTTGGTATCCACGTAACCTGGGAAGATTGTTAGTTTTGCGACAAAATAACAATTTGGAATTGACATACCTAGGACCTGCCCCACTACTCTCTGGCATCGATGAGGCGTAAACACGAGAAAATGTCTCAACGTCCTGATCGAAGGACCCACGCTGAATACTCTCCCGCACTCCGGCGAAGAACGCATCCATGACGTGGAAATTATGGACTTGAAGGAGCGCCCAAGCAGTCATCTCTTTTGCAAGTAGGAGATGGTGGATATAAGCACGATGGTAATTCTTGCAGGCATAGCATTCACATCCCTCGCCCAGCGGAGATGTATCTGTAGCGTGGTCTCCAGTCCACATATCGATGCCTAAAGGCCGAGGTTCGCACTTGCCCTCTTGCAGGGCAGATGGAGCGGGGAAGACAAATTCCATCGCAATACCGCCGTCTGACGATGCGCCCAGCAGAGGCGTAGTCAGAAGGTCTGCCCCGAGGGATATGTCACGCAGAATAGTGTGCGGAGTCTCAGGTTCACTGAAGAGTAAACGGGGAAGGTCTGCCAATGATTCTGGGACGAATCCTAGTGACCCAGACTGATATAGCGCAAGGCCGGATATATCCCATCGGAACTCGCTCTCCAAATCATCCAGATAGAGGGACTGCTGTGCGTTATCAAGAGGCAATACCGGTGCAAAGAATGCGCTCTTTGACTTGTCTTCCTCTGCGACACCGTTCCCATAGAGCTGCTCCAATGCTTCTTGAGTCCAGGCATGTGTCCGATCAACCATTCTCGCCCGCCTCTTGGATCCGGGCTGCTTATTAGCCAGGTCCACCATACCAATTGCAATATCCGGTTTGAGCTTTTGAATCGACTTCACATAATCTGTCGCAGATAACTGGGTGAATCCGACTGATGTCAACAGCGCTATGGAAGTCGATGTGTTCGCGGGAGGACATGGGATCGGAGGGAATCGCCGCGGGCCTAAGATCAAAGGCATATCATCGGCTACACATATGAACTTCTTCAATGGCGATTCGTGATTTGCGACGGGTGTCTTGTATACGGGGGCGTCCTTTTTCGCGATGACTGAATATATGCCATAGGCTGTCAGTTATGTCCAGAACAGATGAAAACCAATTATAGTTATGTAGTTATTCCGCTTACAATCTTCCAATCCAGCATACAAGCTGTTGATCTCAGTGTGGTCACGCATCACATCGTGCGCAACATGTGGGACTGTGCCCCGCGAAGTGAGCGGGACATGGTGCGGCGTCGCGAGGGTCTTGCGGCCTGGAATGGCCAATCTGCCTACTCGGGGCGCAAGGACTGGAGCAGTGGATGTCAGGACACTGAAGGTCATCGCTGGGGATGCGGACGTCGCTTGGTCCATGGTGTTAGTGGTTACTGAAAGACCGTGCTGGGGGGCGGCCTGCATCTTGTTCTTATCGGCCAGGAGAAATTGGATTTCCCGATAAACATCGCCCTCACTACCTTCCTTCAGAAACATTCGTTGGGCTGTTTTGCATATATTTAACTGGAACTGAGGATCCTGATTTACAATTCTCATCACTTCTGCACCTAATCATACCCCAAGACTCCGGTCAATCATGACAGACACATCAGCGCCGCCGACGCGACGCGGAGCTCTTATTGTTGTCGAAGGACTCGACCGCGCTGGCAAATCGAGTCAGTGTGAGATGCTACGGGATTCGCTCTCGCGGCAAGGGCAAGAGGTTAAATACATCCGATTCCCAGGTACTTTTTGGTCGGATATTGTTGGTGGCATTGATCTAATAATCTCTCTAGACAGAACGACGCCCATCGGGAAATTGATTGATAGCTATCTACGCGGCACATCGCACCAAGACGACCACTCCATTCACCTTCTTTTCTCGGCGAACCGGTGGGAAATTGCAAAGAGCATTGAAAAAGATATCACAAACGGAACAACGGTCATTGTAGACCGCTACTCATATTCTGGCGTTGTCTACTCCGCTGCGAAAGCGAACCCCACACTATCATTGGAGTGGGCATGGCAGCCAGAAATAGGCCTACCGCGCCCTGATATCTGCCTATTCCTTAGCATTTCACCCGAGGAAGCAGCAAAGCGTGGTGGGTTCGGTGCTGAGCGATATGAAAATGAGGCTATGCAAACCCGCGTGCGGGAGCTCTTCCGGACGATCTTCGAGAAGCAACAGGATGTTTCCATTATTGATGCAGGGAAATCGATCAATGGGGTGGCACAGGAGATACAGGATGCTGTAGCTAGTTGCATTGTGCGTATGGATGCGACGGGTGCATTGAGGAAATTGGAGCCTCTTGCAAATTAGTAAATAAGAAATAAGACAAAGGCTTGGTTTTGCTTGGCTCTCATTCGATGAGTTCTGCGTCATCCCAGTCGCTGTCTTCAATCACGATCTCGAGTTTTGATGGATGTCGACTCGAGTGGTTCTTCTGTCGGCCCTCGAAATCAGATTCGGATTCTATATCGACTTCCTCGAACCAATTTGGCCCGAGGTCGCCTTGGCTAGCTTCTTCTGGCAGTGACCTTGGTTCAATGGAAGATGACCGAGGTCCTGAAGATGCCTCCATGGCGGCGGACTCCTTGCGAGCCCGTTTCTCTTTCTTTCTGATAATTGCGCGCGCTTCTTTCTCTGCTCTGTTGCGGAAGCTTAGCTCGCGCATCATTGTCACCCACTGTACGGTATTCCCGCACGACGGGCAGGTCCCTTGGGTGGGTACCAGGAGGTCTGGTTCGTTGGTCGCGTCAAGGAATTTTGTAGATAGACATAATAAATGACTCGTGCCGCGGCAATTCGGATGTGGACACACTACTACTTGTTCTTGGTCTGGAGAGATCGACGCTTTACAGACCGTGCACTGTAGATCCTCCGGGTCTTCCAACATGAACATTGAGTTTTCGAGATGATCTTCAATCCTGGTGTAGTCAACTGATAGATTGTTAATGCTTCCAACGGGTGCGAGTTCATCGTCCTGTTTGACATTGGGCGAAGTTGCAAGGTTGTCTCCATCTAGAATAACCTTGATATTGCCGGGTAAGTGAGTATCAACACGATCATTCCAGGCCCGCCAGGCACGATAGACATCGACACAAAAGAAACGAACTCGTAACGGCCAAGAGGAGAAATAAGCCGAGCGAAGCAGGGAAAGTAAATCTTTCAAATGCGCTACTAATGATCTCCTAGTCTGCGCCTTGGGTTTCGGTTTCGGCATTCCCGTCTTCGCATTGGCATTAGCCTTAACTCGAGGTTTGGGGTCCAAATCATCTTCGCAATCAAGATGCCGGGATCTTTCCGGGTGTTGCCAAGCCCATCTACTCGAGATGAGAAATTAAGCGATGTATACAAACAATTCACATACGACTTACTCAAATTGCAACGCGCCGACTCTGCTCGTGAAACCCTCTACAACAAGGGTCATTTCCCAGGGGCGTAATTTATCTCTGGCGGTTCGCTTGGCCCCACCTTTGGCGACACCATTGTGTTGAGGGAGCCGTCTGATCGGGTTTGGCGTCGAGCCGATGTACAGTGAGGCGTGTCGAACGGTTGAACGGAGGAGATAACAACAATAATATGCCGGGATTGGTTTGGGATTTTCAGGCTCTTCCATGGTGTTTGATTTGGAGAAGTTTTGTATGTTTTTTTTTCACATTGCTATGTTCAATTCAACGTTGTAGGCTTTGTCAAGTCCTTGAAATTAGCTCCGCCTATCGAATCCGTGCGGGTCCTTAAACGGTACCGTATTTATAGATACATGTACATATACACCGGATCACATGATAAGTATTTTTTTTCCCTCTCAAGGGGAAATATAATTTGAGTCTAGGGATATTAGAAAATCATAAAGAATTACTATATGTGTACTCCGTAGTTAAGGGATATGTAAAGAATGACAGGAAATCTCTATAAATATGCTAAAAAAACAATAAAAAAAACAATAAAACCCTATCTGATAAACATTTGTGAACATATCAGAAAAAACAAATAAAATACATATTTAGATTGAAATCAAACGGCCTATACGGAGTACCCAGATAATATCGCGCTAGAGACTATCCGAGGCTCATCTACTATGTCACAAGACTATATACTAGTACGGTGTAATATTGGGCTCCCATACAAAATAAAGGGACACCGTATGATGTTCCCCCGTTTGCAGCATTGCAGTATAATTACCAAACTTTCAAGTGAAACTCAGGGCATAAGCGGTACCTGAGTTCAGATTAGCTCATTATTACAGTATCTCCTGTACCGTACTGATCGGTACCATCACGGCTGGGTTCGAGGTCCCCCCAGGGTCACTCATTGGTTCCTTTTTTACTGGCTGGCCACACAAAAGGGACCTGGCGGTACTTCTGGAGTACCATCCCCAGTCGATCTGTACTGCACATAATCTTCCTCCACTCTTAAGGTTTCTATCCCATCTATCCTTCTTTCCTCTCTACGATTTGGGCCTCTGTTTTCTTATATCGCCTTTCGCCTTTCATCCGACTTTTTCTTTCGTTTTTCCTTCTATTTTCTAGCCTTTGGTTTACCGATCCTTCACCCTTCGGCCATATTGACAGGACTCCGGCAGCCGCCTTTCCTGATATCTATCATCACACCCTGCCTCTGTCGCATAACATTCATTGTTAATCGGATTTCTCTCGGACAGACACGCTCAATTTAGCATATCCCTTAATCGTCTGTCCCATTTCGAACAATGGGAGCTCCGGCCTCTGCCGGGGCGACCTCGACGGCCACAGAAGGCCAGCCGACTCGGTCCTCGAGCACTCATCCGTCGCACTCCCACAACGTGCCCCTGAGCGCTCGTAGGTCCACGCCTCTTGACTTGTCCACCGTGGAACGACGTGGACAACCGAACAACCCCAGAGAGCCATCTAAGCGCATTCGTCCTCATGGTATCCCGGAAGCCCCGACTTTCCGCCCAACGGAGGAAGAATTCAAAGATCCGGTGGCCTACATTCAGAAGATCGCTCCGGAGGGAAAAAAATATGGAATTTGCCGAGTGGTTCCACCAGAGGGCTGGCAACCGACTTTCGCAATCGATACAGAGGTAGGAATCCTCCTTCATCGCTTCCTGCGCATGATCACGCCTGACAATGGAAACAGCGATTTCACTTCAAGACTCGTCGACAAGAGCTCAATTCGGTCGAAGGAGGTAAGGACACACATTCAGCATATCAGGCTGCCCCAGCTGGTAGGACCACACCGCAGTGCGGTTCTAACCCTCATTCAAACATAGGAAACCGCGCGAACATGAACTATGTCGATGGACTTGCCATGTTTCACAAACAACATGGAACTAACTACAGCCGACTACCCAGCGTGGACAAGCGACCCTTAGATCTCTACAAACTCAAAAAGGCAGTAGAGAGTCGTGGTGGGTTTGAATCCGTGTGCAAGACGAAAAAATGGGCAGAAATCGGTCGTGATCTTGGATACAGCGGCAAGATAATGTCTTCTTTGTCCACTTCGCTCAAGAACTCCTACCAGCGCTACTTGCAGCCGTACGAGGAGTACTTGGCCCGGGCCAAGCCCGGTGTCCAACAACAGCTTGAGCTTGAGCATGGTGGTCCATACACCCCTTCGCCTCTACAATCCCCCTTGAATCACAAGCCCATGATGGATGATAATGGCACGCCTTCTAAAGTCCGTGATGACACCCCTAGCTTGCCGCGAATGGCCGCCTCACATACCCCAATGGCGTTTACTCCTGTGGCACATACCCCGATGGCACATACCCCAATGGAAAAGTCCCCAGAGAAGCCAACGCCACCCATCGAACCTACTCCTCCCCCTCCTTCACGCTCAGCGGCCGCAGGCTTTACTCCCGTCAACTCCGGACTCGGTGGCTTTACTGCTGTCAACCACTCCCCTTTCACCCCCGTGAACAATGGCCCGCCAATCAAGCGGGAGGGAGAGAACGGCACGTTGACACCCAAGGCCCCTTCCGAACATGGTTTCATTTCGACCCCTGTACATAGTCAAGATGATGAGTCTCTGAAGCGTGCTATCAGCCGTGAGGACAGTTCCCAGTTCGAAAATGGCGATGACGATGATGGAAGCGGTCGACGCAGCAAGCGTCTCAAGAAAGGTACACCATTTCTTGCTCTCAATACTCGAAGCAAGCCTTGTCTAATCTTCCTTCCAGATTCCCTCCCAACGGTTGCGGGTTCTCATATGTCCCTTCTTCGCCCAGCGCCGGTCAAATCGCGCAAGGATGGCTCCCAGACAGCTGGAGAGGTAGGCGGAGGTTCGTGTCAGCGTTTGATTCATATACTGACTGATTCAGGAACAGAAGTGCGAGACTTGTGGCAAATCGGATGATCAAGGAATGATTCTTGTATGCGACGGTTGCGAGCTTGGATATCACAAAGCGTGTCTCGATCCATCCACTACTACACCATCAGAGCACGATTGGCACTGCCCCAAGTGTTTAGTCGGCACAGGGGAATTCGGATTTGAAGACGGGGGTGTTTACTCACTCAAACAGTTCCAAGAGAAGGCTAACGAGTTCAAGAAGAAGTACTTCGCTTCCAAAATGCCCTTCGACCCGGTTCTTAACACCCATCGCCGCGAAACCGAAGATGACGTGGAAGCTGAATTCTGGAAGCTTGTTGTTGATTTGCATGAGACTGTTGAAGTCGAGTATGGCGCGGACATCCATTCAACCACGCATGGAAGTGGATTCCCAACTATCGAACGGAATCCCCTTGACCCATACTCTTCAGATCCTTGGAACCTGAATGTGCTTCCATTCTATGGAGACTCGCTCTTCCGTTACATCAAGTCCGATATTTCTGGTATGACCGTTCCCTGGGTCTATGTGGGCATGTGTTTCTCTACTTTCTGCTGGCATAATGAGGATCACTACGCTTATTCGGCAAATTACCAACATTTCGGTGCTACCAAGACCTGGTATGGAATTCCAGGTTCCGATGCAGAGGCCTTTGAGGCGGCCATGCGGGATGCAGTTCCGGAGCTTTTCGAAGGCCAACCCGATCTTCTTTTCCAGCTTGTCACCCTGATGCCACCAGACAAGCTTCGCAAGGCCGGGGTCAACGTCTATGCAGTTGATCAGCGAGCTGGCCAATTTGTGCTCACGTTCCCACAAGCATACCATGCCGGCTTCAATCATGGCTTTAATTTCAACGAAGCAGTCAACTTCGCGCCTACAGACTGGGAGCCATACGGTGCAGCAGGTGTTGAGCGTCTTCAGAACTTCCGCAGACACCCATGTTTCTCCCATGATGAATTGCTTCTTACCGCTGCTGCACGTGATAATTCTATTGCCACTGCCAAGTGGCTTGCGCCAGCACTAGCAAGAACCTGCGCTCGTGAACTGAGTGAACGGGCTGCTTTCCTATACCGACAAAAGGAAATGTCTGCCCGTACCCCAGGCTTTGGTCCCGACTCCATGACAGATGATGCGCAACCGAGATTCGTAGTTGAGAATGAAGACCTTCCCGAGGATGATTACCAATGCCAACATTGCAAGGCCTACGCTTACCTCACTCAGTTCCGTTGTCACAAATCAGGCAAAACTGTCTGTTTGTCGCACGTGGACGCCTATGACTGTTGTGGTGAAACTTTTGCTCAGAAGTTGTGCGGCCCAGGACATACCCTCCGTTATCGCATGAGTGATGATGAATTGCAGGGACTTGTGCAAAAAGTCCAAGAACGGGCCAGAATCCCTGAGGCATGGTCCGAAAAGCTCGACAAGACCCTGGAGGATGAACCGAAGCCCCAGCTTAAGGCCCTTCATAACTTGCTCAATGAAGGTGAGAAAATCCCATACCACTTGCCAGGCCTTCAAGATCTTGCGGCCTTCGTCCAGCGTTGCGATAAATGGGTTGAGGAAGCCAACAACTACATTACCCGGAAGCAGCAGAACCGGAGAAAAAACGAGAAGGCTTGGCGCAGAGGAAGCACCAAGGCGGCGCAGCTGGACGATCGTGATCGCGAAGTCCGCAGAATTGAACATATCTACGCCCTTCAGGCAGAGGCTGATAAACTTTCGTTCGACTGTCCACAGATGGCGGCGTTGGAAGAGAAAACCCGCGAAATCGAGAAATTCCAACAGGATATCAATAATGCCCTCATGCATCCGCACACCCGGCCTCTCCAGGAGATTGAAGAACTGATCGAACGCGGCAAAAACTTCAACGTGGAAGTCCCGGAACTGGAACACCTAGAGCAAGTTTCTCGTCAAATCAAATGGATTGAACAAGCTGCGCGCAAACGAGACCAGTACATGACCCTTACCGATTGCCGGGAACTTGTCGCTGGCGCGGAGCAGCTTGGCCTCTCCGATACCAATGAACATTTGGTTCATTTCAAGGAGCTTGCTCGCCATGGTGATGCGTGGGAAATGAAAGCCAAGGAATTAATGTCGGTTGAAGCCGTTCACTACCAGCAATTAGAAGCTCTCTCTGCGCAGGCGTCTCGTTTCCCAGTTTCACCCGATACTCTTGCAGCTGTCGATGCTATATTGACCAAGCAGCGTGAGGCGCAGAAACGAATCCAGACTCTGTATGAAAAGAGCAAGGATGTGGAGATGAAGAATCGGCCCAAGTACAAGGACATCCGTGACCTCATGGAATCTCTTGAGCATTTAACGAGTCGACCCATCGGAGCGATCGACTTGGAACGTGAACAAAAACGCCACGAGGACTGGATGAGAAAGGGGAAAAAACTATTCGGCAAGGCGAACGCTCCTCTTCATATTCTGAGATCGCATATGGAATATGTCGAGAAGCGAAACTCGTATTGCTTCGACCTAGAGGACAGTTACCGACCACCTGTGGAGCCTTCGTCTCGAGACAATTCGCCCGAAGGTTTGCTTGAGAATCCTGGCAATCCCAACAACATGTGGGGTCCAAAATCACGAAAGCGAGATGTGTTCTGTATTTGCAGGCACTCTGAAGCCGGAATGATGATTGAATGTGAAGTCTGTCACGAATGGTAAGCCAACAAGCCTTCGTCTTGTGGTTTAGTTTACTGACCTACATAGGTACCATGGCAAATGTTTGAAGATCGCTCGGGGTAAGGTGAAGGAATTTGACAAGTACACCTGCCCAATCTGTGATTGGCGTCAAAAAATTCCGCGCGATGCTGCTCGCCCCAAACTCGAGGATCTGCAAGATTGGCACGCGGAGATTGCAACTTTGCCTTTCCAGCCCGAGGAAGAAGAAGTTCTCGAGAGTATCATTAATCAAGCGACAGCCTTCCGCGATTTCCTGCATGGCTTCACTAATGCAGCCTGCACAACGACCGAGGAAGTGCCTACCTTGATATTCTACCTCCGCAAAATCGAGGGCGCCGAAGTTCTTCTTACCTTTGAGACGAATTTCTTCCGACAGGAGATACACAAATGGGCACCCGTCGCACCGGAACCCCCTCCAATTCTGGAGCAATCTCTGTCAACACGAAAGCCGCGACCGACCAAACAACAGAAAATAATGGCCCAGCTTGGGGTGAATCGTCCAGAGGATCTCCCCGAGCATCTCCGCCCCAAACACATTGGTGTAACAAAACGAAAATCTGTTGATGCTCAATCACAGTCGGTTTCCGGTCAACCTGCATCCATGCAACCAGCACCACCGACTTCTAGTACTGGACAACCTCCTAGCACAGGCCCAACGTTGGCTCAGATGACAGACCCGAACACTGCACCATATCCCTTCTCCGCGAACTATTCATTGCCTGCGAGCGATTCCACACCCGCCTTTGCACCTACCTCCTCCTCAGCTTTCCTCCCTCACGCAGCCGCTTCTCAGTCCCCCTCATTCCTGCCACGCTCCCCTCCTCCCCAGCCAGACCTGGAACCCTCCCTTTTCAGCCCTCCACGCTTTGGCCACGAACCTCAGTTTGCGAGCAGTAGCCCTCGTCAAAACCTGGATGATGTATTCGCAGACTTGACCAACCAAGAGATTGACCCTGAAGCTGAGAACCAGCCCATGGACAATACACATGCTAACGAGGCCCTGGAGGCCCTCGTGGTCAGCAATGGCAGTAGTCATCCAGCCTCTGTTCAAGGGGAATTGGCTCAAAATGGTGAACCTGGTGAACCGCAAGGTGAGCCCAAAGTCGACGGCACCAACGGGGACCTTGAGGACGAGGAACTTTGACCGAGTCTCGCTTTTTCTTAATGAATCTTTTGCTTTTATTGAAAACTTGACCACTTTCTTTTCGGTCTCTGTTATTATCTTCCGATTGTTTTCTTGTGTTGCTTTTAGTCTTTTGTTTACTCGCCTCTCCTATTTTTTTATTTGCTCGGATCAATTTTCAAAAAAGGTGTACAAGAGACTGGACTGGCGAGTCCGGGGGTGTTTTCCAGCGATTCCACGCTTTTCTGTTTTTCCATACCACAAGACTATGTCTGTTATGACTGCTTTTCTTTGCTGCTAAACCATGTAATACTAGTTGAATTCAGCCATTCTTATTATTTCCGACTATAAACCTCAATGTTTTATATGACATCCGCATAAGCCCCTAGAGCAGCCTGTCCACCTGTATGAATAAACAACACATTCACCTGCTCCAAGGGTTTATCAGAGCCCGCAACTTCTCCCTTGTTCACCCAATGCATCATGCCTCTTGCAACCTTCGTTGTATACACCGGATCTAGCACCATACCCTCCGTCCGCGCCATAGTCTCTAGGGCCTGCTTACTCTCGCCATCAAGCACACCGTATGCAGTCCCAACGAACCGATCATCAAGCCTCACATCCTCAACCCTAATATCCCGCTCCCCATCAAGCCCAATTAACTCGCCCGCCCTCCGTGCAAAAGCAAGCACTCGCTTTTCATGATATTCCCGTGGTTTAGTCGGCGAATTAAGAATCCCAACAAGCTTCCTCGTCTCCCCATTCGTCTTCGATACATCCAACCCCTTAATCTTCTCCAGCAGCTTAAACCCAGCCACCAACCCACCAACCGTACTCCCACTTCCACATGCAACAAAGATGTAATCAAACCTCCTCGAACCCCCAAGTCCCAATTCCTCCTCCTGCGCAGCAATCTCAAACGCCGCCCGCGCATACCCCAGCCCACCAAGCGGATGCAAGCTCGCGCCACCAGGGATCCAATACGGGTTCTGCCCTGCCTCTCTCAACTCATCAAGTAGAGGTGTTGCATCCCGCGCTAGCGGATCACCATATTCACAGACGCGAACATCTGCGCCGAGCAGGTGGTTGATTTGCACGTTTCCGCTCCGTTGGAACGCTTCCTTATTGCTGGCTGCTGCAAGCCCGCCACCTGTGCCGCGGTGTAGCAGGATTAGGGCTTGCAGTCCTAGTTTCCGCGCGAGAGCGACAACTTGCACGGTGTGGTTGCTTTGGATTGCGCCCTCCGTTACGAGGGTTGTTGCTGCGCCTTGTAGCGGGCCTGGGGGTGTTGGGTTGTTCTCATGGCTGTGATAGAGAGGTGTTTGGGATAGGATATCTGGGACTATGTATTCTAGTTTGCGATATTTGTTTCCTGCACAGGCTAGTGGGGAGGAATGGTCTTCTCGTTTGGCGTGGATGGTGATGAGGGGGTGGTGCGGGGAGACTCTTGGTGGTGATATTGAGGCTAAAGGGTGAATGGGAGATGGATTAGAGTATAGGATCTTATAGCGGGGGATTTGGGCGAATGTCTCAGGTAGTAGTGGGATAGACATTGTTCTATGCATGGCTTTTGGTGTGATCAAGCTGGGATCTCGCGATGGTGCATTTATATTTATCAGCCTCATTTGTAAGGCATTGATATTATATGATGTGTCAGCAATTGAATGACGTCGGATATCTGCCCGCGGGCATATATGAGCTTAGCTGCGAATTGATTCACCAAACATGACTCTCCTCCAATTTTTACGACAAGCTCGCCAAGTACACCTCAAATTCCTCTCAGGTGCACTGTCCGAGCCTCCAATCTATGTAATCGGCAATCCATCCGCCGACCTTGACTCCATCGTCTCGGCGATCATCTACTCCTACTGCGCGAACAACGGGCTGCCAGTCAAAACCCCAAGACCCCATATCCCACTCTTAAACCTGCCCAACTTCCCCGCTGGGACAGAGCTGTATCGTCTAAGACCGGAATTCTCAGCTGCACTATGGTCATCAACCAATTTCCCGGCGCTGAAGAGTGAAGAGCAATTCGAGAACACCCTACAGTCCGCAGGGGACTTCCTACGCGAGCATGTTATAACAGTCGCGGACTTCGCACAGTCTCTCGAAGATCAGCATGTCTGGAAGCAGATACTCACTGATGCAACGCTGGTAGACTGGAACGCCTTCCCACGCCCCTCAAAGACCGATAAGGGCTCAGGATCCCTAACCGGGCTACCGGGTGTCACCTTCCGGACTGTTGGATGTATCGACCACCATGTGGACGAGAACTACATGCCAAGCACCGACGAACTACCACAAGGTCAACCGATGATTATTCAGCCAGGACCTGGGTCATGTGTATCGCTCATCACGCGCGAGTTGCAACAACGGAAGCTCTGGGACACGAGCCCGGAGATGGTGCAGGTTGCGAAACTTGCTCTTTCGGCCGTGCTGATTGATACCTCGAACCTCACTGCGGAAGGCAAAGTGACCGACGTAGATCGTATGGCTGTTGAATTCCTGCGATCTCAAATTGAAGGGGAGTCACAAGGCGATTGGGAGTTGGAGAAGTTCTACAAAAGCATTCTTTATGCTAAGCAGAATAGTCTCGATCTTCTTACGATGGATGAAGTGTTGGATCGTGATTACAAGGACTGGACTGAGACGTCACAGTCCTCTGGGAAGACTGTGAAAATGGGCTTCTGTTCTGCTGTCAAGCCCATGCGATGGATTGTACAGAAGGCGGGTAGTCCGGAGAAATTCCTTGATGCTGTACGGTTGTTTGCGAGCTCCGTTGAAAAAGATTTGGATGTGCTTGTTGTTATGACGGCGTTCACGGGCACCAACGACAAATTTTGTCGAGAGCTGTTCGTCAGTGTTATGCGTGACAATGAATCGGCTGTTAAGGGTGTTAAGAGGTTTGTTGAGCACTGCTCTGACCATCTTGGGCTCATAGAATGGTCTCCGCTCGATGGGGAGGATATCTCCGAGCTGACGGGAGATTGTCTTTCTGCATTGAACGCGGAATCACCCCTCTGGAGGAAACTGTGGGTGCAGACCAACGCGGCTGGAAGTAGGAAGCAGGTTGCGCCGTTGTTGCGGGCAGGGGTAGCTAAAGTATAAATGAAATCTGTAGAAGAATTATATTGAGATGCCAGATACCTATACAGTCTCAACTTTGGTGGCCCGTATTTTGTTCTATCATTACACATAGCCTTTGAGTTTACTCTATGATCACCCATGCGGATTTAAACTTCTCAAACTCCAATTAATTCACTCTCTAACGCCGAAATCCAGATCTCTGGAATAGAACCTCACAAAATGCAATATATGCAATGCTCCAAGCTAACCTCATGCAAATGCCAGCATGCCAGGAGGACAATATGACAAAAAATGATATGCAACCCGCAATAAGGCAAAGCAAAATATGAAAAGAGAAAAGAAAACAGACAGCCACCTCATCCTGAATCTGGTATGTCAGAAGCCTTTAAGATAAACGCCCGTAATATGTAAAAGAACAAAATCAAACACATTCCCACTCGCAAAATACACACCATCGTGCAGCTCGATCAGCTAGCACAAGACCGCGCCACATACCACGCTCACCGATCTTGATAACAGTCTCCCAAACACTGCCCTCGGCGACGGCATCGGTGACAGATTCAGTGCCCGTATCAGTGCCAATCATATGCTCGGCTTTACGGGTGAGACGAAGGATCTTGCCGGACGGGGACTGGATGGCCAATTTCGCAGCCTTGTCCCGCCCAGAAGCGGATCTAGTCGACGAAATGGCCGAGGTCGACGCTGAGAACTCGTTTGAGGCGCCGGATACAGTCGAGCCGCCCGCTGTGCTGGAGACCATGCTCAACGCACTGGACGGACGAGTGAAGACAGATGAGGGCGAGCCGCGGCCATTGGAGGTTTCGTCCTTGGCGGATGCGGGAGCAGCAGGATGTTGGCGGACAGCGAAGACAAAGGTATTGTTGACTGCGAGGCGAGAGCATTGTGGCTGCATGATGTACAAGTCGTGTCGCTGGGCATGGGGTGTAGGATGACGCAACACAAAGTCGTAGGATGGATTCTCTCCGGTGTGGAGAATTGGGAGAGCCAAGGCTAAGGGATGGGGGATGTCTCGGCTTGAGTGCATCAGCCCCTTCTTGCCTGCATAGACCCTCAACACAGCCTGTCCTTCGTCGCCTGGTAGTACCGCCTTGATTGTGATGCGTTTTTGGCCTCTGATCCAATCCGGCTGGACGAGGGCGCGCTTGCGCACGATGTCTCCGCTTTCGAAAATGTCACCATCTGCGTCGCGGGCGAATCCTGGGGCTTCGACTTCCGCGGCACATTCGACATCTGCAGGAACTACCATGCGTAACTGCATGACCTCCAATCCGTCGATACGGATAAGACTTGTGTCATAATCCGGTAGCTGGACGTTAAGCTTGAAGAATGGTGGACACACGGTGGGCAGGGCGAGCAGAACATCTGGTGAAATTGGGGGGCAGATGTGCTGTTCTTCCGGATATAGCGGGACATGAGTGTAGCAGAGATCAAGCGGGCGCGTAAGGAAGTACCAGCTCTCTGCCATGGAAGAGTTGTTTGAAACGAATTTACTACGTTCAGGATTTGTGGGGTTTGCGAGTGCGCAATCCATAAAGCGCCATTCGCCATCGACCAGAACGGAGTTCCACCAGTGATTGGGATGGGACAGGCTCTCCAGATCAAGGACGTTACCGGGGGTCTTGAGGAATCCCCGGATGATTTCTGTATGCAGGCCAACGGCTGCGCACATCTCGTGCACTAACAGTGCAATTTCCTCCGGGGTGCCTCGTTTGGCCTGCAGAAGTCTCTTCATGTCAACTTCGAGGCCGTCGACATGTTCCTCCCACGATATTTTCTCGCTGACCCAGGTAAAGATGGCCCGAAGACGCTGAACGTCGCTCTTGTAGGGTCGGCAGATATAGGCTTGCGCGAGACTCATGGGATTCGTCATTGGAGGCAGACTGCTAATGAAGCGTGCACTTTTATCAACAAGGGTAAGATTAGCCGCGTTGAAATTCGTTGGCTCGGTGATCGGTTGCCCATCGATGCTTTCATCGCCCTCCGCGGTATCGTATAGCTCTTCCACGGAGTAGATAACAGGGTGGTCCATCATCTGGCATCGTTCTGCCCTGTCAATCCTCTCATTTCGACTAGGAGACGACGCCCGGTTAACATCTCGGCGCACCTGAACCCAGTCAATGGTGCCAGTTCCGAGTCCTGAGTCACGACCACTATCGCGATTCGAGTGAGATGTAAGAGCCGGTGACACAACGTCTATTCCTCTGTTGCTCTTGGTTGGAGAATTTGCTCTCTCGCCATGACCAACCGAAATGCTACTCCGTGCGCTGGCTGCGCCAGTCTTGGCTGTCTCAAATATCTTTTTGAAAAACCCTTGCTTTTTGCTCTTCGGGGTAGTGAGACCGCCAAAAACTCCGCTATGATCCGTCGCGTCGAGACCGGTGGACGACCACGGAATAGCCGATGATGCACCCTGGCGAGACGAGTTATGACTGGAGTGATATGAAACACCAGTGAATGGCGTCTCCGGACGTACGTCGCTGAACCCTCGGGAGCGGACAGTGTCCATAGCAGTATTCGGCCTCTCATACCCGCCTCTCCTGGCAAAGCTCCCTGCACTCGTGGCACTAAATCCACCCGCGGAGAAACCACTCATAACGCTTTGGCTGGTCTTGTCTGTGCTAGTCGTCATGGATGTGCCATTGCTTTGCACTCCACTAGACGAATTGGTAGCACTAGACTTATTGGTAAATGACCGGTTAAGGATATCACCCCGGAGATCATGGCCGGAACGCCGTGCCTTGAGGGGAGCATATTGTCCAGGTATAGAATTATTTCGCGGGTGATAGGTGGCATGTTTTGGAGGAGGGGGAGGAGGTGCGTTGTCGTCATCCTGGTCGGCTCTTCGATCCTCAGACGGTCTATTCTGATTTTCCAACTGTCGTAGGCGGCTCTCCATCCTCTGCACATAATTGTTCAACTGGGGCGGGCCATCCATCTGTTCATGGCTATAAACGCTGTTGCGATGGACAAGTCCCTGTGGTTGCTCTTTGTCGCCATGAAAGCCCGTCGAGGTCAAAGCCCGGCGTCTGTTACCTTGAGGAGTCCTTTCTTGCGAGGTGTCAAATTCTTCAGGGGCCCAGGGATTGTTGAACACGGGGGACGGAGAAGCCGACTGGTCTTGGCGACCCATGTCTTCCAATGAAGTCATAACATCCTCCATGGCATCTCGGAGTGGGGATGGTGTATTTCCATGAATATCTGACTGTGCCGAGGTCGCAGACACAGCGGAGTGTGCTGAGGCCGCAGACGGAGATGGGGTTCGATCGAATATCGCGTAACGGTCATTCATAACTAATGGCGTGGGGGATCGTGATGGAGGCGGGTAGTGTGAAGGCGGCTGAGGAGAGTGTGCGCGATGCTGGGATGAGTGCATTGGCGGTAGCGGCGAATGGCTTCGTGGTTGGGAATGCATTGGCGGCTGGGGAGAGCGGGATTCCGTACGACCGATGACGACTCGGTGTGGCGGAGGAGGAGGGGGAGGGGGTGAGTCTTCCCGCTCTTCATGCATTTGCACAGGAGACGGCTCACGAGACGGGACCCGATATGATGACATACTGCCTTGTGAAACGAGCGCAGATGGATGTTTCTGCATTGGTAATGGCGATGGAGTCCGATAGGAGGATATACTTCCATGTGGTATCGGTGCAGGTGGATAATCCTGCATGTACAATGGAGAGGGCCCACGCGAAGGATCCCGGTACATACTACCATGTGAAACCACTGTAGGATGCTCCTGCATTGGCAGCGGAGATGGCGCCCGGTAAGATGGGATCCGCCCATGTGGGACCATTGCAGATGAATAATCTTGCATGGGTAATGGCGATGGAGCCCGGTAGGAGGACATACTTCCATGTGGCATCGGTGGGGGTGGATGATCCTCCATATACATTGGAGATGGCTCACGCGATGATGCTTGATAGGATGAGGTACCCCCATGGGCAATGGTAGGGGGCGGGTATTCTTGCATTTGTAATGGAGAAGGCTCACGCGATGAGCCCCGGTAAGATGGAATACTGTCATGTGGTATATTCGGAGGCGGATAATCCTGCATTTGCAACGGAGATGGCTCGCGAGATGAAACCCGATAAGATGAGATACTGCCTTGTGGAACCATGCCAGAAAAATTCTCGCGTATTGGCAAAGGGGATGGGTTGCGGGACAGAGGTCGTGTAGATGACACGCTGCCCTTCGACGTCATAGCATATGAACGTTCCTGTGTTTGTAATGGGGATTGCTCGCGGGATGAAGGCCGAGAGGAGGAGACGCTCCCCTTCGGCACCATCGATGGCGATCGGTCAGGCTCCACAGATGAGCGAGGAGATACACCGCGTGACGAAGGTCGCGACGAGGTTGATTGGGGTCGAGATACCGAGCCTTGGTTCTTGACTGCTGTCGCATGCGTGCGCAATGGCTTCGTACTTCGTGGAACACCTCCATCCCGAGGTGGTGGTTGGGGAATCGTAGGTGCGGCTGGACTAGATTGGGTTGCGCGCCGAGCAACGGAAGCTGGCGATACGGCTTCCTTATGCGCCTGGAAGGGTTTCCGCCAAACGGTCTTCTGTTTCTTCGGTGCTGATGTGGGATTGTGGATCGGAGAAGATCCTGCTAGCACCATTGGACTAGTAGTATCACGGCTCACAGGCACAAAGTCTTCACTCAGAAGCTCAACAAAATTTGACGGGAACAGTCCAACTGCGCGCCTATCACGGCGCAACCGACCCATCCACCATTGTCCGTCGCCTGCATTTAAGCATTCGATCAAGTCACCCTCCACGAATCCCAGATCTCGTGTGGTCTCTCCGCCCCAGGAATATACTGCTCGGCACCAGCATGGAAACCGCACCGGAAGCTGAGCCATAGTTGTCACTTAAACACGGTTTCGTCGATCGCAACACACGAGATCAACCCAATACGTTGTTTTGATATCTGGCGCACCTCTGACAAATCCACGTCCAGGTGAAGGTAGTGAAAAAATGTATCAATCGACGAGGTTATGTTGTTGATTCGAACCCGATACAACACAGCTTGGTCAGATGAGTGACGAGATCCGCACGGCCGCAGGGATAGCAACGATCGCTCAATCAATCCGCATTGTTGGGAGAATAAGGAGGTTTCAATTGGGTGTTCGAAATATAAAAAAATGGCGAATAGAGATTGAACTGCATAAAATGAGACCAACAAACTGGTTGTAAATGCGTGTGGGGGGGGGGGGGGGGGAAGGCTGAGCGGTTCAGATCGGTGAGGCCTAAGACGACACTTGGGGTGTAAACCGGGACTGGGGTTGTTTGTTTGTGGCCCGATCAGGACTAGCGGCGGAGGGCTGCCTTATCGATAAGCTTAATGCACATTATGTAATATCTCCTGTTCCCCGAGTCGTAAGAAAGCGTGATTGTTATGTTATGCCTCTTGGAAAGGCACTTGCCTGTATATCTACATGTGAACGTCTTCAAATCAAATCTTGTAGAGTTATAGTATTCTATCCCCCGAAGAAGCTTCTCTATTGATTGCAACTATGAAAAAGTTGGATCCGCAGCCGATCCATGGTTCGATGTCGAAACAACCCTGGTACTCGCGACAACAGAGGGTCCATGGCGAACTAGAAATATCTTTATTTTCACTTTGGTTGAGGTTATCACCACTATATTCACATTAATGACTGCCTTACAAGGTTAAGATGCTCGCGAGTAGTTGAATATAGACATTCGGGAGAACCTAACAAAAGAACCACCAATGACTAACGCATACCTTGTAGATAAAGATTTGTAACTAGTTCAAGTCTGCAACCAAGAAGTCTAAACTACCTAGCACAGAGGCTTAACCTAGTATCTAAAACAGAAATATTGATGACTTGGATGCGCGAGAAATGGATGACCTTGGTATATATATACGCACTGTTGTATTGACATATTTCCTGTCTTTATTCACATTTATTAATTTTTTGGCCGTAGGATTACATATAACATCATATAGTTACACTTTTTCAACTTGAATAGCCATATAGTTCAATGCGTTCCAAAGAATTTTGCGTGAATCCTCTCATCCATACATTATTATTGACTACTCCACCAAGCTCTTCGAACCCACAGAGACAATCAGCTAGCATTCCTCAACCAGACAACATCAGAATTGCTTCGCCAAGTTATGTGAACTACAATTTGCGTGATGCCCCAAAGTCTGTGCTACCAATATTTTACGTTTCGCATACTTTCATGAATTGATCTAGGCTTGTTGAGACATTCTAGATGTTCAGTCTTTGATTATTCGGAGAACCGGATCAAAGAAAGAGCCAATTAGGAAGCAATATGAGTTATTATAGGAGTTACAGTATACGAATCAACGATCTGGTAAATTGGATAACTAGCTAATGCCATTTCATCCTTAGACTACTGGATCGGGAAATTGCCACATTCTCGTTGTGGTTATGGAATCTCCAGCCACACGCAAAAAGTTTACTTTTCTTGAACGCCAACCCCTTACATGAACCTGAGACATCACCAAGAATCTCAATAATCAAGCCTTTAGGGCATTGGCCAGTTAAATCTTCGAGAAGTCTCAGCCCGGGTGAAACGGAAAGTAATTTGCAGCCAAAACTATCCTAGCCAGCTCAGCATTCCCGAGAATTGATACTGTTTATCTTTGCTAAATTATGCAAATTTGAGAAACACAAGCTTGGCTCCCTGATTTGCCAAACATGCAAACATGTTTGCAGTCATCGAACCTATGCGGCCAGCCCTAGCTAGGAGCATAAGGATAATAACTGTCATAATAGTCACAATGTAAGCCATTCAAATACCCCCTTGGTCTACATAACTAAGCCTTGCTGTTGCGAGTTTGATAACCGAAATCACATATTCCTTCACCCTCGAGCCCATTAGACCAAATACAACGCTTATCTATTTCCATTGATATAATATACACCAATAGGCTTATTACAATGGCAACTTTAAAGGTCCCTCTAGCGCTTGCTTCCACTGGGCTTATGCAGCTAGCCTGGGCTAAGTAAGTTAACTTCGATTTGGACCTGACTTGGAAAAATGGTGCGCCCGTTGGCAACGTGCGCGAGATGATCTTCGTGAACAATCAATTCCCCGCTCAATATACAAAAGCTAATTCATGCAGTCCTGGTCCGGATGTGCCTCGGCATTTCCATCTTATTTCGAACAATACGCAGGATGTTAAAGCAATGCAAAAAGCGGAGGAGAACCCCCAACTGGTTATACCTTCGGATTGGGACCACTTGACCTCTTCTGAGTACCATGAACCAATGAAAGACAGCAGTCTGGACATTACATAAGTTGGGACATTATTCAGATTTATATAAGAACTTGCTAACGACTTCCAGCTGTTCTGACGATGTTCTTATCAACGGCCGCGGAGCAGTCTATCTCCTAGGAACCAAATAGGTCTCCAATGTGGAACTTTCTTATCTGGCGACTTTGATTGACAATAAGCCACTGACTTGACAAGGGGTAGGATATTACCTATCATTAAATCAGAAATTTCCTTGCTAGCTTCATGCTAGATGTCTTCCCAATATATATGTGACCCAGGGCGGCTTCCCTCTAACCAATGAAGGTAAGATTGCAGCTGGAATAAACTCCGGCTGTACTCCTACCACTGATTTGCATGAGACTTTTGAAGTTGTTCCTAATGCAGGCTGAGTCAGTCATGAATTTAACAGTGCGACATTTATCAAGGTTCCCATATTTTCTACAGCAGCGAGCACTATGCCGGGATGATCAAGGCTTGGAAGGAATACACTATTCAAGTTCCAGATACCCAAGCCGATCAGGTCATTTCCGGCGTTGCCAAAATGAAATACAAAGGTTCTCAGGACGCCACTGCGTCTCAGCTCTACGTAGATTACGGCAAAAAACACATCCGCTTCCGTCCATGACCTGGATAACAGGGGCAACAAGAATTAATCTGCTTTCACTATCCCAAGACCGATTATTAACTTGTCAACCTCACAATTAGCCGTTTGGGCTCGTATTACACATGGATTACTTCAGGCAGTGGCTTGTATGACATGACGGCGACTGGAATGACTCGATTCTCTATGAAATCAACGCAAAGAACAACCTGGAGCCGCAGGTGACTATCCAAACCAAGAACGGGACCTGGGTTGGGACTTGGGTTGATTTGTTGCTGCAGTTGGGTGAGGTGCCCAACAGCCCTGCCACCCAGGCCCCTCATGTGATGCACAGGCATTCTAACAAGGGTTTTATTCTTGGTGTTGGTCCTGGCCTCTTCAAGTGGCCCAGCACAGAAGAAGCTTACGCTGAGCGCCCTGAACTCTTCCAACTGAAGAACCCCAGATGAGAGATACTTTCATCACTTTTGACCGCAAAGGACCAATATGGATGATTGTGCAGTATCAGGTTGTCAACCCCGGACCTTTCTTCTTCCATTGCCATATTCATACTCACATGGCCAGCGAGATGGCTTTTGATCTACTCGATGGTATTGATGCGTGGCCTCAGGTGCCTGAGGATGAGGACCAGAACACCAACGTCAGACTCATAGCTAGGACACCACTCGTTTTGATTTATTTATTCATATAGTTTCTGTTTTTCGCAAAATACAGTCCGTTTGCAGCCATTCAACTCTCGTGGGAGCTCGGTCCAAATGATCCGGGTCCACTCGATCGATCCATTACTTGAGCAAAAGCTGGGTTGCCATGGGGTGATCGGCCGATGAGCCACATGTGCTGTGGATCACTCATTCCAAATTCCCAATATAGTGACTGAGATCAAGGCAACAATTCATTCTTTAAAAAGATCACATTCCACCAAAAAGGGAAATGGGCTTTGGAGATCTTACCGTACAGATGCAAGTAAAGTCTCTCAGGCCGCTACCATCTAAAACAAGACTTATTGTCTCGGAAAACATGTTTCGAAGTTGGAGTGATGACGTATGGAAAGTATAGAAAACACTATGATGATATCTCCAGGTTATCTAGACCTTACTGAATCTGCAAGATATTTGCAGATAATTTTCATAATTGGCTTATTGCTTTAGAATCATGTATTCTACATTGGGGTTGTTTGATGCTGTGAAAGGGTTTGATGCATTATTCGAAAACAACTGATTCAGAGGTTGGGCTATGTAGGGCAAATCAAGTCATGTGATACAATGGCGCACTGCAACCTTCCGAATGCGGCCACATGAGCTCTTTAATTCCAACTACATTGTAATTTTTCTAGAACGGGTCCATTGTCTATGACTCCACTGGGTTCGAACAGTTTTCTCACGGATGGCTCGGCTGAAATATCCCTTTCAAATCTTGATTTCTAGAGTCATTGCTAGTCTTATCCGCAAACAGCACTCAGAACCTGTAAACTAGCATCGGTTTGCTGGTAAGTTTAGTGGTTCAAATCTATGATTAAGGATTCAATCAAATTATCCTGGAAATAAAGCTTTCAGCTCGGTCCAGCCCATCCTCGTCTACACTCTAAACAAGGCAGACATCGAGCTTTTGGAGGCATTATGGAATATACTGCCGTAACCGTGCCATTGGCTTATTTTAGGACGTAAATACCAGAACTACGAAAACAAGGGATCTTCGCCGAAGACTGCGGCATAAGCCGGGATCATACATTTCTTATTAATTTCGGCCAGAGAACAATACCATAATCCTGATTCCCGAGAACGCATCTGAGATCCAGACTCCCGCATTTCCCCTTTCGATACAGCCAAGGCAATATAAGGTCGTCTGTGGCAATCTGGAACTGACCCACTATATCCAGAGTTCCCCCGTCACCTCCTCTATAAAGTAGGATATCCGTCTACTTACGCTACTCTTTAACCCTTTTCTTCTTTCCCCATACACACTGTTCAACAAATTCTTTGTTGAACAGATTCTTTGTCATCGGGGAGATTATGGAAGGCCCCAGTCAGGTGTATCTCTTCGGAGACCAGACTGCGGATTTCGACACGGGGCTTCGCCGCCTGCTGCATGCAAAGAATGATTCGCTTGTAGTGGCGTTCTTCCAAAAGACTTACTATGCGTTGCGCAAGGAAATTACTTCACTTCCGCCATCCGAGCGCGAGGTATTCCCCAGGTTTACCAGTATCGTTGATCTTCTCGCGAGGTTCAAAGAGTCAGGGCCGAACCCAGCTCTGGAGAGCGCATTGACGACAATCTACCAACTTGGATGTTTCATCCAGTAAGCATATTACCAGCTAGTAGAGACACAATGATTGGAATCAAATTTGCTGACGAAGTCCAATAGCTACTACGGCGATTTGGGTCATGCCTATCCCTCAGGTGATGATAACTTCATCATTGGTCTTTGCACAGGTCAGCTCGCATCTGCGGCCGTTAGCTCTTCGAAAACTGTCGGGGAGCTCATTCCGGCTGCCATTGAGACCGTGGTTGTTTCCTTGAGACTCGGAATGTGCGTTTTGAAGGTACAAGAGCTCATAGAATCAAGCAAATCGGCAACATCAAGCTGGTCTGTATTAATTCATGGCATCCGCGAGCCCGAGGCTCAGGAATTGATTCAGCAGTACGCGAAGAAGAACGTAAGTCTCTTCCCCAAAATTATCTACAAGTAAAATAGGATGGTTGTTAACATTTACAAGGCTTTACCCCGCGTTTCCCAGCCTTATATCAGCGCAGTCAGCCCTAATGGACTCACACTCAGTGGCCCTCCGACCTTCCTGGGACGCTTCATTGAGGACAGTCTCTCGAAGGAGCACAAGCCTATAAGAGTTCCGATCCACGGCCCTTATCATGCCTCGCATCTGTATGATGACAATGATATCAACCGAATCTTGGAATCTTGGCCCACCGAACAGTTCATGACTTACGTGCCGCAGATCCCTGTGCTGTCAACTAAGACAGGCAAGGACTTCCAAGCTGACAGCCTTGAGGAGCTCTTGAGATTATCTCTCCAAGAGATTCTGCAGGGGCAGCTCTGTTGGGACAAAGTCATCGAATCTTGCCAGTCAGCCTTGCAACCCGCCACAACGTGCACTCTGTTCCCCATTTCCAGCAATGCAACCCAGAGTCTATTCAACTCGTTGAAAAAGGCTGGAGTCTCCAATATCGAGATTGACAGCGCAATTGGTGACGTTCAAAACGATCCCGAGGGAAACAACCGCACAGGTCATGCTGAGAAGTCCAAGATTGCGATCATTGGTCTTTCTGGAAGATTCCCAGAGGCACCTGACACCGAAGCATTCTGGGATCTTTTGAAAAAAGGTCTGGATGTCCACCGCGAGGTCCCCCCAGAGCGATGGGATGTCAAGGCCCACGTCGACTCAGAGGGAAAGATAAGAAACACCAGCCAAGTTGAATATGGATGCTGGTATAACGACGCCGGAATGTTTGACCCTCGGTTCTTCAATATGTCTCCCCGTGAAGCGCTTCAAGCAGACCCCGCTCAACGTCTGGCCCTTCTTACTGCTTATGAGGCTTTGGAGATGGCAGGCTTCATCCCCGATAGCACTCCCTCTACTCAGAAGAACCGCGTGGGTGTCTTCTATGGAATGACCAGTGATGACTATCGTGAGGTCAATAGTGGACAGGATATTGATACCTACTTCATCCCAGGTGGTAATCGTGCTTTTACTCCCGGTCGCATCAATTACTACTTCAAGTTCAGCGGCCCTAGTGTCAGTGTGGATACAGCTTGCTCCTCCAGTCTTGCGGCAATTCATGTCGCCTGTAATTCCCTGTGGAGGAATGAAAGTGATTCTGCCGTGGCTGGTGGTGTTAATATCCTGACAAATCCCGACAACCATGCTGGTCTAGACCGCGGACATTTCCTATCAAGGACTGGAAACTGCACCACCTTTGACGATGGGGCTGATGGCTATTGCAGAGCAGATGGAGTTGGCTCCATTGTCTTGAAGAGACTCGAGGATGCTCAGGCCGACAACGATCCGATTTACGGTATCATCGGAGGAGCCTACACCAACCACTCAGCTGAGGCTGTATCAATTACTCGGCCTCATGTAGGAGCACAATCCTTCATCTTCGACAAGCTTCTCAACGAGTCCAACAGCGATCCCAAAGAAGTCAGTTATATCGAAATGCACGGAACCGGAACCCAGGCAGGTGATGCAGTGGAGATGCAGTCGGTCCTCGATGTATTCGCTCCTGACTACCGTCGTGGACCAAGTCAATCCCTTCATCTCGGTTCAGCAAAGTCAAATGTTGGCCATGGGGAGTCCGCTTCTGGTGTCACAGCTCTGATCAAGGTCTTGATGATGATGCAGAAGAACATGATCCCCCCTCATTGTGGCATTAAGACCAAGATCAACCACAACTTCCCGACAGATTTCCCCCAGCGCAACGTGCACATTGCGCTCGAGCCTACACCCTGGAATAGGCCAGATGGCGGCAAGCGAAAGACTTTCGTCAACAATTTCTCGGCTGCCGGTGGCAACACTGCTCTGATGGTTGAAGACGGCCCCCTCAATGAGGATACTGTGGAAGACTCCCGATCTGCCTATCCTGTGGTTGTCTCTGCTAGATCTCAGTCTGCGCTGAAGAACAATATCTCTGCTCTTGTGCAGTACATCGATGCAAACAAGAACTTGTTCAATGTCAACGAGGCTAGCCTCCTTGCCAATCTATCTTACACAACTACGGCGAGGCGTATTCATCATCCATTCAGAGTCGCTGTCACTGGATCGACTCTGGATGAAGTGAGGAGTGCATTGGCTCCTATCGTCAACCGAGACAGCATCAGCCCGGCTCCTGTCAATCCACCTGGCATCGGTTTCATCTTTACCGGTCAGGGTGCTCAGTACGCAGGCATGGGACGTGAACTGTTTGAGAATTGCTCGCAGTTCCGCGCCCACATAGAGCACTTGGATTGTATTGGGCAGAGTCAGGGCTTCCCATCTATTGTGCCCCTAATCGATGGTAGTGTGCCAATCGAAGAGCATGGCCCGGTTGTTACCCAGCTCGGAACTACCTGTGTTCAGATGGCATTGACCAAGTATTGGACGTCCTTGGGTGTTACCCCTAACTTTGTTATGGGTCATAGCCTCGGAGAGTTTGCTGCGCTAAATGCTGCTGGTGTCTTGACAACCGGTGACACCATCTACCTCGCGGGGCGGAGAGCGCAACTTCTCACCGAGCAAATCAAGGTTGGGACCCACGCCATGCTTGCTGTCAAGTCCTCAGTATCACAGATCAAGCAGTTCCTTGATGATGCTACCGAGGTGGCTTGTATCAATGCGCCTAGCGAGACTGTTATCAGTGGCGCAAGTGAGAGGATTGACGAGCTTTCACAACTTCTTAGCAACGAAGGTTTCAAGGCCACCAGGCTGAATGTACCTTTCGCTTTCCATTCAGCTCAGGTTGAGCCTATTCTTGAGAGCCTGGCTGAGATTGGAAAGGGTGTCACTTTCAATAAGCCCTCTATTCCGTTCGTGTCTGCCCTTCTTGGAGATGTCATCAATGAGACAAATAGCGAGCTGCTTAGTCCCAGCTATCTTGCCCGTCACTGTCGGGAGACTGTCAACTTCTTGGGTGCTCTGGAGGCTACCCGTCACTCCAATTTGATGAACGACAAGACCCTCTGGGTTGAGATTGGCTCTCACCCCGTCTGCTCCGGAATGGTCAAGGCGACCTTCGGTCCTCAAGCAACTACTGTGGCCTCTCTCCGTCGCCAGGAAGACACATGGAAGGTTCTCTCAAACGCTACTTCGACGCTTTATCTGGCTGGAGTTGAGATTAAATGGAAGGAGTATCACCAGGATTTCACTGCCGGACACAAGGTCCTCCCACTTCCATCCTATAAGTGGGATCTCAAGAACTACTGGATTCCCTATACCAACAACTTCTGCCTCCTCAAGGGTGCACCAGCAGCACCAGTGGCCGAAGCTGCACCGGCCTGCGTGTTCTTGTCATCGGCAGCCCAGAAGGTTTTGGAGACAAGTGGTGACAATTCGTCAGCATTTGTCGTCATTGAGAATGACATTGCGGATCCCGAGCTCAACCGTGTCATTGCAGGTCATAAGGTGAACGGTGCCCGTCTTACTCCATCGGTATGCACATTCCCAATTCTCTAACTTTTGAAAGGTTGTTTGCTAATTGAAATTTAGTCCTTGTACGCCGATATTGCACAAACACTCGGTGGATTCCTAGTTCAGAACTATAAGCCCGAGTGGAAAGATCGCGGCTTTGATATCTGCAACGTGGTGGTCCCCAAACCGCTCATAGCAAAGGGAGGCAAGCAACTTTTCCGCGTCTCAGCCACCGCAAACTGGGCCGAAGAAAGTGCCAAGGTGCAGGTGTGGTCTGTGACCCCAGAGGGGAAGAAGATTCTTGACCACGCCACTTGTAACATCAAGTTCTTTGACCCTATCCCTTACCAGCTAGAGTGGAAGCGCAGTTCTTACCTCATCAAGCGAAGCATTGAACATCTCCAAGAGAGCACGATATCCGGCCAGGCTCACCGCCTAAAGCGAGGAATGGTCTACAAGCTCTGGGCTTCTCTGGTTGATTATGACGAGAACTACAAATCCATTCGGGAAGTCATCCTCGACAGTGAACAACATGAGGCTACCGCTTTGGTCAAGTTTGCGGCCCCGCCAGGCAACTATCATCGCAATCCATTCTGGATTGACGCCATCGGTCACTTGTCTGGCTTCATTATGAACGCTAGTGATAACACCGATTCGAAGAACCAAGTGTTCGTCAATCATGGATGGGATTCGATGCGATGCTTGAAGAAGTTCGATCCCAGTGTCACTTACCGTACCTACGTGAGGATGCAACCCTGGAAAGACACTATTTGGGCTGGTGATGTCTATATGTTTGAGGGGGATGACATCGTTGCTGTGTATGGTGGTGTTAAGGTAAGTTGAAAAGTCGCCTTGAGTATTCTCAAATGAAACACTAACAGAATACAATATAGTTCCAAGGCCTGGCACGGAAGCTCCTCGACATGGCTCTTCCTCCCGGTGGAGGAGCCCCGGCACCCGCGCCAGCTGCCAAGCGTGTTCCTGCTCCCATCAATGTCCCGAAGACAAAGCCTAGCGCTGCCAAAAAGGCTTCCCCTTCGCCAAAATCTACAAAGCCAAATCTGGCTACGCGTGCTCTTGCGATCCTCGCTGAAGAAGTCGGACTTTCAGCTTCTGAGCTGACTGATGACCTTAACTTCGCTGATTACGGAGTTGACTCTCTGCTTTCACTGACCATTACTGGGAGATACCGTGAGGATATGGGAATCGACCTCGACAGCTCTGTCTTCGTGGATAATCCAACAGTGAAGGAATTCAAAAATCTCATGGCTCAAATGGGTCCTGCTGAAAGCAGTGATGGATCAAGCAGCGAAGGTGACATGTCCTCCGCCATATCGGAGAGTGACATTTCGTCACCAAACACCAGTGGTCTACCAACTCCTGCAAATGAAAAGTCGATGGGAGATGGACTGCAGCAGCAAAATGACAGCATGAGGCAGATTGCTGCAATTTTGGCCGCAGAGATCGGCGTTGATCCCGCAGAGCTCGATGGCGATGCAAACCTTGGTGAGATGGGTTTGGACTCATTGATGTCGCTCACAGTTCTCGGTAAGATCCGTGAAGATCTCGATCTTGACCTCCCAGGAGAGTTCTTTATTGAGAACCAGACACTCGATGATATCGAGACCACTCTGGATCTGAAGCCTAAGCCCGCTCCCGCGGAGCCAATCAGACTCCCCGAAGAAATCCGCGTTCCAGTCACCCCGGCAGTCGCTCCCAGCACTGCCCCCACGCACCCGCCGGCGACTTCGATCCTCCTGCAAGGAAACCCAAAGACAGCGACCCAGACCTTGTTCTTGTTCCCTGATGGCTCTGGCTCTGCTACCTCTTATGCTACCATCCCTGGAGTTTCTCCAGATGTGTGTGTCTACGGACTGAACTGCCCATACATGCGCACCCCCGAGAATCTCAAGTTCAGCCTGGATGAGCTCACAGCTCCTTACGTTGCTGAGATCCGGCGTCGACAGCCCACTGGCCCATACAACTTCGGTGGCTGGTCTGCCGGTGGCATCTGTGCCTACGACGCCGCGCGCCAATTGATCTTCGATGAAGGCGAGCGTGTCGAGCGCCTGCTCCTCCTGGACTCACCCTTCCCCATTGGACTGGAGAAGCTGCCTCCTCGTCTGTACAGCTTCTTCGACACGATCGGACTGTTTGGGGAGGGCAAGGCGCCTCCACCCAAATGGCTCCTCCCTCACTTCCTGGCTTTCATCGACTCCTTAGATGCGTACAAGGCGGTTCCATTCCCTTATGAAGACCCAAAGCTGGCCGAAAAACTCCCTAAGACCTTCATGGTCTGGGCTAAGGATGGTGTCTGCTCTAAGCCAGGTGATACCCGCCCTGCACCAGCTGCGGATGGTAGCGCAGACCCCCGTGAGATGCTCTGGTTGTTGAACAACCGCACTGACCTCGGTCCAAATGGTTGGGACACCCTTGTCGGGCCGAAGCATGTTGGAGGCATTACCGTTATGGAGGATGCCAATCATTTCACTATGACTCGTGGCGAGAAGGCCAGTGAGCTGGCTGCATTCATTGCTAACTCGATGGCCTCGGTATAAACGCATTGAATTTCGGCACTGCGACTTGTCTATTCCTACCACTTTTGGACGTGGGCTGGCTCTTTTCTCTTCTACTTTTCTATTCATCTTGTGTGCTGCTGTTCAGCACCAAGTTCTCTCTTTCCTTTAACTAATGTCTTATTATTTTAGTACATAATCTATAATTTTGCGTTTCTTTGCTACATTTGGGATGTATTTTAGTTACCCAATATGAAATCCAGATTGTCATTTCACATTTAAGAGGAGTTGATTTTATTTTTCAAAGGCAATAATTGGAAGACTAGAGAAAATCCAATACTGAACACCCCCTCTAACCTTGGAGGCTGGGAAGAGTTGCTGCTTACGAATCGAACAAAAAAACTAAGATATCTGTCATTGGAGCTGTGGAGAAAAGAACTACCACTAAAATCGAATGAAACTGACACTTGCTTGGAGATAACACAAGACACAGATAGCGTTGCATTCGAGACCCGCTATACTATCGCGAAACAAAAATCGCTCATGGGTAAATGGGAAAGCTGCAATGGAGGAAACGCCAGAAAGATGCAATGTCGTAATGAGCGGACGAAAGGAATAAATATCCAGCTAAAGTGACCGAAATGTTTCGCAAAGAGCAAATGCCCCGTCTGTGTATCGTGTCTAGACGTCATAGATTGGCCAGCGTGAAAAAAAAATGCGTGCCAAGAACATGATCAATGGCTGAAGATGTGGGAAGCACGGGGGAGATTGAGTAATGTGATCAGAAAGGCATCTCCGAACTATATCGTAGCGCACTGCCCCTTCCCCCAAGACCATTGCCGTTACCATTATGACCTACCCCGGGGCTGGTCGGACGGCTGCCGGCCCACTTGGGGCTTCGTGGTTGAGTGCTAGTCGAGCGAGTAGATGGTCGATTCTTCCGAATCTCACGAAGCTCATCTTCCTTCCTGCGTAGGAATTCGTCGCGCGTAGCGAGGATTAATTCTAGCTCTTCAATTCGGGCTAGATGACGAACTGATTCGTTCTTCATGTGTAGCTCAGAAAGTTGGACGGCATTGCTTTCGGCCTTGCGCTTTAATTTCTCGTTCTCGGTGGCCAAACGGCGGGTTTCTGTGCCAGACTGAGCGGCCGCTGTAGATGCAGTCTGATATTGCTCTCGAGTGTACTCGGCTTGGTTTTTCTCGAATTCAGCCTTGCGCTCAAGGTTCGAATTTTCCTTGGCCAGGCGGCGGATTTCCTCACGTGCGATCTCCAGTTCAGCAGAACTGCCGCCACCATCTTTGAGTGCTTGCCTGGCTTCGTCGAGCTCGCGCTTCAGCTCTGCCCGCTCTTCTTTCAAACTAGAGATGGTTTCTTTTTGTTTCTCGACGCGCTGTTCCAGAGACGGCTTGGTTTCAGTAACGCGATCACGCTCTTTGCGAGTTGCATGGAGTTCATTTGTCCGACTCTCGTAACGGTGTTGTAGAATACCTAGTGCCTTCTCCATTTCTTGGAATCGAGAATTTGCGCGAGCAAGCTCAGCCTGCAACTGGGCTTTCTCAGTTGCGTGAATGTGTTTCATCTGGATCAGATTCCTCTCCAGTGATTGCAAATCACGGTCCAATGTTTGACTGGGAGGCTTAGTTGACTCGGTCAACTGGCTGTTCTCTTGAGTACAGACCCGTGCGCGCTTTGACGCCTGTTCCTCGGGTTCGTCGTCCTGGTTCGAAACGTTAGTTGAATGCAGATACATCAACATGTGGTATACTTACCAGTGTGCGTTTCTGGGTCGGCTGCATCGCCTCGTCAGATGAAGAAGATTTGTCACACTCTAACTCCTCCAGGGACACAAGGTTCAAAGGCTCAATGATAGGCAATGGCCAACCAGCAACACTATCCAAGAGGTATCCAAGAATCTCTTCGGCGTCTTCATGTACGCCGAGAGCATCATCCTGAAGATCACCAACCTCATCGTGGAAGCGGGCAATGTAGTGCACAAGTAAACGCAATCGATCAGGCCCTGGTGACTCGGGCAAACAACGCTCAATATGCTCGCTTGTGTTGGCGACAAGAAACCAGATAACTGGAAGCAAGTTCCCGTTTCGGGCATAAGTCGTTCGGATGTGCTGTATGGACGGACTTTTGGGTCTAAAATACGAATCTAATGCAAAAATGGCAGATGGCGGCTTGTAAAGTTCACGGGCAGTCTCGCTGGAATGAATTCCAAAGCTGAGCGGCCCCTTGGCTAGAGAAACCTCCAAGGTGATGCCCATCTCTTCACGGGGTCTGGTGTATACAAAGCCCTTCCCTTGGAGATAACGCTCAAGAACTGCCTGTTTCTTCTCGTCTTGAACAGCAAGTATCAGATGGAGCTCGTGCGTACCTACAATCTCCATGAGATGGCCTAGCAGAAGGAACTTTGCACTAGAATATTCGGCCCAGGCTGCCTCTTTCGCAAGGTCGGGGTCGGGGTCTTTCAAATGGTCGGAGATGTTTAAGTCTGGATGGGTTGAAACATTGCTCAACCGTGCGATGACCTCCCGCATCTGTGAATGCAAAGCCTCTCGCTGTGCATAGAATGTAAGCAATATGGAACACATTCAAGAAAGATTCTCCACGAACCTCAGGCTCAGAAATTTGAGAATTTGACTGAAAGCTGTCGAAAAATTGGCGTATGTTTGTAGCTGCATCTGATAACACTCGCTCGTAGTCATCCTTCACACGAGAATCCATCGGAAGGGTGACGGCAAACTCAGACGGCCCAAGGTGGACTGACCCGGGCGCTACCTCATCCATGTCGTCGACGGTCAACGCGCTGGGGTGGATAGTTTGGAGTGATGGTTGAGTGATATGGCCTCCGTGGGCTAGTTCTGAGGGTGGTAGTAAAGGTTCAGAGTGACCATGGTGAACTGCAGTATGTGAATGGGAAAAGGAATCTGTGTCGTCTCTGACACTAAGCGGTGCAGTTGTTTCGGGGACAGACACAGGGATCGAAGCCTCTATATCCCCCACGGAAGATGGAGTTTCGACAGCGCTAGCTGTTTGCGATATCTCAGATTGATTTTCTTCCCCGAGTTGGGCCCAGGCGTTTCGTATCTTTTCCACGGGAGTGGGCCCTGGCAATTGACTGTATCGGTCCAAAGGGGTATCGGAGAAAGAAGGATCCGATGGCTTTGGCTCTTTATCTTCCATGATTTCGGCAGATGGTTCTTCTTCCACAAGATTAGAATACGAAAGCACTGATCGAGTTAAACCCTCAGCACTGAGCTCTTCTGGGTATTGTGACAATTGTTGAAGAACTGTCTCTGGGATTGAGCTCAGGTAAGTTGACTGGACGAACTCGCAGTCTGTTAAAATGTCAGCAAAATATCAAAATTGATGTGGCACATGAAACTACCTGTGATAGCAGAGCCACACGAGCCAAGAGACCGAGAAGTCAAATTGTTGTGAGATGGAGTATTATCAAGAGGGAAAGAGCCGAAGGGCGATAAACCAGCTCCTGAACCTGGTGGCTGAGCAGGCGTCTCGGCTATTTCGGTGGCCTTAGAGCTCAGTCCAAAGCCTGGTGTGTTCGGATGTGATAATTCAAAAATGCTCTTGATTTCTGTAGAGTACTGTCGATGCGATGAGCATCTATCAACCGAATTGGCGTTTGGGCCACAAGTTGGATCACGCTGCTGCGTATCAAACACGACGTCGTGGTCCAACTCACCTGGTTGCAGGTATTCGGGCGGAACAGATGTCTGGGAGATATATTCAAAAAACGCGGCGGTGGCCTGAAGGCGAGAGTTTGTGGGTACAGACTCTAGAAGCGGAGAACAATCGGAGAAAGACCGGGATGGAGAGGCGGTCCCGTAAAAGCAACCCGAGGCTTCAATGTACTGGGATTGAAGAGAGTCTACTATCTCAGACACGTCGTCTTGTCGTACAAATAGTGATGAGGACGCTCTTGAATAATTATCGGAATCAGTGTCGCTCTGTTCGGTCCCGTTGTCGAAGGGCGAGTGGTCCTCTGGGCCTATATTTGCTTCTGGTGATAAGGAAGAGACCTCGATGACACTAGGCGGTTTAGTGGTCCTCTCGCGTGTCAATCTTCGATTTAGCTCGCTTGATCGCCGGGCTTTCCGCCTGTTCCAGACTTGTATAGCAAGCTCACTCGCGTTCTCTTTGGGTTCCTAGGCAAGCAAGTGAAACGCAATTGTTAGTCCAAGTTCGAGAAGCATTTCTTTGATGCCTTTATGTCCAATGATACCACATGGACTCACCCAAGTTGGATCGTAAGGACCCTCCCAATCAATAAGATACTCGGTGTCTGTTTCACGGAGGATACACTTTATAGGCCACTCCTGGTCGTCCGAATCACTACCGTCGCTGCCTTCACTGCTATCGCTAATAATCACAGTTGCAGCTGTAGGCCGGTCAGCATTTTTTCTGTGGTGACTATCAAGTTTCGGCTGACGCTGCTCTCGAAACATCATGTGCGGGCAAATGTCGGGGAGATGTTGGATAACATAACGGGGGGTGAAACGAGAGTGTAGGTTCAATACTCAAGAAAAGCTCATATGAGCTGCATTGATCCATGACACATACAATTTTTGATCCTGGGCAACATCTAACACTTCCCCAAAACAAAGCGACGGTATATGAAAGAGGGTAAATGTACGGCGCGACGGACGGACGGATAGTGAACCCGCTTCACGTGATAACGCTTATCAGCGGTAGATCTACAATATTTGGGAATAGCGACATGTGGTCAACGGGTATAGGCATATGTCTAAATGATAATTCAAATATGCAAAATTGTTGTGTTTCTATTTGATCTAGAGCCATCGATGATGTTGTATGTACAGGTTGAAATATGAAATTGTACCATAATAATCACTGATTATCTTGTTGCATCTTCCATTCTTCAAAGCTGAAACCAAGCTCTGCTAGATTCTTGATCTCGCCCCGCTCTTCACCTTGTTGCACAAAAGCACGCTTGATATCTGGAAAATGAGCCCGCATCCATCTTTCCCGCTCACCCCACCGAGTACCAAGTTTGCCTTGTCCATTGTTAGACAGTCCAGGTCGTGGGTTGGCCTTTTCCGCCCAGTCGTAGAGGAAATTGAGGTAATCAGCATCCATAGGAAATGGAAGCAGGTGGAACCCCTTTCCATCTCCTTTGGCTTCAATTTCGGAAGCCTCCCATGCCTTCATCTCATCTTTTGGTGGTAGTGTAAGCCGTCCGGACCACACACGAGAGAAGACAGCAGCGTGGTTCTCAGCCATAGGGAATGGAATAACCCGCTGCGAAAGAACTGGGAAGACGAGAGTGGGGTGCTCTATATAAAATAATTGCTGGTAGACATTCATTGTTCGCCATCCATGGGTCACAGCCGGTGGATTGAGTGAAGACAGGAAAGGATATGAATAGAAATAGCCGGTACAGAAAACGATAGCGTCGATATGTTCTTCAATCCGACCATCCGCAAATTTTATGCCTCTGTCATAGGCCGTCGGAGGGAGAAACTCTACTATTTCTGGGCATATGATTTTGTCGCCATTTGAGGGTCCGGCCAGGTAGGATTCAGATTGTTGGGAGACCAACACTTTGCCCTGGCTCACTTCGTTTATCTGGGAACCAATATCAAGCCCCGAAGCAGAACTTCCTACCACAACCACTTTCTTTCCTTGGAAAGGTTCTGGAGAGTTGTAAAACTTGGAATGAGAGATAAAGCCTGGGTGTGATGCATCCCAGGCTTGTATTCCAGAGATATCTGGTACATAGGGGACCGTGAAGTGACCACTTGCAACCACCACAGCATCATAAGTGTGGTTTGTATCGATGCCAGTTCGAAGACTCCTTGCTGTTAGACTCCAGGTGTTGAGAGTTTCATCCTTGAGCTTCACATCCAAAATTTGCGTCTCAAATTGAATCAGGCCTTTGATTTCTTCGGCATATTCTTCGAGGTATTGTTTCACTGTCCAGTGTTTGGGGAAGAGCTGGGCTTCCAATGGGAAAGCCCTGTCCGAATAACGCATTAACTCCTTAGGAATATTGGTTTCCAGTCGGTCGTATAGCGGAGACACGAATGTTGCCTCACACCTTTCAGTACGATCAATCCATACTGGTTTCTCGACCGGCTCATGAGGGGTTAAATGTGGGACAGGTGTCGACATGCCTTTTTTAGAGGAACTTGGACTGTGGTTCCATACTCCTCCCACGGAGCTTCTTTGCTCAAAGACTTCAATTTGATCAAAACATTTCTCGGCGAGCAAGTATCTGAGTCGGTTAGCATGCCGTGTTGGGGTGGTGTGACTATGTAACAACCCCGCTTACTTGACTGCAGCAAGGCCAGATGGCCCCGCGCCAATGACAGCTACTCGACGAATAGGATTTGTGATTGTCATGCTTTCAATGGCCTTGGAAGCCTCTTGAGGGTAACTGGTAACTTATGTAGCTAAAAATGCAAGTTGGATTGCGAGATATAAGTGACCTTGGAGGATGCCAAGCGCTTTCACCATAGTGGAGCTATATGGCACCTAGCTGTCTCAAATAATATAACTGAAAAGTCTTAATGTAAACAATATACAAAGATATTTCTATTCACATTCAAAAGTATGTAAATTTTCTATAAAATCGATCAATCAGCAAGTTTCATCGGACATTGAAAATCCAATGAAGGGGGTAATATTGGTTTTGATAATACGTCAATTACAGTGACTGGACATATGTTCTTGCACCCCTATAGCCCCACCTATCTCACCGCCACTGGATATTTATACCGCCTACCTAGAACGCGCAGTATAGAACACGCTAAAATAGTACGCGAATCTGCATTTTTGTCAAAAATCTAGGATTAATCTCTTTAAAACTACCCCTTTTTACTTCTTATACCCCCTCTCACTATGGTGGCACGGTCTAAAGATCTTACACCTGCTATACGTGAGCGTATATGCGAGCTCCATTCCATTGGATGGGGGTATAAGCGTATTCATACCCGCTATCCTGCTATCCCTCTCTCTACAATTCGATACACCGTGAAAAAGGAGAGCGAGCGACGAGAAGGCGTGTCGAAACCACGATCTGGAAGGCCAAAAAAGCTTACTGAGGCCGATAAAGACCGTCTCTTAAACGCTGAGAATATGCGTAAGTGGCGATGTAGCTGGCGTCCTTTTCTAAAGGAGGAACACGCGCTAAAACGCCTTCAGTGGGCACACCGCTACCGCCACTTTACGCCTAACGATTGGGCCCGGGTCTTTTGGTCTGATGAGTGTACTGTTGAGCGTGGTATTGGTGTCCGTCGAGAATGGACTTTTATCCGTCCGAAAGACCAGCCGAGAGAGGGACAATGTCAAGGATTACCACACCGAGGGAAGCAAGTAAAGCAGATGTTCTGGGCTGCATTTTCTGGCGCTATACGGCGTACGGGGCTTATCCCGCTCTTTGGAGACCCTAATGCTGAGCGTACTGGCGTCACTAGCTTGGTTATTGAAGATTTATACCGCCGGATCTTACCTATCTTGGTTATAAATCAGGATAGCATTTTTCAGCATGATAATGCTCCGACACATACCGCGTACGTAGTACGGGATGCTTTAGCTGAGATGCAAATTGAGGTTATGGAATGGCCTCCTCATTCGCCTGATTTAAATCCAATTGAGAACCTCTGGGCGTTACTAAAAGCTAAGATCTACGAGCTTCGACCTGATCTCTTACATATGGGGAATAATGACACGACAAAGGAAATACTGGTGGCGACAGCGCAGCAGGCATGGGACGAATTAGAGCTACGCCACTTAAAGCATCTCTCTGAGACGATGCCGCACCGTGTAGAAGCTATTATTGAGAGCCAGGGGTGGTATACGCCGTACTAGCTTCCATAGTATGAATTCATTGAGGTTTTGACCGGCAGTATATTATGTAATCAAGGGGGTGTGGGGCCTGGGGGTGTAAGAACTTATGTCCACTGACTGTACGCCCTCTGTTCTCCTGTTATTACCGTAGCATTACCCGACTGAGCTGCAGCTAGTCACGTCTTTGTTGCACCAAATATTTCCTGTACATCTCCTTTCAGCCCTCCGGTGTTCTTTACTCGCATGTCTTAAATTTTCATCTTATCTCATCCTATTACTCCAGTTTGACATGTGGACAGCTTGACAAAACAACAGTCGGGCGTGGGAAAACTGGCGCAATGAATGCGATCGAATCTCCCAAACAGTCTCCCGCGCCGAATGCGCTGGCGCATTTGACCAGGGTTCCGATAGCTCGGCTTTCTCCCGACCTTGCGCAATTAGCTCAATGCTCCTTTCTTGCCACTGTAGCACTAGTATGGCCATACTCATCTTCGACCAAGTCTGTCAGCCTTCTGTTAGCAGAGCCGGATTTCCGCCTGAGGGGCGCCAAAGGACAAATCAAGGTCACATTTCATGGAAACCTCGCAGAAAAGGTCGCGGAATCACATATCGGAATCGGAGATACAGTTTTTCTGGCCTTGAAAGACACCAAGTTTGTTAGCAATGAAAGCACCCAGCAAACCCCGGGAAGGTCTGTCGCGTGGGATGCGCACTATGAGAATGGCGGGTCTCTCGAGGTACGTTACTCTTAAAATCGATCTGTCGCTTATAGATATTAACTCCCCCCATCCCCATCTAGATCTACCGATCTTCCCAGTCCCCGTTGATGATATCGGTTGAGCCGCAAGTGTCAGCACCGCATGAACCCGAACTCGCACCGCCTACAACTCCTAATGGGAAGTTGATCAATCCCGAACTCGACCTGCCTTCTAGTGCACGCCCCTGGGGATCACCGGTATTCCTCAAGTCTACTCGAACCTCAGTCGGAGGAACAATCCGTTCGGCCTTCGATCCTTTTGTAGAAGAAGATGGATTTGTGCCAGGGAAAGGAAGAAAAAAGCCAAGGTACAGCTTGCACAGGGAAGATTGGCGTGTCATCAATGAACCAGAAAGCCCCCATGAGCAGGAAGAGCCCGTGGATTGGGAACTGGCTTTGAATCAATCTATCGACCAAGAGCTCGAGGCAGATTCGGCGAGTGAGCCTTCAGATGAACCAATTACGGATGCTGCCCAAGCTCCAACATACACAGAGGATGCATCACAAGAGCCGCTTCCACTATTTTCAAAGCCTTCCCTTGAATTGACCGGGAGTATCCTTGAAAGACGTGCCGGCCAGTCAACTGTTTTGTCCCATGAACAAGTTGATAATCATGGAACACTTCATCTGCCAACGGATACACCGCAGATTCGACCCATCCCTTCTCCTGGGCTCCCGGCCCCTTCGCCGCTCATATCTAATCATTCTGGCTCCGCTGGCTATTTCCTGCCATGGACCGCACCCACGCAGCCTGGAGACATTGAATCTGTTCCTGCGGAAGCGGAGATCACAGCAACGCTCACAAAATCCTCCATCGAGACTCATGATGCCGACGCCATCGATCCCATTCTAACAGAGACAGCGGAGCCAGTTGATCCTGATATTGAATTCATCCAGCAGGAACATGTCCTGGATGCTGGCTTCGTCTCCCGCGATGATTCGACATCAGTTCCAGGCTCAGAAGGTTTACTAGAAGAAGGGGAAGTTGAAATAATGGACTCCCCCAATGTCGACGCTGAACCAGCTGCTGCTCAGGCTGATACTAGTACCGAAAATCCCGCCGACGAAGCCCAAGCAGATGATAAAACAGACGATGAACGTCTTATTGATGTCAATTACCTATGGCGCGATGATTCAGCATCATCTTCACGCTCGGAAGAGGACTCGGAAGATGAATCACTCGAATCCTCACAAGCGATCGATAGATCAGATAATCCTCAAGCTGATCCTGGCATTGAAACTGCCAACGACAATGTGGGATCTCCTCAACATCCTGGTGGATCTCATGATGAGAAACCGACTGAGCCAGCGACTCAGTCGGTGAATTATCCCCAACCTGCCTCCGCCGTTGATCAGGATGCGATCGATGCCCTCGGAAGAATGATAGCCGTTCGAGAGGAGGAACTTGAAAGGAAGAGAGATGTGGACGGGGAAAGACAACGCGAAGATCATCTCGACGGTTCATCTCTGGCTAAAGGGGATTTCGATCGATCACCTGACCAAGAATACAGTGAAGAAAAGGATGAAGTATTTTATGCGGAGTCAGTGGAAAATTACGATTCACAAAATGAATATGAAGAGGACGATGACGATGATATCCATTTTGATGCTCATCTGGAATCACGATTGGACGAAGGTGACTCCAGCGATGAATCCAGTGATGAAATGTCTGAACAGGGACAACAGCATCTGCCTTCGCAGACGGGAAAGCATGAATTAATCGTGTTGGACAGTGACAGTGATGATGAGCCTGCCTCCAATCATCCGGAAGCCTCAGCTTCCCGGTCAGCAGAACTTGATGATCGCTCATACCGCTTTGAATCTGGGCATCCGGCTGTCCTTCCAGCTACAGCAGACCTTACAACGAGTGTACAGGAATATCCAGAGGCATGGTATGTCGATGGAGAGGGTGGCTATCATGAAGCTATGGAAGAATATTCCGACGTTGATGAGGGCGAGGAGAGGGAAGAAAGTGAAGAGCGCGAATACAATCAACAAGATGACCGAGTTCACGAGAGTGATATGGATGATGACGACTCAACCCAAGACCACTATGAAACGGACTATCCATCTGAAATGGCATCACCCAACCCTGATGAGGACGAGGATAAAGAAATGGAAGATGCGGAGCCCATCAAAGAAGCTGACAACGACGAATATTATGCTACGACCACGGTTGGCGCCAAGGTGGAAGTGGTCGTTGATCCAAATTTGCTTCCTGGATCTCACCATCAATGTCCCTCGTCGGAAATGACATCACCCAACCCTGAGCAGGACGAAAATGCAGAAATGGATGGTCCGGAGCTCATCGAAAAAACCGAAAACAACGAGTCTTATGCTGCGGCCAAACTTGGCGCACAAATAGAAGTGGCAGTTGATCGAGACGCTGACGAGGAGGAACCAAGCCATGTTGATCCAAATTTGCTTGATATGTCTGAAACTTATCATCAAGGCCCATCCTTGGAAATGGAAAGCCATGCTGAGCAGTCTATCAGCGGTATTCCTTCATCCCCTGGAAATGTTGTGGCCGATTCTCTGTCAACACATGAACCGACCGTCGAAGGACCTGAGCCCCTTGCCGGTCGAGTCTCGCCGTCGGTTATATCTCCATTTGAGCGACAGCTCCTAACCCCAGACCCCACCCAGGAAAAAGCATCTGCACGTGAACTGGGTTATGATATTAAACCTGAAATTTCATCCACGATCGAAAATGAACCTCCTACTAGTCTGGATGGAATGTCGCAGCCTGCGGGCTCCCCGGAGTCGGAGCAAGATGATGACATCGGTGCAGAACTCATAAAAGACACCCAACAAGAGACCCACGTTGACGGACATGACGATGCCATGGCTCCTTCGGAACTCGCCGAAGCCGCGGAACCCCCAGCAACGCCCGAACCCTGTCGTTCTGTGGAGGTTGTTATCAGCACCGAATCCCCAAAAACACCGGCAGTTCCCGTTGCACAGCCCGCAGTTCCCGACCGTAATGCCTGTGGACTACGTAGCAAGCTTTCCTACTTTGCCCCGCTTGCTACACTCATCGATCATTACGATACTTTGGTCGATACCATCTCAATCGTGCACGAGGCTTCGCCAATAACCCGAGCCAAATCCAGTTCGAAAGACTGGTTCGTGACTATTCAACTTACCGATCCCTCCATGGCTGGCACGACTCTTCGTGCTCAGATTTTCCGACGCTACAAGGCCTCGATGCCGTCATTGGTTGAAGGTACCGCCATACTCTTACGCGACTTCAAGGTCCGAAGCCTCGATCACACCGTGATGCTTGTCAGTGTGGATTCCAGCGCGTGGGCCGTATTCGACGGATCCGGCCCTGATGCCGAGACGAACGGACCCCCTGTCGAATATGACTCGCAGGAACGTGCCTACGCGTCTGGCTTACGTCGGTGGTATGAGGAAGCTGGCTCGGATAGGGTCGCAGACCGTATGCTCCAGGAAGCTATTGCAAGGGACAGTGAGGAACGCGATGTGACACCAAGCAGTCAAGCACCAAGCGAGTCAGGGAGCCCGGATTCCAGGCGAGGTTCCCAGCGTAAGCGCAAAAGCAATCGCCGAGTCACTATCCATGAGCTGCGGGATGGCACTCGTTATACCGAGGTTGGGTCCCCAAACAGTGGAAACAGCAGTGTTCACGAGTTACGCGATGGTACGTTGTATGCCAATGTTTGAAATGGTTATGTTGATATCTTGATGCTTGACGTGACATTTCTGTCGCAATTCACATGTACCTACGGAGTAAATCAAAATAATTCACATGAACAAATCAACTTTATTTTTAGTGTATTCAAGTGACTACCTACACATAGCTAGTTACCTATATGATGAAAGAGGATGTGATTAAACATCCACGTATCCCGTAGGATCTTGTCAAATGGCTTTGATGTTCTCCCGCGCCTCCGCAGTTTGCCAATCGGGCAAAACAACAATCTTATATCATGCGCGATACATAAAGGACAAAAAAAGGCTATGGGGGAGTCGAGCCCCCGGTCTTCGTATTCCTATATGTTTACAAGCACGGCGCGCTAACCACTGCCCTACTGGAATTTTGATGTAGCCGTAGTTCTCTCGTTTTTCTAGGACAACTCTACACCTCCGAAGTACACTAGCTATATATGCATTCGCGTGCACGTATTTCTTCCTAGCATGGCCTAGAAGGATTCGTTGTTCTCTGTGTAGTTTTAATCTAGCCATACATCACATCCGCTCTCTACGTAAAACTACCCTGGCAGAACCATTTTGCCCTCACTTTGGTATAACGTCACACTATCAGTCTCCGACACTTCATCCCTCGGTGGCTTCTCATCTTGGTCATTTTTATACAGAGATAAGAGTGGTATCGTATCATTCTTCCATGTGGGAATTGTAGCTTTGCCGGTCTTCCAAATGGCGCCTGATAATGTGACAAAGCCCAGTAGCCACACTAGTACCGGAAGAATGATCCATTGCCAGTGGATGGAAACATGTGTCATGCTCGTCATTGCCTGGCCGGTCGTACTAGCGAGGTTAAAAGAAGACGGCGTGTCACGAATGGTATTTGACATTGCTCCAGCCACGTTAGCCATAGCACAGTATCGCTGTAAACGTTCGTTTATATACCAGAAAATCTTTGTTTTTCTCAACGCCCATATTCGCCCATGAAGAGACTTTCGCGTGCCCACACGATTGCAAATATTCACTACGAGTAGAAGCTGTCTTCCAATATATAGTGAACGTCTAAATTCATCGATGGTATATATGGTGGCTTGGCACAATCATCAGAAGAAGCAAGATTCACATCTTAGACTGCTTCTCTGCCGTAAAATACTCTGCGCTCACGGCAGCCTTAATCAACTGATTGGCAATGGCCGTAGGAGGGGGCAATCGCAAGCCACCCTTGTATTCCGGACCAGCCTGAGCGCTCAAGTCACTTGTACCAATGCGTAGCGCCTCCTCCACCTCCTCAATCTCAAACCACCGCGCCTCCTCCAACTCAGGATCGTGCTGTAAAGAGATGGTCTCGTGAGCGGGGTCACTGACCTGGGCAATAGCACCAATCATCAAATTAGCCGGGTACGGCCAAGGCTGCGAGGAGTGGATAACAACGCGGGACAAAGTGACACCTGATTCCTCCCACACCTCCCTCCGGACAGCATCCTCAATTGACTCGGCTGGCTCAATAAATCCAGCCAAGGTTGAGTACCACCCTGGCGGGAATCGCTTGGAGCGCCCGAGCAGGATCCGCTTGCCATCGGCGGAGACCACAGCCACGATGATAGTCGGATCAGTACGGGGGAAGCAAAGGTTTGACAACGTAGTACGGGTATTGCATTCCGGACGCTCTTCCGTCTTGGCCTCGGTTGCTCGTGCAACATCTGTCGGCGGGCAAGCACGCTTGGTTCCTGCATTCACCGCCAAAGTACGGTGGCCGCATGTCCCACAGAAGATGTTGCGAGTGTTCCAGTCCATCAACGCACGTGCCTGTGCGTAGATAGCAGCTATCCCAAATTTATTAGTTCGGCTTTTTCGAAGTATACATTACTATCGCCTCATACCTTCATCTGCGGAGAAGGACATGACAACTCGTGCTTGGAAGAAAGACAGTCCCTTCTCCTCCATGGCACTGATCACATCCTTCGCTGCAACCTGCTGCTCTTCAGAGCCCTTGGGGGTCACATCGACTGCAAAATACGGCGTGCCAGAGTAGATCTTCCATGCCATCCCCCCTTCTTTGCGACTCTCGTCTAGTCCGAGGAATATAAGGGTCGGGTGTGACTTGCGCGAATCATAGCTTTTGATCATATCTTCCTCGGAAGTATCAAACATATCCTGGGGCACAAGCTTGCGCACTTCATCATACTTGGCATAGTGCAGTTGTGCCGGCGACGAAGTCAAGGGTGCTAGGTTGTTCAACAAAACAAACCGGGCCGAAGGGTGTTTCAGGGCCGTAGACAGGAACGGGTGGTCGGAGCGCAAGAACGATAGACGGTTGATTGGAGAGCCTGCAAGTTCTTTAGCTCTACTTCTCCTCATATATTAAAGTACAAAATCATCCTTACTGGAGAAGTAATTGACTGTCTCTTTGCCGAAGTGTCGGGACAACATGGAATCCGCGAGCATATGAGCCGGGGTGGGGATTTGAGGGGTTGTGCTCATTATTTAAGGGCTAAGTTGCCAGTAATGAATGTGTAATATGATAATTATACCAACAAGAAAGAGATCGGTCAATAATGAGTCTGTGTCTATATAATATGTATTAACTAAGAAGAACGTGGAATCCCCTGGTGGGCGCCCAGGAATCGCATTAATCAGCGGCTAGCGGCCCACCTCGGCACCACGTGTACAAACGGATTACACGTTTTTGCTCGGAGTTAAGCCGAGAATACCAATAATAGATTATATTACAGTAACTTACCGTCATTTTATTACCAGCGAAGCGGGGGAACCTGAGCTCCCCACACACGTGACCACATTCTTTTGACTCTTATCGCCGACGAGCCTCTGTGCGAAACACACGATACGGACATCTCAGTCATATTCGGCATCATGGGGCACCTGGTCACTCTAGCAACATGGTAAGGCTGACCTACCTATTATCCGGATACTAGAAAGCCCTCCGCTAACTTGTTCTAGCTCTTTGAACCAGTGGGCTCTCGACTTTGAGGGCAACGCGGAGCGTATCATTGAGAGCATTAGGCAAGCTAAGGCTGCCGGTGCCACTTTGCGCGTTGGACCGGAGCTTGAGATTACCGGCTATGGAGTCCTGGATGGTTTCCTAGAGGGTGACACCTTTTTGCACTCATGGGAAATGCTTGCCCGCATCATCGACCACCCGGATTGCCAGGATATTGTGGTTGATGTCGGATTGCCGGTTCGCCATCGCAATGTGCGTTACAACTGTCGGTGGGTATTTCCGATGCAACTAGTATCGCATTAGCTGACATGCACTCTTAGTGTGATTTTCTATAACCGGAAGATCGTCCTGATTAGGCCGAAGATGTGGCTTGCCAATGGTTCGTTCAATTGCTCTCTATACTTATAAGAATAGTTGCTAATATCAGATTTTATTCTAGATGGTAACTATCGCGAGCACCGACACTTTACACCTTGGCAGCGTCCACAAGAGGTGGAAGACTACTATCTGGAATCGATTGTCGGCAAGATTACTGGCCAGTACAAGGTTCCATTCGGTGATGCCGTTATCAGCACGAGAGATACATGTCTGGGTCTTGAGACGTGTGAGGAGCTGTTTACCCCTAATGGGTATGTGGTGAACTCTCTATGTGGCTCTGGATGCTAACAATCGACTTTAGCCCTCACGTTCCATATGGCCTAGCTGGTAAGTTTCAAAGTTCAAACGACCGCACTCATTGTCTAATTCGAATCAGGTGTTGAGATTATCTCCAATTCTTCGGGCAGCCACCACGAACTGAAGAAGCTTGACACTCGTATCAATTTGATCACCCAAGCTACCAAACTGGTAAGTGGAAAACAATGCTACAATAGTGTAGCACCTTTCTTACACCTAACAGAGCGGCGGAATCTATCTTTATGCCAATCAGCAAGGCTGCGATGGTGATCGTCTGTACTATGACGGATGTGCTATGATCGTCGTCAACGGCGACATCGTGGCCCAAGGCTCACAGTTCTCCTTGAATGACGTGGAAGTTGTCACTGCAACGGTCGACATCGAAGAAGTCCGCACCTACCGGTGCAGCGCAAGCCGTGGAATGCAAGCGAGCAAGCAGTCGCCCTATGTCCGCCTTGATCTTGACATCAGACTTTCTCGCCGGGATGAAGACGCCGAGCCCAGCCTCGCGACCTCCCAGCCTATCAAGCCACGGTACCATTCTCCCGAGGAGGAGATTGCTCTGGGGCCTGCCTGCTGGCTATGGGATTACCTTCGGAGATGTGGAGCCGCCGGTTTCTTCCTTCCTCTGAGCGGTGGTATTGACAGCTGTGCCACTGCAACCATTGTGCACTCCATGTGTCGCGAAGTGCTCAAAGCAGTAAGGGAAGGAAACGAGCAGGTCATCATGGATGTCCGCCGGCTGTGTGCGAAGCCAGCAGATTCAGACTGGCTTCCTACCACCACACAGGAAATTTGCAAGTAAGTCTTCCAAGTGTTGAGCGTCTGTCAGACCAAATTCCTTTCTATCGTCGTAGTGTGGGGGAATATTGACTAAATTTGCTAGATCTATCTTCCATACCAGCTACATGGGCACACAAAACTCAGGCCGGGAGACACGAGACAGAGCGACTAGGCTGGCCAATGATATTGGGTCTTACCACATTGACTTCAACTTCGATACTGTGGTCACTTCTATCATGAATCTCTTCACTGTTATCACCAACTTCCAGCCTCGTTTCAAGATGCACGGTGGATCTCCCGCGGAGAATGTCGCGCTTCAGAATGTGCAGGCTCGGATGAGAATGGTTCTCTCATACCTGTTTGCCTCGTTACTGCCGACTGTGCGTCAACGCCCTGGTGGTGGCGGCTTGCTTGTTCTCGCGTCATCTAACGTCGATGGTAAGGCTATCACACACGAACATCGCACCTTGTTGAGCATATTCACTAACCGTTGATACAGAATGGTACGCTAATTAAATACACTAATTAACTTCTTGTAACTGACTGACCGTATTTAGTTTGCGAGGCTATCTCACCAAGTACGATGCCAGTTCCGCCGATGTAAGCATCAGTTTCCCCAAGCCCAAGAACCATTATGTTCCAGGCTAACACAAGCAACCAGCTCAACCCCATCGGCTCCATAAGCAAAGTCGACCTTAAGAAATTCATTTCCTGGTCCGGCCGAAGCTTCGGCCTCCCGATTCTCGAAGAATTCATCCACGCAACACCCACCGCCGAGCTGGAACCCATCACCCACGACTACGTTCAATCCGACGAAGCCGACATGGGCGTTACATACGCGCAGCTGGGCGTTTTCGGGTACTTGAGAAAGGTCTCCAAGTTAGGCCCGTACTCTATGTACGAGAAGCTGCTCCACCTGTGGGGCAACGAGTACAGCCCGCGCGAGATTTACGAGAAGACCCGCCACTTCTTCTACTATTACTCTATCAACAGACACAAGATGACCGTTCTTACGCCTAGCTACCATGCTGAGCAGTACTCGCCCGAAGACAATCGCCATGATCTAAGGCAGTTCCTTTGTATGTTTTCTCATTCCTGGGCTTGTGGGTTGCGTGCTAACCTGATTGTGTAGACCCACCGTTTACTTGGGCATACAAGAAGATGGAAGATAACGTTAAGTACTGGGAATCCAAGGGATGGACTACTGGCAAGGGAGGGAAGAAGAGTGTCAAGGCTGATTAGGCGTAGGTTGTCTAGGTTTTGGAATTTTCAAGATGTCTATGTCTTGCTTTATATTAAAGTCTCTATGGCAATTAAGATTGGGTAATTTGAGAATTACAGGCTATTTTCTATAACATCAAACTAGCTGGGATTTAAATTTCCATGCGGCAGGGGAAAAGGCAATACATAATTGAATGTACACATAGCCGAGCATGAAACCAGGTTTGGAAGCAAATGGTAAAGAGACCATTGAAAGGATTTCTAAGACCGCATAAGCGGCCGTTTATATAGAAACATAAAACTTCCCTATACTTCGGAGGTTGAACTATGGTTCTTGGCCTTAAGCTGCAGTGGGGCTCTAACCTTGGAATGACGCCAGCGGCTCAACGCAATTGTGTTTGTATAGAGTACATATACAGTATATTTGTTAGGCAGTTTTCTTCAATTAAATCAGAATGAAGAAAAAGTAGAGAGTGTCATATATTATACATTCATACAGAGGAATAGGGAACATGAACAATGTCACATTGAAAAAAACAAGGCAAAACCAAAAATACATTGGGGATCACGTGGTGTTGAGTGGGGCTCCCCAACATGTATTCAACTCTGCATTCAACTCTCTTCACTTTTCCAACCTACCAAGGTAGTATTGCTATTCTTTGATCTTATCATCATGGGCAACGAAAATGTCAACTGCAAGGATATTTCAACCCAGAAGGACTGGTTTGACGATGAGAGCAACCCGTTCGTCGCCTTCCGGCGCTACGCCGACGAGCAGGTCTCCACCATGCTTCAATCTATCACGGGCCTCCCTTCAATGCTGACACAGCCTCACAACGGCCACTGGGATATATTTGTGGATAATCACGGCTATGACAATCGGTTGACTCGTCAAAGAACTGGTGATAATACGAACAGCTATCCAGACCGCGACAGTGGAAGTGGTTATCTGGGAGATGGAGATGATCCACGCAATGGAAATCTCTCACCACGCTGGCTTGAGAAAGGTGAATCATCTCACTCTCAATCCCAGAGAAAGTCATGTAATGGATCATCTGACCTCTTTGGCCTCGATTCCATCTTCGACCGTTTCTGGCTTGAGGACCGCTTCTTCCCCTTTGCATCGCAACTCCTACACTCCGGCCACAACCTTCTCGTCCGAGATATGTTTGAGGACACTGACTCACCAACCTGGCCGATCGCGTATATCATGTTCAGCCCGTATTCGCCTCTCCATCTAGAACAACAATCACATTACCAAGCACACCGTGAAAAGGGTGTTTTCTCATCTATCATGCCATCTTTACATATTAACCGCGACCGTGATCCTTCGGAACCACAGTGGCGGGAAGCCTTCGAGGATTTACTTCGACTCGAGAACGATAAGCCGATGCTCGATCGCAATGCCTCCGCCACGAGATCTGAGGCCGGAAAGGATTGGATACAAGGGCTTGTGAAAAGAGGCAGCTTGGGAGATAAGTGGAAGTATGTGAACGGCGGAGAGGGCCAACCTTGGTCGGGCATCACATTCTCCGGTGCAGGCCCAGAGCAGAACCAGTCTCGCTCTTGGTCCTTACCCGAGAAAGAAAAAGAACCCGCAGATACGGAGGCTATTAGCGAGCTGGATCTATATGAACGCTTCTTGCACGATATCGAAAACCGCGAACGTGAATTCTTCCGCGGTGCCTCTGAAAGCCCTCTTCTGCGTCTCCTCCTCGAGGAGCGACGACAGCAACAGGAAGAACTTGAAAAATACAGACGCAGTCCTCAAAATCTCGATGAGCACAACCGTGATGATAATGAGAATTGGATCGATCTTGTGTCTGGCGGAAACAAAAAATCAGTTCCTGAAACAGTCAACGATTCGTCGATCGAGATCGAGACCAAGCCAACTGAAGTTGTCTCGGAAGCGCAGCCTCGTATCATTTCCACTATGACTCGAACGGAACGTGTGCGGCTTCCCGATGGCTCGGTTGAGAGCAAGATTGTGAACACGAAGCGTTTCGCAGATGGCCGAGAGGAAAGTGACGAGTCTGTTGAGGTGTCTCATCCCCAGGAAGGTTACAAGCCTGAGTCCGATACATCAAAGAACGGTTGGTTCTGGAAAGACTAGGACTTGATACAATATCTACTATGAACAATCTCCTCCAGCTATGACCTTTAATATGACCCCTTTTATGTATATTTATGATTTGCAAGTTCCACTGTTTTTCCGGATATCATTCTCTTTTTCTGTTTGCTTCCCTGGCTCTGTACACATTCATGTATTGCCTTTTCCCTGCCGCGTGGAAAAGTAAATCCTAGCTAGTGTGCTTATAACCATGAACAAGAATGGTTGTTATTAAGTCATTTTGGGCTATATATATGTAGAAGAATAAGAATTAGCTCCAAATATACATCAATACGAGCGGTGAAAACGGCTTAGAACATGGAAAACGACTGCTCCACGCATAACATTCTGGGAAATGTTGCAATGAAAACATAACAAATATCCTGAAGACAGCATATTATCCATCTCACATATGCGCCTGCTGAGGCTCCCAAGCTTCATCAAATCCAGTAGAACGGACCCACATCGGTCGGTCTCCCTCCTCAACAGTAGAGTCAACAGCTATCGAGCAGTCAGTAAGGTGTCAAATGTGCAGGTGCAATAAATGGCAATTCTTGCTGCTTACCTATGTTCCCAATCTTAAGCCACATACTCCCCTTGATCGGCATCTCAGGATGTTTACTCTCATATGCCTGACAGACATTCTGACCATGCGCCAAAGCCCGTGCAAGCTTAGCTAGATGTCCATCATCACCAGGATGGGCGATACTTCGCGCGAAAATCTGTGACCAGTCTTCCTTCACGGGATAATTGACCACCTCATCCAGCAGAAGATCGGGCGTTCCACGTGAAATATACATCAGGAGATCGATGCGTCCCTTCCATTCCAGCATGCGCAGCTTGGATTTCTGGTCCAGGAATGGGAGGTTGAGGATCTTAGAAAAGAAGATGGATGAATTGAGGCAATGGATGAAGAAGAAATCAATTCTCATTTCTCTGGTCGGACGCTGGGCGGCACTGGTATAGTAGGCTGAGATGAATTTAGCGATGGTTCCTCACTCACGAACACCAGAATATTTCCAAAAACTTACCGACTGTATTGATCATATCCGCCAACCGCTCCTCTGCCTGGTCCTCAGACACCGTAAATTGAGAAGCATACTTGAGCATCTGCTCTGGTGCTCTCTGGAGCACTCCATCCTTGATCTTGTTACTGTCAGACCACTTAACACTCTCAATAAGAGTCTTATCCGCGCGCATCTCATTCAAGAGCTGGAGCAGCGACTTCTGTCCCGGCTTTCCGATACCACCGGCCATTTTCTCGGCGGGTAAGAAGAACGCACGACCAAGCCAGTCATCGTGCACAGCTGCCTGTGCAAGACCTTGAGCCACAATGGCAGGTTGGTTGAATTCTATACCGAAACTGAGGTGGATGAGCGGATGGATGAGGCCTGGATATATTAGCCCGGAACATGCAATATCAATATCAAGATGACCCATAACTAGAAGAAAACACTTACCGCCAAACAGGCGACACATCATACTCTCCGCTCGCTCATCCCCGGCGAAGATATACTCCTTCAGAACCTCAGCAACGCCCTTCGCATCGATCTCATGCTGGAAGAAAGCTAGGTAGTTAGGGTAATGTTCTTCCTTCCCGAAATACTTCTGGAATTCGGCGACATCATGCATGGATTGGATGACATCTTGGCTTGCTGGAAGGGCGGGTCTTTGATAAGTTTTATTCCGCTCATAGCTAGACTTGATATCATCTGGCGATGCGCCAAGGGCGTAGATACTAAGTAGTTGGTGAGGTATGTGATCTGTATCTTTATTAGAGATGGTTTTTGGTGGGGATGTCTGAAAATCACATACTATGGAACCTCTGCTGATTGAAGAAGACGTGGTGGGAGGCCAAATCTTCCTGCAAGATCTCGCTCACTGTCCGCGCACTGTCTTCCCTCACATTTGAGCTGTAAATGCCCAAGTCTGTCACCGGGGACAGATTGATTTTAGTAGCGGTGGCCATTGTAGATGGAGTATTGTGGAACAGGTTCCCGGTGGAACTATACGAGCTGTACTGCGCGGCTAGTCGCGGAAGGAGTAGAGTAGGAAATGCTGGAGCAGAAGAGCAAGTTGTTTGAAATGGGGAATGTAAATTGGAATAGTAGCGAGTACTATTCAGAAAGAGAATCTGAGACTGTGTAGTTGTAGGCTTTGATCGAAATAGATGATGTTTGAGACACTGGATAGGGCGGAGAAGCATGTCCTTTATATAGCTCACACCCGGGATGTAGTAAGAATTTGTACAACTGTTAAACCTAGACAGTTCTTTACAAAATATAATTCATAACCTATCACGGTCGTACAATTATTCAGAAGCAAAGGGTGGAGAAGACGAGCCTGGGGGATTTCTTGTCACCAACGTCATGGGGCTGGACACCTTAGGGTGGGGGCGTTATCCAGACCCGTCTTGCTGACTTTCTTACTTCATTGATTATAAAGGTTCTAGGTCTAGCCCTGGATGCTCTATAACACATAACCTGTCTTTTTTTTATTTTATTATTTCTGCTTATAGATAATTCAGGGGTATCTGTCATTCTGGGGTGCACAAGAAACTTCAACGACGCGCCCAAGGAAAACCAAAAGAAACAGCATGCTTTCTACTCCTCGGTCTCCCTCTCCTTCTTGCGACGTTGTCGGTCTCGTTCCATCTTCTTGAATAACGGGTGGTGCCCCTTATCCTTGAGCTGCTTGTTCCTGCTCTTGTTGTACTCTATATAAGCCATATCCTCACCGCCAGCCAGACCACTAAGAGTAGTAGCACTGCGTTTAGCACCGCCTTTCTTGGATGTCACTCGCTTGCCGGAGCGCATCGAAAACAGATCATCATTGACCTGTTCGACGTCGGCGGATGACTCATTCTGCAGCATGACTTCTTGCAGAAGCTCGCGGCGTTCCGCTGGCGTTGAGTACGAGAGTCCTTCATAATTATCTATGCCTTGGAGATGGGTGATGACCTTGAAAGCATAACCCTGATCGATCAAGAATGCCTGGCGTTTGGCCGAGTACACCATCTCATTAGTGTCCTTGGACACGAGCGAGTAGAAGAAGGCATTGAAGCCCTCGTCGTTTCGACGCTTGGCTCGCAGGATTCGTCCCAGACGCTGAGCCTCCTGACGACGTGAACCGTAGTGAGACGAGATCTGAATCAGACAAGTGGCCTCGGGAAGATCGAGTGAGGTATCACCAATCTTGGACAGGAAGATGGTGTTGACCTGTTCATTGTGTTGGAAATTCTCCAAGATACGCATGCGCTCATTTTGAGGAGTTCCACCGTAAATGTAAGCTTTGTTCAGCTTGAGCGCATATCGCTCGAGAGCGTAGACATTGTCAGAGAACACGATGATCTTATCGCCGCGCTTCTCGTGGAAATCGATAAGGAACTGACACGCTTGGAACTTGCGAGGGTTCATGATGTATAGCAGAGCTTGTTTCCTGGAACTTTCCCGCAGATACTCCGAGTAGAACTCGGTCGTCATCGGGCACCACACCTCGGCACATTGGACCTTGGCGATGTGGCCCTGTGCAGCCAGTTCCATCCAGTTTGCTTCGTAGAGTTTCGGTCCGATCAAGAAGTTCAAATCTTTGATCTTGTCGTCCTCACGAAGTAGTGTTGCGGTGAGACCAAGCTTGCTCTGTGCGGCGATTGCAGATGTGACCTTTCGGAACATCGATGCCGGCACGACGTGCACCTCATCAAGGATCATCATACCCCATTCTCTCGATTGAAGCCAGTCCATCATCTTCTGGGCATCATAAGACCGGGCACGGGTCTGTGAGACCATCGAGTATGTGGACACAATGATACCAGTTGATCGCTTGAATTTTTCTTTATGGTCCGACGTGAAAATGGCGATATCACCCGGGTCGATGGTTGTCCACCGCAAAAATTCGTTTCGCCATTGAACCACAGACATGGAACTGGTGCAGAGGACAATAGTGCCTTTCTTGATGGTCGCAGCGGCAGTGATACCCACAAGGGTTTTACCAGCACCACAAGGAAGCACAATGATACCACTCTTGGCTCGTCCGTTACCGAACATTTTACTTAAGCTCTTCTCCTGGTAGGACCGAATCCGCGCCGCGGGTTTCAAATCCATATCCAGGTTTGGGTTGACTGTGTCTCCTTGGAAATCGTACTCTTCCAACGCAGGACATCCGATCGCCTGGCAGCGGGCCTTGACCACCTCGACACCAGCAGCGGGGATTTCGAAACTGTACGTGATTGCTTCGTCAGTCTCATCCTCGCCAATGTCATCGATGCCATAGTTCACAGCCCCTCCTTCTTCGGTCTCGTCTCGAGCTACGGCAGTGGTAGCCTCCTGTTGAGTGGTCTCTCGTATACCAGCTGCATCTTTCGTTCCAGGAATGACAAGACCACCCATTTTCGGAGCAGCCCGTTCGATAATTCCTTCAGTATTATCCATTCTCTGCGGGCCAATCACTTCATCTTTCAGCAACCGCTGAAGCATTTCAGGATCAGTCGTTTCCACATAGTATCGATTATGCCTCAGCACCATCTTGATTTTTCCGTAGGACTTTGTGAACTCGATGATAAACGTCCGAATGCTTTCGGGCAGCGGCGTTTTTGACAGGCGATCCAAGAACTCAACAATATCCTGCGGTTTCAGACCGACCGAGACCGCTGCATATAAACTGTGTCCGGTCAGGCGATATTCGTGGAGATGGGTCGGACGGGAAAGCGGTTCCGCGATGGTGGTCAGGAAATCTTGGGCCTGGGGTGCCAGCGGGGAGAAACTCTCGAGGGTGATTGTGCCTTTCAAAGGCTCGATCCATAACGGCCGGTTGTAGTGGTCGCGCTTCAGCGGGAGCGAAGAAAGGTCTTTATATCCAAATCTGGGGTCCGTCTTCTCCACCTGATTCTTCTTGCCGAATGCCTCAAGAGAGAACTTATTGACGACCGCTTTAGGCTCCAATTTTAGTCTCTGGTTCCCTTTAGGTGAGCAGACTGCCACACTGTACCTTTCAAGCTGGATTCCTCTGGTAACTCTTCCTGGTCCGAGTATTCATCGCCGCTGGAAATATCGATGTCGGGGACTGGTGTGGCTCGTTTGGAAGCACCGCTAGACCGACCGGCTAGATATAATCAGTCACCTGTCATTTGGATATATGCACCGGATACTTACTGTCAGCTGCTTTGCGTTTGGGAGGCATATTTGATCTGGCTCAGTAAGACAAACAAATGAGTGTGCTGAGCAAAGAGTATCTCAGTGAGTGAGCGTCCAGTGAGACGGAGCGACGCCCCCGTTGAAGGTATCTCACTCCAGCATGGAACCAAAATGCTGCGCCAGATGAACAGGCGGCGAAAAAAAGATCGACAGTTTATTGCGAAGCAACGAGATAAGTGTCGGTGCGACAGAGACGAAATATTCAGTGGGAGTGGGATTTCGCTGAGAGCGACGATATATATATGACGGAGAAAATGATCAAGGCAGAAGTCGTCCTTAATTCCCAAAGCCGATGCGCCGGTTGATAATAATTGGCCTGAGGCATCAACTACATTGGTCCGTGCGTAGCCGCTCAACTGACGTAGAGCATCCTTTTCCCGATGTCGGTTACCAACTTCACACACCCAACTACCAAAGCATGAATACGGTAATTTTCTCTGTCCAATGCCTCTTGAATCTTACTAATTATGTTGCCTTATAGATCCGATCTACCTGGTGAGCGAAGATACCTCTATTTGAATGAAATACGAACCTAGAACATAATTACTGATGTGGCTTTCACTTGAACAGGATGGGCTGGGGCACCCTTTGCCTTGGTATGTGACCTATCATGAACCAGTGACAATTTTAGTGAATCACACGTAAAGACTAACCACATCCCTATAGCCGGCGGCGGAGCGTACTATTTCGCAAAGAAATCCATCAACGCCGACCGACAATCCCGATTCGAAGCCGAAGTCAAGCGCAAGGCCCAAATGAAGCGTATGGAGGATGAGCATAAGCGCCAAGCGCAAGTGCCCACATCAACCCCGAGCAACATTAGCTCGAAGCAAGCGAGCATGGCACGATTGCCGGACGCCCCCGACGACGCCGCTTTGCCTAGTCTCGAAGCTTCTCACGATCCGGCGCCCACTCGGCACGAACCCTTGACCGAGTCCGAGCGGGTGTTGGAGAAGGGGAAGTACGAAACGGCACAGCCCTACCGGCCTCCGAGTGGGAACCGGTTTAGCTGAACGGGCTGACCGTGTTGTATATTTCGATACGGAATACTCCGTACGCAAACTGAAAAATAGAAGATTGTGGGATGGAGTGGATAATATGGAGATTCGGAGTTCTTCGGACCCGATCGACTTTGTACTACATTTGGTTCGTTCAATGGTAGCACCTCACTCGAGATGCGAGTCAATTTAATAATGGATCAATTCGCGCAAAGTTGGCTGTCTAATAATCTCTGCCTTTCACAGCAATGATAGAGGTCTAACCATCTCCACTCACAATAGTAACAACTTATCATAATAGCACCATCCCATAGTGCTTACCAATAGAGAACCCAAACACCGAATTCCAAACTCCTTGGGCATAATGCATCATATCGCAAGCTAGGTGTGTGTCAGCGCCTGCACCGACAGTCTCCGTCAAGATTGCGAGTCATCAACAGTATCGCGACTAGCGCGCATGGAAGCACAGTGGGGGGTTCCTGTATGTCGAGTTAGTTTATCCAAACCAGTTTGCATTGCAAGAATATAACGTTTTCCAAGACTTACTTGGCGCTAGTAGAGATGCCCGAGCTCCGCTGTCGCGAGCTTTCCAGAGCAGGTGGAACAAATGGAAGTACCACGCCGGATACTATGCAACCCATAGCGACAGCGCGGGCAGCGCGAGAGTCGGGACGAGGACGGTGGGCAGAGAAGTGGCGGATGGAGGGGCGTGCGATTTGGGATGCCATGGAAGCCATAGTGTAGAATAGTCTTGAGAATATGATTTTGGTTTCAGTTTGATTTGATTTAATATGTTTCAGTGCAGTAAAATTAGAAGAGAAAATATTTATAAAGAGAATTTATATAAAAACATAGCAGTCAGGCCATACAATTGCGCAAGTGGTCCGGGGGCGGGGCATATGGCCTGATCCTCGAATACTCATCCGTGATCAAGCGGGCTGATCGGCACTTGTTAGAAATCCAAGTATGTCTCATAAATTATCAGCCTGACGCCATCGCGGGGTCTCAAGTCGCAGTATGTGTTTTTAGCGTAAAGAGCTTGGGCTTCACCGCGTTAACTGCGGATGGGTATAGACCGGGAACTCAGTGCCGAATCTCCACTTAGATCCGATAACTACTTGAGCGAGATACTTCAGTGATAATCTGAGATATACCCTAAGTGATAGCCTAAGGGATATGTAACCTAAGGTGATAGTCTTGATACCGAACACTACATGTAGGCATACCTGATAAACCTCGTTAAGTCTGAACATTCATGGATATCCATGGATTACCCGATATTCAACGCTACTACATGCGACATATGTATCGTACCCCATGGTATTAAGGATATTTACTCAAGTAAAGCCATTTAATGCATACATTTATGCAAAGTACATGTAGTTTGAAGTCTCGTATGTATGTACAGTGGGGCCATTCAACATATAGCCACACGCATAGACCACCTGTGGACTCTGCCGATTCAGCTGCATACTCAAGGTCAGGTCCCTATCAACGAACGGGTGGAATTTTAGTAAGTATTTGAATACAGACGACCTGGACCTGGTACATGAGAACAAACACATTATACTGAGCGTGCGAGGCAGCATCCCTAATAAGTAGGCGGTGTGGAAGGCGGTCTACATATTGTCGATAGAAGTGGACCGGCAGTCGATCACGTGCGATAAAAGCTTCGATAAGGAAGACGACCGAATGTTGAAACAAATGTTGACTCTTTCTTACTCTCTCACCTCAAGAGATCACTAACCATGGCGACGCCTCTTAGTGTTGTTGTTCCCAAGGCTGCGTTTGCAGCCTGTCTACTACGTCCGGATCCTACGTCGGTTCCTCACGATGAGATAAGCGACTTCCACACCTGCCTCGAGCGCGCGCTGTCGCATTGTTCCCCAGCCAACATTCAGGTCTGAGCCTAAGTCACCTCTATTACCTCTCACATCCCCGCTTACTAAACAGCTTCCCCAAGCAGACCTGTAAAGCGTGGTTACTTCGCTTCGTTGCCTTTTCATCTAATAGGCTAAAGGGTCTGGTTAACTATCTGGAAGCTCTCGCAGCGTCCTTGCACCCGCAGCCCACTGGATCCAAAGTCTCACCGAAGCGCCAGCGTCTCCACATCCTTTACTTGCTCAACGATATGTTGCATCATTGCAAATATCACCTAGGTACTACTTCCACCTTCTCTACAGTGAGCGGGTCCCTGCAGCTGCATCTCGTCAACTTGGTCGGATACGCAGCGACCTGTGATCGCCAAAAGAATCCACGGCACCATCGACGGCTAGATGATCTGCTAGATATCTGGTCCAAACACGAATACTTTCATCCCGAATTGGTCAACAAACTTCGAGAAGTTGTGACCATGGGGGGCCCCCGCCTTCCGACGATGCGGCCAGCGAGTTAAACCCAGCCAAGAAGTCCACCAAGGATGCGCCATTTATCATGCCATCTACACATGGAGATCCATCGACGCGTTGGCACGAAGTTCGTGCGGGCAACATTTATCCTCATATTATTCCCGACTCGACTATTCCCATCCAACCTGATTCCACAAAACCGATAAAACTTCTAGCAGGTCCCGCCGACCAAAAGTCAGTAGATGCCCTCAAAGCCTTTTTGGCTGATGTGAACAAGCTATTTGACCCGGAAACCCCCTGGGATGGGAAACACGCAGGCACCGACGAGCTGGGCCAGACGGTCATCCGGTGCGAGAACACTGACGACATCCTCGATGGCCAGCACTACTACGGATGGTCCCTCGAATTCTGTCAGCCCGCAGATACAGACACCGAGGACTCGCGTGACCGCAGCCGCAGCCGTAGTGGATCACCAACTTATCACAAGCGCCGACGCTACAGTGATAGCTCTAGCAGTCAGTCCGAGCCAGAATCTCCAAGACAAGGTTTCCGTGACCGCCGTGACAAACAATTGAGAGGCCATTCTCCGCGCCGTTCACCCAGTCGTGAAAGCTCTTACACACCTCGCGAACCCTCACACTTCCCGCCACCCCACCAACCTCAACATCCCTCCGCACCCACCAACTCCTTTCCTCCTGCTCATCCCTCCACTGGACAATATGGCCGACATACCATGGGCCCTAACACCGGCTATCCCCAAGTATCGGCACCCAACTACGGATCTTGGCCTCCGCCTCCCCCTCACCCGCATATGCCAACAATGCCCTTCCCTCCACCCGGACCCGCAACCTCATCATCAGCTTTCCCTCCTCCATACCATCATACTCCTTCTATGTCGCAGGGACAGAACCAAGGACAGGGGTACGGGGTGCCCCCGGGTCAGTATCACTTCCCTCCTCCTTATTCTTGGAGTCAGCAAGGTGGACCATGGGGACCTCCTCCCCCTCCTCCTCCCCAGGGCGGGCGAGGCTGGTAATAAATATGTGCACATGAAACGATGTAAGAGGTATGCTTGAAATGCAATCGGTTCAAATTAAATCGGTGAAATAGCCTTGGCTTTTCCAATGCTGCGGTTTGTATGATTGATTATGGCCCCGGCTTCGCAGTGGGATATTCGTGTTCATTTAAAACAGTTATGAAAAGAGTTCATGTACATGTAATGTTCCCTTGTTGAGTAGTTTGTTGTCGATAATATCCACTGTATGCATCAGCGGTTAGGATTAAAGCAAGTTCAAATAGCCAAGCCATAGTTATATATATATATCAGATGATGTCTATATACCATCGAATAGAAAGGAAAATGAGCACAAGGGACATCACGGTTCTCTCCTCAATTGCCAATATACAACACCAAACTACATCTCGCACTCATCCCTCCTGTCAGTCACCACCGCCATCCCAATGACGAGAAACCAAATCCTACGCCCTCCATGCTCTAGTCTATCATGTTGCCCTTGAGCTCCGGCTCCGTGTCTGCCTCAACTTCACCTACACATGCCCTAAGGAGAAGTACAAGTCCTGCTGCATGTGCGTGCGCCGGGCAAAGATGTCAAGCCGCTTGGCGAGTTGGTGCCAATTGTCAGTGGGCTACATCTTAGCTCGACCATCTCTTTGGAGTGTATGTTTCTCCCCTGTTCTTTCTTCATAGTGCTGGGAGACAGGTCATTGTATACTAATCTATCTACTTTTTCAGGCAAGAAAATGGCCAAAAGAGAGGCTCCTGAGACCTGCAATGGGCCCCCATATGCTGCAATAGCAATGCTAGTGTATGTATTTCATCTTCCCTTCTTTTTTCGTTCTATATTTCCAAGGAAGAGCATGTATCTGACTATCTTTCTCTTCCAGGGTGTCGGCTTCAACCTGGGCAAGTCTTTCGAGCAGGTTAAAAAAAAAGAAGAAATGCCATTTTGAGAAAGGAAGAAACAAAAACACGATATTTACCTTCGATGTATGCACCCTTTTAATCTCGACGGGCCCATCTTTCCATCTGCCTTCCTCCCTTGGACGGTTCTGGTTAGCTCGTCATCGAATCACGGAATTCCATAGATTTCAACCCTCTAGAAAGGGACAGTATGGCCTTGGTTCGCTACTACTCGGCAATTATTCCTGCTGGATTTTCTGGGTTATGCTCTGGTATGTGAGCTTTGATATTGCCATTGTCTGTCTATCTCTATCCTAATGAGATATGTATATATTTTGCTGGATATCAAGCAGAGCCAATTCGAGTGTATAAATATATAATCTAGTCTTCGCTATAGCCTCCTAGCCTCTTTAGACCATCTCACATTCAATATCACAACTCCTTTGGACAAGTTCCCTGCGAGTGTATTGGATTCTCCATCGGAGGTATGCAAGGAGTGCGTTAAGCACGCAGCTCTATTATTGAGCCTCGAGCGTTCTCTAAGATATAAAGACAACGACCTGCGAAGCAATTTACCAGAGCGCTTGAGCTATCAACCATATCAGCAAAATAGCAAATTGTACGCACATGTCGCAGTGTTCTTCGGAACAAAAAAATAGGAACTCACCCATAATTTGATGAAACTAGCCATATTTCCTAGTTAGTTCCAAACATGAAATCAAATTATAATGAGTCTATAACTGAAAATTAAGCTTCAATGTCAATATAATAATGGAGATTTCATTATATGATAAATCTTCCCCTTTTGACTTGAGCTCGGACTGTTTCTCAATATTCCAGATTTGCCTTGTTTCCCATAGTCTTAGTATAGTTATAATATATACTATTTACATATCTGGTTGCCTAGTCTCCACTGCTAAAATTGGTTGCATTTAACGTACATATTTCAAGAAAAAGCTAGAAAATATAATCATGCCAACACACCTACCAGGTGTTGTACTGAATAAAACCCAAATAAAGGGGCAAAACAAAAGAGACTACAGACTGTAAAGACCTAGTTGGTTACCTAGTCGAAAGAGCCTCAAGCCACAATGATATTGTTGCCCTGACGTCAATTTGTCTCAGATTATAAACCTTGCTTTGGCCACTAGGCCAATCTGTGGGTATTTGATAAATGAAAAACATATATTATAGAGCCATAATTGTCTTACGAGGGGCCACATCACAATCCCCGTCCAAAAAGAAAGGAAACGAAAACAAATAAAACAAGGCAGATAGTCCCCGGTGGATTGCGTCCAGGTTGATTGCGTATAATTGTACAGGTCATCAATAGCCAACACGGCTAGGTGGTATCGTAACAGGGCATTGTTCTCCCGAGGGACAGGCCAGTATCCTCGACTCGGAGAGATGGTTCGTCACATAAATCCAAAGACAGAAGAGAAAAGAGAATGAAAAAAGACATAATGTACAGGCTAATGTTCCTTCACAGAAGAAATATTAAGCAGAAGGGTTGATCCCTTAACCCAGACCCCAGGAGAATGGACAGTGTTCGAGAAATTCTTCGAAACGGTAATACAATATCGTTTGTAGACTGCCCTCCAGTCCAATGAGCAACTCCAAAATATTCACTCTAGGTAATCAATACCTATTTGATAGCGGAACACACAGTGAGACAATGCGTGATCTGACACCGCAAGCGATCGATGAAGTTGGATAGCAGATAAAGGACATGTCCTAAAAATGCTATGCAAAGACAAAAAAGCTGGTAGAAGGGATTGAGGGTGGGAAAGGACCATTTTGCAGTTGGCGCCAACGAGTCTGAGAGCATAGAGAAATCAAAACTCCAAAAAAAAATCACAATATCGCTTGAAAGCAGGCACGCGATCCCGTGCGAATCTCATAAAACTCCGTATGGGCATTGACAGCGAGGGCCATCCTCGTCAATGCTATCGTTATAATGCTAGATCACGCTCTTGGGTGGAATAGCAATCACTGAAGATTCTAAGTCTTTCGTTAGCCTTCTTGTACTTTGAAGCGATCACGGCGGAGGCAAATGCATACCTTTGACACAGGGCGCAACCCTAATATCCAGAAGACTTAGCCTCGGCCATGTCGCGGCCACCATGTTTGGTCTCGACATTGCCGGCGGACGTTAAAGTTGGATTGGCCTGTCGGGACGTACCGCTGCTAGGGGTGATGCTGAACCCACTTTTGCCGCTGCTCTGGCTTCCACGGCGCGAGTCGTCCATGTCAACGAAGGAAGACATTTGACGCTGGGTGTACTGCAGCATAGAGCGGTTGTAGTCCTCTAGCGAGGAAGTAGTGGGGTCCAGCGACTGGTAAGATCCGACATGAGTTTCACTGGTCATGTTGTCCACGCTACCAGAGACGGGGAACATGGAGTCGATGTTTTCAGTTGGTTGTTGCATTTGAACGGCTTGAGTCATGGTAGTAAAATATCTAGTGGTGACACAGTCAGCTTAAGTTGCATATATAGGCATCAGGAAGGGCCAGGAGCGCCGATTTAATAGAATCAGGATGGGTGATTGTGATATGCGACGGTATAGGGATGAGGCTGATGTGTATGACGATCACCGGGAAGGTGGGTAGGTGGGATCCATATCAGTATCCCAGTCATTCCAAGAAATGCTCACCTGTGTTGGAGGAAAAATTCAAGATCCAGGTTTGACTAGTTGTGTTGACTAACTAGTTGTGTTGGATGATAGTGCTGAGAGTTGCGGGTATGCAAGATAATGTGTGGAAGTCAAGTATGTTGGTCGGGCCGAGGATACAAAATGATAATGTAAGGGAAAAGTGTTATGGGGCAAAATTTCAGGAATTAGGGCATATACGGATCACAATTGGATCCAATTTGCGAGGAAGGTTATATATAAGACGCCGGCTCCACAAGGGAGTATGAAATCACATCGGCGGGTGGAAGATGGCAAATGCACCCAAGTTTCCAGCCTCTGATAGGTCAATAACCTGCCCAGTTTCTCCTTTGCTTGTAAATACACAATATCTCCACCGATTACATCGAGCGGAGTACGGTGACATAATTGGCCGAAAGGGGGCGAGGGGATATTTTCTCCTAGACATAAGAATCACTCCCAAGCCCTCATAATATTTGTAGGTGAGCATAGTCAACCTATTGAATACGTCGTAGAGCACGGTGTGGAGACCACCGTCAGAGGATGAACTAACTAATATCCACATGCGCACGGAGACTGGTGAACTCTATGGGAGCGATATCATCAGTGTTCCACTCGTGGGCCACAGTGTTCCGATGAGGTCACTGGGGAATGTGAACCATCTCGGAGCTGGAGGCGTTTTTGAGATCGGCACAACCAGTCCCCTGCAGATCTTTACCTGACGTCTACGAATCATAATTGGATTATGGGATTTAGAGGCCTATATCGCATTCTGTATCGCTACGGGATAGGGTGTCCTTGGGAAGGAAAATGTGGACATGGTGGATACGAGTGGTAAGCTGTTATTCCGTGGATCAGGGTGTTGTAGTGAGAGGCTTGAATACAGATCAGCTCGACGTGCATATCAAATTAATATTGAATTCGCGTGACTCGAAAAGCAGTAAATTCATAAAAAAAAAAGAAAAAGGTGCCGTAGCTGAGACTTAGATCGAAGCCATACCGTCATACCCCTAGAGATCGGGGTGTAATTTGTTCGTACTTCAACCATCGGCCTGATATCATCCCGAGATCGCCGGTCATGGAAATGGTAAACGAATTCAAAGTTACCCGAGACTTTTATCAAAAGTGGAACTTCTGGGGAAAGCGAGCTTGTGAGGAACAGCAAGACAAGACAGCGTGGAGACACAGATTAATAAATTCTTTTCTGTAAAGACAGACGAAGAGGCAATGGAGACCTGTGGAGCTGAGCTAGTGTTTTCCAAGGCTGGGGAATCAGTATTCCGGTATGTATCCAATGGTATTCAGCTCTCTGTATTAATATTGTATCCACTACTCTTTACCTATACAGCATACGTAGGATTAATAAATTCTCCGGTATACCGTAGAATAGTGCCCGAGGCAAATGGCACCTGACGTCAGTGAGCCCTCATCCTCGATAGTGAATTGTATAGTGACCATACTTATTCTATATTGGTAGATATGCATTCCATCTGGAACTCAACAGACGAACCTCAGCGGTACTAGAACCAGGAGATCTCATTCTCTATGGAGTCTCCCAATGCCCGCACCAAACTGCGTTCCAATATGGAAATCGGTGTAGTTCCACTATATTGGATTCAAAACTGGTTCCTCGAAAAGAGATGACTTGAATGATCGATACAGAACATGGGAACTAGTGGCAGGGGTGTGTGCATCAAAGAACAAGGGTGGGGTGAGCTATGTATTTGCCATCGATGAAACTTGGACGGAAGTTGATACCAGCGGGGGAGGCAAATTGTTCCCAGATCTGCGAGACACCGAAGATATCAGAGCCATTCTACTAAACCTACCTTTACAATAGTTGTACATATCGCTTAACTTGAAGAGGCTGCGCTACATGGTATGACAAGCTTACAATGACATATTAGCGCAATCCGGGGGTCATATCCAGCAGATAACTAAGATCTCCTTTGCCACGAGGGATGTTTCATGGTAGGAGCAAGACCGTAATGTCAGACGAGCTTTTGAAATACCTATATTGCCATTTATAGTCATGATCGGCCATTTGATTTTTCAGACCAGACCTAGTGCAAGGATGGATCGGTCTAATCTAGCTGGCGCTGGTCTAGACCAAAGTCAGTAATCTGTAATATATTGAAATGGCCTCATCACACCACAAACATCAATGCAGTCTGAAGAGACTTCTTTCATACAGTGGGCAGAGAGACTATAATACTAATGTGACATCAGAGTTGACCATGTTGTAAGTAGAAAGGAAATTGTGGAGTAGAACGTGTGTTTTAGCCCCTTTTGTAATATAGTCTGATGGGGCTTGAACCATACCGCCGGTGATCCACGTCAAAAGGTCTGCTTCCAGATATGACAGGATATGACAATGTATATTGTACGTATGTTGTATCAACAGTTGAGCGTGTCAGAAACAAGCGAGACATGGAGGTACCGCAACGTGCACTTGCGGGTTTCTCCTACCATATGAAATGTCAATAATGGATGGCCAGCATCATGGATGGGCCTTCACACGGTCCACTTTTCCACTTTCTTCATTACCCATTCCATCTCGTGCCTGGTCTGAAGTCCCGAACCACATACAAGCCCACATGGTTATGATAAGCTTTAGACTGCCCCAAGTCAAATACAATACATATTTTGCATGTCTTCGTACTGCATGTCGATCAATTGAAACAGTCAGTTACCCGAGATTGACAATGCGATATCACACCCCAGCCGCTGACGACGATCCGTAGGATATCCTAATATGAAGACATGTGGTGTACATCGTAGCGAGCATATGAGATCACCGGAAGCAACCTAATTGCATGGAGTCGCTTCTTACCGGCATTGCCTCACGTCATAGGACCCCTACCCCCCATGCCCCTAGACATCCATTGACAACACCATCTCCACACATTTATTATTGATGTCTCTGGATTTGCTGTACACCCCTCGTATATTGCGGGTCGGAGTGAGTATCCAAAAACCTGTTTTTGGATCAGATATCGGCCTCGATAGTGCAACATTGGCGCTTACCTTGACAGCACTCGACACGCTAGCATTCACCGGTGCATCTGGACTTGTGTTTACCATCTTTTTTCGGCATCATATATGGGGAAGACAACGTCTAACTGACGTATGGAACTTGTTGAAATCTAACCAGCATGCCTGATGGCGCCTCTGTTCTGCGCTCTTGTCCCAAAAGGTCCGTTGTGAAATATCCACATTCTGGTGGGAGACCTCGTTTTCTTTCTCTTACAAACAGGTTTCATCTCTGCGAGGATCGAGGACCCGCTTCCCCGGCTGCACAGTGATCTGGCATGTTACGTGTCGAGAGAGGCGCGAAAACGGGTCCAGCACAAGGCCAACACACTTTTTCATCAAGTCTCGATTCAGCAACAAACCACCTAGGCTCGCCGATGAAAATCTTTGAACAGAAACCGGTTCTACTCGTGCGAACGTGCAGGATGCAGCATGCGGAATACGACGACCGGCATACGGCAACGATCACCCTCGCCTCCCCCGGCCGCACTAGGTTCGGTGCTCACTGATGTTGTTCAGCGACAGGCAATCTGACCTCCTTGAGGACTTCTTTCGATAAAACCCGGTTATATCTCTGCGATCATGGAGCATAGAGTTTGGGGCGTACAATGTGGACCATCGGGGATCTTGAGCATGGGGCATAGAGGATGAGACATACAACGTATACCACCGGGCGTCTTGAGCATGCGTTTCCGGTATGTCTTTTGATCCCGTCAGTGTGATGTGTCAATCCATCCATCTTCCCTTGGTAAGGTGTAAGTCTCCTACCTAATAGAACATGGTAGACCTTCAGCTTTGATCAAGGCTGCTTTATAACCCAAATATTCAACTCAATTACTTTCCCTTAACATGTGATACGATCAACGGGTCACCATGACTCGAAGCCAACTACTATACCGAGTATATTTTATTTCCCAATTTTGGTCCAGACAGACAAGAACATCATAGATTTTTCAACAGAAATAACTAGACCAGCACGCCAGACATAGGTAGTAAAATGCGTCATATTATTGTTCATGCTCATGCTCACATCACACGTAACCTGTTAAGAAAGAACGTTAATACGAATCCCCCAAGTAGGATAGACGGGAGCGTCAACACAGTCCGGACACGACCATGACTTGCGCCCATATCCAACACTCAAACACGGGGACCAAGTAAACATACCTTTCCGGGCGCCCTGGAAGAAGAAGCGCACAACAAAGACCTGCAACGCAGCCATGGAAACCATCATCAAAGACTCAATCACACTGAAGTTGAAAATCCGACGCTCGGTACTCCGCACGGTACTGAAGTTACGATTCTCACGTGTACGGAAGTACTTCTGGTTGCGGGAGACGGTAGAGAGTTGCGCTGACAGCTTGTAGATGGACTCCTCCAGACTGGATGTTTGCTCGGGGCTAGCGCCCTGGCGCGAGGGCAGTTGGGCACGCTGCTCGTTCTCAACCTGTATGTGCAATAGCTCAATTAGCATTGGTTGACCGCTGAAGTCGATGGATATGGGACGTACGGCAATCTCGAAGTCGACCATCTTCTCGGCAAAGGTGGACATCTCGTTGTTGAAGCAAAAGGTGTACTCGCCCACGCTCTGCGCAGTGAAGACAAAGTCGCCCTGTCGCTCCTTTGTGCCGTCTAGAACGATCTTGCCGCCCGGTGCGGTGACAACGTAGTCGACATCGAATGAACCGCCGGATTGGACCTGCATCGTATTATATCAGCATTCGGATCCCACCATATGTATCCATAGCTCTGCGATTGAAACAAAATATCACGTATTGAAGCTGTTATAGCTGGATAATCAATTGGACGTACCGCGAAGTAGAAGGCCACTTTGGCGTTGCTCTGCTCAACGTTTGTGTAGAAGCATGCTTTCTCGTTCGCCTCGAGTCTGTAAGTGAGGGCAGTTGCGGTGACGGATGAGACCAGGGAGGCCAGGCCGGCGAAAAGAGCGAACCGCATTGTGAGAAAGATATACCGACAGGGCACCGTTGAGCTGGGGGGTGATATCCACGTCAGGAGATGGCGTTCTGGCCAACTTTGTCTTCCGCTGTTTGATTTGTTTGCATCCAAACAAACTTCCGTATATATTGACTTGACTACTTCAATCTATTATTTGGTAGAGATGCACGACACATGTGAAAATAGACAATTTGCACTCATCATATAGACGAGATTGTCTTCTACTTTGACTGGTTACATGAAAAAATACGCAAAAAATAAGAGAAAGGCATGATCATCACATCAGGGTGTCCCTTCCCTGCTCATGTACCGGGTTGCAGCATACAGCTCTCCCTCAAGTCGTAAACCCCTAGCGCCATGACTTTAACACCTGTTTAACGAATGGAGAATCCATCACTCTTGCCCCAGAAGCTCCGGCTCTTGTTGGGGTGATCAAGACCTAGGAAGTCATCGGCGCCAGCCGCTACATCTGACAGGATATCACCTGCGAGGAGTTAGTCAGTCCGAGAGAAGATCATGGGATCAAAGAAAGGGAACTCACCATCTTCGAGATACTTGGCACTAGAGAAGGATGTCCGGGGGACCACGGCGAACTTGATCTTCTCGAAGTTCTTGCCCTTGATCTGTGTACGGGCGGAAAGGCGTTTCTTTGTCTCCGCGAAAAGCTCTCCAGGCTTCACAACAAACTTGAAGGGGATTCCGTGAGTCCGGTTAGGTTCACGATCGAAGCTGAACACGCTAATGACACGGTCATCGGCGTCCATAGTCAATTCTTCCGATGGGATCTTTTCGGCGTAGAGTGTGGCGTATTCGTTAATGGCAGCCACGTTTTGCTCTTCCCGAAGCTCTTTATAGACCTTTCCACTGTGTGTTTCGGCGACCCGGATCTGCTCATCGCCCAGTTCCAACTTCTGCCGCAATGCAGCTAGAAGATCTGCCACGGTGCCGCTGCGGGAAACCAAGATTTCAACAATCTCCTACTTGAAGGTTAGACAAATCCCAGCGTCATGGATAGGAGAAGCTTAACACGAACCTCTTTGGTGATGCCATCAGGGAGCCATGTGACTTTGAAGCACTTCTTACTCTCATAATCAGTCAAACTCATGTCCAATACCTCGTAGTACAAAGCATCTGCCCGGTGCATGGTGTACCCGTAGGCACCATATTGACCATTCAGGATTTGTGAGAGGTTCTGGTTGACGTTTCGTTTCAGGAAAGGCTTGGCCTTGCCAGTACTGGCCATCACGGGTGCGAATCGAAGATGGGTTTCATCCACTTTGAGATGCTCACCAACCTTCTTGGCAAACTGGTCATAGGTCATCTTGCGGCTGAGCGTCAAGTAGAAAGTCTCCCCTTCATTGGTCTTGATCGGGGCGAATTGAACGTCCATGCGGTTCAAAAGGTAATCGTAGAATTGGCGAGCGTCTGTGTAAAGCGCTGTGGCTGGCACTTCGGACTCCTTAATTGTGCGCTGGAAGGTAATGATGTCGCCGTCCTGAATTTCAGATTGCTGGAAAGTCTGCTTAGGTTTCATAACGTCGATCATGGTATGTTTGATCTCTTCAAAGAGCATGAACTCTGTGCCGGCGGGCCAATCCATCTTGGAAAGAATTGTCGGGGCCAGCTCGCTCACCTTCTGGGTCTTGTGAACGTAGACAGAGCAAACACCAGTCAAGGTTTGGGCCGCAATATCGAAGTTTTTGAGGAAAATGAGGATCGAGTCATTGTCGGGCCACGGAGTAGGTTGTCCGTCTGCGCCAGTCTGTGCCACCTCCATCCACAAGCGGAAGAACTGGCCTTTAGTGCCGAATTTGTTGTATGCCTCCTCAACGGTTATTTCCTGATCGCGGATCACCTGATCGGGTCGCGTTGTCTTGTTCTGACGGTTGACCATAACCCAGAATCGAATAGCTTCTGGCTTGAGATTGCGTTCTTCGGCGATTTCCTGTGCAAATTCGCTGACCTTCTTTGCCCGAAGGATCTTGTATTGCGTGGGAAGGGCCGGATCATCCGCGGGGAGGTCATTGCTAGTCAGATCAAAGCCGTGGTGGTTTCGGAACGCATCTTCGTTGAGGACTCCGACATTCATGTAAAGGTGGGCTTCATCCTTCTCCTTCTTCCGACGCAACATCTCCGCCCGGTCCTCGGACAAACGCTTTTCTATTCTATAATTAGCCAACCAATCGATTCTCAGAAGAACAGGAATATTCGGACATACCAATGTGAGAGGGCACATCATCCTTTGTGACCGGGAAGAATACATCATCCTGCCTCGTCTTTCGGACGTAAACCAACATGTACGCATTGTTCGTGCGGATAGCGGATCGTCCTCCAGTCGTTCCGTTCGTGCGTTGCTGGTTGTCTCCGTAGTTCTCATCCAGAACTTCTTTGTCGGTAGCTCGGTTGACTCGGTCATCATCAAAGCGGTACCAGTGTCCATCCTTGGTGGGCTTGATGAAGGCATAGTAATGCCCGGCATCGAGGTTACCGCTGTGGACGAGAACGCCGTGCAATTGGTAAACCCAGGATTCCGACTTGTCGGCACTCTCGGAAAGATAAGGAGCCGCATCGAACTCCATAGGGAATGTGTGATAATCATTAACCTTGGCCATCATGTCGAGGTTGAGGTCGTACTCGAAACGTTTGAGGTGGAGATGCAGAACGGGAGGGAAGCTCTCGAAAATGACGCCCTTCTTGGCGTCTTGCAGACCATATGGCTGCCCAGCTTCGTACTTGTTCTCCCCCTCTAGCGTCTCAACCTGAATGTAATCCCTGAAGCTGTCATCTAAGGTCTTGTTGCCTCGAACATTGAGTTGAATATCCCAGAAGTCTTCCACACGAGAAGACTCGTAATCGACATTGATGCAAGAAATATACGTTTTTGTTTTTCCGACGAACAGATCGGGCAGAACCTTTTCTGCAACAGTACCCTTCATCTTGTGCTCCAATCTTTCCATGAGCTTTCGTGAGAGCTCCTGTACATCTTGCTGTTCAAAGATCTGGCTTGATTGCCAGCCAAACGATGCGGTGAGCTCGGTTGTAGAAACAGCCGCATCACTGGTCTGCAGATTGTAAAATAGTCTCTGGAGGGCCCATGCGCTGTTCTCACGCGTAGCTTCCTGGTCAGTCGGTATTTGGTACACGGCCTAAGGACTTTTTGTTAGTCTCCGTGGTTTGGGGGTGCAATGGAAGTTTCATTTTTCGTGTACCTTGCGGAAAGCGTTTGTGAAATAGAGCGACTGCAAAAGTGAGTTCAAGTAGCAAGTAGCTCCCTGGTTCCTCAATCCTACCATTCCAGTCTCCTTCTTCGAGTCGTAACTGAACAGAGAAAGTTAGCTTTCACTCAGTCAGACCTCCCGGGGAGAACACACTTTTGGAAACTGTGCCACAAGACACCCGTGGGATCTTTCACTACACGAACATAGGCTGTGACAATTGCCTCGTCATCCTGCACCAACGGGACGGACTTTCCCTCCCACGCACGGCTAAACAGACCTTTGAGGTCGGCAAACCGGGTGAAACCCCAGTCCCCTTCCTCAGCGGTGAAACGGTGGGTTGCAACTAAAACCCAACTTAGCATTGTGATCGCCCAATTCCTCAAGACTTGAATGTCTTACCGTGGTGTGTATAAATGGAAGGATCGTTCACATTTGACAACACCAGTGCGAACTGCACACAGGCGTACCAGTTCTCCGGGGGTCCATTCTCCCACGCATGTTCGAGGTAAAACGAGGCGAATTCGGTCTGGTTGCCGTAGGGAAAAAGAGGATGCGCCTATTCTCAAGTCAGATCCAATGCTAATACAGAGCCATAGAGCCATCTAGGCAAAGAGATTTCAGGCACCCACCACGGGGAGTCACCACATCGGAAGATGGGTCCGTGTGACTTGCGATCCATATTCCGCCAGTCTGACAAGCGCCATGTGCTGTGGACCTCATCTAGGGTTTCGAGGTCCGGGTTCTTGGGGAGGACCTTTGCCATCATCGCGGCGTCTATATCCATCGGGGAACTCTTGATTAGCGACCAGTACAAACAAGCAAACAGGCAGTGTGTTTATCGAGGGCGTTTTCATTCAGATGTCATGCTTTGTCCAGTTAACCCGTCAAACCGCCCCGGGGTTATGGTGTAGGGAAAGAGAAGCAACAAAGAACATACGGTCATCTGCGGTCGGTGCGGATTCAGGTTCGTCGGATCCCGACCGGGACACGACGACGACATCGGTCTTTTCAGCAGGGTATTGATCATAATCATCGACAAGCATGTCGTTCTCCGCGAGCTGTTAGAACAGGGTTAGGTCCAATGACGACACTAGCGAGGGGCACGGTCGGGGGCATCTCTCACGTTCTCCATCGCGGAAAGCGCCTTCCCGTCCCGGAAGGCGACAGAATTTTGTTTGGGGAAGTTTGGTGAATAAAAAGAAAGACAAGAATGTTGGAAAGAAATACACTTGTAGAGCTGTAGAGCTTGGTGGTGGAGGAAATTCGTCTGAACCCGCAAAATAATAAGGGCCGGAGCTAGCGGTGGCGGAGCCTCGAGGGCTCGGCAGTGATATTGTGGACGTTTATGAGATCTGTCTTTGATTAGATGCTTAATTTTGGAGTTAATAGCCGTTCATTCTGCTTGTCTTTCTCTTTTTCCAATTAAAAGAAGTTCTTAATAGTGTGTAATAATATATGCACAAGAGTATACGGTGAAGATAGCCCTAATTTATACCAGTCGGATTTATTGTAGCTATATAAAATAGGTACGAAGTGTGTTTTAGTTTCTGCAAGCCAATCAATCTATCTCTTTGAATGTTTTCAAATATGCGTAGGTGGCCCTCATATCCAAAAAGGGTCCATGAGCCTGATGCGTTAGCCCCAAGTCCGTGCGAGTTCCTCAGATCCGAGGCAACTTCGGGGAATGCAAATCGTATGACATCGACATATAGGTAATATATATATAAGGAATAATAATATACATGTAGAGAGATACGAGAGAAGAAAAACAATACCTATAGTGTTGACCGGTGTCACATGCTTGACTCACCGCCCGGCAACTCCAAACATCTGAAGTCCCAACTACGCGCATGCACATATTGAGCACATATATGGTCTCTGTACTCTCTGAATGAGTGCATGGAGCACAATGAGGTTGTCTAATCCAGCTAGAAGCTGGCAGCTCCTCCGATGTCCATCTAAACGCTTCTATTCTGGAGCTCACAGCCCGCCACCATGGCGGCCAATTTCTGCAGTAGATGAGTATGAATGACTCATGTTCCCAAACCTTGAAATCGGTGATACTAACTGAGATGTGCTGGCAGATGGGTAGAACGAGCTATTCGACCTATCAGTCTTCGCCAGTTGACCTTCTTTGGTCGTACCTTGACCGAACCTCGACTCATCAGTTCCGCAAACTACGTCCGAACCGAGCTACCTACTCGGTAAGTTGGCAGACAATGAGCAGAGCTGGAAATATTCTGATAATAGTCATTGGATAGCCTTGCGCACCGCCTGCGGGACATTCAGCAACTGCCATATGTGGTGGTTGCCAACCCCCATCTAACCCTTGTATACGAACTGTACTACAAAGCGTTTGAGAGGGTTCGGGTGGTTCCTGAGATCAGGTCCCTTGAAGATAATGATCGTTTCTGTGAAATTTTGAAAGAAATGCTGCGTGAGCATCTGGTTGCGATCCCCAACCTGGCGATAGGAGTGCTGGAATGCCGCCATCTTGCTCCAGCAGACGAAATGGACCGGTTAATGAACACACTTCTGCGAGCAGTATGTAAAGCCAACCTCCGGTCTTTCTCCTAGCTGACAATTATTTCCTCGGCAGCGAATCTCTCGCCGAGTAATCGCAGAGCAACATCTAGCCCTCACCGAAACCTTTAACTCACCATGGCACTTTCCCGATTCCCACGACCGAACCGACATGAATGCAGACTTTGTGGGTGAAGTGTTCCTAAAGTGCAAGGCGAAGGAGGTAGTCGAGCGATGTGGAAAGGTCGCACAAGATCTGATGCGGAAGATATCGGGCTCGACCCAGATCCCTGCGATCATCGTCAAGGGCCATGCGGACGCGACGTTCCCGTATATCTTGAGCCACCTGGAATATATCATCGGAGAACTTCTCCGCAACTCAGTGCAAGCAGTGATCGAGAAATATCAGCATTCGGACCAACCCCCACCACCCATCGAAGTGCTCGTGTGCGAGACCCCGCAGCATGTGATAATGCGCGTCTCTGATCAAGGAGGAGGAATCCCTCGAGAGATTCTGCCGTACCTATGGTCCTTCAGCAAGGGCCCTCGCACGCAGACCCGGCTCGAAAATCTTGGACGGGTCCCTGCAATGGCGGCGACGATGCAAGACCTGCAAGTGTCACACGAGCTTAGACACATCAACCGGGATGCATACCATGAAGGATCCCTGGACACATTGACATCCCGACCACCCGATCTCCGTCTGGGGATGGGTCTCCCCATGAGTCGAGTCTATGCTGAATATTGGGCAGGCAGTCTAGAACTGCACAGTCTGGAAGGGTATGGAGTGGATGCATTCCTGCAGATCTCAAAGCTTGGCAACAAGAACGAACAGGTTACTACTCGGGCGGCAATTGATGCGGTGTAGGACTTGAATACTGGGGAATATTACAGAAAATATATTCCCAGTACCTCCACATCTCCAAGTCCGTCCAATGTACCTGCCTGTCAATTGTACTTGCCGTCTATATACACAAACGCCACATCAACACTCCAAACACCGCCACATCTCAACGGCATGTGGCTGTATCAGTCTGGGATGACGTCATTGTACTTTCTCTCAGCAAATCAGCTTCCCGGCTGCCCCAGCCCTACTACAGCTCTTTTCAGTCCAAGTCGTGACGTCGTGGCCAAGATCAAGATGAAACGCATTAACTCTCCTGCGGATGACAATATCCCTATTTATATCTTCATCCTCCTCGTTGCAATTCTTCTCAGTTTTCTAGCCACCACCGATTTCAAACCTCACCCCAAACCCGAACAATAACAACAGATACATCACAACACATACATTAAACACCGCAATCATGTCCGGCACTTGCACGACCCTCTGTTTGATTGTCATCACTATATTCCGTAAGTAATTCCTCTGCCTGAAGAATCCACCCAAAAACCAATCCCCACATAATGATCCCCAGATCGCCCCTCAATCTATGGCTATCGCCCCCCCGAATGATCTGTTAACCAACCGAACAGTCCCCCCTCTTGGTGTCTTTATGATTGCAGGCTGTGGAGTTGACTTCTGGATCAACGTCCTACTCACATGTCTTGGGTGAGTGTTCTAGATATCCTGATTTCCGTCATATTCGAAAACTAACCAACGATATCTCCCAGCTACTTCCCCGGACACATCCATGCTTTCTATTTGGAATACGTATTTTATGAGCGTCGCAATCGCGATCCATTAACTCGTGCCTCTCAACGGCCCGCACCTGGCGTCTACTCCGATCGCATCCAGAATGGAGGCCTTCATTCAGTACCCGTAGGCCAGACTTACGGCACCTCCGTACCCGCAGGCCAGACTTACGGTACCATTTGAATTTTTCTCGAAACCTCCGAACTCTCTTCGAATTGCTTGACTCAGTCTTCTCGACGGTCGACATTCTCTACTACGACTTTCAACCTAAGCAAGTCTCTACCTCTGGTATTTCTGCTGTATCCATAGCGTTGATCCTTGTTCTTTCGGGTCTAACTGGACCCCCCTGAAACAACAAAATGAGAAAGATGATTTTCCACTCTCCAATCCAATGGGTTTCATATGTATCATTTTTAAAATGCAGCTGTAGGAGGTAGGCATTCTAGAAAAAGCTCCCAAAAGTAAACCAAAAAAAAAAACAGGTAGATTCAAACTCCCATCTCAACAGACCAAACTAAATGCTTATACACTCGCCTTCGCCTTCTCCGCCTTCTCCGCCTCCTTAGCCCTCTTCTCAGCAGCAGCCTTCTTATTATCTTTCACCTCAGGGAAATCAAAAGGCTCACTGCTAACAATCGTCCCACCAGTCCGCGGCGCAGTCCCAGTACCAGGCGCCCACATCAAAGCACCAACCCAAGGTTGAACATTCCATCCAACATGAAGAGTAACATTCTGACGCTGTGCCAGATGACCAGTAATATCACTCATCTGGTACTTACCCTTCTGGCCACGCAGTCTCAAGACACCGGTAGCCAGAGCCTCCTTCTTGCTCTTCGCCGACTTGGTCGATTTAGCATGGCGCTTAGCATTCCTTTTTGCAGCAGCCACAGCCTCAGATGAAACTGCTGGCGGAAGAAGCGCAATGACCTGGTCTTTGAGGATGTCCCATGAATAAGGCGACGGGGTCGCGGGGATGATAGTGTCCCAGATGATCGACTCTGAGGCGCGGACCTGCGAGCCGGGGACATCGGAGGAAGAGTAGGTAGCGTAGACGTAGACAAAGAGCTGTTTGGTGTTCCAGTTGAAGAGCGGGCTCAGGTCTGCGTCTAGGTCGAAGCGGAACTGGGCGTATTCTTCGCGTTTGGTGGAATAATAGTGCGGCCGGCCCTTGACGCTGTTATACCGAGAAATGGGGTTTAGTAAATAGGTTTATTTTAATATTTCGGTCTCTGGAATATAGGATTGGAGGGAGGATGGAAGCGATTTCACTTACACCTGCACGTTCTTCAGCTGCACTACGGCATTGGTCTCGTCTGCCGGGAATAAGAGGACCGAGACGGCTGCCAATGCGCTGACGACCAGCGCGACTGTAGTGAAGAAGCCGAATACTGACTGGACGCGGTTCAAGGAGGAATGCATGGTGTGGTGGGAAACGAATGGGAAAGATGAAGCCAGCTGGACCTGTTTGGATGTTTGGGTTCTTATCGATAAGGGGCATCTATATGGAAAGAAGGTTACCTAAACTGGGGGCCGTCATCCCCACATCAACAACTCTCATAGCTTCATCTTCTCTCTTCTTGTGATTTTCTTTATATCCTAAGTTTCTGCTGGGTTTGAGCATCCATACATTGTACCTCAAGTTTATAGAATCTATTCCCTCAGACCCCCACTCAACCCTAACGCAAAAACCAACCCAACCCGGCCCCACACCGTACACAATGGGCGACCACGTCCTCTTCTTCTACGGTATGTCCCTCTTGAATCAAGACGAGCTGCAAACTAAAAACCATACAGGAACCCTAATGGCGCCACAAATACTCCACAAAGTAATCCACGGCCAGGCAAACCCAGAACCCTGGCAAAAAGCCATGCTCCGCTTCCAACCCGCCATTCTACATGGGTATCGACGGCATCGCGTGCAAGACGCTGATTACCCAGGGATCGTGGCAGTTCGAGAGACAAAAACCGAGGCAGAGAAGTCATCTGCGCCGAAAACCAGCCCTGGCCCATCAGTCATGGGAACCCTCGTGTCGGGACTGACAGACGCCGACATCTACCGACTGGATAGGTTCGAGGGCTCTGACTATGAGAAGAAACAGGTTACTGTGCGTATACTACGGGACACGCGGGGCGATAATAAACATGCTGGTGAGGGGGTTAGTGATGAGAATCAATTGCGCGAAATGCTTGATGCGACGAGTACTGAGGGTGATGAGGGGGAAGAGGTTTCGGCTGTGACTTATGTGTATACTGCTGGGAAAGATATGCTTGAGGATGCGGAGTGGGATTTTGAGTCGTTCAAGAGGGATAAGATGGCGTGGTGGGTTGGGGCTGATGAGAGGGAGTGGTAGTAGTAGTTTTCTTCATGCATGTCTAGGTAGATATTCTTGGTAGTCTGTATTAAATGATTAAATTTGCATTGTGATGCGAGCGATAGTATCTGATGCTATGAATGTAAAGAGGTGAAGGAAAAAAAACCATCGTTCTTTCATCGAACACCGATGCAAAGCTATGTCTATGCTGAACATGCCATGACGGACACGGATTGAAACGCTAAAAGCAACAGTGAAGATATGGATTCATGATGTAGGGTGGTCCGGTCCAGCCGGAACTGTGTTCGGATTTCGAGATTATCTTAGACAATAGGTTTGTATCACATCATTTGAACGAACAGACTCATCTCTTTTGTAGAGGGCCTCGTGGGCTTTCTCTCTTTCGTTCTTTTCTTGTAGGGGGTGGTGGTGGTGTGCTTGGAACTTTGGGCTCTTCCTGGCTACCGGGTACCTGGATGATGGGTTCCTCTTTTGGTAAGGGAACATGGCCATTTTGCGATTCTGCGTCTGAAGATGAGTTGGTGGATGCTTTGGTGTGTTCTAGGGAGTTTTCGGTAGGTAAGAGATGCACCTGGTCCGTGGTTGAATTTTCACTCGAGTCTTCTGTCTTCGAATCGGCAGTCTTTGCAGGGTCCATTGAAGGATTTGTCTCCTGTTCAGACTCAGGTACCACATCAACATCCGGACTTTCCTCCTGACAAGGAAGGGGCGGGCCAAGCAGGAATGAAACAGGTTGTCTGGTTGCCATGACAGGCTCATTGGCTTGCCCCTGTTCTTCGTACAGCTCGTCCAAGAACTTGCCAAGACGGTGTCGCAGCAGACCAGAGCCTAATGGAGGCCAGTCATCGTTAGAACTCATACTCCGTTGTAGCACCTTGGTGATGAACCAATCAGGGCTTTGAACAAACTTCTCCAAGTATGCCAGCAGATAAAGACCGCAGTCCCAGAAATTGGGCTGAAGGGGGATATCGCGAGCTCGCATGCCTTTGACGTCGTTCGGGTCGAGTTCAACGCCGCGTTTAGACATCGCTTCGCGGCAGATGTACTCGCGTAGGATTTTGATAGTGGGGGAGCGAGGGATGTCGAGGGAGTCAAATGTGATGATCGTTGTTTGGTTGGGATCCAACTTTAAGCCGGTTCTTTTCTTCTTGGATTTGTGGGTGGGTTGTGACGCCGCGGCCTGGTCTTGAGCGAGCTTTTGGGCAGCGAATTTGGAGAGATTTGGGAATAGAGGTGTGGTTTCGATCGGCGTGGGCTGATCCTCTGGGCTCTCCGTATCCTGGATCGCATGTTCATTCGTCTCGATATGCAGGGAGGCAAGGTCCCCTCCGAGATCAGATCCCTTTCGAATCTCACGGGGTCGACTGGTCTTATTATAAGCATTGGGCTCTGACTTTGACATTTCTTCCGGTTCAGGGGTCTCTTCAATTTCCTGGATCTCACTCTCAGACGCATTGGATGACTCTTTCTGTAAAGTCGGTGTTTGAACCGGCTCTACGCCGTCGGCAGAACCAATAGACAAGCTTGGCAAGTTGCAAATGATTGCAACGTACCAATGGGCATTCTCATTGATAGGAACGACGATATAATCATAACTGAAGAGATCGACATTCCGAGTCCACTTCTCCACACCACCGTAGTTGATCCCACGTTCCCCCCGTGGGGTGTTCGTGAGAGTTGCAAAGAAGTACGTGTTGAAGAAGTAGATGCGTTTGGCGGCCTCCTTGTTGGTGCGTTCGAGATGATCCTGGAGGAAACGCATGTAGAGAGCGATCAGGTTATCATTCAGGAAGTCATCCCGGAGTAACCGTTCACGATCGCTAAGTGTGACCTCGGCCTTCTTCTTTCCATTTCGTGGGTACACCAATGGTTTCTCCCAATTGTTTCTGAAAGAATCATCCCTGAGGAGTGAGTTCGAGGTTGTCTCGGAAGTAATATCTCCATTCGACATGTCAGGCTTGTTACCGACACGGCGGGTGGAAGATCGGGTCTCGCGTTCTGGTGGGTTGACAGAAGTTCGACCTCCACCATCTGTATCAAGAGGACCGTCCGCATCACATGGTTGAGAATCCTGCTGCTCTTTGGGAGAAATTCGAGAATCGACATTGCGGTTTCCAGACCTTCCCTTTTCCTGGGCACATTTGACCTTGATTGAATTAACATTGTTGACTTCACCATGGTCATCTCTCAAGGACTTCGAAAGTTTAGGCCGTCGCAAGGGAGGAGAGTGCGCGGGATCGGGGACTTCCACCAACTCATCAAGAAGGCGCTTCTTGGGCCGCTTGTTCTCCTGTGTGTTGTCCTGCGGGAATTGCTTTTCATATCTCAAAAACGACCTGTCCATCCATTTCCTGTTTCTGTGTTAGTGGACTGCGGACTCACCTAAAAGACCGCTCAATAAAACTTACATCTCTTTGCCCTGGCGGTGGACATCGGGTTTATCCAACACTTCCAGTAACTGCTCCTTATCCTCGGTAGTCCAAAACTCAATATCGAGCTGATCACCCTGTTCGAAGGTACGGGCTAGTTTCATTCTCACTTTGCGGCTGGGCTTCTCGCCGACTAGAACCTGCATGATTTTTTGAAAAGGTATTGATATTGTGTTACCCTGGCCGAGTGCATCCTCGCGAAGTTCAAACCCTTGCTTGTTCGAATAAATTGGGACGATGTCCTCCATGAGGCAGGATTTGCTCGAGGTACCGATTCGGAAATACCGCAATTTATGTTTCTTATCAGAGTGCTTTTGAGATATCTTGGCCTTTTTCATGGCTGGTGCTGGCGGCGAAAGGTCTTGAAGTGGGATATCGGATGGAGAGCGTTTTCGAGTTGGTGTTTCTGTATGTATAGTGGGTCTGGATGGGCGAGTGCTCTGGGTTTGTTTTTCTGACAAGGACCTCGGTACTTGATGTGTGGTAATGTCGCCCTGTAGCTCATCTGGACTTTCCCTGCCATTGGCAGGACGACGGAATTTCGTCAAAGGAACTGCAATGCGATTCGGCCCAGCTCTCTTTGATCCAACCTCGATGTTCCCAATAACAACGGCATCGTTAGGCTGGTTTGATCTGCGATTGATTTGAGACAACCGCGGATCCGTAGATCTCGCCAGGTTTCGGCGCTGCTGCGCTGCTGTTTCAGTGAACTTTTCATCCCGAGAGTCAGCGGAAGAGAATTGGTCGTGTTGAGGACGAATAGGGCTTTGCGTTAATTTGACGCTATTCTCCGCGTCACCGGAACTATCACGCCGGTTGCGACGTTTTGTGGGTTGTGCTAACCGATCTATAACTGGATTTGGTGGGGCTGTAAGGTCAATGGTTTCGCTGGCTTCACTCTGGCGCTGTATCTTGGTAGGCCGAGTCGACTCGTCGAACGCATCGTCAAATTGGGGCGACTGTCTCCGTGAAGTTTGTTGACTTGATTCTCCGTAAGAACGGACCGGCCCACTGCTTCGGGCATTCTGATTCTGTGAAAGTTTGTTTTGGGGGGAGAACGCGAAGCTAGACTGTGACCGAGGATCAGATGGGATGTCATGGTTATGGATGTAAAGGCTAGGATTTACCCCTGGCTTCTTGTTCTTAGAATGGAGGGACGCCCCAGGCTTTATCTTGACGGCGTGGGAGTCACTATCAACAGGAAAAAGCCGACTGGTTAGCAACGACATCTCGAACAACTCAACACGAACTCATAGAACTTCTAGAACATACCGATATTTGGCTCCAAACAGCCGTGCCTCATCTTGCCGATTCTGTGAATCCTTTTGCTGGTCCCTGTTCAACATCTGCGACGAATCACCCGGCCTGGGAATGGGTGGGGGTATCAGTTTTGGCCGGCCGGTAGGGAAAGGCTGTGGGCTCCGATGGGACATGTCTAACCGGGTAGTTGGATTTAGAAAAGGGTAGGAGAAACGTGAGCGCAATAGTTCGTCCGCGGTTGTAGATCCAGTTGGGGACGAAAAAGTATCGACATAACTGTGAGCAGCCTGAGAAGATCGATTAGTCCCAAGTCACAAATCCGATAGCTCGTGACAAGACGGGTAGACTTGAAAGAGAGGTGATCAGGACAAGGAGATTGTGCAGGGTCGAGGTATCAAAAAGCAATATGGGACGGCTAAGGGCAAATATCGGCGGGACGCGCATGGAGATAAGAGATACACACCGTTGGAAGAAGAGCGATCTCAGCGTTTCGGGGAGAGGTGGGTTTGGTCAGGTTGGTTTCAGATCCCAGGGGAAAGAAGTCACGACCAGGTCCAGCTGGTCGAGAACGAGGAGGGGTCGAAGGCGGTCGTTCTGCACGTTGAATAGCAGATCGTTGATCTTCGGTCTGGCGTTGGCGTCGCGGTGACAAGTTAGAGAAGAGTTCGACTAGGTTTTTAAACACAGGCATTAAGGCAGCCAGAAGGTCATTGCAATATGCATTGCATGAATATTCCAATTGTTCGTCTATTGTCTTTTTTTTTCTCTTCTCGTTCATGGGACGCAAGCACGCCGCATCGTCATCTGGGCCCTAGGGCGGTCAGGATTTATTGGCGCCTCAGGAGTTAGGCATAAAGACTTTCTTTGCTTGATATCCAGGAATATTGGAATAGATGGATATGTAATATAAGCATTATCTGAATCATTCGCTTTGTCCATACCTTTTTGCGTTATTGACGCTATTCACACTGAGAGCATAATGCCCTTATACCCTAATGGCGTGAACAATACATCAGCGTTAACATACTAGTTAGGGTTTCTGGCTTGCACAGGTTTGTACCCATATCCCGGAGCCATTTACGAATATATTCGGTTCCCTTGTGTATGCATACGTTCATGCAGTTGGAATATCCGGGAGAGTGCAACAGACCACGTCTATGTGAAAGGGTCTACTTCACATAGCAACCCAATTCACGCAAAACATAGATAATACTCTCAGGCGAGAAAGCCATTAGCAGTTGGTACTGCATTCATGTTGCGTACATAAAGGAAAAACATCACGCATGAGCTCGGCAGACAAAAAAAAAACACACACATAGCACCATAGCACAGATGAGTTCACTCAAGACATAAATCAAATCAAACCGCTGAGTTCGCCTCGATGCCCCACCGCCCCTAAGACCCAAACGCGTCCCAATGATTCGTGATTGAAGTTATTTTTTTCGGGTTTACTATACAGGGCCCAAGGCCAGGCTGGGATCTTGGATCCGTTCATAGGGCCACAGCCGGTTTGACCTTGTCCAAGTCATCTTGACCTGTTCGCCGCCGTTCTTGATGACCCGTGCCAGTGGCGGTCTTGTCATGGCGAGCCTGGTCGATAGCAGAACGCTGTGCAATACTGTCATCGTGGCTCTTCCAGATGATGTTGGTGTCTGCCGGGAAAGCAAGCAGGCGCTTGATCGTTTCTCTGTAAGGAAGTTAGCGACACTTCAGTTGTGGTAAATTAGAATAGGCTGTACATGCCTGATCTTGATGTTGCGCCCCCCGTCAATCCTCGTCCAAACACTCAAAACATCTTCGCCGCCTCGGACGCTCAGTACAGCACCGCAGACTTCATCACCAGCCTCCGCAAACTGGTCCCCAACCATAGCCAAGAGGAGATCCTCCCAGTATCGATCGGAAACCCCCTTCTTGAAACGTACGATCCACTTACCTCCTCGCTTGTTCGCCTCATCCTCCCAGACGGGGCGAATCCCCTTCTTGAAGATGTGGTAGTCGGAAACAGTTGGAAGAAGAGAAGGGCGTTTAAGATGAGAGTACACCGCCCAGAAGCTCTCTACGGAAGATATCGAAGCAAGCGGCACGGTAGACTTTTCGTAGTCGGAGTATTTAGGTGTCGGGGGACGATACCAGACGATCCACGTAGACTTCAGCGGGTGCTCTCCAGGAGCCGCGAGGGAGTTGTTCTCAAAGGCCTTGCGTGTAGCCTCATCGTGTTCCAAAGGTGTCTCCCGTCCGGGTGTTTTCAACTCGGAGCCACCGGGAGTCTTCGGCGCACCGAATGAGGCAAATGCGCCGGACCCCAGACCGAACGCGGAGGAGGCATTGGTAGATGGGGAGGAAACACCGCCGGATAATGGGGATATTGCGTTAAATGGATTCGAGCGGCCATGCGAGCTGTCAGGCCCGAACCGCTTGGACGGGCGGGGAAGTTCGACACGAGCACTATCTTTCGCGTCGGCTCCGGACGTTGACAGGGACAATTTGGAAGAGCTAATCAAAGAAGAAACAATCGACCATATAAGTTACAATGGTCTGGGCTGAGGAGGGGCACACGACTAACTTTGTCCGGCGGGTCCACAGGTTTGCATTATCCATCGCGGCGGGTGAGAAGACTGCCCGAGACACGAGCGGTCATCAGGGGGAAAGAAAGTATCCGTAAAAAGCGTTACACAGAGAGATGAGACGCCGGCGCTATGATCTCAGTGACGTAGTATAATGGTAGAGGGAAATTCTTGAATAAGAAATTTGGGGAAAGTCCAGGTAGATGAAAGAAGTAAGTAAGGGCGAATAGGAGGATATCTGGTAAGGCTGGTCAAAAGAAAAAAGAAGCAATAGAATAGGTAAACAAATGTATAGAGGGGGAATCAGGTGAAGGGGAAAAGTGTCGATATGAATCGGAGACTCGGGCAGTTTGGAGGAGCAGCTCCCCTGACCAATCACAGCCACCTCAGCCCCATTTTCGCCTGCAGCTCGCACCGTCTTTTTTCCAGTTTGCCCTTTTTCTTCGAATTTTTCTTTTTGGTTTTCTTCTTTTTCTTCTTTTTATATCAAGACCACCAACTCAAATCAACGCTGGCGACTCATTCTTTTTACAGCACTAGCGTTTCCGATGTGTGTGTCGAGATTAATTTGATTCGCATCTAAAACCATCATCACGAGGGCTTACGAGCAACCCATGACACGTTGATGACCTGATTGACGACACATTTTCTCCTTTGTTTCTCTGCTTTGTTTCTTTGTTTATATTATAGTAAATAGGGTACGTCTCTATTCAATAGCAATCCATTTCCATCTACATTTTTTTTCCATATTTCAACGCAATGAAGAAACTCTTTCGAGCTCTCTGGTAATCCGAGGACTCAACCGCTCTACTACTTTTGGCCTTCGGGCTGGGCTGGTTGAGCATGCGGTCAACAGGCAAAGTCTGAGCCTTGAAATATATCTTGAATCTACTAGCTGTGCTGTCTTGTGACCAATGTACTGACATGCAGTAGCTCAGTTATCCATATAAAGTTTACATAGATAATATCCCATCTCTTCAAATGCAGAAAGAACAGCTACCTTCAGCCTATTATACCTATCCACCATACAAATAACAACTTTGATCTAAATTTTCCTTGATCAATGAGCAATATGTAACAAAAAAAAAACCAAGCCCGGAATAACCCCGAATACCAAGGGTAGTGAATCTCGTGAAAAGTAAATGCAAACCATTCCACCAACCATGTCCGATGCAATAAAACAGCAAGAAAATAAATAAAATAATTTGCAAAGAGTCATCACTGGGTAGAGATACGATCACTTGAATCTTGCTTGGTTCGCTTGGAATCCCGATCGCTGCTGGGCACCGAAGCTTCAGCCTTGCGCTTGTCGCGATCCTTTTGGTTCTGGTATTCGACGCGTCGAGCTTCCTTGCGAAGCGCCTTTGATTCAAACTCATGCCAATCGCCTTCAACGTGCTCTAATCTGTAGATAAAGTTAGCAGGGACAATAATAATATACACTAAGGAATGTGGGGAACGTACTCGATCGGTGGGTGAGGAGCTGGTTCCTCCGATACGAAGTAGGGATGCTTAAGAACATCCTCCGCGCTCGGCCGCTGCGAAGGGTCGTAGCGGAAAATCGAAGAGATAAGATCCATCGCACCGGTTGTCAGCACATCACGGTATACATCCTCGAAAACGCGCTTCCTTCGTTCCGTTGGCCGCATCAAGTGGAACCAGGGCATTTCCACAAGGTCCGGCCAATCAGTCTTGGTGGGTGTACCCAAAGCATTGTAGATCTTATCCATCTGGCTCAATTCGCCACCTTCACCGGGGAAAACCGCCTTTTTGGTGAACATCTCCATGCAAACGCATGCAGCGCTCCACATATCGACAGCAGGGCCATATCGGGTTTCACCCAAGAGGAGTTCCGGGGGTCGGTACCAGATGGTGATGACCCGGTTGGTGTAGTCAAGTTGACGACTTTTGGAGAAGAACCGGGCCAGGCCAAAGTCGGCAAACTTTAACAATCCGCGATTGCTGATCAATATATTGGCAGCTTTGATGTCGCGATGTAAAACCCCACGATGGTGAAGGTAATTGAGACCTTCGAACATTTGCTTCGCCAGATCCTTCTTGTGTGAGAGTGTGAGAGAGAAAGTGGGGTGATTGATCAGACCGGTCAGATCGTGAGAGAGGTATTCAAAGACCATAAAACATTCGTTTTTTTCAACCATGACCTCTAGGAGGCTGACGACATTATGGTTTCGAAGATGCTGGAGCAGCTTGATCTCTCGGACAGCCGTGACAGGGAAGCCATCCTTCTCGCCCTCCATTCGGATCTTCTTGAGTGCAACTTTACGCTGGGTATAGACGTGGATTCCTTTGAACACTTTTCCATATGTTCCAGCGCCGATCACAGACTCATTACCTGGCTTTCGGTAGTACACAGATTCGGCATTAGCAAATTCCTCGGGAAGCGTAGGGCGTGGTTTGATGCGTGTAAGAATTCGCTTCTGCTTGGGTGGTGGTGGTGCGTCTCTCGGCGGTTCTGGAGAATGGTCACGGCGGCGATCTGGCCAGTCCGAGGGCCGGTCCGAGGGCCATTCTCCTTGTCGTCGATCGCGACGTTGATCGAACCGGCGATCATCTCTTCGATCCCGCGGATCACGGAATTCTCGTGGCTCCCGGAAATCTCTGCGGTCTCGATCCCGATTTCGTCCACCCCGGTCACGGCGATCGGCTCTGGAATCCGGTTTGAATTTGGGTAATGGCCCGTTGGTAAACCTGTTGCGAGGTTGTTGAGGTGGTTCGGGTGCACGTGGGGCCGGCTCGCGGACCTGCATCCTCTGGGCAAGGTCAGGGACTGGCTTTGGAGCAGGAGAAGGTGCAGCCTTTGACTTGAAAGCAAAGCTGAATTTCCCGCCCTTGTTTACCGGCGTCGTTTCATTGGATTCGTGGTTCGGGGGTGGCATGGGCGGGGGATTTCCGCCAGCGGATTGAGGTTGCGTTTGGCTATCCTCTTCACCCCTATTGGGGGGTCGGAAATGATTGTCACTTTCGCCAGCTCGGGGGGATTGCGGGTCATTGTGAGACCGTGGCCGATTAGGAGTTTGTGACCCGTGACTGTGTGCCGGGTGTGGAGGACTATGTTGTCCCCCTCGGCCTCGTGTTCCCGATGCATTCCATTGCAAGTTGTTGAAATGTCCTCTCGCGCCACGTTGTGAGGGTCCATTATGATACGAATGAGGACCAGAGCCAGAAAATCGCCGATCGGGTCCCTGGTTTGAAAAGTTTCCTCGATGACCGCCACCAGAGTGGCCACCTCTGTGGGGGGGGCCCGCCATACGGTGATTGAGGGTGATGATTGCCAGGGCCGTTAGATTGACCTTGGCTGTGATAATAGTTTCCATTTTGTGATGAATAGTCATCGTGTCGATAAGGAGAGGTATGCCTTAGAGAGTGTGTTAGTATAAGGCAGAATGTAACATGTAAGTGAAAGCAATAAGAAACGCACCCAGTTCCAGAATACGGAGGCGGGCCCGACCATCCTCCTCGTCCTGCGGAGTAAGGTGAGGGCGGCTGCGGTGAACCGTGGTACGAGCCTGTCGACGTTGCATTTTGAGAGTTTGCATAGGGCCGGCTATCAAGACGTGGTCGAGACGGCCGACGGCGAGGCTGATTATTCGCATCAGAGCGCATTGCATGCATTGGGAACTCATCCCGCGCGTGAGTAGAGTGTTCCCCAATAGGGCCGAATTTATCAGAGTCAAAACTCGGAATCGGGCGCGGTGGAGATGGAGACCGACCAGTGCCGTCCACAACAGACTGGATTGGTCGGTTTGTGTTCATCGCCGAATCACGCCTTGACCTGCGAGATGATGCAGAATATCTCGAGGCTGCAGACCGTACGGAGTGCCTTGAGTTCGATCGATAGTGAGATCCGTGGTCGCTGTAATCATCACCACCAGGGGTACGAGACCGTCGATCGGGCGAATGATGAAACCCTCGTTCATTAACCGGTGATGTAGACCTTCCTGGACGTGGAATGTCCGGACGACGACGGTCTTTTCCACGACGGTCTCGGCCCCGGCGTGGTGATCTTCGCCTGGGGGCACCACGACCTTGGGTGCGGCCACCTCGTTTCTTGAATGAAGAAGGGCTTCGATCCCGTCCTTCGCCGTGATTGGGGTAATTTGAACGCTGCGGAGGAAGAGGGGTATGGTGGCTATGCGGTGAGAGGCTTCGAGTCCTTTGTCGCTTTAGTGGAGGTCCAGTTGGTGACTCGTCTCTTCGAGGACCGGGGGCTTCTCTATCGAAAGGTCCGGAAGGGTGAGCGCTCCAGTTGCCGGCTGATGACACGGGTTGCGTTGACTCTAGTCGACGGCTGTTGTGAAATTTTGGGGGTGGAGGAGAACCTTGACGGGGATATCGATCCGGTGCGAAATCACCTAGGTCGTGAGAAGAGTCAGGGCCAAAGCGGGACGCGCGTGGTGGCGACCGCCCCGGGCGATCGAAATTGCGGTTATTGGGCCGATATGGACGGCCTCGGTCACGACCTCTGTTTCTGCCTCGATCGCGGCCTGACCCTCGCCCTCTCCGTCTCTCCCTGTCACGGGGATCACGGTCTGGGTCAGCACTCCACTGGTCTCTCAACACCGGACTCGTACGGGGCTCCGCCATGTAAACGTCGCCAACGGCATCTGGTTCAATCAGGGAAATAAAGATTGTCGGCCAGGCTAGTCTTTGGGAGAAGCCTTTTGAACTAGAAATAATGATGAGAAGGCGCAGTGGGCGATGGCGTCCAAGCGTGTCTGCGATCGCAGGCGGGAGTCTTGGGTTTGGGGACCCGGAACGATGGTTTTTCCAGATTCCGAACTGTGTAAACTATCAAGCGCTGGTGAACAACGAGAACATAAGCAAGGGGAAGGTGGAACGGGGCATACGCACCAATTCGGATTTATGAAATACACCGTCTCACCTTTCCAGGTAAAGAAAGAACACTACTTGGCCGTGGAGGGTGGGCTTTTCCAAGGTAGGAGACCTCGGGGTTGCTGACTGATCCACGTTGCGGCTCTACAACTTGATTCGACGATGGGATGAAGAATGGCGTGCAGCTGTCGAAGACAAGTGCAACCTGTACTTCTGCTTTGCTCCTCCGAGATTCTTTTTTGGTACCGAATATGTCGAGTCTGTGTCTGCTCAGCACATGATGATCTGATCAGGTGGTGCCCACCTGCAGGTGTTGGAGAGACAGTGCTAGCCAAACTTGCTAGCGTATTGTCTCCTTTGTGCTCGCCCTGCCATTTTGTACAGCAGTTGCCTGTTTTCGGCAAAGCAAAATTGAGACTGCGTTGGCTTGTCCCACGAATGAAACTATCTACGTATTGCACAAGGCCAGATGGGCTAACATCCCCGAGGCACCATTGTGAACAGGACGACCCCACGTAGGGTTATCAGGTCACATCATAAAATCAATGGCTGGAATCCCTTATCACCCTCCCCCCAGGATCATGGAGCTGTTGGTCAATTTGGAGTGCCGATCCAACGCGCTGTGGTTCTGTGTTGGAAACAACTCTGATGGTCTGTATCACACCCAGCTGGTCAGTTTTCGATGTCTTGTAAGTTGTAGTTTGGTCAATTGTCGAAGTTCGAGTTTTCATGCACCAGGAAAATAATGCGAGCTGGAATGAAACTTTGTCGTGATTTACAACAGATAGACTGATGGATGACTATCTGGGCACAAATACCACTGGGACAGAAATGAAACACGGGCGGAACCCCTGACTGCGACGTCGTTTTAGGCCGACCTTTGTGAGTTCTGTGTCTTTATGGTTCTGCCACACAAGAATGCGATTATGTTGGTGATATCCAAATGTCCAGGGCGGTTGGCTAGACAGAAGGCTGGCGACAATGGTGGGGAGCATACCGAATGAGGGGTCAATGTACGAGACGGTCAAGGCAAAAAAAACCCAAAAAAACAATGCTGGTTCCACCCCAATCAAATCCAGTAGAATGCGCAAGTCCCCAAAGTTGCGGGTGGTGAAATGCTAGAGACTAGGCCTTGCCCTCAACCCCGCATCCCATATTAAATAATAAGATCAATTCCAGAAAACGAAATTGATAGTTTGTAATCTAACAGAAAGCAACATCTCATGATATAGATGTGGTTGCAAGGGACTCAAGGCGTAGGCTGAAAGTCAGCCCGAGATGGAGCGGGATGGGCTGGAACGCAAACCCCCGGCTATTCTCACCCGGGAAAAAAAAGGAACATCCCCCAGAAAGACCAGGGAGCTAGGTTCAACAAGAAATTATGTATAAGCATAGGGGCGCCATGCCGAATCAGCGAGGAACTAAGAAAGCAAAGAGGAAGGTTGATGTCATGGGCAAGTCGAAGTTGTCCCGGAACTGAGCGTGGGGTCACATGTGGTCACGTGACGTCATATTGTTTACGAGGGACATAATCAGCCCTGGCACTTCGCAACATCTATTTGAGAAGGAGAATTTGCTTCCATAATATACTACTAACGTCTCCAGCTACTGCTATGGGCGACAAGTCATTCGGGACAGAGACTAATCAACTTTTCACTTGGTCTTTGACACATGTTGCCACACGACTGATTCCCTTTGTCGTCCTGTTGTCCATATACCAATCCCCTTTAGAGGTATTTCCCTCACAGTACTATCACACTACCGAGATTTTTTTTTTCCCTTAGAGCAAGGTTCCCCTATTTTGCAACAGAACTTTCGCCGTTATCAGAATCTGAGACCGCATGTCTAACATAACAGTACCAAAGCCAGCACCTATCAGTACATAGGCACAAAAGGAATATGTTTCTCATGCCATACATTAGATTAAGGGCCGAAAATAATTTATACTCATACAAGTTTATTCGTACATACTCTACACAAAGCTTGACAACCCCCTCACTCTTGGCTCACCTCCGCCTCACTTCTTGCTTACATGGTAAGCATGATTCACCTCAGAAACTACTCATACACACTTGAAAGTATTCTCATATCAACCCTCACAAGGAGGGTTGATCACTGGGAGCCTTAACCCAACCCCCCACTCACAGACAACCGACCCACCCCGAGCTACTCATCCGTCCCGTCGAGAAGGAAACGACGGAGGTGAGGCGAGACAGCTTCATCGGGGTCCTCCTCCTCGGAGTCCTCTGGCTCCAACCAGGTGACTTCGTGGTGCACGACCCCATTGCCATTGCCATTGGCGGCCTCCGAAGAGGCAGCCGAAGACTCTGGGTCCCCGACCCCAGGGGCCTCCCGAGAACTGATGGAGTCAGCATCAGCACGGTTTTGCACAGTCAGAGCCGCCCTGATCTGCGACTGGAGGGCACCCGCGGAAGATGAAGCTGAATTAACAGGCTCATGGAGCCTGAGAGGTTGGAAGAAGGCGACAACCCGCGGGTCCGGGTTCTGTAGGTTTGCGGCAACCGGTGTATTTGGAGGGGCCGAGATGCCTGGGCAAGCGGGCGAGTTGGGAGGGTCGGAAACACCAAATTGGCGCGGAGTAGCCGGCCGGATTGGAGGAGGCCGAACGGGTGGAGCAAACAGTGACTCTGTGGTAGTGAACAAATTTGTGTTAACCGGCGAATTGGGAGTAGCCGAAAAATCAGGGTCAACCGGCGAGTTTGCAACAGGTGAAGTTGGAGTGACCGACAAGTCATGGCCAACCGGCGAGTTTTGAGTATCAGCAGAACTTGGCACAGTCTGGATGTTTGAAGCAGCTGGAACACTCGAAATAGCAGGGGCATTCAACGAAGCAGACTCAGTGGATGAGTTAGAATTTGCGTGCCGCGGGAACCAAGGAAGGTCGGGCATAGGAAGCATGACACCCTGGAATCTGGCAGGCTCCATTCTGACTATATGGGCACCACTGTCGTTGATCATGATCCAAGGAGGCGTCCGGTGCCGCAGATTGCGTGGGTTTGACATGGGCTGAAGATTTTCAGGACGAACGCCGGCAATAAGCTGCTGGCGGAGGAGCCATGCTTGAAGCATGCGGTCTGGGGCATAAGGAACGGCACCTTCAGGCATCAGATCTGGCTCGCGTGCGAGTGTGTAAGGGTTTCCATACTCTGTGTACCGGGGTGATTGTGGTGCTACCATAGGAGGTGCTATCAGAGGAGGATTTGACAAAGGGCTTGGACCAGCAGAGGACTGGCGTTGAGTTATCGTTGGGTAAGGAGATGGAGGTCGGTGGTGAGAAGAGTGGTCCCCGGGATGAGCAGCACCCGCGGGATCAGTTGTGTCGAAACGAACATATGGAATTGGCCTGAATGGTCCAGCTGAAGTGGAAGGTTGGGTTTCGTATTGCTCAGGCATGTCCATTGCCGATGGCTGCGATCCATGTCCGACACTGCCATGGTACAAGGACTGGTAGGGTTGGTTGGCAAATTGCGAACCTCCAAGCTGGGGGTCGTTAGGAATCTGAGAAGCTTCGTGCTGGGACTGATTGAGCATTTGAGCAGTTTGATGTTGGAACTCATTGAGCATGTGAGAGACTTGATGTTGGGACTCATTAAGAATGCGAGTGGCTTGATGCTGGGACTCGTTGAGCATCATAGAAGCTTCATGCTGGGAATCATGAAGCACGCGAGAAGCTTGATTCTGAGATTCGTTGAGCACCAGAGAAGCTTGATAGGCTTGATACTGGGCTTCAGCTTCTCTGCGCGCATTTACTCGATTGGTTTCATTGATTCTTTGCAATCTTTCCAGGTGGACATAGAAATCAGGGTGCACACGCATTTCAGCGTCTTCATCGGAGTCAGCTGCCAGGTGGTGCGCCTGGAGAATTTCAAGAGTTGGAGTAGAGGACCATTGCGAGGGTCCAGACTCGACAGGGGCGTTGATACCGGCAGACTCATTGGCACCGGCGGGCTGGTTGTCACTGGTAGACTCATTGATACTTGCGGGCTCGTTGGTGACGCAAGTGGTATCTTCCTGAGTAGGGAGACCCGAAGAGCTAGGAACTGCTGAGCGTCGGGGGTAGTTATCCATTATGTTAAATGAAGTATTGGTTGGTAACAAAAGGCTTTTGGTAAATGAACCTTCAATTCAATGTCAGTAAGTCTCATAGTTGATTTGATCCGACACACCCAACACACCTGCAGTTCAATATTGTTAGGGTGAACCCTTTGGCCGCAAGGTATTTGGGTTTGATTGTATGTAGAAACCTTTTCGCGAACATATTAGTGTCATGTCATGACAACCAAACAAACATGCATAGATCAGATCATAAGTATATCAGATGAAGGTAAACAATAGACAAAGAAATATCAGATCAGATATCTCCTCTAAGAAAAAACATGGTCAACATGGGAGGGAAAGGATATGGAAGCAAGTCCAGGTACCATGTCCAATCAATGTTGGATGACGGACCATTTGAGGCTCAGGAACACTAGGGTTGTATGCAGTACACACAAATAAGGAAGCGGGGTCAGCTTGCACAAGACTTACAGAGACAGATAAGACTAATGCCACTCTGTAGTGACCGTGGGCGACGTGTTGTATGTCCCGGTAACCTTGGTGTATTTGACAGGCAAGGTCGGGTGGACGTGACAGGGTGCAAGCACAAGTCAAATGCAGCGGGAAAACAGCGAAGAGACACAAGTAGAGGCAATGAAAAGATCACAAGAAGGGATACAGGTGAATAGATGAAGACTCCAGATGATAAAGCGTTCAAGAGCCGGATGGAGAGTTGGATGGAGAGGATGAAGAGGACAAGGAGGAGTGACAAGGCGAGAAGAACTGAAATGAAAACCCGGAAATTGGAACGCGAGACGAGACATGTACATGTAGGGACCCATCGTCATAGGCAACAGCGAGACGTGCGAAGAGACGACTAAGCGATTCGACGATGTAATCGATTACTCGTCGGAGTGGTCAGAGGTATGAGCGCCGGCGAGGTCCTCAGCAATGCCAGCAGTGCCAAAATCACGGGTAATATCTCCAAGCCGACGAATCAGTCAGGGGCCAGTGATGCCTATCTATTTGTAGTCTTCCTTGATTAAACCGAAGGCTTATGTCGTATAATCAAAGACCTAAGACAAATCAAATAGCTCTATAGAAATTGCTGCATCGATAACACCACACTTTTCTATTCCAAAGTCGACACACCAGGACCAGAGCTTTGCTTTTTGTTCCAGGCCAGGAAAGAAGGAATCAGAAGGAGATTGTACATTGGTTCTAATACATACATCGTATCTAAGTGGACATTACTAGGATGCCCATAAGCGGCATCGGATCAAGTGTTGAAACAGCCTTGCTAGTGCTACCGAGTGGAATCCCAATAGACTGTGTAGCAAAGGCCTCTTGAGGGTTTTTGTTAGTACGGTAAGGGACAGGGGAAGGATATTTTATCTTCCTTGGGCCCATCATGGGTAGAGGAAGGGGTGTTTGCCATTTCCCACAAAGCCATCAGCTTGCGAAGGAGGTTGTGAACTCCAGGGAAGGAAAATGACAAGACACCAGGGCGGAGATTCGCCCAAGTATGTGCAGGGGAACCGAGACAAGCGAAGACCAAAGAAACACCAATCCACGCTTAACATGTAAAGTAAAAAGCCAGACCCAAAACCTGTTGAAAGGTCACCACCCAAAACTCCAAGAATCCAAAAATCAACAACCTATGTTAAGGTTGGGCGGGCGAGATAGGGCCTCTATCTCCGGTTCAGCAGAGTCAAGAACTCTTCGCGAGTCTTGGCGCTGGAACGCATACATCCCAGCATACAGCTGGTAGTAGTGGTGCTGCTAACCTTCTGCACACCGCGCATAACCATGCAAAGGTGGGAAGATTCCATAACGACACCGACGCCGCGAGGCTGGAGGACCTCTGAAATGGCTAACGCAACCTGCTTGGTCAGACGCTCCTGGACCTGGAGTCTGCGAGAGAACATCTCTGCCAGGCGAGCCAATTTTGACAAACCAAGAACGCGGCGGTCAGGGATATATCCGATATGCATCTGTAAGTGGTCAGAATGATATCATCCGGTATTATATGCAGCACTTCTTACCTTTCCGGTGAATGGTACCATGTGGTGCTCACACATCGAGAAGACGTCAATGTCCTTGACAATGACCAACTCATCGTGGTCCTCGTGGAAGACAGCATTGTTAACCAAGTCCCGGACATTCTCCTCGTAGCCCTTGGTGAAATAGAGCATGGCCTTGGCATAACGCATGGGGGTCTCGAGAAGTCCCTCTCTTTCCGGGTCCTCACCAATACATTCCAAGATTGTTCGGATAGCTCCCGACATCTTCTCTAGACGTTGTTCGGTCTCCTCCGGTGTCGACTCCTTCCGCTGTCTGGTTCCGGGGCCTATATGACAGTGGTTAGAAGAGTTTACCAATAAAGCGACGTCCACCGATAGGGCTAGTATCACTAACAAGGCCAGCTGAGACCATCAAAGTCGATGGGCGGGTTCAAAGTGTAGGGGCTAGCAGGACGGCTAACGGTGGTTGGAGGTGTGAATGGGGCGGCCGCATCCCGGGGATCGCGGGGAGGGTCATTCAAGGTAGGACTATAGCGCAGAGATTAGCTATGACATTTGCAGTGCCATGACCACCATTATTGATATTCGCCGTATACATACCGCACTGGCGCCACACTGCGAATCGGCACCTCAGCACTGGAAACGGCGTGGGTGGGGGCGGCTCCAGTTTCAGTTTCCGCCTCAGTCTTGGTCTCGGACTTGGCCTCAGGAGATTCAAATTCAAGCGGAATTCGAGGTTCAAAAGAGGAACGAATGGACGTATTGAGACTCTCGCGCTCACGAGAATCCCGGCTGCCCGTTGATCGTTGCAGCGGGGAGCTACCGTTCAGCATGTGGGACGGGATAGCTGAAGGCTTGGGGCTATGAGAATCAGAACCCATGATGAAGATATTTCAAGTTAGAAAGTATAAAATAGAAGTTATCACCCAAGATTATATATATAGGTGAGTATCTAAAGGTAGAGTCATCTTTTTTTTTTCCCTAGCAAACGCTAACTTTCTTTTGTCCCCCTCATCACCCCCCCCCACCAATCAATCGCCACCAATCAAAACCCACCAGGATGATGACATGCTCCCCGCGGGATAAACGGACTCTGGGGCCGACATGCATACAATTAGTATATAACATAGTTATAAATGGTTTAGTTATGTTAGAGTATATTGTTTGTATAATCTCTTAACTCTAGTGGAACATGTGGGAATTTCCTTCGGTAAAGGGCTGGGATATATATTTTCAACCCTATTTAGAGTAATAAGGTATTTACAGAATAAATGCCGATATCGCTACGGAGTATGAGTCCTCAGTTCTAATATTCCTAGCCCGGAACTAATACGTTTCTTTATATCCAAGTAGGTAATGGTCCATGGGTATATATCCCCAAAAGAGCCTAGATAGCCAAGCTTTGCCCTCAGTAATTTAGAAAGCATTGCTTCAGTCATGAATTATAAGTGTCATGTAACTTGATTGTATCTATGGCTTAGCTACATTATGTAGCAGTATATACCGAGTTTTAGGCCGTGGATGCTAATTTCCCACCCAGGGTGTGCGTCGGTACTCTGCTCACTGAGTGCTTAGGCTGCGGCTGATGACCAACCAATCCATAAATGGTTCACAGGGCTACGCTCCGCAATTGTTAATCCCACTAGGAAAGCAAGTTTTATTTGTATAGTTTGTACTGTTTGTGTTAATGGTTGGCTGCATATATTGTAGTCCGTGGTTTGTTTGATAAGGTCTAATAAACGTTGACGAAAATCACATTAATTGTCCAGCTGACGAGATAATTAACGTATACGAGTCTCTCAATCCTAATGGTCGTGCTCCCACCCTCGAGGATCCGGTGCCATCCTCGAGTACCTGGTAGATACATACGACAAGCAACACGCCATCAGCTTCACCGCCGGCTCGAAGGAGTACTACGAAAGCAAGCAGTGGCTACACTACCAGATGTCCGGCCCGGGACCGTACTGGGGGCAGGACGCCTGGTTTACGATCTACTACCCCGAGAAGGGGCCCAGTACGGCCGAGCGCTATATCAACGAGATCCGTCGTGTTTCAGACATGCTCAACCGCTCGCTCCAGAACAAGGATTACCTCGTTGGCGGCAAGTACAGTTATGTCGATGCTGCTATTGTGCCGTGGTTCGAGGTAGTTGCGCTCATATTTCCGAACGAGTTGGATCTCGAGAAGAGCTTCCCTCATGTTAATTCCTGGTTGAACCGTATCAAGGCTCGTCCGGCTATTTCCAAGACCATTGATGATAAGGCAAAGGCCGCGGCCGCAGAAGGGAAATATGGCAATATTACGGCGGATGAAACTTCTAGATAGCAGGAGATGTTTTGGTTTTTCTGATTGCATCCAAATACATATATCTTCTATATTTAGACCTACCGATCTCTTAAGCTAGCGTCTTTGCACTTCTCTGTATTAGGCTCTTTGGGAGAATTAGTTTGGTGGTGATAAAAGCAAGAAAGACAGGAAGGGTAAAGAGAATTTGAGAGCACAAATTGGTCAAAGGTATATTTTCACTAATTGGCTAGCATCAGCAAAAACAAAATTCTTATATTCTTTAGCTAAGATTTCGTAAGATAAAGGGAACCACTCGATCTACAAGTTTTTCTCGGAGCAAGCAACTTATGTTTATATATAGAATGGTTCATTAACTAAAAGGATAGTGATATCCCTCCTAAAAGATCCGCCTGCTTAGTGGTTAAGTCTAGCTCTTTATCTTTAGCAATAGTTACCGAAAGCTTATTTAGACTCCTTTAGATTGCTTATTCTTATTACACTTTTTGGTGGAGAGATGGCTCCCTTAGATGTGATTTGTCGAAGGCTTTAAATGGAACAAAAACGATGGACGGTTCTTAGGGAAGTGGGCATTCTCACTCCTTCTGAAGCTGGCCTAGGTACTGTTTCCACAACATAACCATATGAGCAAATTCCTTTTTATCATCATGTTCCCAGGGGCCTAGTAGAGTAGTGACCGATGATGTGATGATAACGACGAAAGAGAATTATTCTATTGACCCAATACTATGTAGCAAACACCTCAATTGTGACACAGGTCTTCCTCCGATGGAACAAGAACTCATTCGGACACCAGTCGATAGAAATACGGTACAAAGGAAATAAACCGAGAAAGTCAAAGACCGATTTCACGAAAATGACGAAGCCAAATCTAGAGCCATGATCCCTTTCTTGCAAGAAAGAAACAACCTATATTGGTGGAAAATTAGGTACATTTGATGAAATTGGTGCTAGAGGCAATTCTTTCTCTGAGAATGGCAATGCTATGGTCATCTAGGATATCTGCCATGAAAATAGGGGCGCCCATTTCCCTGGAGATCCATAAGGCTTTAGCTATGATAACAACAGGTTAGAAATATCAATCCAATCAATCCCAGAGAGCCAAATATGGTTGCAACTCGCCATTTTCGAGACGCATGGTAGACATTTTCAAGCAGTAGCTTTTGCTGGGGATCCATGGTGGCAATGTCGTACTCTGACAGGTTGAAGAATGGCGCATCAAAACCGTGAATGCTATCCTTGAGGAAGTATTCACTGCTCGTGGCTATCGTGCCTCCGTATTGGGCATATATTGAAATATTTCAACTAAATTCATATATTCTAACTATGCACTAATAATAATTATTTATAGATTCAGTATAACTAATATGTATAGTTATTTATATATCTATTTTACTTGTTATAAGCTTGGGCACTAGCTAATGCCCAACATGGGCATGCCCATGTTTTCAACACAGTATGTGTACAATTACTAGGCAGTTACCGAATCGTTCATATTGTAACTACACAGCTCATGTTCGCATAAATATTGAAACTTGAACCTCTTTGATACACCTAGTTGATGTTTGGCTCGCGTTACTGATCCAAAAATCTTTAGCCAGATTTAGATTAGTGCTAGATAATGTCTGGGAACTACGAGTCTAATCCTTAGGAGGGACCAAGCGCGTGCCTAGGAACCATGCCATAGATCCTAGGGCCGGGTATGATCCCAGAAATGTAAGTCTGATTTACGAAATGAAATCCTTTGAAATGGGGTTATTAATATCAGGAATATAAATTAAAATAAGTGCGCCCCCAAATTTGGACATTGGGCGAATTTGTATTCTCCGGGAGGGGGGCGTTATCAGCCGATTTCTAATATTAATATTGTTCCTAGAGGAATATAGTTCCGGGGAATAGTTCCCGAGAACGAGCCGTGTATGCCAAGAGAAAAGAGAAATAGCGCTGCGTTCTACGTATCGAATAGCCGCTAATGCGAGATGATTTAAAACAATCCTACGATAGGTAGACGTATTTAGCGGGGTAATGCGCATAGGCCTTTCAAGGTGCAGTGGTATGCTCTATACTCTATTTAGCTGCTTTTCTATTCTTTTTCTAAGCGCGGCTTCTTTGATTGGTTGCTAGGAGAGTGTCTCATTATGGTGTTTGCCATATTCCACTTGTCTGCTGGAAATCTTTTCCCTTTCACGTTCTCATATGCCATGAGTTCTGTGATATTTGTATTTCCTGTCTTCTATTTCTTCCCAGACGTAACTTTTACACCCTATCGAAAGCCTATGTAGATCTGCTTATACTAATATCATGCCCCTCCGTATCGATCGCCTCTCGGATTGAATACACCGCTCCACCATTCTCTAATATCCATGCTTGATTCACCCAATCACCCTGGGCGATCAGACCATCATTACCATCCGCTACTGCCGCTGCTTGGGATCTTATCACCCTACGTTCGGTTGCATCGCTGTCGCCATATCTGCGCATTGTAACCCCTGTCATAGACGCTCTTTAAGAGCCATCTGCCCCGACTCTCGTAGCACCCACTTCAGTTTTCCCACGATTTTCCTCTTTTCATACACTTAGTCGTTCATACTACTATCAGCTATGCCGATCCGCCCCCAAGAATACCCAACTCAAATGTCCAGTCCCTCAACTCGGGAAATGGAAGCACGTCCGCCGGCCTCTCGTCCTTCGGTGAATGCTCATGGAACCTCTCACTCGGTACTGGAGCTTCTACCAGGCCACAGCGAATGGGGCCTCGCCACCTACACTCATGATCGTGGCCATGAACTTGAGACGCGCTCTTTTTCCTTCAGGGACGATCAAGTTCGCTCCATCGGGTTTAACGGAGGTAATCCATCGGATCATGATCAAGGTCTCTTTAGCCGCTCAGATAATCATATTATCTCTTGCTAATCATGCCTCGCCATCCCTAGATCGTCAAAGTAATTGCACTTCTTTCGATGGTTGCAACAATATCCAATCTCCCGACCATGTTAGGCACTGTTACACAAATACCAACACGGATCACTCTGCTCGGGTCTTCAATGGCGATGTCGCCCGCGCTTACGATGCGTCTTGTATCAGAGAGCATCATTTACACGGTGGGTCTGTCAAAAACAAGAGTATGCTTGTCAATGGAGATCTTGATAGAGACACCTTCCTAGCCATGTTCTGCAATTCTAATAACGAAGCTCGCCTTGGGGGAGGTCAACGGGAGGGAGGGCGGCGGGAGGAAGGGCAGCAGGAGGAAGCTCGCCCTCGGGGGCGTGGGCCCCGCATGGAAGGGCAGGCTCTCCCATAAGAGCGGGCTTGATTTTGACCGACCTCACTACTAGAGTTCCACTACTAGAGTTCAACTTGATACACTCTGCCCACGAATCGGTATATTCACGGGATATTATATACAATCTTTTCTTCACCGGGATAGTTTGTAACTTGTTAATTATCCGACTCGCTGCCTAGGCCCAGTGCGCTCAAGTGTCCTTGATATCGTGTAGACTGCGACATCGCCCATGGACGGGCGGGTGGGCATTGCCCACGGGCCTTATGTAAGCGGGAAATGGGCCCTATGGAGAGGCCCATGGACGGGCCCTACCCTTAGGGCCCACGGGCCTTGGGCGTCGTGGGCGCCCGTGGGCCTTTTTAGTAAGCAGAATTTCTTGACCTCGTGACCTGCATTATTTGTGCATTTTTTTCTCTGTATTTTTAAGTAATTTGATTACATATACAATGACTTGATACTACTGTCAATTTTCTGACCTCGGTCAGAAAAATGAGCTGTGGAAGCCTTTATACAATAACTTGACACACTACCACTTTTTTGACCGGGGTCAGAAATGAGCTTTGGAAGCCTTTGTATAATGACTTAGGCATTCATTATAGTCATACATTCACACTAATACGATACAAATTGATCATCATTGGGTTTGCCACGCTTCCTTGCTTCTCTTAAACCAGGGCGCCTTTGAGTGCCACCCTCATCTCCATAATGAGGGAGATGAGGACTGCTCTCATCTTCGCTGTCGACTAGCTCACTTCTCTGTCGCTTCCGCGTACTTAGTACTATAGAAGGACGATGAAGCTGACTCTCCATTATAAACTCGTGCTCGATCAGTCCAACAGGATCATTATCCTCAGAATCCTCACCATCGCTGATTGGTTCAGGCATATCAGTGGTAAGCTCAGCCTCTCTCTGTTCGTCTGCTTCTTGCATAGAATCTAAGGACGTATCCTCATCAGGTAGTTCTTCTATTTCAATGTCGAACTGGGTTTTACACCGGAACATCATGATATCCTGGACTGTCTTCGCACTCAGCCGCCCACGTCGGTAGTGGCAGACATCCCGTGCTGAATTGAAAAGACGTTCAACTCCAGCGCCTGTTGCAGGAATAGAGAGAATATCGCGAGCAACACTTGAAAGAATCGGGAATTCATTCTCATATTCCTTCCAGAATTGCAAAGGATCGACCTTTCTCCTTGCTATCATAGGTATCAGTATTCCCGCTCGTAATAACAGTGAATATAACGTACGCTTTTCAAGGTATCTAGCAAGTTCATGCTCTGATGTTGATGAATTAGAGTAGATATGAGGCAGAAGGTCAAGGAGGGCGTCTAGGTCACTTGTACTAGCTGAGTGACGCTTAGGGGGTTGCTCTTCTCGTAGGGACTGTGTCTGAGTGTGTCTTTGGGCGTAAGGAGCTATGAACTGGCGAAGCGTTTCCTTATACTGATCACTCCAGTTTGTGTCGTTCTCCGACGTACCCCACGCCTTACTTGAGAAGAAGTGAAGCTTATGCTGGGGTGCAAGAATTGTTCCAATCGCGTAGAGACTACCATGGATCTCTTTCGTCTTTGTGTAGTAAGAGGTAAGCTTTACCATCCCAGCATTGAGGGCTTGTAGCATCGCCTTCTTCCAAGGTATGGTTTTCGGAGTAAGTCGTGCAATCGATTCCTCGAAGTGCTCGAAGAGGGCGTTATAAATACCAAAAACATGATGTACCGTTATCTCTTTGGTCTTTGAAAGCACTGTGGTAAAGCGGTAGAACGGCTCTGTGATATACAGAAGGTAGTCGACCTGCCGCCATTCTGCCTTACTGAGTTTGTATTTCTGAGTCCCAATTTTATCACAGTATTCATCACAGGGCTTGCTAAGGCGTTTCGCACGACGAAGCATCAAGAAGGTGGAATTCCAGCGTGTGCGGACATCTTGGATAGGCGCAAGTTTTGCTCCATTGGTCTGGAGACGGAAGAAATCATCGCGACGTTGGGGGCTTGCATTAATAAACACAGCAAGCCCTCGAATCTAGATATTTATTAGATATATTAAGTAATAAACAAAGTGATACACTTACCTTAACAAGGGTTTGTACAATGACTTGTTCACTCTGTGAAGCACGGAGCGATCGAGTTTGGGCTTGGGCTTGGACATCAGAAACATTCCGATCTATGGTATCGTTCTGGGGATCGGCCTTCACCGATCCAAGTAGCTCGCGAAGGCTTAGCTGGATAACATGTGCAAGACAAGGGATTCGAACAACCACCGGGCTATTCGGTAGTTTAAGGGAGTCAATAGAGTCTTGAACTGCCTGTACCAAAGTCGTGTTATTCGACGCGTTATCCGATGTAATCGCTAACACACGATCAGTAATATCAAGCTTCTTAAAGATCTCCATAAGCACTTCACTTAGATTCACACCAGAATGCGCCCTATCAAGTGGTTCGAAACCAAGTAGGAGCTCACGGTAATTCCAGTCTCGGTCGATAAAGTACCCTGTGATCGCCATAAATGCCTGCTGAAAAGGCGATGTCCAGCAGTCGAGGGCGATTGAGAGCTTCGCATCTTGTGGTAGGGTAGCGAGAATTGTATGCTGCTCCTCATCGACCAATTTCTTAAGCCGGCGTTGAGCAGTACGAGGATGGAGTAAAGTGGGTTCAGCTGGAGCCTTTTGTGCCATTCGAATCAAGGAAGCAAATTGCTTCCTCTCAAGTATCCGGAAAGGGAGGTTCAGACTGGTAAGACATTCAATCTGCTCTCTTTCCCATTCATCATTCGAGAATTTTGACTTATAAGATAACTCTAGTGCCTAATATATAACGTGTTAGTTATCTTGAAGGGTATAATCATATAAGACTTACTGGTATATGCTGCATGGTTTCCTTAATCGACTGTTGTATAGACTTGCTTTTACCACCCTTTTGGCATTTGCTTGAGGCTATATGCCGCTTGAGTGTGTTGGTGCCGCTTTGCTTCGTACTTGGATGAGGCAATGTAGCCCCACACGTCCGACACATAACCAAAGGTTCGCCTGTAACATGATGTGCTACCTGGTCGAAGTTCTCCCAGACATCTGATATGTGTTTTGCATCCCATCGTAGCCTTTGTTGTATCTCAGTACCGCTGCCGTATACTGTGGTACGCCACCACTCGATAAAATTTGCTTTGGACGCGTTGTTCATCGCGTCGTAGAGGATAAACTGCTTTCTCCGATCAGAGCCGACGCGTTTGAGAGAGTAATCAAGAACAGCCGGTTGAGTAAACTCAGACTCTATCAGTGATATAGAAGTCTGTTGGCTGTTGAAGAGACTAGGATCGATGTTTGGATCAAGGTTGCGATCAAATATATCGGCGACGTAGGAGAGGTCTGGTTGGGAGCTCGGAGGAAGTGAAGAAGGCCCTGCGGTATAGGCACTAGGTTGGGATATAGTTAATATGATGTAAGGGATAATATAATAACTAAGGGAGAGTAAGTGATCTGAACTTACAATAGGTAACTTGCGACCGTGTGAAACGGGGGTTACTAGTAAAAGGGGTGCTTTGTATAGATCTGATAGATCGTAAATTAAGTATAGACCCACTATCTGTTATAAGCTGATTGGCTATAAGTGTCTTTGTCCATGGGCGTGCCCACGGGTATGCCCATGGACATATACCTAAACGCCCATCTCAAGTTACAATCGAAGGATTGAAAACTCCTAGAATAATAACATAAGTCTTTTAGTGATTTAATTGATAGAATTTAGTGAGAAAAGCTTATAAAATAAGAATTATACTAATTTACTTTCGATCTACCTATAAGAAATATACTAGAGCGAGAGATAAAGTAGAATCCATAAGTAGTATTTTACTTGTGGAAAATAGCAGGTATATACCACTGACTTGAATATATATCTTCAAACTGTTACAGTATGATTTAATAAGTTAATGAAAATACCACACAATATGATATATTTCAATCAAAAATTTATTCCAAGTCGTATCATATATATATTGATTTCTCATATACTTAGATATTTCAATAAAATTTATAGATGTTGTAGATTAAGACCGCGATTTTACATGGAGTTGGCAAAACAGGTGTAAATAACAGTTATTTATTATGCAAAGTCAGCAAGTTATACGTCCATTTTGGGTGACTTTATGCAATGGTGGGCATAGTGGGCATGCCCGGGATGGGCATGCCCGTGGGCCTTGGGCGTTATGGACGGGCACTCGAAAATCCAAATAGCCCACCGCCCACCGTGGACGGGCGATGTTGCAGTCTAATATCGTGTACTTTTCTATCCTCTTATTAGGCAGAACAGCGATATTGAATAATCAGCTTAAGCTTGCCCTAGATCTATATACTCAAGAGGGACATTTCTCATTGGATTTAGGCTAACACTACACTCAGAGTACTGGAAAGGTGAAAGAGCTTATATGAAGACCTGTAATAGGTATATAAATGAGTCAGACTATCCGATTGTGCCGATATCAACTATGGTGAGCTTGAAGAAGATGCCGGTATAAATCTGTCTACCCCAAACCATGTACTATAATGCTAGTGAGCCGTTTGTGGAGCCAGCCACGCCTGGGATGGTTGGTGTAAAGCGAACATCCGTTAAGCTTCTTCGGCATGGTTGAGAGCTACTGAAGAGTAGGAACTTACTGGTCATTTTGTGGAGTAGCTACATCCAATGGCCATTGCCTTCGTACTTTCTTATTTTGCTAGAATAAATGGAAACCCTGCTTTATGGCTGGGCTATTAAGTGACTGTCATGATCCTTCTAGTTATATATAGTACTTACGATATTATGACAGAAATCTGTCGGTATGAAATGTATGGTATGCAACATGCAGGTAATAATTCTCTGATATTCTAAAAATGGCAGAAACCGCAATATAATTAACATAATCTAAGCGGATATGATGACTAAACGTAATAGTTAACTAACTATAAATTTGCATGATAAACCGAGTACCACTGTCATGTGATCTTCTGCCCTAAAAATAGGCTGGTAATGATAATGCCCATCTATGTGAAACCTTCCAAGGTTGGATTAGGGCTAGTAGAGAATATGATAACCATGCCGGCAGCAAAAGGGCTATCACCATGTAGACTTCAAATGTAACGGTGTTTTTAATGATTATTCACCATGGTCTTAATTCACCTATACCAAACAATCACCCTATATGAAAAATGACTGGACTGCAAGTCCGATAGAAATAACATCATGCCTCAATTTCTTCTGTGGGGACATCCTCTAGGTCCTTACCCACAATTGCATCTGCTACCTTCCAAACCTGCAGTAGATTGTCCTCAGCGGCGGAACACAGAACCCAAGGGTCACTTAGGTTCCAGCTGAAGTCCGAGATGCGGTTTGTGTGTCCACCGTGCATGAACAGACTAAGGAATAATGTCAGTGAACAATCCAAACACATTATATGAAACTAAGGGGGAAACGGGTGGTCACTTACAGTTCTGGCGGCCCATCTTGAGCATCCTCGGGGGTTTGCTCCTCGCCTGCCCGGCTGAGGTCCCAGAACATAATCTTACGGTCATAACTGGAACTTGCCAGGACCGATTCCTCAAATGGATGCCATGAGATAGACTGCACCGAATCGGTGTGGCCCTCCAGTGAGTGAAGCTTTGACTTCAAGTTACGGAGATCCCAAATACCGATGGTCTTATCGGCGGAACCCGTGGCCAGGATCGTCTCGGAAGCCGGGTTGAAGGAAATGGAGTTGATGGCATCGCGGTGCTGGCCTTCAGCCGAAGCAGCCGAACGAGTGGAATCATCTTGGCGGGTATCAAGGATTTGAAGTGTGATGTCATCGGAGACAGTTCCGATGAGAGAGGAGTGGAGAGGGTGATGTTGAACGTCGTTGACGATTGAAGAGTGGTGCGTGAAAGTGCGGCTCGGTCGCACTGCCTTGTTACCCTTGGTGTATGTAGTAATGTCCCTGTGGTGAGCTTCATTAGCCGCTAATCACACCAAATATCTGGTTTTGCATATTGCGCCGGCTTACCAAAGTCGGACAGTCTTATCCTCACTGCCGGTTGCAAGGTGACCGGCCACATGAGGGTTCCAGCTAAGCCCAAAGCCTTCTGCTTCATGACCTAGGAGCTCCATTTGAGGGTTCACTGTGCCAGTTGGCAAGCTGGGGTGTTTAGAGCGATCCCAGATCATCACCCGACCATCCGTGCACATTGTGGCAATGATATTCGGGTTTTGTGGCTGATACCGGGCCTTGTTGACCTCGCCCTTGTGGTCGATCTTTTGCACAATGTTGAACTTGATTTCCATTTGAGCCTTCTTTGAACCCCCCGCCATAGCCTCCAATCTCTCCCTTCTCTTCATCGTAGTCTTCCGGGTTTGGGGCATTAGGATTTGGGAGTTGAACTTGGGCAATCTGAAGGTAATTCTGCGCTTCACCAGTGGTATGTGTGCCGATGAGGAGACGGTGGGTTGAGTATGGCTTGTCTGGGACTCTGAAGAGAGACTTGGTTAGGTTGATGCATGGACCAGTAGGAGTTCGGCGCATACTCTTGCTTATCTGGAAGCCACTGGGTTGTGAGAGTAGGCCATTCTAATGCTGTGCTCAGGATCATATCATAGAGGAAGGGCGCATTCTTCTTCCATGTTTTGTACTCTGGTCCCAGTGAATATAATTAGATATAACCATAATTGGCAGAACTGGGGAGAGATTGAACATATCTACCTTCATTGATCGCCTTCTCATCGGCGTGTTCATGATCTTGATCTTGATCCTGGTCTTTCTCATGCTCGTCACCAACACCTAGAACTTGATTAGATTGAGATTTTAAGTAGTGTGCAAGGGTATAAACGCTCACCAGCATCATCTTCATAGTGATCCATGGCTTTGGGGTGGTATGGACCAAGTGATATATTGAGATCACGAGACGATGGAACTTGAGCCACTTAGAAAGAGTGCGTGAAGCGGACAGGTGGGTGGAGGAAAGCTACGCGCATGAGCGCGTTAATGAGTGCTGGGAGACCGGTAATGGCACTAGTCCTAATTAGTAGGCGGTGAACGAGCTCCGTTGACTCTTCAATGTTCACATCGTGGGGACACTTGCTTTCTTGCATCATACACAATTGAAAAGCGTTAGTTTGGCTTTACTATATCTTTCTCTTGCGTGTTTTACATTTGTACCCCTATCACTTTCGTTGGACAACACTTTATTGGCGCAGTATCTTATCCAAGAGTTCCTCATTGGATGATTTCACCTTTTGTCGCAAGTTGCTCTATTTCAGTCCTTTACGAGAACCCCGCTACGATCTCTCAACTCTTACGATAAATAACCTGCCCGACTCCCTTCGTGACAACTTTGTCGTCGATCCCACCCCATCTTCACCATGGGTGTCCCAAAATTCTTCCGCTGGTTGAGTGAGCGGTATCCGTCAATCTCGATGCTGATCGCAGAGAGCCGGATACCCGAATTTGATAGCCTATACCTCGACATGAATGGCATTATTCACAACTGTACGCATAGTGACAGCGATTCCCCGACGTTTCGCATGACGGAAGATCAAATGTTCATTGCGATCTTCAATTACATTGAACACCTGTTTGGCAAGATCAAGCCCAAGAAACTGTTCTATATGGCGGTAGACGGTGTTGCTCCTCGCGCCAAGATGAACCAACAACGTGCTCGCCGATTCCGAACCGCCCTGGATGCGGAGACCGCGAAGGAGAAGGCTATCCAGCAGGGTCTGGAGATGCCAAAAGAAGATGCCTTTGATAGCAACTGCATTACCCCGGGTACCGAGTTCATGCAGAAATTGACGAAACAACTCAAATACTTCATCAACAAGAAAATCTCGGAAGACACAGATTGGCAAGGTGTGGAGATTGTGCTCTCTGGCCATGAGGTTCCAGGAGAAGGCGAACACAAGATTATGGAATACATTCGCTGCTCGAAAGCGCAGCCCGACTATGAATCCAACGTTCGCCATTGTCTTTACGGTCTGGATGCCGATCTGATCATGCTGGGTCTTCTCAGTCATGACCCTCACTTCTGTCTTCTTCGAGAGGAAGTGACCTTTGGTCGCCAAGTATCCAAGAAGCCTAAGGAACTGGAACACCAAAACTTTTATTTGTTGCATCTGAGCGTGGTTCGAGAGTATTTGGAATTAGAATTCCAAGAGCTAAAAGAAGAAGGTGTTCTGGATTTCCCATTCGACATGGAGCGTGTCATTGATGATTTCATTCTTATGGCCTTTTTCGTTGGCAATGATTTTTTGCCCAATCTCCCAAACTTACATATCAACGAGGGTGCCCTTGCCCTTATGTTCAAGCTCTACAAGGAGGTGCTGCCAAAGATGGGCGGCTACATCAACGAGCAGGGTGTTATCAATGTCCAACGGTTGGGTATGCTTGTGACCGCACTTAGCGCCGTGGAATACCGATTCTTTGAGGCTGAAAACTCCGATGCCCAATGGATCAAATCAAAGAAAGACTCGAACATTGATTATTCGACCTCGCAACAGAAGAAAGAGCTCACCCTCACTCCTTCTCAGAAGGAGATCCTTAAAACGGTCAAGAAGTACGTCCTGAACCGGTCCGACAAGGCCTCTGAACCCCTTGATCTCCCCCCTACACTTCCAACCCGTGACCGCACCTTCGTCGAACAACTTGCGGATGACCTCCGGTTGTCTTGGGCCTCCGTCGAAAATGAGAATGGCGATCGGTTCATGAGGCTCTCGTTGCCTCCGACCCAGGGTGATAGTGATGACGATGAAGAGGACGAGGAAGCATCGATGGCTGTTCAGCGTATTGTTCGGAAGTACGAGAAGGCCAAAGTTCAGGAGATGACGCCCGAGGAAGCGCAGAAGGCCGCGCAGGAGAAATATGACGCCAAGTTCCTTGAGTGGAAAGATAATTATTACCGAACCAAGTTCGGTTGGGGACTCGACAACAAGGAAGAGATGAAGAAACTGGCGCAAAACTATGTGCAAGGCCTCCAGTGGGTCTTGTTCTATTATTACCGTGGCATTGCATCATGGCCTTGGTTCTTCCAGTACCACTATGCCCCTATGATCTCTGGTTAGTAGTACCAAATCTTCTTTTTTGGATTATTTTGATTGCTTACGGTGGAGCAGATGTGAATGATGGCCTTGGTGCAGACATGGACTTCAAATTGGGACAGCCTTTCCGGCCGTTCGACCAGCTCATGGGTGTCTTGCCCGACCGCAGTAAGAAGATTGTGCCTACTGCCTATTGGGACCTGATGACCTCACCTGATTCCCCCATCTACGATTTCTACCCTCGTGATTTCGATCTCGATATGAACGGGAAAAAGATGGAATGGGAAGCCGTTGTCAAGATCCCATTCATCGACGAGAAGCGGCTGTTGTCCGCCCTCAAAACGAAAGAATCCCTACTTTCTGCGGATGAAAAAGCAAGGAACGACTTTGGGGCTTGTCTCAAATTCACCTATTCCCCGGATGTGAACTTCGTTTACCCCTCTTCGATGCCTGGCGTATTCCCGGATCTTCCTAGCTGCCGTTGCATTGAGAACCTCTTTGACCTTCCCGTCATGGATGGTTTGGAGCCCTATGCTGGCCTGATGGACGGCGTGCACCTAGGCGAGGCAGCGCTTGCTGGTTTCCCTAGCATCAAGACACTCCCCCACCATGGCCAATTAGCTTTCCATGGTGTTTGTGTGTTCAATCAAGACAGTCGTAACGAGAGCCAGGTTATTACACTCCTTGATCCCGGAAGCCGGTCGAGCATCGAATTGGCTAAGACGAAGCTTGGGAAGCGTGTCCACGTAGGCTATCCGTTCTTGCAAGAAGCTCTGGTGGTCCGTGTCTCGGACGAACTGTTCGATTATGTTCTCCCACCTGGAGAAGAACACCCTTTAGCTATTTCCCATACCCCCCAGCAAATTGAGCAGTGGAAGAGGAAGGCCAACAAGATAGAAGGCACCTACAGCAAGCGTCTTGCAATTATCATTGGCGATGTGGAGTCTCTGGTCCACATTCAGCTTCTAAAGGGCATGAGCAAGACAGACGATGGAGCCACAATCAAGGAATTCGCTGATATCCCTGGCCAAGAGACGGATTATGCCCTACAGGTTGTCGTTGATGACGTGATCAACCCTGATCAACGTTTCATTGAGCGGGCAGCTCTCTCTATCCAAGAAGAATTCCCAGAGGGTTCTCGTGCCTTCTTCTTGGGTGACTTCAACTATGGAAGACCTGTGTATGTTAGTGGACACGAAGACGGAAAGGTGAATGGATTGGTTGCGGCCGTGAAAGGCCGGGAGCCAGAATTCGGTCGAGAGCGTGTTAGGGCATCTGAGCAGCTTTGCCCTTACATGCCTTCATACGCTGTTGCGCGCAGTCTTCGCCTCAATCCTTTGGTACTGGCTAAGATCACATCTTCCTTTACTGTTGACATCGAAGGCCAACGTGCGAACCTCGGTCTTAATCTAAAGTTCCAGGCAAAGCAACAGAAGGTTCTTGGATACTCTCGTCGGGGAGAATCTGGCTGGGAATTTAGCCAGAAGGCAGTGGAACTGATTCAACAGTACATGATTAAATTCCCCGATTTCATTGCTGGCATTCAGCGCAACCCTCAAAGCGACCGTTATTCTCCGACCGATTTCTATCCTGAGGAAATTGCTGCCGCGAAGATGAAGGAGATTAAGGATTGGCTCAAATCTATCGAAGCCAAGAACTTCGAGAGAGTGCCCCTTGACGCTGAGCAACTTGACTCGGACATTGTGATGTTGATTGAGCAGGATGCCGATGCTCTCAACGCGTCCCTGCCAGATATGCAACCGAAGAAGGTTCGGGGTGTACCCCGTAGTGCCCTCCTTCGGCCTGCCGATGTCGAGCACCGTCTCGGAAACCAAAGCTTCAGGCTTGGCGATCGGGTTGTGTATGCCCAAGATTCTGGTAAAGTACCCATCGCTACTCGTGGCACTGTTGTCGGTCTTACCAGAACCGCGCGAGCGCTTCTGCTTGATGTTGTCTTTGATGTGTCGTTCATGAGCGGCACTACACTAGGTGGCCGATGCTCACCATTCCGTGGCCAAACTATTCTGGCGTCTTCCCTCCTCAACATCTCCAACCGACAACTTATCACCAGTTCCCGTGCTACAGCTAGCCAGCAAACCCAGCAGGCACAAACTCCCTTGACAGTTGCCGGATACGGTGCCCCCATAGGTCCTCACGGACAGGGACAGCTGAGAAACGCATCTACCCCTGCGCCCCTGAGAGGCTCTTTCCGAGGAGCTGTCGCGGGACAGGGCAACGGAGCTGGACGTGGAGGTCGCGGAGGTCTCAACAATGGACAGCAGACCACTCTCCCCTTCCGTCCCCATACGAATGGTGGCGGTGTTCCCCGTGGCCCCCGTGGCCCCCGTGGTGGCAGTCGGGGAGGTGCCCGAGGCGGATATGTCGCGATGGATAACGGCGACCCCAATGAGGGTGTTATCCAAAACAACCCTGACTTCCGTCCACAGAACTACTCTCACGTTCCGCCGCCGCAAGGATTGGATCGAGGACGTGGCCGCGGCCGCGGTCGTGGTAATGGGCACCGTGGTAGAGGGGGTCGTGGGCGAGGAGCGCCCCAGCCTAACCCCCAGTGAATGATGGACGTGATATTCAGGAGAGAAGATATGATGAAAAGAGAGAAGAAATGATGAAATGATTGGATTTGAACCCTGTATGTATATGGACGTTTTAGATATGTGCCCCCTGCCTAGACATAAACGTCTAGGCAGTGCTTATATCTATTGAAGATGAATGTACGATGGAATTGAAACCAAAACTCGATCCTCGTATTTTTAGACATAAAGCAAGAACTATGACATACTAGATAAACCAAATAGTTATGGTATCGACCTCTGGTAGCCCAACATTCCACGAAGTTTCCCCCTCTACTCAAAGTGCCTTTTCCGAAACAGCATCTCAGTACTCATACTAGGAAGAATATGCTCCCCAACTACGAGATTAGCAGGCCTTTGCCCTCCCAGATCTTTAACGAACTTAAACTCATAGTCAAGGATGATGCGACTCAAGATCGCCTTCAAAGTATTCGCCGCAAAGAACCGACCGGGACAGGCCTGGACCCCGAACCCGAAATGCATGTTAGTAGTGGTGATAGTAACGAAATGAGCGGAAGATATCGGCTTCTCAGCTTGTGTCTTCTCACCACCATTCGGCATAGCGGGTGGTGCAAGCTCGGGACTGAGGGCAAACCGGTCCTGGAGGTCATGGCACCAACGAAACCCGTCGAAGGCTATTGGGTTTTTTATGAAAACCTCATCTTTGCTGATAGGACCTGCAGCGAAGCAGATGTGTGTTTCTACTGGAAGAACGAGGCCATCATGGAGCGTGATGGGTTCTTTGACGATGCGATGGAAGTTCACTAGATAATGTGGTTAGAGCTCATCGAATCACAACCCTGGCTCCAACTGTTCAGCGCAGCCATAAAATATCCACAGGACTTACATTCACCAGGCGGAGCAAAGCGTTGAGACTCGCGCAAAAAACTATCCAGACGGGACTGCTCCTTCAGCGAAGCCTGAGTCGCCTTATACCAGCCATCAGGTAGAGTCCGGCTCATTTCTTCCCTCAGAGGCTCAATGTACTCGGGTCGAGTAACCAAATCATAGAGACAGTGACACAAGGCCATGGTGCTGGTATGAGTAACCGCCAGTGTGACCAAGAGCAGCATGTGATGCGCCAATGTATCCGGTCCGAGGTTCTCATTCTTTTCCATGCTCAGGTCCATCATCCACTGCAAGAAGTCGTCTGGTTTGGTATAGTTCGGGTCTTTAACCTGTTGTGCGAGTCTGCGTTCGTTGATAATCGGAATAAAGAGCTTTTTCGCGAACCGTAGCTGCCTCTTCATTTTCCGGACGCTGGGGAGGAAGGGCGCTACAACGGGACGGAGGTATTTTGGGATTGGACGGAGTAGGAGAATTGTGATTCCCACGTTCACGGCATAGTTGCTTGCAATATTGAGCCATTCTTCATTTTCGCGCAGGATATCCCCGGCCATCATGCGGGATGTCGAGAGGGCAATTAGCCGGGTGAACATCTCGCATGGATTGATTCGAATCCAGTTTTCTGTGTTCAGTAACGCTCTGTCAGTATCCGAGTATTGATCTGTAAGGTTGGTCCCACAAAGTAGCGTTCGCATATCCCACCTTCGCATCCTGGGAGAGCGACATCGAATGCTGCTCGTAGCTCGTCGATGACACCGGGGACGACTTTGGCTATTCGATATAGATTAATTTGTCTGGTTTTTAGGTTGAAAATTAGAAAAGCAGATGATGCTAGTACCTAGATTGGGCGTCAACTTTTTCCGTACGGTCAGAGCAGGTAAAAGAGTATTGATGATGATGTTGGTATACTGGCCCAAGGTATTCTGTGAAGTAGTATATCAGCTCCAACCTGTCAATGTAACGTAGTACAGATGAAGCTCATGGGATTACTTCATATTGGGCATGTAGAGAACTGAGTTTTGAAGGAGGAAGATGTCTCAGTTCATCCTGATATTTCACAGGCAAGACGATGACTTCTCCATCGCTGGTGAGCAGGCGAAATGGACTATCCCTGTACTAAAGAGTGCCGACAGATGAGAATAGGGCTGAACGACTGATTTCATGTATACTGACCTTTTTATAGCCTTGGCTGATCATCGAGGCAGCTTTTGGGTAGTATATCAATCGATTGATGAAATCTGGTAGATACGCGTTGTACCTGATAATTGGGATATGCTTCAAACTAGAAGCTGGTCGTTGAAGTAGATAGAACACTACAACCAACACCCCAATGAGGGGCCATAAGGGTAGAGCCATCTTTGATGAAATCTCAGATGCCTTTTACAAGAGGGGAAAGATACTTAGATAAATGATTCTCCGGAGACTTGAATTGTCCGAGATATTAGAACCGGGGAGATTAAGGAGGTTGCTCGGTGGTAGGAATGGGTAAGAAAGGTAAAGAGATGGTGGCACAGGATAATTCGGATAGTATTAAGGAGTGAGACTTTTTATTTAAGGGCGTTTGCTGGATGGACAAAAAGTCCGTTTGAAGTCTCAGAGCGCGGAAACTTGGAGTACATTATTCACACAAGGCAATGGCCTCTGTCTATTTCCTTTTTTGGTCTTTGCAATATACAAAACGCCTGGCTCAGATGCAAGTAGACATACACGAAGAAACCCCATAGAAAATCATTCAAAGCCAACCCAATCACCTTCTCCTTCGTCCTCGTCAGCATCAACCATCTGATCATCAGGAACCTCGGCATCCTCGGTTTCCATGGCCAACAAAGCAGTGCTAGTTTTCTTGTTTCCGAGAATAGGCTTCGAGAGCAGGTAGTTGAGATCGTAAAGGTTCTTTTCTGTCAACCGCTTCAGATTTTCGCGGATGTCATCGACAGCACGCTGGACGGCACGAAGCTCGGTAGCGAATGTACCTGTGTTATCTTTAAAGTAACGGCCATGGCTGCTGAACAAAGACTCAATCCACATGAGGTTGAACTCAAGATGGGGTGTTTCTTCGGCGGCATGTGCAACGAATCGGAGAAGGCGAGGTAAATAGACGGAGGGCACGGACCGAACCACATGGGGAATATCTGACGGAGGGATCGCTTCATATACGACACGGAGTAGCTTTTGTTCATTCAATCGGAAGGCCATGATAAGAGCTTTGAGGAAGGTGTTCTCATCGTCCACGGTGTTGGATGTGGCGGCTTCCTTAGCAGCATCTAGTGTGGCAAGGATGCTTGATGGTGTGATTGTGATGTCCAGATCATAGGGATCAAAGATGAAGTCGGTATCCAAGCTGTAGACAAGGAGTCCTTCGGTAGACGCGGCACAGAATGCTCGTCCAGTCGGTGCGAAATCCACAGATGTCACGCGGACTTCTGGGCGCGTTGTGCGCGCACCGGCATCACCACGTCTCGCACCAGGAAGAGTACTATCAACACGATCATCGTGATCAGATGCTTCACCGGTCTCATCGATAAGAGCACGGGGACCAGCCTCAGTCATGTCACGACTGTTCAGGAACTCTTGGGTGCCATCGATAGAGGTATTGACGGATACGGTGAACTTCTTGATCAATGACCCTGTTCCGACATCATACAAACAGATATACTTGCTGTTTCCACCGGCCAAAATGCAGCTACCGTCTGCGCTGTATGTAATTCGGTTGAAAGACTTGGTGCCTGCGGCATTGGCAGCAGTACGGCGGTCGGACACTCGGCGTCCTCCAGAGACGTCACGGCGACCGTCAACTCCTCCTTGCTGCACAGCATCTTCAACGGACCAGAAGGAAAGCTGACCGTCCAGGGTAGATGCAGCGACTTGTTGCCCGTCTGGGCGGAAAGCCACACTGAGAATGTCTGACATGAGCTGGAGAGGCTCACTGGTCTGTGACCGACCGAAGATGCTCCAAATGCGAACTGTGTGATCCCAACTTCCACTGACAAGGTGGTTACCATCGGCAGCGAAAGCAAGGCTGGAAACTGGACCCTCATGACCGGAGAGCTGGTCAAGCAATTGACCGGTCTGCACGGACCATACGTGAATGTCGAAGGAGTCTGGTGAACCGGCACAGATCACTTCTCCACTAGGGTCCACGGCCAACGAGGAGAATGACAGTCGGGATGGTGCTGTGAAGGTTCGGAAGTTGCGGTAGCGAATAAGATCCCATGCACGGATAGAACCGTCCAAAGATGCTGTGAACAAGACATTTCCCTTCTTCGCAAACTGACATGCGGTCACTCCGCTGGTGTGTTCGGTAAATGTGACAATGCAGAAGCCTGACTTGACATCCCAAACCTTGATTTTGCCATCATCAGCGGCTGTAACAATTCTCTGACCGTCTGGTGAATATGCGAGGGCGTTCATAGAATCAAGGTGCCCTTGTTGTTTGAGGATATATGACTCGGACTGCCATTCCCACACCAGAAGCTGACCGTGCTTGGACGATCCGAATGCTAGCCACTCGCCTGATTTGTTGATTGTTACAACATCAATGTTGCTCTGGGAAACACTAGGAGGGTATGTTAGCCACTGTGAAATGGAGGGTGTCACTGATTGATGTACCTCAATTGATGGATCATATTGAACTCTGGTAGGTCGTAGAGCCCGAATAGACCGTTGGAAAAGCCTACTACCAGAAGGTTTGTCGGCGCATGGAACGCAGCACAGTTGACCTTGGCGTCGTTCTGCATGAAGAAATCCTTTTTAACGATCCTCCATCGGGCGTCGGAAATGTCTTCCATCGTTTCCTCGTCTTTTTTCGCGACATACTCCCAACGGAAGAGTGCGCCATCTTGGCTGACAGTGTAAATCTATAGATAACGTTAGTATGGTATTTCCAGCTGAGTCAATTTCCATTAAGCACCTACCACTTCTTGTGTCGCATTGAAATAGGCAGCCACCACACCCTGTCTGTGTCCCGCCAAAGTGGTGGGCTCGAAACCTTCTTCCGGATCCATGCTCCATACTCGCGCCGTCAAATCCTTGGCGGCAGTGAGCAAGAAGCGCGAATCGCTGGACCATTCGACACTTTCGATATTGTCAAAGTGGGCAGCAAGATCCCGGTGTAGAACGAATGGGGCGAATTCAATCTCGCCATTGGTTTCGGTGCCGGGGGTAGAAGGCGTCTGCCAGATTTGCAGGCGTCGTCCTACGCCAACGGCAAAGTGTCGGCCGGACGGGGAGAACTTGAGTGCGGAGACTCTTCCTTTGAAGGAAAAGTGGTGAATGGCGATGCGCCGGTGAAAGTTGGTCAAAATTGCGCGGCCATTTTCATCCACTGTCAACAAAAGATTACCCTTAGGCGAAAGATCAAGACGGTCGATGTTTGTACGGTGCGAAAAAGGCAGGGTATAGGAAGTATTTCTATAAAAGTAATTGTAAGCGTCTTAATTTCCAAATCACCACACGAAGGACCGGCGACACATACTGTACTAGATCAAAGACCGAGACTCGATTGCCTACTGGCGAAAGCAAGCATGTGCCATCGGGAGTAAAGAGAAGATTTCCTTTGCGATATACCGTCCCCAAAAGGTTGGAGAACTAAAATTGAGATTGTTAGTATTAATCGTCATAATCAAGGCTTTCTGGTAATTGTATGCGACCCAGAATCCAAACGTAGTACATACCTTGAAGTCTGTCTTCATTTTGGCTGTCGGCGATCTCAAAGATCAAAAAATTAGAGATAATTCAACCAGCTACCGTGATAAGAGCCTGCGGATCATCCATGCTCCGGCCCCGGACCTAATGGGTACTAGCCCTTCACGCTAAACCCAGATAGGCAAGGCGAGGTATACTCCAGAAAACGAAAGGAGATTCAGGGGGAAGCAGCGACGGGCAGTTCGAGAGATCCAATTTCACATTCGTTCCTCCTTTTCACTTTTTTTTTCTCCTCAGGAGTCGACTGATTTTCTCTCCTCAATATTGGTACTCTACACAGGGACCTCCTTCTTCATCTTCTTTTTTGTGTTGATTCCCAATTGTTTTTAATCCCCCCTATAACCCACCATGTCGACCGAGACCGCCACGCCCATTGGCATTGCCAACGTAAGCTATCTGGATGCCAACATCTTCCTTATGATATCATAAAGCTAACTCGCCGTCTTTGATATAGCTCCCCAACCAGCGGTGTGTACCTTCGAATGTTTACGGTGGATACGAAAAGATTCTAATCAAGCTTGTATAGTCACAAGATTGTCGCGAAGCGGGGTGCAGCCTTCACTATTATGGTGTGTTCTACAGTTCAAGGGAAATGTTCCGCGCGTATTGATGCTAATGGGGCATCGATCAGGTTGCCGGAGAGTCAGGATTGGGAAAGACGACCTTCATCAACACCCTTTTCTCCACCACCATTAAGAACTATGCCGATCACAAGCGCCGCCACCAGAAGCAGGTCGACCGAACTGTGGAGATTGAGATTACCAAGGCTGAGCTCGAGGAGAAGTTCTTCAAAGGTGCGACCCAGATACTCTCGTATCGGGGGAGGGGTTTCGACTTCCGTGTTTCGATAACTGATGCGTTATCGATTTTCTAGTCCGCCTCACCGTCATTGATACCCCTGGATTTGGAGACTACGTGAACAATCGTGATTCATGGCAACCCATTATCGAGTTCCTGGATGACCAGCACGAGTCGTACATGCTCCAGGAGCAGCAGCCCCGCCGAACCGACAAGATCGACATGCGTGTTCACGCCTGTCTCTACTTCATCCGCCCTACCGGACACACCCTGAAGCCTCTCGATATCGAGGTGATGAAGCGCCTGAGCTCCCGTGTCAACCTGATCCCTGTGGTTGCCAAGGCTGATACCCTGAGCCACGCCGACCTGGTTCGCTACAAGGATAGAGTGAGTGGAACGAGTACAGGAGAGGAGAGAATCAGGACTAACAAACAATTAGATCCGTGCTGTAATCGAAGCCCAGGGCATCAAGATTTACACCCCGCCCGTGGAGGAGGACGACGAGCACGCTGCTTCCCACGCCCGCAGCCTCATGGCTGCCATGCCTTTCGCCGTCATCGGTTCCGAGAAGGACGTCAAGGCCAACGATGGTCGTGTTGTCAAGGGTCGTCAGTACGCTTGGGGTGTCGCCGAGGTGGAGAACGAGGACCACTGCGACTTCAAGAAGCTCCGCTCAATCCTGATCCGCACCCATATGCTCGACCTTATTCACACCACAGAAGAATCTCACTACGAGGCCTACCGTGCCCAGCAGATGGAGACGCGCAAGTTTGGCGAGGCCCGACCACGCAAACTCGACAACCCCAAGTTCAAGGAGGAAGAGGAGACTCTGCGCAAGCGCTTCACCGAGCAGGTCAAGGTCGAGGAGCAGCGTTTCCGCCAGTGGGAGCAGAAGCTCATCTCAGAGCGCGACCGCCTCAACAAGGATCTCGAGGCCACTCATGCAGCGTATGTTCCGAACTATTGTTTCGGTGAATTTATTGCTAACCGATCGCAGTATCAAATCCCTCGAGCAGGAGATCGAGGGTCTGCAAGGTTCCGGCACCCGCAGCCACGGACGTCGTTAAGATGTTGCAATTTTACCAGGAGTCGACCCGGATCGTTCAAAAGGGGAGTCGAACCATGCTCTTGTTTTTTGTTCTCTTTTGAGTACCCTATGTCTTGTTCGCGCTTGGAAGCACCTTTGTCTGAGGGCTTGGTTCGTTTTGTTTGTTATATCCATTTACCGCTGGTAGCTAGCGATGGTGTGTCTACAACCTTGATAATAACTTTTTCTGTATTCCGTATGAAATACAGAATTAATCCGTTTGAACTATTCGAAGTAAAGTAGTAATTTTTTGTTTTACTCCGGGGTCCTGGATTTGGGAGTTGAAGCTCCGAGCTCCATCCCGCATTCTCTAAACTCCGCCAATTCCTCCTCTCCACCTCAACTCGACGGCCATGCCCCGGACAATATTCCCAACCAGGCATATCCACACTCTTAAAACACACAATGGTAAGCTTCAGATACCTAGACGCCATCAAATCCCAAATCCCCTCCAATCCACAAGCGCTAACACCCCTCCAGGCCCCGTCAACGCAGTAACCTTCTCAAGCTCCGGCGGCACCTACGTCCTCACAGGCTCCTCAGACCGAGCAGTACACCTTTCGCGCGCCATTCCAACCAGCTCCAATAGCGCGACAGCAGTCGAAACCACATCCCCTATCCAAAAATACGAAGCGCATGGCTACTCCGTCCTAGACATCGCCGTCGCATCCGACAACGCACGCTTCGCAAGCGTAGGAGGCGATCGACAAGTCTTCCTCTGGGATGTGGAACAAGGCATTACGACCAAACGCTGGTCGGGCCACAACAGCCGAGTCGAAGCCGTGCAATTTGCCGGTGATGGCGACTCGGTCGTAGTAACCGGTAAGCCCAAATTCCCACTATTCTCTTCCCAGCATCCAAGCTAACACCCCACCCAGGAAGCGCAGACACAACAATCAACCTCTGGGACACCCGATCCACAAGTTACAAGCCCATCCAAACCCTCACTGAAGCAACCGACACAGTCTCAACACTACACGTGCATATGGGGACTTACTCGATAGCAAGCGGGAGCTACGACGGCCATGCTCGGATCTACGATGTTAGAACGGGAAAGACGACCGTCGACGTCCTCGCGCACCCTGTGACGAGCGTGCGCTGCTCGAGCGACGGCAACGCGCTGCTCGCTTCGACTTTGGACGGACATATCCGCATGCTAGACCGGATGGATGGGAAGCTTCTTAATGCGTTTGGGGGGCAGAAGAGTGTGCGTGGGATTGGGAAGCCGCGACATTCGTATCGGAATTCGGAGCTGCGTGTTCGCTCTGTATTTGCGATGGGGGATGCGGTTGTGCTCAGTGGGAGTGAGGAGGGAGGGGAAGCTGGGGCTGCTGGGGCGGCGGCGTTTGCTTGGGATGTTGTTAAAGGGGAGGTCATTGCTGCTGTGCCTGTTGGGGAGAAAGTTAAGGCTGTCAGTTGTGTGGCGTGGAATGAGGGTGTTGGGGATTGGGCTGCTGGGTGTTCTGATGGTAAGGACTGTATATTGGGGTTTGGGTTTTGGAGAACTGTGCTAATTGTTGGTTTTAGGTACTGTCCGAGTCTATGGATGAACTTGGGTCCTTTGTTCCCGAAGACAAGGCTATTATGGCGGAGCCACTTCCCCTCGTGTCGACCAATATCCCGGCTATCAAAATACACGCTAGATTATGCCATCGCTGCTGAAACAGGACACAGTGCGGAATTCTGTATGGACTAGCAAGGTCTGTGGCGCTCTTGCTACTCTACCAATATCCATTCAATGTGAGAGTTCTATCGACTTGACGATAGGCTCTCACTTGCAATCAGGGCAATGCGGATATGGCGAGCAAGGCTGGGAGCGAAGATAGGTACACCTCGCAGACCAGATATCACTACGTGAAGTTCGCCCTGGGGCCATCCCAGAGAGATGTTTAGCGGGGCCATTGGGCCTTTATATATGCCCCGCACTATTACATCGTGAATATCAAATTAATGAGATAACATCTTACTTTTGTTCTGTGCCTTTAAATTTTTAACCTCGGCTTTTAGGGCTAAATCATCAAGACTGAAACCTATTGATCTATCAAGTACTAGAGATCCTTCATGTCTAGATCTGCGAACCAATTGGACTGTTTGAAGGTAAAAAAAACCATATATTCTCAACTCCTACACATTAGTGAATCTCAAGCATCCTCGCGAGGCTCCCACCCCGCCTCAGCCATCTCAAACGACTCAAACAAAAAAGCCGGAGCCACCGTACACCCAACGAGTGTCCAATCACCTAAGCTTTTGGCATGCTGCCACTCTCCCTGCTCAACGATAGCCTGTGGCCGTTGGCCCTAGATATAGAAATTGAGCACCAAGCCGAACACACGAAGTCATATAGTAGCCCGCACATATATGTACTCATGTAGTACACATATATAGAAAGAAGAGGGAAAAAACTCACCTTGGCAAGATCAATCCCCAGAATCGTATCCCGGATGGGTTTCCCGTCATTCCAGGATAGTGAGAGTTGCATTGGGGCACCAGCATAATAATGCCACACCTCTGTGCCATCAAGAACACGGTGCCATTGGGAGAGGCCGGCTTTTCCTTCAAGAAGGTAGTAAATGCAAGTACTGTGTGAGCGGTCGTTTGATGAGTGGCGGTCGCGGAAGGTCTCGATGTAGTACCCCTTTTCTGGATGTGGGGAGAGATTCAATGTTTTGATGATTTCCTGTGCGGAAAGATTTTCCGTCATTTTGAGAACGGTGTGTGTGTGTATAGATTTGAGCTTGATTTAAAAGTGGGAAGAGAATGTGACAGATAGTGATAATCAAATATATACACCCTTGATGAGTCAGGCGTCAGCATTGCCTAGGTGCTTCTACTTGGCGTAATACGTTGTAGAGCTGAAAAGGTAAAGCAGTCATTGAGCTAGAACATGCAGAAGGCCGAAAGCTGACACTCCCCCCACATTCCACGCCAGACTTATCCTTAAGGATGTAATTTACATCCAACGCAAGGAGCAGGAGGCTCCTCGCTATGGTACATATCACCTCTCGGTTCCCCAGCCACATTTAAATATCCCACCGCACCTTTGTCAAGACGAAATATAGCGTGATCCACCAGCGTATACGTCCCCGGAACCACCATTTTCATATCAACGACCGTCGCAGCGCCGGGGGGAACACTAACAGTCTGAACAAACCGTCCAGGAGGACTAACAATGTCTCCATCACGATAAACCTTTTCAAAATTACTTCCAATAACATGAAACGAACTCGTAATGTTTGGCCCTGCATTCCCGAAAAAGATCCTCACTCTCTCATCCACGCAAGCTTTGAGTGGTTTATCTCTCGTCAGGGCAGCCTCGGAACCATTGAAAACAACGACACTTGGTTCTTCTCTCAGCGCATTCGGATAGGAAAATTCCACTGTCGATGACGGTTTCCCGTTGTCTTCGATTTCCGGTGCTTCGTGATAAAACTCGCTCTGCATCACGTAGTACTCGCGGTCTACTGGATCGAGATCTTTTTCGGGTTGCACATACATGAGTCCATACATACCATTGGCAATATGCACAGGTACCGGTGCTGCAGCACAATGGTATAAATACAGACCCGGACATGTGAGATGAAACCTTGCTGTCTTGGTCTGACCTTCTTCTGCTGTTGTCAATGCAGATCCACCTCCTGGGCCCAGGAATGCGTGGCAGTCGATATTGTGGGGGTTGCCGGATTCATCGCGATTTGTTAGTGAGAGTTCGACGGTATCGCCGACGCGAGCGCGGATGAATGGGCCCGGGACTGTGCCATTGAACGTCCATTGTTCGTACTTGTATTGAGAAGTCAATTGCTTCGATTTGATAGAAGTCGTTAATGGGACTTGGAGGAGGACGGGGTGGTCTCGAGTTATCGGCGGAGGAACGTTTGGTGCCGATGTGAGGATCGCTTCCTCTACTGGAAGGTTGGAGATATTTTGGGGGTTTTCCGGTGTGTTGCAAGGGGTAGAGTATGATTGAGACGTTTCATTGGCTTGAGGTACTAGGATTGAGTCTGGGCCTCTTGCTTTCTCGGCTGAGTCCATCCTGAGTGGACCTTGTTGGAAGTATATCACACTGAACGCAATTGATGCGGATAGAGTAAGGAAATATGAGAGGGAATCTGCATGGCGTTTTTCCCTTTTGGGTCTCGTTGAAACAAGTCTGGTCTGTGTGATTCTTTGCGAAGGGTGCAAGAACGCCTGGAATGAGGGCGCCTTTTTGCTTAGACGGTGCCTGGCTATGAGATTTGGGAAGATTTTCGACATGGTTTCATTCGTTGCACGAAGGAATGAATTTCATTCTCTTCGAACATTAGCAGACAATATATATATTTTACACATATGTTACATGAATGTGGATGTTACCATGCCCAGGTGTGGTCCACGGGTACAAAGTTATGGTTTGGTAAGGATGATGTATTTGACTACCTAATCAAGCTAGCGATGGATTGGAAGATAATTGGATCACGTGCTCATGTGTACCCGTGACAGCATGCTCTAGGGGTTGAGATATATATATATATATCCCGAGGCTGACTTGCTACACTTACATAAAGTTGTATAAGTGACAACATTTTCTAGAAGATAAACAGAAATGTTTAAAAAGCAAAGACAACCGCGATATTATTCATACAAATATTAAAACAAGCCCAAACAAAAACTTTTATCCAGAAACCACATAAACACATAAACACATCAAAACATAAGTCATACCTGACCAGTCCCCATGAATATTTACACAAAACTGCCCTTCACCCCGGCTGCTATCAGAAGTCTAGTCCAACCGAGTCCCCTCAAGTTTAGGCGACTGCATCTTCTCCTCCTCAAGCGCATCAATGGCCCTCCTAAGCTCATCTTCACCAACAATAATCGTACCGGCGCGCGCCGTACTCAAGAAACTAATCTCGACGGCATCGGCGATATCCACATCGGGCTGGAGATGATGTGTCGAGGTTGGCAAGGGATGTAATCCATGCGACGGCGCAGAGGTAGACGTAGGATGTGTTTTATCGATCGAAAGAGCCGCGAGACGCGTACCGAAAGAATCAAACTGTTTAGGTACTGAGCCGGCTATGCTACTAGCACCACTTCCTACGCTTGAATCCGCGCTGAAAGCGTAGTGAGATGAGGTAGCTGCATCGGCAAGCCGACCTGCGACGCCGCAGACGATGCCAGATGCTTCGAGGGGGAGATCGCGGAGGTCTAAGGTGATTGGGATGAGGTGGTCTTCCTTTGAGCCTAGGAGGAGACCGGAGCCATCTTCATAAGTTGGTGTTCCTGTTGAGGAGGTTGATCGGCGTGCGAAGCGGGGGAGGAGACGCTTCTCTATGAGGAGTGAAGCTGCTGGGTCTAGGGACGCGAGGGTTAAGGAGAGGAATCGTGGCTCATCAACGACGAGGACTGTTGTCAGGGCGTCACGGAGGATGGACATTGATGATTCCTGGGAATCATATTCGTGATGGGCGGCGCATTGGACTAGACGTAGGGAGTGATCTACGGATGGGGTGATTTGGTGTTTGCGGAGGTTATTGAAGGTGCGGGTTTGGAGCTCGCCTAGAGTTGAGGGGGGTGGTGTTCCTGGTGGGATGAGGTCGCTCAGTCTTCTTTCGATTGTTGGGCTGAGGGGGTTTGTGATGAAGGCTGAAGCGTTGTCGAATTGGAAGCCTCTTTTTTCTAGCGCGGTCATTACGCTTGCTTTGCTTTTTTGTGGGACTATTATGTAGTCGGAGAAGTAGGTTGAGATGAAGAAGATGGAGCTTTGAGGGGGGTTAGTTTGGGGGTGTTTCTTTTTTTTTTTTTTTTTTTTTTGTACAAGGTAGTGGGGGTTCACATACATGCCTGCCAGGGCCAGTGGACTGGTTAATTCTAGGACCCGCTTGCCGGCTTCGAGGCCTTGGCCGAGGACTTGCATGGCGATGTAGTCATTCTCGCTCACGACCAGATGGGATCGGAGGGAGACATCCAACTGGTCGAGTTGGTCCATGACTGGGACGAAGTATTTGTCGACCAGACGTCTGGGACACATGACCGAGACTTCGACTGGAGTGATGGAGACATTCATAAATGCGGGTGGCTTGTAGCCATGCTCCGACGCATGTTCAAAATCATCAAATGCAGCATCGTCGTCTGTCTCATCTTCCAGTGGTGGAGTTTCATCGAAAATGAGTCTAAGTACAGACTTTAAGAAGTAGGGGTACAGCTCCAATGGGATGTGCACCAGTACAATACGTTCCTCCTAGCATTTAAGTTAGTAGGTGCACGTGTGTGGTGGTTGCCCTGCCCAGGCGGGCATCTCTACCCATCTAGGTAGATGGTATGAATGACTCACCAGGAAGTGCACTTGTACATCGATGAGAGCCATTGATTGATCCATGGGTTATGGCTTTGGAGAGAGGTAACGAGAGAGAAGACGTGAGTTTGGATATTTGAAGGTCGACTATTACGCCATCGATGCTTGATGATGCTATTTGGAGTGAAGAAGCGCCATCCACGTATGTATGTCGTTAGTAAATATTTCAAATGCAAGATATTCTCTAGATAGAAAAAGAGTGACAAAAGACTTGTGGGCAAGCCCCTCCTTCTTTCAACTTTTTCCCCCAAAATTTCTTCCACTTATCTTCCTTTTAAACATATTTTGACTAAATCCCTTCAGTTTTACTCCACAGCTTATCAGAACAGTTTCTTAGCGCCTTTAATTAGCACGCACGGACATGCACCTTGTTCCTGGGCTTTTGTGGGGGGAAAGCCCTTAGCTTTCTTTTTTACGCCGAGGATTTCCGAGAGAGACTGGACTCGGACTTTCTCCTATCAGCTGTGGGCATCATTTCTGCAGCTTGGAATTATAGTATACGGGAAGCCTAGTATTCAGGCTGACATGCATTTGTCTCATTTATTTGAGTCTAAGCACAGTTCTCCAGGTGACTTCAAATCCCCCGCTTTCCGGGATCATTTGCTATGTCCTATGCGAGATAACATGCATTGGCCTCTTGACTTTTTACATCTTGGGTGCTTTTTTTTTCCTTTGCCGCTGTAGCAGATCAAATGAAATTTCAGTGCAACGTACGATTCGGAATATCCGCCTTATCGCATAAACGGAAAATTCATGGACGTAAGTGTCAATTTATATGGCTTGGGTTGTTTGGCTTTGTTAATATCCATATATTCACTATTTGTATTTGTAGATGGGAAACGTGATTGGACCTTGGGTCGATGATATTCTGCAATATCCAACCTCACGAAGATATGTGTGCATAATACCTCAATAGCATAAACTTCATACTCTTTTCATTTTTATCCTGAACGGAGCCTTTTGACCTCGAATATCTCCCCCTTGCGTGGTGATCCAGGAACCAAGCAGGTAAATTATTTACATTCCGCCCTTCGGAGCCCACTGGGGCATTCTTCAACAGGAAAACAAAGGAACCCTGAAAACCATAATGCTCACCTATGTGCTCTGTGAGCCCAATCCTGGAAGTTCATGAATGAAGGCACGACCAGGCTCTCCCGACCCTGGAAATGATATCCAATCTGAGTCGCATACCCAGGCCCCTGCAGATCGACAACATATTCTTTATGTTTCGGTCGCTATGGTTAAAGAGGATGAGTGTCCAGATTATGTTGTGTTTCCTTTCGACATCCATCACAGCGGCCGACCTGCGCCGATACAACTGCGGTCTTCTCCATTCTTTTTTGCTTTCTAGTTGATCCGGCCTCGAATACACTCTTTTAGAGGATTTTATTATCTTTCTGATTTGGGCCATCATTTTCGCTCGTTCAATACAGCCACAATGGCCAAATTTAGTCTTTTCGCGCTGGCCACTTGGGTTGGCTTAGCCGCAGCCAAGGACGTCTACCTGAACTGGAACGTCACTTGGGTTAATGCTTCCCCCGATGGATTCGAACGTCCAGTCATTGGTATCAATGGCCAATGGCCCTGCCCGCAGATCGATGTTAATTTGGGCGACCAACTGATTGTCGATGTCTACAACGGCCTTGGAAATGAGTCCACGGGTATCCACTGGCACGGCATCCGCCAGGAGGGCAGTGGTGTTATGGATGGCGCCGTTGGAGTGACCCAGTGCGCGCTTGCGCCCGGACAACACATGCAATATCATTTCGACGTAAGTAATCACCAGTGCGAGAGCGATGGATATGGTCTAATTGCAGTGTAGATCAACCAAACTGGAACATACTGGTATCACTCACACGACATGGGCCAGTACCCCGATGGATTCCGTGGCGCTCTGATCGTTCATGACCCTAGTCCCCCTTTCCACTTCGATGATGAGTTCACACTCACTCTGAGCGACTGGTACCACAAGGAGATGCCGGGGCTGCTCAACACCTATCAGTCCACGGCGAATGCGCAGACCCATGGCGCTGAGCCCCTTCCTGACACGGCACTGATCAACGACTCGGTCAGCACCAAGATTAAAGTACTGCCTAACAAAACGTATCTGGTTCACATTATCTGTATTGGAAACTGGCCCGGCCATTTCTGGGTGATTGATGGCCACGAGATGACTGTGGTGGAGGTCGACGGCGTCTATACCGACCCCTACCCTGCTGGAGACAAGTTCCTGCGTGTTGCAACCGGCCAGCGTATGAGTGTGCTGATCAAAACCAAGTCTGACACCAGCAAGAACTTTGCGATCTGGGATACTATGGATGTCAACATGATGTTTATCTTCGAAAATCGCACCATCCCGGAAAACTACAACCCTAATGCCACCGCCTGGCTGGTATACGACGAGGCAAAGCCCTTGCCCGCACCTCCCGTTTTCCATCACATTGACTTCAATGATGACTTTGTGGATGATGTCAACCTGGTACCAGCAGACCACGAGCCCTTGCTCGAGCCCGTGAACCACCAGATCATTATGGACACCGGCGTCACGGTGATTAACGGTGTCCCGCGGCATACTGTTAATAACAAGACCTACATCGCCCCGAAAGTGCCGTCTCTATACACCGCCAACACAGTCGGATCCGAGTTTTCCTCCAACCCCGAAGTCTACGGCCAAGTCAACCCCTTCGTCGTGAAGCACAACGATATCGTCGAAATCATCATCAACAACCACCACAACAACTTGCACCCGTGGCACTTGCACGGCCACCACTTCCAGGTTCTACAGCGCACCCCAGTTGATGGCGGTTTCTACCAGGGTCTAACAAGCAACGTCTCCACGACCCCAATCAGACGCGACACCATCATGGTCCAGAACAACGGCCATGCCGTCATCCGCTTCCGCGCAGATAATCCCGGTGTCTGGATGCTCCACTGCCATGTCGAGTGGCACGTTGAGGCTGGTCTCATGGCCACCATCATCGAGGCACCCGAGACCTTCCCGGATAGCGTCCACGCTCCCCCCAAGAGCCATTACGACGCCTGCAAGGCCTATCCCCAACAAACCAGCGGTAATGCCGCTGGCAACAAGGGTCTCGACTTGACCGGACTCGATACTACGGTTGAACCTGGCAGCCACGGCGCTCTGTATACCAAAAAGAAGGGCACCAAAGCTTCCACTTCTGCTGCTCCATCTCATGAATCGAAACAGCCAGTGGTGCCAAATCCCTCCACCAAGCCATTCCAATCAGCTCCCCCAGCCCTTTCTGCTGCTCCATCTCATGAATCGAAAGAACCAGTGGCGCCAAATCCCTCTACCAAGCCATTCCAATCAACTCCCCCAGCCCCTTCTGTGCCCTATCCACAAGATTCCCACCCCAAGTTACCGCAAGACCCTTTCATGTTGTCGGTAGCAGCAGCTGCCGAAACTACCGAGGGTTTCCAGCCTTTTAGCGATCGTGATGTTTTTTCTGAAATGAAGGACTGGGAGTAATCCGCGTATCTCTGATATGATACTGCGCCTTTAATAAATGCTGTGAAATGTTTGTATATTAATTTTTTCTCACTTCTCATGTTTGATTGACATGAAAAATGTCAGCACTAGTTAGCTCAATAGAAGCCTCTTTCGGTACTTTTTTTTCTTTTCTCTTTGTATATGACGTGTATATCATATGTCTCTTCCCTTTCTACCATGGATGCCATGCATGTCTATATAGTAGAAAGTGACATGGTATATCTTCACTCCCGATAATAACCGCGATGTCAGCTTTGGTTCACCACGTACCTGGGAATAGCAGGTCTGTTTCCTAATCGAGTAGGAGTCTAATTATCGCATCCTGATAGCCTCACTCACACACACACATTCTCTCTCTTTTCACTCGATACATCACCATATTAACCACCCACCTAACAAACATCCCCTCGTACAAGAGTTTACCAAAATGTCAAATCTATTCTGCTGCACAACCATCCAACCGACCAACCATCCAAACCCCGAACACGAGCAAACGTTTGCCGACTTCACAAAATGGGCCCTAACAACAATCGGTAATCTAACAGGATCCACCGATCCCACCGAAGCAAGCGTCTGCATCCAGCTCGTACGGCAGATTAAGAGCGGTCCGATAGAATCTATTCGGTATTTCGTTGGAAGTGATAAACACGGGAATTTTGAACAAGTCGCCGAAGATGGGATTCTGGATGCCAATTTTGTGAAGATGAATGAGTGAGTTGCTGGCCCTACCTAACCTGTTTATCCTCTTCATCATATACGCCTCACGGCTTAATCATATATTGATCGTGGACACAGATGCAAAACCTTCCAATGCACCCAGCACAACCGAATCTTCGATCTAAATCTCTGCGAACCGAGTACGGGGAGTACCCATCATTGGCGATCAAGTATCGCGAAGCAGCTTAAGCAAATTGAGAACGCATTGAAGAATGAAATATATGGATCTGGACATAGATCTGGATCGCGGTCCGTGTCAGGATCGAGCTCTAGTATGAGATCTATACTAGGACAGAGAACTAGCACAAGTCATGGGTATGGATCTGGGATGGGATATGGATCTGGATGGGGACCGCATTTAGGAGCTGGGTGTGGACCGAATTGGGGGACTGGAACTGGGGGTGCAACTGTTTTTGTGCCGGTTTCGACTACGACTACGGTTGTGGCTGGGTTGAATGATTGCGAGGGTGGAATAAACCAGAATCAAGACCAAAAGCACAGTCATAACCAGGACCAGGACCAGGAGCAAGATCAAAACCAAGGTCGAGATCCTGAGATATCTCCGCTTGCCACTGAGACTGAATATACCGATAAAGACAATAACGAAGACCAACTCTTTCCCTCTTCGCCTATACGCAGTACTGAGGTAGCCCAAGATGACGAGGCAGGGTCATACTCACCTGATTTTGAGACCCAGTCTTCTTCCCGTGATGATGAGGGTGCAAGCCAGAGCTACTTGCACATTGAGGACTATGGCTGTTACTATTCCGGGGTGTCTTCTGATGGTTATGGCAGCTATGATTGCGGTGGAGGGGACAATGACGTGTCGTATGATTGTGGAGATTATGGGGATTGTGGTAGTTGTGACGATTGAATAGCTAGGTTTTGATCTGACGTTTTGCTATATGGTTTTTCTGAGCTCATATATCGAACTCTCTGTTGGCTTGGAGTTTGAAAAGGAAAGACCTGTGGAATAAATTCTCAGAGTTGGCACGCTAAGTATCCTCGCCTCGTTCTAGTAGACTTAAAGGAGAATATGAAGTAAGTATATAGGCCTCGTAAGCCGATCTGCACACAGCAGTGTCATTATACGCTTACATACATGTAGAGTAAGAATCTAGTGATCTATAGATATTGAAAAAGTGGACCAGAAAGAAAGTTGGATAGGTTTGATTCCAATTTATGTTAACATACAAGACAATCTACAGAAGAATAGAACAGAAACAAATTTATTTTTCCTTTCTAGCTGATCCTTGATTATATACGAACGTCAGTTCGTGCAGACAAAACCATCTTGGCGATGTTGAATTGGAATAACGATGAGACATGAAAGAGACTTGATTGGCGGATCTCGACAGGCATTTGCCGGTGAGAGTGACTTAGTCACTGGACAAAACTGTTTGACCCAGGAATTTTGTGCGGCCACTGAGGTTGCTGGTTTGATCGTGGTTATTTGATTTATACTCGGTACTGTAGATTTGTTTGACCTGGAAGTTGCCCAAGGTCATTATTTCTTTGTAGATTCTATCGGGTCTTGATGTTGACGAGAGAGAGAAAGAGGCGTACGAAAGCTGTGGGAATATTCGTGATAGCTGACGGCATGATGCTCGCAGTTGTCATGGTAGATTAAAATACCGAGGGTCGCAGGGATTGGTCAAGAGAGGAAGAGCCGTGGATGGATGGTGGTCACAGTTGTCACATTAGATGGAAAGTCCGATGGTGGATGGTGGCCATGGTGGATGGTGGCCATGGTGGATGGTTGTTGTCATAGATGGCGGGAAAAATTCGAGTTGAATGATTCTCATGGTAGATGATGATAGGGGTTTCAAAATGTACGTCGAAAGTGTTTGCTTTTTGTTGGATGAATTTTAAAATGAATGGTTAAGAAAGGCCAAGATAGTTGTTGATGTTGATGTTGAAAGGTTGTCATAAATGCTTGTGGTTGTTGTTTATGTTGTTTTGGTGGACGAGAGGCCAGGTAAAAGGCCAAGATGGTTTTTGATGTTGATATTGGTATTGGTATTGATAGTGATGGTGAAAGGTTGTCATGGATCTTTGTGATTGTTGTTTTTTTGGATGTTCTTTTGGTGGATGAGAGGCCAGATAAAAGGCCAAGATGGTTTTTTATGTTGATGTTGATGTTGAAAGGCTGTCATGGATACTTGTGATGGATGATTTTGGATGTTCCTTGGGAGGCCAGATGAAAGGCCAAGATGGTTGTCATGGCCGTTGTAGATGGTCGATGATGGATGGTAGAAGTGGGTATTGAAATAGATACTGAAGTGGATGGTTGGTTTGAAATGGTTGACTGACCAGCCTGCCAATTGTCCTCAAGCTGTAGCCCGCCACGGTCAGGCTGGAAGTAGTTGTTTGGAGTGGTTGTGACCAGCCTGCCGATTGTCCTGAAGCTATGAAGCCCGCCACGGTCAGACTGGTCCTTTAAGAGGATGATTGTTGAAAGTACCATGATGGATGGTGGTGGTCAAGACAAAAGAAGGTCAAGACAGAAGGGTCAAGACAGAAGGGTCAAGACAGAAGGGTCAAGAGCGGATAGGATGAGAGGATATTATGGTAGATAGTTCATGGTTACATACTGGAGACCATGGTGAAAGCTGAGAAGCAAGGAGATGAAGAAGGAAGAAAATAGAAAAGAGACAAAGTGGGAGGGGGTAGGTATTTATACCCTCCCAGTGGTTGGAGGCCATGGGGGAACTGGGGTAGGTGACGATGTTCCCAAATAGGAAGGCACCTCAGATTGGGAAGGTTTCACCTGATGGGCCTATGGGTGCTCTTGTCTATTTCCCACACCTATGGGGACTGCAAACACATCTTGTATTGCTGCTTTCGACTCACGTTATATGGGGAAATTGATATACAGAAGGTTAAATGCACCTTAGACGCTTCCCCCAAACCAAACTTATATCTTGCGACTAAAAGTATACAACGGTGAATGCATTATGACCAGCTCAATCAACAGTACATACCTAGCCTGCACCCCATCAATCTCCGCATTTTTCTTATTCAGATCCACTCTCGCCTCCTTCGAAAAGATGGCACCACAGGCATTTTGTTGCGATAAGATCAGGTCTTCGAGCTTTGAAGACGAAGACTTCATCTACTATGCAAAGGCAAAAGACAAGAGACCGCCAGCCAAAAATGATAACATAGGACTCCAATGTCCCGTTTTGCGTCCAAGTGTTTCAAAGACCCAACTTGAACTCAACCCGGCTCTTTGTACCAACTGCTTAAGGGGGATTCGCTGAGATCAGTAGAAAATTGCTCGAGGCACCATGGGTGCCACATGGGTATGTCTCCAGAGAATGGGTCGCAGGCTCAAGGCTAACTATACTCGAACACCGTCGCGTTATCAGTGCAGTATTCATTGCACGGCCTTTCTGGTTACAGTTTACGAAAGAAATGTTAGACCGCCAACCCTATCTTTAACGTCTGCGAATCCCAATATCCAACCTCCCGATCAACGCGACTATGAAGGTGGTTCCTCCTCAACAGCAATTAACGAACTAACCAACATCCCCGGAGGACTAGACGCTACCACGAATCCATCAGCAGAAAACGGTGTTACAGAATGCCCAGTTGGTACGGATGCCAAGTATAAAGTGGAGAATATTGCTTCGCTGGCAAATATGCCTGCGGGTCAATATGTGCTTGACTTAATCGACTGGACGAGAGATACGATGCGACTAAATAAGGTCTCCCTTCCCATCGAAGCGGACATGCTCAAAATACACATGTTCCATGATCTACGCGAGTTGGCAGAGTCTGTCGATCAAAGTATCTTCATCTAGATGCTGTTATCCACAGCAAATCCAGTTGCCAAGTTCTTGATGAGCTGCAGCCCTTCCAACGCCTATACCACAAATATGACAGAGACAAGACACTCGAAGCCACTGCATCCGTTGTTAATGCGGTGTATTTCCTCGCCATTAGTCGGCACGAGGGCCAAGATAGCCAACCTCCCCACTTTAGCGATGTTTTCGAAGAGATTTACCCACAATACCCGGATGATGAATATTTGACTTCACTGGTAAATTGCGTCTTTGGGCATGTGCGGAACGTGATTCTAGCAGACAAGGAAGAGTACAATAAGGCATGGCTGGCTAAGAGGAAGCTGGTATATCCACCAGTCAACGAAGATGATAGCTATGATCACTATGACTTGGTTATTTCGGACAGAGAATTCTGAGTGATGGTGATGCTATTGTTGCTAACATTAAGACCTTGCAATAGCTTGAAAATATAGCCTACGGAATTCTTGCTACGCTGTACCACGCAACAAATCTCACAAACAATGGAAATCAAGTAAAATAAACTTCAATACCATATCAAACTATATAAATCCTCTCCATAACACCATTGTGACAAGGACACCTAGTCAAGGCCCTTGAAAACCTCATCAAAGCGTCCCTCATTCCAGCGCACATTTGGCTTCAACCCAGCGAACTTCCAGATACCATTGACCTTGCGATAGTAATGCTCGTTCGTAGCATGGGAGTGACCACGAAATTTGACAGTCTCTAAGGCCTCAGTCTCGTAGACCTGGTGCGCCGCACGCAGCTGGTGGTGACCAATAACCTCGGTGTCAGAGACCTTCTCCCACCATGTCTGGCCAAGCAAATGCTGGGTTTTGATGGTCTTGTCACCCAGGAAGCCGGGGTGGGTGACCATGGCCATGTATTCCTCAGCGGCCATGCTGCTCCATTTCTTCAGACCGATCTTGGTGTAGTCGACCTTCAGAGTTGGGGCGATGATGCTGCGCAGGCGGTCCCAGTCCTGGAACACTGTTAGTACTTATTTTAAATGAATTGAACGTTGTAGATCTACCTTTGCATCGTAGCTGTCTGCCCAGTCGAAAACAAGTTTTGAGAGGACGAGGTAGTCTGGTAGCGTTAGTACAACCAGGTGAATAAGGGTGGATTGAGACAGACCTTGGAGGCTGATGTCCAAGTTGGGCTCAGCGGTGTTGTTCTTTACTGCAGGAGACATGATTATCCAGTACCTGATTTCTGTAGATAGTTCGAGCTTTGATTATAACTACAAAGCGTGCCTACTGTTGTATATTCAAAGATCACTTCCAACAGACTTCCTTGGGAGTAGCATTCCCAAGATCTAGGCCAGCATATTTCCCATGCACGGAAGCACAGCAATGTAACCCTTCCGATGTGACAGATGGTGGATGCAAACCCTCATGGCCTTCCGCATGCGGTATCAATCCAAGCCGAGACACTTTTGAGGCATTGTTCGCAAGCGGCTACTCTGTTTTAGGACCTGATGTTAATTCCGGTGCCACATGACTGCCATTGTAATGTCTTATTGACAAATTCGGAAACAAAGCCCAGCCTTGCAACAGGGATGGATGATTCAGCCAAGCCATTTTACCTGATTCCATCCAGGAGCCTGGTCTCACTATTCAAAATACCAGTCTCTATTAGACTACGATTCCCCACCCCAAAGTGATTCCACATCCCCTCATTTACAACCGTTCTCTCCTCACCTCCACGGACATCAACAATCATCAAAATGGTCAACCCCAACCCTAACTCCCACCTCGAGCTCGCCGGCAAGGTCGCCTTAGTGACCGGCGGTGGTCGCGGCATCGGCGCCGGCATTGCACTCGAGCTAGCGAAGAAGGGAGCAAGCGTCGCAATCAACTACGCCAGCAGCTCCAAGACCGCCGATGGAGTGGTCCAAGAAATCCAAGCACAGGGCGTCCACGGTGCCGCATTCCAAGCCGACCTAACGAAGGTCGAGGAAATCGAGAAACTCTTCCGCCAGGTCGTCGCACACTTCGGACAGCTGGACATTGTCGTGTCGAACGCTGGAACAGAGAAGTTCGTACCATTGTCTGAGACTACGCTGGAGGACTTCAACGCTGTGTTCGACCTTAACACTCGAGCACAGTTCTTCGTCGCGAAGAACGCCTACGATCACATCCAGCCTGGCGGACGTGTTGTCTTGATGTCGTCCATTGCAGCGGGCCTGGGCGTGCCTGGTCACTCGCTGTATGCGGGTAGCAAGAGCGCAGTGGAGGGATTTACTCGTTGCTTTGCTGCTGACTTTGGCAAGAAGAGGGCTACTGTTAATGCGATTGCCCCCGCTGGTGTCAAGAGTGATATGTGGATGAGCAATGCGTGGCGTTATGCGCCTGGCTGTAACCAGAACTCCTCTATTGAGGAGATTGAGCAGGCACTTGCTAATGGTAGTCCCCTTGGGCGCTGTGGTGTGCCTGCGGATATTGGCCGCATTGTGGCATTCTTGGCCAGTCCTGGTGGAGAATGGATCAACGGTGAGTACTGGAATGTTTCATCTACCCCTAGGGATATTGCTAATTCCTTGCAGGTCAAATTCTGCCTTGCAACGGTGGAGCTAATATCTAATTGAACTGTCCTGTTGGATTGGAGATGGATGATATATATTTTGTTTTCTGTTTTGAGGTCATAGGGGGGACACTGGGAGCTATGTATAGGATCAGAGCCTCTTTCCATTTGAATCATGCATTGTCCTTATTTAGATATTAGTTTTGGAGTAGTTTTTCCCTAATATTAAAATGAATGGCACTTCATGGACAATATCTTACCATTTGAGTATGATGATGATAATCTCATTAACCCAATGTAGCTCGCTATTACATACATGCTGCCATGCGGGGATAGCGTTCCAGGGCCTACTCTTCGACGACAAAATGGCGGTGCATCCTACCATTTGAGTACAAAAGTTCATTTCCGACCTTCGAATACCTACTTAGGGCTAGATGACGAATCCGACACCAGAAAGGCCACGAGTAAGGCTGCCGGAAGTCGGGAAGTCCAGAAGCCGAGAACCGAGAGGTCAATCGAGTGAGACATCTGAGCATCCGATCTTCATCCCTTTCTCCACCACCTCGACTACCGCTTCCGGGGATCTTCAAGGCAACCCCATACCATGCCAAGATCACGACCGGTAGATCCGTGCCGATCAGGTGTGATTCAGGGCATGTGGCAATAATAGTCTACTGTTTTCGTCTCGAGGAACATCATTGACCTTGCATGTACTTTTGTAATAGATGCTACCAGCGAATGCAGGTGATGGCAAGTCAATTAAAAGAGCGCAGATGTCTCGAATTTGTAGTTCAATAAAGAATAGCCCTTTGCTAGACAATATCACCCATCAATCTACTCCATTATATCTCTTTCAACATGGTTCCTTGGATTCTCGGAGACAAGTTCGACACCGTCTACCCTCATCAAGGGTCGATCAAGGTTCTATGGGAGTCAAAGTGGAAATTCTGCGTACGTCTCTTCCCAACAATAAGATGTGACCCAGAAACCTAACATAATTGATCAGGCCACAAAATCCATCTACCCATTCCACGATGGATCCGTAGAGGACTTCGAGCCCATTTTCCAAAAGCTCATTGCTGTAAGTATCCCCCAAGCACATCCCATCCCAACCTACGACTAATAAGAACAGGAAAACATCAACGATGCAAACACGGACGCCTACACTGAAGCCTTCCTCCCAACAGCAACAGCCCTGGAGAACGAAGCCGCCAAAGCCCTCAACAACGGCCACCTCGACCGCGCTGCGGACCTCTACCGCCGTGCAGCAGTCATCCTCCGCATCTCTCGCTTCCCCTACGTAAGCCCCTCGACACGCCCGGAGACCTCCATCAAGCGCCGCGCCTTCGAGCACCAGAAACAAGTCTACCTGAAAGCCGCCTCGCTATGGAAACCCATCATCACGGAGGAAGTGATTCCACACACGCACCGTGCCGGCCGCGACGGCCCCGAAATCCCAATGTACATCCGCCTACCTGAGGAAGCAAGCGCCACCAACCCTGTCCCCGTCGTCCTGCTCATGACCGGACTCGACGGCTACAGACCGGATAACAGCCAGCGCACCCACGAGATCATCAATCGTGGGTGGGCGACGGTTGTCGTTGAGATTCCTGGTACCGCGGACTCGCCTGCGGATCCGGCGGACCCTCAGTCGCCTGATAGACTCTGGAATAGTGTGCTTGATTACATGGAGCGCCGGCCAGAGTTTGATATGTCGCGGGTCGCGGCTTGGGGGCTTAGTGCCGGTGGCTTCTATGCTATCCGGGCGTCTTGCACGCACCGTGAGCGTCTTGCGGGGTGTGTTGCTCACGGACCTGGAGCACACTTTGTTTTCGATCCGGAGTGGTTGTCTAAGGCAAATGATCATGAGTATCCGTTTGTGTGAGTACTGATTAGAGTTTGTTTTTTGTGTGCTGTGATACTAACTATGATGCTAGGCTTACTTCCGCTATGGCGGAGAAGTATGGTTATGACAATGAGGAGGAGTTTGTGAAGAATGCTCAGAAGAAGTTTTCGCTTGTGGAGACTGGTGTTCTTGACCAGGATAACTGCCGCTTGCTTCTGCTCAACGTATGTATTCCTGTTCCACCTTGTTACAAAAAAGAAAACAAAACTGATTATCTCTAGGGCGTGGATGATGGCGTTGTCCCGATTGAAGACTGCATGGTGACTCTCAGACATGGCGGTCCCAAGGAAAGTCGGCTCTTCGAGAACAGGGTGCACATGGGATACCCTGACAGTCTGCCTGTGGCTTACAAGTGGTTGGAAAGTGTTCTGTCTCCTAATGCGAAGGAGGTAAAGAACTGAGTAGGCATTGAGCTGTTTATGTAGTCTTCTTTATACGATCAGTTATTGATACATATGTCGTTGCGTGAGTTTAATTTTACCTAGACCACATAGGGTACATGGCCTTCCGTCTAAATATTTGGGATATCTTCTTAGGTATAGATGCGACGGAACAATAGCCAAAGAAGCATATATATGATGTTAGAGACAGAGTGATGTCTATAAAGAAGGCCCGAGGCAGCGAGACAAACACAATGCTCGTCCATTTTAGGAAGGTACCTGAGACGTGACCATATGAACGGGCTCCTCTCACCTTTCCTCCTCTTCTCTTCCTCTTCTCTTCTTCCTCTCCCCAGCCCTCGACCATCATCTCTATGTAGCCCACGTGAGATCGCGCAGAGGGTCGTGCCTTACCTACATACGGATATCAACATTACCAAGTTGTTGAGGTCCCATTACAGGTCCGCGCCCACATCAAACAGGGAGTTATCGTGAAAAGGATTGAATAAAGTCATTGACTGACCTTGGGGTCCCAGGGTTCAGGAGCCATTTGACAGACCCCAATTTATCTAGCCTTAACCAAGTTACCAACACAATCTCTCAGGTGCGTATGTTGCACCATTACTTGTGCGAAATTTGTCTCAATCCTGTACACATTCACAACTTGGTTTTTATTGGTAACTGTGGATGAAATGTAATATCACATTTCACATAAGCAAGCCCGATTGACTCGCTTCTATTCGATTCCCCTTTGTGAACAAGATAGTAGGAATCATACTGCCAGAAACGCCCGCAATGCACTGAGGATATTTTTCCGATACCCGTGAAATATCACGAGAGAACATAGACACATATGGAAGAAAGATTAACAAAAGCAGATTTATTCGTCGTCGACCCTCGGGCGTTTCGACTTGCGGTCATCATCGCCTTCAGCTTCCTGAATTCCATAACGCTTCTGGCCCGCAGTCACATCGGCAATCATGTTGTCAATGCCAAATGGATCAGCAGTATCCTTCTCGAACTGAACAGGACCTTGGCGCTCCTACAGAACAACTTGTTAGCGATGGAAAAAAAAAAGTATATTAGATGGAAGCTTACCTCGGCTTCAGCAGCGCCACGGAATCCCTCCTTGGCGCGACCCAGGACCTCGAATCGCTTGGTCTTTTCGAGCTTGCTCATCTCGCCTTCGCCTGCATCTTCGTCATCAGCATCAGCTTGGGCACGTGGACGATAGATGCTGTTGATGGCGTCCTGCGCAGCGAACAACGGCTTGTCGTAAGGGTTATCTTCATTGAAACCAGATTGCATGCCACTGGTCTGGTTGAACAAACGTGAGTCCCACATAGATTCAGAGCTCTGTGTAGGCTTGGCCAGACCAAGCGCGACCTTTTCGGAGATGTCACGGTTCTGTTCTCGGGCCATGGTTTGAATACGGCGCTCCGTTCCCATGCGGGACTGGCGCAGCTGTCGTTCATCTTCGCGGCGTCGCTCGCGGCGCTGCTCCGCGCGGTCTCGGGCGGCTTCGTCATCTTCGCTAGGGGTAGCAGATCTGGAGTATACAGATACACTGCGGCTAGCACTTCGGGAGCGGGAACGAGCTCGCGACACGCGAGCACTGGGACCAGCGCGGTCCTCGCGAGCCTTTTGTGCCAACATCCGAAGATGCTCCTCCTTCTGTGCCTTCTCCTTCTCTGCCAACTTCTGCTGCATCTGAGCTCGGAGCTGCACCTCTTCACGCGCGTGTCGATCCGCCGTGAACAAAGCCTCCGCGAACTGGGCAAATTTGTCGTTGATGGAGACATCCTGCAGTCCGCGACCATCTGCAGCCAAACGCTTGTCCAAGGGCACGGTGTAACCCTTCGGGTTCTTCCAGTTTGACACAGGTGGGGGAATCTTCCAAGCTTCTTGGTCCTCCGCAGTGAGCTTCCTAGGTGGCGAGTGCATAACGGGGGGCGGCGGAGAGGGTGGGCCACGGGGAATCTTCTTGTGCTTAAACTTGGGCGGCTCCATAGGATCCAGCTGCCTCTCGACGATCTTCATAATGCGGTCATTCTGGCGGCCGTTGTTGCCCATCTGGTTGGCCGGGGTGTATCGAACGAAGGTCGGCTCTGCTCTTTGTCCGCCCTTGACGTTCTTCGGCTTCTGCGCCGATGAAGCTCCCTCAACCAATGTTTGAAGCGCAGCCTTTGTCTTCTCCATCTGAGCCTCGATCTCCTCCTCAGATGGCTTATCCAGAGAAATCTCTCCCATATCCACCCGCTGTCGGAGCGGGATTAAATCCTTAAATGAGGCATGAACGGTGCGGTTGTCGGCGTGTCCGCGGCGGGCGATCGCGTCGTACTTGACCTTCCCTTCGGCATCAACCTGAAGAGCAAGCGCGTTTGATTTAGACTTTCCCTTTCGGCCCATGTCGAGGGGGTACTGTGCAACTAGAATCTCGGGAAACGCGCCGCCGTCACCGAAATCCTCGGGGGCGCGAGGTCGCCATCCTGCACGGTTTTGGTAGGGCGGGGGTCCGGTCCTCTGGAAGGTAAGAACAATTAGTCTTCGTACTAGTATGTCAATAGAATAGTTCACAACACACCCGTAGGACAACCTGTGTCTCATCAATCTGGTCGGCGCCCACCACGCGCGGACCACGGGGTTGCGCATGCTGTGGCAACTCTTCCTCCTCGCCAGTGTATTTTGGTTTGGGGAGGGACTTGAAAAGTCCCGCAGCAATAGAGGTCGACATTTCAAGAGTGAGCAACTCAAGAGCTGTGCACTCGTGGATGATGAGAAGAGATCATGGAGTGACGCTCCATTTGGCTTTTCTGGAAAACTGCGCGGTTGGTCTATATGGGCTGACGTATCAAATGATGCCAAGATTTCTGACGTTGAGCAACGATTTACACTTCAGTAAGATAATGATATTATTATAATGATCACTATGAGAGAGCCTCAGGTTTTCAAGCACCGTATTTATAGCAGACATAGGTGGCAGTTCAGACCTACAAATATAAAAGGTAGTAAAACCTTAAGAATGGAGCTTGAAATAGCAAGTCGCTAATGGACGACTAGATGGTATAATTACATGGCAACAAAGGCTTTATAACCTTCTGATGAGTCTAGGTATACTCACTCATTGGATATAAAATGTGTACGCATGGGGCATGCGATATCCTCTTTATCGCCTGCCTCAACGAAATGATCGCGTCCCTGGAATCTATACCAGATCTTCAATCGTTTGGGTAGCAAAGGCGCAGGGTCGTGGAATCCCAAGATTTGGAACTAGATAGATTGAAATTAGTATCCCGCTCCTTAAACAAAATGACCAATGCGAGGCGTGTCGCTTGACTTACCTTGATAGTCTTGCCGGGGATCACCAATTGACCCCGGTTAACAAGCGCAGCCACAGGGATAGTGACATCAATCACCCTCGGCTCCGCGAACCCATTTTTGGGTTTCTTGTTTACTGGCGGTATATAACCATACTCGGCCTTCAAGATGATCAGACCTTCTTGTGCTTCCTCTCGCGCTTGCCGTCTTTGAACTTGATCCGTCATGAGCTCGATGGCCTGGAGACTCTCTTCGCGCTTCTTGGGGATCAGCTTCGTGAGCTCACGGTGGCGTCGAGCAGCTGCCTGTCGACGGAGTTTCCTATCGCGCGGGCGAATATAACCAAATTCAATAGCGCAGTAGGCCAGCCAAGGGAATATAGCAGTCAGCGCTGCGGCGCCGCTTGTTGCCTCACTAGCCGGACAAACATTGATCGGAAGATTAATGTTTTGGCCGAGTCGACTCCATGAAACTGTCATCATGATACCCTTGTCCGCGATACCAACGCCGAGACCAACACGCGTGTACTCGCCAACCCGACGAACACCCTTGATGGTCCAATTGAGAGACATGTCTAACCCAACAACGCTTGAGATCTCGAGTCGCACGGCACGCGCCTGATCCATGCTCGGCATCGGGAAGTACCCGTCAGAGCTCCATTCAGTCTTCACCGGATCATCGGCGGGTTTTCCAGAGAAGAGGTTGCGAGAATAGCTCAAGACAAAAGCTCCTCCGGCGGGGGTAGCCTGGAGATAGGTTTGCCATGATTCGGCAGATTGGTCGATTTGGCGTTTTTTCTTGAGGAGATGACGGACGTCCTCTTCCATTTCTCCACTCTCTTCCTCGTCGTCATCATCGAAATCGATTGCAGCTTGGCCCTGCTTCGGGAGCGAGATTAAACCAATTTGCAGATTACTGACCTCGTTAGCAGCTGCAATGGCACTCTGAGCACCCATTCCAAGCGTTGGGAACCAGTTGAGAAGGAATTCGGGCCAGTCAACAACGCCACTGGACCATGTAATGACGCCGATCTTTCTCTTGGCAATTTCCCTCGAAATTTGAACCTCCAAGGAAGGCGGCGTTTCATCCAAGGAGCGCGTGTATATACTGGTCACGCTGACCTGGAATGGCTTGGTGCCGGGGATTGGCTGGAAGGCTCGGGAAATGTTCGCTTTCAAGGTCGGGACAGGGAGAAGAAGAGCATTGAATGTGACTTGGGAATCCCTGAGGAGTGAGAAAGGATGTTTGGCCCATATTCCCTTGGTGCCAACCAGGTTTTTAAAATTAGGAGTCACAGTGGCCCCAAATTGGAAGTTCTGAGCTGCCAGGATGGGTGGCATTTGGATCTGCAAAACGGTTAGCAAAGTTTCCAGATGCGAACCTGCAGCACATACCTTTTCTTCTCCTTCTGTCCCATCCTCGTACTCAATGGTGACTTTCTTGATCGGGCGAGCCAAACCTCCAGTTATACCCGCATTGAAAGTCAACTGCATGTCCTCTGATTCCTCCTCTTGCACATCTTTTCCTGAATCTGTTTCCACACCCTCGGTTTCTGCTTCTTTGTCTGCCGTACCCCAAAGCTGTGGTAATGACACCGGCGTCCTGAAATTATACGAAACACCATATGTGGATACTTTCGGTGAAGGGATATGGAACTGCACATCTTCGTCTTCGTCGACTGAGACCATGGTTGACGCGTTGATTCCGAGGGTAATACCGCCCTAAAGCCAAAAGAAATGAGTGTCAGCAACAGCCCAACCATCCGCACAACTTCCCATAGATGGAAGAATCAATACCGAAAATACATACCTTGCTAGAAACCAGACTCTCGACCGCTTTCCGCTCCCGTTTCTTCATCGTCTTCAAGAACCAGCGCCGGAACTCATCCGGCGACATCGCCTTAACACCAACATCCTGTCGTTGTGCCTCCCCACCAGTCCCCATGGCCCCAAGCTGACCCCATTCCTGCCGCACGCCCGCCGCACCAGATAAGTCATATACAATGCGCTTTTTTGGATCAATGAGCGTCTCATACGCCTCCTGGATATGTCTGAACTGACTCTCGGCGGCATGACGGAGATGCGGCGGCTGTTTGTCTGGATGGAAGCTGAGGGTCAGGTTGCGGTAGGCGGATCGGATCTCGGCGTCTGTCGGGGGTGGATTGCGTGCAAGACCCAGTAGGACGTAATAGTCGGGTTCCTCTGGGTATTCGCCGACCATGTTATAGCCACCGTCGAGTCCGTCGTCTTCCACTGTCGCACGGAACTCCTGCCCGGGGAACTCCTGCATCCCGGGGGATTGGTTGAAGGAGGTCATGAGAGCTTTCTGCGCACTCGTTTTGTGTTATCTATATGTATATCCCCATTTTGGGGTGGTTGGATAAAACAGGGCAATGAATCAAGGTGGAGTGGAGAGAAATGGAAATTCCGGAGAAACCTTCCGCATCTCCGTTGGAATCCCCGCTTAAATGTGTTATAGTGGAGCATTGACTGGATTATATAGAGCTATTTCTTATGAGCATGTTGATCTATTTAATTTTAACTATGTCGAGTCTAGTATGGAATTTGAAACACCGTTAGAAAACAATGCCTTTATTCTCGGGTGTCTACCCACAACTCAACTCCTATTAGCTTAGGGCCAACATTAGTAATATTAGCATTAGCATATTAATCTCTATAAATGTAGTAGATACATACATAGAAAGTCCTCTTTTAACATAAAATTGCGAAAATAGCTGATACTTCGAATATATATATATGCTAGCAAGGTATACTAATAACTAAGAATAGCCCATCTCCACTAAAATGGGGCTGAGCAAGTGTAGAGCATGTTCGTCAAAACAATGCAGACCAGTTGGACTGTTTCTAAACCAGTTGCAGTGACGATCTCCCTCTGTATCCAATGGAGTCCAGCGCGATTCAGTTGTGTATGCAGCCTGAGTCGATATCCCTAGATTTTGCGATTGCTGGTGCAATCGCAATCAACAAGAGCAGAGCAATGCCCACCAGTACATGCCAAGGGCTCAATTGGAAGAGAGAACCCCCACAAGAAGGCAACTAGTAGTAAATCAGCTAAAATGCCCAATTGAAGTTAAAGATACACCGTTGGTACCTGATGGAGCATGCACGGGTGATCAGCACAGAATCACTTGGCAAAATGTGCCACGTCGACTGTAGATCTCCTCTTCAATATATGTCGGCCTAATAGAGTACAAATGGAACTATTATAAGGTAAATGTTGAGTGTCGATCTACATCAACGCTACATGCGCACAAGGCAACATGGTAAACATCGTGTAACTCATAAGTACGGAGTTAGCCCCTCCCGTATACCCCAAGTTCTCAATTCTTATAAAACCTCAAACCAAAAGACTGACCGACTTACAAACGCCACTCCTGAACCCAGCCCTGCACCCTCTTCAACTGGATGGAATGCCAATTATCAATCCATCAACAATGACCACCCGCCTAAAAGAACTGGGCGCTCAACAGCCCCCAGTATTCAGAATAAATCTCTCCCACCCACCAGAAGAGCGATACACAGCGCTTGCCAGTATCTACAAAGACCGAATGCGCTCCGTAACCAACATATTTGACGACGTGATCCACAACCTCTCCCCAAACATGCCGACAAAACCAATCCACTGGCTGGCACGTCTATTCCTACGCAGACTCTACACAGACGAAGAAACAGCCGAAATCCGCGGCATAAGTCGCGTAACCGGTATCTCCCTCTACCTCCTAATCTGTCTGAACGTGGTTCTCGATCTGTTAATGGGCTGCACGAGTGGCGGTGTACGAATGCTCGACGGACTCTGGACAAGAATGATCCACTTCCGGACCTTAGACTGGGGAATGAATCCACTGCGCTCACTGATCGTGCAACTTGAGTTTGTGCGCGACGACGCGCCGGATAAAGTGCTCGCGACGTGTATCACGTACGTTGGGTTCGTGGGGATTCTCACGGGTGTGCGGAAAGATCTTAGCGTTTCCCTCAATTTCCGCGCTGTGCATGATCCTCGGAGCAATGTTGGGTTTTATTTCAATTATCTGCTTGTTTTGCTTGGGTTGCGACAATCCATCACGTCGCTGTTGAGACAGTGTATTCTTCCCAGTATGGAAGGTGGATCGACGAGACTTTCGAATACTTCGACCATGGAAGAGATCCTGAATGAAGTTCCTTGTTTGCGGACGACGGCTGCGTATCTGATCTTCTGTGATGGGAGTAGCATTGTTGCCATGGAAAAGGATTATGAGACTGCGTTTTGGCGCAGGTCGAGTTCTTTCCTTATCAAGACCAACCACGATGAGGATACCAGGTCGGTCATGGATGAGGCTATCGCAAATGATAGGGGATATACGGGTCTGCGTGTGGCGGATGGTATGCAGAGCATGGCTGAGATTATTGAGGAGAGTAAAGAGCGGCAAGCGTCGATGCAGGAGAAATGGGATCGCAGGGTGCAGGATCATGGAGTTTTCCAACAGCAACTTAAGAGGCGGAGAGCTAAGGATACTGCTGCTCCCCATTCACAGTTGAAATGGAAACGAAATACGAAGATCGGGTGGGAAAATGCTGCATCTGAGCTGTCACTTACGCTTGGGACAGTGCTTGGGTGGCTTTGCTCCGACCCGATTGTTAATGGAGATACTCACTATGCTGTGTTGATGGACCCTGTTGAAGGCAGGTTTATTTATTCCGGTCAGTTTCCAGCTCAGGAATCATAATCGCAAGATGGTTTTGTACAAAGTAGTGAGCCTTGATTTATCCCGACCATTGTCTTCCAAGCTTGGTAGATGTATGTACATGAGTAGATAGCAGTACCAAAGCGCTCAAAGGCACGGAAAAAAAAAGCAGAAAATAGATAACATGCTATAATATACAGATATAGAAAATATGGAACTCTGCTCAAAGGTAGACAAATGAGTCTCAAGTCATGGAGGTCACAGTCTCGTTTATACATGGTAACAATGCCCTCAGCCAAGCCGCCATCATCATTATTGAAATGCATCCATCACATCGTAACAGGATGATAGAGAACAGTATTCCCTAACCACAGCAAGAAGATCATTCCAGAAGATCAATCACGTCGTCAAGCCAATTTGGAACTCGATCAAAGAGGAGACCAGAGGGAGAGGGAAATCTTAAGGGTCTCTAATCCAAGCAATCCCACTCTCAGAGATCAACGTCTCATCAAGCCGTAGAGCATTCAAAAGGACCTCTCTAGGCATAGATCCCGTAAAAAGATCCTCACCCATTGTCGCAGGCGGATGGGAATGCAAAGCGCCAGCATGGACCTTCGTCTCAAGCGGGGGTCCATCGAGCGCAAAGCCCAGTTTATCAGCGAAGACGCTGCGTTCATGCAGACAGTTAATCATCAGACCCAGTCGCCTGTGGAGAACGGTGGCTAATTGCAAAGAACCATCCCAGTAGCGGCCGAGTTCGTGGACGGTATCTAGTGCACCTCTGATATACGAGATACACTCGTGCAACTGCGACGCCAGACCAGCAGAGCTGAGAACGTCGACAGCTGACAGGATGACGTAGCCGAGGAATGGGTTCAGGAGTGTTAGGGATGTGGAAGTCTCGGTGTTGTATCGGGAAGGATTGATTTCTTTTGCGTATTGGTCGAAGGTGAGAGATATGCGGAGGATTTCAACGGCGTGGTATCGAGCGCGGTGAATGTACTGGCCTAATATTTCTGGTCTGAGGCTCTGGTATCGGGCATGTCTGTACAATTTCATCAAACTGGCGTGGTAGAACAAATGGGTTGAGACGAAGGTGTCTGCTTTTCTTTGCCGGATGCTTCGTTCTAGGTTTATAGATGAAAATGTCAGGTAATCAGGGAGTCGGTTCATCCATTGGTTTGATTTTTGGATGATGGTTGTGTGGAATTCTTCGGCGAGTCGGGTGTATGCTTCGGGGGGGATGTGTGGTAATCGAGTTATATGCAAGGAAATGTCTCCCCAAATAGCCATGATCTCGATTAAAAAGGCCATTGGGCTTAGAGTGGAGCGATCATCGCCTGTTGGGGCTGGTATGTGGTTGAGGAATGATTGGAAATAGGGGACTGTCGCGTATTGCTGAGTCTCGTAGATTTCTTCTCGACATGGGAGCCTCAGCAGGGCTACATCTGATGAGATGAAAGTCGAGGAAGCGGAATAGAGGCTCGAAAAGCGCTGGTCTTTTGTTAGTAATTAAAATTCGGTCTTTTATCGAAGGATTTGCGGTTTCTTACATCAAGTACAAAGGCAATCCAAAAGGTTCGCCGTCGGCACTCAATCAAAGCCTGTGGGTGTAACCCGTAGTCACACTTCTGGCTTTGATCCACAATAACACCGCCAGATTCCACGTTGTAACGAAGCCCAAAGACGGCTCTTCCGGCTGCACCTATTGAGTCCCAAGACCCGACCAGCGACCCTGTAGCGTAGTACCAAAGACTCATTATCATATGGCTCTGAGCAAGTTGCAAAGAGAGGGTATGCTGGCTTCTGTTAATGGCAAAGCGGGCTATACGGGAATATCGCTTCATGGCTGCCATTTTATCTAGCCTGTCTGAGAACACAGATCCAAGGGCCATCATAGAATAAAGAAGCATCTTGTCGTCTGCAGACTTGGCGGGCTCGGTCTTCAACCACAAGCCGAATCGTCCATGCGGGAACATGTGGTACAGGCCGTCGTTCACGTGCAAGAAATAACACTCTGTATAGTGAATCGCCGCCTCTGGGTCGCTTTCGTAGGGGTCCAGATGCCATGCGGCTGCGAGTGGGTCGTCTGAGTTGTTGTCCTTGAGTTCCCCCAAAATATCAGAGTACTCGGGCGTACGAGTAGACTCGATATGTGCCGACGATCGTGCGAGGGTATCATCTGCACTGGATAAAGACGATGGGAATCGGTAGGATAGGGATCTTAAACCCCTGTCCGCCTCGGCCATAGTCTCATATGGGGCTTCTTGGCCTGCTGGCGTGAGCATCGAGGCCTCTGACATTGGTGAGTGGCCGGTAGTCCCAGGGAGGGAGGCCGCACTGTCCGAGGCTCGGACGCTGTCATAAAGTGACGGAGAAATGTCCAAAGCACCATGGCTTGCGCGGGCATAGGGGTTTCCAGATGGCCCCGTTGACCCTCTCATGAGAGGACGGTTCCCCCGCGGGCTTTGAGGAAATTAGCAGTGGTTCAAGATAAGTCCGTGGACGCATATTTTTCAGAGATGACGATCACACTTACGCACTTTCGAACCTGCATTCACGTCCAGATTTCCGGCATTGATCACATACGGCCTCGGCAGTTGGGTTAGGGTTACACTTGATCTTTTTCTCGCGACAGGTCAGACAGGCGAGTCCAAGGCGTTTTCTCGGCCTGCCTGCCTTTGTTATGCCCCAATTTGCGTTGACAGGTGTACCGTCGATGAATTTGGGACAGAACGATCCGTCTGCATATACGAAGCAGAGTTCCCCATCAATGACTCGTTCATCTACCACATGAGGCCGGAGGGGTTTGTTGTGTAACCGGCTTGAACTTTCCGGTGATGATAGTTCCCCACTGGGTACTTGATCATGTGAAGGTGTGGTGTGAAAGTGTAGCTGGCCGTGCGGATAGGATGAAGCGGTTGGATCACTTCTTGTCGGTGTGTGGTTTCTTATGCCTCGATGTCCATGTAGAGCCACTTGTGACAATGAAGGTAGACCAGTATGCTGTTGCGGGAGAGATTCGGAACGGCCTCTATCTTGCATCGAGGTCGGCGAAACCTGGAAAATCGAATCGTGATAGAGAGGTGGGTATGTAGATCCACGACGCCCTATGTTGGGTGTTGAATTTGCAAATGGTCGAGAGTATTGTGGCGAATTGTTGCCCGGTGTCGGAGTGAGTATTTGACTCACGGAAGGAAGATGCTCTGGCTTTTGGTGTGATCCACTGTCCTTTCCCTGGGGACTATCCTGCCGTGAAAATGGATCAGATCCAAATTGTAAACTGGCCGGGGGTGGAAGCTGGTATGGGAGGTCCCCGGATTCTTGTAAATTAGCTGGAAGCTCCGATTGCTGCTCCGATGGGCGATCTGTAGTGGGTAACATACGACCGAAGGGTCCGACATAGTAGCGTGGGCCTATGCCAGAATGGGAGCCAGATCCAGGTCCTGATCCTTGGGATGTTGACATGGCGCTGAGATATATGGGGCCGAAGTGCTTCACTGAATTTGACCGTCTACATAACAGACCTAGACGACGACCAGTGTGACAAGAGTTTTGTACCCTTGAATGGGTATAGTATCAAGAAAAGGCTTGGCCTGAAGTGATGTCGCGAGGTTGTCTTTGGCTGATTCTTAGCTTCTGTTGACTTTTCGGGTTCCAGAAATATAGTGCACAAAGGTACCTATTGAAAGGGGCCAGGCGACTTAGCAATGGGCTCATATCTCTGGTCTCCCTCTACCGGGACATAAGCGCTTTCCACATACCAATTTAACGTTTCGGTCTTCAAGGACAATGAATGACAGAAGTAAAATTCCAACAAATTTGGATCAGGCAGCAAAGCAAAATAGAACGACCGTGTACGTTCCAAGCTCAAAAGCGAATGACGAGCAGGAATGATAAGCGAGAGAAATTTGTACAAACGTTGCCCGCGAAGTTTTGGAAATATTGGTGCTCGAAATAGTCAACTCTCGGCAAGTCGCGTGGTATACCGGTGAAGCCGAAAGGGAAAGGTAATTGAAGCTGGCTTAGAAGGCCACCATCTCGCATTAGTCCCGAGCAGTCACGGTCTCGGGTGCATAGTTTCCGTGCCAGGTTGTCTGCGGTATCCCAGTAGCTGACAACGTCCAGGGATTTTCCAGGGATTTTCCAGGCCTTAAGACGGACTATGAAACTGCAGGCTTCCACCAACCCAAGGAGTCACGGAGAACTGAGCCGAAGCGTTGGCAAGGAAAGCCCCGTGCTTGAAATCCAGCAAATCACTACTAATGTTGAAATGGAGGATTCAGAGCGGGGAGATCAGATGGCAGCGAGATCTTGGTTCTAGGTTGTCGAAGAGCTAGGGATTAGTGGGGGGGGTAAGGTGTGGGTAGACCACGGTCTACCGGCAAGGATATTCGAAAGAACGCCGAGGGCTTTTCGATACCCGAATTCGGAATAGATATGTGAAAGACACCAAAAGGAGAACCCAAATGACACCGATAGCGAGAATGATAACCGGAACGATCGATGTAAGGGCCGATGGTGGCACACAGGGCAAAATAGCGAAAGTGCTACCACTAGCGGGCACCCTGGAAGGGGAAAAAAAACCACTAGAAATAGCGCCTTGTAGATTCCAGAGACTAATGAGATTTTGATGTTTGAAACTTTCAAGCCTCCCCTGCAGGGTAAGGTTTTCTAGAGATTCTAGAAAGCCCAAAAGAGGGAAATAGCTTAAAGAAACCGAGGCTCAAAATACAAAGTGTCAAGAAGAAAGATGCGAAAGGAGGGGAATTCAGGTATGGAACTCGACAAGAGGGCCAAAGCAGAGAGTATTCTAAGTATTCTAAGTATTTCGAGTACAAAATTACCAAGGTACTGACGTTCCTATTCAATGGGATCCTCGGAATAACCGAGTCTATAGCTCTACGTCAAGAAAATTGAAATGAGACAGTTGGGACCCTTTCGGTTTAGGCGGCTCCAAAGACACCACATTCGGAATAGGGTGCCCAATGGTCTCGATTCAGAAAAGGAAATTAAGTTAAATTATACAAGTAGAAATTTTTAAAGGCTCATAATAGAGTGGATACATATCGGCATTGGGTCAAACTTGGCATATCATAAAAAAAATGGCGCCTGGGATCGTGTCTAACGGTTATAGTGATTCTCACAAGTGGAGATGAGAAAAATATAAAATTAAAAAAAAAAAAACACACCAAAAAAACATAGGGGAAAATATGCAAATCTCGAATATGGCCCCGGTTCATCCGCTCTACTACATCTTTATATTAATGACGAATACTCCACAGGGATCAAGGATGCTACACTGGTACTTAACATTCGTACAACACTCTAGCCTTTTACGCGCAAAGGCCTCGAGATACCCACTCTGCAGTACTTTCTACGTGACCAATCTCATTCCCTAGACATTTAGATGAGACGTGCACCAATAAGAACTCTCGGGATTTGCCGTATGGGATTGAATACGATATACATTTACGGAGTACGAAATACATCTAGTACGGCATCTACTCCGGACAAAGTCAGATTGATATCAAAAGTTAAAATTTTGTAGAATAAGCAGAGACCAAAATAATATATGCAAACACAATAAAAAGAATCCCATGTACCCTCAGTGGATCCTTTAGGCTCGGCCGGAGGGTGGAGCAGGCGATTCGATGCCTAGACGGGCAAATCCTCCTTGCCAGCGTCGGGGCCGCAGGGCTTATCTCACGTTTGGATAGCCTCTGGTGACGATCGACCTGGCAAGTGGAGCGGGCTGTTTCGTTTGATTCCCAACTACGAACTATACTCTATAAAGATTCAAAGCCGAGACCATCTGAGGTTATTTTATGGATATTCTTAGAATAGGTGATCTATGCAGATTTGATTTAATTTTAAACAGAGGTACCGCGCAGGGTGTTTTATATAAAACACAATTCCAAGATTACCATATTCTTTATTTCAACAGGGAACGTGTAAAGTCTGAAAACTCCCCCCCACTTTGACCTCCAACGGCGATGCAACTCTAGGACTGACCACGTAGGTTTTATGTCTCAATTTCGTGGCGATCTGAACTGCAAGCCTTCGGGATCGTCTTTGGACTCAGCCCCTGGAGTGTGCGTTTGCTCTTCTAGGAAAGACCCGAGATGAAAAAGTTACCCGTCGGGACTTCGCCGTTAATCATACTCCAACTCGGCAGTTTGGAGAAGCCAATTTTCATAGAACCTCGGGGATCTCTCCCTTTTCACGGGATCAAGTTTCTCCGAACAAATACCGAACCCCCCCAAAATTGGGGTGAGCGGAGGATTAATCCGAGTTGAAGTCCAATTATCAGCTGCTAATAAGGGCTTGAGACAACCCGTGATCCACTTAGGTAAGTTTATTCAGTTTCTACACCTTCTATATGGCGTGATAGCCATTAAGAAATAAAGTGGAAAAAAAAAAAAAAAACGTAAAATAGAATTAGAATTAACAAAACTTCCCAATCCCATACGGAGAACAAGGTATAATCCCCATAAATGCCACCGTGTTCTCATTGTATTGCAACCTCATGTTTTGCATCAGAATTAGTGTCGGATTAACTCCCGATAGTGCCAACACGCTTTGGTCACCCCTGAACTGATTAGTGTTAAGTGAGACATGGCTATACTTAGACTCTGTGATCTGCGAATAGAGTCCAACATGAGACCCGGGCGTATATGTACCTACAAGGTTCTATCCAGTGGACTTTTTCTCCTTACTCGTGCAGCTTATCTGTTCGGTTGATCTTACCGAACGCTCTCACGTTTCCTTTTTTTTTTCCTTTCTTTTTCTTTGTTTCTTCGCGGGATCGGAAGTTTTTCCCTCCGATCGCACTATCTCGGTTAATATGTGTGTACCTGAGTAATGTTGCATTACAATTTAACTCAGTGGATTGGACTAGGATTTTGCTTTACTAGAGGAATACAACAATACTATCCCAGCCACTTTTTATGTAATATCTACTGTACACCTGGGCATTTCCTAGAAACTCCTAGATACTTAACCTATAGGCTTTGACTTTACATGAACACGTGAGACTTCAATCCCAACGTCATTGAACATGAAGCATCCACTAACTATCTATATACAACCCTAATGAAGTTGACACCCACCAGTCGGATCAGTAGCATCAGTACGACATGGAAAAATATTTTAAAAAAAAAAGCTCAACGTAAGTACCTTGGGCTCACAAGTGCCTCAGACTATCAGCCGCGGACCCTGACGGTCTTCTTGGCAATCCGCCCTCGCACGTCCCTGATCTCCGTGCCCGACGTCCAAAACGGTATCTCGCTTAGACAATCAGCTTTTCACATTGGAATTGGGAATTCCGAGTTACTTTGTCATACACATAGCCCTAGATGGGTACGGAGAATGGAGTCGAGACTCCCAACTTCAATGCATTGTTGATGTTCGAACGCCACACTGCTATTTTGGAGGAACCAACGGGGCAAACGGAAAGTCAATTAAATTGCACAACATGTGAAGCTGCCGAATGCTTCTTTGTCTAATTTCAATCTCCCGTGTCTCAGCTTGATGCTTCCGGGATTTAAATTGCTATTGCTTCTATAAATGCCGGGGCTCGCCAATAACCAAGGCGCTAATCCATATCTTATAGGTCGCGTTTTTTATAGCATAGCTGTCATGTCGGGAACTGCGCTAGCTCAGCAAGGTATGCTGTATGTTTCACTCGGGTTTACTCGGCTTGCCTGGTAGCTTGCGTGAATTAATTAGAATGGCTTCCATGTGCTTGCATTGAGGACATACCTAGCACCTCCGTACTCCGTGCTGTACTAGGTTGTGGGCTGTGAGGAAGCTTATAACATGTGATATCTCAGTGGACACCTGGTCACATGCTCGACTGTTTTGTTCAGGGTTCATTGAAGTGGTATAGATTGAGCTACAGGGTTGGCCGCACTTGAAGACTTGGAACGCCTCTACATTTCCTTCTGACTGAAGAAAGGCGAGCTAACTCGTATCCACGATTGCTTTGGAGATTGCAGGAATGATATACTCGAATAATCAACATATTCGCTAACAATAATAGGGTCATAACACGTACAATATAGTACATATGTATGTAGTCATATTTATATGCAAATATATATGTCGACCTTTTTTTTTGAATTCATTTGTTCATGACAAGTCTAATTCCAATATTATAACTAGCTTCTAGTAATGATGTTATAAATGAAAAAAAGTGACGATGAAGCTCTTCCCTGTTGTCGTATAGAACCAACCGCCTGAATAGACATCTGAATTTGCGGCGAATATGTTCGGAAGCCACGAGGGATAACTGGGCGGGAAGAGAGACTCGTAAAGAACGATGTAACAATGTCAATGGAGCGACCGTTGAACTACACGAGCCAAGCAATTGACAGCACTGGACAGACCCTGGAGGTGATCGAAATGGGGAGCGTTCTCTTGACAGGAAGATCACTCGGCAATCCACCGCGAGTCTGAAAACCTGGGGAGTTACGTGGAAAGGGCGTAGACGTAGTTCTTTGCATTGAGCTTTTTAAAGGAAATCATATTCAATCGAAACAAGCTCTGGTCAGCGGAAGCATTGGCACATGTACGTCCAGGTAAACGACGGCTTTGCGCAGACCAGCTTCATATGTACACCCGACCCATCTACATCTACAACTTACCATGCACGATACAAAGAATTCGAGGGTCAGAAGAACACGGAAACCGATCACATTACTACTCCAAATAGACCCATGGGTATTGCAAAAAAGGCATTGATTCATTTTTGCTGACTACCATTTTGCCAACGAAACACAGTTAACAAAGAGCTAGCAGGGGGACAAAGAAAGACCCGCTTAGTTCTCGTAGAGAGTGCTGAGGAAAGACTCGGCAGGAGCAGTAGGCTTGCCACCCTCGACGGACTGCTGGCCAAGCTTCTGCTTGGAGTAGGCAGCGGCGTAGGGGTTGAGGCGGAGCATGACCTGCTTGTTGCGGAGAGGGTTCTTCTTCTGGACGTTGACGCGCTTGGTGCGGGCATCGCCCTTGGGAGCCTTCAGGACGGACTGGATTTCGGAGGAGTTGATGAGACGGGTCAAGTCGGCGTTGGCCACCAGGTTGGAGGGCAGGAGGTAATCCCGCTTGAGAGCCGAGGGGCTGGTGGTGGTACCGTAGACCTGGTCAAGAGCCTGGAAGGCAGAGGAGGTCCAGATAACGAAGCGACCGAGGTGGCCACCGGGGGCGAGCTGGAGGAGGTTGAGGGAGAAGACGGGGGAGGTCTCGACACCGGGGATGTTGCGGAAGGCCTTGACGAGGTCCTTGCCGTCGGTCTCGGGGTTGTAGACAACCAGGGGTCCGCGGCGCTGGCGGAAGCGGCGGTTACGGAGCTTACCCTTACCGGCGCGCATCTTGCGGGACTTCTGGACCTTGACGAGATCGGGTCCGGCACCGACAGCCTGGAGGAGGGCGATGGCGGCCTTGGTCTTGTTCAGGGACTCGAAGACAGTGGACTCAACGACGAGGGGAACCTCGGGGACGTTGGCGACACGGTGACCGCGGGCGAAGAGCAGAGCGGGGGAGGCAGAAGCAGCCAGAGCGGAGGCGGTAGCGAAACGACTGTAGACGCGCAAGATGATTAGTTCCTCCGCATTTTCTTTCTCGAATCGGTTCAATTCCCTTCAATGGGATTCCACATACCGCTGGCCAACGTTGACCTTCTGGTGCCACTTGCGCCAGACCTTGGTAGGGGCGAACATACGACCGGAACGGCACTGGTTACCAAAGGCAGCCTGACCGGCACGGTGAGTACCACCACCGGAGACACGGGGGATACGGGCAACAGCACGACCTATTCAACGAGAAGCAATCTAGTCAGTTATTGTTCTCCATAAGAGAAGAATTTGTCGATCGCGAAAATTTTCGCAAAACTCGGATCCGATTCTTCCAATCTCGAAAAATGTGCTGAAATCACGTACCGGTACCCCAGGACTCAGCAGAGGTCTGTTCACCAGCCTTCTCGCTCACGGCGTAGGGCTGGCGCTTGTTCTTGGCCATACCAGTGTGAACGTGCCTGTAGAGCGATGGTCAGCACTTCCCCTCCATCGATTTGCGAATCCTTCAAGTCTTTGGCGAGTCATACTGGACAATATCCGGGCGGATAGGAGCACCGAACACGGTGGGAAGGGGGTGGGAGGCCCCGGAGGGCTTGCCCTCAGCCGTGGCGATCGAGACAGTCGGGCGGGAGGCCATTGTTGCTGGTCGGTGTCGAAGTGAGGTTGAAGATCCAATCTCTCTGAGTCGGGGGGCTTCACAACTGGGTGTGGATTTTTTCGCTTAGTGAGAAAATGCAGTGGGGCGGCGAACCCTAAGCCCTTCCTGCCATTTATGGACTAGTGCAACTATGTAACAATTATCTAATCGAAGCTATCACGTGGGGCCCACAAGTGGGTCTTTACCAGGTGCCATCTTGAACATCGAAGTCCATCAAGTTCTACACTACCTATGGTACACTACATTGTTAATAGCTTGAGGAAAACATGCTGGAGGAGATGTCGACTGCCAATCTCTGCATCCTTTATGGCTATATTCCTCGGGCAAAGTGATCAATACTACAATTGACCTACTCTGTTACCAAGCTTGCTTAATTGTTCCCAATATTGACAACCTTAGAAAAAGTAGTATTAATTGACAAACAACACTAGTTACTGTTTGAGCAACATTAATATCTACTGACTACTGACAGTACAATACCAAGCTACAGTATACAAAAATGTCGTTGTTATATGAAACCCATGAGATGTCCTATTTTCCTAGTCTCATCTCCTAAATGTACAGGAAAGAAAGGAACATATAATGCACCGAAAAGCGAAGGACCAGCCTAGCAGAAAAGAAAGATCATAAGTGAACAAACTAGAAGAAACCACCCAATGATGGAGAAAAAAATGAGCACAACATCAGGAGCCAGCAGATCATGTTGCGTATCTAACTAAGGTGGATGTGGTGACCACTGAGGGTGCGCTTGCGGAAGCGCATGCTTGAGATATGACGCGCCTTCAGAGTAGAACTGATAACAAGCTCCTCACTCTTACCAGCGTTGCACTGGGTGCCGGTCGCCATCGGCAGAACGTCGGACCAGGTGCCAGAAGCACAGCGCTGGAAGGAGGTGCCTGCGATGCAGTTCCACTGGCCCTCGGTACTGCAGCTACCCGACAGGGTACCGGAGCTGGAGCCAGAGGCAGAACCCAAATCGGTGGCCGAGGTTGTCACGGGAGCCGAGGCAGCGGTTGTGGCCGCGGGCTCGGAATCAGACACGGGCTCGGCGGGTGGGTTTGATGCAGCAGCAGCAGCAGCAGCTGGCACTGGGGCCACAGTGGCGGCAGCGGCGGGGGCGCTCTCTGCAGGGGGAGAAGAAGAGCCAGAAGAAGCAGAGCTAGAAGCAGAATCAGATGCGCTGGATCCAGTGTCTGAGCCAGAGCTGGCGGAGCCCGAAGCATCACCAGAGCCGCCGAATTTAGCGGTACCGGTGCAAGCCTCGGAGCCTTCTGCGGCGAGGTTGGTTGGTACGCCGTCATGCTCGACATAGTCACCAGGCTGAGGGAAGCGGATATCGACACCTTCCGATGTCACGCAGCCATTGATGTTTGCGACGAACATGGGAGGGAAGCTAGCAGCGCGTCTCTCGAGTTCCTCGGGGGAGCGCTTAGAGGAGCCACCCGAGACAGTGATTGGGGCGCAGTTCATGTACATCTCGCGGTTTCCGATGCGGTTGAACCAGGTCCAGGCAAGGGTGTATTTGCCAGCGGAGATACCATCGGGAATGGTGAAGTTAAAAGAGTAGGGATCGATGAGGTCGGGGGAGCCGCCGGCAATGTTGCCTTCGACATTGGCAGGGCAGCCACCCTGGAAGGACTTGATGACTTTCCATTCGGAGGACTTGGAGGGTTTCAAGTCGGTTGTCAGGCTGATCTGGCAGGAGCCGCCGCCGTGGGTAGCGCTGCCGGCGAAGGTGAGAGGGAAGGACTCGCCAATGGCGATGGTTGTCTCAGTGGAGGGGGCCTCGAAGGCGTTGTCGCGAAGCTTGCATGGGAAGTCACTGCCGTCTTCTAGGAGAGGCGAGTTGTTGAGAGTGTCCTTGCTGAAAGGGGTGGGGCTGCTCATGATCATATGGGCGTTGACCATGGAGGCGCCCATTAGGGCAGCGATGACCTTGGAGCTGATGAACATCTTGGATGATTGAACTTTTGGGGTTGCTAGATGTCTAGTTTGACAGGGAATGGTGCAAATGGAATCGATTCGTGCCAGACGAATGGAATTCAAGTGTAAAAAGGAGTGGACCTTGTAGTTGAGTGTTAGCGTTGGGATGAGAGACTTGGAAATGCAAGAGACAAGTTGAGATGGAAAGGCTGAGGAGTATATATATCGGCAGTGTCTCATTGATGAGTCTATTGTGGGCAAGGAATATATAGATGGGAACTATCCCTCAACAATGGGTCATAGTTCTCCCACAATAGATCAGACGTATATCGATCTGAGGCAACGATGAAACAATGGGAGAAACACAATACCTTTGTGTCAAAGTGAATGAAACAAACTGATTCTCACTTATTTCCAATCTCTTTGTTGATGTTGTTGAACAAATGCGATGGCTTCTTTGTTTTATTGTATCAAAGATGGGCACCAGAAAAGGAATGTATATGAATTCTGCCACAGGCAAAAATCAAGCGAAAAAGGAAAGAGACACAGGTCTAGCCTGAATGTCGAATATAGATGAAAAGGGAAGGGACTGTACTGGAGAAGAAAAAGAGAAAAGCGATGCAACGCCGGCGTCAAGGATTATTATATATACAGACATGGCGGTACTCTCGGGCCCTCCCATCTCGAGAAACCCAAATCCCAGCATCTGAATGGCCCGATGCTGGGTGCATGGCAATTAACCAGACACACACTTGGTGTGATCCCCGAAAGTCCAGAGACATCTGCTTGGTTGATTGTGTACTCCGTATATCCACCAGACCTGAAGGGTGGGGAAAGCCGAGGGTCAGGGATGGGTCAGGGATGTTTCAGAAACTTCTCCTGCCCCCCCGAGGTTAAGATGTTACGGTGAAAAGCTGAGGACAGTCGAAAAAAAAATAAAAGATGACCAGTAGGAAGATCGGAACGCCACTCCTCGCGTACCCGCTAAGACTGGCGGCTGGAGAAGAGCCAACCACCGCACAGACTTCAAGGTACAAAGTCTTTTTCCACCCCCTGGATTTGTCGCACCATCAACCGCCGGCACACAAACTACTTGGGGATTGGCTATCGTTGTAGCCGCCCAGGGGTTTTTTTCCGACTGGCTTGCCAATTACGAACGTGTGTTCCATTTGCACCGGAGTCCGTACTTACATTTGCTCGTTACAATATAGACCCTTACTAGAAACCCCATATGACGCAGTGAAATAAAATGAAAAGGTAATCCGAGGTCAATCTAACGCCGGCATTTGTGTGTGGGGTACTTCCCCTTCGCCTTCGCCAAGACTTGTCTTTCTTGTCCTTAGAAAGTTCATACACAACTTGTGATTATTAGACATCTCCAAATGGAATGTATCAAATTTGCTTTTCAAGATCTTTTTAGAGATGTCAATTTTGGAAGCATACCAATTTTGAAAGCGTGATGCAGGAGCAACAGGATCATCAGGGTTGCACACATCTCCACAAAATGCTTGGCGAATTTCAACTCTAAAAAATATGAAGCTATCCAACCATCAAGCCCATTGTCTACTTTGCATTGTACTCCGTATTTCCCAAAAAGATCTGTATACCTTAGCAAATGAGAATCATTGTGTTAGCAATCCCTGTGGATTTTGAACAGCGACACTCGACTGGCCGGCCTAAAAGTAGAACGGGATAGGGATCTGGGGATCTGCGGTCGCGATATCAAAAATAAAACTCGAGAAACTCAATCGATGCTCCTATCTGGCGTCGCAGTGACTCGTTTTGTCGTCTACTATGGTAGCATTTGGTGGGTTCGGTTCGCTTTTTCGCTTTGACTGCGAACTATATATATATATATTGACTTAGTATATTGCAAACTTCCCCTGAATACTATTTTTTATATTAATAATTCCCCTTAATACTTGATAATTAAAACTTTGGTCTATTCTCCGCTTTTTCCTATGCATAACTATTTTGATCTAAGCGCCTACAGTGGGTATACCTTGAAAAAGATGGACAGACCCTGCAGTAAAGTTCGCATGACGATTTGCATGGGAGCGACCACCCAGCGCACAAAGTTTCGTCTCCGACATATATCGGTGGCTACTAATAGAAGACATTGGCGACAAGGTGAGACAAGCCACCATACAGTCCAAACTTAGTCTGACCTGCGAATAAACTTGGCAGGGACTCCACCACATAGACACCCAGGTCCAATATCATGTGTAACCACAGCCCCTGCTGCAAAATGGTCACCCTCGCACCGATCTAGCAGTCCAACTCTATGATTATCGGACGAGCAAAGGATGTACCACTAGCTTCTCTGCGGTCACTCGATGCAACCTGATGCGTGCCTGTGCAGATACAAACGCCCGGACCGACGAGGACACGGTCACCAATTTGAATGAGTGCATTGTCGTAGAGTGAAACTCTGCAAGTTTTTCCCATAAGACTTGCGCATGAAAAGGATTTTGGACAAAAGAGTAAGACTGAGACGTGAACTCACCCCCGATTAATGTAAATATTATCTCCGATAAACACATTACAGCCTCATCCAACGAAAAATGGAGGCTTGATTGTAACCTCCTCGCCAAGCTGGCCAAGCATGCTTTTGGCTACAGCCATGCGACGCGTCTTTATGACACCAACGTGCTATCCATGGGAATAGTAAGGTCGTTAAAATCGTTGAGTCTCTTCAAAGTTTGAAGTTTATAGTCCTGAAGTTCTATGGACCTAGATGCTGAGAAGCTAGAGGTATTTGTTAATTTTATCTGCAGTTATAGCAGGCGACTAGTAGACAAACTCCATTCCACTAATCATCCTCTCGTATTCGTCGCACCAAGGCACTGGAACGTGACTTTTTTGAGTTCCGATATCATCAATGGACTTTTTGCTGAGGATGACATAGCGAGCAAAGTGGAACTTTAGATGGATTTACGACGAGGTGGTTGATACGAAGGTTGGAACCTACATATCGAAGTAGACTTGTCCACAGGTTGATGCTTGGATGCTTGGAAGCCTTGGGTTTCGATAGAGTGCACTATCAGCTCTTTCTCTTAAAGATGTTTAATATACATTTGCCGAAGCAGGAGTTTTCTGTCGCTTCTTGCGGTTGGAACATTGCCAACTCAGAGAGGATGTGCTACACACATGTCACATTGACCAAGTCCTTAGTGAGCGCCAAAGCAGGCTCGACAGCCTTGCATGTGAGCTGCAACTCTGCCCAATGATGTCGCCGTGACCTCCAGCTCACAGACACAATCTAAGTAAAAAGTTCTTTGTGGTCGTATGAGGTCTAGGCATTCCCTGTTGATAGTAATCTGTGGATCACGTCGCATGGTGGGCCATGCACCACCATTTTCCCACTGTGGTAAAGCGTAGGATATAAATAAAGGCTCAGACACTTTCCGCGGGGAACGTTGTATCTGCAGATCTGGTGCCATTGATGCCTGCTCGAGGTTTCATCAAGCACCCTGGTCATGCAGACACCGGTGTTTCATGTTATCCGACTCGCACGAGCCAGGCATCCCTATGTAAATGAATCCAATTCCAGGATTCCGATCCAAAATCGTCAGGGAGATTACCAGTCCTCTCATTTCTTGCCCTTCTTCTTCCCTTTCTCCGCCGCAGCCTCCTCCTTCTCCTTAGTAAACCCACCCTTAACCAAAGCGTCCCGACCAACATCATTAATGAGCCGGAACCGCGCCGGACCAAGTTGAATACCCCCATACCACCGCGTAACAACAACCACAACATTCCACACATCCATCAACTGCATAACATGCAACAGTCGTCCCCCGGCAGCAGTCTCCCCATCATCATCATAATCCTGCACAACAGTCTCCCCACCATCCCCATCCCCACCTTTCCTCTGCCGAATGCGCCAAGCACTAATATTATGCGTCGCGGCCGCAACCTTCCGATCCGTAGCCGTTAGATGATCAATAAAAGCCTGCGCCTGCGCAAGACATGTAACACGCGCAGCACGGCCCACGAATACCGATTTCTTCTCGCTAACAACGTCCGAGAGGATCCACTCGGGCGGGGCATCGATCCCGAAGGCGTCGCGCAGGGACAGGGCTTCAAAGGCGTCAGTGGCGGTTGACGCGTCGATAGTCGGTGTCTGAGTAGATGAGTCGACATCGTCTTGCCCGATACTCAATTCCGGGAATACGTCGACGGCTTCACTGATTACATCGAATAGACACACGGCGCCGGCCTGCCAGGTCCGTTGTACGATATCCTCCAATACATCGATGGCGATCTTGCCTTCCCCGCGTGCGGCAGTCGATGCTGTTCCAAGTACCGCGGGTCGGGAATCTGGGTATGAGGATTCGAAGCCGAGGATGAAGGATAGATGTTGTTGTTCTGGGATTTGGAGGGTTACCACTGTGGTATGGGTGTTGTTATTGGAGTGCGCAGGACTCCCTAGGTCGAGGGTGTTGGTTGTCGTGTTTGCGGGGGTTGTGCGGGTTACGGTTATTGTATCGGGCTCATAAATGGCGTTTACTGCCTCGATTTCTTCGGCGAGGTCTTGATTTTCGGGGATTAGAGCCATTGTGCTGGTTGGAGAGCTTGGAGCTCGTGCGGGGTGAGGGTTTAATTATTTTGTGAGAGTTGACCCCATAGTTTATTCAGGCATCAAGGCACACAAGCAGTCAGAAAATCAGGTATCCAGGCACCAATTTTGATAAAATTTTGACATTTACGGCTGTCATAGTGGACATAAAGTAACTTATGTAAAGATCCAAATAAAGCATTGACTTTCTTTGGTATTGTGTGATGCAAGTTCAGCCTTAGACAAAATGTGTTTTTCCTTTACTATGTTGTATCAAGCTTCAGGACTTTTGTTTCGTTTTCATTTAGGAGCTTCATTAACTAGCAATCTTCTTTTCTGTGAAAGCAAAGGAAAATGGTATTTGACGAGCTCTCGCCCATTAAATGTAATCCTTCCAGTATCGAGGACCGATGGAAAACAGGCATCGTCCTCACAAGGCTCAATATATTCTTCTGTCGGTCCAACAGCACGGCTTGGCAGAAATGCCGGCTGCACTACCAATGGGACTGATTGTCATGGTCCACTGCAAGATGTTGGGTGCGCTTAATAGCTTGATGGTAACTGGATGATACGTAAGTGTGTGATAGTAGAAAGGGAACGAAGTGACAAACACATGGAGAAAATACCTAAGTACTAAGTTCGAGAAATTGCCGCGAATAGATCCACACTAGGGTGCACGAGCGCTCCAGAGATACCAGAGTGCATGTTGGCATTTCAAATAAGTTGCGGTGACATTGGCTCTAGCTTTATGGAAGGATGCGATTTCTCATTTTCAGTGTCAATGCAGACCTTGCCTCCTCCACGACTCCCCCACGACCTGTGTATTTCTCAAATGCGGGGACGGGCGCGATGGCAAAGTTGTTTGCATCTGAATAATTTTCAATTTTCGCACTGACCAAAGCCCATTTCTTGCAGAAAACAGCTCTGGCTTCCATTGCCAAATATGGCATCCATGATGGGTTGGCAGCTATCATTTCACATGATGGTCGGACTAATGGGATGAATGATTTTAAACCTGCGCTATCATCATAACAGGTCTGAGGTTGATTGAGGGAATAGGAGGATATTGCTGGGCTTCGGACAAACCAGGAATTATGGGGCCTGAAGTGAGTGTTGTGTGAATCTGGCGTCTGTCAACGCTGGAAGAGAACATAGCATTGGAAGGATATGAGGAGACCATGGCAATCCCATATAAAGGCTCACCGATGCACATCGTCGTCATTACCACAGTAGAAGGTGGACACGTGGGCGTAGTCGAGGCTGGCGCTATTCTTTTATTGATCAACATCCGGTTGTGGAATTCCCCTGGACCGCACGTCAAACAATAAGCAGCGAAGTCCATAGTGCAGATGTGAGTGATACATTTACCTATCTAGCACATTATGCATGGACAGTATCCTGTCCCTTGCTTTTGGAAGCCTGACTTCATATGTCACTTTTGCCGTGGGGCCATCGGGATGGTTGTCCGCGTAAGATCCTTGGTGAGTGTACATCTGTCACAAGGAAGAGGTCGATGAGCTAGAAAAGAAGCTAAGCGTATATGCCCTAGCTCATGAAATGGACGCGGATGCTTGGAGATGACATCGGGCGAAAGTGTGTCGGGAGGTTTTGGCGTGGATCTAAAAAGAGCAAGAATGAGAAAAGGAAAGTTGGCGTCAGTCGAAACTCTTTTGGGAGGTCACAGAACGCATTTTGCGTGACATTTGGTAAATTAACATAGGAGAAGAAGAGTCAGTGTACATCACTGGCGTGGCTACCAGTTTTGGAAATCGACAGACTGTTCCCAAATCCTGCATACATTGCAATATTCATCCTCCCCATCCCATGTTCGCGGTGTACCCCCAAGCCTCTTTCCCATAGGTACAGTGGAGTCAATTCCATGACTGTTTAAATATCTCTCAGTGTGGCTGTCCTGGTGTGTGCTTGTCGAGTGAGGTTGTAAGGTAGCAAGGACATGTTTATTTTTCTCTTTTTGCTTTGAAGGATGGTGAAGGATGGAGGAAGGCTGATGGGGGTAACATGTGACGAGGGAGGGAACTTTGGATGTAACCATAAGATACTCACAGGTTGTAGTAGGAGCAAAAGATGGCAAGCCATACCAGTCAAGGTCAGGTGTCATTGAGGCTGTGAGTCAAGTGTTTGTTAGTCTAGGGTTGTGTCAGGTAGTGAAGGGCAGACTTACCTGTGGGAGTCCACATCATGGCGAGTGGTGATAGAAGAAATCCATGCGACACGTTGGTGACATGGTCTGTCAACAGAGGCAGGTCGAAGGAGCATGCATGTATAGATGATGGAGAATGGTATGAGACCCAAGCTGATGATGGAATGTACTTGGGAGTTATGAACCTCCTGATGGAAGAAGGGGGATTGATGAAATGGAAGAAGAGGAGGATGGGGAGTTGAAGAAAGGAGAAAAGAAAATGATGAGGAATTGGGGGGGAGGGGGGTATTTATAGGCAGGAGAATAGGTAGGAGACTGACCGTTTAGGAAGGTGACCGTTGGGGAAGGCACGACTCTTGTGGAAGGCACGACTCGTGTGGTTTCCTTGACCCGCCATATTTGAACTACGCTGCTGGGCTGAGTGGTAAGGAAAACAATCAGATTGAGGGACCTTAGGTGCAAGTCCCCAGCCTAGTGAAGATCCTATGAAGCGAAGAAATTTGTATAGGGCAGAAGTTCAAGCATTTGAACATTTTCTCTATGGATGATTGAGCAGCCAATCTCAAAGAAACACTAGGTTCTGGCATAGCATAGCCTCTGAGATGCATCACACTGAAAAGACGTACACCCTGATCACCTTGTCTATTTGCCCAAGCCCTTGGGTGGCGGAGAGTGTCCCTTATGGCCTGTCTCCATGAGCTCCATGAACCTCAAGAGAAATTTCAATGCATTTGAGCTTTACTGGTTCCCTTGAAGCCGCATGAAATGCATTGGTGAGTTCACGCATATTATTTTGACCCGTTCTCTCTCCGATATTGATACCGGCCAGTGAAACAAGTCCCCTGGAAACAATACCAAAGGTTCGATTACGAGCAAGATACCTTCATCTGAACCCCCAATATTGTGGGGGAGGGGAGCATTTACAACTCAGTCACTCACCCAGTCCCATCCTCTATAAGCACAATGGGGGCTGCATCTATGCGAGACAATGCAGAAGATGAAGACAATCACGACGAGTCGGACCAGTCATTGCTTTACATTGACGGAGTATCAAGCATTCGCCTCCCCCCCTGCGACTACCGGCGAGAACATATCGACGTTTCTACAAAGTCTGTCTCTGATTCTAATGTCGTACTTCAGTACAATCCGAGGATATCTTTTTCGATCTCTTCTTTGATGTCGTTTTCCGACTCGTCTCGTATGCTCTTCATCTTTTAGTCAGGATAGCCAACATAACAGACACCAAGGCACAATGGATTGGGCCGAAAGTAGATTCTGTTTGGAACCTTTCTTTGAAGGCCAGTGATAAGGCAGTGGCATAAAAAGCCGTGTTGTTGTGATGGGCCCAGAAGACTGCCGTGCTTGTTCATGATTGAGACATGGCCAATGTGCGAGATGTTCGCTTGGCTGCGTTCTTAATACAGCCCGAGCAACTTCCCCAAAGCATTCTGAATCGATGTAATTAAGAAGCCTGACTTATCTCTAGTGGGCTTCGCAGTATTTCTATGCGAGCAAGCCTATGGTACATTCGGGTGGCTTGTGTTCCCATGATGCTTTTGTGGTGGTGCCTTTCACCAGTACACTGGAAAAGCTTGTCGCCACTTTGGACTTTGGCAAAATTGAACGGCAATGTCGAATGGTGACGGTGAGGTCGATACTACGACGAGGGACTAAGAGTCCAGGAAAAACGGTTGTTAGTATAGTTGTTTGCCCCCAGTGCATTTAGACACGGAACCGAGTGCTTGAATTTCTCGGACAGCCGCTAGGAACGCCACCAATCATGTCTTTTCCGTCTTCGGTATTAGGACTGTAATCCCCTGATTGTCACACAATGTTGGACGAAAGCACGGATAGAATATAGTTTAAAACACTAAGATCACAGCCGAAGGTTTTCCCTGCATTAGTGTAATCCTTGTAGAATTTCCGAATTGAAGGTCCAAGACAGATGCGAAGGGATCGCGTTGCCACCCAGATGTGGAGACATCACGCGTTTCGTCCACATGATTGGGTGTCTGGCTGCCTTGGCTGCCTGACGGATCCGCCTTCGTTTTCCCTTCCCCAGATCTCATCTCGTATCTTGTCTTGTCTTTCTTCCCTTATCTCTTCATTTTTGTATTTATTTTTTCTATCTTTTCATGCTTTAGGCCTAACACGGTTAACCCGCTCTGTTCGCTTTAGGGCCGCGTTCCTGGTGATCTTCCGCTTTGCATACCAATCAACGGCGATCCCCACTGTCTATCACAGCGCTAGCGCCCATCAGCCACCGACCGCCGTCATACCTTATACCCCATCGTTCGTTCCATTAATTCTAGTTTCTCCAACCACACCACACCCTCCCTCCAAGCCAACGCTTCGCCATGTATGGAGAGGGCCGAGAAGAGGCCGCCAGGCTATATGTTCCCCCATTGCTTGAAGATGACGAACGTCTTAACGATCCCGATGCTTCCGAAGACCTGCCGCCGCCCGATGTCGAGGCAGGCAGCGCGCTTCCCGTCTGGTTGCGGGAGTCATCAAAGTCGTTTCGCTGGGGATGGGTACCGCTACCGTTCCGAAAGGTCGGTCGCGCGACTGCCAATTGGGTCAAGGGTCCTGACCCGCCGCATATGCTGCTGTTGAAGCCGCTGTTTCCCCGAGTCCAAGAGCTTCCAGTCCAATATTTTGACCATCTCTTCCCTAAGCGCAAATTTAAGACTGCACTCTTATTGCTGCTTTATATATCTTGGTTCTTGCCTTGGTTTTTGGTTTTATTACACTCACGCTCTTCCGGTTACATTGAAGGATATGGTCAGCCTCAGACGCTGTCCTGCTCTACGAACTTCTGGTACGTGCTGAAAAAGAACCCCATCCGGGTACAAAATTTGCTAATGTCATTGATTTAGGGAATTTGATAATGGGTGTGGTATTAATGGAAACGACTGCCGTCCATTTTCTTCTTCGACTATTCCCTTCCGGTGTCCTGCGAATTGCCGTGATACCAAATTACTGGAGCCTCACATTGTGGGAAATCATACCTACAACTACCAAGGCCTAGTAATTGGAGGACCTAAGCCGGATTCCTCTGACCCGGCACTTTACCGTGCGGATAGCTTTATCTGTCAGGCAGCAATTCATGCTGGTGCCACCTCGAACGATGGCGGCTGCGGTGTTGTCAAACTTGAGGGTGCAGCGCACTCTTTCCCCTCAGTTAAGCAACATGGTATTCTGTCTGCTGGGTTCCCATCGACCTTCCCGAAGGCTTTCAGCTTCCTCCAGCTATCCTCGGCGCAAGCTAGCTGCCCCCCAGATCCACGCTGGACGCTCCTTGGAATCACAGCTGCTGCCGTTGGTGTCCTATGGCTCTTCTGTACATCACCGCCTATACTGTTTTTCAGTACATTCTTCATGGTGTTCTGCCATACGGGACTTGTTGGAGACCCACCCTCGTATCCTTTCTTGACCGATCTTGTCTCCAGTCTTCTGTCAAGGCTACTGCCAGCGTCGTTTGTCGTCTACGTACTTTACAAGTTCTGTGCAGCACCGCTTTTGCACCCGCTTTCCTCGCCTATCTACCAGGTTTCAAAGGTGTTCCTTTTCCTACCTCCGCTTTTCATTGGAGCTCTGAACAACTATACCTTTGCGCGGTTGATTCCCTTGCAACGTCTGACCCCGATGGACATTCAGAAACAACCCGGGGCAAAGCTGGCATTGGCTTTTGTTATCCCAATTGTGATTTCGGTTATTCTGAGCCAGGCGTGGCAGATTCGCCAGGGAGGTTTGCTCCCACGGTATCTGAAAATATACTGTTCCATGGGGCTCATCATCTTGATTTTGCTTCCCCTCCCTGGGCTTCGCCTTCGAATTCATCATTATATCCTCGCCATTCTCCTCATGCCGGGAACCGCCTTCCCCACTCGACCTTCGCTCATCTACCAGGGTCTGCTGCTGGGTCTTTTCATCAATGGAGTTGCACGGTGGGGCTTCGCCTCGATCATTGAGACTCCGGCAGCTCTAGGAGAGCAAGCGCCACTTGGAGATGGAATCCACGGATGGTGGGGTGCTACCTATCCCAATATCACGACCGCATCTGTGAATATCTCCCTGCCGGAGCCGGGATCGGACCACACTTATCGCGGAAATGGTAACATCACCTTCGCTCTGTGGGAACACGAGCGTATGGCAGATCTAGCAGTGGACGGCATCTCGGTTCTTCTCAACGACGTAGAGCGCTGGCGCGGTTATCTCGACGAGGACAAGAGTGGAGAATTCACTTGGCACCGCCATGGCCACGATGGCCTAGAACTACAGACAAACCCTCGTCTGGTAAATCGCAATTTGGAGACTAACCTTGAAACCAACTCGGTTCTTTTGGCTGGTACTGATTCTGATGATAAACCCGAAGATCTATTTTTCCGATTCGCATTTTTGAGAGGCTCCGAGGCTGGCACTTACAGCCCGACAGGAGTCTGGCTGAGTGATGGCGCGTGGTGGCCCCCTGCGCCTCCCAAGAAATAGATTGCTTTACCTCTGCATTGGTCATTGAGGTCGTTTTCGCGTTTATATCCCACTACTTGACAAGATAGAATATACACTTTTGGTTCATGTGTGCTGGACGCGCTGTGTTCGTCGGAGTAATAGAACAGGGACGGCGTTTGTCGGATCGCTCTCGTTTGTGACTTGGTTACGTTAAATGAAGATGTCAGTGGACATATTATGTTTAAAGATAAGAGGCCAAGGATGACTTCGCCCACACGGGTTTAGACCGCTGTGCTAATAATAAAATCGCTGTGCCAACAGTATTCTAGGGTTTGATTAATCTGAGGTGATAATTCCACCAATCAGACCCCGGGATAAGGCTAATTGGAACAATAGCGAGAAACAAACTAAGCATAGATCACAAGCACCTCTTTCACCGTACGCGATCGAACAGCGACAAGCAGCGAGGCAACTAGCGTTCGTTAATATCGAGATACCGGACACCCCGTAATTCCGCTCATGGCACTACATCGATTCTGTAATATAGTGATGTCATATCCTACATCTCTGTGAACCCTGCAAAACCACCGCTAGACTATTTTTCGACATATGTAACATACATGAATGTGAGAATGATATGAAAGCGATATGGCAAATCTCAATTTTCCAGACGAAGGACCGGATTTCCTGACGGATGATACGCTCCATGAAGCTTATGAGCTGGAGATTGAATCAGACAAGGGTGATAAAGTTCGATTTGGAGAACTCGTGGCAGGGAAAGGGGATTCGATAACAACGATTGTCATTTTTAGTGAGTTTTATGCTATTTGACCGAATGGGATCAAGCTTATTGATCAGATGGCTAACCGACTCAATCCTAGTACGCCACTTCTTCTGCGTCTACGACCAAGACTACATTCGAACTGTAGCTAGCCAAATGACCCAAAAATTACTGGATACAGTACCTGCCAGTGCCCGACCAGCTCAAGTCATACTGCTCGGCTGCGGAGACCACAGCCTTATATTGCCCTATATGGAAGAGACATCGAACGAAATCCCAATATACACTGATCCATCAGGGAGGATATACGAGAAACTACAGATGAAGAGGACAATGCGTGGATTCACAGAGCCGCCGCCCTATTCTTATTACACATTGCCTACTGCTGTTGCGGAATGTTTCAAGCAGATCTGGAAACGTGGATGGGCTGGTCTCCGTGGGGGCAATTGGACCCAGCAAGGTGGTGAGTGGATATTTCAACGGGGAAAACTACGATATGCACATCGGATGGAAGGAGCGCGTGATCATCTTACTGCGGAGCGGTTGCTGGAGATCTTGAATGTGGCGCACGGGAAAGGTGATGATTTACCCTCTACCAGGGAGAAAGGGGAGGACGCCGATGGAGAAGTGCAGGGAACAAATTGTGAGAGCCGAGGGCTAGGCACGGAATACATATATATGAGACCTTAGCATTTTGCGATGCCTTGCATTGATGAATTCTACGTAGTATCTCTAACAATTATATTCACCCACTATGTAGGGATAAATGCATGGTTAAGTAATCTAAGTATCTTAGCAATTACATTTATGTTACCTTTCTACTACACATCCATAGTTCCCAGCAATAGATCAGACCCTCGTTCAACATAAATTAGATAGTAAGCCTTTAATTTCTAGTTAACGTCTCTTTAGACTATTGATTCGTACTTTAGCACCCGCGATAAGCGGTAGCTCATATATTATATATATTAACCAGTACACTATCTGTTGGTCGGTATTAACCTAAGACTCAATATATTTTCATCTATGTGTACTATATCTGTCTTCCCCAATGTCGTATCTTAACAAAAAGATTACGAACACGTGATCGCAACGGCGCTAGCCAAGGCAGCCAACCGAGCCCGAGCTCAGAATTTGAAGCTTCAAATGTTCATTCGTACTTAATTTTAGCAATTTCCATGTTACCCCACACGCGATACCCTGAGATCCATGGACCCCGAGGAATCTAATCATGAGGGACGCGAGGTGACAAGCGCGTTGATCCGACGAGCAGTAGGTGCTCCACCGAAGAAGTTGCAAGCTTAGAAAAAGAAAAGAAAAATACAAATTTGAACAATCAAATATTAATTATGCATACAGTGTGATCAATGTCGTCTGAGAAAGGTACGCAGTTGAGCTCCGAGTGGTGACACAATGTCATGACTCAATCTCACGCTGTCACAGATCCGATGCGATAAGCGCACGCCATGTTCCAACTGTCGCAGCTCTAGCATTGCATGCCGATCTACCGGTGAAGGTCAGAAGCCGCCAGAGCCCCGGCGGCGAGTTTTAATCTCAAATCAATAGTATGGAAATTTTCTCCTATCATAGGATACCATTAACTCGATTACAGTGAGAAAAAGATCGATTTGATCGAGGAACGCCTGGCAAGCATTGAACGTACTCTTCAACAGCTAGCGAAAAATACATCTCAACTACAAGGCTTCACAGCGCCAAACCTGCGCGAGTCTCATTTCGTCCCTTCGCCTCAGAAGTCAACCCCTTCGCAGCCGTCACTCACTACACAGAGTCATGCAAAGCCTAAGGGCCCTTTGTATCTGGCGAATCCTACCCTCGAGCAGCACGATTCCAACTCTGGATTTGAGGGCAGCTCATCCTTGACTGCCCATGGGGCCTACGCGAGCGCGTTCCTGGAATCTGCTGTGTCCAAAAGTTCGCCGCAGGTCTTGTCCAGCCCGAAAATCAATGCGGCTCTCTCGTCGCTGAAGCAGCTTGTCGGAATCCAGAACCAAAGACGAGAAGCGGATTTACAGGGGAGTCAACCCACGAAGAATGCGAGGTTAGGTGTGAGACGCGACATTCGTGATCTAGAGATGCCACCTCTACCAGTCGTCCTCGATGTCCTGAGAAAGATTCAAGGTACGATTTATTTCATATGGATGTTTCCAGCTTCCTATTCTCACTCATTCAGAATCAACACCGGCCTGCTTTGGGGGCTATGTCCCCTTCCTAAGTGTGAAATATTTCATCGAAAAATGCCGTGAAGTTTACTTCTGCATAGAGGATTATTCTGATGCGGCATTTGTTATAACCAACTTTTGTCTCTACGGCGTTTTCTACGAATATGGCGGCATGGAAAAGGAATGCTCTATGCGGGAAGAGCACCAGCACTACATTGAGATGTGTCGCGACAACCTGGAGGCAGCGCTTGCCAATTTGAATATCCTGATGCCTGCAACCCACGAATCGATAATGGCGTTAGCTGTAGGAGTTAGTCCCTGATTTCTATCTCGCTTTCTTTTAGATTTAAATCCGGAGTCGTTACTGACAAACACAGGCTATGCATGCACTCGAGATTTCCAAACCATCGGTTGGTTGGACGCTAGCATCAACAGCCATGAATCTATGCCAGACACTCGGGTATCATCGCTTGATCTCAATGGAGCACGACACTCTACCAGTCCAACGCCAAAAACAACTTCTATTCTGGTCTGTCTACACAATTTTGAATATGATGTCCCTACGTTTAGGACGTGCCTCGCCCGTCCAAAATTACGATATCAGCCTACCAATACCCGATGAGAACGCAGATGTCGTCTATCCATGGGGACCCGTCTGCATGTGGTGGACTAAATTGGCAATTATCCAAAGTGAGGTTTACCAATATTTGTATAGCCCAGAGGCATTACAGAAGCCAGAAAGTGAACGAGTTACACATGCGTACAGATTAGCTGCGGAGATGAAGTCGAAAGTTATGCAGCCACTTGAGGTAAGCCTTCCTGCTATTTTTGGAGATTTGATTGAGTCGAGTTGCTAACGTGAAACATGTAGAAATTCATGTCGTCCGATCTTAAAGTATCCGAGATCGACCTCATGTACCTCTCAACCGACAAGGTCAGTCGACTGGCCATCATGACCTTGATCTACCGAGCAATTCCAGCATCAACGGACTCAGGCACTGGCGCCGCCTTCATACCCGAATGCATCGAGACAGCCAGGGAAGCCCTGGAAGTCCACCGACAATGCGTTGCAGCGCTTAACGAGACGGACTATTTCATGAAAATATCCTACATGCACTGGTAAGCATTCCGAAACAGCCCTAACCATTCTTTGATGCAATGACGATGCAACCTCAGACGAACGAATTCTCACAAAAGAAATATAGGGGCATCCTCCTATCCCCATTCGTCCCCTTCATCGTAATATTCTGCAACATAATAACAACTTCCAACGCTGGCGACCTCTCCTTACTCGAAGATTTTATCGCCTCTCTCCGACCCCTATGCGCCTTCTCTCAATCCATCGACCGACTGCACACCCTGTGCTCAGTGCTTGGCACCGTCGCCCGTCTTTACTACGAAGCCAACACCCGGACTCAGAAAACCACAAATGAAGAACAAGATCTTGTTCAGGTCGGCCAAGAATTCGATGTTTATCTCAGTGCGCTCGGACTGGCTCCTCCAAACTCTATGAATCCTCCGAATAGCGGAAATTACCCGATGGGAAACTCGCAGGGGTATCTCCAGGCAGATAATTCTGCTATGCATGTTAGTCCAGCGGACTTGTCGCAACAGCACGTTGGTGGATTCTCGGTGCCGCTCGAGTCATCTCAAGTGCAGGGACAGGGTTCGGGGACTGCTACGGAATTGGGGAATTGGTTCTGGGGAAATCAGTATATGATGGGGCTTTTGGAAGAGGATTTGTCGCAATTTAATCCGGAATGATCGTGAAGAGGCTAGCAAGTGGTCATAGACACATATCTTGCCCACTATACTAGGATTTGCTTGCCTTCTTTCCGTACCATGCTATCCTACTATTGGCAAGGAGGCTTCCGAAGATCAACCAGAGAGGTGATTGTTGTAAAATCAGGGCTTGAGTAGCCTACATTTCTTAAGACCTATAAGAAATATAAACATTGCCAAGATAGCTTCTAATTAACAAGCACTGGTTGGTCTTAGCCGTTCCAGGCTACCCGTTTCCCCCAAAATTCACTAGCTATATGCTATGTACAACAGCAACAGTGTCAGTCTCTTAGACAATGCTAAAGTCAAAAGTGAAATCAAAATCCTCAGCATAACACTTGTAGGGCTCAAACGCGGTGGGTCCGCAAGTAGCAGAGCCAAGACCATTATTAGCATAATCCAAATGCAAGACGGTCATGTCGATCGGCTTCAGATCATACGGGTGCTTGGCATTGTCCAAATCCTCAGGCATGTAATGACGGGCAGTGAAGCTGAAAACAGACTCCTCGCCTTGACTATCGCTGCGACGGGCATCCAGCGTTACGCCCTTCTCTGGGTTACCGATCTGCACCCAGCGCAGATCCTCGCGGTTACCATTCTCTTGCGGGTAATCATAGTGTGTGAACAGATCATCCACGGAGGATTGGTATTTGCCTATGCGACACGCCTGCTTGGAGTCGGGGTAGCTCTCCCCGGGACCGCGACCGAACCAGGAGACAGCGTCGAAGGCCTGTGGTAGGACGGCCATGAGGCCGATACGCGGTAACACGGCCGGGGTGTTTTTGCCAGAGAACTCGCCCTTGACCTGAAGGCGGAGTGGCGCCTTGTCATCAGTCGAGATGGTGTAGATTAGATCCGTCTGTACGCCCCAATCCCAGACCTTGGGTGCGACCCAGGCCTTGTAGTGTATCTTGACGTCGCCGTTGTCGGCTTGTTGCCATGTTACGTCGCGGACCTGTGTGGAGACCAGGTTGACGTATGCTGCATCCCACTTGGGCCCATCGCCAGCGTTGGCCTTGTCGTTCTGTGTCTGGGCGCGATAGAGGGATAGTTCGGGTCCGCGCTGGAAGATTTCCGTTCCGTCAACGTTCCATGTGACATTTCCGCGCAGTAGATCGAAGCCAAATGTCGAAGTGCCGCTCTGGACTTCAAGACGGGTTTGCTTTGGTTGAGAGATTTTGATGCTAGCATCGTCCTTGCGAGCGACAGAGTTAGAGCGGCGTTGCGAAGAGGAAGCAGAAGGCCCAGCGAGGTAGGCTTGATCCCAGGCGACAACATGGCCCTTCTTTGCCCAGACCTTATCCTCATTAAGCAGGAACTCGACAATGATCCATGCTTCTTTCGACAAGTCGCCCGTCTTCAATGGAAGATCCACTTTGCGACTCTCACCAGCTGGAATGCTCGGGAGCTCCAGTTTCTTCGGCTCTGTTGTCTTCTTGCCATCCTGCACAAGCTGCCACTGGGGACGCAGTCCGGATAGGTCGACAAAGTCGTAGTGGTTTGTGATAACCAGTTGGGTTGAATCCGCGGTCAAGTTCATCGTGACAGGCTGGATGTTTTTGGCATACTCACCTATTGAGGGCATGGGCGTATGGTCGGAGAGAGTCAGGCCGTCCATGATGAAGTCACCATCGTTGGGAATGTCACCAAAATCACCGCCGTAGGCATAGTATGACACGTTGCCTTCCTTTTTCAGGATGCCGTGGTTGTTGAACTCCCATACGAAGCCTCCCTGAACAAGGGGCTCGGCTCTGAAGAGTTCGATGTAATCCTTGAAGCCGCCAGGGCCGTTACCCATCGAACTGCTCACGTTAGAATGAATAACAATAAGTGGGAGGGAGATACCCCGAGCTTGTGGGATGGGATGAGATAGGACTTACTGCGCAAACTCGCACAAGATGAACGGCTTGTCAGTGTTGTTGCCAACGATTTCCCGGATCTGGTCCAGAGTTCTGTACATGCGGCTGTACATATCTACCGATTCACCCTCATAGTCCTGCTCGTAATGAATAATTCGGGAGGAGTCTCTCTGCCGGATCCATTTGGCCATGGCAGCGTGATTCGTGCCGTAGCCGCACTCGTTTCCAAGCGACCAGATGATGATACCAACATGGTTCTTGTAGCGCTCTACCATCTGAATCGCCCTGTCCAGATAAGCCTCCTCCCAGTCTGGGCTACTAGAAACCTGCAGGCCGTCGCCGGTGATCTGAAAACCATGACATTCAAGATCTGCCTCGGCAATGAGGTAAAATCCAAGCTCGTCGGCGACGTCAAAGAAGGAAGGGTGCGGGGGGTAATGGGATGTTCGAATTGCGTTTATATTGGATCGTTTCATGAAGATCAGGTCCCGCCGCATGTCCTCGTAGGCGATTGTCCGTCCGGTGAGATGATTATGCTCATGACGGTTGACACCGTATAAGATGATGGGCTTGCCATTGACATGGAAGTTGGAACCGCTGATCTCAACGCGACGGAACCCGGTTTTTTGGTTAATGGTTCGTCCGCCAAACGTCAAAAGGAGAGTGTACAGGTTAGGAGTCTCAGCGGACCACAGTTCCAACTCATCACCACTAAGTTTCTTGACATACTTTTCCGATGATGAGACAGTGGCCTCATCGACGACCTTCCCACTTGGCGACAGAAGCTTGACTTTCACATTCCCTTTCTCACCCTGGATGGTAAAGTTTGCTGTCAATGTACCACTCTTGAAGGAGTCATCAACCTCGGGGAAAACCTCGAAATCAACAATGGACGACTTGGCGAAAGGAATCAGATAAACGTCTCTAAAGATACCGGATAACCACCACATATCCTGATCCTCGATATAAGAGGCATCAGACCACTGATAAACACGAGTTGCAAGGGTGTTCTTCTCCCCAGAAGCGGAAAGATAGTCGGTGATGTCGAATTCGCTGGGATTGCGGCTGCCCTGGCTGTATCCAACCTCCTGGCCATTGACCCAGACATGGAAAGCACTATCCACACCTTCATAACGCAGCCGAATCTGGTCACCATTCCAGTCCTCGGGCACAGTGAACTCGCGCCAGTAGGATCCAGTAGGGTTCACGTAGGAGACATTGGGCGGGGTGACGGGGAACGGGTACTCAATGTTGGTGTAGTGAGGGTGACCGTAGCCGTTGAGTTGCCAGTGGCTCGGGACTTCTAGTTCATCCCATGAGGAGACGTCGGCCGTCGCCCAATTGGGCGCCTCAAATGGAGATTGGTCATAGTGGAACTTCCAGGTACCGTTGAGACTATAGTATTCGCTCTGTTCTCGGTCGAACGAGAGAGCTGCGTGCTCGGAGCCGTATGAATAAAAGTGTGCGCGAGGCGACAGGGTATTGTTATGGATGATATTCAGGTTCGTCCAGTCAGGGAGGAACCCGGGGAATGACATTGCCATGGCTTCTTTTCAATGGAAAAAAAAGCTGGTGATCAGCATCGACTTGCATCTTGCCGGTTCTTATAAACCTCAGGACCATCCCCCGAGGCTCGAGCCATCCCAATCTCCAGAACTACTCAAGAGTCCCAAGCCAAGAGTTCCAAGAGAGCCAAGACTTCAAGGTGACTCTTCTCCAGTCCTCCTCTGACCCACTGTGTATTAATCCCATAATCAATTCATATACAACGTTGTAAGTTTGCCAAGTATATCCATGTAATCAATTTATCGGAAATTATTTCTTCCTCTTCCTTCCCCTTGACCAATTCCACGTTGCAAGGTCATTTATGTTATGCGTTAGCACTTCCTACTAATTATTTCAGTGAGGTGAGCCTACCTAACCCCGAGCACCTTGCTGATTGCTGACCATAGCTGACCGCACATACCAACCCCCCCACTGGCTTTCGCGATCAATGATATATTATGCTGAGCATACAGGCTCCACCCACTCCATAAATGGGGATCACTACTTAAATAGGAGATTATGTCCCATACCCCGCACGCTAATGGTTGGGCTACTTTGAAACGCGAGGGCGAAAAGAAAAGGCCCCGGGGACCCTTGAAAAATCCTTCTCCCGCGCGGGAGTGGCTTGAAACCTGCCTTGAGCTCGCTACTGATCTCGTATACTATATATTACTCTTTGTGTTACAAATTGAGGTTACAAAAATGGAGTTGCCGATGTGGCGATGTGCCTGAAGATCTTCCGATCGGCTATCGCTTATAATACTACATCACTACACTATTGCACAATTCATGATAGATGAGAGTTCACCTTTATGTTACAGAATGAGGTTACACGATGGGTGTGGAGGTTAGACCTTAAGGCTCGAGCGTGCGAAGGTGGGGGATACCTCAACCACCCCCTAATAAAGTAATAACTCCTTTTCATTGCCTTGGCTTTCCTCATAGTTAGCTTCGCCACATATCTTTCGCGAGTTAAAAGGCGTGGAGAGAAAGACGTCCAAATGCCGACATGGGGGTGTTCCGCCGACGTCAGGAATGAAGTCTATCTCCGGCGACAGGCCAGTAAGACCCAATCATTGATGTAAGTATCCGATGCTCATCGGGAAAATTACTGCAAAACTCCGAGATGGAATCGATTCTTCCGAGTAGACATAATTGTTCCATGCGCTAAAAACATTCTATCCGGGACACCCTTGCTTCTATCCGAGATAATTAAAGTACGACATCCTCGTCATCGTCATCTTCATCCTCATAGCTATCATCCTCGTCACCGCTTGTTAACCCAGGGTCAATGGACGGACCTTAGTACTATTTTACAACCCCTCCTTCTCTGAATATATCGACAAAGTGGGCGAACAGTCTACACGAGTCAGAGCTCTGAAATCATATCAGCTTTCTGGTTGAAGCAGAGCTGAAAATATTAGCCCAGAGCCGTCGTAGAGCCTCTTCCACGGTATCCTATAGCCGCCAGTGTGCCAGTAGGATTTGCCGATAGAAATTTTGACTGCTTAGCCAAATAAGTCACCGCCGGCTGTTTATTACCCTACAGTACATAGCTTCTTAATCATATAGCTCTTAGATCCAATTCTTACACCCCTTTCCTTACATGCTCTATTTCTATATACAACTAGAAATTAAAGGGATGCGTGGTGCTATAGATCAGATAAAGCGCTAAAGTATTAAAAATTAAAATAGTGAAATTAATTATCTTTAGTATATAATAAAATATATACGTTATACTATACACAATTGAAGTATAAAGAATTAAGCATAAATTCTAAATATCAAATTCAAGTAGTGAATTTAAGAAGTAATTTAAGCATCAAATTTAAGTAGGAAATTCAGAAATTCATAATTGCATAGAGATTTCAGCGTTAAAAATTCAAGCAGTAGGAACTCAATCATCGACAATTAGACTATATAAACATTAAAGTTATATAACTTCAAATGTTCAGAATTTTCTATAGAGCATTGGAACGATATTGGTGTATTGAATTGTATCAAATACGTAAATGCCTAATAGCACTGCTAGTCTACTGGTGCACTGGCTATATAGACTCCCGTAGCTTGTTACGAGCCAGTTCTTCAAGCAAAAAGAGTGCATTCAACGAAAATACTAAGTACAGAGAGAGAAAGAGAAAGAAAAAGAAGATTGGTTGGCCCAAAGTCTTTTGTGGGGCTTTGGTGCAAACCCTGCAAACACCATCCTCCAAGTGTCTCAACCTGGTAGGCGGTCAGCAGCGGCAGAACCACAGTTGTCACATCTAGATCGTGACATAGCTCCCCCCCCCTAAAGCATTTAATACCCATGTACCCCTAAATCTTTGGCAAGAAATGATTTCAAAATGGCTCGCAAGGATCACCTCCGCTCCATCCCGACCCCTGGGGCGAGAGCGGAGAACTTGCACATAGTTCCTTCTATGGTTCACTAGTACTGTGATATTTTTATTAGAAGATTCCTAAGAGGTTTGACGATATTTATACGATCTATGGACGATGAGCCTCTTCAGGTACGGATGCATTAAAATGCAATACTACGTTTGTAGTAGGAGTAAATCAGATATAGTTAGCAAACATTCATTGATTTACTACTTCCCTCTGGACGATTTCAGTCGCTTCTCACCCTGACACACAGATGATCTCCTTTCGTCTTATCTCACTCAACTTTGTCCATCTCACACATATCCTGCACTTGATCCGACTTCAATCTTTCCTTCTTCTACATCTTTCCGCTCCCCCATTATCAACTTTCCACTTCCCATGGCAAACTCACCCATTGCATAAAGACTCCTGCTTGGAAAGTATAATACCTACGGGCATTTCCAAAGGGTATAAAATCTATCCGGAAGGTGGGATCGTCGCTTGTAGGAAAGTACCTGGGTGAGGTTGATCGATCTACTCAACTTATATGGACTAATCCCGCGAATCCTTTAGAGAGCCATGTCCCCTTTTCGATTTCAATATGGTTGCCAGCTCAAGGAACAGGTCAGACCTGCCAACCAGGACATCCGCCAATACTATGACCCGGATCTACCTATCTATGGCCCTTGGAAACTTTGGCAAACCAAGCCAGAGCTTCCGTCGCCCGAAGAAATCCTCGGCACAGATGTACCAGGAGACGTTGTTGCGCTTGCCCCCAACTGTATTTCGGGATCTTGGGTTTCCAAGGAGAAATATCTAGAGGCCCATTACTCATTGATCCGAGAAGATTCGGTTGCACCACTTCGAAATGCCGTGGGCCGGGTTCGCGCAGATCCTTTTATGAGAGATACCCCGGACATCTCCATCTATGAGAAGGTATGTACTCTTCTCCCATTAAACTTTCTTGGATCTGGCAGTGCAGGTTCCTGATCCACATTCTTCTACATCAAAGGTCTTCGTTATCGGTGTTACCCTAACTCGCTCGGGGTTCGCCTTACACATCCAATTTTCTACTCGCCGTGCGGGTAAAAACATTGCCTGGACATACTCTAATCGTCTTAATCCAGGAATAGTTGTTGCTCTAACCCCCAAGCAAAATGCATTCTCGAGCAAATGTGTTGTTGCCATCGTGGCCTGTCGGCTGCAGGAAGGGGTCGAAAAAGACCCCCCTGAGATTGATATCTTCTTAGCCTCGCCCGACGATATCGAGATCGACCCACAGTGAGTAGATTTATGTGCGTGCGTTTCTGCAAGATATGATGAAACTAATTACCATGGCTCACTAGGCAAGAATGGATCATGGTTGAAGCCCGAGCGGGATATTTTGAGGCAAATCGACATACCCTGACAGCACTGCAAAAGTTGTCAAAGGAAAGGTCAGGCTACAAATCAGCAGTATATATGAAAGAGAGATCTGACCTTGTCTAGTTTTCCGTTGAACGAACAAATCTGCAGCTTGGCAGGAGACATTGATGCACCGGAGTACGTCAACGCTGCGCCATGCATGGACTTCACGCCATTGTCTGAACTCTCTGCACTCAACATCACTGGAAGGTACGACGTCCTTGAGCGATGGCCCTCCCAGCCAATGGGAAAGCTAGATCCATCCCAATGGTCAGCCCTGGACCGAATGTTGACCAAAAAGCTGGCCATTATCCAGGGTCCTCCTGGAACAGGCAAGACTTTTACCTCCATTGCTGCTCTAAAAATAATGCTCTCAAACAAAGAGCCAAATGATTCACCTATTATCATCGCAGCTCAAACTAACCATGCGCTTGATCAACTGATTAAGCATATCTCGGTCTTTGAGAAGAACTATGTCCGGCTGGGTGGAAGAACCACCGATCCTGAAATTCGCAAGCGCACCCCTTATGAGATCAGACAGACCCAGGGTCTATTGAAAATCGAGGGAGGTCTGATGACTCCAATGATAAAGAAACAGAACAAACTCGCGGGTCAGATTGATAAGCTCCTAGAGCCATTTGCGCCATCAAACAGCAGCAAGCCTCTTCCAGCATCTCTATTTCAAGAGCACGGTATATTGAGCCAAGAACAGGTTGATGCCTTGGATCACCCATCTGTTGAGAATCACCCTTTGGTTCCTGGTATGGGAGCGAAACGATCATTTTTCTTCGACCACACCTCGCAGGAAAGCGCTGATAGTCTACTGTCCAAGGTGAATGACTTTGAGGCATCGATGGTGGTCAGTCTCCTTGCCTACCTTGTGATGAACAAAGTCCCGGCAACCAGTATCACTGTCCTGACTTTTTACAATGGCCAAAGGAAGTTGATCATGCGGAAGAAGGCACAGAATATCAACATCGCCCAGTCATACGTCAATATATTGACCGTTGACTCATACCAAGGGGAAGAGAACGATATTGTAATCCTCTCGCTTGTTCGATCCAATTATCATCGAGGTATCGGCTTCCTCGAGCAGGACAACAGGGTCTGCGTTGCCTTGTCCCGCGCCAAATACGGTCTTTACATATTCGGAAATGCGCAATGTGTTAGCAAACACAGTAATTTCTGGAATGCAGTTATCAATGTCATGTCCGAAGACCAACAAGCCCCCCGCATGGCCCCGGCTCTCCCCCTGTATTGTGCAAGACACAACCAAGAAACGTTCATTAAAAGTGAGTCCCTCCTATGCCTGGAAATACTAATGAAAAAATAAATAAAGAATCTAATTATTTCTTCCAGCTCTCAATGACTGGAACGCTATCGGCGACGGTTGCAGCAAGCCTTGTGGGAAGGATCTGCCATGCGGACACCCGTGTCCCCATAAATGCCATGGGTAAGTTTCATATATTGGCAGTTATCATTCATCCAAATACTAATATCTTGCGTCATTAGTTCTGAACATGACTGGGTGTCTTGCAAACAGCGCTGCAGTGAGATCCGCGAGTGCTGCAACAGGCCATGCATTTGTGTGTGCTCTCCACCACACACTCATGATTGCTTCTGTGGTATGGGCAAGGAAAGGAAAACTCAGGTTTTTGACGCTGGAGCCGACTGGAATGATGTCGGTGAAGATGATGATCGGAACGCAATGATCGGTCCAATCATCCGACCCCTTGCCCCAACCCGCGCCTTTGCCTTCATCGACGATGAAAAGAAATCGCCGTTTGCCGATGGTGTACGCATATGGCAGGCGTTTGCACAGGGTGGCGCCATAGTGGATGATCATCGCCGGGCTAAGCTGCATATTAGAGGAAACCGTCCCCAGGAAGACGATACGTCAGTTAATAAGAATGCAACTACCCCTGTCGAAGGAAACCTGATTAGTTTTGATGAATATCGTCTGGCTAAGCTCTCTCGGGGAAGGCAGCCCCAGGAAGATGATATACCAGTCGAGAAGAATGTCACTTCTCCCGTTAAAGAAGACCTGATCCAGTTTGGCGATAATTGTCGGCCTGAGCTTCCTTTTAGAGGGAAACATCCTCGGACAGATACTACGCTAGTCGAGGAGAACACCGCTGATCCGGTCGAAGGAGACTTGATCAACTTCGACGACGATGATGATCCTGAAGCTGAAGTTCTAGGTAAGGGGGAAGACCAGCATACCGCTCCAGCCAAGAAAGTCATGGCTATATATGACGGGGCTGGTGATGGCGAAGCTGAAGCTATGAGTGAAGTAAAAACAAGCTTCCCACCTCCCTCGGCGAGGATCTGATCACCTTCGAAGAGATTGATCACTGTCGGGTTGGAGGTGAGAATCCAGAGATACACCTGCTTACTGCTTCGATCAGGGATGAGGATAATCTGGCTGGCAGTTTTAGTCTAGCCGACGTCTCGCTTACCCCTATGGCCCATGAACTGCTGTTTTCTCCCGTGGAGGGGGAGCTGATCGAGCTCTCTGAGATCGGCAGTAGATGACCCTTTGCTATGGTCTTTGCCTTACTAGGCTTGGAGAATAGGAGCATGGGATGAGATTTGAATTGATGAAACGAGAAAATAGAAAAGCACAAAAAGACGGCGATGTACCATATCTCCAAGCATCAATGCATGACTTTGAATCATTACTAGCTACAATTCAATGCATCTAGTGACAATTTACTCCCAACTTAGTCGTATATCTTGTTATTTGAATATCCACTCATAGATAAGTTGATCCTTTTCATTGAAGATCATTCACATGAAAGATTCAGAAACGCAATTCTAAAAAAGGCCTTCCAAAGCTAGGTATAGATATAATCAGAGTCATCCACCGGGGGGTCATGAGACCATCAATACATTATGTTCAAAAAGAAACTTCAATATACACAAACGCCAAAGACGTAGTATTAACATCAAATCATAGTCATATACTCTTCCAAACTTTGTCCAAGAACATTAATAAACGGCCACTGGGTATTCGTCCCAAACAACCTAGCCCACAACTTAAGAACAGCTAATCCCAAAGAAGCCGGTTCCAGATCTGGTGGTGCCTCACCGTCATCCGTATCAATAGATGAATATGCCTCTTCTATAATACAGCGAGTCCAGCGTAGAATGCGAGTTTCGTTTTCTGCATCAAATTGTTAGCCGATAAATCACACCCAGCAGGCAGGATATGAACATACCACTCAATGACTGATCCGGTCCCGCCTCAGCAAGGGTAAATAGCCACTTGCTTAACAACACTGCGCATTCGATGCTAGCCAGAGAGTGTCGCACGCTCCAGAAGAAGGCTTGACTGCGAGCAATGTGGTCTATGCCCAGCCGTACGGGAATACTGAGGGCATGAGCGGCGTATATGAGTGCCGGAATAAGACGGTAGCTTCGTTCTGGGCGTGGAGAGCGGCGGAGTGCAGTTGCTATTATTATCGGGTCGCGGGTCTCGAGGCGGCGGTGGGGACCGAGATTTAGAGATAGGCGGACGTATGCGAGCCCTAGGAATGCACTGGAGGTGAATGGGATTGGACCGTTTGCGTTTTGCGGGTCTAGACTGGATTCTGGGGCTTGTTGCCACACGGAGGTCCAGGAGCGGAGAGCTCGTCTGTGGATTAGATGGTTAGGGATGAATTTAAAGAAGATTTGTGAGTTGGAGACTTGCTCTAGTTTATTCAGTTCCTCGGTTGGGAGGGTTGTGGATTGGTTGCCGTTTGGTAACGATAGCTCGCTCACGAGGTGAATTCGTTGCAGGAGTCCGTGCAAGAGGATATAGTTACCCAATGGCGATGGGATGGGGTCTAGTGGTATGGCTGATCGGGACTTTTGCAAGAGCAGTGTCAATGCGTCTTGGAAGAACAGCTGTTGGGGACCTCGTTCTCGCTGGGCTGCTTCCCATTCCGCACTGCTACTAGCGGTCCATTCGATGGTGGAACATGGAAGACGCAGGTGTATCTCATTGCTGCGCAGAGATGGATAAGCATTGTATGCGATACTGTGAACATGGATAAAGCAGAATGCAATCAACTTTGTGCGTCTGGCGGATTCTTGGTCTGCCCATTCGTACCAGTCGAGCGGTGCGCGTGGATCAGAGCGTGTTGTATCTTCTGTCAGGCCAGCCTCGCGGAGATGTCGAACCAACAAGCCTTGAAGATGGAATGCTTCCTGTACCAGTCTAGCACTTTCCCACGTGGAGTAGCCCATCAGAATAAGGAGACAGCGAGTGATTTCAATCTGCTTCCAAACAGCAGTTCTTTCCGCTGACACCTGTGGTTGTATGAGGGATTGATCGCCAAAGTTGGAATAAGGGGATATCCCTAGCGGTACTTGGGAGCCTGAATTGTAACTTGGCTTGGCTGGAAAACGGGGCTCTCTGGACATCCGTTCAAATAAGACTGCCTTGGAGACGTGGAATATTCTTTCTGCGTTGCGATGCTCAAATCTATACTGAGCTCCGATCGTCATTATAGCAAGAACCACCTCAGGGGCGCGCTCATTGATATTAAAGGTCGGGATGTGCATAAACGGAAGATGTGGGTGGAATCCTTCAAAATAGGATGTGAGGTACCTAGTTAATGTATGACGGGACGGCAGTACGAAGTCCGGAATGACATGGCGAAACTCTTCGAGAGATGCCGCAAGCCGAAACCGTTGGTCTTCGGTGACATTGAAACGTGAGGGCCTCTTCGCGTTTTGAGGTGGTTCTGAACTGTTGTTAGTGATATACAAAACCATAGTATTATAAGGTGTTATATACCAGAATCAGACAGGGTCCCTAGGCTTTGATCGCCCCTCGGCACAGATGGAAGCCAGGATCGAAATGGTGAGTCTCCCCGGGAACCCTCTCCACTTCGTCGTGGCCGCTCATGGTGCTCTTGAGTATGTCGATCTGCCTCTCTCACATCTTCCAGATTAACCTCCTGTGTCTGAGATCTTTCGCCTTCGCTGGGAACCCATTCCCCGGGCAAGCCAATGGAATCCAAGAAATGAGTGAATTCCTGGAAATGATTTAAATCTTCAGGCAAGTAGGGCATCGGTTGTGCTATTTGTATGTCAGATCAATAGATCTCCAAGGATCGGCATCAAAGCAAAAGATCATCGCGATAGAGAACGAATATTTCATGTTGCATGGGATATTAGGAAGTATATACTTGAGCAACTATAAAAAGCACGCACCTGTAGGTCTGTAATCGCCTGGAAGAAGCAACTGGGCAGCTTGAAGCATATCCGGATCATGTACCATCCCAGTATGAGGATCAATAGCAGGATGTGGAGCTCCTGCAGCGGCAACAGGAATCATGCCGGCATTGTGGTGCTGGTCTAAATAAGGCGTGTTCTGCGACCCAGCCCATTGGTGCACAGCCGATGATCCTGCAAGGGGTGGCACGGGTACGGACCGATTTGGTGTATCATATTCCGGGGGGATCGATGCAGGCTGATGCGTTGGCTGGAAATCTGCCTTTTTCGTTGGCTCAGGCGGTGTCGGTGAGGTCAGGTCATCTTGATGTGAGATGCGCGTGTGACGCTTCAATAGATCCCTTCTAGTAAAGGCCGCCCCACAGAAGCAAATAAAAGGCTTCTCTTTAGTGTCTTTTACTGAATTAGCATTAGCTGCGGGGGTCTCCCCGGAAATTACTTACGAGTGCGGATGTGTCGCTCCAGATGTTCAGTCCGTCGGAAACTCCGACCGCAGTGTACACAGATACGAGCCCTTGCTCCACGAGCACCCCTGTGCGGCTGGGGTGATGGGGACATTGAAACATTGGGGGATGGAGAACTTGGAGAATATGATGCCTTGTTGAAGTGGATGTCGTACGAGATTCGACCCCAACTGCTCCAATTTGGGGCCCGCCGGGACCTTTCGGCCCGCGATAAGCGATAAAGGTGGGGTTAATATTTGGAGGTAACCTCGGGATGTATACAACTTGCATGTTCAGATATATTTGGATTATTTTGGTTCCAAATGGTCCAGTCAGTCAATATGTTTCCTGGTGTTGCGGTAATTACTGGTGCAGGTGGAACTGGTAGGTCAAGCACCCACAATATCAATATTAGTCACTCACATAACATAGGAATCGGCGCTGCGACTACAAAAGCCTTTGCTGCAGCTGGGTGTAAGCAAATCGCTATCACAGACCTCAATGAAAAGTCCCTACACCAAACGGCAGAAGTCATCACATCAAAATATCCCCAAGTTCGACTACTGGTAAAGGCCGGGAATGTGGCAGATGACCAATTCGCAGATTCATTCATTGGTGCAGTTGTACAAGAATTCGGACGAGTAGACTACGCTGTGAATTGTGCAGGTGTTCTTGGTAAGTCTCTACGCTCGGCAGAGACATCACTTGAAGAATTCGACCGCGTCAATAACATCAACTACCGAGGCTGCTGGCTCTCATCTCGCGCAGAGCTTAGGCAAATGGTCGCACAAAGTGAACTACCTAGCCATGATGTCAATCGTCCACCTCAGCGTGGTGCTATCGTAAATGTCGCCAGTCAACTTGGCATTGTCAGCCGCCCTGGTGCTCGTGAGTGTCGTCTTGCCTTTTTATAAGCGAAAAACCTTATTGATATTGTGATAGCTGCATATTGCGCATCGAAGGCTGCTGTCATTGGAATGACACGTGCAGATGCGATCGATTACTCCAAAGATGGGATTCGAGTCAACTGTGTCTGCCCGGGTGTTATTGAAACGCCACTAGTAATGGAGAAGCCTGAAATCCGTGACGCCATCATGCCAGCAGTGCAGACCGCACCAATGAAGAGAATGGGTCAGCCAGCGGAAGTGGCTGATGCAATTCTTTTCTTGTGTTCAACACAGGCATCGTTTGTACAGGGCCATGCCATGGTGGTTGATGGCGGATATATAACGGTCTAATTACATGTTGATACCACAGACAGGGTATCAATTCAGATTCTTGAATGCGACAGACGCAAATTGATGCCTAGTTCTTATCTATAGAGTAATGCATCTTCTTCCAATCAAAATGAGTCTCCCAGGTATGCCCTGCCCGCAAGATCTTCTCTTCCTGCCACAATCCACCAACAATCTGCATCCCAACTGGCAGCATGACCTGGTTATCTTCCTGTGCCGGAGCAAATCCGACGGGTATGGTTAGTGCTGGGTGACCCGTCACATTGAAGATTGCAGTGTTGATTGTAAGACCCATACTAGGCTTGAGGGAGCCCAGTGGCAGTTCTCGCTTTCCATGTCGAGGGGCAACGACCGGCGTTGTAGGCATTACCAGGACATCATACTTCTCAAACAATGCTTCGTACTTATCACTGAGAAGTCGTCCAATGTTGGCAGTCTTTCCGTAGAGACCAGGGAATTGTTGCGTTAGATAGAGACCGTTAATGATAACGTTCTTTGTGGACGGGAATGCCCTCTGGAAACCATCGTCAGTCCATGGAAGTCGCGCACGCTCCATCTCAGTCATATAAAGCCCTCTTCGGCCTGTATTCTGGCCCAAAAGAGTCTGCGCCCCGGCAATCCGCTGCTGGATAGTCCAGATCGCGGGTCCTTGCAGATGCTCGGGAAGAGATACTTCCTCGATTGTTGCGCCTAGATCTTTGAATTTCTGGGCGGCAGTCAATACTGCACCCTTGACATGTGGGTCTACTGCGTTATGTTCAAATCCTTCAACAAGAATGCCGACCTTGAAGCCGTCGAGTGAGTTGAGGTTCTGCTGAATTGCCGCGAATCTCGTAGAGCCTGGTTTCGAGCTACCTACAGCCCGATCATCGATGCCATCGTATCCACTAATAACATCTAGACATGTTGCAATCTCAAGTGTTGTTCGGGCCAGCGGGCCAGCATGGTCATTCATAGCGTCACCGCTAGCAAACCCAGTGAAGGGAACACGCCCATAGGTTGGCTTGAGCCCGACGCCTAGAAGCAGGTTAGCTCATACCACATACACTCTCAAGGAAGCATCACATCTTACATCCGCAGAACGAAGCGGGAACCCGTATACTGCCACCCTGGTCACCCCCGATCGTAATGTCCACTATACCAGCGGCGACCAGCGCTGCACCGCCAGAGGTACTCCCGCCCGCCGAATATCCATTCTCGTGTGGATTCTCCACTGTACCCTGAGCACTGGTATACGAAGAAGTAGAGTGGCAAAGGTTCTCACACGTCGATGTGCCATGGATATCAGCGCCCGCCTCGAGCAGCCGCGTCACAACCGTCGCGTCCACAGTCGGTGTCCAGGAAGGAATGATATCACTCCCCAGAAGCTGCGGCACGCCCGCAACCGCAATGACGTCTTTCAAACTGACGGATTTACCTGCCAGCGGCCCGCCTTCGGGATTACCCCGGATCAGAAATCGGTGTGCCCAGGCTTGCCCGAAAACCTGTTCTTCTGCACTTGGTCGACGCACATTCTCCCGTGGATACTTGGTCTGATCGGGGACTGGTTGATAGTCTGGAAAGGCGGCTATAGTTTCGGCGCAGTCGTGGACTGCTGCGAGAAGGGTGTGGAAATCATGCGCTTCGGCTGGGTCGATTGTCAGACCGAGCGGTTTGAGGAGGGCTTCCGCATCACCCGGTTTGACGGGGTTGTTCCTATAACACCGTCCAGTCAGATTATGATGCAATCACGGAATGTCGAAATACTTACTCTGAAATATTTGTGAAAAGAACTGACATTATCACCTTATGACACCGTTGGATATGTTGACATCGTCCTCGGGGGATATCGCGGTTTCTGAGGAATTCCTGTTAGATTTATTTCCTAGTTCTTCGGTATTCTCCAACACTGTACTGTATGTATATCTTGGAGTCCATTAAATTGGGTTTCACTGCCTCCCTGGAGACAATACCTACCCCAACAAAGACCCCAAATTGCGTTGGAGACCTCTCAGCATGAATGGAGTCTAGAAAGAGATAACGGGAATATTGCAAACAAATGAAAACCGGGCAAATCGGTGAATCTGTGAGTCAGGTGTGGAATTGTCGGCCAGTCGGACTTGTGCCCGAGGGGCTCTTCCCCGCATTCATTTGGAGCTGTTCACCCTCTAGCAATTTCCCTTTCAAATTTAACTCATTCAAAAATGGCACCAAAGCGAGTTCTTATTACCTATGGCGTGGATGTTGATGCTGTAGCCGGTTGGCTAGGCTCGTATGGTGGAGAGGATTCTACAAACGACATCAGCAGGGGTAAATTTCAATGTTCTCTTTCTGGGGTTTAGCTAACAATCATATAGGATACTGGGCAGGGACCATTGGAACACAACGATTGTTGAAACTGTTTAAGAAATATGATATCAAAACCACATGGTTCATCCCCGGCCACTCTCTCGAGACCTTCCCGGAGGATATGGCCGCAGTCCGCGATGCGGGCCACGAGATCGGCCTGCACGGATACTCCCACGAGAACCCAACAGACATGTCTATAGAGCAGCAGCGCGATGTACTCGACAAAACATATCGGATGTTGACCGATTTCGTTGGAAAGCCTCCTCGAGGAAGCGTGGCACCCTGGTACGACTACCATCTTGAATTTAATATTCATCAACGGCGCTAATGAAATTCGAATAGGTGGGAAACTAGCAAAGAGGGGGCTCAACTCCTGCTCGACTACGGCATCGAGTATGACCATAGCATGAGCCATGAGGACTGCCAGGCCTACTACCTCCGAACAGGTGACAGCTGGACTAAGATCGATTACAAGCAAAAGGCTGAAACTTGGATGAAGCCTCTTGAGCATGGACCCCAAACAGGGATTGTGGAAATCCCGTCCAATTGGTACATTGATGATCTACCGCCGATGATGTTCATCAAGAATGCGCCCAACAGCCATGGCTTTGTCAACCCGCGGGACGTGGAGGATATCTGGCGCGACCATTTTGACTACTTCTATCGGGAGTATGATGAGTTTATCTTCCCGATTACTATCCACCCGGATGTTTCGGGAAGACCCCATGTGCTACTGATGCATGAAAGGTATGATCTGATGATAACCTTGCGTGGAGTATGACTGACATTTGATAGGCTTATTGAACACTTTAAAAAACACGAGGGTGTGGAATTTGTGACGATGGAACAGATTTGCGACGACTTCAAGAATAAGAACGCTCCTCCACCTGGGGCCTTGATGCCTGCGAAGGTTGGTGCGATGTTAGAGAAGTCACCAGATTTATTGAAGCTATGAGGAGTATACCTTGATAGCTTCTTAATTGGACCACGAACAATGGCATTTGCTTTGGCCATTGATATATATTGGTAGTCAATCATCCGTTTTTATTCAATATGACCTGTACCCCAAATCAATAGCTCGGATTTATTAATTCTTATCGGTGCCAAGATAGAGCAATCGGATTGATTAGACTACCCAAGTGAGTTGTAGATCTATCTCCACGTCTCTATTAGTGGAGGTCTACTCCAACATAGATAACTACATCTTGCATACCCCAACAATATATACCCCAAATCAAGTACTATCCAACCACCCAATCAGACTTCATCACGGATAAAGCGCGAGTTGGCAGACTAGGTGATAAGGAAGTTACAGGCATTCTTTTCAGAGGAACTATACAATTGTCGTGCGTCGAGTATCGTTGGCATGTCGACGATGTTCAAGGCCTATTTCTGCATTCCATCTACACCATCATGTTCACCTTGACTGAAACGATAGTCATTGGTTGTGTGTTAAATAACGCAATTTATTGCAGATATGTTGTAGCTTATGTACCTTGGGCTTGAGAGTATCTGCATGGCTGGCTATATTATTGAGTACGTGCGGCAGCCCTGTTAAGTGCACGTCCAATAAATAACAAGAACATGGTCTAGTCCTTACTCCGCGGTATCTTAACGGACCGACCAGCCACAGCACCGCTGGCGAATACGACTTCAGCTAGCGAACCTTCGATCCTCGCCTCACAGGGATCGCGGCCACTGTAACCGTATTCATCTCCAACGCCGCAACATATGCATTCCCCTTTAGGATCTCTGAGATGCGTAAGTCGAAAGACCTTCCAAGGCTAAATATCTTATGAGCTTGGTGAGAATTTCTCACCTAACAGCCTGGGGATATAGGCTTTTCTCTTGAAAAATACAAAAAGAGGTGCATCGAAGAGGCGTCACGGAGCACTGAGGTCCGAGCACTGCCGTGGTCCCCAGCATGCGGGGTTCAGATGCGTGCGAAAGAGGGAGACAAGAGAGCAGAATCAGCCTTGCTAGGACCGTTTGCTTATCCATTGTGCATATCCCAAGGCTGACCTTGCTCTAGAGACATAGAATCCTGATAGCAACATATCCATGCGTAGCTCTGGTATCCAAATAGCCTGCTTCCACCACAAGAATCTTACTCTTTTTAACAGCGACATTTTCATCTCTTTGGCGGCTCGAAAGAAATGGCATATCCTTATCAGGCACCCAGGCCAGAAATATATGAGATCCGACTGCTGACTCTCCATCCAGACAAGAGCGCAGAAGCCTACATTCGGGGCTCACTCCAAACCGCGTCTCTGAAGGATAACATCCAATTGAAACCCTCTCGTATGTCTGGGGAGATATCCAGACAATCGAGGCGATAGATGTAGAACACGCCGAGTTTCAAGTTACTGAAAATTTGGCCTGTGCGCTCCGTCGGCTGCAGTACGAATCTCAACCTCTCGAGTCCTCTGGGTGGACTTTATCTGCATCGATCAGAGCAACATAACAGAAAGGGATAGTCAAGCCCTTCTTATGCGCGAGATTTATGTCAAAGCTAGCCGCGTAGTAGCCTTCATGGGAGAGTCCACCCTCCAGATAGATCGAGGCTTCTCGTGACTTGACAGGTATATTTACAAAAGGCTGAATAGGGAGGGGCACGTTAGTGGTGGAAACTCGAAATGAAGGCGGTGTTTTCTGTCAGCGCCAGACACGAGAAGCGAACTGCGACAGTGCTGGCCTATCAAGGACTCGAAGACCTGCAGCGCTTGACCGATTGGACTCGCATGTGGTCCTTTCAGGAGTATCATCTTCCCAAAGAGCCGGTCAGCTTCTGTGATAGCCATGTTTTTACAGCCTCGATGCCGCGTTCCAAACTCCTTGATCAGATACACGATGCTTTGGAAGTCCCCATGAAAGCTCTGATTGACAGTATCACCAAAGTGCCATCTCCAGTCAGAAAAACGTATCTAACTGGACCGGATGGTCAGGGTATGGAGGAAGTACCTGGTTCACGTTGGGATCAAACAAGAGATACCGAGCACTGGGAGAGTATAAGGGATCTGATTTCGCATAGATTTCACTGGCAAAACCTGTTTTTCACACGACGCAGACAAGGCTTTGATACACGGAACGGAAAAGTGCAGCTAATTTCATATCTTCTGAGAGAAACATGCCACCATAGCAGTACCGACCCATGCGACAAGTTCTTCGCTCTTAGGACTCGGCGACTGCGCACGAGAGATTTGTTCGGGCGTGTTTCTCACCCAGCGATCTATGCGATGAATATTCTATAGATGAAATCCTGCCTACATTGCGGGAAATCTATGGAAAATCCGGGGGACACTATAAATACATGGACTGTTCTGAGCAGCTCGGAAAAGATCTTCGTTACATGTATGGCCGGTCAGTTTTGCTTATACAGACAAAGTCGGGCTACGGGTTCGGTCTTAGTGACATGCCTGTCGAGAATGGAGCTCTGGCTATATATGCCTATAGTGCTCACCAGCCATTTATTATCCGAAAAAAAGTCTACAGACAAACCCCTAACCCATTACCAGCTGATGGGCCCGGCGTTTGTCGAAGGCCTAGAGGAAGAGCAAATTCCTAATTACTTCTCAGATGAGTTCACAAGCCAGCCGTATGAGTTTCTGATTATTCAAGTCTTGCCTACATTTACTATACCTTCACCTCAGAAGTGATTATTAAAGTTTATGTGCCATACGTTTCGTATAGATACGAGATTGATAATATAGTAAAAAAAAAACCAAATCTCACGCATCAACGGTCACTTTCAGACGCAGAGACTAATATTGCCCGTGCGGGATATCTTGGCGCTTTTCCAGGCCCAAAGCCCAGGCCCTTATCTTTCAAAGCCTTACCCAATAGATCATAGCCTTATGAACCCGTGGATCTTCCCCTGCAACTTTTACCGAGTATACTCCAACCGGGCCCTAAATGTATTAAGTCATACTAAATCATATACCTAAATCATTAGGTCTGTCTCATGCTACTCGTACCCTCTTTATTCATCTTTACCTCTTCTTCTCTCTGATTCTATACATAATCATATCCCCTTGAAAAAGCGCGTCGATCTTACCAAATTCCCGGGCACCCTCCGTTATCCCCGCACCATATCGCAACATCGCAATATCAAAAGATGGCCCGCAAACTTGCCCTGGTCTTCATATTAATACACTCAATCCAAATTGTCGCCCTTCCAACTCCCTCCGAAAACCCAATCGCATCCAACTCGCTTGCGTCACACAATAAGCGCTACTACTTCCCGGAGACCCTCCCGGATCAAGATGAACTCGAAGCAATATTGAAAGAAACAGCCATGCGCGAAGCAGGCTTCGTGCACTCGTCAACACCATCAAACATGGAGTCTGGACCGGTGCATAAAATGGAGACGGAGCTTGAAAAATCACTTCCGAATCCGGATGCAGCGATCGACACGGCACCGGCAAACCCGGATAGATACACACAAGACACAAAGCTGAAGCAGTCGTATTTCCAGTCCAGTCTGAAAGAGTCTCTCGTAACACTGGAATCGGACGATTACCCGATTTACTGGCCGCCATTTGGATTCTTCGTTGTCGCCGCTGCCATCGTGTGCTTCTTTACCCTGTTAAAGGGGATCCGTGCGAAGAAGTGAGAATCGACGTGTGGCTGTTGGATTAATTTTGTTGAAAAACTTATCTTACTTGCTTCTTTTCTGGCGGTTTTGCGAAAAGAAGGCAGGGATTCTGTCGGATTATGCGATTTCCCATGGGATATTCCGGTCTTGGGAGCTCTATCCTTTCCCCACCCGGTCGGAGGCTTGTTTGATTACTGTGGGACTTGCAGTTCCCCACCGACCCCATCCCCTATTTGGGATTCCTGCGATTTCGTAGAATGCTTTGCGAAATGGGGGAATACTAGCTCTGGAATTAGGGCTCGGGTGTATATCCTGACACCCCGTGCGTGACGGCTTGAATGCTGTGATCCAACTGGAACCTTCCTGTACGGACTCGCGACAAGCAATGAGAATGTCAGTTGAGTGGAGATATTGAGGATAACATGTTTATGCGAGCGGAATGAAATGCCAAGCGCTGTGTGTTGGAGAGTGGCTGAGCAGGCGAAGAGGCAGCGACGAAGCTTTAATAGATGGGCAGGCAATTCAGATCGAAGACCCTCCATTCTGTTCTTTGGAATCATCTCCTGATACAGTGGTTGCCAGCGTCAAGGGGCCAGTGTATGCTTATTTGGTCTGAATACAAATGCATCAATGATTGCTACGCCAAAAAGCACGCGCCATGAACCTACATAGCTAGCACCTAGCGAATGATGTATTTAAAGAAAGCTCTACACAACCTAAAGTAATATCGCAAGCATTCTCATTCTCTATCATAAGCATAGATTTTGATATGTGCCACCCAAGAATAGATATAAGAAAAAGACAGAAAAGGTGTGATAGCAGGCAGCTGTGCAGTAGCAGAAAGGAAGGTAAGAAATCAACCTAAGACGCCACACCAGTGCGAGAGTAAACCATGAGCAGAACCATGATAATCTTGGAATAGATGATAATGATGAAGCCTCCCGGTCAGAAAATTGATGATTACATTGATGTCCTTCTCGCTCTCTCTTTTTTGCATCCCCGCCCCGAGGAATAAGCGGGGGGAAACCAGGAACAGGTAATAGACAAAGTAGGGTAACAATGGATATGTACGCGAGAGATTCTATAAGATAGGGGAAATGAAAAAGAAGGGAGTAACAGCGCTGTTGCTCTAAGAATCATCGACAAGACGTTTCTGGGTCCAAGCGCGCTGGGCCCCATCTAGGAGAATATCCATCTGTCCGCTGTTATCGCACATGCCACGGAAGAGGCCGCCTTCTTGATTAATGAGGGTCCAGGGGTGGTCGTACTCGATGACGCGGCCGTGGTCGAGGACAAGGACCTTGTCGTAGTCGATGATGGTCTGCAGACGGTGCGCGATCGTGATGATTGTGCTATTGCTCAATTCGCGGAGGGTCTCTTGAATCTTGGCGTCGGTGGCGTAGTCGATGGATGCGGTTGCTTCGTCCATCATCAAGACGCGGGGGCTCTTGAGCAGGGCGCGGGCGAGGCAGAGGAGCTGTCGCTGGCCTTGGGAGAGGTTGGAGCCGGACTCCGAGACTTGGCTGTCGAGGTTGTTGAAGATGTTTTTGTTATCGACTACTGTCACTGCGCTGCTGCTCATACCGTTGACATTGCCGTTGGTTTCCGTCGCAGTGAGAGAGCTTGCGGTTGTGGGGGTTGCGGTGCCTGAGGTGCTAGATCCAATCAGGTGCACGCGACGGAGGGCTGAGAAGATCTGCTCGTCGCTGAAGAGACTGAATGGATCCAGGTTGGTGCGCAGGGTTCCTGTGAATAGGGTAGGATCCTGGGGGACAATAGTGATTGCCTCGCGCAGGTCGCGCAATCCGATTGACCCGATGTCAACGCCGTCAATGATGATCTGACCCGCCTCGGCTTCGAGACCGCGGAAGAGAGCCAACGCGAGAGAGCTCTTGCCGGCACCTGTGCGACCCACAATGCCGACCTTCTCGCCGGCCTTTACAGAGAACGAAACCTCCTTGAGAACCGGGTCCAGATCGGGCCGATACCGGGTACTGTACTTATTGAACTCGACTGCACCTTGGCTGGGCCAATCGGGCGCAGGACGTGATTCGTTAATAACAGAAGCTGCTTCCTGGTCCACCTCAAGATATTCTCTTACACGCTCGACAGAGTTCATGTTCTGCTGGACCTCGGAGTACAGACGCACAAGCCAGAGGACGTTCTCTGTGAATGTAACGGCGTAGGTCAATGAAAGACCAGCGGCACCTGCATCGATCGTTCCAACATTCAACAACACAAAGGTAGCCGAGAAGAAGGCGACCAGAGCACCGGTCCAGTCGACACGGAGAGCGAGCCAGCGGTTGCTAGCCCAAAGGTAAATGTGTGGCCGGTTGTAAGCGTTGATGCGGCGGTGGTTGTCGACCATGAAGCGAGGACCATCGCCATAGGCACGAATGGTGACGATGCCGTTTAGGGTCTCACCGAACTGTTGGTACAGCGGACTGCGCTGCACAGACTCCAGACGCTTGAGGTCTCGGGAAGAGTTCAAGTAGACGGCACCGAGGGCAGTGTACACCATGGTGATGAACACACCGGCTATTAAGAATCCTGGAGTGATCCATGAGATCAGAATGACAATCATAATCACAGATGCCAGACTGTGGAGCATGCCGATAGCAACAGGAGCGACTTCCTGATCGATAGACTCAACATCCTTGGAGAACCGGTTCATCAGTTGTCCAAGAGGCGTGGAGTCAAAGAATCGGAACTTGGCATGCATGACCGCTCTAAGAAGGCGATCATGAATCTTCCACGATGCGTGGAGCGAGCCCCAGAATAGAACAGCTTCCCGAGACAAAGAGATTGCGATATACAGGAATCCCAGGAGTGCATAAACTCCCAAGTAATAAGCCACATTCACCTCCCCATCAGCCTCGCCAGTAGAGCTTGCGCCAAGTTGGGGCAGACTCCAGCTGCTCACGCGCCCAACATTTCCAACATTGAAAGTGGGGGGCTTGAGGTGGGCGGCGGCGGCGTACTGCCCGGCATCCTCACTTCCAACCTTGGAGCTTTGGTAAGAGTTTGCCCACTGTCTAATCCAGAGGTTGGTAGAAACAGAGCCCAATTGTTGTAAGCAGAACACCAGAACAGCACCGATCCAATAATACCATGGGCCCATGGCGCGGAGGTACATGCTGACGGTCGACCACTTGACGCTGCCAGTAGCTTTGGATTCAGAGAGCTTAGCTTTGTCTTCTTGGGCATTTCCATTCGCGGTGCCATTCAAATCTTCATCCTCTGCTTCATGGTCCGATGGGGGATGGGAGACTCCACGGGAGCTTGCGCGGGATTCGGGTCGAGACTTGAGGAACTCATCGCCCAATGCACCAGTAGCGGCGACATCGCTGGGGCGGCCCTGGGCGGAAATTCTGCCGTTCTCAAGTACCACAACGTAATCTGCCTGGGGAACAGTCAAACTAACATTATGTGTTACCAAAATGCATGTGCGGTTCAACATCAGAGGGCCAGTAAGAGCCTGGCGGAAGATGTGCTTGGCGGTATGAGAGTCGACAGCAGAGAGACAGTCATCTAGCAGCAAGTGGCGGCCACTGCTGTAGATAGCGCGGGCAAGAGAGATTCGCTGCTTTTGGCCACCAGATAAACTGATGCCCTTCTCACCAACAAGAGTTTGATCACCAGCATCAAGGATGGCAAGATCACGTTCCAGAGCGCATGCTTTTAGGACTGAACGATAGCGACGCTCGTCATATGGTGAGGCGAAGATGATATTTTCCTTTACGGTGTCGTTGACTAACCACGCTTCCTGGGCACAGTAAGCAATGCTGTCAACGAGGCCAGTTTCAGGGTCCACTGGGAGATCTGCCCTGTTGGACCTTCCACCCGGGAGATGAACACGACCGTCGAGAAGTTTCATTTCTCCAAGCATAGCCATGAGCAGGGATGTCTTTCCAGATCCAGTAGGGCCAGCAATAATGTTAAGCTTGCCGATGGGGAATTCGACGTCGATATTGATCAAACGGAAAGCGTCCAAGTCGGCATCGGATGTATCTTGGTCCTCAGCAGTGGAAGTACTCCAGGAGAGGGTTGCCATTTCAAGACCAATCTTCGCAGGCATTCCTGCGGTAGCACTGTCATGGAGTTGATCGTATTTGCCCGTTTCCTCCTCGTTCAGGTACTTGTCCACACGGTCTAGGGAAACCTTACATTCCTGGACGTGGGCCACCATATCCGCGAGCTGGTCTAAGGGCACACGCAGCAAGGAGAACATGGACAAAGCAGGGAAAGCGATTGAAGGGGTCAACTGTTTTTTCTCGACCACAGTGTAAAAGAAGAAGGACATGAACGTGATGAGAATAGGCGTGCCGTACCAGACGGTTGCGGCACAGGACCAGAGGATGTACCGTCTGCGCAAGGCTTTTAGTTCGTTCTTGCGCTTCTCGCCGACAATGTCCTGGAATCGCTGCTCCCAGGCAAAGTACTTGATGATCCGAATGTTTTGGAGGACTTCGTTAGTGGCGTGAATACGGGCATCGGTGCCCTTCAAGATCTGGTTCTGAACCTTGTTGAACTGGCGGGCGATGAAAAGGTTGATAGGCAACATCAGGGCCATCAGGGCAATACCGGCAAACGAGCTGAAACCCATGATGTGGTACAGCAAAATAACCGCCATTATGATCTGGACTGGCACACTAGCCCACAAGAAGTGGAGATAGGCGCCAACCTCGCTTACCTTGAACGAATCGATCGCCATCAAGTTGATGATTGTGCCGACATTGGCTTGTGTGGGTTCCTCTGCTAGGGGGTCTGGCTTCTTGCCAGCCTCGGTATCATTTCCATTCGCGTCCTTCTTCTTGCGACCAAAGGAGAAGAACTTCTTCTTCTTGTTCTTGGGCAAGGTTGGATCTTCTACAGCTTTCTGGGCAGCCTCCACAGAAGCGCCTGCCTTACGGCGAAGAGCTTTGGCATAGATTTCACCAATAATGATCGCACGGATTCTCACACCCATCTTGCGACCAATGAATAAGGCTTGTCCATCTGCCACACCCTGGACCGTGGCGCAACAGAAAAGCAGAATGGCGAACAACCAGGCCGCATTGGGCGTGGTCGACCGGGGATCTTCCACGTACTCAAGGATAGCCTTAAGGAGTAGACTAGGCATGAAAACAAATAGATTTGCAAAGATGGTCCAGGCACCCTGCTTTAGAATCGTCCCCATGAAAAACCGAAGCAGCTTCCATGCCAAAGAACCTTTCATGTGTCTCTTACGGAACTCTGTAAGCACGTTCGCGGCCTTTTGAGACGAAGTGAGGTTCCAAACATCCGCAAGCTCCAGGGGTTGACGATAGCCCTTCATGACCAAAGGGTCGAGCCAGGAAAATGTGGCAAGAGAGAACAAACTGGCCGTAGGATGTGTTGGAGGTTCCAATCCATCTTCTCGCTCAATCAGAACTGGCTTATTGCCTCGGCGAGTGGTGAGTGCAATGAGCAGAAGCACCGTACTCAGAGTGAACTGAACGCTGCTGAGGGTCAGGGCGTTCCTAGACAAGGGATGGATAATAGCAGATCGGAAGACCATGATGTTGAACAACCACTGGAAGCTGTATAGGGTTGCCGTATGGGTCCACAGTCTCGGGGCAGAGGAAAGATCCATGGTCGATAGGAGGAACCGGACCAGCACCAAGAAAAGGATATAGCCCCACGATACAAGCCCAGCCGCGGCGGGAAGGGTTCCATGTCGGCCCCAGGCGTGAGTCGACAAAATGACGATGTAGACCGCAACTTGTCCAATTAAAGCTGCAATTTCGAGTATTACAACGGTGATCTCTCCGCGCGGGCGATCGATCTCGACCTGAGATTGTTCGTGTTGTACAGCCTGGGACAGAATAAGATCGGATTCATTTTCCTGGGTCGCACTGGGGACCTCATCTTCAGAGTCATTGTTTGGGAGGACCTTGTAAGCGATACGTTTTCGGGTGACGACATATCGATGAGCGAGGCGGAATAGGATCAGCAGCAGAGAAGCGCCGCAGACTGTGAGGGGGAGTATAACCTGAAGAATGCTAGTAAAATCTTGTGATCAGCATAAAATTTCAACGGTCGGAATTATCCATTAGCGTAGACTTACTTGCGCTGGAAGCAACGAGACAGGTCGTCAATAGCCCAGACGGGGCCTTGACATTGCGGCAGCATGGTTGACCGCAAAGCTCGCAGAAAACTGAAGCTCTCGGATGAAGCTCTCGGACCTTGCGCGACTCGATCACACAGCTCTTCAGCTGGCGACAGGAGTAAATGGGTAATGCGATCGGGATTTGATTATTGTAAACCCTTTAGCAACAATATTTTACTGAATTGTCGGACAAGGCTGGCATCGCAAGCTCGAGATGAACTGTGACGCTGGGATAAGGGTCCCGGGACCGAGGGCCGTTGAGGCAAAAGAGCAGGGGGGGGAACTACTCAGATTCTGCAAAGCGAAAGATCACCAAAGATATTTTTAAGGTGTTGAGATATGGTTCTTTGGGGGAGAGGGGAAGGGAGAAAATGGCAAATTGTTCCAAACCCGGCGGTGGACGGACTCCCGGTAGAGGGTGACATTGCCACCAGGCAATTTTGCTGGTGGAGCGAGGTACCATATACTAATTATTAATATTTCCGCATACGAGCTTTGATCACAATGCTATTATCGACTTAAACTCCTTTGGGAGCCCGAGGGGTAATTGCTGATTCACCATTGGATTCAGGGATATGGCTTGTCTCAGTCTGCTTATCGTTCTCCACTAAAAATTGGTCTTATCGTTCTTTATACATCTAGAACCTGGACTACATAACCAGAGCTCACAATATGTATATGCATGGGATACGGTCAATCTCAATATTCTCGTATAGCGCCCGTGGAGTCACGGAAGAGGTACAATCCAACCTGCATATTAGTGGCGCATCCACTCCTCCTGGTCATCAACAAATGCCTCATGGTAGGGGTTCATCTCGAGCCAAGCATCCGGATTGAACGTGCGCCCAAATTCGAGATAAAAATGAGTCAGGGTTGAATTGAGGTCTTTGCTGCATGTCAGAAATTCTTTTTCTCTTGGGTACTTTATCTTGAGCATATCATCAAGTGACATGGGATGCGCAGGTTGTAGAGAGAAGCGAGAAGTACGCTCACGGAAAAGAATCAACGACTTTGAAATAGTGGTACCTTGTAGGATGGGAAAATCAGTTTTGTACATTTGGGCAAGCGCGCTTAATCACCTTTTGGTATGCTCAAATAATGAGCTTCGGCGGCGGGATCACCACTTTCAACGTCTTCCAAGTAATAATCATTCGACATCCGTGTGACCTCTTGCATGTAGTACGTATTTGGCATGAATAATGCACCGTTCGAAACTAAATAGGTTAGCAGCGAATAACATGAAATTACATTCGCATACAATCAGCAGTTATATTCGGGTGTACCAAGCCGTCCGCAGTGACTTCTATTCCATCCTCGTATTCCCAGTCATCGTGTTTAAATGTTCTGTCGTAAAGCCTCGAGCCACGGTGTATCTGAAATCGATAGAGGCTTGCCGGAAAGGCAGAGTGTCTCGACATATATGACAAAGGGCGGTGACTCGGGGGGTGTGGGATGCTAAGGGCAGGGGCATGCATATGACGAAGAATATTTCGGAGCATCGCTATACAAACAGTATTATTGTTTTGATCTTGAATCGAGAAGCACAAAGCCTTTAATGAGATACATGTCTATCTCGTAGGAGTTTGCCGAACAAGGAAGCTCGATGACGAATTAATCACATCACCTGGAGGTAGAAGTATATACACCGGGAGATAGATGTAAGGTACTTTGTGCATATGTAGTCGACTGATTATTCCAATACCCATTCGCTAGATTATAATACAATCCGTATTCCCTAGTTCAGTGTTTTTTTTTATGAAAACGAGCTCAGGATGATATTAGGCTACGGTAGCCTTTTATTGATTTGTAGTTCATTTGCCCAGTATACGGCTAAGAGACGGGGGGAGGTGGATAGACTAGTTCGTAGGCTCCTAAAATAAAGTTGTACAAGCTTTCAGACTTGGCACGGAAGATACCGGTGTTTTGACACATCTCTTCACAGTTTCCGTATTTTTATATACATAGTGAGGGTCATGATAAGTCTTGAATATCGGGCCAAAGTTCTGAACGCTAGAACCAAGCATCAATTGAGAGACAGTTCATACCTATTTTATTGTTCTTTCTATTAACCGTACACAAGAGTATTCGACCGCGTATCTAGCCTCTATCCTTAAGGATGGAGGTCTTTAATATCCGTCCAGAGGAGGTCACTCCGCTGCCTGGGGGGTATCGCTGCAACCATTCGTTCCTAGTGAATCGCTGGCCCTTCGCAGCCAGAAGAGCTTCGATTTCGCATTAAGCTCTTTATGTCATCAGTTAGTACTTTTATTTCTATTAGAGGACCATGTTGCTAGTACCTTTCACTGTCATCTCCTTCCGGCCTTGTAGTGAGTAATGATCCCGAAATTTGTGGATAAGAATGAGATCCCCGGGGAGAACGGTTCCTGCATAGCTCAAGTCAATGGAGGAAGGGGACATCCTAGAATTTAGGGTAATAAATCAGCCATAATAGCGTGTACATAGATAGTGTAGCCATCCCGGGGTTTGACAGTGTTATCAAGGTTCTGCTGTGTTCTAGAGTTGGGACGCATTGAAGCACCATTCGGAACTACGGTATATTAGTGAGCTGAATGTTTCGAGTCTATGGCTAATTTACATTCATAAGAATCTGGTTCAAGGGCCTTCGGATGTACCTTTCTTGGAGTTGTAAGCAGGTTGAACACACCGTGTAGTCGCCTAGGACCTGGCCAGGCCTGGAGCCGAATAGAGGTGTCGGAGTTCACGCGGAGCATGTCCTTGGGGATTTGAAGGAACAATTAAATGAATCTGCTATGTTTTGACATCTTGCGGAGTCCTTGCAGGGATCAAAGGTAAGGTGTATTCGAGTGGTTTAGGTAAAATACAAAGCAGAATGTTACATACTTTGCAACCTTGGAAGGTCATCTGGAAGAGAAGCTCAATGATGAGTCAGTCACGTTACTGCTACTTCGTATAAACCTGCGAGGTCATTGTCGTACATTGAATAGAGAGTTCAAGTACCAAGAAGTAAGGAAAAGAGAATAAGATTACATAGTTGGCCGCCCATACCTAGGTACGCCTCTATCATTAGGTAACGACGTATGAGAATATTCAATTTCTCGAGTCAATGTCCTTTATTATTCTTTTTGATGTCTTTTTAATTATTCCAGATAGTGTTGTGAAAAGGATAAGAAAGCAATATGTAGAATATATGAAGTATAGGTAATTACAGCATAGAGAATAGAGGCAATTGAAAATAAAATTTAGGCATTTTAGGACTTCGATATATCCTCGGGAGGTGGCGGACGCCCCATTCTTAGTCACAGTCGCCACCGAATTTTCAGGCACGCGTTGGTCCCAATAAGCATAGTAGCCCCGATTCTCGTGATCCTATCATTGCCTAATATTTTGGATTCAATACCGCTTTGGCTTCATTTTGCTCAGCTGCCTTCGCCGCCTACCTGTATAAGAATAGATTGCCCCAAATCTCTTGCGACATCTTTCTAGCTACAACGTCCGCAAATTTCGGTGATCGTCGCCATGGCGGAGCGCATCCTCATGAATGAATTCAAGGCCCTTCTCAAAGAGAAGTGGGTGCATGTCCAGGTACGTTCACCATTTCATTACTCCGTAGTGTCGTTTGACACTTCTACATCTGCAGATTACTGACATGTCTGTATAGTTGCACGATGACGACATTTTCAACTGGGATGTCGCCCTGATCGTGATCAACCCGGACTCCATGTACTACGGCGGCTACTTCAAAGCCTCTATGACATTCCCCTCCAACTACCCCTATTCCCCACCAAGTAAGACATCTCCCTCTGTCCCCCTTCTCATATTTCAATGTGACTGAGATTTTCATTACCATTAGAGTTCCGCTTCCTAAAGCCCCTCCACCACCCGAACATCTACACCAACGGCAACCTTTGCATCTCCATCCTTCACGCGCCCGGCGAAGATGAGATGTCCGGCGAGCTTGCCTCGGAGCGTTGGTCCCCTGCCCAGCGAGTGGAGTCGGTTCTGATCTCGATCCTCTCTCTTCTTGACGATGCCGAGCCTTCCTCCCCCGCGAACGTCGATGCTGCCGTCATGTTCCGCAAGGACCCAGAATTCTACCGCGAGCTTGCCAAGGCCGATGTTGAGCAGTCTAAGCTCGATATTCCCGATGGCTTCGAGATGCCCACACACGATACCCCCGTTCGCGAGCCCGTTGAGAAGGAAGACCATGACTTCTGGGCTGACAGCGATGCCGACAGCGATGTGTTCGGAGGCAGTGACTCCGACGACGAACTCGACATGGGCCTGTCCAGCGGCAGTGATCTAGAGGAGGACGAGGATGAACCGGACAACAAGGATTCCACGGAGACGAAGAAGGCGTAATGAACTTCTGCCTACTTTCGTCCGGGAGTTGCTGCATGATCAATGACCTCACGGCTGCTTTTCCGAGCATATTCAGCATTCTCGGCGTACCATTCTGATCTTTCATACGATAGGCGTTTAGCGGGAGCATTTTCGAGCATTATGGGTTTTATGGTTTATGATAACATGCAATACCCTGCTGCAATGTTCCACAGATATTTTAACGAAATGAAATCAAATTCTAACTTTCAAATCTCAAACTTTCAGCCGCATTGGATAGAAGAGGAAATGAGGGAGGAAGAGACGAGGGAGGTACTACTATCTACAGGTTCTGTCACCCAGCCTGATGTACCCATAGATGTCTTGATCTTAGAAGCCAAGTCTCTCCCATTTAAGACCGTCCTGGAAGGTTTATTTTTATTTTATTTTGATTAGAACTAGTAGTATTGAGCTGGCCCTACTGTCCGTATGAAACGGATCGGCAATAATGAGACACATCGAGTACATAGAAAATAACCGCTCTTTCAGCTAGCAGGAAAGCAAAAGACGAGCTAACTATTTTAACAGACAGCAGTTGCCCTAGTTAAATAGCCCAATTTGTTAATATTAACTAATAACTAGTTATCACCTGGGCAGGTAGCTAAATTTATGTAATTGTCTCTAAGCCGGCATGCGATCACATTGACTACCACTCGTAACTTGAGCGAGCCTTTGCCTCTTTGACAAAAAGAGAGGCGGCTAAAATATCCGAGCACGCAAGCTTTCCCCATATTAATATTCAGTCAACTAGGGCTTAGAGGAACAATGCTAAAAGACGCGGGGGCTCCCCCACACTATCCCCACCATTAAACTCAAAGTACATACAGAGTGGATAGCTCCTATATCGGACCTCCAACCTATCCCACTATTACAATGATGTCTACCTACTCATTAAACCCAACCACCAACTTCATCATCCTACATAAGATCAGTAACCTACCAATCCCAAGATGGCAACGCAAACCCTCGCCGCCTGGACAGTCTCTTTATCCTATCCCGACCTCCCAGAAGAAGTAATCCACGCCGCAGTACGAAGCTTCTACAACATAGCCGGATGCATAGTAGGCGGGAGCAGACACACAGCAACAACCACAGCGCGCAACGCCCTATCCCCATTCTCAGGACCACCAACCTCCCACCTCCTCGGCACAGACACCTCCACCGACGCCATGCACGCCGCACTCTTCAACGGTATTGCCTCACATGTCCACGACTACGACGACACACACCTAGACACAATCATCCATCCAACAGGACCAGTAGCATGCGCCCTCCTCGCAATAATCCCGACCCTCTCGCGTCCTGTTTCCGGGCCGGAGTTCATAACCGCGCTGGTCGCTGGTATTGAAGCCGAGTGTAAAATCGGCATGGCTGTCTGGCCGGCGCATTACGATGTCGGTTGGCATATTACTTCGACGACGGGGTCGATTGGCGCTGCTGTTGCTGTGGCGAAGTTGTTTGCGTTGGAGGCTGGGAAGGTGGCTCATGCGATTGGTCTTGCTGCTACGCAGGTTACGGGGCTGCGGGAGATGTTTGGGTCGCATACGAAGTCTTTTCATCCTGGACGGGCGTCGCAGAATGGATTGCTTGCTGCTTTACTTGCGCGGGAGGGGTTTACTAGTTCGGTTGAGGCGCTGGAGGCGAAGAGGGGGTGGGCTAGAGTTGTTTGTTCTGGGGGGAATAGGTTGGAGGAGGAGATTGCGGGGCTTGGAGGTTCTGGGCGGTGGGAGATCGTGAGGAATACTTTCAAGCCATTTCCTTGTGGGATTGTGGTTCATCCTGTTATTGATGGGTGTGTTTGGTTGCATGGGGAGTTGGAGAGGGTTGGGGTTGATGTTGCGGATGTTGAAGAGGTTGTTGTGGATGTGCATCCACTTGTTCTGGAGTTAACGGGGAAGACGGCGCCGAGGGATGGGCTGGAGGCCAAGTTTAGTGTTTATCATAGCGGTGCTGTTGGTTTGTTGTTAGGGAAAGCTACGCCGGCGCAGTATAAGGGTGATGTCGTACTTGATAGGCGAGTTGTGGCATTGAGGGATCGGTTCAGGGCGGTTCCCGATGAGGGTTTGCGGGCTGATGAGTGTCACCTCGTTGTGAAGGTGAGGGGAGCGGCTAGTATTGAGAAGCATGTCGACTATGCCGTGGGTAGCATGGAGCGCCCCATGACGAATGAACAGCTAACGGCAAAGTTCGTTGACCAGTGTATTGGGATCCTGGGAGAAGAGCGGACTGACAAGGCGAGTGAGTGGTGTTGGAATTTAGAGGAACAGGCCGACATGGGCCGAGTCAAAGACGTGCTGTAGAGTATATATTGACTAAATCTCGAACTTTCGACCGCATTAGCATTAGCCGTACCTCTATCATTCACTTAACCCATAAATTCTCCCGAGGTCATCGCTGAGCAAATTGCCTAATTATTTACGTGAAAGTTAAGTGCAATCTCACTACAACAACGATTGGAGGAACGATATAGGATTGCTAACAAAGGGGTCGGATAGACGAGGAAAAGAGAGAGGAAGAGACGAGGGAACTACTACTATCTAGTTTAGTCCTCCGTGTTCGGTCCATCCATTGTTACTTGTGTCTACGGCTTAGAACCTTTGGTGACTCGTACAACTTGATTATAACTTGACAACATTACGAATAGACCTATACTCCGGTATTGGTTATTTCAGCGCATTATCTCGCATCGCTCCTCAATTCCTCAAAAGAAGTTTGCCTGTATAAGACCCGAGGGCAGTGGTATGGTTGAGAGTACAGATCGTTGACGTTGGAAGTAGAACATCAGTCAAGTATAAGTCAGGAACCTTCTAGCATAGCGACGACCCGATATGTCGTGCGTAACACCAACTAAGTATCTCGAGACTCGCGAGCATCGACACTATACTAATTGAAAAAGTAGAAAGTGGAAGCTCTTCAGTCTGAGCTAAGAGGGCACTGCTTGGCCTTTATTATAATCAATGCATCAGCACAAAGTTGGACTACTATTAGCTCATTGGCGTCACGCAAAGGCTATATGGCTACGAATCACCAATTAAAATAGGAGACTACCAGCGGTTTTCCTTACTTATAACGAAATGAGGCGAATAAGAAGTTCTATCAAAAGTAGACCTTAAAGTTGCATCTCTTTATAATCGTGTATCTCATAAATCATATTTATGTACAAAGAACTCTATAACTAACTACCAATAAGGTACATATTTTGACCACGAGACAGTTTGATACGCACTCTCTGGCAAGACCCTTAGTCCAATCAAGTCTTCCGTTAAGATAAAACCCCGGCCCACACAATAAAAGACACAGAAAAAAGAAATTGGAACCAAAGCTCGAAGGGGGATTTCTAAGTTAGGATCCTGCTCAGGATCAATGTTCCTAAGCCTCTCAGCAAGACGGCTGAACCATCCGGTTCTGGGACCTTGTTTCCTCTTTAATGAAGCCTGGGCCCTTGCTTTTGTGAATCCTGGTTGAAATATTTGTTTATGTAGGTATAGCGAAAGAAGGCCTCCGACTATCCCATAGGCTAGGGTATTCACGCTAGCGATCCGCCAAAGTACTTTCTCTGTCGCGGAAGGGAAATCAGAATTCCACGCAACAAGAAAGATAGAGCTGAAGAGAAGTATCGTTGGAGCACAGATTATCTCCGCCTGGGTATCCACGTTTGGAATAAAATGACTTGGGATGCGATCGTATGGTCGTCGCCTAGGCCGAGTAAATAGCGGTATATGCATGTAATGCAGGATTTGGATATAGTATTTCCAAAATCGAGAACAAAACCACTCATCCCGCGAGAGGAACTCTAGTGGTGTTTCATACCACTTTGATTCGGAATGTTGATCAAGATTGCTCCGAATTATAGCCAAGGATTTCTTAGGCTTCAAAATGATTGGTCTGTTAATATCCATGGGCTTATGATACCAGCAGTATGATGTCACGACAAAGACCAGGATAAAGGAGAGAGTAGTAAGTTCGAGGGAAGTAACAAAAAGTCCCTGAGCAAAGCGAAAGATACAGTTGAAGGAGAACCAAAGGGCTTGGGCTATTGTAATCAATCTATCCAAGTCAGCATAATAGATAGAAATGAGATTGTAGTTCAGATAAGTCACCTAGCCAGTCCATCCGATTTACTCTTATCTTTGATTTCCTCCTCTTCTAAAAGTGGATAATCAATATACCCCTCCTTGACGAGGATGTAGAGCTGCTTGGCGTCCAAAGGGAACGATGGTAAAAGGTCTATTTTTGGCGGTTCGATCCAAAAGCCTCCCATATCGGCAAAGAACGCGTGCTTGATAGTCCAGTCCTTATATCCAGCCTCGTCGAAGTCCTGCGCTATTAGCTTTGACATCAATCAGACCTAAAAGCAGATTATCACTAACTTGGACTGAACGGCGTGCAGATGACCATTGGCCAAGAGCTAGCATCAATAAAAATTCAGATCCAAGGAGCGCAATACAAGCAAGATCAAATTTGTATCTCCATTTTTTAAATGCACTGTCGGTCTGGGCAGGCAGATTTGGAGATACGGATGTCCAGCAACAGAGAATGATTGTGAGAACGCAGGTTGATAAGATGCCCCATGTCCCTCTCCCGTCGGGCTCAGAGACCCAGGCACGGGTGGCTGTGAGAGTGTTGTTCATAGTTGAATAGAATTTAAATAAGATTTAAGATCAGGGCTCGGAGGAAACTTTATATAGCTATGGAGTCTACCAAGCATGTTTCAACAAGTGGCTGGCGGACCCAAAATTTCGTTTTGGGACTACGGTTTGATTATGCGCCCCTAAGACTAATGGATATGTAGCAACCTAAAAAAATAGATAGCAGATCGGCCTGAATACAGTAATTGTTGAATCTGCTCTATGATGACATCGCCCATGGAGCACTGCCTGCCTCGACTGCCCAGAACGCCCGTCGAGGCTTTGCAAGCTTAGAAACAACAAAATTTTAGCAACGAATCCAGTTCAGCTTATACCCGCCCACTCAATCCTCGGGTGGCTATGTGCATATGCCAAGGGATTAAGAAGCTTCGGAATCCGGCCCTAGTTACCCAACCAGGCTAGTTATATCTAATTTTAGTCAATAGGGCAAATGAATGCATCATCGTATAGTCTAACCGCGTACAAGTTTTTGACTTAGTTCCAGGGGAAAACTATATTTATTTGCGAATAGTTTTATCAATAAACTTGAAATATACGTGGGTATTCACCACTGATCGAATCAAATTTAATACAAAGAAACCGCAGATGGCAATGAATGGAAAATCGCATGCCTCCCCAATCTGTTAATGTAGATCGGTTGGAGCCGGCGTTATAGCCTAGTCAAATCATTCTTGAATTCAAAGACATCTGAAATAAACCAAAAGAAAATATAACGCCTAGAGACCATTGAAATGGTTGGGGTTGATGTTGCAAATGTGCATCCGCTTGTTCTAGAGTTAACGGGGAAGACGGCGCCGAGAGATGAGTTAGAGGCTAAATTGAGTGCTTATCATGGCGGTGTTGTTGGTTTGTTGTCAGGGAAGGCTACATCGGGGCAGTATGAGGATATGTCGTGCTTGATAGGCGAGTTGTGGCATTGAGGGCTCGGTTCAGGGCAGTTCCCGCTAAGAGTTTGCAAGGTGATGAGTGTCACTTGTTGTGACGGTGATGGGAGGGGCTAGTATTGAGAAGCATGTCGACTATGCCGTGGGTAGCTTGGAGTGCTCTATGACGAATGAACAGTTAACGGCAAAGTTCGTTGACCAGTATATTGGGATCCTGGGAGAAAAGCGGACTGACAAGGCGAGTGAGTGGTGTTGGAATTCAGAGGAACAGGCCGACATGGGCCGAGTCAAAGACGTGCTGTAGAGTATATATTGAATATGTGACTACATTTGCTTGCTAGGGCCTGGGCCTAATTGGACCTATCCTACAGTGTGCAATACCGGAGAAATCATTGGTCTGATAAATCAAAACACATTCTAAATCAGTTATGGTTATAGACGAATATGCTACGTGAAGCAACGAGATAGCGAAATAGCAAAGAACAATCTGTGTATAGGAGTGTAGTGGCGGGATAGACCCGCGGATTCGTGTTGGAGAATCCAAAAAAAACCGAGATAAAACCAAAGAAAATATGATGTGCGCCTGTGTTAATCCATTCATCCATATGCCCGAGGTGTTGGGTTTGTCACTGACATAACCCTAACAACCTTCTAATCTATGCAGAGACAGCATCCTTGATCTCGCTGTAGATAGCGCCAAGCTCCTTGTGGAAGGCCTTCTCGGCGTTATCAATGATGCTGCCAATGCGCTCCTCGACAGTGAGGTCCTCAGCCTTGGAACCAGCCTTGTGACCACCTCCGGCAAGGATCTCGGTGTAATTGGAGGAACCACCACCGTTCCAGGCCAGAAGCTAAGATAAAGTCAGCTTAATCCATGTTCATCTAGATAGGGGGGAACTTACGTTGGGGGTGTCGGAGGGCATGTCAGTAAGGGCACCTTCAGTGGCGATGCTGATAAGAGCGGCCTTGAGCTGCTTAGGAGTGACATCGGCGACGGCATAGGCCGAGTCCTTGGCGGGTGCCAGGGAGACGTAGTAGGCCAGCAAACCGGCGATGTGAGGAGAGGCCATGGAGGTGCCGGAAATGGTGTTGGTGGCATGCTTGCTACCAACCCAGGTAGAGAGGATGTTAAGACCAGGGGCGAAGATGTCAGTGCACTTGCCGTAGTTGGAGAAATAAGCACGCTCATCAGCCAGGGTAGAGGCGCCGACAGTGATGGCCTTCTCAGCGGCAGCAGGGGAGTAGTTGCAGGCGTCAGCGTTGTCATTACCGGCAGCAACAGCGAAGTGAATACCAGCGTCAACGGCGGCATTCACAGCAAGATCCAGGGTGCGGGAGCTACCGCCACCAAGAGACATGTTGGCAACGCTACCCTTGAACTTCTTGTCACCCTTCTTGGACTTCTTGATGTGAGCCTCGGCCGCCCATTCAACGCCCTTGACGACATCGGACATAGTACCCGAGCCATTGGAGCGAAGAACCTTGACAGCGTAGACGTTGGCCTTCTTGGCGACACCGAACTTCTTGCCGGCAATAGTACCAGAGCAGTGAGTTCCGTGGCCATTTCCATCCTCATCGGCATCGCCCTGGGGGATGGTCTGGCCCCAGTTCGCACGGCCCTCGAAGTCAACGTGCTCAACGTTGGTACCAGTATCAATAACGTAGGCATCGACACCCTCACCACCCTCCTCGGCATACAGATACTTGTTAAAGTTGCCGAAGGAGAGGCTTTCACGGTGAGAGATACGGGCAAGACCCCAAGGGGCGTTATTCTCAACAGTGCCGTCGGTCATGGTACGGACCTCAGAGTCCTTCTCGATGTATTCAACCTGTTATGGATCAGATTAGCCGCCTACCTCGGGAACTTCCGCAAGAAGGAAATGGGATTACTCACATCAGGATGACGGCGGATCTGCTCGATGACCTCCTCAGGGAAGTGACCAGCATATCCCAAAAGTGATCCAGCAATGTGGAAAGTGTGCTTCAGGCCCATGAAAGCCTCATAGTCGAAATCGAACAGGGAACGCTTCTTCAACTCCATCCGACCGGTGTGAGCGGTGTGCACCTCCTGCAACCAGCTCTGATGAGCGGACGCAGAGCCCTGGTCAACGTGTTTCTTGAACACAACGATGTAGGAATCTGGGATATCTCGGGAGGTCATAGAGGAGAGGATAGGAGCAGCGTCATTGTGAATGGAGCCTACTGCCACAGGCGTAGCGACTACCAACAACGGCAGCAGTGTTAGGCTGAGGAAGCCTTTCATACTGGGCAAAGTGGAAAAGTTAATACGGCAAAAGAACGGTAGATAGGTAAACAGTAATCGTAGGTTAAAAAATATGAGTGAAGGATAGTTTGGATGGAGAGGAGAAGAGGGAAGATGAGGAGAAGGGCAGCAGGTGAGGCTTATCTAGGGAGGAGACGGGGGAATCCATGGATCGATGATGCAAGCGGGATTACATACGGTTACGCTGGCGGATGACCTGTCGATGTCGATCTAGTGGAGAACTGACTGAGAACGGGGTACCCGATACCGTATGGTATGGTCACCCTTGTTTCAGGAACCTTGGAAGTTGGGGAAGATAAAGAGCATCCACATGTCATGGTATATGATTATCATCTTGGAGTATGATTTAAGTTGTTTGGATATCATCCGGACACAAATAAGAGGTGAAATAGAGCAATTATAGCAAGGTGGTGCAGATGGTCATCTCCTCCGGGTACCTGGGCAAGTCTCAACCTACTATAGGCCATAGGCAACCTCCCCCTCGCACGGCCCAGTTTCTCCAAGGCAACTCATCCTCCGAAGTCGCGTGCTTTATGCTCGGATGACTCAAAAGCTATCCCTTGTCTTGCACGGGAGTGCCATTATTGGATACAACTCACTCAAATCTGCGGAGAAGCCATCACATCATAGGATCGCTTTCAAAGCTTCTCCACATTGCTCGCAGATGCCCCTTATCGCGCTTATCATGTCCTATCAGTGGTAACTTTCGATACCATTCCAATACAATACAATAACAAGGCTGTGTGTCCAGCCCCCCAAGAGTCACCTGATATTCAACTTTCCCCTCTCTCCGATAGCGAATTACAGAGGTGGCTGAATATTGAACATGGGGTTCTGCGGATGACGGCTGCAAATTTTCCTAACCGCCAGGCTTCCTATCTTGGCATTAGCACTGTCACACACCAATGCAGACCACTGTACCCGCTATTGAACATTCACGGTCTCTGATGGTCATACGCCATCGGAGCGGACGTGGATAAGATTTGGCCATGGCTCCGCCGGCTTCCCTCCACCCTCCCTCCCCTTCCGGATCGACCGAACGATTGGCCGAAGAGCTAGCCCCAACTATTGACCAGCTCAAGAGCGTCGGTGCAGGCACCGCGATCACTCTGTCTCAGGCCCTGTCGACGACCGAATCTCTTCTCCGCCTGCGCCACACCTTCATAGATGATGCACATCCACGCACCGCCAAGGATGCCTTCCGATACCTCCAGGGGTTTCAAACGCTGCTGGCATTGGCGGACCAGGTAGCCGAGCTATACGATCCGGTACACCAATCCAAGGAGGAACGAAAAGGCCTATTGGGTATCTTCAAAGACGTCCTCGGTGTATTGGCAGAGGGCCTCAAGGACCATTTTGGCAACAAGCGATATTTTGCTAGGAAGATAGTAGGGGGAGGAATTGCTGCACTGGAACGAATTCTGACCGCGCTGGTCAAGAAGATAGACAAAACTGAGGGAGACGCGCAACATCTCTACGGCGCCATCTTGGCCGCAGCTCTATGCCAGGAGACAGTGTCGGGTATTTTTGTAACACTGAACACCAAGTTTCCCCCAAAAAAGGACTCTCCGTCTCCGAAAGACGTCCAGGATGCTGTGGATCATTACATTGGATCAGCCGAGACGGTGGAAGTGCCAGAACTACTTGGCCCATTCCTTCGTGTGTGGCTGATGCACTCCTCTTTTTCATCTGGATATGACATATTACGCCTGGCATTGCCTGCATGTCTCTGCCAATTGGCCTCGCAGTCTCGGAGGAACGTCGTAGCCTTGCATGCCACTGATATGCTCACCTCAATCCTACCCCTCTTATTCGATGGTGGAAGGTCAGACAGGGAGAAAGAAATTTACCAAGATCTTGCCCAATTTCTCAGCGTCCAGGGCATGAGTAGCTTGGACGATGCTGTTGCCTTATACCGCGGAGCCCATCAAAACCCGCAAGTTCTAAAAGTCCTATTGTCTGCTCTCAAATCCTCTAAGGAGCCCCCGTCAATACAGTTCGATATGTCCCGCCATGGATACTGTTCAGTCGAGTTCGCAACACTCGGTCGACCATTCCCCCCCATCAATTCCTCTGGCTACACTCTCGCAGCCTGGGCCCGTTTCGACGAATTTGATCCCAACACGCATACTACTATCTTTGGGGCATTTGATGCAAGCCAAACATGTTTTATCCTTGCCTATCTCGAAAAGGATACTCGTAACTTTATTCTTCAAACTTCGATTCGAGGTTCCCGTCCCAGTGTTCGGTTCAAGTCGGCAAAATTCGAGCCAAATCGCTGGTACCATATTTGTGTTGTTCAAAAGAGACCCAAGCCAATGTCTTCCTCCCGCGCATCACTTTTCGTAGACGGCGAGTTTGTTGAACAACTGAAGATCGAATACCCATCCGCTCCTATAAGCCATCATTCAAGCAAGCCATCGCGCGTGCAGGCATTCTTTGGTACTCCTCAAGACCTGGCAATGCGTCTCGGGAAAGGCGTGTCCACTTCCCGATGGTCTCTTGCCAATGGGATGCTTTTCGACGAGGCTTATAGCGACGACATGGTAGCTGTTTTCTACAACCTCGGACCTCGGTATTATGGAAATTTCCAGGATTGCTTAGGCTCCTTCCAGACATATAAGGCCTCTGCAACTCTCAACCTGCGGAATGAACATCTTCACCCAGGTAAAGAGGAAGCCTCGGACATTGTCACTGCCATCCGCAGACGGGCGAGTACATTAGTTCGTGAAAGCTCGATATTGATCAATGTCTCTTCTGTCGCCGTTCTCGACGACGACGATAGCAATAATGTCGACGAATCACAGTTGATAAAATCTCTATCACGGCAGGCCGCAAAGACTTTGCATCAGCTAACAAAGTCGGGCGGCAATGCCGTTGCTGTCAATGGCGCCACTCCAGCAATCAATGACGGATTAACACAGCCTCAGGGCGTCGGCATCCTGACAGGTGATCCTGTTGTTGCCACACCCAGGGCGATGGATGATGCTAGTTGGTGTATAGGTGGTTGCGCCGCGGTCCATCTAAGCTTGATCAAGGCGGCTAGCAACGCGAAAAGCACTCGCATGGCCGTAGAGGCTCTCTACGAAGCAGTCCAGGACAACTGGAGAAACAGCGAAGCCATGGAAAGAGAGAATGGCTACGGTATTCTTGCAGCCTTATTGCGGGAGAAGCTTGGATTCTGCATTGGTAATTCCCCGACCGCGTTTAAAATCCCTGTCGTTAGCTCGGATCCCCAGGAACTGGCCTCCTTGATGCTTGACCTGTTACATTTGACTCTCGGATTTGTTGGCTACGACTTCGAAACCCCCAACCACTCCATCATCACGAACCCGCTTGCCTATCGTGTTCTACTCGTGGACATGGACGTCTGGCGACTTGGAGAACCTCAGGTGGTTGAGTTGTATTACTCCCAATTCAGCACCTTTGCCGCGGATAGCAACTATCGCCGATTCAACGCCAGGCGTCTTGGTCGTATGCGTAAGTGTAGTTACTCGTGACACTTCCACTTTTATTATTCAAGCTGATCAAACCAGGTGTCAGCAAGAAGTTACTGGAAACTTTGAAGGGTGGCGAGCTGACCGAAGACTCTCTCCAACCTTGCTTATCAGCATTCCGCTCGTTGATGGAGAGCAGCCCCTCTCCCGACCTTCTTCGATCACTAGCTTTGTCCATCACATATGCACTCCATAAGCCAAAGAGTTCCACAAACCTCCAGAGGAAAAAGAGCCTTCGGTACTTGGCTACATCGCCTCGACCTGCATCTGCAAAATCAGAAAGCAAATATCTTCCTAGTGTGACTTTGGGCATTGAAATGTTACGGCTGTACTCTTCCGTGTTGTGTAACCCACATGACCCTACGCAATTGAAGAAATTTGCCAAGGCTGTCACGAACAAGGTATGTGGATGGTCATTTGCCTTGGGGGTGTCTCTTTTAACCATTTTTGCAGTGGCTTCTTTATCTCATGTGCGAAGATGAGCCCGAGATTGTGGTACTCGCAACAAAGATCTTAGCCCGTTTAGTCGTGGTCATTGGCAGTGGATATAGCAAGAAATTCGCGGAGAAGAGTGGTGGATATATTATTCTAGAACACCGCCTGAAGAACTGGTGGAATGTTCCCGCATTGTGGCCTATTTGCTTTTCTATCTTTTTCGGAGTTGATCATGCTTTGCTAAATGTCGACAGCCCCTTCGACCCGTCCGAGCTGCTCACAGCTTTCTTGGCCGAAGGCGATGTGAAGGTCGTCTTCCCAGATATGCTACCCGTTATTGTGAATATGCTGAAGAACGGGGTGCGCAATCTGACCACAACCGATGCGCAAGAAGACATTCAAGGCTCTATGGAAGAACGTGCCTCCAAATGCGACGCACCAAAGATGAACTCTCTCAAGCTTCCTGGTAGGCTCTCACTGTTAATGATTATGGTCTGGCCTTTCTCTGACTGACACCGTTTTCCACTGTTAGATGCTACTTCTGCAGACCAGAATATCCATGGGTTTGCCCTTATCAATTCGATTGTTCTATTTTTAGAAGAAGCACGCGCCAGATCACCAAGCTTCCAGGACTTCACTGCACAATCTACTTACGTACAGGAGCTTCTTTCTGTGCTCTATCCTGTTGTTGTCGGTGCTGATACCGTCAGCCCCAACACAGAATTGAATTTCCGGCATAGTGGACTCAGCTTCGATGACAGCAACCTAGTACTACGACCACGCTCGAGTACTAATAATGCATTGACAGCTTTGCAGACCACCATTGTTGACTCCTTGGGCGGTTCCGAGGAAAGCACAGGTTCATTGAGACGTGGCTCATCCTTTATTTTGGTCTCTCCTGATAAATCCAAGCACCTGCCCTCTTCTTCACGGATACGGCGGTTCATGAACCCAACCTTTATTGGAAATAAAGCTGCAACTGATCATCCCGTTGTCAAGGCAGTCTTCGGGCTTGTTTTGGCTGTCTTCGAGGATCAGCTTTTAGAGCGCAAAGACTTTTCAGGCCTTGGTCTCTATCTCAAGACCCCGCCCGGCTTCCTGGAACACCAGGCGTACTTCAATTCTTGGGTTTTTGGTAGTGTGCTTTCGGCGTTGCAAGATCTTCCTATGGTCCGACCAGGTCTGCTCCATGAAACCCGGACCCTTACGAACCTCGGGCGCTTTGCGACACATTTGACGGAGGCAGTATATGAAGGCTGGTTCATCAACGGGGCATCATCCACACTCGAATTCATTGGTACAATTCTAGAGTATCTCCAGCGCCCGGACATATCTCAATTGAAAAGCATTCGTTTGTGTAGCCAGGCTACCGCAACGATTCGCTCGACTTTGTATAAAGTGATCTTATTTCAGTTGTCAGAGGCAGATGATACCGAAACCGTGACATTGCTAAATCGATTGAACTATTGGCAGGTGGTTCTTCTCTCGGCGGCTGAAACCCAATCAAAACATTTACACCTGCTATGCTACCTGCTGTACACCAAGCTAGTCAGCACAAATGGTGATGTCCGCTCAGCTGCCACCCGCTTATGGAGAATCATACTGGTACAGGCGCCGGATGAGATAACAACACTTCTCAGCCATGGATCTTTCTCTCTCCAGCGTCGGTTGGCTGACGGCTTCGACGCCCTTTCGGGAATGGATGACGAAGCGTTCCTACAATGGATCGATGACCAGCGCGACGATCTAGATGCCTTGTTCTTCGGTGTATTTTCTCGTTCGTGGGACATCTTCGTCCACGAGGAGAATACAAGCACCGAGGAGTCCGTCAAGTCTCGAGTATCGAAACGTAAAGACAAACTCAGACAATGGGCTCAGATCGATAAATTTGACGAAGACATAACACGAAAACACGAGGCTACTTTGCCGCATTGGATCTCGAACATCGCAGCGTCCGAATTTTTGAAGTCTCAGCGATTCTTGCAAGATCTTCAGGATAGCTCTACTTTTATGTGGTCAGCTTTCTCTGACTTGCTGCTTGACCTGCGACGACCAGGTGGCCTTCTTGCAGAAGAAAAGGAGAGGAGATGGTGGCTAGACCAGACCGAAGGTCGCAGCCGTATGCGCCTACGTCTGGTTCCAGATGAGTCGGGTGATCGACAGGACTATCAGCCTAAGCGTAAAGCTTCCGAGCCCCCAGCAATCAAAATCGACACCCGAATACGTGCACTCTCGGAGGGTGAGACTCTGACGGCGCCTCAGCCCCTCACAAGGGAACTTGAGAATGCGGGAAGCGAGTCGCCGAATGGCGATGCCGACAACCGGGGCCTTATGGAAGATAACTTCGAGATGATCGACGACCCCAAAATTGAGCTCGAAGACTATGAAGATAGAAATCGGAAGGTGATGCGATCTCTTCAACGCGGCGATCAGGTTCAAAGCGTGTGTAACTTGTCTCGAATCATCGGTCTAGAGGCCGTAGAAGGTATTTCAATTCTCGGCAAGGACTGCATCTATATCCTCGACAATTTTTTCCAGAGAGCAGATGGCGAGATTGTGAACGTCTGGCAAGCCCCCAATGAGGAACGAGATCCGTATGTGCGCATGATTTCTGGTCGCGAATCAAATGACGCCCGCTCGCAGGAGCATGAGACAAGGAGTTGGAAATGGTCTGACTTGGTCAGCGTTTCCAAGCGTCGCTTCCTATTCCGCGATGTTGCTCTTGAGATATTCTTTACAGATGGCACCAGCTATTTGTTGACATTGCTCTCGGCACGAGCTCGGGATGATATGTGCAATCAACTGGCTATCAAGGCACCACAGGTCACCGGAAGTACCGGACACTCGCGACCAGAAGACATCTGGCGATTTGAAACCCTTCGCAGTCAAGACGATGCACCACAGTCCCTCGGGTCTAAATTTGCTAGTGTCTTCGGTCACCTTCCGGCAAACCCAGCAACACGGAAATGGGTCAAGGGCGAAATTTCCAACTTTCATTATCTGATGTTGATCAACACGTTTGCTGGGCGTACCTTTAACGACTTAACTCAATACCCCGTTTTCCCGTGGGTCCTGGCAGACTATACAAGCGAGGAACTCGATCTCAACAACCCAGCCACATTCCGCGATCTATCCAAGCCCATGGGTTGCCAAACACCCGAACGAGAAATGGGCTTCCGTGAGCGATACAATGCTTTTGCGGAGATGGGCGACGATAACTCTCCCCCTTTCCATTATGGAACACATTACTCTTCTGCCATGATTGTCAGCTCCTACCTCATTCGTCTGCAGCCATTTGTCAAGTCATATCTTTTACTCCAGGGCGGCTCCTTTGATCATGCCGATCGCCTCTTCTATTCAATCCGCAAGACATGGGAGTCGGCATCGCGAGGAAACATGACCGATGTTCGAGAACTTACCCCTGAGTTCTTCTATCTTCCGGAATTCCTCGTGAACTCCAATCATTATGATTTTGGTCTTCTCCAAAATATGACTACCGCCATTGACTCGGTTGAGTTGCCACCTTGGGCAAAGGGCGATCCGAAGATTTTCATTGCGAAGCACCGGGAGGCACTTGAGAGTCCATATGTGTCCGAGAACCTGCATCACTGGATTGATCTTGTTTTCGGCAGCAAGCAAAAGGGCGAGGCAGCAGTCGAAGCCGTTAATGTCTTCCACCACCTCTCATACAAAGGTGCTAAAGACTTGGATGCCATTGATGACCCAATGGAACGATTAGCCACCATCGGCATTATTCACAACTTCGGGCAAACTCCTCATCAAATATTCCAACGACCTCATGCGCAGAGAGAAGATCAACGGCACCGCATTCCCCGGCTGGATACTCTTGCAGAATCCCTGACACAAATGCCTTTGTCTCTACTTAACATTGAAGAACGAGTAGCCACCCTATCGATGAAACAAGACCGTTTATTGTGTACCGCGCCCCTCAGGCTCAATGTTCCACCGGCCTATGATCACTACATGGAATGGGGATTCTTCGATGGCAGTGTTCGCTTCTACGCCGCCGATACTCGCAAACTTCTGGGCCACTTTGAGCATCTTCATGTTGGTCAATTGTCTCATGCCACCTTTGCGGATTCCCGCACCCTAGTCACATGCGGTACGGACTGTACCATCTCATTATGGACGGTCACTGCAACATCCAAGTCTGTTGATTTACAGCCGATCGGATCGCTCTTTGGCCATCGAGCCCCAGTCACTGTCCTTGCCGTTTCTCGCTCCTTCAGCGCTTTATTGTCTGCCTCCAATGATGGACAGGTTATGTTATGGGACCTCAATCGGCGATCATTCGTGCGAGCCCTTCCCACCGACGGTGCAGTCGATGTATGTTTCCCGTTTTCCTGTCACCTACTGTTCATTACTGACGAATTAGTGTGCTCGAATCAACGATGTCTCTGGAGACATTATGGTTTGTCGCGGTAACCGCTTGACATTATATACGCTCAATGGTGTAGTATTGGTTGACCAACCAGTCTGCGAGTCGAGCGACGATCATGTCTTGTCCTGCGTCTTCTACGAGGGGGTGCAGAATGAATGGCTAGAACGTGAATTGGTGTTGACAGGCCATACTCGTGGTGTGGTTAACATCTGGAGCAAGAATATTCGTGGTGGGCACTTTGAGCTGGAGTTGATCCGACAGCTACATCATACAGACAGTAATCGCGACAATGGTGCCAATATCAACGCCGGTATCAGTTGTATTTTGGCTCTCCCCCACGTGGTCTATACGGGGGATGAGACTGGTCGAGTGGTGAGTTTTATTATGGCGGTTCATGTTCAATTGACGAAGCTAACATGACGATAGTATGAATGGAACTGCATCCAGCGTCGCTGATATTCCCGGTGTCCATAAAACACTCATTTCTCCTTAATCTCATGTTCATAGCCCAAAAGCATATTTTCCAAGCAATTTCTGACGCTCAACCCTTTCTCTTTCCGCTCTACGGTGCGCCTCTTGTCGTTCTAAGAGTAAAATTGAGCTAAGCCCTATGAATTTCTGTAAGATGTTTCAGTAGGTGAAGTATACGCTGCACCAGGTGGGACGTAAGCCCACCTCTACCTCGACCATGGACATCCTTGAGCCTCTGTTAACGACCAAACAAGTATGGCTAGCCACCCGGCGGTCGAGCCCACGAACTAAAGTACGATCCGGCACGAGAACATGGGGGCAAGCGCACTAACGGAAAGATGTTTGATGAAACAACAGAACAACATTGAATGTAGAAAACCTCTCTAACAAGATATGATGTACACCTCCGGGGGAACATGATATATACATACATGTTACTACTTTGTATAATTAGGCAATGGCGTTTGCAGCTTCCGTTTCAAACCTTCGGAAATGATCAAGATCTTCAACCAAGTTGTTCGGAACTCATATTTCTCCATCACTAGCCGTCGATGTGTATTTCTCCGGGCCCCCGGTGAGTATTGCAAAGACCGCTGCATTAGTGGGCCGTTGTCCGGTCTACCATCCTCCGGTTGGGGAAAGGCGGAGCACTCTGCGCCGGTTTTGGATTGTAGCACAACTGCTTAAGCAGTTCAAGGAGAGATGTGAAATCATACTGGGATTAGAATATGCATAGTAAGGTGAAAGATTGAAAAAGATGAGTAAAGAATCTTGAAGCCTGGAAGCAATGGCAAAAAAAAAGGAAGTCAGGAGAGCTCTGATTTCATCGGCGTCATTTGCCCCACCATCCCACTTGAGAAACGGGTCACTGGCCAGGTACTTCCATTTACTATGAGAATTCCATACTAAATATAAGTACCCGGCAATTGATTTAGTTCTGGTCTATGACACCACCCCCTCCTCCTAAATACCGCGCCGCCCGCCACTCTTCTTCTCTCTTCTTCATACTTTCTCTATTCACCTTTCAATTCATAAAAATGTCTTCCTCTCTCGAACAGCTCAAGGCCTCCGGCACCGTCGTCGTTTGCGACTCTGGTAAGTTATCAATCTTGTCGTTGCATTGAAAAACTGCTAACAAAGTTCTAGGTGACTTCGCCAGTATGTATTCCAGAGACGCATTGTTTCCACCATTGAATGGCTAGCTAACTTCAACTACAGCTATTGGCAAGTACAAGCCCCAGGATGCCACCACCAACCCCTCTTTGATTCTGGCTGCTTCCAAGAAGCCCGAGTATGCCGCTCTTATCGACACTGCCGTTGCCTACGGCAAGCAGCACGGAAAGACCCTTGATGAGCAGGTCGAGGCCACTCTCGACCGTCTCCTCGTTCAGTTCGGAAAGGAGATTCTTAACATCATTCCCGGCAAGGTCTCCACCGAGGTTGACGCCAAGCTGTCCTTCGATACCCAGGGTTCCGTCGACAAGGCTCTTGAGATCATCAAGGTACGTTGACTAGTTCACCCAGAATGACGTTTTGGACAATTTCAAGCTAACCCTTGCCACTTAGCTGTACGCCGACAACGGTATCTCCAAGGACCGTGTCCTGATCAAGATTGCCTCCACCTACGAGGGCATCAAGGCCGCTCACATCCTCCAGTCCCAGCACGGCATCAACTGCAACCTGACCCTCATGTTCTCTCTGGTTCAGGCCATTGCCGCCGCCGAAGCCGGTGCCTACCTCATCTCCCCCTTCGTCGGTCGCATCCTTGACTGGTACAAGGCTGCCCACAAGCGCGACTTCACCCCCCAGGAGGACCCCGGTGTCAAGTCCGTCCAGGACATCTACAACTACTACAAGAAGTTCAACTATGACACCATTGTCATGGGTGCCTCTTTCCGTAACATTGGCGAGATCACCGAGTTGGCCGGTTGTGATTACCTGACCATCTCCCCCAACCTCCTCGAGGACCTCTACAACTCCACCGAGCCCGTTCCCCAGAAGCTCAACCCCGCCGGTGCCTCCACCCTTGACCTCCAGAAGCGCGAGTACCTCCACAACGAGCCTGAGTTCCGCTTCGACTTCAACGAGCAGACTATGGCTGTTGAGAAGCTCCGTGAGGGTATCTCCAAGTTCGCTGCCGATGCCGTTACCCTCAAGGAACTCCTTGCCAAGAAGATCCAGGCTTAGGTTTTTTGATGACCTTTTTAATTGTTTAATTTTTTTTTTTGTAAATTGGCGATCTCTCCCCAAAATTGGAATCGGTAGCTATGAATTGATGAATTTGTCCAAAAGGTGCTGTTCTCCGGTGTCGGGTCGTATTGAAATAAGACATGTTTACATGTCACATCCATGGATATTTTGTAGGTCATGTGAAAAGGATGAGGGGTAAACTGCGGAATCTAGCCGGGTCGGCTTATTCAGGCCCCCGCACGTAATCCATGTTCTTCCAATTGCAGCTATACATACCTAGGTATGGTATCATTTACGGCATTGCTATTCTTTTATTACCCGAGCTTGTAATTTAGATTGGATGTGACACGATTGTTTCTAAAGAGATGTCCCGTTGCACAGAGTATTGGAAGTAGTGTGAGAACATTTGAACATTAATATATATATAATACACAGAAATAAAAATTGAAATGTTGAGTATAGTAACTAATAATTATGTCATTCCCCCTCGTTCCGACTCGCCGCCCACTTGGGAAGGTGGGGGATGTTTTGCTGTGTTAAGTACCGAGTACCGGTGTGCACAGCTCTTTTTGTACTAAAATACATGTACTCAGTACTTACTCAATACGAGTTCAGAGTCACGTCAACATCATCCGCTTTATTATCTTCATCCGCCCCCTTCCTCTCCTCTTCTTTCACAATACCTTTCTTCTTCAATCTTCAATCTAAAACATTTTAAGATAATCAAAATGGTTAAGGCTGGTAAGTAATCTCCATTGGCTCTCGCTGAACCATAAGATCTTCAGCTCCAAGTTCCCCATATGTGGCGAGGGGACCTTGTGTATGAGCAGATTTGAGCACCTTGTGATCCAGAGAGCCCAAATCCGGACCTATCGGCTTGCATCCTCACCCTAGCTCTCCACTGCTGTCTGGATGTCTGCCAATGCCCCTGGGACAAATCTGGAGATCATCGCTGTTCATTTGCTAGAAGTACGGCACGAGCCGTTGCTGGGCCTGAGATCAGATCGCTAGGGAGCTGGAGATCTAGTCGCCGGCATGCCGAGCAGCCTTCGATAAGCCTTCTAGAACAATTCATTGACCACTTTTCTTTCCGTGCAGTTGCTGTTCTCCGTGGTGACGCTAAGGTCGCCGGCACCGTGACCTTCGAGCAGGCCAACGAGAGTGCCCCCACCACCATCTCCTGGAACATTACCGGCCACGACGCCAACGCCGAGCGTGCTTTCCACGTTCACCAGTTCGGTGACAACACCAACGGCTGCACCTCCGCTGGCCCTCACTGTATGTTATTCATGATCCAAAGACGAAGGGGAAGGTCTGAATACTGATTGCTTCTAGTCAACCCCTTCGGCAAGACCCACGGTGCTCCCACCGACACCGAGCGTCACGTCGGTGACCTTGGCAACTTCAAGACCGATGCTGAGGGTAACGCCAACGGCTCCAAGGAGGACAACCTCATCAAGCTGATCGGTGCCGAGTCCGTTCTGGGCGTGAGTTTATAATTGTTATCTGGCACTGCCGAAACAGACTGCTAACCTATCTGCTTAGCGCACTCTTGTCGTCCACGCCGGTACTGATGACCTTGGCAAGGGTGGTAACGAGGAGTCCAAGAAGACCGGTAACGCCGGTCCCCGCCCTGCTTGCGGTAAGTTTACGAAGGGCGTGATGTAGTGGAGATGAATGCTAATGAGATGTTTAGGTGTCATTGGTATTGCCGCATAAATGTGCAGCGCTATCCCCCTTTGAAAGCTGGATTTTGATATCCCCGTAATTGGTGGATAAAAAGTGCAGGATATTCCGTTTAGGATACATGAATGAATGCCAATTTGACATGTGTATATTTGGATATATATGTCGTGATCGAATAGCTTCGATCATTCGATGCTTCGTAGACTTCCGTAGAAGCTAGGATCGGCTGACCGCTTTCCCCCACAAGTCCAAACACCGGCCACGTTTCCCCTCAGGACATTCCCCTTGCTCTCAACTTATCTTTCTCTTCCTTGTGTTTTTATTCTGGGTTTGTCTTCAATCTCATCACAATTGTGTGGTAGTGGAGACTTGTTTCATTCATTATGCCTTTCGAAGCCCGGGTCAAGTCCGTCCTGTCCGGTGACACGGTCGTGCTGTCGCATATCACCAATCCTTCACAAGAACGTATCCTAAGCTTGGCTTATGTCTCTGCTCCGAGATTAAGGAGAGAGGGCGATGAGGTAGGTGCATTGTTGAAATTGATTCCCTGATTGCACCATTGGAAGACCAGATTGTTGCTTGTTGTTGTGATCTCCAATTCGTGGCCTTTCGAGTCCTTATTAGCTACGTACAGCATTGGGTGAAATAGCCATGACTGAGGGAGAAGAGAGAGAAACAGACAAAATCTAATTAAAAGATTCAATTATAGCCATACGCCTTCCAATCCCGCGAATTCCTCCGTGAGCTCCTTGTGGGCAAAGTTGTCGAGTTCAACGTTGTCTACACCATCCCCACCGGTGCCAAGCGCGACTACGGCACCATCAAGCTGCCCGGTTTCGACGCCTCATTGCCCGATATCAGTGTGCAGGAGGGCTGGACACGAGTCCGCGAAGAAGCAGGCAAGCGCGGAGATGAATCCGAGGAGACCGCTGCACTCCTGCAGCGCCTGCGAGCATTGGAATCCCTCGCCCAGGAGGAAGGCAAGGGAACTTGGGCCGGTGGCGAGGATGCCCACATCGATACTAGCTATGAGTTGACTGGCGCTCGCGATTTGGTTAAGCGTAACTTGGGCCAGCAGCTGGAGGGTATTATCGAGAAGGTCCTGAATGGTGACCGTATTGTGCTGCGTTTGCTGCTCAAGCCCCAGGAGCACATTCAGACTGTCATTGCTGTTGCTGGTGTTAGGGCACCATCTGCTAAGCGCACGACCGCTGATGGCAAAGAGACCGCGGCTGAGCCGTTTGGTGATGAGGCACAGCAGTTTGTCGAGGAACGATTGTTGCAGCGCAAGGTCAAGGTTTCTCTGCTTGGTGTTACGCCCCAGGGACAGATTGTTGCCACTCTCCTTCACCCCAATGGAAACATCTCTCGTTTCCTGCTTGAGGCTGGTCTGGCCCGCTGCCAGGATCACCACTCGACGCTTTTGGGTCCGGACATGGCTCTTCTCCGCCAGGCGGAACTTACAGCAAAGGCAGACCGCAAGGGATTGTGGGTTAACCACACAGGACCCACGACTGCTGGTGCCGCGGCTGTGGACTACGTTGTTACCCGTGTTTTGAATGCGGATACTCTCTTCATCCGCAACAAGGCTGGTCAGGAAAAGAAGATCAGCCTCGCCAGTATCCGTCAGCCGAAGCCCTCTGACCCCAAGCAGGCTCCCTTTGCTGCTGAGGCGAAGGAGTTCCTGCGCAAGCGCGTGATCGCCAAGCATGTCATGGTTACCGTGAACGGCAAGAAGCCTGCAAACGAGGGCTACGAGGAGCGCGAGGTCGCTACTGTTATTCAGGGCAACACCAACGTTGGTCTGGCCCTTGTGGAGGCTGGCTACGCCTCTGTCATTCGCCACCGTATGGATGATGCTGACCGGTCTCCCGACTACGATGCGCTGCTCGCTGCCGAGGCTGACGCCCAGAAGGAAGGCCGCGGAATGTGGTCTTCAAAGCCTCCCAAGTCGAAGCAGGTGGTGGACTACTCAGAGAGCGTACAAAAGGCCAAGCTAGAGCTTGGTATCTTGCAGCGTCAAAAGCGTGTCCCGGCCGTCGTCGACTTTGTCAAGTCTGCTGCTCGCTTCACTGTTCTAGTTCCCCGCGACAACGCCAAATTGACCCTCGTTCTTTCCGGCATCCGTGCCCCACGTTCTTCCCGCGGGCCCAGCGACCCTGGCGAGCCGTTCGGCCAAGAGGCCCATGACCTTGCCAACCGCCGCTGCATGCAGCGTGACGTTGAAATTGACGTTGAGACCATTGACAAGGTTGGCGGATTCATCGGCAGCCTGTACATCAACAAGGAGAACTTCACAACCGTTCTGCTAGAGGAGGGTCTTGCCACCGTCCACGCATACTCTGCTGAGCAGTCTGGTCACGCCAACGAGTATTTCGCTGCTGAGCAGCGGGCCAAGGACGCCCGTAAGGGTCTGTGGCATGACTGGGACCCCGTCAAGGCGGCTGCCGAGGCCGAGGAAGCTGAAGCCGCCAATGGCACCGGAACTGGCACTGAGAGCGATGCCGTCCCCGCACAGCGTCGCAAGGACTACCGCGATGTTATGGTTACCTACATCGACCCCGCCTCCGCAAAGCTCAAGCTGCAGCAGATCGGCACCGGTACCAACGCTCTCACCGAGCTGATGAGCGCCTTCCGCAAGTTCCACATTAACAAGGCCAATGACACCCCGCTGCCCGGTCCTCCCAAGGCCGGCGACTGGGTTGCCGCTCAATTCACTGAAGATGGCGACTGGTACCGCGCCAAGGTGCGCCGCAATGACCGCGAGAAGGAGCAGGCTGAGGTGGTCTACGTCGACTTCGGTAACTCCGAGGTTCTGCCGTGGGCCTCACTCCGTCCTCTCACTCAACCCCAATTCTCCGGCCAGACCCTCCGCCCCCAGGCCATGGATGCAGTCCTCTCTCTTTTGCAGTTCCCCGCCTCCGAGGATTACCTTGAGGACGCCGTCCGCTTCATTGGCGACCAGACCTTCGACCGTCAGCTCGTGGCAAACGTTGACCACATTGACCAGGACGGCACCCTGCACGTCACACTCCTCGACCCCTCTGCCTCCAAGAACTTGGACAACAGCATTAACGCTGACATCATTCACGAGGGTATGGCCATGGTACCCCGCAAGTTGAAGGCGTGGGAGCGTGCTTCCGTTGATACCCTCTCTAACCTGCGCGCACTTGAGGATGAGGCTAAGGCCGACCGCCGCGGTATGTGGGAGTATGGTGATCTGACCGAGGACTAATTTCTTGTAACTATTTGACTTTTGAGCTGTATGAGGGCGAGCTGTACAGATATGGTTGGGTTGGCCCTATGATTAACATCTGGCTGTGCTGTGTACACTGAGATATGTACTTGGTTTAATTTAGGCTGGAATTTTATTGCATTTTTGTGTTTTCATTGCCCTTCAAAACACTAGCTCGTATAGCTTCATCTGCAAGCCCGTTGCTAGGGCTGGCTACCTCGTTGATGCCGATTAGCTCTGTTGATCGATGGATCTATGCAGAAATATATGTTAGCTCAACATTCAACATTCTCAAAAGGGAAATCTCACCCAAATGCGTGATAGAGAGAGAGATGTATCACAATTAGAGTCAACCAAAGCATCACCTGGGCACCGGCCTCGGAACAAACTGACATATTTATTTCACCGCCTCTTTCCCTCCGCCACCTCCGAGATATATTTCAGAAGGTCGATCTCTCTTTCAAAAAAAAGTAACAAACTTGAGAGAGCACTCACCATGTTTTGGGGCAACAAAACTCCGCAGGCATCCGAACAGGACCTGGCGCGTACCGATTCCTCAAAGAACGATCCCGCCGCATCCGCCTCACAAGCCTCTGGCACCGCATGGCTCGCCGGGCACTTGCACCACCTCACACCAGAGCAGGAGGAGAAGCTACAGGAGTTCAAGACACTGTGTGCTGAAAAGAAATACTACACCCCTGCCGTGGAACAAGCAGATGGTGTCGAAGCGAAGCCCGCCAGCCAGGATGATGCGACTTTATTGTCTGTTGCGCCTCCGCGGTGGACCCCACCACAGCTAGAAATAGCCAAAACAAACAAGATGATCGAGTACTGATTTTGATTCTTTGCGCAGGCGATTCCTCCGCGCTCGCAAGTTTGACGTCGAGGGCGCGTGGGCTCAATTCAAGGACACCGAAGACTGGCGCAAAGACAACGCCATCGAGGAGCTATATGAGAATATTAGCGTGGATTCATACGAGGCCGCTCGACGGATGGTGTGTTTCACAATACCTTGCGAACGAGAACACAGATCTCGTGCTGACATTTACTGTCTTTACAGTATCCCCAATGGACAGGCCGTCGCGATCGCCGCGGAATCCCTATCTACGTCTTCCAGATCCGCCACCTGGATAACAAGGCTGTCGCCGCTTACAACTCCACCATGACTACTGGTACACCCGAAACGCACAAATCATCAACAGTTCCTGCGCGCTTGTTGAACCTCTTCGCTTTGTATGAGAACCTTCTCCGGTTCGTGATGCCGCTCGCATCCGCTCTCCCACGTCCGAACCCAGAGACGCCTATCGTGACGTCGACCAATATCGTGGATGTCAGCGGTGTCGGGCTGAAGCAGTTCTGGAACTTGAAGAGTCATATGCAGGATGCTAGTGTTTTGGCCACGGCGCATTACCCCGAGACATTGGATCGAATCTTTGTATGTTGTCAACCCGTCTAATCCGTCCGCGGAACTTTTGCCGTTGAAAATAAAACCGTGGAACTAACTCAGCTTTTAGATTATCGGAGCACCCTCATTCTTCCCAACCGTCTGGGGCTGGATCAAGCGCTGGTTCGACCCAGGTACAACCTCGAAGATCTTCATTCTCTCCGCCGCAGAGGTCGAGCCAACCCTCACTTCCTTCATGGAGCCATCCAACATCCCCAAGCAATATGGCGGCGAGCTGGACTGGTCGTGGGGCGATATGCCGAATCTAGACGAGCCGAGTCACGAACTCCTCCGCGGCATCGAGCAACCGATCACCGACGGCCAACAGCGGAAGGATATCCTCAAGGGCCCTGTGTTGTTCGAGGGCGACCACCTTGAGGTTTTGGGTACTGTTGATGGAAAGGAACGGAGGGAAATCGTTCCCATCCCGAAGACACAGGCTTCGGTCGAGTCACGGGCTAACCCCGCTGGCTCTGCAGGGAAGGTCGCGCCTAGTGGCACAGAGACTAAAGTAGAGAACAGTGAGAAGACTATTGATGATGTGGCTGTCAAGGTCAATCAGTTGTCTGTGGAGGAGACGCAGACTACTGTTGCCGCATAGAGCATATAGAATGGCAGCAGGAATAATCGTGGGGTTTGTGTTTGGACATACCATTAGTGATGTGACATACAAGATAGCGCAGATCTAAATACCGAGGCATATTTTTCTCCCTGTGTTTTGTTGAATATCTGGCTGCCTTTATATTACGAAGTAGGGAGTTGCATGTGCTTGCACTCGAATTGCATGATGTCGGTAGTGGCCCCATCTTTTCAACATTTATATACTGTCTCTTTGCTTTGCCCTGGCTTGTTCTTCTTAACTCATCTTGAAACTGTTCATGGGCCTTAATTCGTGCTGAACGTTTAACCCCCGATGTCAAGTTGAGAATCATGAGTGTATTGCATCTCTCCAACACATGTCAATATAAGAAACCCAAGCATTATAATCCATGATATCATAATATCCTGTTCGGTATAGCTACTTACTTCACTGCTATACCCCGAGAGCTAAGGAAAGAAAGGAAGAAACCAGGGGTGAAAGGCTAGTATAGAAAAGAAGCAAAAAAAAGATAATCCATCCCAATTACTCCTGGCGTGAATCGAAATACTGACCAGTTTCACCATTGCTAGCTAGCCTTCCCAATGCGGTATCACCCGTGGTCATTGTTCCACCCAGCAATCAGATGACCTCGTGTCTCTCACCCACTCGGCCACCCAGGTAGGATTTTGCCTGACTACGTTGGACTTGGGTTAAATAGACTATCTGGGTATCATTGAATCAGGCTTGTTTACTACCTACATATAGCATTCACTATTCACCTCACCGGGCTTGGTCCTCTCATTCGTATGTTTATATCAGAAAATGACAAGCGGATTTATATATGACCAACAGGAATACTTGGCTGCTCATGTGGCCTCTGGCTTTGATATTCTAATATATTTGGCTGGGGATGAATATTAGTGATGTTATATTCAAGATAATACTGGACTATCATTTTTGGTTGTCTTGTCAGATCCCTTTCCCCATTTTCAGTGTTATAGCCAGGCTGATGGAAACATTAGCCATGAAATATAGAATACGGTGAAAATCTTAGTTCTTATAGAATGTCTTTCGTATAAAATGGAACAGAAATCTAGGAAACATCCAGAAAGCTCACTGGCTGTAGTAAGTTGACCAAATTAGGAATGAGGGCTTGGTTGACCACATGACTCGGAGCAACGTCACATCTATACGGCCAAATACGAACATATATGTACCTAGTGGAGGATGTTGATTAACCAAATAAACAAATATTTTACTTATGAATGCCCTTGTATCATGATATCATCCCCTGAATCAGCCCGAAATACAAACATAAGGCAACCATGTTGAGCCCAAGCACTAGCTAACGCGCTAAAATGGCTATGTTGTTGGGAAAGAAACCAAAATGAGATGTGATCGACATTATGCTCTAATCCAGCCAAACGTCCGAGGTTCATTTTTGCGGGGAGCGTGCAAGAAGTGGGCTTTCTTCACATGCGCCGAGTGTCGCCAGTGACCGAATGACTGGGGAGTGATCGACAATAAGCCCAAGCACTTAAATCCCACTAACCCACCACCATACCTGGGGGTGAGTTGAAGTGTACATTCCGACACCATTATACCGTCTATGAATCATCCATAATGAGTCCCAATCCAAAGGACTCCATGAAGTCCACCTGGCGGCAGCAAGCCCGCTCAGAGTGGACTCTCTTCCACTGGTTCTATGAACTCCTAGGAATCCACCCAGAACACCTCGACAAGAACATCCCCATCCATCTAAAAGAAGATGCCGTGCCCTACGTCCCAGACTGGTCCATGCACCGCTGGGTCCTCACGCACGCCGCCATCCCCCTCCTAATCCACCACGCCTACGTCTTCTTCACCGGCCACAACCTCAGCGCCTGGGGAGCCTTCTTCCTATACGGAATGGCTTTCAAAACCATCGCCATCCACGAACTCCACGTCCTCCGACGACTGGGTCACCAGCACGGCTTTCTAGACGGTGACAAGCACGCCCGCGACGGCGTTCCAGATGTCGGCGTCGCAAAGGTCGTCCGCTCACTCATGTCGACATCAACCTTCCGCCCAATGTTCACCGTCTTCATCGCATACCACGCAACACACCCACCCTCGACAATGAGTTTCGTCTGGCTGCCCCTGGAAGCCGGCTTATACGGTATCATCCTCGACTTCTGGTTCTACTGGTACCACCGACTGATGCATGATGTCGGCGCCTTGTGGAAATACCACCGTACCCACCACCTCACTAAGCACCCCAACCCGCTGTTAACACTGTATGCGGACTCTGAGCAGGAGTTTTTCGATATCCTCGGTATCCCGCTTATGACTTATTTCAGTATGCGGTTTATGGGGATGCCGATGGGCTTCTATGAGTGGTGGGTTTGTCATCAGTATGTTGTTTTCGCCGAGTTGGCGGGTCATAGTGGGTTGCGGGTTCATGCTACGCCGCCGTCGACGTTGAGCTGGGCTTTGCGGTGGTTTGATGCGGAGCTTGTTATTGAGGATCATGATTTGCATCATCGGAAGGGTTGGAAGAAGAGTCATAATTATGGGAAGCAGACGAGGCTTTGGGATCGGATTTTTGGGACATGTACTGATCGCATTGAGTCTGTTGAACACAATGTTGATTATGTTAATTCGTCACCTATGCCGTTGTATTGAGTGAGGTTGGCTTATTGATTTGGCGTGGGAAATTAGTACATACAAAGTCTGTACAGTTGTAGAGGATTGTTGGTATTGGTTGATATTGTGTTCTTTTGCTATGCTGCTTGATATGAGGTTAGATCCTTGGGATATCATGTCTCTGAATGAATGGATGAATGAAATGTTCCCTGTGACCAACGGCTTTCGGTATATTAACTAGACCGCAGCCTTTTGAGTAGGTCAGGTTGGCTTGAGTACATGATGGCGACTAATCTTCAGAGTGGCATGCGAGTATTTGTGGTGCTACGTGTGGAGAAGTTGATAACCAACGTATGTATTACAGTCTAAAGAACAATATGACATCTGGTATATGAGCCTAGAAGGCCTAAGCCTTCCACAGGGCATTAACTTGCTTCCTCCGAGTCTAGACAAAATAATGTTAGCAAATGTACCCAAAGAGAATAGACAGAAAACTTACCATCGGAGCCAACACGGCGACACCCACTCCGAGTGCAACTACAGTGAGAACGAGCTGCAGCTTGGAGAAGCTCTTGCCAAGAATATCAAATGCCTGACTGGGTGTGGCTCGGGTACCGTAAATATCGCTTCCATAAGCGAAGATAAGACTAGTACTTTCCAACAGGGTAGGACGAGAGAGCACAGCTTTGATGCCAGCGACATCACGCGTGTGCGAGAGGTACCACTTGCCATCGAAGTCGAGGTATGGCGCGTAGCGGAATAGACCCTCTTCGGCTTCGGCCGCGGTGGGGTCACGGTCGACAGGGCGGCGGGGGTCGAGGACGGGGCGAGGAATGCCAACGATGGAGTTAGAGGAGGGGAGAGTGCAGAGAAGCTGGCGGGTGGTGATGCCCTGACGCGTTTGAGTGACAGCCATGTGGGAGATGGATTCGGGGATCATGAAGGCCTGGGAGATGACATGGGGCAACGGGAGGGCGGCAGTGCTAGAGTAGTTGGTGGCGGAATCAAGAACACCACGGTCGTTGGGGAAGGGGGATTCATAGAGCTCCGAGATCACCAGCTGGTAGCCCTTGGCGGAGGACTCGCTGCCGGTAACGTCACCCCAGAATGAGTAGGCAAACCAATTCTCGGACATCACGGATGCGATGGGCTGCGTGGAGTCCACGCCTGCTTGGGTTGTTGCGTGAAGGACCTTGCCTGAGACTCCGTCCAGCAGGTAGAAACTGGCGATGTGGGTCTGCTCGTTGACTGCAGTCACCAGGGCGAGGTTGGAGTTGAGGTATTTGTAAAGGACCGAGCGGTTTCCAAGGACCCTGCCAATAGATGCAACAGGATCATGCGCAGGGCGAGCGGTCGCCTCGACGACCTTCTCTCCGGAGGGAGGAATAAACTCCCACACAGGAGTCTTGTTATCCTTTGCAACCCAGCCGAGGACTCGGCCATCAACGCTGGTGGTTACCAGGAACCCGTTGTCGTCAGCAAATGCAGTGACTGGAGTACCATCTTCACGGACACCGACGGTAGCCACTGAACTTCCATCCTGCGCCTCGAAGATAGCAAGCGAGTGAAGTTTGCTGTTCGATGATTCGATGCGCGAAACGATTTCTCCGGTCGACACATCTAAAGTCACAGAGCTTCCGTCATCGGAGTAGATGGTTGCGACTCCGGGCGAAGCCAAAATAGCCTTAACATTCCACTGCGATGTCTCCACGGCCTGGATGCCCCATGAAACGGCGCCGTGGTTGCCAGTGTTCAAGGCGTACACACGGCCGTTCTTGGTGGCGACAATGACTGATTTGGCAACTCCAAAGCTGTCCAGGTTGGACACTTCGTCGGTCAAGATGCTGCTCAGAATGCGCTTAGGAAGATCCTTCAGCCAGTCGGGCAGATGTTCCAAGTCCCGAATATGACGCTTCACCCGGTGTAGGTACGCGCCGTACAAAGTCTCGTGGCCCTCGACCTCCAGTTCATGGGCTAGATCCTCCTGGGCAGCAGTTTCCGCCCAAGTGGCTGCGACAGCATCAATGAGACCTTCGTGTCGGGTCCACTCGATCTGGCCATTTCGGATAAGTTGCCAATCTCCGTGCTTCCGGAAAAGCGCTGATCTAACGGCCACAGATTTTCCTTTGGTAACGACCTCAGATACTGAGTGAAGGGCACCGTCAGAAGAAGGCTTCTGCAGATCCCATCGTCCCAGGATTCCATGAGAGGTGGATGATACAACAACGGCTTCCATGTCTGTGATTCGAGTGAAATAGACATTAGCGTCAATGACACTGGCCGCGACCACTGACTGGCCGGGCAGATAGGGCATCCGGTAAGCCTTGGTGACCTTAGCAGACATCAAGTCTACATGATAGATCTCAGACCAGGCTCCAGCCTCGGTTGCAAAGTGGACCAAGAAATGGGGCAGAGCATTAAGTTTGTGGGGAGCGTGGACTGTGATCTGTTGAATTTCGGAGCCGGAGGTATTGTCAATGGCGATAGAGGTGACCTCCTTGGTACCAATAACATTGACCTTCAAATATTTTTGTGATTTGTCGGTCCAGACAATGATAGGCGAGGCGGAATTAGCGCCCACATAGAGGACGGACTCCGGGGTAGCCACATCAGCCTCAGAGTTCAAAATCTGTTGACGGATCTGTCGCCCAGTCAATGGGTCCAAAACAGTGACCTTGATCTTGTAGCCCTTCAACATAGCCGACTGGAGTGAAATATAGAAGACTTCCGTGGAAGAAGACGACACTTGGAACGGAACGTCACCGCTAGAAGAACAATTCATCAGCTTGGGACTTGCAAAAAATAGCTAAAGAAGAATCCAACCTTGCATCCTTGTATTCCCACACAGTCTTTCCAGTGTTGCCATCCAACCGTCTCACGATTCCGGTGCCTTCGCTAGCAACCACAGCAATTGTATCTCTCACACCAGAGGTCGCGGTAGCATCCTCGAGCTCCAACAGCTCGAGATCAGCAACCACTCCCTCAGAAACTCGATTTTCCCATCCCACCTTGCCATCCTGGGCACTCCAAGATGAGATATAGTTACCCACTGCAGCTACAACAGCGTCATTTCCATCCAATCCGCGCAAGAGACCCGCCCCATGCGCAGGAGAGTTGACCGACTGCGAGATGTTCTGGCGCCATACCAACGCACCGTCGCGGGGGTTCACGGCACCCACGAGCAGTTTGTCGGATATGGTATAGAGAAGGGAGGCATTTGAAGATGGGGATGGCTTGAGGAAGAAAGTCGAGTCGGGAGATGGGGTGCCGAGGAGAGCGTGGTGGAAGTCGATGTGGTTGACCTCGTCAGAGTAGATGGCCGCCGCGGGCGATAGGCACGCGGCGAAAAAGAGCGCCGCCTGAAGCCGCATTTTGAGTAGCTCTTATTGGAGCATTGAAGAGGGGGGAGGGGAGGTGTAGAATGGATGTTGTCAATACAATCTTGGCGGAGTCCGGGCGGTGATGGCCGCCCCAGATCCCAGATCCTCCCCATTCCGTCTACATCCATGGACATCCAGGGCAGAAAGGTATACCTGGTACATAGCTATTAATACAAGTCATCTGTACATTTAGCACCTTTTTTGTTTTCTGCTGTCTAGCTATCAAACTGAGCGAGGGAAAAAAATATGTGAAAAAAAAGTCTCCTAAAAAGAATATCTAAGACTACTCCTGAAAAGTCCGACAAAAAAGACTACCAAAAAGACATTACAAAGCCGCATAAATATGAGTGTTAATACTTATGGTGAGCCAGGTATAAGTGTAAACGTGATGGAAAAGGATGAATATCCAGATCTCAGCCTATTAGACTCGAGTTCCCTCATATACCCAACACTACATCAGCAAATTTCTATCAAGGCCAGAGCCCTTAATTAGTAGAATCTGAAGCCAGCTAGGAATGGGGGTTGCCTATTCTTATTCCCAGACCTATGAGGTTGCAATACTGTAGGCATTACTATTGGAATAATATCCACAAGAAGCTGAGCAGGGTGGCGATTGGCACAACTTGCATCAAAACCCGCCGAAAGGCCTAGTATGTCATTGTACTTTGATAGTCGCACGAGCCAGCAGGATCCATCAAATCCATCAACAGATTTTCCAAACCAATCGTTCGTCGTATTGAAAATCGGACGTATTGCGCGAATACCTCCATCTCCAAACATCACCTCAAGTCCCCTAAGTGGTCTTGATTGAAGATCAATCATTATTTGATTTTACGGAAGACGATAGCCAAGAACGATATTTGGCATATCGCAAGGATAAATAAGCTCCAAGCCCTCACCCAAGGTGGAAGTTTCTGAGGGTGTGGTTGCTGATCTCGAGCTGTTGGATCTCGAGGATGCTACCGCGACCTAGCCAGGACTTATAAGAGCAAATGCACAGAATAAATAGTGACGCATTCAGAAAGCAAGAGTCGATGAGATGGTTAGTCCGCATGATACACAAGAACGACAGAAGATATCAACTAGGATTGAACTCATCTTGGGTGTGTTGTTTTCTGTGAGGTAACTCTACGTACTAGAATCAGCTCCTCATAGCATTCACGTGAGGTCCAATGAGCCTTGGAACCCTCCATGAGCTTGGTTGTGATTGGATGTCGGTGATCCATGGATTACCCAGGGGTCCATTCCAAGGTTCGAGGCATCTATGTACATCGAAATGTGTGTAGGTATGGACTACTCTCAAAAACAGCGAAACGTTACCAAGTGGCCACCATCCAAGCGTTCACTTTAATACTCTACATGTCCTTCAGGTTAAATGGTCAGCATGTCAAGGCGAGCTGAGAAGCCCCGATATGAGGATAAAACTACACTGTTGTCATATTCTCAAACATAATTCTCTTTATATTGAATGTTCAAATAGCTTCACACCGCATATGCTTCATTGACTTTCAATTTTGCCATGGTGTACGAAGGTGCTCAAGTGAGAGCAAGGTGAGTCATCAGATGGGTGATAAGTGAGAGAGGAAGGTACGGCTCGAGCAGTCGAGTGAGAGCAAAATCAAATGATTGTATGCGTATTCAAGGACAGGCGGGCAGATTGGATGAAGGGGAGCGGAGGAAGAAGTGATCAATTGGGTAATGGGTGAGGGTTGCAAGAGGAAAGAATGTTGTAAGATGAAAGTGTTTGTGGTTGGGTATTTATATGTTGTGAGATGTTATTGTATGCGATACAGTGTAATGATGTTCGTCTCGCTTTGAGTTAATTGTTGTACCCCTGCCCCTGGTCATAAGCGGAGAGGTTCAGTAGCAGGGATCCATTGGTCGTCAGCAGAGCTGCGGCCGATGAATCTAACGACGTATTCCGTTCCCTGAGCTCTGGTCCCATCCGCCCTTGGGCGACCGACGTTGCGGATGCGCTTGCTCTGGATTGAGTGGACAGCTTGGAGCCCTATCTCTGGCAGCTGGGGAGGTTCCAATGTTCTCTCCCATACTCACGATTCCTGATTGGAGAATTAGGAATCTGTCGCTCATCGATGCCGCTGATCTCTATTAAGTTAGAAAATCCCGAAGGATGAAAGGCTTTTAATGCGTCCATATGTGCGTCCCACTCACTGTTCTTGCCTTTTCATGTTCTCGAATACACAGATAGCTCAAGTTATCTGGTAGATATTCCCCAAGCGTGACCTTTTCCTTCTTTTCGCCTATACCTTAATGTACATTGCTTTAATGAATGTTTTGATGGTGAAAGCCATGTAGCCCCTCTAATTGCTTCGTCCGCCATCGGAGTATTTGAATTCCCGAAGAACCTTGCATGCCGATATCATAGCCGCGAGATTTGTGGGATCGACTCCTGAGTTTGGAAATGAGAATCTGCTCACATTCGACCGGGTAACAATTGCAGATTGTTTACTGATGGTTGGCCACGTCTGCAACATTTCGAACAAACCCTCGGCGCCGATAGATTCGAGAGACGGGAACGCATCAAACAATCGAAAGTAGCGTATAAAGTTCGTCCTGGCAAAACAGCCGTGGAACTTATCAACTTTGCCGTGTGGCGCCTGGTTGGACCAAACCTATCGGAATTTCAAGTCACTAGGAAAGTCTCCACTCTCTTTGCTTGGTGTATCTCTGGTAGATCGAGAAAATTACCGTGATTACAGGTTGCGGCACCGGGTGAACGAGCCCTGCGGAAATTGTTCGTGGCCCTACCAGATTTTGCAAATACTGTGAGAACCAGTACTGCTTTCGATAACTCGGAGCAGGCCATTCCCGAAGTGGTGAGACCAGGAGCCAGAACACACACAGCGCCGCAAAGGTCAGGCCACAGACGGGCCGATAGCCATCCGAGCCCCACCAAACCAGACAATGCGCATTTGCCCGCCTGTGTTTGGCTGCCTGGAACCTTCCTGCATGTGGTATATTCAATTTAGCAGGATTCGGATTTAATAGTAGGGAATATACTATACACTACATAGCACATAGTATTCTCGCCCAGGTCCTTTCATTTTTTACAATAGTCTTCTCCTTCTCTCAGCCTCTGCTTCTTCTCTCTTATTCAAGACCTGCTAGGAACCACAATGTCTGTCTCTCCTCCGCTTTTTTGCACCCCCCCCCCCCCCCCTTGGGTAGTTGAATTATACTCTTTTGTGGAATTTGTCGCATATTGACCCTTTTTCTCCTAGGAATTTTACCGTGCTGCCCCCCGGCACCTATTGGGGCCAATATCAGGATCTCACCAAATTCAATACCCACCTGAGCGTGGCAGAGAGATTGTGGGTCGCATGGTATGCATGGGTGCAGAATGATGTCCTGGCCACCGGCATCATGTCCTTCGTCATCCACGAGTTGGTCTACTTCGGCCGCTCTCTTCCGTGGATCTTCATCGATAGCTTGGGTTTCTTCAAGAGATACAAGATTCAAGGTGTAAGTGGCAAGCCTAACAGCTGGCACTAGCCGAAATCAACCCAATCCCAGCCGCCATCGAAACTAACATTCTGCTTAAGAGCAAAGTACCTTCATTACGCGAGCAATGGGATTGTGCCAAGTTTGTGCTTCTAAGCCACTTCACCGTCGAACTTCCTCAAATCTGGTATGTTCCTGCCCTCGATGGAGTGGTATTCTACCTGACGTTTGCCTCTCGGGCCCGATTGAGTAGTAACGGCTCTTCTAGGCTTTTCCACCCGATGGCCCAGTTCTGCGGTCTATCAACATCGATTCCTTTTCCATCTCCCTGGACTATGTCATATCAGATTGCAATATTTTTCGTGATGGAGGACACTTGGCACTATTTTATCCACCGAGCTCTTCATTGGGGTCCACTCTACAAAGCTATTCACAAAATTCACCATCAGTATTCCGCACCATTTGGTTTGGCCGCCGAATATGCTTCTCCTATTGAAGTGATGATTCTCGGCTTCGGGACTGTCAGCTGCCCGATCCTCTGGTGTGCTTTCACCGGTAACCTGCATATTCTCACTATGTATATCTGGATTGTGTTGCGCTTGTTCCAGGCTATCGATGCCCACAGTGGCTACGAATTTCCTTGTAGTCTTCACCATTTCTTGCCTTTCTGGGCTGGTGCTGATCATCACGACCTCCACCATGAGAAATTCATTGGGAACTACTCAAGCAGCTTCCGCTGGTGGGACTACCTCCTTGACACCGAATACACTCCGGATGCCCTGAAGCACCGAAGAGAGAAAAAGGTGAAGGCAAAGAAGACACAATGATCTGAATGTTAGCAGTGACGGTCTGCCTATTTTCTCTTCAATTTGGGTGTTGGCTCTGTCTGGAGCTATTTACCTGATAGATGATGGCCTTTCTTATGGTACTGTTCAAGGGTTGATTTACCATGACTGGACTTAGCTATTCTTGAAACTAATTGGTCTTCTAAACATCGCTAAACTTATGCTGTAGCCGAGAGATTCATGGCAAAAAATGAAGCAGCCTGTCTCGATTAATATACGATTTGTGGCTCTGTGATGAGGACTGACTCTTCTGTCAAATACCGAGTCTAAATACAAGATCGGGTACGGGGATATAACACCCCGAGTATCCTACCTACCGATGTCGGATTTCGGATCTAGATATCCCACCAAAAACAGCATTATTGACTAGTGATTTTGTCTATTTATGTTCGCGCGTTTATCCTGTTTTATTGCTAGCCAGAGAGTTCCATATCATTGATTTTATCATACCATTTCCATTCCGTATTGTACAGACAGATCTCTGTCATCTTCGAACAATTTAAGAAGAACGTCCATGGCGCGTTTATGAGTACTAGGACATGGTTGGTCCTCAGCTACTCCTTGCTCCACTTTAGAGAAGTATAATCCCCTATAGTAGCATTGTGCTATATACTGGCCAGTTCAACACAATTTCGAGCCGGTATGAATCATCATCGTACTAGCTTTATCGATGTTGGCGCTTCTTACGTTCGGCATAGGGAAAATGGATGTCAACAACGATGACAGCAACACCATCAATTTGAGACTCATCCAAGCTCTGCCGCTGCTGGCCGCCCCCCGCCGAATATGAACCACGCAAAAATAGACATATAAATGATAACTATAACCTCTTGTGATCACGACCAAGAATGAGAGGATTCAGAGAGTTCGGCATCTTGAGTATTTGTGTGTACTCAAAGATCTGTGCGTAGAACAGCATAATCACGCTGCTGGGTATACCGCGATACATTTCTTTTACACAGGGGGCTACGAGACGGTAGCTCGCCTCTTGACAGAGGCACGTCAGATCTCGTTATAGAGTACAAGAGGAGCGGTTTAGTCTACCATGCATCAAGGGCTTGGGGTCTTACTGATGAGGACCATTGACCATGGTTGCTGCGAGTTGGAGGCTATAAAGGAACATGAGTGTGCCTCCGGTGATAGTCAAAATGCCTGTCAAGTCGATAGCTTCGGGCTCTTGTATAAACGACATTCGCTCAAGTTTAATTCTGAAGAAAAGACCAAAACCACAAGAGCAGCACCATCAAGCAGAACTAATTTGATTAGGAAAGATTGAAAAAATTCTCTGTGGAACAGAACAAAACATACAATTGGTATAAAAACACCATCTCCAGGATAATCTTCGCGTGGAAGGACCTTTAATGATGGAGCCAATTGCGTTAGCTAAAGCCCATACCAACCCGAGAATTCCAAAGTATTGAGCGCGTTCTCTATTTCATACCAGCTCCGATTCCTCGAAGCTTGCCCCAAAGCAAGCTTGATGCTGCATTAGCGAGAACAAATGTTGAGCTGATCCAAGTATAGCCATCCCCAGAGTCATGCGATTGTTCGGAAGTTGTCGGCAATGCCGTTGGAATGACTGTCTTCCAACCAGTAAGCGAGGTCTTGGTTTATCACATGAAACAGCTTACCACGTCCAGAGCAGCAAGAAGAACAACTAGCTTTAGGAACAGTTAGCTGAATTTTCTGTTTTAATTAAAAAAACAGGGCAGAAACGAGAACCGCTCGACTACCTCTGCCGACACTGCGGTGTTGCGGTTGACACGAGGTTGTAGTGGTGGAGTTTCTCTCGCCACCCTCGTCCTTACCTCGCTGCCTCACGGGATTAGATGAGCGCGTAACCATTAGGTCTGTTGCCAGTGATGTTGATACGGTCCATGATTGGGCCACACGGCTACAGCAGAGCTTCAGATCTTAAGATAAGATTGGAATGAAATTAGAGAGCGCTTCTTCTCTTTTGTGGTACCAGTGGTCCTTTTCCTGGCTACTTCTTTGCTTGTAACGTATACTACATACGTAAAATCACCACGAAAGAAAATCGATCTGCCTAGAAGCATTTCTTGAGAGTCAAGAAAGATCCCGACGGACGTTCCCCACCTAGACATAAAGTCCGGAGGTCAACTTTGCAGGCTATTTCTTCAGAGAAGTAGCTAACTATGAGTCCTTTCTAATACCACTATGTAACTATACCTTTTATCTCTATTTCCCGATTCCACGTTTATCCAAATTATCCCCTTAGATACCATCCAAGGGTCTTGCAATATTCTTCTAAATCCAAAAAGGCGTAATTGATAATCGTATATTGTGTCTCAGTATATACTAGTTTCCAAACGACACATCCCAGCGAAATGGCTCATTTCTACTGATTGCCTTATCTGCCAGTGAAGAACGAGTTTAATTATCACGGTTCTTGTTAAGGTAGTCTAAAATTATACGTAAGTCAGCATATAGTCCTTCAAGCCTTCTGGGGAAAAAAACAAGAATCACGAACCTTCAGCCTTGTTCAGGAGCTTGCTGCCAAAGCTATCGCTGGAGTCATTGTTACCACCGTAGCTGGAAGAGTTCTTGTTGTTGCTGCCATAGCTGTCTTCGTTACGGTTGGAGCTGGACTTGTTTCCGTAGCTGGAAGAGTCATTGTTGCCGTAGCTGGATGAATCATTGCTGCCGTAGCTATCCTTCTTGGAGCTAGACTTGTTGCCGTAACTGGAGGAGTTGTTGTCGTTGTCATTGTTGCCATAGCTGGAGCTGGTGTTCTTGCTGCCGTAGCTATCCTCGTCACGGCCGGAGCTGGACTTGTTGCCGTAGCTGGAGGAGTTGTTATCACCGTAGCTGGAGGAGTTCTTGTTGTTGCTGCCATAGCTGTCTTCGTTACGGTTGGAGCTAGACTTGTTGCCGTAGCTGGAGGAGTCATTGTTGCCGTAGCTGGATGAATCATTGCTGCCGTAGGTATCCTTCTTGGAGCTAGACTTGTTGCCGTAGCTGGAGTTGTTGTCGTTGTCGTTGTTGCCGTAGCTGGAGCTGGTGTTCTTGCTGCCATAGCTGTCATTATCACGGTTGGAGCTGGACTTGTTGCCGTAGCTGGAAGAGTCGTTATCGCCGTAGCCGGAGGTATTCTTGTTGCTGCTACCGTAGCTGTCCTCATCACGGTTGGAGCTAGACTTGTTGCCGTAGCTGGATGAATCATTGCTGCCGTAGGTATCCTTCTTGGAGCTAGACTTGTTGCCGTAACTGGAGGAGTTGTTGTCGTTGTCATTGCTGCCATAGCTGGAGCTAGTGTTCTTGCTGCCGAAGCTATCCTCGTCACGGCCGGAGCTGGACTTGTTGCCGTAGCTGGAGGAGTTCTTGTTGCTGCTGCCGTAACTGTCCTCGTCACGGCCGGAGCTGGACTTGTTGCCATAGCTGGAGGAGTCGTTGTTGCCGTAGCCGGAGCTGGTGTTCTTGCTGCCGTAGCTGTCCTCGTCACGGCCGGAGCTGGACTTGTTCCCGTAGCTGGAGTCGTTGCCACCGTAGCCGGAGCTCTGGTTACCACTGCCGTAGCTGTCGGACTCGTTGCGGTAAGACATTTTAATTGGTTGTTTTAAGGGAATTGGTTTATGTTTGAAATGAGAAGATGAATAAATGGAAGGAATAGATGGAAGGAATAGGATAGACTGGTTATTTAAGGGGTACTATGTTTATCCCAACAGAAGGTGGGCGCTTTATTTATCTCCCACCAGGAACGGGGTCGAATGGAATAGAAGAGAATCGCCCCTCTCTTAACCCCTCAATGACAACATGCGGACAAGCGAGGCGAGCAAGGTCAATCAGGGGCCAATAGTCATGGCACGGAGGACACCAGAGCTCACTAGTTTTTTGCTTATTTGGTTTGATTGCGCAAACCTTGGGAGCCACTTTTCAGCTGGTGTGGCCTAAATCGGAATTGACCCCATATTTGACCCATAGTTGATATTGTGATATCATCCAATCTACGAACAGAAGACCACGCCATGGAGAAAGCTATGCGGGCCTGTGATTTGCCGGTCGAATTTTGGTTCTTTATTGGGAGCCGGACTTAGCCGCCCTGGGAAAGGATAGAGTTCCTTTCCCCTCATATGTGGCGATGTTGTTGTTTATTCTCATGCAGCCACAGTCTAGACCCTCTTTAATATGGGAGAGAATAGGTGGGCTGTATCTAATCCGTAAACAAACGTACATATATGTAGGCGCCCTTATTTTATTTTCCCTTTTTTGGGGGAGGAGTCAATAACCATGAGATACACCAATCATAATTGAGGATCTGTCTTTTTACGGGCCCCACTTAGGCAAGATCTACTGAGATCGCGCTATTGATTTCTATGGTAACGTGATGCATTTATCTCCGAGATCCGCCCGTATCTTTGGTTTGTTTTGGACAGTCCGTGGTACAATTGAAGATCCCTTCTTCAAGGAGTTTGTGCGAGTGTAGAAACCTATCCCTCTTGCCTAGGTAGGTACATTGGCACATTTGACTCGGGTTGATCATCGCTCCGAGCATCCTCGACATGATTTTATGGGTTCAGCTGAAGTAATCAGACTACACAAAACTCCTATGGTGTCCAGTGAGGTAGAGACAAGTTTGATTAAGTTGACATGTCTAGCATACAGATTCTGCCTGGGTATTCATTCACTCATTCCCCCCAAATATGATTAGTTACTCCAGTAATTGGTTTAGTTGGAGATCTTATCGCTGACTTGCTTGCTGTATTGCAGAACCAAATATTAGCAGATATCCAAGCCCAAGGAATCTGGATTGTCACGTACCCAGTGGCCTTCTCGTAGGCCTCGCGGGCACCGTCGGTGATCTTCTCCTGCATGTTGCGGTCGAGGTTGTAACCAGACTTCTTGACACCGGCAGCGAAGGCTGAGGTAAAGGCTTGTTAGTCCAAAATTCATATTACGCAAAGCAAAATAAACCACTCACCCTTGTCAACGTAGTCGTCGCTCTGCTGGGTGTTGTTCTGGTCAGGCTTGTCCTCGTGGTTGCCGCCAGCGCTGGAAACTGCCTTCTTGATGAAATCCATTGCGATAGTAAGTGTCTGAATTATTTGCGAATTCAAAGATACCCTGAGTAGAGAGATGAAGGAAAGGGGGAAAAGAATTGTGTCGGGGAATCCGTCTAACTAGGCAAAGCTGCCCCTCTTTTGCCAAGGTTTCCTTGGGTGGCGGTTCGTTTGGTGTGGGGCTCGCTGTGGCTGTTCGCTGTGGTACTAGTGATACTGTGGCGTTTTGCTGCACTACTGTGGCACTACTATGAGAACTAGTGAATTAGTGAATTGCGGTTTGTTGGGCTCGAGGATAAGTGATCACATGGTGTGACTTTTAATAATTTGTGAAAATGTAATAATCAACATTTATTTTCAAATACAAATTGTTATACACAGTTCTTTCAAAAAACAACAGAAACTCCAGAAAAATGCTATCCAATCCAAACAAATCTTAAACACCGAAACAGGCCTTATTGGCAGACCGGACAGCTTCCTTCTCACCCTCACTCATGGCATCGGTGATCTCCCAAGGAGTGTTGCCTAGACCCATCGCACGTTGGCCCTCAGGGCTCAGCGCCGACCAATCCATAGCACCCTTGAAACCCACCTCACCGGGTCCACCAGCACCAGGGAAATCCCACGGAGGCGAATAGGTCTGTGCAGCCTGGCGCTGTCTAAGAAGGTATTCCACATTCATGTCGCACAGCGGGGTAGCAGGAATATACATAACACTAGAGTCCTGGGTACCACGGTGCTCCTTGTCCACGGAGTGAAGAGAATCGCAGTGCCAGGCGACAAAGTCACCAGGCGCAACCTGCGGTACGGAAACCATAGTCGACTCGAGATCGAGATGAGGATGCGTGACCGGATTATACTCCTGGCAAGCTCCAGGTACGGAGCCGGGGAATGTAGCATCCAGGGCCGGTTCTGAGCTCTCAACGTCGAAGAAAGGACGCAGGATGGTGTACGCTGTGCTGTGGTTGATCATGGGGCAGACATGTAATGAGCCCTCACCGGGCTTAGTGTCCGACATAGATAGCCAAGCCTGGAAGAAGCGCAGCATGGAGCATGCACCGGCACCGTTATATAGATCCATTTTAGCGTTCAGGCGGTGTCGCGCATCCCATGCATCGTACTGCTCCCACTTCCCCTCCAGGATCTTTGTATAGACTCGAGAGTATTCGGGGTCTTCCCAGCGCTCGAGAGAACCGCCGTCGATGTGCGGTCCGAGGGTGAATTTTGAGTCGCCGGGGTCGCGGATGCGCAGACGGTCTGCGTAGGTGAGCGGGTTGGTTGTTGAGATCTTGCTGTTGGGGTCGGAAGAATGCCACAGTTGCTGGACGAACCGCTGGGCGTTCAGCATGCTCTCGTGACCGCGAGCTTCGGCCTGCGATGGGGTCCAGTACAGCTCGTAGACAGCTGGGGAGTCGGCCGGGAAAGCCTTGACTCGCTCCTTGTTGGCGGCCACGTATTCGCGGATCCGTTGCTTATACTCTAGAGCTTGGTCCCGAGAGATCACATTGCGGACGACCACGCTGCCTCGGTGGCGGATCTCTTTTAATGCGGCTTCAGACACCTTTCCAGAGACCACGTCAGAGTACTCAATTGAGGGGATGATCTAGTATGTATAAGTTAGTCTCTTTTTTCGGTAAACAATGTGGGTTAATGTGCACATACGTCGCTGCCCTTTGCCTTGATCTTTTGCACTTCTTCATCCAAGCTAGGAAGTAATCGCTCCCAACTCTTTGTGATAGCATCTTTGTTCTTCTCGAAGATTTTCGCCTTCAGCTCCTGAAACCGTGCGGGGAGAGGTTCCGGCTTGTAGTCGGGCCTTAAACTGGGGAAGACCGATGAGATATCACCGGCGGCCTTGGTGGTCTGGGCCGATGTAGAAGCCGCTCGGACAGCGGACTTTGAGATAAACTTTGACAACGACATGGCTGAATTGAATTCACAAATGTATATTCTAACTTTGCGGGGATCTTCACCGGTGCTTTATATGTGTTTCGTGGGGAACACACCTTACCTTAGTCGAGGCGGAAATGTCCCCTAAACGGTAGTCGTGCCGCTGTCGGGAAAACGGTGTGCCAAGAAATTACTATATTAGGATATTTACCCGCACCGTTGCTGTTGGCCATGACATCAGCCCGCAAGGAATCCATCATTTATGAGGCTAAAGATAGCAATAGTCTCGAGTGAGTTTTCTCGAAAGTCTGGCCATTTGAGAACATCATTCGGGAATACGGCAAGCCGACATTTTACAAGGCTTTCGGGATGGAAGATCTACATTGTGACGAAGCACAAGTACTATACAAATTAAAACACTACATGACATGCCACGACACCAACTCCGCGACTTGGTGTGAAAGTGCGCTGGCTTACTCGAGGGATATGAGTACTGTGAGTGCTGCTATTTGACAGCTAGGGCAGAACAGACCTACGAAGGTCTAAATGACTCGTAGAGCGTTCCCATACTTGACAGATATACTCCGTATCCATTCAAAGAATTATATAGGGCAATCCGCCTGGTTTTCCTCGGTTTTTCACTTCAAAAACCAAAACCAAGCGTACTGAGCCCTACCCTAATGCGCCTCCTGTGACCACTTGCTGATCCGGAACTGCAGCATGTAGCGCTTTTCTATCGAACAATTCACAAAAGTACCATCAAACCCCCCCCCAAAGTTGAAATAGAGCAAGCCAATGCCAACAAGAGGGCAGTCCTGTCAGATGACTTAACACACAAGTGAAACAAAAAAAAAATAGACTGTCATTGGACATCGTTGTACAGGAATCTCGGCCATCACGCTGGCCTCGGTCCACCTACCCCTCGCCCTGACGGGTAAATGCTCTTATACCCCGCGAGATCTTAAAATGGATACGGAATGCGCTGCAAAGGAGCCCGAGCATGTTCCACAGGGTCCATGTGCTGCATAAAAGAGCGCAGAATCCCCCTCATAGTAGAATCTGTAACCCATCAATCGTTAATCTTCTAAACATGTCTCTCTCGGTGAAAGGAAGATCTGCCATTATAACTGGAGCTGGCTCCGGTATGTCTCTTGTATACTGCAGTATTAAATAGCCAGCTTACATTATAGTCAGGTATCAACCTCAGTTTCGCCAAATTGCTAGTGGAAAACGGCTGCAATGTCCTAATCGCGGACCTAGCCTTGCGTCCCGAGGCGCAAGTGCTAGCCGATAAGCACAAGACCGGACCTGCACGAGTCGTCTTCCAACAGACTAATGTGATTGACTGGGTCCAGCTCGAGCGGATGTTCGAGGTTGCGGAGAAGGAGTTCGGCGAGATTGATATTGTTTGCCCGGGCGCGGGAATCTACGAGCCGGTAAGACAAAGCACAACCCCCCCCCCCCCCCCCCCCCAAAAACTACAAGTGTAACTACAGCTGTAATAAATATAGAACTGGAGCAACTTCTGGCGCCCACCTGACTCAGCTGAAAGCAAGGACTCGGCCTCTGGCGGCCGATACGCTTTGATCGATATCAACATCACCCACCCGATCCGCACGACGCAGCTGGCGATTGCTCATTTCCTGAACAACCGTACCAGCGGCCGCCCGAAGCATATCGTCCATATCTCCAGTATCGCAGGCCAGAACTCGAATCTCGCAACTCCGATTTACTGCGCCACGAAAGCCGCCATCAACGGCTTTGTCCGGTCGCTCGCCAACCTCGACAAGAAGCTTGGCATCCGAGTTACGGCCGTGGCTCCCGGTGTTATCAAGACCCCGCTGTGGACTGATCATCCAGAGAAGATTAAAATGGTTGATGATAGTACTGATTCGTGGGTGACACCTGAAGAAGTGGCGGAGGTGATGTTGGCGCTTGTGCAGCAGGAACAAGTGAGCGAGGTTATCGGGGATCGCTCGGGTCGGGGGCCGCAGTTTAAGGTGGAGGGAGGTACGGTTCTGGAAGTTTCAAAGACGGTGCGAGCTGTCGACCAGTTCAATGATCCTGGCCCTGGTACTCGTCCTGGAAACACGGCGTCGGATTATCTCACAGTTGAGGAAGAGAGTTATCAACTCATGTCGCAGAAAGGCTGGGGGTTGCCGAAGATATAATTAGTATCATTTGATAGATATACGAATCACAATGTTTCAAATAGTTGGCGCTTCAAGGATGTAGTTAGGTAATATGTAGGGATGCCCAGATACTTCCTGGGCTGGGCCAAGTGTTTTTTATGTAACAGAGTCCCGGAGAAAAGCCGGTCATGTGTTATCCCGATAAGGCTTTCAACTGGCCACGATACTTTCCCTCCTTATTCCTCCCTTTTTCCGTTTTCCAGTGTTCAAACTAAATTACTCTTTCTCTCTCTATCTCTCTCTTTTTTGGTTTGATCTCGGCCCCGCTGGTAGCGGCCGTTAATTATGTGTTGCGCGCCTATCTACGACCGATAACCGCATTTCCGCAAACAGATAACAGATATTAGAATGGAGGAGGCCGCGCTCGTTGGTCCATCTGGATCCCAGAATGCACTGCGGAGGTAAGCTGGGACACAATATCTGGATAATGACTGTAGCTAATTAAGATTCCATCAGGCGTGGAGGTCGTGGAAGACCAGGAGATGTTGTGGGTGAGGCCAGTTGGGCCAGCAGTGTGATCAACCTGGTCAATACTAGTAAGTGCAAGGAAGTACACAATGAGGGCGTTTCGGATTCTGATACAATTTCTCACTCTAGTCATCGGTGCCGGTGTGCTTGCGATGCCCCTAGCCATCTCCCGCATGGGAATTGTCCTCGGCGTCTGCGTGATTTTGTGGTCTGCAGTCACCGCAGGATTCGGCCTCTACCTGCAATCAATATGTGCGCAATACCTGGATCGTGGAAGCGCCTCATTCTTTGCGCTATCACAATTGACATACCCCAACGCGGCCGTCGTCTTTGACGCTGCGATTGCGATCAAATGTTTCGGAGTCGGCGTGAGCTATCTCATCATCATTGGAGATCTCATGCCGGGGGTGGTACAGGGCTTTGTTGGCAGCGAGCCAGGATATGATTTCCTGGTGGACCGCCATTTTTGGGTTACAGCTTTTATGTGAGTCGCCTTGTGAAATGTGCCGAATCGAGTGTGAAGTGCTGACCATTTGAGTTTAGGTTGATCGTGATTCCCATCTCCTACTTGCGCCGTTTAGATTCTTTGAAGTATACCAGCATTGCGGCCTTGGTGTCCATGGCCTATTTGGTTGTCCTGGTTGTGTATAAATTTGTCCAGGGAGACACAATGGAAGATCGGGGCCCGATTCGCGTGGGCCATTGGGCCGGCGCGATTCCGACTCTCAGCAGTCTGCCAGTTATTGTCTTTGCATTTACTTGCCATCAAAACGTATGTTTTCAAGTTGCGACCGTGGGATTCTTTTCTAATAAGCATTCCAGATGTTCTCTATCCTCAACGAAATCGGCAATAACAGCCATTTCCGCACGACTGCCGTTGTTTTCGCGAGCGCCGGTAGCGCAGCTGCAACATACATCCTCGTTGCAATCACCGGATACTTATCCTTCGGCAACAGTGTAGGCGGCAATATCATTGGCATGTACCCACCCGGTGTGTATGCAACCATCGGCCGCGCCGCAATCGTCATGCTAGTAGTCTTCTCTTATCCACTACAATGCCACCCATGTCGAGCCTCAGTCGATGCTGTCCTAAAATGGCGCCCCAGACAACAAGTCTATGGCACAGAGAATTCTCCCAACCGGCACCCACTGCTAGGCCCACGCGGAAAGCGTACCCCGGAACCAATGAGCGATCTTCGCTTCTCCATTATCACGACCACCATCTTGATCCTGAGCTACCTAGTTGCTATGACCGTGTCTTCCCTCGAATCCGTACTGGCATACGTCGGGAGCACTGGCAGCACGAGCATCAGCTTCATTCTCCCGGGCTTGTTCTACTACAAAATCTCCTCGCCCGACTCACCTACCCACCAGGTCTTAATGAAAGAGGATGATGAGGCGGAGGATGGTCTCTCCGATGATGACGAATGTGCCGACGGCGAGGGTTCCCTCGCTCGGTCATTGACCGAGAGTGGCCTTTTGCCTCGTGGCAGCCGCTGGCGCAAGCTACTGCTTCGCCGACTCAGCCTGGCGTTAGCTCTCTACGGCTTCCTTGTTATGGTTGTGTGCCTGATTACGAACACCTTCTATAAAGTTTCGCATTAATATGCTCCTTTATCTCTGCATGAAAATTCTCTTTCCCCCTCTTGTCGGCTTGGACCTGATCTTTTTATGATCTTTGGGCCTGCCATATACCGTCCGAGGAACCTTGTTCCTAGGATTTTCTTGCCTGTTCATCAGGCTCATTTCCCTTTGCATACTCTTTCTCCTCTACGCGTTACTTTAGATGTTCGCTGCTGTTTGTTTATCCTATTGGATATTGCTCTTCGCAAAGTTTAAATTTCATTTGCTTCGGGTTATTCCTGCTGGGCGTTTGGAGAATTGTATCTATTTGACTCGGTTGCTTAATTTTTCATATCGGCTGACTGCTAATTTATGCGGGTTTACCATGGCCAGTTGTTTTGTTTGGGTTAAGGAAAGAAGAGATAGATAGGATTCAAGGTAAACTTATAATGGATAGACTTGTAGAAGTTCAAGATATGAATGAAGAAAAGTGTAGAGTAGAAAGCGATTCAAGCAAGGCCAGATGTAAAGCAAAAAACCCCTCGTCCGAAACCAGTTCCGAGAAACACCAAAACCCAAAACGTTTGTTCAGCAATTGCACTATGATCCATAACCTGCTAAAAGCAGGCAATTCAGGGAAGATTGTACGTATCTCCTCTCAACCCTCAGCCAGTTCAACGCGCAATTAATTATTGTTGTTAGCACCGTTCAGAATCCGCAGAATGGACATGAACAGGTTAAGCACATCGAGATAAAGAGAGATCGAAGCAGCGATCTCCTCCTCAACATGATAGTGTCGCATAACCAGCTGTGTATCGACGAGAATATACCCCGAGAAGATGAGCGCACCAAGCACACCATATACGATCTCGATGGTGCTGTTGAACGGGATGAACATAGCCACGAACCCGAACAGAATCATGAACCACAATGCACCGAACAGGTATGGCATCCAGTCAGTGAAATCGTACTTGGTCTGGCATGCGAAGAGCGTCAAGGCGACGAAAATTCCAAGCGTCAGTGCGAGCGCTTGTACAACTACTCTCGCATCATAGAAAGATGTCGCCACACTGATTGAGTATGCTTCGAGGATGGTGAAACCTGATAGGAAGAGGAGGTTTGCCGGGTATGACTTGCGCTTCCAGAATGTTGCTAGCATGAAGCCTAGAGCACCGAAGACGGAGATTATCATCAACCAGAAGTTGGACTGGATCCAGATGCGGTAGGAATCGTTGAAGAAGGAGATCGAGCTGAGGATCGTTGTGAGGAGGAGTTGGGCCGTTCTGGATGAGATTTGTTAGTATGGGGGCTATATAATCGATGCGCTTGCATCTGGGTTTGTGAATCGTGTTAGGCTTACAGAATGGAGTATACTTTCCGAACGAATTGCATTCGGATGTCAATCGTGCCTTCGGCAACGGTGCCTCCGAACTATGTTTGTCAGTTTTCATCTTTCTAGCTAGGCGTAAGTCCTTCACATGGCGTAATGCATACCTTGAAATCATCTGGCAGATTATCGTCCTCGCTGCGAGGCGCTGGTTCCGCTGGCTGCGCGGTAGCCTCATAGGAGGGAGGGGCCTGGGAATAGGATGGGTCGTCTAAGGAGTCCCGCTGAGGAGCGGGCTCATATCTGGTATTTGCAGCCATGGCAGTAGATTGAGATACTTTTAGTCTCTCTGCGCTGGTGTTGATCGTTGGAATGAATCGACAAAGAGAGATGAGTGAAGCCTGGAGGTGGAGCCCCGAGTGATGTGACGTGTCACGTGTGATAAGCCAAATATGGGGCCAGCTGTTGCTTACATATATACTTTTGTGGGGCCGATGGACCTCGTCAACCCCCTTCCCCAAGTTGCACATGGAAAAGTTCGCTGTACGTTCTCATATTTCTAGCTATGAAAGTGAGGAGGAGGATATATTTTGATAACTACGTCTGAAAAGAACATCAGAGGTGACTACCAACGGGATTACAATAAAGACTAGCCACAAATGCATGAGAAGGTAACAAATGGCCGACTATTCTCGTGGATATATAACAAGGATGGATAATATATTTTTGGATTGAGATAACTGTGCGGAAAACAACCATAAAAAGTGGCGAGATAAGAAGGAAATCAGTGCTGATAGCTCCCTCGGAAATATCAATTAGAAAAATACTCGAAAGCAACACCCTGACGATGACATAATTTCTCATGGTTGAACACCGTTAGGTGGCCGACAAAGGTACGGTCCATCGCCTCCCGTATGAATCAAATGTACGAAGGTCTCATGAAGCAAGAGAGTATTTTGAGGATTGTGACATTCATCTCTGGTTGGTTTCTGAATGGGCCAGAAAGCCTAGGTTCTTGGTCCTCCGTCATTAAGAATCCGATTCGATACGGCTGGCAGCTTAGGGCTCCGATATATCCCTACGGGGGTATTTTGCGTAGTTTGGCCAAGGCATCTTTGAGCAAGTTACAGATTTCAGACCATTTAGCGATTTTAAAGGATGGAAGGAGCTCTTCTAGGGTTTGACCGGGATATATTCCATGATAATGTAGCGCATGTCTGTTTTGGGGTCGATGAATGCTGCATAAACTCTTGGGAAGTCTGGTCTCAATTAGAGAGCCTTCTGGAGGCTAAGAAGCTTGAGCTTATACAAGAGAAGGTGATAGTAAGCGCGCCCTCGACCTTGGGTATTTTTTAATCATACTGCCATATAGCTCGAGGCCGAGAAAGCTGCCGAAGTACTTCCTAACCAAACTAGCATCTGGAATATGAAGACAGATAATCTTAATATCTCCATCGCTCAACATGATATTAAAGACGAGGCCTACATGTCTTTTTTCTTACCGCGTTGTTGCTAGAAGGCAAAAGATTGCTGGAAACTGAAAGTACATATAAATGTTCAGAAATTTTTGTGTATAACCAACCTGTGATGAGAACCAAACGTCCAAACTGTACAAAGTATAGGTCCAAAGCATAGATCAACAAATTAAGAAAGAAAAGATATTGAATTAGATGATATTTCTATCACACTTTAAATATATATGCAAGTGTTTCTAATGCATCCGTTTCAGACATAGCAGTAGATAAGACTGCCACTGAACTCTATACTCCACCAGTCTATGAAGAATTTGAGTTATCCGCACAGGACCAAGCAGCCGAACCACCGTTCGCCGCGTAGCTGTCCATAATGCTGACAACAGATCCATATGTACCAGCGATCATCATGAAAGTACCAATAACGACAACGAAGACACTCCAGCAAACCATGGCCATCCATCTCGGTGATCGGTCGACCTTGCCTTTGCTCCAGTTATCGTACAGCCACATGCAGCCCATTGGCTGGAAACACATGAATGTGCCAAGCAAAGCACCGATAAGCGAGACGAGACTGTCGAAGACGGGAATGGCGCTTGCAATGACGTAGGAAATCAGACCGACACCTGTGGTGCAGCCAATCCATGATCCCCAGTGCACCATGCTGTTGGAGGTGAGGTGCTTGGAGCCTCTGAGGGCACGGACGAAGATGAACTTCGCGGGTAGCTATGAGTGGTTTTGTCAGTTCATAATCGACATGGATAAAAGAGATCTGAGAAATCTAAGAGAGGAAGCGCTTACGTGAACGAACAGCATCACGGTGACCAAAAGACCTGGAATAGCAAAGCCATAACTGATCTTCTTCATAGTGGGACCAGCGGAGCCAAGAGCAGGCGAGGCAACATAAGAACCACAGAAGTAGTAGACCACAACACCGATGGTAATGTAGACAGCAGTCACGCTGCCTTGGCAGATGATCAACGAGCGAGTATAGTATTTGGGGTCGCGCATCTCCGATACGATAGAGAAGAATGCGGGTGTACCGGCGTAGGCGAAAACCATGGAGGCCACGGCAGAGATGGCCTCACTGAATGAGGGATTGGCAACAATCTTGTAATCAGATACCCAGGTTCCACCTCGTGGGGCCAAGTCTGGGCGATCCTGAACGCCGACAGCGATAGTGACAATGAAGACTATAGTACAAGCTGGGTTAGGGCTATGGTATATCCCGTGACGTCAGGGAGAACTTACTTGCGATCAGAATGCAAGTCAGTCCAATCCACGCGAGCCAACTGATTTTTCCGAGAGTGCGAATACTGGCGAAAATAATTCCTCCGATGGCTGCAACAGCAACATAGACGGCTGTGCACGTGGCATGGCTCGAGACGGAGTTGAGGGCGATTGAGAGACCGAGCATTCCTGAGCCGGCGACGAAAATCCAATCTAGTGGGTGGGTTAGCAGTGAATCTCCAATCGTTATAATCGTATAGACCTACAGAGGCAGAATACAAAGCCGAAGATCTCACGACCGACCACACCAAACATCAAGAAACCTGCATCGTCGATACCATAGACTGAACGATGGTTGAGCTTGAACACACCGACCATGTAGTCGGACCATGTTGTAATGATTGCAACGATGAGTAGGCAGATGATGCCTGGGACGAGGCCTAATGTATCAAAGGCAGCTGGGATAGAAAGGACACCGAGACCGATCTGACTCTTCATCATGAGAATCACTGTTCCTGCCCATCCTACCTAAAAGGGTGTTAGTTTGGACCCAATTGGAATTTTTTATGGAAAATAAAAAAAGAGAAAAAAAATAAAGGATGAAAAGAAACACACATTTCGGTAGTTGGGGCCGGACTCTGTGATCTCTCCAAACACATCATCGTGACTTTGAACGGGAGGGTGAAGGTCACTGTTCTCAGATGGAGTGAGACCCTCGAGGTCTTTTTCTTTTTTCATATCCATCATATTGCAGACTGGAGAATGTTAGGCGGATACAGAAAAACTGGGTCTTGGAGTATGTGGATGTCGCGCCGCTTATAACTCCTCAGACCAGGGGCTGCGCAGATGGGGGCGCCGAGAGAGCCAGATAAGGGTTAGACAATTGGAGTCAATGCAGTAAATGCTGGGTCGTCTAACAAAACCCAAATGTGGATACTACATATATTTCGCTCACCCTACAACGAAATCATACGCTAACCCGGTTTCAGAACTCAAAGCGTAGATCCGCCGGAAAACTGGGAAATAATCAATTATCTTACCATTGTAAATATCCTACTATGTATGACCGGCCCGCTGTATGACGACAAGTACGTGGAGACTATTGTGGAGTAGAAATGTAGACTTGGGGGTGTTGCTCCATAATTGCCTAACTACCCCATGGGGGAGACGTGGAGAGTTTCGAATTGTGCAACCTTAACTAAACTACATTACGCCCACAAAAACGCCTCCGGAAACCCCGGTAAAAACTGCGAGGTGTAAATATTTTATGGTACATCTTCTTTTACATTCATGTAGGTGAGGAACGATTTTTATTTTAAATCAATGTTATCAGATGTTATCTCTCTCAATCTGATACAAAAGTCTAACCCGCATTGACTGATAAACCAAAATATTATCAAATTCAGATAAGCTGAATTCGAAGCCAGCATCGACGTCATTGTCGTACCATTTGAGGGGACAAAAAGGGGAAAGGAAAAAAAGAAAAAAAAGAAAAAAAAAGAAAAAAAATAGGGGGGCTTAGGGGGCTGAGCTTTTTCCAGCCAAGCATCTGACAAAACCGGTTCATATATCTGTGAGATATTTGCTTAGACCGGGTACCGTAGCCGGTCACCGCTCACGTGTATATTGTACTTTTGTATGAAGTACAGATATCCAGGTATCACTTCTTTAAGCATTTGTGATTCGGCCCCTTTGATTGGGTAGGGAGAGTGATCGTCGCAGCCCGGAAACCCCGAAATAGGAATCTGCCAACTGTGATCCGCGCGAATGTACTTCATATATGAATAGGATCAGACTGCCCTACATACGCCCTGTTAAAATATTAAGCTATGCTATACGGAGACCCCGTAGACTAAATTTGTAATACGAGCCCTATCCACTCCAGGGTTTCATTCTTTTGCTTGAATCGGCATATGGAGTTGACACTGAAACATTGAGCAGTACCATTTACTTTGTAGATAGGTATTCTAAGACTAGTTTACCCGGTAACTATGATCCACTTCTAGTATTATGTACTGTCAATCGTATCCTATCTGTATCTCTTGCAGTTCACAATAGTCTCGAACCTTGTCGGTTCATGCGCGATTTTTCTCTCGGAAATGTTCTAGAAGAGTCCGTGAGAGCATGCAAGATCGATGCATGAAGTTGCCTTCTAGAAACAATCCTGTTAGGAAACCCCTAGCATGAGTCTTCGAACAGTGTCCCGCGCCAAGACAACAAAGTGAGATTAACCGCTATAGGTAGGTCCTAGCATTATTGACAGGGTGTCATCAATTACGAAAATATATTGTTGGGGCTAGTCGAGGCTGGGAAACTAGACCAATGGCAAAAAAAACCCCGCTGGATTGAACTTGCTTCTTCCCTCCTCCCACTTTCGCAGCGTGATTATTTCTCGCGTGTGCTTTCACCGCATACCAATCACGACCATCGCTTTGAGACTCTACTCTGCCATTGAGGCAGCGTTTTGGTAGCACTGCTGCCATGAGTGTTGCAAGCAAGGGGTACACCATAATACATGGGCCCGCAGCCATACACCGCTAGCCCAGTCTTAATGTTCGCCATGAAGATAAGAGGTTTGCCACGCAGGATCTAGACACACCCGACGCTGGCCGATGAGAGACAATTGGGTTTAGGTTCACTGCGCTGGATCTAGTGCAGAGAAACCTTCCTGGATGGACACTTCTGGGGAGTGTTGCAAAATCAAAGGTCTCGACTCTGTACGGAGAGAAAGACTGTTGCATTCATTCAGTGTGTAGTGGAACGGGAGGGAGAGGGAGAGGGAGAGATTTAACTAGTTACATGACAGGTGGTCTTGACCAAACGGGTGGCCTGAGGCCATCAAAGAGAGCTTCAAAGCTCTCGGCCAAAAACACACCGTAGTTCCCCTCACGCAATTTCCACCTACATAGCCGTGCACCTTGCTGCTAACACCTCCCGAGGTTGCTCCTATCTTCACGGATACCCAATCGGATAATCATATGAGGCAGTTGGCTCGGCCATGTGTTGAAGAGGCAGGAGCACGTACCAGGCGGATACTCTTCCGAGGAAACAACGGATACTCTTCCGAGGAAACAACCACAGACTTGGCTCAGGTATCCGTTGGGGTATTTTGTAATGTCTGATTGCGAAGAAACAAACACCTCAGACTCGGGCTATATCCGTTGGGGTATTTTGTAAGATGTCTGATTGCGAGGAACCATTCACCTCAAGACTCGGGCCAGATATCCATTAGGGCATTTTGTAATATGTCTGATTACGAGGAAAGCTGACCCGAAACCAATATTAATATTTATAGCAAGATAAGAAGTATATGCAAGATACTGAAGATATCTATAGTTTCAAATCACAAACAAAGCGACGCTCCGATGGGGGAGATAGACAATATCTCCCCCCGTCATTAGCACTGGCAATTGACAAAGCCCACCTCTTGAAACTTACTCGACAATCCTCCCCATTGTGTCCCTGCGTTCTGAACCCGGTCTCGACCGTTGACCCTCAGCCACCGACTTCGAATCCTCATCCGTGCTCAAATCCGCCTCGTCATCTTCGTCCGTGCTGTCGTCTGCGCGATGCGCCATATCCCGTCCCACACTCGCGCTGGATAGGAAATTTGGTAGGCGTCTTCGTTCGAAATCCTGGGCGTGGGCTGAGGCCACGATCGTGCCGACCCGGCCGATAGTAAGCGAGGGGCGGCGGTTGCGAGCACGCATACTGGACATGGACGGGGTGCCGTGCTCGACATCACCGGGGGACATGAAGGGTGTTGAAACGTGCTGATGTTGGTGTTGCTGGTCTTGGAGTTGGAAGTCTTCCGCTGAGCCGTCGTGGGGCGCAGCCGCTGGGGAGGGGATGTCGTAGGGAAGAGGGACATCACGGGAAGCACGGAAGAGGAGGACGTTTGTGCAGTGCTCGTTTTCGACGCGGAAGATGGACCAGACGCCGCGACGGCAGACTTCTGAAAAGGAGACCATGAAGCTAAGGAGGGCGGACTGCTGGATGTTTGTGATAAATATTGCGTAGAAGATCCAGTTGAAACGGACGACCACGTCAAGTAGCATTGCGGCGTAGTATACCCATACGCGACGGAAGGCGAGGACTTCGCGGAGCATTGGGTTCTTCGCGTATGGGTTACCCAGACTCCAGTCCATGATTAGGTCCCATACCGAGGTGTAGACGGCGTTGAGGAGGGCGAAGGTGATGAACGCAGCTTGGAACCGCGTGTGGAGGTTGATCCGGTACATGCTGAGAGTGGCATAATAGAGGACGCCAAATATATACTTACCCAAGTTCAGGAGATGGGGGAATGCGTTCTTCGTGTCCAGGTACCGGCGAATACACTGGAAAGCTCGCCAGACAGAGGGAAGGCATTGGAAGAAGCCCAAGAGTCGAGAGTGGGAAGAGTTGCACTGGGGAGGGGAGCCCCAGTACGAGGCATATAGACAGAAGAAGAGCTCGATGTTTCCCATGGCGTATGTCTGAGAACAGTACATGTCGCCGAGGAAGAAATCACGAAACTCGACTGGGTAGATTCCGGCAAGCAAAAGGCGCCACTAGGTCGGTTAGATATGCTCCGTCGACATCTGATGCTATATCAACTCACATTCGAAAAAGCAAACCACTTGCGGCTCCTGTGGTAGAGAACACGAGCCGGCAAGAAAACAATTATGACCGTCAAGCCAATAAGGACTACAGGCCAGTAGATATACATGTGGTTGTACCATGAGAAGTTGAGCCACATGAATAGGCCCATCAAAAACAAGAAGAAAGCAGGGATCTGTACTTGTTAGAATGAATTATCAAAGCTCGCGAAATAGTACATACCTCTAGCAACTGACGCCATTCCAGGGTGTGTCTGGTATCGTATTCGAAAACGAATGCGTGATTAATCTTTGACTTTGTCCAAATCATACAATCTAAGCAGAAGAGCAAGACGTGGAAGACGATGAGGAAATACCCACCATATATCTGCTCGATTGGTCAGTGAGATTACAAAGCAGATGAAAGAGCAAAATGCCTACCTGGAGGAGATAACTGGTCCGAATGTGTTCAGGGTCCTCACCCGAACGAAGGGTTGCCGAAGCATCAACCAAGGCCTTAATGGAAAACAGAGTCCCACCCATCAGCAAGAGACCAGAGCGGAAAGTATTCGGTGAGTAATCATCAGATTTGTTGATTGTGTGACGGAGTTTGGAGATGGCGATTTTGCGATTACCGCGCTCAAAGTAACGGGAATACAAGTCTTCGACCGCCACCATCAAGCTCTCAATCACTTCACTCTGCACAAAGGACGCTTTGTTGACCTTTTCAGACATATACCGGAGAGGCGGGCGGGCATTAACCGCTTTATCGTATTTCTTGTTAATCTTCCGGAAAGCCGTTCGATTCAAATAAGCGTATCCTTTGAGAAGTTCCACTCCGCGGTAGAACTCCTGCAATGCATGCTTGAGCTTGCGCTTAGCGGAGCGATATGGCACTTCGTTACTTTGCGGATCTTGCCGCCGCATAAAGTCTCTCCGGTTGGCGATAAATTCCCGATCTTGGGGGTGCATGCCAGGAGTCGCCATCTGCGCCAGTGCTTCTGTGTTCTTGCCGAAACGATTCTTCCCCACAAATGTATCCTTGATTAGAGCACTATTGATTTTTGCGAATCCATTTGGCCGTTGCTGTGTCTTGGGCTTATCAGTTTTGATGGCTTTCTTAGCAGCCAGGACCTCTTGGATGCGCTGGTCTCGCATAATATGTAACTGCTGGCGAAGGACCCGCAGTTTCTCGGTGGCCTCTTGTTCTTTCATCACATAGAACGAATCGATCTTGTTCAACTCGCTATCTAGGAACTCGAAGAACTCGTCTTGGCGTTTCTCAAACTCGGCGCCAGCGCCAGAATCAAACTGTGGTCGTCTCCCGCTAGGCTCTCCCTCTGCTGTAAATACGCGCCGCAGAAGCTGTGATGTCCGGTTGCCCGACGTCACCTTGGTCAAGGCGTCACCCATCTGACTTTGATAGCTCGCCCGTTGGTCTAATTGGGGTATCTGGGCCGGCAAGGGTTCTGAAATCGGATGAGAGGGCGAGACATTCGCCATACCACGGCGCTCCATGACTGGCGAAGGTGTCCGCAGGTATCTGGGTCTGTCTCCAGTATCCTCGTGTGGCAGATACTCCTCATCTGGGTCAAGTGCCGGGTCCGGAAGTTCAAAGGAGGCTACGTCAGAACCCGCGGTAAGGGGTTGTGCTGGCGGTGTTGCGAGTATGCTTCCATAACTACCAACATTTTCAGAGAACCGCGATCCTGGTGTGCGAAGCGGTTGTCGCTCGGTTCTGGGCACCGGCGTGGAGCGAGTCATTGATGGCGAGTTGGCTCCATTTCGCTGTGGTGTCGATGGGTAATTGTCTGCTGCCGTATCGAGCTGTTTATCGGTATTGGAGGGCGTGAGAGCGGAGTGCGATGCGCTGCGACCTTGCGGGGTGGGAGTGGGATATCGATTAGACGAGACATGGGGACTGCGGTGTGCCTTCTGGAGGGCCCGAGTGATGGCCTTGACTTTTTTTTTGCCGGTCTAGATACATCCAGGTAAGCGCAACTGTAACACAACAAATGTGGTGATCACGACCTACCTTGTAGTCGAGATACTTTGCCCGCCATTCAGGAACGAGTTCCTGTTCTAGCTCTCTGCCGATTGAGTCAGCCACTGGAATGTCGCACAACTGCCACTGTCACGGGGGTACAAACTTGGCAAATTTCATCCTGAACAACGAACCACCGTCATTTCATACGGTTTTAGACCTGGAAGTGCGGGCTTCGATACACAAGTGCGAGGGGTCGAAAAGCTTGAGCGAAAATAAATCAAAGCTCAAAAGCCCTCAGGAGATCTAGGGAAGGACGAACAGTGTCGGGAAGAAGAATCTCGAAGAAAAATAAATAGAAATTCCGCGACGATATATAAGACTCGAGAATCTCCCAGAGAGACTGCAACGCCGCAAAACTCTTTAGCAGACCCTATACTTTTAGCACGTGTATGAGCTCATCAGCTTTTGAAGCCTGGATTGTCAGGCCAACAACCCACTATGGGTCATCCTTGTACTTTTATTGGCTGAGATTGGATCTGACCCCACAAGGCCAGATTCCTACTAAAGTTAGGGGAATCTAAGAACTGGGGATATCCTCACTTCCATACTCCAGAGCTGATCTAATATTCAGCCTTGCAGCGGTCCTTCAATCAACTCCTATATATTACAAAAAGCAAATATCCAAGACCACGTACATCGGCGATTGACCCAACGACTGGTCTCCTATCTAAGATACGACACAATTTGGAATGCGACCGGAATGCGGTCGGTGGGTTCTCATGGTGATTACTGGTTCCAAAAAAAGCCCCGGCATCCCTTTTAAAGCTTGGCGCATATTTTCTGGTGTATATTGAGTGCCTTGGATGTAGGTAGACGTACGTATAGGGCTACGTACGTCTTGTCGGAACTATGCGATGCAAGTTTGTGCATCGTACTTCGTACTCGGTATTCGGTACATACATATGACATCTATATCGATATCTATCTTGGGAACTATTGGATGCCTTACTTCACCGCTCTTTACAGGTACGAGGTTGAGATAATCAAATTGTTCGATACATCACATCTCTCTCCTACCCCATACGATCACAGGGTGTTCATAAAACAGGTTTCATTATTCATCCGTTGCCATCGGGAACCGAGACGAGTGACTTAGTAGTTTCCACGCTCGTAACGCTCCTCGTACATGTGCTCGGCGTTCTGCTTGGCGTGGCGGTGGGCCTTCTCGCGATCAACCCAGTCCATGCCCTTGGTCTCGGCGAGCTTGTCAACCTCGCCGCCCACGATTCCGGCGATGAGCTCCTTGGCGAAGGCATGGCTGACTGGCTTGCCTGTTTGTTTACATCCAAGTTAGAACAGTTCTCATGAATATATCAAGTTGGGAATATGATGTGGTGTTTCACGTACCCTCCTTGCGCTCGTGGTCCTCATAGACCTTCATAGCAGCAAAAGAAGCGGCGCCGGCGGCGAACTCGTGAGAGAACTTGCCCTCGTGATGCTGTTCACCGTTGTACACCTCCTGGTGCGCCTTCTCGGATTCGTCTAGCTTGGCGTCAGCGTGGTTTTCGCTTTCATGACCAATAGAAGGGTATTGGCATATGGCCGGCTATGCAGGTCGGGTCGGGCCCTAGTGCATGCAAGCAGTAAGGGTTCAGGTGCGTCTCTACTCCGCAGGAAAATTTGACTTACCCCAGCCCCAAGCCATTGTGAATATGTATAGATAAAAAGGAGGAAAGTGAGAGAAGAGTTGTATAGTGTGAAAGAAACGCAGTGTGTAACGAACGTAGTAGCGAGGGGGGCGAGGGGATCTTATACCGATTAAAGAGGATCGAGGCTACAGAATACTCCAGAAGGGCTACGTAGTCCACGTTGTACTAAGGTTTGAGAGTACTAGCTTTCCCCCCCTCTGTCTCAGCTCCAGTGGCCCCACCATCTAATCTGTGAGAATAGTGGCTGGTTAGTTCTATAGCGTATGTACGCTGTATGATGTAGATATGTCAGAGGATGGGGCCAATACGCCCCTCCAGCACAAGAATCAGACATGAGTTTAAGACTATTAGCCTGGTACTGGTGAAGCAGTCAGGCACTTACTCCGTACATTCTGATTGTTGTCGGATATCTCGGGCGATGAGGAGGCAACTTGATTGGGAGCTGCGGTGAAATTATCGGTACCACCGCATCCTTAGTCTACGACTTCATTGGCCAGTTATGGACACGGAGGACTTTCTATCACGATCCCCGCTAGCAGTTGTTTTAGCTTTTACTGGGTCCCAGCTGAACGACCTTTTGGTGGTTAATGATGTTTGGCTCCAGGGGTTGCCCTGGGGAACATTCTACTTAAATATCCAACCGTCCAACTCAACAATGCATAACTAGCGCCTTATTATACTGTTTAAGATGTGTGCCATACTACAAATTCTGCTCTGCGCGGGATGCTTTCCAATAGTTGAACGTAGAATATGTTGTACCCTCTCGGCGTTACGAGTTGTCCCGATGTCCAATAATGCGCCGATCAGATGGACTCGAATGGGTCGTCTCAGCCCTACCCCACTAATAAATAGACGAATAAGGAGAGGACACAGACGATACTAGCCCCATTGTAGGCCGATTATACGGTCCTCATTACGCAGTTAGAAAGTTAGAAACTGATTCATCGAAGGCCAAGACACCAAGAGCCCAGTTTAGCCGAGCCAAGCTTCTCCCCGAGGCTTGTTGTCGCCTTATGAGTCTCGGCAACACTAGCCACGAGAAAGTGGCGGTGAACATGGAATGTCATAATCGCGTGCAATCGCCCATTGAGCAGTGAATTTGTGGAGGATATTTTGAGATATGTTGATAAAACCGAACTCAAATGTGTCTTCTAATACAATACGGGGCTCGCCTCAAACCGATTACGTACTGGCGATGTCGGACATCAAGCCACACTTAAACTAAAATAGCATCAGCTCTTTGATCCATTGCAGATGAGCCTAAATATGATTATCATAATCATCACGTCGGCACATTCCTGGGTCCGACATATGTAATATCGTAGATGTCTACAATATTGAAAAAAGAAAAGAAAAGAAAAAAGAATGTTTACTACAAGTGTGAATTGGGAATGTTCCTTGGATGCAACGCCACATGTGTCAGATCAATTACACGACCCTATACTTGAAGACAACACTCGTATGACATAAAGTTCTTTATTGGTACCACTGAGCATCTCAATATCTCGATCAACCCTAGGCAACCACAATACCATCACAATACACCACCCGAAACTGATCCTAATTAATGTGAGACCTTTACGGAGTACATAGTATACCTTGGTATCATACAATATTTTACATTGTACGGAGTACTACTTGCCGGATCACTACTAACAACCTTCCAAGGCTGGGATCATACACTAGCTGAGGTCTAAGCCACACTTACCGCGGAATTCAGCCACACTTACGATTCTCCGAGCTCAAGCTCCGCAAGCTCCAACTCGACTCACCTCAGCTTGCCTCAACCCAACTCAACTCAAAATGCCTACCAAGAACCCCACCCCATCCGACTTCCCGTCCGAACTCACCGTCACCGTCACACCCGCACCGACCTCCCCCTCCCAATCCACATCCCCAGCCCCAAACATCCTCATCCTCCTCCACGGCCTCGGCGACACAGCCGCATCATTCATAAAATTCGCCCAGGCGATCCGCCTCCCCCGAAACAACTATCGTCACAGTCCAAGGCACAGCCCCACTCCCCTTCGACCTGGGCGGCTTTCACTGGGGCGATGATGTCTCCTTCGACTCGGCGACAGGCGCACTAGACATGGACGCCGGTCTGACGCGCAGCACCAAGAAACTCGTGTCGGATGTCGTGCGCGGGACGCTTGTACAGAAATGCGGGTATGCACTGCGCGAGATTATGGTGCTGGGTTTCGGGCAGGGCGGGATGGCTGCGCTTGCTGTTGCGCGGGAGCTCGGATTGAAGAATAATGGTAATGCGGATAGTCGTATGGTCGGTACTCTCTCTGGGGTTATTTCTATCGGAGCGCCGTATCCATTATCTGGGTCTAGGGTTGGAGATAAGAATCGGTCGCCGGTGTTGCTGGTTGCTGGGAGGGATTCGGTGGCTGTTTCGGATGAGGCGGTGCGTAGGACGAAGCAGGTGTTTGAATTCGTTGAGGTGAGCCGGTATGCTAGGAAGGGGGATGGGATGCCGTCGAGTCGTGAGGAGATGATGCCTATTATGCAGTTCTTTGCGCGCAGGTTGAGGAGTAGGCAGGGTGTGCCTGAGGGGAGTGTGGAGATTAGTTGAACATACATTAACTAACTAACGAACGTATTTCACCACCGAATGGATCAGCCAAAACACCATAGTAAATGCCATAAATTACAACTAGATATCTCGACAACGGTGGCCTATATGGGATTTTCTTAGGAGTCCAATGATTTTTAGGTGATATCTAGCTTCTCTATTAAGTCGAGAAAATATCTACCACTTTTATGATTACGATATATATATTTCTGGCTCTGAGCAACGTAATTTTCAATACAACGATAATGCAAGCTTTCAATTTTCTTGAAGTTGATATAGAGTGGTTAGAAGGCTTATCAATGACTATGGACAAAGAAACGGATAACATAAACATGTAGTTGTTAAGGTATGAATGTAGAATATACCGCATTTACTATAGTAGTTTAGCTGATCCACTCGGTGGTGTGATCCATTCGGTGGTGAAATACGTTAATTAGTTAAAATCGAATGTTAGTTAACGATTTGGATTTTCTGGATTGGATATCTGGGTATTAGATATGAGGTGTAGGGGATGTAGAGGACGCAATTGGCGTGTGCTGCCACCTGGAAAACGAGTACTCGATGACTTCGATTGTGGTGAACGTATCAATTTTTAGTGAGACCTGTCAACAGTCTACAGGATATGTGATATGTTTTGTAGTGTCATATTCGAGTAGTCAAAGAGGGGCTATGGCGCCTATCGACACCGCACAATTGGTCGGGTTCTCGCATTCGTCAATTTCGATCACATCCAAGTCATCTGATCTTAATACTCATTGGTATAGGTTCATTGCCCAAGCCAAGCTATGAGGCCACATCTCGCAAAGAAATTATCTGCGGAAGTTCTGCATACATACCGCAGTTAGTTGCAAAGGTACCTCATCACAGTGCATGAAAATCAACTCAGACTGACCGCATAGAACATGGCCTACAACCTCTCCATAGAAGTATTTGGACCCGGCGATAGCCCCACACACCGATCCCACTGGGGGTTCATGATCAACAAACCCGGGAATCTGGAATTTGGCGATCTCCTCCAAGTTGAGGTCATCGATTCGGACAGACTGTGGTACGGATTTGCGCCCCGGTATGCGACGAAGATCATCGATAAGGCGGCTGTGGGGATGTGCAAGATTGCCGATCTCACGTCTCAACAACGATACAACGCGATCAAAGTTATCGAGAAGGAGCCGGCTCCGAGAGATTCGATTGGCCGATGTCAGGACTGGACTTTTGATGCTTTGCTGTCTTTGGAGATTGAAGAGCTTGTTCCTTCCGGCACTTCGGAGTTTTGGAAGAGGATGATTGGTAGACCCGCGCGAGAAGTTGCCGCAGCTTGTGGAACAAAATGGACTGCCTTTTGATACATGCGTTATGTCTTATGTTTTGATGACCTAGAGGGTACAGGAACAGGATGATTGGGGTATTGGTGAAGAGAAGATAATAATGTTTGTACGAAATTGTCTTGCGAATCCAGTGAGATTCTATTCAAAATTCTTATGTGTGTATGTGTCCTAGATAGTATGATTTGGCCATCTCTAGAAGATCACGGGTGAGGGCAACCTTGTACCAAAGGTAGATGCTTCCTTCTCAAGCTCCAATGTCAGGGTGGGATTTATTGATAAACAGGCGGAAAATGGTAGGACACAGCACGCATCAAATTTTGAAATGCATATATGCAGTCGGCCGCAGGTTACATATGTATAATGGTAACCACCCAGGCAGATATCTAAAAAAAAAAAAAAAAGCATTGTAGCTGTCTCTCCACAGTCCAAGGGTTATTTATCTTCGTGAACCCCACGTTCTATGCATCCCATGTTTAAATGTAAACCAGCTATGTACTGAGACTCCCCAGAACCAATATGCCTCAAGCCCCAAAGCACAAACTCCCCAGCGTATCTACTTGCAAACGAAAAGCAAACCATAACAGAACTCATTTCTTGATCCCAATGACAGCCAGATTGCGCGGGCTCTGGCCATACTCAAACACCGGCTCCACCCAACACTCCTTGACGGAGTCATGTTCGCGCAAGAACTGCCAGCGATCAACCACAATAGCAGCCTCAACAACTTGAGAACTGAACGCCATCAGACTCCACACAATACTGAGATTCTTGCGTGTGTGCAAGTAATCAGCTTCATATCGCTCCAATTCCTCTTCAGACATGGTACAGATGCGCTCCTTGATCAACTCGCCACGGGTTGGATCGCGGCTCAATTTGACAGTTGCGGCACGCACGTACGCAGAAAAAGACTCGAATGCGGTCTTGCGCAGAGATCCAACAATCAGCGCTATACCCCCGGCCTCGGGGTCATCTGTGTGGTCTTTGTAGAGATCATCGGGAACGTCAGGTTTGGGGATGATATCACGATCTAGAAGAACGCGCTGCAGCAAAGCGCGGTAGAAATGGCGCGTGAAGAAACCTTCGCTGTCGGCCCGTCCCCAGTTGTGGGGTGCTTGGACGGCCATGGAGCGGGCTGTGATGTTGAGCTTGAAGCCTGTTGTAGTCTTTGCTTGGTAGTTTTCATAGAGCTTGGACATTGGGAATCCGTGCGGATCCCATGAAGATCCGGTTCGTTTGAGGCGGGGGTGGGCGGATCGAAGGATGGGAATTTTGTATGTTGCGGGTCCTAATCGTTCTGTCAAAAGGTTGTAGCAGCAGCCGATCATGGCGATTGCTACAACAGAAGGGTTGAGGACCAGTGATCTCACTCCATGGTGGACGAGGTTTCCGCATGAATGCAGAGAGACGACCATCACCCGGGCATCACTCAGCTTCTTTTCTTCGGGTTCAATGACTTCTTCTGTGCTGGTCCGGGTTTCAACTGACGTCTTTGGGTCGACAACGTGCTCGATGATTGGCTCCAGGTAGCCATCTTGGATATTATGTTCAATGTAGCTGACGGTGCCTCTGGTATCGACCTCTAGTCGTGGCTTTGGTGTGTGTGGCACGTGTGGCTTTTTGGATGTTGGGCCGAGCACATCATCGGCTTCTAGCGTCATCTCGCCTAGCATGTGAGAGGCCGTAGTATCTTCATCCTGTCCAGCAGGCTCTTCTGACACTGCATCGTTCAGCTCTAGTGGTGCTCCCATCTCCGAGTCAGGTTCTTCGGGATTTTTCGAAGTGGCCAGGTCTTGGGTTAGTTCCGGGGTGTCGGTACAATCAATGCATTGCCTTTTCAATTTGTTTAGCTTTGCATTATGGATTGTCTTTTTCTTTTCTTCCGCGGCCAGTCGAGCATGGACATCCATACGGTTAGCGCCGCTTATATACTGGTGCTTTCGCTCAATAGCAATGATATGCTTATGGTATGGCGAGCTTGCCAGCATGCGCCCCAGGTAGTTTTGTCCCGAACCAAAATCGACAATATGAGACAATGGCTCCCCGCGACTCTCATTGACAGTCTCCGACAAAGATGCGACATAACGAGAGAATTGTTCCACCTCATGCTTCTTTTTCTTGTTCATGCCGACAGCAATATGTCTTGGGAGAGGCTCGCTCTTCTCAGGCGTGGTGAACTCGCGACGGAAACTCAGTCGTCGAATGTTGCGAATATACTGGAGGAGGCTTGCAGGCGGAAATGCGCCTCCGTTCCAAGTCCTGCCACTCTCAGCTGCATTTGTTTCGGGTTCACACAGCGGGCTAATGTCCTCTCGTAGGAGTAGTTGCAAGATACTGTGGATATCGTGATGGTCGAAGAAAGATCTCCAGTCTTCTGGCAGTAGAGACGTGTAAAGATCGGGATCGCGCGTCAAGAAATCGAGGATATGCACGCCACCGCAAACGTTCATGAACATGACCGATTCAGTTGCGAAAGAGAGGAGAGCCTGGACATATTCGTCGGGATCTTTCCACTCATCGGAGAGTGGAAGAGGATTTCGGATCGTCATGCTAGATCAGATGTCATAAAAAGCGCAAAGCAAGCATTCAATTCGCAAATTGAGGGACATTCGATATACTGTGGGGAATGTTATCGCATTTTTTTTTAATCTCCCCGCGCCGGGCCCAAAACAGCTTAGTCATCTTTTTAGAGTCGATCCGCGGGTCCATTTCGGGACATCCTCTGAGGAAGATCATCCGAAAGCATCAAGCCGGAAGGGTGTTTCCTATGTAATGTAGCATGTCACTGGTAATAAGTACTGAATGATACTGACTCTTTCCGCAATCTTTTATTGCTGTTCATCACCTCCGTGAAATCAAATATCCCTCAACATGAAGTTCTTCCCTATTCTCTCTGTCACCTTTGCCACCTTTGCGATAGCAAGGGAAGGTGGAAATCAAGTTAAGGAAAAATCAGAGTACCATAATCCTCTTGCTTCTATCATAGAATTTGCCGCGGGTGGAGATGCGGATCTGGACGTTGATGTTTGATCTATGATATTATCATGTCTTGGCTGAGGTTTTCCCTATTTAGTTAGGTTTCCCTCTGCCGTTATGCAAATGCAGAGGCTTTTTCTACAAAATTAAGAGACAATAGTCTTATACCATGCGCAGACCTCTGTTTGTCCCTTATTTTGGGGTTTAGGCCTTTGTTCTTTGTTCTTAGGAAGTTATATAAAGAGCTTTCTTGGAGTAGATGAGTCACCATCACCATTACATTCTTCATCACTTCTTGCTTCTTAGATACGTAGTACGTGCATCACATATCACAGAAATCTTTCCTTCATATTCATCCACGCTTCCTCTATACCAAATTTCTCTTTTCCGCTGACACTTAATAATTAGCTGACTTTGGGAATAAAATCGGCACTAATCTTTCATTCTAGTACCATGGAGATGTGAGCAACGTACCGGTATGATTCATCTCAAAAACCATGAATGGTTGAACTCCGCTCGTCGCCATCAGTCCGTGCGCCGAGTCGAATGCCCGACTTGTTTTGGTAAACAAGATCAATCTTCTGTACTTACAACCTGTGAGAAAACTCTTGGGTGTGTGAAAGAACTGATTTCCTCGAGTTAGCTTTGCTTGATTTTGTGGTTCTGACAGAAACCAAAAACCTAAATATAGTTTCCTTCTGCGTGTGACCATAGAGACTTTACGTTTTATGTCCTAGATAATTTAGCGAGATCTTACACGCTGCTCATGTCAAGTCTTTAAATAATGAAGGTGTTATAAGGCTAGGTGAGCTGCATTCCATGAGCATCCCCCTATATCAGATTTACAGCTCCTCCCTCGCTAGCATTGGAATTCCTCCGGGGGGGGGGGGGGGGGGTTCAGTGCCCTAGAATGTTCATTATTCCCGTATAAGGGAACGTATTTCCACTGTTATACAGTAAAAATATCAGTTTAATTCGTGTCAACTAAGCCATTCCTTTCGGTCATTTACCCAACCAACCTTCTTCGCCATGAAGGTCAAAGCGACAGCGTCGGTTTTGGTCACGATTTGGGCTGGAGCCTCTGCTCAGGACTACAATTCTGCACCCCCAAATCTCGCGGGCCTCCCCCGCATTATCTATGTTTGAGACTTGGAGGCCACGTACTCATATTCTCCCACCCCACGGCCAGATCGGCGACCCATGTGCGCACTACAATGATCCCGAAACAGGACTCTTCCATGTAGGGTTCCTCCACAATGGTACTGGCATTGCTAGTGTTCTGACGGGCGATCTTGTTCATTACTACGATGTTAGGCCTAACGGCAACTACTCGATCGTCGCTGGCGGTCCCAACGACCCCCTTGCAGTTTTTGATGGCTCTGTCATACCAAATGGAGTTGACGGCAAACCGACACTTTTGTACACCTCGGTATCCTCATTGCCAATCCATTGGACCCTTCCTTACACCCGAGGAAGTGAATCACAATCACTGGCAGTCACCTACGACGGGGGAAAAATTTCACCAAATTGGAAATTCCGCCTGTTATCTCCGAGCCCCCTGCAGGCCTAGATGTAACAGCCTTCCGCGACCCCTACGTTTTCCAAAATGGGGAACTTGATCGATCCCTTAACAATGCCGAAGGTACTTGGTATACTATCATTTCAGGGGGTATTCATGAGGTCGGACCTGGTATGTTCCTCTACCAGAACATAAGTCCCAACTTTGAACAGTGGGAGTATCTTGGAGAATGGTTCCATGAGCCTGCCAACTCCACATGGGGAAACGGTGACTGGTCTAGGATATTTGGCTTCAATTGGGAGACTAGCAACGTCTTCGGCCTCACCAAAGATGGATACAGCTATAACGGCGAACCTTTCATGACCATTGCGGTGGAGAGTTCCTATGATCCCATTCAGGAGTCGGTCTCCTCTCAGCATGCCCAGATCTGGGCAGCAGGAGCAATTGCAACCACTGAGGGTGAAAACGTGACATTCACACCTGATATGGTTGGTGTCTTTGACTGGGGCTTGGCATCCTATGCCGCAGCGGGCAAAGTTCTACCTCAGTCTTCTCAGGCTTCTACAGCCAGCGGTGCCCCAGATCGTTTGATTAGTTATGTCTGGTTGACTGGAGATGTTTTTGGAGGAATTGTAGGCTTCCCAGCTGAGCAGCAAGGATGGCAAAATACCTTGTTGACATCGCGCGAGTTGTACATCAAGGACATCCCTAACGTGGTGGACAATGATCTCGTGCAGGAGACTGGCTCATGGCGTGTAGTCGCCAACTCGGACTTGACGGGCGAATGCGTTGAACTCGAAACACTCGGAATTGAGATTGCGCGGGAGACCTACGCCGCTATGACTGCTGCCCCTAGCTTCACCGAGCCAGACCGGACGACTACCAGTGAAGGTGTCATTCCATTCGGTCGTTCTCCAGAAAGTAGGTTTTTTATTCTCGAGGCTGAGATCAACTTCGATGCACGTGCCTCTAGCCTGCAAGCGGGCTTCCAAATTCTGGCATCCGAGTTTGAGTCGACCACCATCTATTATCAGTTCTCCAACGAGTCCATCATGATTGATCGTTCTCAAACGAGTGCCGCTGGAAGCACGACTACCGGTATTGATGCGTCACCGGAATCTGGACGTATTCGTCTGTTTGACATTAGTGACAACTGTGGCACTCATGGCAACCGCAAGGACGAGGAGTTTGAACATGATTTAACCTCCAACCATGTGTGGGGGAGCGATGACCATACTTCTACATCCAATGGAGCTGGCAGTGAGCATATTGAGACGCTCAGCCTGACTATCGTGGTTGATAACTCTGTCCTGGAGGTTTACGCCAACTCTCGCTTTGTATTGTCTACCTGGGTCCGGTATGCTTCCCTTATCGTTTCGCTTTCACTTTTCACAGAACATAGACTAACTCCATGGTAGCCCTTGGTATAAAGACTCGACTGAGATTCGCTTCTTCCAGAATGGGGAGGGTGAAGCATCTTACAGCAACATTCGCGTTGCTGATGGGCTGTACGATGCGTACCCGGACAGACCACAGTAGATAACGCAAGGTGACTTGATATTTTGACAGCGCATCTGGGTTGCACAACTCTTATAGTCTACCAGGTCCCAAGGTAGAGAGAGGGATGGGCGGTGTTTTGATTGGAGGAAGCAGAATCTTCAAAATAAAGTTACTATATGACCAGTTAATGATGAGCTAGTTGAATGAGTGAGTGGTTTTTCCCAGGACAGAACATGTTGAAACGATCTGGCAGGTATCTAACCTAGTACTTTACGGGACAATTATTTCAGTGTGATGCGAGTTACGGTATGACTATATACAAATGTAGAAATGTGCTTCATGAAACACCAAACACAGATAACCCTCAGGGCTTCCTTCCCAGGTTGGTTGTACTCGAAGCAACCATGGAAAGACTGGTGGGGCAGAAGAGTATATTCTCATTAGACTCGTAGAAACAGCCAATCAGATACTGATATCCCTACCATCTACCCCACTCCCGTCAACTACCCTTTTCGGAAGTGACTATTGCCACAACAGCCTTGAGAGTATATTAGAATAACAACATTGTATCCACAATTTACTGCCTTAGGAACTTGAAGGGAGAGGGGCTAAGGGGCAGCGACAATCCACCGAATTATTTCTCTGTCTAAAATGAGGCGACGTTAGTAAGAGATTGTGGTGGCCCGACGAAAATTTTATCAAGGTGAGTTCGCCCTCGGATCCGATTTACCAATATTATATGAAGCTATCCCTCATGTCCTTTTGCTGTATTCCTCTTAACAAAATCCACACTATTCCTAGCCTACGTTATCGTCTTACGCCAGCTCGCAACAATCAGGCACACCTCCAGTACCTTTACATCATTCATTTTTAATAATGAGCGGGACACAAGAGGCACAAAAGCTACTGAAGAATGCGCATGTAGCCCCAGAAATATTCGAGCTACGCCCGGATTATCGCGCTCTCTTGATGGTGGTAGAGGGTATTCCTACAGGTCCAAGCGATGATTTTAGCGAAGCCCTTTTGAGCGAAGCAGAAAATTCAGCCAAGGACAAGCTATCCCATTGTCCCGTCACCGAGATTCCACACATTGCTGCATGGCGCGAGGCTTACAAAGCCTTCGGGGCTAAGCCTCAAAAAACGCGCAACAGCCTCGAAGCTCTGACTCGTCGCATGCAAGATGGCTTGCCACGATTCAACCGGCTGACCGACATCTAAAATGCTATCTCTGTCAAGTATCAGATCCCATTTGGAGGTGAGGACCTTGATAAATACGACGGATCGCCTGTCCTCGTCCGTGCCACTGGTAATGAGGAGTTCGAGACTTTTTCTGGCGGGAAACCTCAAACGGAACATGCGGCGCCAGGGGAGCCAGTTTGGCGTGATGACAGCGGCATCACTTGCCGTCGCTGGAATTGGCGCCAGGGCCCACGGACTGCCTTGACCGATGATACCTCTCGTGTTTTATTCATCCTCGATGCACTAGAGCCGCTCACGGACGATGTTCTGACTCAAGCTGCCGACGAGCTCGCTTCGGCTTTGAAAAGCCTGTCTCCGGAGGTACAAGCCGTGCATCGGATTATTGGTCCTTCGGTTTAATCTCTCCTTGATGACTGCCCCTGTGGTGTAGAATCTGCATGTTAATGACAATATCTGTGTTTGTATGTGTAGTCAACATTGTGAGAAGGGAGAGGGTTGATTTAAGACTGTTGGTGTGGGGTCAGATATGTATATTAGATTAAGAAACAATATATAACTATACAGTAAAGCCTACATATGTAGCAGTATGTACCGGATTCTTGGCCGCGGTCGAGATTCCCCCAATCGCCCATTTATGAGGGCGCCCAGGGTCCTGCTCGCTGAGTATCTTACAGCGCAATGATTACTTCTTAATTATATTCCTTCTATTATCATTCAGATAGGATCCGCTGTTTGACGGTTCAAAGTTAGAATATCACTATCTAGGTATATAGTACCCGGATATAGTTCCCGGGGATCCATAAATTGCGGCACGTTGGTTGATTGCCCTACGGCCTTGGTAATGGGTTCAGAACAATCCCATAGTTATGATGTGTCGTCTATCGGTTGGGCTGCATCGGTTAAGCCTATTTTGAGAAGGACTGTATCCTGGCATACAGGGAAGCCCTATGAATAAATTCTGTGACGTCTTAAACAATAGTTGATGTTGAGGCGAATCCGAGTGCCACGGTTAACAAAGGCTTGTATTATGATGGGGTACAACTTTTGCCACCTATCCTCGGTATGATCTTGCATCATCCGGTCCACTTTTAACTGACGGTTAAGGCCATTTTTTGGGTGACGAAACTATAGAGGATGGCAGACTAGCATAGATGCTCTAGACATAGCCGTTTCCGGTTGGGTTTACTGTATTCCCTGAGACTCCCTGAGGCGAAGGGTACATATGCTGAAGACTGACGTGGTTGAGACGCAAAATACCTAAGATATGACGTCTGGTCCTATCTATACACGGAACAGGTAGACGGGTGCATACTATCAGTAACAGCTATATAAAGACCAGTCATTTCTGACAAGAGCAAATGTCTGCTAATTCGAATATAAGAGCAAATGTCTTCCCGTTCGACAATAATTACTCAAGAAATTATCCCACAATTTCAACGCTCCAATAGCATTATATATATATTTACACATCATGGCAGAGACGCATAGCAATAGCAGAACTATGCGATCAGTCGTTTTTGATGGCCACCCGCTCAAGATTCATGTCTGCGATGTTCAGAAGGCACGTGTCGTCAGGCAAACTGATGCCGTGGTTCGGGTTACTTCCGCCGCTATCTGCGGCTCGGACTTGCACAACTACCACGGTGTCTTTGGCAGCAACCGGGTTCCTTATCCCATTGGACATGAGGCTATGGGTATTGTCGAGAAAGTCGGAGCAGATGTTGATTCTGTGAAGGTTGGGGATCGGGTCGTTATCCCTGACATTCCTGATGGCGTCAAGCTGGATCTAGAACCAGTAATTAACCCCACAGTTGCATTGTACGGAGAAGGATCCGACCTTGGGAATTTGGGAGGTTGCCAAGGTACGATTCAGCCCTGCAGGATCATATCTTGCAAAACCTGTGTCTGACTGGCCACGCCATTCTCAACAGCTGAATTTGTCCGTGTTCCACTTGCAGACAAATCCTTGATCGTTCTTGATAAAGAATTTGAGGATATTGAGGATAAGGATCTCATTGTTCTCTCAGATATCTTCCCTACTGCCTGGATGGGGGTCACTTGGTCGGGCTTCCAGGCCGGAGATAAGATCGCAATTTTTGGGGCAGGCCCAGTGGGACTTCTTGCTGCGTATTCGGCAATTCTCCGTGGGGCCTCTCGTGTGTACTGCGTTGACTCCGTCCAACAACGACTCGACCTCGCAGTTTCTATTGGAGCCATTCCGATCAACTTCACGAAGGGCGAACCGTCGGCTCAGATTCTAGCTCGGGAACCGGGCGGCGTTCAGCGCACCGTAGATTGTGTTGGAGAGGAATGCGTCAACGAAAAATTGAAGCACGATCAGTCGTTCGTTATCACACAGGCGACGAAATGCACCAGCGTGGGTGGTGGTTTGGGGGTTGTTGGGATACACATTGCTCAGCCGAATTCCAAGGGAGTTGAACGAGGAAACACCATCTCACCAAATATGATGTTTCCCTTCACGCTGTTCTGGGAAAAAAATATGAGCATTCGTGGCGGTGTAGTGGACAGCAAGTTATTTGTTGGGCCACTACTGGAACTTGTGAAGAGTGGTATAGCTAACCCGGGCTTTGTCTTCTCCAGCACCATCGATATCGAAGAAGCACCAAAGGGATATCAGCGATTTTCTGACCACCTGGAGACGAAAGTCTTGATAAAATTCTGATGAAAAAAGTGTTTTTCTATCAGAATTTTATCAAAAAGCACCCTATTATCTGAGCGATTGACCAATTGTCATAATTGAGGCGAACTTTCCCCAGCTGCCATTCAGTTCTTTTACCACACTTGTTTAATACACATCTATCTAACTAGTTAGTCGGTCTATAAATCTAGCAAAATCTTCTTAGATAGTAAAACTTCACAACCACTCTTTCCCATCAGTCGTAAATCCGTGCTGCATAAGATACTCGTTCAGCTCCTTATCTTCTTTTTCCAAATCCAAATCTCTACTTTCAGGTAATAAGTAGTATACCGTCATTCCAAGGACAGCGACACCACCAGCCAAGTAAAAGGTGGAGCTGTTACCAGCACGGTCCTGCAGGGGGGTAAAGCACTGCGTGCCAACAGCAGCACCCGTTCTACCGAAGGCTGTCGCGACACCATATCCCATAGACCGCATAGCAGTGGGGAAAGACTCGGAAGATATAAGCCCAATGGTAGCACCGGGTCCCATATGACCAAATGCTTGCAACAGACCATAAAGGACAACGAAGGCCGCAATGTTTTGAGAAAGCTTCGTGTATGTGCCACCGATAACGAAACCAAGCACAACATATCCAGCGAAGCCCAAAATTCCAGTCCAGCGACGTCCAATCACATTGGTAAGCCAGGCCCCTAACACAACGCCGGGAACTGGCAAGGCGGCCAAAATGGCCTGCCAAATAGCTGTCGTCCGAACATTATGATCTGTAACCAAAGAGGAGATGATCGTGCTGGACATGATGCTGTTGGGGAAATTGATGAAATCATACAAAAAGAAGGCCAACGATGTAGTCAATAGCCTCCACCAATAGCGCCGTGCAAGAAGGAGACAAAGGCGCCACGACTTCCGCTGTCGCTTGAAATTGGAATAGTAGAATAGAGACGAGTCCACCATGAACAGTCTCAGAACTATAATTGAGACTGGGAGGAGAGTTGCAATGGAGTAAATGGCGTGGAAGGCGATAACAAGGTTATTGTCCGTGGCAATGAGTGTGATCAAATAGATTATCATCAAAATTGGACCCGCCAGTGTGGCCATTAGAGTCGTAAAGGACACAAACATCGGCCCTCTGTATTTGCGCCAAATCTAAGAATTATGAGAATAGATGCAAGTGAGGGAGTGGCTAAATGCTTACCCAGTCCGATTCTTCAATGCCAGCAGCGGCACTAGGAGGGTATTCACCTCCAACACCAAATCCAGCAATTCCACGAACTACAACAAAATACCACAGCATATTGCTCGAGGGATGCATCTGTAGAGCCAGTGCCGCCATCAAGGTACCGATTGCGACCAGGGAAGACGTTAAGAGTAATCCAGCGCGTCGTGAAAACATATCAGAGGTGTATCCGAAAACAACAACACCAAGGATCGCACCGACGATGACTGAGTTGCTCATGCGAGTCTTCATATCGGAAAAAAACCCATCAGCCCCTAGCACCTGCTTGAAAATAACGTTTGTGGGGTTGGCGAGGGTGTTTTGAAAGCCATCGCTAAAGTTGGCGATATACTGGGCGAGTCAGCAGCTGAATTTGGAGTCTGTCAACATTAGACTCACACAACTGATGATGGTGATTTTACTCTGCCATCTGCTAGGATGGTATGAGCGTGTCACTTCTTCAACATCTCTACCGATGACAGTGTTGACATTTTTCGTCTCATGTGGGGGGTTGGAAGGTGTTCCACTTTCAGCGGCTGCCATCTTTCAATATTTGGGGGTAATCAATGCTTCCACGCTACTTGAATGCGAAAGAAAACATGTCTATAATTGATGTTGCCGACGCGATCATAGATAAAATAGATCTTCGGGAATCCAACCCAATCTTCTTGAATTTGTTGAGCCCACGGAGATAAGCATTGTGGATTTGTGTTAAGCTTTGATAAGATCGTGAAATTTCTTTATCTTTAGGGTAGGTAGTAAATCAAGTGATTGTCCTTCGTAAAATCGTCAGTGGAAATATATAATTATCCCGACTTTACGTACGTATGGAGAACTGGGACAACTGTTGAAAACTGACGCTTCAACTCATCTACGGTCTTCAATGTTAACAATCTATACATCCGTCCAGGTGGCAGGAAAACCTGTGTAAGTAGACAAAACTCAGAATATTATACATTTACAATCTTAACAACCCACCAGCCCCATGCGAGCTGATCCCTCCAATCACTTAACCTCAACCTTCTTAGTCTCAACATCCTCAGACTCCGTCTTCGGTACCTCAATAACTAGAACCCTATCCTCCGACATGACTGAAATCATATCCGCATCTACCTGAGGGGATTCGTCCGACTGCCCAATCGTACCTTTCGATCAAACATACCAACCTTGCGCTCATTTAACACAATTGTCTTGACCAGGTCCTCAGAGCCAGGTCAATTGATCAAACCGGTAATGCTAAGTTCCACCCTCTTCGAATCCCAGTTAATCTCGATATCTTCCTTCTTCACCCCCAGGATCGGCACGTGAATCACAAACGCCCTAGGATGTCGAATATATCAACCTTGGGAATGTATTTGTCAGATCCAGTGAGTAGGCGTGTCCAGGGTATTTGTTGCGTGAATACCCATGGGCAGTGGGACGCGTGAGGTTCTCCAAAGCCGCCTCATTCTGGTCTACCAGGTCCGCTTTGTTGGCCGCTGGGTAACGGGTATGTGTTGGGGAAAGGGAGTCTCCCCATAAAAGTTACTCGAGTTTTTGAAAGTTGTTGGGGAGATGGACTTGCGATATGTAAACAACCCAGAAACAAATATGATTGACGAACAAATCAAAGCTTGGACTGTTCATCTTTTTCCCATGCGGAGGGTTGGAACTGTCCCCACGAGACCGGGTCCGGATAGCGGTATGATCTATGACTATTAGCCGATCCAGAGTAGGGATATAGCTTGCAAGGGGATAATCTGTAGATGTTGTCACCCAAGGACTTTCTCCCATCCGAAGGACCGAAATAGCCATGGGGCTGATGCCATGGAAGAAGGCCCTGGTCCGTATAAGGTTGCTGGGCGTGGCCCCGGAAATTTTATGGCTTACAGGAAGTGGAGCTGTTACCGGTTTGATTATTGGGCTCGTTTCCCTGGTTTTTGTTGATGTATTGGGCCCATGGAGGCATGTAGGGATGGTCTGGCTGACCACCTCGACCGTTATCAGACTGGAAAGTCCACGTGTTGGGATAAGGATAATCACGTTCTCTGTGAGGAGGGGAAAAGGGCAATATGCGCCCTGTTCTTCCTCGTTGGTAACAGGGCCCCAGCATGGGATGCTCTGGTTGAGATCAGGGATCAACACGCTTCAAGTTGAAATGAAAGTTCGACTTGAGTTTGTTGATAGAGTATTGTAGGAAATAATACTAGCGAAGGAGAGGAAGAGAAAGAAGAATCATTGTTATTCAATATAGGAAAAAGCACAGTATTTGTACCCTGATGTCTGACAAACTTTCTGCTCAGTCTGCAAGCAAGCAATGAGAAATGGGATAATCCAACAGATGTAAAGCGATACTGGAGCTGCCTTTTATGTGGAGCGTTTCCAAGCAAGTAGGCAGCCATGTTATGAACTGGGTAGGTGGTGTTGTTCAGAGTAGCTAGGTAGTATGTGTGCATATAGCATGATTTAGCCACAATGTGGTACGGAAGCACGGATCTAATCTGTGGCGCCGCCAACCCTCCGGAGTATCCAAGCCAATCACAGGGAAAAATATCGCCCCACTAAACGGGTGACAGGGCATGAACCCCGACCCTTTAATAATTACAGAGTCTATCATCCATCAGCATTCGGCAAACTTGCGCCATTTAAACCGCTCCCCTTGGCTGAGTTTTCCATATATTGACATAAGTGTTAGTAAGAATCGGACAAGCTACACCGAATATCTGTTCCTCGATCGTGGCATACTGTGTACTGACGATAGTCATACTTGGCATCTGGGGCCGAAGTTAAAGCGCAAGCCGGGGAGCAAAAATGGGTGATAAAATCATGGATCTGTCAAACAGCCAAAAAGAAAACGCCCTGGTTAATCGAGACTCCTTCAGTTCATTGTACCCTCTTACGCACCGAGGATGCGAAAATCAAAGTGTACTATGGCAGTATGACCAAACTGAACCAAAAGAATTCCCGCAGTTACGAATAAAAAGCGGGTGAAGGTGCACAAAGGGAGTATCTTGGATAGACTCCCTCACCGAATACCCGTATAATACTCGCTCAATATTCGACGTAATTATAATAAACAAAAGCGTGTTTGGCTATTTGGTCTAAACACGGCTAAGAGCATCATGACCCCGAATGCTAAATGTTCATGCCAGCTTACTAAGCCACTCCCGGATATCCTCTGATCTAATCGACGACCATCTAAGCTGGCACATGCCATGGTGTTAGCGCACCATTGGACGTTTTCACATACGGAGTATAGTGGAAACCATTCCTATTTTCATTTTCGGTCTTGTCAGAGTCCGTATTGCTTCTTTAGGTCTAGCGCAAACACCTTCACACACTACGTCTTTGGCGCTCGTCCCTCACCCAGCCCCATGAACCGTTTGTGTCCAGTTTTATCTGGGATTGAAATAACCTGGCTTACATTCATGGATTGTTTGGTTTTTTTTTACACAGTCCTCTACCTATTCCGTACATTCTATTAGTGAATTGATATCCTTTTCCGTTGATTTGGCCTCTTGGTAATTCATCTCGCTTATGCCCTGGTGCTCCCCAGGACTACGAGACCCACTAAGTAGTCGATCCTTGCCTTGTTCTTTCACGACCGACTTGTAAAATGCGGGAACGGCGTTCCTAGCTCAAGTGGGGGCGGGCACCCTATGCTCAGCGGCTTTGTCCAGGTTTATCTTCCCGTTGCTCAGGAAGAATGTGTTTATCCATAGCACTCTTGAGGTGCTCAAAGGTGCTCAAAAAATTGACATGCCACCTTCGAGAAGGTTATTTTGTATGGTTTTCTTGCAAAGTAGGAAACACACCTACGCCAAGACCGATTCCGCACCTATGCCAAGACTGATTCCGTGACTGAGATTAATGTGCATGCGCCAATCAATGTAAGGCCGTAGCGTAGCGTCCCTTTATCCATGCAAGACCCCTGAGTTTGAATTTCAGCAGTTTCTGTTTCGGTTATTCTCATATTCTAAATAGGTCATTACTCTCCTTGTCTTCTATTCAGTCGTCTTTTGTTAATATAGATCGCGCACATCTTCTATTCTTCTTGACTTTCGTTTATTTTGTTTCTTTATTGCCTATCATGCCTAAGGATTCGTCGGGTCCGCCGTACGGATTCGCAATACGCAGAAAGACAAACTGCCTCGCAGGAGAAGGCCGTACCATAGCATCGGCAGGCTTCGTCCGATGCTGCCCCAGCGGCTCAGCGTTTAACGACGCTAATACAGGCATGTGTTGTCCGAGTGAAGAAGACTGTAGATCCGAAATCAGTAACCCACCACACTGCGCTGACGAAGCCTGGCTTCTTTTCGAAAATGAGGGTGGCGGATATTTCTGTTGTGAGGACAATCTAGTCGGGTTCCATATGAAAACGGGGGTTGGGTGTGCGGAAAAAGATGATCCTAAGTATCCCGATGTACAGTGGCTCACCGTAATTCCATCTGGTAAGATTCAAACCCTGCCTACTCGAGATGAGCTCTGATCTGATATAATTAGTCTCAAACTCAACATCCAGCAGCTCCCCAGCATTGAGCAGCTCCACAACGTCGAGCGATTCCATAACATCGACTGGCTCTGCAACACCGAACAGCCCCACGACATCGAACAGCTCCGCGACATCAAGCAGCTCCACAATGTCGAGCAATTCCATAACATCGACTAGCTCCGCAACATCGAACAGCAGCCCCACGACATCGACTAGCTCTTCTAGTTCAAATACTGGCGCTATCGCAGGTGGCGTGGTTGGCGGTGTTGCTGGGTTAGCAATCATTCTCGTCTTGCTTTGGTATTTCATGCGTCGTCGCCGACAGAAGCAACCGCATCGAGATCCCACACCCGTCACTGAAGCAGCGATGAGACAATACCAACCTGTCCAGACCTCGCAACACCCGAGCGAGTTAGACAGCCCTTCAACGAAACCAAGCGAGCTGGAAGATCAGGTTTATGTGCCAGAGCTACCTAACTACAAAAATAACCCTCTTGTCCACGAGTTGCCCGAAAATTCAAGGACTTGATGGCCCTAGTTTTAATATTCTATGATACCCTTCAGTCACCCCTGTGTCTGGTCATCTACACATATCCCATCTCTTCCTCTTGCCTTCGGTTCTATTCAATCAGGTGAATTTAGCCAAAGAAATACCTACTATCGTAGTATTTTCAGTTAATATGGCATAATTGTCGAATTAGACGAGACCCACCAAGCCCCGTTTCACATCAGAAAGCGTAGTGCAACCATTCGAATAAGTCACAAAGTCTCATGCAATGAAAATATAGCCTTGTTTATCTTGTCGTACATCTACACACCCGAAATATTCTTATCATAATAATAGTCCCCATGCACGAAGGATGCAATCCCAAATATATTGAATGGCGTCTGGCTATCTTTGAGATGATCAATTATATTTGAGTCTCTCACCTCTTTGCTGTTACCTCTCGTTGAACTAGAGACCACATTGTTATTTTGCGGTCAATAACAAAAAGGATCGATTACACGAATGAATTTTGGCATAGAAAAATCGCTGAGGTTATATGTCAGCCCGATCTGTGGCTTGTTCCAAGGTTATTACACAGTCTGACTCAAAAGGGTTGCTGGACATACTACATGGATAACACAACGTTATAAATTCATTCGTTATATCTGGGTAAATTTGGTAAATTTCCAGCAACAGGAATCGAACCTGTGCCCAGAGAAAATAAAAAAATAGCCCCCACTATTCAGACTCAAGTTCGACAAAAAAGAAATGCCCTCGTCCAGGATCGAACTGGAGACCTTCGGATGTCAATCTTGTTACCAAGAATGTCATATGAAACCTTGTTACCAAGGTTGGAAGGATATGAGACCGACGTCATGACCAAACTAGACCACGAAGGCAACCACTGAGCCACTTGGGCTTGTGATGGAGATTCCTGTCTCTAAATTCGAAAGATCAAGAAGAATCTTTAATGCAAAAACAACAATGTACACGCTGGACTATGGATGCTAATTGAGTTTCATATCCTACAGATGGCACTGGGTACCCCAGGCAACTACAGCGTAGGGCTTCAACTGGGACAACTAAGCTTTTCCCGAACTGCGCTGGTAGGACGGTTCAAGAACTTGACCCCAGTGCACCGGACTATTCCTTTGAGACTAAGAACATCCATCCATTCTACCTAAAAGGCCCCGAATTATAATGCCTTCTGTCTTTGCAAAAGTCGGTCAAGCCAGTGAGAAATTCAGCACTCACTGCTCTCACGTTGGCTATCTTTACTGATATTTACCCAGAAGACCAAAATCCCGTTTTCAGACATGTTGAATAAGGGTAATTTCAAGCCAGTGAGAACTACGCCAAAAACGCCAAGAACGGATGCAATTATACTATTAAATATCAAACATTTGAATACCAGTGTCCACCCCAGAGGATAAGTCAAAAATGCAGGCATGGGAGGAAAAGCTACAAGCCCTGCAAAAAGGTATATCCATCCAATCCATCCAACAGCACGAACTCTGCAAACGCGAAACATTTGTTCCCCACCAATCCTTGAAGCACATGTATGACTCTCTCGGAGAGCACCAAACGTGGTATTGCCGCCCAGGGCTGCTCAAAGACTGTGTCGAGAGAGGAGGTTGCTGCAGTCGGAGCTCTGGCTGCTGCCAAGGCCGCAATTTGACGACCCAAGGAGCAAAGGGCATTAGCCACTATACCATAGATTGCAGTTGTTGTTCGGAACACCGTGGCGCCGATTTTACCTACGAAGAGAGAAAAACAATCGATAATACGTTTGCCAATATGCTTCATTCATCCAATGCAGCCTATTTTGTGAAGATGATAGTGGCCTAATTCACCGACATTCAAAGTCCGAAAAAGGAATGATGACTAGACTAAAGCTATGGAAACTGACTGAAGAATACCGTGGGAGTTCAAATATACTTGCTTATAAACGGTTCAAGTGGTGAGCAAGCTTTATAGTGCTCATCTCTGATAATCTCGGCATTGCTCTTGATATTCGCCTCATTCGCTAAGCTTGCAGTATAAAATTTGCTTAATATCTACTTTTTCCTTCCATATTATACAAGAGTTAACTTACGTAGTTTCTCCCCTTGACAACTTAATCATATTGACGGAAACAATGCCTCTCGGGTTGCGATCCACACCTGAGACTAGATTGGTGATCCTGCTCTAAACCCACGAGTCTTTACCTATGTGTCTGGTTGTGAAATTATTCACCTCAACCCAATGCCGAGTGACATGCGGGCGATCAAAATTAGATATATCAATTTACTCACATCTAGAGTATCCCACTATCTAAAACCGAACTTGGAGTCTCGTCAAGGCCCGTCGGTCGTAGCTGGGTGCCGTTCTTGCTGTTAGGCTGAATTCCCAGGGCGTTCCAGCCCATTTCTCCAAGACTTTGTTAGATTGAGCCCAATAAAGTCATCTGCCGCCGTTTTGCCTGGGTTGGATTATTATCCTAGGTCAGGAGCTTTATGCTGGATATCAACTTACTTTTCCTTCACTTTCTTAAACCCTAGTTGCCAAGACACACTGTACTCCATAATATATTTAGAACAACCCCATACTATTTATAGATATTCCCGTGTCAATATGCAGTACTTTACCCTAATTATTACTAGGATCTACATGACTCGGGCGATATAACTGTATGCGCCATATGTGTATGCGGGTGATGAGGAGCTTATATATATATTTCATTTTGGTACTTGAACGATTTGAGAAGCACAAATGTAGTTTCACCCACCATTATGACTGCATGAAGTGTGGATTCAACTCCAATTCAGCTGCCTCGTCGCCTCACTAACTAGACAACCCCGACAGGTTGTCGGAGGCTAGTTGGGTGCAGATCCTTCCAATATCCAATCATCGCGAACATCAGCCACATCCTACTGTAAGCTAGCGCGAGCAACACGGCACAGGGTCTTAGCTCATGGGGCCGGTGTCAGCCCTGGAGGTAGGCAAAAATATTGGCCATTTGAAGGCATTTAAGTAATGTAAGCCTTTGAACTTTAAAATGCTTGATTGTCTCCCCCATTGACGTTGAACCCATATTTTTGTTAGTCTTTCCATCCAATGCTATATGTGCGATGGCCGCCAACCACAATATTTCGCTGTGTCTCGATCCGAAACATGTCTTCCAGTCGTTCGATAATCTCGGAAACTGCAACAAAATCGAAGGCAACTTCCGTTATGACTTCACTGATCTTGTAGAGACATGCCTGAAGGATTACTGCGCGAACCCATATCCTGATCTAGGTGGCTGTGGGACTTGGGATGGCACGGAAAGCTTTGGGTTCACTGTCATCACCACAAAGGGCAGCCAGTACTTCTGGAGCAATGATGCTTGCTTCGGGGTCAGTGATGGGGTCAATGTGGACATTGGAGGACCTGGTGTGCGTCATTCCAACCCTACTCGCAGAAAACATCCGTGTTAAATTTCCACCAATAGGTCCTCGTCTCCTACTTGATGCAATTAGGAATGGTCTTCTATCTCTGGATTATCCTCCGCTCCTTTCGCATCTTCCAGCTCCTAATCTCCTTCTGCACCAGAGGCAAGCAGCTTGGCGAAATAACAGCACCCACAAAACAAACCAAAGGGAAAATCATTCCCAAAATCCGGCGCTTTTTCAACCAGCACGACCGCATTACAAAGGTAGTTCTCGTTGAATTCCAGGAAGCCCAATGCTTCTTCATGATTGCCTCACAAGCCACAATTCTGCTCGCTAAGAAGTCAACCACTATCTTTGAATCCAATACCATGCTCTCCCTCTGGGCAAATAACGGCATGGCCGGGATACTTTCCAGCGCCGGTCTACTGCCGGTTGTCATAGGTATGTGGAGTCTCCAGAAAATGCATGTGACAGAGGCCTGGATATTTTTCTTGTCTGTTACAACCATCATCGTGTCTGAGTTCGCATTGTATTGGATGCATCAGATTCCATCGCCTGATCAACTCAATGTCTTTGACTATGATGGATGGCCGGAAAGCTGTGGTGGGTATCCGCCGCCATTGATCTACTGTCTGGGTGAGAGACGGCAATTCATCCTAAGGCTCCCGCTCATGTTTTTCTGGGAGGTGCTAAATCCTTATTGTTTGACTGTGTTTGGACTGGATGTCATTTTATGGTTTCGGTCATATGTTGTTAGGATAATGGATGTTGAGGCCGTTTGTCAGAAAACTTGCACTCGTCTCGGCATTCGCAATTTTCCGTCCAAAGTTCAACGACTGCTAGCTTCGACTTGGGGCCAATGGCTCAAGAGGCTACCAAGTCTGCTCACTTTCTGTGTTGAGTTTCTCTTTATCGCAGCTGTATTTCTGGAATGTGTGTGTTTTTATGAGTTTAAACACATCGAGGTGGTCGACTTTTCGGGTTGGGGTTTTGGCCAGATTGTTGCGATGACTATCTGGCTCCCTGTGGCCAGCAAATATGCATATCTGGTTTTGTGTGAGTCTTACACTGTTCCTGATATTCAAGTAGCACGCTCTGACTGTTTTGGTAGTTGGCACTGAGTCTTACTCACAAGCTCGCATGCCTGGGTCTAATCATATTGATAAGAATAAAAAAGTAACTAACAAAGACGCCGTTGATGTCGAATATGCGGCTCTGCGGTCCTCCGATATTATTGAGCACAAGCCTCAGAATGGGCATGAGGCCGGTCAATGACGAAGCAGACCGGGAAGCTGGTTTATGTAAACTAGTGGGGAACTAGTAGGGAATAGAAAGAATAATCATGAGCCATAACGCGATATAAGAAATGAACTAATAAAGCAAAACGGAGACACCAATCAATTGGCTAGTTACCTTCCAATAGTATACTTAGAACTGCTACTAACTGCATCTTCCTATCCCATAACTTCCAAGACTTAGAATTACAATCCCACACCTCTCCTTAACCTCTTTCTCTCAATTCCCAATGCAATGAATTCATATCATGTGCTCACTTCCTTTTGCCTAGGTACCTCATCAGATAGGACCCATTTGCTCCCACAGAGGAATACCGATGCCGGTCACATTTCCAACAAGACCACCGGTGAAATGGCTGAGTTATCTGTTGTACATTGAAGGAGTCATCACATCCTGTGTTTGTTTCGCAGTGAACGCAAATTCTCCAAGCTCCCCAGCATCAACATTAATAGTAAGGTAGTGCTTTTAGAAGGAATAGGGGAGACAACGCCCTCTCCATACGGTCTCACAGCAATCTGATCGGCATCTCGTCCAGTCCATATAATTTCATTCCCCTTGACGACATCGGCGGAAGCGGAAATTTCACCACTAATGTCAATCCGATAGAACCAAACCACATAGTAGACGCGGGATCTTCTATGTCCCAAGTACAATTGATCAATATACGGAATGAAAGAGTAGCCCTCTCAAGTTCTACAGGATCAGTTGGTCAGTAGTACTCTCGACTCCACTATATGAGACCCATCGAGATATAGTATGTTGTACAAATCCTTGAAGTGCTAGTTAACTAAGTGAAGGTGCAGTTCATTTCAAGGCAGAACTGTTTTTTCCTCAGGCCAGAATTGCGCAGTTGTCCTAAATCCCCACCGTAGCAATCAGTCAGCAACATCCGCCTCCGCTCCAGACTCACCCGTGGACCAACCCGGGGCCGAGAACTATCAACAACGCACACCCAATACCCCATAACGCAATCATGGAGCACGCAGACCCCTTCCTACAAGTCCAAGCGTGAGCTCTACATCAACCCCAATGCACAAAGTTCCAACTAACCACTAAGCTACCAGTGACGTCGTCTCAACACTACAAACCAGCCGACCACTCTTCTCCTCATACCTCCGCATCCGGTCGCTAGCCAAAAGCCCCGACAACCCAGAACTCAAGCAATCACGCTCCGAGCTCGAAACCACCTTAACAGAGCTAACAGCCGACCTCAACGACCTTGTCGAAAGCGTCCGCGCAATCGAACAAGACCCCTACCGTTATGGACTGGAATTGGAGGAGGTGCAGCGGCGGCGCAAGCTCGTCGACGATGTCGGTGATGAGGTCGAGAAAATGCACCAGGAGCTGCAGCAGGCTGTTTCCAATTCTACTGTCGACACACTGCCGAATCCTACGGAGTTTGATGCAGCGCTGGAGGAAGAGGAGCGCGGGCGTGGCGGGGAGGATTATTATGCTTCTATGGAGCAGCAGAGACAGTATGAGCTTATGCATGAGCAGGATGAGCAGCTTGATGGTGTTTTTCGCACTGTTGGAAATCTGCGTCAGCAGGCTGATGATATGGGTCGTGAGTTGGAGGATCAGGCTGTCATGATTGATGAAGTTGATACGCTGGCGGATCGGGTTGGGGGGAAGTTGGCAAATGGGATGTCGCGTATCAAACATATTGTGCGCAAGAATGAGGGTAAGAAACCTCCTTTTGGCCTAACGTCTATGCTGGATCTCTACTGGGATGGTCTGGTATGGTATGGGAATCTCAAGTTCAAACTAACTTTTCCGACTAGATACATGGTCCTCGTTTTGTATCGCGGCACTCATCTTCGTCCTCGTCTTATTATTAATCCTCCTCATTGCACTGTGATAATACAAAAAACAAGTGGTTAGGAAAAAGCAAAAAATCATCAAAAGGGGAGGGTCATGGCGTTTCGGGTGCAAATGGTTTAATTGCGAGCCTTCTTGCGCGGGCGCGACTCACTATCTTCATCGGAGTCCTCTCCGTCCAATTCATCGAGGTCCATATCTTCGAACTCTTCGCCCATCTGGAAGGATTGAACTGCGGTCAAAGTTAGCGGAAACGTCTCACTCGCTATATTGGATCTACATACCGTAGTAGCTGAGGGCATCGGGCCAGAGGTCCTCGGCAATGGCAACGGCAAGGTCATCTCCATCGGGGAAGATATCGATTTCCTCAAGACCCTCGGAGTCATCCTCCTCATCATCGGAGTCAGAGTCACCAGCCTCATCGATCTCCTCGCCCTTCTGGATCTTGGCCCAGCGAGCCTCAATCTCCTTGGCAGCCTCCTTGGACTGAGCAGCCGAGACATCACGGCCACGGTATCCGAAGAATCCGAAGAAGCTCATGCCGACGGGGCTGGGGTCCTCCTCATCCTCATCATCCTCGGCGTTGGCAGCCTCGGCCTCAGCCTCGGCCTCCTCAACCTTCTTAACGAGAGCAGCGAACTCGGGCAACTTCTTACGATCACCACCCTTTTTCTTCTCGGCCTCAGCAAGGTCGCAAGCAGCATCGAGCATGCCCTTGGTCAAATCCATATCCTTCTTCCAGTTAATGCGGACGGGATCGGAAACGAGACCCTCCCAGGTGCGGGTCTTGCCAGCGGCGTTCTTGGAGACCTCTTGGCGCCAGTAGAACTCCTTGACAAGCTTCTCGTTGGTAAAGAAGGGGTTCTCCTCGCCGGTCTTGAACTCAAAGGTGAAACGCAAGCTGCGAGGCTCGCCGTTGCCTTGGGCATCAAGCTCGAATCGCTCAACGTTCATGGTCTTGAGGCTCTCGCCGAGAACTTGGGCATCACGGGACAGAATGTACTCGTCGATCTCGGGGGGAGCACTGGCAAACACGCGCATCCAGAACTCAGCCTGCACCTCGGGGATGTTGATGATCTCGCTGCGCTTCTGGATCAAAGGGGTCATGAGCTTGACAGAGTGGCGCACTATAGATTATGTATTGTTAGCAATCCGTTCCTCTATGCTTTTCAATGGATAGTGTTTCTCATGATAGAGTAGATTCTGCCAGCTGTTTTGCTTGCCCCACCATCACAGAAGAAAAAGAACTAGGGAATCATCTGAAAACATACATTGCTCAACTTCAGCACGAGAGAACTGCTCCTCAAGAATAGCAATCTTCTTCATAGCAGCCTCGGGGATGCTAGGCATCTCGACGCGTTCAAGGAGGGACTGATCGTTAGACATAATGGGTATGTATTTTTTCGTGAAAAAGTCGTAAATAAAAATGCAGAACACGCAGACTTGGGTGTTTAAATAATGGAAGGGAAGAATTGAGAAGAAAGGAGAAAACAATTCAGGTTGCAATTCAGGGACGGAAAAAAAAAAAAAAAAAAAGGCTATGCGATGGAGAAGAGCTAAGAAGCTACTCGATGATACTTGGAGGTACTTCTTGTTCCATGGTACTACAGCGGAGAACTAATGTATTTTTGTGTACCACCGTTGTCCACTTCAATGGTGGGGGGTTACCTAGGTAATAGGCCTCAGGTGTCAGTGCTACATCATAAGGCCAAAATATTCAGAAAACTCTGACGCTGATCTTGTGGATCTTTGTCCAATGGAGTACTTTTTTTATAGAACGTTCTGGTTGGCATTTGTGGAGGGGCTAATATGGAGGGGTAGGAATAGCTTATGGTAAAAGATACAGTCCAATGTTCAGTATAAACTACAAATCTATAAGAGCTATTCAATTATCTTCAATTATCTTCAATGTGTTGACTTACTTTGATATGACATATTCAGCTGGACATCAAAGCTCACCGTATGTCTATAAGAACTTTCAAATGGAGCCCCAATGCATACTCCACCAATCAGTACCTATCCAGTATAAGTTGTTAGGTAAATTTCTATGGAATACGGAGTACCTAGGGCTATATTATTGACCAGGAAATAACCATACCCTACCTTGTACAGAGTAGTAGGATTATAAACACGCACAGCCACAACCACATAGCCACAGATCCAACATCCTCTCATCGAGGTCAACCCCTCCGATTAGAATGAAGGGGAGACCAAAGATAAGAGAAAAAGCAACTATGAAATACAAACTAAATAAATTAAAAAGAATACTTTATTTTGACGGCGATTCATTCTTTAGGAATATCGAGTAGAGTCCATTGAGGTAAGGGGTGTCTACACGCATAATTATATAGAGATATTCACGCTTACCTAGGTATGCTTATATGTTTACAAACCCCCTCTTTCAACTTATTTCTGCTGGGGTCCGAGTCTGTGGACTTCCATCTGATTTGTTCATGCACTCTAGATAAGAGGAGCGGTCTGCGCGAGCGTGTAAACCTTGAACGTGGACGCACGGGACCTGCAGGACTGGTCAATTGGAGTCAGCAGGCACACGAGGCACGTTGTGCGAGCTGATTAGGGAGACGAAAAAGAGTCGGCTGATGTCCGGGATCTGAGTTCGGGGTTCCTAGGGAGTGGCAAGCTTGCTAGGATGTGGAAGTGAAATGAAAAGTGAGAAGTGGAAATTGGAAAGGCATATTCGCGTTTGAGCAAATAGTTCTGGTCAGTAACCAGAGTCGGGATATCTTATTCCATATTTTTTTTTTTTTTTTTTTGTTTTTGCGAAGCTTGGGGTTGAGGATGAGGTTCATTGAACCGGAAAAAAAAGCAACAGCGATATTGGCAAGTACAAATGCAAAAACAAAAATAAAACACAACTTTTTTTTCGGTCAGATCAGATATCAAATCCAACCCAAACCGGCAAAGCGAAATGAATCCTCGTCCAATGCTACCCCAAGCATCTTCCGATTAAGAACTGAGGTTAAGTCATGAAAGTCCATATATCCCATGCCCGTTCGCCAAGAATGCAATGATTAAAAACAAAACAGCAAGGGCTCAACATGCACAGAACACATCACCATGCACATCTCTGCCCATATCGAACTGTCATAAGAAAGAAAAGAAAAGCAAGGCTAGAGCCACAAAAGCATAAAACACAAAACAGTCTCAAACCATCCAGTCAAGCCCATTAGCCTCTTCTTCCACAGGGAACACCTCACGTGCATACTCTTCCATATCACGCCAGCCCTGCCACAGATGTCGAGACTCGTCTGTCACCCGCAGCGAGACAACACCGCCAGGTCCTTGCATCATACCTGCACCGGCGCCCTTTCCACCTGCGGGTCCAAGACCCTTTGGTGAGCCCGCTGCCGGCTGTGAGAACTCCGGCTGTGGGAAGTACGGGGCACCACATCTGCCAAACAGCTCCTCCAGAGCCTCGAGCTGTTCTCGATATCCCGGCGGGATGTTGACCTTGATTTCGATCTTGGGCGAGCGGACGTACCGACATGGACGGTCCAGGGCACGGGAGAACGCAGCGCACACTTGTAGCGGGGAGAGTGTTTCGAAGGTGAGAGCAATACTAAATGGGAAGCGGTGTGTCAGCTAGTTTCTTTTTTTCTCTTTCCTTTCTTTGTTTCTTGCTTGGCTGTCTTCTAACGGACTCCCGACGGGAATCCGCAACCCCGGGAACAAGCCCGAGTCCGATTTCGGAATGGGGGGTTTCTTCTCCTGTACTCACCGATGACCATTCCATTTCTTCGTTCCATCCTTGAAAATCTGCAGCAGAGTCGGACCAACATCATGCTCGGCATCAAGCCACGGCAACGGGATTTCCGGATCGAACGGGGCACGCCACTCAAAGCTCCCGTCTTCTAGAAGCTCCATCTGGAAGAGCGGGTACGGCAAGCTCGTGAAGTTATTATTGTAGATACCGGCATAGACAAAGGTAGCCGGCATACCGAGCTGACGGATGTAGTTCTCGACGGTGAATTTGGGCGCCCACTGCGGGACAGCAGGCCATGGACCGTGAACGGAATGATCCGGCATACTGCTGTAGATGTAATGCTGGATTGAGCCTGAGCGTTTTGCGGCGTCTGCCAAATCGCGGCCGATGGCTACCTCGTCGCCGGACTGGGAGGTGGTGTTAATGAAGGCTAGTTGGGCGCCTTTGAAGAGCTCGTCCATCAGGGCGATGTTGCCGAGGAGCGGGCCTTGCAGGAGGGTCACATTGGGAAGTTCTTGAAGTTCTGGTGCGATCACGCCTTTGAGCGAATGGATTTGCGCGCGCACTGAGTACCCCACGGCGGACGCGACGCGGATCAGTGAGGCCGCTTGCCGGCCTGTCGCGTTGACCACGGCAATGGTCTTCTGGGGTTGTGTCATCCGGGTTGATTGAGGGGACCTTGGGGGAATGTGTAAGGGAAGTATAGAGAAGAAGTAGGTTCAAGAGGGCAGGAGGACAAATAAAAGAGAAATCCGGAGTAAGCCTTGGCGAGAAGGGTTTGCGATGGTGGGGTAGAGGTTGGAAAGTATGCGAGAATCGCGATCAGACCTAAATTATGCGATTGGTCTCCAAATTGACCTTCTGATCTGCAATTTTAATAAAAAAAAGAAAAATTGCATTCAAATTCCGAAAACGCGGAGAGACGAAAAGGATAAGATAAGAATTTGTTCTCTATACAGATCCTTTATATTATAATCCCCCTCTACTATGAGTGATATTTCCCCCTTAAATCTAACCAATTCTATAATAAAATTTAACAACGAAAGGGCAAAAAAAAAAAAAAAAAGAAAAATCCACAGTGCGGTCTCGTCCTCTGGTTTTTACGTAAATCGGCTGGCAATTTCGGCAGCACGGGAAGATCCTGAATTCGGGAACTTATAGGCTCGGTTTCTTGTTTAGTTCTGGTGTCATTGTTATATTAGAACCATTCCGCCTCTATATATCCTAGATACCTATCCTTATATATACCTACGGAGTACACATCTCTACATAGATCTATATATCCATGCCAAGCCTTGAAATACCCATAGCGGAACTACTCCCGATACCTCCCATTATGTACGGAAACTAAATCGCGCAGGTGACTTCATTGCACACCCTAACCTATTCCACCAACTGTCCACCAGGAACAGCCTCACGTGGTGTATCGTATATCTGTTCTAGGATGTACTTGCCCAATGGCGGCGTTGGGGCCTTGGCATAAGTTGACGTGCTACCTGGTCATGTCAGACTTGCCATTTCACCCGATACGTCCAATGGCCAGGTACCTTGTTAACTTTTTTTTTCGCAATAGGAGTTTTAGTGTGTGCCTGAACCCCGCAAAACCCAACCTGAATAGGATCACATCATTCCCTGCTGCATGAGCCACAAATGAGATTATTTTCGCAATGTATGGGGTGAGATTTATCTTATCCATGTGATATTATGTGTCTTATACATATAGGGAGTACTAAGTATGTAGGTATAGAAAAAAGCAAAAAAAAGCATGCAGATAAACCCCCACCAGAACTTGGAGTAACCTTGGAAGTAACCTCCCCCCTTCAACTCTTAATATAATCTAGAACCTCAATATATCCCTCTACCTTGGCAGTAGCGTATAAATACACTAATATCAAACCCCGGAAAAAAAAGAAACAGGAATGCACAAAAAAAGAAAATATGTCCTTATCTTCCCCACTTGGTTGAATCCTGGCTACGGCAGGGGCTGATCTCCGCGGATGGTATTCCGTATTACAGTCTGATGATGGTGCCACTAAAAGCAGGCAATAGAAGTCGAGGATCTAACCTGAAATGGAGTGCGAGTTCGGACCCTAGACGGTGTCAGAATATTTCTATATTATTCTATATTATTCTAACATTGATGTCACGCAAAGCGCAGGCTTAAAGAAAATTCCCCAGCAAACACCGGCTTACCCATATGAGGTCAATGCCCTCAAATATCGCCAAGTATAAATAAGAAACCTATGTTAAGCAAGGAAAAGCGTGCATACAACGTCTCCCTCCCCCCCCCCCCCTTTCCAAACCCCAACCCCCTAATACAGTTCGGTTAGTTCTGAGCCTAAACCCCGAACCTCCACGAAAACACCCGATCTAAGGCGCCGACCCAGGAATCATCCGATTCCTCCCAGCATCCCATGCCCACTCTTCCTCCATCTCCCGCTGGCTTATCTCTTTCGGTCCAACCCCAGCCATCCCCCAGACGAAAGGACGATGACGCGCTAGGAGTTCGGCGGCAGGTCGCTCGTCCGAATGTAGGTGAGCACCAGATTTGCGGAGGAGGAGCGTGTGCTCCGAGAGACCCGCATTCGCGGCCAGGAAGAGCGGGGTGCGGCCCGCGCGATTGCGGAGGTGCACGGAGCCGCCTTGCGATAGGAGGAAGTGGAGGATTTGTAGGGACGGGGATGTTGCGGCCAGATGCTGGGTTTGGGTTAGTGGTGCAAGATAAGGGATTTCAGAGATAGGGAGGTGAGACAAGGGACAGGGGACAGGGGAGGGGAAATTGCGAGGATGGGCTGGGTTGGAATGGGATCGCTTACGATGGGCGTGTTGCCGGAATAGTCGGCGTCGTTCAGGAGCCAGTGGTGTTCTGTCTTGGTGATGGCTTGGACCTTCTCCAGGTCGCCGAGGGAAATGGCATAACCCATTGAGGTGAGTGTCTGGATGCGCTCGGGGAGTCCACTGTCCGGGTGTCGGAAGATAGGTAATGATGACTCGGTGAGCTCACCTCGGATAGAGACTGACATACGTTTAGCGATAGATTCCGGGGTAGATTCTGGTAGTGCGAGGAGATAGGCAAGTTTCGTCAATGCGCCCTCGGTTGTCATGTCGAGACCGGCTACGACTCCCGCTCGGGAGAGACTCATGCCTGTGGCATAGACTGGACTGACGCTGCCCGTGAGACCTAGAAGATATATCAGTTATCTCCTTTCTGCCAAGACATTGGGCAGAACTCACATTGCGTGATGTTCACGATAACAATCCCCCGCTGGATAGCATTGGCCAGGACGTTGATCATGGCATTGTCCTGGCCAGAGGGTGCATTACCTGCGCCAAAAGTCTCCAGAATCAACCCGCGCAAGCCATCCAGCTTCAGTACCGCATCCACCATCTCCGGCTTGATACCAGGGAAGATCCGCAGACAAGCGACATGGGTAGTATCCAGGTTCGTCTGAATACTAAATGGCTCCAAGCTCGTAGGACGATGCACCGCATCCCAATCAACATTAGTCCGCATAGAATTCGTAATGGCCAACGGGGCACAATTCGGCGCATCGAACGCGGCAAAATCGCTCGCTGCAACCTTCGTCGTCCGATTTCCCCGGAACAACCGATTATTAAAATACAAACACACCTCGGGAATCATAAAATGCCCTGCAACAACCAACGACCCAAGCAAATTATGCGTAGCATCGTTTTGGAGCTCAAGCATAGGCGCCTGCGACCCAGTAAGAACAACCGGCTTCCCGAGGTTCTGCAGCATAAAGCTGAGCGCCGAGCACGTATACGCCAGACTGTCCGTGCCGTGCAGGACAACGAATCCATCAAAGAGCGTGTAATTCCGCTCGATCGCCTCGGCGATCTGAGTCCAGCCCCTTGCGTCAATGGAGCTGCTGTCGAGTAGTTCTTCAAACTCAAAAACCGTGTACCGCACCTGTCGCCCGTAGGCCGTCATCGGTGTGCGTAGGCTTGGGTGTTCTTTGATGTCGTGTGCCGCGTTGACTACCACGTCCATTGTTGCGCTGCCGGAGCCATCGTTGAAGGTTGGAACTGGCGCCATGCATTTTTCTTGGAACCCCCGCGCGGGGATGAAGCCGGCTGGTGAGGGTTGCATGCAGATTGTGCCGCCGGTCATGATGATTAGGACGCGTGACTCTTGGGCGGGCTTTTCAGCTTCGGCTGCTTCCAGCTTTGGGATGACCATTTTGGCGTTGACTGTATTCAAACGGGGATTCAGGCTGGTGGATATCATGATGGGGTAATTTTTTTTATTGTTCGTGTCGTTTGCGATTGCGGTCGTGTTTTCAATAAGGTTAATTGATATCGAATCAAGGCATTGATTCGTCAGGGACGGTTTTGGGTCATAATAATACTATGGACTGTTGGGCAGATGTTAAAGGTCAAAATTTTTCTCCAAGGATTCGAAAATAGCTTTCAAATCGTTAAAAGGTTAAAAACACGTCAAAGTATATGGAGATTAATGATTGACTCTTTTGACCGAAGAAGCGGAAGACTCCAATTGACCCCGATTGCATTACGTAAAGCCGTTCTCATTGGTCAATTCTAATTTAAGACTTTCAACCGTCCCCACCGCGATCTCAGAGGATTGGCGGACTCTGATTCTTTGTTTAGATTAATATTTTGTGTATGAGTTCGATATTGCAAAAGTACAGGGATACCTCAAGTCACGTGTGCTGTAAGAGAAAAATGTCGCAATTTCCTGAAGAAACAGCATCTGCCAGTTTTGCACCATGAGCCTTACCCCAAACGGCTCTAAGATGAAAGACATCTCATCTCATTTTTCTACAGTTGTTGTTGGCTGCCGTAAGTCGGAACTCGCACTCGTTCAAGCTCGATCCATCATATCCGCACTGAGCCATACACTCGACCCTGCCCTCACATTTAAAATCGCCACAGCCAGTGTTGTTGGTGATGCAGATAAGCAGACCCCCTTTGCAATCCTCTCTAAGCAGTCCGGCGGATCAGACATTGGCAAAAGCCTGTGGACAAATGGCCTTGAAAAAGATTTGGTGGCTGGCAAGGTCCAAGTTCTTGTCCATTGTTTAAAGGACATGCCGACGACGCTGCCACCGAAATGTCTCCTTGCAGTTGTGCCTGAGCGTGAGGATTGTTCTGATGCTGTCGTAATGAGATTCGACTCGGATTTTACCTCCATCGATCAGTTACCACCTGGCTCGATAGTTGGATCGAGCTCTTCAAGAAGAAGAGCTTTAATTCGGCGAAATTGGCCTCATTTAGAAGTAGCAGAATGTCGCGGCAACTTGTAAGTATCAATCGATCCTCCTCTTACTACTACTTGCTACATATATCAGCACAGTCTTGGTCTAATATGTATGCATATTAGAGATACTCGTCTGGCTAAGCTTGACGCACCTTCTTCCCCCCTTTTCATGTATTCTCTTGGCGACCGCGGGACTATTACGCCTAGGACTCGGTCATCGAATAACGCAACGACTTGAACCTACAATATTCCCTTATGCGGTTGGACAAGGCGCACTCGGTATCGAGGTTAGCACAGACATAGACCGCCAAGATATCCTGCAGCTTGTCCAACATATCGACCATAAGCCGTCGAGATGGCGCGGCATGGCAGAGAGGGCGATGCTTCGAAGTCTCCAAGGAGGATGTTCTTCCTCAATTGGTGTTTGGTCTTCTTTCGAGCCGAAAGAAAATGATCCGACACACGAAAATCAAGGCCTTAATAGCGGCATCCTTCGCCTGCGAGCTACGGTTATCCACATAGAAGGACTGTCAGAGATTTCTTCTGAGGATGTGAGCACTGTCCAATGCGATGAGGAAGCGGAGAAACTCGGCGTGTCAGTCGCAACTATGCTGCTCAACAAGGGGGTTCGGGATATATTGCCAGAACAATCATAATCTCCGACTTAAAATTTCGGAGGCTTGCCACCTTGGATTTTAAGCCATTAATCCTTGGGCGGAAATATGAAAAGAGTTGAAAGGACTATATAGAGGTCATATGGGAGCACATAAAGACAAGCTACGCTAAATCGCATTTGATATTACAAGAACATGAGCTATTCCTCTTTCTGCAGTTCTTGAACGACCTCTCTGTAGCTTAATATTTCTGTACGTTCTATAGCCGCACGACCATTTCCGTCGGTAATGCTCAGATCCGCTCCTTCACTGATCAAATACCGAACCAAGCCAGCCCACCTTACCAAGCTCAGGTGCTCTGTGCAAAACTGTCCCCAAACCCATGAAATAATATAACCTCCAGGATAGATGATGAGGCTAGGTATTAGTAAGTAAAGTCTTTAACCACTTTTTTAGGTCGTATTGCCGAAGAACGTGCTGGCAAGTGACGGGATGAGACATCTGCACTATCAGCAACACCATGGTTCTGATCTTGCGCCTTGGGCTTCAGTAGCTCCTCTCTTTTTTTATTCAGAGATTGCCAGAGTTTGTGTTGCTGTCCTAGTCCTTCTCCGCAAAAATTGCTAAAAGTTGCTAACAACTTGGATTAAATCCTCACACATATTCAGGACATCTTCGATTTTTCCTTGGTCCTCGTAGCAGTGGACTAAGAGCAAAAGACGCCGATGAAGCTTCGGGGCGAACGGCATCACGAGGAACAATAAAAGAGAACCGATATATGACACCAGATTACAGAGGTGAGGCTCAATGGTTGCTCGGTCTCAGCCTTTAACATTCTGGTGGCAGTACTGTTGCTCTTAGTGATCTGTAACTATGCTTACTGAGGTCTAACCTAATTCCTTTATATGTCTAGGTGGTCCACACATACGGAGTACGAAGTAAAAATTTGCAGCTGAGTTGTCGACCACGGTGAGATCCATTCACACTTGTTCTGCGGCCGTGATATTTGACTATGAATCTTGGCGAACGCCCTTTTGACAGCGGCATGATAGAAGATTATTTTGAAGATTATGTCGAGAGGGAGAGAATGTATACGCGTACCGCAATATACTGTCGGGTTACATATATCTAGATCATGAAATATAGGATGTAAACTCTGCTGATCGCCTTATACATATAGGAACCCAGGATGGTATCTATAACATTAGAATCCTAGAAGGGTACAAGCTTGGAACATACTATTGGATATTTCTAAAATACAGTAGAAATACTAAAATACAGTAGAAATATTACAAGTGGATCCTGACTCAGGGAAGGGCCGGCCCGTTGTGTCCACCCGATACCTGGGCATGTTTCAACTGAGGGAAGATATCCGGGCAATGGCATAGAATCTGTTCTGCCAGTGGAAATAGGCAGTGGAATCGGTCACTGCTTAGGCGGTTTGACCGCACCTTCCCGGATTAGGTACGTAGTTCTATGAAAATATTACCACCCTTCCCATCAAGATCTCTCCATCGGATAGTATAGTTTGATCCTCCTGAGCTCTTCGAGGGAGTATGTACCTGTGTGTAGCCTCTAATATCCTCTAGGTTCGTATCAGGATAATCTATAGGAGGGATATGCCACGGGGAGTGTGGGTCAGATTCCAGTCTAACAGATTTTTAGTAGTTCTAGAGAAGATAATTACTGGACTTTCAGTTAGGCTAATTTAACATGCCCACCTTCTTAGAATTAATGAATCTAGGAGTGAGGTTAGTCGGACTCCCTAAACGCTGTCTTTCAATCAATTTGAAAAGTACAGTGACGTTCGAAATCAGTTTCACTATTTTACTCTCTTCTCTTTCTTGAAATCTATTATAAAACTTTAGTCCTCCTTCAATTTAGTCTGTTCGACCCTCTCGAAATATTTGTGGCATAAGCCACCTGGATACTTCCTACACACCAAGGCAAAGCAGAAGTTGCTAACAAAAGTAATGTTAAGTAGATGACCGATTGAATGATATTAACTATGTCCGAAAGCGTATATTAACTAATAGGTAAGGCTTCATAAAGCACAATCTTTCTCTCTTAATAGAGGCCCATACCTTGACACCCCATCAGTTCGTTATCACAGGGGTGCTTCGATCCCAAGTGTTCTTCTCAACAGCATCCACCAGACACGCCGCCACACTAGCCCTCGAGATCCCCCCCCAAGCCCGCGAAAACACCGAGTCCTTTCCCGTCGTCGCCAAGGAACTGAACCGGCGCTTTTCCTGCCAGAGTCAGTCTGGCCGCCCTGAATAACACGAAGTTCACTCTGCTCTTCTTAAGTGTCTCATCGACTTGATTATGGTCCTCGAACAAATGCCCAAAGCTGGTTCTAGAAATTGCGAATCTCATAATCACAGTGATATTCGGGAAAGAAGACCCAACACCAAATGAAGACAATGTCGCAATTTTGGAAACGCCGTGCCTTTCCATAGCAGTGATGAGGTTCTCGTGCGCGTTCGTCATGACTCGGGTCCCCTTTATTTGTGGGGATGCAAGCGTAACGATCACAGCAGTTGGGATATCATCTTGGACAGCGTTGAAAGCGCTTTCAATGTTCGAAGGCTCCAGTGGTGTGCCTTTCACGATGGCCAGGCCTTCCTTAGCCAGAAGGGTAGAGGGATCCCGAATCAAGGCCGTAATCTTGTGGCCGCGCTGCAATGCTTCATCGATGACGAGACGACCAGTCTGTCCGCTGCCACCTATAACAAGGACACGCATATTGTTGAAGATGCTGTTGCGTTATGGTAGGATACTGACTTTGTTCCCAACTATAGGAGCGTGGTTTGATTGAGGCGGTACGATGCTTTGAGTGATCTTAACTTTGAAATCAATAGACGATGAACTCGATGCTTTGGAATGACATATAACCAAGAAGCTCCTATCAGGTATATATAACTATGGTATAAACTATATCGAGGGTGCTAGGGCTAATTCAACGTAAGGACTACCTAGTAGTTAAGAAATATTACAAAGCCTGTTACTAGAAGTGAATGACGCGTAGGCTGTTGCCTTATCAAATATACCTATTGCGGCCATCTCTATAGCCCGAAGTCCGTAGATCGGGGCATCGCTAAAAGCTACGTCCGTAGAATTACAAATCCCGTTGCTTACAAAGAGAGGACATGACGCTCACACCCTGGCGCCTAATCACGGGTGCAGGCAACCCCGGCATCCGCAACCAGTTCGGGGATAACTTTTTCCGTCTTCACACAGCAACAATCTCCTAAAGCGCAAATTCATACTCAATTCGTCATAAAAGTTGTTTTTGGCCCTATTAGCATAGAGGTATCGGACTAAAGTCGGCCCGTCTACCTTTGGGTAGGCAGGAGTTGTAATTATAGGTTGGTGCCCATGTCATAGTTATACAACACTCCACGTTGCAGTTCGCCCAGTTCTCTCTTCTTCAGCTGCAATATAATACCCTCGCTCAGTTAACAATGTGCTTGTTACAGACACACACACACAGCCTCTCTTGTTGACTCTTCTTGATACGGACGCAGAATGTTCGTCATCTTCACTCCTATAATTAAAAGAAATAACTATAGTGAGCTTCTTGCCAATACGGAAGCAAATTGCTCCATTTACGTAGCTGCTTCTCCACTAGTTTCCAGCAGATTATTGTACTGATCCAGTGGGAAAATGTGCTTGGCTGGAAACCATTCCAATATCCTCTTAGCTTCAGCATGATGCTGGGATATATCTCCCAAGCCTCCAACCGTTGCGTTCAAATCAATTTATCCTTCGACATCCCCGACTCAAATCACCTCGAGCTAGTCTCCTTTCAGTTTCCAGCAGCTCTATCTACTTCTCAGCAAGACGAGAAAGCTGGCTTCAAAGCCAAATAGGGACACATTTTCCAACCTGTCAATGGAATTATTCACAGCTCCGAATTAGCTCAAGCGTGTGCGCAATGGCTACAAAGAGACAAAGAATTGGAAGACCAGTTTTTCATTGGCTTGCCCTTTTAGAACTCGACTCCACAATTTGGAGTTGTAAAGCCAATATACAGCGCCAAAGAAGACTGGAATGTGTCTGATAAAGATACGTATCATGCGGAAAGTATGTCTCAGGCGCGAAGAAAGCCCCGGGAAGGCATGGCTGCTGCGGACATAACCTATTTCCATGTCTTAGTGAATAAGAATGACCAACGTTCATTTGAATATGCCATGAATAATTACAGAGAGTATGTGCATACTTTCGACGACACCTCTTGCCTCTGTTTTACCCAGTCTCTTTATGATGCTGCTTTACTAACACTATCAATATCAATATCATAGGACCTTGATCTAGCAAGCCCGTCAAAGCGGCCAAATTTCTCTATGGTCCGCTTTTCTTACAAATTGCGGTGCATGGGCCTCTTATTAGCCCAAGTCATGTCTACAAGGCGTGAAGTACAGTGTTAGCGGCACTATATCAAAGTGATAGACACCTTGGCTAGGATTGCCAGAATGACTAGTCAATGCCTAGATAATATCCTGGATTTTATGCACTATAACCATTCAGAATTAGCTCCTTAAAATTTTCCAATTGCGAATTTAGTTGTATATCTTCTTGCCTAAGGAACTAGGCACCCATATCACGTCGAACGGCATGCGATGATCCAGGGAAGTGGATAACCTTTTCTCATTGTGGCTTTCCTCACTGTGATAGTAAAAAATTCCATCCAGTCGATATAGTTAGGATTCAAGTAGTTACTGAGAATGGAGGTGACGAAAAGGATATGTGCACGTGATGCTGGATGACTAAGATTTTATAAAAGGGAGCTTAAACGGGCATCCAAGCCATTCTTGGAAGCTGATTTGCCGTCAATTAGGTGTTTAAGATAAGAGCATATACTGGAATGGAGACAATTGATATGCTATTAAATCATAGCGTAGTGGTATACAGCTTAAGAGCCTTTGACGCTCATTGGCCCGCCAAGCATCGGGTCCATATCGGTACATTTTAAGCCGCGGCGTAACGCGCGACTCTCCTCTGCCTTGTACTCCGGAGCTGGAGCATAATTCCGATCTCACTGTCATTTGCCATATTTCCGTTTGCGCCGGAGATCTTTGTTCGGAATCTCCCAATCCCCTCGTTCGATTAGTACGCGCAAACGATAGCTACCCCACAACTCGGACTGCCACGAGAGCGCCCAGTAATCATGGGTTCACCAGAGGAAGAAGAGGACCGTGACATGGGAGGTATGACAATTCTTTGTTTTAATGGCCTGCGTCAATGCCCCGCGGCCCATCGATCTTAACCTTGCTAATCACCCGCGACTCTCTAGGCTCCCAGGACGGAAGCTCCGATAACGAGAACGACAACGATATGGATGACAATATGCGCGACGTCGACGATGGCGAGGGCGACAATGAAAATGACCAAGACGGGGATGGGGATCAAGATCCTGATAGCCCCTCGAATGCGAGCCAGGCGTCGGAGGGCCCTGACATGCAACAAAACACGAATGGCAATGGCGACAATTCCGAATTCGAATCCTTCTCCATTTACCACCCAAGTGTTCGCCCTGAATGCCTCACAGCCCGAACATACGATGTGGTCCCAACTACCGCCGCGCCGCATGCCACCTCGATCAATGCGATTACAGCGACGGCGGATATGCGTTGGGTTTTCACCGGTGGATCGGATGGATTCGTGCGAAAGTTCAACTGGGCGGACTCGATAAATAGCAAGCTCATGTTGACTGTGGCGCAAAGGCATCCGTTCGTGGATAGTGTAGTCAAAGCTGGAGTCCTGATGACATATTGGGAGAACATGGATGGTAGTCACTTGTCACCGGTGTACTCTTTGGCCAGCCATAGTGAAGGATTGTGGCTACTATCCGGGCTAGAATCTGGGGTGATTCGCCTGCAAACTCTGCGTCATGAGGAGGGCAAGGAAATCGCGCTTCTTCGACAGCATACCTCGGCAGTGTCATCACTGAACCTCACATCAGACGAAGAATCGTTGCTCTCTGGGGGCTGGGATAAACGGGTCTTCGACTGGGATCTGAATACCGGCCAAGCTAGGCGAGCTTTTGGTGGCAGCGCCGGACAAATATCTGCTCTGCAGATTCGGCCAGAGTCCAGCCTTTCGGTCCCCAAGGACACAGTCGAACCGCAGCAGACCAATGGCACATTTTCATCAAACTATGCTGCCCCTAGTACAGATAACTTCAACTTCATGGATACCTCCCACGACAATGGAGACACGGGCCCGGTCGAGAACCTGCAGGCGGGCTCCCCGGCTGACTCACTTTTTGGCGGAACGGACTCATTATTCGGTGACGCAGATGGCGGAGCTGCGGATGGTAATGAGCCATCTGGTGGAGTATTTGTGGTAGACGAGGACGATGAGTTTGGCCGGGCTGTAGCTAATGGTGCTATGCCGGATGTCGATGCACCAGGAGAAGTTGATGATGAAGTGCCTGCCCAACCAGATGGACGTGCACAAAGCACGCACGATGCATTGTCGCCGAAAACAAATACCCATGCAGATGCACCTGTCCAGGAAACGGAGATGGACGATGCGGATATCTCGACCGGTCCAGTGCAGCCGGTTGTCAATGGACTCCCCAAAGCAGAGGATCTCGAGACACCTCCATCAGCCCCAGACTTCTCCGAAAATACCGAACAACAGCAAGGTGTGACGACTGATAACACATTCCTGGCAGCCTCAATCGATGGGACAATCAGAGTTTGGGACCGGCGACAGCCTGATCCTGTTGCTCGCATCACCCCCTATAATTCTCCTCCATGGTGTATGAATGCCTGTTGGTCTCCTGATGGAAATTACATTTATGCCGGACGCCGAAATGGCACTGTCGAGGAATATAGTCTCCACAAGGGTTTGAGAAATGCCGAACGAACATTCAAATTCCCACAAGGGAGTGGGCCGGTGACAGCACTCAAGGCCATGCCGAATGGGCGTCATCTTGTCTGGTGAGTAAAGGACCACTAGGTAACGTAGTACTGTTTTTCTAACATTTCTTTTCTGCAGTGCCTCTCACGATATCCTCCGTCTCTATGATCTGCAAAACGAGCAAGACGATCAGACTTCTCGCCATTCGCCAGTTCCATTCCTGATCATTCCTGGTCATCGGACTGGAACTATCTCTCAGCTGTATCTCGACAATGCATGCCGTTACATGATATCCACCAGCGGAAACCGGGGCTGGGAAGGAAATACAACCGAAGTCCTCCTAGGTTACGAGATCGGTGTGCCGCAATAAGGGAAAGCTATGAACGATGGACATGCAAAAGCATGATGAACCATAGTGTCACATAATTCACGAATGTCATGACTTGAAATCTAAAGACGCGAGGAATCCAAATAGTTGAACTGAAACGGACAGTGAATAGTTGTAGCCAAAAACCCAACCCACGAAATTGAAATAATTGCCATGTATATATATACTCTACATGGATGCAGATCACAAACACAAACACCAACGCCAGTTCCCCTCCATATTTACAACATGCATAAGACCATGTCACGTAACCAAAAAAGAAACCGAAAGATCATTGCTCATCATGAATGATTTCGTCAAAGTCCAACCCCTCACAAACTTCAGCTTGCTGAGATCGCCATGTCCCAAAGTAGGGATTGTTATCCCATTTCACGTGTCCATCACGATCGTTATCGAAATAGACATAGCCAGGCTGCTCGGCATGTGGCAGTTTCGCCGCTCTAGCAGCTCCCTGAGGCCCAACCACAAGGCCACCAAAACCAGGCAATGCAACATTGGGAACATGAGTCCTTGCCTCAACATTCCCATTCTCGATGTTATTAACAGTGATTAGATAGACAGGCGGGAGATCCGCTTCACGGTTTGCACGAAGTGGCATAGGAATCCACGCCTCGTTGTTATAGGACTCAGGGCGACTTTTGTCGTGGCGGAGGGGCAGGGGCCGATCCAAGAGCATATCGTCTAGTTTTCCTGTGTCTAATAGTAGACCCGGTGTTTGAACATATAAGACACTGTCATACTGCATGAATTGAATCTGGCCCAGGTGGAGCAGCTTGCTGTTTGTTGTTGAGTAGCCTGCAGCTGTGGCAGCTGACATATCGATTGGAAGGAGCCAGATATTATATTTGGCACTTGCGGCGCGTAATATTGATAAAGCTTTGGTGGCAGATGGGCCCAATTTCTTAGCCGACATTCGGTCCCATTGCTCTGGGTACATGAAGAGACGATCCTGGACGGCGGTCCCGTTCGTGGAGAGTTGTTTGAAGAAAAGGATTGCGGAGCAGATGTCTGATGGATCTGGTTCGGATAGCATTTGGAGATAGGCATAGTTCCCAAATGCGTCGTAGTTGGGTTGAATCCCAATTGGTGTATCTTGGTCATCCCCATAACCCGTGTCTGATAGACCTCGTTTTAGTGGCTTCTGGAATGCGGGGCCCGATTTGTGTCTGGCCATTTGGGCAGCTTCTTGGGGTTTCAAAGCATGTTGGATGTTCTTGACAGATTGCTGCTGCAAGACATATCCAGAGAAAAATAACAATGTGGTAAATATGCAGATTACTCCCATCGACACAATGGCCGAAACCGTGGAGGACGTTAAAAGAACCATGACCACAAGGAAGGCTGCATAGGTGGAATAGTGAGGATACGATAGACAAAATTAAAATTTCAGACATGTATGGTCCCCCTGGATGTTCAAGATATAATAGCCTTGGTCTATTAGTCTCCAAAAAGGTCTCATTGTTAGGCTTGTTTCATGACATCAGGTTGTTTACGTTGTCCGGCGCGATTATCGATAAGCTCGGTCTTGGCGGTGTCACTTCCAGCTTGGTCAAGCCAGTTATTTTTAGCTGAAGATGGATCATTCCCCATTTGAATGAATATATTTCCATACATAATTCATGCTGGTAATTAAAATTTAAAACCAGTCATATAGCAATGTATGATGAGAAGCCAGACCTTGTATACTTTGTAGTACAAAACATAGCGGGATAAAGGCGGTGACAAAGGCGGTAACCCCCCAAATCCGTATTATCGCAATGGTCTCAAAAAAACTGCCGTAGCCCTTTTTCACCTCTCTTCGATGCCTTGGCACCTCCGCATCCGCCCTCACCTCCAACATGGCAGCTCATCGTGCCGATGCCAGCACGTTCCTTGATAATCGTGGCTACAAGGGTCCCCTGGTCCGAGGTGTCAACCCAGCCACACTTTTCGAGAAAGCGGTGCGCGACCGCATCACCGATTCATATTACTGGAAGGAACAGTGCTTCGGTTTGAATGCAGCGACTCTTTGTGATCGCGCAGTCGAATTGACCTGCATTGGTGGAACATACGGTGTCTCTGAGAAACCTACTCCTTTCCTTTGCCTCGCATTCAAGCTCCTCCAGCTCGGCCCTGACCGCGACGTCGTCCTCGAACTACTCAACTTCACCGACCCCGGCAGTGGCGATGAGGCAGAAAACCCAGATGATGCTCTTGTCAAGGATCGAGGCGACTTCAAATATCTGCGCGCCCTTGCGGCCTTCTACGTGCGACTGACTTTCGAACCGGTCGATGTCTACAAAACCCTGGAACCATTACTTCTCGATTACCGGAAACTGAAGCGACGGGTGCGCGACTCTTTCACGCTTACATATATGGATCAGTTTGTCGATGATCTTCTCACGAAAGACCGTGTCTGCGGTACCAGTCTCTGGAAATTGCCGCCGCGATCACAACTGGAGGACTTAGATTTGCTAGATGAGCGAATCAGTCCTGTTGAGCTAGAGGACTGATGAGTCCAATATGACTGTCAGCATACAAAAACATAACTCCGGAGAAGGGGTAGAGGTTACCATAAAAGACAAGACTAACTCGGGTTATAGTGAGTTTTGTCTAAGTGGCTGCTATGCACTGTCCACGGGTACTTCCCCCATAATCAAACAGTCATGTGCCGCCAAGCCTCGGGACATTTTTACTCTTTTAGGTAAAACGAGGGCTTCCCCTTCGGTATACATGTTCCCAGTTCTTATCTCTTCTTGTTTGGTTGAATCAATTCAGTCAAGACATTGCTTCTTGGGTTCTATCGATATTGAGCATCGTAGAGAGTGGAGTGAGTTGACAGCTAAACCATCACCTCACAATGGCAAACCACACGTCGTAGTTTGTACTGATAGGCGTCGTAAACTCGACAAACCTGCTTAACTGATCTACATGTACCTTGTACCTCCTTACCTTATTTGCATGGGTGCAGAGGTACAATGAATATATGATACAGACATCTGAAAAGAGGATGATAAGCATACACTGGCGTTCAATAAACCGCCTGTGACGTCGATGCAGCAGAAACCAGCATAGACCACCGGCATTTCCTCTCCCAACATGGCAAATGCAATCAAGCCAGACGACCAAAGTAGCTATTTGACGCGTATATCTTGTCACTCTGAATGGATGCCAATTTCACCCCCGCTCCGGATATTCTTCAACGAAGTGCAACATTATCTGAACATGTTGCCCACCGTTAGCCTGGAGAGTACTTATTTGCTTTAGCCCCCGTCCCTCTATGGCTTGATACATTTGTCAAGCCTACCCCCTGTAGCTGCCGTTATAAGCCCCATATATTGAATCACTATCCACGTCTGCCTTGCCCTAACTCGTATGGATTGAGCCGCCATGAACTTCCTGTCAATCCCCGAAAATCTCTGGCAAGTTGGATTTATCCTACTAGCTGCCACTGGGGTCTATGCTGTCATTAATCGAACATTTGGCAGAACTCTCTTGGCTAGAGTTACATTGCGTGGTCGAAAACACTCGACTGCCCGAACTCCACCGCGATCCTTTTCTCCGGACAAGAAAGCTGCCACAAGACCGACTTCCCCGTCTAGCTATGACAATGTCCTCCCACCCCAACGCAGGCATACACTTGCAGATTTTAATTGCGATGCTACACCCCAACGCGACGTGCACGAAGATGAAGTGCGTCGGAATATTCTACCCATGAGCGCCAATTATACAACAAGCCCGGGCGACAAGTATACCCCGATGGGATTCTCAGTTTCAGAAGTCAAAGGGCTTGGAGACTTCCCAGACTATGCAACTCTCAGTGGAGTTCCACTTCCCAGCCCATATCCCGAATTCAATATCGAGAAGGCACTGCCTCGGCCATATCGTCCATTCCGGTGGGCGTATCACCAAACCATGTGTATGTCCCATAGAAATCTGAACAAACATGATTTGAAACTAATACCTTCCTCCGTTCAAAAATAGCCTTAAGCAAACTCGAAACAGACTGGTGGATCGAGCTTGAAAGTACATACAAGAGCCGCATCGCCCAGCGCAAAGAACTCTACACCAAGAATGGCAAGGAAGTCATCGATGCCATGCCAGGTTCCGAGCTTGCGTGCAAGGAGTTAATGGAGATGGTCTTGCAATTTATCTGCGCCCGATATCCGCAGTACTTCACACTGGTTGACAAGCGCGTATTGCAGAACAGGATACTCGGTACCGAGCAGGACGTCACAGCCAAGCCGCCCCTTGAGGTCCTTCTGGACAACGTTCCAGAAGACTTTGCAATCATGCTTCGCGACGACACGACTGGATTTTACTTCCTACGTGCGGCGGTGATCTGCTCAGCAATAGGATGGAATGTCGCATCCAAGGTTGGGAAGCAGCTGCATGAGATCCACGAGCCGATCCCGGATTATAAGGAGAAGATGCAATTTTCCATGGATCGGTATGTTGGTTGCTACCCCAGGGGAGATTGAACCCTGAAGTGCTGACACGAGAATACTGTTCAGATTTTTCACTAAGATGCCTACCGAGAAACCAATCCAGCGAGGTTCATGGGGCCTAGAAATTGGACAGCCATTGTACATTCCACCTGGGGACCCTCAGGAACAACACCGGCTATCCCAACAGGCTGATTTAACCCTTGAAGAGTGTCACCTGCGGGTGGACTGGCAAACTCTCAGGCGTCTCCCTTTGTCCGGTGCTGTGATCTTCAATTTCAAGGGTCTTTTTACTCCAGTCACGGAATTCCGTGATGAGCCTGGCGTACCGGAGTTGGTAATGAAGATTGTGACGGAGGGAAAGAAGAATCTCATGGATTACAAGAGTGTTTGGCATGTGCAGCATGTTGTACTCCCAAAGTTGAAGGATTGGGCAGAAGAGCAGAAGGAGAATGGGCTGGTTCCGAAAGATTGGGAAGTATCTACTTTGGATGATAGTCCATGGTTCAAGGGCTGGCAAGAGAAATGGCATCGGCAACAGGGATTCTAGGGTGTTGATATTTGACCGTTGAGTGGTATTGTTTCTTTGAATAGTTTCATTTTTCATTATTCCCAGGGTGGTAGCTATCGTTTATCAGTTTTTCCTCAATTGAGTTGCCTAGGTCATCCAAGCTCGGTTTTCCCCATTGAGATATCGTTCTAATCCTGGTGTTTTATGCAAATCTCCCTTGTAAGGTGGTGTGGTGACAGTTGTCTTGGATATAGAACAAAGATTGCCCGTGCAAGGAAAAGAAGATCTTTCTGTTCGATTCTAATCTTATAAAACAGTCAATGTGATTATGATCCTGTATTTATCTGAAATTTTAGCCGATGTGAAATGGAAATTTTGACTACATCAAGATGAGGCTGTTGATTTACAGATGACCAGCTCTGTTACTTCGTGTGAGATTTTCCTCCCTATAATCTCTATCTGATTGTTATTTTTCAAGATCGTGAAACAAGTTTGTTAGACATTTCCTATTTCTTTTGTGTCGAAGCAGTTCACTCCTTTTGTGAGCCTCTTTCATGCTGACCGTTGTTAATCTTTACATGGAGCATGTTTGTCTTATTTACTGCTTAACTACTTAGCTACTTAACTCCTCTACTCAAAGTGATTCACCTTGAGATTTACCAGCGCAGCCCAACCTGACATCTGCCGCTGACAGTTTGGAGCTTGACCTTGATCACCCCAAACATCCTTCACTGTCAATTTGATACTGTCGATCTCTCTGTCATAGAACCCTACAATCCAGTGAAGATTAGCCACATTATTGTTCCCAAGCTAAGATGTACCTCCATCTTTATGCCGTGGGTTGCGAATCCTAGGCTTGTGGTGAGTTCTACACACCCCGAAAGTTAAACGCCCAAGGAAAGCAAAGGATTTCCCATCGATTTCAACGCAATCGACGGACCACACACTAAGAGGGCTGAAGATCCTGCGTCTACTACTCTCGCAACTGACTGAATCAACCGAGACATTCAAATGAAGGCCATATATTCGTTTTGATCAGCCAGTCAGGAATTTGCTGAAGCTTGGGTATTTCCATTTTTCTCTCAAGGAGAAATGCTATCACTTCATAGGAGAAAGCTCGGGCTACGAAGGGAATAGCTTACTGGCCAATGAGCCAACTCTAGGCATATTATATGACCCATGAAACAGTCTATGAGTTTTATATGCTATGAGTTTTACATATAAAACTCCCACACTTTACTTAATTTACTCTCATTTTCATTCCGTCAACGCCTCGCACAAGTGAACAAAGCACCATGTACAGTGCAAACAGAGATACAAAGGGTTTCCAGCCCAAAAACAAAGCAGACGTCGAAATCAATCAAAGAAGCGACCAAAACAATTCCAAACTCAGACCTTGCATGCGCACCAAAGGATCAAAGAACATATAAGAATCTTGTCGCAAAGCAGCTTTCCAACGCCAACAAACGCCTATATATCGAGCAGACTGACCTGTTCAAAGAATATTCAGGATCTAGCCGTTCAATCTGAGTATACGGCGACAATGACCCCGAACCTATCCGCCCAACAACGCCGCAAAGCATTTGCCTGCGCGCCCCGATAGTAGAGAAAAAAATGATCTTTCAGAAACGCGAGTGCTCGGCACGGAGAACATATCCGCATAGCGAGAGTTCTACTTGTCGCAAGACTTTAATTTCAAAGGGAGCCATTCAAAAGATACAAGACTCACAACTTGTAATTATAGATACTATATTCACATTTCTTAATGGTCACCTTATTACTATTATACAGAATTTGCCTCCATCAGGGATTGTCGTGGCCAATGGAGCCATTCTTCCCACTGCGGCCCAAGATACTGACCGATTGAATCAACTATATACCTGCCACCATCACAGAATATCCACGAATCTTTGTGGGTATCAACCAGGGCACCAAAATGTGCCAAGATAACCAAAGCCTCACCCTTCCTCTGCGAGATCAGATCAATGTATTCGCGAGAAACAAGCACCGGCCATGCAATGAGAACATCTAAACTGGTTTCCCCTGGAATTTGACTCTCCATCACAGTGATGACTGATTGCAAGGCCTGGATAGCCTGTTGGTATGTCCTTGTAGTAGTGTCATCGTGACCAAGACTTTTAATCCGATCCAAAAGCACCTGGCAAACTGGTCCCAGACCTGCATCTGTCGAAGGCATCCTTTCTCCAAGCTCCAAGAGTGGTTTTAATGCTGTTTGTTGCAAAAGTTGCCATCTCCCCCCGCCCGTGACGGTGCGTACCCCATGATGCAGTATAGTGGACTGAACAAACTGGTCAAGAAAGCTTTCGATGTTATTGTCTCGATAAACTAGAGTCTCACAGAGCATGTGCAGCCCCAGAATACCAGCGAATAGAAAAATTGAGACATAATTTTCGTCATTGATTTGTGATGATGAGTTGTTGAAAGAGCTCAGTGCATAACTCTGCAGCTGAGTAGAATGGTGTCGGTAAAAAGTCCGCTGTTCTGGTCTGGTGATGCTAAGATGCAAAGCACTCAGAGATAGAAGCTCGTTCATGAGATAGGGCGCACTGAGCCCATGCCTTGAGATGTTCTGGAATGAGATACTAGAGAAATTTTTCTGACGATTGAATGCGTCCATGGCATCCGAAGAAAGATTGTGAGCAAGCTCGACGTGGAGCATGTTAACGGGGGCATCCTCAGGACTATTGCTGGGTTCTTGGGCGGGCGAAGATGTCACGGCCGGTGAACCAACAGCGGACGATGGAGTGGCAGTGTCGCTACCAATGCTGCTAGTTGCCTTTGCAAAGGGCACAGGCTCTAGGAACTCACAGTGTCGCTGTGAACTGATACAGTTGGAACATATGGGTCGTTTCTCGTCACACTGAGCAGGGTCAGTGGCTGCACATAGGTGGTCATTGAGTGACAAACCTTCATGTGGCGGCGCTTGCATTCAAGGCAGCCATTTCGAGACTTTTTATGTGTTCTGCGGACCATTTTTGCCACGCGGTGATATAGAAAAAGATACGCCGGAAGTCTCAGTTCCGATAAGCTAGTAGTATATTCGAGGCCCTCACGGCCAGTGGAGGTAAATGTTGCAGCCTAGACAATTTGGAGCAAGCCTAATCTCTAGGCCCACATATACTATCTCGCGAATCCACTTGGAATGTCTTGAATGATTCCTAAGGTAGAGTAGTGAAGTCCGGAAAATGCGAGAAATACGCGTATGCACAGACCAAGTATCCACTTTGGTTAAGGTTAACGGTCTTGGCGCTCGGCGGCTCCGCCGCTTTTGATATGCACCATACAAAGTCCATCGGCCTCTTTAAGGAGTTAATTATATAATATTAAACCCTTTTTACATGAGCTTGGATCAGACAGTGTACCGGTGTTTGTAGTATCTGCTATATTTAAATTTCCCAATGACACCCCATCACTTTCGTTTTTACCACTCTCAACCCTGTGACCGACATCCTATAAAAAAACTGAAACTTCATCATTTCTCATTTTTATCAGAAGCCCAATTCTCTCTATACACAATATGGCGGAGCTTAAGCCTTACAGAGGGGGCTACTATCTCTGGAAATATGTCCCCTCGCTCCCAGCAGCAATCATCTTCTTGATACTTTTCGTCGCTGCCACGACATTCCACTTTTGGAAGATGCACCGAACAAAAGCTTGGTTCTGCCTCGCATTTTCTCTCGGAGGACTCTGTGAGTATACTAGACGCGCATTTTATTCGAGCATCGCTGACTAGTTTTTGCGTCAAGTCGAAGTAATCGGCTACATCGGTCGAGCCGCTGCGCACAACAAAACAGATTCGGTGATAGTTTACGCGATTCAGAACGTCTTCCTCCTACTTGGACCTACCCTTTTTGCAGCCTCTATATACATGACCCTTGGGCGAATCATCCGCAGCGTCCACGCCGAGGAACACTCGCTTGTTCGGATCAACTGGCTCACCAAGATATTTGTGATGGGCGACGTGGTATCATTCCTTGTTCAAGGCAGTGCATCGGGCCTGATGGCCACGGGGAATAATGTGAAGCTAGGCTCAAACATTGTGGTCGCTGGTCTCGTCATTCAGGTCATCATGTTTGGTCTATTCATTGTCACGTCGATTGTCTTCGAGGTTCGCATGCGTCGCTTACCCTCGACGGCAGCCTTTGATGGACAGATTAACTGGATGAGTCAAGTCCGTACGCTCTATGCTGTCAGTGCGCTTATCTTGATTCGGAGCATTTTTCGGGTTGTGGAGTATGCAGCTGGGAATGACGGGTATCCACTTACCCATGAGTGGATGCTCTATGTGTTTGACTCTGTGTTGATGATAATCTCGATGGTCATATGGGGTATTTGGTATCCCGAAATTCTGCCGAGACCCATAGTCCCGGACCAGGAGATAGTCACAGAACTAGCGGCCGGTGTAGAGTTGAAGGGGCGCTGATTTGGATAGACATGCATCTACTTCAATCGAGAACTTATTCACATTGCTATTTTACTAGATTCCATGATGCAGAATATTGTTAATGGAGAAGGTAGCTTGGACTTTGAAAGAAGATGGTCGAGGCTAGAGGTGTGGCTATGAATCGCTTCTCGGAATAATAAACATCTTGCGCAGAGGGGAAGTGACTATAAATTCCTGGACCCGGCACTATTGCCGGTTTAAGTTTTTACTACACACACATTGCTCCGTTGCCTGAGTATCGCCTGAGTATTGGAGGACAGAAACCAACTATGAGCATTGGATTACCTCCAGGTGCTAGACGTGTTTGATCAGAGGACCCAATTTGCTGTGGACGATGGCAAGGTACTCGTGTTCGGCTTATATGATGTCACAACCGCCATGGTCCAGGGGACTTGTAACCAACCAAATGAAAGCTATGCCAAAGACACATTGAACTGGCGCAATGGAAGGCTTGCGAAGCCGAATATCTTCAGACCAGTCGATGATGGTATTTTCGGGAATCTCGGCGATTGCGTCAAGGACTTGGTCAGACACCCTTAGGGCCTCTTCAAATAAATAATCCCCGCCAAAGCAGATCCCCATATACCCTCATGCATTTATTGCTGTCCCAAAAGAGCTGCCGGGCAATGCGACCCTTGTTCTCGCACATAAATCCCGGTAAGCGTCGAATTAGGGCAGTCGGCTGGTAGATTGAGAATAGGCGATGAGATGCCGGGGACCATATTCGACCGGTACGCTTGCGATTACTCACCAAGAACGGCCGAACATGGTTCCAGAGGCTCAGACTCTCAGCCAACCGTTAAATGGGCCTTTGCCATTTCTAGCACAGGATTTGCATCTGCACTCCCACTGCCAGCCCTTTTCCACCCCTCGACCGACGAAGTTCAGCCATCGGAAGCGGTGCTTGACCTCATTGGTGACCCAGAAATGAGTCGACTTCAGATGTCTTGGGAGAGAATGAAGCATCTCTTTCCAGTTATTTGTCGAGATGATGAGTGCCAGGGTTGGAGGACAAACGGAATGAAGTTAAACAAAAAAGTTTTCATCTGCTGTGATAATGATAAACCAGAGGAGAAAGGAGTCTTGGTCGTGAAAATCAAGTGGGATGGCGACACTGAAAAGGATGACACGGAGTTGAAGAATGTCGGGGCGACTGCAAAGGTTCAGTAGACGAAGGTAGACGGTAAAGAGGTTTCACAGAAGACACTTGAGACAGCTGAGAGGTTGACCTGGTTTTAGGAGCTTAGTATTTTGATGAATGTTACAGATGGCTCGGATATCATGCTCATTAAAATCGTCTTTGTTTGGTTCAACGAGCATCGTATCTTATCAAAGTACTAGTGGGAGAAAACACTACCTGTGCCATACTCGAGGCTGGTTTATGAGGTGGACTGATTTTTGAAGTAGAGCAATCGGGGTTCACAGATCCAAATATTTCTATTTGATAGAATGGTACATTGACAGCCACCTGCAGTCCATCTTCCTACCTCCCCACCTACCCACCTCCCCACTCCCATGCACATCATGACACTGGCATTCAAGCCGTGGTAGACTCAACCTCGGCGTGGTCAGTATCAATGTGCTTCTCATTCTTGAGATCCTCCAGCGCCTCAACACCGGCGAGTCCAAGGCTCTCATTGATCCGCATCATGCGCAGGCGATCAGCTTCAGCAATGCTATTCGAATCACCACCGAAGAAGACATCCAACTCTTCAAGTGTTTTGTCCTTGGTCTCGGGGGCAAACTTCCAAATGAACAGACCACCCAAAGCACTGAAGACGGCAAAGAAGATATAGGTGCCATACTTCATTGTGTCCAGCATATCCTTGGTGGTAAGACCGATAATGAAGTTGAACATCCAGTTGGTGGAAGCGACGATCGAGACACCGCGGGAGCGCTGACTGTTAGGGAAGATTTCCTGGGCCAATACCCAAGCGACGGGTCCTGTTTAATAAAGTGTCAGCTTGGTGTTACAGATGAGGTGCGGACGTGGTAAGCATACCCCAAGAGTAAGCAAAGTTAACAGCGAAAAGCCAGATGAAAGCAATGGCAACCCAGCCTTGCGTGGTGGCAAGTCCCTCGTGCAAGTCCCACTTGGGCTCATATATACCCTCCACAATAGCAACAACAATGTGACAAAGGAACATGCCGGCAGCACCGACAATGAGGAAAGTCTTGCGGCCGAACTTGTCGAGGTAAAGGACGGTGGGTAGGGTGAAGATAATCTGCAGGATACCAGTCACACCAGTGGCAAGAAGGGTTGTCTTCGTGGATGAGAAACCGAACTAAGGAAAAGGAAAAGAGTTAGCAAACATCTCTTAGAGCGAAACCAAAATGGAGTTTGAGAAACAACGAGTCACTCACCGAAGAGAAAATCTGGGGAGCATAGTAGAGCACGGCGTTGATACCGGTGAACTGCTGGAAGATCATCATACCGCAACCGAGGGTCAAACGCTTGAACATGTTGGGGGCAAACAGGGCTTTCCAGGGAGCCAAGATACCTCCAGCTCCAACAACCTCACTCTCAGTCTCTTCATCGAACATGACAGCAGCCTTGATCTCAAGGTACTCCGCGACGACAAGTGGATCGTTTACAGGGAGGCGACGCAGCCTAGAGATAGACTCCTTGGCGTCTTCATCGCGGTGCTTCATCATCAGCCAACGCGGCGAGAAGGGGAAGAAGAAGAGACCGAAGAACAGGATCCAGGCGGGGATAATCTGCAAAGCCAAAGGAAGTCTCCACGAGATTGTCTTCTGGCCCATGCAGGTGTGACCGTTGTTCTGATAAGCATTGTACGCCCCGTCCAGGTAAGGGTCTGCGATACCCTCCGGGTTACAGGTGTTACCGCCGACAAATTGCATACCATAGTCGAGCCAGAAAGAAATGGCGGTACCGATAGTGATTGACAGCTGCTGCAGGGAAACAAGAGATCCACGCAGCTCAGGAGGGGCAATCTCGGCTTGGTACAGTGGGATAACCATACTGAACATACCGATGCCCACACCACCGATGATTCTGCCGGCGAAGAAGTAGGCAGGAGTTTGTGCACCGGCCTGGAGTCCAGTGCCCAGGGTGAAGATGATGACAGCAACCATCATGGCGTACTTGCGCGAAATGCGATCTGCGAGAACGCCGTTGATCAAAGCACCAGCCCAGGCACCAAGCTCGAGGGCCGACACCAACCAACCCTGGATTGTGGATCCCGTGAACGTGGGGAAGTGGTTTTGGAAGTTCTCCATGACGAGAATAGGACCCATCACACCCTGATCGTATCCATACATGATACAGCCCAGTGAGGCAAACAAGCAAGTAAAGAAGACATATGGGTTTGAAACGAAACCTTTGAGACCGTGAGGCTTCTCTGCATTGGCACGGCCAACCACAGACTGACTGACTGCCATCTTGAAGACAGAGTTAAAGAACGAGAGAATGAAGAAATGGAATCTGATGAAAGAAGAAAAATCGGCCAACCTGGCGGATTATATAGCGCTGGCACCATTTCCATTTTCGACCTTTTTTTTCTTTTCCTTCCGACATTCTGGAGTTAGGGCCTTTCCCCGGACTTAGCAACAAAAACGCGTAGGCCGGACTGAAGATTCCCTAATGGGGCCTTCTTGATCATTCGATGCCATATACTGTAGTCAACAGCATACTAGGTCCAAATTCGACAACTGGACCGATATTCGGAAATAACACGATTCGGAGCTACTGGAAAGCATATAAAATGGTTGGATGCTAAGGTGCGCCACAAGCCAAAAGAAGCATCAAGCCAGCAGGCTCGGCGTTTACTGGGCACCTTGGATGCGCGATTCTTACAGAACAAGCCTCTGGATCCGAGAGTGTGATAGCTTGGCGCCATCGGATTATGATTCGTCATCCGAGTGTCAGCCCAAATCATTTTGCAATATCGGTGCCCTTTCCACTGCATGGGGCAATAGTTAGTGCTTACCGTATTGACAAATCAGATGCAGTTAGATATAACATGATCCCTGCAAATCCGACAATTGACCGATGCGAGACATTGAAATCATATTCTTGACTGATCGAACGCATTTCGAAGGCCATTTCGAAGGTCGCAGGGGCCGGGCGATCTTCGGATCTGCTATTTTTTATCCGAATTAATGAGCTCTGGTTCTCGATTGAGAGTAGTTTGTTTTAGATGCTAACTCCACTACAACAGTAACATTCTAGAATACATAATATGCACGCCACAAGGAGCTGTCTCCCCATCTCTTTCCACAGGTTGGCTGACTTTTGGCTTCCTCGAATTCTGAAGAAAACAATCAAATACTGCCCCCATCGCCAATTTCGAGTTAGCGGCCTTTATTTCGGCATTGGCTTGGCTCGGGATTGGCTAAAAACCTCGGAGAACCGAGTGGACGCGTGGACTTCCTATCTTCCCACAGGACTCTCATTTTACCCGTTCCAGATGTTCGGTGAGTTGCATTCCGGTGATTAAATCTGGGGCGCTCGCTCTTCTTCATTTGTGACTCATAAGCTGTTCTTTGAAGCTTTTCTTGAAGTTCCGAGCGTTATTCTCGACTTTTCCGGTACAATTCCGGGGTATGTGGATGTCAGCGGGATACCCCATGGGGCCTCGCCTATCTAGAAGGACCAATGAGCTGGCTTTGAAATATCGCCAACTCAGATAAAGCTGAAAATGCACGGAAATTTTTGCCTCTATACCTTCACATTATTTGGTTTAGCGCTGTTCATGTTTTGCTCGGCCCCCCCCTTTGATCTATCAAGACAAGTGCAGCGGCTTATGCGTGCGGTCTGTCTTGACGTATATTTAAGACAAACTCTACATTTCTTTTGGGATGTTTTCCCCGCCCTTGTCACTTGCTTTTAATTACGAGGATGAAAAGGGGCAAAACGTGTAGAGAGAACCTTTTTATGTATAAATAGAGAGTAATGATTGGAATTTTCAGTACATTTGATTACCTGAACACAGTCTCTATGTATTCTCCCGAACTTTCTTTCTCAATTCACCTGGAAAAAAACTGCATTTACATTACTCTCGAGTCCGCTATACAATCTCATATCACATCTCTATTAGCTACTACAGCAAGTACCCCTCCTAATGATAGAAATATTCCCAACCCTCAGTATTACACAGAAACTCCACTGCACCTTGGAATGCCGTCTTCAATCGTCATCTAAGGACATGAGTCTGGCTTTTTTGCCCTAAGTCACCAGCGCACCGATGTGATTCTGGAGAAGAATACTCTCTGCACCCGAAAAAGAACAAAGAGGCTATCCAATCCTCAGATCCAAATTAAGAATCAAATTTGTACAAAGAACTCCTATTGCTTTAAGTTGGTTATGGGATTTAACGGGAGAAAGAGCCATTAACAACGTGCATTGTACATATGTTTCAATTGTACTCTTTGATTAAGACAAAGGTATGATTCCTTGAGCTCTTTGTCGTCAAACACAATCTCTAAATCTCGATAGCCGAATCTCCAAAGCGATATAAAGCCCCCCTTCCTCTGAAAAGTCGATAGGCATCAAGTTATCTACCACCCCTCTACTACTCCGGTCTTCTGGCTCCAGGTTTCGCGATTCCATTAGCCCAGTGGTCAAGCACAACTTACAAGTCTTCCTTTCCCTTCCTCGGTACGAACAAAAAAATTTGAGAATCATGTCAGCTAACTATAACTGGGAGGCTGTCCATCCAGTCTACGGAGTACCCATTTCCGTCGTGGAAGCCACTGAGCAACCTATACTCCGCTGCGACGTTCGACAGAAGCACAACCTTCCTTCTAGATCATGGACGGTTCGTATCTCTACGTGGATCAACACTAACTATTTTTTATGGTATTTGTGCGCGGGTCTCGCCGATTATCGCTCTGACGAGGAGTGGATGACTACCTTCGACACCCACTATCGCAAGACCTGGGACGAGATCCAGGCTAGGGTCCAGGAGATCAATGGGCCTTATAGGTTCGGCGTACCTATTCCGATGCCTCCAGTCGCTAAGGCAGTAGTTATCCACCACCCCGAGAGTGGCCCTGCGGAGACATTCACGGTTAGTCCGGAGGTTCGCCCGCCCCATCTTACCCCTTGGATGACTAGCATGCCTCGGTACGCTGTATGGGGTCTCTTGCGCTTTGTGACTGAACGTCAGTCCTCTGTACCTGATCAATTTGACGTAGTGCTCGATATGTCATCACCCGCGCTGTCGCGCCCTGTAGATACGCGGATTGACCAGAACGTGGCTAGAGAGAGCGTATCTCAAGGCGACTTGAAGGATAGCATGATAGACATATACTATCAGTTTGGAAATTGAGATTCAATATGAGGTAGGTGCTGTGTTTAGTTTCCTTTGGCTTTCTTATATAAAATAGTTCCAGTACTCTCAAAAAGAGATCACTGTTCATTCTGATCATCGGCTCTCCAGGAATAATAACGGTAACCTAGTAAGAACTTAGTAATAATTCTATTAAAAGCAGCCTAGCTCACACAATCTCGGATTCCATCGCAAGGCGAAAATAACAAGAGCCCTTCTCCAGAGACGCCGTAGCAAACTGGGATATGAAATCATCCGAGCCTTTCTATCCCAGCTTCTCTTCTCACTTGCTACGAAGATTCAAGCCCAACCCTAGAGCACTCAAATATGTGTAAATCCCCGTATTAGGTTGTTGGCACTTCACCTTTAGGTAGATATGTGCTGTTCATCGCCTACCCGAGGTCCAACCACATGTAGCTAGAGTCAATCGAATCTCCCTCCATTTCATGTAAAAGCGTAGTTATCACAGCCAGTCACATTTACGTCTTAATTAATAGTAGGGAGTGCTTCACAAATATAGCTGGCGTATGTCCCCACATCTATACACAGTCTAAGCATTTGGTTCGTAGAGTGAAGTTAGGTGGAATAGACACATCAGCAAAGCGGCAGCAGTCCTGAATAGCACCCGCGTAGGGAAACCCTAGTTTCTATGTTTGAGCATAGCTATATTTCTCATATTTTACCAGCAGCAACGTTAATAATAGCGCTTCGCGGAATACTAGGCAAAGGATGAATCCTTTCCAAAAAAATAAGTGCCAGTAAATGGAGCTGAAAATTCATTTATGTCATACGTCTAGTGAATGTTTTGTTTTGGGGCGTAATGAGAGGATATTTGAGACGTGGATGGGAGTGATTCCCCAACTATATGCGCGGCAAGTATCCAGTCCGAGGACAATCTTTCCTAGGAGTAGCTTTGTTTGCTATTTCTAAGCCGAGTGAGCTGGGTCTTAATTTCACAAAGGTCTATAATGGTATTGATATAAGGAGGTGTGAGTGGCTCTGAGGCACTACACAACTTCGCCTTGGGTTGAAAAATCAACTAGTTCAATATCTCATTCTCAATAATTGGCGAGTATTTATGTATTTTGATAAGCACTGGCTCCTAAGTTTCAATTCTTGTATGTTGAACTTGAAATAGATAGAACAGATGATGCGCTAGGTCCATTATTTCGTTAAAAATTCCCTTGTTAGGATCTATACCTTTGTTGGAAGGCTCACCTTTGTCCATTTTGTGAAAAAAAAAAAGCCGTAGGTAGGGTACCAAGTCACGCGCCCCTTTGTTGATGTCACAACGAACCCAATAAAGTGAAGCCAAAAATAATCGAAACACATATCACGCTATCTCCAAATCCTCAAACCCTAAGAAGCACCACCAGCATAGAGAAACCTAGCATAATCTGTAATAATTTATATAATCGTGCCCCTTGTTGAAACCAAATTTTCTATTCAACAATTCTCTTACTACGCCTCAATTGCATTTCCATAATTGCAGTGCCCTAGGCATCTATATAAAAAGCCCGACAGAACTCTTGTCACCAATTTCAACCTCAGATTTCACCCTGTCTCAGCAGCCAAATTTGATCAGAACCCTAGGCAGAGTCTCAGCTTACCCCGAGGGATACTTTTGTTCATTGCAAAGGCGATACCTCTTCGGGACCGATGTAGGCTCAATCAGACCTACAAGTAGATATACTTTCTCCTCGGGGATGATATCGTAGCGAAGAGAGCCCGCCTGCTCTCCAAAGCCCTACCTCCCAAGTAAGAATATGAGGAACGTGACTGAGAATGGAAAGAACCTAACTCAGTCGTTGGGAGAGATGTGCCAGTGCATTACAATAGGGAAAACCATACGGAGTTCTTGGATACCCCGTGCAAAAGCGAGACCTTTACTTGCGCCATTACGCGTGGGGATTTTGAGACCGTGGATAACCACTTAGGTGTAGGTGTTGACCCTAACGCATACATCCTTACTGGTGGATTTATGCTGCATGTAGCGGTTGCCGCTAAGTAACTTAAGATAGTAACTTTGCTTCTGAAGCACGGTGCATGGTTTGGTCTTGGTTTGGGATTACTCAGTATTCATGTCTTGGCCATAGAGAAATAAACGTATACTAATTACATTCCCAACAAGACTCGGATGGAACGTAACTTCAGAGCAGTAGATAATGGTTCAAGGAACAAACATGTCTCCCCAAATGCGAATAGCCAACCAGGCTAAAGTGCAGCGAGTCTTGCTTCATGTAGTCACAAGGGCATGAAAGTCGAAGACGCAACATGATATCAATCTACATATATACTAATCCGTGCAACAGGATCTTGTGGTCAGTGAATCTTTATCCCAAGCGAAGAGTAGTTTCATTAAATCAGTCAGTCTGAGCACAGCGCCGGGGACGTATCCGCTCGGATCGAAGCCATAACAAATGCACTAACAATTAAGGCGGGATGGCAACATAAAAGGCTGAGTAGTACATGACAAATGAAGATAAAACAAGCGAAGCTAATAAGCATATTGAAGCAAATGAGAGCAAGAGAAAGACAAAGACCAAAGCGATGAGCCCAGAGGCTGACAACGCCAGACGCACCGAATGACAGCGATGTATGTATACTTTCAGATCATGTCGGCATGGGCTGGCATCGTGGATGTGGCGGGTATGTATGCAGGATAATGTATGTGTTGCTCGTGAACGCGTCTCAAAAGTGGCCGGGGGATTAACCATAGTTTTCAATTCAGGGCTTGCCCTCTTATTTTCTGTATCCTTCTAATATGTTCTGACGGGCCGATGCCAATGCATGCACCCTCAAAACTTTTTCCTTGGCGGTGGAGGAGAAACCGCCCGGCTTCATGTGCCGCTGATCTGCGTATTCTGCATAGCTGCACACGCATAAGAATAGATTAGAAGACGGAAAAGGAAATCGAGCGACAAGTGGGTATCATAATGAGGCTGTTTTCGAATGACGCAAGATTAATAGAAGTCGAAAGACGCCAAACGACAGAAGAGAAGGTAAAGGTGCGCGAGGACAATTGTCATTTCCAAAGTTAGTCGGGGTTGGTAAGCTAGAAATCAATTAGCAAGATTGTTTCACCAGTATCCACAGGGCAATGCTCAACATACCCGAAGAACAGGACGCGAGTAGTCTTCATTGTCTTGCAGCGAAACACTACTGTCTCGAGCACCGTTCGGGTAGAGAGTCGTGTTGGTTTTCATTCGCCGATCGGTGAATGTTGTACCCGAACGTGCGGGCACATGTCCACCAGCACCACCATCTCCATTGCCTCTTGGCAAGAAGCCTCCCATGAAGCTCGATCCTCTGCTGGTTCTGTCATCGGCCATCTCGCTGGGGATAGGGCTGACGGTACGAGCGCGTCTGCGGTAGAACAAGATCATGAAGATGAGAGCACCAATCAGGGCAAGTCCTCCAATAACACCAATCACAATGCCTGCGATGGAACCTCCGCTCAATGTCGAGCTGCCGGCAGCGGTGGCGTTAGCCGATGTGGAATCAGCGCTAGCGCCAGCAGTCGAGCTTGAACCAGCAACGGTGATTGTCTTGACTTGGCCGCCAGAGTTGGTCTGCACCGAGACACTAGCCGAGGTAGTGGTTGTTTTCTCATCCGATGAAGTTGACTAGGATCAAAAGTTAGTCCAAGTGTGTCATCTAATCAAACTAGTCGTGCTGAAAATACAGTTTGTGAAGTCGAGGCAGTCACAGTGACAGTTTCAGGCTGAACGCTAGTACTTTTCTATCCCCTATATTAGAGCCACAAGCCAAGAAAGAGCAGAACACCCAATCATGCTACATAGGCTGGCGAGAGCTTTATCGGTCCAAAAAAAGAAAGAGAAAACAAAAGAAACCGGGATCCAAAAACAAAGCAGGAAGGGTAGCTTACCGAGGTTGAGGTTGAAGTTGAGCTTGTCTCCGACGATGAAGAAGAGGAAGAAGTGGTTTTTGAGGTTGATGAACCACCAGCTGTGCTAGTCACATCGTTGCCAGGGATCTTCACGTAGGCGAACACTCCTTTGGATGCACTTCCACAACTGTCTGAGGGATAACCCGGACAGGAAGAATTACAGTCGGAGGTTTCGGTTTGTGACCCCTTAGAGGGAGCAACATTGGAGCACCAGCATTTCTTCCCTTGTAAGATGCCTAGGGCATAATCGCCGCAAGTAGTTATACACGCTCCATTTGATTGGAATGTGTCGGCAACTGTAAGAGTTAGCGATATAACCCAATCTATAAAATTTTCCGCGATCACTTACCTCCTTTGAAGGAAGAACCCGTGTTGTCTGAAGCACAGTACGCGAGGCTAGATGCCGCCGACGCGAATGGAGCGACGAGTGCAAAAACCGACACCACCACCGGGACCTTCATGATGGGTGTGCTCGATCAATGATTTCTTATCAAACCAGATCATCCGTTGGTATTTGTGGGTTTCGTTATTTCCCTCCGAGATCCCGTCGTGAGGGTAGCGGTTAAAAAAAAACTCGCAGGCGCAGAGTGAAGATCGAAATTGGCAGTGTGTGGGCCGACCGATGTGAATTGTCGATCACCCAGAGTGCGGTAGTGTTTGAACGAAGAATGTAATATCTGGCAAGTCGATCGAACAGGCCCCAATTGTTATTTGTTGATCCCCCACTAAACGAAAATGTCGGATATTGTCCCGTGTCAAAGACACATTGTCTCTCGATGGATATCTCCAAGAGCTAGGCAACAAATTAACAAGGAATAATGAAAGGTAATGACGAGAGTGTGAGGTCGAGAGAGAGAGAGAGAGAGAGAGAAAGAGAGGGAAGAGGAGAAGGGGGATCTCCACAGTCACGGGCCTATCCTGCTATCCTACATCCTCATCGGAGTATGTCGAGCTTCCCGACATACCCGGTGGAGACTGATTTTCCTTATTTTACTATATTTACTCGATTTACAATTATTAAAGATCTCTGTATATTGTAGTTTATTTACAGGAATGTTTTCTTTTTTTAAGGGTCCTTTATAAGTAGATTATCTTGTTATCTGAAAATGAAGAGAGCCTATAAAAAGCCATCTTATTATCTTTGTTATAAGCAAGGTACTAGTATAACAGGTATAACAGAACACAGAATAACAGAACAGGTATAAACAGGCCTAACACGGTATTTTATTGACTTTTTTTCCTTAAGCTCTTTTCTCCACTGAAATCGCCCGACTGGCAGACCAGATTTTACTGTACCAAGGAAACATTCCACCCTTCATACCTTTTTTTTTTTTTTGGTTTTTTTCTTCTTTTCGATCTTCATCTCTTTACCCCCTAATAAGCATGGTATTAATATACCTTTGTTCTTTCTTATCCGAAACAAAGGGGATCGCCAATGCATTTATGACCAGGGTTATAGTTACCTAGCGTAAGTGTAGACGTAATTGAGTGGAGAGAAAAGAATGTTCAATGTTCTAACTTTGGACTTGCCTTGGTGTACAATATATGGAGTATTATTATTGGATTGGAAATTATTTACAAGTATAAAGAAAGCTCTCTACCCCAGAAGCTTCGAGACTAAATCCAAGTTCGTGGCAGTGTTCGGTCTCAATGCAGCGTTATGTATGGGACCAGACCGAATTGTCATTCACCAGTGCCAAGGTGATATCATAAAATGACCACCTCTCAACTTGGAAATTACCTTGCACAATGTGCCCAAAGCCGTGAGGGTAACACATAGAATTCCATCACCCTGGGAATTGTATATTGTCCGGCACCGAATGGTCGCTTGCACCCCATGCCCAGACAACGATCGACTCAAGAGATCGCTGTGATTTGCCGGATCCAAGCGAGTCTTCCGTTATGAAACAGCCCTGGGATTTAATTATAAGTACCGACTACCCCATACATTTGCTCTTTTCTCTCTAGACTGTAACTATTTAAACTAATGACATAGTAATCTTAAAACTGGTCGGTTGCAACATTAAGAACACACAACATTGCACGTTGTAGAGTCACCCCTTTTTCAAAGATTCTATTTCTCGACTCATCCAATGTGAGATCATAAATTATCCCATTCATCTCCCAAGTGGGGAATCTCCACTCGGGGGATTAACAGTGTAAAAACGTAAGATCGATACAACGCCCCGATCGTGAAATTTCCATTGCATACAATTTGTGCTCTAGCAGGATGAAGGATTTGTGATTCCTTGTTACACAAATATAATCTAACTAACTGGTTCGATTGGACCTTTGAAACGGTACCTGGACAATTTGTTCTCCGGATGTAGAGCTAATATGCGAGAACACCGAATAGTCCCTTTATAATCCAATTTGAAGGCAATAATAATATTAATACTCCATAACTATGGAGTGCAAAAGTGCTGACTGAATCTTGGACAATGCCAAGAGAAGTCCTGGAGTGATGATGCTGTGGCCGTCAATATGCTTAGGTGGCTGAGACAAACCCACTAAAGAAGGGGAAACCACGTAATCTCTTGGTAGGGTTACAGAGTACAAAGTACTCGATCAGCGCTCTCCTTGGTTTTGTGATACTCTATCGATTCGAGATTTGAGATTTGGCGAGGCCAGGGAAATGATTCAATTATTGTAATTGTGCCTGGTGGCTTGCAGGTGGCGTCCTGGTTCTGAAACAAGCCTACTCCGTATAGTGGCGATCACTCGTTGCAGGCTGCATGAGGCATCCGCGAACCAGATGTTGAAGTTGAAGGTTCACATTTTGTGTTCCAAGTAGTTTACTATGATTATTCGACATTAATCAACATATTCATATTAAATGGGGTGTTACACGATACATTGGCGACATAAGAATAAGGACCGGAAATCAACCGGTCTGTACCGTACTGTACATGGAATTGTGTTGGACTTGCACGCGTCATTTAACTGTCATCTCAGAAGTCAATCGATAGATTGCCAGTTCCAGAGATCACATCAATCAACCCGGGTGAACCTGCTAAACCTGCTGAACCTTCTGAACCTGCTTGGTCTTCTGAACTCGCTGACCTCGCTGAAGTCGTTGAAGTCGTCGAAGTCTGGCTAACGTTGCGCGAACGGTTGATGTCGGACCCTGGAAGAGGACCAATCATTGATGCGCTGATATCCTCTACGAATTCGGATTCGGGAAGGGAATCGGATGAAAAAGAAGAATTAACCCAAGCCAGAACGTCGTCCTCATTTTCCAGCTCGGAAGGCTGCTTCGGTCCGGGTTGGGGTTGGGTAGTCATCTGGGATTGGGTATCCATGGATGAGCTGTCATCGTATTCCTCATCATCTTCGTCGAAGAGAGTGGGCGCAGCAGACAAGGAGACCAGTCGATTGAAATGCCACTGCATATCCAACAGGTCAAAACTCGGAAGCGGTCTCAGGTAAGGGTCATCTGTTGTCATTCTAAAGCGGTAGCCGGATTCAATGACACGATAAGATGGTTCACCTCGCACCCCTACAGCCACGACGAGTTTATCCACGCTGTTGACTTTCTTGGTAGAGACAGGCAGCTTGGCCAAATCAACCACGTCGTACAGCCCATGATCTTGCTTTGGCTGCCAGTAAAACTCAAGTTCCATTTCGGTCATATGCTCGGAAATCCAGACGGGGCGAAGGGCGAACAAACCAGATGTCCATGCTGACCGAATATCTCGGCGAAGGCAGATCAGATTAGAGCAATCATTGACAGGGCTCTGGGGCGCAATCGGGTTATTGAAAACGGCTCGTCTCCATCTTTGAACTGTGGTCTTTCCCCAGAACATATCCACGAACCTCCAAATGGTAGGCGAAGCCGGGTCATCCTGCAAGCGGGAACTGGCTAAGCCAGCCGGGAAGATTTGAGCGGTTTGGTAGATCTTGCGGGTGCCGGTGATGGCGCACTTCTCTCCATCTCGTTTTCTGGCGGCGTAGATTGCAACTGGGGCAATTTTTGTCGGCGGGCCGAAAGTGAGAGGCGGAAATGCTGAATCTAGTTGGGAGGGAGATGGTTTCACCGTCCATTTGAATGGAAGAGCACAAGCAAGCTCAGCCAGGATATCCATCATTTTCAGTGAAAAGTGAGCAATTTGTACAATGTACTCAAGCTTCTCAAGGTCGCACAGCTGAACAACGGCCCAGAATGGGGCAGGGACTCTTTGTTCTAGAAGGACTTTCTTGAGACGGCGAATCATAATCTTCCGCTGGGTGGACGGAACATTGAAATTCTCGTCATTTACACGAACAACAGTAGGTGAACGGTCTAGTTCCGAGGAACTTGACGGAGTAGGCGTAGATGCGTTTGACATTTGATCACGTGGAGGTCCGGATCAATAAGACGGTGAATGGCGCTGGTATCCAATCTTCGCACGTGAACTTGGGCGTGATAACGAGAGAAGAGCATTTGTTTTGATCTTCACGTTATTAAAATGCCCTGCAAACCGGGCCTTCTCATTCGCATTCGGGGAAGGAACCTATGGACTCCAAGGATATCACGATACATACAAAACGTGGACGGTACTTTCCCGCAAAAACATTTGGATCATCAAATCATCATAGGTCATAGGTCATAAGCATCACAGGTAGAATCACAGGTAGCATTACCTCCGAGCGTCCATCCAATCTCGATCTCGAATATCCCGCATGCGCTTCTCCATCATCCGTGCCCGCGGAGGCATTCCCACACGAGGTCTAATATGGGGTGTCATATTAGGCACAGAGGCTCGCTCCCGCTGAATATCACGAATGCGTCTACGACGAGCACTTCGAATCTCATCGGACAATTCAACAAGCTCATCTATGTCCTCCTGTGGCCAAAATAAGTCAGAATCCAAAAGGGCGGTCGTTTGTTCGAATGATACATACCGACTTGAGGTACGAGAAGATATAGTAGGACGCTCTCGTCTCTTCATACTCGAATCCCATGCGTTCAACGGCTTCCCTCACTACCAGTTTCTTAGATATCTCGGTCCACCGGTCATTTCGTGTCTCCTCGGGGTCTGTGACATGCTGGGCAACTCGTCCCACTTCGACTTCATCCACTGGCGCATGTCGGGGTTTGACATCCACAACATCCAGGGCTCCGGTCATCTCAATGGCTTCTTCCTGGGATGGGGCATGCACCACAGACCAGTCGTCTGTGCCTCTGGGGGCCGTGTCCACTATCCGAGTGCTCTCGACCATTATATCCTCCTCCACGTCACGCATGGAAGGAGCGTTCTTTAGGCCGTAAGCTAACTCGCTCTCATCTAGTGGCTTGGGTCGACGACGAGCTGCGGATATGGCATCCCGCTCCCATGGATCTGTGAAATCAAGAGCTGGGCCGCTAGTCGGAGATATCGAATCTTCCGGAGCAAGAGACTCTTCACTGTCACGGTGTTTGAGTATTTTTTCCTCTGACACTCGTCCCCCTCGCATTTTTCTAGACAAGATGTTAGCGTATGTCAAAGAAGAGGATTGGTCTACTCACCGACGGTGAATATCAATCTCATCAAAGCTACCTCTCCGGGATCGCGGCTCCGGACTGCGCGCATGAGGTGTATGAGTGTCTTTATAGCCTGGGTTTGGTTAGATGAATGGTCTTGCTAAGCTGTCAACATCATTCTTACCATGGTCAATGTGCCTATGGTGAGTAAACACGTTTTGGTGGATTGGAGGTACATGTATCGAATCCAAAGAAGGCGAAGGTTGGCGAGATGGAAGCTTATCCTTTGTTTTCCGAATACCGATCTCTTCCCTATCCCCTTCAAGGTCTCGAGAGCGTTTGGAGTCGACCTGCGCACGCATACTAAGCTCTTCATTCAGTGGAACTTGTTCCCTAACCTCTCGCCGAAGACCCCTTAATTCGCGTTCGAGATCCTCCGAAGGTACACTGCGTCGTTTTTCACGTCGTTCACGTGTAATGATTTCCTCATCAACACGGTCAATTGGTTGTGGTCCTTTGTCCTTCCGTCGGATGAGCACATCGTCTTCAGATTCTTGATCTGAAAATTCGATTGGGCCTCGGCGTCGCTCTGGGGGTGAATCGCGAACGAGGACTTCTTCTACCTCGACCCTTCGGGGAGGTGGAGGCCGCGCCCGTGGCCGTGGTCGGTGGTATGCTTCTTCTTCTTCCTCGAATTCCAATCTCCTTTCACGCGATCGAATGTCGAGTTCGCTGTCCCATCCGCGACGTAAAGGAGGTTCTTCCCGTTCTTTCCGTCGTATTAACATCTCCTCTTCCTCGAATTCAGGCTCCGGTCGGTGTCTTCTTCCTCCAGGTTTCCCCCGCTCATCAGCTAAGAGTTCCTCTTCGAATTCCTTTTCTGGACGTCGCCTGCGGTGGCGTTTTTCTCTCTCCTCGAAGAGAAGGTCGTCCTCAGACCTTCGTTCTGGGTGACGCCCGCTCCCTCTGTGCATCTCTCTATCTTCGATGATCAAATCTTCCTCTTCAATTTCCCGGGGATGGCGTCTACTTCCTCGAGCTCTCTCCCGTTCGACGATAAGTTCCTCATCCTCCTCAAAGTCTGGCTCAGGGCGACGCCTCCTACCACTGCCTCTCTCCCTTACTCGTTCCTCAAACATAAAATCCTCTTCAGGGACTCTCTCTGGGCGATGTTTTCTGTCTCGCCTTTCGTCGATGAAATCGTCTTCGACTTCTCGCTCTCGTTCGGGACGATGCCTCCTATCCCCGCGCCTTTCTGTCTCCTCAAAAGTCAAGTCTTCGTCAACCTCTCGTGGATGACGTCGACTGCCTCGACGTCTCTCTCGCTCCTCAAAAATAAGCTCCTCCTCATCTACTTCACGAGGACGAGGTCTGCGCCGGGACTCAGGCGGCCGCATGTAGTCATCATCGCGGTCTATACGCATAGAACGCTCAGGTGAGACCGTATCTACCTCCTCCCTTGCCCGCATGAGAGCTTCATCATCCCGTATTCGCGGCGGCGCAAAGCTTTCTTCCATGAACTCTCGTCTGGGACGTTCTCGGATGTGCATACGCTCCATATCCTCAACTAGAGGTTCGGACCTTCGCCGACAATATTCCTCTTCCTCATAGTCGTGAGCTCGTCGGCGCGGTCTGTGGTGTCGCTCGCGCTTTCGTTCCATTTCGTAGAACACATCTTGCTCGTCGTAGTCGCGGGGTGGTGCTCGGCGGGACATTGTAGGAATGTGCGGGTGATCACCGCATCGAATTTGGTGATCGATCGGTCGTGCCTGTGGTCGGAAATGTCTCGACCGCTATGAGAAGACTCTTAGATTTCCTTTGGCGCAGGACCTTATCAAAGGGCTCGGTTCAAGGTAACAGTCAAATTCTGCAGTTAGTGAATTGGTGGGGGGGCTTGTGAAAAGGAAGGTGGGCTGTGCTCTAGTCAAAATCACCCAGTTGGGCAGCTAATGATAGTACAACCAGTAAGGTAAATAGGTAGATCGATAACCGACAGAGTACGGAAAGCCCTACAGCTTGGATATATGGAAATGGAAGTGTGACTTGAAGGAACGAAAAGCAAAGTGATCGACCCCGCGGCTGATGTCATTGGGCTCTCTTGGATAGAACCTAGAGATGAACCATTCATGTTCAAGAACCTTGCATTTTTTTTACTTCCCATGTCCAAATCTTGAAACTCTACCCCAGAATCTTAGCTAACCCTGCCACTAGAACCTTGGTTCCCTTCTCAAAAACCCGTCGGTTTGGGTGCTGAGAACCTTGGGTATCCGGGTGGGGTCTATAATGCTTGGCGTCATCTTTCTTATGCCCAAAACACATTGAGCCCTTTGTTTATCCATTCGAGCCTAATGTGCATTGTTGGGTGCCTCTACTCGGATCCCCATTAAGTTGACTACAGGCTAATACAAACCAAGTTTAAAACTGGATGCACTATTCCAGAATGTCAAGCTAGCTCTTCAGGGATGCTATCTACCTTAACAACGAGTAACAAAAGTATGAAGCAATCGATATTAGTACGCTCAATCGGGCGATAGTATTGTGTTGTTCAAGGCATTGGGTATATCGTAGCTATAATAACGCGAGTGAAAGCAGATCATAAAATTACACGAGAGAACAGAATGTCATAGGGCTCATAAGTCACTGGAAAGCAAGTCGCATCTGCCCCTTTTCAGTTTTGCCTCGACTCCCTCCACCTCGGCCACCTCTCCCACGAGCATTTGTACCGCGTGCACTACTCCTCGTAGGCGGTGGCGGATGTGAAACCTTCGCCTCCTCTCTGTCCTGGCTTGCGAGGTCCTTGGCAAAGTGCCAATCATCATGTTCTTCCTTTTCATACTCAAACATCGACTTGGAGCACCGTGGACATACGAACCGAGGAATTCCGCTCAGTTCGGGGTCCATTTCAACAGGTTCTTGGGCGCTGTCTAGCTCATCTGCAGCAGTATCTTCAAGATGTGATGGGTTCCCAAAAAAACTTCTTATCTTACCCCCGTCTCCTTCAAGTTTACGTCTTTTCTCGGTTGGAGGTTGTTCACTGGGTGGATTATCGAGGTCTCGGAGTCTCGAAGAATGGCTCAGAGCTTTTGCTTGATCGCCGCGAACCAAGAAGCCCTCAATAGCCTTGTTATTGGTCACGCCGTCTTCAAAGCTTGACACGCTCAACGACAGGTTGGAACAGGGCCACGCCTGTCCGTCAGCCACAACTTGGCGAAGCAAAGTATTGGCCAGATCGTAGAGAAGGTTTTCGTTGATTGCGTTAGACCCAGAAATTGGGATTTGACGAGAACGAGATTGCGCAGCTCCAGTTCGATGGTGCATTGTAATCACTTTCGGACGACGTCTATTTTCAAGCACGCCGTCTTCCACAAGCCGGCCATATATATCGGCTGCGAAGATACGAAGCCATTTCTCGGCCTGCTCAAGTGACTTGATGCTCGGTCTGAACGACTTCGCGGATAGCATAGATTTAATTTGGGTTCGGAGGTTGACTTCGCTGCGGTCATCACCACGGATGATCCCGTAAAGCCAGGATGCCGTGTGGTCATCCAGCTTAGTGCGTAGTTGCTCAAGCGGTATGTTGAGAAGCTCGCTAACTTTCTCCGTCCCAAAGGCGGTAGTTATTTGATCGCCGAGTTTACCACCCAGCATTCTGATCTGAGTAAATTTATAACCATTTAGGAAATTCTGCACCGCCCGATTCCGTACAACAGTTTGTAGGTTGGGTTTGTTGCAAGCACTTCCTAGTTTTGCGATCATTTTATTGCGGCCAAGCCCAGCTGAACAAGTATAGCTGAGCTTCTCCCAAACTGCGTTCCGGACCCATCGTACAATCTCGGATCCTATCAGCATGACAACGTCATCCCAGTCTGGATCATCTTCCTCCGTTTGGTGTTGATCCAGGTCCACCAGGCAGTCGGTGTTCCACTGCAGGGCTGTGGTCGGCGGTATAGGTAGTTCTGCATCGCGGTTCTCGTCTTGTGTTCCCGTCCGAAGCTCTGGGTATCTCTGAAGAAGCGCCCTATATATCAATGGAGACAAATCAATGAATACTTCATCAATACTGGCTTTCTCCAGCATAGCCGAGAGTTCTTGCTTCGGATTGTGGGGTTGGACTTTAGTGTCATTGGCGTTCCATGTGGCCAGAGCCTCCTTCATTGTATGGAGAATCTTTCGCGATTGCTCTCGGTACGGATCTAGCGACACCTTGTCCGTGCTGATGTTTCTGAATGAGTCATCTCGATATGCCCATTTTCCTCCCTCTCCCTCTCGAAATGTCGCGACATGTTGTAAAACGAGATCTGGACAAAGTTTCCTGGCCTCCGCAACGTTGATCAATCGACTGATTCCGAATGGTCGGGCAGCGTAATTGATGGCAATTAAAGAGTCCCACTGTCGTACTGCTAATGGTATATCCCGTGGAGTCCCCAGGCGGACCATCTCACATTGCGCATAGAAGGCATCCAGATCGATATGCGCAATCACACGTAGAGGAGTTGCGGTGGATCCATGTCGCAAGCCTTGTAATTGTCGATAGGTAAAATGGGAGATCTTCAAGGGATCGGACGACTCGGTAGGTTCGGACATCCTCGCACGTGCATCATGACGGTGAACGGATCATTGGGGGCGTCGAAGTCGGTCAGAGCTTTGAATCTGATGCTTTCAACCTTGGAACGAATGCCTAAAATGGACTAGTGCGGGCACGTGTGGGCTTCAGCCTGAGCTTCATGTTTGTTGTCTCATTTCTTCAATTTTCATTTTCCATGGCATCTTACATGTCAAGAGTTATTTGAATGTTCTTCTACAATAATTAGACAAGTTCAGATACAGCAACAATTCACTTTTCTATATTCCCCAGAGTTATAGACCAGGGATGGCCCAAATGACCCATCACATAGTGCCTGCTTATTTTTCTTCAACCACCACCCTGCACTGTAAGATGTCGTGTTCTCGTGCAGAATTTTCGATGTTGTAACTCGCCCACTGCAACTCTCGAACGTGAGAAGAAAAAAAAGAAACGAAAGGGTGATCTCCGATCTGTGCGATCCAGTTGACATTGGCGGACTGTGAGTGGACAAGAGGTTCGGAGGCTTCGCGCAGGTGCCCAAAGCCACGCATTCCTGCCCAACGGTCATCTCGTGTGGACATCGCAGCTTTTTCAAGTGGCAAGTTCACAGGTTGCCACCGGTCTTTGCTGTCAACAGATTGGCCCTTGGCCTGTCATGCTCCTTTTACAGATGGTGTGTGAGGGATCAATCACAATGAGTCCTATGACTTGCCCCCTCAACACTGCCCTCTCACACCATACATATGAACATCTGACAGCTTTTTAATGATCTCATTTCCTATCAACAGCTCTGCTTGACCGCTGCTGAAGATCCACTGGTGGAGTCTTGTAGAGTTTCGATATCAATCCGGTCCAGGGGCACAGACTAAGGAGCAATCCAAGCTGGTTGAATATGGGGGATCGGCCCTTATTTTCTCTCGTCCCGACTAAAATCTAGTGGGAAACCAAAGAGCAAGCTATTTGGGGTCTAGTTTTAGGGTACAAAGTACAAACTCTGAAATGTACTTCGTATATTTGTCTACATTTGATTACTTTTGTCTTGGATTTTGCCAAAAGGAAGGTTGACTCAAAGGGGAGTATATCCATAGTTATATTGACTCATGAGTACTCTGTACATAAATGATACAAAATGAAAATTTTCAGCGGCTACAGACATAGGGTTGCACATCGGTCTAATCCACATTTGACCGTGCATGCTTTTGCCTTGATCTCAGTGGGGAGTCGTGGCACCAGCCCAAGACGGCCCAACCGCCCTGGCCCTTTGAAGTCCACTTTACCTCTTCCCCCCCTCCTCCTCTCTCTCTCTCTCTTTCCTTTTCTTCCCTCTATTCCTCTGGCCTCTTTTGCCAGTTCCTCTACTCTTTTTTTCCCCTGGCAAATATCTAGTTCGTCCCGAACAGATTACAGATATCCCACAGGACTCCCGTGTTTCTCTTTCTCCTAATCCTGACAACTCCCCTCTTTGACACTTTTCAACCTCTATTCAACCATTTTTTGAGGCCTTCTCGATTTCCCAGGATAATTGCCCCAGTGGAAAACCAGCAAGGATTTCTATCCAGGATTAACCGGACTTTTCCAAGGACTTTTTTTACTATTTGCGACCAGGACTCTTTTCTGGCCACTTCCCAAGGATCGTATCTCGTTTTCTGCTTGTCCTGGAATCGAGGAAACAAAACATTCAGTCGTGATTGTCGGCTTTTGGAACCTGCTCGTCGCCTGATAGAATCTGTACATCCTACAATTAAAACGGACTCTTCATCAACTTTCCCAGGACTCCCAAACCATCTACCACACGGACTTCCTCTTCTCTGGCCCTTTGGATCCCGAGGACTTTAAATTTTTAAACCGGATATTTTCCTCCCTCGGAATACATTATGACAGGCCGCTATGAGGGACGCCCGGAGCGTCAGAACGAATATTTCATCCCCGGTGACGGAATCAGCCGAGAGGTTATTCAAGCAGATATTTGTCGCTACCTTGGAAACGATGCCCTTGTGAGGCCTGGCAACCACAATGTTCGTCTTCCGCTTTTGACCTGATGACTCACAAGGCCACTTTGACTAACCATGAGCAGGGTCGCCCAGGATTCTTCATCCGTGCCTATCGGAATCTCACATCTGTAAGTGAATTTGGAAATGCGACAACAAGCTGGATAAGTCAAGATGGGATTCTAACCACATATCGGATACAGGAAATGATTACTGATCTGAAGGCTGACTCCGCTCGTTGGGAGGCAGACGTCTCCCGCCGGGCTGACCTAGGCTACCCGCGTGGGAACTACATTCAAGATACGAATGTTTCCCACCCACCTAACACTGCTCCAGCGAACTATGCCCCTGCGCCCGCTCATGAGAGCCGCCAGTCACAGGGTCCATCTCCTACACCCTTTACTGCAGCACCCGCTCAGCCATACATGGATCCCTACTCCCAGGGCGCCTACAGTGGATCCCAGAATGCCCCCTACACCAACCCTTCATCATACACATCCGCCACTCACTCGCCATATGCATCAGGTACAGCTCCGTACCCTCCACCCCAGGTTTCCTATTCTGGTTCCAATCAGCCCGTTGTGACAGCTGCGGACATGCACCCCCAATCGTACACATATGCCCCCACGGGCTATGGTTACGACAATGGCCGAAGCAATGCTCCCCGATACCCAGGACCTGGATATGATGCCGAACAGGAGTACTCTACTGTAACTTCCGGAATGTCCTATCCTACCACTACTGCCCCGGATCCCCGGATAGGAATGGAACCCAGATACACTCCAGAGTACGAGCGCAGGCCACAAGCAACCAGAGACAACCCCCATCGTCGGCGGTAGACAAGAATGACCGCCCCCAAGGGTTTTCCTCCATGGTCTCTTCTCTATCTCCATCCAACTTGTGGTCCCATTTGATGCTTTCTTCCTGGAATATCTCCAAAATTCTCCTAGGAATAATGTTGATGTCTGTGAAAATCCCCCGGACAATCTTTATGCCTCCCTTCTCTCTCTCTCTCGGCCACAATTCTCAAATTCCCAGTTTTGTTTCCAGTCCAGGAACTCCAGACTAAGCCAGAGATGTTCAATGTTTCACATCCCACCTCAAATGGTCTAGTCAGGAGGATTTTCCACTTCCCATTGGACATGATTCTCACTTCTTTTTTTTTACCCATGGACTTCCACTAGAATTAAACCCAATTGCTCTGTAGCAGGAGCTTGGACTTCCCGTGGTCCTTCTTTTGATTTCACTCATGCTTCTGTGCAACTGGCCAGCCAGGAGTCGGAGTGATGTGTCTTGATCGAGTTTACGAAAAGGTGGCCCGGACTTGAGCGTTTTGTTTGTTTCTCTCTCTGGTCTCACGGATTCCGGGAATACTCACCCAATAATGCGATCTTTTTCGTTGGTTTAACGGTGTACAGGATTTGTCTGTTCTTAGCAACTTTTTCCTTTTGTTTCGTCTTTCCTTTGAAAGGACGGTGGTCATTGTGTTCTACTTTGTTTTCCTTTGGTTTGCGAGAGCGCTGTGCTTCGATAAACTAAGGCTGGTGACCTACATGTAGATATGAGCATTTGCGGCGTTGGTCCGTCTGTGATTGACGTTGACGTTTTGATGTGCAAGATCGTGGATTGACTCCATGATTTTAATGAATCTCTTTCTCTGCATAATTTCTTACCATGGATGAATCAATATATCATCATATCACCTCTAAAGTCACTGTTTTTGTCCGACCTGCAGCTTCGGAGTATAATGCAAATTCTGCAATTAATTAGTTGCTGCAGGTACTAAACATAGCGAGTCTCCATTGTGGGAAGCTCATATCGGACCGTTTGTGCGCAATGTAGTTATTCCTAACATAGCCAAGATACTTGAAACATAGAAAAGCGACCGATGTCGATTATATGATTGCACAGAACATAGTACATACACTGTAGCGCCGGGCTCGACATTCGGCATATGCGCAACAAATATTGGTATCAAAGCATTTTGATGGCCAGGAGAGGTTGCCCCGGAACAAGTCTTTTCGATTGCCCACACTAATGCGATGGGACTTGTTCATCAGTCCAGTGGCACAGCCAACTCATCTCCTGCCATCCGCTGAATTTATTCCTCCCAGGCTCGGACAATACACGAAATTCTCTCTAACTGTCGGTAACTTGGCATTTTCGTAGTTGCGAAATCGTTTATTCGTCATCGTAGCCCTTAGGGATCACACGCGGGCCCTGCGGAACTATATGAATTGAAGATATTGGTCAGGTTCAGAATACTCAGATATAGGTTTGATACTCGTGCATCAATTTGTAGGAATTGAATGGGGTTCATACTGGGATATGTCAGAGGAATGGGCTCGGGGTCGACGTCACCGAGGGCGCGGCGGATGGGGGGAATAGTGGCAAGCGCAACGGGACCCATGGCACCGATGAAGATAGCAGCGAGGATAGCTGGCTTCTCGTGTGCAGCCCAGCGGATGTAACGGAGGGGAGTCGACCAGAATTGAGGGGTAGACATGGCTGTAGAAAGAGGTCGTTGACGACCGGTCGGGGTTTTTTGCGATGTAGTTGGGGAGGCAAATGCCGGAGTAATAAGATAATACTGTTCAATCGCGCACGAATGAATAGATACACTGATCCACTTGGTGGTTGTTGAGTGGCAGGGATAAGAGAAGCAAAATTGAAGCCGTAGGGACGAAGTGAAGTCGAAGTTCGGAGATGCGGACCCAGCGCTCTCAGGTCTTGGCACTTGCCCATTAAACACGTCGCCCTTTCATGGTTATCTATACAACTTGGATCTTCAACCGCCTTCCTTTACTTACTTCTTTTTGATCCTTCCGCTCCGCTGTGCGGAATTTGTTCAAAATGAGGTGGTGTCTTGTGTTGCTTATTTGTTGCTTCTTAGCTGTGGTAAATGCGCTGAGTAGCTCTGGCAGTCGCCTGTTGGCCATTCTGGAAGACACAGAACAGAAGGACCTGTACTCCACGTTGTGGGCAGACCTAGGGGGTAATTTACTTTGCCTCAGTCCAGAGATTACTTGCTAACTGTTGGATTATAGCACGAGGATACGATGTCTCAATCGAATCTTCCAAGAGTGATCAGCTTGCTCTGTTCAGACATGGCGAAAGAGCTTACGACCACCTCCTGATCCTCCCTCCCAAGTCAAAAGGTGCGCATACCCGACCCAATTGGTTCATTGTCTAGTCAATTGACCCAAGTATACAGGCCTCGGCCCCTCCTTGACCCCCAAACACATCCTCGACTTCATGAACAAGGAAGGCAACATCCTCCTCGCACTTTCTGGCAAGAGTGCCACATCCAGCGCCATCAGCTCCCTTCTTCTTGAACTCGATATTCACCTCTCCACCGATCGCTCGCAAGTTATTGTTGACCACTTCAACTACGACACCCTCTCGGCCGCTGAGAAACATGACGTCCTTGTCCTCCAGCGCCCTGGATCCCTCCGTCCTGATGTCAAGGCATTCTTTGATGGTGAAGGTGTTCTTGCCCTGCCTCGAGTTGCTCCCCAGACTCTTGGCGGTGATAGTAACCTCCTCTCTCCCATTCTCAAGGCCCCCGCCACTGCATACAGCTACAACCCCAAGGAGGGCACGCCCGCGGCGGAAGATATCCTGGCTACCGGTTCGCAGCTGAACGTTGTTTCTGCTATGCAAGCACGCAATTCTGCCCGCTTCACTGTTCTTGGATCAGTGGAGTCGTTGGAGGACAAGTGGTTCTCAGCCTCCGTTAAGACGCCCAACGGCAAGAAGACTTCTACCGTGAACCGCGAGTTCGCTAAACAGTTGACTGCTTGGGCATTCAAGGAGACTGGTGTCCTGAAGGTTGACAAGGTCGAGCATCGCCTTGCCACTGAGGGCTCAGAGTTGAACCCCTCGATCTACCGGATCAAGAACGAGACCGTACGTGTAACAACACATTGACGTTTTCTTCCAAACTAACCATTATTTACCTGCAGATCTACAGCATTGAGGTTTCCGAGTATGTCTATGACAAGTGGGTTCCCTTCGAGGTTCCCGCCGGCGACGCGCTCCAGCTTGAGTTCACCATGCTCTCGCCCTTCCACCGCCTGACCCTCCAGCCTACCAGCCGCACCGATACCAGCACTGTGTTTAGCACTCAGTTCGTGACCCCCGATCAGCACGGTATCTTCTCTTTCCGTGTCAACTACAAGCGTCCCTTCTTCACCGCCATCGAGGAGAAGCATGAGGTCACCAACCGTCACTTCGCGCATGACGAGTACCCGCGCAGCTGGGCTATTACTGGCGGATGGGTATGGATTGCCGGTCTTTGGTCGGTGATTGGAGGATTCTTGGCTTTCGTCATTGTCTGGCTCTACTCTGCCCCTGTGGCAGACAAGCTGAAGAAGACTCAGTAGATCTATATTTATCTCTGTATGCATTGTACTGTCTGTCTATGATTTTCAATTTTCTTGCATGATTTTGATCTCCCCAATGAACACATTAGGTCCCAAAGATGGCCAATTCCCAATGATATGATATCCTCCTATGTCCCCTTCCTCTCCGCGTGTTCGCTAGTTGTATCATTTGATGTGGATACCAACATCATCGCAACAAACATTCCAATGGTAGGAGTATAGAAGGCCAGTGCTAACTGCAGAAAACCATCGAATGCTTAGGCTAAGGGAAATATCATTATATGAATATCCATATTACTTCTCTGGCCTGTATAGTTACGGGAGCGAACTACCATCCATCTTTCATTTAGTTCGATCATACCCAAGAGAAAACTAGATAGTGGCTCAGCCCGCTAATACACTTGGTTGACTTGCTCTAGGTTCGATAAGCTGAAACTAAAATTGGGGAATGTAGTAACTAGCATCCGCATTGTTATTGGCTGTTAATTCTCTACCGGGAGAATATATACAATATATATGGGGATCTCATCTGCAGTTGAGAGCCTACAGTTGTCCAGATCTATGTGTTGAGTCCAGGCTTATCTCAACCCGAATGAAGAGGTAGTTGTTCGAAAACAGCTGGATAAAAGGGCAATTGTTTTCGCGTGGAAAGGAGGCAGGAGTCTAATCGAATGTGAATCAGAAGAATCCAAAGTAACTGGTGGAATTACGGGGGTCGTAGCGTCCACAGCTGGCGAGGGCTTGGTGAAGCACATTCGCGCAGAGAGCGGGAAACCGAGAAGCACTGTGAAGGATGTCTATCTGGTTGCCTTTGCGCTGGACAAAGGACGGAGTTTGCTGGGAATGCTGGGAGGAGCCTATTTACCCTGAACAAGGTTGAGGTTGGTCCATTTAGCATCGTATGATTGGTATCATTGTACAAAATCAAGCTGGCCAAGAAAAATGGACACCGGCGACGTTGTCTGGGAATATCTAACCATCGAGCAGCAAGAAATATAGAATCATACGACAATGCGCACCTCGGGTGCGGTCTTCTCAGGTAGAAACACACCTGAGCCGTGCCGCGATATCCCCTGCTTCTACATAATCTAGTAGGACCGGGCCCTGCCACTAGCTACCTAGAAGTTCTTTGCCTCGAGAATGAACGGGGCCGGCACTATCCACCACCTGTCGAGCTCACATTCGCCGTTCTTGGGTATGCCCGATCGCCTGGTGGGTATTCGGGGAGAGGTAGCGAAGGTGGAATATGTATTATCGGATTTGGGTATGAAGAATCTCAGTCGATCTCGAGAGAAGTGAGTATCAGAAATGTATGTTTTAAGCGTAACCGAACTCCGGGCCATGCCAGCATGTAATCAGCGAATCCAAATACCCTTTTTACAGGCCCCTTGTCTTCTCTGGATCCATCTCCACTTCGTTTCCACTGATTTCCTTGACCGATTGGTATGCAGGTTGTCCAGCATATAGCTGTCCCCCAGACGAGTTATTGGATTTCCCACCTTCCACATCCCTGTTCACCGAGATGGGCTGATTGCCACGGAAGCGCTTGCGCATATCGATCAAACCACGCCTGTGCGGAGAGAAATTCCAATTATTAGCGAGGCTGTTCCTTTGGTTCATAATGGTCGGCCTAGACTCGAGGCTCGATTCCCGACTCACTTGCACTCGCTGAATCCTTTCCGCAGCTGCTGACATTTCATGGGTAACTCCTCGGCGAGAGGAGAGCTGAGACATTCACGGGGTGTATGACGCTGGACCATAATGCAGTCCGACTCCTGGAGGCATTGGGCCAGAGCCTTCCCTAGATAATCAATTTGTGGTCAGTTTGCGTTATAGGCCAATAGAGGGTTGCGGTATAAGGTCCAGCTGGGCTAGAGACGTGGCCCTCTCTTAAACAGTTGTGCGACTCGGGTGTGGTAACGTACGGATATCATTGCATGAACTGGGCATGTTGATACGACCTTGTGGACGAATGCGCAACCACAAACAGTAAAAGAGCAAAAGAACGCGGCCGTCCACACGGCAAATTCGGGCTGTCAGTTATCTCGACGCTGATTGGTAGATGTGGATAATCCCCGGATGAGATAAGCACGGCTATCACATGTCGATGATGACGTCGAAGGACTTTCAATCACTTGTTTTACGCTATAAAATGTTTGCTGCATCTCAGTATCTTGCATAAAACCTTCAACCGTGCCTGCACATATGCATGGCAATTGTCGTTCATCATGGCACGAGTCCCGTTTATCGGAAGACTGTTCTGGTAAGAAACTCCAAGCTTTAACCTTTAACAAAGGATGCAGCAACTGATCTTCACGTCATTAGGTATGAATACCTAGCTCTCTTCGGGTCTTTGATTCTTGTTCTACTTGAGACAACAATTCACTTAATTACTTGGTGTCTTCGTCAGTGAAAATCACCCTCGGATGATATTAACACTAACCCCTAACTAGCAAACCCTATCATTAAATTTTGCTATGGCCAATCCAAATCACTTTTCAACCTTTTGATCCCTAATGAATCCCGCCCCAAACGCACGAAAGAGGAAATATTCGCCAGCTCTGTTGCAAATGCATCCGATTTCACCGAGATATGTGCTCTCTTCGGGTATCAAGCCGAGGAGCATATTGTACAAACAAACGATGGATACCTTCTTGGCCTTCATCGGCTGGCATATCGAAAAGGAGAAGAAAATATGCGTGTCAATCATGGTCCCAGTGGGATTCGGAAAAAGGTTGTCTACCTCCACCATGGCCTGCTCATGTCAAGTGAGGTGTGGGTAGCCTTGACAAACGAGCAGCGGTGCCTGCCCTTCCAGCTGGTAGAAAGGGGATACGATGTATGGCTGGGGAACAACCGTGGAAATAAATACTCCAAGAAGTCGATCCGATTCTCTCCTGGTTCCAACGAATTTTGGGATTTCTCTATTGATCAGTTCGCCTTCTCTGATATCCCCAATAGCATCGAGTACATCCTCGAGGTAACAGATCAACCGTCGTTGTCTTACATTGGATTCTCCCAGGGAACAGCGCAGGCGTTCGCTACACTCGCTATTCATCCATTGCTCAACCAGAAGATTGATGTGTTTGTGGCACTTGCACCTGCCATGGCTCCTTCGGGTCTCCGCAATCGGATTGTTGATTCACTGATGAAAGCCTCTCCGGACTTTTTGTTCCTGCTGTTTGGTCGACGCAGCATCCTGTCGTCGACAACCATGTGGCAAACGATACTCTACCCGCCAATCTTTGTGCGCATCATCGACACGGCCCTCAGAGCCCTCTTCAACTGGGAATGTCGCAATATCAGTCAAACACAAAAGCTTGCTGCTTATTTGCATCTTTATTCCTTCACTAGCACCAAGTCTGTCGTGCATTGGTTCCAAATCATTCGGAATAAGAGTTTCCAGTTCTACGATGATGAAATCTATGCCCCCTTCAGCATGACTGCCAGCGAGCGCTTTTACAAGCCAGTCAAATACCCTACTCGCAACATCAAGACTCCCATTGTCCTCCTGTACGGTGACAGCGACAGTCTCGTTGATATCGGAGTGATGCTGAAGGGGTTACCACTCGACACTGTCGCCCAGGCGATTCCAACCTACGAGCATCTAGACTTTTTGTGGGCCTCCGACGTTGACCGCCAAGTCTTCGGCTATGTGTTCAAGGCCCTAGAAACCTATAGCCGGGGTGGCCCGTCGGCTGGCAGCAGTACGGGGTCTGAGAAACACGGACTTTTAACCGACGGTCGTGTTTCCAATACAAAGGCTGCCCGAAAATCCTCCGTCTTCCCCAGTGATGTCGCCTTCGGGGCCACTCCCTGAACAGTCATTTACATGTACAGCATAAGATACAAATTTTCTTCTAGATTGAGCGGAGTCATGGCTTGGCGGGTAAATCGCCACAGCCGTCCTCGAGTATATTGAGGGGATTATAGGATGCATTTGTACGGTACCGATTCATGAAAATATGGTATGTTGCGTGGACGGTGTGCGGATTGCCACCTATCCAGGACTTGGCATGATAAATTCCAGGGTTTTCCACGGAGTCCGATGCCTAAATACACCGAAGTGGCGTCAAGAGGTGGGAAGTTCCGAACCTCCCGTATGTCTGACCATGTACCACGTAGAACAGAAAATAAAACTACGGGAGGTGACCCAATCTCGTATCCACGGCCTAGACACACTAGGCACTATACAAAGTAGGTACTATTTAGTTAACTAGGGCTAAAGTGATAGTCTAACCACCTTCCCTACCCGTTTCGGCCTAAGAGATAAGCTTTGATTAAGTCGATCTCTGGAGAACTCGAGGGGATTTACTTAGATTGACCTAGTTATATTGTGCATAGTAGGCAGGCACAAAAATTGATGTTCAGGGGCGTGGTACGGGATGTCAGACAGGTGGCGTAATTCCATAAGCCTAATAGAAAAATATCCAAAAAAAAATAAAAGATTCAAAGCGCAGTTGAAAACTTTTTGTCCGAACTCTCTGTGGGCTTTGATTCGATCTAGACCTGGCGCCTATCCCCACAATATAGGCTAGTGTTGGCCGAACAAGTCATAACGAACAGCGAAGAATCAAACAATGAGAAAACTTAAATTCGCGGTTCAGGAACTACGCCACCCATGGAAACATTATTGGCGAATTCATTCGGGTTGGTCCGACCAGATCTCTGTTCCTGAACCTAACGATGGTCACCAATAGGATCATTAGGAACGGTAGGAACAATACCGTATAGTCAGGCACCGACCACATGGATACACATGGTCAACCTAAATTTATGGCTCAATAGGGTTCTACGGCCTATCAAACGCCTGTCACACCAAAATCTGACACGCCCAATGCCCTATAGTCCTTTTACTCCACCCCAAAGAATAAAATGCCGCTATGCCCTCCTTCTCCTCTTTCTTTCTCTCCAACATCACGTTCTTTCGAATCACACTCATTTGGATTCTTACCCTGGGGTTGAGCCTCATTGCACTTTCTTTAACAGTCTGTAGATCAGACTAAAGTCCTTCTTTCAAAGTCCCTCTTTCAGAGACAACCTCAACACTTTCTTTCCAATATCAAATTCATTAAGCCAATATGCGCTTCAACGTTATCGGCCTCTCGGTCCTTCTGGCAGCAACTACCACTGCGCTCCCCGTCGCCGTTCGCGACGTCGAGACCATCTGGGAGACTGTCTATGAAACAGTCTACCAGACTGCCACTTTGGTCAGCGCACCCACCAACCTCCCTGTCCAGGAGAATGCCATTCTTTCCACCACCTCGACTTGGACCCCCGCTGTCCCTACCACCACCAGCATCCCGACTCAGGTTGTCCCTACCGTTGTGCCCACTGTCGTGCCAACTACCACCGCTGTGCCAACTACCACCAGTGCTCCCTCCAGCACCGGCAGCGGCATCTCCATCGTCAACAACCTGTCGCAAACCGTCTACCTGTGGGTTGTAACCGAGAACCCCGGTGAGATGCAGACCCTTGCATCCGGCGAGACCTTCCACGACACCTGGCTCACCAACTCCAACGGCGGCGGTATCTCCATCAAGATGTCCACCACCGAAGTCTGCGACGACGTCCTGCAGTTCGAGTACACCCAGTCTGGTGATGTCCTCTTCTGGGATATGTCCTCCATCAACATGTCCAAGACCTCCGAGTTCGTCAATGCCGGATTCGCTGTCACCATCAGCGATGAGTCCTGCCCTACCTCGACCTGCGCTCCTGGTGATGCCAACTGTGTCGAGTCCTACCAGCTCCCTGATGATGTCAATACCTTGGCTTGCGGTATCGATGCCGCCTACACTCTCACTCTGGGTTAGAGTTGCTTGGGTTTTGAATTCTAGGTGTTTAGTCGGATATACCTTTGGGTTTCAGGGGGAGTTTTTATGCTAAACAAATTGCAAAGTACAAATCAGATTTCTTTTTGGATATAGTTTATATAGATGTGAAACGAAAATTAAAAACTCTCAAATATCTCGAACGCCAGTATCATTGAATATTCGTAGATTAATGTTAATAGTACCACACGCCCAGGTGGATTTCATAGCCCAATTTGATACCTGCTCGTCATCCAATGAGAACTCGCATATTTAGGGTTTATTTTCCGGGAACCAAGTCTAAAGGGTGAGAGGTCAAACTGAATTCGAAAACTACTATACAGCGTATGAGTGCATAACAAAAATCTTCCGATATCCTTGGCCCCCAATGAGGGGCAATTCATGCTGACGGAGACACATGCTATGTACCAAAGGGATCCCGCATTCAACCTGTAAGATAAAGCAATTAGACAGGGAAAAAAGTATTCAACAGAATTTAATGAAAGTAGAATCCTAATTTGGTCAGAAATCCACACCCCTCTAGGGCTGAACTAGGGCTGATCAGCAATCTAATCTCATTTCCATTTCCAGCCCTCGATCCACTCAAGCGAGAGACATCCTTGGCATGCGCAGAGGTACTTTGTACATGAAATACAGCCTAGTAGACAGGCACCTTGAAAGCAGGGAAAGAGTATGTCCAGCTGTCGATCGAAGCCTTATCATCAACACACTCGAACGTGCTATTATGCTTCCAGAGCGGCCGAGTAGGCCACTGGCAAAGCATCTGCGTTTCGCCTTCATAAGTACCAGATGAGACAGTCGCATTCAAACGAGAAGGCTTAACTCCATTCTCGACCCAGTCAATCATAGTCAGCATATTAACCTCGGGGAAAGGGCCCGGCTGGAGGGTATTCGTGCCACAGTGCGCAGCACCAGGAATGAGGTAGAACTGGTACCAATCGGCGAGTTCCTTGAGACTCTCGCGCGAAGACAGATGTGGGTACATGATCGAGCGGACGGATTGCCAGTAATGCACCGAAGACGCAGCGGGGATACTGGGGTCCGATTCACCGTGGTAGTGTAGCAGTTTTCCGCCGGAGGATTGGAACGGGGTTAAATCCGGGAGGGTGGTTTGAAGACTGTCCATGTAGCGGATCATTCCGGTATTCATCCACTCGACGAGGGTATCGTAGGTGACGTTATCTAGGTTGGATAGGTTGGATAGATCGAGGAGCTGGATGAACTTGGTCACCCACTCGCCGCCAGTCGAGGGGATGCTGACTTCCCATTTGCTAGATACGTTGTTCCACTGCGTGTCGCCATCGCTGAGTTCAGAGCCGATTTGCCATGATAGGTAGGCACGCTCCCCCTTTGAGTTATGAAGGCCGTCGTAGATGGTTTGCGCGACTTTCACACCTTCAGCGGTGACCTTGCCGCTCTGTTCGGGCTTGGTGGAGGTGCTGGTGCCGTCGGCACGCTTGCTGAAGCCGAACCCTAGGGAGGTGCTAGTCTCTGCTGCACAGTAGTATTCCTCGCCGATGATGGAGCTCAGGTTGAACTTGAGCTTGCAGAGGTCGGAGCGTGAGATGACGCCATCGGTTCGGCCGTCGAGGGGATCGCAGGCGGCGATGGTGGCGTTGACTATCTTTGCCAGCTCACAGGGAGGTGGGTAATAGTCGAGGGTTTGCTCGGCTGTAGCTGGGAAGACGTGGTGGACTTGCTGCTGGCCGAAGCGGAAGGCTGGGGCTCCGGTGATCGCTCCATCATATTCCTCTCCGTAACGTTGGATTTGGCTCATACCCTCGCGGCCGCCGTCAGAACAGCCTTCGTAATAGGTGTAGACCTTGGAAGAGGGAGACATGCCATAGAAGCCCTTGGTAAGAGCCTTTCCGATCTTGGTCATTTCGCCTAGCGCTTGGTATCCGAACATGTAGGTTGCATCCCAGTTCAGAGTTCCGTTGCCGTAAAGGACCACGTCGTCGTAGCCGTAGTTGAAGGCATCATAACCTGCGCTGGTGGCACCACTAACAGCACCATACTCGAGGCCACCGGTTGCATCGCTGGACAGAGAGAAGCCACCACCACCGGCGACATAGAAGCGTTTCTTGAAGTCGGATGGCTTGGGGAAGGCATACTTGATGACAACGGAGTCTCCCTTGCCAGTGTGCTCGTAGGTGACGGTCACATTGCAGTAAGTGTAGGTCTCGGTGCTCCCCATACCAGCGCTGGCATTGTAGACGGCACTGGCAGTCACGGCGGAGGGGATCATGTTAATACCGAGCAAGGTGCCATTGGAGGGTAGGGCGGACCGCACATTCGAGACGGTACAGACATCAGCAAGCGAAGCAGCGCTTGCCGATGCTGCCAGGGCTACAACAGATGTGCCCCAGGAGAGACGCATGTTGAAGTATATCAATTGGATAGATATAAAATGGAATAAATGAGTGTTAAGAAGAAAATTTAACGAGTGTAAAGACCTAGGGAATTGAGAGGAATCCCAGAGGTAGCTATACTTATAATACCTTCAAGGCTCTATATGATAATGGTCGGTTTCTCACTTCTAGCTAGGGCGCAGATCATGCGTTAACCCGCTGCGTTGCCTGTAATCAAACCATGAAACCATACTTGGAATCGGGGATCAGGCTATATCAACGTGGATACTTGGTCGTCATCATCCAACACCCATTGCAAGGCACAGTTCAGACTAGGTTCGAAATAGAGCCTGAAGGGAAACGGATCCCCGTAGCCCAACGTGTATTTCAATTCAAGGTCCCGAATTAAGGGGTACGGAGTAGTTCATTTCCTCTGAGAGACTTATCCACCAATAATGGGCTAGGATGTCGCTATTTTATTTTTGAGTTTGATATGGCCGGGTAAGGTTTATTCCCTTATGCTTAAGATCTAACCCTAAAATCCATCCATGGTCCAGCCGCGTCATTTCCAGATACGTACGCGTGGCCATCCATAGATCCAGGGGGTATCAGCCTCATGGTCTCCGGTTAAACTTCGGCACTAGCTGTCCTAATGGCCATAGAAGAAACGGGGTAGCTATAATTGACTTGCTAAATAACACAGGGGCTAATTACGTATAACTATTCAACGAGAAAGGCTAGATTGCAAGATCTCTCGCTTCAATCCTTTTCCACATAGTCGTTCAGCATTGGCACATGTTCGAAATATCGACATCCGGTCCATTCTAGTTGGTGGCCCCTTGGCAATGCGCTGACTGGATTAAATGTCTTCTCGTCCTCCTGTTGTCGAGTAACAATCCGGCACGAACTGAATACTCCGTCGAAACAGATATATGACCCACATCCATAGCCATCGCTATCTAATTAATGAGGTAGGGGCTTTGTGGTGACCCATGAAATCATACTTAAGCCACTGGACGTTATCAGATCAAGATTTCTTCAAGCAAAGTATCCACTATCCACACGTTTAGGCTGGGCAACTTATAACTAGTTAGCCCTTAATAAATCTCTTAGATTAACTTACTTACTTACCATAGCTACTATCTCCTGAAGAGGAATATCCGACAAAAAAAACTCAGGCATTCCAAAAGCAAAGCTCCCAAAGAAGCTAAAGTGGGTATCACTCGCCATCTGCACAAGAGGATTGAAGTCCGGAATGGGCTCAAGTCCACCCAAGAACCCCACCAGACAGACCTGGCCTCTGCGCGCCATCTTGAGCGAATCAACAACAGCACTATTACTCATAAGTTCCAGAATAGCATCAGGCCTATCGGAAATACGATCGGAAGGACATGGTTATTTTATCAATACCTGCTCAACTCCAAGAGCCTCAAGTTGAGGCATACAGTTCTCTGCTCAGGTTGTTGCCGTATCATGAACTCCAGCCTGGACGGCTAGGTTAATCGCTGCTCTCCCCAAGGCAGAGCTACCACCGCGAACAAGAAGCCGTTGGGCAACTGATATCTCCAGGTTCCGAAAGAGACAGTTCCACGCTATGGCATATGATTCCGTCATAGCTGCCAGCTAGTCCCAACCTAGTTCTTGTGCAGCTAGCCCGAGTGCAACGACCTTTGAGACGTTGATTGGGGTGTATTCGGCTTAGTAGCCAGCGTAGGTAGCTACCGTCAATATTACGCCCAATCCCGCCAATGAGACTTGCGGCAGTAGTTCCTTCTTTGAATTCTCCCCCTGGACAGCTGGATACTGTACCCACACACTCAATACCGCTGATTGGCATCCATTCGGTCCATTCTCCTTTTCGCATGATCGATGCCAAAGGCTTTGATTTGTATTAGGACTTCTCCTCGCATTGACTCTAGGTTGGACCATCTTTAATATCTAGGGACTGGGGTTCGCCGAATTTTTCGATGACGATTGCTTTCATGGTGGATTGAATTAGGCGCTCAGTAGAACTCAGGAGTTGAAATTGTGCAACATATCAGAGATGACCCTAGATATAAACACAAGATAGAATCAGTGACATCGTATGGTTTTGCTCTTTTTGTTCGGTTTGATATCAACAGCCATGTTCATCCAAGCTTCTGTCGTTGGAGAAATAAGCACATTGGCCCCCCATCGGTGTCGCTACGAGTTTGCCCCGTGCAACATCAGTCATACCCATACCACCCTCCTCACATCAAAATCCCCCTTTTCAGTTCTCCAGGGAGACATGTATCCCCGCTGGTTATTCACAGCCCTAGTTCCTCTCTCCTTAAACTCAGTCATATAATGCGTATCTCCAAACACCAAAATCTTAATTCCATCCCAAGACCGCGACAAAAAATCCGCTCCAAACGTGCAACTCTACAAATTTTTATCGTGCAGTAACCTCGAAGTGCGCTGCAGGGATGGTACATGATGCGTGACCGCCACAATAGACCGTTTTTCTTAGGCCTCCCGTAGAGTTTGGATCTCACCCCGTAACCAGGTCAAGTCGGACTCGTGCACTTTTTTGTGTTGCTCGACAGATCATTCTTTAATTCTTTGGAAATCGGAGATTTTGGAACGGACTGAATCGGCTAATTCTTGAGGGATTTGGGACCAGAGTGTGCAGCCTAGGATTGTTACGCGGGAGTCAGGGATGTCGTATCGTCGTTGGTGGGGTAATACAAGACAGCCATTCATGCAAAGGTTCGTTTTCGAGCTGTTTTGCTTTTTCGGGGGCTGAAGGGAAGGTTGTCTGTCTCGTAGCGTGGTTTCCAAGACCCAAAAACACTATCTCGAATTTGGATGTTTGGTTTTGTAAAAAGACACGATAGTTGTTGTAATCTTCCAGGTGGCCGATGTCGCTAGGATGAGGTATTTGGAGAAAATAGGGATTTCAAAGAAACATTGTTGATTGATCTCCAGATGTAGGTCAGATAGGATCTGGAATGAGCTAGAGGGGGGATCTTTTGAGAACGGATCGGATCGTCTGTAGTGCCATGTTGATAAATAAAAATACGAAATCCAAGTAAATTCGGTAGATATACTAGCATTTGTAGCCATCGAGAGATGAATTAACAAAGCTTAGACTGATCATGTTATATCCATGTCTATTGACTTAGTCCCATTCTCAACCCCATCTACGCCATATAAGCACCACCAGAAACCTGCCAAGTCTGCCCAGTCAACCACTGCGACTCAGGACTAGCAATCAGAGACGCAACCCCAGCAACATCCTCAACTTCCCCAGGCCGACCCAGCGGAGACCACTTGCTCAAAGCCTCATCAATCTGCTGGGGAGTCATCTTCTCACCACCGGGGATATACTTCGCCGACATCTCAGCATACATATCAGTCTTGACGCCGCCAGCAGCAATGCAATTGACAGTGATGTTTCGCGGACCAAAATCCATCGCAAGACACTTGGTCATACCCAGTACAGCCGCTTTAGAGGCAGCATAGACAGCATGACGAGGGACGCCCTAAATCACATCAGAAGTTGTCAGCTCCCCTGCAATCCAATCCAATAAAACACCAAAAGCCCCCAAGACTCTGTGTGCGTGTGCAGTCCTCTCACCTTAACAGCTGAAATCGACGAAGTCAACATAACCCGTCCATAATCCTCCATGAAACGATAAGCCTGCTGAGCGACGAAATATTGTCCTTTGACATTAACCGCAAAGACAGCGTCGATGTCGCTACCTTTGACCTCAGAGAGATCCCCGAAATGCTCAATGCCTGAGTTGCTGACTACGATGTCGAGACGGCCGAACTCGCGGTGCACAGTCTCGAACATGGTTTTCACCTCTTCTTCCTGGGAGACATCGGCTTTGAAGGCGAGGGCGCGCACGCCTAGGGCACGGATCTGCTCGACGATGGCCTCGGCTGCGGCGGCATTGGAGTGGTAGTTTATGGCTATGTCTGCTCCGCGGTGGGCGAATTTGAGGGCTATGGCGGCGCCGATGCCGCGGCTGGAACCGGTGACTGTTGTTTGTTTAGTGTGTTTGTTGGCTTAGAGTATTAGCGTGCACTTTACCTATTGCGACTTTGCCGGCTAGGTCGTTGTTTGTAGACATGGTTGGGAGGTAGAATGGAGGTAGAATTGGTGTCTCTGGATGAACAGGGAGGGCAGGTGGCCTTATATCTTACATTAATCTCAAATATCGGTGAGCATATATGCATGCATCCCACTTGGACGGAATTTGAGATTTTGAAAACAAAGGTCTTTAAATTGTACACGGTATATGGTTCAAATCGATTCGAATTGTTCCTAGCTTGCAGGTACATACTCATCAAATACAGGGGTGGTCTTGGGCAAAATGAATATTGCCGATGCAGTCAAGACAACGCACCCAGGGAAATCAATCGCTTGGAACAATACAGCGCCATCCTCCGGAAGTCCATCCCCTCAAAAACAAAAACATCCACAGGAGAAACGCCTTTCCTAGATGGCACAGAGGAGAAAGAAAAAAAGTATTTTCGGATTACACATGACAAGAAAGCACGAGCGGCATGAGAAGTCGCAGGCGCAATATGAAGCGTGGGGTTGCTTAATTAGGTTGTCAAGCCCCACGATGTTGAACAATTCACTCTCCAAACCCGTACTCATTGCCGTTTGAATTGCTGGGACTATCCCGATTGGGATTGTTGAAGGTGAGCTTCAGCTTCGGCTGGCCTGGGGTACCAGCAGTAAGCGGAGTGTCGGCACCCGAGGCAAACTCGGTCGAACCATCACCACCGGCGTAATGATCTTCAAAGTTAGCGAGCTCAGGATGGTCTTCGGTCAATCGTCGCAATTCCACCAAGCACTTGGTCTATTGCATCATTAGTATGAGAATAAATAATCAAGAAGTTCAAACTTACCTCGATATCATTGGCATCCTGGAATAACACACTGCCATCTTCGTTGTAAGTGCGGGCATTCTGGCAAAGCAAGTGGATGTCGTCACGGAATTGCTTCAAGCTCTGGTAATCGGCCCGCTTGACCTTCTTCTGAATCTGCTCCATGGCAATGGGATTTTGAATGATCATGTAGTAGTCGGGATAATAAGATCGTGGCGGAGGCTTCATGAATGGTTCGATGATGGAACGGACCATGGGGCCTTCTTCACTATCAGAGCCCTCCGGTTGCACCTCGGCCTCCATGTCCATCAACGACTGGATCACAGTTTCAAGAATGCGAGTCAAGTTGGCACGGTCAGTGGGGTTGAGAGTATCCGGAACTTTAGGCTGGCGGCCTCTCTTGCGCTTAGGCTGTGGGGTTTCTTCCACAACTTCCTCGGCCTTGCGCTTGGGAGGGGGACCACGACGGCGCTTCTGCTTTTGGGGAGTGTCGTCCTCATCAATAATTGATGGCTCAGGCTCAGGTGAAGAGTCCTCTCCGTCACGTCCAGTCTTGTTAGACTTGCGACGTTCCACACGAGCTTCCTTACGTGCGATCGCTTCTTCGATAGTGTCGTCATCGGCGTCCACTGCCATCAACCACTGCTCTTCGGTGAGGCCATCATCGTACTTGGTCACCTTACGTTCACGAGCACCACGGCCAGTGACCTCAATCTCGACTTCCTCGGTGACAGGGTTATCTTCCTGCATATAAATTTCGGGCAATTCTTGCTCGCACATCAGTCGAGGGTAGCGGTGTCCAGGACCATATTGGTCGTTGGCGATTCGCTGCCTGTCTATCTCCTGGAAGATGGGAATTTCTTCTTCGGATCGGGCCATTATTTCATTGAGTTCATCATCATCCATTTCGTCGTGATCGCCGATTTGCTCCGCAGCCTCCGCAGTGTCCAGGAGAGTTCGGAGAAGTGCATCTCGCTCTTCATTAGTGGACTTGTTGTCGAACTTTCCGGCCTGGATAACCTTGCCGTCCATGTCCAACTTGAACTGTGCACGCTCGAGAATCTTCTCTTCGACCGAGTTAGAGCTGATAAGACGCAAAATGCGAACCTCATTCTTCTGGCCAATACGATGGGCACGATCCTGGGCTTGCAAATCCTGGTGAGGGTTCCAATCCGAATCATAGATAATAACAGTGTCTGCAGTCTGGAGGTTGAGACCAAGACCACCTGCACGGGTGGAAAGCAAAAAGCAGAAGTATTCAGATCCAGGAGCGTTGAACTGCTTCAGCAGTTCCGATCGATCGTCAGACTTGGTGGATCCGTCCAGACGGAGGTACTTCATCCCACGTAGGCGAAGGAAATCCTCCATGATGTTCATAATCTGAGTCATCTGGAAGAACATCAAGACTCTGTGACCCGTAGCACGGAACTTAGGAAGGACACGATCAAGCAGCTCGAACTTTCCTGCCGTGCGCCAAAGAAGGTCATTGGACATGCGAGTAGGGTTCATTTGGTCTTCAACAGGCTCAAAGACGAAAGGATGGTTGCAAAGCTTTCGCAACTGCATAAGCATGTTGCTGAGACCACGCATTCCAGTCTTACCGCCCTTGCCATCAGTGACAGCCATCTTGTTATGGGTAACAAGTTGCTTGTACAACTTGGCCTGCAAGGCGGAGAATCGGCACTTGATGACACGCTCCTGCTTGTCGGGCAAATCTTTCTCGACATCCTTCTTCAAACGTCTGAGCAGGAATGGCCGAAGAACCTTGTGAAGACGACGAATAACGAGAAGTTGCTCTTCTTCGCTCAGGTCCATGCGGTCCTGGCCACCAGTATTTGCGAAAGGTGTGTTGAACCATTCATCAAACGACTTGACAGACTTGAAGATGTTAGGAAGAACAAAGTTGAGAAGAGCCCATAGTTCGGGCAAGTTGTTTTGCAGGGGAGTACCGGTCAAAATGAGACGGTATCGACTGGTGTAGTAAGTTGAGAGGGTGCTGCTGAGCTTGGACTGCGTGTTCTTCATGCGGTGACCTTCATCGACAATCATGTGTGTCCACTTGATCTTGCTGAGCACCGGACGATCCTTGATAATGTACTCGTAGGTGGTGAGGAGAACCTGGAAGTTGCCCCATCGGATCTGCTGCTGTTGCTGCTTTCGTGCATTGGGTGGGCCCTTGTAGACTACCTTGCTCACGCCGGGTGCCCACTTATCAAACTCGTTGTTCCAATTAGTGAGCGTGGACAGTGGAACAATGACCAAGAACGGCCCATTGTTCTTTTTCTTTTCAATGATGTGGGTAATCAAACTGATCGTCTGGATCGTCTTTCCAAGACCCATCTCGTCAGCCAAAATACCGTTCAGGTTATTGTTGTACAGTGAAATCATCCATTGCAGGCCCTTAATCTGATACTCCTTGAGAGTACCTCCCACAAGCATGTCGGGTTGCGTGGTGACTTCTTCATTGATGCGATGAGCAACAGCATAGTAGTCGACCTTCTTCTTTCCAGTGGCGGTGTGGTTGTCTCCCTCGTTTTCGCTATCCGCGATCTCTTGGTCAGACTCATCGTCGTAATCATGTGCCTCACCATAACGATTCGCCAGGTTGCGCTGTTGTTCCTTGACGGAGGCGGCAAGCTGCTTAAGGAAGTTGTCGGTCTGCTTGAGTAGATGAGAGATACGTGAATCCTTCGCTTGTCCCAAGAGCTTGAGGTATGTCTCCTCATCGTTAGCCTTCAAGGCCTGCAGACGTTGCTTGGCGGTTCGCTCCACGCGCCTCTGCTCTTCGCGTTCCATGTGCTGGTGGTGTGAGATCATCATACGACCCAACTTCTGCGAGCGCGCACGTTGCTGGACGGAAGCATTGGCAAGATCGGCACTGTGGTTGAGGATGGCCTGCAGCTGATCGTACTGCTTCTTCTTCTCTCGAGATTCGCGAGCATCACGTTGTTGCTTCTCAAGCTTCTCGGTGATACGAGCCTCGCGCAGTGACTGCTTCTTCATACGGCGGTGACTCGAGCGATTTGCTGTCATTCCAAGGTTACTGTAGTGGAACATCTCGCTCTGGAGCTGCTTGCGGTACTGTCGCTGTTTGGGTAAAAGATTAAGTGATTTGTACTCAATCAGAGCCTTGAGCTTGAGGGAGTCATCGTAGGTCGGTGCGTCACTCTTGCTTGTATCCCATACCCCAAGGTTGGCAGGAAGTTGAGCAAGCTCTGCTTTGCGGGCGGTGATTTTATTATACAGTATGATCTCACGATCCTCGCGAATCTGCTCTAGGTCGATGCCAGGTGGCAAGAGAGCAGGGATCCGCACACGATTTGCACGGTTGGCGTGGTCAGTATAGCTAATTGTCTTGGAGAGCGCGTCGTATGGAGACTGGAAGTTGTCATACCACTCCCTGGTCATGACTTCAGCGTCTGAGCTTTCTGGAGGCTGGCTGCCAGCACCATCAGTGGCAGCTTCTATGATCTTTTCGGCTGCGGCGACGTTCTCTATCGGAGTAGGTGGTAGAGGTTTCTTCTGGTTTTGGAAAAGCTGTTCTTGGACACGCGGGGGAATGGCGAGGTTCTTGGACAGCATCTTGAAAGCCAAGATTTGGTTTCGAAGAGTAGCTAGTTGCTCTGGTGAAAAGCTACCACTGCCAACCGTGGCGTTCTTCTGATTCATAGCAACTGCGGCGGCATTGGTAGCATTCGGTGTGGCAGCAGTCGACGAAGCCGAGGGTGTGCGACCTATGGGAACATATGTCAGTCCTGTAGAAGACCTTGGGTTTGGGAGGCGCGGAGGAGACGATGACAAAGCTTACCATGAGAGCCATTGGCAGCTTCAGGAGTAGCGCCGTTCATCTGTTGCTGTTGGCGCTGCTGCTGAGCCTGCTGCTGGGCCATGCGCTGTTGTTTTTGGAAAGCCTGTTGCCGTTGAATGGCAGCAAGTAGGTTGTGGGCCTTGATGAACTCCGGGTCATCAGGGCGAACACCTTGTTCTTGCATTTGCTTGTATTTCTGCGACAAAGGTTAGAGACGACAGTAAGGGCAGACAAGGCATATTAAGGCGCATTGAGGAATTAAAGAATTGATATACGGTGAGGTGTGTGGTTGTAATGCGACAAACTTACCTGAAGTATCTCCTGGACATTTTGCTGCGTGAGGTTAGGTGGCAAGCTCACGTTGCCAGGCGCCATGCTAGGCGCTGGGTGTAAGGAAGCCATTGAGACGCGTGTATTTTTTTTTTAATTCATGAGCAAGTGAGGTAGGTTGGGGGCAATGTCAAGATCTATGCGGAGTTGTGGAAAGTCACGGTCTCCACCTGGTTCCAATTGCCCAAGTCGCGTGGGAAAGAGAAGGGGCGATCGCGATCGAGATAAATGGCAAGCAACAGTGTGGGGTGAGGCTGTTTATGGTGAATGCGATCAGTGGGCGATTGTATTTGATGCTTGGCGATGGAAAGCGTGATGTTTGGGGTCGTGGTCGGAGCTTCTGATGCGATGGGGGAAGCGGGTACTTTCAGGGATAAGGGAGTCAAAGAAAGCGAGTAAAGAGGCGAGTTCCCAGGGTAAAGCAAGGTGGGAGGGGAACTCAAAAGTTGAAGGCGCGTTGGGATGGCGCGTTCAAAAAGTGGATGGATGAAAATGGAGATGAGGGAACGGAGTTGCGCGACAGGCTCGGGGAAATCTGGGTGCTCAGAGCAAAGGACTGACAACAGCCTGGCAAGGAGTTTTTCGCAAAGGTCCTTAGTCATCAGTCACGTGAACCCGTGCTGAATTGTGGCCTGGGGCAGCGCAGCTCTGGTACCGTACCGGTTTGGGATAAGCTTACTAGTGTGGTGAGAGAAGAGTGAATAAAGCCTTCGTCGAACATTTGATCTATTGAAGTCAAGTGATTCATAAAATTTATTGAATTGTCTTCCTTGCAATAACAATGAAAATGACAATACATTGTAAAGCTAGCCACCCAGGTCCACCCTAGTTGTCAACGGGTATCTACACGATCGAAAATCATACCTAAATTACACACCCAAAATGCAAATGCAGACTTGAATGGATTTACCTATTCGCTAGGAGACACACGCATCCACGTTTCTCTTCATCCTACTAACTCATCATTGAGACTAATAGTAGCCGGGGAATCATCCAGACCTCCACGGGAACCAACCAACACGGCAGGGCAAAACAGAAAGAACAGTCAAGGAAAAGACAGGACAACCCCATGCGAGACTCAAGGGATCAGTGACGGAATGATAGTATATATCACAGCCACAACCGATCATAAGCTCCCAAACTCCAAAACCTCATGCTCATGATCAAGAATAACGTAAAAAGGCACTTTCAAATCAGCCCCTTACGCATTTGGTGCAGCAAGAAGGGACCGCTTGATGGGTGGAGGTGGAGGGGGCTTCTTAGCACGAGATGGTGGAGGTGGTGGAGGAGCCTTCTTCAATCCAATGGTGTTCAAGTTGTTTGCACTGGGTCTCCGGGATACCGCGCTGCCGTGAGATGTTGCGGGGGATATAGATCTGCCTCCGCCAAACATCCGCTCGGGGCTAGAACGGCCATATGAGCTGACCTCTTCGGAGTCGGCGTAAGGATCGGCGGAGATTCGACCCCCAACTTGAGTGCTGCTTCGACGTCCAAACCCAGATAGATTCTCGCTGGCAGTTCGCTGCTGAATCCACTGTGATGCAACTGGCGATTGTTCTTGTCGCAGCTGAGCCGGGCCTTCGAAGGTGGGAACTCTGCTGAGAATGGGACGTGAGACTCCACTGGTACTCCCATAGGTCTCTCGCGGAGGCGACTCGGCGTATAGCTTCGTAGTAGATCTGGTTGATCGGATGGTAGGCCGAATCTCCGTGGCATTGATCGTCTCTTCCTGCAGTGGTTCGTACCGTTCCTGGTACGAGTGGGCAGTGTTGGAACGAGGACGGGTCGGACGACGGGGAGGGGCTTGCACTTGGCTGTACCTATTTCAGTGTTAGTATCCACGAGATGCAGCGGCCAAGATCAATACTTACCCAGCCCATTCATTCTTAAGCTGCAGGAGGGCCTCGCGGGACCGTTCATGGTATTCAAGCTGGGCGTCCAAAAACACCCCCATGTCCATGACATTGTCGGGTTCGGCTTCTTTGATGTCCTGCATGCGACGCAGCACGTCGTCGCTAGCTTCCTCGTACTTCACTTTTTGCGAGCGCAATTCTTCCTCCACGCGGAAGTCCTCCTTCTTAGCCTTTTCCATCTTAGAGAGAGATGTATCGTATGCCAACCGGCGGCTGTCGAGCTTCTTGCGAGCATGCTATGAGGCAGGTTAATACGTGATTTTCAACCTTTCATTGATCATGCAAGTCGAAAGACATACCTGCAAGTCTTTCATCTGAGTCAGGGATCTCTCGAGGGACTCAAGCCAGCTTGAAGTCGCCTGCGCGATGTAGCTCTCCTGGATGCGCGCAATGCGCTCTTCGGTGCGCCCAAACACTGATCGAGTTGTTAACAATGCGACTCCTCCCCCGCATTCCCCGAGCTCGTCTTCAGGACTTACTGATCAGGCATTGTCCGTACTCTGAGTTCCCATCGAAGTCTTCCCCGTGGGTCACCATGCTGCTTCCCAAATGGGCAATCGGGAGGGTCTTCTCTTTGTCGTCTCCTTCATTGCGCTTCGAGATAGCCTTAACATAAGAGGTCATAGATTTATGAATGCGGTCAACGCCTAGAGGGAAATTGGATCAGTATGGAATAAACTGCAGGCGCGGAGGTCACTTCCTACCTTCATGTCGCACCCCCATCTCCGTCTCCATTGCCTTGAAATCATCAGAGAGACAGGTCTTGGCCTCTCCGCCCATGCGCTCTCCGGCCCATTGTTTGAATCGGCCGATCCTCTTGTTCACATGCATGATGTGGGATAATGGTATGTGGAAGAATAATCGAAACCAGCGATTGTGCAAGATAGAAAAAGGAAAAAGAGAAAAAAAGAATCAAGGGAATGTTCAACTAGAATGCTCTAGGATAAGAAGAAAAGAAGGGGGAAGGGAGGTTGGGAATTAGATTAAATCATCCCCTGAGGCACGCAATTATGATAAAGTAAAACGGGGAACTAGGGAAATATAGGGAAATAGGCTACATTGGGTCACAATACCAATACAATTTTATGCATGCAGTAATGCCGATCTTGTCAATCTTGTCAATCAGTGGAGAAAGCCTGAGGGGCATTGTGTATAAAGTATTCTTCTATTCTTACCATTGAGTAAAGAAAAATTGAGAAAAAAAAAAAAAAAAGATGAATAGTGTCTATGCTAAAGATGTACTCCGTATCCGTATGACAAAAAGAACTAAAATAGCCTGAGACCTGGAGGGGAAACTGGTTAGAGCCGTGACACGCGTTAGTGGATATAGTGGAGATTCTAATAAATCTCATTGGCTTTGGAGTTTCCATTTTAATTACTATAATTATCTTATTGCCACCTGGTCCAGTCTAGAATTAAAAAGATGAGTGCGGAGTGCGGAGTACGGAGTACGGAGTACTGTACCGCATATATACATGTTAATATACTTATACGTACAAAATACTTGGAATATAGTAGGAACTAATATATAATACAAATGCATGATGATGTACTCCCGTATTCCGTATACTCGCACGGTGCATGAGATGGCTTGACGGGTTTCAATTATGTTTCAGTTGATCCATGTCTGGGCCCATGTACGGAGTACGGAGTAGATTAAGATCCAATGACTATCAGTGGATTGCATCGCAATACCGATCAAAAACGGCTTAGACCCTGTTAATTTCCATCATTCAGTGGCCATTGAGCTATATTATTGGTAGGAAATATATACCAGTTCTCTACGGAGTAAATATCCATATCATAAATCATGTCGTCCAAACAAATCACCTCTCGGTCAAAATCATTCGAGGGTCAATAGCCAATGAGTCAGGCCTCCACGTTTGTTCCGATTCAGAAGCCAGCAGAACATCAAACTCATTCCAGCCACCCATCAATGAGATTTCGTCCCCAGCCGCCGATGGACCAGCCTCTTTATCACTATTCCTATCTAGATCCAAGATCTCACCCCTATCAGAGGCAGAGCGCGGTGTTTCAACTGCAGAAAAAGCATCGGACGGCGATGAGGCTGGCGAATGCAGGTTGCTCTGCACAAGGCTCTCTACATATTGACCGGGCGTAACGCCCACATGTTTCTTAAACACACGATGGAAATGGCTGGGTGTCAAGCCAGCCTCCGCCGCCAGATCTTTTAATTTTGGTTTCAGCCCTGTCGTCAGAATGTTCCGGATTGACTCGCAGGCTTTGTTAATCATGGCAGTTTGTGGGTTGTTTTGAGCCGCCGTCTGGCCCGAATGCGGACGACAGCGCTTGCAGGGTCGGAAGCCGGCGTTCTCTGCTTGCGGAGGAGTGTCGTAGAATTGGACGTTGGCGCGACGGGCTAGGCGTGCTGGGCATGACGGGCGGCAGTATATTTTTGTGGTGAGGACGGCGTAGACAAAGTTATTGGCTGTGATGTCGCGAGTGGAAATGGCTTGCCACCGTTCTGTGTTGGTGAGGGGATCCGGGCTAAGTCGGGGGATCTCTTGCAGCTTTGATAGATCTGTCATATTCATGGGGTATTCAAACTGTAGATATCTTCAAGGTATTGTATTCCATTGTGGTATCGAAATCCAGGCAGAGTGAAATCTCGGGAAACCTGTTTGATCTCAAACTGACCAATCAGCATCCAGATTGGCTCCTAACACCTCAAATCACCTACTGTATACATCCATATTATGTAGTATGTAATGCAGGGTTAGATGATTTATCTGGTATATTAGCTTTTATCCCTACATTCCCAATTTCTTTCCATGTCGTCTCACATGTATATCGACGTATTTTTTCTTAAATTCTTACATATATATATATATGTAGTACAACACGGGCTTGACTATACAACATGACTATCCCCTTCAACAAAATAGCGAAATAATCGTACATCTCATATCGAAGATCCAGACAAGTGGAGGTTTCCTTTCATTGATTCTTTCTGGACTCCTGGATCTTGGAAAGAAATGACTTCCCTACGGGCAGCGGATGGCCTCTTTTGGAGTACGAAGTCAATCCACTAAGCTTTTCTAACAAAGACTCCTTCATATTCTCCATTTCCGGTCCGATGAGATGTTGCATGAGCAGGGGGCAGGTGTTGTCGTCCGTGAGGTTCTTCAGTATCAGCTGGATAAAGTATTCGACCGAAGCCCAGGTGTTCAACAGATGCGATTTAGCAACTTCTTCCCAGGGCTCGCACTGATCCCGAAACAAATTACCTACAAGCAGCTAGTTTACAATACCCGGTAGCTCGATTCCTCGACTTTGCCGGGCCTATTTTTTGATCACCTCCACGGGAGTCTTCTGGAAAATGTACAGCGATGTCCAATAGCGTTGCTCCTGAAGAGTTGTGCACGACGCACCCATTTCTGCCAGTCTGCTCGTTGCGAGCAATCCTTTCTTGCATGTCTGTAATATGGCCAGGAACGATTGCGACGGACATGACCAAGTAGGATCCTGCTGAGATGATGCCTCGGACGTTCAATCCCAACTTGGTCTCGAGGGAGGGAAGCCGATCGTCCCCTTTCAAAGAACTCCTTTTCTTGAACATCTCGCGCATCATCGGAAATGTCGCGCGTCTCAAACGAGCGGTTGCGCAATACATGCTAGCCAAGTTGCAGCTTGATTTCTCATTCTTGATGAACAGTACATAAGTTTCTTGTTCCTCTGAGCCCGCTTCGGGGATACCAGGCTGCGTGACAATACCCAGGAGTGTCTCATATTTGGGATCAAAAGTCTGTGCGATGTTCAAGACCTTCTGGATATGATAATCAGCTTTTGCGCCGATGACAGCTAGAATGATGCCCCGGGAGCTTTTCATATCCTTTTCCGTTAGCCTTCGAACTATCCCCATTCCTTGTGCGTTTTGTTCGCTGTTGGTACTAGAGCAGTAGAGCCCAGGAAGGTCGACCAGAATCAGCTTTGACTTTTCAGCGCCCGAGATCTCGACTTTAAGCACATCGTCGCTGAATCCCGTGCTCGAAGGATCGATGCTGAAAAGTCATGCATTCCTCCGCTTTTTCGATCTGTGTGGGAAGGTCTCCACTGGAGGGAAAGGAGTCGGAGGTAAAGGCTCGAAGGCGCTGGCGAAGAAAAATTTCGGTCGCAAACCGAGTGCAGATGTTGCTCTTGGATGGACAGCGCACTCTGGAGATTGCCTCCAGTATGGAGCTTTTTCCACTAGACTGATTACCACAGACGATGATTTGAGGCAGCTCCACGAGCCCTCCAACCTCAATAGCACGCAGTTCGTCAATCTTGTCTAGCAACTCTGACTGTTGAGACTGTAGCTGGTTCATAGTTAGCCTGTTCATTAAGTAGTGATGACACGGTGAGAATGCTCCAATGGTTCTTCCAGCATATAGGGATGAGTGTGTTTTGAGGAGAGAGCAAGTTAAAGAGGAAGAGGGGAATTAGATAAATTGATAGATTGTTTGATCTGCATTAGCGCGTCCACTTTGTCTGTAAGTATGACACAGTCAACTTCACGAAATCAACCACGCCGGGGCTATGATTTTCAATTTCTGATAAACGTTTTGTAGAAAACAGAGGTACATAGTTACATGTAGTACAGGCATCTGGGCCCGTTTCCGATTGCACGGCTATTGTGCAGGATCACCACATTAGTGCTATACAACATAACATTCCCACCCAAATTAGGCTGTAAATTATATGCGCATGATGCTCGTATTCCTGGCTCCAACTGCATTACTGAGATGTGCTAGGTTCATATAATGTAGTCAATATTGAAGGAATCGGATTTATACATACCGCACATAGCACAGACGTGATCTTGGAACTGATGTTAAATTATTCGAGAAAGAAGTCATTCATAGGTAACAGACCATAGTGATAAGGATCATACATCGCAATGTATATGCCGACTGAATTACGGCAGACTGTAATCTCTACTAGGGGTGATGGACAGGAACGATGAAAAATTTAAAGGTGTATCATTCCACAGCCCAAAGGGCTTTTTGATTTCGTTTCTGCCCTGTAGAGGCCAACCCCGGACCCCTTTCCATCACCCTTTGATTTGTTCGACAAGAAAAAGGATGGTGTCCACAACCTTAATTCGCTAAGGGCGCATGAGACGCTCATCCGCAGGCGCCTAAGTACATTTGTCTCATAGCAGAATTCCATTTTCAACCCGTCACAAGAATAACTCCAAGAAAAAGCACCCTTAATCCTTGGTCTTCTGGGTACCGCGGAGCAGACCGGTTCTGCGGGCGGCAATGAGACCAGCCTTTTGACCCTGGGTAGCGTAGCGGGAGATGGTCGAGGCCTTACCGATGTGCTGGTGGTTACCACCACCATGGGGCTGTAAAGAAAAATATTAGAGATTGCAATCCTGGATGTCACCGGGTCTATGTATAGACAGAAACTTACGTGATCGACGGGGTTCATGGCAACACCACGAGTCTTGGGCCAAGAGTTGCGCTTGACAGCGAACTTGTGCTTGGCACGACCAGCCTTGAGCAAAGGCTTGTCGGTACGGCCACCACCGGCAACGATACCAACCATACCGCGGGCGGTGTTCTTGATGACCTTCTTGGCACCGGAGGGGAGCTTGACACGGGTCTTGCCATCCTCGGGGTTGTGGCCAATAACGGTAACGTAGTTACCGGAGGTACGGCCGAGCGCACCACGGTCACCAGCCTTCTCCTCGACGTTGGTAATGACGGTACCCTCGGGCATAGAGGCGAGGGGAAGGACGTTGCCGACGGTGAGGGCAGCGTTCTTACCGGCGTAGATGAACTGGCCGGTGTACATGCCCTCGTTGGCGATGAAGGTCTCGGTGATCATCTTGAACTTGTAGGGGTGACGGAACTGGACCTTGGCGAGGGGAGCACCACGGCCGGCATCGTGGATGATCTCCTTGACGACACCACGGGTGTAACCGTGAGCCTCAGCGAAGTCGAGGGTCCGGAATTGGGCAGGGGCCTTGTTCAGGCGGGTGTTGGCCGCTGTAAAGTAAAGAAAAATTCGATATCAGCACTCCAATGTCTTTGCGAATCTGTGTGGTTTTCCAATGGTCCTCTGGATTTCCTCCTCGCTGCTCGGGGTGCGCAGCCTCGAAATTTCGTGCTGGGATGGTTTGCGGTCGCACTCACTGAAAATGGAGCCACGGCCCTTCCTCTGGTTGCGGATGACACGACCCATGGCGACTGTCTATACGATGATCCTATGTTAGTATGGAAGTCGAACAGAAATGTCGTAGGAAAGTGGTAGTCGTACCTCGAAGTGAAGATAGGCTTGTCGTTGACGAGTTGAGAAATCATCGGACACGGGGACTTGTGTGGGCTTTAGGGTGCGGTCGCTAATCTAACCCAATCGGGTATAGCGCATGGTCGCTTACTTGAATTGGTTGAACTACAGAAACACAGGCATTTCTAAAATAGTCCCATAATTGTTGGATTTATATGATGTTTATTGATTCAAATCGTTTTACTAAATTCAATGCAGTATTTGAAAATACCATTGACTCAAAAAACCTCTATATAACCTTTATTTTATGTCTGAAGAGACTCTTTCTGTGCAAGCCCTGTAGATTCTGGGAGGGCAAATTATGTCATCATATACACGTGATTGCCAAGACCCGGTATCGCCAAGAATCTCCTTTTGGCGCGTTACTCTCTTCCTCGGACCTCAAAACAGCTGTGTCTGTATATTCCATACTTCTATCTATGGTCTTGATGTGATGAGGAATATCAATGAGATGAGACCCAAATAGCTTTGGGCCATACTTGCCTCTTAAAGCATTACATATATCATTATCAAATCTTTGATAATGTTTGTCGCGTACTTCTAGTATGAAAGCAACAGATATGTAAAGCCGTCTCAACCAGTCGTTTCTGTTCTTATTGGACTATTATACTTCTTTAGCTTAATTGCTTATTTGAAAATATTCAATGGGATTTCATCAGTCCTTCACCAGCTCTCTTGAGCTCTATCTCTATACCAAAATCTACAAAATTTCATGCCAATATCCCATTTGTTTGAAACATGCTCTTCTAGAAAACTGTAAGAAGTCTCAGTAAAAGAAAAAAAAGGTACAAACAAAGGGAGCAGTTGTGCCCGGAATCCTTCAAATAATCGCCCGAAGGGCGCAAGCTCGGTGCAGACGTGAAGGTCGATTGCGCGCAACTTACTTCTTCCTTCATCACCTACCCCATCACTTCCACCATGCCTTCAGATTCAGAACTTTCCTCGTTATCATCGGCACCTCCGACAGATGACGAAGCTACCATGGCGATTGACCATCCGACGGGTATCGCAAAGTACTTCAAGAAGGAATCTGAGACGCCGCCACCGAAGCGGGAACCATCACCTCCGCATGAATACGTCGTGGCTGACAACCCTGATATTGCCGTAAGTCTACTTCGCAGGAAGATTTTGCGCATTGCTTAATCTACGGACATGCATATGACGCGTTCGGTCAACAATAGGACACGCTTGCTGAGTTATCGCAATAATTAGTTCATCGTTGCATTTCGCGCGCGTTTCCATGAAGTGTTCCCCAAAGGAGTTCCACACTACGGCCCCCAGGATATTGAGAAGGGAATTGAAGAGTCTCCCCCTGGAGAATACATCGAAAGACTTCTATGCGCATTGCTTGGCCTTGTTCTGAACCGCAAGAAGGAAGTTGAGTATGGTCGCCACCTGTCGCCCGATACCGTGCAGAGTGCTTGACGCGCATTTTCTACACCCGCACTATCAGTTGTGAAGTCAAGTGCTAATTTAATGTTTGAAATATACAGACGACATCACTTTACACGTCCCCTCGAAGAAGCAATCCATACACATCAGTCGCAGTGGCCAAAAGAATGGGAGGGCAAAAATCCCCTTCATGGGGGTCGCAGCTTTGCGACCATGTCCCCCGTGGAACGCGTATGTTTTTAGCACCTACCACGACATCTGATTCGCGATTCTGACATGTCTCGTCTTAGCTACGTTTATTGAAGTCTTTGATCCTGTGGTCACTTTCTTCGTCCGAAGCAGTCCAGGCGAAAATAAAAGAATCCTACAAGCAGGCGCGCCACGATGATGACCTCAATCAACCATTATCTGTCCAACCCTGGGGCCGGGATAGCCTAAAGCGTCGGTATTGGCTTATCGAAGGGCACGATGATACAAATTTCCGCCTCTACCGCGAAAGTAACCCGGCCCTTAAACACAACACTTGGTGGAGCATCGCAGGGAGTATTCCCGAGCTGGAGGCCGTCGTGGAGAAACTTGAGGGCGAGAAAGGCACAAACTCCAAGAAGCTCAGCGAGAAAATTCGCGCTTCAATTCCTCGATTTGAGGCATCCGAAGAGGTGATTTCCTATTTTCAAAGTGATTGAATTTTGCTAATGCATGATTAGAAACGAAGACGCCGAGACTATCGTCTCGCACGAAAAGCTGCCTTTACTCGTCCGGACCCTGGGTTCTCTATGTATGAAGGTCGCACGCGCGGCAAGAAACTGAAATACACGTACTCGGAAGACGAAGACTTCTTGTCTGATGATGAGCCTTCCGCCCGTCGCTCCACTAGAAATGCGGCTCCTACGGGATCATCTATGGAGTCTAGGCGCCCTCGATTCACGGCAAGCGGGAGGCAGATTCGATCTCGTGCCGGGGGCCTCTATGGCGAGGCTCTGTTGACTGGTCACGGGGCCGATGACGAAGAGTTCGAAGAAGAAGAAGAAGTAAGCAGACCGCAGAGAGCTCGAACTTCGACCCATCCCAACGGATACTCTGGATACGACCCCGATGATCTGGAGGATGCATCTGAAGTCCATTCAAGTGCGAATGAAAGCGGCAACGAATGGCAAGGCGTCGAAGACGATTTGGAGCACGATTTCGAAGGCGACAATGAAGAGAACGAAGCGAGCGCAGATGAGTCAACCGGCAATGAGGAGCCAGAAAGCCTTGTCGTGCAACTTCGATATGGCAAGGGAGATCCATCTGGCAACCTGGAGGTCCATATTGACAAATCACCTCCTGCGCAAGATATCGAAATGAAGGATTCCGGAGAAGCTGCAACGTCTTCCTCCGCCCAAGCACCGCCGACGACACTCCCCCATCAATCAACCTCGGATGCGCAGCAGACCCCGACCATGGTTGTACCTTCACACCCTTCTGCTCCAATACCCCAAGTGCCGACCCATACTGCAGTAGCCGTGGCTGTGCCATCCGTTTCATCAAACGGCATGAGTCAAAATTGAAACATTTGGCTTTAAATCCTTCAGTCAGGCTGGAAAGAGACCAAAAAGAGAGCAGGAATGTACATTCTACGAACTGTTGCTAGATAGATATTTTTGGTTTGCAATTGTACTTTATATTAGCTGTGTGGCGACCCAAGCTTGAAACGGTATATGAAGTAATGGAATGGTGCCAAAACAAAGATTGTCTCTCTCATAAACAATTGCTCGATAAATTCAATACACAATAGACAGTATTACAAATGTATACGGATTTGTGCCAACCGACAACGCAAATGTTGTATTCTGACGCGGCAGCCCGTGAGGTCTGCCCGGTACGCCAGATATATGGCAAACAATAAGATACTCTACTACATAGCAGAGTCAAGGGATATAGGAAATACAAATGGGAATCAACAACAGGCGCCTCCAACAGCGCAAACGCCAAAAACGCCAGCAATACAGTGTACACAGAAGCCAGTGGCCAGACCCCTGAATTAAGAGACTAATAGGTCGCATCCAGCGCAGAGCTGACCTCAGTCAGAGCCTGCATTAGAGAACTGGGCCGTGTAAAACTGCAGAAACTCCTCGAGCGTCAGCCTCTCCATTTCTGCCACTTCTGGTCGACATCAGATGGAAGATCGATGATTGGGGAAGCAGGTACTCACATCTTCAACCTGCGACGCCAGTTTAGGATCCCTGGCTGATCCAATTTGCGGTAGATGCCAGTTGTTCACTTCGTACCACCATCTTCGAACGCGACTGCCTAGGGTGTGCCCGCTGACTGAGGCATTGCGGTTCCAGAAGCGCCAACCCGAGAGTGCGAGTGTCCAGACGGTTCCTTGAATCAGAGGGAGAAGTACCTAGAAGAGCAAAGATTATGTGTTAGCCAGGCATTGTCAAATATTGTATTCTTGAAACCCTAAAGGGATCAGCTGAATGGCGGCAATGAATACCTGATCTCTAGTAGTAATCCACGCCACTCGTCCCCAGGTATCGGCATCCTTAATGCTGGCCAGATAGCTCTGCTCGAAGCGCAGATCAGGAAGAGGAGGAAGATTCTGTCGCCGGTGGACTGGCCGAATAACTCGGCTTGGATGGACAATGTCGGAGGCAATGCTGGCTGTTTCGGAGTCCGGGCCTACCACGACAGGTTGTTTCTCTGAAGCTGCCGTGGCTGGGTTGATGTCATGAACTGGGTCAGGATTGTGGTTGATACTCGCAGATTGGATAATCTGCGGGATATCCATAGCGTGGCCGGCCATTTTGGTTATATATGAAGGTATAGAGCAAAGAGCTGGTGAATAGCTGCTCCCAAGGTCGGCTATTACTGGTGGACCGGAGAGCGCAGTCCGCTCTTTTCTGCCAACCCCTCCATATCCTCCATATCCTCCCACTTCTCCCACTTCTCGCACCCTTTTTACTTCAATCCCATTCTTATTCTCATTAATCATATAACAATGGCTGCTCCTCAAGGTTACCCTCTTCTGTGTTTGGAGAACCCTCTCCTTGGTATGTGAAGTGCCATCTGGCCATATTTATCAAATGCTAACATCCTTACTATAGACATCCAGGCTCGTGGGTATGGATGAACCTGAAATAAAATGATGCCAAGTTACCAGATGCTGATAATATTTCATAGCGATGCCGCTCTCCTCGAGAAGTACGAGCTGAAGCCAAATGATGCTATCCTCGCCGAGGACAAGCACATGGGTATCTACGAGGACCTGCTTGCCCGCGACGCGAAGCTGATCCCCGGTGGTGCCGCCCAGAACACCGCTCGTGGTGCCCAGGTATGCATCAAAACACTCTCGTGGTCTGCAATATTGATATTGACAATGTTCCCAGTACATGCTCCCCGAGCAGTCCGTTGTTTACATCGGTTGTATCGGTAAGGACAAGTTCGGCGACATCCTCAAGAAGACTTGCGAGGAGGCTGGTGTCCACACCGAGTACCGTGTCGATGAGGCCCAGCCCACCGGTAAGTGTGGTGTTGTCATCACTGGCCACGACCGCAGCATGTGCACCCACCTCGCTGCTGCCAACGAGTACAAGCTTGAGCACCTCAAGCAGCCCGAGGTCTGGTCTCTGGTCGAGAAGGCCCAGGTCTACTACGTCGGTGGCTACCACCTGACTGTCTGCGTGCCCGCCATCATCGCCCTTGGTGAGGAGGCTGCCGCTAAGAACAAGGTATGTTGTTGGCATTCTGATGCATTGGACTTTTTTTTCTAATCTATCTATTTTATCAGACCTTCATGCTCTCTATCTCTGCTCCTTTCATTGCTCAGTTCTTCAAGGACCAGCTTGATAGCGTCCTGCCTTACACCGACTACACCTTCTGTAACGAGACTGAGGCTATTGCCTACGCCGAGGGCCACCAGTGGGGCACCGAGGATATCACCGAGATCGCCAAGAAGCTCGCTCAGCTCCCCAAGAAGAACACCCAGCGTCCCCGTGTTGCCATTGTCACCCAGGGCACTCTTCCCACCATTGTCGCCGTCGGCTCTGCCACCGGTGACGTCGAGGTGAAGGAATTCAAGGTCCGCGAGATCTCTAAGGAGGCCATCAACGACACCAACGGTGCTGGGTAAGTGATGTTGATCTGAACAACCCCACATTTATTTTTATTTTAACTAACCTTTGCCCCCTATAGTGATGCCTTCGCCGGTGGCTTCTGCGCTGGTGTCGTCTCGGGCAAGTCCCTTGATGACAGCATCGACATGGGCCAGTGGCTCGCTAGCAAGAGCATCCAGGAGCTTGGACCTTCGTGAGTTTTTCCCAAAGCAATACCATGCAAGAATACTGGCTAACAATCTTCATCCCGCAGCTTCCCCTCCCCCAAGCAGACCTACTCTCGCTCTTAAGCGTTCATAATGTAGACTACGAAAAAAGACTACCAAAACACCTTCAACACATCTCCCAACCTAATTTTGGAAGATTTTGTGCAATCCAGTTCAACAACCTGATGAGCACCACCTGACTTTGGATGATTCAACCCTCTATACCCAATTTTTTTCCTTTTTAAAACTTGACGACTTCAACGTACTCTCTGAAAAATCGAACAAAGACCATACTTTATCGAGAATCTTGTCCCCATATTATTTGTGGCTATTGCCACTTGATGAATGAACATATTCGGGCAATCCTTTCTTTTTATCATATGAAAGGACAAACTACTATGAAGAGAAACACGTAAAACGCAAAATTGAATTTCAACTGCCTACATAACCAGCACGATGGTATCAAGGGGGTAATGGGCCCCAAGCAATATGCAGACCCATACCCGATTCAAAGATCACCGTATGTTCGTGCGACATGATTCTTTAACAAAAGAAAAGAAAACAAGGCTAAGGTTGATGGGGATAACGGGGATCCAGGCCATATTGCATGAAAAGAAGAAAAGGCAGAAAACAGAACGAAACAAGCGTCTTCTCCAATGGCAGATTGTCCATGTTCATATCCTCGGATTGATAATGTCGTGTGTTGAACGCACGTACCCATCCAAACAAATTGCGAGGAGAGTGAGGACCAAAGAAGTTCCTACATTCTGGAAACAACCCTCAGTGTCCTCGCTACCAGAGGACTAGTGCGGGATCTACCACTTGTGAACTGGCTGGCAGTACAAAATCCCGTCTGGTCGTTGTAAAGGAGCACACTGTCAGAGTAGGCCTGAACGTGTAGACTCAAGGTAAGTAAAGTCGCATCGCAGTACACAGGCGGCCACGCTCGTAGACAAACACAGTACACGCCAGTATAGTTGGAGGTCGAGTTGCACTGTTAATTCTGACAGCTTGCCCGGCTGGTAGTGTAATATGCATATGCACATAGAAGAACTAAAAAAATAAGAGCTTGGGTATTGGAATCAGCCTCCTTGGCCACATGGTGGGGTTTGTCCGATTGCTCCAAGCTGTGTTCCAGGCTTTCGCCCACCAATCCCGGGGTTATAGGGATTTGCTCCAGCGAGGCTGCTGGCGATGAAAGCGTCATTGGCCCATGAGGGATGTCCCAGGCTGCTAGGTGTTGGCTGGATCGGGATTTCGAATGCACCGAAGGTCGCTCGGCTGTGATCCCAGCCGCTGGCGGTTGGACGAGCATGAGACATGTTAGATGAGGCCCACGGCGTGGGCATCGATCCTACATCCAGCGAGTTTGAAAACTGCGTCTGAGCCATCAGGTGCTGTCGGAGCATGAGCTCATTTGCTAGCTGGTCTTGCGGCGGTGAGCGCTCAGAGGGCATGGCATTCCCAGAAGCCAGGTGATGCAGTGGAGCTTGCTGGCCAGGTTGTGGACCAAGGCCAGGAGGCGTTCGTGGAGGGGCGGTGTCTCTCAGCGGCGTCCAAATGCTGGGGAGGCTGGGGATGGCAGGTCGTGAGGTATATGACTGAGCCGATGGCGCTCTGAGAGAATCGGCTGTGTTCACGACGGGTGGACCCAGTCCAGGTGGAGGGGCGATTGGGGTGGTGAGAGGTGGAGAGTTTTCGTCACGGAACGGATAAGCATTGACATTAGGTGAAACATGCGTAGGTGTTGATATCTCACCCGTGCTCATGAAAGCAAATTGGTCATTGGGAGGGGTTTCATACGTGTCTGAATCAACAAGTCGCTCAACACCCTCGACGATCTGATGCATGTTGGCGGACATAGATGCTGATGCAGACTGGGAACCGCCGAACAAACTTTGGGCTTCTGCGGTAGAGTATGTATTTTGAGCGGCCTGTGGGATATCCTCACGCTCAATGCTCGCAGCCGAAAGTGCATGCTGGCGGCCATGAGGGCTGGAATAGAATTGTGGAGGCAGATCCTCTTCCTGATAGATGAATGTCTTCTTATCTTCACTATCCACAAGAGCAACCGGGATTTTCTAAGCGAGGTAAGCAATCTATTTGTTTGTTCATGATATGTTACGAGCTTTTCACATACCCCTCTCACAACCAAGTCGAGTCCATCAATCACGAATTCACGAATTCGATAGAGCATTTCCATGTTGGGGTGGCTTCTTTCAATCCCAAGATCGTGCATCCGAGGCTTTGACTGATCACCACCTCGACCATATCGGCGAGAAGTTGCATCCTGATCCAGAGGTGCAAAACCAAGACTTTCTTCGTCTTCTTCCAATAGATAATCAATCTCGGGGAGGCTGACCACATCGAACGAGGATGCGAGCAGGCTCAGCGTACCGGCATAAATTTTCCAGAATTCTTTGATTTGGATCGAGAGCGCCGAGTCCTTTTCGTCTTTCTGTTCAACCAGAGACTGGGTGTTTGTGAGTAGCCAGGAGCTGTAATGGCGAAGCGCGGGCAAGATCCGGCGAGCAACCACAGACACCTTGTCTGGGATAGGCAGTGCGTCTGCGCTGTTTGGATCTTCAAAAGAAGCAGTCCGTTCTAATTCGACCAAAAGTATTTGCAATAAGGTGAAAAAGGTCTTCACATTGATGCGCTGGAAAAAGACGCGTGCATCCAAGACGGACTCCTCTGAGGAATAGGTAAGCATATGCATGAGCAATGATAATGGTTCCAACTCTTACCAATGGACCGGACCTTAGCAAAATCCTCGGCCGCAATATTGATGAGACAGAACTTTTGGAGTGTCCCTTCTAGTGACCGTTCTCTAATTTCAACTGCGAGTTGGCTTAGAACTTCACTCTCCAACTCATCGTGCTCCGGGAAGTCGGTTCCCTTGTAACATTTGGCATGGAGATAGAGGAACCACGGAGTCAAGGCCCTTCCAGGGATACCGGCATCTTCGGGGCGGATCAGCTCTCGTTTAGCCCAGGCGCTCATGATTTTTCGGAGTTCAATCTCCAGATTGCCCTTCGCAGTAGGATGAGGTTCTTGAGCTGAAAGGGCTCTGTAGAGATGGTAGGTAGCACGAAGATGATTTCCGTCCGCGAGAGCAATAATTGCCAATTGGTTCTGAGAAGCACCCGACGCAGGGTTGATCACCGACGCCAAATCATAATAACCGATAGCAGGGCCCCAGTTGCGATCTTTGCTGACGAGTTCCGATTCACGATAGCGGGAAAGGTCTCCCAGTCGGATAAGGGTTGCGTGGCATGACTGGAGAATGAGCCTGCGCAGATCATTGGAGGGCTTGATAGGAGGTTGGCCGGACAGATCTAGAAACAACGGCGGGTCAGCGTGTCTAGAAACGTGGCGCGCAGCTTGTGTGTCTGTCTTACTCTCAAAATTGAACTTGCGTGCAACTCTCTCTAACTCAACAATGCCCCCAAATCGCGACGACAAATGCTGGATGTATCCTCGATAAAATCGCTGGCTTGACTTGATGAAATCGAGGTAATGGCGTTCGAGTTTGCGCCTCTCGACTGGCTTTTTCTTGCCATGCTCTTCGCGAAACTAATTGACACCCAAACATAGTTAGTAAGTCCACACTTGCGAAAAGCTCCGGTGGGGGGGGGTTACTCACGCGAAGCAACTGCTTGCGAAACCGATTGTTCACTTTCAAGTGCGCATCCCAAAGACGACTCTCCACATCGACCTCGCGGGAAGCCTTGAAGTCGAGAAGGATTGCATTTTGAGAAGAGGTCCGGAACCTATATGAAAAGACGTCAGCCTAGAGCGGTGCGCGCGGGGCTCGTCACTGACTCGGAGAGGAAATGTTCGAATTCATCGAATGTGCGCCGTTCCTGCGAGAAACATTGCAGAAGCTCCTTCTCAGCTTCTACCGCAGTCCTATACCACACAATTAATCAATGTTCACAATCCAACTAAAAATCGAGGGGAAAGTACTGACTTCCAGGCATCCGGGAACGAGGGCGCCATCAGGGAGTTAGCCCGGGGATCCCGAGCGTCAACCTCGCCGGTCAGATGGCTATGGCTTGGAATGTGAGCGGCGGAGGAGCCATCAGTATGTGAGAGACATGAAAGCGCACGATGATGAGAGTCGAGAGTATGAAAATGCATAAATGGGTTCCCGGCCTACCTGCGATGATTGGTGTTGCCAAGGCGGGAGGTATCGTGTTCTGTATGACGATTACACGTTTTATTTCATCCGCAGTCAAACAGTTAAAAGAACGTGAAGGGAACTTGAAATGCGTCGATTATTCAATCGAAAGAACCTTCCAAGGGTCTTCTACAGATCACTGTGTGCTTCACTACATTGCCCATATGGGTTATAGCTTTGGGAGAGGTCCGTGAACTTAACTGGCTATTTTTGTCATCGATGCGTTCAGACTAGCTTCAAGTTGAATTAACTATAAAGTATTTGAAAATACATACGAGATTTTGATATCATATTGCTACGGAATAGTGTTGACGTACCTTCTATGAAAGTTTGCCCCAACCCTAAGAGGGACATCTAAAAAGGTACGGAGTAAGAGACCAGAAAAAGATATCTAGAGATGAGCGAAAGTAAACTTGAAAAACGTTTGTTACGCACTCTGTAGATTATAGCCCGAGCCTATATATAGCTAGCCGCTAACCTTCGAATCACTTCAAACCTCATGTATTCTATACGGAGAAAGGCGGAGAGTGGAATAAATTAAGTTTAGCATGGTCGCTGTACTCTTCCGTACCCCAAGTTGACCTATCAATCCATATATGCAAGGTGAAACAGACCATGTCGAAACGACCCCGAAGCTCGAGATCTCCATCTCATGAGCAAGATTCAATATCTGTATCATCAATCGCAGTGAATACTACGACTCCCCCTTCTGAGCGCAATAAGTTCATCGACAGTGATACCAACATCCTCCCCGAGGTGATGCATTGTTCCTTACCGCCTCACCGCGAGACGCTGTCATTCACATCCTACGAGGATTACGAGGTCCATTATCTTCAATCTCATGTCAACCGCTGCTCCGAGTGCAGCAAGAACTTCCCCACAGGTCATTTGCTCAACCTACACATCGAGGAGAACCATGACCCGTTAGCTGCTGCGCGGAGAGCCCGTGGAGACAAGACCGTAAGTTCTAACCTATCAATATGTTCCTGTCCACTTTACTAAATAAAGCAAAGTTCGGATGCTTCATTGAAGACTGCGAGCGAAAATGCTCAACCCCACAGAAACGACGGCTACATCTTATCGACAAGCACATGTTTCCCCGGGTATGGTTCCAGATCAAAAATAGCGCCCCTACGTCACTAACACATTCTACAGAGTTACAATTTTTACATTGTCAATGATGGCATCGATACACAAACGTCTATGCTGCGGCCTATGAACAGTCACAGACGACGCATCTCAACGTCGTCTGCTTTGGAGGGGAGGTTGCGGCGCCGAAGCTCGGCGTCTCAATCGAATCCACCGGCAGCAGCAGTCCCTGAAAAGAAAACACCAAATGACATGGACATTGACGAACTGGAAAAGTCTATGTCTGCTCTGAAGTTCGTGCCTACAAGTGTTACTAGAAATCGCAACAAGGTGTCTAAATAGTGTACATAGATGTGCTTATATACGCCACCCTGCCTATGAGAGATGAGATAATGAGCAATGGAAAAGTTACTTTTGAGATCTCACTATATGTAAGTTCTAGGAAAAACAAAAGCAGTTGCTATTGTCCACAGCAAACACCGATAGGGTATAGACAGCACTAAGCAAGTGACGAAGTCATAATACATATAGATCGAACAAGCATTGAACCCAAATAGCCTTGAAACCCAATCCCCCATATACAAAAACTCCCGACACATCCAAAAGAAAAAAACATAGGATCATTAGTATGGCCATTCCAGAGAGGCCATTAATTTTTTTTTCTTTTTTTTCGTAGAGACGTTAGTTGCGTCTTTGCGCCAGAATTGAGCGGACCAAAGCATAAAGCCCAGTCCCCGTGCACGATGGTGGCACACCATCATTCACTGCACCCGGAGGTTTGTCTGCTCGATAGAACAAAGACCTGACCTCCCGAGCTACAGATCCCTCAAAATACTCACATTAGAATTCCAAAAGATCCGCATAGGCATCCAAGCTTGAACCGACTAAATCGACGATCGCCCAGCTAGTATTGCCCTTGAAAGTCCGCGCCCAGACACGGACAATCGCAACACTGAGCTGCCGCACTTTGTAAGGATTCGCCATGAACTCCATATCCGGTGCGCCAGGAGGATCAACAGCCATTTCGGTTTCATCCATCATGCTCTTGATCCACAAAAGCAACTTCCGCTCATGCTCCGACAACCTCTGCTCGGACTGTGTTGTAGGAATGGCAAGTAGCCAGCGACTAAGAAGAAAAGCGCATTCCAGACTACAGAGCGAGTGCTGAATGCTCCAGAAGAACGAATGTGTCCTAGCCACAAAGTCAATTCCTAGTCGTACCGGGATTGAAAGAGCATGGGCTGAATGAAGCAGCGCCATAATCAGCCTTGGGCTACGTGCAATGGCAGGAGACTCGGTCAAAGCCGCTGCAATTTGGGCTGGATCCTGTGTAATGAGATGGCGGCAGGGACCCAAGTCAACATGTAAACGGATGTAGGCGAGTCCCAACAAAGCTGTGGAAGTGAATGCAATTGGACCGGCCGGATTCTGGGGATCGATGCTGGATTCGGGTGTACGCTTCCATAAAGCCTTCCATGCACTCAATGAATTGTCCAGTACATTCAGATCATCATGTCTCAAACTGGTGCCATGCATTTGAGGCGCGGAAAGACAGAGCTGTCGAGCAAAGAAAATCTGTTGGATGATGGCGTGTATGAGGATATAGTTTCCAAGGGGGGATATGGGTGCTGATGGGAGTGACATGGATGATTTCAAGAAGAGCCTAGCAAAGGCTTCTTGGAAAGGCACGTCTGACACCTGCCTGGTGCGATGAACGCGGCGCCATTGTGGGGCATTGCTTGCTTTCCAGAGCTCATGAGAACACGGCATGTTTAGCTTCAACTCCCCGTTCAAAATCAGAGGAGGGATGTTATACATGATCGAGTGGAGGTTGAAGAAACAGTACACAATAAGCTTTGTGCGTCTGTTGCCTTCTCTCCGTACCCACTCCTCCCAGCTAATAGGGTCTGGGCTGGGAGGTAGTTCAGACAAGCCATGTTCACGGACAAGCCTGGCCAAAGTACTCTGGAGCGAGAGAATCTCCCGCAAGAGCTCTGGGTGTCGTTCCCAGGACGCAAAGACAGTCAGTAGCAAAAATGTCCGAATCACCTCCATATGAGCATCCGAGTCATCCGGCATGTATATTGATGCATTGAGTGTTGCGTTTGGCATTTGCTGATGATGCTGGAAAGGGCTGCTTGCCGTGTTAGAAATCATCGATGAGCCACGAGAGTTATGAAACCCAGATGGTGGGGATATATAGTTCCATGACGGCTGAGGCACTTGCTTGCTGTCTCGCCGACGGAGTCGCTCCAATAAGATTGCTTTGGCTGCATGGAAAAGGTCAATGCCCCGGCTGTTTTCAAAGCGATAGTGTGAACCAGCAGCTGCCAGCGCTAGCGTAAGTTCAGGGGAAGCTTTAGCAACCGATAGCGTAGGGACATGTATAAACGGAAGGTGTTCATTCAATCCGTTGATATACCCGGCGAAGAACCGAGATAGGGCATGCCGCGACGGCGGAACAAATCCTTTCGGGAGCACGTATGAGAATTCTTCAAGTTTCGAAATGAACGCTTGGCGATCTGAGTTAGAGATGTCCCATGCTGGTCGCGTACTTTCATCGGCCAAGCCGATACGATCGTCCATTTCGTGAGATTCCGGTTGCAGTGATGGCAGCCGGGAACCAAAATTCGAGAAGGATGGGTGGTCTTCCGCGGCCCCCCGCGAGTCATTGATAATATCTCCGCCCAGTCGTGTTGGTATCGTCTCACGGGGCGGTTTCGAGTCGATCGTCAGACCTGGCGGTAGCATGGGCTCCTCGACCGACGAGAACACGCCTGAGTCCCAGTCGGACGACAGACCCACACTCTCGAGGAAAACTGTGAAATCCTGGACAGGGTCACCAAGATCAGTGAGATCGAGAATCGACGGCTCTACACCATAATTATCGGCAATTGCCCTTTCCTGAATATGAGGAAGTGGTTGTGGTGTAGAAGCGACTGTGTTTGTTGGTTTTCTCATAGACTCTAGGCTCTCGTGTTGACCCTCCAAAGCGACATGGCTTGCGGCATGAGATAAAAGATTTAAATCATATCCCCAGGAGGGATTGAAGTGTGGTGTGTCTATAATTGATGGAGTCGGAACCTGGACTTCAGGTGGAGGAGGAGGCACTTGGGTGTGGACTGGGATGGCATCTGCAAGCTCTAACATGCGCGACTCATGATGGGCAGGTGGGATAAGGTTGGACTGAATTGGTATTTCGTGGTTGTTTTCGTGACCATTCTGAACTCGATGTTCTCGACTAGCTGCACTTTCGGCAGGGTGAACTAATCGTTCATGTCGCACTAGAAGATCACTGCGGAAAATTATGTTGATAAGCGATTGACTTTTTTTTTTCCAGGAATTAAGCGCAATAAAAGCCCACCTCCGAGCGAATGATTTGGAGCATATGTCACATGAAAAGGGTTTCTCCTTTGTATCTGTTGTCCTACATTAGATAAATTCCCAAGGCGGAAGCAAGATGTTACTCAACGGGTGCGGAGATGGCGTTGGAGATGCTCTAAGCGAGCAAAAGATCGACTGCAATATTCACATGATAGGGACTTTCGGTGAGCAGCACCTTTCTTTTTAGATTTAGATTTTTCGTCCTCCATCGTGTTTTGATGAAATGGGGGGGAGCGCACTAGAGAGGGGAAGAATTTGAGGACTGTTTGAGCGGGGAAATTAGAAACCCCCACAGTGAGGGGACGGTCACGTGTATATAATAACTATACTCCGTGTTATGACTATAACATTGTATACCACAGAACTTCTTTTTCGTCTTATCTAATCCCTTACTCTAGGGGCTGAAGAACGTGTTGGAGATGCGTTTGCTTATGCCCAGGCCGGGTATGCATGCGCTCGGGTCTCCACTGGTGCGGAGAGCGTTATGCGATTGCAAATTGTCCGGTATAGATAGGGTCGGCTGAAAAGTACATATATTGTATGAAGCATCGGGTGGAGATCATGTCCATGACAATCTAGATATTGTAGAGGACTCGAAGTAAAGATTATGTATAGGGCTCTCGTCTCAATACCGTAGTGTTTCATCCGGATAGAAAAACCACAGATGCTTCATAAGACTTTCGCTTTCTTTGCCATTAAGTATGAGGTTGTAGATAGGTAAAGGATTTCAAAAAGTATGCAGTGTTCACAAGTAACTAGATGGTGGTTCTTAATGTTTTAACTAGTTAACTATAGGTAACAATATATATATATGTAGTACTCCATACCCCGTGTGCTGTCGTGATTTCTACTCCATAGACAAAATCGCTCTTTAATTGAGTTTAATAGATCCCCACTAGTGATTATTTGCATACTTAATTGATTATACTTGGACATTTTCACCTCATACGGAATATACCTACGCAGTGTTTCACTAGTGGGGGCTAGTACCACTTTTCCGTTTTAGTGCTTATCGCCACTATTGGGCTTAAATGGGATTCAAAAGTGAATTGTGGAACTGGTCTAAGCAACCAATCTGAAAGTTAAGTTGCTTTCTATCTGAAACCTTCTCTGAATCAGGAACCATAGCCGAAATGATGCCAGCTCCAGCTCTTTTATAGTGTTCAGACCAAAAATTCAAAGAGATACAAAGCCTAGAAACTCGACTATATTGTAGGTGGATATCGACTAAAATAACCTCTGGATCGTCGATCTATTTTGTCCGGCAAGGGGGAGCTATAATATACACCTCACAAACCTGTCAATCTTCGAGCACAGACGTGGATATGTACCTTGACATTAAAAGAGAAAGTGGTATGGAGATATAGAGAATATGGAGTAGACCAAATCATATGGCTAAACCATAGGGACCAACTAATAAGCAGAGCGCCTGGCTATTCAAAAGTGCTACGGAGTTCAAGATTACAGTCATAAAATCAAGTATTATAGGAAAGCTTAGAATTTTTAGAACCGAAATGTATTTTTTTTTTCAGATGAAACGAGAGTGAGACAAGCTCAGAGATAGAAACGCGTGGAGCACATATTAGCCTTACCCCCCCCCTTGATACGGTGCCCGGGCCTCTAGGGCTCCAGCTATGTACCTTAGTCAGAGAATCCCGATGTTCCAGCCATGGGGGGGTTCAGTTTCATACCTCAAACTCCAGGAACTTCATCTCTCGGACTTTACCTTCCCTACTTTTTGTGTCTTCTCATTCCTAAGTGGGGAGTTGTCATCTTGACCCATAAGTGGCCTCGATCTTGCCCGCAAAAAAGCTCAGACGGAAAGTTACATCGAGGTCCCTCATTTCGATTTCGCCCGCTCTGCTGGAATCATTGTTTTACCCTGGTCAGTGTCTTTCAATATTCATTGCAGTTGTCTTTGCTGTCTCTACCCCTCACCCCCAACTGGAACATGCGGCTGATGGATATCAGGGAACCGGGATTATGTGTTGACCGACGCCGCATCTTTCTTCGGATCCCTCGTTCAACTCGACGCGAATAACCCTCCCGAGAGTCTAGAAGAAACTACGCTATATCAATTGCAAACTAGCACGTGAACCCGAGTTATTCGCTTGACCTGATTTAGCCATGTTGGCTCCCAAGCAGTATTCTGCACCGAGTGTCTCTGCGTCCCAGCAACCGACCGCATATCACACCAATTCGTCCCAAAGACTCGCGACGGCTACAAGAGCGCATGATGGGATGGGGTTTGCTAGCCCAACAAGGTCAGAGCTTTCGGAGGGGCAAGATGAGTTTGCATCAGTCCGGTAAGGCTTCTTGAGAGATGACCCGAGACTCTGTAGTGATTCTGACTATCGACAGGGCGTGGGATGAGAGACGAGTGGTCGCCTGGCTTCACAGCATCAAATGCGGGCAATATGAGTCGATATTTAGAGGTACGCATACGCATGGCCGTTCCGACTCTGCACCCAGGATATCACTAATGATACACAGCCAACAATTTCAATGGGGACAATTTACTAGAATGCGACCAAAAGATCCTGCAAGAGATGGGCATCAAAAAGGTGGGCGACCGAGTGCGCATCTTCGTCGCTATCAAGCAACTCAGAAACAAATCCGGAACAACGTCACGACAGAAAAACATGGTGAGTTGTGTGGCAGTATATCGGTTCTCTCATCTACTTTATGCTAATCTTCTATACAGAATACCTTAGCTGCGCTCGAAGCCACAGCACTTTCAAATTCCTCCCGCTATACTCATTCCCGCCTCCCATACCGACGCACATCTCAGCTGGCTGATGATGGTTATCTGAATAACAAATCTGTGTCTCAACCTGCGTCGCCGCCCGCCGGTGACTCCGAAAGAGGCCTATGGCGCAAGGAATACCTTAATCATCCGTCTTCAGCGGGCTCAAGTTCTGGCCGGAATCCCGGTACTCCGAACGAAGGTCGACCAAGTTCCCATCCTCGAAATCCTAGCCTTGACGGCCTCACGATGGGCCCCCTCCCGATAAGTTCCCCTGTCATCCGAGTTATCCACACCGGTGGACAAACCAAGGTGTTGAATATTCGGAACTGCAAAACGCCGGATGAAGTTATCTTGTGTGTGTTGAAGAAACTACAGCTTCCTGAACACCAATACAGAAATTATTGTTTCTATGTTTTGGACGGATTGGATCCAGAACTGTCAAATTGCCGGAAGCTCACTGAATCGGAACTCATGGAGATCTGCGATGGCTTCAACAAGTCCGAGCGAGGTCGCTTGATTCTACGGAAGATCCATGCTGGGGAGCCTGATGAAGACGAGCTTCGTCGTGCGTCTCAGCTTGCGTATGATGAAAGCCAGGCAACCCACCAGCACGCTCTGAACAATTCCAACCAGCGCCAGAAACACAAGATCCAGCAACTTACCGGCGAATCTTGGCATAATATTAAGCAGCCACTTTCTCCGCTGGGTCCTCGACATCGCCCATCCACATCTAGTGTCGACGAACCGCAAGGGCCGAACAATGAACGCAATCCTGTGGCTAAGCTCCGTTCATTCTTCGGACAAAGACCCCCAAGTGAGATGATTATTCACGAACTACAATCATTCTTCCCCAGCCATGACCGAGAAAACATCGAGAAGACCATGCGCAGATCTCAACGTTTGAGTCGTGCCGCAAGTCGCATGAGTGTCGTGAGCAACTACAGCGTTGCATCAAGTATGAAAGATGCCCCTCCTCTGCCGCCATTGCCCCAGTTACCTCCAATTCCCAGCATTGCCGATGCATGGCTCCATGGCCCTGGAGTGGCACAGGCAGTACGAGCCCCGCGACCTATCTCCGTTTCCAAGTTTAACCTACCTCAAACCTCATATCGGGATTCTATTGCATCTAGTTCCCTTCAGCCACTTCAGGAAGAGTCACCCACTGAGCCTAACCGAAAGTCATATGTCTCCTTTGAGAGTGGCTCCGACGAACCAAATCCCTCGCGCCAGTCGCACCAGAGCTTTGAGAGTCTCAGTGTCGCGGCCACAGATGGTGGTTCTTTCAACGATCGGATGAGCATGATTGTAGCCGAGGATGGCGAAGAAGAGGATGATGGCCTTGTGGACTTCCTGGCTGGAAATAATTTCGCACCAAAGAACTGGATGAAGGGATCTCTGATCGGCGAGGGTTCTTTCGGAAGCGTTTACCTGGCTCTTCATGCTATTACTGGAGAGCTTATGGCTGTCAAGCAGGTTGAAATCCCATCTGCTACTAAGGGCACAGAGTTCGACCAGCGGAAGAACCTCATGGTCAATGCTCTTAAGCACGAGATCGAGCTGTTGCAAGGCATGTCCCACCCGAACATTGTGCAATACCTTGGCACCGTCGCCGACGACCAGTATCTCAACATTTTCCTGGAGTATGTGCCTGGTGGCTCTATTGCTACAATGCTGAAGCAATATAACACCTTCCAAGAACCTCTTGTCAAGAACTTCGTTCGACAAATCTTGGCCGGTCTGTCATACCTCCACGGCCGGGATATCATCCACCGTGATATCAAGGGTGCCAACATTCTAGTTGACAATAAGGGTGGTGTTAAGATCTCCGATTTCGGTATCTCCAAGCGTGTCGAAGCATCCCACCTCCTCGGCGCCCGTGCCAGTGACGGTGCTGGTTCTCATATCCACCGCACATCCCTCCAAGGAAGTGTGTACTGGATGGCACCCGAAGTCGTGCGACAGACTGCACACACCAAGAAAGCTGATATCTGGAGTTTGGGCTGTCTCGTTGTCGAGATGTTCATTGGTGCCCACCCCTTCCCGGACTGCAGCCAGCTGCAAGCCATTTTCGCTATTGGCAGCAACAAGGCGCGCCCCCCTGCGCCAGACCATGTGAGCCAGGAGGCTGTGGATTTCCTCGATATGACTTTCCACCTGGACTACGAGCAACGACCTAGTGCTGATGAACTCCTCCAATGCGAGTTTTTGGCTACGCCTATCGCATAATTAGTGGTAGCTGCAGTTTCCTTTCCCTTTCCTCTCTCCTGTGTCTCATCTATGCATGTATGTAATATGATTTACGTATGATGGTGACTCTACGGTCTATTGAACGATTATCTCGGCCATGGGATTTCTTTCGGTAGTACTTGATGCAACCGAGCAAAAACTCCTGTTGTCACTTTCCAATCATGCTGTGCACTGTTGCTCGCTGTAAATGTAGATTGAATTTAAGCCAAAGATAGTACACGATTCCGAATAATCACAACGACCATTATGCAGGTCTTCTCTAAAGTTACATGCTGGATATCACAAGACTATCCAAAAGGAGATATAATAAAGACCAAAAGTAGTCACCCGGCAAAAACGATCTAGTTCACAATCTTGCCGTAGAAAGGAATACCCATGGCACTCAGGAGGAGTCGTGCATCCTTGTCAGTTTTGGCGGTAGTGTGGAGAGTGATGTGGCAACCAGGGATCATCTTGGGGGGATACCTATGAAGCAGGGTTAGTCTTTACACAGCAATAGTACGTGGACAACAAGCACACTTACATATCGTAGTTGATCTCAAGTTCCGGGAACAGAGCAACATTCTCCGGCACCAGACCGAAAGTAATGTTACCACTGCTATCACCACTGGATCCCTTGACACCCTCCCAATCCTTGATACGGGGCAAGACAACATCAACCAGCTTACCAAGGAAGTGGTACATGTTCTCGCCAAACAGCTCAGCCTTAACAGCGACAGAGTCACGGTTCGCCGCAATACCCCAAGGAGCAACGTTGGACTTGGACTTGAAAGTCTCAACGCGAACATTGGAAATAGCCTGAACGGCAATACCAGCGACGTGGAGCCAAGACGAGTTTCTCTCAGCCGCGGCGTTCTTGACATAACTGTGGATTGTGATGCGCTCAATTTCCGGGATGTTGTTGAACTTGATCGGCTTGCGGAGCAGACGTAGGACGTCGCCGCCACGGGGTCCGCGGAGGACACGGTTCTTGTGGTATGGCGAGCTGTCGTCCCACTCGCGGAGACGTGCCGATTTAGGGGGAGGCTTGAAGCCTGGTGGTGTGTGCACGTAGCACAGGGTCATGATGTCGGGGGAGACGGTTGAGTCGAAGGTCTGCTCTGCTCGGGGGGCGGAGAAGGGGCCTGGGACGAACAGCCGGGAGGAGGGGTGGGATGGTGGTGGCGGTTGGTGAGGGTGGAGGGGACCACGGTTGTATTTAGGGGAGCGGAATTGGTATCTGTAATGAGGGATCCGGATTAGATGTTGTTCATTGAATGTGTTCGATGTTGTTTTCATGTCTGCAGATGCGCATAACTGGAGATGTAGTCGGAGGGCTCTTACCGGCCTCGGGGAAGCTGGTTCTTGCGAGCGGCTGCTCGTGCAAGCGGATCGAATGATGCTGCTGCGCTGTTTGGGACAGTCGTTGACAGAGACGAAGCCGATTCCAGCTCGGTAAAGTGGTCCGACAGACGCCTCGCCGGGGCTTCATCGGAGACATTGCGGCGCGATAAAAAGCCTTGAGGGCGAATTGATGGCACTGAGGCCCGGGGCAGTGCCCTTGTTAGGTACCTAGATGGTTCTCTGGCAGCCATTCTGTGGGAAATGTAGTGTGATGGATTGGTGATCATCCCGGACCCTTCCCAAAAATTGTTCGCGCAGATAATCTAGTCACGTGAGCCGCCGGATACCAACGCCTTATAAAACAGGCATGATATCCACCTACATACATTCATGGAGACCTTGGATAGTTTGTCAATTATTGCTCGGCCCAGATCTTTTTTCTTGGCCAATGGCATTTCGACTCACTCTCTAGTGGTTAACCTGCTCAATGTCACTTTTAGGACAGATGATACCTGTATTCGTGGAGATCTGACCAAAATCTGATCACCCAACATGAGGGTGGCTCCCGAGGCCATTCACCACGTTTACTACTGCAAAAATAAAGAAAAGACATTTGATGGGAGATGTTCCTTGGATGCATGAATTCACTTGCTCATATAACTTGATCTAAACTCAAATTGATCTTAGGGGTGGTAGGCAAGCAATCTTTGGCCAACGGGAATAGACTGTTTAGGAAGAGGAACCTCGCTGGGATATACTCAAAGAAGGACATCTGGGGGTTTGGCGACATTAATGGCAATTAATTATTCATGGTGTTATAAATATATATATATATATATTTTAATTATAAAGTGAGAGGCAATAGCTATGCCAAAAGTGGACGTTACCAGGAGCTTATAGGGCTCTGTATAAGATCATAGCCCTAATCTTTCAAGATGGATGTACGATGTTCGCGGATAAAAGAGGCCTTAAATTCCCATTTACAAACACCATCAAGTCTAGTTATAGAGAATACCACAACCTAGTTGTAGTGGTTTGAAGAAGAATCAGTCTATCTGAATCTGACGTCAATTGGATGAATGTGTTAATAGGTCAAGACAATCCTACTGAATTGGCTGGGATGAGGTGATATACATGGATTCTCTTATCAGTTCTTGCTCATGGTATACTACCCACATGGATATTCACTAGAAGTTTTCTAGAATTCTAGGTGTTCTAGGTTCTGGAAGTTCTACGCCCTTGTCACCGCCCTCTCCAGGCGGTGGGAAGCTAAGATCAGGGCCAGGACTATCGCCTAAGGCAGAAAGGGCCAAGCTACTGCCTGGTTCCTGCTCTGCCCCGCATATCACCTGGAGGTTCAACTTTGAATCATTTCATCCTTGCCTGCTTCTTTTCGACGCGTGTTCATATCAGAAGATCTCTGCTTATTATGCATCTTACGTGCGCTTCCCACAAATCCTGCAGCCTTGACTAAGCTCGGAGCTAGTTTATAGGTCTTCTGATCCCCCCCGCATGTCTCCAATCTTTGGGATTTTTCCTTTCAATCTAGAAAGTCTGCTCTTGAAGGTGTTTTTTTATTTCCTTCACCCGCAATAATGAGTGGCATTCATCGGTTCCTGACGCGTCGCGATCGGCACAATAAACTGAACAAGCAAAGCAAAGAAGAGGTATGCGTGTACAAAACGCTACGATGATGCTTCAAAATATAAGATCTTATATTGACTAATGTTTTGTGCTTCTTAGGCTTCTTATATACTTTCACATCCTCTGTTCCATGGAATTTTCAAGTCAGAGACCATACTGGAAGATCACGATCATGAGAAGAAGGTATGGGCCTAAGCGCATTACGGTCGGCTTGCACCTGTCTAATATTCTAAATCCACATAGGTCAAAGCCCTCGCTCAGCGCCTTAAACAACTTGGAATTGTTGCCATAGAGGAAGCGCATATGAATTATGCATTACAAGCCACGGACGGCGACACAGAGAAGGCATTCAGCCTGCTGCTTCTGCTCGAAGACTCTATCGAAGGAATAATCAGAAATTACACCCCAAATACGAAACTCCTAGGCGCAGAGAATCGTCAAGGTGTTACATGCTATTTGGACGCGTTATTATTTGCTATGTTTGCCCGTCTCGATTGTTTTGAGGCCATTCTATACAAATCCTTTAATGACGAGCCTCGTCGAAAGCTTGCAATCCTTCTGAGACTATGGGTGAATCTGCTGCGATCAGGCAAGCTCATCAAAACAGATATGGTTAGTTATAACATTTGTGGTTGTCTTATCCATTAACATTGGTATTGATTAAATGGCCTCAGACAAAACACCTACAGGAGTCCCTAGCAGAATGTGGCTGGGAAGATGCGGCCAAACTTCAGCAACAGGATGCTTCAGAGGCATTCACTTTCATTACTGAAAAGTTAGAACTGCCACTTCTGACTTTGAAGATGGACATCTATCATACTGGAAAGGAGGATGAAAGTGATGACCATAAGTTCATCAACGAGAGGCTTCTCGAGGTTGCCATACCTCCTGAGCCAACTGATGGACAGTCACTTACACTGGAAGACTGTCTGGAAGCCTATTTCAACAACATGATAGAAGTTAAACGACACATGGCACGACGCAACACCGCTAGCTCGATTAGATCGATGGATTCACTCTCTATATCCAAGGGATCCACCTCACATGTTGAAACGGTGGAGATTGAGACCACACCCACTGTGTCTCCTTCTCAAACAAATACGCCGCGGGTCGAAAAAACAAACCCCTGGTCATCGTTCAGTGAGTTCACCGAATCCCTTGAGGCATCTCGGGCACCTGGTCGGCGTGCTAGTATAGTCCAGGAGCGATTCTTTCCAGATTCAAGTGAGGATACAAACACTGGAGATTCGAAACCGGAGAAAGATACCGGTGGAGATGCGCAACCGCGAAGGGGCTCGTATAAGAAAGAGGTAATGATGCCTGCATGGCAATTTTTCAGCTTGATACGTATGTCATCTCCTTTCCTCCTGCTGAGTTTTGCGTGAACTGACTGATATTATTAGCCTGGTATACCGACAATACACCCACGAATGACGCACAAGTTGCAGCACACTTTTCTTCAAAACGGCCGATTCTTGGGATGTGTTTGAAACGCTATTCCTTCTTGCCAGACGGGAAGGCAGTCAGACTCAATACACACATTGATATACCAACCGAGATCGGCCTACCTCACTTCATCCAGGATGACAACTTGGATGCGAATGCTCCTATCTATGGGAGCTTTAAACTTTCTTTGCAGGCTCTAGTTTGCCACAGGGGCAACTCGGTTGACTCGGGGCATTACATTTCCATTGTCCGAGGCACTAGTTGCCCCAATGGTGACACTCCTGTCACCACTGGCCCGGAAGCCCCGGAGACATCAAAACACTGGATGCGGTTCGATGATCTCGCAGCAGAACGAGTGACATTGGTTGACATTGATGATGCATTGAAGACTGAATCCCCATATCTTCTGTTCTACCAAATTCTTCCGATCGGCGAAGATCCATCTGCGCTCAACATTCCAAACGCACCATCATCGCGGGCTTCAGACGGCAGTACACTAGCCGACCAAACGGATTTCAGCGCGGAGGACTTTGCATCTGACCAACCAATTGTTGAGGTCACGGGGCCATGCGTGACTGATGTACCAACATTAGCCGGCATCGCAAGGCGATCCAGCATAGCATTCTCAGAAACCAGTAATCCAGCTGGTCTTCAGCCGCGCTCTATTCCATCATCATCGCCTAGGTTAGCATCGATGGAAGAAATAAGCACCAAAGGGACTACGTTCTCGCGCCGTGGGTCTCGATCGGCCAGGAGTACTCCTGGAAGCCGTACTGGCAGCCAAACAGGTGAAAATAGAATCAGTGCCACATTTTCGCGCTTTGCTGAACGGCTTAGTCGGGATAAAATTAGCCATGAATTTACTGAGGGTAAAGAAGATGAGTCTGCATTGGAGATTGATGATATTGTGGATGATATGAAACTCGGGCCAGCTGCCCTTGAGAACAAGGAGAAGCGCGGAAGAGGCCGAACGAAGGATCATGAAAAGCACAAAGGGAAGGCAAAGGAGAAGTCCAAGGAGAAGGGCAAGAAATTGGATCGAGAATGTGTAGTGATGTGAGCCAGGCCGGTGATGCTAGGATTTCCTTTTTTTGAGATACCCAGTCCAGCTATTGCATGTTTCACAGACGATGATACCCATGTTGCATGAGCGGTGACTTTGGTGTTTGTGATATTTAGGTTGGAATCAATTGCCTACAAATAATTGTGTTTTGTGTTATAGATTCAGGTGAGATGTACTTTGTAGTTCTGATTTGGTGATCCATACATAGTCTTGGCCTCAGGTGTCAAGGAGGGCCTCCGCATTCCTTCGACCTCAAGAGCCCATTCCGTCCTGCATCAACTCGCAAAACCTTCGACTTGCCTCAACTTTTGTATGAGAGGCATGACATAGCGCCCCTACAGCTAGCGCATTATGGCGCTGGACGGATCCAGCAGTTATGTTGCTCCGAGCAACTTAATGGAGCCACCAAGCTCTTCTCTCCCCATGTTCGACGTTGAGCGGGTGCAGTTGGCCTTCTCTGTTGCTGCGGACTTCGTTGCAGCGCAAGTAGCGAACAATGTGCTTGTGCTAGCCTTATCAACTAACCGCATTCTCCGAATCGATCTTGATTCCCCTGAAGATGTCGAAGGTAGGCCTCCAAACGTTCCCCGCAGCAAATGTCAGCCACAAGTTGACCTAACCGTGCCCACGAACAACAGACATCGATCTCCCCAAGAAATCCTCAGAAGTTGGAGTGATTCGGCGCATGTTCCTTGACCCGTCGGCATCTCATTTGATTATCACCACAACCCTCGGCGAAAACTACTATCTCCATGCCCAGTCACCGTCGCGACAACCGAAACCCTTGACGCGATTAAAAAGCGTGTCAATCGAAAGCGTTGCTTGGAATCCCTCTTTACCCACTGCCTCTACCCGCGAGATCCTCATTGGTGCCACTGATGGCAACGTCTACGAGACTTATATTGAACCCTCCAGCTACCGACAGGAGAAGTATACCACCCCGGTCTACCAAGTGCCAGGCGCCTCTCCGGTGGTTGGGCTATCGGTGGAACCAGTGTTTTCTAAGCCTGATCAAAGAAGGGTACTTGTGGCAACCTATGGGAAGCTACTTCATTTCATTGGCCGGACAGGAGTTTCAAGGAATGGGAGGGAAAGCGGCGTGTATTCGGAGCTTTTCCAACGCGAGATGCCAGTGATCCACGAGGTTCCAAACTCGTCTAGCTCTGCGCCATCTTCGCTAGTAATTTCGCCCACAATTTCAGAGAGCTATCAGGCCGAGGGGTATACCGAAAAGCAGTTTGCGTGGCTCAGTTCCGAGGGGATATACCATGGCCAACTTGCGTCGGAGTCCCCATTAAAGACCGCAAATATGCTTGCGCGCTCGATATTTCCGGCTTCGGAATCGCCGCGAGGAGGACGGAAGTTGATACAAGACCCGATTTCTGCCGTGACCCTGTCACAGTGGCATATCTTAGCACTTGTTGGAGGCAGAGTGGTCGCAGTCAATCGTCTCAGCGAGGAAATTGTTCACGATCAACCCGTGTTGGATGCTGGGCAGAGCGCGCTGGGCCTCTTGACTGATCTCACCAAAAATACATATTGGCTTTTCACCAGCCAAGCCATTTTTGAAGTTGTGGCAGGTGATGAGGACAGAGATGTCTGGAAAATCTTTTTGAAAGAGCAAAAGTTCGATGAGGCTCTTCAGTATGCCCGAGGTGCTGCTCAGCGAGATGCTGTTATGACTGCTTCGGGTGATTTCCTGGCAGGCAAGGGTAACTTCCTCGAGGCAGCTAAAGTATGGGGTAAGAGCAGCAAAGGGTTCGAGGAGGTTTGCCTTACTATGATTGACCATAAAGAGCATGATGCTTTGCGGAACTACCTCCTCTCCCAGCTGGCAACATACAAGAAGGCCTCGCTTATGCAAAGAATAATGGTTGCGAGCTGGCTTGTGGAACTGTTCATGTCAAAGTTGAACTCTCTCGATGACAATATCGCCACCAAAGCCGAATTGGCAGAAGGCACAAGCACTGGAGAAATCAAGGATCAGCTTGGCAGCATTCGGGCTGATTTCCAAGAGTTTGTGAACAGCCACAAAGCAGACTTGGACAAGAAAACAGTATACGATATTATCAGCAGCCACGGGCGGGAGGAAGAATTGTTGTTCTTCGCAACCGCTACGAACGATTACAACTATGTTCTATCGTACTGGATTCAGCGCGAGAAATGGCTGGAAGCCTTGAAGGTTCTGCAGCGGCAAAGCGAAGCCGATGTGTTCTACAAATATAGCAGTGTGCTGATGACACACAAGCCGACAGACCTGGTTGATATTCTGATGCGACAGACGAACCTTGATCCTGAGAGACTGATCCCCGCCTTGTTGAATTACAACAAATCTGCCAGTGTCTCTTCCCTCAACCAGAATCAAGCCGTCCGGTATCTGAACTTCATCATTGTCAACCATCCAAATCCATCTGCAGCAGTCCACAACACTCTTATCTCAATACATGCCTCCAGTCCTTCATCGTCTGAGGCTGGGCTGCTTACTTATCTCCAATCGCAACCAGCATCCCCCCTCCATACGATGCAGACTTCGCGCTTCGCCTGTGCATTCAAAATCAACGAATCCAGTCATGCATTCACATCTACAGTACAATGGGACAGTATCTACAGGCTGTGGAGTTGGCCCTAGAGCACAATGACATAGAACTCGCCGCGATCGTCGCCGACCGCCCTGAGGGCAACGACAAGCTCCGCAAAAAGCTATGGCTCCTTGTCGCTGAGAAAAAGATCCGCCAACCAGGCACGGGCATCAAAGACGCGATTGAATTCCTACGCCGCTGCGAGCTGCTCCGCATCGAGGACTTGATCCCATTCTTCCCCGATTTCGTCGTCATCGACGACTTCAAAGATGAGATTTGTACTGCTTTGGAGGACTACTCGCGCCACATCGACTCCCTCCGCCAGGAAATGGATAACTCGGCCCTGACAGCCCGCCAAATCCGGGGTGAAATTTCCGGTCTCGATACTCGCTACGCCATCGTTGAGCCAGGTGAGAGGTGCTGGATCTGCTCGTTACCCGTTCTCAGCCGTCAGTTCTTCGTCTTTCCTTGCCAGCATGCTTTCCACAGCGACTGCCTGGGTAGGGAGGTCTTGGAGGGCGCTGGTGGCAAGAAAAAATATATTCGGGATCTGCAGGCACAGCTCAGCAGTGGTGATATCTCTGCCTCGCGGCGTGAGGAGATTGTTAAGGAATTAGATGGGCTAGTCGCTGAAGCTTGGTATGTGTCTTTCCTAGTTTATCAGCAGTATATCTCACTAACCATATGCGCAGTATCCTCTGCGGTGACCATGCCATCAAACAAATTGACAAACCCTTCATTGCAAGCTCGGAGGCGGCCGAGGACTGGGCTCTCTGATGTGAATCTCCCAGTCAATTTTGATGTGTTCACCATGGCATGAGGCGCCGTCTTATATCTTCCTCGTGTGGTGGTCAGACAATATTCCTGCAGAGATACTATTTTTTTAGTTTTGCTTTTGATTTTTCGCAATACCCTTCTTTGTCTTAAGCAGGTGCTACACGATAAATGATGCCTAGCCCTCGTATATAGACATGGCTACACTGAATGTGATTCGGATTCAATTATTAAATTTTGTACACACTTGAAAAAGATATAACACTAATACGGCAAGTACACTGTGAGTAATCTACCCAACTCCATGCGCAAATAGACAAATTCCCAGAGAAGTGGTTGGAAAGAAAAAAAGATAAACAAAGGGCTCATAAAAATGAAATATACCTACCCCCATAAAGCGCAGAATGCTTAGTTCTCAGGCCATAGATGCCGCAGCAGTTCGAGATCCTGCGCAATGGCCGGACTATGGACTGCACAGTCCTCCAAAAACCCTATCATCTCCTCATTCCAGCGTTCCCAACCATCTGGCAGTGTCTCGCGGACACGAGCACTCGGCGAATGGGCTATACAATAGAAAAGCAGGATTTGGCCAAAGAATCTTGAGCGAAGAAAAGTCAGTTGAACCCATTCAAGCATATAGTTATATGCAATGCAAAGGGGAATGTGGAAGTGGCAACTCACTGCGAACAAAAAGCAAATTTAATCGGAATACAACTCTTCATTTTCCGGAAGATGCCCTGAGTGATCGGCCAGTCCATTGCATTCTGGAGACCGCTTCGAACCTGCACAAAGTCTTCGTCTGTTAGGAGATGCGGGATTCGGAGGGCTTTGTATAAATACGGGCGGCCGATGTGGAAGCGTGCGATCATATGTCGGCCTTTAAGCATGGCGTCTGCTACTGCTATTGTCGGGGAGAGGGGCTTGTTTGGATCGATGTGTCTTTGTCTTGGAGAAGAGAGGTGGGCCGGAGATGCTACTGAGGCGGACGGGGATGGGTGGATAGAGGGTGTTGCTGGGGTTGGGTGGGAGGAGTAAGGGGCGTTGTTGAATTGGATTGCTGTTGGGAGGTTGGTGCGCCATTGTTCTAGTTGGTGGTGTAGCTCTGTGTTTATTGCTGGGAGGGGGAAGGTTCCTGAGTCGGCTAGATAGAGGATAGGTGTTAGAGGATGGATTTTGGCTTTTTGTTTTTGTTTTTCTGGCAGGATAACTCACAGTAGAAGTAGAGGGAATGGCGGATGCGCGTGAGGATGATGCGGTGGGCTACCTGTGCCAGGAAATGATATTGGAAGTATGAGTCGTCCACTACGCTTGATGAGTTGAAACGGGTTGAGCCGTAGCCGGTTGTTTCAAAGCCGATGAATTTGGGAATTGGGACTTGTTCTTCGAGACGAGAGAGGCCGCTTGATGGGAGGTGCAGCTCTTGTACGAGAATGGTCTCGTTCATTAGACAGTTCCAATATACGCGAGATTTCATATCGCCTTCCCACTCATCGAAATTCACATTATGGCTGTATACGAGTCAGTATCATCCTAGTTGTTTGATATATATGGGTAAGTGCTCACTTCGTCAACATTGATAGACAGCAGGTAGCAGCGCGAGAAATCATTGTCCAGGAATCCATCGGACGAGGAATCTGGCTATAATATACACTATAGAAGATGAGTATCAATCTGCAGATAGAAGTAAGCTTGGAGCATGGATACATACGAAGAAAGAAGGTAGAATTGACAACTTTGGATATCGTTGTCACACATCAAGAAGCCGATACGTCGCCGAGCCTCGTTGAAAAATCGCAGTCCAGGCTGCTCTTCGTAAACCACGTTCATCCATTCTGGGGGTTCAAATCGATGGCCCTGGGTACCTGGTAGAGGGTAGTTCCCTTCTTGGTAGGCGTGAACAGCGAGACAGCCCAATGCTAGCACGTTAAGCACCAGGCAGCTCTCTAAATTATATCCAAAGCCACTTTCGATAGCTGAGCCAAGAGTGAAGGAAAAGAAGAACCCTTTGTCCATAATTGGCGTGGAAGGGTTAAAAACACCGAAGAACGCATCTGCCAGACCCCTGATCATTGCTAACGGCAGTACTTCTAGCCAGTGGTCTCCCGCTTGTAATGGATAGGAACTGATAAACATCGGCAGCGGAGGCCGTGCTGATTCCAGTTCAATGACATAGTTTTTCCCGAGCATTTCATAGGCGGCGAGTAACTGCTTTGGGAGGATCTGTCTTGCTCCAGGCCACACAATGACACCATGTTGACTGAAAGAGATAGAGATCCGGCCTGCAGAGTCTGATTTTGGTTGATTCTCGTCAAATTCGAAGTCTTCTCCACCCCCAGCTGCCGCGGGTGTGAAGTTGTCCCCGATGGTAGGCAGCATTGGTAGCCGCTGATTGCCATCGTCGCCAAAGGCAGGCGATAGCTGCGATCGCGGCTCATGGGCGGGAGTACGAATCTGGCTCCGAAGAGATTGTAGATCACTCAAGATAGACGTTGGTATGTTTTCCAATTTTGTCTCTAGTCGATGGAGAGTGCTCATGATCATCGTGAGAGATTGATCGCGTCTGCAATTATAAGCAATTGAAATAAAAATTACCCAGGGTGACTTACTTTGAAGATTTACGCTCATTATAAACACACTCTAGTCCAAGCGACTTACATAGTCCACACCTCGGCCGGGATTCGTCGCATCTCGTCTTTTTCAACCGACAAGTCTCGCACGCCTATTACTGGGGGTTAGCGACCTTCGGACGAGTTGGTCGCGTCGCAGAATAGAATAATTAAGGCAACGGGAGCACTTACAACAGTAGCAATGAAGTTCCTAGGTTTCTTGGAGGGTCCGGATGATTGACCATGCTCTTCTTCGCCAGGAGAGAGCAGGTCGTGAATGGGCAGCAGGCCATTGCTATCGGGCTCCGGCGACATATGCGCGCCTGCCCTGGACTCCTCGAGCGACCGCTTGCTCATTTTGCATCATCGAGAATGGAATATCTCTCGCGGCATCCTGGGGAGGTATTGAGTCGGTCTTTTTTTTTATCGCGGAACGCTGGGATGTCTCGGCCAATCAGAGGCCATCCTGCTATGAATCATCGCCTCCGTCGCGACTTCAATGGGTGAAATAAATCAATCTACGATGTACGTGTTGAGAGATGTATAAAAGCTTTTGATCTAGGTATCTGTTTTAGTATTTCATGGATTTTAGCAATATGTTGAAGTGATGAGTTGGTTATCCACTAAATATATATATATTGTACAATGTTGATCTTCCGGTATCAAGTACACATACAACGACTGAGGGTCTTTCTTTCGGGATTTACTAAAACAAAAATAATAAAGAACCATAGTAAAGGAGTCAAATAAACAGCAAATCTGCTTCAGGAACCGAGTACGAGGGTTGAAAACAGACCGGCCTACAATTATGCGATCCGCCTACGTGGTCATGTGTACCAGATCCACATCTTGTCAATAGTGAGTTGAGTACTCCCTAGTGAGTTCGGTAGTGTACGGATCCTGTATTCCATATCCGTTGTCAATGTTTATCATACTTGTTCACTATTAGACTAGACCCAACTCCAAGGGACAAATTATGAATCCGTTTGCTGATTCCCAATACGACCATTATAATTCCACTCGCCACAGACTTGAGTACAGTAGGCTACCATGATCAAATAAACACAGAGTCCAGATGCAAGCGGAGCTCAGTAAGTACCGAACCAACTCCCATACTGTAAATAGAAGCAAATGACTCTTAATGGGTTGGCCCTACCCAGGTCTCCACCCCTATTACTCATCTGTTTCAAATGGGTCTCCCAACGTCACTCAATTAGGACTCATTTTTTTATTACAATCTGTATTTCTGAGTTAATTTAAGTGTAACAATGATCCACCTGGAGCGGAAAGGGGGATGTCAGGGTGAAATGACGTTGACAGGACCCTGTGGAATGTGGCATGGGATTCAGAGACCGACGGTGTTTTGTTACGGCCTTCTATACCTATACCTACAATATTTTACATGGTGCATATTGTTGGGAAACATATAACATAACTTCACGGTTATATGCGTGGTATACCTAAATGTCAACCTTAATATAAGATGATGACTACAGTGTTGGAATGCAAACTTCGAATAGGTAGCATAAATGACATAGGATAAGCCAATCAATGAACTGCAACAACGGGTTGCTGAGGGATATACTGCACATTGTAGTAGCCTATTCATCAACACACTTGATATGTAAGGCAAAAATGGAGGGGAGACATGCTTGTGTTGACTCGGCAACGGCTACGAACTCGACATGTCAAGCATAAACATACTGACACAGCATGAAAGGTCTTACGCATGATGCGTCTGAAAAAAAAAAAAAAAACGCCTCAGGCAATGACGACCCTTGCATCGACCTTGAAAATTCCAATCTTTGCTTTCTTTTTCTGCAGTACTGCAGAGTCGTACACGGAGAAAAAGAGACCGACAGGAGGCTGGGACATGGAGTAATGCAAAATGTATGTTGATGTCCTGGAAATGTATACTCCCCGGTAGGAAGTACCCCGTTGTCGCACAGGCCATATGCATTGTGGCGGTTCTTTTAATTTATCCTCAACTCACATTGAGCTTATACACTCGGATTGAAAACATATAAGATTTGGAAGAGTACATTTTTGATCTATTAGATTACTAGTAAGATACGAGGTTAGTCTAATTGAGGAAAACTAGCTGAGACTAAAATCCGGGGAAGTGGCACCTCATTAATTCGGGAATCTCACCCCCTCTTTTGACTTGGCATGTTCTCGTATCTGGGACATAGCGATAAGCCCATCTGTCCACAAGTGCTCCGTACTTTCCAAGGACTTATGTTTAATCTAAGTGCCACACCAACTTCCATTATCGGACTTTGATTATCTTTACATTCGAAACTCCGGATATCATGGAATGACGATCGTGCGGGGTATACAACACATAGTCTATGATCATCTATCATCTATCATCTATCATCTATAATCTATAGTCTATGATGATGATTCCAATTGAACCATGGACATCCAAGGTTATTTGTTTACCCCCGGGACTCTTATCGTCCCTATCGGAGGATACTTCCCTCATTGCACATAGACGTACCCGGAAGTATGCTCCGAACTGATAAGGCAAATCGTATCTATCCGGACTCGGAGGATAACTCCACTTGGTATCATATTTATACTACATCTGACATTATGTGTATTATGTGTACTTTGTACGTAACTACATAGGGTAAAACCACGCAAGCGTACACCGAAAACAAAAAGACACGTTTCAGCTCATATCCAGGGGGGTTGGGTTGATAGGGCGGTTGTATAAAATTTATCATCGGTCGGTTTTTACACGCTGAACGCTTTCTTCTGATGCACGAACAACATTAGATGACGAATGCTTGCGAAGGTCTAGTGTAGACTAGGTTTGATATATATGCAGGATATCTTGTATAGAGGTTACTATTGACGTTACATATACCTTGTACATGGGAGGAGACTGCATGAAAGGGAACGGCAATGATAATCATGGAGCCAACGGCAATGGCTGATGGAGGGGGAGATCAGGACCAAAAACTGAGCCGTGCACCGACGGTCTTTCTGTAGATCCCCTTGCAATGCAGACAAAGTAGTATCTTGTATACGCTATATTGCGTGCCATGTACGATATGCTAGGTACGAATGCACCCAGGGACGTTATACCGAAAGGAGGGGGAGGGGGGAGGTGGATTTGTCCATATCAGATGTACGGCCCAAGAATTCCATTGGGAGGGTTGAAATTTCCGACAAGAATGGGGATTAGAATGGGGTGATGATAGACGTAAAATGGATGGGACGTCGCGTGATGCACATTTGCCGGACGCCGAAGTCGTGCCACATATCCACACTTACTCTAGAATTCAGGTATGATGTACTTCTGAGCATGCTTTGAATGCAAAAAGTGTACGGAGGTACATTGTACCTATCGATCTTGAGACCTGCAAGGTCAAACCTTACAGGCCACAGGAGGCGGTCAAACCTGATGTAAGCCTAGACCACCCTGGGCAGCGAGGGACGTTCCCTTCACCGCTTGACAGAGCTGCGTGGGTGTCTGAAAGGTGGTTAGGGACTCATGACTGGGAGCACGCTCCACTCGAAGTACAACGTGTCTTGTTGGGTTGGGATGATTCTTCAACATTACTTGGAGACACATCAGCAACTGGGGTTGGATTCCCTACTCCTTGATCATATTGGTTCCTGATAGAGAAGATAGTCGTATTTGCATCAACCCATGCCAGATTGAATGATATCAGACGAATCTTGTGTCATAAATCCCGCGCGGCAAAGAAGGTAGATAATAGAGACTGGAAGCTAGTCTAGGGTGGACCAAGATGATCCGAAACGTACCTGCGGAAGGGTAACTTCCCATAGGCACAGCGCATAGTACGCATAAACTTGGACAGCATAAAGGTTGCAGGTATCCGGGGTGAACCAATCAGAAGGGATCACGCCATCCACTCTATCGCGTCATGCAGCTTGTAAATAGTGGCCAGATAATCTATCTTAATTGGCTGACCTCCCCAGAATTGACTGCGCAATTATACGCATTGGGAATAGTGCGCCACCTTGATCCGCCCTCGGCCGACGAAACTCCAAAAAACTCCCCCTACTGATGTCAACCGTCATTGTGACTGGCCCTTTGAACCAGAATCTCGAAAGTTTGGGAAGTTTTGGGAACTCGGGAAGTCTGAAATCTGAAAATTGAAGTAGATGATGTGATGGGCACCAAGGTTCGGATTGAACCGGCCAACAATGGGATTCAACGTTATCATCTTATCGTAGATAATCCGATTCGAACGTGGAAATCCATGGATTGACAACGGAAATATCACGTAGACGTTCTGACGCCTTTACCAAGGATAAGGAATGCCTGGAAGGTTCATGAAACTTGGAGAGCCTGGTCGATTGGACCATTACAATACCAGTATTCATTCCGTACGTTACCAGTTTCCCCGGGAGACGGAAACGGGCTAAGGATCTCGGGTGCTAGTCAAATTGGGTGGGCGGTGCAGATCACACGGATGAACAGCCCACGAGGAAAGACCGGTATGTTACCGTACCAGACAGTACGGCCAATCATTTCGCCTCTCCAATTCCCCTCACGGGCTTTATACCACCTCTCCCTCTCCCTGGCTCCTTCTATCTCTCCCCTTATACCATCATCTCTCTTCCTCTTCTCCTATCATCTCTTTTTTCGCCTCTCCTATATTTCCATCTATCCCGCCTTTCCACCTTCTCCGATCCTCTCTCTGCCATCACTTATCCGTCACCTTTCTATCACATCCGAACATTCCAAGGTTGCCAAGCTCGCCGTGTCTGCTTGCCATTAACTCAAAGACACTACCAACCCTGGACGGTTTATACTCTTCCCCCGACAACATTCAACCTCAAAGGTCTGATCCCGATTCGCCTTGAGCAAAGAGTATTTCTCTCGCCTTTCCGTCCTAAACCCCTTTCTATCGGTCTTGCGGGTCCACCCTGAGCTCGGGTGACTCACTTCCATCAACTTGATAAAAGGGTCCAAGTCTCGGTCTGTCGGATACCCATTGTGCTATCGATACATCTAGCCTTAGTCACCTCAATCTACACGAAGGTGTTGCCTGCGTTGCGGGTAACCATACGTTTCCTCGGTCGAACCTTGTCGTGAGAGCACTTCGGGAGTTTCATACCTCAGGGGCAACCTGGCATCGAGTATCTCTACTTTTCCTGCTTGGATTAGAAGGGTGCTCTACCGGATCCCTCAATTCTCCCAGCCAATTTGCCCCACCAATTCTATCTGGCCTCTCATGACTCACTAATCTCAACTATCTTCAACTTGAGTCACAACCTTCGACCTTGAACCCGGTGTTCATAGGATTCCTGTTTTTTTTCCTTCTCCTATACATCTTTGACCTTTTTCAATTACGATATCACGCAGCGCTTTACCTCAACTCTCTTCTATTCGTCCGGTATCAGGCCGACTTTCAAACACTTGTTTATCTCTTCTTGACACATTCGTGTCGTCCACCTGGGACCCCTTCCCGTTAAACCAACGAAAAACGAAATACAAATGAGCACATAACGGTCTTTACCCATTTCCTTAGCGTCAACAACCCCTGTCCGGGTTCATTCAACTGCGCCACTGCGCCATCATTCTCTCCTCTTTTCATCTGTCTATCAACTTTCACCAGTACATCTTTTTTTATATGACATTGCGAGCCAAGTCAGGATTCCCTTCACCTCAATCTCCTGACTACACCCGGCTCTTTTTTTCGCCCATTCCTATTTACCTTGGATCCCGCGCCTGATACTTCTCTTCGTTGTCTCTAATCTTCATCAGCCTGGTTGCTTTTTGCTTATCACACTTCAACGCATTCTGAACACGCGACAGTGTTCTTTTGAGCGGCCCATAGATCTGTTTTCACTTCATCTTTTCGTTGGAGCATTACATCATTCTGCTCCCCCATTTCATCCCATCTCTGCATCCATCCTTCTCCGAATCATCACGCCAACATGTCGATCATGGAGTGCTCGAAAGAAGAATTTGTTGAGGGCCAACTTTTGAATGGTCGTTTTCGAACTGTGGCCCCCCTCAACCATGGGTCTTTTGGAATGGTATTCCTTGCCGTAGATACCCAGACAGGCCAAGACGTTGCTATCAAACGTCTACTCAAGGGTCCCTCAACGAGTTCTGATGACGATCGCTTTGAAGAACTAGAGTGTCACCGACGCTTTGGTTTCCATCCGAACCTGGTCAACTTGGTTCATACATTCGACACCGAGACCCATAAATATCTTGTTTTGGAGTACTGTGCCAATGGAGATCTATACGAAGCCATCCGTCTCAATCGTGGTCCATTGGAGACTGAGCACGTTCGGGATTTCATGCTTCAGCTGATTAGTGCCGTCGACTTCATGCATGCCAATGGCTTGTATCACCGTGACATCAAGCCGGAGAATATCTTCTTGACACAGGATGGCTCCATGAAGCTTGGCGACTTTGGTCTCGCTACCGAGGACTCGTGGTGTCACGATGCGTGTGTTGGCAGTGACCGCTATATGGCCCCCGAGCAATATGATCCGAGCACGACAGGATACTCTCCTGCTATGGCCGACATCTGGTCTGTGGGTATCTGTCTGTTGAACATTCTGTTTGCTCGGAATCCCTTTGTCACCCCCACCGAGTCCGATGTACTCTTTGCGGATTACGTGCGCGATCGCCAGTCGTTGTTCGACATCTTCCCCAACATGTCCCAGGACACTTACGAGATTCTGACGCATGCCTTGACCATCGATCCCTCCAAGAGGTCCTTGTTAGAGGTCCGTGATTGCATCCTCCGCGCCGTCACTTTCACTACCGACGACGAATCTCTCGATGAGTTTTGCACCGAAGATCGCGAGGTGGTTGCTGCCAGCGCCAACCGCGAACCCCTTCGCACTCCGTCTCTCCAGAGCCCCCATGTCAACCAGGGAGATTCTTTCCCCTGGGCAAAGGCGCTTCAGTCGAGCCCCCCTCAGGATATTCGACAACTATCCGCCATCCCGGATACCGAGAGCTATACAGAGGATCTGTTCCCGGCTTCCGAAGCTGGGGGAAGCTCATGGTTCTCGTCTCATATGGAAACTCCATCAGTAGCTTCTGTTTTGGACTCTCAGCTCAGTGAATCGTTCGTCTTGCTCAACCTTCGCAAGCGTGAGGTGCCGCGTCTTCCTCGCTCTGACCCGGTATCCATCACCGGATCACTGCCGTCTCATGCAACAAAGCCCCTGCCTTCTTTGTCGATGGTCTTTGGTAACAACAAATCTGCCGACAAGATCTCGAAGAGCTGGTGCGACATGTGGGACGAGGAGGAGTCCGAGAATGAGGACCTGGCTGTGATGCAACAACGACGGGAGCAGAATTCTCGCAGCTGGAGCCAAGAGAGCCAGGGAGCTGCCATCCCAAGGTTGCGCGAGCCGGACTCCGCTTCCCTCAACCAGTGCTCTCAAGGCTCAAATGTGGATCTGAAGACGGAGCCTCATGTACTAGGGGATCTTTCTCTGGACGAAGACAGCGACTCTAGTGTGTCGAGTAGCACACCCCGCCCCATGCGGAATTCCCCACCCGAGCAGTCTAGCGCTGATAAGTGGTCGATGCTTGGTGAGGTGCGACGCAAGTACAAACCCGAGGACGAATCGCCCAAGTACAAGCCTCGCAAGTCGCGTGAGGTGTTTGGTCCCAAGAGCGTTGCTGCGAACAGTCGGCGACACGATTGGGGCCGAGGCACCTCCGGATATCACCAGACGAGAACCAAGCCTGCGTCGCCCGTGGACAATCGCCGCCGCCATTTGATCGAACGGCAAGATTGGCGCAGCAATGTCTCCCAAAGTTTCCTACCTCCGGACGATGGAAGCGTCGACGACGATCTTGATCTCGTTGGCGGGTGGCATGAGACTCACTTCTAGGGTTCTCGGCATTCCCTCGCACTTCACTCTACTTTTACCCTCCACTCCCCTCCAATGTTGGTGTCTGCTTGCATGTTTCGATTCAGTTGGGAAAAAAAGTTCAAAATTACCCACGATAAATTAATGTTCCGCTTTGTCTTATGTCTCTTTGTTCTCGGATTGAGTGTTTCGTTTGTTTCCGTCCGTCCTCAATGGTGTATTGTCACATACATTGCATCACCCTCCTTCGTCCAAACTGTTTTTTTAATTCTTCCTTCCTGTACAATATCAGACCGAGGGTCACGGACACTGACGGAGACAACGAATACGAAAAACCACAAAAAGGTTAGAAGGCTGGATCGGAATGCGCTGGTGGATATATGATTCTGGCGGGAGACCTTCTTCGCATACGAACTACATGGTTGGCGAGGATTCTTCTGGGAAAAGGTGGAACGAGTCGCGGTGAAGTCGATCTGGCCTAGCATGATGACTTGAAACGCGGCCGTTTTCTTTTCGTGTTGTACTGTAACTAGATATATGGCACAAAAGGGAAATTGATTACCATCCGCGAAGAATTGGGTTCTTTTGTAAATTAGTAGATTAATAGTCTGTTATAGTCGCACCTGGGCATAATATTGTAGCATATCCCTCTTCAAAAGGCGGTCAGAGCTCGTTGATGCCACCGGTCCCCTCTTGCCCCCCCCATTCCTTTCTGGAGACCACTATTTGTCGCCAAGCCTGACTCTTTGGGTCAATCGCAATATCTCGCACTTAGAAATAATAAAAATTTCCCGAGTCAACTGCTCTTACTCCCAGTCACAATGCGCATAGCGCGGTCGAATACATAGCTGAACTCAGGGAGCTATACAAGTGTGACTATCTGATCATCAGACCGACAGCATGCTGACCGCAGGTCGGTCATTAACTTTCTGGATATACCAAGCCCCAGTCCTTTTGGCTCTCTGCCACAACGCGCTCTCCAATGCGACTGCCCAGCCGCCCACGAACGGCGCGCAAGCTGCTCTCCCCACTACACCGGTGACAACATGTCCGACGAAGAGTACCTGGCAGACAGAGGCGGAGCTCTTCAACCTACCGCCATGTCTGGAGACGCGCTGGGGACCGGGTCGCGATATGTATCTTGCTTCGGCACCACCCGATCTAAGTGCAGCAGCCAACGATCCAGTCGTCAATTCATCTGCCGTCTCGAGCGGGACGCCAGAAGCGACAGCCAAAACGACTCCAGACCAGAACGCAGAACAGGACCAAGACACAGACTCGCTATTGGACAGTGCTAGTTTTCTCTCATTTGAGGACTGGAAGAAGCAGAACTTAGCGAAGGCCGGACAATCAGTCGAGAATGTCGGAGGGAGCAGACGTGCCGCGGCAGCTGGGAAGGAAGACCGCCGACAGCCGACAGGAATCAATAATGCTTTGGATTCGCTGGGTGACGATTCCGAGATCGAGTTGGACTTTGGTGGCTTCGGCGCTGAGACGCCCGAGGCTAGTCCTACCGCTTGGGGCTCGCATATCCCCTCGCGCAACGGACAGGCGGGGAATGCGGATAGAAGAGGCGACGGGGATGTACATGGACAGGGTGCGCTCCAGAGAGATGCGTCGCGCCGTAAGGATGCTGGCACCACTTGTAAGGAGCGGTTCAACTATGCTTCCTTTGACTGCGCGGCTACAGTGCTGAAGACGAATCCCGAGTGCAAGGGTTCGTCTTCTGTGCTCATTGAGAATAAGGATAGCTATATGCTCAACGAGTGTCGCGCTAAGAACAAATTTCTTATCCTGGAACTGTGCGATGATATTCTGGTTGATACGGTTGTTCTTGCAAACTATGAATTTTTCAGCTCTATCTTCCATACATTCCGGGTTAGTGTCTCGGATCGGTATCCTGCGAAACCGGACCAGTGGAAGGAACTTGGGGTTTACGAGGCACGCAACACTCGTGAGGTGCAAGCGTTCGCAGTCGAGAACTCGCTTATTTGGGCTCGATACCTTCGAATTGAGTTCCTCACGCACTATGGACATGAGTTCTTCTGTCCCATCAGCTTAATTCGGGTGCATGGTACCACCATGATGGAAGAGTACAAGCATGGCGAGAGCTCTGACCGCGCCGAGGTTGAGGAGTTGGAGGTCAGCGAAGCTAATCAGGTCCCCGAAGATGTGGAAACCAAGCCCGTCGAGGTACCGGTCGAGAAGGTCATTCCTGCGGTGGAACCTAGCCCCATAGTGGATGTGGTTTGTCCGATCTCTCTATTAGAGGCTGTGTCGCCTTTGGCGAAACTCAACGATATATGCCATATTAATGATGGGCCATCTGTTGCAACTCCAACATCAGGCACAGTGGCTCAGACCAATCTATCACCGAAACAGAATTCTACTGCTCCAGTTGGAGGCAGTCCCTCCGCGACCAATGTCGGACCACCCGCCCCACCAAAGGCCGAGGATACTCGAAAGCAGGGTGAGCCAGCCAAAAATGCCATGACTCCTCCAGATGCCGCAAGCATATCTTCGGAGCCTACTCAGCAGAACACCACATCCGAGACAGGGAAAACTACAGCCCATTCTAAAGAGGAGCACAATATTCCTCCCCCAGAGTCGACGAGACCTACAAACACTCAACCGCCATCTGCAAACCCCACAACCCAAGAATCCTTCTTCAAATCTGTCCACAAGCGGCTCCAGATGCTTGAATCGAACTCGACCTTGTCTCTTCTTTATATTGAGGAACAGTCTCGCATCTTGCGTGATGCGTTCAACAAGGTTGAGAAGAGGCAGCTAGCAAAGACCTCCACCTTCCTTGAAAACCTCAACGTAACTGTGCTCAATGAATTAAAAGAATTCCGCGAGCAGTACGACCACGTCTGGAAGTCTGTTGCTCTTGAATTTGAGCACCAGCGCATGCAGTACCATCAAGAGGTCCACTCCCTCAGCAGGCAGCTCGGTGTCCTTGCCGACGAACTAGTTTTCCAAAAGCGAGTCACCGTGATCCAGAGCATCATGGTCCTCTGCTGCTTTGCTCTCGCCCTATTCTCGCGGGGATCGGGAAACAACTATATGGAATTCCCCGCTGTTCAAAGAATGGTCGCTCGGTCCTCCAGTTTGCGGTCTTCATCTTCACCTTTTTTCTCTCCATCGGCTAGCCCGGGGTCAACACGCCAAACTTCACCTTCATACCGTGAGAGCAATGGCCATCGCAGAAATCTCTCTGACTCGTCCGACCAAGACAGCGCAGCTAGCCCAACCGCGCCCTATTCCCCGCCGACTCCTACGTCGTCTTCTCCAACAGAACGAGATGTGGAGGAGGCAGAGAAGATAGAAGAACCTACCTCTCCCGAGTCTATGTCTTTGCCTACTCTGGCGACACCACTCCCCCGTTCTCATAGTACGCCACCTGTATTGAATGGGCGCCCTGCTGACCTGGATATGGTTACGGCTGATGTCAACCGGGTTACCGATAATGCACGGTCGCCTGAGCTGTGATCGTTTAATGGCCATAATGGCTATAATGGCCTTGGCCGTATTTTTATGACCCTACATACTGATGTTTATTATTGGTTTGCTGTACACTGTACCCTATTGCGTGTACTATCAATGTTTAGATGATATGATTCCCACTGGTTTACTATGTTTAATATATTGTTTACTGTGACTATTATTAGATTCATTTGAATTCCTTAAATCCCAGACATTCAATAAACAAAGCCTGTAACACCGACATGTCTAGTAATAATATTGGAATATCCAATATCCACGGTGTGTTGGGGGATATTATGTGGCGTCATACTCGGTTGTCCAGCCAACAATCTCCCATTTTTCTCCAAACCCATCAACCTTTTTCATCTTATCCGACTTGTTTTTTAACCTTCTCTCTCAATCTCACACTATACATCTCTCTACATCCAAGCCTCTACATATCAACATGGACGCAACTACACAAGCTCAGCCTCTGGCCGACCGCTCAACCAACACCCACCTGAACGCGAGCGACAAGACCGACCTGAAGGGTTCGGACATTTCATCAATGGAGTACCACCGCCAGGTGTTGCAGGACAAAGTCACAGGCGAGGAGTGAGTATTCCTAGCGTTTTTCTCTCCTATAATTCAATTGTACAAGAAACTAACCTATCACAGACAACCGGCATCCTACGTCTCCCCCTCAGACGATATCATGAGCCCCTGCACAAAGAAGTTGAGCGATATCAAGGGCAAGCGGTTTAAGAAGTATGTGATTTCCGTCTGCTATACATGAGACTCCTTTGGACCTAAGCTAATATTCTACAGTGCCGGCAAGCCCCAGTCGCTGTTCGCTAAGCTCGGCAAGAAGAGCTACGAGCAATCCACAGCCGAACAGAGCCGGACTGAAAATTAAAGGACCTCGGTCTTTTGAGATGTTTCTTTTCTTTTCTTCTTCTTGTTTTTCCACTCAGAATTTGATTCTATGGTCTTTCCTTCAATCTCTTTTACTCGGCGCCGGTCGCTGGGTCGGATGCATTGAGGAAAGGCAGATTTGAGATCTTGGATATCGGGTCTTGAGTTGGTATTCTTATATGTCTTTTTTTTTATGATGACCTGCAATGCCTTTTTTTGTTTTGTGTACGGGGTATGGGATGGATGGAACTGTAATTGGGATATCTCATGGAGCACATTGGAATGCAATGACTTGGGGATGTTTTTTTGTTTGATCACTTGGATTGGTGTAGTTGTAGTGTCTCTGCTTTTAGACTACTAACTTAGGACCTTCCCTTTGCTTCTGATCTCTCTTTCTCTATGGTTATATCTTCCGAGGTCCCTTGTCTAGTAAATATACGACACGAGACTGAATATGGATTCGCTAATCTCGAGCCTAGGCTCTTATATTCAAATTGGCTTTGATCCATTTTGTACTATATAGGCCAAGTGATACAGAGCACGACTGAAGTTTCAAGGAAGAAATGGGAAACCACTGAGCATGAATACACCCCTCGACTTCCTAGATACAGACGTAGAAACTGCAATCTTCGGGAAGAACTCGATGTATAGTGTCTTTCTGACCTTTTGAGTTTCCCTTTCCTCCAGCCGAATTGACTATTTTTGTTTGATTATCATACGATGTTTCAGCTAGATCTATTTATGCAAATATCGAATGATTAACTTCTGAGTTCTACGCATATCCGAAAGGTATCGGAGAACTGGCCGAATGTAGACAACCTGATGTCGCCGTACAAGTTGACCGGTTAGTCCTGAGCCGAGGCTGAACAAAATCCGTCGGCTTCTCCACCTTCTCCGCAATCTTGGATGGGCTGACTTTCTCCCTTATATTTCCCTTTTATTCTTGACATTCTGTTTTAAATTAAACCATTCAAAATGTCTGCCTCATCTCGTATTCCCCCTATTGCCCAGCCGTTCGTTAGCGAACAGGCCAAGCGGACTCTTGATCTGGTAACCATACCCCAACCATTTGTTTTATGACTGCTAACATGTAGCTCCAGGTCGAGGAATTCGTTGAAAAAGATTGTATCCCCGCCGACACCGTCTTCGTAGCCCAGCTCGGCGAAGGCGAGAAGCGATGGACCATCAACCCCGCCGTCTTGGAGGGCCTGAAGGAGAAGGCCAAGAAGCTCGGTCTGTGGAACATGTTCCTGCCTAAGAACCACTTCTCCCAGGGTGCTGGATTTTCAAACTTGGAGTATGGATTGATGGCCGAGTTGCTCGGCAAGAGCAAGATCGCCTCGGAGGTGGGTTATTCTGTTCTTTGTCTGGCGCATTATTTTAATCGGAGCTCCTCCGAACTAATATGATTGATCGCTGACCACCATTTCTATCACCAGGCTACCAACAATGCTGCCCCAGATACCGGCAATATGGAGGTATTTGCCAAGTACGGTGACGACGCACAAAAGAAGCAGTGGCTTGCACCCTTGCTAGAGGGCAAGATCCGCTCTGCTTTCCTGATGACCGAGCCGGACGTCGCCTCTAGCGATGCCACAAATATCGAGCTTGATATTCGCCGGGAAGGCAATGAATACGTGCTGAATGGCTCGGTACGTATCTATATCCACCCATCCCCCAAATATCCCATTTATCCCCAACTTCTAACCCAACTACAGAAATGGTGGTCCTCCGGCGCCGGCGATCCCCGCTGCGCAGTTTACCTGGTAATGGGCAAGACCGACGCCTCGAACCCAGACACCTACAAGCAACAATCCGTCATCCTCGTCCCAGCCGGACTCCCCGGCATCACAGTGCACCGCATGTTGACCGTATACGGATACGACGATGCGCCGCACGGCCACGGCCACATCACATTCAAGAACGTCCGCGTCCCCGCCTCAAACATGGTCCTTGGCGAAGGCCGCGGGTTCGAGATTATCCAGGGTCGTCTAGGACCCGGTCGCATCCACCACGCAATGCGTGCGATTGGCGCCGCTGAGCGTGCTCTCGAGTGGATGATTGCCCGTGTCAACGATGAGCGTAAAAAGACATTCGGCCAGCCTTTAGTTGCGCATGGTGTTATCCTCGAGTGGATTGCCAAGTCGCGGATTGAGATTGATGCTGCTCGTTTGATTGTTCTGAATGCTGCGATCAAGATTGATCAGGGTAATGCCAAGGGCGCGCTGAAGGAGATCGCTCAGGCTAAGGTTCTGGCGCCTCAGGCTGCGCTTGCTGCCATTGATCGGGCCGTGCAGGCTTATGGTGCTGCCGGTGTTTGCCAGGATACTCCGCTTGCGTACATGTGGGCTGGTATTCGTACTCTGCGTATTGCCGATGGTCCTGATGAGGTTCACCTGCAGCAGATAGGTAAGCGGGAGAACAAGTCTCGCAAGGATGTGGTTACTGCCAAGTTGAACTGGCAGCGTGAGGAGGCGGATCGTTTGCTTATTGCTTCTGGGTTCAAGCCTAAGAGTCACCTTTGAGATCAGTGATAGATATACCTAGTTTACGATATAGTCTGCTGCTTAGTTCGGTCGAAGAATGCACGAAAATTGCTTTATTTTTACTTGGCTTTTTGCTAGTGGAGTCTTTTATTGTTTGACTTGATAGTCTTACGGTGGAAGAGAAGTGATGTAAAATCAAGTGAATGAATGACTGGTATAAATCGTTATTCAACTCGTAAAAACCGAACGCCAAAAAGATGATTCCTCAACAAACATGAACATGAACATGGACATAAACCTTCCCCGACATGACATGCAAATCTCATATATAGGACCATTTATCAATTCATTCATCATGAGCCCAAGAATGATACCTCGTAGAGAAGGAGCGGTAGGATCTCCCTCGACTCGCCTGCGAGCGCAGGCAACAATGCAACAAAAGGAAATACAAAAAACATTCACTTTTTTAGTAGTCGTCATCCTCAGGATTGTTGCGCTTGCCCTTGGCCAGGCGCTTGTTTGCCTTGAAGTGCTTCTTGGAGTTGTTGTTGCCCTTCACTTCAGAGACATCCACACCACGCTCAAGAGCAACCATCATGCGCTCCTTGCGGCCTGTGGGCGCCTTGCGCATTTCCTGGCCTTGTTGAGTGTAGCGAGCCTGGAAGGGGAGGGTCAGACGGCCGGCGGAGGGGCCGGTTTCTGAGCCGAAGAAGCCCGTATCAAGGTTGCGGGAGGTGCGACCGAGCTCTGGCTCGACGGAAATCTTGACTGGGTCAGAGGGGTTCTCCGGGTCGAATTCGCCGGTGGGGTTCGCAGTGACCTCGTCTACTGCGGTATGCTTTCCAATCTTGGCCTGTGTGAGCTGAGCTCGGCGTCTTTCGGGAAGATGAGCGAGGTCGTATAGGTCGCTGTTGAACTCATCGGTATCAATGGGAGTTTCGTTCTCGCCAACTGGGGGAGGGTTGACCCAGAGAAGTTTGCCGTTGACATAGTCCTTGAGAACGTATCGTGCAGCGCGGGACTCGTCGGGCTGACCAATACCCTGAGTAGAGAAACCGCGAGCGCGAGCATAGGCACGCAGAATTTCGCTGGCAGTGGGGATACCAGTGCCGCCTTCTTCGACGGGACGCATTCTGAGCTTTACACCGTACACCTGCTCAATGAAATGCTTGGGGATACGCTTGGCGACAATACCGGCGGGGCCGGTGAACTCGCGCTGCTGATCGATGGGCAGCACACCGTTGACGACCAACTCAGCCTTGGTGGTAGCGAAGTTGGGGAACACGAGACCGGGACAATCGCACAGCATAATCTCGGGGGAGAGGTAGAGGGTCTGGAAATGCTTGGTCTTACCGGGCGTGGCAGAGACAGAGACCTTCTTCGCACCGAGAAGGGCGTTGATGGTACTGGACTTACCCACATTGGGGTAACCGACCAGACCAATTGTGGTCTTACGCTTGGTCTCACCAGACTCGTTATCTTGCGGTAAAGATTCCGGGGAGTTGGCTAGGAAAAGTTCTTCCAGTTCTTCGGTATCTAGAATGTGTGCCCCAAGCGAGCGTTCAGGATCGGCAAGCTTGGCCCTTTCTTCCTCCGCTGTCTCCTCCTTCTTGTATCCATCGTCTTCAGTGGCGTGGATTTCCAAGTTGATCTTTTGCGCTGACTTGGCAATTTCAGCATCAGAGTCATATTCCTCCTCCAGCGCGGCAAGGGCCTCGTTCTTCTCTTTGGCAAGGTGAGCCGAGAAGAAACGGAAGTTGATCTTGTTGTTCTCAAAGTACCGAGCCCAAGCTTCTCTCTGCTTCAGACTCAACATATCCGCCTTGTTGACCAACAGCAAGTTCTGCTTTCGAGGATCAATCTCCTTGACGTAACTCTCCAAATCCTCCGAACGGAACTGTAACGGGTTTCGCGCATCGACAATCTGCACGATAAGGTCGGACCGCTCAATGACACGCCACAGTTGGCGCCAGACCTCCAGATTGCGCTCGAATGGAGTCATCAGCAGATCGTGGTTCTCGATCAGCTCGGCCAGTCCACGTCGCCAGTCCAACAGACTTTGTTTCTCCATCGTTTCTAGTTCATTTCGAGTCGTGGACTGGTCCCACTTGGGTCGTCGGGGAACAGTGAGGCGGTCCTTGTTCTTCTGGTGCTTAATGAAAGCCTTCTTCTCTTCGGTGGGGGTGAGAAGGAAGGGGTTCTTCTGATCGGAGTGGATGATCTTGACGTTGTTGATTTTTTCAGCGGTAAAGTCAGTTCCGGCCAGTTCGGCGGTACTCAGGAATTCGTCGAGCGCAGCCTGCTCAGTGATACTGCGCATCTTGACCCATGACGCCTCCTTTACCTCGTTGGTGACGTAGGTTTCACCATTGACACCTGTGCGCTGGATGGCATTATTGTGAGAAACCTTCTTCTGAGAGGATGCTTTGCCCTTTCCGAACCGATCGTTCATGAGACTGGCACCCAGTCCCACAGATTTCTTGGATTTAGGCAAAACCATGATGGCGATGCTTAAGATAAAATTGAAGAAAAATTGAAGAAAGTAAAAAATCAAGTCGAGGAGGCACAACCCCCACCTGAAAAGGGAATTTTGGATTATTCAGACGGATAAGATAACGCTGACTCAGCCCCCTCTATCTGGCTCTACAATTGTTGTAGGCAAGTATATGGCCATGTCTTTTGTACTTTTTGCACGGTTTCATTGCTTTATTCCTATTATATGGGTGTAGCTTATTGAATTATACAATCATCAAAGCTATCTATACTTAATAATATGGTCTATGGCTAGGGTTTATTGTCTAATCTATGACATAGTACTATTGATGCGGGCCTCCTTAAAGCGCCGAGCCCAATGAATACCCAAGTCTCCAAGCGAAGTTGCACAATGAGTCAAATCGAAATTAAATGAATATCGAGTGGAGATTCCAAACAAGTCCTCCATTAAACGTATACAGTTCAAAGATTCTGAGGACCCTGGAGAACGAGGGGCGATAAGACACACGTGACCCTATCAATCCCACTTTTTCCCTTTTTTTTCTGCGATACCAAAAAGTTGACCATAGCAAAGATGCCTCCCAAACAGTGGATGTACGTATAGCGTGAGGATGATTATGGAGACAAGGCTAACATGTCAATAGTGACAAGAAGAACGCGAGCAAGTTCCAGCTCTTTCACCGCTCTCAAAATGATCCGTTGATCCACGACACCAGTGCGGATGACCGTTTCCTGTACCAGGTGGGAGGCCCCGCGCCCGCGCCCGCGCCTGCATCATCTTCCACCAGCACCTCGAAGAAGCCGTTGCCAAATTTGTCTGATCTCCACACCGAATATGGCGACAGTGCTCGTGAGAATGAGGGCGAGGCCGCCAACTACGGCGTCTACTACGATGACTCCAACTACGATTACATGCAGCATCTGCGCGAGCTGGGAAGCGGCACCGGAGATGCGTACTTTGTCGAAGCCAAGAATGAGAAGGCTAAGGGCAGGGCTGGTCGAGCGATGAAGCTGGAAGACGCACTGCGACAGGTCTCACTCGTGGATAAGGATACCTATGGTCAGAGCGCCTCCGTCGCCCCCAGTCTTTATGGCTCGCAATATGGTGATATGCGCTCAACTGCTTCGTCCTTTGTCCGCAAGCCAACCTACCAGGACCAGCAGAATGTACCAGACGCAATTGCTGGATTCAAACCTGACATGGACCCACGGCTGCGCGAGGCGCTGGAGGCGCTGGAGGACGAGGCCTTCGTGGAGGACGGCGACGCCGACGGAATCTTTGGCGAATTAACAGCCAATGCGGAGGAAATAGATGAGGGCGACTGGGAAGATACTCTGTTTGACCACGATGTCGAAGATGAGGGATGGGAGTCTGATGCTACGGAGAAAGCCCCCGTGCAGCCGGACAGCACCAAGGCCGATCGCCCAGTGGATGATGAACTGCCAGAAGGCCCTGTGAAGCCACCAATGGACCCCGGCGAGATGCCCGAGCATGATAAGCCGGCTCCCGATATGGAGCCCACTGACCAGAGTTGGATGAGCGAGTTCGCCAAGTTTAAGAAAGATGCCAAGGCCGGCAATGCTCCCGCACCGGCTGCACCCACAATCGCAGCATCGCAGACGATGGCATCAACCGCCTTCACTATTGGCGGAACGCCAATTCGCCGGAAGAAGCGCAAGGGTGCTTTGACTAACCCGTCTGCGTACTCGATGACCTCGTCCGCTCTGGCTCGTACTGCCGGTCATCGTCTCCTCGACGACCGATTTGACAAGGTTGAGCAGCTCTATGCTCTTGACGAGGAAGACGAATACGATGACAGCATGTCCATGATCAGCGGAATGACAGGTGCAACCGGCATGACGGGCATGTCCACCGCATCATCCCAGGCCCCCAGTCTGATCGATGGTAACGGCGAAGCCGTGCACAGCCGCAGCACCTTCAACAACGTCATGGACGACTTCCTCTCCAGCTGGGACCCCAACACCAGTGGACAGGCGAAGCGCCACGGTGCCAAGCACAGGCGTGGCAAGAACGGTAACGAGGCCATTGGCATCAAAATGCTCGACGAGGTGCGATCAGGTCTCGGCCCAGCTCGAATTCGAGGCAACAAGGGCAAAGTCTCCGGAACAGCTTAGATGAAGATTTGCACTGCATATGAGACGACACCCAATGGGAACCCCCAGTCATGACATGGCGTTTGGCTTTTTATTACTTATTTATTACGGCATTCCTGTGCGTTAGGGTTGATATCTCTTGATGGCTAGACCAAAAGTTATGTTTATGTCTCAATGCTCTATTGTGTATCCTTACTCTCCATGGACGAGTACATTTTCTACAACAGCCCACGAATTCACTCGTAATACACTGATATCATACAAGTGGGACTGCTGTTTCTCATCGTAAAGAACAGCCGGTATCCCCTCCTCCCGCGCAGCCTGAACATCCCGAATCACATTATCACCAAAGTATACAATATCCTCAGCGGCGATGCCATATTTCTCCAGCACAACACCAAACAGTCCATCGACCTTAGACTTGCCGACCTCGTTCGTCGTCACAAGGATATCTATATAAGACCATATCCCGAGTTCCTGGACTGTCCACTCTTGCGCATCCGCCGGGCCCTCGGTAATGACAATGACTTTCTTTCCCAGCCCTCGCAAAGTCTGCAAAAGGCGCAATGCACCCGCCTTGAGAGTCAAGTTTTCGCGTAGAGAGTCTTGATATACCTCCAACAAACGATCCAGCAGAGAGTCATCAATGAGGCCGTACGCCTGGAGAAGATGCTCGAACCGTTCGTGCCGGTACTCGCTTGAGGTCCTGCCATCTGTGAAGGCATTTGCGGTTGCACTGCGTAGGATACTTTGGTATGTATTCCTGAGAATATCCACACTGGTCTTGTTGTCTGAACTGTGAATGATTTCGAAGACACGGGTTGAGGCGTCGGCCGAGGCTCGTCGGAAATCGTGGAGCGTGTCATCTAGATCGAAGCCGAACCAGTATTTTGAGGCGATAGTTTCCTGAATAGCCATGGAGATGGCTCAAACTGTGGTAATTCCGGTGTTATTTTGGTGTTCATAATTGAAATAGAAGTGATTCATAGTGGATGACTCAGATGAGATGTTCTTCGATGGTGTGATAGCTTCAACTACCACATCACTCTATACCACAGTATATTACAGATTCGCTATTATTTTCAAAAGATATTTATACAAAAGACCAAGAGGATCAGAAGGCACCACCAACCTTCTCTACAATCCACATGGAAAGTCTCACATTCCATCCGACTCGCCTTTCCGTTCGCATGAGGTCATCTCTCGAGACGGGGCTAGCATTTTTCTGAAGCCGCTCCGTCTCTTCACCCAGCTTCTGTTTGAGCTCCGGGTCGTTCGTCACGACCACAGCGCCGGACTCAAGGTCTAGGCTGTAGCTGCGCTTTGTGTAATTGCTGCTACCGACAACGGTGAGGCTGGGGTGTTCCTCGCGCGGCAGTGTGACCCACAGGCCTTTGGCATGGTACGTCCATCCGCCTGGAGTGCCAACAGTGCCCTTGCGCCACTCTTTTAGTTGAATTGAGTCTGTTGCGTGTGCATCGGCGACGCGGTCAAGGAAGCGGGCAGCGAGATGTGTGTATGCGGCTGGTAGCATCCCCGAGACTCCAGAGGAGCCAAAGAATCCATTTGCCCATGGCGAGGCCGTTAGAACAGTACCTTTCGTGGTGGTAGGGGTCTTCGAGGCAGTGGTTGTGCTGGAAATTAGGAGGGAGGAAAGAACAGGGTGCATGTTGAAGTAACCTGCGGTGAAGAGCCAGCGGGCACCAACAAAGGCTGATGAGCTCGACAGGAGATGGAGAATGGTCGTCACGGCAGGGTACTCGGTAGACGTGTCATCAGGTTGTAGGATAGAAGTAAACTGCGATACAGGGTATACGTAGGTTTGACTTGATGAGGATGGAAGTGCAGGTTTGTTGTCAGAGGCCTGAATGAGCGGGCTCAAAAACTTCGAAGAATATGCAATGAATTCTTGAGGATCGTCAATAGGAGAGGGAGATTTGTTTGCGGTAGGCCAGTCCAAAATATAGCTGGATTTGTTTTGAGGGTCCGGCAGCACCTGGAAGCTCAGACTGCAGATTGCATGGTGGATTTTAGCGTAATATTCAGTCAGCACCTTGGAGTCGAACACATGGTATCGATCTAGGCGGCTGGTGAAGTATTCCTCGGATAGGTTTGCTCTGCGATTATGTTAATACCCCGCGTTTGTCACAGTTTGCATATAACATACCCCGATAGAATGATTTCATCATCTATTCCGTACAGCTTCATGTGCTGCAAGCCCCAGCCTTCATTGACGCGGGCAGGTATCCACTTCTTTCTTAGACCCGTCAAGTTGGGAGTATGGAACATTCGAATCTCGACTCGTTCAGGTCCGTACTCTTCCACCAGCGAACAAAGGAGTGATGCGCATGAAGCATTCGGGGTCTCCCGTGTGCCGCGCAGAGCGTCTGTGAGAATAGAAACTTTGAGATCCGGATTACCGCGGAGAGCCTGGCTCAAGGTGTCGATAAGATCGTGTTCTGTTTTGCCAATGTACAATGTAGATAGGTAAATGCGCCGCCGGGCATTGCGGATTTTATTCTGCGGACCTGAAAGTTAGTCCCAAATAATTTCAAGCAGACAAACATACAGAACATACCTTCAAAGTAGAGTAGAAATTGGCCGGAGAGTCAATTATATGAATCTGAGACGCAGGCACCTCGAATCGGGGAGCAATGCGGTCTAGCTCCGCGGTGATTCCTGCCAGAGGTGAAGGAGCGGGTGCTGCAGTCGCAGCTCCTGTACCGGCATGCGCAGAAAATTGGCGAGTACACAGTCTCTGACGTGCGACTGGGCGATTCCCAGCGCTACGAAGCGTTTGCCCTCCAATGCGACCGAACATGTCTGAATATCCAAAGGTCGAGGGTTTTCTGAATCGGGATATCCATGGTAGAGCAGGGTGCAAACATTGCAAACACACCGCCCTCCTGCAACCTCAAATCGCCAATCTCTCGCATCTCATTCGCTCTAGCACATTATACCAGCAAAGATGTCGACTATTGTGAGGACGCTGCGCAACCTTCGCCGGGTCGGGTTCAAGGTTCGTATAACTGCGATATATTCTCTATGGAAACTCGGTAGCTAACACACTTGTACAGGATGCCGCCCACCAGATGCAGGTCGGTTACGGACGCCTCCCCCGGAACAGGTCAATTGAATGAGCCCGAGACTAACTTATGTCCCTGTTCGCTGTGATATAGAACATTGGTATGTTGCCATTCTATCGATGTCTACCCAGCAGTTGACTAACAATACGCTCTTATAGGTGATACCAAGGCCGGAGCTCTGATCGGAACCGACCGCTTCGGAAACAAATACTTCGAGAACCTGGAGGAATTGCCTCGTAAGAAGACACTTCGGCTCATACTATCACATTGAAAAGTGAAGTTCTAATTGTACTTCCCCGTTTAGTCCGAACACGATGGGTCGACTACAAGGAGGCCGAATATGACGCATCCCAGATCGAGCCTGGCTGGTAAGCGCTTCTCTCGAGACACTGGATCAACAATTCAACTGCGATGATGTGGAACTAACCCTATTAAGGCACGCCTGGATTTCCTACCTCGTTGACGCGCCCCCGGCCGCCGACAAGATCATGCAGTCCGGTTTCCGTCCCTGGGAGCTGTCTGAGCACCGCACCAACCCGACCCAGAGCCGCGGTGCATTCAAGACTTACTCCACGTACGTGCAATATTCCTGTGTGCAATATTTTGGTCTTCCCGTGCATCGGCTAACGTCACTCTAGCACCCGGCCCAAGATTGTTGCGTGGACTCCCACCGCTGCTCCGCGGTAGATTTATTTGCAGTAGCAGAATCAATCCACTTGTTTTTGTTGTTCAATTGATCCCGTTCTCCCCTTTCAACCCATTGACAACTCTTTTGTTGATTTGGGAAATGTATATAAAGATGTTTTGCCAGTAGTGCTTATTTTTTTACGAAGAAAGTCCGTTTTCAAAATTGCGCTTCAATAAAAATTGTAGTGACGATAACCCTCATGGTATAAACAAGGTATTTCGTTGAAATAAAAGGAAATCCGTTGCTAGAGGGGGAAAATGCAGTAGATACAAGAAGTTGCAGGATTTTGTTGCTGTCATTAGAGGACATAGACACCGGAACCGATATTGGACCAGTGCCGAATTGGGCGTCGATCCTCAAGTTCAATGCACCACCAGAGCACTTCTTTCAGCTTTTCGACCTGCTCGCCAGCCTCATATGCTCTTGATAACGCATACCATGCCTCGGAGTTGTCCCAAGAGCTTCCAAGCTTTGTCAATGCCGAAAGAAGCCCATAGGCGCGATCGCGGGCCGCGAGACGGTGAAGTTGCTTAGGCTCAACATCTTGTGCAGATAGAGGAGCCTCGTCGGGACCCGCATTCTTGGTCTCGGATGATAGCTTGAGGTCGTCGGTTGAGATAGCCTTTGCAGACTTGGGCTTGGGTGTCTCTGACAGCAATGATAGACGTGAGGCGTTAAGATCCACGTCGGCATTCGATGGCTCTGGATCCAATTTCTGATCCCAAATGTCCAGGAGAAGGTTGGCAAGTCCAATGGTCGCAGTGGGGTGGTCCTGGTAGCGCAGTAGCGCTTCCTCAAAGTGCCTGATGGCTTGATGTGGGTTAGATCGAGCCTGGGACAAGAGACCCTGTTCTGCGTAGACATCAGCCCAGAGCTCCTCAGAGCTCTTTGAAGCACCCCAGCCGCGCTTGCTTAAAGATCGAGCTGAGGATTCATGTGCTGCCGCAAGTGCTTCCACTCGTGCGGCTTGTTTCGAAGCTTCTTCGCAAGCTTCACGGGCATCGTCGAAAAGAGACGCTCGGCGATAAAGACCAGCGATAACAAGCCAGATTTTCACAAGAAGACCTAAGGCGTGCTTTTGGGATTGAACTAGAGGAAACTTTGTGACGGCGCTTGTGGGAGAGTCAAAACGGCGGCTGATTGGGAGCCGGATATCCTGAATAGGGGGTTGCTCCTCATGGCCGGCGGGAGGAGCTTCTTGTTTATAGTTCAAGTTGTGCGCCATTGTCGGCAGTGGCTGTTTGCCTTTGGTAGGATGGATCGCGGACTCTGATGATGTGTTGCCAGAAAACGCAATGCCGACCATTTCTGCGGATGTTTCACCCCCATTCGGAAGCGGGGGCTCTTCAACACGCGGCCTCTCATTTCTATGAAAGCTTGAACTTCGCTTTTGTAATTTCTTGGAGTCTGCCCTCCCAATCGTTGGCGGTCTTCCAAGGCGACTGTGAGGGTCTTCATCCGTGATCTGGATTGATGGATGCTCCGTCATATGACCATTGGGGATAGCTGGAGTGGGTGGAATGACGGCATCAGATCCATTACCCTGATCAGCACGGCGATCTGGTAGCTGGGACGTTCTGTTTCGGCCGAAAATGCTTCCACGGAAGCTCTTGGTAGTTCCGGCGGAGCTCTTTGGCGGTACTAGATGGTCTGCCTCGGCTTCAGTCCCCCTAGCTTCGAGGTTTAGGCCGTGGAAAAGAGTGCCAAACAGACTCAATAATTGTGTGCTGTGGTTGACAGCAGCTTCGGGCCCTTCCAGGAGTTCGACGAACGCAAGCTGTGTGATGCGGGTTTGGACGATTCGTTCTTTTTCTCTATCTTGCAATCTACTGGCAATTGAGCGCTGGTTGGGGTTTTGGGCATTCCTTGATGAATGCCGTTCGCGATGGCCCTTCGAGAATAATTCTCGAGGAAACTGCTCGAATGCAGCCTCACATGAGCGCCCAGCAATCTCGAACTCCTGCTTCGCACTCAGCAGCAGTGCAAGCAGATGCCACAGAGATACCAAGTCACGTTCTTTGGAAAGATCATCAGATACCACAGTAGACGAAGTACTTGGCGTCAGAGCTGACTTGACATAGTCAATTGCAGTGTCCAAATCTCTGTTCTCGGCTAGCACAAGGCCTAGGGTGTAAAGTGAGGAATAGTTTGAGCTACTTCCCAATTCTGGAGCAAGACTCTTTTCGAGGTATTCGATCGCATCAGCTCTAATTTCATCGCGTGATTCGGTGACAGGAGTCCAGCTTGCCCAGCAGGCAAGTCCAACACCGACGGCTCGGTACGAGGAGGCCAGCACGGAGAGAGGGATATTTGGCAAGTTCGTAGGATTGCCATTGACCTGACCATTGGTGGTAGGCGTATTGTGCTTGTCGACATACTCCCTTATTATTTCAGTCAGATCTCGGGCTTTCTCTGCCTCTTCTAATGAGCCGAGACAGCTCAATAATGTGACTCCCTCAGAGAGCGTTTGCAGCAATAATTCATCCTTTTCCAGCTCCCCGTATGCAGCAGACTTCTCTGCCCTTTCTTTGGCTGCAGTGACAATCTCGATATAGGAATCGAGCGCCTTCACAGCGAGGTCAAATTCTGCCAAAGCAGAATGGACATGGAAGAGACGTCGAAGTACCAAAGGAGAGTGGTAGGTCTTTGTCGCTGCCCGGTACAGAATCTAGGACAAGGGATGTTAGCACATGTGATTTCATAGGATATGTTGTTGGACCCACCTCCAATACATTACGGCCAACTGCGTTCTGACCTCCTTCGCCGAGGTCCGAGTCCTGCCACTCAGGGCCACACAAGACTTCCCAGTTACTGATCACCTGCTCGACCCACTCCTCAACTTGTGAGTTATTTGAGCTGGCCGTAGGAAACATGGTTTCAGAGAGAAGATTGCGTTCGTAGATAGTCTCTACGCGGCGCAATTCACTGCCGAGTTGTGGGCGCTCCGGTCCATCATTAGGGCCGGTGTATGTGACCCCGCCCTGTAGGACCGCTGTGAGAAGCTTGTAATAAGTAGTCCATACCAATTCTCGGGGAGCTAGGCCGAAAGAATCCACAGTCGATGGGTTGTTAGTAGAGACTCCCTGTTTCACGGCAGGATGAGTCCCCCACAACCTGAGCAATCGCAAGGCAATATCTGCATGTCTAGGATTCGAATAGGGTGCATGTTTGGTCACTTCATCACTGGCTAAAAGTGCACCATTGCCCAGAAGAGACTCGGACCAGTTCAGGAATTGCGGCGTGGTGACCGAGGCTAATTTCCCGCCGCTTAGCCACGGAATTAGAGATGAAAATGTCTCCAATGCGTCATCGATGTCTGCAGCGGTAGATTGTGCGGTTGCTGGCTTTCTGTTAGATACGGTAATGCTAGATCTGGAAGTAAACAAAGTAAACATACCCTTGATGTAGCATCCCTTGACTAAACAGACCTCGGTCCACGAGGTAAATTGCTCTCCTCCACTGGCCAAGTTATCAAGAGTTGCCGCGAAGTCCTTAGGAAGACGCGCTGCCGAAAGTCCAGGTTCGTTCAAAGCCCAATGAATCCACCCCAGACAGACTTGCGCTTGCAATAATTCTTGTGGTGATCCGTCATTAGTCTCAATTGTGATCAATAGGGCCGGAATCAGCTCAGCGAGACTTGGCGAGGAAGAAGATGAGTCACCGGAGGACTTTTGTTGAAGATATGCAATCACACGCGATTCCGCAGTTGCGGTCTGTATCAGGCCTAAAGACGGCTCGGTTAGGCTGAGATCAAGAAACTAGGGACCGGTGGCGTACAAGTCTTTTGCGGTGCATGTTTGGTGACTTTTCGAATCAATTCGGGGAGTTCATCCCATTTGCCCTGACTCCGCGCCTGGTCTAAGGCCGCGATGTAGCCCTGCCCTTTGTCGGCATTGCCTCCCTGGTTCGCACGTGTCAACATAAATACTGGGTGGTATCAACGATTTAGAAGAAATATAAACAAGCACTTGTTGAAGGGGACAGAAGAGGAAAACTTACAGCCATAATTCAGGAGAGTTGTGAATGATCTAAAAGGGAGAAGAGCAATCAAGCTTCGCCAATATCATCAGTCTGAAGCCCGATGATCGTCCAGGGGTGGAGAGCGATTACGTACGTGACGGTAATTTAACGACAGTTGATGTTGGTCCGAGCTTCTTGATGAAAAAAAAAAGTTATCGATAAGACTTTCATCTTTTGTCTGCTCTTGTTTTTCTATTAATTGGCCTATTTTTTGGAATTAAGACCTGTTGTATAGGTCTACACCAACAGCCATGTCCTCCACTACTTTGCGCGCCATCACACATCGCCTGACAACTACCCCGGTCGAGCAATTGCCCCCGATAGCTTCGTTCCTTGCGGCTTCATTGAACGATTGCGCTGAGCTGCTCTGTACTCCTCAAACCCAGAAATCTGGCAAATCGGACTCCGACAATGCCGTCCAGATTCATAAACTGAAGACTAGACTGGCTAGTCTGTTGCAGGACCGCAGTGTTGAGGGAAGATGGACCGCCGTTATTCTGGTGAAAGCCACAGTTGAAGCTGGTCAATGGGAAATCTTGCGCGGCTATGAGCCCATTGTTCGCAGCTTGATCAGCATCCTCTCGGTATGAATTGATTGAAACCCAGTATCTACCTTTGTTGGCTCCATGACTTATGCGTTTCTAGAAACCGGATCCAATCTCCACGAGAAAGATGTGTATTATCACACTCACTCGTATTTTCCACCTCACATACCAATACCCAACACTTGTCCGTGAGATCACAACCCCGCAGCTTCCTGGATTCATTACCGCCGCCTTGAACTTGGTCTCTACCATCACGAAGACTCCTTCAGGTTCAGTCCGAAAGCCGAAGCCCAACACTCCATTCATGGAAATTGTCCTGCACGCCTTGCTGGAATTGATCCCAAGACATATCACTCTCTTCCGTCCGTTTGGTGCCCAGCTTCGAACTCTTCTCGTTGAAGTAATTGGATCTTCTTCGCCTGCGTATTTCCCGGATCATGTGATTGACGTAGCGGAGCAGCTGCTTGTCTCTCTCCACAAGTGCGCACCCAAGGACCAGGCGGGCTCTGGATGGAAGGATGATTGCAAGTCGACGATTTTGTCCATCCACAGAACGACAGACCACGTTTTCCGAGCCGTTGTAGAGCAGTGGGAGTCTGTCGATGCGACTCTGGTGCACACACGGCCAAACTACAGCCAAGAAATGGGCGACGGGGGCCCAGATGGTCTTGGACTTCCAGGCTGGAGTGGACTGCACTCGGGCGTGGATAGGCTGATTGCGCTTCTGCAGATTCTCTCTGATTTCATCTCGATGCCATCCGCAGCTGCAGTTGCCCTTCCGATGGGTTCTATCCTTGATTTAACATCCCGACTTACCTCTGTCACTGTTCCCCCCAATGGTGCTGTTTCGTCTCAATCTGGTATTCAGTTCAACCAGGAAATTAGCCGTGACGAGCGAGAGGCACTTTGGATGGAGCTGCCTCGCATTCACATTGCATGCATGAGCTTGCTTTCCCGCGTTGTCGGTATCTTGGCTACCAGCGCGACCTCAGTAACGCAGACTATTCTAGAGCAGGCTGTCTGGACTTTCAAGGGCGAAAGGTTCAATAGAGATCTGCGTTCGGCAGTCTATGCTTTGCTTCGTTCCCTAGTGCCAGTGAACGGACCTGCGATGACGAGACAGAGCGTGGTGTCTTTGACCAACGTCCTACGCTCTTGCTGCAATGATCTGTTGCCACCAACTGGAGATTCCAGCTCCACGGGAAATTCGGGGTCTGACTCTAAAACAAAGTCAAAGGGCGCACAAGGGACGGCCAATGCAGATGCCTTTTTGAACCCTGATCTTCAGAAATCCCGTCGGGCACAAGTCTCTCCGTTTTTGGAAGTTCAGCAAAATGCATCCGGGCTTTTGCAGGCCGTGTTCCTTTCTATCCCCGCCGAACTTGTTCCGCCCTCTATCAGGGCTGAAATGGACCGCTCCATCATTTTGAGCTCCGACAAGAATGCGATGTTTGCCAGCGTACTCAACCCTGTCCCGGCAGTCAAGGGCCGTGGAGCAGGCTCGAGTATCATTCCATTCCTGACTAGGCCTTATGCTGATCAGATGGAAGTGGAGGCTCTGATCCGTCCCAGGATGCCAATCTTGATGACCGCGCCCGAGTTTGACGCCTATGTCGATGAAGACGAAGAAGCAGAAGACGAGGACATGGCCGATGGTGGATACAGCGCCGCGCCAAAGACTACCGAATTCCTGAAGCAACCTGTGTCAGCGCCCCTTCAAGTACCAAAGTCAGACGATTCGAAGACCGCAACTCCTGTGCCTACTTTCCACAAGCGGACCTACACCGAGGAATCCACAACCGAGGAGCCAACGCCGCAGAAGCAGGAGATTCAGATCAAGAAGGCGCGATTCGACGAAATTATCTCAACCACCTCGAGCCAACAGCCTTTCTCTCAGCCAGCTCCTACAATCACCAACGCTGAGGCGCCCAAGGTTTCAACGCAGGTGTCCACCGCATCTACGACCGTGGCCTCGCAGGCTCCAGAGGAGGAGGAAGATAGCGATGATGAATTGCCCACTTTGAATATCGATTCGGACACCGATGAAGAGGATGACGATGTCACAATGGACGGGTAGACGATGTAATCATGGGTCTTATAAACGTTACAATGTAATTTATTTCATGGACATGCAATCAATGACTCCGAGGATCTCGAAAGTAACCTGAAACTCTAGATCTATCAGTTCTATAACAACCGTATGCCACTCCCCCAGTATGTACCATCACTCCAGTACCGGAACCAGGGCTCGGTCCAGCACCACCAGCCTTGACCCTGTAGTCCAAGTCCCAATGCACGAAGTGGACTAATTGGAAGAGGCTCCATCAACCATAACCCACCCTTCGCAAAGTCGTCTGCGACGAGGCCACCTGAGGCCATCAACCAACAAAATACAAACACAAAGTTTGCCGTTCGTCTCAGCCATCTCGGCGCATTAGCAAAGGGTGATTTCGGGAGGATCGATGCCTTGAAAAACTGCTCTGCCATGATTGCAACACCCTGCAAAGCAAAAAATGAGAATGTCCCGGATATGGGGAATGTATCTGCAATCTGGGTATGGCTTCCACAGGCATGCACAAATCCGCTAAGACAGAAAGCCACCACCACATAAATGACACGACGGACCTGCAGATGGGAAGCTAGGCCGGCCGGAAGTACGGATAGGATCCAGCGTGCTGAAGCTAAAAATCCGTACCGGAAGATTTGGTGCCACCAACGACCCCAGCAGCCCGCCAATCCCTCGTCAAGGACCGGGATGAAGAATGGCCCGAATGAATCAGCATACAGCCATGGAGCATCCAATGGTGCGGCGGTCAGCTTCTTAGCCCCGTTGGGGAATGCGAGGGATAGCCCTAGGAAGAAGATCGGATTGAGTGATGTCACGAACTCGAGGGCAAAATACACACTTATGGCGCTGTATAAACGACGACAGAGCTGGGCTATGACAGGATGCAATGGGAGATTTGTGAAGTAGAAGAAAGGAAATGGTGACAATGAATCGGCTGAAGCGAGGCCTCGAAAGTAGGGATCTGGCATCAGGATGATGACTTTCAAGATGTCCAGTACAAGGTAGGATATGAGGAACTTCCGAAACGCAGCCTGCAATCGGTGTTTGCCGCTGGGGTAGGTGGAGGGTTCATGTGCGTTGATTCTGCCCATGAATCCTGAATATAATTGGTCATGAATTGGTCGTGGAAGAGGACCCAGATGGGAAGCGCGCCAGTTCCATTCTGGCCCTCTCAGGTTGAAGAGTAGTCCAGCAGACCATTCAAGGCGATGCCAAAACTTTTCGGGATATGAGCGCCAAACAAAAAGGTTGCTGTCCCGTTTCGTGCATGTTGGATTGTTTGAGTCAAGCCGCTTTTTGACAGTACCAAGTTCAATTTTGCTGTCATTTTGAGACTTGACAATGACAGGTTTCCGTTCAATGCGCTTGAAATCGTGTTCAATGTCTGTAAACACAAACAAGGTGGCATTCCATACTAACCACCAAGCCGTAATCAGGCCAATCATGTAGCCATTTCCTCCGGTGATTGCCCGTCGGTTTTGTAAAACTTCAAATGCAATTGCAATACAGAGGACGAAAATGCCCTTTCGAACATATTGTCCGCCCCTGCTCCGGGGAATGGCCAGACCTATCAAAGGTAAAATGTTGAGGATGACAACATGATACAGGAAAACTGGCCTGAAGATCCCCTGTTCTAATAGGGTATCCAGTTGTCTCTCATAATTCTTGGCCAGATCCCTATAGGAGGTATGGCGGGGATCGGCCATGTGGGACACGGGGGCGCCACTGTAATGCCCAAGTACTCGGGGGACGCGCTAAAAATGACCAACTCGGTATTTAAGGAACCAGAGAATCACCTTGCTATTCGGGATCTGAACATTTGATTGAATTTACGTTGGGCAATGCATATATGAAATTGTAGGCGACGTTTGTTGCAAAAAAAAATGAGACATATAAAATCACGTGTCTTGAAGTAGAGTGACGACTGATGCCCCAGGCAACAATAGAAACATGTTAAGTTATATTGATCTATACTTAGTTATAATACTACTCTGCTTCATTCGGAATGAGCCAATCAATTGACCCATGAATATGGTATATTATATATTATCCATATGGGGGTGTAACTATCAATACCCTGGGCTTATATTTTGTAGGGATACGAGAAAGGCTGTAGCTGAGTAGATGAATGACAGAAAATAAAATTTAACCCTGGAGAGTAAGTAGGATGAGATAATGAGCGGCACTATCGGGTGTTTGGAACTTAGTGCTCTAAGCCTAACAAAACTAGCCTTGGAACTGGACAGCTTCCATTTGGTCAAAAGAGGGGTCTTCCCATAGATAGACCTGGCTGAATAAATCTAAATATGAATGCAAGTTCTATACCTCGCCATCTCTAAATATCAACCCCACCTTTATTGCTTTATGGGCCCCGAGTTGCCCAGATGGAGCAGTTAGGGTTGAATCTCCCACGACCTTATTACAACCACCATGCATGCGACTATCTTTTGGGGGGGGGGTCGGGAATAAGCACAAAACTCACGATCAACAAGTTGGACAGATAGCAAGGTTGACCTCGGGAATTTGAATAACCTTATCACTATCTATCTTTAGAGCTGTTAGCGTTGGGAGGAGCTCCTTCCTGAACCCACTCTACCTACTCCGTACTCCGTACTCTACATTATACGTGGCAATGTGACCTGCAGTCAGACTATCAGGAATAGCTTGCAATGACGGGGAGCGTCATATCAACGGGGTAATATTGTGGTCCTAACTCTCCGCCGGATCAGTGTACTTGCATTTCCTATATTCGCAAAAATGGCATTTAACGACATTCGAGGTAAATTGGCCGTAATCACTGGCGCATCAGGAGGGTAGGCATGACATGGATCCGGATCCAGTTTACACAAGAACATGAAGCTAATTCGCATCAATTCTCCAATTTTAGAATCGGTGCAGCTTGCGCACACCAACTTGCACAACATGGAGTTCATCTCGCCTTGACCTACTCGACCAATTTGACATCCTTGAATGGCATCGTCGCAGATATACACTCCAAGAATGCCACGCAGAACCTTCGTATTTCAATTCACCAGGTTGATGTTGGGTCTAGCGATCAAATCGAGGCTATGTTTCAACAAATTGATATCGAGCACGGCCAGCGACCAGACATTCTTATATCAAACGCCGGATATGGCAAGCGGATTCCTGATGTGTCGGATATCTCTCTTGAGGAGTTTGGTTACACCATGAACATCAACCTTCGCGCTGCCTTTATTCTTGTCAAAGGGGTGGTAGAGCACATGAAGGCTCAGAAGTGGGGGCGGATCATCTTCATGTCCTCCATCGCTGCCCATGGCGGAGGCATTAACGGATGTCGTAAGTCAATCCACTGTCCTTCATGCATTAGCCCTTTTCCAAAGCAATTGCTAACTCAATTTCCCATTCTAGACTACGCAGCCTCCAAGGGTGGTCTTACCGGTATGATGAAGAACCTTTCAACCCGACTCGCAGAGTACAATATTAGTGTCAACGACGTCGCCCCAGCCATGATTGGTGATACAGGGATGCTTTCCTCTGCTGCGGCATTCCCCGAAGTGGCAGCGAGTATTCCTCTCAAGCGGCTGGGAACTCCAGAAGAAACAGCGAACGTTGTTACTATGCTAGCAAAGACTGGGTACATGACGGGTCAGAGTCTCCTTCTAGCTGGAGGATTAAAATAGGATCTAAAATCAAAGACAATTTTTTTTACGCATTTAGAAGATGGACAGCCCTCTTGCTTTTTCCCCTACGCCGTGAAAAATAAAGAACACAGAGAAAATGCTTTACACAATCCTTTAATCCCGAGGTTGAAGTTTTCATTGAAGTAATACTTGCAAAGACAGCAGCAAATCACAGGGTGACATATTATTGCCATGTCTTTGCGGTGAGACTAGAGGAAAATCCGTCACAGGTTTGATCGATCCAATCATTCTCAAGTATATTACCATTGTTATATCCATTTCCCTAAACTAAAATATACCATAACCAAGTGACATAAACCCATATACTGATCCCAGCAATGCATGAGTAAAAATGGATACAAAATAATGCAATGACTTATCAGTACATCTCATAGCGCCAGTTGAGCTGTACCATCTCCTCTGTGACACCACCCTTGATCACCTTGGCTATTTCCACTGGGTCACCCGAGTCCAGACGTTTGTTCTCGCGCAAAACGAGCCAGCGGTATGCAGTGATTGTAAATCCGAACAAGATGGCAGCACCCATAAGCGTACCGAAGGCAGCATAGAAATGGGGCTCGCCAAAATATAAGTATGAGGCCCAGATGTTGGATGTACCACCGATGGCATTGACCAAAGCAGAGGCAGCCGCTCGCTTTGATATGGGCCGTGCAAGGTGCAGGTTGATGGTCTTGTAGAGGAGGAGCTGGGGACCGACGGAGGCGAAAGGCAGGATCATCATGGAGAAGTAGCGGGCGCCGACGTTCGTACTCGCAATCGGGATAATGTACATCGGGATCGAGATGGCGATACAAAGGAGGATGATTGGATAGACTGTATTCTTTCGATCGGAGTAGAACATGAGGACGTAATAGACAAGACCGGCGAGGATATAGGGAGGGGCCGTGAGAAGCAAGCTGATGGTGCTGGTGAAGTTGAGTGAGCCCACGAGGGTGGGGAAGTAGTTGGCGATGGATCCCTGTGTTTGGGACAGCATGTTACAAAGGATGAGCAGAATCAGCTTAGGGTCTGAGAGGGCTTTGGCAAATCCTTTCATCACGCTCTCTTCCTCTGTGCCCTCTGCCGCACCAGCCTCAGACTCGAGACGCCACACGGCGCAATCGCGCTCAAGCTGGGAGAGAATCCGGCTGTTGTGGGGAAATTCCGGCATGATGCAGGCGCAGATAATACCAATACCAACGGTGGCACTACCCTCGATGATGAATAGCCACTGCCAGCCGCGGATGCCGTGATGCCCATCAAGTTGGAGGATAGCTGCGGCAAAAAGACCACCAAAGGCATTACCGACTTGCTGGGCAATGTATAGTCCGGCAATACGCTTCCCTAGCTCCCTTTTTGTGTACCAGGCAGAGAGGTAGTAGATGGCCCCGGGGAAGAAAACGGCCTCGGCAGCTCCGAGAATGGCTCGAACAGCCAGGAGTTGACCATATGTTGTGACTGCCGCTGTGCATGCCGAGATAGAACCCCAGACTGCCACAGCACCACATATGTACATGCCTGGCCGGGAGAACTTTGTAATGATGAGGTTGCTGGGAATCTGGAAGGGCAGATAGCCGACGAATAGAATCGAGATAGCCGTGGCGAACTGCTGATCAGACATGCTCAGATCCTCCATGATGCCCTGAAGCCGAGCAGCGCTGAGATTCTGGCGATCTATATAGTTCAAAATATACCTGGGCGAATTACCTTGATCAGCAAAGAAGGCCACTAAATGACGATGGCCACGTACAGAATGGAAATTGCTGGAAGTACAAAAAGGTCAACCTTTCGGACGATCTTCTTGTTGAGAGTAGTGAACTCATCGTGGCTGAGTGCGCGAAGGGACTGTGGCATGCGGTCGTAGGCACCGACTTGCCCTTCTGCAGAGGAGACATTGTCTTCAGCAAGATCAGACTCTGGGTCTTTCTTGTCCATAGGGAAGGACATGAGGAGGGAGTAGTGCTGCTTGCCAAGACCACAGCAAGTATAAACGATGAAGAGTATGTTGCAGGGAGGGTGTTGCAGGTTGCAGGCTGTTGTCCTGTAGACGATACTTGAGCTCCCCCTATATAGCCGAACTCAGTCTCTAACTTTAGCGCTTTAGCGGAAAGCCATTACAAATATCCTCGGGAGTCAACTAATGACCAGGACTCCTTTTCAAAGAATCTCGAGGCATTGATTGGTCAAGATTGGGTCATTCGTAGTTGATAGTGAGACGAGTAGATAGCCCTAGAGATAGGCGGATGAAGGAGCGGCCAATGGCTGGTATCTGTCCAATTGGAATCTATTACCCCGGGATGTAGAGTTTGGTTGAAATCTGGGGTACATCGAGCTAGGCCTGGGAGGAGCTCTCGCATGTCGATAAGAAGTTTTGGGAGGTGCAGGTGGGCTTTCTTCCTGAAACAGACGTGTTTAGTGACCATATAGACAAATCCCACAATTGTGGGGGCGAGTCCCATATCATATTAAAGTTTTCCAGATGGGCCGCTAATATAAGCTGTACAGAAGCGATAAGCCACCCCGAAGTTTGCCACTAGTTTGCCCTAACTACCGTGCAAGAGCTCATGTTGACCATGTCTAAGCTCCTCATTTTCGTTTGATTTCTTCTATCTTTAGTCTAGATAAATGAGGGGTATAAGGATATGTAAACCAATAAACCCTACTTAAGCTGGCATCTTATCAATACATCTCGTCTTTATCCCACTCTCAACTCCCAGACAACCCTAAATTACCCTCACTCTTCTAATACCTCTACCATCACAATGGCTTACACTACCGCTCTCACCACCTCAATTGATAACTCTCGATTGAGGCTTCTCAACAAGATCAAGGCTGGCGAGTTCCCGCTCATGACCTTCATGGCCATCCCCTCCATCCGCCAAGCCCAGATTGTTGCCTTGACCGGTGTCGACGGTATCATCATTGACTGTGAGCACGGTCACATTGGTGATGATGCCATGCACAACTCTGTTGCTGCCATCTCTGCCCTTGGTGTCTCCCCGGTCATCCGCATCCGCGGCCCTGCCCACGATATCCTCAAGCGCGCCCTCGATACCGGCGCCCATGGCATCATGGTTCCCCAGATCAACAACGCTGAAGAGGCCGAACAAATTGTCGCTTCCTCCAAATTCCCTCCCCAAGGTGTGAGAGGTCAAGGCTCAGCTTTTCCTGCAATCGGCCACGGCCTCACAACTCCTGAATACATGAAGTCCGCCAACGAGACTATCATTACCATGATTCAAATAGAGACCCGCGCCGGTGTCGAAAACGTCGATGCTATCTGTGCTGTGCCAGGTGTGGATCTTGTTTTCATTGGCCCCAATGATCTTGCCCAGTCTCTGCTTGGATACACCCCTGCTCGTGGCGATGAGCCCGAGTTTGTTTCGGCTATTGATAAGATTATTGCTGCTGCGCGCAAACATGGAAAGTGGGCTGGTCGCATGGTCAACAATGGTACGGCGGCTAAGGAGGCTCGGGAGCGGTATGATACCGTCGCCGTCACTGGTGACACTAAGGCACTTCAGAACTGGTACATGGCGGAGTTTGATATTGCTCGCTCATGAGAAGGTGGACGCCTTTATGGTACTTCATGATAGACTTCAAATGTTTCATATATAAAATTTAAATAGACAAATTGAGTTCCAACAAGCTTTTCCTCTCTACGCCAATTGAATGTAACTTCAAATCCGGAGAATCTCCGATCTAGTTATATGTATTGGCTTGGACATCGGAAACCAACAGCAAGTAGACCCTTTCATCCTCTAGGATAGATTCCCTTGCTGTTAAATCTAATATGGGAAAAGTGAAGGGCGAAAAGTAATAATTCACTCATGGATTCATCGTTTGAAGAAAGCATCGTCCTACCTGCTTGCTTACTTCATTATACAAACAGGAGCTCCGGTGATCACACAAAAGACACAATAGGATCCACTCCCAGTGGTAGTTATATAGCCTCTTGACTAAGGACATGTCTAACTATAAGACCACTGAAAAGACATTACAAGGCCGCAGAAGCGGCCAACTATTCTTGTACGTAATATATCGGTTACTCTGCTCTAGATAAGGCAACTTGATACTCTATTCAAAAATAATTTTCATTTTCATTGTCTATATTATAGCCATTTTCATAATATCATAATTCAAGCTTGCGCGATACACTCAATCTCAATGACGGTACCGTTTCCAGGGGCAACCGCTTGAAGGCATGAGCGCGATGGCATGGGCTGTGGGAGGAAATCGATGTAGGCTTCGTTCATGGCGGCGAAATCCTTCATATCGGCGAGGTAGACATTGTACTTGACGACCTGCTCAAGGGAAGAGCCAGAAAGTTCGAGAACCTCCTTCAGGTTTTGCAGAACGGTTCTCTGTGTAAAAGTAGCAAAGTGTCAGCCAATACCTTAGTACCTGGTAACTGCTTGTGCAATTGAGCTTACGGTAGCCTGCTTAATCTCTCCTGTGGCGGTTTGGCCTGCGCAAAAGACGAGTCCAGGGACTTTGACGGCAGGGCCTGAATAGCTTGGTTAGTTGTTTTCTTTTTTCGTTTTTTTCCCCAGAGAATGCAAGGTGTTTTGTATTAGATACTCACAGTTGTGAGGCTTGGTAGGGAACTTCTCGCTGGAGATGAGTTGACGAGACATCTTTGCGGGTGTTTCTGAAGAGTATAGGAGTTTTTCGATGGTGCAATCTGAAATTCAGAAGTACTAAGAGCTTGTTTAAATTGCCCAAGCTACTCCCTCATGCCTCTCTATCCGAGGCATTTTGCCAATCAAGAAGAGGGGCAATTTTCATTATCAAGATGGAGGAGCAGTGTTTTCTACCAAGATTGCTAGTTTATTTGTTATCACCTTGTAGGGGATATGGGAGGAGTGGGAGGAGCACATTCTATTGGGTAGGGTATTGCGGCCATATTTCTAAAATATTATCAGTGCGCAAAGCCCCGCCTAGTAATCAACATCGACTATATGGCCGCAATCCACCGCTGTATATACTCCACTACTGACAGTGCTCGGTTGTCAATCTTCTTCCAATTTGGGTCTAGCGCCAATATTTTGGCATATTTTTAAGGTTTGCCACCCATGGATGCTCCAAGGCTAGGAGCCCCCGAGGCTCCGTTTATGATAACAGACACAGCGATATCGAGAAATTGTGGGGAAATGTAACAAGGAGCATCCAACTAGACAATTATCAAGCCCCAAATTCAGTGGTGCCACTAGTAGAGGTCGATAATCCTCCTCTCATCTGATCTAATCTAACTGAATGAAGCATGCCCATACCTGCCTCCCCGGATATCGGATACACAGATAGGATTTCATGTCTCATCATTAGATTAGTATAAAGTAGGTACAGAACTCGATCAGATAGTCTTCCGTGTACTGTCTTCAGCATCGATCACAACATTGAACATTCTTTGCATATATATTACCATGGCACCTGCAGCTCCCTTCAACCCCCCTGCGGCTGACCTCCCTGGCAAGCCTTTTGTTCCAACATGGATTCCGCCGCCGGTCACTCAGCAAAAGGAGAACTTTGCTGAGCTTAGCTCTATTGATCTTTCTTTGATGGACTCGGATGACCCTGCCATTGTTGAGAAACTTGTCCAGCAGGTCAAGGTCGCCATTCGTGATGATGGATTCCTTTTCCTTGAGAACTATGGAATTTCCCTAGAGCAGGTAAGTCTTGATTATCAGGAAATATTCGAAGACCAACATCGCTAATAATGTATCTCTTTCAATAGCTCCATCGCCAGTTCTCTCTTGCACAGTATCTATACCATAACATTAGCGAGGAGGACAAGGAGCGCCTTCTGTTTGATCCTGAAACTGGTGTTTGGTCCGGTTACAAACACCCTTACGGATTCAAGGTAAGAGGACCTCCCTCACACATTAAGAAAATCAACCCCTATACTTACTCTTTTTATGATTAGCGCGAACGCGGACCCGAAGACGGCATCGAACAATTCAACTGGTACAAGCCCGACTGGAATGATATTAACCGTGTGCCCAGCTGCCTTCACCCATTTATGGACGAGATTGAAGAGTTCTCCAACTATCTGACCAAGTCCGTCAACCGTCGCCTCTTGACTCTCTTCTCCCGCGTTCTCGAGTTGCCCGACGATTATCTCTGGGACAACGTTCAGTCACACGGTTGCCCAACTGGCGAGGGCTACTTCCGCCATGCACTGTTCCGCCCCGTCCAGAAGAAGACCGAAGAGGCATCCAAGGGCCTGCGCATGCACGGTCACACTGACTTCGGTCTGACTACATTGCTCTTCTCTGTCCCCATCTCGTGTCTCCAGATCTGGGGCCGCGATGAGCAGTGGTACTACGTGCCCTACAAGCCCGGTGCGCTAGTCATTAATATCGGTGATACCTTGGAGATCGTTTCTGGTGGCCATTTCAAGGCTACTCGTCACCGTGTTTACAAGCCTCCTGTCGACCAATTACAGCAGGAGCGTCTCTCCCTGGTGCTCTTCAACAGCTCTGTGGGCGAATTGCGTATGGGTCCTGCAACAGGTTAGTAGATTGAGATCAATGCATTTGGGATAACCACAAGAAGTACGCTAACATAGTCGTTTATAGCTTCTCCTCTTATTCAAAGAGTGGGCTGCGTTGAGGAACAGGGTGTCTACAAGGAGTTCAAGAGTCTCACATCCCAAGGAAAGCTTGTGCCTACCAATCGTCAGTGGCGTGAAATCCAGATCTCTACCGCCACGGATCCTACGGACCAAGAGCGCAACAGAGTTGGTGCTGATCAGGTTCTTATTGATGGTAAGATTATGCATCAACGAGAGTACATGGGTGTCAAAGTTGTCCTACCTGTTTGAACTAGAATACAGGCAATGGTTGGAAGGGTTTGTTGTTTTGATATTATTACCCCTGGCTTTTCTGGATGATTTATGCCAGCAGATTGTGTGCAAGATTCAGATATATGTAGCGTTTTAATCTGACATTTTGTTATATTTTTACATTGTACCTGGTATCAAATGCGCAACTGAGTACGCCTAACCATTCATCGCCAATATTTTTTAGAATTTTGGTTTTGGTATAGACCAAGTAAATACGATCACGAAGTAATAACACAAGGCACATATTCAGTGAATAGTTAAACCGTAAGAAGACAGTGTTTTACTTGTCTAACTCATCCAAACAAGACAAGATGAGTTTCCCAAGCTGCCATTTCTGCCTTCGCTGAAAGACCTTTCTCGCCCACATCAGGGCTCCTTCCATATCACCGTCATGAACACTCACAGCATCCATTGCGCCAGGTACACCAATTTGTATTAGCTGCCAGGCAATCAAAAAGGCTTTATACGCATACAAAGCAACCCACGGTGCTTCAGAGTCCAATATGAGCGTCTCATCGAGATATCGTAGGAACCAGTTCACATGTGGTTGTACAGCTTTGGCCGTATTGGTATCGCATAGGAACTGTGATGGTCCTAGGTATGTAGACTGACTGAGAACTGCATCTATACTTCCTTCCACAATGCCCCCTGTATGTGATGGCGACCACATCTGCAGCTCGATCATGGCAGTCTCCCAAGTTGCAGCACATACCTTCGCGTGCTTTGTTTGTTCTGTGGAGTTGCCGGAGCAGATGAACGGGCCGAGTGCAATGAGGGATGATCTTAACGCGCCAAATCGTTCCATACTGAGCATTCCCGTCATTGTAGACCAGCCTGAGATTTCCCGGGCACTTGATATCAGAAATTGCGCAATGTTGATGGCGCCGTATGGGTCAAATGCTGGGATGCAGGTGATCTCATCATCAGAGGAAAGGAAGCGTCGAACAGCATCGGTGTATGTGACTGAGGGGCCGGAATTTCTTGCAACAAGCTGTCGATGAGCCCATTCAGCAGAGGATGACGAAGACCATTGGTCTTCTGGGCAGGGCATATCATGCTTGATTTCCAGGTGTGAGATCGAGCGGGGGATTGAAAGAAATTGGTACCAAAGCGCGTCGATCTGATGCACAGCGAAAAGAGTCCGTTTGTGCGACTCAGCTTTGATAAATTCCCGCCATAATGAATCCAAATTTGCTGTCGCACCAGATTCAACAGGCAATGGCTGGGTCATTCGTCCAGCGCGAGCCAGAGAGATCATATGTGAATGCATCTTGAGCCCGCATGCTGAATTATCGCCACAAAGGTACATCATAGCACAGATTTGAAGGAGCAAGTATGATTGAACCAGTGTGGTGATTAATGTTGAAGCATCGGTCCTATCTTCATCAGAAGAAAGGAGAGCTCGGGCTTTATGAAAGCAACGTATAGAAAAGCTTGAGCCTGAGCCTTGTTGGTCCCCGCATTCTGGATCCTCGCCATGTTGATAGGCGAGGCAAAGTATACTGAGGACCAAATGGGGAGGAGCTTGTGTCGGATCAAATGTAGATGAATGGAGGAAAGGGAGGAAATAAGAGACAGAGTTGAAAAATAGATTGCAGCCTCGTGAAATTTGTAAAGCAGTCGGGGCCCAATCGTCCTGGAGTTGAGGGATGTCATTTGGCGACAATCTATCCAAAATCGGGAGATCAAAACTGTACTCGGCTAGATTTGTATCCAGTGGCTCGGCTTGTGAGGCGGCTATTTGAGGTAGTTGGCTGTTGAGATGATTGGTGGGCTTCAAAAAGGATGTACCTAATAATAAGCTCCGCTCCAGATCTGTAGCGTCCTGGACAATCTGATCGATCAAAGCAGAGTCGCTCGATTCCGATTGATTCTGTAATATTTCTCTTGTTGGTTGTGCTCTGGCTATCCCGGTCCTCGGCGTAGCAATATTTGGGTTTTCCGTGGGATGGCCACGGTCAAACTGCTGTTGATACCGCATCACTGGGCGCCAGATCGCATCACTATCGAGCCTCATCTCTTCTCCTGGGCTCGAATGTACGGATCCGGGAGAAGGCAAGCCACCATGGCTTCCTGTAGGTGAGATCGCTGTTGGCGATGCAGAAGAATGCAGCCTATCTTGTCTGGGTCCGGGTTGGCGCTGTGTTCTCTTTGTCACTCGATGTTGCTCGTGCTCTGGATGTTTCCTTTTCATATGACGATTGCGCAAGTCAGGACGGGAGAATGTGGCGTGGCAAAAATCACAGGGAAGCGAGGCCTCAGCCTGAGAACGGGAGTGTAGCGTTGAATGACGCTTGAGGTTCTCATGTCGAGTAAATCGACTTTGGCAGATAAGACATTGGAACGGCTGATAGGACGGCATCACTTTGATCTGCGAAGCGGACATTTGTAACGAAAGATGTAGGAAAATATGGCTGTCAATGCATCAGTGGAAACTCCCGACAACCTTGGAGCGGATAAAATCCGGGGGACAGGCATACCCCACGCAAACGCCGGAGTTTCTCCGCACGGCTAAGGACTATATCCAGACTATTGACAAGGGTATAGATGAGATGGTATAGTGCTAGAGCTTGGAGCATCCATGAATAGTTTCGAAATCAAAATTCTTGTCTCAATCAGCTTTGTTATCACACTCATATATCAACCTTCCAAAGTTGTAAAGCCCCCCCGGTGGGGCTTTCCCTATACCGAACGTCCACCCAGCGGACGGGGAGTTATCAGCTTATCTCTCTGCTTGTGACCACGTGACTAATGGGGAGTTACAAGTCACGTGGGCCATATCTAACGCGTAGGCGCTAAACCCAATTTGTCATTAAAATCCAATTATTATATGGCGTAATGTGATAGCCCTGAACACCCTGAGCAATTCCCACGTTATCTGTTCATTTGTGCCATTGACAAACAATTTAAGGGATATTGTTGGGAAGCAGCATAGTCCCCCAGGAGAAATTTGCTCTTCTCCAACATTCCACAGTCTCCTCACGTTCATTGCCCAACCTTGTATTGACTGTGTTGGATGAAGCTGGAGAAACATGGCAGGAAAACGCAAGTCTAATGTCGATTCTACCGAAGATGCCTTGTACACACAGTCAGGGCGAGTGCCAAAATCCACTCGTACAGCTCCGACTCTGAACACTGAAGCGACCAGTTCAGGCCAAGGATTCGGCGAGACTGTCGACTACATTCCGTTGGACCAAAATATAAATATCAGCTTAGGCCAGAGAGTTGGCACGTCTGTTGACTTCATGCCACTGGATCAGCTGTCACAAGTAGTTGGTGCAGACGAAGATGATGATGAAGCGCTCGACATGATTCAAGGATCTCAAGAGGTGGATGGGACCTCTTTAACAAGCTCCATCCTCTATGGTATGTTCCTTTTGACTAGCCTCGCTTCCTTGCCTGTGATCTGTAAACTATACTAAATAATACCAAATAGGTATTGTTTCTACGAAGATCGTTGGTGTACGCTTTTATAGGGGTCGTGCCAACCCAGATGAACGTGTCATCGTCAATCGGGATGCCAATAATCAATATGATCGCAATGCTATCAAGGTGGATAATGTCATGGGCGCCCAAATTGGCCACATTCCACGACAGATGGCAGCCAAGCTAGCCCCGTACATGGTAAGAAACCTCAACCTATATTACTTCCGGGGCATTGCTAAGGTTCCTTATCAAAGGATGCTCGTGATCTCATAATTGAAGGCACATTGACTGGGGCGATCGGGGATTTTACATGCCCGGTAGATTTGAAGTTGTTTGGAAGTCGCGATCCTACCAAACGGTCCGATCTGAAGCAACGAATGCAGAAAGACAAGCTTCCTGTTCGCCAGCTGAGCGACCTGGAGCGTGAGGAACGCAAGTCAGAGAAAGAAGCAGAGAAACAGCAGAAGGAGGCTGCAAAGAAAGCTCGCGCCATGGCTCTTGGCAAAGCTGCATCACAGTGGCAAGCCAACCAGAACTCGGAGTATGCGAACCTGTCGACCCCAACGGGACTTGGTGGCGAGCAAAATGAGAGCTTGGAAGAACTCCTTAACCAGAGCTCTACCTTCAATCCCCGAGATATTGGCCAGGTTGTGGAGACATTCGGACAGAAGGAGTCTGATCTGGTCAATATGCCGATGGTCGATACTCCAGCCGGCCTTTCTACCCAGTTGCTTCCGTATCAACGCCAAGGACTAGCTTGGATGATCAAACAAGAATCACCAAAGCTTCCCGCAAGGAGCTCCGACAATATCGTGCAGTTGTGGAAACGGAAAAATAACGAGTTCCTCAATGTCGCAACAAATTATGCCACAGCCACGGAGCCAGCCCTCGCCAGCGGTGGTATTCTTGCTGATGACATGGGCTTGGGAAAGACAATTCAGATCATCTCTTTGATTCTTGCAAATGCAAAGCCTCTCACTGCGGGCTCCTCTAAGACCACTTTGATCATTGCCCCTGTTGGTGTGATGAGCAACTGGAAAAATCAGATCCAGGACCATGCCCACAAAGAAACCGCCCCGAGTGTCTTGATCTATCACGGCTCCGGTAAGAAGGAAGCTGCGAACTTGGGAAAGTATGACGTTGTGATCACCAGCTATGGAGCCCTGGCCCTGGATTTCAATCCGAAGGCCAATAAGGTGCCTGCTAAGGGCATCTTTTCGCTGCACTGGCGTCGTGTCGTACTTGACGAAGGTCATACCATCCGCAACCCCAGTTCCAAAGCTTCCCTTGCGGCTTGTGGTTTGCGAGCCGACTCCCGCTGGACTTTGACTGGAACCCCCATTATCAACACTCTCAAGGACTTGTATGCGCAAATTCGTTTCTTGAAGTTTTCCGGCGGCTTGGAAGATCTAGGAATTTTCAACAGTGTCTTGATTCGTCCCTTGACTGCAGGAGAGCCCGACGCTCGACTGCTTCTGGAGGCTCTCATGGGTACCATTTGTTTACGACGTCGGAAGGATATGGGGTTCATCAATTTGAAGCTACCCGAGATGACGTCTCGTATCATTAGAATCAAGTTCAATGCCCATGAACAGGAGAAGTACAATGCTTTCCAGTATGTATCGAGTGACTACCTACACAGTGAAAACAAATTTACTAATAACAATCATAGAACCGAGGCCCAAGGTGCTCTTCTCGACTTCAAGGATAAAGATGGCAAGACCAAGTACTCTCACCTCCTCGAGGTTCTCCTTCGTCTTCGTCAAGTCTGCAATCACTGGGCGCTCTGCAAGAACCGCGTTGACAAACTTATGGGCATGCTGGAAGAACACAAGGTTGTACCTCTGACACCTGAGAACGTTCATGCTTTACAGGAGATGCTGCAACTCCAGATAGAAAGCCAAGAAATGTGTGCCATCTGCCTCGACAACCTTGAACAACCCGTCATAACCGCTTGCGCCCACTCCTATTGCCGAGGCTGCATCGAACAGGTTATCGAACGCCAGCACAAGTGTCCACTCTGTCGCGCAGATATCAAAGAAACCAACACACTCGTCGCCCCAGCTGTGGAACTGGGTGAAGACACCGACATCGTTGACGCCGACCCCGACAGTCCAAGTAGTAAGATCGAGACCCTAGTCAAGATCCTGACTGCTCAGGGCCAAGCGCCAGGTACAAAGACCGTGGTTTTCAGTCAATGGACCTCATTCCTGAATCTCATCGAGCCACACCTCGAGCAGCGCGGGATCAAGTTCGCTCGCGTAGATGGCAAGATGCCGTCTGTGAAACGCGACAACTCCATCAACTCATTCTCCAACGGCCCTGAGTGTACCGTCCTCCTCGCAAGTCTGAGCGTGTGCAGTGTTGGTCTCAATCTCGTTGCAGCGAACCAGGTCATCTTGTGTGACAGCTGGTGGGCGCCTGCGATTGAGGACCAGGCTGTCGATCGGGTGTATCGGCTTGGGCAGAAGCGGGAGGCGACGGTCTGGAGACTGGTTATGGAGGATAGTATTGAGGAGCGGGTGTTGGCGATCCAAGAACGTAAGAGGGGTCTTATGCTTGCTGCTTTCCGAGAGACGGCGAAGAAGAAAGCTGAGGACAGAGGCACTCGTGTTGCAGATCTTGAGGCTCTTTTGCAATAGAGGTGTGCCGGGTGTTAAGAGGTAGATAACAACCGCATCTATCTGCGAGTTAGTGGTTGACATAGCTGACAAAAGAAATTGTTTCATCTTGATTTTTTTTTCTCCATTTCTCTCGTATCTCATACTGGGAAGAATAGTTGGCCGCTTATGCAGCCTTATGTCTATTTGGATGTTCGTTTGGATGTCTTTTTTCTGTAGATAATTATTCCCTTTACTAGTGATATAGCTAGAAGGATGAGAGGAAAACAGTGATACGCTTTCTCAAATTGCTTCCTTCCTCATCCCCCATTTACCCACCCACCGGTGACAAAGATTGTGAAATGTTGGAGAAGAGCAAATGTATTCAGGGCCCTGTGTTATCTCTCAACAATAGCCCCTCAACTGTAAATGTCAACGGCAAAGGCCGGACATCAAAGGTCATACCTGGAAAAGTCGTTTTCACAAATTAAGCCTCCAGACAATTTCTTAAGACCTCTAAGTAGAATATCTGAAAAGACCACTGATTAGACCACTGAAAAGACACCACAAGGCATAAGCCGGCGACTATTACTAGCAAAATTTCATAAAATAATCTTACTGTTATTACATGGTTATGTAAATATTGACGGACTTGGGTATCATTCCAACAAAGAGAAAAGGAAGCGGCAAAAAAAGGAAAAGGGCACACTCAACACAAACTCATTTTGGAGCGTCTGAGTTCCAATGCGTCTTCCACAGATTGCTGTTCTTCAACTGTCAACCTGTCTTCAGGATCAAGCTCCTCGCCGCAAAGCTTGATGCTGAGTATAGACTCGGCGCATTCAGACCTGAGTCTCTGCATCATCTCTGCATCCTTATCAGATGCGAGTTTATCAATTCCACCTTTCTGGGTACTCTCTTCCCAGGGGACTAGATATTTATCCTCGGCTTTCGACCCCATCCGAGCGATATGCTTGTCATCAAGCAATCGGCCCGCAAGCTGGCTCTTGAAGACAGTCTTGCCATACATTTTCTCCTCAATAGTTCCGCCGGCAATAAGTCGGTATACAAAAACCGGTTTTTTCTGGCCAATACGATGGGCACGTCCGACTGCTTGCTCCTCATAGGTAGGGTTAAAGAGGAAGTCGAAAATGACAACTCGATTCGCTGCGTGGATATTCAAACCGATACCACCAGCTTTAGTTGAGATCAGAAAAACGTGAATGGACTGATCCTTGTTGAATTTGCGAATTATCTCAAAACGCTCAGCCGTGGCCACTGTACCGTGAAGTAGATAATACTTCCTTTGCGTTCTTTCCATCAATTGCGCCAGATAGTTCAACGTTGGAATACTGGATGAAAAGACCAGGACTTTATCCCCAACTGCAATTGCCTGGTTGACAATCACATCGAGGATCGCCACTCGACTGGATAGGCTAGGATCCAGCAAGTTAGGAACCTTGCTGAACAGATCGTCCAGTTCAGACACCGTCGACCGTGGAAGGGTTACCTCTTCGGTGGTCACGTCAAAGCCGGCATTGAGACCGTGATCATCAACGCTGGGGCTTCTTTGTTTGCTAGGTGTGCTTTTGGTTGCTCGGGTTGCCAGGTTTTCCTTGAGAAGGGCTGGATGATTGCAGCAGAGCTTAATAGGGGACAGCCAGGACAGAAGCTTCGAGCTCACATTCGCAGTCTTGCCTAGTGGTATACCTTCAATGACGAGGTTGTAAGCAGCCTTTTGCAAGCTTGTCAGCTCGAAGTAAACAGAAAACTCGTATTTGGGAGGCAATTTGTTTGTCAGTACGGACATGTCCGCTCGCTGTACCTTTGGATCAATGATCCTAAGGAACATCTCCTGGCGCTGGAGTGCCATTCTTCGGTCAAGCCAGGTACTTTCAACATGCGAGCCGTTTTCAATTGGCGTGATGAAAGTTTCGCTGAAATCAGCAAAGGTTCCCAGGTAACCAGGAGCAATCCAATCAACCATCCAATAGTAGTCTTTCAAACCATTGGATAGCGGAGTCCCTGACAAGGCAATCCGTTTCCGGGTGCGGATGCGGCAGGTTGTCTGAGCAATTTTAGTTGTGTTGTTGCGTAGCACCTGAGCTTCGTCGGCCACAACAAGATTTGGGCTTTCCAGCAGCCAACTCTTCACAAATTCATTGGTCGATTGTTTTTCAGGATCCTCGTTCTGGTACGCATTGTTCCCAGCGAGACTGCGGAACATTTCGTAACTGATGATCAGTACACCACCTTCGTCATTCCAAGCACAAATCTCTTCAGTTCGGTCAGGGCCCGTAGTCGAGGATTTTGCCATAATGGGGCGGACCTTGCCGAGATTGTGGCTGTCAGGGGACCAGATTGCAAATTCCCTGCACCAATTCTGAATGAGCGATGCTGGACACAGTATCAGAGTTTTGAGCTGTCGCAATTCTTGAGGGATTTGGTGTCGAATGGCCAAATCTTGCGATGCCCCAGCAGCGGAAATAGTGACTAGAAGTGATATTCTATGCAGGAGTTAGCCGAGCCCCAGTGAATTAGTTAAGTCAATTACTAGAGCTTACACTTGCATGGTCTTGCCCAGCCCCATAGTGTGGGCTAACAAGCACCCTTCGGGTCGGTTGTTTTCGACAATTTCCCGGAACATAAACTGAACCCCATGGAGCTGATGTGGCTGGATCCGGCTGCCAATATATGGATCAAGGTGAATAGCAGGATCCCCGAACGAAACTGGCTTTGCAGGTATTTGTTCATAGTCAACCCGGGATCGGAACGCCCGTTTGGCCTCATCTTGATCTGCTTGTCGTTTCTGGCCATCCTTTTGGGCCCGATTCAGAGCCATCGAAACTGCGGCTCTCTTATGCCTAGGCCACTGGTGCTGGGCGAGTTCCTTTTCATGAGGTTGGACACGAGACGACAAAGTCAACCATTTTTTGTATCTTCTGAGAAGATCATTCAAGCATTCGAAGAATGGTGAGAATTGATCTTCATCAAGGTCATATCTGGTTGCTACAAGCGCTCTCTTGACTTCCTTTGCTTTAAAGGCGCCAAGAGGTACTTGGATGACATTGATCCACGACACGAACAAGGCAGTCATCAACATTGCAGAATGGCCCTCCTCGGGATCCCATCCCTCCATTACCGGTGAATCGTCAGACATGTGTTTCAGCGCGTCTCGCGTAAATTCTTGATAAGAGAAGGACATATAAGACCCGAGAAAACCAGACAGTTGGTTGATCCGATTGTCCGACAGACCCCCGAGGGCTTTCGCTACCAGATGATAGCGATTTCCACTCTCCTCGATAGTTTTCCACGTCATAGAATAGACGTCGTCAAAAACACGCACAGACTCATCGGTTTCACTGCTGTCGTCACTCGCCAAAACCACGTATTCAAGTGTTTGGCGGCACGCCGGGTTAGTATGATAGGTCTCCATCTGACCCTCTGCTTCACACTCCTTCGAAGGCAATGCCACGTCCCGGTCAAACGGCAGAGTTGTCATTGGTATCAGTGGTGGTATCAGTGGTGGAGTTGAATCATCTTGGTGGGCGCTGTCTCTCTCCAGACGGCGCCTCTTGGCGGCTGGGGGCTCGTAGTTCTCTTCTTTGTAGAAGAGATGGCTCAAGTCGTCATCTGAAGAGGAGTCGCGGAATGGTCCACCTTGATAAACTGCGTGAGAATGTGGTTCCTCTTGATCCTGTGCAACATCGACCTCTTCGGGATCAGAAACAAAGGCAAGATCGAGGCTATCTTCCGATTGTTCTGATGATTCGTCTTCCGCATCTTCTCTGGTGTCATGTACTGAATCTGAATCCGAATTCAACGTCTCCTCGCCGTCTGAATTCACATCGGGCTTTGGCGCTCGTGGGGTGCGTGGGAGGGGAGGAACTTTTGGCGGCGGTGTAGGTTGCTCGAGAACATAAAGTTTCCATTTATCCAAGAGAATATCAACAAAAGTAGCGTCGAGGCATGCACATGCTTGGAGTAAAGACGAACGGGATGAATGTTGCGCCTCAGCGAGTGCTTTGCGGAGGGCTTGACAACGTTTCTCCAGGTGAGCTAGCCGTGTCGAAATTCGGCTTTTCATGCTTGGGAGCTTTTGACTTCTGGTCCAAATTTGAAATGCTTTCGGCTGCTCTTTCGGCAGCCGAATCTCGTCAAAATGGGTTTTCCGTGCGTTAATGTATTCGTCGACGATTTCATTGAATTCAGCATCTCCCATATACCCAGAATCATCCAGGGGAGTAGCCGGGCGGGATCGACCCTCATCCTCTGCCATTTCCTCTTCAATGTCTGTATCGTATTCACCCTCAGAGCTGGAATCTCCAAAGACTGGGAGGACATCTGCATCATCTGGGGGGTAAGCCTTGGCAAGATAATCAAAGAAATCTTCTTGCCTAACTGCGGAATTCATATCAGGTAGTTCATGAGGTGAGCGTGTCTCCTGGAAAGAAAATGTGGGTGGTCGTTCCACAATAGTGGTATCCACCCGGCGAGGCCTCTCCTCTCCTGTTTTAGCCGGTGAGTGTCCATCGGGAAGAGGGATAGGGTTGACTGGAACGTTAAGAGAGGCGGTGGTGTCGATTGGAACGTCAAGGATCGGGGTGGTATTGATAAAATCATCGACGCGTTCTGGTGAAAGTTGCTGTTCCTCGAGAAGTACTTTGGGGAGAGGCTGCTGTTGCTCCAATTGGAACTTTTGGAACTTCGTTGATCGTCGCTGCAACCATTGACTGGCTTTCAGGACGTACTGTCGTTGGGCAATAGCTTTCACGCCTAGCTCTTTCACATAATAGTCTGTGATTTCGAGAAAACTTGAGCCTGAGATGGAATTTTCTCGGAGAGAGGTCTCCAAAGCCACGAGATCTGGGGAAGCCAAATTGTAGGACCAGTCCCCAGGCTTGTAATGACAGAGAAATGCAACAATCTCGTCGACTGTCCAGTCCCGAGGGTCTTTGGCGAAAGACATGTTTGTTGGGGGCGCTTGTACTGGATTAGCGGGCGGTTCAAACGTGCCAGGCACGCATTTGTCTCAAAGAGGCGACTGGAAAAGGGACAAGTTTGGAATGAATGCATGACTTACCATGTCAAGGCCCCCATTCAAGACAGGACTAAATCAATACAAATTCAAATATGTAGAAACTGAGAACAATCAGAGATGATAGTGAAACATTTAGGTAACGATACGTGAAGGCTAAGAGAGAGAAGCTAAATGAACCAGAGGGCTGAAAAGGGAGCAGTTGGGTGGGAGAAGAGAGAAGAGAAGAGAGGGAACGATTCAAACAAAGCACGTCCACAACCCTCCCCCCGAGGTCCTTCCCAATCGGTGTATGCGCGAAGTCTTTTTTGTGCCAGTATTTGAAAGGGCGGTGAGCTATTTTGGGAAATAACGGAGCAATTATGTTCTCAAAATGGAAGGCGGGCGATTTAGGCGGTCGCGTACGTGTTTCTGCCTAAGGTGTCGCTAAATGCCCCGCCAATTACAAATCCCCAAGCCCCGGAGCCTCGAGGTTAGAATCTTTGAGTCTACGCAACTTCGAATTCTAGTAAATCAATTCTTGCTCAGTATGGCAGAATCAATTTATTCGAACTATCCGCCAGATTTGTCCCCAGCTCAACAAAAGTTTCTTGTCACATTTGTGAAAGACTGGGCTATTCAAAATGGTCTTGCTGTTCGACCATCCCCAGCAATTATCCCGACTGGGGCAGATTCAAATGGGGTGCTGGCTACAAATGCGCCAGTGACGCTGTTCCCCAGTCCGTTTCCCAGAACTTGCTTCGAGGAAGCGACTGCTCTCCAAGAGATCTACAACGAACTCTATGCTATGATCACATGCAATGAAGAATGGCTAGGGAAGATCGTAGAAGGGTAGGGACATATCTGCTCTCACACGGTTCATTGCTAATGGTTGGTCATGTACAGGCTCATTGAAGTTGATGACTTTGTCGCAAACTTGTGGAAGGTTCATCTAGATGTGCAGAAAGAAGGCTATGTTCAAAATCTGTCACTGGGCCTCTTCCGGTCCGATTACATGGCCCATGTTCTGCCTGCAGGTGTCTCGGCTCTAAAGCAAGTTGAGTTTAACACGATCTCGTCGTCGTTCGGAGGACTCTCGGCTCTTGTGCGACAAATGCACACCGAGCTTCTTTCCTCGCCGCCGGGTTCGTCAATCAACTATCCGCCCCATCCTCTGCTACAATCCGAGGTTCCACCGGAAAACACCGCAGTGGAAACCCTCTCAGCAGGATTGGCAGCAGCCCATGAGGCCTACGGGTTGTCCAAGTCCACCCCAGCCCTCCCTCTATGTGTACTCTTTGTAGTCCAGGAGACAGAGCGGAACGTTTTTGATCAGCATGCACTGTCGAGGCAGCTCCAGACAATTCATAACATTCCAGTATTCCGTGTGGCCAGTGTGGATGTCTTGGATCAAACATCCATTCCCAGCTCAAACTCCGCACGACCATTGTTATACCAGCCCCCTCACTCTCCCGGCTCCACCTTCGAGGTAACAACTATTTATCTTCGCGCTTACTATGCACCAGATGAGTACAAATCCAGCCGTGATTGGCAAGCCCGAACTCATCTGGAGCGCTCAGCAGCGATCAAGTGTCCCACGGTGCTCAATCAGCTGTCTGGCTGCAAGAAGGTCCAGCAAGTTTTAGCAGAGCCAACAGGATCAGATCATCTGTCAAGCTTCTTGAAAGGCATTGACACTGCTCTTGTTGAAAGGGTTCGGGGGACCTTTGCCCCGCAATATGACCTGTCGATTAACAGTAAAGGTCGCGAGCTAGCTCTCAATCCAGATACTGCCCTGAACCACGTGCTCAAACCACAGCGTGAGGGAGGTGGCAACAATGTCTACAAATCTGATATTCCAGGCTTTTTGCGATCCATTCCAGAATCTGATTGGAGAGGCTGGGTGCTTATGGAACTCATCAATCCTGCAGCCAATGCCCAGAATGTTGCCTTGCGGAATGACGGTGAGGTCCTTCGGGGAGACGTCATCTCAGAGCTTGGTGTCTATGGAACCATTCTATGGGAAAATACTGGGAAGATTTTGCACAATAAACAAGGTGGATATCTGTTGAGGACTAAGGGCAAAGAGGTGAATGAGGGTGGCGTGGCCGCAGGATTCTCCAGCTTGGACAGTGCTATTTTGTTCTAGATAATATATGTCACTTACAACAATATTTACACTTCACACATACGTATGTACGTACGTAAAATTCATAGATACTACCCAAGTAGGCAGAGACCTCACCATCTTAAAGCTTCTCGATTCCAAGACTGTGTAGAAGAGAGATGGAGAAGAGAGGCAAAATTCTGAGACAAGATCTACGCAGAGATGGTTCAAATCACCCAATATCAATACAGGTTTATCTCACTAATCATATTTCCCTGCATCAATTCAAAGTATTCCTTGCTCTTCTACAGTTTTGCCCGGAAGTTTGCCCGACAGGCTTCGAGACCAGACGGCCCATCGTAGATCTCTTTCTCTACCTGTCGAGTATTTATCTGGACGAACATATCAGTCAGCACTTGTAGTCAAAGATTCCAAACTAAACAGCCGAGGCACATATGTAGACGTACGTGTTGTGTTCCGAGCTCATCAATACTCTTCACCCCGAGAAGTCGCATGCACGTTTTGGTCTCGTCAGTCAATACTAAGCTCTGTCAGTAAATCGCTTCGCAGAAAACCCCATGTTTCGCTGATCATACTTTGCAATGTTCTCTTTACGCCGTCCACTCCTCCAGCTGCCAAGCCCCAGAGCGCACCTCTTCCTATTCCAACGCCTCGTGCGCCCAAACAGAGAGCCTTGACCACATCGGTTCCTCTCTTGATCCCGCCATCAACCCAGACCTCAATTTTGTCGAAGACCTCGGGGCAGTACTTCCGGATCTCGAGCAGAGTGTGAACAGCAGGAGGAGCCGTGTCAAGAGACCGACCACCATGGTTTGAAAGGATGATTCCTTTGACTTGGGGCGTGTGTAGGCTGGCAATATACGCATCTTCGTGTGTCTGAATGCCCTTGAGGACAACCGGAAGATCTGTGTGCTTTGCCAACCACCCAAGGGTCTCTGTCCATGTAAGATTAGGATCCATTCCCTTGAAAATTGGGTCTGCAGCCGGGAGGATTATCCCCGAGTCATTTTTGTCGGTCTGATAGGGAGCCTCAGAACTGATGACGTTGCCGAAGCGTTCGTCGTCCTCTCTTTTTCCGGTCACGGGGGAATCCAGTGTCAGAGCGATAAATTTGATTGCACTCAATTTATTGATTCTCTCCAACATGCGTTCACTCTTGGTTCGATCGTTTTGCACATATAACTGCCAACCAAATAATTGGTCTGGGGCAGCACCCGCAACAATCTGTTCAGGGGTCATGGATGCACTGTTTGAAATTATCTGCAAAGCGCCAAAGCTGCGACATGCCTCTGCGATTCCAGCTTCCCCAGAGGGGTGCCCTAGTCGGGCCATAGCCGCGGGGGAAACATAAATTGGGATAGAGACATTGTTGTCTAACAATTTTGTGTTTACATCGCATTCTTTGCAGTCAACGAAGACCTTGGGTCTTAATTGAATGGAGCGGAAGACCTCGGTGTTTTTGCGCTTGCTGATTTTGTCATCGCACGCCGAGTAATAATAGGCCCATGCCTTTTTGCTCACAATTTTAGTGGCGGCATCTTCAATCTCATCTAGATTGAGGAAAGTTTCCATTGAGTTTGCCATTTTCGCCATGTGCAACGTGGAAAAAGCAAAAGGACGGGAAAAAAAGCAGGGGCAAATACGAACCCGGATCCTTTTTCCCTTTTAGGCTTAGTGTGTCCAACGCCCTCAGCCCGCGTGGGATTAATATAACGGAGTACTATAAAGAACGGCGTACTCCGTGTGTAATTTTATACTTGGAAACTATAGACTATTCAATGCTTAAATTTATACCCGTTTTCATGGCCAAAGGAGATCACATTGGGGTTAAAACGGGTAGACGTTTTTAACGTCTTTAAAGTTTTATCCGTTCTTTTAGGGCTTCTCTTATTTGTACAGGGTCTATGAATTGGCAAACGTTCTACACTTGTTTGAATGAGCTGGGGTATCCAACCCTAACCTACGAGCCATTCCCCATGAAATCAACATAGACCAATAATAGAATTCCAATTCAAACTTCCCCTGAAGGGCTAAAATTAAACATGCGGACGTGCCCGTCGACTCCACCTCAGTCTAGATCCCGATGAAACGGCCCCTGTCAAGCGAACGCCAGCGTTTCACTTTCGCTTCCCCTACTTTTTTTCCTTTTTCTTCTTGTTCAGCTTACACTCTTTAATATTCAACTTTCGCTCGTACTTTTTCTTTCTACTAGTCAAATCTATTGAAATTCGGACGAGCCTTGTTCCGACTTCCTTCACATTCTTTTTACCATTTCCATTTTGACCTTTGTCGTCTCATCATGACAGACGGCCATAGTGCCCCTCCAGCCGATGCCCCGGCACCAGCAGCAGCGGCAGACTGCGCTGCGGCACCAGTCCCCGTCGAGTCGCGCTCCCACGCCACTCCTCATCAAGCGGCAACAAACCATGAGAAGGAACATGACTCCATTGGACGTGTGACTCCTCGGCCAACGTTCTTGGAACATCTCGCTACCTCGCGAGACTCGCAATTCCAATTTGATCGGCGGGATTCGAGTGAATTAGATCGATACTTTGTAAGTCAATGGGACTGTGAGATGGTTTGAATAGACAGACAGAAGAACATACACATGGAATTGAATAATAGATTGCCAGACTAACATACTGTCTAGCATGGCCCCCGGAACATGGAAAAACACTCCAAATGGCCTATCATGATGCGAATGCACGGTAGTGTCATGCCCAAAATGATCATGCCACTTTTGTCTGTCGCTATCTGGTCGACCGCTGTTACTGTCTTTTCGAAAAAAGTCCATAATCGTGAGTATTCCCTAAATGATGGAACAATGCATAGCTTGGAATTACTTACATTCTAACTCGCACAAGTTGGTATCAACAACATCCTGCTCACCGTGCTGGGTTTCGTGGTGGGTTTGGCTTTGTCGTTCCGCAGCTCAACTGCATATGAGAGGTATACTATTCCCTCGTTTTTAGCTTCGACTCGAGTCATGCACTAACCCGCCATGCACTACAGATGGGCAGATGGGCGCAAATATTGGGCCCAGCTCATTCAGACGTCTCGCAACCTTTCGCGTACAATTTGGATTAATACCAGCGAGAGAGAAGGTGAAGCAGGAAAAGAGGACATCTTGAGAAAACTGTACGCGATAACCCTCTAGGTGATTGCATTTTGGTATTATTGATTCTAATAACCTCGGTATAGCTCTGCGATGAACCTCATTTTGGCCTTCGCCGTCGCCCTTAAGCACAAGCTCCGCTTCGAACCCGATATCGCATACGAAGATCTAGCTGGCCTAGCTGGACACCTCGACACGTTTGCCCGTGATGCCCACGACCGCCTGGTTGTCAACCCTCCGCCTAAATCGATTTGGAAGTCCGCAGGAGAGTACCTTGGTGTATCTTTCGCCGAGTCAAACCCTCGGAAGTATGTCAAGCGGTCCAAGAAGCCTCTTGGACATTTGCCCCTGGAGATCCTTAACCATATCTCCGCATATATCGATTCAGTTGTAGCCAATGGTACCATGGCTTCAACTCTGCACCAAGGACAAGCCAGTAAGTATTCCACTCCCTATCTTATGATACTCTAACTCTAACCCAATAAAAGTTACCATGATGTCCACTTTAAATGAGGTTTTGACAGGGACAGAACGTGTCCTGGACACCCCCTTACCTACTGCATATAGCATTGCCATTGCCCAGATCTCATGGATCTACATCCTGGTACTTCCATTCCAGCTCTATACCGCCTTGGAGTGGATCACCATCCCAGCATCAATTGGTAAGAACTACTAAATCATCTCACTTACACAAGTGCAAGAGCAATTCTAACGGACCCTGTAGTGGCTGCCTATATCATCCTCGGCTTAGCCACAATCGGCAGTGAAATTGAGAACCCATTCGGTCAGGATGTCAACGATCTTCCACTGGACACCTACTGCCGACAGATCGCCGTGGAAATGGACGTTATGACTGCCGCCCCCCGACCAACGGTTGAGGACTTCATGTCGCGCGCTGAAAACCTTGTTCTATACCCTCTTAGCCAGTTGGGATACCCTGACTGGAAAGAGCGGACCGTCGAGGATATTCGTGGCGCACTTAGAACCAAGGTGGTTATCAACCCGTCAACTTCGGCGTCAGATACATCTACAATTATGGAAAACATCTGCCCCAAGTCCACCGGGTCAGTCTAATCGTCCTTGCAAATAAGCCGCCAACAACCAGGGAGAGATACAAGTTAGCAGGGGTGAGAATTTATCGTGCATTTAAATCAGCGGGGTCAAATTGTTTGTGGTATATTCAGCAGCGTGTGAGTTATGGCGTTTCATTTGAGTCATGTTGACACCGAATCGAAACAAAAAAAAGGAGTTCTTTGTCTTGCAGCTGCGTACATAGGTTGATATTGGCTCCAAAATCGATTCCATTTCTTCTTAATTGCATACAAAGTTGCCAGAAGTGCTATATGTCTTCCGTCGCCGGTGTAAGCCAAGTGTCCGTGTCCCATTCCTTCCCACGGAGCATTGGGCTCGGTCTCTGGCACTCGATTGTTGCCAGGCTCACGGTATCAGACAAAGTCAATATCGTTCCATTTCGAGCTAGCATCGTCGCCGCATGTAACGTGGGGGGGCAGTGCTGCAGCTCTATTCACGCCACGCCACTAGTTCCACGCAGTATGCAGGATAGCACCCGCGAATTGCGACCAAAGTCACATGGGCCTCGCCATGATCCGAGAGCAACATTTGACAAACAGTCAAATGTATCGAGTAGTCACAGTTCGGTAATTATTTTCCATAGTACTCGCTTTAAAGTAGGAGTACAACTCACAAGCCTAGGGGACGAACAAATCGGCCCCAGAGCCAGCAATTAGGGCGCCTAGGAAATTTCCTTTGGCACAAACCCTCCATGCAACATCCGCAGAGCCTGCTGAATTATTTCCGCCACCAATCCATGAGCTCACTGCGCTCACGACGGCCGAGGCATCCTCACGAGGAACGCGAATCCACACGACATCATACTTCGTGGTTGAGGGGGATCCATTCTCGATCTTCAAAATGTCAATCGGAATGGCTGTTCCTGTCAGGCCGAGGAATTGCGATAATGCGGAGGAGAGGTAGGTTCGTGCGGAGAGGGGGTCGAGGGGTTGTGGTGCATTTCCTGGTTGGGGTATGCTAAGATTTCAAAGTTAGCTTGGTTTCCGACGGGAAGTTCATGCCTGACAGCGAACGAATAAAAGTGGATGGATAGCTTACATCTTGAGCTTGAGGTATGTCCAGGGTGGATTGCGCGACGTGAAATGGAGAGTCTTTGGCTTTGGCTCTGGCGCTTTGCGCTTGGCGGCTTCCGTTAATGGGATATTTGCTTCAATTTCCATGTCGCCATGTGTATCTGTCATCCTGGCTGGTTTGCTGAATTGTTCGGGGTAGCCGGAGGTTGATGTTCGGCCGGAGCTCTAAAAAAAAAAAAAAACAGTGACGGGATTTTGCGTCACGGGATCAAACAATAATCGAGTCGTATCAAAGCTATGAGCCAGCGAGTGGGAATTGACAGTCTCTATAGCTTCAAGTTTCACACTAGGAGTCTCGTGTCTTGACAGCGGCCTCTAATCTTTGTGTCGCACGTTGCAAGTATGCTTCTTCGCCGTCGTCTCCGATATCCAGGTCGGCCACACACACGGTTTTCTCTCGTGATTTCGCGCCACGAATAACTGCCACGCTCGATTTTGGAACTTTAAAGATCTAGGAAATAGTCAGATGAGAATTTTATGGGTGTTTTTTTTCCATAGACAAGACAGCAAGAAAACACATCAAGGGCAATTCCCACCTCTGCGAAGATGTGCGACACTGCAATATTAGCTGCCCCGTCGCGTGGAACAGCAGCCACGGAAATCTCGATTTTATCAATGTCCACTTTGGTAATACCTGTACGGCGAGCAGAAGAGTGTGGCTTCACATAACAAGGGATGTGGAGATTGAATGATTTGCGAGAACGCGGGGCTTTGCTTGCGATGAGACGAAGAGAAGAATATGAGCTGGACATTCTCAAATACTACATATAATTGTGGTGGAAGAGATTTGAGTAAAATTGATTAAAAGTAAACTAAAAGCAACTGACGATAAAGTGGCAAAGATGATCATAGTTCAGCCCTAAATGAGCGAAACTCCCTATCTAAAATCCACGAGGGTAAGCTCCCATACGCATACGACCACGAAAAAAGCAGCAATCAGATCTTGTAGATCATTTGCATCTTAAACTGCGATCAAACATGTTCGACGTGACGTTCTTCCTTCTCGACATTCACATGCTTCTCTGGAACAGGAGCTGTGGCGTAATCTTGCGTGACCCGGTAAAGTTCGGGGCAGACTGCATCCTTGCGTATCAGGACATACCTCTTAATCCACCATGGGAGAACCTGGGTGAGTTGGTATTTGGCGTGAGTTCGAGTCGGGACGCCAAACACATAGTCCAATTCCTCAAGGGAGCGCTGCATGGTTTCTGGCATAAAGAAGAATATCAGAGCAAATGCAACAAGATTCAAGCCGGCATAGAATCCAAAGGCACCCTGCAGAGTAAATGCTCGCAACATCCATGGGAACGTCAGTGAGAGAACAGAAGCCCAGAAGTTGTTGGTTGCAACAGCCCAGGCCATCCCAACTTCACGGTGGGACAACGGAAACACCTCGGCAGAGTAGGTGAATGGAACTGGTCCCTCACCGGGAGAATAAAATGCGCCAAAGAGGTAGATGAAGAATGCGATCAGTCCAATGTGCGCATTACTGCTTGAGGGAATCCAGAAACAGAACCCAGCTGCGAGAAGGGTCCAGCACATCTGTGGGAAGGTGAAAAGTAGCAAGCCACGTCTGCCAAATGTATCGATTGTCCATACGGCGGGCCAGGCAAACACAAAGTTGATAAGACCAAACCCGAATGATGCAAGAAGTGCTTCGATGTTGGAAGCACCAGCCAGTTGGAAAATAGTTGAGGAGTAGAACGAGATGATATTGACTAAAAAGCGACGGTATAGTTAGTTCCGTTCATCTTCTGTCTCGAGCTCTGTACTTACTTCCGCACATCTGCTGAGCGATCATCACAATGCCAGAAGCTTGGACGGCACGACGTAGACGGGGTACCGTGAATAATTCGACAAAACGAACGAACATGTTATCGCTCTTGGAGAATCCCGACTCGGCAATCAACTGCTTCTCCATCTCTAGCTGGGCATGGATCCGATACATATCTCTAGCGGCCTGCAAAGGGCTATTCCGTAGTCTGAGAAGAGACGCAAAGGCTTTCTTGTGGTTTTTCTTGGTCATCAGCCATCGTGGAGACTCGGGACAAAACCAGATACCAAGAAGCAATGGCACAGCTGGAATGAATGCAGAGCCTAGCTGTAGTCGCCAAGCGATATTACCAGTGTTGGCCACAATGAGGTTTGCGCACGTTCCGAGGAAGATACCAAAGGCCGTCCAAAGCTGCCAGGACATAACCAGGCCGCCACGAATGTTTGTGGGTGCATTTTCTGATGAAGTTTAGCCTTAGTATTATTATACTCATAACTGACTGGAATGTATAAACCAAAAGAGCCTACCAGCCGAGTAAACTGGGACAGTGACTTCCTTGAGACCCATACCAAGCCCGAGAAGAACACGACAGGCAATGAGCTGACCCCAATGCTGAGTAAAAGCGGAGCCCAGGGGGGATAAGAGGCTGAAGATTGCATCCAGGAAGATTGTACCACGACGGCCGAGAATATGGTTCAGTGGATCAGAGAGCCAAGCAACACTGTAGAGTGAGATATACGTTAGAAGATTGCTTGAGTGTAGAACAAGTATAATACCCACAACAGGCAGATGGTAATGTATGGGGACGCATTAATGAACCCCACAATCCACTGGTTACGCTTGCAAGTCTCTGGGTCAGGGCATTGAGGCGAGTTATTTGGAATACCAAATTGGACATCGAAGGTCAGGTTAGCACCGTTCGAACCTATGAGAAACATTAGCCAAGACAGAGCCTGAATGTTTAAACAGAGTATTATTCTGACCAGTCTGATCCCAGCCTTGAATAGCTGCCGAGATCGAGTTTAGGATAATGGTGTAGTACAGCGCGAATGGGTGCTTCCAGCGCCGAGTGTGCTCCTCGTAAAGGACACGGCGGTCATCATCATTGAGTTCGGAGATTTCTCCAACCCTCGCAGGGGACTGAGCTACCAGAGCACCTTTCTTCAAGAGGGGCAAGATACTCTCGAGGTCGTATTCGGTGGCATATGCCGTCACCTTTGCCATAAGCTGGTCGTGGGGGATTCCGGCGAGGGGGTTTTTGATCCTATTGCATATCAGTTTGACCTGAAGTTGAATGGAAGAGCCACCTCAATCTACTTACTCCCCAATAACATTCTCGGTCATTCTGGTTGATGTGTCAGTACTAGAGGTTGGGATAGAATGGTGGTCATTTGTGGTTACATACCCCCCAACCGCGTCATTTCCGGTTGGATCAGGCATTTTGGTGCCTCGAGGCTTTCTCTTGATGAGAAAAAGAGCGAATCAGAGAGACTGTAGTTAAATTTTCTTGTGAAAGTTGATGAAATGTAGTCGAGCTCCGGATACGGCTCGGTGGTTGAGAAGATGAAGGAGAGAAGATTACGATTGATGAAAAGCAAACGGAAAGAGGTTTTTGTTACAGATGCAGATGGCAGTCAAAATATGAGCAGAAAGATGTTTGGGATTATGTATGCATCTACATGATTTTACCTAAGTTGGCAAATATTGATGCACTGAAGTTGTCAGACAACCAAAAGGCCTCAACTCAATTAGTGGAGGCCATGGTAGCCCTTTTTGTGAGTGGCTAGGTGCTACAGATATAACAATCCATCCATATTTCCCAGTATCCCGGTCCTACTTACCACTGGCCTTGTGTTCTGAGGATATTTAGGGTTGCCTCGGATAGGTCCGTGTAAGCCGCTCCGGGTAGAACGCCGTTTGACAGTGGAACAAGGCTTAGCTGGAGACGGCTTTTGGGATGGAGGTTCCGGATGGAGCACGGTCGATGGCTTTAGTTAAAGGGTTTCAGTTCATGCAGTCAGCAAAGAAACACAAAAGTCGGATGGAAGATGACGCAAGTTACGAGAACGCTGCACCACGTTGGAGCATGGTATAAACGCATATCCCCAGACAAAATCTCCTCAATTTCCAAGGTTATCATATGATCCGCTTAGCGGGTTTCTTCTGAACTAAAAAGGTATACTGCTGAAACCTTGCAATGTCCAGAGTATCAAACGTTCAGGGTCTTATCGAGTATATGGTAGTGACATGTATTTGACCAATAAGGAGCAGATCCGCACATTCAGCTCGCATATTCAGCCACTATTTACGCGGACATAAGACCACAGCGCGTGTTACACCACTGGACCCAAGGCTGAGGTTGCATTGTTTTCACGGCAGTTCCTACACTTGTTACTTTTGATTTATATGGACTCAGTAGTATACCAAAATACCAGGGGGGAGGGAAAAAAACGATAACTACTGTGTACCTGTGTAAGATGAAAGTTCATAATGAAGCATTCATGTACTCAGTTTCTGGTTTTTAGTCTGAGACGAGATTCTAATGAATAAACTTTCTATAACCATCTGTTCCACGGGGATTGGGAACCAGGGCCAGTTTTATGCTCTTGGAGATTCTTCCGTTGTCATTCTGGTCTCAATTATAATTCCGTCAATGAATCCGAGTCATGGCCAGGGCCTGTATTGTGGTTAATAGTATTCGTGGATAAAATAGACGATTGGCCTGACCAAACTCTCGTGTGCGATAAGATCGCCTATTTGAGGCAATTGTTGATTCATTTAGGAGCTGAGACCAGAGGTTTGTTGAAGTATATTTGATGATTTTCAGGGGATATCATATGTCAAAACAAAACTATCGACATGCATGTAGAGCAGTGGATGTTCAACTAATACAAATGAATCAAACTGCAGTACCTATATTGTAGGTATACACTACGGAGGATTAAAGGCACCAATACATATGAAAATGAAATTCTACAAGTCTAGATTTTGAGTACTGTGAAAAAGTCAACGGGAAATTAGCGGGCGTAAGCGGTGCTAATTCACACATCCAGGCATCAAGATCCCAAAAATGGGCTTCCAAGGTTTCCAAGGCTGAACTAGTTACCATGGTATGCGCTTTGTTAGGTAAGCAGGCAAAAGGGCATTTTTTGGTGCAGCCATTTACGCATGGGCTTGGTCCGCATTTTTTTTCCATGTGCCAGTGTGCCAGGGGTTTCATATTAATCGCCTCCTCGTGGAGAAGGCTATATGATATCGTATTGCGAAAGTAAAGTGGGGACTGGAATCTAAGTGACCCCGCCTTGCGAGATGAACAATGTTACTTTGTTCAATATTTTTGTTCCGCTGGAATAGTTGGAATTAGTTATCATGATTGCCTACTTCATACTCCGTGCTTCATACTCCGTACTCCATACTCTCTACAACGTACAATGTAGTAGCTTTGAATATTCAAAAATTCAATGGAGTAAGCCTCGGCTCACCGCGGGGCCCCGGGCCATCGGCCACATGTCGGAAAAAGCTCCGTAGTTACATTTATACGAGGCCCATGCTTTTTTAACTTTGTATTCAAATTTCCATTCGGTGCCTAGAAGCCAGGGGTCCTCTTTAATATAACCTCTCACAGCCTCAGATCACAGATCCAAATGCACGGCGGGGCTGAAAAGGGAACTATGGCTCTGTATCCACCTATCGTTGTCCATCCCATCCCACTTCGCACCAACCTTCGGCCATGTTACCCAATTTTGATCTGGCGTCAAGCGGACAATGACTTGTTCCGGTGTATCTACCTACAATAGAGGGCTCACCGGGAGGGGGCCCTTTCTATATTGGTTCGTTTGTTCTTCGATTGAAGTCCCTCTCCAATGATCGTTGTGCTCTCCCGGGAACTTTCTCTAATCTACTTATGATTATGTATTGAAAATATAGAGGTCTCGGCCTACCATCCCTGTACATTATATCTACCCCATGTCCCTGGCGCATTTTATTTCTCTTTCCATGATTTATGCAATATACCCATCTAAGTTGACTTTCTTGAGTCTCTACGTTTCTTGACTTGTAAGCTTGGGATATGGCGGTGGCACTTGTCTAGACAAGTTGTCTATTTTCCTTGCACTTTAATCTTTTCTTCTTTCTTGTACGGCTAAGATCATGAAGCTCCCTCCAGCAGACATCGTGGAGTCATGGCCAATCCCAAACTATATTGACCCTCCCACACGCGGGCACGGCGTCTTCATCGTCAATATCGTCTGTCTCGCATTGACGTCCCTGGTTGTCGCCCTCCGATTATACACTAGGCTCTGGATTACATGCAGCGCGGGTATCGATGATCTGCTTATTATTATCGGTCTGATCTTCGCCATCGCCATGGCCACCATCACCTCAATCGCCACTGAAGATTGGGGCATGAACCGACATGTCTGGGACATTGAATTGTTAAGACTCGTCACGGTCCAGAAACTGAACCTCTCCTTCCAGATATTGTTCTCCATGTCGTCTTGCTTCACCAAGATCTCTGTGCTATGGTTCTGTCGACGACTTATCGGAAATGGCAACTTCGGGCTGTATAACCGGACGTTTATTCTGGCCATCGTTTTTGTTGGGGGTTCTAGTGTGCTGTTCGCTCTGATCAGTATCTTCCAGTGCACGTGAGTTGGTCGTCTTGTGTTATGGTTTCGCACCGTTGCTAATGTTTCCTATAGTCCTGTCCGCGCATACTGGCAACTTAACCCCACCGAGTCATATCACTGCATGGATGATGGCGCAATTGTCTTCTCCGCCAGTGTGATCAACATCTTCACCGATTTCCTGGTCACGGCCCTACCAATGCCATTGATCTGGAGCCTGAAACTCCCCGCTCGCCAACGACTCGCCGTTATCTCTATCTTTGCCCTCGGTGTTGTGGTTAACATAGCCGGCTCTGTCCGAACAGTATACGTGTGGAAGAGTATGGTAACTGGTTATGATGCGACCTGGCTTGGATGGCCAGTGCTGATCGCCGCCATAGTGGAAATCAGCCTGGGATTGGTGAGAAATCAACAGCCTTGCTACTCAAGATGCGCAATGCTAATAGTCAACAGATCTGCTCTTCGGCCCCGGCCCTCCGTCCCCTCGTTGCAGCCTTCCTTCCCCGCCTCCTCGGCTCAACCCGCAACATCAATTCCTCCTACAACCAGCAGAGTCGGTCCCACAAGCACTGGTATTCAACCGGCCGCTCTCGAACGTCCCGTCTTGTTGCCGATGGTTTGCATCAACCCAGCTACAACAGTGATCGGTTTGAAATTATGCGCACCATCGAGATGGAGAGCTGGACTGAGTCACGACTCGTGGGCCATGATAAGATGGGACATGGTTACGATATTACGTCGGATAACCACAGCCGTGCCCCCACACCTGCAGATAGCATTGAGATAAAGAGGAGTATGGTCCATGTCTCTCCGTCAAGTACTACCTCTTCTGTGTCTGGGCCGGGCGATACGAATTCTCCCTTTGGTGAACGGCAGTCGCGTTAACCGCACTACTTCGGTACATTCTTTTATTTTCTTCTTTTCTTTTCTTTTGTACAAATATTTATGTCGCTTTGGCCTAGATGGTTTCATTGCGCTGGGAGGGATATTTCACACACGATACACCTTGTACATTTATATGAAGACAATCATGACTCCGATGATCACTTGTTTAACAGATGGACGGCACATAATTCCAATAATTTCGTACAGTCACATGTCTCTTCTGCTATACCTATCAAAATGGGATATATATGACCTGAGATATATAGGTGGTAGTATACGCCTTATTTGTCACACACGATCCCGTGGGGCATATTCCAAGCAATGATCATCCTCGGCTCTCTAAGGTTTGACATGTCCATTACCGATTTGACCGTGCGCCGGAATCACCTGCACTAGTTCCAACCTTGCAAGATTGAGTGGATTACGATCGACGTATGGTGCTTCTAAAGCTGCTCGGCTAAGGGTTCTTGGATCATCTTCGTTGACTACTTGTACACTCCGAGAATCGACGGCTTAATGGCAAGTGTCATTTAGCCAGACTATCCCAAAGGACCAGTTTTTGTTGAATTCCTATATCCCAAATCGGATTCCCCACACAAATTCTCAACATGACATCCGACCACACGTAACATCATTATTAACAATAACTAGTTAGTTAGGTGCATTACGCTTATTAAGCCTTACCGCCAAAAAGAAAATTGAACTCATTATTGAATGAATAAAAAAGATCTGGACTTGCAGGGAATCGAACCCTGGACCACTCCCATGCTAAGGGAGTATTATACCACTAAACCACAAGCCCAGTTGATTGGTTGATTGCGGAGATCAGTGCATTAATAGCTAAAACAAGATTTGGTGGTCAGCACCCTTAATTAGCCGACCAAAGTCAGTTCAGAACGGTATAAATGAAATTATTTGGTTTTTCGGTGGTTTCTCTCAAATTTCATTCTTCATATTATCAAAAGAAATAAAAAGTAACTAACTTTAGATTGCTAACTATGTTAACAATTGGGGTTGACTATCGATATATATAACTCCTAAGAGGTTCTCACGGGAAGTTCCAGTTTGTGGAACAAGACCTGTATCAGTTGAGCTAAGGTGTCAAATAGAAAAAGGATCTAAATATATAAACACTATGCACACTATAAATTGCGGTCAGATCCCCAACCCCCGCACTTTGACCTCAATATCAACATACCTCCAGGGCTAGTACCCTTTGGACATATTAGATAAGAAACGCCAAGATCTTAGCTTATCGATGCCGGAACCTTGGAATGATCTACAGCAGGGACATGACGACGTGACTTGAAATTTTTTTGCCCACTCGACCCCAATTGAGATAAATACAGTAATCCTCCTTTCAAATGGAAACTCTTACCATATAGATTTGACCAAAGAATCCACAAGCGTAGACCTTCTCAATTCGTCCAGATACCCCCATCGGATTTTCGGCGTTTCGCTCTCGGCACCGGCCCCCGATTGGTCAATCTCACCGAAACAGTAGCAACATACGCGGGGAGAAGCTATTGAGCTCCAGGATAAGGCCGATAACATTCTCCATTTGCACCGAGTATAAAGTCACCCCGCGCCTTTTGATCCTCCATTTTATTTCATCTGTCCTACATCAGTTCTTCTCCCCGACCATATCAATTGATCAGGGCTCCTTCCTACACCGGATAGTTCATTACACCGCTATCCTTCCCCCCACGTCATTTATCTTATTCTCTCCACTCCCCTTCACATTAAAATCACAATGTCCTCGGTCTTCCGTGCCAGCACACGGCTGCGCTCTGCAGCTCGCCTCCCGGCAGCTCGCGCTCTCTCCACCACTGCCGGTCTGCGTGCAGCGGAGAAGCCTTACTTCCCCAATGAGCCTACCGCTCCCTCCGTCTCGGGGACAATCCCCGGACCTAAGAACAAGGCCGCCGCCGCCGAGCTCGACGAAGTCTTCGATGTCCGCAGCTTGAACATGTTGACCGACTACTACCAGTCCGTTGGAAACTAGTATGACAGACCCTCACCCGCCATCAAGACTCGACTAACCTTGCCCCTAGCATCGCTGATCTCGATGGCAACAAGCTCCTTGATGTGTAAGTTACCAGTCCAAAGTCAATTGGAAACAGAGAAGCTGACCCCAGTAGGTATGCTCAGATTGCTTCCATCCCCGTTGGATACAACAACCCTCACCTCCAGAAGATTGCCGCATCGTCCGAGATGTCCTGCGCCTTGATTAACCGCCCGGCTCTGGGTAACTTCCCCTCCTCCGATTGGGCCGATGTTCTCAAGACTGGTCTCCTCCGTGCTGCCCCCAAGGGCTTGAACCAGGTTTTCACCGCCATGGCTGGCTCTGATGCCAACGAGACTGCCTACAAGGCGGCCTTCATGTACTACCGCCAGATGCAGCGCGGTGGCCCTGAGGTCGAGTTCACCGAGGAGGAGCTGCTCTCCACCATGAACAACCAGAGCCCTGGCTCCCCCCAGCTGTCCATTCTCTCCTTCAAGTCTGCCTTCCACGGCCGTCTCTTCGGCTCCCTGTCCACCACCCGCAGCAAGGCTATCCACAAGCTGGATATCCCCGCCTTTGACTGGCCCCAGGCCTCTTTCCCCAAGCTGAAGTACCCGCTGGAGGACCACGTCCAGGAGAACGCTGCCGAGGAGCAGCGCTGCCTGGCTGAGGTTGAGCGTCTCATCAAGGAGTTCCACAACCCCGTCGCTGCCGTGATGGTCGAGCCCATCCAGTCCGAGGGTGGTGACAACCACGCCTCCCCCGCCTTCTTCCAGGGTCTCCGCGACATCACCAAGCGCACTAACGTCCTCTTCATCGTCGACGAGGTGCAGACCGGTGTTGGTGCCACCGGTAAGTTCTGGGCCCACGACCACTGGAACCTGTCTTCCCCTCCCGACATGGTCACCTTCTCCAAGAAGGCCCAGACTGCCGGTTACTACTTCGGTAACCCCGCTCTGCGCCCCAACAAGCCCTACCGCCAGTTCAACACCTGGATGGGAGACCCAGCCCGTGCTCTGATCTTCCGCGGAATCTATGAGGAGATCGAGCGTCTTGACCTCGTTGAGAACACCCGCACCACCGGTGACTACCTCTATGGTGGTCTCACCCGTCTCTCTGAGAAGTACCCCGAGCACTTCCAGAACCTCCGTGGTAAGAACCAGGGTACCTTCATCGCCTGGGACACACCCAAGCGTGACCAGCTCGTCGCCAAGGCCAAGTCCTTCGGTGTCAACATCGGTGGCAGTGGTGTATCTGCTGTCCGTCTGCGCCCTATGCTGGTCTTCCAGAAGCAGCACGGTATGTCAAATTTCTCTTCCCTTGTGCCTAAAAGCCATTTACTAATGTATATCTCTCTTACAGCCGATATCCTCCTCGAGAAGCTCGAGCAGATCATCCAGACCATCTAAACAAATGCCGGCAATGACCTTTAGAAGTGACCGGGCGTTTTCAAGTTGGTTTAATGAGCGTTTTTTCCCTTTCTCTTTTCTTACTTTTACTTTTTTTTTATCTTTTGGAGGGTTCATATTTTATCTTATCCCTTTGCTGCCACGACTTCATGTCACTACAAAAATGCCATGCATATTCCTGGACATTGTGATCAATTGAGTAATAACTCACCGAATTATTGGGGCTACCTAGGTAGAGTAGGGAAATTTACTTAAGCTGTTTTCCTATCTTTCATGTCACCAGCCGAAAAAACTGGAATTATAAACTCTTAGGAAGTAATCCAAATCTGCTGTGTATGCCCTTGTAGTCCAATAAATAATATGAAGAAAAATAGGTAATGTTTCCCATCCGAAACTCCGAACGACCAGCAAAATGTTTGAAACCACCCTTATATTGTATGCCTTGATTGAATCGATGGTGTGTGCGCTGTATGGGTATACAGAACCAAGACTGTATGGGCAAGGGTGGGATCGTGTAGCGATAAAGACTTGAAGACTTAAGGGTAGGTGCTTCATGCATCTTCCTCGCCAGTGCTTCCGTCTCGCCTGGAACAAGCAATCGTTAGTCTTATGAGGGAAATGAGTTCGGGGAACACGTACGGGACATATTTAATGCCAGAGTCCTCTAGACTGTTGATAATGTATTCTGGAAGCTGTCAATGTGAAAGACACAATTAGCCATTCCGTGCCCGGTAAGAGGGATAAGAAAGCCCTAGAGAATTGCAAAAGGTCTCATTGTTCCAGTAACCAAGTGTGAACTTACTGTCCCTGTGACCTTGGTCGCATATGTGCCCGGTACGTAGTTATCCAACCTCTGCCAACGAGCGACCCAGCTCGCAGCCGGATCCCGTATAGCGATCAGGCCTTCGAAGACCTGTGACGTGCATTCTTGGATAGCATCATTGTTTCCACGGAGCTGGAGGGTGCTCTCGCAATTTGGGCAGCCTTCACGCATGAATTTCTGGAGTAATCGGGGTTAGAGTCGCCCGCGGAACGGAGATGAGGAGTAGGTCTTACGTTGTGAATTTGGACGACGGAGCAGACCATACAGGCGCGCAGCATACGCTGCTGGTTTGGAGGGGCGTAGAAAGACATTTGGAGGAGATATGAGGAAATGAAGAGAGAAAGAAAGCTATGAATGGGAGTTAGCCGTCAAGTCTGGATGGATGCCAAGACTCGTTGCGATCGGGGAAAAAGAACATGGGAGAACCAGGAACCAGACTCTCTTCTCTCTCTCAATTTTTTTTTCTTTTACCACACTTTCGTCTTTATTTTCTTCTCTCTTAGTCTATAGTGGATTTAGAGAAGTTTTATTCTTTTCTGAAACTGGCCTCCTTCTCTTCCGCGTATAATTATCACCTTTTCCTCCGCACCCTTGTTTCGCACCCATAATCACTGTCTCGTGCCCCTCGCATTTTCTTTCTCCGCCAAAATGGCTACCGATCAAGAAGTGGCCACTGCGCTCAAGGTGCAGGGCAATAAGGCCTTTGCCCAGCATGACTGGCCTGTCGCAGTCGACTTTTATAACCAGGCTATTGCCAAATATGACAAGGATCCATCCTTCTTCTGCAACCGGGCCCAGGTATGTTCCTGACGATCATGGTGGCACATTCTCAAGAGTCGTGTGCATGCTGGCTGGGATCGACATGGCTAACGATATTCTTTTGTTCTGTGTTATAGGCTCAAATTAAGCTTGAAGCTTTCGGATTTGCTATTGCAGATGCCACTAAGGCAATCGAATTGGATCCCAACTATGTGAAGGTTAGTCGGTATTCTTCGCCGGCAGGAGCGACAATTTGTGCCTGCAGATGGAAGGGTGTTGGATATATATGCTAAAATCCATGTTTATCACAGGCTTACTGGAGACGTGCCCTCGCCAATACTGCCATTCTAAGCTACAAGGAGGCCTTGAAGGACTTCAAGGCCGTGGTTAGACGCGAACCTGGTAACCAGAATGCCAAGCTGAAGACCGCCGAGTGTGAGAAGCTCGTGCGCCGCAGAGATTTCGAGCGCGCCATTGAGATCGCAGACCCGCCTTCTGCTTTTGCGGATTTGGACATCGATGCTATCAATGTTGAGGATGGTTATGATGGTGTACGCCTTGGCAAGGAAATGTCGCAGGAGTTCATCGATGATATGATTGAGCGCTTTAAGGATGGAAAGAAGATCCACCGCAAATATGTTTTCCAGATCATCAAGGCTGTCAAGGATCTGGTATACAACGAGCCTACGATGGTGGAAATTGGCGTGGAATCCGGCAAGAAGCTGACAGTCTGCGGTGATACGCACGGTATGTATTGTCCATGTTTGAAGAGTGAACCAGTTGCTGATTGAACAGGCCAATACTTCGATTTGCTCGAGATCTTCCGACGAAACGGTGCCCCCTCCGATACCCATGCTTACCTCTTCAACGGCGACTTTGTTGACCGTGGTTCATGGTCCTGCGAAATCGCACTGCTGCTCTATGCTTATAAGTGGTTGCGTCCCAACGGTCTTTTCCTAAACCGTGGAAACCACGAAACGGATGATATGAATAAGGTCTACGGCTTCGAAGGCGAGTGCAAGGCTAAATATAACGAGCGTGTCTTCAAGGTGTTCTCCGAGTCCTTCTCGGCTCTGCCGCTGGCCACCTTGATTGGCGAAAAATACCTTGTCCTACACGGTGGTCTCTTCTCCGACGACAAAATCAAGCTGGATGATATCCGCAAGCTCAATCGCCACAACCAACGGCAGCCTGGCCAAGCGGGCCTGATGATGGAGATGCTCTGGACAGACCCGCAGACCGAGGTTGGCCGCGGCCCCAGCAAGCGTGGTGTCGGCCTCCAATTTGGTCCTGATGTGACTAAGCGTTTCTGTGAAAACAACGGCCTAGAGGCTATCATTCGCTCCCATGAGGTACGCATGGGCGGTTACGAGGTCGAGCATGATGGTCGTTGCATCACCGTCTTCTCCGCTCCCAAGTACTGCGACTCGACCGAAAATAAGGGTGCTTACATCAACATTGGCCCCGAGCTCAAGCTTGCATATGAAGTCTTCGAGGCAGTGCCACACCCCGATATTAAGCCGATGGTACGATTATGACCCTCAAAACATCTACATAAGTTCCCCCAGCTAACTGTCCTAGGCATACGCGAATAACTCTATTCTTTCGGGAATGTGATGGCATATTTGATTTCAAGCGCGATGTTGCCCAAGATATCTACCTAGAATTGACGTTCCAAATGTATTTATGTGCATGAATGAGGAATTCCGTGTAGCCCTGACATTGCCAACTGTATACTTCACACCGCTTTTGCCCCGCGTCGTCCCCTCTATTCTGCCACCTTGACTTCTTTTTGTCCTCGGTCTAGACACATCTTACGTAGCAGTCATGGAATTCGATCCTAAGACCCGTAAGTATTATTACTCGGCCATACACTATAACGGACTAACCTGAGCAGCCCAATACCTCACCTCCGACAAGTCGAGCTTCGCCTCGATCTCGGCCAACGAGCGGTGGCCTGTCATCATCGTGAGCTTGCGGCAGACAATCAATAGCTGGGGGATCAATTGCTGAATATATGTGACCATTCTAGACTGGCGCTATTGATGACCTTCACCGCACAGTTGTAGGTGTCAATGACAACGAGAAGGCCAACGAAGGCAAGGGCATTATTGCCAACTTGGCCAAGTTGAAGTATGAGCTTCAGCATGACCGACAACTTACGTGAGATCTCTCGTCCTTCATGTTAGAACCACAGAGCTTTATCTGACATGTGTATTGCGACTAGTCCCCTAGATGACGACGGACACCCGGATATCGCCTCGTATAACAAGGAGCTAGAGGAGCGTGGAAACCCCCACTGGCACGATGCATCCTGGCTTTATTCAGAGTGTTACCTCTGTACGCTTAAATATCCAGTCCAACAGGAATCGAGACAAGCTACGGCAATACTGACCAGACGACTATCATAGACCGCCGCATGGAATCTCTCTTCGCGCTGTCCAAGCATTGGAAGGGCTATGACGTGTTCGCCCGCCAGAAGATGGATACATTCAAGTCGTCCCGTCCCGCCGTACTAGAACTTGCCGCGAGATACCGTGAATTAGCGATGGACGCAGAGTCAGGAAAAGTAAAAGAAAACAAGTCGCCAGAGGAAATCGAAGAGGCAGAGAAGCTTCTCTTCGCAGAGATGTGCGAGATCTGTCTTTGGGGTAATGCCACCGATCTGTCACTTCTGACATCTCTCACATACGAAGATATTCAAAAACTACAAGGTTCCCAGGCACGCAAAGCATCGCAGAAAAACATCATTGTTAACGACCTTGATGCTGCTTTCGAGGCAATGCAAAAGGCGCGGAGAGAGAAGAAGGACGGCGAGCGCCGCGTCGACATCGTCCTAGATAACTCTGGGTTTGAGTTATTCGTTGACCTGATTCTCGGTGGATACTTGCTGTCCGCCGGACTGGCAACCAGCGTCGTGCTCCACCCCAAGCGCTTGCCGTGGTTTGTGTCGGATGTTACGCCGAAGGATTTCTCCGATCTGCTCAACAGCATGGTCGACCCCCAGGCCTTTTACACAGCAGCCGATGATTCGGGCAAGACATTCCCCCCTCTTTCCGAGAAGGAGGTTTCCGACGTGCAATTCCTCTTTGAGCAGTGGAGCCGGTTCCACCAAGATGGTAAGCTGATCCTGCGCCCGCACGCTTTCTGGACTACCCAGGGCGGCTACTGGCGCATGCCATTCGTGGCACCGGAGCTGTTCGATGATTTAAAGGAGAGTGAGCTTGTTTTGTTCAAGGGCGACTTGAACTATCGGAAGTTGGTCAATGATGTAAGTTCGGCGTTCTGTGCTTTTTTCCTTTCGCTTTGGGTTTCTTGCTAACAGTATACAGGCCCAATGGGATCCCACCACTCCTTTCACAGAAGCCATCGGCCCGCTTGGCCCCAAGTCCGGGATCCGTGTCCTAGCGTTCCGCACTTGCAAGGCTGATACAGTTGTCGGCCTCCCCGCTGGCATGGACGAGAAGCTCCGCGCACTACCTGGAGGTGGCGGTTCGGAGTCTCGCAAGTGGGCCTGGAGTGGAAAATGGGCCGTTGTGTCGCTTTCTGACGGCAAGGCTTGAGAGCACACTAGACACGACCGACCGTGTACAACATAATTCAAATTGAATTCTGTTGTACACGGGGTGAATATGCCAACATGGAACCTTTTGTAGATGGACTAGTTAGTAAAAGACCACAGCTAGAAGTAGATGAGTTAATACCTAATCTAGATTGTGAATAAAGGTGTGATATGATACAATCACCACGTACCAACTTCGCTCAAACAATGAGAGAAGCGAAGAAACTTGACATAAGAGATACCCATGGGCCACTAACCGTATTAGTAGTTGAAGCTGACATCTGGGGAACCAATAGGGTCTGGTCTATAGGAGAAACAGCGTGGAGGGTCTGGGAACAATGTCTACGAGTAGTCTCAATAGAGAGACTAGAGAACAGTCACTGGGCAATAATTCAACAATTGTCTTTCGCTGAAAACGTAGATAGCAAGGGGATGAAAAATAGTAACGCTTATGAACCTGAACACCATCCTATCATGCTCCCAAAGACACTCCTTATTTCCAAATCAGAAGGTGAATACAAAAACGAGCCAATTAGCGCCACTTAATGTGACAGAAGACCTCAAACATTCTCCTTTCCATATGCTTTGACTTTACGACTGTCCTTCTGCCTGAGCCGTGACTTGGCAGCGGCAATTCGTTCAGGGGAGAGAGCTTCACGCTGGAAATCAGTCAACCCGTACCGCTTGCCCACGCGCTCGCCCGCTGAAACGGTGTACCCCGAATACCGGCTGCGAGACGGGAGGCCTGACATTGAATCGAGGGTAGATTTGATATGGGTTCGTTCACGTTGTGTCTTTAGGTTGCTGAGCCGAGTGTCATCATCAGCAGGGAGGTTCAGATTCCGATAGGACCGCTGGCCTTCACCGAGTCGACGTCTTGAGTATGTCCGATTCAGTGACTTCAGGGCTGATATATCGGGAGGCGAGGATGGAGGAATTTCATCCAACACATCATTATGAGATTCGTACCGCGGCTTCAGTAAAATTTCGTTTAGATAATGTGTGACCTCGTCGTCATCTGCGGCCATGGCTTGGGCATTCGGCCTTGTACCAAGTGTACCCAATGTGGTACTGCGCAAAGCAGGTCGTGGATCGCGTACTTTGGAGCGTGGACTCGGGCTTGGGGGAGGCTCGACATCATCGGTGGCCTCTTCTTCGGGTTTCTCAAGATCCTGACCGGTAAGATCCTGGCCGGCAAAGTCAAACACCTGAACGCCTGTGTGGTCTTTGCGAGGACTTAGGAATTGCCGCTCTGTGGAAGGTAGCGCCGGGAAGCGTTCAGTAGAACCAAGTCGCAGCTTCAAAAGGTCGATTTGTTTCTGCATGTGGCGGCGCTCTGCATCGGATGTATTTCTCAAATTCTCCTCCGAGGCACGGTGCTCTTGGGAGACCGTTTTGAGCTTTTCCCTGTATTCTTGGATCCGCTGCTCCAGTCTGATTTCTCTCTGCTTCAATCTTGTTTCCTTGTCCTTTCGTCGACCTTCATATCGGGACATTTCCTGCTTCACTCGGGCTAGCGTTTGTTTCAGAGTGTTATTCTCTTTCTCGAGTGCTCGGGCTTTCTTTTCTGAGCTCTGCGCGAGGTCTTGAAGTGTGCTCAGTTCGGACTGCTGCTGTTGCATCTCCTGAATCTTGGCATTGGCTTGTTCCAATGCTTGCTGTGTTTTGCGAAGCTCGTCCGTCGAGGTATTTGAAGGCAATTCTTCCTTTTTCTTTTGTGTGACATTTGACGCATCGCTTACGACGTCATGACGTTCCAAGACGTTCCGTAGTGAGGTAACTTGTTGCTTGTATTGTAATGCAAGAGCGGTTTGTTTGGCCAAGCCTTGAACCAATTGCTCCTTATCGCCCGTCGATCCCTCCCCAACCATTGAAGAAGCAAGCCGTGATACCTGCCTTTCCATCTCGGCGACCTTTTCTTCTTCTTCCTTTAGCTTGTCGGCCAGCCGCATAGCTTCTGTATCCTTCTTGCGAGCGTAGGATTTGGCAATCGACCGGTAATGGATCAATTTTTTGATCTCTCGATTGGTCCTCACACGGTAATTATCGAATTCGGTTTTCCAGTACTTGCCTGACTCCGAGTGCGGGTCCTCCAGATTAATGGTAATATCTTCATTCTCGAGGATATCCTTCGACCCAGAGACTATGACGGATTTTGCTTCGCTCTCATCTGACTTGGCCGGTTCGGAGTTCTTAGACGCGTTATCGCGTGCATTCATGAGTGTTTGGGTGAGTTTGCTCCTCGGCTTGCCACTTCCATCTGATGATCCGGACATCCACTGGGTACTGAGGGTTCCGGCAGGATTTGGTGGAGTCTTGGCTGGCTTACTGGCCGAGCCAGGGCGTTTTCCCTCATTGTCGATGACACTCTCGCCAAAGGATACCGTCTTACGACGCAAGGAGGTTCCAGGTGTGACAAGTATGCTTTTCGTGGGGGATCCCGTGGGGACGTAAGTCGCGTCTGATTTCACGTCGGTGTTGATCTCTGTTGGCGCTAGTTTTATCGTATCGCTCTTGCTTCGTTGGTGACCGGACTGTTTCTCGGACGCGTTTTCATCTTCCTCTGCTCCCGGAGTGCCAAACAGAGCACTCTTGAAGGCACGAATCGCAAAGACATGGCCTGGAGTCTCAGGGGGTTCTAGCAGCTTGGAGTCATCTGTAGCACGTTAGACCGAGAGCTTCAAGGGTCAAAAGTAACTACCACACCTGTAACCTGTGCGTTTTGCTCGTTCCCCTTGATCCAGTCCAGCATTTTGACAGGGAAGAGACCTCGAAATCCTTGAGACCAAGTTGGAATCCAATGTTTATGGTCCGCGCGGTCGGAAAAAGCAGAAGCGCCGATCACTTTATCGATAAGCTCGTGTTCGGCTTCACCTTTTGTTTACGCTTGGCACTTTTTCGGGACTTTCTGAAATTGGGATGTTGGGGGTTTTTTTTTCTTTTCTTTTTTTTAATCTGATGGAAGGTGGACTTGGCTGTGCTAGAAGGCCCCCCCCGGTTAATTTCTTTAGGTGCGTGTGTATTCCATACACACGTGCGTGTACAAACGGCATACTACTTGACATATCAATAATCAGCCCTAGGGCCTATCACCTCCATTACAGCCTAGATCGATTCTCCGAGTTCCAAGTACTATCAGGGGCACCTCAGATGTATTTCTTATCCCGTAAGAACCCTGATTGTTGCTTCGCCCATAACTTCGAAGACTACACCGTGATCCCCTACAGCGCTTAAATCCCTGGAACCTTTATGCTACTACAATTACAACGCAAACACCAAGCGTAAGACTGGCTTGGCAAAAAAAGATGCCTCTTTCCCATTCGGTTGCTCTCCGCTTGGCTGCCAGCGCCATTGCAACCATATTTGTTGGATTCGGCATCAACGCTATCCTACGTCCAGACCATGCTCTCACTTTCTTCGAGTTCCATTCACCTACCTCTGTGATGGACAAGCAGATGGTTGACAGTCTGATGGCAATCTATGGAGTCCGGGACATCTTTATGGGGGCTGCCATATATGCGGCTTCGTATTTTGGCACCCGTTCAACCCTGGGCTGGATCTTGATTGCCGCTAGCAGCGTTGCATTTGTAGATGGGATTGTTTGTTGGACCCATGGCCAGGGACAATGGAATCATTGGGGATACGCACCAATGGTTGCTGTGGCTGGCAGCTTGTTGCTCGGGGTCTTCGATCGTATGTGATTGTCACAGCTGGGACAAAGAAACTACGAGGAGAAATGATCGACTATTACGGTGACAATAATTGGCACCCTTCTCGGTATATGCCAGCTCATCAGCTCACCACCTCATGATATCTGGGTCCACTATTGGGCAGGGAAAATGGTGCTTTGGCTTGACGATGATATACTCAACCTCAAGGTCAATCGACATATAAGCATACTCGCAAAGGACTTTCAAGTAAACACAACATACAAGAATCATGAATTGCAATTAAGTCAAAGTATAATATAAGCAATAAATCCTTCAATCCACAGTTAAACCAACGGGAACGTCATTTATACTAATCATCTCCACTCTATAAATGGAAGGGCGTATGACCTGACCGCCTGTTTATTCATAGCCTCAGAGGGGAAGGAAAAAAAAAGACTGCCCAATTCTCTTTCCACCTCCCATAAACCTTCCATATTTCATCACCCCCCATGTCGTACGACGCCCAGGGTCGCTTGTAGGGCGAGCTCTCGCCACGCCCCGCGATGTCTCCCAAACAGAGGAAGAAGCCCTCCCGCCAGAAAAAGCAAACCTCCGATTCCTCCGTGACGTCCCCCATATTTACAACCAATTACCGAGAAATCCACCAGACAGAGGTGGAAGCTTTGCGTTCAATCTACGGCGATGACTTTGAAGAAGTAGAAAATAGGCGGTCGGCCTGGCAGGTGGGTGCGCTCCTAAGGCTATTTAGACCACTCGCCACTAATCCGTGGCACTTTAGCAATCCTCCGACGTGACATTCAAGCTTCATTTACGATCCTCCTCGAATCCAGACGTACTCCTCATTTTGCTGGTCGAATTGCCAGCTACATATCCTAAAACAATCCCCAATCTCTCACCGGGAAACCTCGACGGCTTTCGCGATGGAGCGCGTTCTCAAATACAAGAGATTCTACGTAACAAGCCAAAATCTCTGCTCGGAAGTGAGATGATCTATGAACTGGGGGTGTCCATTCAAGATGTTCTGGAGGATGTTGCTCAAGCACAGGCACAGGACAAAGACCTACCCAGCCTCGAAGAGGAGCGCATGGAGCAAGAAGCGGCTGCTCTTCAACGCGCAGACCTAGAAAAACAAGAGCAACTCCGCAAACAAAAGGCTGCAGCTGTCGAGGAAGAGCGCGCATTACAAGAAATGCTTCAAGACAAGATGCGACAGCGGAATAAAGCTCGCATTTTGAGACGGAAGAGTCGAACTGGTGGCGCGGATATGAGTTATGTTGATGAACTTGTGGAAAACACACCGGGCGCCATCTGCTTTGATCCTCCATTGGTCGTCAACGACACCGATGAGCAGCCGCTGGTCTTCCGCGCCGTTCATGGCAAGACTCTGCTGCAAAGCAAACAGGGCAAAACTACCTTCACTGTTAGGCCTGTTGTTTCCGAGAACCGAAGCCATGTCCCGCTGCTTGTTCTAAAAGAGCTTTGCCTCGGCGAGAAGGATTCTGAAGGATTGGCATTCCGTGAGCAGATGCGCACCAGTGAGGATAAGTTGGAGGGCATTAAGCGATTGCGACACCCCAATCTTGTTGAATTCGTGGGGTTCAAAATCAATCGCCCAATTGGAAAATCTAATTCCCCTGATAATTCTTGGACTGTCTTCGCACTTTTCGAGTATGCAAACAAAGGTTCCCTTTCCGAACTTCTGGATATCGTGGGGACTGTAGCTGTTGATATGCTTCGCGGCTGGATGATTCAGTTACTCGAGGCTTTGGAGTTCTACCATCGCAACGGTTTTGTGCATGGGGACATTCATTGTGGCCGAGTCTTTCTGTTCAGGACCCCTTCTGGTGAAACTATCGTTAAACTGCAGTCTAGCATCGAAGATGCTTTGCCCGACTCTCCCTGTGGAAAGCCTTCTTTCGCGGCGTCAAAGTCACCACTCTGGGCACCCCCAGAGCTAACCGAGGACAGTTCTCCTCCCTCCATGAAGACCGATGTCTGGGATCTAGGAATTGTGCTGCTTCAGATGGGCTTTGGAAAGGATGTTCTCCTCAGATACACCTCCGCCAATCAGTTGATGGTGTCTATGGGACTCTCGCCGCCCCTGCAGGATCTGCTTTGTGAATTCTTCCGCCCAGATCCCAGGAAGCGCCCAACCGCTTTCCAGCTCCAACCGTCTGAGTTCTTCCGAGTCGATGCGCCGTTAAAGATGCGAGAAAGAGCATCGGGATCGGTGTCCCTGCAGAGACGGCCACGGCTAGATTCTTTTGGAGCCATGCCAGCTTTCTCACGATACCACCAAGACTTCGACGAGACAGGTCAGCTAGGCCGTGGTGGATTCGGACAGGTCGTCAAAGCCCGGAACAAGCTCGATGGTCGGTTGTATGCAATAAAGAAGATCTCCCAAACATCGGCCGCAGCGCTGAAAGACACGCTTTCCGAAACCATGTTGCTCTCCCGGCTGAACCATTCCTACGTTGTCCGGTATTACACTGCCTGGCTTGAAGAGGACTTCAATCACATTGACGAAGAGGCTATGTCCTCCACCGAAGGTGACCCGTTCGCTAGCCAGGACCACCACGGATTCAGTACAGGAGGTCTTGATTTCATCAGCTCCAGCGGGTATCCAAAAATAGAGTTTGCCGCATCAGACAGCGACGACGAAAACGAAGGAACGCTATCTGATCTTGCTCACTCAGAGACGCCAGAGGGGAACCGGATAAAGGATACCGGAGATGACTCCGGAAGTGTAGAGGAAATTGAGCCCAGTCGAGCGAGATCTGGCTCTTATGCCAGGCCTATTTTAACCACACTCTACATTCAGATGGAATACTGTGAGAAGCATGTAAGTGTTTTAATACCGGTGTTCTCGTTACTTTGAACTAATATTGCCCCCGAGACCTTGCGCGATCTAATAAAGGATGATTTGTGTGATGATAACGAGCGTGTATGGCGTCTCTTTCGGCAAATTCTCGATGGCTTGAGCCACATTCATAGCCACGGAATCATACACCGTGACTTGAAGCCTGACAATATTTTCATTGATGTTGCAAATAATCCCCGCATTGGTGACTTTGGTCTTGCAACAAGTGGTCAATTCACCACGGCCGTGCGTTCGTCCGCAGCCGCCGACTTTGAAGGGGACTTCACTCGCAGTTTGGGTACAACCTACTATGTGGCACCGGAGATGAAGTCAGTTGTTTCAGGCCACTACAATGAGAAGGTTGATGTGAGTAGTGAACCTACAATTGGGACCACAAGTATATGCTCACGAATTCTAGATGTTTTCGCTCGGTGTTATTTTCTTCGAGATGTGTCATCCATTGCCGACTGGCATGGAACGAGATCAGACTCTTCGAGAAATACGAGAAAAGAACCACACGCTTCCGCCCACTTTCCAGCAATCTGATAAGTTGCTCCAAGGCGAGATCATTGAATCTCTTCTGAGCCATAACCCGAGCGAACGTCCCACAGCCTCCGACCTTTTGTCCAGTGGAAAGATACCTCTTCAGGTTGAGGAAGAGACGTTCAGACGGGCTATTGTGCATCTGCTCTCGGATCCAAATTCACCCGACTACAAAAAGATTCTATCGGCCATCTTTTCTCAGTCGCCCAAGAAATTCGAAGATATTGCTTGGGACATAGACTCGCACGCGGTACCGGCAGCCAACGAGCTACTTGTCCAGGGTCTGGTCAAGAAGAAGCTAACCTCGATATTTCGAAGACATGGTGCTGTGGAGTCAACAAGACAAATGCTCTTCCCCCGATCCCAGCATTACAACAGCGGTGCAGTACGCGTGCTGGATGCATCTGGCAATCTTTTACAGTTGCCATATGATCTTACACTTCCAAATGCACGAGCAATTCCAAGGCAAGATCACTCACTGGAGAAGACATTTGCATTCGGCACAGTCTACAGAGAATCAACCCATGGCAGCGAACCACAAACTCACCGCGAAGTCGACTTTGATATTGTGTCCCACAACACCCTGGATCTAGCCTTAAAAGAGGCAGAGGTGATCAAGGTTCTGGATGAAATTATTGAGGAATTCCCACCTTTGCGGTTTACTCCAATGTGCTTTCTTGTAAACCACTCCGATTTGCTCCAACTAATCATGGAATTCTGCCGCATTACGCCTACCCAAATCCCAAAGGCCAAGGAGGTTCTTAGTAAGTTGAATGTTGGAAAATATACCATGCAAAAGATTCGAAGTGAACTCCGAGCCCCGGCAATTGGTGTTGCTTCAACTTCATTGGATGACCTTGCCCGTTTCGATTTCAGAGGTACTTAAGCTTACTTCCTCATATTTGGGACAATGCGCTAATGGGTATGATACAGACTCGTCGAAGGAGACGCAACGCAGGCTGCAGAATATCATGGAAGGAACTGAATACGCAGAGCGGATTCCACCAATATTCGCTCGCTTGAACGTGCTCATGACCTATTTGCAGAGCTTCGGTGTGAAACGAAAAGTCTACATCAACCCACTCAGCAGTGTTCAAGACAAGTTCTACCGAGGTAGCGTTTTGTTCCAGTGCATTTTCGATAGAAAACGACGCGATGTGTTTGCTGCGGGAGGAAGGTATGATCGGTTGATCCAGGAATTCTCACCTAATGTCCTATCAAACCGACCGCAAGCGCATGCTGTGGGTTTCAACCTCGGCTCGGATCAACTACGCTCATCCATGATCGATTATCTGAAGGCCAAGGCTCCGTCGAAAGATTCCGAGACAAGTGCTGAGTTGTACTGGGGGGCACGTCGGGTAAGTGACTTTCCATCCCAACTCGTTCGTTGGATGTAGTTTTTACTGATCTTCAACAAAGTGTGATGTACTTGTTGCCAGTTTTGATGCAAAAGTCCTCCGCACAACAGGAGTAAAACTTATCGAAGAGCTCTGGTCGAACAACATAAGCGCAGAGCTTGCAGTCGATGCATCATCTCTCGAAGAGCTTCTAGCAAAATACAAAGACTCCAATCACCGGTGGATTGTGATCGCTAAGCAGGATAGCAAGGAGCGTGGATTTAAAGTTCGGAACCTGATGCGCAAGGAAGAATTCGATATCCGCGCTGCTGAACTTGTGCTGTGGCTTCGATCAGAAGTGCAGGCACGCCACCCCCGTGAGGGAACCGCTGATCCACGCCAATCCCGCCAATTGAGCCAGCAGGAGGCTCTCGCATTCCAGGAGCGGGCAAATGATGTGCGCATCCTAATTCCCCAGCACCGAAGCAAGAAGACGAACCGAAGGAACATTGTTGAGTCAGGTATGTTTATGTTTCTGAATCCATCCTCATCACAGTCCAATATACTGAGTGATACGCTGTATTTTAGCTCTACTTTCTTCTCGGGAAGTAGCCGAAAACGCCCGCAACGGCCCGGTCGCCGCCATCGACACTCGCGATGAAGTCCTCGACGCTATTCGGGACACGCGTCTCTCTGACACAGAGAGCTGGCGCAGTGTGATCCAGAACGCACCGCTGACAGAGCGGAAATATCTCAGTCAAGTGCACGAGCTGCTCACTGACTTGGCCGTGGAGAATCGCAGAAACGATACAACAGAAAGCTACACGAATGCTTTTATCTACAACTACCGTACAGGCTCATGCGTGTACTATGACCTGGGACCCTAGTGAGAAATGAGTTACGACTGATTGATTTTCAATGGGGGGAAGAGCGACGAAGTGGAGTTAGGTAAGCATAAGTCTCAGATCAATGAGACTGATGGTGTTTGCATCTGTTTTATGGGTGGATGGATCTCGTTTTGTTTGACACTCTCAATGCTGTGTTTCAGCGAATTCTCGGGATGATACCATACATGTAGTGATGAATGACGCCCAGAAATAATGTTTACGGATATTTTGTATGGAGATGCAAGGAAGGAGAGGAAAAAACATTTTGACAGAGGTATCGCTGCTGTTGTACATGAAAAAAATCGCAATCATGATGGATTTATGTAAATCAGTCACTCTCATCGTCGCTGCCGTAAGCGACTAACGGCCCACCAGTAGCTTTTGGTGCCTGAGTCGTCACTATTCCGCCATTTAGACCCCGTAGGGCTGCAACAGCAGAGCTCGAGAATATGCCATTACTCTCTGGCTGCTGCTCTTGTGCTGGGACCGGAGCAGACTCGATCATCATCGGTTGTTCAGGCGCCTCTAGCTGAGCGGCCTGGCTCGCATCCTCCAATTGCCGGGTTCTGGCATGCCACACATCATCTGGAACGTCATAGCCCTGTAGTCCGAAAGTTCCCTCGATCTTCTTCCGCTTCTTGGCCTCAGGATCTCGGCCTTCGATCTCTGCTACAAAAGCTGCGGGAAGAGCCCGGCGCACAGCCTCGGCAGCTTGCTCCTCTAACCGGCGTGCTTCGCGCTTCTGTGCCATTGGGTTTGGGTCGACTGTTGCCCATCGTACGTTAAGAATTTCCTACTTGTTGTTAATAACTTTGTATCATATATCGCATCTCGCATCTCGCGACTTGAAACATTCAACTTACCTCATGGTCCAAACTTTGGTTTTGCATCGCAACCAGACTTTATTCATGTGTGTTAGTTTAGTACAGACAAAGAGCTTGGGGAGGGGGTTCTCACGCAAACTGCGCGTTACTTTCTGACGAGTAGGTCACAAATGCCACGCCGCGTCCAGTAAGAACTCTTGTTCTTTCGATTTGACCCCATTCCGCAAAATGCCTTGAGCACACTTCCTCGATGTCATCGCTATATATTAATTAGCAGGAAGACGAAGTATAGCTTTTCAAGGTACTCACGAAACTGTAATCCGGCCCACGTAGATTGTCCTGTTTTGACGCGTGAACGAGCCTACTCCGGACATATCCTATTTCGATAGCATTAGCGATATGTTCATACCAAGCTAACACCCCCCGATCACAAAAACATGATACCCACTTCCTTGTAATCACTGTGCTTGTCTCTCCCTATAGTCTGGAGTCAGTCGCCCGTTTTCAATTATCAGCAGCAGGATTGGAAATGGTACTAACCAAAGCAGTCCATGTTCGGATTGAACCTATAAATGACTTGATTAGCCGGATTGTTTTGGTATCCGATAGGTCTAATAAAGTGAAAGAACCTTCGAAGTGTATACGGTATGGGAATCACACTAACATATCATGAATCGTGGGTAGACGATGGAGGTATTCACAATCCTGGCCTTTCACGCAAACACCTCGCGCAAAATGTATGCTACAAGGGAAAATATGAGTAAATGTCTGCTGCGATACGCAATATAGCCACGAAAGCCACGAAGGATAATTTTCTTACCAGAAAAATGAGCCGGGAATGCGATCAGCGCGAGTATATCCCGAGTCACGCGCAATATTGCAGCGACTAGGCGCAGGCTGGCTGAGGCCATATTTGTCGTCGTTGTCGCCACTTTTGTTGTACCAAATATTATAGTCGAGCCCGGGCTGCTGCGCCGGTTCAGCTTTAACGGTTGACGGGTCAACTTGTATTCTCGCTGGGCGTTTCTTCCTGCGAATAATTTTGGTCTTCTTGACTGACTGGAGCTGTTGATCTCCTTGCAGAGTGTCGTCGGCGCCGGTTGTTGCCACGGTCATCTCTTCGGCATTGGGGTCACGGGTTTCGGGGGTGGTAGAAACGGGAGCTGGTGGCTCGGCAACCGATGTATCTGCCATGTTCGCGTTTGTGTGGAGAGGTTGACTGGGAAGGTTAAGCTTGAGCTTCAAAAAAAAGGTCGACGTCTTGGGCCGTTCACTGAGGTGCTTACATAATGCTTGGCAAGTTCTCACGTCGGCGGGATTTGGCATTTCCCTCTTGGAGGCACAAGCATCAGAGAAAAGATTTAGTGATTTCGCAGGCGACAAGCCTCAAAAACCGACATCATGGTGAACATTACAGAAAAGATTAAGGAGTATGTTTCTTGCTAATCTTTGAATGTCCCCAATTTACTGATCTTTTACAGGATCGAGGATGAGATGCGTCGGACGCAGAGTAAGTGTTATCCTCAGACCTAAACTTATAGCACCCCGCTAATAACCCCACAGAGAACAAGGCCACAGGTAAGATGCTCTTTTGGTCGAAGGAAAATTTGATCTAATTTCCAAATTCCAAATCAGAATACCATTTGGGTCTATTGAAAGGGTATAGTCTTAATTCTCTGCATTCTATTTCAAACATAAACTGATAGCATTTGCAGAAAGCTTGCCCGGCTAAGAGCCCAGCTTTTGGAGCCAGTGGGAGGTGCTGGCTCTGGCGGCGGTGCAGGATTTGATGTCAGCAAGAGCGGCGATGCACGAGTGGCTCTTGTTGGCTTCCCCTCTGTCGGAAAGTCCACATTTCTGTCTAAAATCACTAAGACCAAGAGTGAGGCTGCAGCCTACTCTTTCACCACGCTGACTGCTATCCCCGGAGTGCTGGAGTACGGTGGTGCTGAGATTCAAATCTTGGATTTGCCAGGTATCATCGAAGGTGCCTCCGAGGGCAAAGGCCGTGGTCGCCAGGTCATTTCGGCTGCAAAGGTGAGTTGATTTGCTTGTTTGATGGGCGAGAGTACAGAAATACTAATAATAACTCTACTTCTAGACAAGTGATTTGATCTTGATGGTTTTGGACGCCACAAAGCGTGCTGAACAGCGAGCCTTGCTCGAGGCTGAGCTGGATGCTGTGGGCATTCGGCTGAACAAGGAGCCACCGTATGTCATACCTTATCCGAAGTTTTACACGGACTTGAATACTGATGCAATATTAGTAATATCTACTTGAAAATCAAGAAGGCCGGTGGCATGAAGATCTCTTTTGCAACGCCCCCAAAGAATTTGGATGAAAAGATGGTTTACAACGTGCTCCGTGATTACAAAATTCTTAACTGCGAAGTACTCGTGCGAGATGAGAATGGTATGTGGCGCTTTGATAATAACAACCAGGCCAAATTACTGATTGCGGCGCCGTTATAGCTACGATCGACGACTTTATCGACGTGATCATGAAGGACCACCGGAAGTACATCCGCTGGTAAGATTGACACTAATGATAATTCATATACAATTAGAAAATGCTAATCTTTCTGCTTTTCTGTCAGTCTTTACGTCTACAACAAGGTTGACAGCATCGGTCTCGAATTCCTTGATGCCCTTGCCCGCGAGCCTCACACAGCCGTCATGAGTTGTGAACTTGACCTCGGCGTGCAAGATGTTGTCGAACGCATCTGGAAGGAACTGAGACTAATGCGACTTTACACAAAACGGTATGATATATCCATGGCTTTGACTTTCATTGACAGATCTAATAATTATCGTATTTATAGGAAGGGAGAGGATCCTAAGTTCGATGAGGCGCTCATCGTACGCAAAGACTCCACCATTGAGGATGTTTGTGACCAGATTCATCGTACAATTAAGGACACATTCAAGTATGCGTTGGTGTGGGGAGCGAGCGCGAGACATGTTCCGCAGCGGGTAGGATTGTCGCATATGGTTGCCGACGAGGATGTGGTATCCATAGTGGCTAAGTAGAACCTAAGGGTCGAGAGCGATGATGAAAATATTGACACGACTACAAGAGCTTTAATATAAAATTATGGTTTTAAATGCTGTTGATTCCATATAATATGCATGAACCTATGAACAAAATATATGAAGAAGATATTCACCCAAACAACCAATCGAAAACCCAAAAACCAGAACTCCTGCAAATAACAACCATTGACATACTTAAGCAGCAGCAGCGGCAAGGGCAGCAGCGGCAATCACGTTCTGCTGGCCGATGGTGGGTTGAACACCCACACGCTCTTTAGCGAGCAGGTCAACCAGCAGAGGGCTGGGAAGGCTGTCACGCTGGGGGAAGAGGCCGGCCTGATTGTTCTTGTACTTCAGCACAGAGTCCAGGTAGATATCGAAGAGGTAAGATGAGTCGAGAGGACCTCCCTTGGCCTCGGGGTGGAACTGGGTGCTGAAGATAGGACGAGACTTGTGGATCATGCCTTCGTTACTCTGGTCGTTCAGGTTGATGAAGTAAGGCTTCCAATCCGGGTGCAGGGTCGAAGCATCAACGGCGTAACCGTGGTTCTGGCTGGTGATGTGGCAGCGACCAGTGCTAAGGTCAAGAGCAGGAATGTTGTGAGCCCGGTTTCCGTACTTCAGCTTGATGGTGCTAGCACCAGTGGCCAGAGCCAGGAGCTGGTGGCCGAGACAGATACCGAAGATGGGAACCTGGGAGGTCTCCATCAGACGCTTGAGGTGGTAGACGGTGTCCTGACAGTGGGTTGGGTCACCGGGGCCGTTGGAGATGAAGACACCATCAAAGTGGTGGGCGACCTTGTGAATGGGGTAGTCGAAGGGGAGGACAGTGACGCTGGAGCCACGGCCGACCAAGCTGCGGAGAATGTTCTCCTTAACACCACAGTCGATGACAGCAACGTGAGAGTGAGGATCAGCAGCGGCAATGTGGAAAGGCTGTTTGGTACTGACCTGGCGCACCAAGTGGATTTGCTCAGGGTCAGTGAAAGCCTCATCCTCGTTGGCATCGTACTCTTCGCCGACGGTGATACGGGCGAGAGAAGAGCCTTGTTCACGCAGGTAAGTGACAATAGCACGGGTATCAACACCGGAGATGGCAGGGACACCTTCACGGGCACACCACTCGCCCAGACTTTGGACAGCGGTCCAGTGACTGTATTGTTCGGCGACATCGGCAACAACAACACCAGCTGCCTGGAGATGGGGGGACTCAAAGTATTTCAAAAGTCCATTGGGATCTTTCTCGGCGGAAGGAACACCGTAGTTGCCGATCAGAGGCTGGGTGAAAACCAGGATCTGGCCACGGTATGAAGGATCGGTCAAGGACTCGGGGTATCCAACGAGGGAGGTGGTGAAGACGGCCTCGCCCGAGATGTTGGAGCGGGCACCGAAAGACTTGCCGGAGAATATAGGACCGTCACGGATAGTGAAGGTGGCAGGCTCCATAGCGGCACGCTGACGCACAGTAGCCATGAAGCGAGCCTGAACAGGCCGCTGCATGGAGGCGAAGGCGGCCCGAGGAGGCATCGCTTTGAAGAGGTTGGAGATCATTGTGTTATAAGTAAGAATTGTGAATTAAAAAGCCTTGTGCTATTCAGTTGATGTTGGCTTTCCAAAGATGGTCCGAGATATAGTCCTGGGAGGTGAAGATCGAGGGTGCCAAACACATAAGCGCGACTGAGCAGATGGCAGTCAGGGTATGGTAGAGGGAAACGGAGGGGCGCTATTTAGCGGAACATGGAGAAATTTGGGTTTTGGAATAGAGAAGGAAAAAAATGGAGAAGAAGGGGAAACAAGAGGTTTTTCACCTCCGACTCCGTGGGCACGTGCCCTCACCGACTTTGCCGTTGTCGGCCAATCGGCGCGCGTCAAAAATTCTGCGATCGGTTTAGGAATTCTGACTCATCCAATCGCCACCCCGGGCCATTCCCGAGGTCGGCCCTGGACAATGATATCTATCAGGCACAGAGAATTGTTTACCATTTTCAATGGGATCATCACATTTATATAACTTTGAATTGAAAGATAGGCAATACCACATATTGATGTAGGTTGATGGTCTGGATTCTGTCGACTGCACACCGTACTATTGCCGCACCCAGTAGCACATTGCAGTTGCCCTGCACGTTGGGCGCCATTGGCCACTAGGAGGTACTCAATTATCGATAGGTCTTCTACTCCGTGTGTGGAAAACTCGCCGTTCAATTGAAAAATCTCGGTAGGTTTCGTTGTGTCGCAGACGGGGTTCGTTTAAGCTCAGGGTGACAGCGTAGTGCTTAGGGAAGCAACGTTGGCGTCCAAGGGCAACACTACGGCACATTATTGAAATAAAGGTAACACGATGTATAAAAAGCTCATTGAATACAAGGCAAAATGATAAAGACAGATAGCCTCTCGTGTTTTCATTACAGAAATTGAACAATGATTCTATCTCAATATATATCCTATGCCCTATTGGCATTCCTCCTACCCTCAGCGACTTTTGGACGCTCCGTTGTTTCAACCTTTGGAGACAACACCCAGGGTCCACTCCTGAAGTCAGGATGTGATGATGGCACTGGAATTGTTGACCCAGATGGCAAATGTAATGGCACTGGAGTTATAGACGACCCAATACCGCATGACCGAGAAGGGTTCAAGTTCGAGAACCCATCTACAGATTGCAAATATGCGTCCCAATACCACATCTGGGACTCATTTAAACACCTCGAGAAGGACATGAGCAAGCTATTCACGCTGATCCACAAAAATGTCAGCTTCACCGTTGTCGGACATCACCCGATCGCCGGCCGCTATCACGACCTAATGCACTTTTATGTCAATGCCTTGCGTCGAGTCAGCATGTTGTTTTTTGACCACGCAGATCTGTTCGAGATCCACCCACAGGGAATCTATGGCGGATGTAACGCTGAATGGTCAGTGGAGGAGATTCAGTTTAAAGGCGTGATGAATTCCGGTGAGTAAGAAGATCTTCCTATCTTCAGATTGCTGACCCACTGCAGGCGATAAGTTCGATATCATCAATGTCTGGTTCACACGCTGGTATCGTGGCCAGATGGTCGAGATCCGAACGTACATCGACGCACCGATGATCATGGATGCGCTGCACAAGAATGAAATATGGTGGAATGGCACGACCTTACGGGATAATCTCCAGTATATGCCGGGGCCAGCGGGAATGCCAGATCTGAAGGAAATTGAGGGAATGATGGGATACCCGGATGGAAGCAAATACAAGGATTAAGCCGAAATGTGAATGACGAAGAGAGGGAAAAAAAAGCGTGTACCTCCGTAGATAGACGCGGTTGTAGTTCAAATTGGAAAGGGGAGATGTCTAGTTTGCTTGGCACTAATTAACTACCCATCCAACTCCCCGCAATGCTCCCCGTAATTTTCCAAATATGTCTGAGTCAACGCCTCGCAAACGCTCACGCTTAGCCTGCAATTCGTGTCAGTCGCGTAAGCGAAAATGTTCAGGTGGGCAACCTTGTAGCACCTGCGCCCAAACTGGTGCGGAATGTCAATACAGTGCGCGCAAGAAACGCGCCAGATCCCATAGTCTGTACCCAGGGAGTCTACTTGACGAACGACCTACAGATGGCTGGTCCAATGCAGCCCCCAATACTACAAGTGCTGCAGCCAGCCCTACGGTACAGACTTCTGCCTGCCGTACGAGCAGTTCAGAGGGCGTTGCCCATTCCCTACAGGCCAATTCTGGCGCCGCGTTTGTTCGCAAACTTGGGCTGAAAATTGACCCGGCCCATGCACCAAGATTGCAATTGTTTGCCTGGAATGTCGGCGCTAGACGGATGTCGTCAATAGTATCTTCGGCGCTTCCCTCGATGCCTGTCACAGCATCGGCGCCGACGACTATCATCAAAATAATCTCACAGGAAGAGATGCGGCGGCTAGCAGCGATTTACTTCGATAAGGTCGATTTATGCTATACATTTCTGGACCGGAAAACGATATTTACTCGAATCGCAAAGCGCTGGGAATCTTCGTCATCTCCTATTGATTCCACGGAACACCCCTATGATGCTGTCCTATGTGGTGTGGCTGCCTTCGGATATCTATTTTCGCGGCGCGAGATTATAGCACCGGAGCTTCAACTCGTTGAGACTGCGCGCATTCTACTAGATAAGAGTATACTTGCAGCGGAAATACCATCGGTCGACATAGTGACAGGCTGGGTGTTGCGTGCTGCGTATCTACGTATGACAGCCTCACCACATGCTGCATGGATGGCCAGCTGTACGCTGATGCACCTCATTGAAGCTGCAGGATTGCACATTGAAACTTCAGATCCAGAAGCAGCAGGCCTGCTTCAAACATCACCGCCCGAAACACACGGTAGCCAAGATGGCGATATAGGAAGCCAGGGCACTAGCGACCTGGAAACCCGGCAAAGGCTCTTTGGTATGGCTCGCCACCTTAACACATGGATTTCTTTCGACCTCGGCCGCTCCCGTGTTGTCCTTCACGGCGCCACAGCCCTATCTCCTACAAGCACAGCCCCATCCCGCAAACCATCACAGCAAGCACCACCCCGAGCCCCACGCGCAGAGATCTTCTACCTCCTCCCACTCTCCGAAAACCTCGACCCAACAGGGCCGTCACCACAAGACCTCCCAGAACTCGAAACAGCCCTCACATCCGTGCTGGATCTCCTTTACTCAGAACCCTCCCTAATCTTAGTCCAATGCAACCTAATGCTATGCATTTATCGCCGTCTCCGTGCTCTAAATCCCCACGGCCCATTATCCTCCAACCTCCTTGACCGCGTCCTTGCACTGGCTGGCCGCGGACTCCGTGCCGCACGAGAAATGGTTGCCTCCACCTGTCCTTGGCACCAAGTTGCCAATGTCCCCTTTCAGGTCGTCTGCTCGCTTCTAGCGATTGACAATCGGGCTGCGTTGGCGCTGCTCGCCGATGCGATGCGGACTTTGCGTGAAGTTCTCGCTGCCTATGATACAGATTCTATGCGCGAGGCGTACTCTACAGCATACCTACTTATTGCGTTGCATCAGCGGAGAAAGGAGGATGATACCCGTGCTCTTGCTGAGGTGTTGCGGGTCAATGCTGCCGCTGCGGCGCCCGCGCATGATCAGACCGAGAGGAAAATTGCACAGACCGCGTTAGACGACCAGAGTAAAATGCAAGAGCAAGCTGCGCCAGAGACGCTGGCCACAGACGCGGAGTTCTCCTGGCTGGGTGATTTGATGATTGATATGCCTAGTCTGCAAAACTTTGATCTAGACCAATTTTTAATGACGGATGTCCCATGGCCTTTACCTGAGATGGGAATTTGAGGCCTCATCGGAGTTTGCACCAATTTATTGTCCAAAATCCCACAATTCCCAGTTGCGCTTGCCATCGGGGAGTACCAAGACCCTTCTTTCCTAATCCGGACAGGCTGCAACTATAAACCTTTCCCCTCCTTTTCTGCTCACATTTTTCTCGTCTTCTCCTTATTATTCTCTTTCAATACCAACATCATATTTCTGCATTCCACAGAGCAATGTGGAATGTGGGGAGATAAATGGGATAAATTGAGAATAGATAGTTATAGGTATCTCCAAATGTGTAATGTGTAGTTGCTATACTCACCAGAGACGTGAAATTGTAGCCCTGGATATATTGAAAACACAAAATACTACAACGATCAAAATGACAACGAGTCTACGAAGAGCATATGCAGCCTTCGCTAGAGATAGTGTTGTATTAATATCGAAACTTCTCGAAACTTCCAAAGTCGCACACGTCAAGACTTGATCCCTGACGTCACACACCTGGAGACTTAATCACTGACATTCGACATTCAAGTACACTCGATTTGGCCCTTCTGTTACTTCTTTTCCTCTTCCTCTCTTTAAACCTGCGTTTTCCAGGTTCCTTTAATCCTTAATTCCTCCCTTTCCGCCTCGAACCTTCTACACCCTCACGAACTACACCGCACCTTCTCTCTTCCCCAGGATTATTTTTCCTGCCAGAAACCACCGTTCATAAGTGTGTGCACCTCCGATTTGGGGTCGACCATTTTTGAACTGCTTTTTCCTATTTTTTCCATAAGACTCAATCTTACCCCGCACTATGGTTGCCGAAACCAAGCTCTACGATGCCTTGAGCATCAAGCCCGATGCCACACAAGATCAGATTAAGAAAGCATACCACAAGGCAGCATTGAAGCATCACCCAGATAAGAATAAAGACAATCCCAATGCTGCTGATAAATTCAAGGGTAACGTTACCCCGCACAATTTCGGATTATCACACATGACTAACAGTTTCTTTACAGAAGTATCGCAAGCGTACGAAGTCCTATCGGATCCCGAAAAGCGCAAGGTCTATGACCAGTTCGGCCTCGAGTACCTGATGCGCGGCGGACCCGCACCGCCACCACCAGGGGCAGGCGGAGGTGGACCCGGAGGCATGCCCGGAGGATTCAACTTCGGTGGCATGCCCGGCGGTGGCATGCCTGGTGGCGGAGCCCGGAAGTTCCACTTCTCGACTGGCCCTGGCGGTGGTGGTGGATTCAGTTTCAGCAATGCTGATGACATCTTCCGCAACTTTGCCAAGGCCGGCGGGGGCGGGGGTGGGGGCGGCATGGGTGGTGGTATGGGCGATCTGGACGAGGAAGATCTCATCTCGATGCTTGGAGGAGGATTGGGCGGCGGCGGCGGCGGCGGCGCCGGATTCCGTAGCAGCCGTCCGGGATACGCGAAACCGAAGCGCGCACCTACGCCGGAGCCGACTATCATCGAGAAAGACCTGCCCTTAACTTTGGAGGAAATTTACAATGGTACCTCCAAAAAGGTCAAGACAAAGAGCAAGACCTTTGACAGGACGGGCAAGCTCACTACCAAGGAGGTGACTTTGGAGGCCAATATCAAACCTGGGCTGCGCGCTGGCTCAAAGATCAAGTACAGAAACATTGGCGACCAGGAAGAAGGGGGACGACAGGATGTTCATCTGATCGTAAAAGAGGTATGAGCTTGCTCCCGGCTACAGTGACAAAGATATTTGATGAACTATTACTAACAACTTTTTACAGATCGACCATCCTACTTTCAAGCGTTCTGGTGATAATCTTATCACAACGGTCGATCTTAGCCTAAAGGAAGCACTAACAGGCTGGGACCGCATTATCCGCACCATCGATGGAAAGTCAGTCCGCGTGTCCAAGCCCGGTCCAACCCAGCCCGGCCGCGAAGAGCGCTACCCTGGTCTAGGCATGGTGAACTCCAAGAACCCCAGCGAGCGCGGTGACATGGTCGTCCGAGCCAACGTCACCTTCCCCACCAGCTTGACTGCCTCCCAAAAAGACATTCTCCGGGATGTGCTTCCTTGAAATGATTTAATCTAATTGCATATACCTGGCGTTTGGGATGAGACGGGGTTGGAGTATTTAATGACAATGACATGAACCTTTGTATGAGATACTTCAATAAGCTCTTCTAGTCTTTATAAATATTTGTAGTATAAATACATCCATTTGAGATCGACCAAATAACGTAATATGGATAAGTTGTAGTCTAACCTAATTGAGCGAATGCGGAGAAACACCTTGGAGAAATCAATTCGTCATTTCTGTTTACTTTTGTTACACTCCATATCCCTTGATTATTTTTAAACCATGAAACGAAGAATCACCTTCATCCAGCACGTCGATGCCGGCTTCGATCCGCAGCAAGCTGTGTTAACCGCGTCATCCCTATCCGTCCGTGACCTGGACGCCGCGCGGGAGGATCGCATTACGGTCGGACTGGACGAGCTTCCAGAGGAGGTGAGAAGGCATTGTTGATTAAAGACGTTGGGAATAGAGCAACGCTAACCTGATTATCTGTCATGTTTAGTTGCGTGCTGTCCTTGAGCAATCTCATGAGCTCCACCTCCGCTGGGCCTCCGAGAGGTCTTTTGATGCTGTCGCGCCATTCAGTAGCCGGGTTTCACCTGGTCTACATGTGCATTATACTCCGCTCAATTCAGAGTCATCTTCGTAAGCTCATTTTTATGTCTTAGGTTTGGGGAAAACGATTAACTGATTTGGTTATCGATAGGGAGGCACTGTGCACGCTGCTCCGCACGGTAGTCGCGCCCAACAAAGACGCTCAATATAAGGATTGTTCGAAGCCGGAGGTATTTCACGATTGCTTCTTTTCCTCCGGGGATATTACCTGGCTATGTTCTGCATGTGTTTGATCTGATCCAAGTCGGCTATACAGGATTCATTCATTACAACCTCGCTTATCTCGACACGATTCGCTTCCTCGGCCTCCCTACAATATTACACCCACCTCCCTTCCCCCCAGTCTCTGGTCAAATATATTCAGAACAATGTTTGTAGCCAGAGTCGCGCAGATGGCCCCGAGTGTGACACTCGGGCCAATGCTCTCCTCTCTGCAGACTCGGTCGATATCGACTATGACAGCATTTCGCACGCCTTAACTTTGTCCGGGCTCTGGACCAGTCCACCGACGGGTGGTTGGACGGATCAATTTCACAAGTCAGCATCCGCCGCCGATCAAATCGAGTTCGGTCTCTTGGGCGCCGAGGCAGGGCTTGAGCCAGAGGAGATCAAGATGGGTGGGTTGTTAGCGGTTGTCGGACAGGACGAGAAGCTAAGTATGTGGCCTCCGTGTTTCTCATATCGCTTGCCTTTTGTCTAACTCCGATCATCTGGAATGGCTCAACTAACCTTTATACAGAACCAACCATGTTCTCATTCCCCTCCCGTCACCAACCTCTCACCGAGCCATCAAGCTACACGGTCTCCTTCGCTTCCCCAACCGGTCTACACCCAACAATGTTCATATCCATCCCCCGATCATCCCTCAAACGACCCCTAGCTCCCAGTGACGCAACCTGCGCTCTACACACATACCTCACTCTCCCATCCACCATCTTCGGAGATCAATACCAGCTTGCAACAACAGATCCACTCTTCCTCGAATCACACAATCTCGTAGCCCTGCGTGCTTTAGCAGGCGAAATGGACCTTGAAGCCCCAGACTGGGTTGTTCAGCGCTGGGGCTCAAACTGGCTTCTCGAACTAGCAACCCCACCAGAAGCTGAAGACGCGGATCGCACACCAGACCCCTCAAACTGGACTGCCACTATTCCTCTACACCTACGCTACCTGCCACCCTCCGAGACAGGGCACCGCACTGTCCACATTCCCTGGCCCGTCGTCTTCTGGGCCTGTACTACTGAGGATGGCACGAAGATGGGTGTGAACCCCTTCGACCGCAAAAATATCGGTTGGGATGGCTTGTTCGGCCCGCGAACCATGTCCTACCAGCTTCAGCCCGCGGGTGATCATCTTGTTGAGGAGATCGATGTGCCGGTTCTACGAATTGAGGCCGGGGATGGCTACTTCCAGAGTAAATATATCGAGTTTGGCACCTGTGCGGTTATCTCACTTGGGTTCATGTGGGTGCTTTGGCGGCTTGTTCGTGTTGCTTGGTCGTCTGGCGTTGGGAATAAACGGGCCGAGGCTGCACATAATAAGAGAGAATGATTTATTGATGTGATACTGGATGGTTTGTTCACTAGCGTTGGCCTTTTCCCCGCCTTTTTTTACTTTCACTCTTGTGATCTTGGAGTACTCATCTTAACCAGTTTCTTGCTGATGATCTCTAAAGCATAGAACTTTTAGTATATTTAGAGCCACAATCATGATTCACCTTCATTAAGGTTCGGATAGAAAACATGGAATGTAGTCCGTAGGAAAATATCCTTGATTTGTCAATGCTCTCCAACTAGGACTGTCTATGTAGTAGTCTGATGTAAAACGCTAAATTTCCAGAGGTCTACGCAATAAGCCCGAGTCTAAGCAACTTCCCTACTATCTGATTGAACGTCGGTATACACAAGTATGACGCAAAGTGATAGAGTGAAGTAATATTTGATTGTGAATCTGTGAAAACGAGGGCAATTGCCATTGATATCAGGGACCTTTAGAGCACATTTCCCAAGGGCAGGACGCAAAAGATATCCAATCCCTAACCAAGTAATTGACAAATATGCCATACCCTCAGAATGAGGTTACAGAGATATTTACAAAAACATACACATTAAAGTGTCTGATTAAGAACAAGTTGTATTGTACTATAGATAAGGACTTGCTTGGTTTCGCCGTAAAGGTTACTTATCCTGAGCACCACGTAAAGGTGCAAGTCTTGCACAGGTGTTGCACACAGGCCCCGTGCAACTGGGTTGGGGCAAAATGGATGTTCTATGGTGTCTTGGCGCATGGGAGGGAGTGTGAGCCCCCAATGGTCAATGGAGAACCCAAGAAAGTACAGTCTGTATCCGCAGAGGTTGCGAGGGCTAGTCACAACATACTTCGTGCCATTAGGCCGGGACCGAAGCCCCAACCTAGTTTCAGCCTAACCTGGGCCGCAGCAAAGATCCGAGTGGAAACTGAAGAAAGAAAGAAAAAAGAAGAGAGAAAGTCGGAGGGGGCAGGTATTTATATTTTTCCAGTGGCTGAAGGCAACGGGCGAACTTAGGTAGGTGACGATGTTCCCAAATAGGAAGGCACAGGTGATTAGGAAGGTGCATTCCTGTTATGAGACTCATCTAGCGCGCTTAAACCTTTTGGAACAAAGAAATTCATTTGCTACTAAGCCTATTTAGGCAATGGGTATTGTGCTTAAACAAAGAAAGTCATGGATGCCATTATACTGACCTCCCCAAAGTCATTTGCTACTAAGCCTATTTAGAAAATGGATACTTATCCATAGATATTTCTTGCGTCCTTGTAAACCTTTCCTCTCTTTCACCTACTTTCAACAGTCCGATACAAGTTCATTATGTCTGTTCCATCATTGGGGTTGTGATGTGGAAACTCGGTAAACTAGGTCTGAGCAAAGTGCCACAGTGACCGCGTAGAGTTCGCAGTACTCGTGTTAGTATGATAAGTATTCAGAAACAAAGGATCATGTCCGAAACTTCCGCTAACTCACGATGAGACGTTCGAGGTACTTGGCGGAAACCAGGGACCCGGTTTTCAGAGCCGCCACCTGCGGGCATCCGTCGAATCGGGTTCCGCAACGGCTCGGGCCGTACCCACGCGATGCAGACCCCCGGAGGTCCATGAGATGCAATACAGGGCTGTCACAGCTCGTGAAACCCCCGGATCCTCCTATGTGATATTCATGATCTTCTTAGACTAACCCACCCCCCACCGAGCCATCTGACCAGGTATTATGGCAGTCTCTAACCGCCAGTGCGCCATAACAGATTTTCCCATAGTAAACTTTGACCTGGCCCACCACCGGTTCTCTATTCTATATATAACTCAAGTATCATAAGAATCGCCGGCCGCTTAAGCCTTGTGTAATCTTTTAGTAGTCTTTTTAAACATCCTTGGATATTGCTTGTAGGTGGCTTCTTTCAAGCTATTTTCTTCCCCGTCTTAGTTTTATAGGTAGGGTAGACGGCCGAAAGGTACGGGGACAAATTAGTGTATTCAGATGTACAAAATACTCATATTAGATAGTATACTATAGGCAAAATCTGTTATGACGCACTGGCAGTCGGAGACTGCCGTACAGGCATATGTGCCTTGGCTGCAGGTGAAGGGCATATTGGATACCGAACATGCGAGGATATGATCACACGAGAGCTTACTTATAGAAGGATGCACATTTATATATGTTATCTTATGAATGCGCTAGTAAGATACATGAGGAGCCATGGTGTGTATAAAGCATGCATGAATTCTACCTCTGCTTTCCATCCACAACAATATAATCACGAATAACAGCAGTGCCATCCACTACACTTGCAATCTGGTCTTCAGTGCATGTTGACTCCAGAGCAAGGATATAGCAGACCGGATCTGGGCTCTCTGGGACCTTGTTCTTGATATGCCAAGTGGACGCAGGTCCCTGTGTGGTATATGAGCCATTACGTGCAGTATTTATCTTGCCTGTGGCAAGATCCCGGTTGAATAGTGAACGATAGAAGATCTCATATGCAGTCTGTGGCTGGTAGGCCGGGACTTCATGACCGGCATCGTAGACACGAGCGAAGGAAAAGTTGCCATGCTGCCGGACCTGGCCGCCAATATACGTGGAATTCGTACGTAGAGGTGTGTACCCAGCAGATCGGAAACCAGAAGCACCAGCATGATTGACCAGCAAGCTGGCGTCTTCACCACCGATCCAGTTGCAAGCGTAATCGCTGTCACCGTAGACGAGAGCGACCTTGATACCGGAGTCGAGCACGTACGCTAGGTCTTCGAGGTAGCCGTGCACGTCAGAACGCGGATAGTCCCCAACAGTTTTGAAAGCGTTATAGGCACCGTTGCTTGACTCAGTAAAGTTAATCGGGACGCCAAGTGCACCTTGCACCCAGTGTTGGTTCAACCAGCCCAAGTAGTAGGACGGTGGGAAAGGGTCTGGGTTCATGTGAGTGATGTCGTAGTAGCCGCGGCCCGAATATTCTACGTATGCACCTTCGACGTTGTTGCTGCAGAACTTGTCGGCATTGTGGCACGCTTTATTGACGGTTTCATTGTTGCCATACATTTGCGGATCGCCCTCTGCGGCCAGCGCGCGACAGTGCGTGATCAGGTCTTTGCATCCGCCAGGGCGACTCCATGCCTCCATGGCATTATCATATACGGTTTTGTTGATGGTCTGAATGTCGTAGGTATTGTTGTATGCCATTACTGGATATGTTGGTTCCTGTACTAGGAGATCGATGCAGCCGTTGATGATGCCTAGTGTATCCAGGTGAATGTAGTGTGATGCCCCCGGGGTATCGATGCTGCCGTTTTTGATCTTTTCGTTTTGCTCCTGGAAGAAAGCAGTAAACGATGGGCCGTAGCGACCGCCGTATGATTCAGTCCAGATGCTGACCCGGTCATCATGGGGCTTGTAATGTGGAAACTCGGTGAACCAGGTTTGAGCAAAGTGCCACAGTGACCGCGCGGAGTTCGCAGTACTATTGGCTACCGTCGACTTATCTTGGCTAGCTGTCGTGCCGACATAGAAAGTGTTATTCTGCTTGGGCACCCCGGCCCACTCCGACAAGTTCCAGGCACCTTGGACTTGATCAAAGGTACCGTTGGTTGGGACATCATAACTGAAGCCAACCTGATTTGGCTGGTCAATGTACAGCATATTGACATAGTTATTCCAGGACCAAGGGTTGAGCTCTGTGGAATTGGAATCCTCGTTGACAATACAGGGTCCATTTTCCTGCATGAGGCCAATCATAGAGGAACTTCCTGGACCTCCGTTCATCCATATGGACAGTGGTGCATTCTTTGGGTTATGACGAGACTCAAAAAACCAGAAGAAAGTATTGATCGGGTAGTCTTGATCAACATTCACATCGTCCAGAGAGCCTGGAGGTAGATGAACGTAACCCGAATATGATCTCACCCCTGGAGTTGTTTCACAGATCCCAGGCTATGCAGTTTATCAGTACAAGATTATGTGATATAGACGGCCATACCATCTTTGGGATAGAAATTTTGAAAAGAATCGCACCTGTTTGTATGAAATCTTCACTCCCTTTTGATGCTGCGATTCAACTACCTTCACCCCAGCTGGTATGGGTGGAAAGTACTGTGCCGCGGCAGTTGCTGCCAGAGCAGCGGTCCACAGATTAATCATAACCCAAGAAAATTGGGGACAGCAAAAGAAAAACTGGAGAGAAGAGCTACAAGAATATGTATGAGTATCTATGAATCGTAGATAGCAAGTGTAAGCGGGGTGAGGGGACCTCGGGAACCTTGGAACTGCCAAGACTACCACCTGATATTCAATGCCCTAGCTATCTTTCACCCATACAAATTTGAACATATTGATTTACTACCCGATATCTGTCATGGAGGACTATGAAAATAGAAAACTTCTAACATTGTATTGCACTAGCATAAAATTAGACACCTTGGGATAGGAAAATTTCAACATTCTGTAGTTCCCAAATGAAACCCCAAATATCTTCGCCCTCAAGTCCTTCACATTTCAAACGATCTTGACATGGAACATATACCGTTGACGAATCTGTGCTGGGCTTTTTGCGACATACTCAGAGTGGTAAAGACTCAGGTTGTAGCTTACAGTCGTTGTTCCGACGTGAACATCTGGCACCTTGGACCCTTTGAAATCTGGGTGAATATACCCAGCATCACGCCAGCTTTTATGAACAATAGTTTTGACCAGGGGATGCGAAACTTGATGATACCAACTCTTTTTCGAATTTCTCTTGAGATAATTTTCTGTCGTTACCAGATGGGTACATTCATTAATATTCACCGCCGCAAACTTCGCACCACATCTTTCGACCAGCCGCTTGATTTGTCCTAGATAACCGGGTGTCACTCATCAAATGATATCTAGAAAATAACACTCCTTTTTCTCTTCGATCTTGCTTTGCCATGAGGAAAAACATACCATGTTGATATCCAGGGATTATCCCACTGGCACCGATGACCAACCCCTTCATATCGTCGGTTAGCTTGCCTCTCGGTTCGTTGGAAGCCATCTTGCCCGATGAAAATGATTGGTACTACTTCTAACTTTATGAGACATTCAAAAGAGAACCAAAGATAAAGGGAAGTATGCATGAAATTAACTCCAGAACATCGTTGTAGAAGAAGCTGGTTGCCCTTTTAAACTATTGATAGCACTATGATAATGGCATTGTCAAACAAACAACTAACAAAGACATCATCAGATACCTCTTTCAAATCCCCGGACTTATTATTTGACGCCTGAGACTGAGGACTGTAAAGCATCTGCCCCAAAACATATTACAAATTTCTAGGTCAAGTGGCTCATCCAGAACGCTTCTGCATCTGTTACAGTAAAATACCAGAAGCTAAACAATGTATTCTTTACCAATTGCAGGAAAGCAGTTTATGTTCAGATTGCAATTTGTTGATCAATTTTTAGCTACAGCAAAGCAACGTTCATTGGATAGCAATTGGTGACACCAGACTTGTCCCTCTGGATTCGAAAATAAAAACCATAACAAGAAACGCCATATTACCCTTCAAACTTCATCAAACCATGAATCCGATGGATGTTGACAAGGAACCAGCTAGTTGCAGGTGAAATAGTTGAAAGCTACAGGAGGACCAAGCTTGATCTCCTCTGCCCAAGCATCAAGATCATATCGCATGCGGCTAGAATTGCTAACATTCCTGCCACCAGTAGGTGCATAGGCCGTGAGATCAAATGCTTCAGGCTGTTCGTACAGGAGAAAGAGGTACCGATGGGGCGCGCTGATAGGAGGGGGAGCAGGGCCGATGTAATTGGCGACGAAGGGTGCATCGAACTCGAATGCACCCTCGCTAGTGACCTTAATATCGGACTGGATCCAGTGAAGTATGGGACTCAGGATCACGAAAGAAGGGAAAGGTGCGTCAATGTCCAAGCTCACAACCAGGTAGGTGCTGGTGGTGTTAGCGCCGGCAAAGGAAAGCTTCGGGAGCTCTTGGGTTTCTGAAAATTTTGTCAGTTAATAGTTCAATTGTCTGTCACACGAGGTGGAGAGAGAAGAGGAGACGAGGTCAGATGATGGACTGGTTCATACCCTTGCGGGGAAGCCATGTTCCTGGCTGCACGTTCTCATGGATGCCAATAGTCAAGCCAAGGACCTTTGTCTTGTCCTCGATGAGAGAAAAGGCCGCTTTGATGTGGTTATCTGAAGGCATCTTGAATTCTCGAAGGATGCGACAAAATGATGAGACTTCAGAGGATTTTCTTTTGGCAGGCAAAAGGTGTCCTCCAGGTCTGGGCTTCTAAAATAAAGTTGCACAAGCTTTCGGACTTAACACGGAGATAACGTTTTGACATCCTTCCTATTTCGGTATATACACCTTGGCATTCATTCTTGTTCTGTCCGTGTGTCGAACATCAAACACCTTCCGAGACTCATTGTCAAATATAGTTCCTGTTTCCAGGTTTGGACACAAGTGTTGTTATCCTTCTTTGGCATCTTTCTTGCAAATTGAAATTGATGAATGCTGGTGAAAAGAGCTCACTCCTCAATCACTTTGGTAACCATAACTCGCACACGGGCAGTTCCCTCATCAGGGTATGGGGTTCCAAAATCACGCGCAAAAGCAATATCCTTCTCGCTTGTCTCAAACAGTTCCATGTCAAAACGACGAATAAAAGCCGCTAGTACTAGGAACAGCTCCGCATAGGCCAAGCTGCAGAATTATGTCAATTAGAGATTGGGATGAGAGGAGAGAGGATTGAGTGACATACTTCATGCCCAAACATATCCGACTGCCCTTGGAAAAATTGACCATATATCTATCCAGATGCTCCCCTTTCGCAGCGGCCCGTAGCCACCGGTCTGGGTCGAAGGTATGCGGATCGGGGAAAATCTCGGGGTCAGTGAGAACGAAATAGTTGGTCTCACTGACTGGTGTCTAAATTCTGATGTCAATATACATTATGAGATAGAAGCTAGCAAAAATGACTTCACATACTCCAGCAGGAATGGTGTGGTCCTTGTAGATCAATGCTTCATCAGGTGCGACACGAGGCGATCGACTTGTAATTCCAGTAGACACACGTAATGTCTCCCAAACAAATGCAGACTATATAGTGAGAACAGTCAGTCATAAGTCCACAAAAAGACGCATTATCAGTCATGGAAAATAGGACTTACCAAATATGGCAACTGTTCAAGCTGCTTCCATGTTGGTCGAGACTCAGGAGTGGGCATCACCATCCGCAGTTCCTCTCGCAACTTGGCTTTGATAGAATGATTTTCCAAAAGGTGAAATGCTGCAATAGATAGCGATCGGGCAGTTGTCTCGGTGCCACCGATGATCATAGAAAATCCCTCATTGCTGAGACGAACAGCGCCGCGCATGTCCTCCGGCATACTGGGGCCGCACATAACCTCCATGATGGGGGGATTTTTCGAGTTTGTCGGCTCCATTTGCAGGAATTCCTCTGTCCGACGCAGAAGGTCCAACTTCTGGCTCACTAGTGCATACGCGAATGGGTCAAGCTTTTCGAGCAACCACAATGGAAGCAAGTTCATGATAGTTTGAAGGAATGGGAAAAAGCATAAGATGTGGCTGAATTTGAACAGTGCGTTGAGTCCGTCCCTCACATTTGCGTTGAAGTCATCGTGGTCAAGATTCCCACTGTTGAAACCAAAGGCATATTTGTGAATGACATCGGAAGCCAGCCCAGCAAAGCCAGCATCGAGGTTAATGACTTTATGGAATTCAAAGGCGCGCTTGAAATGAATATCGAGCTTGTCAATATTTTCATATATCAAATACTCTATGTTGGAGACAGCCTGCTTTGAAAAATGTCTATCAATGTGTGAACGTCGCTTCCGGTGGTCTTCTTGGGAGATACTAGCAAACCCAGTATCTTCGAGATCAAATTTAGCGACCATAGAAGCGAACTTTTCACGTTTGCGCTTGCTAGAGGCATATATCTCATCGTAGTAGCTGGAGTCCTTGATATGCACCTCAAGAGGGGTAATGCGTATAATGGGACCTCATGAAAAATTAGACTGATGATACTGCATGTGCCTGGTATAATTCACCGTATATCTCATGTAGCCGCTCCATCTCCCATATGAACATTCCTCCGTTGATCACATTGAAATAAAATTCATAGCCGCTTGTGATAGCCGCAAGTTTGGGCCCCGGAATTTTGCTGAGAGGGTGGAAGTACAGCCGATAGATGCTTTTGACGGCAATATATATTACCAAGCCACCTACTCCCAGTGCTAATAGATTGGCCATGTTCCAAGGTTGCTCAGAGAATACAAAAGAAAAGAAAATCAAAGTAAAAAGATTTGCAAAAGAATGGCCCACCTCTGATGAAAATGAGGTGACAGAAAGAACTGGGGCACACGGGAATAGCGTCGGGCTAGTTAGCAGATGGCGTACTTGGCAACGCCAAGAGGAAGAAGGCATTAACGGCTGCAGTACATGGCCCTAACCCATATTGGATTTTTGACCGCTGTAATATCGGACTAGACGCCTATATAGTGATAGCCAATGTCCCTGTGCTGCGTTGTCTTTTTTGTTAATTTTGGAATGTGCCGAGACTAGCCCAAGCCGCCAATACTAATTGTGAGACGATTTGCAGCCTGGCTAAATCAAGGACGACTCGGAGATGCATACATATACCAATTGAAAATGAAAACTGGAATATAAAATAGGATTATTGAGCTCGGTTCGCTACTTGGTGGGCCTTATTGTCGATGTTATAGTAGGATAAATTAGCTACAGATCTTCAAGGAATGAAAAATATCAAAGGGTTGTCCATTGACAATCTCACAATCTTGATACAATGGGGGCCATCTATAACAAAGTTGGAAAAGTAATTGCCACGCTCGAATAACCATAGTGATACTAGAATAGAACCTAGAACCCCGAAGGCATACCTAAGGGTCTGCCTCGAGCTTTCGCTTCAAACCTTTCTCCTCCGTTGACGAATGCACGTAGTAGTCAGATGCTTTGATATTCTCAGACAAGACGAATGTTTTCTCGATGACGGCCCTAAGAAGCAAAAAGAGAAAGTCCTTTGGGAGTTCTCTGGAGAGCCATCCAGGCGTCATATTGCCTACATACATATCCACAAATAGCTTGCGAATTGTAGCAGACTCGGTTGTGTTGTCATATGTGTAGTTGATCGACTGTCTATTGGGAAGGTAGCACTTTCCAGTTTTCGCATCAGGTGTAAAACGTCTTTCGATAATCGCGTCGATAGCATAATTCTGAAACTTCACGTCGAGCAACTTATCACCGAGAACATATGCCTTGGCGAGATCGTTGTACTCCTGGGCCGAGACCTGGCTTGGTTTTTCATTTGCCGCATCCTCAACAATCACGGGTATTTTGGCATAGTAAAGCCAGTGTGAATACACAGCAAATGTGATGGGGTCATCTTCCGGGAGTTCAATGGTGTGCTCCTCGGATTCCTTCCACGGTCCCGACATGGCCATTTTAAAAAACAAAGAAGAAGTGCAGATGATCGATTCGTGGACGTGAAAAGGCTTCTTTGATGCCCCGACCATGATTTTGACTGTTGGGCCTCGAAGTCTGAGTCAAATTAGTAGCAGGAAACGAACATTTTCAGCCATGATACTTACCTCTGGAGGTCGTCTTTTGGGCTTCGCACGGCACTTTGAGCCATTTTTGTTGTGTTTTGAGGGTACTGGAACACTTTCTTGGGGAGATTGTGTTCGATAATGATGAGGCGAAGGAGTGCTCAAGGTTCCCTCAAATTGCGATATCGAGTGAAAGTATTGCAAATATGTAGTCGAAGTAATAATTATGGAGTTGGGATCTTTGAGGTGGACGAGGAGAGATGGGAGATGGACGAGGAGAGATGGGAGATGGACGAGGAGAGATGGGAGATGGACGAGGAGAGAGGAACGGTGAGAAATGGGAGATGGGAGATGAGAGATGAGCAGATGAGAGATGAGATGGATGGGAAAGGATGGCTAAAGAAACCTAAGGACTGAAACCCTTCCCTCGTGGGCAAACAAATGTTAACACACAATTTCTCTGGCTGACCCTTCACAGTTCTAGCATGGAAGAAATTTTGAAAATATTGAAATATCTTTCATGTTGAGGAAGATAATCATAATCCAAGTATTCTCAATTAAGAGCAATATCATCAATATAACGCAGCTATATAAAATTGGCTTATGTTGTCTATTCTTACTGCCCCCAAGAGGAATATGCTATGTTCTTTTAAATTGTCGTGCCTGTGACGATGACAAGGTGAGTCAATAGAAATCCAAGTCTGAGGCACAGCAAACCCTTGAGATTTTTCAAATGCTATATGTAGAACTATATTCCATTTTCCTTCCTAGAAAGAAAGGGATTGCAGATTCGCAGAAAATTACAGGTACTTGGGATGAGACGTCTAATTTAGTTAGGGCTATTTCCCAGACCCATGACAGGAAAGCTACAATAAAAATACGATACCAGCAAATCATTGGCGCAGAAGAATATAATTGACTAAAGTCGGAGATAAAATCAGAAAATCAATGTCTAAAGGAATGTATTCAAGTGCGGGAAACAGGATATAATGCAACTCGAGCGAAAGCTCTTCAAATAAAGAGCAAGGAACCCGAAGACTTCCGACCTGACCCAGTAACAAAAAAGAGTAAAAACAAACACCCCCCACTCGCTAGAATGCAGACACGCTAAAATCAATGACAGGAAACCAGCAGCATAACCACCCTTTTTTTTTGAAGGTGAGAGATGGGGGTGAGAAAGGTGTAGAAAGGCGCAGCCTCCATGAACTCCGAAATGAGTGAAATGTGTATAGAACGCATGAGGTATTGTGATAAGGTTTGTGTGAAGAAAAATATAGAAACGAGAAGGCTGAGGCAAGCGCAAATAACCAAAACCCAACATCACTCAGCCCTGGCATGGGGCAAGGTGGTATCGGGTTTAGTCCCACCAGGGGACTCTTCGTGTCCTTCGCGGTCAGCAACGATATGTGAATATGACTTTTCAGACTTCTGTCCTTCGGGTTCGTCAATCTCAGCTTGAAGCTTGGCTTCGATCTTGTCGAGGGTCTCTTCGACTACCGGGGTATCCTCGATATTGGGTGCAAGCTTGGGGTCATCGGGAGACTTTATGGGTTGAGATTGTTCGGGTTCGAGTTTCATCTCATCCTTTTTGCCCGTTTTGCTCTCCTGCTCGGCAGCTTCCGTGGCAGTGTGGTCTTCGAGGGTAATGATATGATCCTCGATTTCCGATTCACCATTGACAGAGTGGAACTCGTCCTTCTCGGCCGGAGGCTCCGATTTTGTGTCAACAAACTCCTCATCGTCGCTCGTGGCAGGAATATTAAAAGAGCTCTTGGCATTCTGCGGGGATGCAAGCACGTGGGGGGTTTCATCCAAATGTTCGAGATTGTCTGCCGACTCGGTGACGTCTGTGCGTGAGGTATTACGACTTGAACGCGACAGAGCCGTGGGCGATGTTGAAGCACGGCTTGAGCCAGAGCCCCAAATGTGGCGTGGGTGCCGCGGAGGCAAAGTAGGTGGGGTGCGGGCCGGGATAGTGACCAGACGGGCGCGGGTAAAGGTCGGCGACGCAGGCTTGGTTTCACCGTTTGTCGCCTGGGCCTCCACCTTCGTGGGCGAGGTCAAGACATTCTCCCTTGGTGTCACCTTAGCACTGCTAACCTCATGGACCTCAAAGTGCTCGTCGTCATCCTCAAGTTCGGGATCATCGTGCAAATCTTCGCAGGCGTTTGCTTTCGCTCTTCTATCCTCCGCCTCCTGGCCCTCCAACTGCCGTATCTTCACGTGCTCTTCATTGCCGTGAATAGAAATCGTATCCCACTGAGCGGAGTCCTCGTCTTCGTTCCAGATACTCTTCAGTGGACGGCCAATAGGCGATCCCTTCGCGCTGGGTGAAGTTGCACGGCTCACTGATGTGGGCTCAGTTAGAGGGGCGTCATCAGTCTGCGTGCCACGGTCGACACTAGCATAGCTCTTGGAGCTCTGCAAACTCGCGCGCCAGCTATTACGTGGCGAGCTATCCATACTGCGCCGCGAGAAAGTGCTATAAATGGGACTGTCCAGGTTGGGGCGAAACTCAAAAGTCTCATGGCTTGGTCTTACGTTTGTGCCGGCCTCGCGAATGAAAAGCCCCTCCGCCTCCAGCGCCTTCACTCCATACGGATCAGGATCATCCACAGCCGGCACGCCGAAGGCATGTTGACCGTCTTCCGTCAGCTCCATATCGCCAGGTGTTTCGCCTGGTGGCGGAACGAGACTCTCGTCAACGTCAGAGTCGCCTTGCGCGGCCTTTAAGGTTTGCATGAGGGTATCGAGCTCGCGAGGTGGATGCCGGACTTTGCCGGAGAGAATCTCGTCGACGGATATGCGCTCACCGTAGAAGCGTTCGTTCTCGTCAGTTCGCTCAATGATAACCGTGCCGTCGATCGCGACACCTGCATACAGCCCTTTGCTCTTCATATATGTCCAAATTGGTGACTGACGTTTGTGAACCTCGGATTCGAGGACACCACCAACGCCTACAGGCCCCGCAGCTGCGCTGATCTCGCCGCCGACCGTGCAGCGGAATTTCTTGAATGCGTCCAGCGCTTCGTGGGTGTTGATGATTACCACGCAGTCATAAATGTCAACGCCAGCGAGGAAGCCTATCCCGGCCGTGTGTAACATGATACCAGATGGAGGACTCCATGCGCCAGTGTCGGGGAGGCGACCGATCAGCACGCCACTGCCGCCGGAGCCACTCACCCACAGACCTGTGCGCATGGTCGTGAAGATGGCGATTCCCTTGGCCTGTTTGAGGACTTGTGTTGGGATTTTCTGGATGACGCGCTGCTTGCCCTTGGGGCGATTGATCTTGCCATTCTCATCGGTGCCGGTTGAGGAATCGGGGGCATAGAATCCGTCTTTGCAGAAGCTGCGCAGGATGCGTGCGGCTTTGTCGGCTTCTTTATCAATCGTCATGGGCCAGAAGGCTTCGGCGCCAAGTTTGTGGGATAAGCGGTTGACGGGGCCGCCGAGCTTGTCGACGGTATCCCATGCTTTGTCGAAGCCCTTTTTTGAGATACTCTTGGTCTTCTCCCACCCGGTTGGAGACATGGCGAGTGGTTGCCAGACAGAAGATACTTGTGAAAGTTATTATAGGGTAATTGAAGAAGTAGCAAAAAGTTTGAGTGTGCTTTGCGCTGCGAGAAGCTGATCAAGGCGCACGCGATACACAAGGCACTATGTGAAACACGCCGCGAACAGCATGAATCCCGATAGATTCTGAATGCGGGAATGCTTCCAGTTGGTAGAGGTATTCGGTGGATCCAGGAATGCGGGGAGGAATGTTGCAAATGTCGCGTAGAAACTCTTATTCACATTTATATGGAAGGAGAGGTGGAAGTTATATAAAAAAGGTCGGATCAGACGGCTGAGACGGAAGTATTTAATAGAGGGTCTGGACAATCAAAACGGTCTCTTCCATGGTTCCAAGGTTCGGAGAGGCAATGTCATCATCCATGGATCAACTGTTTTTTTGGTTTTTTTCTTTTTATTTTTTTCTATCTTTTCTGTAACTTTCAAAGTTATGTAAATTATCAATATGTAATCCGTACTAGTAGAAGAACTTATTGATATTGCTTCATTGCTTATGTCTTTCATTTGAAATAACAGAATCTTCTACATCCGACTCTTAGAAATGACCAGTCCAGATACATACCTCCCCCACTTGGAAAAATGAAAAGCCCTGACCTCCAGGGAACGCGTGTCAAGGCATTTCATCTATATTATATCTATCCCGTATTCCATGCTGGAAAATAAAAACATCCCTTCAGAACATTATTATTTGTTGTCTCGAATTCCTTCCCTTTGATCAGCATCTTCAAGTAGTGGATCCCGTAGATGACAGCTCAGCCTAGACCTCGGGAGCAGATCGACCACGCTATAGGCAATGTACGCATCCGTCGGCTCGGTTTTGCTGTACTCCGTTGTGATTTGAGATTAGGGATCTTTTCAGCTGAGATGCCAGCGCATATTCCCGTACATCCCCGGTAATAATGCAAGATCCCAGATCTTTTCGTGCTGGTCTCTTAACACATGTACGCTAATGTACTTCGGCTGATGGGGAAATTCCAGAATCATGTACCATATCCTTATCTACTTGGGGCTTCGCAATGCTAATCGAACCCTTGAAAAAGTGCCTCCTGACTGTGAGGCTCTCCAAACATTTCATCATAGCCAATAGAGGGGAGTTGGGCACTGTGGCTGACAATGGGATTATATTATTGCCTCGGGCTGAGATGCACCTTGGGCGCTATATAGGTCCGATTGGCTAGATCGGCTAACATTCAATAATGAGAGCTTCCAAGGTTGGCTCGGAAGTAGTAATACATATGGCCATAGTTACCTATACGGAGTGGCTAACTATTACCTACTCCATAGTTCCTAGACCCGCGAGATCTAGCCACTCTAGCGCCGCTGTGGCGGCTGTGATCCACGATGCTGCAGCAGTGCCCCCTGCGAACTATGACTATAAATCCTTAAAAAATGCCTAATTGAGCACGTCAATCGGGACTAGTGGATCTGGTGCTATCAATTATAAAGAATGGCTTTTCATTTATATGAAGATCTAGCATCCAACACATGCACACATGGCTCGCCACAGGACCATCGGAAACTGTGGGAGAAATGCGCAAGACGGATCCAAATCTAGTGGGTAACATTTAAAGGCGATGGTATAAAAACACAGTGCAATCAAGAACAAGCTAAGCGCATTTACAACGCACCCAGCTCCTTAAGCTTGGAGACAAGGCCATCGACATCCTGGACCTTGCCACCACCCTTTCGTGGCGGGGGTTCTACGAAACATTAGCTCAATCCCACGAACAAAATAGCAGAGCCGCCAAAAGTACATACCAGTAACCTTAAGAGTCTTCAACCGCCGTGTATCTTCGACGCCGAGATCGGCAAGAGTCTTCTTCTCAAGGGGCTTCTTCTTGGCCTTCATAATGTTGGGCAAGCTAGCGTACCGCGGCTCGTTCAAACGCAGATCCGTAGTGATAACCATAGGCAGCTTGGCGCGGAGAGTCTCAACACCACCGTCAACCTCGTGGGTAATCTCAACGGTACCAGCTTCATCCTTAATGTCGACTTTGCTGGCTTGTGTAGCCTGGGGCCACCCAAGTAGACCAGCGAGCATCTGACCAGTCTGACCCTGGTCGCCGTCAATCGCCTGTTTACCCAGCAGTACGAGGTTCACATTCTGCTCCTTGACGACGGCCTGCAGCATCTTGGCGATGGTCAGCGGCTCCGGGCCGCCGTCACCCTTGTCCGGTACGTCGATGTGAAAGGCTCGGTCAGCGCCCATGGCCATGGCGGTGCGGAGGACATCGGGGCATTTCGGGCCGCCGGCGGAAAGTGCAAGGATGTCTTCGACCTTAATCGGGCCCTTGCGCTCGCGAAGGCGGACGGCTTCTTCGATTGAGAGCTCGTCAAATGGGTTCAAGGAGTGCTTGACACCAGCGGTTTCGACACCGGTCTGGGCTTTGTTGATGCGGGGTTTGATCTGTTGGGTTCAAATGTGGAGGTCAGTCGTGATATCCCAATCCCAGAGTGAATGGCGGGGGTCATGGAGACCCTGTTGAGAGGTACAGCTCCGAGCATCGGTCTCCCGGAGCTGCACTTGGAGGGGCCATAGTTGAATGGGCACTTGACCTACCGCATAGTCAATCACGCGCTTGACAGGCACCAATATCCTTAGGCCGCTCATTTTTGTGTGGTCAGTAGTCGAGCAACGGCCAATTCCTGAGTTGATGTAAAGAAGGTTGGAGACTCAGAGGGAGAAAGCGTGCGGTGACGGAGTGCCAAGAAATCAAAAACGCCGACGCGGCCCGAGTTTATCCCTCCTTGCACCACTGACCCCCAAAGTACTGTAGGCTTTTGCGGCCATAATGACAACAAGCGCTTGGGGTCGGAGCATCAATGCCGTGGAGATCTTACAGGTATTGAGCATCCTTCTGAGGTTCATGTTTCTAAAGCTAAATTCTTGTTAATCACTGCTCTAAGTTGTTTACCCTGACTACCAGTCACCCTTGGAAACTGTATTATATAATTGTGTCTATAACCTTGAAAGCATGCGATACGGCGGCATTTCATAAACCAGAAGTGCAGCTGTATGTGGAAACATAGAGGTATTCAACAGGGAGAATATTTAGAGACTATTTAGTATATACTGATTCGACTACGTGTGTATTTCAGCTCGCTTTTATTATATACTACTAGTTAACACCTGGGCAGTGTCTTCCTCTATGCACATCGCCGTTCATAGTACACTTTATTGTACACTTTCTCTCCTAGTACATCATAGAAGCTAATGTGGTTACATCTGGGGGAGATAGGAAAAAGAAAAAGCCACAAGGACAAGCCCAATGGAAAAAGAACAAGACAGCAATTAGCCATGGAAGCGATATAGGGTTGCTGATGGCCGCAATTCTCTGCTGTAGCCACATCACCGAGCCTACCGAGGTTAACCATACAGCCTACATATTGCACATGTCCGATAATGAACATTGTTTCAATTTGACCAGACCGAGAACTACGACATACTGTAATAAAATGGTCATAAACTATAGTTGTACCAAATCTTAGCCCTGATATATGCCTTTCTTGTTATTTTCTAGTGAGCTACCAGGCAAGTTGATTCCTCACCCAGGTAGACTGTAGGTAGTTTTTCTCCTCTCCTTCATATATACAATGTAAACCAAACAGACAATACATATGTATATCCTCCAGGGCTAGTTCCTTCAGTGGGAGAGAATGATTGGGACCTAAAAAAGAGGGGCGAAAAGAAACCGATGGCTACATGACGAAGTGCCTCGGAAGAAAAAAAGCTTCTTAGTCAATTACGTTAGAATTGTTGAAGAAATTGGACAATAATAGCAGTATATACCAAGGGCTTGAGGGGGAAAGCCTAGGTAAATAGTAGGCAATATTATGATAACATAGATGGTGATAAACAGAGGTATTTTCAAGATAACAGCAGTTCCTTTAAAGTTGAGGAGCCCATGATCGTGTAAACATTGAAATTGTATTGCGTCGTAGATGTGACGTTCCTAGGACTTCCAACTTTTCCTGATATGTACATTCACGATCTTTCCATGCATACATAGGTAGAAGATGTGTCATATTCCACTGCGATGCGAACTAAGTATTCACACCCATCACCAAGTTTCTTGTTTGTAGCGGCCGCTTTGCTCCATGCCAGTGAGATACCCCTCAGCCTGGGAACGAGTGAAAGGCTGCCCCTGCAAAGGAGCTCCTCCATTCTGGAAGGCTTCGATGAGCGCTTCACGCACAGCTTGGGGCATGCGACCCGAGGAACCACAAATATAAACTGACCCTTGCATATCATGCAAAAGACGGAAGAAGAGCGAGAAGTTCTCGCGTATGGTATCTTGCACGTAGACCTTACGTTGCTGATCGCGCGAAAAAGCAGTAAGCACCTGTAACGGGATGAGCTTGCTGAGCTCTGTCCACTCTTCTTCAAAGAAGAAGTCGGATCCTCGGTTTCGGCCTCCATATAGGAGGACGGTCGGGCCGATTGGTGGACTGACGCCAGGATTTTGCTCGCGGTAAGCCTGCACAAGTGCCGCTTTCTCCCAAAGCATGGAGCGCAGGGGTGCAACTCCAGTGCCCGGTCCAATGAGCACGGTTGCTCCGGTCAGTTGCTGGACTGAAGACTTGAGACCACCGGGCTGGAGCTGGACTTGAAGGGTGCTACCTGGCTGGAGGACGGAGAGATACTTGGTACAGACTCCCTCGCGGATTCTCTTGATCACTGTCTGGTATTTGACAATAGCAACGAGTAGTTCAAATTGTGTATTGCCATCAGCAGTTTGCTTGCGTGTTCCACCGCTGGCAATGCTGAATTGGCGGGCGCGCATGGCCGGGAGAACAGATATCGCGTGCTGCCAGGGAATTTTGACAGTGTCGAACTCATGCAGCACCTCAATTATACTACGCCGGGGGCGTGTCGTGTAATCCCATAGCTCGTCGATATATTCGGGGTTTGTGAATTCGAGTAACCGTTCTTTGTGCATTTCATCTTTGGTGTAGTGTGCAATTGTGGAGAAGAATGATCGGCGGGGTATCCCTTTAACGTCGAGATAGTCTATGAGGAGGGAACGGAGGGTGAGGTTGGGATAAGAGTCGAGACCAGGAATGGGTGGTGGTGATGGGATATCTCCTGTTGGAACTAGAGAGACTCGTCGATCTGCCTGATCATTCCAACCCATTAGGTCAATAAGGGTTTGGACGTCAATTGAAGAGCTTTTCGGTGTGATGGCGATCATGTCCCCGGGAACATAACAAACAGAGTCTGGGACGGTCAGAGTAATATGGCGCACATCTTGCCAATGCTTTCGTGGAGTCACGCGCCGATTTTCGGTCAATGTCGCAGAGAGCGAGTGTGGGATGGGTCGGGAGTCATGGTCCAGATGGTGTAGTCCTGGATATTCATCTGCAGAAGCTTGATGTTCATTTGCGACGGCAGCTTGGGGTAACAGGACGGGATCGGTCTCCTCCACCAACTGTAACTTCCACTTTGGTGGGAGCTGCACATCGTCTGGGATCGGGTGTTGTCCAGCGGGGAGAGGATGTCTACCCAGTAAATGTTTTCGAAAATCCGTCATCCATGGTAGGAAAGTTCCCTCAAGTCTGCGTATCAAGCCATGTAAGCTGTGAACAGATACATAGAATGAGGATCAAGATAGTACTGACTCTTCTGGATGTTGTTGGTCTGCTTCGCCCGTGGGATAGATTTCATTTGCACCAAGTTGTAATAGTCGTTTATAGAGCTTGCGTATCGCCCAATTGAATCTATCACAATCAGCCATTGAAACACATAGTGGTGAAAGCTTCCATACTTAGGATATGAGCTATCTCCCAGCCCAAAACAAGTGAAATTTACGCCACTCAAAAAGGTAGCAGGTAGCTTCTTTAGCAAGAGGGACTTCCAAAAAGACCGCGCATTGGCTGGAAAATCGCCTTGTCCGGTAGTCGAGGTCACAAATATGGTGAATGTGTATGAACGAAGGGATTCCTATGGTCCCATAGGCATTAGTCCTCTGGAGGGTCATTGCGAAGAAGTACATACCGGCTTGCATTGATTCAACTCGGATACATGTGTCGCAAAACGGAGCCGCTCGGTCAAGGCGCCCAATTCCTCGGCCACTTCCTGCGCATTGCCCGTTTCGGAGCCATATAAAATGAGCACGGACCGTCCTAAGGGACGTGGACCTGCGGTGTCGCCCATTCTGCGCTCTGAGGTCGAAGTGTCTGAACAGTCCTTGCTTTGCCCCTCCAAAAATCGGCTGACGTCACCCAAAGACCAATCAATCTTATCAAATATCCACCGCCCTATCTACCGCCTACCCAAGTTGATCTTCTATAGTCCAGAATACATGAGCGTTGAGGATAAACATTTTTGGAAAAGGTAGGTTTAAGAAGAGGGATAAGGGGATGAATCAGGAGGTGGTGGCTTACGACTTTCATGGTTGAATATGCGTGGACAAACTTGCCAGATGGACTGAGCCTAAATGGAGGTTGTGCAGTTAGAAGGGAGATATCTTACATTGGCCAGCCTTTACTCTGAAACTGACTTTTTGTTGACTCAAAGCAAACGAAGTCCCTGTCTTGCATATTGCCTACTAGGCCTTGGAAAAGTTACGAGTTCTCGCTGCTTATTTCACTTGGAGTGTGCCTAGTAACTGGATAGATACTATACGAAGTGGTTGATTTGCTTCGAATATCCTATAGCTTAGGTTACCAGAGAGTTATTTGTGCTGAACACACTGAACAATCCACTGTGGCATTGAATAGATACAAAGGATATGCCAAAGAGGCATGGATCGGGCCGCTGAAGAGCCATAGTAAGGCTAAATTGAAAGAAAAAAAAAGGGTATCGTGAATCTGCTTTTCAGAAGTCATCGTCGCCGCCACCACCTCCACCGTCTTCATCACCCATATCATCTTCTCCATCGTCGAAGTACTGCTCAGCATTGTAATCGCCGCCCATTTCATCGTCATCTTCGGAAAAGTCGTCATCCATAATTTCCTCCTCCTGTTCATCATCCCCATCAATCAATGCGCCTTCATCCGCATCTGCGTCACCATCCTCCTCGTCTTCGCCAGCGGCCACGCGCTTTGCAGGTCCAGCTTCGTCTTCTTCGTCCTCGAAGCCGCGCTTCACTCCAGCGGCCGAAGACTGGGCCTGGTAGCCATCCAGGGACGCGTCAGGTCGGAAATTCGGCTGGAGGGTTTGCCATAGCTCGCGGGGAAAGAATTTCAAGACTGAACGATTCAAGTATGCGGAGTCAGTTGCCTGTAGCCATAGAAAAGACAACGCTCGTAGAAAGTACTTACAATAAGTCCGTCCGGTGATCTTGGGAAGGGTACGTCGTTTCTTTTGATAACGGCCGGAATAGGTGGGCATGCCGTGAAACGCGTCAAAGTTGGCGCGCGCGGCGCTGCCTTTTTTGGCATTGGAAGACGAAGCATCGAGTACACAGTAAAAGGGGCCCTCGTGAAAGCTTTCGCGCAACTCGCGGTAGTAGTCTACCTGGGTTTGTTCTGCGGGGCTCAACTTCCGAGCAAACGGGACAGTATATTTCTGCGCATAAGGTAAGTTAGGCTCTGTAGATTTCGACATGACGGAGAGTGGTGCATTGCAAGAGGAGGATTTCCTGGAGAGCCAGGCCAAGTAAACGTACAGGGTACAACGGCGTTGGAGCCGTGTCTGGCTCCCCGCCAGGGTCAGCGTCCCATGTAAACTCTGTGCCTGGGGGCTTTTTGCCCTTTGGCGCCCCACGACGTGACATAATTGTGATATAACGACGTCAATTAACACGAGTTAACGAATATGGACCATTTTTCACGATATAACCGCGGATAGATGATCATGACTCCAGAAAAAGACATTTCTTCACCGCCCACCCGAAACAGCACTAGGGCTGGCAGAAACCCTCAATGCTTCCCCGCGTGGGCGCTAAGATAACACGCGCTGATCTTTACTTTGTACTCCGTTCATAATATACCAATAAACTTGATATTTTTTTGATTGAACACAAGGCTAGAGAATTGCTAAACTGGTTCATTTTTTTTCCTTTTCAAATTTGTTGCAACTTCAGTGTCCGGCAGTCATTATCTGAGCACCGCCAGATTGCACAGGTCCCCAGGGACCCTCGTTCACACGCTGCTGTAGCGTTCGCATGATATCTTCAAACCCTTCCACCTCGCCATCGGGCTCTTGTAACCGGCTGTGTAGTGCTACGAGAACATCATGCTTCGCAGTGGCAACTTTCCAAACAACACTCTGGGAATCACCTGCACCACCTCCGACGAACTCTGCATATGAGCGAGGTGGCTTGAAAAGATATGGGAGAAGGGTGGTCAGAGCAGGTGGAGTGAGAACTGCCCAAGCTCCTGATTTGGGGAAAAATCCACTAGTAGCCGGAGATAGCTCACCCAGACCCTCTTCGGAAGGCAGCCGGAACCGGGATGAATTCGTATTGGGAGGCGCTAAAGGTGAGGGTTTCCAGTTCGCTGTTGTAATAGCCCTCATGAAATTTATGGCCGACAAAGCGATCTCTTTCATCACTAGGACATCGGCAGCGCCCACGACATCGTCCCAGAAAGTAGGGTGTTGATTGACATAGAGGAAGTAGAGGATGCGTGCTGCAGCTGCTTCACGGTCCCAGCCAGTTGGGGTTGAGCCGGATGTGTTCAAATCCATCGAATCAGAAATTCCAGTTCGCTGGGGTCCGTGGAAAATCCTCGCCAGAACATCCAGAGCTTCGCTATTTGGAGGGTTTGTGGGAATTGCGAGAACCGGGTTGGCGCCATGCCTACCAGCTTCGATGAGAAGCACTCGGGGGAGTGAAGCTAAAATAGCAAGGTGACCTGTGGGTACTTCGCCATGTGCCCATTGCGCGGTAGGAATAGTGAGTGATCTGTTGATGCGGGAGATAATCCCATCAAGTAGGGTAGAGGGGTTCTGTAATAAGTGGTTGGGATACATCTCGGCGTACCGAGCCACATATGCCATAATCGGACCGGATAGGTAGATAAGATCCACCGAGTCCAGCTTCGACTCATCGAGATAATAAGTCAGCACTTGGGAATGCAGGTCGTGTGCAACAAGGAAGTCGAGGGCAGAGGATGAGAAAGTCGAAGTAGACTGCACCGAGCTCCGTGCGACGAGGCCTGGCCCATCGATCTCTAGTAGCTCGCGGAAGAAGTTCAGCAGTGTCATATGCATCAAGACATCGCTCACTTGGACCATATGACAGGTTGCAAAATGCAGGAGACTACTGCTCTGGTATTTAGCCTCGATCCCTGGGACTTGGGCTGTTGAGATGATGTCCCAGCGGAGTTTTCCGGCTTTCACCAGGAGGGTCATTAGCCTGCCCTGTGCGAGCGTTCTTTCGCGTTTAGAGAGATCACCAGGGGCATCACTCTGGAGGCTACATAGCCCAAACAATAAACCGTAGACATCCTTATCGGTGAATACTCTCCTCCACAAGAGTCCCTGTCCTGTATGACTTTCATCACGGGTATGCTCATATTCTCCATTTTCCAAATGATTAGCGACGTCAACCTCTAAAAGTTCCCATAATGTGTCGAGTGCAGCCTGTGCGACTTCGGCCGAAGATGTTGAAAGCCACAGCTCCACAAGCGAAGCCACCAAGTTTGAATCACCTGCAACTATGGCAGTTTCACTGCATTTTTGTCCAGCTTTGGCCAACAGCGAGAGAGCTAGGAGATTGATTGGTGGTGATGGAGCCTTGAAGCCAGCGACAAGATTGATCGGAGGATCGACAGATTGGAGATCGGTGAAAGTGAAGTAGGTGGTAGCTCTGATTCCGAGGGTTGTAATGGGCGTAGGGTCTTCTTGCAAGATGGGAAGGAGTGCAGAAATTTGTGATAGAAGAGTGGCAGGGACTACAGGGTCGGTGGATTCGACTAGTTGCAACTTCAACTTCTCGATGAGAGGAATGTCCAAGGCCGTGGAGGGGTTCTCCTGGACTTGAGCGAGGTGTGATCTCACTGCATCAAATGTCGAAGGGACTGACATTGCAATTTCTTAGAATATCTTCAGTTCTTCCAATAACCAGTCACAGACTGAAAACCGAAATGGATACCTTTGTGATAGACGAAGCTCGCACTTTGCGCCGCGGGGAAAGCTTACTTCTGCCTCAGGCATCAACATCAAACCGACCAAACATGACCGCATCAACTAAGCGTATCTACTACTCCGTCCCTCACCAGAAGTTCCTCTACATCCGAGGATTACAGCCTACAGTCATGGAGCCTCCGCAGTGCCTGGTCTCTCAGAAATCATCCGATTCGGGTCTTCATATCCAGCTACACCCACTGGTTCTCCTCACTATTTCCGACCAGATTACCCGACACGCTGCCCGACAGCAGCATGGGCCGATAATTGGCGCTCTCCTGGGCCAGCAGAATGGACGAGAGATCACACTTGAGCATACATTTGAATGCCCAGTTACTTGCGGGCTGAACGATGAGATTATCTTGCCGGCGGCATGGTTTCAAGAACGTCTTCACCAGTGTACGTGGAACTCCGCACAATATCAATTTAGTTTGCCCCCAGCAAGTAAAAACTGACCATATTACAGTCAAGGATGTGCACAAAGACCCCCCTCTCGACCTTGTTGGATGGTGGTCAACCGCGCCATCGACCGGGCCGAATGACGCCCATCTCCCCCTTCACCGACAGATCCTCCAGGACTACAACGAATCTGCGGTTTTCCTCGCCTTCCATCCTTCACAGCTCCAAGATTCAGGTTCAAATGGTGGCAAGCTTCCTCTAACCGTGTACGAAAGCGTTCATGAAGGCCAGACCGCCCCCGATGCAAGCAAGGACATGCAGGTTGATGGCGAGGAGGCGGTACCGAATATTAAATTCAGGGAGCTTCCCTACTCAGTGGAAACAGGAGAATCCGAGATGATCGGTATTGATACTATTGTTCAGGCTTCTGGCACCGCTTCTTTGAATGCGACACAGGAGCCGACCAAGCGCGCGCAGCAGACAGAACAGACAGAGTCGAATAAGCAGAGCTCTCAGGTTGAGCTTTCACAAGAGGAAGAGGAGCGTAAGTTTTCACAGTCTCAACACAACTACTACTCGGATGGTTGATACTAACTAAGTTGAAAAGTAATCGCAAGCCTCAGCACTCGTCTCAATGCCGTTCGCACACTCGAATCCCGCGTCTCCCTCATAAAATCCTACCTCTCCAGTCTCTCAGAAGCGGATTTTAGCTCAGATCGATCAAAGGACAATACGTCTACGACCAAGTTGTCACACCCCATCCTCCGCAACATCAACTCTCTTCTCTCGCACCTATCCATCCTCTCTCCATCGGAACAAAGCACCTTCTCCACCGAAGTACTCTCGCAAAGCAACGATGTGCTATTGATCTCGCTACTTGGCCAACTCGGCGACAACGTCAAGGCCATGCGCGAATTGGGCCGCAAATCTGCAGTCGTTCAGACTGCGCGTCACGTAGCCACCGCGCGCAAGGATCCCTCTATTCTCCAAAGGAGCTTCAATGAGGAGTACTATGCCCAGGGTGGGCGTGGGGGCCCTGGCAGTGGGATGTATTCATGATAGTAGCCGGTTCTTTATTGCTTTTATGATCAGCCCATGAAAATACCCCCGCAACTGGCAATATATCGGATCTTGGGCCTAGGTTTTTATCTGCTTTGCTTAGATAGTGTTCCTTTCTGGGCCCGTCCACTGTCAAGCTCATTTAGACGAGATAACGAACTTTGATATGATTATTCTTTAATTCCCCCTATTCAATTGGTGACACTAGAGATCTAGCCCAGACAAACGATACTGTACAAGAAATGTAAACCCACAGCCATTCTGAGATAATATGCACTGATGGGGAAAGGACAAATAAAGGTAAAAAAGAAAAGGGGAATAAGAAAAATATGAATACAAAAACAAAAACATGCTGCTATGTAAACAGGCGGGTATCCATACCTATCCAAACAACAGGACAGAAAGAGAAAAGGAAAAGCGCAAAAATCTCGAAGTGCTCATGGGTAGCGTGAGGTAAGAAGAATGATATGTCTGCAGCTCAACCACAGGTGAAACATGCATATCAAAGGTATCAAAGCAAGCTTTGCCAATATGAAATGTGACACCGAGTCATAATTAAATCATAGATATGGATCATGAATGATGGTTGGTAGGATATGGAGGAGGATGGTAAGGATCTGGCATGGGCATAGGGACTTGCTCACGGAGAGGACCGTTGGATGGGTAAGGATGGACCGGCGATTCCGAGTACAAATTGTCATGACTACGGAGCGAAGGATCCTCATAGGGTGACGAGCCTCGCCCGTAAAAGCCAGTTGACGGGTTTTGGGCATGGTCATCAAGATCCGACGCATATGGCGAAGTGCCTGTAAGCGCGATCTCAGGATTGGGTTGTGCATGAGCCAGAAGCACATCACCCTCTTCATAGGGTGTGTCACCATAACGGCCCGTTCGGCCTCCGGACATGGCCGTTCCGGCGCCACGGTAAGCCGTTCCATGTTGGGTGAGCTCGCTGCCCTCTTGGTGTGGCTGGAGACCGAGTGACTCCTCTTGCGTCTGATAACTGGGGTCCAGCATACGACTTTTGCGGCCGACGAACAGCCAACGGGCACTTCGACCAATGGCTTTTAAGAGGTCCAATGGGTTCATGGCATCGATCAAGGCCCTTATGCCATAGCGTCCACCTTGGTATGCAGCCTTGCCGTTGCCGTAGAAATCAGTCACTTCACTTGACTGGTTGGCGAGGGAGTAGGACTTCCATGAGAAGGCCCAGAGATGGAGTATACCAAATATAGCCATCTCGCAGTTGATCATCAGCTCCGGGAGCCCGACTTTGAGATCGTTCATAGCGATTTTATCAGTCGCTGATATAGCGCCTTCAGAGACTAGAAGGCTGATGAGTGTCTAAAATGTGGAAACATGAGTTAGTGAGCCACTTTAACAGGAGATGACGCTAGAGAGACCTACCGACTGCCAGAATGAAAGGAAAATGACGAGCTTAATCGACAGGATCTTCAAAAATGGCTGATGTTGCTTGATGTCTTGGCTGGTCTGATGGTAGAACTGGATCAGGCAGTACATAGCGATAGTGACTGAGACCGATTCAATGACGATAGTCTATCAATAGATTATTAGCGGATCGACAAAGGATGAAGCCCAAGACTTGGTCACGACTTCAAACATACCCAGATATGCGCAAATGCGGGACTCAGCGACGCCTCGCAGTATACCCCAAAAGCTTGCGCGACAACCGCAACGATAGTCATAAGAACGCGCATAACACAGTATTGAAAAACCCCGACCCAGACAATCTGTACAATGATCAGTACCTTAAAATTCCTCAACGTCCGCTCAAGTCCATCATCTTACATTGAACCATGTCAATCCACTGCGCGGGGTCCGCCAGATGCGCTCGCCACCACAACATTTTTGAAACCAACTCAACGGCCAGAGCCATTCCTTGGGCTGAATTCCACGGAAGTAATCCTTCTGGCTGTGTAGATCCGGGGCGATATAGTGGCACATGAGGGAGAAGAAGGCGGAAATACAGAACGCTTCGTAGCAGTCGCCCATGACCTCAAAGTAGACAGAATCACGGTAGAAGAATATGCTGAGCCATGCGACGAGGGAATAGACGGGGACCATAAAGAGGATACGGATAATACTGCGAGACAAGGGCCATGTCAGCAATGCTCGCGTGACGCGTTAAGGAGAAGAGGACTCACTGTCGCTGTTCGATCGGCTTGCTGTAATGTGTTGCATGTAGCATAATCAGAGCTAAAGATACAACACAGGCGACGATAGCGCAGGCGCCGCCCACTAGGAGTGCTAGAGTATGAAATGTAAGGCCGCCATCCCAGAGTGCAACCTCATTAACTAGTTCCGATCAGTTCATTGCAACGTTCAAGGCGGGGGAGGGGTAACATACTCGCTTCAGCCTCTGTGGTATTACACACTGGCCAGCCCATGGTTGCTGGGGTGAAAATGGCAAAGAGGGCTTGTTGATGGACCGGACGATTTTCCCCCCTTTATCTCTTATCCGGATCGACAGGGGAAGACGCCACCGAAGATCAAGGAAATATTGAGGAAATACAAGTCAGTATACACTTTAAAAGAAAAGGATATGGCGTTGTGGCTTATGCACAGCCTGTCAGGTCTCCAAAATCTGCCGATTTCCTTGGGATCGTCGACAGCTCAAAGGCTTGGTCTTTGGTCTATTTTTATTTTCTTGGCTTTACAGCCCTGTTGGGTGGACCCGGCTTTTGATAGTACTTGGATATTTTGATACTTTTATAATTTAATTTAGCATTTCGTAGTCGCTAAGATTATTGTACATGGCCATGGCCCAAATGCATGCTTTCAGCACTCGAAAGTTCAAGAGCGCCATGAATCTCCACGCCGTCCACCACGTCCCCGTCCACGAGGTCCGGGACCACCTCGAGGTCCAGGTCCGAATCGCTCGGGGCCGATGTCCACGAACTTATCGTCATCTTCGAAAGTAATTCGCCGCATTTCATCACCACCACGTCGTGGGAATGTGCCCTTCTTAATCAGCTCGTCAAATTGGTCCAGACGTTTGTCGGCAACCGGACGTGGAACGGGAAGGTAGTACAGTTTGGGCTTTGTGGTAGTAGATTCGAATAATTCATCCAGAGGTTTAAAACCTTGCCCAGGTCGTGATGGGGGTGCGGGTGCTGCAGGCGGTGCGTTGGAAGGCCGACGGTCAAGCTGCTCAATATCGCGGCGCGGGCCCAAGGGAGGAGTACGATTGAAACCCGATTCACGTCGTCCAGAGGGAGCGGAGCCCACCTCGGCGAGGGTAGCTGTGGTTCCGTCATCAGATGTCTCATATCTCACTTCCCAACGAGCAGCAGCGCCAGCGCGGTCTCGGGATTTCTCTTCTGTCTCAATCCATTCTTTGATCTTCTCGTCAGGAATGAAATCTGCCTGGAGAGTCTTGCGGTTGCGCTCGTTGGGCCACACAGTCCCGTGCACAGCAGAACGAACCCGCGAGGCTGCTGCGAGACTGGTGAAACTCACAAAACAGTGAGTTTTGATAGCATCGAGATAGAAGTCAACGATAGCATCGGAATCTGTGGTTCCGGGGGCGGATGCGAGACTGGCCAGGTGTTTGCGGAGTGCAGTCGGCTGGAGTGGGCGCATGAGGCCGTCGATATAGAGGGCAGAAGTTGCAGGGTGCAACGCGGGGGTGGTGTCCACATCTTGCATTGTGATATCTCTTGGGGGAGAGGCAGGTTGGGTTGATGCACCGGCAGGTGCAAATAAATTGCGAAACCGAGCGTCTTGCTTGGTAGGGGTTTTGTGCGAGTCTGTTTGCGTCTCAATAAGTTGTTTGTTTGTGTGGTCCTCCGCTGCTTTTTCGTCTTCGGGCTTTGAATGACGGAGGCCCTCATTGCGAGAAACCGACACCTCATCGTCTTTCAGCAACACGCGCGGGCTTGTTTCCTTCGCACGAGCCTTCTTATTCGCAACCTCTTCCAGAGTAGGAGCCGGGCTCTGGCTGCGGCGTTTTCGTTTGCGTGTATCTTCCAATGTATCTTCAACTGGTAGAGGTGTCGATAACTCAGTGTCAATCTCTGAGGTTTGGGCAGCAGGTGTGATGAATTTTTCTTGAGCCTTCATGGGCTTCTCGTCCTTCACATCTTGGGATGCTTCGTCCATTTGTAGCTGTGATGGTGCAGCTGTAGGATTTTCATTTTCAGGGGTAATTTTCTCTGTTTGTGCCTCTCTAGGCTTCGCAACATCTTCGACTTTTTGCGATTCCACCTCGGCTACTGAAACTGCCTCCCCTTGGGTCGACCCATTTTCCTGCATTTGTCCATCATGAGTTGGGTCCGATACTGACACAGATCCTGTTGTTTCCTCGGTTTGTGGGATTGGTTCTTCCTTTTGTTGCCCAGGCTGTTCATTCTCTGATTCTTCGGGCTGCGACTTTGCTTGCGAAACAACGTCTGGCGCAGATGGCTGTGACTCGGTAGATTCTTCTGCTGAGGCTGCTGCTTCGGTCGTGTCCTGATTTGTTTGTGAGTCAAGTTCAGTCAATTTGTCAATGAATTGCTGCTTGAGGCGGAGACCAGTCTGAGGGACGCCGCGCTTCTTGCACTCGGCCTTCAAATCAGCCACTTTCAACGACGAATAGTCAGTCATGATGACAGACTCTCATTAAAGGGGTTGAAAATTGAAGTTTGAATGAGATAAGATCAATTGCTTATACCAGAAAGAATAAGACAATTGGTTGCAGCGCAGGGATTGAGCCTGGGGACGCGATGGAAATGCGCGCCGATGATGTAGGACGCTAGCCGCATCCGGACTGGTGTCACTCTTGTCTGAACAATGCGCATGCAACTCGACACGTATATGTACGTGTCTCCCTCTTCAATAATTCAAGTTAAGAAATAACATCTATTTGAAAGAATTCAAAAAGTATTTTCAATACTTGGTCTTGTTTAAGTACATAATTTGACTATTTGTAGCACTGCAAACTGCAACAGAGGCCTGATAAGCTACATGCAGCTGTAGTGAACATTGGCATAACTCAGTTATATCAATGGCACTTCACTAACATTATATTCAACTGTAACCATATGGTCGAGACTATATTTAAAAGAAGTAAATATGCAGTTATGCTCTTGCTATCACCCAGAGAGAAAAAAAAAAAAAGACATTGATGCCAGACAGGAAGAGCTGTCTACAAGTGGGAGGATAGCCTTGCCTCCGGCCTTAACTTAGGACTAGTACCTCTGTTGGATGGAAATCCTTGAGATAGTATATGTGGAACAAGCTGTACATCATTTGCTCCCGGCAAGTTGTGACATTACATCTACTACTCTTCTCTATATTCTTAGAAGATTGTCATACTATGTAGTAGGCAGTTGGAGTGAGATACTGCTATTGGACAGACAGCTAACATAGATATATTGACAGTGATCTAGTCATTTGACAAGAGTGCTTCTAATCTACAATACCCGCTGGCAGCAAAGCCACATAGTCCAATGGCGCCAGCTCAGTGCCATCAGGCGTCCCGACAATCTTCAATGTGTCGCCCTTGCGAACCTTGACGCCCCGGAACTTGATACGAATCGCCGAATGCCCATCCAAATAGATAGAAGGCGTGTGGCTAAAGGTATCCTCACTATTACCAACCCACTGGCCGATGTTTCGATTATTCAGGTAGACTTTCCATTGTGACTGGCCACCGTAGACATCGTAGTAATTCACTGCAAGGTCATAGGTCCCAGAGGGAAAGTTTATTTTGGTTGAAGCAGTGCCGGCTGTACTGTTAGAAGTTGTGACAATTGCAACATAGCCAGAAGCTGCTTCGAAGGGGCTGACGCTGTAAGTCTTGTAGCCCTCTAGCTTCATGTCTTCCGCTTCGATGCGCCATGGGTGATGGTCGACACGCTTGGCCTGATCGGGGATTCCAGAAAGATTGTAGTAAAAGTTATTGATCGCATCTCTCCAGACAATTGAGTGGCCACTCTGGTAATCTAGAAAGTGCCGAACATGGTTGTATCGCTCAGTATCGACTTTTCCATGAAGCGATTCCCACTGTGTGAGGAAGCTCTGGGCAGTTTTGGCCCCGCTGTAGTGTTCGTCGTAGAAGTGCTGGATAACAGTCTTCCCAGAGTGCAGACGATGGGTATATTTGACATGATGGAACCATAGCAGAAGATCGTCTGGTGTCGCATCGATGTTCTCATACATGGCAGCAATTTCGTCCGGATACTGACCCGAAAAGCCTGTGCCGTGGGCCACCGTCCGGTCCATTCCAATGCTAGTTTTGTTTGCGCGGGTCCATTGACCCCAGCCGTTGTTATCTTGGGATGCAGGGTTGGGGCCATAGTGAGTGTATAGAATATCTGTTAAGGTCTGGATGCCCAAATTCCCACTATACTGTTCGTAGGCAGGCCAGGATTCCATGGACATGCGAGTGATGGTGTCGAGTACCTTGCGGTCCAACCCAAAGGTCAGTCTGATCCAGTCTTGCAGAACGTCCTGGGCATCATCTGCTGGGTTCCAAGCCAAGCGACCATAGGCATATAGGTTTGACATAGACAAGTGGCTGCCAAGCCATGTGGTGTTTGTGCCCACGTTGACAACAGCTGCTGATCCGCCCAGTTTCCGATTGAACCGTTTACCAGCCACGATATCGCGAACGAGTGATGGCTGGTGGTCGATGCGGAGATCAGAGTCTAAGATTGTCTTCCAGAGGGGGGCAACATAGACCAAATGCGACTGCTGCCCAAGGTATTCTTGCGTAACCTGCAGTTCAATAGCCATGCTGGTTTTGCGCAAATTTGCAAACAATGCCGATGGTGGCTCACGGACCTGGAAATCAATTGGCCCATACTTAATTTGAATCACCACGTTGTCGTCAAATTCGCCATCTAGATGTTTGAAAAAGTCCACAGCAGCATTTGCACGATCATGCGTCCAGACTGCCTCGTCTAGGTGATGGTCATAGACAAATGCGCGATACATGACAATGCCACCGTAGGGCAGGACTTCTTTGGCAAATAGGTTCGCTGCATCTGCAAGGGTCCTATTATATGTCTGGGGCCCTGGCTCTCCTTCCGAGTCGGCTTTGATAAGGTAACCAGCCATGTCAGGAACTCGATCATAGACCTGAGTCGTGATACCCGACCACCACTCGATGACAGATGCATCGAGGGGATCGAAAGTGCTAAGCCCTCCATAAGTCTGAGGCGATGCGAAATTGAGCGATAGGCCAACTTGTATACCATATGGCCGGAAAACATCGGCGATTCGAGCCACGCCGTCGAGGTTTGTGGGGGTCAAGAGGGTAGCGTTCGCATTAACGTTGTTGATAACGACAGCATTGATTTTAATTGAGGCCAAGAGGCGGGCGTATTCAGCAACGCGGGTTAGGTCATCGACGATTTGACCGTCTTTGAAGAAGATAGATGGGCCACCATAGCCACGTTCGATTCTTCCATCCATATTGTCCCATTGATTCACCCAGCGAATAGGCGCAGAAGGATTGGACGCATAGGCGACATTGGAGAAGTTTCCCTGTGCAAGCATCGACAAGTATTCAAAGGAGCCATAGAGCGCACCCCTCTCGTTTTGTCCAAGGATTTGAACATCTCCCCCCTTGATGTCGAGCCAAAAGCCATCTTCTTCCAGTTCAGGTATACCTTTCATAGCGCCGCAGATTTCCCGATATTGATCAATGGTGCCAACAATAACCGAGGAGGCTGCCTCGCACTTTTTGTGTGTAACTGTCACACGCTTCCCATAAACACCTTTGAGACCATTCTGCAACTCCGTCCCCGCAACATATACCGGACTTGTCTCAGTCGCATTGAGGGTGACGATACTCGAAGGGAGGTTGGAATGACATTGACCTGAACAGGGTAATGATGCATACCGCAGCCAGCCATTGAGGCCATTCTCAGCGGCTGCAAAGCCCAAGGATGCAAAGAAGAGGAGTGTACGCATTGTAGCCAGAGTTTCCTGTCTAGGAACATATACCTAATCCCTCGCTGCAGATCAAGTTCCCCCTTTATATCAAGTTCCCCGCGAACATCACACCACGGGGAAATTCGCCGATGGCACATAGTTGTCGGAGAAACTTCAGGCTAAATGAGTGATGTATGTCCAAGCCAAGCAATACAGGCTATGTACTTCCAGTGTTTCCCCGCAAAGGTTGTGGAGTTGCGTGGGGGTTGATTTGGCACGGGCATCAACGCTGAGTTTCTTCACGCTAATGTTGAGAGGGCCACTGACAAAGGGTCCACGGGATATATCCCGTATTAGCCTGTTGGTTAGTTACTGAGTGTGGCTTATAGTCAGTAGTCGAGATGAGGTTAAGATCAGCGCCACGAAGCCCTATAGGTACTAGATAAGGCCCAAGTGAACAGGAAGGGGGGCAGACTCATCATAATGCAATGCATTTGGGTATTACATTTTAGGCTATTCTATGGAATGGCGAAGCCCGAAGACAAAGCGCATATAGCAAAGTGACCAATTAGTATCCTGGCACGCCTATTTAGAATATGCCTAGTTTGGGAGATACGCATGTACGTGATTATCATTATTCATGGAAGAAGGTTTTTGTTCAAGAATGGTTCAAGATTCTAATTTTTATGGCTCGCAACAGGGCGACACGCTTAAGCCTCACGGCTGAGGATGTCGGAGTCACCGGCATCGAGGATAGCCATGGCGGAGCAGCGGAAGAGCTTACCGCAAGCGGTACCGAGCTCAATCTATAGGGCGAGTTAGTCCAATTCGCTCTCCGGGATGCCTTTCGGTGATCCCTTCGCTGAGCAACTTCACTCTCCGAAGTGGTAGTTTTGACCGACTTCCTCTCTGAGTAGTGTAGCTGACACCGAGGTGTGACAGCCGATTTTTCAGGCTGTCGACCCGAAGGCCCGAAGGGGAAAGAAACGTACGTTGTTGCCGTTGAAGTGGTGAACGGGGGTCTTGGCGAGCATGGCGTAGTACTCAAGCTCGGACTTGCGCAGAGGAGGGCAGTTTCCGGAGATGAGGACCAGCTTGGCCTTGCCAGAGCGGAGAGTCTTCATGGTGGACTTGGTACCCATGGTAACTAAGAGAATTTGTTAGCGGACTGCTTATTTGTGCGATCGAAACGACTGCTTACCCTTGCCAGACTTCATCACAAGCGCCAGGCGCGAGGAGAGGGTATCACCGGACTTCTTAGTCTTGACCATTTTGAATGTTTTGAGGGGTTGGCTCGTAAGAAGATTGTTGGATGGTTGGCTACGAAAGAAAAGAAAAGTCGCACAGATGGAAAAAAGGTCGAGTGTGGAGCGAGCCCTAGTAGCACGTGACTACACGTGACTGACCACCGCTTTATTTTCTGCCACCGGGACCGGAGGAACCACTGCGGGGTCTAATTTGACTCACTCCATTTTATATTACTACAAGTACACCCTGTTCTCAATTTCCGTCTTTTGCTTTTCTTTATTTTGCATATTGTCTTTTTCAAAATGGCGGAAACTAGCAGTACCCCCCCACTGCGAAATATCGTCAGTCTATCCCCTCCATTCTTATCTAATGAACCGCTACTAAATCCCGTAGAGAGAGTCGCTTCGCAGCCTGAGAACCCCTATGCCCAGTTGATCGAGGATCAATCCATAGCGATCATCCCTTCCTTCAAACTTGAATCCGGTGTCACTCTTTACAATGTCCCGGTCGCATACACCACGCGCGGAACCCTCGCTCCCAATGGTGATAATGTGCTGGTGATCTGTCACGCTCTTAGTGGTAGTGCCGATGTGGCCGACTGGTGGGGCCCTCTACTTGGTGGACCTGGCCAGGCTTTCGATGTCTCTCGGTTCTTCGTGATCTGTCTGAACAGTTTGGGCAGCCCGTACGGAAGTGCAAGTGCTGTGACCTACAAGGATGGTAAGCCTGAAAATGGCTACTATGGACCTGAGTTCCCCTTGACGACTGTCCGTGATGATGTCAACATCCACAAACTCATCCTGGATGACCTCGGTGTCAAGCAGATTGCTGCGGTAGTTGGTGGGTCCATGGGTGGAATGCTCACCTTAGAATACGCATTTTTCGGCAAAGACTATGTGCGAGCTATTGTCCCCATTGCGACTTCAGCGCGCCATTCCGCATGGTGCATTAGTTGGGGTGAGGCACAACGGCAGAGCATCTACAGTGACCCGAAGTATGACGATGGCTACTATGCATTTGACGATCCACCGGCCACCGGCCTCGGTGCAGCTCGCATGTCCGCACTTCTCACTTACCGTAGCCGCAACTCATTTGAGTCTCGGTTCGGTCGTAATGTACCAGACCCAACCAAGCCGCGAAACATCAACGGCACCGAGAAGCTCCCCACCCCTCCGAACGAGCACTGGGCCATCCACAACGACGGACACCGTGGCGGAACAACCTCACGTTCGGAGAGCAGGCAAGGCTCACCGGCTCCTGTGAACGAGGCCGATGTTCAGTTCATGGACCCGCAATTCTCTGGCACCAAAACATTTGCCCCTGAAGTCGACGCAAAGCCCAAGCTGACTGCATCTGGCCGTCCTCGTCCACCGACCTACTTCTCTGCACAGTCATATCTTCGTTACCAGGGTGATAAATTTGTCAAGCGGTTCGATGCCAACTGCTACATCGCCATGACCCGCAAACTCGATACGCACGATGTGTCCCGCCGCCGCGGCAATCCTATCACCGAGACTGAGGATACTGTCCTCGAGGCCCTCGGACGCGTCGAGCAGCCAGCTCTAGTCCTAGGCATCGAGTCAGATGGTCTATTCACATTCGCTGAGCAACAAGAGGTTGCAGCTGGCATCCCCAATTCTCGCCTCGAGCGCATCGATAGCCCCGAGGGCCACGACGCATTCTTGCTTCAATTTGAGCAAGTTAACCGCCACATTGTCGAGTTTTTCCACGAAGTCCTGCCCGATATCATGGCCAAGTCAAGCGCCGATGGTGCCGCTGCTGTGGCCAGTGTCACTAAGCTGACGAAGAGCAGCACCTTCGGTGAGGCCGAGGTGGAGGATATCACCGCTTGGTAGAGCGTTGGAATCCCAAAAAAGTATTGTCAGGCGCAGTTTTTTCTGCCGCCAATCCCATGCTCTAGTCTGGGTCCAGAATCCTGTGAAGGGGTCCGCGACCGGATAGATGTCATGGCGCATCAGGGGAAGTAGGTTGCCGTTCTTTTTTCCGTTCCGCCAGTCAGGGAGATGAGCATCCAACTGCCTCTCCCGTCTCTCACTTGGCCTTTGTCCTTGTCCGAGAAGACTGTCAAAGAAGCATCCAACTGCTCTCCATCAGACCCGCCCTCTGGGTCAATTTCTTCCGGGAGGATACTCCCTCCCCCGGGGGTGATGGGTCCGTTTATCGGTATTGATAGCCATTGGTTATCTTTGCGGCATGCATGTCGCATTATCAAATAGAAAATAAATACAAAATAAATACAAAATAACATATCTAGATATATCTGGACATCGACTTTATACCATTTGACTTTTGACGAAACAGATAGGGGCAGATCCAATTTATATTCAAATGAGATAGCTCACGGCAATGAATAGTGCCATGGTAATAGGGGCTACAACACCCTCCATACATATGCAGGAAATATGCCTCGGTTTAATTTGAAAGAGTAAAAAAACAAAAATGGTTCAAGCTAAAAAGATAGCTTGGCCCGAGCTGAATGGTCAGAAACGTGTGGCGGCATGTCCATGCAGGCGCTATTTATGAGACTTATATTTACATGTACGATGTACTCTTTTTTTTAAATAATTTTCTAGGTTTACTTGGGGGGATACTTGGGGGGGGGGGTACTATGTACGGAGTATGGAGTATCTAGATGATATATTTCATAAGTATAGCGTGCAAAAATAGTTCTAGATTAATGTCGCCCCCAATTTGAGTCTTACACTAGCACATGCTCTAACTAAATAGGTACTTGGCGCTTGGACCCTTTATGAAAATGCCAAAGGCTCATTGGTTTAGTTTTATATACCTAGGTAGTTCTTGATACGGAGTATAAGCCCTATCTTTTTATGCAGACTAGCCCAAGTAACATTATCTTTTCTCTTTAACTTATTTTTATTTCCTCTATATTTCTATATTCCCTCTATATTTCCACTGTTATATAATTTCTGGCCTGCATTCCCCTCCCCCCGCATACCAGACAGTTGTGCCGACAACCCTTCGATTTTCCCTCTTTACAACACATAGTTCGGGAGATTGCCTGGCTTTGATCCGCAGGTACTTCACCAGTCGTTTACACCGTAGTGGAGTCTCGAATTAGAGGGCATTTTCATTGTTTACCTGCGCTCTTTCCCTTCATCTCTTTGATCCTCGAGCCATATCTATACATCCGATTCCTTGAGACCATCGGAGCATAAACAAAGAGAAGAGATGGAGCACAAGCTATCAGCAAAAGCAATTAGAATACGCCATCGCCTGACCTTCACAAGAAGCAGCTCCACACGAGGTACAGCATTAACACTAGTCTCGCCCATTGAGGCTAATCCATCAAAGAGCTGTCCCCGAACAGCGCCAAATCCCGAGTCACCCACCCAAGACGAGCCAACATGGGATTTCAGTGACCCTGATTCCGATCGAGGCTACGGTTTCACAGATGAGCCGGGCTACTTCCGCCCTGTATCGCCGTTCATTGACCGCCAAGAGATCGAAGATGACCTCGAAGATGATATCAAACATGCATGCGCCATGCTATCTCACAGCATTGATCGTGGCATTCCAACCATCTTGTCCCATCGGAGCGGGGTTCCAGTCTGGACAAATGCACAAAATCCCGCTGGTCAACCTAGTGTCGATGCAGCGCCTCTATCGTTAGAACATCATGTTATTCTTCTATCGGCGCCCAAACCAATCAACCCCGAACCAGAAAACACCACGAAATATGATTCCGGCGTCGGTATGAGCTTCAATTCTCCCAGCCAACCAGGGAGACCATACGACAGCAGCGCATCGGCCACAAATACCTCAACCCGGTTCTATAACAAACAACCCCCCGCCTCACCACCACACAGCCCAGCAGCAGGACTCCACTCCCGGAGCCAAAGTCTAGCAACAACATTCGAGGAAGACCAAAGAAAGCGAGCCTACTCATCAAGCCCAGTTCCCTTCCCATACAGTCCCCCCCAGCTCAACAGCGAGTGGAAATTCGAGCCAATGGCACTCGACAGCCCAGGCAGTCCACTCAGCCCACTCAGTGAAACCGACCCTCAGCCCGAAGCTACCGAGTTCGAGCTCAAGACAAAACCACAGACCGCAAGGGCCAACAAAAATGAAAGCAAAACCGAGACATTCACCCCAGCCGTATCCCCACCTCTCGGCGGAGTGGATAGGAATTGGCTTCGGGCTAGCAGATACATCCAACGCCAATTTGAAGAAAAAGCGACAACTCAAGCCAAAGAGACAAAGCCAGTGATCCGATTCTATAGTTCCTATAACCAAACAACAGGGGATTTCAACCCGCGTGAATGGCCGACGAAGAATTTCTGGGATCGGGATCCGAGTGTCTACAGCGAAGACTCACTAGCTTTATCACTGGCTGGAACCCCATCGAGACCAGAAACAGGAAACTCGAGATTGGGCACTGCTTTGACGAATGGGGAAGAGTTGCCTGGCGGATACCCGTACCATACAGTTGCCCAGTCCAGCGGGATGTCTTACTCGTCTTCTTGTTTGGGGAATGAGATTAAGCAACAGGGCCATGTTTACTCTGTTGATTTGCCCGGTTCTGCACCTAAAAATAACCGGCGGAAGAAGGCTTCACTTTTGTTGAGGAAGTTGGCTGGGCTGGGGATGAAAAGGAAGGAAAATGACGGGAATGGAGTCTGTTAATACACAGTGTGTGGGGGTTTGTGGGCGTTTGGATATGCATTACTGGGATTTGATCGGTTATTTCTTGATTCCTTCATCTTGGGAGGCGTGTTCGTATCCGTATCTTTTGATACAGATGTCTCTTCTTTCCTGTGTATAATACCCCTTTTGTTTCTTGTTCTTTTGCCATTTATCATATCTGCTTGGCTTTGGGGGACATTCAATGTATGTTTTTATTATTTTTCTGAGGTTCATTTCAAAAAAGCATCATTCTCATACAAATTCCACAATTTATAGGTGACCGCTCTTGCTGGCACTTTCTCTCTTTAAAAAAACTACATCTTCACTAGACCACTTTTATGCAGTTGAATAAAATAAAATTTTCCATTTGGAATATGCAAGAAATCTCGTAAATGCCAAACCAACCCTGATCCACAGATAAAAATAACATCACTCGTGAGACATGGTCCTATATAAAGACATAACACATCATATACCACAGCCCTACAGACCAAGCCAGAACCGGGTCTTGCCAACATCAAATTCGCCATGCAGCTCCTCAGGCCCAGTACCCGTAATGAGAACCTTGTACGTTCCCTTCTCAGAGATCCACTGCTCCCGCTCCTCATCCCACCAGCTCGTAGCCAACTTCTTCTCAACAACCAACTGCACAGTCTTAGTCTCACCAGGCTGCAGGAAAACCTTTTGGAAAGCCTTGAGCTCGCGCACAGGACGGCCAACATCAGTCTTGGGGGGCACGATCCAGAGCTGCACGATCTCGGCGCCAGCCACAGAGCCCGTATTGGAGACAGTCACTGACGCAGTGACAGGCTCACCAGACTCGGTGTACTTGCTCTGTTCGGGCACAGTCTCGATGCTCAGATCTGAGCGCGCGAAACTAGTGTACGACAGACCATGTCCGAAAGCGAAGCCAGGTGCGACATCGCTCTTCTCGAAGTACCGGTAGCCAACATAGATATCCTCACCGTAGAGGACGCGGCCGCGCTCGGACCGGAAGTTCAGGTAGGAGGGGTTATCCTGCAGGCGGCGGGGGAAGGTGATTGGCAGCTTGGCGGAGGGGTTGACGTCGCCGTAGAGGACGTCTGCGATGCCGTTTCCGCACTCGTTGCCGCCGAACCAGGCTTGCACGAGGGCTTTGGCCTTGTCTGCCCACGGCATTGTGACCGGTGTACCGGACTGGATGACAACCACTGCGTTCGGGTTCACCTCTAGCACGCGGCTGATCAGATCGTCGCTGCCAGGGGGTAGGTCCATGTGCTCGCGGTCGTGGCCTTCGGTCTCCCATTCCAGGGTGAGACCGGCAAAGATGACGACTTGCTCGGCGGTTTTGGCTTGCTCGACTGCGTTGGAGATCAGCTCTTCTTGGCTCACTTGTCGGCTGGCGCCGAAACGGAAGCCCCCTGGGCCGAAGGCGACAATTCCGCGTGTGTCGAGGTCTGAGGTTGGTGCGCTGCCAAACTGGAAGACAACCTTGTATGTCTGGCCGGCTTTGAGCTCTTTGCTGCCGATCTCTTCGACGGTGGCAGTGCCGAAGAAGGCGGAGCCTTGCTTCTGGTTCTTGGTGTTGTCGACGACCACCTCGCCGTCGATGAGGAGTTGGCCTGTGCCGACGACTGTCACGCCGAAGTCGTAGACTCCGCTCTCCTCGGGGGTGAATGATCCCTCCATATCGACGTAGTAGGTCATAGACTTGATCTTAGGGTTGACGTAGTCCATCAAGAATCCGGAGGATTCGAGCAGATGCAACTCGTCCACCACCTGTCGGTCCGCGCCGGAGCTGGGGTGTTCGTTGTAGACCTTGAATGTGAAGCCAGGCTTGCCATCTGCGGTCTTCAGCAGTGGGCCTAAAAGCGGCAAATCCTTGTGGGAGTACACGCCCTGGCTGTACTTAACCTCCCCGTTGGTCTTGGTAGAGACGCCATCGAACGGAGTGACAGTGTAGTATGGAGCCAGAGAGGCCGAGCCACCACCACAGTAAGCAGCAATCTTAGCGTTGGGTCCAATGACCAGCAGAGACCCATCCTTCTTAAGGGGAAGAATATCATCCTCGTTCTTCATGAGCACAACAGACTCGGCAGCAGCACGGCGCATCAGAGCCTGATCTTCTGGCCGGTTGAGAGCCTTTTCAGGTGCTCCCTCGGGGATACCCAGGGGCTCAACCCAGTTTACCAGGTTGAGGATGTTGCGCACGCGCTCATCGAGCTGGTATTGAGCCACCTTGTTTGATGAGACGGCGTGTGCAAGAGTCTCACCACGCCAGCGGGTTTTACCGGGCATCTCGATGTCAAGACCGGCGATGATGGCATCGGAGGTACTGTAGGTACCAAACCTAATGAAGATCAAACGTTAGCTTCCGAATGAACAAAAAGATTAACAGGTTAATCCCTCGCAGATACTCACCAATCACTCATAATAAGACCCTCCCAGCCCCACTCCTTGCGCAAGATATCATCAATAATAGCCTTATTCTCGCTAACATGAGTTCCGTTAACCTTGTTATAAGCGGTCATGATGCACTGCGAGCGACAAATGCGCATAGCCAACTGGAAGGGCATCAGGTAGATCTCACGCAGCGCACGGTTAGTAAGAATACTGCTAACAGCCAACCGCTCGTGCTCCTGGTCATTGCAGACGAAGTGCTTAAGCGTAGCAGCAACACCCTTCTCCTGCATTGCCTTGCAGAAGTGGCCGGCCAGTGTACCGGAGAGTACACCATCCTCCGAGAAGGACTCGAAGCCGCGGCCGCCTAACGGCGAACGCTGGGTATTGATCGTTGGGCCCAGCACGACGTGCGTGCCTTTTGCGATCGCTTCTTCACCCATCAATGCACCGACCTCAGATAGCAGCTCGGTATCCCAGGTTGCGCCGAGTGCTGTTGCGCAGGGGAAGCATGCTGCTGGGACACCGTTGAAGAAGCGAGTACCACGGACGCCATTTGGACCATCGGACATGCGTATAGCAGGGATGTTTAGGCGTGGAACCGACTCTGTGTGCCAGAAGTCACGACCTAGTAGGATGAGGTTAGTATTAACTCGATCAGTGGCTGGGATTGCATCTGTGGCAATGGAACTCGGATTTACCAGCTGTGAGGGCCACCTTCTCACCGAGGGTAAGCTCCTCAATGGCTTTCTCGACGTCAATTCGAGCCATAATGTAAGGTAGTTCTCTTCTATACTATTTGTTTTTGCTCCTGTTCAATTGAAGCTGTCCAAGAGCTGTTTGATTAACAGAGATAGAGAACACAGTACCTAAAAAAAAAAAAGAAGAAGAACAGCAACCTTTTATAGCCAAAGGAGAGTCAGGCCGTTTCCAATGTATGAACCGTCAGGTGAAACCAACCCTAGGCGGGGAAGCCGTGGAGTATTATCCAATAACAATGGCTATATAAGATGCGAAGTTGGTCAAACAAATAATATTCTAAGATATTTAACAAATAATCCACTCGGCCTCTCAAAGGGCCACGGAGGTAGTTGCGAGACCGAAGTTTAGCCGGCAGGGTAAGGCGGGGCAAGGAGGTCCGGATGTCGGACCGCTAAAACCGCAGACGTGACTATACTAGAAAGGATGAAAATAGTATTCCATAGACCCTTGGATATTGCATTCATTTGGAAGAGAGAAAAAAAAGTACATGTGAAGAAGTGAAGTGGTTTGTTCCCAAACACCAGGCAAAATGCAAAAATAGAGATATAGGAAACAGTCCAGTGTAGGAATTGTAGCAAAGAAAAAACATCAAGTAAAAGTAAACCATCATTCCATCCAGGGTATCACGGTGAATAGTGAATAGTGAAAATCATGCTCCTCGACGAGGACGCTTGTTATCATTTCCCATTCTCATGCCACGTCCACCCTCAGTACTATCGTCAGGACCCTGTCGGCCGCGCTTACGGTGCCCAGAGCCTCCAGAGCCGCTGCCACCCTCACGCTGATGATCTCGATCACGTCGGTCGCCACGGCGCTCACGCTCGCGATCCCGATTGTCGGACCGGCTACCCCGGTCGCCAGAATTGAAACGACGCTCGTTTCCTTCCGGCATGGGGGGAGGTGGAGGAGGAGGGGGTGGTGGCGGCGCATCCATGGAGGATGGGGGTCGCAAACGGCCTTCAGCCTCATGTGTCTCACTGCCACTAGGGGTTGGTCCAGTCATTTCCGGCGGTCCATCCGGGCGGTCCCGTCTGTCTCGACGTCGCAGCTCTTCGCGCGAGCTCTGAACCCGGCGCAGGGTCTCACGGGGTTCACCTGTGCCCTTCTCGTCGCGGCTTCCACCGCCTCCTACATCGCTTCGACGGCTGCGTTCGCGGTCATTTCGACGACCATCGCGTCGGTTGCGACCGTTGCTGCTACCATCACGACGCTCGCCGTCTTTCTCGCGAGGAGGCTCCGTTTCACGGCTGCGAGGGCCAGTTTGTCCAGAGCGGCCCGCCTCGGGAACGACATCATCAATCAGGTCGCCACTTCGGCCACCGCTGGGTCTGTTGCGGGATAAGTCGTCTTGGGGTCCTGCAGGACCCGCAGGTGGACGGTTCGTAGACTGGGGCGATGATGCCTCCGCGGTGCTTGATGGGCGGTTGGCGCCTCTTGCGCGAACAGGCGGAGGGTTACCACCCCGGTCACCACCGCCGCCACCAGACTGCTGGAGCATATTGTTGAGGCCCGCAAAACGTTTATCACCACGGCCACGGTCCCCGCCGAAGCCTTGTCCAGGCGGTCCAGACTGCGCAGACTGCGCAGAGGGTCCTCGAGGTGGTTGCTGTAGGCTTAATCCGCGAGGACCTGAGGGAGCAGCAGCGGGGGCTGCAGGTTCATTGACAAGATTCCTGAGGCGATCTGGATGAACCCCCGGGGCAGTGCTCGAACCTGCGGGTTGGGTTGGAGCAGCGGGTGGCTCAGGTGGCCCACGCCCACTTTGTCGGCCGGGGCCTGTAGGTGCCTGGCGTTCCGGAACAGGCAATGTAGCATTGCTTGAGCTGAGCATTGGAGGTGCCTGCCCGGGAATATTACGTCCACCGCGTCTTCCTCGAGGGCCAGCTGGAATCTCAGATGAAGGCTCCGGCTGTCGAAGTCGACCATGAGTCAGATCAGGACCTGGTGCAGAGTCCCTCGGATCAGCCTGTCGATCCGTGCGAGGACCCCTGGGGAGGTCATCAATACGGGAGGACTGAGCAAATCCGGCAGGTCTACGATCATCGGGTGGAGGGAATCGTTCGGGGCGGTTCGGTAGGTCAGCAGGTCTGGGCGGCGATAGAGGGCGTTGCGGATAGGGCCTTCGATCATCTTTCTCTGGCCTAGATGAATCTCCACGTCGAGGGATTTCGACTGGGCGGTCCATGTGGTCAGGCATCAACTCTCCCCGTACAGGGGGATCGCGTCCATGGAACGAATCACTGGGTCCTGGTCCACGCATACGGCCAGGTCTATCCATAGGCCAACCATTCTCGCGAGTAGAACGAGCATCGCGAGGTGGTCCACGCATGAGATCATCAGCCGGAGGTCTCATGGGGAAGTCGCGTTCGCGTTCGCGTTCGCGTTCGTTGAGATGATCATTGAGACGTCCTCGAACATCGCCTAGAGAACCATCAAATGAGCGGCTATGATCAAGGCCACCATGACGACCGCGGGGTCCAAAGTCGGGATGTCTCTCTCGTCGATCATCCAATCCCTCGGGGCGTGGAGGAAGTCTTCCATCGCTGTGTCGCGGCGGGGGACGAACGGGAGGATGAACTTGTTGGCGAATATCAGGTCTTTTGGGAATATCAGGCTGACGGGACGAAGTGGGGGCACGAGAAGTCGGCCGAGATCGCACAGGGGGTTGTTCGCCGGGTGTAACGTCGTGGGTGGTATCCCCAGCGATCACAGAAGGCGTAGTAGATCCAGCCTGAGAAGGTGTTCCGCTCGGCTTGCCTTCACCTCTCCCTGTACCGACATCGGTCATTTTCGCATCCTCAATCTCACCATCCTCGACTTCGGTCTTGCCAGACTGGTCCTGCTTGGCAATACCATCGGAGCTGATGATGAAAAAGTTAGTCGTTGTGAGCATGTCGAAATGGTCAAGGATGTCACTTACATTGCGGATCCACTGGGGTTGAATTCTGCGGCTGAGGCATTCAAGGGCGTTGTAGCAGATTGCGGGGTCCCAGGTTTTCCAGCTGCATCGGCAGCTGCTTGAGAACCAGGCTGAGCTGCCACAAAATAGAAAGCCTGTGGCAGCATCCACTTCTTCTCGCGTCGGTTGAGGTCACCAATCAATGATGCGGCAGGAATCTTCACGTCGTCTCGCTCGTCATTCTTGCTCAGCTGGTCGACGCAGTGCAAGATGTCGCGCCCAATCCAGTTCACAGCAGGGAAATGCTTTACAACAGCCTTGAGAACACTGATTGCATTTCGAATATGCATGTATTCGCCACTGTTGAGACAGCTCTTCAGCGCGTTAGAAAACAAGCGGTGCCATTTGTACAGGAGACGCCGGAAGTCTTCGAATTCCAAAAACATCACTGGGACACCTTCGGGGTCGACATTTTTCGCGAAGCCAGGAAGGTCTCTCTTGGCACCGAACGCCTCTTTCTCGTAAACTGCCTTGTCGGCATGCCATCTAGTAAGATCGCGCAGGAGCTCATTCAAGAAACGACCAAGATTGTCCGCTTCTTTGGATGTGCACAAGAAGATGAGAGCAGTGAGTCTCTGCTCGCGGAAAAGCTGATCAAGGAGACCAACGGTCCGGAAATTAGGGGTTCCAGAGCTGTGCAGGAACTTCAACATCTTGAAGGAGAAAAAGGCATCCAGGGGGGACAAGAGAAGCCTAGGAATGAAGCATTGCTCCAGCAGGGCAACATTGAGAGAGTCATGCTTGAGACGCATGCCAGCGAACCACTTGTCTTTCTCTTTCTGCAGCCGAGATCTTGTCTGCCCATACGCCTTCAGATGATTCTTATTCTCATCTAGAATGCGCTCCTGGAGCTGAGTTATCTGGCGCTTCAGGTGCTCCTTTCGCGTCGTGCCCGCCATGCTAATATCAGATCGGTCACTGTTGATAGAGACGACTCGCCGTTTGAGTCTGTCAATTTCATCTTCGTAGGATTTCTGCGGGATATGAACATCATAAAGGGCAAGCTGCCAGAATGTTGCATAGAAATGTGCGCCGACAGTCTCCCATGTCTCAACAGGAAGAGCAGATTTGACATCGTTAATCAAATCTTGCATGACGGGGTTGGCTGCCAATGGCTCGGCATTGACTGCAGGAATAACTATAGCATCGTGTCCGTCGATCGGAATCGTAATTCCTGTTTCGTCCTTGTCGACATCCATAGCACTGTCTGCCGGAGTCTCCTCGGAATTAGTAGGTGTTTCTTCGTCCTCCGCAGTGTCCATCTTGCTGTTGCCGTTCGGCTTCGATGCAGAGGCTGCACGTTCTTTCTCCTGTTTTAATTCTTCAATGTCGGTGATTTTCCGAGCGATGCTGGGCCGCCGAATCCAGAAGGCGATTTCGGGCTGAATTCCAAACTCGGTGACGAGCGATGAAAAGTCTGGAACAAAGGAGTCGAAATCCTCAACCGTGAGATTGCTGCGAAGTAGGTCTAGGTACTGGGTGAGAATTCGGTGGATCTCGTCAAAGATATTGCCGAGCAATTTGAGCTCCGAGGAAGTTTCATTGTAAACACAAGTCAGTCGCTCTTGGGCAATGGCAACCAGCAGCTGGCCAGCGAGTCTGGTGTGGGTCAAAGACTTGAGCAACCGTTTGGAGGTGGTCTTCGACTCATGACGCTTATCCAGCAGTTGCAAGATGGTCTGAGATTGGAGAACATCACCACCGGCCATGGCCTGAATTTGAGCGTCATTGAAGTCGTTGTCTGAGATAATCCCAGCCATTGAGCTGATCAGTTGCTCTAGCACAATAAGATCGGTTGAGTTATTGTGTCGCAGTTGCTCTACCACATACTGGAGGACTGGAGTAGGGTCCATCACCGAGTACCGTTTGTAAGTACGACCGGCGAATGTGGAGAGGGCGTTCAACCATCGACTAGTCAATAGTCCACCTTCCTGGACTCGACTTCGTCCTTTCTGGCCAAGCGAGTTGATGAGAGACCAAGATAGGATGTCATAGCCAAGGTAAGTAAAATAGCGTGCGCATTCAACCACAACTTCGATGAGGTTTTCATACGACTCAATTTGGCTCATAGCGACATTAATAACAATTCCGGGATTGGCGTAAGCAATTTTGGCCAATGCGCGGGCCATGGGTCGAATGTTTGTCTTGCTGAGTCGCTTGAGGGTATCCTTGGTCTCCGCTCTCGCCTGGTCGAAGGCCTCCTTGATGTCTGGCAGCCGGGACGTCTGCCCTGAGTACCACTCTGCGTACATGTTGTATCGCACATCTCGAGGGAAGAAGCTAATGAGGTCAAAAACCTCATTGACCACACCAGGATTTGCTTTTGTTAGACTGACAGCAGGTAGGAGAAGACGCTTGCAAAGATCGCGCCAACGTGTTCTGTTCTCTTCAGATCCGTCTCGGATCAAGCTTCCCTTGCCAATGCGTACAAGCTTCGCCAAGAGGCTGGCGTCTTGTCCAATCTTGTGACCAGAAAGGTTGAGGAAAGATGAGCAAAGAGCAAAAACATCGTCGATAGACTGACAAATGGGGATGTTATCGGCCCAATCATCCCAATAGAATCGATAGTCGGTGCCATCGTTGGTGTCTTCTTTATCCAGTTGAGCCCATCGCAGAACTCGTCTCGCAGGTGGGGGCATAAGTCCAATCTGACCCTTCGCACTGTTCTGATCGGAGGTCACCATGTATTGAGCTCCGGGGAAGTCACCGGTCGATGACAACGGTCGGAACTGGACGTAAACCTTGTTCAAAGAGTGATGGAGTATGCGGTGGATAAACTCGGGCAGCTCAGGGTAAGCCTCCATCAACCAGGGGAACTTGCTAATGACGAAAAGGGATTCAGGAATGGCGCCAATTGCGAGGAGACTCTTGAGAAGCAGTACTTTCTGGTCTGATGGGTCCGGCAACTCGTTTTCCGTTTTGGATGCACCCTTGTCGGATTCTTGGTCTTTGCTAGGGGTCGCCACTCGCGGCTCATCGCGCAAGCGGGAGGGGGGAATTGTGTCGTCCGACAAAGCACCAGCCATCATCAAAGCGTTGATCCCGCCCCCTGGTCGGCCATTTTTGATTCTCTCGGCCTTCTCTGCCATTTTTTCGGTCTTCAAAATTTCCATGGCGTCGTCAGATCGCCAGAGGTGAGCATAAAGATCACGCAGAGAAATAAAGCCAACTTTTATGAGCAAAGCAGCAAGGTAAATAAGATTATCAGGGAGAACGTCGGCTTTGGTCCGAGCCGAAGAAGAATAGAATCGCAACTTGAAACCAAGCAGCTGGGCTGCAACCCGGTTACCCTTCGGGGGTAGAGTGCCAGTCTCTTCAAGCCACGAGCGTGTGGCATCTTCTTCAAAGGACGAACCATTAGTTTCTGAAAGACTTCGTTGCATTTCCTCCTCTGAGATCGGTTTGCGGCCGATCTCGAAGAACGCTTGGAGTCCGATTTCCCTCACTCGATCCCAGAATTGGCTATCGCGCTCCTCATTGGCGCGCATGATACTAGATCGCTCCTCATCGGTTGTGATCCACCCAGTTGATCCAGGGAGTGCCCATTTTGGAATACCGGAGTGGCGACAGCCTGGCTCTAGGTTGTGGAGGATGTCTTCCTTCGGCCACCAGGAGCTGGCTCGCAGAAGCTTCACGAAGAAACGATATTGCTTGACAAGGACCGCAGCAAACACATCCAACGTAACATCTAGCACACGACCGACATCCATGTCGAATGCGCCAATCATAGCCTTGACTCTTTCAAATGTATCTTCGACCACTTCGCTCGACGGCGGCTCATTGTTGCTTGTGGTGAATAGCTCGGTGAGAAGTTTCGAGTATCCTTCAGATTCTTCCCGGAGAAGATTGTAATTGGACTGTCGGTAAAGCAGATTCGTCTGCTTGCGAATTCCCATTCGCGCAAACGTTTCGCGAACCAATCCCAGGGCCTGCAGCAAAGGGGTTTCAAGTTGAAGGCGCATCAAAGAAGGATCAATGCCTGTCGCAAATACAAGGGGTTTGAGAGCCGCGTTCGAGGTATCAGCGTCGGTCACGATGGAAAGGGTATCGAGGAACAAGGAGCGCGGGTCGATTCCTAAGGTCGAAGGCTTCCCACTGTCTACCTCCATATCCACACCCTGAGAAACAGATTCTTCCCCAATAATCTCTTTTACAGCATTTCCCGCATTCAATGGTGACAGTCGACCGTAGATTGCGGAGCGAATAAGCTCCTGGTAGACAGATGCAAGCCGAGCAAGATCCTGTTGCAGGCGAGCCGCAGTCCCTTCTTCGACCACAGTTTGCTTTCCCGCCGAAATCCATTCCTCAACAGCATTATCCGTCACATATTCATAGTCATAAGGTGGGGGTGGGAGAGAGGGTTGGCGGATGATAGTCTCCGAGCCAGCTCGAGACGGCGGGTTAGGTTGCGGCTGTGAGGCAGGAGTATTCGGCGCAGGAGAAGGGGTAGGTCGCGATGTGGCTGAGTCGCCATTGTACGGCGAAGGTTCGGCAGCTTCCTTAGACTGATTTATTGGGGGAGGAGACATAGCATTCGGTTCTCTATGCTGCGAGCTCGAAAAATTCTGACCTTCGTGGGATCCGCGGCGGGAACCAGCCCGGCTGCGATGCGATTGTCGGCGAGATCTATCACGCGTGTCGTTTTGCTCTCGGGGAGTGGGGGATTGGTGTCCGGGGTTGGTAGGGTGGTGGGCCATGTTGAGCGTCCCAGGGCGATGGGGTGAAGGTCGCAGGTCATTGCTCCCTGACTCGCCGCCCCACGAGCGCTCAGTGCGCTTCCGCTTGCCATGCCCGTACCCAGGCGCCATGACGATAGCCGGTTTACACGCGAGGGGTTATGACGGTGGAACGAGACGCTGAAAGGTTGCAATTCATGCAGTCGTTTCTGTAGGTACCCGGAAGAACTGATGTCAGCACTTGCGGTGAATGAAGGATAACAAAGAAATAATGCAAATAATGCGCGTAGCAAACGTACCAGCAAGGATCGTTCGTTGAAAATAAGGTGGTGGAGAAGCCAAAGGCGTGTAAGGTGAAGATGGAAGATGCTGATGGTCAAAGCTTGGTCCCAATATGCTAGCGGTGCCTGAGGTGTCTATAATGCATTCACCTATTCACTCTCCTTTACAACTAGTTAGACACCCGCAACTTTGGAGATTTCGGTCTGTCACGGGTCAGGTATATATATTATCAGCGGATACTTTGGGATTTTGGGCTTTCCTTGGCTCGCAATTGGTATGTCTCCAACTATGGCTCAGATGAAAGACGACTGACCTTACTATCCAGCCCCAATACTAGTGATAGACAAGAATCTGCAGCAGGTTGATAAATAATTAAAGATACACCACAACAACCTAAACCAAGTCGTAAGGCCAAGCGAAACATTAACCTGAAAGAAAACCCCTGCAAATCGTGATTTGTTGTCCCATCCTTGGTCAGAGATTATATGCAATTCTGAATACAATATGCTACTTCAATTGCGAAGGTAACATCTCCTACCTAGTGAAATAAGGAAGGAGCAGGGAGGACTTTAGGAAAAGCCGCTTTTAAGAGATGCTCCTCCTTAGGTATTACAATCTGATTCAAAATAATGCTTGACTACAATGTAACCAACTTATCCTCCAACCGAAAAGCCTCAAATAACGCGCTTATCAATAAGTTCATTTGATATGGTGTCCTCACAAATTAGCAAAAGACCCGAGTCTCACAGCAAGCCAAGAGACCTAGCCTCACCCTCGACAATCTCAGGAATAAGATCAATCAGCTTAGGCTTCTGTGGCGTCCACCCAAATAGCTTGCGCGCACGGATTGAGTTTCCACGGGAGTTGGAGCCCCAGGCATAGACTCCAGCAGGATTTAACTCACTCGTCTGAGCGCCATCGAGAGACTCAACATTAGGAGAAGCTATAAGTTTCTTATCAAAAGCACACTGCGCAACAGCGCGCTGGATATCACCCCATACAAAGGACCCATTCTCAGCAAGGTAGTAACCCTCATTATTCCAGGTAGCCTTGCCACCTCCCACTGAAGCTGCCTCACCCAGAGCCAGGTAGACATTGCTCAGATCCTGAACGTGAACCTGGTGCCAAACGTTTTCGCCTTTTCCAACCAGGAAACCCTGCTTGCGCTTCAGCACTGCGGCGCTGAGCCAGTATGCTTGGATACTCTTTGTGTTACCGGGGCCACGGCCAGGACCGTAAATAGTAGGTGGACAGACGATTGCAACCTTCACACTGGCCGGGCTCTGTTGACCAGCTCCAAGGATGATCTCATCCACATTACGATGGAAGGCGTCGGATGGAAGGTTGACCAGCTCACTGACGCCCTCCCAGTCGTTGTACTCCTTAGGGCGCTCAATGCCGTAGGTGCCAGCGCGCTGATCCTCGACTGTCAAGATGCCAGTGCCGGAAGTATGAATCAGCCACAATGGACGCTCGGGGGTATGGTGCTGAGCACCCTTAGCAATAGCCTTGGCTGCGGCAACATGATCGCAATCAGCGAAGTCTGTGTATAAGTTGTTAGCGACGTGATATCCTGATACTGATACATGGGCCTAAATAAACATACGGAAGACAATGTCTGCATTCTTGACTTCCTCTTCGATCAACTCGGACGAGTCTAGATCACCAACCACAGTCCGAATCTTGGGGTATTTGCTGGTGACCTGGGTTGACTTGTCCTCGCTACGGACTAGAGCTGAGTATTCCCAGTCAGGGTAGGTGCTAGCAAGGGTAAACAAACCGTCACCGCCGATGTAGCCAGTGACGCCAGTTCTATGGGAATTTATCAGATTGGATGTTCATATTTACACTAGAATAACTTACAGAAAAACTTGGGGAGCCATTTTATAAAGTAAAGAGGAAGCTTCCGATGCCAATGAAGAAGTTGAAATGCTTTGAAATCAACTCCGAGTGCGCAGGTGGGGGATTGCAGCTCTTATAATTTGTACCAATTAATAATCTATATGAGCTCACCTTGTTAGATTCTAAACAGCTCCATTGCCCCACATGATGTCAGAAATATATTCACATCTCAATCCAGTTCCTGTATCCAACCTCTAATATTGACAATGGCATCCGGCAGTTGCGCTTGTCATTATATCAGTTACACAGCCTCCAATCCCCCAACCTGCCTGGTCAATTGCCATTGCACAACCTGCCGCAAACAAGCCGGCGCACCCTATCAAACCTGGGCATTTTTCGCAACTGAAGATATCCAATGGCATGTCAATCCCACAGAACGGCGAGCGACCAACGCTGCTACGCGTAGCTTCTGTCCCAAATGCGGTTCGACTCTTAGTATGATTCAGCATCGTGATCTGAGTAGTATCGGAATCGCTGCGGGGACACTTGATGAGGGGAAGACGCAGATCCCGCTGCCAAGCCATCATATCTTTCTTGATGAGAAGGCGTCTTGGTTTGAATTACCCAAGGGGGATGGGGCAAAGAAGTGGGATAAATGGGGAGAATATGATAAATTGTAGCATTGCTGTGACTGCATAGCATTTGAGGGGCCTCATGTTCCCCAGGTGCAGGGAATATAGATATATTCATTTCGACATTTTGAATGTCATGAAAAATAATTTGCAACTATCACTTTGAAACTTGGAATTGGCCAGAGAGAAAAAGATACCGAGTGTTCATAGGCTTAGGTAACATAACAGGACACGAAAAGGTTATAAGAGGAAAAAAGGGGAATCACAAATTCGTGCCGGGGCTACATATACAGTCTTGTTGCGTCCTAACATCCGATCAGAACGTGCTGGTGGCTAGTCGGCTGGCTGCATTGCGCGCATCAAGACGGTCATCGTCTTCCTCCGCGATAGACCCAACTTGACTGGAAGCTCGGTTGCGCCCTTTGCCAGAGCCCTGACCATTCACCTCATCATCTTCATCAGGGAGCGAGGGGGCAGTGAAACTGCCACTCATGCTGCGTCCAATATTGTCATTGCGTCGAGGAACACCGCTCCATGAGTCACCCTTGGGGCCCTGGCTCGAAGCCATGTTTGACCGGCGCGTTGCTGGGTGTGATTCGCGACCCAGCCGGCTCAAACCACCGGACGCATCAATGGCACGGATATCGGATCGGACACTCTCCAAGGTGGCCAGAGTACGACGTTCAGCTTCAATCTGGCGGAGAGTGTACTCACGCAGGCTAAATAGAAGATCCTGAGTGGTGCGGTCAAACCAGCGGCGCTTCTCCTGGAGAAGGTTTGATGTGACACGTTCGGTCCGCTTGGTTAAGTAATCTTCATGGTTCTGAGCCTCCTCGAGGGCGTTGATTGCTTCATCTACCTTATCCGGACGCACCGATGAGCTAACCTTCAAGCGGTCCGCCGCGGCACGTTTACTCCGTGCAGTCTGTTGGGCCTGAAGGAGCTCACGGAGGAGAATATGGCGGTTGGTCAGGGTTTCCTTCACAATGAAGGCGTCTGAAGAGTGGTAACTCAACGGTTCGCCGAGGGTGGTAGCCTCCGCGGTGGCCTGAACAGCATGGTAGTCGCCAACAGTTTGAACAATCTTGCCAAGTTTACGGTAAGCGGCGCCCAAGCCGGGATGGGTCTCCTGTACGCTCATCTGACCAAGCTTCACGCCAAAATCGGCCTCAGCCAATCCAAGCCCTAAAACAGTCAGATTCAATCGGAACAAGATATAAGACGAAAACAGTTTGAAGCCCCAATAACATACCACGACGGGCCTTGACCACTCGGTCGACCTTGTGGCTCGAATCCATTGATCCCAGGTAGAACATCTTCGCAGTTGGACGAGCAGCTTGCAGCTCAGGTGTGTCATCTGGGGGCGGCGCGAACTGCTTCAACACTTTTCGTCGCACGCCTGTTGCCGGCTGTTTCATCTTCAGCACGGGGCTATATCCAAAGTCGCTCTCCACGAACAGCACAACCTCGTCGTCTTGGATAAGGACCTCATTGCTCAGTACAACATTGAGCCATCGCTGCATTGCCGATTTGATGCGAATCTCATCCTCCTCGGTGCCTGCACCGGCCGGTGTCACTGGTGATGGCACAGCAGGGACCAAGGCTTCCGGGTTGGCGGAGACTAAATGGTCTGCGAGCTTGACAAATTCGGAATGGGTCCGACGCACATCACGGTATTGGGTGGTGCGGAACTTGGGGATATTGGTCTGGGTTCAAAGCAACCAGGAATTAGCTATGGTTGAGGCGCAAAATACTCAAAGGGGCAGACTAACATGGACGTCAAAACGCAAGATTGGGTCTTTCTTCCCCGTCCTCTCCAAACCAGTAATTTTTCCTTGGATCCTATATGTGGGGGCTGGAGGCCGTGGGTCTTGTCGTGCTCCGGTCTGATATGGTGCGGGGGTAGGGGATTGCTGTTGCTGGACGTTTGGAGACTGGTGGACACTGAATGGGGGATGCTCCTCGGGGTAGTCCGGGTCTCCTAATTGTGCGCTCTGCAGCTGTGCAGAGAGGTCTGGAGATGGGGGTTCTCCACTGTGGCTCCTGCCAACATCCTCGGCCGATTGATTCTGGCTGGGTAAAGGGGAGGACGGGATGTCATTGTTGGAAGTGGGGAAGGTGCCTCGCTCAGCACGCGGTGAGGCCCAGGGTGAGGCACCAGTGGGATGATCAGGGTCGGCAGAGATGGTAGAGTAGTCCATCTTGGTTGAAGATGGATGTAAGGATTATGTTCGCTGACAAGGGGGAGTGGCTGGTCATGGTAGGCGTCAGTGTTAAACGGCTGGAGATCCGACCCCCACAGCAACGGCCAGCTAGCTTCAAAGGGTACTCGAAAACCTACCTCGTGCAGCTTCAAACCGAGAGAATAGCTGGGATTCGTTAAATTGACATAACAAAGAGAACAAAGAAAGAGCAAGGATATGAACAAAAGAACCTGAGTCGTTGAAGAGAGGTAGGTGTCGGAGTCGGTTACGTATGGAGGAATGCGTGCGCCAAGCCTCGCGATCCCCAATCCGCTTTGCAGTCCGATTTTCTTTGCTCTAGAGCGCTCAAGGTTGCTCTTCCACTGTATCAATAATACCATACACTCAATGCCAACTTCAACCTAATTCTTTATCCTTTTGTCCCATATTACATGAGCGCTTCCCCTTGGAATGGTCGTGGCTCCGTTGTTGCGCTTTCCCCCGGGGTGCGCTGTATGAGCTCTAATCTATATAAGAGCAATATTACGTGCAAAAATACATGTTCCTCCCTCAAAGGTCTTCGGTCCAATTACAGACAGCTTCAACGCTTCTCCACGACATCTGCATGCCAGGATGGAGCTCTGGACCGGACTCGGAACATCGGCATTATTGCCCACATTGATGCAGGCAAGACTACGACTACGGAGCGCATGCTGTTTTACAGTGGCTTCACGCGGCGCATTGGCGATGTGGACGAAGGCTCAACAGTGACCGATTTCCTTCCCGCTGAGCGCGCACGCGGTATCACTATCCAGTCGGCCGCCATTACCTTCCATTGGCCTCCTGGCGAGGTAAATGGAACGACAGGCCCCCCGGTTGGGTCGCAGAATGAGCTGACTCCGCGGTCTGCTTACCCACATACTATCAATTTGATTGATACCCCTGGCCACGCAGACTTTACGTTCGAGGTCATGCGGTCTCTGCGTATTCTCGACGGTGCCGTCTGCATATTAGATGGTGTTGCTGGTGTCGAAGCGCAGACAGAGAAAGTTTGGAACCAGGCAAGCACATATCGCATTCCACGAGTCATTTATGTGAATAAACTAGATCGTGACGGAGCCGCATTTGGTAGAACGGTGCGAGAAGTCAGTACTCGCTTGGGCGTCTATCCAGCAGTCTGCCAGATACCGTGGTTCCAAGGAGGAAATGGCCCTTTCATCGGGGTGGCAGATGCAATCCATCTCCAAGGACTACGGTGGAAAGAAGGCGAGGATGGTCGAACTGTGAAAGTGGCGGACCTTCAGCAATTAGACGCAGAGGAGCCGGCCCTGGCCGCAGAGCTGCGGCGGGCACGAATTGCCTTGATTGAGCTGCTTAGTGAGCACGACGAAGACATTGTTGAGAAATTCTTTGAATGTGAAGAAGATCATCTTGCCGTCTCGCCAGCTGATATCATTGAGGGCTTGCGCCGGTGCGTGTTGGACCAGACGAGTCGGATTGTCCCTCTATTTGCAGGTGCTAGTTTCCGGAACATGGGAGTTCAGCCGTTGCTAGATTCTATCGTGAACCTGCTCCCAAGTCCACCTGAAGCTCCCGACCCAGAGGTGAGCATTGGCGGTGTCAAAGGAGGCCTTCGGGACCTGCTGTCAGGAGACTTGATCGTAGAGCAAAGCGAGAAGGCATCCTCGCAATCCAAAGGGAAACAACCAAAGAAAAAGCATGTCGCTTTGCAGACCAGCTCAAAAGATGCGATCAGCAAGCTTCAAAGTTGTGCACTGGCATTCAAAGTCGTCAACGACGCAAAGCGCGGTGTCCTAGTCTATGTACGGGTATATTCCGGCTCCTTGGATCGCAACAGCCTTCTCTACAACACAAACCTGCAGCTCTCCGAGCGCGCCCCACGTTTGCTGAAGATGTACGCCAACGATGCCGTGGAAGTAGACTCGATCCCTGCCGGTCACATTGGAGTCGTAGTCGGGCTCAAACAAACCCGGACAGGTGATACCCTCGTGTCTTACGCAGGGAACAAAGCCACTCCCCCGGAGCCACTTACCACTCTCCAACTCCGACCAATTGCTGTTCCACCACCGGTATTCTTCACCAGCGTCGAGCCGCACAGCCTAAGCGAAGAGAAGCGCATGCATGAATCACTTGCCCTTCTCCTCCGTGAAGACCCAAGTCTCCACATCAATGTAGACGAAGAGTCAGGCCAAACGCTTTTAAGCGGCATGGGCGAACTGCATCTTGAAATTGCCCGTGATCGACTAATAAACGATCTCAAAGCCAAGGCCTCAATGGGTCGCATCGAGATCGGCTACCGAGAATCCGTACTTGGCGCCTCCAACCCAATAACCAAAATCTTCGACAAGGAGATCGCAGGGCGGAAGGGTAAGGCAGGCTGCACAGCAGTTGTAGAGCCACTGAACGAAGACCTCGAGTCCGAAGCGGTTGACCAAGACACCCTTCTCGTCGAAACTTACGATGGCAACCAGATCATCGTCCGCGCTCCCGGTCTACAAATTGATCGCTCCTCCCGCAACGAAGAAGAAACCAGCCCATTCCTCCCGCCAGGTATGGAGCTCGTCACCTTCCGCACAGCGCTGCAAAACGGAGCCATGGCAGCGTTTGCTCGCGGGCCTCAATTCACCCTCCCAATGCATAACACACGCGTCACACTAACTATCGACCCGGCCGCCGACCTCTTCGGCAACGAAACAACCGCCTCGGCCCTCTCATCTGCCGCACGCCAAGCCACCGCCGCGGCGCTGCAAGATGTACAGTTTGGCGCGGGAACAGCGATGATGGAGCCGGTGATGAATGTGATCATCAGTGTTGACGAAGCGAGCCTCGGCTCCGTCGTGCACGACATTTCCTCCTCGCGGGGTGGACATATCGTTTCACTCGACGAGGAGGTACCGCTGTCAGGCACGGACGCGTCGGGAACTTCTGCATCCGCACTTGCAGAAGAGGCACCGCTGCCCATTGATCACAGCCGTGTTTATGCGCCACCGGACCCGTTCGAGACACCTTCTGTCGGCGCGGAGATTCCTGCTGCTGCGACTCGGCCGCGCACTATTATCGCAAAGGTGCCGCTTAAGGAGATGGTTGGGTATCTCAAGCATTTGCGGAGCTTGACTGCTGGTCGGGGCACTTTTGTCATGAGTGTCGATCGGTTTGAGAAGATGTCTGGTCAGAGACAGAAGGTCGTGCTTGCGGAGTTGAGGGGCGGATTTTGATTGCTGACTCTTCGGCGTCGAGTCATTAGACGTCGGATTCAGCTAGGAATTTTCTTGTATATCATCACATCTCATAGTATCTCCTCACTGTACCAATATTGTTCTACTTTTCGGTCACCGTCTCACCCGCCTCCCCCAATTGACAACAGGCCAAGCTAATATGAAGTAAATGGAGTATGCATCTGGTCTTCCCTTTTCAAAAAAAGAGACTCTAGCGAGATATATGTGTAGTGCAGATAGAGGGCAGAGTATGTAGACACGGAAAGACAACACGGGACATAAAGTCATGGCACTATAACAGCGGCCCACAAACAGATAACATCAAGCAAAACAATGCGCTTATATGCTACCAGTTATCATCCCATTCATCCTTGCCCTTACCTGTCGCCGAGGTTGTTGTATTCTTATCCTCTCCGGCGTCTGCACCAGGCGTAGAGTTAGCCAGAGAGGAGGCTGTGGGACCCTTGCGCATGGCAGCGGTTCCAACAACGTCAGACCGTTGAGACCGTTGTGATGTGCTACGGCGGTGGCTTGATGTCTGTTGGTCGCCCATTGACGAGAAGTCGTCCCAGAACTCTCGGCGCTCAGGCTCAACGCGATTAAGGCGTCCATCGCCGCCTCTATCTTCCCCTTCAACAAACTTATTGAAGTGGTCGGCAGCGCCGCGAACCCCTGTTTGCAAGTTCTGGCCTAATGTTGAAGCATGGACGCGGGCCTGGGCTGCGAATTCGGATTCGGCCAGCTGGGTATTCATGTCAGTACTTGTACCAAAAATAAGTAGACATTATAAAGCTTCTTAAGCGAGATCGTGCACATACCTGTTTAGCTGTTGGCTGGAGATAAGCATCATTAACCTGTTTTGCGCTCTTGCCAACTGTTGATGTGAACCACCCAAATCCTTTGGTGATAGTTCCCATTGGATCTTTCTGAAGGTTTTCAAAAGGCTGTCCACCACCGCCACCACCCCAACCAAGTCCCCCAAAGGGCGAAGGGCGCCGCTCACTTGCAGAGGCCGCAGGCATGCCACCCCCGAAACCTGTAAACTTTCCACCCTGTGAGGGTGGCAGGTTTTCGGCGCGACCTGCATTATCATTGCCCAGCTTCGCAAAGTAAGCCTCGTTTTGCTCCTTCTTGCTGGGCACACCACCCCGCTGGCTGTCACCGGAGCGAATGGACGACGCCGCAGGCGACCCAGCCCGCGCGCCAGCGCCAGCAGCACCGCCCAAGCTCAGGGGTGTGCTCGACCGCGAGGGATTATTCTTCTTCTCCTGGCCTTGGACGTATTCGCGACCGTCGACTTTGCACGCTAGCCGCTCCTTCCATTCCTCGCCCGCGTCGCTTTCATATCGTTCCTTGATAGTCGAATCTTCAAATGTACGGCCTTCTGAGACAGTAACTGGGTGTTCGTCGTAGAAGGACTTCCAGGGGTCATTGCCTCCCAGTTCCATGCGTTGGATCTCGGCATTTTTGAAGGCGTCCATGGTGATCGAACGGACGAAAGAGATGTGCACACCTAGCCCGCGATGCGTGCCGGCGCAGTTCAGACAGATAAATGTTCCAAACTTCGGGGAGGCCTGGTTAATGTGCCCATTGCAGGCAAAGAGTTAGCAGGGTGTGCGGTTGGCGGGGTTTGGGTGTTGGTTTAAGGCAAGGTGCGATGGTGATAGATAATGCTTCGCGAAGGCAATATTAGGGCAATGGGCAAGAGAGGGAAGATAATTCATACCCATTGAGGCGATGGGGCACCGCAATCGCAGCACCTATCATTTCCGTTCGTCTTGGAGATTTGGAGGAGCTGTGGCACATGTCTGTGTCAGTGACCATGGCGCGTTGCGGGATTTGATCTGATAGCACACCTTTGTCCTCGTTTCCGGATCGACCTCCCACATGCGAGACATAGGGAATATACAAAGGCGACCGGTGAGACTTTAGGAAACGCAATCCAAATAACGGAGCTAGGATGTTGCAAGGTTGACCGACTCGGCACCGCAACGTTGGGTGATTTACCCCTTTTCCTCGTTTCGATATAGTTGCGGGGAGACAGAAAGATATTGAAGGAACAAAGCTAATGCAATTGGCTCGATGCTAGAATAAAATTCAATTGAAGAGATGTGAGACAAAGTGAGTTCTATGTTTTGCCTCTGATCGGCAAGGGTCGGACTTCGCGTCATCCCCAACCAAATCGGGTACATCCACTATAAACAGGTCCATTGTATAGGTATGGAGGACTACTCTTAAATCCAATATGCCGGGTGGCAGATCGTCATCATTTAGTAAATGTGTGCTAAGGTACAATACAGAAGGCGAAGAAAAAAAAAAAGAAAGTCGTTAAGGACGGAGAGCACATCAGCAAAGATGGCTCTCCTGCATGGTCAACTGATCCATGTTGTCCGATAAAAGTCATGAATCCAACCCCTCTCCCCAATTTCCCCCGTAATCGTTGAGTAGCTAAGATATTCACGGTGATCTGTGGTTTGCAGAGCACCATGATCATATCAATACGATCCTTCGCTTGGTTCCCCCCCCTCCCCTTTCTGTTTCTCAACCCCAAAGCCAATTAGCAAGTACCTCATTCGGTCGAGTGGAATTCGTTTGGCATTTAAGCCTTGGTGGTGACGGCAGGAGGAGCGTTCTCCTGGGCAGGGGCAGGAGCAGCAGGAGCAGCCTCAGCCGCAGGAGCAGAAGCAGGAGCAGAAGCAGGAGCAGCAGTCTCCTCGGTCTCGGCCACAGCATTAATCTCATCGTCTTCCTTACCGGGGCTGTCAATGGCAACCTTCACAGCGATGACGCGACCGTCAATATCCTTGCCGTTCATCTCGCTGACAGCCTTGGCCTGAAGCTCCTCAGAGGCAAGGTTGACGAAGCCAAATCCACGGGTCTTGCGGCGCTCGTTGCGAGCCTGCAGTTTCTTGATCATGAATCGGGGGATGGGACGCAGAGCAACCTTGGCAGAGACGGGATCGTAGGCGGCGAAGATCTCCTTCAGCTAAACGGAAAAAGTGTTGTCAGTCAATGTAACCTCATGAGGAGAAATGGCAGAAGAAAGGATGTAACCCACCTTGTCCTCAGTCAAGTCGTACGGCAGGTTGGCAACCATGACCTTGGTCTTGGAAGGAATGCCATCCTCAGGAGGACCGCGCTGCTTCTGGGGACGTGCGGCGCGGGCCTCGCTGGTCTTCGAGGCAGTGTCCTTGTCGTTTGTGGTCTCAGCAAGGGGGGTTTCGCCGACAACAGCCTCGGCAGTGGCTTCCTGGCCTTCCTGGCCTTCCTGGGCCTTGGGTAGTGTCAGCATCCATTTCAGAGTATCGATATGCGCGGATTCAAGCAAGGAAAGGGATTGGGTACATACAGCACGGCTACGGCCGGTGCGGCCACCACGACCGCGGGCACGGCCACGGCCACGGCCGCGACCACCAGCACGCTTGCGGCCCTCGGCACCCTCACCGCCACTAGCAGCACCTTCCTTGGCCTCAGCGGGCTCGGGCTTGCGGGCAAGCTGCACGGACACCTTGCGCTGAAGAATCTCCTTGCCGGAAAGGGCCTCGATGGCGGCAGAAGCTTCAGCTGCAGTAGCAATATCCACAAATGCGTAGCCAACAGGGCGGTTGGTGCGGGGGTTCACCGGGATCGAGGTGGTCTCGCTGAGAAGTGAAATGCGTCAGAAAATGGTCCCATAAATGATGACTTCACATGCATGAATGTTTGGTGAAGGTGGGGTTATTTAGATGTGATCCACAGACCCGGGAGTTACTCACATGGTGTAGGTCTTGAAGAACTCCTTGAGCTCCTCCTCAGTGGTCGCGTATGCGAGGTTGCCGATGTAAAGACGGCGACCCTCATCTGCACTGGCAGCCGCGGCATCGGCAGCCTGGGTGGAAGGGGTAGTACCGTTTGTATCGGTCTTATCGGTCAGAGTGGTCGCAGCCACGGAGTCAGCAAGTGCGGCGACGTCAGACATCTTGAAGGTTGAGATGTTGAAGGATGAAAAGTGTCGGGTTGTTTATTTGCCTAAAGCTGAAAGAGACTTGACGGGAGGTGGAGCGAGGGAAGGAGCAGGGTAGCTTCGTGCCCTAGATACCAATTGAAAAGAGAAGATGGAATTGAAGTTTTTGATGCACTAGATCTTGAAGAGAGGGAGGAGGAGGATGGGAGAAGGAGATGGAAAGGGAAAGGAGAGGCGGTGTAGGACTAGCCCAGTGAGAGCTCGAAGGGACAGGTGCGATCGAGGGTACTTTCCTCGATCGCCCCATAAAGGGGCCTTGTTCCCTAATTTACCCCCCTAGTAGCCCCCAATTAACCCCAAATTACCTCCTAATCTTAGGCTATGAACCCCCCGAATGCTCCCGAGTGTTTCTGAAACACCTTTCCCCAGCCCCGCTTTACTTGAAAGCCTGACTCATAACAGCTGGCCTGATGTCATTCTGGAGACCTTCTGAACCAATGATCTGTTGACACTTTTTTCCCTCCTTTCTATATAATCTCACTTTGTTATTCTTTTTTAATTCATTTGATTCACTCTTCTGTTCTACACTGCATACCATCCAAACTCTCTGCACATGTGCATGATACCCATGTGACATGTCCTAAAAATAATCAAAGGATCTTCCACAATTATCTCCACTTCATATCTCCGTGACTTCATGCACCTTCAAGCGCCTTCAGATCCATCTTACATTGTAGAAAATGGTAGGCATGAGTATACAATTGTCTATGAAGTATCGAATACTCTATAATAAATTTGAAATTCAACCAACCTGATAATAACCTTGGAAATCTTATTCCAGGCTACACAGAGTAATGACAGTGTTGCTCCTTTACACAATATCACAGTTGTTTGTCTTACAAGAAATCCCAGTTCAAATGTGTGAACTCGGATCTAGAATCAAATCTATTCCCTTTGGGTTCATGGCTACAGGTAATTGCCTCGTCTACCCGGTTTGCAACAGTAGAGGACCGCTATATTTCGAAAACCTTGGCCAATTCAACGTCAGAATGCTTCATGACTAACTTCTGTTTAATTTGATAGCACAAATATTTACTTTCCTCGTGTGGATTGACATAGGCCTCTAGTGTACGATGTAGTGATAACCAATATGATAATGATACGTTTAAAATAATTCAATCCCAAAATGATAGAATGAGTTTAGTCCAAGTTTCCGACCCAAAAGTGTTGATACGATATGTCGAAGGTACAATGTCGATCTATATGGGTTTTGATGACGTCCATATTGCCATCGCTGCATCAGGTAGACACCTTGGATTTCAGGCATAAACCATAAAGCTTGGTACAGTCAGTTAGTCCAATTTGGGTTGCTAGGTAGTTTATTGGCCACAAAAGCCGGCACTTGCCACTGAATACAATTGGATCTCTGACCTTCAACCTTGAAAGAGATATCAATTAACAGGAAAAGAGAGAAGAATATAAACCTTGAAATGCAAACACATGAAGATCGACAGTTTAGCGTGATAAGAACGGACTGAACTCCACTAGTTACCTCGTCACTGCGGAAAAGGAAAAAACAAGATTCGGGAGCTGAGTCATCATTGGATTTAAACACCCCAAGAGATCCAGAACGTTCAGGACTGTTTTCCATGTGGATCAAAAGGGGAAGTTTAAGTCCTTGATTTACTTGTATTTTCCTTTTGGTCTTAGGACCTACTTGTATTGTGTGATATTCTCCTTTCGGAACTCGTCGCTCCAGCAATATGGATCGCATCGACCCGGTCGAGGACCGCGCCTCTAATGGGAACTCTCTGGGGACCCAACCCACAGAGCAACCCACAGAGTCTGGCCCTGTCAGGCCAGCAGGTCCTGCCCCGTTGCGTACTCGAGGCGACTCACGGGCGCGACGACCGAGTATTCGCCTGTCTCGCTTCCCATCTATCCCTTCACTAGATAACGTTAATCAACCGTCTCAACCTGCGAGTCAAGGTCAACTACCGTTCGACCCGCAGCCGATCCAATCTCCTCCCCCCAATGAAGAGGACGAAGCATGGCTAGCAGGTCGGCGGCGCAGCAACTCGGAGCCAAATCCGGGACGATGGTCATCCCCCCTCCTGATCTCTCACGAGTGGCGACTCCCATGCGAATGATGCCTGTGACCGAGGAGTCCTCACACCAAAGTCCGACACCAACATCTCTAGCGGCAATATTACCCGGTCAAGAGGCTCACTCCGACTCTGAGCAATTGGATCCGGAGCAAATCGAGGCCCCTCCCGTACTAGCGCGACCGGCGGGTCGGCTTCGGCGAACTAGTCAAGCTGCGCTTAATCGATTTACTCGAAACCGGGCAAGCACAGTTACAGGAGCTGCGCCGACTCTGAGCACACAGGAGGAGCAACGTCAAAACGAGTATGGATCTCACGTCGTTGATGTGCTGGATGTGATCGGTAAGCACCGGTGCCAAGAGTGATACAAAAACCAAGATCTTTAACTTACCCGAATCTAGATCCCGAGGTCTCTGCGCTTTCCACTCTCACCAATGTCCAAAATTCTCTCTTTGTGCCGAACTTGGGCGGGTTCATCAATCGTATGCCCACCTATACAATTTCACGACCACAATATTCTTCGGATGAGGAACAGGGAACTACAACAGACGAGGGTGAACCGTCCAAGGGCGACACGACCAAACAGCGGCCAACTTTAGAACAGCTCCACTCATTCACGAGTATGTCCTCGGTATTGCGTGGGCCCAAGTATGCCGTTCTCCCAGAAGGGCATGCACTAGAAGGATGGACCAGAGAAGACTTTGCCGAACTCAACGATCATGTTCGACACATGCTTCACTCTCGGCGATCCAAGTTCAAACGTGCCATGAAAGGATTTAAGCAGTACGTGCGGAAGCGTAAGTGACACTCTCTGCCAAGACATTTTCGCTAGATACTAATTTCGCCTAGCCCTCGGCTTTCTTGTAACGCTCTACGCAACTTTGATCACCCTGTTCGGTTTGGCCTGGGTTCTTTTCTTGATTGGTGAGATCTCTTGTCCTGATGCTTTTTGGGTAGTAGACTGACAGTCACTTCAGGTTGGATCAATGTCGGTGGTAAACAGAGTTATGTTGTCAATGTCATAGATAACATTTTGGTTGCTCTGTTCGCCATCATGGGTGATGGACTGGCTCCTTTCCGCGCTGTCGATACATATCACATGAGTTTCATTGCTCATTATACATTCTTGTCCTGGAAGCTCCGTCGGAAGCGGGCCCTGCCAGGTCTCAAGGACAAGAATGATCTTCCATCGGTGCCGGAGAAGGACGTTGACGTTGAATGTGGCGACACAATAAAGGAAGACGAACATGAATTTTCTGTTCTCGATTCTCGCCAACAGTTGCGGTTGATGCATCACCAGAATAAATTTGCAAAGTCGCATACTTTCTATAAACCGCACGAAACCATGACCCACCACGCCTTCCCCCTACGCTTGCTCATCGCTATTGTCGTCATTCTTGACTGTCACTCTTTGCTCCAAATGGCTCTTGGCGCCTGTACCTGGAGTATGGAGGACTACAATAAGCGCCCATTCGCTCTAACGACAGTTATCCTTTGCTGCTCCATCACCTGTAACATCACGGGTGGTGTGATGATCATGATTGGTGATCGACGAACCCGAAAGAAGGATGTTGTCGAACGGCTCTTCCGCCAAGAGCTGACCGAAGAAGCCATGAGGAAGATGGAAAAGAAGAAGATCAAGGAGGAGCGTCGCAGTGCTCAGATTGAGCGACCCAGTGTACAGATTGAGCGGTCTAGTGCTAAAAGTGACCACCCGATGCCGTATGGCGGCACCTGATCACAGCAATATCCATGCTCCCACTTACGAACGTCATGACATGGGCATTAGGAACGTTAGTCCAGCTGGATCGAAACGTTTCTTTCTTTTGCCCCACCTGTACAGGTTGCCAACTGATAATAATACTGTTTTTGGTCGTTGGTTTTGTATATGCTAGCTACGGAGTTTCATTGGATCCCATGTATATGGATGACATTTGCTTTATGGTGTTTTTCTTTGGCCCATGGTGGCCTTTTGCTTTTAGCTGCATTTGGCTTGTGATTTTGGAATATAAGGAATGTAGATATGAACAATATGAACATCAATCTCTCGCACAACGAAAAATGTAATCTCATAAATTAAGCGAAGGCTGGAACCTCAAGTAGTGATAGTCACTTTCTCCCCAACCCATTTCCCCCCACCTTTAATGATCTCCTCGAAAATCCACTCCCCAACTAGAGCCCGTGAAATCGTATACCCAATAGCAGGAGTCTCCTCCGTCCCAACCCTCACTTTCTCCAGTTCTGCCCTTTTGTCCCCTTTCTCCCCCTCACGAATAGGAACTAGATGATCCCCTGTCAGAAAGCTGGGCCTCACAACAACAACTCCAGCCGCAAGCACACCAGCATGCCCCAACTCAACATCCTTATCAAGCAATATCTCCATCTGCAGCTTGTCCGCATGCGGGATCGGCAAAAGCACAGAGTACATAGGCCTGAACCAGAACGGCACATCTTTATTACCGGGCAAATGCCCCGTCGTCGAGATCACAGTGACCCTTGGCGCAACAGCACGATACGCCTCAAGCGAGGCGAACCGCTCAGAAGAAATCTGCGCCAACGCCGCTAGCAGCGCGCGTGTCGTCTCTTCAGTAATATGCGGGTTCGAGAGTTCAATGTGCGGCAGCGCAGGCATGCGCATCTGAGTATTTGCGCATTTTGTTTCCTTAGTGAAGGACATTGTCGGTGCACCGCCTATGCCGGAAATTATGCTTGTTACGAGAGTACAAGCGCCATTGGGTGTGTTGTTGGAGTTGGTGATAAGTGTTTTCGTGACGCTTTCCACATCTGTTGCGTTGCCTTCGATTATCTCAAGCTGGCGAGAAAGAATCTCCTCTGTTATGCCATGCTGTGAGAGGAGTAGCGTCGTGAGTTTTGAAGGAGTGCGGGCTAGGGCTCTGGCGTTGTAGCCATTGAGGAGGGTGTGGGTCAGGCAGGCGTTGGCACAACCGCCGGTTGCTCCAAAAAAGGCGATTGTTGTCATTTCATAGATTGGTTGGTGTGTATAATCTAGAACTTAGATTGCAAAATGTAGATTGTAAATTGAGCTTGGCGTTTGCTTGTATTGCAGACCTTGAAATGGATTGTGATGGCGATGACAGAGCCTCGAGGATTCAAGGATCCTTTATATTAGTGTTTGTATATACCATCCTTTCAGTAGGCTGATATTGATTCTTGAAAATCTATCCGTCCCCGATTCAGCCCGACGGTCAAGTGAGGTTATAGTATAGAAAGTGTGGCCGTGTAGTAAACGCTAGGCCGGAAGTGGTTTAGTGGCGGACGAATAATCCACCGATGCGGGCACACTGCTCGATTATAGTCGACGGTATTGTTGAAAATATATGAATAGAAATAGGCACCACATTTTAACTCTTTAAATAAGTATATGTTATTTAAAGAGGTGACAAAGGGTGGAATAACATCTGTGTTTTTGGCAATTTGCTTGAGGTATATATTCACATCGGGCATTCTAGCACATCATTAATATTGGGATCATTTAGGTTTTTCCTAGTTTACGCTATGATCATTGAATATCGTATCAAATTGTATGCTTCTCGATAGTATATCTACAGTGAGCATTATCCATTAATCCCATGAAGCCAAGCGATAGATGCTACCTGTCTATAAGTTCGCTCAAATCATTACCAAGCTCTAGATCTCAATATACAGTAACATTAGTGATAGAAACGAACTGCAAATTCTATTAATCTGTAGTCAGTCAGTTTTGCACAAGAGCAAGGTTTCATACTCGCCTAATACATATACTTCTATTTTTTTACTAAGCTTGTTTCCATGGCTGGAATCCTGTTAACCTCTCTTTACCATCAGTAACTTATTATGCTGGTAGCTGATAAAACTTCAAACCTCTAGCATACTTGTCCCTGTAATACTGACACGAGAACAACAAAAGGCAAGCCCATTTTTATACAGCATGGTCCCAAGGTTGAGATTTAAGGCTCTTCTCGGGACCCACTTACCGCCATAGTTTGTCGAGACTGTGATATTTACTTCGCCGTGACCGCTTGGCCGCTAACGGAATCGGAGATGAAGCCAAACTTTTATAGATATTGGCCTTAGATTTACAGGGTAGTCGCCAGGAAGCGACGGCCAAGAAGCCAGGAACTTGATAGAGGGCGCGGAAGAGTTAGGAGAGGAGAGCCTGCCATGTTGTGATCCAAGACCAACAGCTCAGATTTAATACGGTGTCGGACTAGGAAGAGGAAAATTGACTCTATAAGGTTTTTCATGGCCAAAAGTGGCGAACCGCCCGAGTTTACGGCCTTGGCTATTAGGCATACTATGTGTTGCTGTAGCATTGCGGGTTGTTTGGGCATGAATGCAAGTTATCCTAGCTCGGCGTATAAATACCAGCTCGAGTACCCGCCCAAGAGAATCCTGTATAGCCCAAAATCTCAGCTAAGCTATGTCATTGCGTTTCACAGAGTTGGCTGAGGCTAGATATTTATGAAGACATCGGTCCGACCTGGTCTTGATTTGTTGGAAGCACGACCATTTCCATTCCTGCGACGATCACCTTCACCGAACATTTGAGCTTGATAGTAGGCACCCATATTCGTTGTCATCCATATTTTATGTAGCAACGTCATTTTTATATCTAAATCACAGTGCCCTCGAGATCAGCAGTGATCGGAGGACCTCCCTTACAGCGTCTAGCGCAAAACCCGATTGCAAATGCAGCTATAATCGAACACATCGCCCCTCTGAGCGAGAATCTTTACCCAATCGCGACTGCCAATGCATATTGAGTTTTTGACTGCATACAGAAAAAGAAAAAGAAAACATTGAGAAGAACGAGAAGAACAGGCCCACCTATTTGACTTTTCGTGTCGAATTATCCGCTTCGACTTTCATCCTCACACCAAGAATATCCCCAAGTCAGCACGGTGGTTGAACTGGGTCAGTAATCATGACTTGGTCGAAGCCATTTTTGAAGCTTCGCGACCAGCGCCCGTGGCTGTTGCCGCTGAGATCCTCGCAATCCTTCATAGTGACGACGATTTCTCTGTCAATGTTCACGGTATCTTCCCCAGTGTCCTAGCATCCAAACAAAATAAGCATCAGCTAATTAAATTTCGTATAGGATCTCTTTCTCTATGCTATGGTACATATATTCTGACTAAGACCCATGATCCATACCTGACCACAGCAGATTGTCCCTGTCATGCCTCAGGCATTAGTTTCACGGGCTGGAGTAGCATTCGAAGATAGTACGAAAGCTTTACAAATATAGATACTCATTCACTAATAACTGTCTCTATTGATAGGAGGGTATTGGAACAGCATCCTCCTCATCTCTGAAGCTGTCTCGGCACTTGCATGCTGTCCAATGCTTCAATACTTGTTGAATGTCTCTGGAACACGACAGGGTCCATATCTATCTGGGCTCGTGTTACTATTTGCATCTATGATCATTTTTACAGCTTCACACTCAGTGACATGGTATATCATTGCCAGAGTGCTTCAGGGCGCAGCAACGGCCACGGTTTCGGTAGCTGGTCTTTCAATTGTGACAGATGCAGTAGATAAAGCGAGTCTTGGACAAATGATTGGATATCTTGGCACCGCCATGACACTGGGGTTTATGTCTGGTCCACTACTGGGTGGACTGGTTTACGACGTTGGAGGATTTTATGCAGTTTTTGGTATGGCTTTCGGGATCATTGCTCTTGACTTCGTCTTTAGAGTCGCCGTTGTCGAAAAGGGGATTGCCGAACGTTGGCTATGTCTCACTGATGGCGAGCGACCAAGTCAGGAGAACGGTTATATCCCCGAGCAGCCGCCATACGGAACTATGGGGACTATAACCGGTGACGGTCATACTGTCACGGAAATTTCTAAGAGTACATTTGCGCTAGGCAAGCTTCTAAAGCAGCCACGGATCCTTATTAGCCTCTGGGCAGTTATAGTTGGGGCTCTGGTGGTCTCGGCATTTGATGCGGTATGGAATGTAGTCTTTTATGCTGGAATTGATTGGGATTTCACTAACAGTCCTATATAGACACTCCCAGTATTTGTGGAGAACACATTCCAGTGGAATGTTCTAGGCGCAGGTCTGATATTCTTGCCAGGTGCTTCAGTGGCTATTTTCCAACCATTATGTGGTACGCCGAGATCATATTACCACGCTTTACTGCATGATCCTAACCTCCTTTCTAGGGGTTTTATCTGACCGGCTTGGATCGAGAGTGATTACATTCGCAGGCTTTGCCATTCTATCCCCGAGTCTGATTTGTCTTCGTTTCATTGAGGAAAACTCACCATCTCACATAGCTCTTCTTTGTGTGATTTTGGGTGCTGTTGGAATGTGCATTGACTTGAGCGAGCCGGCCTTGATAGTGGAGATGCAGCGTGTTCTGGATGACATGGAGGCTGGAGACCCCGGGATCTTTGGGGGTAGAGGTGCTGTAGCACAAGCTTTTAGTTTAGAGAATATGGCACATTTCGGCGGATTGGCATTAGGACCTATGGTAGGTGGGTTTGTGGAGTTCAAATACGGTTGGAAGGTTATGACTCTTGGGCTGGGAGTGCTTTCTGCGGTTACTGCTATGCCTATGTTATGGCTTAGTGGTCCGGTAGAAGAAGTCTCATGGACTGAGTCTGCCGATGAAGGGATGGAACGTGAACCCCTGCTGGCAGACTAGCATGTGTCATGCTGTGTATAGTAGTACAAATTTATTTTTATCCCATTTATTTTTGAGTGCGTGACAAGTAAGTCCAGATAGATCTAGCATTCTTTCGCATCACTGCAGGTGAAGTTTAGCCATCAGATCATTTGAGTATTTGGTGTTGACATAGAGGCCTTCCGGTGTATGTAATATTCTTGAAACATCTCTCTTGCTTGGTTCTTCTCTGTACCAACCCGAAAACCAAGTTGCCCTTCGGTGATTTAATGGGGAAATACCATCCTGAACCGAGAACACAACTTGACAATCATGAGTAACATTGAAGTAGCCATAGTTACACCAGTAGATAATGCACGAAAATGATGAAGGCCAAGGCAACCGAATTGCATCTTTAAGAAGGAGAGCAACTCCTGCTTGATATGAGAAGGGCGAAGGATCCGGTGACTATCAACATGAAGCTTTTCGAGCGATTCCACAAATTGCTGTCGAGCCTCTATACTACCACACGTACCCTGCTCCAATTCTCTCATATCAGTGCTGAAAAGAAAGTTCACCCACGCAGCTACATCTTCCCAGCAGAGTCAGAGCGCCATGAAGCCACCATAATGGGGTTACCATCTCGATGCTCCCTACCCCCCGACCAGTATGATGCTATGTGCAATGAATTAGCTCAACTAGCGGCGGCGATCACTGAGTTCGAACCAGTTCGGCTCTACGTAAGGCCCGAAGAAATCCAATTGGCCAAGTCCTTAGTCAAGACTTTTGTACAAGACACATCAAAAATATCTATTATTCCGTGTCCAATCAACCACTGCTGGGTACGCGACACAGGCCCAGTCTACGTACGCGACACGACCGGAGCGTTCCCAAATCAACGGTTTGCAATCAACTTCCGGTTCAATGAATGGGGTGGGAAGAAACCCGAAGACGACGGAATCTGCTGGGGTCAGCGATGGCCCGTGATGAACGAGAAGGCATTGCAGGAAAACGCTGATTTCGCGCGGTGGGTAATCGAGCACGACTGCGAGCCCAGCCCCGTTACGCAGGTTGAGGCTTCGATTCGCGCCGAGGGCGGTGGTCTCATCACCGACGGCGAGGGAACCCTGCTTATTACGGAGAGTAGCATTATATGTGATGTACGCAACCCAGGGGTGTCCAAGGCCGAGATCGAGGCGGAGCTAAAGCGGGTGCTCGGGATTGAAAAAGTGATATGGTTCCCAGGGCGGCGCAATGTCGACATTACCGACGTGCATATGGACGCTGAGTCAAGATTCATACGCCCTGGTGTCATCGCTTACTCCAAACCACATCCCATTGCGCCAGACTTGTGGAATGAGCTGTCTACGGAGATCCGGGAGATTCTGGACCGTGAGACAGACGCGAAGGGTCGGCGCTTGCAGATCCACACCATTGAAGAACCCGACCCACGAGGCTTGGTGAAATCGGAACACGATGAACTATCGGCCAGTTATGTGAATTTTTATTTTGTTAACGGGGGTCTGGTAATCCCTAAATTTGGCGATAGAGAAAGGGATCAAAAGGCCCTGGAAATGTTTCAGCAGTTGCTCCCTGAGCGTGTGATACGGCAGGTGTATGTCAGCGCTATCCCTCTTACTGGTGGAGTGCTTCACTGCGTCACCCAGCAGGTTCCTGCAATGAAGTGAACCGATGAGAAGGACATGGTATTGAGAAGATTTTTTTGGCTTCTCAGTCAATTTAAAAATAAGATCAAAGCTTTGTCAACATGCATACATATTTAGGTCTGAGAGACAGATTCTTACTCAAACATTGCACAGCATCTATCCTATTGAATATGTAATTCGTGGGTATCCCATCAATTATTCTGATTTTAACTAGTTTGTGAAACTATGGGAAAACCCTCGGGGGCTTGAGGAAGCTCTGGGGATTCTAATGTTACAGGGGTACCACCTACGACTCTTAAGGTAATATTTTGAGTCTCCAAAGAAGCAAATAACTATGGTAAATTCTAGACAGCTCTCAAGTCAAACATGAGCGTCTGATGTGTAACAATATAATTGCCGCTAAAGCCGATAAATACTAAGATATGCAGTGTCTTAATTGCGTGCAAGATTGCTTTTTAGTGGCCTTTCTTCACATTCTAGTTTGTCGATCGATGCTCTGAGTCTCTTCAAACGACCTGTTCGCACGGCGTTCACCGAGGAGCACAGTTCATCTTTCCAAAAGGACATATATATTATGGTCCGACATATGTTTTTGTAATGCTGTTTCAGTTACAGAACTCTCCATTTCCCCCAGTTCTCCTCGATCGACTGCTCTCCACCATCATGGCTCTTCTCCCTGCTCGCGAAGCCATGGCCATTAGTAAAGTCATACATGCCACCGGATATCGAAATCTCCCGCCAGATGAGCTAGTGGATCTCACGATTGAGAGTCACATTGCCCATGTAGTCAAACGCTCTCGTGTCGGTGGCGATGAATCATTCTTCATTGCCGATTTGGGCCAGGTATTTCGTCAGCATTGTCGTTGGAACCAGACTATGCCCGGAATACGACCGTACTATGGTATAAGACTCCTCTATTATGTTTCCGTTTTCTGGATGTCATTATGTAGAAAATTAACATTTTTCCGCAGCGGTCAAGTGCAATTGTGACCCAACCCTTCTCAAAGTTCTTGCAGAACTTGGGACCGGGTTTGACTGCGCTTCCATTGAAGAGATGCGCGCAGTTCTTAGCCTCGGCGTGGATCCAGCCCGGATTCTGTTCGCCAACCCATGCAAAGCACCCACCGCGGTAGCTTTTGCAAGCGAGGTTGGCGTCTTGCGAACAACATTTGACAACATCGACGAATTGGATACCATCAAGACACACATGCCCGAAGCTCAGCTGTTACTTCGGATCTATGCAAATGACGAGGGCGCTTTCATTTGTCTGGGCGAAAAGTTTGGTGCGCAGTTGGATACGACCGAGGAGCTACTTTCAAGGGCTTGGGAGCTTGGACTGAATGTGATTGGCGTTAGCTTCCATGTTGGTAAGCACTTGGGTACTTCGATTTTCTTTTTAGCTGGTCAGATTTGTTGACATTTGGACTATTAGGGACGGGTGCTACCAACCCAGCATCATTTTGCAAGGCCATCAAAGATGCACGCCTGGCATTTTCACAAGCTGAACGCCTAGGTTTCCACCCCGAGATTCTCGATATCGGGGGTGGCTTTCAAGACGATTGCTTTGAGTCTATTGGCCCTATTATTCGAGATGCAATTCGGTTGGAATTCCCAGCTGGTATCACAACCATCGCAGAACCTGGTCGGTTTTTTGCTCGTAGTGTATATACTCTTGTATGTCGAGTGATTTCATGTCGCCGTCAGCTTGGGAGTGCTGCTCTATCCGGTGTTCCAGACATGCTTTATCAAAACGATGGCATATATGGGAACTTTATGAATGTGATTATGGAGAAAGAGATCATGGTTCCTTATTTGGTCAGCAAGAAGACCAGGGGTTTCTTGCATAAACCAAAATCAGAGGAAAGCGAGCAGACAAACGATGCTGTGCAAGTAACAAGTTATCGGTACTCAATCTGGGGACCTACATGTGACAGCACCGATTGTGTTGTGCGCGAGGTGACCCTTGATTCTGAAGTCAAGATTGGAGATTGGCTCAAATATAAAAACATGGGAGGTGAGTATTGTCATTTTATATTTCGAATTTCAATAGAACTGACCGAGTTCCAGCTTATACAAGTACCACTGCTACTCAGTTCAATGGCTTTAGCAGCACCTATGATACATTTTATGTCAACAGTGAAACATTGTCTGACTATTAGCCGGTGTTCTGGTATTTTCGTTTGATATTCCACGTTATAATGAGTCGTGCCCTTGTAACCGACGCCCTTGGGCATGTTGACACGCCATGGGTACAATCGGGAAACATGCGGTTAGCAGGATTTGGATCGCATACACGATCTCCTGAATATTTCAAGTTGTAAATCGATGAATAGCCTGCATTCATTCAGCATGAGCGCGCAGCCTCTTGCATATATCTATACCGAAAACCATAATATCCATAACTATAAGAGTAGAATAGCTGAGCCCATCCAAAATAAAACAATAATCGCACGCTTAAAAAACAAACACCATAATTTCCAGGGGTTTCCCTATCACTCCAGGTGGAATGAAGACAGCAGAAAGGATATCAATCATGAGAAAAGAAAAGAAGACCTCGGAGGGGGAAGACATAAGAGAAATGCCGAGATATTAGGCAAGAAGTGACAGAAATGGAAAATATGTGAAAGAAAGACGAGGGGCTTTTGGAAGAGGTTATACCTTCTCCATCCCGGACATCGAGACGTCGTCCTGAATCGCATTCTCCGGGAGAGACTGCTTGATATCCATGCCATACGGTTGAGCGTCGGAAGCAGATTCGCCCTGCTTCTCTGGCATGTCGGATGAAACTCCGTTCTCGGGTAGTTTCCGGCCAAGTCGCTCGCACCAGTGCTCAGCACTGACCAATGTGTCGTTGACGACACCGCTGACTTGCGCCATCATGTCTAGACCCTCTTGGGCTAGCACCAGAATGCGATGAGCACTGACTGTGGCATCGGAGGAGGCAGCTGCGGAGTCTGGTGGGGGCTGCGATGTGGATGCAACCTGGAAGCGGTGCGGCAGAGATGTCAGGTGCCGACGCACTAGATGGCGGGCATTCTCTGGAAGGGCGCCCCCTGCATACTTGGAAACCACATCCACTACCTGTTTCAAGGTAGATAGCACATCGGCCTTGACAGCTTGGATGCGCTGGATAAGCAATGAGGCATTGTCTTGTCCACTGACTCCTGCCTCAATATCCGACTGTGATTGTGATTTGTGGGCTTCCCACTCGTTGACAGCACTGTGTAGTGCTACAATGGACTTTCCTAATCGACCATTTGCCCATCGAAGCCAAGTCAGACAATATTGTAGACTTCGCAGAGATTCATCGCTCATGGCGACTCCAAGTCCAGAAGTTGAGATAACCAGTCGGCTTTGCCATGTCGCCTCATTACGTCTTCCTGGTTTCTCTTCGTAATGAGGAGACCTTGTTTCGTCGTACGGGGGAAGCGATTCGGCCATGGAGAGATCGGACGAGCTCCGTGTTCGCGGCGGGTGGGCTGAGCCATCTGGTCCCTTCTCCGCGTTTATCGTTCTCGGTGACGCATTCCCATCCATCTTTCGTCGCTTGCTGGTGTGTTTCGAGTCTTCGCTTGTAGAATCTCGTCGCTGCAGCGCCCATCGGAGACCGCTCTCGACACCAGTCTTGCGGCCAACCGTATTGACGGTGTTTGCGACAGGTGATCCAATATTGCGCTCGATGAACTCAGCACCGGACTTGAATCGCGGTGAGTATGATTTCGATGTGGCGTACGCAGAAACCGAGCCGTTGATAGCAGAGGAGATAAGGGGATGGGAAGAAGTCAGCAGAGACAATAGTGGCTCTGGCGTTGGTGGGTCGGGTGAAGTGATTGGAAGGGATTGTCGCGCTGTTCGAGGCGATTGTCCAAAATCTGATCAGATTAGCTGAATGTCCGTCGCACAGCCATCCCAATCCAGCGGAAACCGCAGTTGCGATACTTTTTAGTGGGCTGGTTCAGGATATCAGAGCCACATACCGGAGCGAAGCCCCTCCAGGGCTTGCGCAGCTTCGAGATCATCCATCGATAATACACTGGCAGCTCGACGAGATCGATCTTCTTTATCGAGATCCATCACAGATGGATGGGCATTATGATAAGGCGCCGTAAGTGATGGGGCAAGGTTACTTGTAAGCGCGGAGGGGAACGAATTAGTCGAGGTCAGAGCTGTGGCGTTTACCCTTCCGGCAGATGGTTTTGGCCTAGCGGTTTTTGAGGGTTCCATGGCGGGTCACAGATCGTCCATAGAGAGAGAATAATGAACCCCAAAGACGTCGGAGTTTCGCATCGTATCGTCTTTCACGTGAAAAAGTGTCAGGCCACTAGGCTCAATTAGGAAGGAAGGGAGTGAGGTAATCACATTCCCACGGTACCTGCTCGGCCATACATTCCACTATGGCGGACCATGTACCTTGACCCATCACATGTCAAATATCTGTCCCTCGCCCCAACAAACTACATTCAGTCGCCCCTCAGCTTCGATCTTACCGAAAATGATTATTTACCTTTGATTCAATATGTAAGGTCTGAACCAATTGTGTTCTATAATGTAGCGTACTTGCCTGTCCATAAGGCTTTTCAATACTCAGACAATCCCTACATCTGTCAACTAGTATTCTGCCCAAGTCAAATGTATGTATCTCCATCGCAACACATACTACATGTATTATACGGATAAGCAACACATTTGGCACCTGGAGAGGTTTCTATGGCCCTGGAAAAAGGCTCCAGGAATCCCCCCCCCCTCCTAGGTTCACCATTTCCCTATGTTTCCATTTTTATCCTTGTCCAATGTAACTCGACTAGTACCTCTGTGTGCATGTACCCCAACATGCACTAAAATGTGCTCGAAAGGTCTAATACGAAAACGATTGTGATTACTCCTGATCCCTAGCACCTTTCCCCACGAGCCAGTGCAATTCTGGTTAGCATGGTGTTTGGTTCGCTACAATATACGGAGTACGTCGGTTGCACCTTTGTTTTTCTTACTCAGGTCGTTGTACACCTTGTAATGTATGTATATTGACATTGTACCGGAAGACCTTGCTCCGTCCTATCACATGTCTACATGAAAGGTGATTGATTGATCTTTTGCCTGCGATTCCCATTTGCCGCTCTTTTTACCGGGTAAAAGAGGTACTTACGAGACTGCTTTCTCTTCGCCAAGGGTATCAATGTATTTTAATACTTGGCACGACACTCCCAAGATAGTCTTTCAGCTCTTTCAATTTATAGGCCCATTCTTATATTTGTTGGGCCTATGCTTCCTGTTTCGGCTCAGTGAGATCGGCATGTGACGTGGGGCGTTCTGGCAGTTGACATTTGGGGACTAGGATGAACTCTCCGGCCTACAATATAATGTTAGTAATTTGCAGTTGGCCGGCAGTTAATTTACTTTAGGCAAATATCTGATATAATTTGTTAAAAATACCTAGGTTTATGTTTAGTGACATGCGATGGGGAGCTGTCTATCAACTCATATGCAAAACAAGGTATCTATCTCATGATATGTTCAATATTCATAGGCATCACAAGAAAATATCGCTCAAAATCATGATGGGCAAATCAAATGCAGGGTCGTTGTTGGAGTCACTCGTATCTCATTCGATGGACACTTTGTCCTCCAGTCCATCCCTTCTAAAAGGATAGCATGGCTTCAATGGCTTCTCCGTCTTCATACTCTTCATATTCATCTACATCATCAACCTCATCCGCAAGAAACTCATTAGCCGTGAGATGTGCTACCATTTTCTGATTCACTCGGTAGCAGGCAATCACCTCATTAGGGACGAGGCAGGATGGCGAAACAGACGCCTTGATCTCGCACAATGTCTCACCAGAGGCGTGGAGAATAAATCGAGAGTTCAGACATCGACGGTAGGCATACGAAGCTACCAACCGTTGCCACTCATTGCGGCTGTTTTGCCAAGTATGGACGAGCGGATGACTGCCCGCACTGGGAGGGGCGAGTGCACCCGCACTCTCAGCAGCTTTACGTGATATGGCAGAGAATTCGTCGCCTGTAGAAGCAGGGTGTCCTTGATCTAACCGCTTGTATAGTTCCTCTATTGACTTTCGAACCTCAGCGAGGGTGTCTTTCAACTCTTGTGTGTGTTCAGAATTGCTCTTCGGTGCTTCTTCGGCTTTACTCCATGGACGAATAAGATCATCATCGAGCTGATTCAGGATATAGTTCTCGGAGAATGCCTCGTTGAGACCCGAGAGAAGCTCCGACTGTGAGACCTTAAACTTGAGGAAGTCGACAATGTTCGATGGGTTGTACTTACAGTCTGTGTACGCAGGAAGCGTACCTTGCCTAGGGCTGACGGCCTTGCGGTATTCTTTCCAGGGTTGCTCTGACAGATGAACTCCACCTTTCCGACCGTCCACAAGATGGCCCAGGAGACAGGCCAGCTCTTTTGCTTTCGGAGAGTCGACTGACTCATCGCATGCCCGTTTCTCATGCTCAACGGTACATCGATCCACGTTTGAAAGATTGAGATTAAAAGCGAATACACTTTCCGGGCATTGGAGAATTGTGAAATTTCTCGACAGTCATTGGATCCCAGCAGATCCACGGCGTGTCATCATCGTAATCTCTCCTATATAGCATAACGACTAGAGGAAAATTCCCTACGGTGGGAAAGACAATCAGATCTTTAAGATGGCGCAGTTCAGTCTGCCATGCGGCCCTGCGCCGTTGGATATCAGAAGGTAAATGGGCTGGACGTCAGCCCACAAGAACATCTACCCCATCAAGGAGGTTATCTTCAAACTGGCCCTGTTGATCCCGCCAATTATTGGAGAAGCCAACGTCAACTTCATCCAGTCCGAGAACTCCACTCCATGTTCCAGAATTGAAAGAAACTGGATATTAAGGTAAACAGGGTGCAATGGCTTAGCCCAGTTGACTACTTCGAACGTCAACTTCTCATCGTTAACACGGGACAGCCCATTCCTGTGGATGAGGGTGTATTTTCAACTGCGAGTCCGAGATCTGAATCCGGATATCATCGTCATTCATGGCAGTGATATTAGATTATGGTGATCAACCATTCAAAGGCTCTTTGTGCCTGCTATTCTGCCCTGGGAGCAACTAATTGTCGCAGTGGCTGTGCCCAGTTGATCGCAAATTTGGTTCGCGAGAGCTCTCGATATCAGCGCACATCCGTCATTCATGACAGCCCAGGTTGGATCGTCTCTCAAGCGAAGCACTTGCGTTGTCTTCACTGTAACCGTCGCAAATGGGTTCGATAAGCCCGAAGAGATACGATAGAAGAACTTGCAATTGCTTTGATTCGCATGCGCGATTTTAGCCATATGCTAACTATTCTAGCAAAGCATCTACACTCATCGGAGTATAGCCGGCACTTTACTTCGATGAGGGACCACCACAGGTGGTAACCGATGTCCATGATCAAAGTCGTTACTATCAATGGCGAAGAGGTCGACCCGAAATCGAAGCTCACCCTTGGCGTCCCCCGCCTGACGTGTCTCTGTGACAACTGTACAATTTTACATTAGTTTTTAGAGGGTCTACTAAGAATTGTGAGATGTATGTTGTCTAACACATAGTGGATGAATGGGAGTTGAAGCTGGAGTCAGTACCTAAATATAGGTACAAAATAGACATGAGAAGGTAGCGGACGATAATTGCTCTCCACCCACAGTCGGTCAACAAAGATGGACAAGAATCCTTGATCCCCTAAGGTTGGTTCCTAATTCTTTGTAGTCAAGGACTAGACAGAGTCTTGGACCAACGGCTGCCATCACAATCCGTTTCGTTCAGTCGTGTGCCCCCCTCTCATTGCTCAGGTCAATCTTATCTGTCCATAGGTCAGCCTCTTTGGGGTCAACACGTTTACTGTGGACGGCAAGCTTGTAGCCAACCATCAAGGCCACGTAGAGAGGAATGCTGATGTACGAGGCAATGAAAGATTTGACGTCAAATTTCCGAACGCCCAAATCAAAGCTGAAGGAGTCAAAGACAATGGTAACAGATATGAACAAGCAGAGAACGAGAGCCAAATATGTCCCAGCCAGACCAAAGCGAGCTCTAAAGGCTAGAGCATTATCGGGAATGCCTTGAGCGTTTCGTGCTCGCACAAAAGATATGTGGGTTGCGAGAATGGAAATCCATGTGAGCAGCCCGAGCATTGTGACCATGTCCACAAAGTATCCGAAGACAACAGTTGAGTCTTGGTGGACGTTGAGATATGCCAGTGTTGCAGTTGACGAGCACACAGCCAAAGCATAGATCGGGACGCCTCTCCTGGTAGTGCGCGATAGGAAAGCAGGGGCCCGGTGCTTCACTGCGAGGTCGCACATTGCCTTTGTTGCTAGATAGAGATCGTAGTTTGCGATCGACAGGACGAACAACAGTATGCATGCATTCAACAAGTCCGGTAACACGGCGATGCCTGCCAAATACAGAGCTGCAACAAATGCTGATGCTGCAGCCTTGTGGGAGGACGGGTTAGAGAATGCCACAGACGCCGAGCCCTGGGGGACGATCATCCCAAGAAGAGTGATGGCTAAAAGATGGAAAACCATGATTCGATAAAAAGTATTCTGAATAGCTCTCGAAGTAGCCTTTCGAACGTTCGGGAAGTGAGCCATGCCAGATCGCTCGCTTCCGATGTACGCAAACGTGGCAGATGACATCGTCGAGCAGGTTATGTAGAACTTTTCTAGCAACCCGTGATCACTATGGGGGTGAGCGCCGAAAGCACCGGGATACGACCAATATCGAAACCCTTTGAGGTCTTGATCCGGTCCCCCTCCCAGAGCAATGACGGTAGAAAGTATCATGAGTCCAAGCATGACGACAAGCTTGAATGAAGAGATATAGAACTCAATTTTGCTCGGGAGGCGGTGATTGATCAAGTTGAGAACCACAATGACCGAAAGGAAAACCGTGATCCAGATACCAGGATTGACTCGCTCGGCATCCACCCAATAAGAGACTACTAGCGCTGCAGCTGTGAGCTGGTTCGGTGTGACAACAGCATATTTCAGCCAAAATCTGGCTGCGCGATCAGAAAATAGACTAAATTAGATGTAGCTCTCTTCGCGAAGGTGAACTTACATCCAACCCAAGCTAAATCCAAGTGCAGGATGACAAAATCGAACGGCCTGATCTGCAACGGTATACGGTTTGGGTAACCATGAACCCATCTCACCCAAGGCAGAGAGGACGAGGTAAACCGCGAATCCGACGATGGTGTATGAGATTATTATAGCTGCCGGCTATAAGAGATCAATATCTTCGCCCGTGAGCTTATTAGGGAATACTTACGCCGCTCCTGATGTGGAGTCAATGTCATTCAGCGCCTGATCGTAGAAGAAATCTGCTTGATATGAGGAATGAATCTTACATGGACAATGCTCTTCCAGTACCAACCATCAAACCCGTCCCAATCGCCGATCCAATGGCTGCAGACCTGTGTTAGAATGTAGGTCCCGTACAAGGTGAGGGATACAGACTGATTATGCTGATTTGACGGGGTGTCAATGACCCGTATATATCGGTGAAGCCCAGGGCATGTTCGTTCTGATGCGCTTCGGGGGCAATTTGTGTGGTCGTTGGCACGGCGCTGATGGGCCCGAGTTCGCAGGCAGAGGACCGCGATCCCGGTCGACGTCGCGGAAACATATCCTATAGCGTATTTTCAAATAGATAGGAATGTCTAGCTGTTGAGGTTAGGCAGAGCAAATGCGTTAGGTACCAAGAATATGAATCAAAGATCAGAGATCGAGTGAACCGCCCAGGGGAGGGACCCGGGGAGCTTGGGATGGTCATGCAAGTGCGAATATGGGAAAGAACGAGGCACAACTGGTGGGATCACAGATCATTGGGATATATTTTCTATATGCAGAAATCCCATCATGGGACAGTCGAGATAGAATGGCATAAACATAAAAAAATATAGAAGCATTTCCCATGCCGGCTCTGAGGATTGCCACCAAGCCCATCGAGGAGGCACCAAAAGTAGCCAGCGTCTATCAAAAAAGGCCACAAAATCACAAACGCCCAAAAGGTCGACACCCCCAAAAAAAAGCACCAGTCGGTTGCATACTGAATTCCATGGCCCCATCAAATGGGGTCAGAGGAGGAGGAGAGAGATATCATAAAAGTCTTTGTCAAATATTCCCAAATGGCAGCGGTTCGGAACTAGCGTCGGTGTCGAACAGTCGCTCCCTGGGTGAGGCGGAGAGGTAACGCGAGATACGTAAAAAAGGGTTTCCTATTCATCAATTCATCGCGACATGAGCGAGTCGCTCGACTCCGTGCGAGGGAAGATGCGCGTGTAGAGGGAATCGCTAGATTCCGTGCGCGGGAAGTGTCGTTGGTGCTTCCGTGAGATCACACGATCAGTGTAGACACCCTTTGCCGAGCCACGGATAACCGACTCGAGATATTCGCGGAAATCCGTGGGTTGGAAGTCGGGGTACAAGTCCTGGGTGGTGTGGTAGCCGAGATACTTGGCGTACTCGGGGTTGTTGTCGCCGCGGATTCCCCAAGACAGCTGATATTCGGCCAGGTACCGCGGAATGAACTTGATCGGGTCGAAGGGGTAGGTTTCACTGGCTTGTCGGGCGGCCACGACTCTGCTGCAGATGGTTTCTTCGGGAATCTGTGCTCCGGAAAAAGAAAAAAATCGGTTAGCCCACATTGATTCATTCCGAGCCGGGAGTCTGTGCGACTTACGTAGTTACGATCGACCTTCTCCTCACTGAGTTCCTCCATGAGCTCGTAGATCTTGTTTTGCGACGAGACCAGGTTGTAGGCGAGAATCTTCTTGTTCAGGGTGCGGGGGTCGGAGATGATCATAGCCATGTAGCGGCCGATGTCTCGCAAGTCGGTCAGTGCGGTGGGCATGTTGCCATCGCCAATAATTTCATCGTTGCCGGACGTCATGGCATAGTCGACGCGCCCGGAGGGGAGGCGGGGGTAGGCCAGCTGGTACCACCAGCCGACATCGACGATGGTGTAGGGAAGCCACAACTGACGGATCTGGTTGTAGACAATTTCTTTCTATAGATAGCAAAGGTCTGGTCAGTCCACTGACGAAAGTACCGTCCCACGTTCCACATACCTCGTCACGCAACCACATGATACCGCCCGGCGGGCAAACGGTGATGAAACCACATGGAATAAATCGCTTCACGCCGGTCTTCTTGGCTGCCTTGGCGAGAGGGATCTGGTCCTGTTGTTCGGCAGGGCCGACACAGCTGATAACCACATCAATGCCAGCCAACGCCTCGATGAGCTGCTCCTCTGGGGCCTTCAAGTCGCACTTCCGAATCTGGCATCCCCGATCCTCGAGGCGCGTGATAGCTGGTTTTTGGGCTGAGATAGGGCGAACAAGCGCGATAACCTCCTATTGAGGACAAAAGCGAAACAATTAGTCTAGGGGCCAATTGATAGAAGCTGGGCTGCATACAAAGTTACCGGTATCCAACAGTCCGTTGGCGATAGAGCCTCCGGTTTCACCCGCTGCTCCGACCAGCAAGACCTTGGTAGTCATAATTATTCAGATTATTCAAAATGGTAGTAAGAGGTAAAAGGTATGGAGGGGGAAAGATCAAAGAGGTGGGAGGAAAGAGAAGGGGATTGGGTAACAGGTTTAGGACCTGACGACGTTATAAATTCCCAAAGGCTCAACCCACTTTCTCATCCGCAGCAGTGGGTCGGTGGATGTTCGTTCCCCTCGTTTGAGGGGGAGATTTTTTTTTCTTTTTCTGTCATTATTCCTTACTACACGCATACCAGTATATATTTTAGTTTTTTTATTCAATTTATAGGTTGTAATTCTAGTATATGTATAGTATGGAAACCCTTCTCCTTCACGGGCCGGTGATTCGGGAACAACCCCCCTTAGTCGGCGACGTTACGTCATACGGCTTCCCGGTCAAAGGAAAATGGGATAATAATGATGTGTGCGGCCAAAGAATGTGTAAGTCTTCATAAAGTAGACATTTGGGATATCCCTCTGATTTCTTCACACCTGCCACATTAATCGAACCCGAAAGTAAGACTGTAGCAACCCTTTATACCCCCGTGCAGAATCTTGAATACCCACGTTACAAAATCCCGATCTACGTGGTCACAGCTTCTGAGAGTCAGGTTTCACTTGCAGACGAATGACGAAATGGCAAGGATTAGTCAGGATCAGGGTTTCATTGGTGGCGCAGCGCCTTTTGAAATAAAATAAAAAAATGGGGGCTTGGGCTTTGAGGCACCAATCATAGAGAATTCATGGAGAATCCCACGGTTTCTTATATGTTGGATACTAAGCCAACACATGGGCCCCGAACTAATTGCTTGTGACCTCCCAAGACCGAGCCTTAGGGGTTGATGATAACCTTGTAAGAGCCAAGGGCCAGCCACAACCGGGAGATCTGTGCCTGGGCGTATTGCGTATTTTCCCCCTCCTTTGCTTTTTCAACTTTTGGAACATCATTTATTTTTCGTCTTGATCTCTAGTTTTGGTGGGGTAAAGTTGCTCGAGTTTGGGGATTCTTCCCAACGAAGTAACCAAAGGAGAAGATCTCAGCTCCCGTCAGGTTATCGCGGGGGAATGCAGCATGGGCCTAAGCATAGTGATGTTCTGGGCCCGAAATCTTCTAGCCAATGTCATCACGCCGACGATTGATCGTCGTTATGGGCGGCTCGAAAGAAATAGTGAAAATACTGGGGAATTGGAGAACTAGGGGGCAAAGAGAATTTCAGAAATTCAATTCCCATCCCTTCTGGCTTACTAAATAATATGCATGCAGACCAACGCCTCAGAGCAGATCGACCCCAGCTTGGGCTCAGGCTGCTTTCATTTCAGCCGTTGCTAATCCAGACTAGGTACGGAGTAAGCCTTGACGTCTTCGATGCGACAAAGCGGATTTCATTACTGCACGTGAGCATCGATGTAGATTCATTTAGAGACATCGGCATACCTTCTACAATCAGTCACTCTAACAGAATCATCCTTGAAATGTCTATATTGGTATTTCGGTCAGACTGGCGATGATTTGATGGGGACTTGGAGTGTAAAAAGGTCTCTTAGGAGTAACTTGATTATTTAAGGTCACAATAATTCTTCGAGTTCTGCCTATGAATCTTTAGGATCTACACTCATTCTACGCTGACCCCAACAATTGGTCTCTCTTCTCTTTCGACAGGAATCCAACCATCTCACTCGATGTCAGTCATTGTGCTTAATTTGGAGCTTCTTACTCATGCGCTAGTACGCATGTACTTGCAATTATTGTCAAATTACTGAATTTCTTGTTAGCTGTTAGCTTCACTTGTCGCATAATGTCACATTTCCACGGCTCCACACTTGTAGACCTCGGGATGTAGGGATATGCCGGAGCCTTGACGAAATTGACAGAGGCTAGTATATTTGGCTATTATAGACACAAACATGTTTTATCCCTATCTCTCTTGATACTCTGCATAATCTCTCTCTCTCACACACACATGGATAATACTTTACCCCTACAGATCTGGGTCTCCCAAATCCATATATATATGCAGTCCTATCCGTTTTATCTAGTTTTACAGAATCAGAAGTTTACAAATATAGTGAAAATACTAGAAGCCCTTATCTTTTTTTTAAAAAGGAAACGCTCAAATGGGTATTTATATTATTCAATCGATCGCCCATTCGTCACACATCTATAGCGTCTAAACAGACTTCATAGTTGGCACCTTGTATCTCTGAAATACGCACAATTTCCTTCTCTGTCAGACCCGGTTGGCACGGCTCATACTTGTAAGTCCTAACATGCGTGCCCTTGAATGAAATTTTGACTGTCCGGGTCCTTTGCTTTTCTCTCTCATCCTTGATCTCCTTCCACCGGGCCTTGACTTCTGCGAGGCGTTTCTCTCGCTTTATTTCCCCCATCCGCCATGCTGCAATCTGGTGGCCGATAGAATTGCTTGGCTCATGCACCCATCCCACACCCCAGTCGGGGAATTCTGCAAATGCTGTCTCATCTGAGACGGCGGTCTCCCACTCCCAGTACTTCAGTCCCCTAATATCATCCTTCGAGCGGCATAGATTCAGGATACTTCGGGGAGCGAGGTAGTGTTGACGAATATGGAAGTCCACTTGGTAGTGGGCGAAAAGAACAGTGGCTTCATCTACTGGCTTGCCTGACTCAACCTCCGCCTTCTTGAGAATGGCATCAATCTTGTAGTAGTAATGTTGTTGTTGGGAAGGGGTGATATCATCCCACAATGTGGCATTGTTATTTTGGTAAGGCACTAAGTTTTTGTCAAAGGGGGATATATTTTCGTCTGGTACGCTTTTGCTGACGAAGAAAGGCGGGTATTCCGATGTGATGTATGAGCCTGCAGCAATGTCTGCATTCATCATGTATGGAATAATGTGCAGATGTCTGCATTGAGTGCATTCGAGGGCTTCCTGTAGAGCGGCATTTTGCGGTGACTTGGATTTATTAGCAAAGGGACCGCATAAGAGCTCTTTGCCAGTGAAGGACTGTACAATTTTTTCCTTGACAGCATCTGTCCAGTTTTTCCTTGGTGCACATTTGCGCTTGGTAACGCGATTCTTATGTCCTGGTGTGGGAATACGCATAGCGGATGGTTGCAGGAGTACACACATGGTATGGTTGAAGGGATGGTTGAAATAGGGTATATGTGAAGATTTTTGATTCGATTGAGGAATAGGAAGGATGTGAGAGAATGGTGATTCAGTCTGGCATGCACATATACAATGCATGAAAGGCCTTTGTGTCAACACCGTGGACAAAGGAAGAGAGAAAACAATAATGTCCATGATTCTAATTTAGATCATGAAGAACAAAAGAGGCTTAGTTTTAGACTCATTCATTCGAGTCAAACAAAGGGAATGGATCAGGTAAACAATGAATAATGAATACCTCACTATACAATGAGATGCTTCAATGTTGTATATCCTATTATTGATACATCCATGGGAAAGTTGTAGCATCGATCCAACTGCCAGGAAGCGTCAAGATAGGACTAAATATAAAACCCCTTTGTTTATGACGTGTGGGCGTAAAAGGTCATATGGAGAGGACACTTTAAGCTCGGAGCGGCGTGACCGAAGATTGTGAATGAGCATCGTGACTCTAGGAGGTCATCAGGTCGAGCCCAGAATGCTTGTGAAAACTAGGGGCTCCCTATAAGAATTCTGCAATATAATTTAGATCCTATCTATCTCTCGATGCTAGTAGCTATATAGACTTGCTATATCATTGTTCTTAAATACGATAGTTGTCAGTTTATATAGGAGACTACTAGGGACGTAGTGAAAATAGTCGAGTTGTGCTGTTGGATGGAATACCATAGCTTTATCAAGACATTACCCACCAATTTACAATAGGTGCTCAATGTCGATTCGTGTTCCTTTTTATGTTGCTTCTTCTTCCCTTTCTCCTTCCCAAACCCGCAGATGCACCTTCTATTTCCAACATCGCCCATTCACCCTTAGGAACCATCTGCAATCAACAAAGCCACCATGCCAGAAGCTTCTCTTGCCTTCCCGGTGATCTGTCTGACTTTCTCATTCCTCTTCGTTGTTGCTGTCCACAATTCTTCGATTATGCAAAGCCTTGGCGCCTTCCATCATCGAATGCTCCTTCCCGTGTACCAACAGATCCAGCACATGCTCACCAACCGTAACCCCGTCAGCCAAAACCAACCAAACCACATGCCCGAGGCAAGGTACGAGCCAATCAACTTCAATCTCAAAGAGGAAGAAACACAGCCTCCTCCACGTTTCGCGACTTCATCCATGCCACCACCTGACTACCATCAATACAGTGAAACTCCTGCTCCCGACACAGTCAATCTGCCCCCAGGAAGAGACAACAGAACTGTAATCGACGATCTCAACATGATCGCCAGATACGCGGGAGGCCCATACCGTCCGCGCCATCGGCCCACCTATGCGGATATCGCCGAGTTCTCTACCTACAGCCCACCCCCAAGTCTGCCTGGAGATGGAGTGTCCTCCGATGAGTATGACTCCGACTGGTCCAACTCCGCTGTCGACGAGGCGGTCTTCGAGCCACACATCCCAGGCGATGATATCCCCGTCTGGGAATTCGAAGTTGAGCGTCCCGTTTATACCCTTGATCAGCGCGACCAGAGGGGGCCGTCGGCTTGGTTGGATGAAGTTGTTGAGTGGACTGCGCAGGGTGTTTTTGCTGTTGTTGCCCCCGAGATGGTCCGACAACGAGGGTGCGAAGCATGAGACTTTGGGAGAAAAGAGATGGCATTCATGGGCTTGGCAGAATGTCTGAGCAACTGATGAGCTGGGCAATGTACTACCCTACCTACTTGCAAGGTTCCTATCTCGTTATTTCAGTTGATGTTTATGAAAGAAACGTTATATCAATCTTCCACTTCCACCCTCGTAATGTATTCATGTTGCTGGTTGTCGCGTAGGTTGAGTTTTGATCAAAGTAGCTAGTCGACTCGGTCACGTCGGTATATGACCCCGGTCACGCGGGGGTAGAGAGCATTCCAGATGTCATTGGCGGAGCTGATCAACACTAAAGCGTCACGTAAGGGATTGATCCATATCTTCCTAGGATACCAGGGGATAAAGATCCAAGTCTTACAAGGGTGGCACAGTCTCATGGAGCCATTCGGAAATCGCGCATAAGTTGAAATTTGGCTGGTCGTGCCGGTGGTGCTTCCGTCGGGTTCTGACATGGGTGTGTTTCGGGCACTTACCATGCAAGTCATTCAGTGTATGCCTCCTCCGTACCGAGCGGGGGAATATGTTGCAAATATAATATTTAGATTCAGACTCGGACCTTCTAATCTGCTGTTTATCGTTACGTTCGTCTATCGTCACGTTTAAATTAAAATCGCTGACATCAATATCTCCGAAGTTTACGCTCTAAACCAAAAATCCCGATATTCTAATACGTTCTAAGGGAGAGTTTAGGGGGCGCAGTAGCCACCGTCGACGATGAGATCGGCTCCGGTGGTGTAGGTAGAGGCATCGGAGGCAAGGTAGAGGTAGGCACCCTTCAGCTCGTGGGCTTGGCCCTCACGGCCCATGGGGATCTTGTCGCGCCATATATTCTTGGTTTCCTCGGGAACAAAGCTGGAGATCTCAGTCGCAATGTAACCGGGTGATACCGTGTTGGCGCGAGCGTAACGGACCCATTCGACAGAAAGGGACTTGCCTGAGAAGGTGTTAGCAGGGCGATGGAGCGGATGGATTATAAATAACGACTCACAAAGATGAATGACGGCAACCTTAGCGGCGTTGTAGGCAGCCTGCATCTGGGGGAAGTTGACAATGTGACCGCTCATAGAGGCGGTAGCAACGAAGCTTCCATATGTGAAGTTGGTGAGCTTTTTTCCGTTGGCATCGGTGCCCTCCTCCTTCTGGCGGCGCCAGTGCTCCGCAGCAGCCTTGGCACAATAAAAGGTACCGTCGAGGTCAATGGCGACGACATCGCGGTAGTGGTCGAGGGGACCATCGACCATGGGGCCCTGGGTCCAAGGAACACCGGCATTTGCAATAAAGACGTCTAGACGGCCATTGAAGTCCTTGACGACATCATTTACGGCCTTCTTGACAGCCTTTGCATCGGTGACCTGAACCTGATAAGCCTTGGCTGCAAAAGAAGTTAGTATGATGTGGAGCCAATCATGTTGCGTAGATCCAATGCGCACTCTGAACACCGTACTTTTGGGCGATCTCGGCGGCCCTCTCCATACACTTAGCGTTGCTATTATACCACATGGCCACATTGGCACCAGCCTCGGCTAGACCCTGAGCAACGGCCAGACCGATACCGGCGCCAGCACCGGTAACAATGGCAGTCTTTCCCTTGAGTGAGAACATGCTCATGAGATTGGGGTGCTCAGGAGCAGTGGTATTGTTGTGGACAAAGAGTCCATTTTTGGTAATAGGGTTAGCAGCCATTGTAGCAACGGAAGAGTAAGAGAAAATGACAGAAAGTCAAAGGCAAGTTTGAGCGGGCGATCACTTAAATAGCCGAGAGGCATTCTAGAAATCTCAAGGTGATAGACGGTGAGTGATGCGCTGGCGGGGGCATCGGACTAGACCATAGCCTTTCCCTATGTATAGACCTTGGTGGAGAGCTCTCGCATTGATGGCATTGGATGACGCTATGCGCCCTAGGATTATCATCTGAGGGGAATGAGATCCATCATAATTTTGTATACGGTAAACCTGTTCCCAAAACGGCAGATTGAGAACTGAAAGACATGGCTATTCGAACTATAAAGAACAACTCTTCGCCAGCCTAATACTGACTTGACCGCTCTTCTGGGAAAGGGTACCGAGATCCCAGGAAACTTGACCCCAAGAAGATGACATCCATCTCGAATCCCGACCGCAGAAGGGAGTGCGGATGCTTGAATTTTCGATAAGTGGGAATGACTGGAAATAGTAGAAATTCGATGTTCCGTTATTGTGGCATCCTAACTGAACTTGACAACCACGCCAAGGGGTAATTATCCTGCGCAATGCTTATCACTCTACGATCCAAAGCAAACCCGCATCTGTGTATTAACTATACTACTTTATACTCTTGTATCAACATAGCCATTCAGTCAGAATCAGAATGGATCATTTATCCGGACAAGAATCGGGTTGGTCAAGGAGGCGCACTGATCTTGTTGATCGCCGGAGTATCATCAAAAGGCGGACCAGTGGAAAATCGTCATTCATGATTGAACCACTTTCTTGAGTTTGTTAGCCATCCATCTAGTCATTGGAAATATGTTCAAAGGGGAACCCTAGATTCCACCGAGCAAAGATGGCAAAAAAGACGTGAAATGGATAACTAGGGCACTTGAAATATGGTGTCAAGCTCCTTTGAAGTATAGACCATGGTCAATTTGGGCATCCAACACCCATTCCAACCACCGGAGACTAGTTCTCAGATGTGTCAATTCTCCACTGGCAAATTCTGTTCGGAGAAGATGTCACTGTCGAAACATGATCGAAGGGGGTAGTGTGGCCGCCAGCATTCTTCGCACCCGAGTGGTGATGAATGAGCATTCCTCGGCTGGAATCAACGTTCCCATAACAAATGGTGGTCCCCTGATGGAATGCTAGGAAGTCTTGTTGTTTCTTATTCCTGTGAGACTTTGTTGTGTTCCATGAGGATGAAGTTGCTAGCTCTGTGAAGCCTCTCCGTTTCCGTTTTGATACAGCGATAATTCGCAACATCGCATGTTCAAATCCGATCCGCTACTCACGGATGGGGAATTCAGAAGACCACCTCCGCCAATTGTCACTATACAGCTTCGGAATCAGCCCAGTGACGCGCCAGCGAGGCGACTATGCTGGGGCTGACCGCCGTCATCGCCATAGCCGCTTGCGGCGCGGCCATCTTTATTGCTGTCTCGGTGGTCAGCATTATCGTCTGGGTCAGGTATCGCAAAGAGCGCCATGCAATAAGGCTGTTGGGCTTCACGCAAAGGCAGGGACGGCGCAATCGGGGGTTACAGTCTTTCCCCGAGGAAGCCTTGACTGAACTGAGCCGGACAGAAGGGAGCATACTGAGAGCGCATGGTCACCTTCCATATGGTAAACCAACAGAATGGGGACAATTAACATCGAGAGAGAGTCTGCATCATCGGAAAACCGACTCAGAATCATCTTTTCCGTTCACCGAAAAAGCACGATCTTTCCGCAATTCCCTTTCTCGATCTCGTTCCAAGCGCCTATCACGAGCATCTCACAAACGCATGAGCTCGTTGGCTACGTTGGGTGAATTGAGTGAATCAATTTCTCTTTCTAGTCCGCCACCTAAAACATCAATATCAATATCGAAAGCAGACGTCCCACTTTCGGCTGTGGAGGGGATTTTGGAATTACCAGCAGAAAGCACTCCAAGGCAAACACCAGAGCTTAACGAGAATGGTGCTGGGTTCCATCTAGGTATGAAGCCTGTTTCGCCTGAATGGCCCCTTCTATTACGAGAGCGGTCAACTCTTTCGGATGACCGTAACTCATCTGGTCCTTTTGATTCAACCTTGACCTTTGAAGAGTCTCCTACTCGTATTCGTGGGGGAAGTATTGCTAGTCAAACTGCCGGGATGATGCCTGGTCACTCCATACCCCCTCCTCCACCAACAGCATATCCCCCAGACAGATTTAGTTACGCTAGGAATGACTCTGTGATGAGACTTTCCTCCATGAGTTTGGATACTACCAATAGCTCGATATTGGATGACGGTAGAAATGGAAGTTCGGCTGATACCGATCTGACCTCACCCACCTTCCCCTCAGGCACGTTTGTTCCTTTCAGTGCCGCTGATGTTGGAGTCAAGGACGGTCGGAGGAGTTTCATTGCAACCAACACCTCCATTCCGCCTATGCACAGCTTCCCTGTCCGTTCCTCCTCGATCACTGAAAATCGCCATAAATCTGCATCCTTGTCACCTCGACGAAGTTTGACGACTCACCACTTGGGTACCTTTGGCGATCGTTGGAGCGGTGCTCCACGTCGATCTGACTCTATGTCTTCAGCTAATCCCCCTTCAAGACATGCGTCCCAGTCTGGGCCTCCAGTGGGGTATTTGAGATATCAAAATCCAGCCCCGTCGGACTGGCGATCATCGGGTTCCCACATGCCCTCTGTACCACGTGTCAATCAATTTCAAAACAGTACGGGCTACCATAATGACAATATGGAGAAGGATCCCTTCTACGTTGGCTCGCCTGGGGGTGGGACTCTATTCCACCAGATTAGATCACCAGGTAAGGCAACCAACACTATCAACTCACGAAGCCCGATACGACGTGACAGTCTCTCTCTCAAGAACACTCTTCCCTCTGCACTGAAGGGTGGAAATTCAAAACGCAAGGGTCACCGACGTCAAAACTGTGTTCGCATTTCTATCCATCCACCTATGACGTTTGGGTCAACGACGTTCTCTCCTACCGTCGAAGAGGAACCGGAAGATTTCGACAAGATGGAGGAGGTGGATCTACGTGAGGTTTCAATCAACAACCCATCAAAATTCTTGCCTTCGTTGTCACCAAGGACAGCGTCTCCTCTATCCTCTTCAAGACGCAGCAAGTACGGCAGTCGACATGGCAAGCCCGGTCTAGGTCTGGGCTCTCTCGGGCCCCTAGTCGAGGAACCACAGCCCCCAATGTACGACGAGAGTCCTTGCAAGAAGAGAAACCGTGCTCCAGCTGCCATGCCTGCCAATAAGCTTCCATTCGAAAACAATCGCGCTTTCCCTGAATTGTTCACATCTCTGCCTTTGCCTCATGATAGCCTTACGCACACTCCTTCTCCCGAAAGAGTACCACCTGCATGGAAACTCACTGAAACTTCATTCACACCCAACGAGAACTCCCCTAGTAGCCCACGACGCTCAGCGGTAAAAGGGCCTCGCAGCCAGCCAGGTGTCACTGCAACTCGCAGCCGGCCACCTCGCGTCCCGTCAACCTCTGATTATGCACTCGATAGTCCCTTGGCCTCGCCTACCCGCCTCCCTCTTGTCATGAGTATCACGGGAACAGAAGGTAGTGACTGGCGGAGATCCACAGAGTCAGTAAAACATGCCAAAACCGATACTCCAAATCGCTCAATCCGCCGAGCTCGTGATTCAATGTCCAGCTTAGACAACAGGCTAGGCCCCATTGGCGGTACTTCTGCACTCTATGGCCCCCGCCGCTCCGCGATGGTCCAAGATCGCGTCACTATTTTTGAGGATTCCAACCGGACCACGTCCCCTTCTAAAACTTCCATGCCACTCCCAACTGGGTCATTCCACACGCCTGGATCCTCCCCCACCCGTGGCAAAAACACCCGGCCCCGTTCCATGCCAAACAACCAACGATTACCGCCTCATATGTCGAGCCACCATGCACCGCCGACTCCTACTTCTCCCCGCCGAGGGATGACTACTCCAACGGGCAAGGTGCTCGGAGTTGGAAATGGAGCTGCCACGCCTGCTAGCCTTTACGACGGCGATGGGTTCCTACGGGAATGAGCTTGATTTTACTATGTCTCTTGTGGACTTTGAAAACGACAGTTTTCCTTTGATTTCTTTTCATCGTGTATTGTATCTGATACTGATGTTGACACAAAAGCTCAGTGTCCATTTCTTCTATTTGTTTCATTACTTCTTATCTTGCTTGTCGCTTGGTGGTTGGTCCATCTTTTTCTTCTGTTTCTATGTTTGATGTGTTTCCCAAGGTTGATACTCATAAAACGGGAAATCCTCCATGAGATATAATCCTCTACCTGTGTTTCCTTGGGCAGTAGTCCCTTGCAAGATAATCCAATGGTAGTCTACTATGTAACCATTCAAGCATTTTAAACGCCTATCCTACACCGTGTATTTCAGTTTTTCCCTGAAAGCATAATCCTAATCAATCCGTCTTCCTCCACTTGGTCTCATCCTCATCTCCATTCTCTTCAGTCCCATTCTCCCCCTCTCGAGCCCTAACGGTCCCAGCTCCAGGACCAAGCGGGAAAGAAGGGGGCTCACCAGCAGCAATCCAGTTCCCATCCGCATCAAAGAACTGATCCATATTATCCGCAGTGATCCACCCAGAGCTCCCAGCAACAGGCGGGGGAAGATCACCATTTCCGAGCTGGAAGACTCCGTCGTGCTCCTCGGCCGAGATAAACCTAGGCCCATCCTCCTCATCCTCATCACCCTGCTCAACAGGGTCGGGGTGTAAATTGGAGCACGCCGACACAGCATTGTAAAGCTGCTGTGTGGGTGTATCCGTCTCCGAATCCACGGGCTCTTGTAGTGTGGCGTCGGCGGGGAGCACCACTGTCATGGTGATGCATTCCTCTTCGTCGTCCTCGGAAGGCGCACCCGGGATAGCGACCTGCATATACAGGCCCTGGACTTCGGCATCGGTATCTGGGACGCGTAGCCGTTGGAGTGCGTGTAGTGAGATCGAGGGGTAGGGAATTGACACGCCTGTTGAGGCGGCGGGGGAGAAGAGGAAGAACTTGCTATTGGGTGATGGATTTCGTTAGTCGGTGGCCTGGCTTCGGGGTGGGAGAGGGAATTGATAGACTCACTCGGATGTCACCCAAGCATCCACGCCTGAGATTGCGACCTCCTTCTCGTCGCCGTCCTGTTGATCCTGGCTTGCGGCGCTGTTGTTCACAGCATCCTGGCCGCGTAGGGCATTCAGTGCTGGGGTGGCGAGGAGCTCGCGCTCAAGGATGACGATCTTGCAGCGCTGGCTGTGGTGGTACAGTACTGGGGGTCCGGAGTAGAAGGAGCTTGGGGTACGCGACTGGTGTTCAGCCAGCAGCACGAATGAGGAGGTTTCAGGGGAGCTGCGAATAACCTCCATGTTGTAGTATATGTGGGATTGCGAAGAAAAAAGAAGGGTTGAATTGATATGACAAGAGTGCTGGAGTTGGGATGGAATGAAAATGAGCTTGCGGCGCGGGGTGGAGCTTTTCCGTGAGCTTTGGAGAGCCGCAGTTCTGGGAAATATATAATCGTGCACTTTTCTTATTCTATTGTTATATTGCGCGTGTAGTAATTTCAGAGCCAGTATTATTTACAAATCTTGACCACCTTATATACTATCTTTGAGCAATAATTGCAAAATATTCAGAATACAGTATAAACTATATGGGCAGCCAGTCAATGATTACGACGAACTCATTCACCCCATTCACCCTATTCATCCAGCACAGCCTTGTAACATAATCTTAGCGCTGACAATCAAAGTCTCACTGGCCCGATGACAAATGGAAATGTCACAGACTCGGGAAAGTATTGAGCTACTTTGATAAGGCCCCAGAAGAGCCCGGCGCTGGGAGGGCCTTCCGAGACATGGTGTATCCTTTAGGGAACACATTCCAGAGATTGATCCAATGTGCTACATTGAGAATTTGATTCCCAAGTACTCCTATGACGTAAAGAGCAACGAGGGACTAACTCTCTTTGCAAGGCCATCTTTCATCATTTCAAACCTAGACCACCGAACGCTCTATCCAACTCCTCCCCATTGTCATGTGGTACCATGGTCGGCAATTGCGAGGAGCCATGTTCAGGAGAAGAGCTATCCAGCAGGCTTGGATGGGTATCGCCTTGTGGGTCGGGAGAGATACTGCCCCGGCTAGGCTGAAGGAGCTTTTCCTCGCGGTCAAGCCACCCAGGAGCTAGGCGTCTCTTTTCGGCCAGCTCGCGTTGTTTAATCGACTCTTTCCAGGCGATGAGTGTTTGTTCCGCGTTGCTGCGGGTCTTATTCAAATGTTGTTCGAGGGAGTGGCACGCGGCGAGCACATCGTCTGGGTGAGCTGCATGCTCACCGCTCGGGGAGACAACATAGCGGGCCTTACCATCAGGGCTGTTTAGATCGACTGTCACTGAGGGAGGTAGAGATGAGGGGACAGATTTGTATGTGTAGGGTAATGTGACGGAGGTGGGGAGGTTGATGAAGGGTGAGACGGTCAGTGGGACCTGGGCCAGGAGCGGATGTGGACCTAGACAATTTTGTTAGTTATTGAATCATATAGGAGGATAGAAATACTAACGATAGGAGTCGTACATGGTTGAGTCGAAGATGAGGATCAAGTGCGGAGCGGAGTAACGGAGAGGGTGGACACGGGAGAGCCGTACAGCTCCACGTTCACATATTACATTGTACGCACTGTCACCGTGATCTACCAATGATCAGATAAGGAATCAAGCTAGTATGGTGTAGAATTGGTAAATGTAGCAAAATGCATACATATCAACACTGAAAATTTGATCACAAGTCCAAGAATTCAAGATTCAACTCCCTCTCCCTAGGCCCCGCCAAATACCAAAAGGCTTTGGATATTGACGCCAAACCCACGCCGGCGCAACTAGTGCCGACCACAATGAACAGGGAACTCACCGACGACCATGATGCTGACGTCAGCACTGTTAACATCCAGGGCTGCTTTAAAAAGCTATAGCACCACGCAAAGTGTCTTTCATTAAATTCCGTTCTACTTCGAAACTCTTAGTCGCGTCATTGTTAAAGACGAGAGTAGGCCGATGGGCTGCGGGCTTCAGTTTTGGCGTATTATTGTCACCTTCGTGATACCCTGGGCGAGCACAGCGCGTCTCTTTGCTAGCCGTGACATGGATCTCGAGCAGTCTGCTATCTGGCACTAAATGTGAGAACAATGCGACTGATGCCTGGTCTCTCTCACCCCCGTGATTAGCAACCCATCCACATCCCTGGCGCCGTATACCACATTTAAAAAAATGTCCTTCCGGCAGCCAGGGTCGATCGCGCACCTGACTTAGGAAGAAGGCCTTCAACGTTGGTCGATGCTTCCCTTTATAAGCACGGTCCCGAAATAGACGATTCAGGCCGGCACTAGGAGCCGCGGCGTATTCTCGCTTGATCGCATCGCCAATGCCGAACACGCGCGCTGTAAGGCTTTTATGAGTGCATTTGAGGAACAAGGATATCTAGATGTCCGCGCAATAGTTCTTTCCGGCGCCGCTAGCGGCAGCTGGCAGCTGTGCAAATCCACTTATGGCCAAGTGCAGGTTGATGCCAAATTAGGTAAATTGCTATCTCAAAAGCCTTTGTGTCCCCCCAATAGCTGCAGGTACAAGACTGGTTATCTTGGGACCTAGGCCAAAGAACCTGCAATTGCTTAAGAATCTCATACACCTACATCTTTAGCTAAACTGAGCAAGCCCTGGAGGGCTATAGAAGAATGTTGGCCAATGGGAAGCCTAGGTTTATTTGCGCTGCTGTACAATAGACCAAATGTGATGAAAGAGTTACTCCCCCCAACGTTGACTTCTTTTACTTCAATTCCATGGCACAATAATGGGATAAAATGTTGGTTGAAGTCTGATATTCTCTACTCTTTTGCTATGAAGGCATTATGAGCGCGATATACGAGATATCATAATGAGCCCTTTTCTATCTGAGTACTTCGCCGAGGTCAGATCTTTTGGAACAAGATGCTCATCTCCATTTGCAATGAGAGCTTCAACAAGAGTTGATTTTCCAGCGTGAATAAACCCAAGACGCTGGTACAATTCCACCGTAACATTGTTACCCGCCTTGACAATGAGCCGCACTTGAATTTGACGAGGAAATGACCGGTATGATCGAAGATAATTGATAGCTTCCTGGCAAAGTTTGCTTCCAAGTCCATGGCCACGATACTCGGAAAGAGTAAACAAACTTAGCATCTGCCATCGCTCTTCCTCTTCATCGGATTTCTGAGGTGGCTGGTCAGCTTCCGTGGGTAATTCGAAATCAGCCCTGGATGAAGGCCCTCGCAGAGTGACCTGTCCGATCCATTCGATGCCATCGGGAGATGACGGATCATAGCTAAGTGGTGTTGCGGCACAAATGAAGAGTTCTCGATCGGGAAATGTGAGACGGTCTATCCAGTCGGCATCGGTGAACGCCGATTCGATTTCATAAGTAGATGAGAAGGAATCGGGTGAAGTTTTCAATGCTTTTAAGCGTAGGTCTCGATATTTTTGAGCAGAGGACTCGACTTCATCTGTCTTTGAGACCCGGAAGAAGGAGTAGGTATAGTTGGACGCCATGGATAGGAAAGGTAGGTAGTGTATTAGATTCAGAGAATAGCACTCATTGATTATTTATCTATATTTTTATGACTCAAAGTAAGCTACGGCTAACTTGAAATTGGCCGACATTGCTTACCGGGACCTGGTCCACTTTTTTACGGTACCAATCATTGCCTGGTAGAAAGTTACGTTACTAGACCATAGTCGAATTGTATGTATAGAAAACAATATTTAGGCTGTGTATATAGTATAGTTGTCGGTATCAACTTGATTAGACATGAAGGCAGTGCATTAGTCCTCGCTGTGTGCAGTGATGTGGTGTAAATTCTTGTTCGGTGCTAGTTATGACTTCCGGAGTAAGGATGTAGTAGTTTCAATATACATGAATTATAACTAGATAACTATCAACCTACTGATTTGTGGAGGTTCAACAAGATGAAATGAATCAATTTGATCTACCAATCATGAATTCTAACATCTGAATCGCCGGATACTCCATTTTGTATTCCCAGTGAGGCTTGGCAAAATTGGGTTAATAAAGCTAAAGCCGACTTCTACCTATGCATGTTGGTTCTAGTAGATTGTGATCATGCAATAGTATCATGGTATTGTTGTTTTACTTCTATCTATTGTTGAGAAAGGCTCTATTTATTTGTAAAAATTATAGTCGTTCTATTGCAAGCACTATGGACGCCGTATATATGCATCTCTATCCCACGATGCTAAATTGGCAGCCCCAATACAACCGCGAACCAGGTTAAGCCGAAAAAGATAGAAAAGAACAGAGAAATTATCCAAATTTGGAATATGCGATTCTCAAAAAAGCTTTTTTCAAGTTGGTCAAGCTTGTCTTCCATCTTGTCTTCTGCCGTCAAAACCCGAGCATCACTACTGAATACTCGATGAGTAGCACCAGTACGTGATGACCAGGTCAATGCTCTTTGTGTTTGAGTCTATAATATATGGTCAATAGCGGGTTCTTGGACTTCCGCGGCAATGACCGCCTTGTTAAGCATCCTCGTTCAAGGGTAAGACGGGCTTACAAGATGTGATGGCATTGTCCGTGCTCGTACAGGTCCACTCCGGTTGGGGACGACAGCAACCTCATAGCGCTCTCGATTGTTACTTGAAATCGTATGGCTAGACGGAGGTCTCTCTTCAGTCTTAAGATTGTTTCCTATATAAGGAGCATCTTCAATTCCTGATCAGAAAAGTCAGTCGAGTCAATGCTATCGCTGTAGCCAAGTTGGGAATAGAATAGTACATACGCCGAAGTTCCTCCACGAATTGGGAAAGCGGGATCGCCAATAAAAGGACAGGCAGGACCTGACCGAACCCCCATTCACTCTCGTCGCCCTGGCGCCCCTGGTTGGCTGCCACTCCTCGTTCAAATATCACATCATTTGCAGTACGTATCACCTGCACATACATCATCAGAAGACCAAAAGATTCCGAGAGGAGAAACTCCCGACACGGGATGGTTATGAGGAATATGATGGTCCAAAATATCTTTTTTCGGGCAGAATTGTTCGGGCTCTGTGCTCGCAGCAAATGGCGAGAAGGCCATGATAATAACCAGAGTATGAAAATTTCCAGGTAAGTAAAAGGGGGGAGGATTTCGCACGCTCGGAAATAAGGATACAGTGATAGAGTAGAATGACAAGAGCAACATGAAACATTCCAATGCTGTGAAAAATGCAACTTCGGCATCCCATCCTTCAGTTATCTTGTCCAGGGAACACTGCACGGGTGCGCCGTACAGGTCCGCAACAAGGAAATATTTATTCCACATAAGAATTCTCGTAGGAAATACAGCGCCGAATAGTACCAAGATCCAGAGATAGCGCCAGAGTCGCCCGAGGAGGCTGGCTTGTAAATGATCGCGAATTGTCATGAATGTTGCTTGAAAAGTAAAGAAAGATAGATAAGCCAGTTGTGACCCAATATAAAAGTGATATTGTGTTATGGTGCAATGGGTTGCGTATAAGATTATGAGAATAGACGCGCCCGTGATGAGTTGCATGTCGGCAAGTTGGAGGCATATGGCATGGAGGCGCTCTGGTCGGATGCCCAAGACTCGGTTGTTCCAGATTCTACGGCATAGACGGCGGAATGAGGAGGGGGTGTGGCTCAATAAATTCCTCAACAGGGGCTTGATACACCGTGCCGTAGTAACATTGACAAGACGTTGAGCTTTTGTACGCATAAGCCAGTCGAGATTGTTGTAATAGTCATCCGAGACAATGCCATCAGCGAAGAAAAAGGCATAGAAAGCGACGAGGTTGGTCAAAATGGCATAGACGAGGAATGAAGTAATGACCTGTAGTTCAGATTGTTAATCTATTAGTAGTCGCTGAGAGTGTCTATCAATCATACCCCGATGCCTGCCTATGTACACCATGAGCTTTGTGCGCGATAGAAAATCTTTGCTGTGAGTTAGAGAGTTTAGAGGACTAACAATATCAGAATCACCTTCAAATTCCCACTTTGGTACTGCCGAAGTGTATTCATGCACACTGGGGCAGCGAGGGTACGGACTGCACATGTTTAACTGCTGGTTGCTCTGGCGTTCGGATGAGCCAGATAGAATTTTGTGCTAACCTAGGTCCTTAATATACTCATGTGAAAAAGATATCGAAATTTAGATTTCAAGATAGAGTTTAGGACGTGAGGACATTCTTGTGCAATAACAAGAAGCTGGGAGCAGGCTATGCGTGGGAAATCCCCACAAATGAGGCTGGGGACAGCCAGCGAAGCAACGATCTACGACAATAAGGGTAATTGTTACAGATCATTCTCATCGACGAATCGAAGGATCATTCTGCCTTGGAGCAGATTACTCCGTAGTGAGTCACCCACCCATTACCCGGCTCAATGCCCAATGCCCAATACTGCACGGGTATAATACAAAAACTATGTAGTCTAGGTAATGTAAATTTGTTGTTAATACTTTTTGTATGGAATTACCATATATAAAGTACCAAACATCAAAAGTTCTTATATTTCTTAACCATAATATTGAATGCCTAGGTATTGACATTAATATTCAAAACTACCTGATGGATAGTTTATTGTCGACAGAAGATTATCGTTGACTAGAGCACACCAATACAGGGTGTGTTGGGCGCTTGGCACGGTTACTCCGTACACACTTGACCGATTTGAATTCCAGAGTGCTTTAGTCGTAATCTCTAGATATCCGTAACTACCTGGATTGGTTATAAAAACTTCATGAGAATAGATAGGATCTGTTGATTGCTAAATAAACTTGCAAGATTAGAGTGCGTAAGCGGAGGTGAAGTGCTCCAGGTATAAAGGCGCCTCTAAATTGTGACGGTTGAATTGTGGAAACTATACAGCACACTCCTTTCGCAATTCTGCTAGCGCCAGTGAAAGTGACCCAGCAATCTCCCGCGCCATATCCGACTTTTTACCCAGTAGCCACAGCCCCTTCACACAATCCTCAGCCTGCTCCATATTCCGCTCGAAACCATGGCTGTTGTGCCCGAGTGTAGTCCCGGCATAGTGAAAGGATTCATCTACTTCACTCAGAAAGACCATGCAAGATTTGGTAAATGCCCTGATCAAAACTATCGTCCATGGCTCGGTTAGGAGCGTGCCCTCATTGACAGCGTGGTGAAGCTCCGGCATCTGCGGCACACCCATGTTATTACTAGTTATGGTAGGCATCGTACCGACTCTTGCCAGATCCGATAGCCCTCTAGCACTGTGCATTCTCATTCTCCTCGCCACTTGACTAGTGATACGAATTTGAGTTGCATCTTCCATACCCAGGGAATTCTCGTCAATTAACTCTAGCAGATCGGCAAGCATCAGGACAGCAAGGTGCCAGTGCGCCGAGATACAGAGAAACCAGCCCTGTATACGTTGCGGAACATCACGGTAGCTCTGCACCAGTTCACTGAAGAAGGCGCCATGCGTTCTGTTCCAGTGCCCATATAACAGCATCGTCATGTGGAGGATGTCTTCGATCTGGTCTTCAGGGGCACCCTTGCGAACGGCATTTTGTATGTATGACAGGTGGCGGAAGAGAATGATCTTGACCGGCGCTGACTTGATGATGTCTTCAGCGGCAGCCTTATAGGAACAGGGCCAGTGCGTTTGGCGCGTCTCATTGAGGGTTCCTTGCAAAAAAAGATCGAGATTCCATCGGTTTCTTCCTGCAGATTTTTCGATATTTCCGGCTTGCTGAATCTCCTTTTGCCCTTCGTACGCGCAGTCCTGATCGGGTACCACAACGGGTCGCTCGTTTATGGAAGAGGAGAGGGTGTCACACATGACAGCCATCCAGTAGAGCAGACCGATCGTCCCTCGATCTTCAGCACTCATGGCCTCAATGCCGTGACCGCCCTTTTCCCGACTGCCACGCAGATTGCCAAGGCCTTTTTTGAGCGCGTCGCAGCGATACTTTAGTGCGTGCATTTTTCGAGCTGCCCTCTCCATGTATATTGGCGGCCCTTCTTTGTTTATTATATCATTTACCTTTGACATGACCGAGTCTGTCACAAACATATGGCCTTGTCCTTGCACCCCTTCTCTAGGAGACTGATTGCTGGAGTTCCACGGCCGCTGTGTCAAGCCGAAGATCAACTCGGCACATGCTACTCTATACGACTCTAAATCGGAGACTTGTTGGATTGCGCGGTGTGCTTGATCCCACAAGTGGTTCTGGAGGATGCGGTCAAACTCATCGGCGATGCCTCTATCAATTTCGTCCTCGCCAGTATTGAGAGGCCTGGTCGGATATTTCTCGCGGTTCCGACGACTGCCCTGTGCCCACTGCGTAGCAAACGCCATCATTGCGAGGTGCAGGGCTCTGGACGCGGCCTGATCCTCGGTGCGTGTTAGTTGCAGTAGCTTGGAAGACTGTGCGACACGATCGAGCCTGATCGTGCGCTGGTATATCATGCTGGACCGCGAGGAGCCCCATTCGGGTACAGGATGAGAGGTATTTCGTGACCCCGGTTGATAGGGACAAGTCATTTCACTTAACCAGCATGATAGGTTATACTCTAACACGTCGTGGTATATTTGGAGTAGGTTCGCTGAAGTCAGGTTGCAGTTGGATGTGTTGATCATTTGTTGTTCAATAGAAAACGGGGAGAGGGACCGTTGTGAGCTGTTCCATTGGGATGATTGCTGGTTGAGAGATGACCAGGAAGAGTCAGTTTGCCGCCGGGGGCTTTTGGATGGGATGGATCCGAGGCTACTGTACGTCTGAGATGTCTGAGATGTCTGGGGAGCCAGCCACATCTGATGGTACATCGGATCAAGTTCGAGGTCTGAGGGTGGAGGTGGCTGGGTAGAGGTGCCCGGGGAACTAGAGAAGTATGGTGGCATGCAGTCAGCCACGGATCCCGCAAAAGTGGATGCATCAGGCATCACTGCCTGGGGCCTCTCCTGCGAGTTCTCGGTATCGTTGAGCATGGAACTAAGCAGCATTGAATTATAATCAAGCAACGACCCAGACAATGACTCCGAGTCCCAAGTCATAAGCTCCTGTGTGAAATTTGGTTCGAGTAGATCGTTCCATGATCCAGATTCAGGGTCAAGGTGGAGCCCATTGGCTTTCCATGGAAAGAGAACATCTTGACTTCCACTCTCCGAATGAGGTTGTAGGCGCGGCAATCTCGATGTCGACTGAGCCTGTGATCGGGCCCATTCCATCGTACAGCGCTTGTTTGTTCTAGCACAGTAGGAGCATGATGTTCGCTGGCCATCGACGTTGTTAAATGTTCGTCTTGTCAGATCTAGGGATAGTGCATCGCATGCTCGCTTGGATTTTCTGCACTGGTCGCAGGAGCCATTCTGGCGCCTGGATCTGGATCCTTGTTCAAACGTCCCTCTTTTCTGTATAGGCATACTGTTGACTGGTCTTGTTTTCGCCCCTTGATATGAAAGAGATGTGGTCAAAAAGCGGGGAACCAGTTGGCCCCAGAGATCTTTAGAGTTTAACAGGGCTTTTTTTAGTTGGAACCTCCCCGCATTGAATTTCCCCATTCCCCGGATCTCCCTTAGTCCGACATAAACTTATGTACCCCGTAGTTATTTTTTACGGGGAATCTATCTATAGGCTACGGGGATAAATGAGGAGAGGGATTATTCTCTACAGTCTGGCTAGTTAACAAATAGCATATGGAAGCCTAGCAAACAAGGCACCACGCATAAAAGTATCAAGGCATCAAGGCATCCACTTTAACAATTCATAAAGCAAGAGCTTTGTATATCTCGGCCTCAAGTGTTCCCCATAATCCAATCACCTTAGAGTCTGCAAATGGTAGTATCTGTGTACACACAATCCCCGCAATACCCTTCTCCCTATCCGCCCACCACCACAAGTTCGGCAGCCCAGCCCAGTGCCCCGTGCTATTCGATCGCCCTGTCGGACCACCATTGCTCAGCATAAAAGTCAGGCCCCAACCCTGTGGTGGGTTTCCAGAAACTGGATATAGCTCAGAAATGGGGTTAGTCAGATCCGGCTTTGCATCTGGGATGCTTTGACGGCTGTAGTCGGGGAACCGAGGGATCTGGTTAGAGAACATTTCGTCGACAGTCTCCTTGCGAAGCAATCTGCTGCCCGTTCTAGGACAGGTTCCATCATTTAATAGCACAGCGAGGACCTCTGCGGGGAAAGGTTAGCATATGGAGGCTTGACAGGATCTCGGGGCTACTCGCGACTCACTACAATATTCCTGCGGCTTGGCAAACATACCTGCGCCGCCGCTGTTGAACACTCTGGCGATTTCAGCGTCGTTATCCAAGTCAACAACTAGAGGCGCTCGAAGAAGATGGTCTCGGGGTCTCAAGCTGCCATCTGGGCTTCGATGATTCATGTACGCCAGTCTCTGGCGCATGTCATGGTTCGGGATCATGGACATGTCCTTGATTCCAAGGGGCAGGAAGACGTTTTTTTGTAGGTAGTTGTTGAGCGTTAGGCCAGTTGCGCGTTCCAACGCAATTCCTGCCCAGTCGATACCAACCTATACTCATTAACGATACATTTCATGGCTCTGGGTATATGATACGTACGCCATATTCCCAGCCTTCACCGGGCTGGAAGAGCAGAGGCGTCTTCATATCTTCAATCCTCCCAGAGAACTCATCCACGCCGACCGGGTGGGACCATTGTCTCAATCTCTCATTGAAAAAGGTATAGCCGAACCCGGCAGTATGGGTTAATAGCATACGGAGGGTAATTGCATGCTTCTTCTCCTCAAGACTACCATCAAGCTGCAAGACTTCGAGACTCTTCAATTCAGGGCAAAGACCCTCTATCTGCTCTCCATCATCCAGCTTCAGAATGCCCTGCTCAACCAATTGCATGCAGGCGACACCAGTCAGCATCTTAGTGCAAGATGCCATCCAGAAGATGTTGTCCAAGGTCATGGGATCATTGGAACCTGCTCCCCGGTTACCCGCAGAGTGGGAGAGTAGTTCGTTGCCATCTTTGCCAACGACCACTACCGTGGTTCCAGGAATACCAGACTTTTGGTCTTCGCAGGCTTTGTCTATGATATCGCAGAGATTTGAGTGCACTTGCGCATTTAGAGACATGTTGATTCTTGTGTAAAAGAAATGGAAATGTGTTGTATCGATGAAATATCAGATCAACCAAAATGAACAAGGGAGACTTCAAGCGTGACTTTAACAGTTTTCATATAGCCCGTGGAAGATAGCTTCCGTTTCGCCGAGGGGTCCCCCTCTGTGCCTAGGCACAAACTATGAAGATTAACTTTGCGGAACCGCTGTGGATTGCGGAACCGGGTGCGGGGAAGCTTCCTCTCGGCCCCGGATCCCGCAAATAGCAGTCCAATCACAGCTGCATCTTTTGTGATGGGATATGTATAGGAATGCACAATCCTAATGTGATGTGTTGTACAGTAGTTGGAGGCCATCACGATAATGTAGTCTTGAGGTGCTTCGATTATTTTTGGAAGGTCAGACAGCTATACCTGCGGATGATAGAAAAATACGGCTTGGAAATGCACCGAAGGACATGAGAGATGACGCCAGTAGAGATGACGCCAGTTGGACTTCAAGCATCGGACTCCAATCATAATCTATCAACCCCAGGACTGAATTTGCGGGCAAAACGCCACATTGTCGCGATCGTCTCAAAGGTCTGGCACACGTGTTGCATGAATGCGGGGTACCCTGCGGTTACCTGTATCATGGGTACTCGGTATGCGGATACTGTTTACAGCTCATGTTAATATCAGAAGTAAGACGTGGACGAAGGCATCTATAAGTAGGGGGAGGGGGTGCCCGAGAAAGAACGCTGTATGACAGTCCAACAATCAATCTCCATCTCTATTTACAATTGCAACACTTGATCATTTCAATCTATCGAAATGGGTAGCATAGAAGAGACAGTATTCAGGCCGAAGAAGTATAACACTGAGCTCACCGACTACTCGACAATTCATGCCGATAAAACTGGACCATATGCCGAAAATCTCGAGGTCGATGCTTTGGTCGTCGGCGCCGGTTTTGGTAAGTCCGCATTCGAGTGTGAGTTCACCAGCTAACGGAATAGCCGGTATCTTTATGCTCAAGACCCTTCGCGATCGCGGCTTGAAGACGGTCATTTTCGAGGCCGGCAACGACACCGGTGGCACCTGGCGATGGAACTGCTACCCCGGCGCCGGAGTCGATTCCGAAGTCCCTGAGTACGAGTTCTCTTGGCCCGAGGTATACAACACGTGGAACTGGCCCAATAACTATCCCGACTATAAAAACCTGCGTGATTACTTTGACCACGTCGATAAAGTAGTTGGCGTTAAGAAGGACTGCGCTTTCAACACCGTCGTGGTTGGAGCCCAGTTTGATACGAATGAGGGGAACTGGAATATCAAAACTGCAGATGGTCGCACGACCAAGGCCAAGTATCTTGTCCTTGGAACCGGTTTTGTAAGTTATCACACTCATCAACTACAAAGACCAACAACTTACTAATAAACCGGCTAGGCCGCCAAGCGCTATATTCCTCCATGGAGCGGCATGGATAAATTCAAGGGTGTCGTGCACCACTCATCCTTCTGGCCAGAGGAAGAAATCGAAGTGAAAAACAAGCGCTGTGCTATCATCGGCACTGGTGCCTCGGGTGTGCAAATCACGCAGGCATGGGGCCCCAAGGCTGGCGATCTCAAAGTCTTTCAACGGACTCCCAACCTCGCTGTACCCATGCGTAAGCGTGATCTCACCGTTGAGGAGCAGGAACGCATCAAACCATACTATCCAGAGCTGTTCCGGTACCGCGAGACCAGCTTTGCCGGCTTCCTGTATGATTGGTGCGAGCGCAATACCTTTGACGACACACCCGAGGAGCGGGAGGCCTTCTACGAGAGTGTCTGGAACGAAGGTGGCTTCCGCTATTGGGTTGCTGTGTACAAAGATAACTTGATCAACCCCGAAGCCAACAAAGAGTCGTACAATTTCTGGGCAAAGAAGACCCGTGCCCGTATCGGTGACCCCAAAACAAGGGAGTTACTTGCGCCGCGGGAGATGCCGCACTATTTCGGAATCAAGCGGCCATGTCTTGAAAAGACATATTATGAGCAGTTCAATCGGGAATCAGTGCACCTGGTTAACATCAAGGATAACCCAATCAAGGAGTTTACCGAGACCGGTATCACCCTCGAGGATGGAACTCACCATGAACTTGATGTCATTGCTGTTGCAACTGGATTTGTAAGTTCTATCTAATACACCAGCAAGATAGCACAAGCGCTGATACTCACAGGATGTCGTTACCGGCGTCATGACCCAGCTCGGTCTGAAGAGCATCGACGGCGCCGAGCTCGAGAAGGAGTGGATTCCAGGCGCAAAGACCTACCTCGGTACTACCGTGAGCGGCTACCCCAATATGTTCCACATTTACGGCGCACATGGCCCGACACTGTTGAGCAATGGCCCCACCTCTGTCGCGGTGCAGGGCCGGTGGATTTCCGACGCTATTGCCAAGATTGAGGCCAATAACATCAAATATATCAATCCCAAGATTGAGGCCGCTGATAATTGGAAGGACCATGTTGTGAAGCTCAATAACAGGACCCTATTCCCCACGACGCAGTCGACATACATGGGTGGCAGCATCCCTGGCAAGGTCTCTGAGCCAGTGTGCTACTCTGGTGGTATCCCCGCTTATGCCAGCGAGATTCGACAGGCCCTAGATAACTGGGAGGAGGGATTCGATATCGTCAAGGCTTAAGTGGTTTTCTGATGTTGAGTAAGAGTGAGCGTTTACCTCACCGAAGGGCCTGGAGTATAATGCGTCAGTTACTTTCTAAGCTAGCAGCAAATTTGATATAGTTGAAAGATATTCGTATTCAAATATGATGTGCAAACAATAATAACATCGAAAGGTAAAGGAACCCAAAGGAATCTACCAGCCCTGCTCTTGCCAAATCGTCTTCGCGATTTTCCCCAGTTGTTGTTGTGAGATCTCCAGATCCTTCTTTCCTGGGGGAGAGGGGGGAGGAGTGAGCAACCCCATTGGCATCAAGGTCTCGAGAATAATTGTGTTCATGACATTGGTCGCTGTACTGTGTGCCAATGATCGCATAGTGACCAGGAGAAGCGATTCGTTGGGATCAAATAAGGTGCAGACTTTTGGGATCAAAAACGGGTTGATCGTCTCTGTGCTTGTATAAAAGAGGATGTATTCGCTTGTGTCCGTCGAGGCTTCGAAGCGGGCGGATTCGGATTGGAGGATGTGAAAAGATTGCAATACTCCATGACGTATTTATATTTTGATCGAAGGAGGAAGTTAAGGAGGCTGCCTTAGTCCTTCGCCATCTTGGTAGGTGGGAGTAACGACGTAGAACTTCTATCTTATGTTTCACAAGGCTGCGAAAACCGGGTCATCGACGAGTTCGGCCCGTCCTATCTTCTGAGGTCCGCCCAGCCCCCTTACATGAGTACCCACCTGGGCAATCTTATACACAACTAAGCAACTAAGCACAGGCAATCCATAGGCATCAGCTGGAAGAACCAATACCCCGTCAGCAAAGAAAATCCTAATCGACTCTAGCTCTCAGGGTTTCAAAGTCCTCCCTGTATATTTGTTGATCACCATTTGATTAGCTGATTGGGTAAAATCTCTCGTCTCTCCATGTATCTTTATCCTCTCGCTTCAGAGTCAATCTGACCGAGAAGCACAATGAACCCTTCTGAAGCCACCAGCTCAGGTGCCGAGATTTCTGCCATTCCAGACAGACCAGACTTGGAACACAACCCAGAACTACAGTTCAGCTGACGGGGGTCTTGGCACCTCTGAAAGATGACTCCAATGCTGTCAGCTTCATCGACTCGTTGAGATCAATACAAGTACTCACGTCAACGCTAGACCAGGTCTCAGGTGTCTATCTGCAGTGCTTCCGTGTCATATTTTATGTGATGACTGGGTTGAGTGCACTGGGCTTGGCGACTTCAATCTTCCTAGATGAGATAAACCATAGTGGTAGGGAACTTGGGAACCAGCGCTTTGAAGATTAGGCTATAATCTCAGTAATAAGATTTAGTGGCTAAATATCTGGGGAACAGGGCTAATACAAGCCGTTCCCGCGTTCAATAAGCCGGCAGCTATCAGGGGCAATATCTTTTCAGCGGAAGAAATTGACGCTCTGGTATCCGGCGAGTCATATTTGCGAAGGTTTTGACTGGAAATAATCGTACTAAAAATCGGTAGACGCAACACAGGACATAGATCTACTCACATAGATCTACTCAAGCGGATCTGAAGACTTCTAGATATAACCTCACGCTTGAATAGCATTCGAGCCCGTGATATACGCCAGCAAATGAACCCTGATCAGATTGCCACCGAATACCAGATAATCCATTGAGTTTACGAATCGGTTGCACAACTGCATTGGGATCAGTTGGCCGGGAGAAATATCGCTTTGATGTCACCAGTAATCAAGCTTACTGATCGGTGACTCGGTTCTAAAGCCTTCGACGATAAACTTATGTTGAACTCTGTTTAGCCATTTGAGAGACTTTGTTTACGCATTTGTGCGCAAATTCCTTCAGTAGGTAACTACAAATCTAAACTCTCATCGAATCATTTCTTATGACATATGACTATACTTCTAGCTGATGATTGTGTCACTGTATCCCCCCAAGAGTATCTCTCATTTGATATTAGAGCGTTGTTGGACCCACGAGAAAATAAAGCTGCCGGGGGGAGATAGTCTCCCTCGGGTCCCCAGGTGTCAAACCGAAAAGGGTATGCTGCGGAGCGTCTTGATGCGGAAGCATGTATCATTGTACATATTCTTTTCATAAGACTTCACATCGAAGGACATTTAAGAGCAATAGTGCAGCTACGAAGGATTTACCCATGCAGATCATTATTCCTGCATGCCTCAAATGTAGCGGTCTAGGCAAATCGGGGCTAGCAATAAATGCTAATCGCAGCTTCGGATGAAAAGTTGATGATGAGGCTAAAACTAAACCATGCCTTTATAAGAGTAAATACTGGGTCTGTTAGAATAAAACTGAGAGTGTCGAAATATCAAAACCTTGAAATTTGAAACCGAACGAATCTGATAGCGTGGGGTAAAAAGGGACCTCGGGACCCGTGCCACCTTAGGCACCAAGTTATTACGTCGACATGAGGCTGAATTTTGACACAAATCTCTCGCATCCAGAGACCGGCACCAAAAAGGAAAAAACAAAATAAGAAATCTCAGATCGAATTACAATCAAAGTTGTTGTGAGACCCACCGATCTTACGGCCCAGCCGCTTATCCAATTTGTTTCTCTTTTTCCCAACTTCACATTTCCCCCCCCCCCCCCCAACACCCATCTTCCCCGGGTTCAGTTTCTTCAGTCCCTTTTAAAACTTTGGCTTCATCAGGGTTCTATCAATCACATACTCTTATTCGTTGTGGGAGCTCTATCCCGACCTGAACTTGCCCCCCACCGGCCACACCTCCGCGCTTCTCTCCTCCATTCCCCCCCCCCCCCCCCCCCCCCTTACTCCGAACTCAGAATTCAGACTACATTTCAATCTCAGCCAAAAATGGATCGGGCTATAGCACGCGCCGTGACCGAGAAGCAGCCGGTCCCGGAGATCGACTTCACATTGCACACGATGGAGGACAACACGCAGGTGTCGACAATGGAGAGGGTGGTCAAAGGTAATGCAGTAGTCTCGGTCGCTTTCGCAAAATGTGATCTGATTGCTAACGGCTTTTCGTGACAGAGGTCCAAGCGCCCGCTCTCAGCTATCCTCCGGATGATATGTTTTGGTCGCCTGAGGATCCCTCCAAGCCCAATCTCCAGTACCTCAAGCAACACCTCTATCGTGAAGGCCGTCTTTCAGAAGAACAGGCTCTATGGATCATCCACGCCGGTACACAGGTTTTGAAAGCCGAGCCAAATTTGCTCGAAATGGATGCGCCTATTACAGTGTGTGGCGATGTTCACGGCCAGTACTACGATTTGATGAAGCTGTTCGAGGTCGGCGGTGACCCTTCAGAGACGAGGTATCTGTTTTTGGGCGACTATGTAGACCGTGGTTATTTCAGTATTGAGGTGGGTCATCAAATATCCCCAAATCTAGACCTACCCTGACCATTTGTCTCTCAGTGCGTCCTCTATCTCTGGGCATTGAAGATCTGGTATCCCGATTCACTTTGGTTGCTGCGAGGTAACCACGAATGTCGCCATTTGACAGACTACTTCACCTTCAAGTTGGAGTGCAAGCACAAATATAGTGAACGGCTCTATGAGGCATGCCTGGAATCCTTCTGTGCGCTGCCGCTGGCGGCGGTTATGAACAAGCAGTTTCTCTGCATTCACGGTGGCCTCAGCCCTGAGCTGCATACCCTCGAAGACATCAAGGCTGTATGTATCTGCCCTATCCGCATTTTGAATGATGATATTAGCAGAATGCTTACAGGCATAGATTGATCGCTTCCGTGAACCCCCAACCCACGGTCTCATGTGCGACATCCTTTGGGCTGATCCTCTGGAGGAATTTGGTCAAGAAAAGACAGGCGATTTCTTCATTCACAACAGTGTCCGTGGTTGCTCCTACTTTTTCTCTTATCCTGCGGCATGCGCGTTTTTGGAGAAGAACAATTTGCTCTCCATCATCAGAGCTCATGAGGCCCAGGATGCCGGATATCGCATGTACAGAAAGACGCGAACCACCGGCTTCCCCAGTGTTATGACTATTTTCAGTGCGCCCAACTACCTGGATGTTTACAACAACAAGGCGGCTGTCCTGAAATATGAGAACAATGTGATGAACATCCGCCAATTCAACTGCACCCCCCACCCATATTGGCTGCCCAACTTCATGGATGTCTTCACCTGGTCTTTGCCGTTCGTTGGTGAGAAGATCACAGATATGCTCATCGCTATTCTCAACACCTGCTCGAAGGAAGAGTTGGAGGACGAGCCACCCACACCTGTGTCTCCCGTTGAACAGAAGGATAAGGATCCAATCTCGTCTCCTTCAATGGACCCTGAATCCACCGAGTTCAAGAGACGTGCTATCAAAAACAAAATTCTTGCCATTGGCCGCCTCTCTCGTGTCTTCCAGGTTCTCCGCGAGCAGTCCGAGAGTGTCACTGAGCTGAAGACGGCGGCTGGCGGTCGTCTTCCTGCCGGAACCCTCATGCTGGGTGCGGAAGGTATTAAACAGGCTATTCACAACTTCGAGGACGCCCGAAAGGTTGATATCCAGAACGAGCACGTGCCTCCTAGCCAAGAAGAAGTGATCGCAAAAAGCGAGGAGAGTCGTCGTGTGGCCCTGGAGCGGGCTGAGCATGAGGCTGCCAACGATGCTGGACTCGCCACGGTTGCTCGACGGATCAGCATGTAAGTGTTCAGTTGTGAGATTTTGCCACCATCCCATTTCACATACTAATTAAAATCATCAGGTCTGCTGGCTCAGGTCGCCCCCGTTCTCGACAGAGGGATCCTCCTAAGGATGCCTGATCAAACTATGATGTGGCCGAGTTGATATTATGACACGATCTATGCATTTCTTCTTCCTGTCCTCCAGCGCGCACACGCCTTTTGTCCCGACACGATCGATACGATACCCTATCTATCTGCTTGATCCTAACCCTCGCCTGGCGATTTAACCTGTGAATCCACAACTCTAGCGATAAATAGGACTGTTCAGTTAAAATATGTGCTTTTTCACCCACGTTTCGTAGCCAAGTCTGCAACTATAGTAGGAAAATGACTAGGTAAATGACTTCATTTACTGTAAATATTGACATAATGATCTACTCAATTTCAACCAAGTTATCTGGTGGCAACGTCGAAGTAAAAGTATGGGACTACCTATAAAGCCCGTGATGGACGCCAAGGCCCGTTCCCGCATCCACTTCCGCTCAACCAAGTTCATCCAAGTGCCATTGCGAGAACTACCCTACAAAGCTCGCTTCACTGCGCCCCAATGGCTCCAAGATTGCGCAGCGCGCTCGCAAAGAGCCTGTCGCGTCCACTGGATATCAGCGCTGTCTTTTACTGCCCCTCATGCGCGATCTGGCGACGAACCTTGTCCGCGCGCGCCTACACCTATCGCAGCATCGACAAAACCGACACATCTCGACGAGTCGCCAGAGCTCAAAACGCAATCGCAGCATTGGCTCCCCGGACATTTACCACATCCTCTATTATCACTGCGAAGAGCGTGCCGCCACGGTTCAAGGAGCTGCACGCCGCACTCGAGGGAGTGAAGGATGCCGCCCTGGAACAGGTGAACCTCAGTCGGCTGCAATTTGCACTGCGGGGATTGGAGTCTGAAACTCCTCTTATTAGAGTAGCTGGTGAGTTTCTGGTTATACGATCCGGCTATTGCTCTCGGCACTGGGTCTTCCTCAGAGAAAGCATGACACTAATTTATCTTCTATTTGGACTCTAGTTCTTGGGTTGAATGATGCCACCTCTGCACGAAAGCTTGTTCGACTACTACTTGCCGACCCATTGGCACGCCGGGAAGGCTGGGAAGACATCCTCGACTCATACGATGCCGATTCATCCCGAGGACTACTGATCAGGTATGACAAGTCTTCTGTCTGCGGTGTTGACCCTCCTCAGCTAGTACTGATTTGAAGGATTAATTCAATAGATATGGCGAAATCTCACAATCCATCCCCAATGACCTGCTACCGACGATATCAGTGCCATCGCCCATCCTGAGGAAAGGAAACTTGGAGATCCTAGTCAGCACCCTAGGCTCAGAGCCTGACCACCACGCCGCTACGTTACACGCCGACACCTTCCTCGTCCCGACAGTTACCATCCAGACCTCGCACTCCGGTCGGCATAATTTTGTTCGGTATCCCGTGCACCGTACGATCGTATGCGGACGTGGAGTGGATGGCCTGATATCGTACAGCACAATGATAGGTCGGGCAGACCTGAAAAACGAGACCTCTTCAGTGCGCGGGGCCATTGAGCTTGCAGTGGCAGACCAGAAGTCCACAAACGAGCGAGTGTCCCTGGTAGATGTTGAGCGTGCTAGCACAGCATTGGATAAATTCCGTGAATCTGTCCACAATGCTTCGGACTACGAGCGTGGGTGGAATGGCAGTGGCGTGCAACCTCTGATCGATTGGCTTGCAACTTTCTCGGAAGCATCCAGTGGAAATGCCCTGAATCCAGCATTGGTCCCTCTAATGGAGTCCCTTGTTGACGCAGCCGACGCTAGTGTAATCGCCAGAGATGCCAAGGCGCTCCATGATCAAACGTCCGGCGTGGCCCCTGAAGAAGTTCGCTCCAACCTGGACCGGGGCGTGACTAGCTGGGCCGAGCGTGCTCACTCTGAGCTCCGCAGTTCTCTCGATGCAGGGCTGGCTAGTCCACGCTGGCGGGGTCTTGCATGGTGGAAACTCTTCTGGCACGTTGATGATGTGAGCATGATTACATCTGAGATCTTGGAACGGAAATTCCTTCGCCGGGCGGAGCAGGAGGTCATCTGGACCGTGGGCAAGTACCAGCAGGCCGGCCTGTTGGAAGAGTCTCCATCTTCAATCCCTGACGCTGCAAAAGACTCTGCCATGCCTCCCTGGCCAACCCAGATTCCCGATCTTCGCACCAAGCTCCTCACCAGCACAGTGCCATCCCTTCAAGCCCTCGCCCAGAATCTGGTGCTTTTCAGCGTATCCACCACAACCTTGACTTCTGCTCTTTCCGCCCTAACCTATGTGGCTATTCCATCGGCCGGGGTGTACGAATCATGTACGCTTGCCGCCGTGGGTTTGATCTACTCTATGCGTCGCCAGCAGAAGAGGTGGGATGTCGCCCGTACTTTCTGGGAGGAGGAGATCCGCGAGGAAGGTCGCACCTCGCTGCTAGAAACTGAAGTTGCTCTTCGCGGTATTGTACGGGATGGCGGCAAGACTGTCGAGGACCTATCTGACACCCGTGCACGAAAGTCTGTTGCAAGAGCGAGAAAGGCTCTGGAAGACGTCACGATGTAATCTGCGCTGTACAACATCAAACAATGTACTGTATATGTATTGCCTTTTTAGGATAAAGCCCTAGAGCGGCAATCTCTGATATGTATGATATTCGTTATGAATCATGGTGCCATCTACCACGTTCCGAGGTTGGCATCCCGTTTAGGAAACACATATGTGCATCAGCCCCGTAAATCTCCACCTTCAATGCGTTTGGTTCTCTCTCGTAAAATAGTTTTGGCTACTCCGTACAAGAAAACCTTATGCAACGAAAATAGAATATGGCTTTCTCCAATTCCTATACAATAGGTGTAGACCAAGATCTAATTACAGCCTTTCAACATGACAAGTTTGAAATATATCTTGTCCTATATTGTACATAATCTGATATGATTTGCTCCACAGTACCCCTTGGATATTAATACATGATAGCTAATGTAGGCCTTTTATATTTTATAGATACTGAAATGCTGGTGAGCTACGTAATACTAAAAAGCTTCGCGTGGACAACAGATGTATAAGATCTGAGACATGGGGGAAACAAAGTGTTGAATCAGGTCATTGCAGGGAGAATACATAATCTTACTCAAATGAGCTCGTGTCAGCTTAGTCCGTACTAAACTTGACCATATATATCTTAACTCCGATAGGATGGAATATACAATCTCTTATAGATGTATCATTTTATATACATATGTTTCATATTGGGCGCACAAAATACTTTTTCCAGGTAATTGCAAATTTCCCCTATCGAATCCCAGATAGGGGTGATATAATTTAGTTGTTTCATGTTGCGCCATTTAAGCCAATCTCCATGCCCAACGTGGGTCACCAAGACGGGTCTAATGGTTTAGACCAGGAACGCGCCGTTCGTTTCAGCGTCTCAGATATCGACAACGGGAAGTCCTCCACAGGAGAACCTTTTATCTTCTAACCCCCCTCTGTCTCCCTCGTGTTCTGGCGCGCTGAAATTCCACCTAAATTCCACCCCCAGGATGGATGCTCATTTTAATTTCGGATGAACACCCAATCGTAATACGAAGGGATATGATGGAGGCTGAGGCTACTGTTCGACTGGTAATGAGTCCCCAGCCTGCTTAATATCTAAAATACCAAGGGATTGGCCGGCTCATTAAACTCAGGCCCCTCTCCAAGCACTAAGGGGGGATTGGCGCCTCATTATTGAGGGCCTCCATTTTTTTCTCGACCTTTTCCACCTCGAAGTACTTGATCCCCGTGGGCTGCTCCTTAATTTGTTCTCTCTCCTGCGTTTTCACTCTTTTGCCCTATCTTAGGGACTGTCGCTCATTACTTTTGTCGCTCATTTATTGCCTCGGTTCTTTATTACATTCTACAAAATTTAAGTAAGTTATTTGTTTTTAATTGAAAATTGGGTTGAGGCTGATCAATCGCCCATCTACAGGGATATCCAGCCAGCCATCTGTATTTACTGACGTCAGGAGAACGCGTTTGATCGGTAAGTCGCATATTTACCCTTCTATCAATATCCCTACGTGGGAAGTGGTGTGCCGAACGGACAAGCAAGGGGTCATTCCTCTACCCTTGTATCGGAAGGGAGCATCGATATAAGATTTCTTGGACGATCGATTGGACTCCATGGGATCTTTTAGATCGATGCACCCGTGATGTCTTAACTTTACATCCTAACATACTACTCAGTATCTACACTCTCTCGCGCTCCTGTTCTTCACGCCTAACCGGTTGATTCGGTACTCCTGGCGAGTCTGTCATTTACAATTCCCTGAGATCATTCATTCTTTTTATCCGAGCCCGTCCACACGGCTCAACCGCCGACATGCAGGACATTCGACTGACAGCCATTGCGATGGCCTGTCTTGCGCTATTCCCAAGCTATACAGCTGCTTTCTGGCGTCTTCCTTGCCGTGGGAGATCAGGTCTCGCCCGGATTGACCCCATTGTAGATCCGGGTGAGGTCTCGGGTCACGTTCACGCGGTCCATGGATCTGGAGGTAAGCGCGCATTGCCATAATTAGAACCTGTCCCATGAGTGTGCTGATTTATAGTTAGGCTTTGGCATGAGCTCCAGTCAGAGCGAGCTGCTCGAATCTGATTGCACCTCGTGCGCAGTTATTGAAGACAAGTCTGCTTACTGGGCTCCCGCTTTGTACTTCATGCATACCAACGGCACTGCCCAGGTCGTTGATGAAGTTGGTGGCATGCTTGCGTGAGTCTGATTTGGCTCTCGTAGTGAGACACTACTAACACTCCACACTAGCTACTACCTTCTGTATGGACAGGACATCAAAGCTTTCCCAGATGACTTCCGTATGCTGGCAGGTGACCCCTTCCTGCGCAATTTCACTTGGCCCGTTCCCGACCCTCCCAAGTCCGAGTGGTCTGGTGCCCAGTCCTCACAGGCTGCTTTGCGCCAGAAGGCCCTTGGCTTCAACTGCCTGAACTATTTGAAGACCCCAGAGGACTCCCTCAAACGCCACCACCTGCCCGACAAGGAGTACCTTGATGCGCATTGCACCGATGGAGTCCGATTCGAGTTGATGTTCCCATCTTGCTGGAATGGCAAGGATGCCGACTCCCACGACCACAAATCCCACGTCGCATACCCATCTCTTGTTATGGATGGTACTTGCCCCGAGGGTTTCGAAACCCGCCTGGTATCGCTCTTCTACGAGACTATTTGGGACACATACGCTTTCAAGGGCGTCGATGGATATTTCGCGCTCTCTAACGGTGATCCCACTGGATACGGATACCATGGCGATTTCATGCACGGTTGGGAGGATGGTGTCCTACAGGAGGCCATTGAAACTTGCACCAGCGAGACAGGCATCGTTGATGAGTGCAAAGTCTTCACCATTCAGACCGAAGATGAACAGCGCCAGTGTCAGTTCTCTATTCCATCCGAGCTCAAACACGAAGATTGTGAGATTAACGAGGACGGACTGCCTGGCGACATGTCTATCGAGTGGGGCCCAGAACGTGCTGTGATGAAGGCCGCAACCACCACCAAAGTGACTCAGGCTCCCAACGCTCTGGTCCAAAAGCCCCACGCGACCAGCACTGCGGAAGCTACTACTTCTTTCACTTCCACTTCGACTGCCTCGCCAACCCCGACCCCCGTCACCTCTACTGTTATCGATCCTATCACAAAAGAGACCATCTATCTCCAACGTGATGTTGTCGTCCTCTGCGATGGAAATGGCGACGCGTACTCGACTAGCACTGGCCCCATCCGGACCGTCTCTTCTACCATTACAACCGTTATGGAAACTGCCACGGCCGTTTCCTACGTGAAGAAGGACACTGTTCCGGAAGTTGTGGAACCGGTGCAGGATGCTGGCCACGCCCGCAGACATCTTCACCACCGCCACGGTCACGGACACAACTAGGTTTTAAGAACCTTCGTTGTGCGTGTTTGAAACCCAATACGCCAAGTACGCAGCGCGTCGTTCTCCTTTCTGTCACTTTGGCCGAGAGGATATACCCCATGCGTCTACCTCAAGTTGAACGTTGAACTTGCTGGATTGTACCCCGGGAGCTTTGATTCATGTACATTTATTTTGTTCCGATTGTTGGACATCCTCTAGTCAGTCGGGGAGGGTGTGCATTGACCATATTGTCGTTCTCGTGATAAAATTTGAAATAGTCCTGGCTGGTAGACAATTTAACCGCATTTGTCAATAAGAATTCAGCCTACGTAAAACATACAAGCTTCTATACTAGTAGTCTAAACTTTGTCATGGTTATTCCCTGTCCTCGGGTGAGATAATATTATAGATGGGACAGCAGCAATGTACAACGTAGGTCTCAAACTCCACCTCTCGCATATTAAATCACCTATCCATGTTTCATCTCAACTCAACCCTTCAGCAGGTGTCTCGGCATCTCCATGCATAACAAAAGCCAGGTTACCTTGGAATAGTACGCAACGGCCATGCTGTGCATATTCCGTGCGACAATCCGTGGGACAGATGAGACCTGGCGAGGCCTAACAACAGCGACGAGACCATCAGTTCCAAGACAGAACAAAAAAAATTTGCCTTGAACGTGACAATATGTGAGGATATCTGAAATTGTTACTACCACTGAGAACCATCCAACCCCTTCAATTACAGCCAAGTCAAGTCAGCGTTGCAACGACGCATACCTACTGTCTTGCACCGGTCCATCTCTCCCGAGCCACCTGTCCGTGTAGCACACTTAAACTGCGCAGCATGGAAACCAACTCTGCGCTCTAGTGCCGATAGTTCAAGACCCTGTTTTACGTGGCCAATCAAGTAGGATCGGTAGCCACCTACCCCATTACAGAGAATGTGTTTCTATGTCATGGACTTCCCGAATAAGAATGCCTTGCTTCGTTGACGAGGGGTAAGCTAATATTTTTATAAGTCTATGCCAACCTAGGCTGCTGAGGCATTTGGAAACTCGAGGCAGGTAGTATGAGCTGAACTTCGCTGTCTCTGATGGGCCAACGAATCTATCAGCCACTGCTACTTTACCGTGGCAGCTTTGATCATCTAAGCTAAGTGAATCCAAAATCTCGAGAGGAGCCCAAATTGGGCTGTCTTCAATGTTAGATTTATGCTAATATAAAAGACAACATCCAGATCTGGGCTCCGAAGAGAAAGTTGTTTCTGCCCAGTCACAACAATAGCACATCGCTCTATCGCAATTCTGATACCAATTTTATTTACGCATACCTATTGGACTTTGACACTAATCATAATGGGACCCCTCCACCCAGTCTATCTCTTTCTTGTGTTTTTTCTCTCGGCCACAATAGCCATCCCTCAGCAAACCACCTCGATCACCATGGCTGCAGCTCCAGCGGTGATCACCCAAGGCCCCGAGCTCAGGTGCGCTCAGGGTCAAATTGCCGTCTATACGACAGACTGTACATTGGGAATCCCAGTTTCGTACTGCTTCAGCCAGGAGCCTCCAATCGAGTGCGCACAGGGATTCTTTCCGTCGGTTTGGCATCCAGATCATTGCATGGAGCAATCGAGCTGTTTCCCGCTCAACGAACCCTGGATTACCACCGAGTGCTCAAATGGGGCTATTCCGTATTCGACGTCAACCATATATCAGGGCACCTTGGTGGGAGGAGAATCAACTGTGATCAGGGGTAAGTTTCTTGTTTCTTTTTTCGACAATCCCGTTTCTTTTCTTCATATCACGAGGCAAGAGATGAGCGCTGAGGCTAACTTGAATGGCCTCGTTGTAGCTGTCTCCTGCTCCTGTGCTGCATACCAATGGTACAGCATGACCCTACTACCAGGTTTGTCGAACTATGACACCTTCTGTATGCCATACAGCTCCTGTCTACGGGGTATGACGACCTCGGTCTCGATCAATGAGTACTGCGCCACCCAGCCGGCGGGTGTTTGTTCCGATATACCTTTGGAAACCGAGTTTTGTAAATGTGCTGATGCGGCGCAGACTCCAGTCTATCCTGACTGGCCTGGTGCTAATCCAACTGGGTGTGAGTTTTGAATTTAATGGGATATCTGCACTTTTGATTTTCCTGATAGGCCTTGTCATTGGAAGTGGGGTTAACGTGTCGGTCTGGAGTAACTAGCCAATGACTCAATATCAACACAATTCAATCCATATTGCACCATTTCCACATATTTCGTATCCACCTATTTCGTAATTGGCCTAAAAACATCCACAGCCCCATTTTCACGCAAGGTCCAGGCTGGCGGGGTCCCAACCGGGGAAAGACGGCAATTCCCACCTTTGAGCCCGGTCTTAACTTGACCCCGCATCGGCCCGTCCATCTATATAAAGCCTGCTTGTCGGGAATTTTACTTTTTCATTTCACTTTCACTGAATTCATATTGCAACAATGTCTGACACTCTTCCTGAAATGCAGTACCGGTTCCTCGGTAGGACTGGACTGAAAGTCTCGGTAATCTCGCTGGGTAGCTGGCTCACGTATGGCGGACACGTCGGCAATGGTATGACTATCTCTATTCAATAGAATTAGCCAAAGCTAAGAGACCGCAGAAACCGCCCTTGAATGTATGAAGGTTGCCTACGATGCCGGTGTCAACTTCTTCGATACCGCCGAGACATACTCGGCCGGACAGTCGGAGATCGTGCTCGGAGAGGCAATCAAGAAATTCGGCTGGAAGCAAAACGACCTCGTTATTTCCACCAAGGTAAGAAGCCCAACTTTCCTTTCATTTCTCTTGCTTTTTTCTTGTCCCCACTAACCCATATCTCAGATTTACTGGGGCAAAGCCAACAGCGCCAACCCAGACAAACCACTCAACAATAACGGGCTCTCGCGCAAGCACATCATCGAGGGCATGAATTTCTCCCTACAACGGCTTGCACTGCCATATGTAGATATTGTTTACGCACACCGTCCAGACCGCGATACACCCATGGAAGAGATCGTCCGTGCCTTCAACTACCTCATTGACAACGGCAAGGCCTTCTACTGGGGTACCTCGGAGTGGTCTGCCAGTGAGATTTCAGACGCCTGGCGTATCGCCGACAGACTCGGCCTTGTCGGCCCTGTTGTCGAGCAGCCGCAGTATAACCTCCTCGTGCGCGAGAAGGTGGAGAAGGAGTACCGCTGGCTATATGATTCGCACGGGCTCGGTCTGACGGTGTGGTCGCCGTTGAAGGGCGGTGTCTTGACGGGCAAGTATAACCATGCGGCTGCTCCTCCACCTGGATCGCGACTGGCAGAGTCGGAGGATGCGTTCGTAAAGGGTCTGCGGAAGACTGTTGGCAATGATACCTGGAAGGGCCAGCTGAATCAGGTTGCAGCGTTGGAGCCTGTTGCTAAGGAACTTGGGGTTTCGATGGCGCAGTTGGCGCTTGCGTGGGTTTTGAGGAATCCCAATATTTCGTCTATGATTACGGGTGCATCGAAGCCACAGCAGGTCATTGATAATATCAAGGCTTTGGCGGTCGTGGAGAAGTTAACGGATGAGATTGTTGAGAAGATTGAGATCGCCGTTGGCAATAAGCCTGCCGTGGAGCCTAGGCGGTTTTAGATTTTTCTGTTGAGACAAAAGAGTCTGGGATGCGTGATTTATAGAGATATATAATATGCCCATACCTTCCGTTTGTACAATCGAACAGTCTTTCAAAACCAAACAGGTAGATATTCTGCTTACCAAAGAGGTATAGCACCAAAATGAGCTTGATAATATTGTTGATTTCAAGTAGCTAAAGGGTTTTTGAATTAAATCCGTCTTTGTACCCATGTATGTAGTTGACTCTGGATATAGACATCGTTTCGTGGTTTTATCCAACGAGAGAAATGAAGCTTGGATCTCCTTCATGAAGAATCCATTGACGGTTGGGTTGAGGTTTGTCCAACTTTGGTCCATGCCTGATGAACCAGGTAGAGAGACATGCGAGGTCCCTACCTCAACTTTTTCCTCCATTTACCATCCAACAGTGACCGAGTAGCTGCCATCAGAGTGGCTGTGGGTCTCGAATTGAGACTCTCCAACACAGTCACCGTACTCATAAGGACCGCTCAGGGCTCCAGAGTATCCCTTGGAGATAGGAGCGCCGAAGATAACCGAGTGCTTGGGCACATCAGAGCAAACGTGCTCCGTCTTGCCGTCATTCCAGCCGTACAGCTCAACGAAGCCCAACTGGGAGCTCTGAAGACCCTTCGATCCAGCGGGAAGAGTGTAGGAGCCGATCTGAGTGCTGTTTCCCTTGACCACATCAACGAGAGTTCCGACCCACTTAGTTCCCTCGGTGTTCTTGATGTGGAGCTGATATTGGTGCTCAAAAGAGCTGACGATCTCAACAGCACAGCTCACGCCGGGACCACCGTCGGCACCGTCACTGCAGTTGGGGTCGTCGGAGGTTGTACCCTCATTAAAGCTGGAGAAGACTCCGTGGATGACGGGAAGGCCGTGGTCGTTGGGACGGGGCTGCAGACCGGTGTAGCCGACATTGTCTTGGTTGACGAAGCCGAATTGCTGGGCAAAGTAGAAGCCGCCCTCGTGGGGAGAGCCGGATATGTCCATGGGGAAGTAAATCTCACTCAAGCCGGCATCGGTGACATTTTCAACGGACCAGCCGAGGCCAACCATGCCACCGCCCTGGGCTGCGGCGGACTGGAGGAATGGGAGGGCGAAGAGGAGGGTTTGAGAGAACTTCATGTTGATGGTCTGAGAGGATTGAGTGTGTGTGGAATAACATGTTCAATCGGGTTATTCAACGCCCTTTATATAGATTTATGGCATTTACGGAGTAAGTTGCACTTTGAGAGTTGATAAAGACGAAACACTGAAGCGTTTATTTTAAATGATGATCTGCAACCTTTTTTATCTTTCCGATGCCGTCCGTTCCTGGGGTATTATATACTATATAATATACGTTTACGTGCATATATTGATTTATGTCTACGGTGGAGTTACAATTTAATATATTAGGCGCTTCTTGTTTTCTTCCCCCTTTTTTTCAACCCTTATAGGGGTAATAAATCTGATCAGGTCGAGGCAGCTTACATCTCCATGTTATCAAAACTCGAGTCCAGCTCAAGGTCTACACTAGAATATGGTAGATTTCTGGAAAGGTAGACACCCGTGGACATCCATAGATATGCCGAAAGGTAGACACCCGTGGACATCCATAGATATGCCGAAAGGGAAGGCTTTGAGGAATCCACTGTGCGGGGCTAATAAGTGGACCTGACTTGATCGTTCATAGGGCTTGGAATTGTCAAGGTTCTTTGAGATCTGATATAAATCCTGTATAAAGTGCTACCCCTGCCCCTGTACGAACTATATTATGCAGGTGTGCCAACGGTAAATACCAGATCTACCTCCCACGTGGAGTACTCTATACGTTTCCCTGTAAGCCGAGCCTCGAAATTGCTGTAGCCACAAAATATATGGATCGTAGAGCAAATTAGGATTGTGACATCCACGGTCAGACAGTAGATTCGTATGACCACAATATATCTACGAAACAAAAATCATACATTTCTCCATACAAGTCCAAAAGTGGAATGTCCCTGAATATCACTAGTTTCAGTTCGCGCTATGCGCAACGGATTTTTTCCGACCCATCTTGTTCCTTCCAAGGTTGGTATGCGATTCGCTGATCTTCACACTTGATCCATTTAAAATGTCGATCAGACGTTTTTATATGATCTCTAGCTTGATCTGGTGTCATTTAGATTAACCATTTAGATTAAAACATAAGTTTCGTTGATGGAACCCTGCAATACCCCATAGTGACGTGTGCCCGCATGGACCTGTAATTGTTTTTGAAGGATTGAACTGATTTGGTTTTTAGATGTTGGTGTTAGATGACCAGTTCTATGATAGTAGGGGCTCTATGAGGTAAGATCGTGTTTCAAGTCACACTGGTGAAAAATAAACAAAGGTCGGGGCGCCGAAGGAATGTCACCATTGAATACTACGCTATATCCAGGCAGAGATAAGTGCAAATGGCCAAGTATGTCATGCTGTTGTCTAATTATTCTGAGACCTTGGCCTTTGAGGCGCGTCGCTGAAGGTCGACAATTGGCTGGAGTCCCAATCAGCACGATACTGCGTTTTTGGAGGCTGTAAAACCTAAGAAAGAAAGAAAAAAGAATAACACGCTCTCTAGATACTCAGATCACAATGAGTAACCCAAGAACCCATGGACTAGAGGCAGCAAATTATAGAGGGCCCTATAGTAGAATATCCTGGTAAACTATTTGAAGAGCCTTCAAACCTGAATGTAGAGTCTCAGCGACGCTCGGAACGTCATCATTCAAGATGAACACCATCCAAGGATCAGGAAGAAGAGCACTAGTATCTTGAAGGAGAATAGTTTCATAGGAATCTCGAAGTCCATGAATCCAAGGCAATAGTACTATCATTTTCGTCTTGTCCAGGCTCAGGTACCTATTACACTAGGAAGAATGAAAGACTCGGAGGTTTTACACCTGCAAACTTGCACAACCTGGAGCTGCCAAATCTTTAAACATTCCCTGATTCATGTCAATGATGGTTCCTCTCTAACAATATATATAGTGAACATCCTCTAAACCTCAAACAGCTTGCCACGCTCTTCCGCGGCAACTCGACCTTTTCATTCAATCCTTGATTTCAACTATCGTCATTGACATAGTCATGAAATACATCTGCATAAAACATCTGCCCTACATCACGGTGACTCCGAATCTTCGTCCGCAATTGTGATTCGCCCCAAGTATCATACCTGCCCCTCAAAAAGGCAGAGTCAACACTCGCGCCCTCCGACGCCTCTAGTGCCATCTTTTGCGTCGCAAAATGATTTCTTAAGGTTCCAACCGCCTCCTCCTTGGTCAGACTACCCCGAACACCCTGGAAAAAGGGCACACTATATCTCTCCGACAAACCTGACAACACACGATGCGTCGTCGCCTTACACACACCATGAGTAACCACCTCGAAAGCCTGCCCGATATTCACCACGAACGTATCTTCAATGACGGGAACGTCAATCCATTCACCCATCTTGTTGAGAGCCTGTAAACCTTTCACGGTCGGTGGCGACGCTTGGAGAAGAAATGTCCACCACCCAGAGGAATCTTTGTGGGGGCCCACCCCTTGAATGTTGGGGTCTGAACTAGGATCTGAGGCCGGATAATGGGCTAGCTTGAGACGGTGCTGTTCCGAGAGGAATGAGAACAGGGTCTCAGGGTCCAAGGAGAGTGCTTCTGCTACCAAGCGCAAGAATCGCTCACTGAGGTTTGTTAATTCGTGGATATATTTCTCAATGACGCTTCGGAGAGACGGGTCTTGCGACGGCCACTGTTGATTGTCATCAGCATAACTTCTAAGCCAGACTAATGAGCTGGGTGGAATAGTCGGGTAAATTTATGTACCTGGTTCGGCCCCTTTAATCTTTCATAAAGAGGAAGGCCCACATGCCACAAGTCTGGCAGCTCGGTTGCAAACTCAAACTGCTCGCGTTTATCTGCGACCCCGGCCGTTGTTTCTGAGCCTACTTGGCTGTATCCCAGAAAATGGGGGGAGTTGTATAGAGCCACTTCTTCTTTCTCGGCCGGATCGAGGGCAAAGAGTGTGGGTAGGGCATGTTTGAGGTCTGAGGTTACATCTTGGGGAACATCGTGGTTCGTGATATACAGGAACCCAATGCAGGTGAGGGCGTAGTGAAGTTCTTGGAGAAGCTTGGGCCGGGTTATGGGCGACTTGGCAAGGGATAGGTCGATGACCGGGATAGATTTGAAGTTGGATGTCATTTTTGGGGTTCAGGCCAGAGGCAGTGACAGGAAGCAAGTGGCTTTGGCAGTGCAATTTATATAGAGCTATGGCGTAATATACCAACATTACTCAACCCCACGTTTCTGCGGGGTAAATCGGGAAGAAATTAAAAGTCGACTCTTATTTGTCTTTGAATATCTAAACACACTTTCCACCATCCACCACCATCTCAGTGCCGTTGATGAAACGAGCTTCGTCACTGGCCAAGTACAGGCACATGTTGGCGATGTCATCCACGTCGGTGAGGCGGCCCAGTGGCACATTTCCGATGAACTTTTCTCGGTTCTCGGGGGTATCTTCCATACCGGTGAACATGGAGAATAGTCCAGTACCAGAAAGAAGAGGAGCGACAGTGTTGAATCGGATATTGTGGGGACCATACTCCGCAGCGAGACCTTTGGTGGCCTGTATAGATGAATTATGAGTAATCTATTCATTGTCCAAACATTCCAAGATTCAGCACTCACATTAGTGACTGCTCCCTTGGTAGCATTATACCAGACCAATCCAGGCCGTGGTCGACTCGCTCCGGTGGAAGAGATGTTGATCACCGAGCCCCCCTGGCCCTGCTCGATGAAACGCGGCATCAGGGCCTTTGTAGCGAGATAGATGCTCTTCACGTTGACCTTGAACACGCGCTCCCACTCTTCCTCTGTAACCTCTGCCGTCGGCTGATGGAAATTAGCCATGTCTCATCATACAACCTTGGAAGAAATGCAGCCCACCTTGTTGCGATAAGTAGTGCCCGCATTGTTCACTAAGATATCCACTCGTCCGAACTTGGAGAATGCCAAATCCAAGATCATATTCCAGTCCGATTCTTGTGTAACATCTTGACGCTGGAAGATGAGGTTTGAAGGATTCTGTGCGGCGACTTTCTCGCCGCCTTCGACGTTGATATCGGTAACGATTACTTTAGCACCCTCTTCGCCGAATCGTCGAGCGATAGCTGCACCAAATCCAGCACCTCCTCCTAAGAGAAAAAGAGAGGTATTAGCATCTATAACGGAAGTCTGGAATAAGCAGTCTTACCGGTGACGATAGCAACCTTGCCTTGGAGTCTTGAACCTTGGGACATCTTCACGAAGTTTAAGAGAATTATTGTGATTAGAATAATAGGAAAGAGACAGTCCTTTTAAATGAATTCTAAACAGCCGAGGGGTAGCTCGGCGTGAAATCCGCTACCTTTCCCCGCATGTATACCTGAGGGCAAGGAAATATCGTATTAGTGAATATTCTCCACCTGCGGGCATTCCCCGATGATCAACTAACCCCCCTTACAGTAGGCAATCAAGAGGGAAAAAAAAATTTCAACCTTTCAAAGAAATTTAGTTTCGTATTTATAATGCATTTCCTTCTCTTTGGTTTTCTAATTCTTCCTGCTATTGCAACAGCCAATACGGATGCCTGCTATGGTTCCAATGTGATATTAGCACCTTCAGCGGACCATCGTCCTGTGCCATGGGGTACCCCAAGTATCCATTTTTCGTTAAATGGAATACCAACTACATGCTGTGACTCTATAGAGGAGATCCGCACCGCACTCGATGATATTGATGATGAGATACTCGGTCTCCTAAATCGGCGGTTTGTACTCCGTGTTCCCGTACTCTGATTTGCCCAAGATGTTCCATCAAAAAAGCGGGCCCAACGTCAATCCTTTATGACATTGGCATTAACCTAAACATCTTGACTCATATAGAGCTGCATATGTCCGTGAGGCCACTCGGTTCAAATCCACACGAGAGTCTGTGAATGTTCCCTCGCGCAATGAGGCCGTCCTCAAGCGGGCAGAGCAGCAGGCGGTGGATATTGGGGTGCCAGTGACGATTGTCCGGGCGACCATCGGCGCCATTTTAAATTCCAGCGTGCCTTTTGAACAGTGCATTGTAAGTAATCTTGGTGTCTTGATTAGATTTGAAGCTGATTCTCCAGTTTGATGCCTATAATCAAAGTAATGGTTAACACAAATGGCCCCCACTACAAGGTTGGGGGGGGGGTCGGTTCCCAAGAAGGAAGCTGGTTGTGATAATGTGTTTATCTTAGGGCTAGAATCCTTCCAGAATTGTTTAATTAAAAACATGATATCGATGTTCCTCCAATGGTAGACTTAAAAATGCTCTCTCTTCAGCCCCTAACGCGTGGACTGTTGACGCTAAAGTCGAGCTAAGAGCTTTAAAGCGTCAAACCCCCGAGATGCAGGGATGTGAAAGTGTTTAGTTTGACTCAATTGTTGAGAACAATTTTAATATAAAAAAAATAACCACACAAGACCAGAGAGAAGCCATTGGCTAAGCGCTGATGGGTTTGCCGTTAGCGCCCCTCCAAATCCAAAGTCTTTGGGTTTATTTTCCTTATAATATCCACCGATTAATTGACGAGTAGCGTTCCAGGTGTCCATGTCTGAACACTATTCTATCTCCGAGTCTCGCGCCCGATGGAGATACGCACGGAGGGTGCACCGTTGTCGGACACGTCAGAGACACAACCCGAAACCCGAAAACGAGTCCGTCGATGGCATCACCGAGGATTTACAGGGTGCTCCACCTGTCGCAGCCGCCATGTTCGCTGCGACGAGGCATCTCCCGCCTGTAACAATTGCGTTCGTCTTGGACGGGAATGCGATGGCGCTCAAGGGCGGATGACCTTTAAGGTCTACGGGCCTTCCCAGACACCGACCGATTCACCGCCAACGAAAAGACGGAATAATGATTCAACATCTAGCCCAGAATCAAGCGACGCTTCAGCGGTCTCAGCAGGGGCGACGGAAGATGTTGACAGCAAGCAAATCTCTAAGGCTATTACCGCCCCCACAACGCTGCCGCAACCAACAACCACGTTCCGCTTCCAAGATCCTGTGACGTCGATCAGTATCGCGAAATCGATTCAGCGCGTTGAGGAGCGTTATCTCACTCATTTCGTCGATCAGGTATCAACCTTGCTGATTATCTACAACACCCCCCACAATGCCAATCCCTACCGCACACATTTCCCGGATTTCGCCCGGTCGTCTCCAACAATGGCCAATGCAATGCAAGCATTGGGCGCATTACACCTCGCGAATACCTCGGTGGGGCCGCAGCGAAATAGGCATTTCCAGGAGGCAATGGGCAAATACGGCGTGGTGGTGAAGGGATTCCGCGCGCGATACTCAGATCCCAGCCAGCAGCTTGGATTAACGGATTTCGCGACATGTCTATTACTTTCCTTATTCGAGGTTCGTTTCCCCCTTGTCTTGCGGACCTACCATGCATGATCATTTTGATTAACATTCCTGCAGATGATGGATTCCCAACACCACAATTGGGCAGTACATCTCAAAGGAGCTCGTGAAATCTACAACCTCCTCTTCTATCCGCAACCCGGAGACTCGGCACGTGAAGTACAACGCGTTGCCGAGACGAACCACCCGCTCCGTCCATTCCTCATCTCCCTACTCTCATATCTCGATGTGGCGGGTGCATGCGCAACTCCCGGCGGTACCATAGTCGAAGGTGATTATTGGAAGACCATGGGTGGAGGGTGGGAATACAATCTTGGGACGCCAAGCCTATTGTCGACGATCCCCGACAACCCGCGTCTGGGCGAGCTGCGGCAGGCATGGTCAAGCCTGATGGAAGTGCAAGCTTCCATCAGTACGTTTGCATCGGACAAGAAAACGTGGATGACAAGCGAGCAGTCAGACACGATGTATAAAGACATCTTTAACCGGCTAGTTGTATGGCGTGCCATAGCCCCGCCCTGTTTACAGCTGCTCACCGATCTGGATGATGAGAGCCTTGCTCAGTATCCGTATCCTGACGTTCTCGAGTATGCGGGGCGCATTGAAGCATACGAGAAGGCGACATTCATTCATCTGCTTCAGGTCGCGGGAGCTGGGCGTGTTGGTTGGATCACTGATTGGACATATATGGGCATCCTTGTCAGTCGGATTCTTCTGCTGGTTTTCAAACTGTCAAGAGATGTCAGCCAATTGGCTGTTCTGTGGCCCCTTTTCATTGCCGGGCAGGAAAGTCGGAGTGAGCGTGAGCAAAAATACGTTCACCAAACTATGGAAGAGTTGAAGCGGTTTGGTTTCAGGGTACGTCGCAGACGCACTTCCTCAAGACCAGTCTGAATGCTAATATCTTACAATTTAGAATGTTGACAAAGCCCTCGAGATTCTAGAAGGGATCTGGCTCAGGCGACGCTCCTTTCCTGGGGGTTGGATCCAGACCTTGGAGGAAGTTCAGACGAATATCCTTCTTCCCTGATGGGAAGTTGGGTCGAGTCAATATCTCCAATATTCACTCTCCTCCGCTTCTTATCCCTCCCCCATTCTCTATCTCTCTCTCTCTCTCTGTGTGTGTGTGTGTGTGTGTCTCTCTCTCTACGGCGCCGATTCCCTCGCGACATCATCGTCAAACTTATATTGCCTTGCTTTTTTCTTTGATACCCCTTGACTTCAACTTGAGTCTTTCATAACTACGGACTTGGTCTGATAGCTTTCCCGCATCGCATCGTTTATATGAAACAACGTATATAGACCATATCATCATGGGCCATGACTCCTCACTCATGCCATATTATCCCACATCCCAGTCCCTTCTCACATCTAGATATATATAGTGCAAACCCTTTACCCGTCCAATATCTCCTTCCACATCGTCGGTAATCTGTGAAGCCTGAATATGACATGGTGTCCACGGGTACATTGGTGTTAGCACAGGGGTGTTGCCCGCAACAGTGTAGGAGCATTAGGAATTCGAAGGCGAGGTGGGGGTTATACTCACGGATGGGGACGTCGCGCCTTCCAAAAAATAATTCAATAGTACACAGAGACGAAAGTTGGGAAGGAACGACAAAGGGTCTGTGTTTCTGCATTTTTCCATTATTCTCATGGATACAAGGGGAAGCACGAAGTAATATACTATGCACTCCTATATAAACAGAAAGAGGAAGTTGAGCTATGGCATCATTCAGGGTAAACGAGTGCTAATTTAGTCTTAGTCTCAGAGCTCTTCCCACGACCAATGGTGCTGCCACGAGCTCAAAAGGCATAAAATCCAGGTATTTCTAGTGTAAAACAGCAAATTTTGATTTTATAAACCCTGGACATTATCATAGTACTCCGGATGACTTCTACTTTTCAACTGAGGTATATAATCGGCCTAAAATATACGGATCACACAGCTCCGACGTGAATATATTTTTGAATCGAACCCTCTCCCAAGCTTTGCCGAAACTTGATTTCTATTTTTTTTTAAAGAACCTCCGGGGTATATCAAGGAAAAAACCAAAAGACTTTATATAATATAAATCGGTCATAGTAACATTAAATCTCCTTAAGCGCCGTAGGAGCGGGTCTAATCTCGGTGGATCTTCTGAGAACGTTTTGACTGCAGGACTAACTTTAAAGGTCTACCCCAAAACCCTGACTTTGGAAATTTCTGATCTCTCAAAAAATATCAAAGGTAAACAGAAGGACAGACATTTTGAGTTCCTTCTTCTCTATGTCAGATCCAGATATGGCTAACGACCCTCCCGCCGGTCCCGCCGACCTCCTCACCAATGAAGGTGGTAATCGAGCTGAGCGCAAGGACCAGGATGATGCCGCCTTGCTGGTAAGTGCAACCAGGCTTTTCTGTAAATCTCAAAACTAACATCGGAATGTTCTAGCGGACAATGGGCTATAAGCCGGTATGTTGAACTGTATAGATCAAGATGATCCAGGATCAGCAACTGACTCACAGAAACAGGTTCTTCATCGGACTTACAATTTGTTCGAAAATTTTGCGACCACATTCGGTATGTTTTACGCGGTCACTTTATAGGCGCATTCTGACTCTGGTATAGCTGCTCTTTACTTTGTTGGTGGTGTTCGCGTCACTTTCAGTACTGGTATCGCCGCGGGTGGAAACCTAGCCTATTGGACTAGTTACCTAGTAACCATGGTGTTCACCTTCATCACTGCTGCTGTCATTGCTGAAGTTTGTTCGGCTTCCCCGTCCGCCGGGTCGATCTATTTATGGGCCGCCGAAGCCGGTGGGCCTAGATTTGGCCGGCTCCTTGGCTTTATCGTCGCCTGGTGGAGTACAACGGCTTGGACGACCTTCTGTGCAAGTATGTTCCATATCTATCCTGAAGGGTTGTATGATTTTAATTCTATGATAGGCAATACCCAGGCTGCAGCGAACTATATGCTTTCGGTATGCCTCTTTTTTTCTTTCTTTTCCCCCGGGGGGTTTGAACTAATATCTCTCTTTTAGGAAATAACTGTATTCAACCTCGACTTCCCATCAGACACAAGCAGTATCAAATTCCGCTCGGTCCAGTGGATCTGCACCGAGGTCTTGCTTGCTCTGGCTGCCCTGTTGAACTTTTTGCCTCGTATGTACAAACATCCAACATTGATTCACTGTCTAACAGCATTTTAGCTCGATACTTCAGATATGTCTTCTGGTGGTCCTCCGCAGTCGTGATGCTTGACTTCGTACTGAACCTTATCTGGTTGCCCATTGGCACCGCTCACACCTGGGGATTCCGTACCACCCACGAGGCCTTCATGACCACGTACAACGGTACCGGAGCCCCGGCTGGCTGGAACTGGTGTCTTTCTTATCTTGCTACCGCTGGCATTCTGATTGGATTCGATGCCTCGGGTCACGTTGCGGAAGAAACCAAGAATGCCTCTGTCACTGCTGCTCGTGGTATCTTCTGGAGTACCGTTGCCAGTGGGTTCGGTGGCTTGGCTACGATTATTCTCTTCTTGTTCTGCGCGGTTCGTCTCCTTTGGTCTCTGCAAATCCCAAGTTTCGACTTTCTGATCTAGTTTTCTTTAGCCCGACGCCGACACACTTATGAGCTTCGGCTCCCCCCAACCCTTTGTGCCTCTTTATGCTGTTGTTCTGGGCAAGCACGCCCATATCTTCATGAACATCATTTGCGTTTTCGCTTTATGGCTGGTGAGTTATCATCTGTTTGTGTGCATGAATATCTCATAACTAACTTAATCTTCCAGAATACCGCAATTGCCATCATCGCCGCCTCTCGCCTTGTGTTTGCCGTCGCCCGTGATGGTGTCCTCCCCTTCTCGGGTTGGGTCTCTCGTGTAAAGAATGGTCAGCCACGGAACGCAGTTATTGTTGTCTGGGCTGTCGCCGCCCTGGTCACTTGCACCCTTCTTCCTTCCGCTACGGCTTTTACTTCTCTCGTCTCGGCAGCCGGTGTCCCCAGCGCTGCTGCTTACGGTCTGATCTGTTTGGGTCGACTGGTATGCACCCCAAAGCGATTCCCCAAGCCGCAGTGGAGTCTCGGCCGCTGGAGTAAGCCGTTCCAGTTTATTGGTGTCTTCTGGAATGGCTGGGTTGTCGCTGTCTTGTTCTCGCCCTATGTGTTCCCGGTCACTGGCGAGAACTTGAATTGTACGTTATTCTTTTCCCGTATACTTCTACCTCACTAACCTTCTGGATAGATGCCCCCATTATCATGGCTGGCGTTACCATCTTGGCATTGATCTCCTACTTCATAATGCCTGAGAGTGCCTGGCTTCCTCGGGAACGCATCACTCACTTCATTGATAGCAAGGGCGCCACTGAGACCGTGGAAGAAGTTGACCCTACTGACCATGGTGAATCGAGCACTCGCCAATGATGTGGAAGAATGCGAAAGTGTAACTAGCCAGTTCCTGGTTCTGAGTATAGATTGCAGTAGATTGCCTTCGGGCTTAGATCATATATTATGCTAGCTAATTCTAGCTAATTTGAATTGCCATACTATCAAAAAGGGCGATAAAAATACATAAGACCGTACAATCTGTTGTACCCCAAATTGTGTAATGTGGAGCATCTAGGGTTTATCTTCTCCAGGTTTATCTTCCAACCTCCCCCGCGTTCATGAGTATTGCGGGGGAAGCTATAGGATATACTAGATTATAAGCCATAGAAGTAATAAGAAATCCAGACATCTAAACATCTGAACAGTCTATATAAATACCCGGAGGGGTTTCATCGCAAGGTAGGAATTGTAGGCGCTTCCCCTCTTTGCTTGGACACGATCTGCCGAGAATCGGTGCATTGACTCTACTTCAATTTCCCCTCCTTTCTCTTCTTTCTTTCTAGTTTTATGTTGTTGCTCTTGGGCTTTTTGAGTGTTTTGTGTCTTTTGAGTGTTTTGTGCCCTTGGTTTTGAAAGCCCTAGTATTGCATCTATCCCTCGGCCTCTCGGTCTGGACTGGATGTGGTACCTCGGTCCATCTACCCCTTCCTGGGCCTAATAAGCATCCCATGAGACGAAAAGACCCGGCACAACGTACAGCTTGCAGGATTGCTCGCAATGAGTGCCTCAGTATCCCTGCGGTCAGCCCTACGGCCGTGTTTTGGGGCGTCCATCGCACGCGCGGGGAAATCTTTCCTTCCGGTGACCTCGGGTAAGTTTCTCCAAATCGAGGTGTTGGAGGGCTAACTTGAGCTGATTTCTAACTACTTTCCTCTAATTAGCCTCGCAAATTCGGCAAGCTACATCTGTCACATCGCAAAATAAACGTCTGTCCGTTTGCCAACCGCGATGGCCCTCCATTTCCAAACGAACCGCTACAACCTCGTCTGAGTCACCTGCCCCCGAGCCCGTGTCTACCACACCCCTACTCAGCCTTGACTGTTGGAGTCCCTCTGGAAATATTCCCTGGTGAACGCCGTGTGGCAATCACCCCGCAGAATGTCGCCCTTCTATTGAAAAAGGGAGTTTCCCGCGTGCTCATCGAACACGGTGCAGGCGAGCGCGCCCAGCTACTAGATCATGCCTACGAAAAGGCCGGCGCGACAATGGTCGACCGGGACGCAGTCTGGTCCCAGAGTGATATATTGTTGAAGGTCCGCAGTCCTCAGTCGGAGGGGCCATTCAATGAAATCCAGGCTTTACGCAAAGGCTCGACCGTTATATCTTTCATCTATCCCCTCCAGAACAAGTCTCTCGTCGAGGCACTCGCGGCTCGTGGTGTGACCTCCTTTGCGATGGATCGCATTCCACGAATCTCTCGTGCGCAGACCTTCGACGCCCTTAGCTCCATGGCCAATATTGCAGGTTATAAGGCAGTCCTGGAAGCTTCTAATCACTTTGGTCGCTTCTTGACTGGTCAGGTTACTGCAGCTGGAAAGATTCCTCCAAGTAAAGTTCTCGTTATTGGTGCTGGTGTAGCTGGATTGAGCGCAATCGCCTCTGCCCGCCGCATGGGTGCTATTGTTCGTGGCTTTGATACACGCCCGGCTGTGCGCGAGCAAGTCCAGTCTTTAGGCGCGGAGTTCGTCGAGGTTGATTTCCAGGAGGATGGCTCTGGTCAGGGCGGGTACGCCAAAGAAATGTCCAAGGAATTTATCGAAGCTGAAATGAAATTGTTCATGGAGCAAGCTAAAGAGGTTGATATTATTATCACCACAGCCCTGATCCCAGGCAGACCTGCACCGAAGCTCATTACTAAGGAAATGATTGCTGCAATGAAACCCGGCTCTGTTATTGTCGATCTTGCCGCCGAGGCAGGTGGAAACTGCGAAGCTACTGTTCCCGGGGAGTTAAGCAACTACAAGGATGTTACTATCATCGGCTACACGGATCTTCCTTCGCGTCTCCCGACCCAGTCTTCAACCCTGTACTCGAACAACATCACCAAGTACCTTCTCTCCATGGCTCCCCAGGACAAGTCGTTTGGGATTGACTTTAAAGATGAAGTTGTGCGCGGTTCCATCGTGACTCTAAACGGTGAAATAATCCCCCCTGCTGCTCCGCCCGCTCCACCCCCAGCCCCAAAGCCAGAGGCCCAAGCTATCGCTGCAAAGGAAGAAGTCGCCTTGACGCCGTGGCAAAAGACAACACGCGATGTGACGGCGGTCACAGGTGCAATGGGCACGACGCTGGCCCTAGGAAAGGCAGCCGGTCCAATCTTTATGGGCAACATGATGACCTTCGGACTTGCTGGTCTGGTGGGTTATCGTGCGGTGTGGGGTGTAGCTCCTGCGCTTCACTCGCCGCTCATGAGCGTCACCAACGCCATTTCGGGCATGGTCGGCATTGGTGGACTGTTCATCATGGGAGGAGGCTATGTGCCGACTACTATCCCGGAATACCTCGGTGCTGCCTCCGTGCTTTTGGCTTTCGTGAATATTTCCGGCGGCTTTGTCGTCACGAAGCGCATGTTGGATATGTTCAAGCGTCCAACCGACCCTCCCGAGTACCCATGGCTGTACGCTGTCCCCGCTTTGGTGTTTGGTGGTGGCTTCATCGCGGCTGCCAGCACTGGTATGTCCGGTCTTGTCCAAGCTGGATATCTCGTCAGCACAATGCTCTGCATGGGCTCGATCTCTAGTCTGGCATCGCAGCTGACTGCCCGACGCGGCAATATTTTTGGTATCCTGGGAGTAGTCTCCGGTATTCTGGCCTCACTGGCTGCGGTGGGCTTCTCTCCTGAGACGCTGACGCAGTTCGCGGCTGTTGCTGGAACAGGTGCCTTGGTCGGAGGCTTGATTGGCCGTCGCATCACACCAACAGGTCTTCCTCAGACGGTCGCTGCTCTCCACTCGGTGGTGGGATTGGCTGCTGTTCTGACCAGTGCCGGAAGTGTGATGGCCGATATTGGTGATATCACAACTCTACACCTGACGACAGCATACTTGGGTGTTCTGATCGGTGGTATCACCTTTACTGGCTCGATCGTCGCTTTCCTGAAACTGGCTGGGCGCATGTCTTCCAAGCCGACAATTCTGCCCGGCCGACACGTTATCAATTCGACACTATTGGGCAGTAACATTGCAACCATGGGAGCGTTCATTACACTGGCGCCAGGAAGCCCTGCAATCGCAGCTACCTGCCTAGGAGCAAGCACCATCCTCAGTTTCCTGAAGGGATACACCACAACAGCAGCCATCGGCGGTGCCGACATGCCCGTTGTCATCACAGTGTTGAATGCTTATTCCGGATTCGCCCTCGTGGCTGAAGGCTTGATGCTCGACAATCCACTTCTCACCAGTGTCGGATCCTTGATCGGTGTCAGCGGCTCCATTCTCTCATACATTATGTGTGTCAACATGAACCGGTCGCTGACCAATGTTCTGTTCGGTGGAATCGGGACTCAGGCTGCACAACCTCAGAAGAAGATCGAGGGCGAAGTCACACAAACCAGCATCGATGACACCGTGGAAGCTCTATCCAGCGCTGAGAATGTCATCATTGTGGTTGGCTATGGTATGGCTGTTGCCAAGGCCCAGTATGCTCTTTCGGAGATTGTTGGCTTGCTGCGTGCCCGTGGTGTCAACGTTCGCTTCGCTATTCACCCTGTTGCTGGCCGAATGCCCGGTCAATGCAACGTCCTGCTTGCGGAGGCATCCGTTCCATATGATAGTAAGTCATGGATAATCTTAGACTGATAGTCCATTCGCTAACAATTGATGCAGTTGTCTTGGAGATGGAAGAGATCAACGATGACTTCTCTGATACAGATGTCACCCTCGTCATTGGCGCCAATGATACCGTTAACCCCATTGCGATGGAGCCAGACTCGGCCATCTCCGGCATGCCTGTCCTCCATGCGTGGAAGAGTAAGGAGGTTATCGTTATGAAGCGGGGGATGTCCAGCGGATATGGTATGATTCTTTCTCCCTCATTCCTGATGGGCTCATCTAACATGTTTCACAGCGGATGTTCCAAACCCCATGTTCTTTATGCCCGGTACTCGAATGCTCTTCGGCGATGCCAAGACCTCTTGCGATGGTAAGTATCACTTGCATAAATGTCTAAAAAAAGAAATTGGAGCTAATTCATTTCCAACAGCCATCAAAGCTGCCCTGGAGGCACGGAAGTAGGCTTCGGCTAGAACCCATGGTCCTTTTATGACTGCATGCTATGTTTGAATTATTCCTTTACTGCGAAATCATATGCTCTAGTAGGCTGTCTTATTGGTCTATTACTAGCTCAAGCGGGATGAATTGGTCTTTTATCGATTTACTCTTCAGTAGATCGAGTTATTCAATGCACTTGCAATCTTTTTTTTTTAAAAAAAAAAAAAAGGGAAAAAGGCTCTCCCAATCCAGGAAATTCCCAATTCAGCATTTAATGAAGATCATCGTAGTGGCGTCCCCAGGTGAGCCCCTAGCGGAGACTATAACAAGTTGTGGACTACGGTGGGAGCTGAACCAACCTCCCGCTCGATCGAGGTGGGGTCAAAAGAAATTTTCACATTCTATTCTATATTGCTCTATATTGTTCTATATTATACAGAGTAGGGAGTATAGTACATCCTCCGAGAAGTTGACGATATTCACCCTCGTCGCTGTGGCAAGGAATTTACCTGCAAGTCCAGCCCGATTCCAGCCGGTCCAGGTCCATGCAGGAACTCATCGAGCACCCCTTGCTAAGCAAGACATATAACTTTCCACAGCTATATGATATCACTTGCGTTCTACTATAATTGGAGACCAAGAAATCTATCTTCATTTCTATTGCCAGGGAGATTGATGACCATCGCATGTGTAAGTTGAGGATACGCGGTTAACCAGATATAAGAGATGCCTACTAGTAAGCTTGGATGGAACACGATCAATATGCTCGTGTATAAATAAATACAAATATGAAACTGCGCCACCAAAAGATGTCTCGATAGCCATTTAGCAATGTAATTCAGATGCAATTGCATAACCAGAAACAAAACACGGATAGTTTTCCCAAAATCAGATACCATGCGCCAAATATCGAAATGGACATTAGCCATCCCAGAATACGACTCTGTGCTGCCTCTGGCCGCGTCATGGACCGTCATACATTAGCTGGTGGGAAACAGAGGTGACGAGGAAACGACATAAAAGGAATATCCGCCAAAAGAAACCAGCAACCAAAAACGCCAAATCCCAAACACCAGAATAAGAACCCGTAAAAATAAACCGAGAGATTTCCCCCTATAAAAACATTACTAGATCAATATTTTCCAATTATCAAAAAAAAACCACAAAAAAAAAAAAGAACTCCATCTCTCTAAGCCTTAGCATGCGACTTCTTCCCAAGCTTCAACCCCATAAATCCCCTCCCACTCGGCATAACACTATTATGCCGTAAGTGGCGACGCTTACTCGCCTTCCGCACGAGATGGGGGTCAGCACTGAGAGGGGGGTGGGCTGTGTAGCGACGGAGATCTGCGAGGAAGAGGGTCCATTGACATCAACGACGGAACGCAGACTACTCAGTGAATGAACGCTGGAGGCAGAGTGTTTCCTTGTCATGCGACGCATCATAAGTGGCGAGCGACTTGCGAGCATATTCGACACGCTGTAGGACGAGGGCACGCGCTTCGATGAGGCGGATGAGACTGAGGCCGGGCTGCATGCTCTGGGGAGGTCGCCGTATTTGCTTTTGTTAAAGGTGGTGTCCTCTGCTGAGAAGGGTGTGGATGGGCGGGAAGTGTAGGTGTTGACGCTATTTCCGCTTGTGCTACGCATTGTTAGAGGTCGAGGGGCACGGAGGTTTAGTGGTGGTGGGATTGGTTTGTCGGAGCCTGGAGCTCGGGCTCGGGGTCGGTACTCTTGCGTTGGGAGTATGCGTGGTGGTGCTGGGAAATAGAGTACTGAGGGGATTTCGGAGACTCGGTTGATGGTTGCACTGGTTGCGAACTGTGTATCGTCTTCTAGGGCTGGGGGTGGGGCTGGCTTGGTCGCCTGCTTCATAGTGCTTTTTTTCTCGGATACTCGCGGTGACTTGGTTGCTGGGTCTGACGAGCGTGGCAATGTAAGTCGGCTGTCAGCCCTGACAAGCACAGAGCGGTTGCGGCTGCTTTCCCGGGAGCGGGAATGGCCGGGGCGAGATTTCGAGGCCTTTGATCGTGAGCCCAGAGCGTTGATCAGGACCAGTGTAGGACGAGTTCGAGGCTCCACTATGGTCACTTTCTTTGCCACCTGGATGTCTGCCTCCTCTACTGAAAAGACCGATGAGGGTGAAGTAGAGCGGGACCTTGAGGTGGCCGGCCGCAATGGTTTTGGCCAAACGTATATCGATGGCTGTAAAAAGGTGCTGGTTGCGAGTTGTGGCGGAGAATCTGATGGTGGCAGTTCGAGAACCATCTGCTCTTCCGGGTCAAATACATACGTATCTTCGTCAAAGGTAGCACTGCTGTTTCTCTTGATGGTAGCAGAAGAGACAGGCCGGGGCCGTTTGACTATTGGTGGAGCCAGGGTTTGTTCCTCTCGGTCAGAATCAGGGTCCAGGGAATTATCGTCCGCGCTGAGATCCGAGTCAAAGATTCCGGCTCGTGAGCCTACGGGCGAGGAAAGTAGATCTTGAGCGCCTGTATCAGATTCCGATACAGCCTCCTCATCTGACTCGTATCGATCTTGGAGGCTATGCCTGCTTAACCGATGAAGACTCAGCGATGGAGCCGGTTCGTACATGTTGCCTGCAGTCATATGGTTGTAATCCAGGATATAGAACCAAAAAAAAAAAAAAACCAGATTGACTGTTCCAAAAGGTAGGTAGTTGCGGAACAAAAGGTAGAGGAAAACCCTAAAAAGCCAGCCCTCGACTAAGAATACCAGGGTGAAACAGGAGACCCAAGGGTATAATAGCAGTTACTCCAGTTCAAAAGCTGCAAAGGAGATCTGCAAATCCACCAGGGCGACAGAAATGGAGGAGTAGGACCAAGGAGGGCATAGATAAAGCCAATATATGAAGTATGGCAAAGGAAAAGAGGCATCCAGGGACTTTTCCATGCCATATCCTTGTACACGTGTAGAAAATAAAAGGATTCAATGAATTTACTAACTTTTACTAAATTTGTTTGGCGCGTGAACCTTGAGAGTGATTGGTGTCTCACCCTTGCATGGAGAAAAATAGGGCGGGTTGGCAAACCAGGATCAGTTTCAGCAGGGGGATAACGCTGGATATCGTGGCGGGAAAGAAAAGAAATAAATTAAAAGAGAAAAAAAAGATATTTACGGGGTATTCAGGCCCGATCTGATAGATCGCCGTGAGCTATTGTTGGTCAATACCCATCCTAATACTCCGCGAGATCTATCTTGATTGGACGCGTACGCATATCAGCCCGAATTTATGCACTGAACCAAAAGAGTCCTTAGGAACATGATTTTGAGAAAATCTCTCCCTATAATCATTCCCTATTAACTCCTGTCAACGCAGAAAATGTCGGGAAAACAGGAGCCAGAAACCCAGGATCGAATATCGAGTTAACCCGAGATCAGTGGGGCTCAGGTATATAATTCAAACACGCTACGAACTCCCTTGTCAACCGAATTTATTTTTTTTCCCTCTAGGTACCAGAATGTGATGGTCCTTGCTGAGATGTCAGGGGTCCTAAGTACCTTGACCAGGGGCGTATAGAGAGGTATATCCTTCAGAAGGCCATCTACCCCAAACTCCGTAACGGATTAGAATGTTGACGCTTTGCAATCTGCTAGAAAAATTGAATGTTAAACTCTCGTACACTCCTTACACATCTCGGCGATTTTTCAATCTATCTTGTCAGATCATCTATCATATCTGGAATCCTATACTGTAAACCTTGTATGGTACCGGCAAGGATTCAATATTTCCCCAACTCTTTTGTACTATCTGCACGTCAAGCTCTTGACATTTGCTACTTGATTATATTGACGGAGTACTCAGTGGGTCTCTACGCTAGAACTATTCGGCGCCATAGCTCCGGTGACACCTCCAATGAGTTTAAAATCCACCCACTGGAAGTTCATGTGTCGATCTTCACTATTAACGACACGGCCACTACTGCATGCCATTGCTTTTGTTTTCTGTTCTTTTCTCGAAGTGGCGTCTATGCTCCGGCAGCAAAGGCTGGTCCTGCATGCCCAGTCTCGAAATAAACCATCCGCATGGCATCCAAGCAAGGCGCTTGTCACTTTTTGACGAGAATAGGCCAGCAAATAATCCATTTTCCTGCCTTTTGACTTTTTTGTTCTCTTGCCTCTATTGAATTGTATCCAGCCCCATTATATCAATGGCTGGGCTTGGTGGGAGAACATCTATGGATGAGCGCTGCACCGCTCTTTCGAAAAGCTGGGAGGCTGGATACAACCTGCCTTGCTCCTCTCACCTTCCGAGTTCAATTCCTTTTGGTTTACTCTAGAGGCTGAGGATCTGCTTGTTTCCTCACTCGGCACTTTGTCAATGATCGACTTGCTAATTATGTCATAACATCCGGGGAATATGTGATGCGTCGGTTTCGGTGGCGTTGCTTGTGCCTCGTCGCACAGATCATGATGCGCGCATATGCTCCACCTGGCGGCTCTTGTTCCTGCGTTTCTGGCGCACAGTCTCCAGTGTGATAGTGCACATTGTGCTACAGAGGTTTACAAGCTTTCTGTTGCCATATCAACAGGCTGAATATTGGTTTGGCTTCCAATTGTTTGGACGAAATGGATGGGCCTGGGTGATAGGTAGCCTGGAGAGACGGTCTAGTTGTATTATATCTGGAGATACAGACTGTGTCTGCATGGGGGATACATCCCGGATCCCGACTGTCCACGGTGTTGAAGGTGCCGACAGCACAGACATTCAATCAAAGCAAACATTCCTTGCTGACCAGATGCAAATCGGCCATGTGGTATCTGACCTGTCGTCTCTTCTCCAATCTATCAAGACTATTGTTTTGAGGAACGGACATGATTACATTTATCTTGACATAATAAACTAACGTCTATCAATGAATACTTTAATAACAATAAGGGCGAAAGGTACAATCCAATGGCCTGCCACCAAACGGAGGGTGATAACGACAAACATGAACAGAAGAAGAAAACATTATAAAATACAACCATGATAAAACCGTCGGGGTAATCCAACGGCTATCCCCCTGTAGGTTTTTCGACAAAAAGTTTCGGCCCATGCATTCCGACAACTCCGAGGCACATACCCCATGCCCGGGTAATGGACCTGGCATCATGAGGTCATTCATTAAACAAATATAGGGACGCATCACCCAAGAGCAGCCATTCTGCCCTTCTGCTTGGTTTGGCCAGCATTGGATGAAATTTAGATTCAATGGCTCATCCGAAGATGATTCAACAATCAAACTTGTGGGCAATATAATTCTTCCAACTCACACGCTGAAAACATTCAGACGCGATTGTGCTTCGGTTGATTATTTAGGCCTTGCGAGAGCGGGTCACAGGGCCGTTGGAGCGGCCAGTGGACTTGGCGCCACCAGTCTGGGTACCGGCCGGGGAAGGAAGTTCAAAGTTCTTCATGTCGATCAGCGATTTTTGGCCAGTGTTGCGGCGGGGGCGGCCGGTCTTGGCGGTCTTGTTATAGGTGGCAATGTAGAAGGAGATGAACAGGACCAAGTAGGAGCTGATGATGCCGATACCAGCCATGGCAGCGAATTCCTCACCGGCACACTTGCCCATGTTGGGGAGCCACGGGAAGTAGGCAGAGGTGAAGTAGGTGTACGAGGCGAAGTAGATGAATCCTTGAGAAACTGTCAGCATTCCATTCTTTGCGGGGTTTCAAAAGGCCTGGAACCACTTACCAACGTCAATGACGAACTGGAGGATCTGCAGCATGGTGATGTACTTCTTCCACCAAATGCGAACGCCGCGAGCGCTCTGGAAGTAGTACCAGTACATCACAACATGGACCAGCAGGTTGATGGTGATGGGCACCCACTGCACGGCAGTCACACCGATAAGCTGAGTGTAGCAAAGGAGGGCGGTGGCACCGTGGTGGTAGGTGTGAAGGAAGGTCAATGGCTTCTTCTTGAGAACCAGGAAGATAGTATCAATGAACTCGACGTATTTGTTGATGTAGTTGAGCTGTTCGAGGTTGTGTAAGTTTCTCTTCTTCTACTCGTTCAAGCGCTTCGTAACTTACGTAGTACAGAATAATCAAAGGGCGAGTCCAACCACCATCCTGGTCGCAGATAGTGTAGAAGACTCCGTGTCTCCAAAGAGTGGGGAGAAGCTGCTCAATGAACAAGAGCAACAGGATACCGCTAACGGTGGTCAAAAGGAGGTTGTGGATCATGAACAAGGTGTTAAGCTTGAATGCGGGCAACTTCTTCATGACCTCACGGCCACCGAAGATGATAATGTAGTAGGTGATAAGCATCATTGCAGTCTCCTTCAAGGTGGACAGAGGGGTCACACCCTCAGTGAAGTTGAATTCGCTGGCGGGATATCCCATGACCTTCTCGTAGGCCTGGTCGAAGAGGGGCCACAAGTGCACACCAAAGGGTCGATCGAGGGTAGGGACCGAGACATATTTGAGGGTTTCACACGCCATTGTGACAAGATTTGGTGTTCAACCAAATTCGATGTGGAATTGAAGATAGAGATGGCCGTGGGAAGGCAAGCTGTTCTTTTCCTGATGGGCAGTAATGCGACTGCAGTAAACCACCAAACACAGGAAAGGCCAAACCAAGTGAAGGAAAAGAATGAAAGGGAAAAAAAGCTAAAGAAATGAAAGTGGAAAAGGGGGGAGAGAAGAGAGGGAAAAGCTGGAGAAATGAGAGAACAATTACTTTTCGCGTCCGGCGTGTCCGTTGAGGGCCCAAAAGGGTTTAGCGTGTCATAAAAAGGGGAAGATCAGGTTCCAATCGCATCTACGGTATATTGTCCGAACATGTGAACCATTGAATTCTTGTAACTATGAAATATATTTGGATTCTTTAATATCGTAAGAGCAAACCCACGTCACAAAATATGAAAGTTATTTTGTTGAATGCTAGGTTGTCCTCGGCGTGAAGCTATCACATGCTAGTGTAGCCCAATGGCCGTAGCGCATTACACAAAGAAATAAATGAGATATGGAATTGCCGAGGGCTTAACCAACCTAATTATATATTTTCAACGATTGACTGACTACCTTTCGCTCTCGATGGCCAATTCATTAGATCCCAGTCCCCGCTTTAAGATCCATATTCAAAGCGTTGCATTGAAAATCGATCGAGTCATTTCCTATTAGCGTTACAACCGAATGCCATTAGAGCATGCAATGGGCAGTAACCAAGTACAAAAGGCCTGGAATTGTGTACCCTGTGTATGCCAGCTTGTATCAGTCCCCATAGTATAGATAGGATATCCATGGATAGGGCATATCTAGAGAGAAAGGCAGTAATTTAAACTTTCTTTCATCTTCCCAACTTGTCTATTTCGATAAAATTAGCAGTACTATCTATCTAATTCGAAGTCATTGAGATCTTAGATTGAGATATTGCCACCTATATAACCTCGGAATCACCTCAATTCCTGTTCTCATCCTAGGTCTAAAGTCGGAAGCTACCACTCATGTATTGTCCTATTCTTGCTAGCCTCTAGGCTTATATAGTGAGATTTTTACAATCGACGAATTGTATTGGGGCTAATTGCTCGAATAAGCCTTTGACCTAGTTCCTTGCGATCGGATTCAAAATATATACTTGAACATCTAATCACCATCAAAGTTTATATTCTAAAATTTGGGATTACAAATTTTTAGAACGCTTGATTTTATCATATAAGACAGACAGATGTAGATATAACCAAATTCAAGAACAATATAATATGAACTCGACTGTCATGACCTTAAGACTCGGCCAATGATACGCATCTTGAAAAGGACAACCATACAGCCAATTAGCGGCCGCCTTTAGAGATCAAGACAGCTGGGAACGGGGCCAATCGGATGATGACTCAGCACCCGTGCTGCTGCCTCAGGCGGCAACACCACACCACCCGCAAAATCCTAGAGGCACTTCTCACCTCCCCTTCCCGTCTCCATCTACACCTCTCCCCTCACCATTGTTACTGTCCGGTCCACCGTGGTCCCCTTCCGAAAATGTCGTCTCTATCTATCTTCCGCGTCGCGACCCGCGCCGTTCGCCCTACCGGCTTCTTTAGAGCTCCCCAATTGACCCGGTCCCGGATGCAATCCCCGGTCACTCTGGCTGCCGCCCGCGCCCACAACTTCGGTACCACCTCCATGCTCCGCTCCGGCCACGAGGATGAGACATACGAAGAGTTCTCTGCCAGGTACGCCCCCAATCGCAAGCCATTGAAGTCGGAGGAGTGGGATAAAAGCGCCCTGCACCTTCACGTTAGGCGCTTCCCGGAACGAACATCGGCAATCGTCTAGACATGATAGGAGCGTTTCATGCTGACTATGTATCCCAATGGCAGATTCGAGAAGGAATTTGATGGTGTGCAGGACGTTTTCGAGCTTCAGGTATGACTTATCTCGACTTCACCCGATCCATATTGATCGGCATGCGATACATGGCATCAGCCACACCCGTCACTCAACATGCGGCTTCTATACCCGCACGAATTCGACAAATAACTAATGCATATCTTTGCAAACAGCGCAACCTGAACAACTGCTTCGCTTACGATCTCGTTCCCTCCGTCGAGGTCCTCACTGCCGCCCTTAAGGCCGCCCGCCGTGTTAACGACTTCCCTACCGCTGTCCGCGTCTTCGAGGGTATGATTCCACAACACCCATCTTAGCTCACTAGTATCATTCGTCGTTGAACCAAAGCTAACTTCAATTCGTGATTAGGTGTCAAGGCTAAGGTTGAGAACCCCGACCAGTACAAGCAATATCTCGAGTCTCTCGAGGGTCTGCGCGTCGAGCTGGGTGTCGCTCTCCGGGAGGAGCTCTACCCCCAGGAGGCGTAAATTTCCATCATCAATTCCACTTTTACGTCAATTTTCTCTTAAACACACAGTACCCCCTCGCACGTTGTTTACCCAGCACTGTTTGACTGGCTGAGGATTAGGTCAGGTAGAAGAGAAAACTGTATACATACTTTAGAGATCTCTTGTGTTGTTAGTGCTGCTGTTGTCTGGAAAAAAGGTCCTGTGCCCTACTTGGTTGGTGCTTAATCTATCTTGATTCCATCTTGTTCAGTCATCCTGCATTGTTGTATTATCAACCGCTCAAGTCAGTCCTCAGTCCTTGATCCTCAAATCCTCAATCCTCCACTTCCTACACTTATATTACGGAGAATATTGCTTCCTCATAATGGTAGAATAGCCAGACTGGTCTGAGTCTCGGATTTCGTTCTTAAGTAGCCAATATATCACACAACATGATGACTTTGACAAGCAGGCCAAGAGGTGCCAGATCATAAACAAACAGAGCCTCCAACAGTGACCATGCGTAATCGATATAAGTACAATGTAGACAAGACCCCCCAGTAGCTCTCCAAGAGACAGCAACACGGCCAAAAATGTATTTTGTAACAAGCAATTAAAGCAAAGATAGGGAGGAAAAAAGGGAACACAAAATCATCAATACACACAGGTATGTGTCCGCTCAAACGCCGGGTACCAAGCCACAGATTTTCAGTAATATATGCAAGGTGATGCAAGGAATCGAGTCATGAGGCATTCTCCAGAATGACAAGAGACGAGAGAACATATCAAACGGGGGAGATGATAATTAGTGTGTTCCAACATACTTGAAGTACGTAGGTCGGCAATCCTCCTTGGAAAGGAAGTCTGCGCCTTGGAAGAACTGGCCAGCTTTGCAGCCGGAGCACTTGGGAGAATTGGGGCAGTTGAGATACGGGATGTGGTTGTACCCGATATCGCGGAACCTGGTGAAAATAGGATGTGAGTGAGGGTTATTGAATGAGAGGGAAGAGTATGTAACTTACCAGTGGACGTTGGCGGCATCGGCGAAAAGACCAATGCCGAGGGAGTGGACAGGAGCATCACCCCAACGTTCATAAAAGAATCCACCAGCGCGATCCAGGTGCTGGAAGTATGCCTCATACTTTTCGCCGCGGAAGAAGTCGAGATCGCCGATTTCAAAGTTGGACCAGAAGTGGCAGGTGGAGTATCCATTGGCGGCTTTGGTGTGTTCGGGACGAGCCACGTCATCCGTAATCCATTCCCACATGTTATTATCGCTGAGGTACGATGGGTTGGCGGCGAGGAATCGCTGAGTCTCGGGCCAAAGGGACGGGATACTCTGTGGTGCGTCATAGAGGTTGATGGTGAAGCCGTAGGTCTTGTTGCCATCCTCCATGTATCGGAACACATCGTAGTCGACGTCACAGAAGAACTTGACATTGGGCTCGATACGCCAGTAGTACCGGTAGCCTGCGAGGGCGGGGTGCTTGTAGAACATGCCGCTGTTCCAGCGACACATCTGGTGGTAGGAGACCTTGGAGCTGTACTGGATGTCTTGTTCCTCCAACATCTTTGCGGACTCGTGGAAGAGGTCCATATTGATCCAGCTTGGGACGTCCCAGTGTTCCTTAGGCACAAGTTCTGCATCTGAAGTTAGCTATGGTTCCTCTCGTTCTAACCGGTCTGTAATCCGTACCGTATTGGCACTTGGCCTTGGTCATTGCCTGAGTCTTCTGCTTGAAATCCTCGGTGAAGGGCACATCATTGAAGAAGATGTATGGATAGTTGAACTTGCTGTTCCAGGTTCGCTCAAGGTCACTCATTGTCGAGAGCAGTTGGTCCAGTTCCTCATTGCGGACGAGGGTAATGAGCGCAGCATTCGTGCGGGCTGATTTTTCGCTATTGGGGGAGTAATCGTGCTCATCGGCTCGCCATAGATTGCCGACAGGTTCTCCGGTGGCTGTAAGACTCGTTAGTATGGCACTTAAAGTTCGATGCTTGTAATAAGAGGTGTGGCAAGAAACCGGGGTCACGCACGATCTACAAGAGGATCCTTTTTCATGCCATGAGCCAACTTAGACCCTGGTTCAGAGGAGCTCTGGTGTAATTGGAAGACAAGGAATAGACAGAGAAGGATGCATGCTGCACCCAGCATGCGAATCGGTCGCGCAATAGCCATGATGGTGGTTATTTGCTTAAAGGGGGGAGATGGTCGGAGAGAGAGAGGCGCGGATTAAGAGTGGCCATCATTCCTTATCCGGACTAGCGCCATCCAAGCAAAACATCCGGGCCTCTCTTCACTTTATGCTTCTTCGCTTTATGACGCCTGGAGACATCTCGATGTGATTTATTTTTGATCCTGGATCCGAGCTTATGTCTGAAAATGGCTCTCGCGGCCGATTTAAGTACGCTTGCTGATGCCTTGATCACTTCCGTCGTTAAGATATCACCGGACCAGAAGGTAATATATGGATTGAATTTCTATCATTCTCATATCATCGCGCATGGTGTACTGATATCTATGTAGGGGTCTGCGCGTTTTCAGAGTCTGAAGCGTCGTGTACAAGGGGGTCTCCGGACTGGTTCTCATACGCGCACCGACCAGTTTGCAGTTGCCAAGCAACTCGAGGGACTACAGGAAAAGTTTCAAATCTTGAATAGAGATGAACTTGCCGAAGCCCTTCATATACGCCTGGGGGAGCTGGAGAGCAATCAGAACTCCTGGCTCCCGGAGATACTGAGTCTCTTACTGCAACTCTCAGATCGCCCCGCTCTTTTGTCTACGGTCAAACGTCCAGAGGAAGGGGCCAAGGCACCAGAACCAAAAGAGACTCTTTCTTGGTCGGACCTCAATGCAGATGGGACGGCCTTCAGTGATGATGAAATTTGGGAGCAGGTAGACTTTGCTGGCGACTCGTCAGATGATGACGTTTCATCCGTTGCTAGTGATGTATCTCTTCCAAAGCATAGGCCTCACTCCCCCACAACGGTGGATGAAGGTTACACTATCCCAGAGGACGTTTTTGTTCCGGCAGAGGATGAGAATCTTGTTTCCTCTCTAGAAAAGGCACAATTCTGGAGAGCAGAGAATCACCCTTCGTTGCCCCAAGGAGGTGGCGGAGCCACCTCGCGACTTATGACGGAATCCCAACTCGCTAGAGAGACTATCTTTATGCTTCAGGGCCTTCCGACATCCATTTATGTATATTTGGACGATGATTTCAGGGCGGATCGAAGATACATACTCGCACATTCATCCAGGGAATCCCTGGCCTCGCTTTTGCGGTGTTTCAGCGAGATAGGCGCCAAACTCAACAATGTACGGTGTTTCACCAAGCTCCCGCAGACAATTCCATACTTGCAAACATTCTGCCGGGGCTTAGAAGAGCGTCTTCTTGAATTCGATAAAGTGTTATCTGAAGTTCAGTGCAAATATCTTTCCGCCGGGACAACTGTCAGTCTCATCCAGCTTCTTGTTGACGTGCGTCAACACTCCCATGAGCTAGTATTGCTCGCAGAAATGATCACAAAGCTAGGCAAAAACTCGACCGATCAACCAATGTGCTGCCTTGATTTGTTATACAATTTAATATGCATGTTGGAAGCCCTTGGCGACGAAACTTCGTCTCAGCGCCTGGCGGAGCTATTCTTTATGTGTTTCAAAACGTATTCAAGCTCGATTCGACTCTGGATGGAATCAGGTCAGGTCGATGCTTCGGACAGCACTTTCTTCGTGCGAACCAATCGTGAGAACGGGGATCTACGAACTCTTTGGCATGACTGGTTTGTGCTGGATACGGGCCACAGGCATCAGAGGATCCCTCAGTTCCTCGAAGCTGGTGTCCAGAAAGTTTTCACGGCGGGGAAAAGCATGGTGTTTCTGCGCCACCTGAATACGCCACCAGACATTGAGGCCATGAGATTCGAGGACCTCTATTCCCAGGACTCTTCGGTATTACTTCCTTTCCCCGCGCTAGTAGAGTCTGCTTTTGAAAAACTTGTGGATGTGGATCATCTACTCAGTGCTAGCCTATTACGAACAGAACTCGACCAACAATGCGGATTATGGACCTCCCTTGATGCTCTTCAGCATGTCTATCTCGCCAAAGACATGAGCGCCGTCAGCGTGGTTGACGCCAAAATCTTTGAGCTGATCGATCGGGGTCGTTCCTGGGACGACAGGTTCCTGCTCACTGAGATATCGAGGACAGCTTTCAGTTCAGTGTCTGTCATTGACACATCAAGACTCCTTGTGCGGCCAGCTATTACTCCATCGCGGGCTTCTCAAAACAATAATCGAACCGTGGGGATTCTGGAAGCAATCTCAATTGATTATGGCCTCCCGTGGCCTATTGCGAACATAATCACCGATGAAGCAATACACACTTACCAACGGATCTCGACCTTCCTGATGCAAATCAGGCGCGCTAAATATGCCATTGTGAGACAGCGTATTCGTGACGCCCGCATCACCACACCTGACGACAATGACACATTGGTGCACGCTCTACACCATAACATGCTCTGGGTCCTCGATTTTATCTACGGCCATCTGACCTATCTTGTGATATTCACAGCAACCAAATCTCTACACAAAGATCTATCCGGCGCACAAGATGTCGACGCTATGATAGCCGCCCACCAATCCTATATGTTCTCCTTGGAAGCTCAGTGCCTCCTCTCGAAAGAGTTATCGCATATCCATGATGCAATCATCAATTTCTTAGATTTGTGTGTTCATTTCGCAGATCTACAAGCTGCGCACTTGCTCGGCGACGAAGACCAATATCTGGAGAATTTGAAGACACCAGACACAAAGAGAGACCCTGAAGACGAGTTTGATACTGATGATGATGAGGATTATGATGATATGAACCACGAACACACACTTACAATCTCATTTCGTGACTCGACCTACAGCCAGCAAATGAAAACCGTCAATAATCACTTCAGCCATCTGACCACCGTCGTCACAGATGGACTGAAAACTTTAGCTCGGGCAGATGGACTTGAAAGTTGGGATATTCTTGCCGACAGGCTCGAATGGAGACGAAATTGGCGTAGGCTTTGATAACATGACAAAAATACCCTTGTTTTCGTTCCAGCGGGAGTTAGCGTTACATACTAGCTTAAGAAGTGACACCGGGCAGTGGAAGAGCCAATAACTTTTCTTTTGACATGACATTCTGTCTCACAATAGAGTAGCGCTGAGCGTGTTTTCTGCCCGATTCAGAAACTCAAACGATTGATCAATCCATTTTTTTTTTTGGTCCGGGGCCGTAGACATGGAGCGCATGGACCGAACCAACCCCGTTGAATTGGAGACTCGGAGCCCGGATGAAAAGCCAACAATGAAACATTGCCAGGTATGCGTAGGATGGCCAGTCTAGATGTCTGATCTGCGCTCTATTCTGTACTCGTTCTTTAGACATAAAAATTGTGGATTTTGATGGAAATATTATTGATCAATTTTGATATATACTGATTTGAGAAATCACTTCGGTTCTTTTTTTTTTCGACTCCAATAGAGAATATATGGATAAGAACTCAGAATAAATAGGAAAAAGAAAACGGTTAAAAAGCTTCGTAAATAAGAACTAAACATTCTAACCAACCCAGCGTCTAGCGCTGTAGAAGACACGTCCCCAAGGGCCAATATCGCCCCAGGACTCGGCGTTCGGAGGTAACCAACTGGCAATACCGTTCATGACGGTACGCTCAGGGTGAGGCATGATAGCAAGGACACGGCCGTCGGGGCTGCGCACACCGGCAATACCCTCGGGACTGCCGTTAGGGTTGAAGGGGTACTTCATGGTGGGCTTCAAGGAGGCATTGTCAACGAATCGGACGGGGGCAAGACCCTCGCGAACGAAGTCGGAAGCCGAGATGCCCTGGGAGCCGGTGAAAGAGGCACGACCCTCGCCGTGAGCAACGGCAATAGGGAGTGAAGTGCCGTCCATGCCGTGGAAGAAGACGCTGGGGCGGGATGGGTCGGGGTCGGAGATGCGGGCCATGCAGACACGGCCTTCGTACTGCTCGCTGGTGTTGCGCTCGAAGCTGGGCCAGTAGCCTGCACCGGGAATCAAATCCTTGATACGAGACAGGAACTGGCAGCCGTTGCAGACACCCAGGGCGAAGGTGTCCGGGCGCTCGAAGAAGTCCTGGAACTCCTTGCGGGTGTTCTCGTGCAGCAGAACGGACTTGGCCCAGCCCTGGCCGGCACCCAAGACATCACCGTAAGAGAAACCACCGCAGGCGGCGAGACCGGCGAAGCTGGAGAGGGAGACACGGCCGGAAAGAACATCGGTCATGTGGACATCGACGGCGGAGAAGCCGGCGGTGTTGAAGGCAAAGGCCATCTCAGCTTGACTGTTGACACCCTGCTCACGAAGGATGGCAACGCGGGGCTTGTTTGAGAAGGGGGAGTATTGGGACAGGCTAGTCATCATGGGCAAGCCCTTGTCCTTGGGGTCGAAGGTAGGGTTCCAAGAGAGACCGGGGTTGGCATCGTCAAGGATGTTGGCATACTCCTGCTCCGCACAGTCCGCGTTATCACGGATCTTCTGCATGTGGTAGGAGGTCTTGGCCCAGGTCTGCTGGAGGCTGGAACGGGTGTTGCGGTAAATCAACGAGGCCTTGTGGTAAATAGCAAGGTTCTGCTTGGGCTGTTGAGAGACACGTCCAATCTTGTGGATCAGACCTGGTGGAGGACCGCAAGTGGCGAAGGCTGAGCGGAACTGGATCTCGTGCTCCTTGCGGACTTGGAAGACAGCACCAAGCTCTTCGGTGAAGAGGCATTCAATGAGATCCTTGGTGTCGAAAGAGGGACAGATGTTATCGAGCATGATCTCAACACCGCAGCGACCGGCGAACATCATTTCGACAAGGGTAGTCAGAAGACCACCGTCGGAGCGATCGTGGTAAGCCAAAACAATTCCGGCTTCCTGAAGTTGCTGTGTAGCATCGAAGAAGTCCCGGAAGAGATCGACGTCGCGAATGTCAGGGCACTCGGAACCAACTTCGTTGAAGACCTGAGCAAGAGCCGATCCACCAAGCGTTTTGCGACCGAACGAAAGGTCCACAAACATGAGAACGGTCTCCCCAACTTCTTCGAAGCTGCGAAGAGCGGGAGTCCAGGTCTTGGTGAAATCACCAACGGGCGCAAAGGCAGAGATGACACAAGACATGGGAGCAGTAACCTCCTTGGCCTCATTTGAGGCCTCATCCTTCCACTTCATTTTCATGGACATAGAGTCTTTGCCGACGGGAATGCTGATGCCAAGTTTAGGGCAAAGGTCCAGACCAACAGCCTCCACGGCTTCGTAGATAGCAGCGCCCTCGCCAGGGTGGCTACCGGCAGACATCCAATTGGCAGACAGCTTCACGTGGCTGAGACGATCCACAAGATCAGAAGCAGCCAGGTTCATGAGCGACTCGGCAACAGCCATACGAGCAGACGAAGCCGAGGAGATGAGAGCCAAGGTAGGTTTTTCACCCATCGCGAAAGCTTCGCCGGTCTTCATACCCTGGGCCAAGGAAGTGGCAGTAACAGAGACATCCGACACGGGTGTCTGCCACTTGCCAACCATCTGGTCACGGGCGGTTAGACCGCCGACAGTGCGATCACCGATGGTGATCAGGAAAGACTTGGAGCCGACTGCAGGCAGAGACAGTACTCTCTTGATAGCCTCATCAACAATCTCAGTCTTCGAGGTGAGAGAGGGAAGATACTTGCTGAGGCTAGAGTCCACAGTGGGGAGCTTCAGCTTGCGAGAATCGACAGTTCGGGTCATGCGAGGAGTCTTTCCGAAAAGCACAGACAAAGGAAGGTCAATGGGAGCAGGGTACTCCTTGGACTCTCGGTCAAGGAGAATGAGTCTCTTTTCCTCCTCAGATGAACCGCCGCCACGACCGACAACGGAGAAACCACAGCGCTCACGCTGAGCAATAGCAGTGAACTTGTTCATGCTCTCCTCACCAACAGCCATGACGTACCGCTCTTGGGCTTCACAGCACCAGATTTGCATAGGGCTCATGCCACGGTCAGTGTTATCGATTTCACGAAGCTCAAAGGTAGCCCCCAAGCCCGAGTCATGAATCAGCTCAGGAAGGGCGTTGGACAGGCCACCGGCGCCAACATCGTGGATGAACTTGATGGGGTTGTTGTCTCCCATGGCAACACAGGCGTTGATAACCTCTTGAGCTCTCCGTTGAACTTCGGCATTGCCTCTCTGAACACTGGCAAAGTCGAGCTCAGCGGATCCCTCACCAGAAGCGATACTGGAGGCAGCACCTCCTCCCAGGCCAATCAGCATTGCGGGCCCGCCAAGCACCACAAGGAAAGCACCGGGCTTGACAACATCTGGGTGCTTGATAGCGTGTTGGGGGCGAACGGTTCCAACACCACCAGCGATCATGATGGGCTTGTGGTATCCGCGCACTTCCTTTTCACCGTTGCCCACGTCAATCTCGGTGAGCAGAGTGCGGAAGTATCCACCAATGCAGGGGCGGCCAAACTCGTTGTTGAAAGCAGCACTACCAATGGGCGCCTCCAACATGATATCCAAACTGCTGGCAATGTGGTTTGGCTTCCCGACATCGAGCTCCCATGGCTGTCTCAAATCAGGAATCAAAAGGTCTGACACACAGTAGCCGGAGAGACCGGCCTTGGGGCGCGAGCCACGGCCGACGGCACCTTCGTCACGGATCTCTCCGCCGGATCCCGTAGCCGCACCGGGGTAAGGTGAAACGGCGGTGGGGTGGTTGTGGGTTTCAACCTTGGCTAGGAAGTGCACAACTTCCTTGGTGTGCATCCACTGTCCTGTGGTGGGATCGGGCGCCCAGAACGCGGCCTCGGGGCCCTCCAGCACGGCAGCATTGTCACTGTAGGCACTGATGGTGTGCTCGGGATGCTTCTTGTGTGTGTTGCGGATCATGGAAAACAGACTGTTTGGCATGGGCTTGCCATCAATCACCCAGGAGGCATTGAACTGCTTGTGTCGGCAGTGCTCCGAGTTGACCTGAGCGAACATAAAGAGCTCGACATCAGTGGGATCACGGGCAATTGCGCCATTTGGACCATAGGCCTCGGCCAGATAATCAATTTCTGAATCATCAAGAGCCAAGCCGAGCTCGGTATTTGCCTCTTGGAGGATCTCTTTAGGGGATTTGGTACCGCCCTGGAGGGAGATGGTCTTGAGGGGTTGGGGAGTGTGCTCGGAGAACATGAGACTCAACTCTGGCTCATCCTTGCCGATGATCTGAGTCATCCGATCATGAAGCGTATCCATGTACTCCGGCTTGTAGTCCTCTGCACCGTTACGAAGACACGAGATCTTCATACCCCGTTCGATCCGCTTGACGTACTTCTGCAGGCCACAGACGTGCGCAATACCCGTTGCCTGGGAGCTCCATGGTGAGACAGTACCGGTTCGTGGGTAAATGTAGAAGGTATCGAATTGACCGTCGGTGGATTCGAAGGTAGGAGGGATGTCTGTGATATCGCCGTACTGAAGCAATTGTTCCAGTACCACACGCTGAGGCTCATCCAAGGGCTGGGTGGTATGCACATAGTGGACCCACTGGGCTCGGACATCTTGGACACCAATGCTGGTAGCAATAGCATGGGCACGGGAGCGGGAAAAGGCAATGGAGCCTGGGATGGCCAGATAAGTATCGGTTGGAGTCATCGTGAAGCAAATCGGGGATTCTCCCAATTAGTCAGGTATGACACAGGAGATAGGAAGTGATTCTCCTGGTATCGAAGATGGCTCGAGTGCCTCTCTCAAGTAGACTTGAGAAGATCGCTAGAAGAGGCCGGCGATGACTCTATCGCCTTTTTTTTTGTAAGAGAAATGAGTTTCCCCCGCCCTAGGCCCATTGCGGCTTATCTTGCTGGGTCATGTGCCGATAGCTGATTTAAAGTTTGACAACAAATTCTTCACCTCGCCAGTTTCAGTTTCTTATACAATCATCTAGTTATTCATTGATCTATCTTTATGCGAACGTGTAAATGTATAAAATCTGACAATTACTAGGCTCTCTCATATGATTTGACAGTATTGAAAGGAGAATCAAATGGAAGGCTTTGCTCCGGAACATGTGGGGCGAACGGGGAATCCCCTCAGTACAATAATTAATACAAAGAATCACCACAACAATGGGATTTTTTTTTTTTGGCTTGTGAAAACTTATGATATAGGTACCCTTTAATCTACTTCAGAGCAATGAAGGAGAAAAATTGTACCCATACATTACCTCCAAAAAAAAGGAGTGGGGAAACCTACATACGAATATTGGAATACAACCTAGACACTAAAGGTAGCATGGTTTCATATACCACCCTTAGCATATTCCTTAAAACATCGTACTTGGGGCTTAGGCTTAGTTTGATTAATTTTTATACTGCCCAGCAATAGCAGAACACTTTAAAAGCTTAGGACAGCAAAGGGCTAGAGATATACAATTTGAACGTTAATCATCAGCTATTCGTAGGAAACACTGATGTTTTTATGTACTAAAAGACTAGATAACTTCAGGTTTCGTTTACAGAGCAATTAGATATTCAAAGAATATGCTTCAAAGCTGGGTATTGCCCATGGACACCTGAATAGGACGAAGACTCCATTTGCAACGCTTAAGACTAGAACATACCCCAAGGTTTCTGCAACTTGAAGACTGATAATTCGAGCTCACTCTAATAAGCTGTAGACAACTTAATTTTCCGTAAGCTATCTTCAACTACAGTGGTTACAACGCACAAATGCCGGCTGCTGAGCCCCTCATTATAAAACGGACGAGAAGCTGAATAACAAATTCACCCCATTCGTTGTTCACCCCGGACACAGTTATCTCCTGTAATATCAAAGCCCCTTATATTCAACGGAGGTGTTAGCAGACAATAACTTTAGAGGGACATATTTGGTCTCTTAAGTTCTAAGCTGTTTCTGCCGAGCTAGACCTTGGTAAAGCTTCTAGAACTTAGCTCAAGAATGACTTAGTATCTTCCGCATTCGAGCTAGCACGATAATAAGAGGATTTGAATTTTATTCTTGTGGTATCGATGTAAGTTCTCAACGAAGGTCAAATGAGAGGAGACACAGGATTTAAAGATGTGGGAGCTGTGTAGTACATATGAAAGGCTCCAACGTCTCCACTTCAAGGATTGGCGATAAATGATTTGAGGGATGACTGACTGTAGATTGGAAGCTGCCCATGAGGTGTACTGGCTGCAGGCCGAAAGGGCTGGCACAATATGCCGATCCACCACGCATAGCAGGGTGTGGGCTAGTCCGGAATTGGTATGCCCAATGTACATAATAATGGGGGGAGTATAGATATGTACTCTATAATTCAAAGGATTTTTGCGGGTGTTATACATGCTGGAGGCTTATGCACATTCTTTTGCTCTCATTTTGTTGACAACAATTCCCAATATAGCAAGCTACACCAGATAGTCGGATGATACCTAGTATTTGCAATTTATGTTACACTTCATACTAGCACAAAGTACACGAGATTGCAAATAAACAAATAAGCATTTTATTATTATGATGACAGGGGTAATAAGCCCACGCTAAGAGGGATGGAGTACATACTCCATCTCTAAGCAATAATGATTAAAACATTCCAAAGAAATCTGGAAGCACATATTGCGACGTGGGGTGGCAAGGGATGTCGAATTTAAGTGCTTGTATCTTTTATATGGACCACACATACAAAAGATACCTAACTTCATACATGTACAGTCAGTGGACATAAGTTCTTACACCCATAGGCCCCACACCCCCTTGATTACATAATATACTGCCGGTCAAAACCTCAATGAATTCGTACTATGGAAGCTAGTACGGCGTATACCACCCCTGGCTCTCAATAATAGCTTCTACACGGTGCGGCATCGTCTCAGAGAGATGCTTTAAGTGGCGTAGCTCTAATTCGTCCCATGCCTGCTGCGCTGTCGCCACCAGTATCTCCTTTGTCGTGTCATTATTCCCCATATGTAAGAGATCAGGTCGAAGCTCGTAGATCTTAGCTTTTAGTAACGCCCAGAGGTTCTCAATTGGATTTAAATCAGGCGAATGAGGAGGCCATTCCATAACCTCAATTTGCATCTCAGCTAAAGCATCCCGTACTACGTACGCGGTATGTGCCGGAGCATTATCATGCTGAAAAATGCTATCCTGATTTATAACCAAGATAGGTAAGATCCGGCGGTATAAATCTTCAATAACCAAGCTAGTGACGCCAGTACGCTCAGCATTAGGGTCTCCAAAGAGCGGGATAAGCCCCGTACGCCGTATAGCGCCAGAAAATGCAGCCCAGAACATCTGCTTTACTTGCTTCCCTCGGTGTGGTAATCCTTGACATTGTCCCTCTCTCGGCTGGTCTTTCGGACGGATAAAAGTCCATTCTCGACGGACACCAATACCACGCTCAACAGTACACCCATCAGACCAAAAGACCCGGGCCCAATCGTTAGGCGTGAAGTGGCGGTAGCGGTGTGCCCACTGAAGGCGTTTTAGCGCGTGTTCCTCCTTTAGAAAAGGACGCCAGCTACATCGCCACTTACGCATATTCTCAGCGTTTAAGAGACGCTGAATTGAGCGGTATTTAACCTTATGGTTAACCTCAGTAAGCATATCTTCAGCGGTGATCTTCGGGTCTCCGTGTATAGCGTTTAAGAGACGGTCTTTATCGGCCTCAGTAAGCTTTTTTGGCCTTCCAGATCGTGGTTTCGACACGCCTTCTCGTCGCTCGCTCTCCTTTTTCACGGTGTATCGAATTGTAGAGAGAGGGATAGCAGGATAGCGGGTATGAATACGCTTATACCCCCATCCAATGGAATGGAGCTCGCATATACGCTCACGTATAGCAGGTGTAAGATCTTTAGACCGTGCCACCATAGTGAGAGGGGGTATAAGAAGTAAAAAGGGGTAGTTTTAAAGAGATTAATCCTAGATTTTTGACAAAAATGCAGATTCGCGTACTATTTTAGCGTGTTCTATACTGCGCGTTCTAGGTAGGCGGTATAAATATCCAGTGGTGGTGAGATAGGTGGGGCTATAGGGGGTGCAAGAACTTATGTCCAGTCACTGTACCCTGGGTCTCAAAACATATCGCTGAATATTAAACGTGACCCACAGCTGTTAGAATGTGCTACTGGTTGCTCCAAAAGCCTATGTGTGCAAGAATCTAGAACAATATAGAAATGCGGTGGCAACGAATCGAGATCCGCTCTCGTCTGGAGTTCGGTTCCCAATAAGGAAATCCACTCCAGCTACCCGATTAGGCAATATGTTCCGATCTATAGTTACAGAGTCGAGAGCCGTGGAGGTGCAAAGCACAACGATAATAATATTGTCCCCACTGCGGCCCAGGGGCCGTTTCACCTGAAACTGACTCGCGGATGTTGTGAAAATATCCATGTTACATAATAATAATATCCCCTGAGCTGATCTAAAGAGTTCAATGTTTCCGAGATCATCTCTTTGCCGGTAGATACAACTATTGGATACACACACCTTTGATTTATTTACTCTATTCTAAACTGAAACCTTGACAGATAATATAGCTCTCTCTACATACTTTCACCTCTCCAAACTCGGCTTATATATATAGCTATCTCCGTGATTGAGCTTCGCATGGGTTGTCACAGGCAGGCCCGCTTTTGCGTGATGCCAAGCTGGAATTCGGCGTGATGCCAAGGTGGAGTTCGGCGTGATGCCAAGTTGGAACTCGGGAAAATACCTTGAACAAGATATAGGATAGGCAAGTACGTATAAGAAAGAAGATCCCTAGGCTATAATGTAGGCAGTTGCGCCTGCTCATCAATAGTATTCCTGATCGACATAGTATAAAATAACGCATTCTATAACTAGTATGAAAGTAGTCTCCTTACTCGAAGGAAAGACTAACCCTGGAGAGTGCCCTTAGGGTGCCATTACCCATTCATTAACTAGTGATTAGACCTAGTTAGGTTCACCGATGGAAAAAAAAAATATAGTCAAAGCTCAAAGGATAATGCATCGGGAATCAAGGCGATAAGGCTAAAGGGTCATCGTAGCATATTGCCTAATTGGGCTAGCGCCACCATACCATATCAGGCAAATCTGGGTCCGGGCCGATATCAAAAAAGCCGCTTGTAGAAAAAAAAATGTATGTTTTCACATCCATGGATAGTGCTTCTCCCTTTTTTTTTTGCTATGCTCCACTCGTTGAAAATTCGGGGCCGAATTCATGGGGATGAGGTTATAAAAGAATGCTACCCCGGGGTCTCCAAACCATCCAAACCATCCAAACCATCCTGACCACACGTCGCCACTCCAACACTTTACACATATAATTGCCTTTACACTTCATATACTCTCCTGGCTACAGCCTCCCCTCCATCACCAGTTTGATCTCTTTCAACATGGAGACTCCTCGGTCAGAGCAGACCCACACAAATGCAACTAGCCCGACAGCCTCCATCGGCTCTGGCGAATACAATCATGCACAAGCACTAGCACAACCCGATGATTACCTCGACCTACCGGTCCGCGAGGTCACCGATTCCGCCGATCTACGTGAATACATCACCGAGACCAGGACAGGTGAAATCATCAAGCCGGTCAAGTCCAATGCTACTGGCAAAATCGAAGATTGGAAGATGGTGACCTTCACCATCGACGATCCTGAGAACCCCAAGAACTGGTCGAAGGCATACAAGTGGTATTGTACCATGGTAGTCGCCTTCACCTGCTTTGTCGTCGCCTTTTGCAGTAGTGTCATTACAGCCGACATTGAGGGACCGATTGAGGAATTCGGTATCGGTCGTGAAGTTAGCTTGCTTGTTGTTACGGTTTTCGTTATTGGATTTGGTGTTGGTAAGTAACTCACAGATGTGTGATGTTCTTGGCATAGTTACTAACCCTATTTTAGGACCCATGGTTTTTGCACCAATGTCAGAGATCTTCGGGCGTCGGCCTGTCTACTGTCTGACCCTTGCACTCGCTGTTATTTTCGTCATCCCGTGTGCCGTTTCCAAGAACATTGGAACTCTCATTGTCTGCCGTCTGATTGATGGAATCGCCTTCAGTGCCCCCATGACTCTAGTCGGTGGCACTCTGGCTGATTTGTGGAGGGCCGAGGAGCGTGGTGTTCCAATGGCAGCATTCAGCGCTGCTCCCTTCATTGGTCCCGCCATCGGCCCTCTTGCTGGTGGTTTCTTGGCTGACAATTGTGGTTGGCGCTGGCTTTACTGGCTCCAGCTTATTCTGGCCTTTGTCGCCTGGGTCATGATCAGCTTCACTGTCCCCGAGACATTCGCACCGATTCTGCTCAAGAAGCGCGCCGAGAAACTTCGCAAGTCCGAGAACGACCCCATGTATACCACCGAAACTGAGCTCGATTCTCGTCCCATGGGTGAGAAGTTGCGAATCTTCCTCTTCCGCCCCTTCCAGCTTCTGTTCCTCGAGCCCATCGTCTTGTTCATTTCTCTCTACATGTCCGTCATCTATGGCTTGCTCTACATGTTCTTTGTTGCCTACCCAATTGTTTACCAGGGTGGCAAAGGATGGAGCGCATCTAACACCGGCCTCATGTTTATCCCTCTGGCCATCGGTGTGATCATGAGCGCAGGCTGTGCTCCTTTTGTCAACAAGCATTACCTCAAGGTCTCTGCAGCATGCGGGGGTAAGCCTCCAGCTGAAAAGCGTCTGATTCCCATGATGTGTGCTTGCTGGTGCATCCCTTCTGGTCTTTTCATCTTCGCCTGGACCTCTTACCCCCATATTCACTGGATGGGTCCGGCTATGGGAGGTTTCCTTATTGGATTCGGCATTATCTTCCTCTATAACTCTGCCAACAACTACCTTGTTGACACCTACCAGCATCAAGCAGCATCTGCTCTCGCAGCCAAGACCTTTATCCGTTCTATCTGGGGTGCCAGTACCGTCCTGTTCACAGAGCAAATGTACGAACGTCTGGGCGACCAGTGGGCCAGTTCACTTCTTGCATTCATCGGCTTGGCTTGCTGCGCCATTCCCTATGTGTTCTACTTCAAGGGAGAGTCCATTCGTCGTTTCTCGAGATTCGCCTACAGTGATGATGAGGAGAAAGCCGATAACACTGTCAAGGCATAAATTATTGACTTGATCTCGGGAAATTCTTAAAAAAGAGGAGGTAATTTTTTTTTTCATCTTGTGCAGCATTGTGGAAATGATTTGCTGGTATGATTGATGTGGGAAAAAAAAGTTTGGATGATATTTGCACGGCGTCTCTTGATATCCATTACATATATAATTATTTGAATTTTTGACATGATAGTTTTTAATACAAAATTTGCCTAATGCACATAACATCATGAGTATGCGTACTTTTATGAGCAGACCGAAGTCACTTTTGATCTACTTACCCAGGAGAGTATAGAGTATATGAAGTGCTTATATTATATATCTACTTGTTCAACCAACCCATTTCTCCTTTATAAAAAGAAAGGTATTGCTGTATTCGGGTTTAGCAGTCATCGACCTATGGAAGGTTTGCTATCGCCATCACGATCCTACGTCAGCGCCAAACACTTGGAGGCAAATTGGGGATTCCTAAATTGTTTTCTCTTCCCAGTAAATACGACGCTATTCAGAACACAGAACCAACCCAGAATCAACTCAGAACCTGTGACAGCCCCTGGAGGACCGCGGCCTTGCACCCGTGGGCAGGCCCGCCATACAACACGCTGACATAATCCACCTGATGCCGCTCATCGGGACCATCGTATCAACTGGAGCCTCTTCTGCTTTGCCTTTTTTTTTTTCGAGATCAAGGGTCCTCACCAACTCCGACTCAACTATTTAAAGATACAATACAACTGCTCGGTCTTTTCAGATCCTAATAATGGCCTCCGACGCTGCCTCCCTCTCGCCCGCCGAGCTCTATGACTCTACCATGACCGTCCCCTCCGACTCAGAGAACTACTCCGCGAACCACGAGATGTCCTCCTCGGTCCAGTCAGCCGAAAGCTCACCCATGATACTTTACAAGCCGCCAAGTGTCTGGGGTCTTGTACGCGGTGCGGCCATCAACCTTTTCCTCCCCTTCGTCAATGGTCTCATGCTAGGCTTTGGAGAGCTGTTCGCACACGAGGCTGCTTTCCGACTTGGATGGTCTAATACTAAGGTATGTGGAACACTACATGAGGTCATATTGATTCTGATAACTGACTCTCTGCCCTTGATTATATAGATTTTCCCTAACCACCGCCGCTCACATGCAGTGGGCCCGGGTGTTGAAATGCGGGAGCTTCCTTCGGAGCGGAGACGCCCTGGACTGAGGGACACTGCTTCTCTGGAATAAGTGATTGATATTTCTTGTGCTGTTTAATCTGTTTGAGAATGGCTGCATTTACGCGGGAGACAAAACCGAAGCATATGTGATTTGGGATCGATACCTGGCTTTCTGTGCACACCCGAATTTAGTGACTGTACATAGACCTGTTGACTCAGGGGGTTGGCGTTTGGCGAATGAGGATTTATATTTTGCAACCAGCTTTTACAATATTAGAATATCCAAGTCTATATTTCCATATCTCCATATTTCCATCTTCAGGTCTCCGTGCCTGTCCCGTAGCCGTGATCCGGGGATATATTTACCGCCCTGGCAGAAAAAGTCGCGCCGAAAGGCAGGAGAACAACTCTGCCGCATTGGAGTATCACCCCATCACTAATTATCTCAAACCACAATGATGGGATCAGTTGGCCTGAAAGGGTCCGGCGCAGCCGCTGCGTTTGCACGCCAGAGAATGACCACCATGTCTCGGTCCTCTCGATCTGTTTGTTCACCCGTTGACTCGGACTTGCAGAAACATGGAAATTGACTTGGCTTTGCAGATGTCCACCTTGCGGTCACAAAGTATGCGGTTCCCTAGCCAGCGGGGCCAATTGAAGTCAGCATTATCCGGAAGTGCTCCCTGGCGCATGACATCAGCTGTTGTCGGCCCGGCCGCAGTCAGATTCAATTCCACCTCCTCGGACACCACACTCCCCGAATTCGCTTTTGATGGCTCATTGAAGAATGCGGTAAACATAACCGATATTACCACGATCCCCGAGAGAATTGGATACCTTAAGGAGCTTGGGCTGGACTTTGGATGGGGCTTCACGTCGACGATGCAATGGCTGATCGAGCACACTCATATCTGGACCGGCTTGCCATGGTGGGCTAGTATCGTGGCTGTCGGTCTTCTGACTCGTGTAGCGATGTTGAAGCCAGTTCTTGGCGCATCCGAGAACGCAGCAAGAATGACCAACGCCAAGTCTAAGAGTGAACCTCTCCGGAAAAAGATGATCGCTGCCTCGACCGCAGGGAACACCTCGGAGGCTCAGATTGCAAGGGCTGAGCTCCAGCAGATCAACCATGAGTTTGGCATTAAGACATGGAAGTCATTTCTTCCCATGTTGCAAATCCCACTTGGTTTCGGATGCTTCCGAGTCGTGCGAGCAATGACTTCGTTACCAGTGCCAGCTATGGCTATGGAAACAGCGGGGTGGATTAAGGATCTGACTGTTGCTGATCCCACCTACATTTTGCCCATGATTGCTGCCGGCACACTGTGTCTATCTCTGAGGGTAAGTTTGTCTCATGTAGTCTGCTATAGCTGCGATACTGACTAGAGACAACAGAAAGGTGGTGAATCCGGCGCAATGCCCATGATGCAAACCGATGCAGGAAAGTACATCATATATGGTTTCCCTGTCATGTCTTTTGTCTTCATGTCATTCATGCCAAGTGCCCTACAGCTCTACTTTGTAGCAAGTGGTCTTTTCGGCCTGGGTCAAACATACATGATCAACTCGGAGACCTTCCGGAAGTGGATGGACCTGTCGATCGCTAAGAAGCCATCCAATGGGCCGAAGTACTCCGCAGTCACTCAAAACACCGAAAGCAAGGGCCTTCGCAATCTACTGGAACGCCTTGAGAAGCAGAAAGCCGCAGAGAAAGCACGCCTGCAACGTGTTGAGTCACCTGCACAAGAAGATGTGAAAATCAGTTTCATTGACCGCATGTACAAGAAATTCGGGACAGCCGGCTCTGGCCTCACTAAATCAGTCTCCGAGACGCTCGGCACCCAAACAGTCGAGCAACGTCTTGCCAAGGACCGGAAGCAGCGCGCAGATGAATACGAACAACAGCGGAAAGATGAGGATGAGCTCCTGCGGAGAGAGCGTAACGAAGCTCGCCGCAGGGAGCACATGCAAACCCTGGAGAACGAGAGGACCAAGGCTAGCAAGTCTTTGAAGAATAGCCAGACGGACGCTCGCAAAGCTAACGGGCGGCGTGGCTCTCGCCGTGCTTGATTGGTGTGTGTTTATACAAACTGTAAATTATGGCGCAGTGGCATTTGCATTTTTTTTTGTGATTAGAAGAGTAGAGTTTGGCTCGACCACAATCTCCATTTGGCTATGTACACTTCTCGAATTGAAGATTGCATCACTCATTTCATTATTGCATTGGATAAAGACTCATAGAGCTAGAACGGGGAAAATAAAATAAAATAAACCAGTCACATTTACACCCAGCATGGACCAGCCATGTCAGAAAAAAACCAAGTCCCCTAGTTGCACAACACCCCAAAACCCAGGTCAAATTAACACGATCTATTGTATCAACATGTAGCACGTAGAGCAAACGAAAGAAGATCAAGTCGTCTGCATAGGAATCGACACGGCAGGTAAAGGCAACGGCGTCTTCTCATCCTCAATAAAAACAGCCTTCTCCAGCTTCTGAGTCATAGAAGCACAAAAGGTATCCACATATGCCGTCCACAGCGCAGCAACGAGATACACAAGTCCGATCCAGACCGGAATACTAATAGCAACGACCCACGGCGGTCGGATGGGCAACCAGTCGCGCTGGTCGTCAGTCGCTGCCTCAGGACCCACCCACGGCTGACCGCTGATACCATATAGCATCCAGCAGAGCACGACGCGTAGCATGGTGCCATGGATGAGGTAGACGGCGAAACTCTGCTTTCCGAACCAGAGGAGGAGTCTGCTGGAGAGGAAGTCTTTGGCCGAAGGGGAGAAATAGATCGCCAGGATAATCATGTCAACTGCAAGTGCGGTGTATCGTTTGCCGACATTGACGCCTGGTGGGAAAATGTACTCGCTTGCCTTGAGCATCATATTAGACCAGCCGGCCCATTCGGGGTGTTCACCAGGGTACGAAGCGAGGAGCAATGCAACAATAGTGAGTGGGATGGCGATCATCTTCCGGCCTCGTGGGTTGTTTTCTATCCAATCTTTCAGGGCTGTGTGATAAGAGAAGTCACTGAGGAGCATGCCGAAGATGGCTTGCATTTGGAAGGTTTCTATATCTTCGGCATTAGAATTCTGTCCCGAGCAGTAGCTTAAAGCTCATCTGTTGTTTTCTTTCACTGGAAACACTCACCTGTATCCTTGCTCGCATCCTGGTGGAAATACAACAACATGCCAATATAGATCATAACTCTATACCGGAATTTGACGAACATGGTCGCCGAAAGCACCAGATAAACCAACATGGAAGACAAAAGCAGCGGCAGAAGCGCCCACTGATGATCATCGTATGCCATATATCCCGTCGTCCAAGTAGACAAGAAATTCATCGGCAGACGAATAAGTTCCTTCCAAAAGGAATCTTCCAAATCCGGTGCGGCATACCGACACCACTGGCAATCCGATCTATTTGCCACAATAAACCCGCCAAATTGGGCCACAAGCCACGAAATGACCAGAGCAATAGTCGCGGGGAAGACCAGCCGTGGCGGTCGACGAAAGGCACTCTTTGCTATCGTTTCAAACGAGGCTGTTGTATCACCTGCTCGCGATAGCTTGAGCGGTTTTAGCGCACAGACGTAGCCGGTTAGGAATGCGAAGATGGTCACACCCAGCCGGCCTTGCCATGGGATGCGGAGGATGGGCCATTGGAGGATTCGTGCGCTGGCGTCCTCGCTATCGCGTGGTGAGAATAGACCATAATCCCAGCCTCGGGAGAGATGGGTTAGTACTACTAGGAATGAAGCGATTCCTCGAAGGCCCTAGAAGTTCAATATGTTAGATTGCATGCAGGCACTGCAACAAAAAAAAGAATACATACATCAATCCATTTAACACTCTTTTTGGGATCTCCTTTCACTGCGTTTTCTGAGGACCAAGGCAATGATGTGGGTAATGTATCTAGTAACTGGGTGTATAGATGGGAAGGTTGAAGGTAGTGCATTATAAACAAAGGTCACAGACGTAAATATTTTAATAAGAACCAGGCCATATAATATGAAATAGTCAAATTGAGCGTCGAAGAGCTCCAGAGAAAAGGTATAAAAAGAATAATTAAGGATGCAAAACAGAGGTGTCTAAGAAACTTGGATAGTATCTCATCCCCCCGGCGATCATATCAACAAACGACCTGCCAAGAAATCTGCCAAGAAAAAGGGAGTCGACGGGGCAATGCAAGTGCCCTTCGACATCCTGAGATTCGTCATGACCTCTGAACACTGTTTAGTCCCACTTTTGCATGAATCAATAATGGAAAAACGACTCGGATAGCAGCCCTTGCTGCCCCTATGGCCTTTTTTGCAGGGTTGATCTTCCCTCATTCCCGTTCCTAGATAATGAAATTTAAATTTCTATCGTCATTACCAGTCCATCTCTATTCCTAATTCTAATTATAAAAATGTCACCCAACCAGAGGACCTAAGCAACAGTATGGAAGTTCCAAAAACCGCTGGCCAGCGTCATTGGGATGTCTGTTACACTAGAATCGATTTGAAAACAGTAGTGGCGATTCGATACATAGGATATCGCAGGAGACTACCCCCAAGGGAATGATGCATATTCATCCCCAGACACAGCTTTATGATATTAGCTACTGTGGAGCCAATGCGAATCATGTTTGCCTACACGGCGTACATGCATACGTTGTAAATGATGACATTCTTCACCCCTGTCAAGATCGAGGGCCTCCTGGTTAGATGTATTAAATCTAATGGAATGTACGATTGCATACGTCTGTTTTAAATTAAGACTGCAGTCCCAGGTTCTATCTATAAATATAACAGTAAATGGAGGCACAATGCAGGTACATATCTCAAGTCTGTTGATAGTACAGAGTATGTTGCGGACGAGAATAATCATGATATCAAAGCGAAACAGACCCAGTCTGCCGAAACAATTTCCCCCACAAAGCCCAGATCGCCGACCCTAGTGTATTAGACATGAAAGTAAAGTAAAACAAAGCCCGCACGCCGGTATGCAATGAAATATTGTTGAGTTATTATCGGAAGATCCTTCTACCACCTGCACTTCCCGAGTTCCACGTGAATGAGCCTCGAACTCCCAGATTCTCCAGACTCAATCCCGAGTAACCGACTCCACCTCCTTCGCCATTACGCTTTGTCCGTCGTACCGCTTCACGCAGATGTGACGGTAGAAGCTGGCCACGGTGTGGATTTGGTGGAAGACGGAACTCGCGTCTGGGGCGGAGCGGAGGGGGGTTGGGCGAGGAGAGGAGGTCGAGTTCGGATGGGTAGGGATAGAAGGTGTGGGCGTACGGTTAGAGTCGTGTGGTTCTTTTTTAATTCCGTCTCTGAAAGATACTGGTGTGCCTGTGGGGGTTGGCGTAGAGGGTTTGGAATTTGCAGTCACACCTGAGGCTTTCGCCTGGGCTGCGGCTTCGGCGGCAGCTTCTTCGGCCTCGAACGCATCGCGCGCAGCAAGGTCGTGTGCTTCGGCCCATTGGGCCTGGACCGTTCGCGCCATTTCGATCATTTCACCGGCAAAGACCTTGGTGAAACCATTGACGGTCGTCACCACGCTGGCTGGGACGGATTGTGAGAGAGCATGGTTGACGATACGGCGGAGAGTTTCTTTGCGCAGTTTCGCTCGCTTGAAGAGATCATATCTCTCGGATTGCATAGGATTAAAGGCATCAACCAGAATTCTGCCCAAGACCAATGTTAGCTTCATCCAATATCACAAAAACCGACAGGGGAAAACGTACGCTAGGTTCTTCTTCTCAGCCTCTGTATCCGTAGCTCCTTCTTGCTGCCCAAATAGCTCTGCCTCATCGTCGTCATCATAATCGTCCGCATCATCAACACCGCCGCCACCTCCACCGCCAGAAGGACCACCTCTAACTGAACCCTCGTTATCGACTGACCCAAATCGTGTAGAATCTCCCGCCCTGGCGCTGAGAGCATCTTCACGCTCCCGTTCCCGCTCTTTCTCGGCTTTGCTCTTGCGTCCTCGTTTCTTTCCGCGTGCGGCACCAGAGAAGATTCCGTCTGCGCTTGCTCCGCCCAGACTCCCTGTGAAACTACCCGTCACGCTCCCAGCGTCACTAGTACCACCGAAACTGCGATCTCCAACATCGATGCCGGTCGGGAATGAAGTCTGGCGGAGTGGGTGCATGCGTTGCTTCTTGCCAACCGGCATTGAGGTGGCAGTGGAGAGGGAGGGTCGTTTGAGGGGGTTGGATGATGATTGGTATGGTGGTGGTGACGACATTTTGAGAAGTTGTAGCGGATAAATAGAGGTAGGGTGTATGGCGCGTTTGATGGGTTGGTAAACTCGTATTCGAAATAGTCGGCTGCAAGAATGCTCAATCTACTCTATGGAGTATGAGCGCAAGCTGAAGCTCTGTCGAGGGCCGAGGATTCCGCGCTGCGCCGTTGCGCCGGGCGAGTAAGGTGGAGATCAGCTTCGAATTCCAATGTATGTTACTTTCAACTGATAGTAAATTATCCCTCAAAGGACTATAGAGAGTGATATGAGTTTGTGGCGTGGTTTCGGTGAAAGTAGTTGGTTATAATCGTTTGGAAGCAATTTGGTTAAGACGCGAGATAAGGACGCATTTCACCGCCTTCTATCCTGGGTGAATTATAGTCCTACCCAAGTACATTTCGACACTGTACGAATTTACACTCTACACTGAAGGTAATATAAAGCAGAAAATGATAATTGTGATTCGACATGCTTTGATTGACTCCGCAGATGAGTTCTCAAAACCAGGTATGATCTAAGGAGTGACAGAACGACGAAAATCCGAGAAAAATCGAAGCTCGAAATACCTATGGTTCGAGATTCCTCGAATGAACCACTGGAACCAAGGGGGAAAGAATGAGTCGCTCAGCTTAAACATGCGATGCTGTGCACTATGTAAGAAAAAGAGATTGACACGAAAAACAAATGAACAAAAGAAAGAGAACTGTGCAAAAATGAATGCAAAGTTGACACAAACCTAAACGGATAGAAAGGTCGCGACCGCGAGGAGAACAGTTCAATGGCGGATGGCTGAAGAACCAAGTCATCCTAGAATCCCCGCTCTCCAATTCGCGGCGCCCCCCTTTCCAGTCATTGCGTTCGTAATAACGGAACACAAGATCATAACCGTTCAGGTCATGGACGATGCGGTCGACACGACGGTAGCCTTCGATATTCTCCATCTTGTTGCTGCGGCGAACAGCTTGGCGCTGGGCGTAGGCCGCATCCTGCTGCCCATTTGCCTCGTCAAGCTCATCCGACACGGGCTTGGTCTCGAACAAAGTGATGCTGAAACGGCCAGGCTTAAAGATCGAAACAACCTGCTGGATGATGTCGGCGGTAGCCTTGCCGTTCTGAGAGTGCGGGACGTTGGTCTCAAAAGATGCGTACGAACACTGAGGCTCCGGTGTGACATGCACAGTGAAGTAGTTGGTCCGGGATTTGCCATCAGGAGCCGGCACAACACCATTGGCAGAGAAGCCACATGGAGTGAAGAGGTATGCATCGATGCGAGCATCCGGGAACTTGCTCTTGGCGTACACGTCGGACAGGCCACACGACTCAGAGACAACAGTTCCCAGAGCATGGCCCTCAGTGGTTAGCTCCGGCGGCAGGATGCCACCAGTCTCCTCATCCATATCGGAGGTGTTGTTGAAGACATCGAGGTGATCAGTACCATCGTCTTTCTCCGAGCTACGATGACGCTTCTCGGCCACAGCAGTGGCGTTTTCGAGATAGAACTGCTTCGCATTTTCCTCGTCAAGGTCGGTCATCAAAACCTCGAGGGTCTCATCGTGCTCATTACAGTCAGTGCGCGGGTTGGCATCAGGGAAGTTGAGGACCTTAGTTTCGGTCTGGTGGAAGTCAACCTCCTCTTTAGGGCTTGCCGGTGGGGTGAGCATGGTGCCAGGCTCGGTAAGGTAGAGATACCAATGTTCTCCATTCATCTTCCCGATCATGTAGGCGCTGCCGTTGACGAACAACCTGTCCATAGATCGGACCTCATCGCGCCAGCTGCGGTGGGGGCCACGCTGACGGTCAGGAAACAGGAAGTTCTTCCGACTGTAGAAGACTCGGTAGGGAGCCGCCGCCACTGCGATACCCCGGGATGGAGGAGCCGTGGCACGGGTGAACCCTGCAAACAAGGTGGCGATTTCCAAGATGCGCGGGAGTCCCGAGAGCAAGGTGGTAGTTCCGCACGTTTTGAGAATCAACTTGTGCGGCCAAACAAACATGCTAGACTCCGATAGAAGGTAGGCGTCCATCTCATCAGAGGAGATAACGGAAAGCACCTGGCAATTGACCAGGTCCAACATATCCTTCCAGATTTCCCCGGGCACTTTCTTAAGGCCTTCGGGGCCTGCCGCGCCTAGTTCAGCGGCAGACGGCGCAAACCATACCTCGAGAAGCTTCTCAGGACCTTCGAAAGCATTGCTCGAGTCGAGATCCTGAGTGGCCTCATAGTTGATTGTTAGAGACGGCGTCCCCGCGAATGAGGACGGCGAGGCAGTGTAGTTCGTTGGAATACCGACGTAAACCATGATGACTGATGTAGCTTGAGCTGTTGTACTTGTGTGTTTTGAATGAAGCAGAAACAGTGACGTCGGACCGCCCTATGGACTTCGATCAAGATAGGCTATAGAAGCACTGTCTACTTACCCAGACGAACAAGGGGGCGATGCCCGTCTGAGAAGAGAAGGCCCTGAAATAAAACTTTAACTGGTCAGACCAGGCGGATAGAATCTCCAAACAGACCGAAGGGCTGCTAAGGAGGCCGGAAGGCGAAGGACAAGAAGTAGATCGTAAGAGAAATTGTGACTAGCAGTCGATACCCTCGTTCTGGAAGATACCGATACCCGTCAAAGTATCGGGTCTAGCAGACGAGAATTCTGCTTTGGAAAAAAAGGTATTGAAAGACGTGGGAGCTGGTGACGACGGGAGTCGTGTTATCGAGGCCTAGAGCAGTATGATGGTTAAAAACATTGCTTTGAGAGAAGATATAATAAAGATTATTTTGCTTTGTTTGAGTTCATGGCATTAAGCATGATATCCCGATCCAATGGCAATGATGGCTTTTGGCAGGATCTTCACAAATACAGAAAGGGAAGAATCAAACTTACTTCGCGGGCTTGGACAAGAATCGCAGAAGATCAGTTGGGCTCATGGAAGGCGAAGACAAGTTCGACTTAGATCAGCACGAGGTAGCGGAGGGCTACAATCGTGAACATCGGCGGGGTTTTGTAGGACAGTCTCACTCAGAAGCCCAATAGGTGCCCGAGATCAGGGATTGATTACTCGGAGAGAGAGAGAACAAAGAATCTCTCGGGAAAATATTGACGATACAGTTTTTGTGGCCTTGGTGACCTTGAGAGTGGGGGGGGGGGGAGTGCAAAAGGTTTGCTGCCAGTTCGGTTGGTAATGAGTGATTTTCTGTGTGGGCCCGCGATAGGGTGGGGCCAAAAAAAAAACGGATCAAAATCTGTCTGACATCAGGGCAAGATTTTAGTTGATGTCTCGATTGCAGGGAATATATTGGACTGTAATACGTTACACACAAGTTGGGCAAATAAAAAGCTGCAGTCATATGCAGACTGTCATAGATTTCAACCTGTCAGATGGAAGAATAGGGGGGAAAATCACGCCAAAGCTGGTGAGACTCCCCGGTCTACAAGAGCGGTGATGCCAGGCAGAATTTAACTTTGTTCCTGGAGCTAACTATTACGTAAGATCCACCTGAGCAGATGGTGGGGAGGCCCAAGCGGGGGGAATTTGAGCTCAAGAGATATTCAGGGAAGAGAGAGTACTATGTGACTGTGTTTATCATTGCATAGACACCTATATCTATATAAGAATAAAACAAAAATCAAAGTCTGATAAACTTTATATCGGAATCTCACTAAAGTATAAAGAAATTACTAGAATCCACCCATTGTCGGCTACCAAGGCCCGAGTTTTTCATAGTTTTTTCTACCATTTTTAGCACAGTCATAGCTAGAACTAGGCACAGATCACACCCTAAACATCTAAATCTCAAGATCTCAAATTTCAACCCACTTATTATATCGCCTTCACGACTCTTGGGAAATTAAGGTTCTGAGACGGGCGAACCTTCCGAGCCTTCTAAGACCGGGTCTACAGTAATTAAGGCAAATGATGAGAACCAGAACGAAAAAAAAAGCCAAGATATCACAAAGGCAATCCACTACATAAGCAGTATATCTATGAATGGAGTTACCATATGAAACACACTGATCAATGGCTGTGTCATGTAATTAAAACAAAAAAAAAAACATATCCAGAGCCTGAATATGTCTACCTAGGTATTCATAATCCCCGAACCAACGCCCGAGATAACGCCATGCCGCATGAAGAAATCATTGCGATCTCGTTTGCAAAAGCACCCGAGAGATATCATGCAGAAAATCCAGAAAGCAATTCATGCTTCCAAAATGATATGTGCTAACTGCACGTCGCCAGCCTCCACGATCTTTGTCGCAATGATATCACCGACTTTATCGGCTAGTCTGGAGCGGAGATCGTCTGTGACAGTATGACCATTAGTCAAATGCGGTTGGCTACCACGAAGCGAGGCCAACACAGCCACGAGTGCATTCAGAACTCGCTCCGCAGCTGGCCGACGGGCGGCATCATCCAAGCCATCACTGAGAAGTTTGGTGTATTCACGCAGATTGGGAATGACGAGCACTCGGATTACTTCGGAGCCGCCGACAGACTGCAGTCCAATGATGGCACCATAATGAGCACCAAATGGCTTCGAAGGGTCGAGGAAGGTCTTGAGACAGGAGCGCACAAGTCGAGGCTTGAGCATGTGAGACGAATGGGAGTACTTTTTGGCGATGAGACTGAGGAGAGAGGCGGCCATGTCGCGCAAAGCGAATGACTCAGCGAAATCCGCAGTTCCACCTAGCTGTCGACCGATGAGGCAGGTAAGAATGGATGGTACGAGGGATGCAATCTGGTACGGTTAGTGTCTGAACATGTTCTTCCAAGATGGCAGGGTCTGCTCACGTAAGGGTCCACGTAAAGTGACTGGTTCTGGACCAGGGCCTCGGCCATGTGCATCACCTGAGTAAGAACAAAAACATTCTTGAGGCTGTGTGTGACCTTCTCGGCAATGAATTGGACAAAGTATGGCACCAGCTGGTGCAGACCTGGGTCCTCACGAAGGCTGGAATACCCGGAGGTGCGATAATCCTCGCTTGTTTCGTGCAGAAATGCACTGCAGACTTTTTCGAAGTAGAGCTGCAGTTCCCTTGAAAGCACATGTTTGACCAGTGGCTTGACAGCCACATCGCCTGTGCCACTAATCGCCGCCAGTGTGGAATTGGCGTTCGGACCTTTCGAGACCAGTTCGAGATTGCGAGAATCGGCAGCGGTTGGGTTCTGGGGGATGGATGGCTGCACGCCTTCGACAGCCAGCCAGTGGGCTAGACTATACGTTAGTGGCTGAACAGCATATTTGAAACAGGAAAGGGGGTCCACCTACCAGTGAAGGAGACTTCGCGGGGAACCTTTGGCAGAGGCGCATTGATAAGTTTTTCAAAGTCAACCTCCTCATCTTCAACGTAGAATAGCGGTTGACCAGGTCCTAGAGAGGCTTCGCCGAACTTCAACGGGCGGGTGGAGTCGTAGCCATACAATGGCTCCACGTCCAGGTTGCGCAATGCCAGCGCAATGTCTTGAGTAGTAAGAACCGTGCGCTTGCAATGGCGCATGCATTTCAGCGCTTCCTCTAGCACCTGCGCAACTCGGTATTCAACGTCCCGGGCAAGGTTCTCGGTCACATCGTTATTGAGGTTGAGGATACCGACGGATTCAGCGACATCGCGGATATTATCGGGGTTCCAGACAGACATGATGGAATGGTGTAGTCTGGAATGAAGGTGTATGAGGGAAAGGTCAAAAATTCGAGTTTAGACAATAATGGCGCTATCGCGAAAAGTGAGGTGAAGGAGGGACAGTAGAGGAGGTCTAGAAGGCGAGTTGCATTCTGAGGCCACCGCCAGCGGATCCACAGATTATACAGTAAAAGATCTTTCTCTTAGGTCAGTATTGTGTTTAAATGATGAATGCAACGCGGTAAATCCAATGGATAGAAGGAATGAAGTGAACAAGCGCCGCCTTGAAGATGAAAGCTTGTCGATAAGAGTTGCGCGAATGGTTCTACAGTCCCCCGTATAAGCTGCTCCATTAAGATGCTTTTGCTTCACAAGAACATGAATAAATCTTCACCAGAAATCGAGAATAATAAAATTAGACATGGATGGCCATAATGACACTAACAATACAGTGCATCTTGGGAGAGCACACCAAAGACCTGAAACCAGGTACACAAGAGCGGGGAGTGTTATTCACTGCTCCTCCGGGTATCATAACAGACAGCGCCAGCCAAATATTGATCTACTGGGCTCCATCCTTTGCAGGTTCTTCCTTCAAAGACTCAGCCTTGGGAACCTCTGCCTTGGTCGCAGCCCCGTCCTGTGGTTCCTTAGCAGCCTCCACCTGGGGTTCCTTGGCAGCCTCCGCCTTGGGGGTTTCTTCCTTCGATGGCGCCTCCTCCTTGAGAGGCTCAGTAGCATTAGGTCCAGTATCAGTAGGTCCAGTATCAGTAGGCCCAGCAACAGTAGGCTCAGCAACAGTAGGCTCCTCAGGAGACTTGCCCTTGTCCTTGGTCTCCTGTTCCTTGTCCTCGACCAGGGGGATGAACCTAGCATTTTCCTTCAGCTCTGGGCCCTTGCCACCATAAACTTTGGGAATTTGTTCGGCAATGGAAGGAGAGAATTCTCGAGCCAGGTTGACGCCGTTGGTGATCGGGTGGAACTTGCGCGTGGTGTTCCGGCTCAGGATAAACTTCATGGCGGTGAACATCCAGCCCATGATAGCAGGGACATTGACGAAGAACTTCTCACTCAGGAGCTCTGGGTATGCTGTAGCGAACACTTCGATGACCTTCTTTGTTGCGGCACGGACAGACGGGTCCATACGGAAGAACTTCACGTTCATGTAATCGTGCACTTGGATCATCTGGTAGGGATCCTCGCCATCGTACTCGATTACCTCGGTGGCATCCTTCATCTTCAGGTCCTGGACGGCAAGTTCCATGAGAGCGGCACGCCATTGGACGAATCTGAAGCCAGTTAGGATTAATTTTAATGGTAAAGAAATTTTCATGCTGGGTTCTTACTCATCGGTATTCGCGAATGTCGCGCTGATATCCTTCACGGCTCCGTAGATGTTCCAAGTAAACACCAAGGGCCGTCCGTTCTCCTCGTAGGTCGTCAGGTATCCTAAACCCCCGAATTTGGCCGCACTGTATTTCGCAGACTCTGCCAATGCCAGTGGGTTCACGTTTTTGCGCCATTGGAGTGCCTTGCAGAGCTGAGTCTCGGCAGCTTTGGCATTGCCTTCATTTGCGCGCAGGAACTTGATCAACACGTTGACCGTGGGAATATCGTCGCTATCCTTGAGTGGCACTCCCCACATTTCAGTGTGACCAATATTTCCGAGGATGGTCGGCAGGCGGTTGAACAACTCACCCAACGCCGGGTTCTTGCTCAGGTAAGTCGGCTTCTCAACCTTGGGTTCTTCAGGCTTTGCCGCCTCAGAATCTGTAGTGGGAGTGGTGGTGGTAGCATCATCCTTTGCAGCTACTTCTTCCACCGGGGCACTGGCAGGTTCGTCTTTAGCTACAGTCTGTTCGGTGTTTTCGGCAGCTGTCGCGGTAGTCTCCACGGGCTTATCGACTACTTCCACGGTTTCCTCACGCTTCTCGGGGACGGGCGCAACAAGCGCAACAGGCGCATTCTGATCAGCCGACATTATTGACAGAATTGAAGAGGGTGTGTTGAGGTTAGAGGGAATAGGGGGTTTTGAATTCACAGGGGGCAGTTGCCTTGTCAATAATCGGGCCACTTATCAATCTCCCCCCACCTGTCAGCCACATTTTATTTCATAGATCGACATATCACATCCACATGTCTATTTTAAATTTTCTAACAGTATTTTCTTTCTATTTTACAATATTGTAGTTGATATTTAGTGAAAAACACGAAGCTGTGAACTAGAATCTTTTATCCACTTCTGATTTTCTACTTTGATATCTTGAGAATATTCCTAACCCATCGTCATGCACAGCTCACAGAGCTTTTAATAGCTTTAATAATTGTCATATCCATACGCTTTGAACGGTGTACATAGTACCAGCCCTAAACTCATTATCCTATATAGCTTTATCCGATTTCGTAGCTCACATACCACTTTGTAGCACACCTAGTACGACTCAAAAAGGACCAATGTGAGGCCATCGGCACATTCGGACTTGGTAAACTTTGATTTTCTATGTCGAAAATGACTGATACTATTTCAGTTTTGTAGGTTCCAGCTAAATGCTTCCTTGAGTCTACCATAAATGCCAAGGTGGATTTCGAGCCTAGTATATTATGTTAAGATATTCTGGACTACACTTTATTGGACCCCAAGTTTCTGTGGAAAGAGATCGAAATATATGAAAATTATTGTCAACTTCCCTAGCAAAAAAGGGATCGTTACTATTCTTGTATCATAAATTTACGACGAAGAGCTTCTATATGATTATAATCGAGATATCAAACAAGCATTGTCGAGTAATAGTATATTCATAGATGAGTAAACACAGGGCCAGCCCTGGAACTGGGTATTGAAAGTGTCACACAAAGACAATTTACCTTCCATTTGTGCAATACTCCATAATTAAATAGAGTGTATAGCTGATAGCTATAGAATACTATACAACATATATCACTTGTGATTAGAAACAGTGATTAATCGATCTAGTGCATCAGTGCTAGTAACCTGAATGTTTAGCAGCCATAAAATGAGAACCACTGGGCTACTTATCGGGATCATGCGTATAATTTATATTGCATTAATTTGAGGTCCCAGAAGGCAAATAACTATGGCGAATCTAGCTTTCATCTAACTAGATGTTTGCTTGGTTTGTATATTTTCCCTCCAAGGAGCTATCTCGACAGTCATTGGTAGTGCTGAATTCAGTACTTTTGGCCGCTACCATGAACGAAGAGCCTACAGTATGTGGTTATAAGGGCTTGTAGAAGAAATTGATTATCGCTATCGTACATCACTTTTTAACAGTACATATGTAGGCAGTAGCTTGAAAGGCCATTATTCAAAAGGTTGCTTGAAAGGTGATTATACCTGGAGTAAATTCCCATACGAATCAAAATACTGGTAAACCTGCAGACTACAAAAGGGAGCAAGCATCAACGCAGCCAGATTCGGCCAAGCCACCTGTTCATAAACGGACGCATGCAGATGTGACCAAACCTTCAACTTGCATATGCGGAAGCACATTGACCAAGCAGGGGAAGGGACTAACGAGGTGCAGATACCGGCAATGTGGCGTCCAACCACTGGGGTTGCATCTATTGGTGGCATATTTTCACAGTTGTCTTGTAAACGGGTTCTTATACTCCGTACATATGAGCGCGTTGGCTAAACAAGCTGAATCAATATTACTATTCTGAAATTTTGTATTTCCTTGGACATGTAGCAACTTAGGGTGCATCAGTCCCAGAGTCACCGTCACACTCTTTCTTTTGAGGACTGGCTGAACTGAGGTTGAAGGCAGCGTTGATGCTAACCAGCAAGGAAGTAACCGCTAAATACCATTAGAATGAGAAGCAGGCCATCGATATAAATATCTTACCGAGTACACACTGCAGATCAAGATACCCAAACCTTTCGACCATGAATCCAGCCAAGATTGGGCCTACAAGTAAACCAGACATCCAACTCATATTTGTGATTGCAACAGCACGGGAATACCCTCCATAGGGACCGAATATGCCAGGATGCAAGTTTTCCAACTCATCAACGGTTTCAGCAAAGAAAAAATCAGTATTCCAGCTCTCAACGATGACATCCCAAACTTACTAGTTGCTTCCATCATTCCAGCTCCCATGAGCAGACACGTAAAACACCCAATCATAGTCGTACAGATGCAATAAATGACCTTACCCCTAGCTCCCACGGTGGCCCATGGAAAGCGCTCATCACCGGCGACTCCAAGAACCAATAGAAAAGGTGCAATAGCGATGAATCCAATGGTGGTGGGAACCCTCGATCCCACATGGTCTTTCAACAATCCAACAAAAGGAGCCAAGATCATCCCCGGTCCCTGGATAGACGCGAACAAAAGCCCGACCGGGAAAACGCCCCAATCAAAAGCGTATCGGACATGCATCGCAATAGTAGACTCGAAACTGGCAATAAACAGCGCAAAGACAAAATAGCTGAGAATTCCCGCCGTAAAGCGAGGCTGGCGGAAAAGGCAGGCGTAGAACCGCCAACCGCCAATTTCCTCGGTAGTCGATGGCCGATCTCCGTCGAGTAGTGGTTCTGTATCAGACGAGTATCCATGATCTTCAGTACACAGAGATTTATCGCGACTCTGGCAGGTTGTATCGCGGCGTTTCTGTGGTTTTTCAATCATGAGCAGACGCATAATAATATCCACGACGAGAAACAGAGCCCCACCAGCCCACGCTGTCCAGTATCCTCCAATTCCAAAGAGAAATCCAGCAATGATGGGACCGGAGCATGTTCCAGCTGATACTAGGGTTGAGGTTAAACCTGCTATCTTGCCCATGTGTTCTGACCCGATGTTCTCGGCCATTGTGGCCATGCCGACGATAAATAATGCGTTGCTGACGATGCATTGGAAGAAGCGACCGATGAAGAGCCATGTCACTGAAGATATTTTAGTACAATAGGCGATATTGGGATTCACAGGATTTAAACTTACAGGATGTAGTGATTGATAGACATAGCACGCTGATCAGCGTCAGTACCAGAATCACCAGTAGTAGAAACTTTTTGGAGGTGGCCCTGTCGGCTAGATTCCCGATAAATGGACTCGAAACGATAGATATCAACGCTCCTTCAACTAGAAAAATGGAGGTCAATCGCTGGGTAAGGGCTGTGTCTAGCCCTAGGCGGTTCTCAAAAATGTGAGGGAGCAGTGGGACCATGAAGGCGAAGAGCATTTCGTCTAGAGAAAGCAATTTTTGTTAGATAAGACCCAATTTATTCACTGCTAATACAATTCACGAACCTGTGAACAATGCCATGGACATGCTGCTGAGAATAAATGTATCGGACGAGCGCCAGCGAGATCCCCATTTCCGCCCCGAAACCCGTTTCTTAGGATCCGGTAAAGGAAACATTTCGAAGGTCTGATTGTCGATTAGACAGCTGTTATAGATTGATATTAATGTCAATATAAGCAAAAGAGGAAAAGGTGGGGATTGAGCGAAAAGTTTCAGGCGAAATATATGTAACCAAAGTAGATGGCCCTGGAAGAACATCGCCTCTGTTTGCCCAAAGTCAAGCAAACAAACAACGAGATATCAGTACTCCGTACTCCATAGCCTGGTTGCAGATCTAATTATGCTTGCTTTTCCCTCTTCCGACCAATGTGAACCTCGTCTTCAGCGTGCATTGATGTCCAGCGGCTCCAGCGAATACCGGCTGAATGCCAATTATGATCTAGGCCATTCTTGAATTACAGATATTACTTGGTATTATTGTGTATAAAGACAATAATGTTTTCTAGTAGCACAGCAAACATACTTTTTCGCCTTTATATCCGTGTAGGACAAGCCCCGTGACGATCTTCAGATCTCCAGAGCTTATTTAGACAAGAACCAACGATATCACGATGCTACGATACTACATGTGAGATCCGATAACGTAAATCATGTATTCATTTCCCGTGAATTGGCCACAAGAGGATAGACCTCAGTCAGGAACCAAGAGATCATTTGCCAAGTGGAAATCCAGACTTTGGGAAACAAGCAAGAATAAAAAAACCCAATCAAGGGAGATAGCGCTGGGGAATATACACAGAAGAGAACACAGCATAGAATAACAGGAGACTGGTGCAAGGACAATCTGAAATTAACGACCGCCATAGGAGGAAGAACAAGACCCAAAGATAGAAAATCACAGGAAAGGACCAAGAAGCCAGTCTATCTCTATTGTCTGTTGTTGCGGAACCGCTCAGGCATGTTCGGCATAGACGGGGGGGGACCAGGCTCCGATCCGTCGTTATCTTCCATTTCCTCATCCAAATCCTCGGGATGGCTAGACACAAAGTTAGCTTTCAAAATCATAAAGTATAAGGGCTGGACCGGGATCAACATACGCAAGTAGCTCCTTGATATTCCTCATCTCATAGTGCCTCTTGCGCTGCTGCTCGAAATGAGCGTGCTTCGCGCGGGCCTCTTCGGTCGTCAAGAGCGGATCATCAGTAGGCGGATGGGCACCATTTGTATCCTCCACACCGACATGAACATGCTTCTCGCTCTTGTGCGAGTCTGTGCTCATGCTACGATCACGGAAAACACGAGCGTCGTCGAAAGGGATGTCCTGCATGGGTTCCTCAGGTTCACCGAGCTCCAGGTCAGGGATTTCATCCTCTGACACTGCCTTTAGGTGTTGGGCGGATTTTGCCGAGTCCAGCTCATCGACAATAATGCCCTGCGCATCGATTAGGCTTTGCTGTGCATCGTCGAGCCGCATCAGCTCATCATCCTCGCTGGGGTCGTAGTGGGGGGCGTAAGGAGTCTTGGGCTCATCGATCTTCATCTTCGCAGTCTTCTCCTGCTCAGTCAGGTACAAGTTTGCTTCGTCCCACTTTAGACGGGGTTCGTTTTCGTCATGGGCGCTGGCAGACGACTGTCGGCGCGAGTTAGAACCTGGGTGGGTAGTGGATGAGGATCGCCGACGACCTGCGTTTTGCAGGGTGTTTTGGATAGTGAGTTCCTTGGTCTCCTCGGGCTCGGTGATGGTTGGAATGAAGACTGGGGAGGTGGCTGCCATTGGAGCGGAGGCGCCTTGGAAGGAGTTGGAGTTCTTCAGGATGCCTGTTTAGTTGGCGCAAAAGTGCACTGGTCAGATCTCATCGTTGCCTTTGGTCGCCGTTTAGCGCCGACGTAGTTTGGACTCACCTCTTGGCCGATGGTGCACATCATCAGAGCTGTGCGCCTTGGCCGGCATGTGTGGTGCGGTAGTCATGGTGGGATGATTGATAGGGGAAGACCGGGTGTCGCCCGATTTGCAAGTGAACGATGTAATAAGAAGTCTGATTTCCAAGGGTGGGAATCAGGCAAATGAAAAGGATGTGTGGCCTGTTTTATTTTTTATTATATCACAAGCCTTGAAGTTTGCTCAGCTGCAATCCGTGCGAGAAAAAGAAAAGAGGCTGAGCACCGCCTGATATGGTTGGGCGGGTGGAAACGGATAAATCAAACGAAAACCAACCTGACTCAGATCGATATCAGCTCACAGTAGTCACGAGTTGAACGCAAAGAAACGAATAATCTAAGGTCAAGTGGACGGTGGGGGTGCAAATGCCTCGATGACGTCGGCCCGATCATCTACCCGAAGACTCCAGCTTAGGTAACGTTTATCAGATTCGATATCTGGGATGTTGGACGTCATACACAGTTCCTTGTTATGACTTGATGGTATATGTTAGCCGATAATAACTTGAAATTTCCATGACGCTTTCGCCCTGGTCTTCAAAAGAGACAATATATAGAACTCTAGTATGGAGGGATATGAACATTACTTGGAGATGGATAGACAAGGAAATATAAGATTAAACTAGATCAAGACAACAAAATGCCCAGTCTTTCAATGTATTCAAGAACGCCTGTCATGTTCCAGAGCCAAGCCCAGACAGAAACCCGAGGAAAGAGTCGCAAAGTCCACGAATGCCTTAAAACACCCAACTAGATCGCCCGAACGGGGGTATATGGATATATATGCAACATAATAATCACGATGTAGAGAATAAGCAAATAAGTCAAAAGTGTGAGAAGAGAGAGAAAAAAAAAAAAAGATCGAACCAGCGAGGAGAGGAATGAGAAAAAAAAAAAAAAAAACACAAGAAGACCAGAAAAACAGACCGGTCATGAAGTGTCTCATGCAATGGAGTCAAACTCCTCGCGCTCACGAAGTCGATTCCGAGCAAGAGTATCGCCACCACTGGCCGACAGCTGCATCCAGTGCAGCGCCAGGCACATACTCTGCGGGTCCGATTTAGAGTCTTTGTCTCGTCGGTACATCATCTCCGCCTTGAAGGTATCCCGCGGGAGGGTCAGAGGGAGGGTCACGCGTGGGAGGAGCTCTGGGTGAGTCAGATAAAGGATTGCAAGTTCGCGCTGTGCGATTGGGTTGCCCTCTTTAGCAGTGATGATCCACATCCCCGCTGCATCTTGGATAGCATGGCCGGGGCGGGATTGGAAGTCCGAGGCGAAGGGGGGATGACGACGGGAGAGCTCCTGGAAGACGATTCGGTCGGCGATCTCGACCATGCTGTGGCAGATCTCTTCTTTGAGGCTTAGTGCGGCCAGACCGAATTGGAGAAATGCTGTCCCGCGGTCCGTCTTGTTTAGCTGATCTCCTGGGACGAACGCCGAGATAAATTGCAAGTCCCTGAAAAGGGTCTTCGGCTTCACTTCTAGAATTAGGTCGCGCAAGGCGGCTACGATTTGTGCTTCCGACGGAGTGGAGTAGTCAGACCGCCGGGAGCCGCATGTGACCGACTCAGGAGGAGAGGATGGTAGCACTGGGTCCATCTGTGGTAGGTTGTTGGCTCGCACCTCTGAGAAACTGTGGCGAGGGGCCCGATGGAGTTGAGGACTACTTCGCATCCCGTCACCTTCTCCCGGGGAAGAGCTGAGAGTAGCAGGGAAGTTGGCATCTTGGGGCGAAATGAGCGATGCAACCACCAACGAACGCAAGTCCCGCAATGCGTTGAGCTTTACAAATGGATTTCCATGACGCGAGAATACTTCGATCAGCCGATGGAAGACTGTCTTGTATGAAAAGGCCCCCTGCCCGTCCGATCCCAGAGACGCTTGCGGTTGCTGCGACGAAGCCTCCAGACGAGGGGCTTTGTGTTGAGATACACGCAGGTTGCCCAGAGACCTGCTCCGGCGACCTTTCAATGAGCCACGCTGCTGACCAAGATGCTTGGAGCGCTCTTCATAATCGGCGTAGAATTTCTGGACAGCAGCTCGTCGGCGCATTTCCACCTGAATGCGTTTCTGGTCTAGGGCATTGGTGTACCAAGCGTCGGTTTCACTACCACAACTCCATACCGGAGAACCCAGATCGCTCAGGAGTAGACTAGTTAGTGTTTGTCTCAAGTCATCCATGAACGCCATCTTCCCCTGTGTTTTGCGTTCAACGCGACGGGGCTGGCGGGTTGCCGTCTCACTGAACATAGAGGGTGGTCGCGAGTACACGCTCGACGCGCTTGTGGCATACATAGGGTGCCGCTGGGGTACAGACCAAAATGTACTGTAGGTGTCACCGGTAGACGTCGAGCCAGCACGGCCAGGTGAACCTCCGAGAGAAGACATGTCAATTGAAGACAAGTCTCGCTGAGGCCTCCATTTATCGGAGGTTATGCTTTGGATGGAGGGTTTACGACCCAATGAAAGGGTATCTTGAGAAAGACGAGACATGGGATCGGGCATAGGCATATTGGCACCATAGAAGTTGGAAGCAGAGTTTGTGTCCTCGCTTGTGGTTGTCGAGGGCCGAGGAGTGCTAGGCATGGACATTCCTGGGAATGTGCGAGAGCCGTAGCCCTCAAATCTTGAGCGTTCTCTTTGGAAAAGCTCACTTGCCCATAACACTGGTGTCTCGGCCATTGTTTCACCCACCAGTTTATTGATACTCATTCGGACCTCGTAACAGAATCGATGGATTCTTTCTTCTCCCTTGCAGAAATTATCGATCCCATTGTGCGACAGCCACTTCCGAGTCAGCTCAACTTGCTCGTCAGACAGCTTATTGGGTCCACCCTGACTACTGGGCGCCTTCATCATGTTCATGACTTGCACTTCGGGTTTCTGGAACAAGGAGCCACCCAAAGACTTTGCTCCGTAACGAGAGCGTTGTTCCTCGGGGAACTGGCTGAAGAGTCGGGCTGAGTAGATCATCGTTTTTAAAGCCATAGCCACATGTTTAGCTTCCTCATATCTAATAGAGTTCTTGACGTCGTTCATGTACCACATCTTGTCTCGTATCTTGCAAAATGTAGCGGTCATGTCTTTCACTTGAGTTTGAAGTCGGCGGAGACTTTGATCGAGAGACACAAAGTCGCTCTCGCAACGCTCAATGACAGCTCGTGATTGGGTCAGTGAACGACTGTAGCTCTCATGCATCGGGCCCAAGATCCATGAATCGTCTGTGGACCTCGATGAATTAGGCGTTCCTCGTTGTCCGAGCTGCTGTGAAGCATTCCACCAGTAATGTGCACCAACAAAATCGGAGTCATAATGGCAGCAGAACATCGCTTCATTGAACCGCTGCTTCAAGGACATAGCGGCTGGCTGCGTAGTATTCTGTGAAATGAACCCATAATTGTCCGCGTCTTGAATGCGGTTCTCCTTGACAAGTCGAACGATCGCTGTCTGTAATGCTTCATGGTTTTCCTCCAGCCCTAATGTTATAGAGTGTGCTTCATCTTCACTTTCAATTGTCGAGCCTTTGGACGTTTCATATCTGCTATCAGGAAGAAGGCTCCAAGTTAAGCCGTGGCCGTCCGCTGCAACTGAGAAGATGGTCCAATGCTCGCCTGAGGGGTGGTCTAAGCTCAACCGCTCATTGGGATGATCTAGATCAGTTAGCTCGAACCGAATGCGAGCAGCCTTTTCAGACAGGCTATTTTCCGGTGTTAAGATAGAATGAGTTTCCACTGAAAATATGGAACCATTACGGGATGTAGTTTTTGAACTTGTGTCAGGCTTGAAACGAGTGAATACGGAATCCATATGTGAGTCGGGCCGAAAGTTGACAGATGGCGGTGGACTGGATGGCCAAGACTGAACTCCTGCAGAGGCTGACGATGAATGCAAAGAAGAAGGGGTCTGTTGGAAGAGAGCATCTAGGAGGGTGAGAACATCCAAAGCGGACATCATGAGGAAAGTTGAAGAAGATTTTCGTCGATGAGGAAGTGGTGCCTGTGAAGAGGGGATAGAAGGATCAACCGATACCTCCGGCGGCATCGTGTTATCGAACCGAGAGAGCATATTATCGACACGGCCCTTGATTATCGGACGAGGGATTGAGAAATGATGCCTTGAAGAGATCAGCAAAAATGTCGAAATCTGCAGAGAGTTTAAGCTAGGACGTACATTGAACGCAAAACAGCAAAGACTTGCGCGTAGGCGCGGTGCCCAACCTGGTTCAACAATTTCTCGCGGGCATCCTTTCTGATATGGAAGTCTAAGAGAAGTCCGTGGGTCTATCACGTCAATGGCAGATTGGAGTCAGCTTCGCAGGTTCACCAAGGGCCAGAGGCTCATATACCTCAGGATAAGTCAATGCGCCATAGAGGAACTTTGAAAAGAACCACTGGAGGAACAAAAACTCCAAGAAGCGACTGCGGGTCTCGGGATTATCCAGCTTCCGCAAAACAGCCTTTGCAAACTGTAGCACGGCTTGAGGAAAGCCGCCATCCGGGTCATCAAGTACGCGGAACAAGTCATCCACGGCAGAAGCAAAGAACTCTTCTGCAACATCCGTTCTCATGGGGTCCAGAGAATCCATGGCAAAATCCAGCCCGGGTGGTGTGGCTATAGGCTCTAGGAGAAAAGCACCAGTTTGTAAAATGTCCATTAGGTAGAGTTCAAATTTGGGGCGGGCTTTCCAAGTGCTGCCAGTAGTCCAGGAAGAAAGGATCTGGCCGATAAGAGGATAGTATCTACTACTTCCGTTGGAGATTAGTTGAGCGCAGACGGATGACCACACGTCCATACGCAAGCAGGATTCAGGCGTCTCTGGATCCAAAGGAGCGGCAAAAACGTTAAAAAGAAGTATAGATAGCGGGTCAGTCCTCTCAAAGGCATATGCGTGGTCCTTGAAGGCAGCGGACTGAGTCTGGCTCCTGTTTAAGAAAGATTGGGCCCGAGCCCGGGAGTTCGAAGGGAACGCGGGATCATTGGTATCCAAAACCGTGGCAGGAGAAGTAAAAGTAGCCAATTGTGACGAAGACAGGCTTTGTAACCGGTCGACCAAAAACTGGGGATCAGAGCGGACCAGCCGCAAAATCTCCAAAAAGTCCGTCCGGGACTGAGGGCTCAGCTGATGAAGGAAATCCGGGAAACGGCCAATGTCAGTTTCCAAGGATGGCTCCCCGTCCACGGAGTCCGTCTGGCCATCGTTGGGAGCAGATGAAGAGCATGATTCCTGGAGGTCTTGGAGTGTATGGTAGAGAGTAACGAAACTGGCCTTGTCATCATGGCGGAGAGCTTCAACGAGACCCCGCTGTGCAGTCAGCCCGATACGAACCATGCGCGCAGAGACGCCAATGGACACCTTGGTGGCGCGCAGGCGTTTCTCCAGTCGCTTCCTTCGGGCCTGTTTGCGCTGGGTCTGGTGATAACGGGTGGCCAAATCCTCGAATGAAATTTGAGGGACATCTTCCACTAGCATAGGTATAGAAGCCGTCGCTGGCCCGGGGTTGTGTCCATTGGAAGGAGTGGCCGGTACCATGGGACTGGCGCGGCCCGAGCCATCCAACTCACCTGGCCCGTCCAACGGAGATTCAAGTGCGGACATGGGCGATCCCGGAGGTGAAGGAGGCAGAGGCATAGATGCGGGATCTTGCGCCCGATGCGACAAGTCACATGGTGTACTAACTTTGGGGAAAGCAGGTATTTGCTCGGCTGGAGCTGGTTAGAGATCAATCATAACGAGCGAGTATTGCGATAGAAACACCCTTTTTTTTCACCCATATAGAGGAAAAGTGCAAAAGAGATGTAATGACGTACTGGTTGCAAAAGGCAAAGAAGAATGATGTTCTATCATCTTGCCATTAGCGATAGACAGTCGCAAACCCCCCTAACTGACGAATGCCTATCGCATTCTGAAATGGAAAGATTCTCAGAGTGATGCACTCGATCGAGTGAACGGTTGGCTTCCAGGAGGTGGGAAGAAAAGGCGGGGGAGAGAAGGGGGAAAGGGAAAAAAAATAAGGAGGGGAGATGGTTATAAAAAGTAAAAACGGAGTATAAAACACAAGAGAAGGAATCCTCGAAACGGACAGTTGCAGACAAAAAGTGCTAAAAGTCAAGTAGAGAAGACTTCTAAGTGGCTTATTCTTAAAGCAGTGAACAGGTACCGAGTACAACGAAACGATGCGTTGGCAGTGCAGGAATGAGGTGTCCATGCGCCCCTCATGCGCCCCTCAGATTTTATAGACGTGTACATGTATTTTTACGTATACTATTTTAATATGTACAACATATATGGAGCTTATTAAATGTCGCTTTGACCTAAGATCTGAATATGTGGTGGCAACCTCACATGCGATATTATGGCTATACATCGTACGCACAACCGGCATTTATTTCATGCAGCTAATTCGGATACCCCGATTCCTGGAAGAAGAAAAAAAAAGCAAACATGTTGGATCACGATTAGTGAATCGTTCATCATGGCATTACAAATGCATAGGTACACCCCCAAAACTCCATTCATAGGTACTCGTGCAAGGAAATCCATGATATCACCGACAAACCCATTTCTTGTCAACTTCTTTTTGCCCGACACGAGCAGCAACCTGATCAAGGGTGGCTTTGAGTGTATCCTTGGACACCTTGGGGAATCTAGATATATCGGGATTAGTATATGCTCTAATAGAAGACATTGTGGGAACCGACCGTTTCTTCAAGATCTCGACCAACCCAATCTTACTGAGATCACTGCCTTCAACTGCTTCCTTGAAATCAGCGAGTTGGTCTGGCGGGAACGGCCGTTTCGCTTTCGATGTAGGAGGTAAAGCACTGCCCGCCAATGCCCCAGGGACTGCAGGAACAAGGAATCCGTCTATGGCTGTCGCAGGTCGCGCTTTCGCAGGTACTTGATCCACGGGCTTGGGTTTGTCCCAGTATGCAGTCGAGAAGGGGTCGATGGGGAGCTTGACCGCATCGGATATAGTCTCCATCCGATAAGCTTCCATTTCAGGCTCGACTCCATTGGAATCCCACTTAATTCCAGTAGAGACAGGCTCTAAATCACCCACAATGAGACGCCGTTTGCCCTCGGCGAGGGCATCATCCTCGTCATCTAGGAAACCCTCGAGATCATCTTCGCCCTCATCACTGCCCTCGTCTTCTTCTTCAGAGTCCAGCTCTTCACCCTCTTCGGGTTCCTCCCATTCGGCCTCGGAATCGTAATCATAATCAGTATCCGGCAGCCCTCGATGATATGGATTTCGCGCAAGTCTTCGCGTGGATAGCTCGGACACACGACGGGTATAAGTTCCCTGATAGGGGGGGCGGATGTCCTCGCCAAACTTGAGAGACTTCATGGTGACCCTGTGTAGAAGTTCCTGTGGCCTCAAAGATGGCATTATGATCTGGTTTTGAGTAGACTGAGTTGGATCGTCAGATCTTTGTAGCTGCAATAGTATGTCCCTGACAGAGGTCGCTGGCTGACGCCCACGATGGAAAGGGATTATCTGGAAGACTTCTGATGGACGGAATGGATGTATTTGAATGGGGGTTTCGTTGCGTAGACATGTATCGATCGTTTCGCGTACGTGCTCGAGGGCTTCGGAGTCACGCTCAAACCGATGAGGAGGTGCTACAACGGTATGAGATTGTAAAAAGAAAGCAGGAAACTCTCGCTCATAGTCTGATTGCACGCCACGAGGTTCGCGGGAGGGATCGACTGTAGTAGATGGCTTCTTAGGCGAAGGAGCAGTGATTACCTGTCCTGATGAAGCGGCAGGGACCGGTGGTTTGGCAAAGAAAGAGTTCAATTTCAATTGTGACTGAATCGGTCAGTCCATGGGCATATTCCTGTTAGGACGATTATGAATGCCACTTACTCTGGTCTTCTTCTCTTTCTCCTCGTCCTTTTTGCGCTTCTCTTCTTCCTTGGCTGCCTTTTCATCTTCTTTTGCTTTCTTCTTTTCGTCACGCTGCTTGCGTTCCTCTTCACGTTGAGCATCTTTCTTTCGCTTTTCTTCTTCCTTGTGTCGTTTCTCCTCGTCGCGCTCAGCGTCGCGCTTCTTTTTTTCTTCTGCCTTGAGGCGTCTCTCTTCTTCTCGCTTAGCTTTCTCCTCCTCTTTCTTCACCTTCTCTTCCTCCCTCTTTGCCTTCTCCTCGGCCTTCTGGCGCTCTTTGGCTTCTTTTTCTTGTTGCTTGGAATCTGTGCCAGCAGAGACTACCTTGCGTTTCTTAGAGGGCGGGGTATCAGGCTCAAGATTAGAGGCAGCGTTGGTGCCTGGAGGTGTTAGTTCCCCGACATGTTCATTTTGTTTACGCGTCTTCCTCATCACGATTTCGACTGAGGGGGGAGGTGGAAGAGTCCGTTTGATTTCAACTGGCGGGGAAGTAATGCCGTCAGTTTGGGAAGGGGCGATAGATGGGTCGTGATTTTCTTGGTTTTCGCCGGCGAACTCGGTCAATGCTCGCTTCGCATTTGGCGAGGGTATGCTGGCATCATCAACCTCTTGAATCGAGCGTTTTCGGGGACCGGATGAAGGTGGCGCGGGAAAGGATGGGGTCGACTGCATCGGCGATAAAGATGCGCTGGCTACCATTGACTATTGACTCCAGGTTGGGTGGAAAGAGCTAGGTAAGAACCTGAATTCTCTGGGAGAGAAGGGGCGATGGAGACAGGCTGTCGTGTGATAGGTCGCGACTTCGGTTCAAAGGTGGTTTAGGCCGTGTCAACCAAGGCAAAGTGCGACTTGGAGAGACAAACAACAGACGTCACTTGAATTAGACAATAGATCTGGAATCTCAGTATTGACGTCGCTGTTTAACGCACGGGGTAGAGCATCGACAGTTGGGCCAACACTGGGACGCGTTAATCGTTTCGCGCTCGCGGCCGATAAGCACGTGTGTGATTATGTAACCACTATAGTTAACTAGTTAACTACGTGCCGGCCCCGGATGTTTATGGCATGACTTTCGATTTCTAGATCACTATGGAATAAGCATGATGCTTGGCCCTTCAATACTTCCAAGTCACTCAATTCCTTTTGTTACTATAGTGGGATTCAATTAGCTTGCAGTACCCTATAAAACGGCAATGGGACTAAAACATATACTCCCCTTTATGGGGGTTATCCTAATTGCAAGAGGAATTGAGATAATCATTGGGTGAAATTACTATCTCTAGGTTAAGAGAACCTAAGCCAGATGACCAACGCCAGGACGGCCCCGTATGCAGCCGCAAAGGACGAAGATAGCCCAGAGACCCAGTCTATGGAGACTAGAGGTGCCATCGAGGATATACAGCCAGAAAGAAGGAAATCTGGAGAAAAACAGAGATGCGGCGCGCTTTAAATAAAAAGGGGTAAATCAGACAGCAAACGTGCAAAGATATAGACAAAGCAGGATGACGCATTGGTCTAAACCATCAAGATTTGCCGAATGGAGCCAGGCGTGGAGTTGCAACGTGATAGGTATTATGTGCAATTGATGAGGCGGTAAGAGAAATCACGTAGAAATCATAAAAGATGGAAGGTGGGATATGAGGAGGCGGAAGAAGAAGAAGAAGAGGAGGAGGAGGAGGGGGAGGAGGGGGATACAAGAGCGGGCGCTGCACGAGAACAAGGACCTTAGTCGCTGTCCGAGTCGGGATTTGCGACGAAAAGCCGCACATTGGTCATGGAAGTAGTTCGCTCGTCTACACTGCCTCGTCGTCGCAACTCGGCTGCCTTCTGGGCTTTCTCGGCTGCCGAAGTGGCCGCGTTCGGAGCCTTCATGTCACCAACAATGTCGTCTTGCTCTTGCTCGCTGCTGTGTGTTGTCGCGAAATCATCTTTTTGGAGGGATGACAGTCGACTCTTTTCTTCTTCGTGCATCTCCGCGGGTGTATTTTCAGACACCTCTGGAAGGTCGGTCTTCTCGTTCGGGGGCGTGCTATTGCTACCCATCGTCCCCTGTATGCGCGAGTATCCACTTGGATAACGGTGGGTACTCCCCAGAGAGCTCCGGCCGCTGCCGGTCCGTCTGTGAATTACGCCACCATCACTGCTTCGAGCGTCATCATCCCCGTCGCCGACCTCGTTCGCACTCAATCGCACGGGGACCTTGGCGCCCACAAGGTTTGAAGGCGAGAACTCAGCAGCTCCCTTAGGACCATGTCGGATCTTGCCACTGCCCAGGGTTCCAGCCCGGCCAGCGCCTGCGCCATGAACTTCAAGGTATGCTCTTTTCTTGTCCCGCAAGGCTTGTTCGCGCATTCTAGCGTCTTCGGGCTGTGCCCGATCACACCACACGGTAGCCTTTTGCCGCCGCATGAGGGCCACATACCCAAGCTGAGAGTTGGCAGAGCGAGACGAGGCGGTTCGCCGGATATCAGAAACGCCTTGCGCCGTGTGTGGCGTCGGGTGGTTGCCGGTAGACGAAGTCGAGGTAGTGGTGCTAGACATGCGTCGAGAGGGTGGATAATGAGGAAGAGTCATGGTTTGGGGAATAGGAGGTGGCGGAGGTGCGCTGTGGTAGTGCTGAGAGCCGCCTGAGTAGGGCAACACGTTGGAGGAGGTGGTTCGAGTCCGACTATGTGTGGTCTGGGGGCTCGCTAAATGGGGCGCAAGTTGGGGCCGTGGAGAATCGTAGGGCTGATATCCACCATACCCGTGCTGGGCACCAGCGAGGGGCTTCCGGGCAGGAGGCCCCTGGTGGAGGGGCATTCGAAAGTCTGTCATGTTGGGCGGAATTGTACAGCAGCCTTAAGATGCCAACGTGCGGGGCTGCTGTTCCAGGGTTTCGGTTTTCTCGTGAGTGCGCGGGGGATTATTTCAGGAGGTGAAATCCTGATTCGTGATGACTTGGAAGGCGGCGTTTCCGATGCGCGCGCGGCTGACGGATAGTAAGATAATGCGGCCTCAGCGCCCACTGCAGTATGCAGCCGCCACAATCCGCTTTAGGGGGCCTTAAGCGGAAGGATGAGAGTCGAGACCTTGAATATGTAGTGACACCAAGGCGTTGTGTACGTGCAATGGACTAATTCTCGGGCTTGGTGTTCAGGCAGATCCTCGGGGTAGTTTTGAGGCGAGGATGACGGGGTGGGAGCGCACACAACTGCAACTCAATCGGGAGGCGATCTCGATGGCTATAATGATATGGAGGGATTACAAAGAAGCAAACAACCCAATAGAGGTCGAGATGGGGAGAAGTCGGGATGAACAAGTCTTAAGGGGAGGGCAGATCGGGGGAAACCTTGAGGACTTTGACCGGCTGTTCCTTGGTTCAGTAAATTGATTGGACGATACGGAACACGGCGGAGGATGTACTTTCCCACACAATTTGGCGGGTGGAGTACCTAGCTCAGCCACACCTGAGGCTGGAAACTTACGGTGTACGGTTACATTTCAAGGTTCAGAGTTCACAATGTTTCAAATTGTTGTCTCTCTTCAGCTCTCATCTCAAAATCTCATTTTCGGCATTCTGTCATGTACGAATGTTACGCTAGCATGACCCTACAAATTTGCCGTCTGAGCAGGTGAATGCTTGAAAGTGACATGGTCGTATTTGGCGAACCCTTGGTTATTCTAGCTGAGGACTGGTATGTGGTACAAGTCGTGGATCGACTCTCCCAACCGCCATGTATACCACATAAGGGGCCTCAGCTTCAACCGGCTCCACCATCCAGCCGCCCGTAACCCCAATGCACCCAGGGACGTTACCGACAAGGTTAGTTCATAGTGCCACGTCTTTACATAACTATGCGCCGGGGCCTGAGGTTAGATCCCCGTCCCTAGTTATAATAGACGCCCCGTTTTCTAGGGCTTTCAGGTTAGGCTCAAATTGGGAAATCCTAATATGGCAGATTGTCAGATACTCCTAGCGACTTCAAGTTAGTGGTAGTTTGCTGCTAGTCGTGCGAGAATTGCATAATGCTGGTGCGGATTGGGGCACTAGACGGCCCAAAGCAACGTATACCTCGTTAGATTCACATACCGATACGAAGTGCACCTGGCTCATGTCATCCTCAGTAGAGACGACGGAATCCCGGCCCGCGTTCCAGAACGTCTAGTGTATCTGCCACCAGAGCTGGCTCTCTTTGGTTGAGGGATTATCTATGTCCAGTCCTCTTTGATAGGCAGAACGTCCATTCTGAGTGGGGACTGCCGCGTGGGCTATATTGCTCAGCTACTTGCCTAGACACTTGATTGCGTATAACCTATGAACGTAAGGAGAATGTCTCTTATTGCAAGATGTGCTAGCTTCTGTATGCATGTTCCCAAGCTCCCAGGTTCAAGTATCTGCCATATACGGAGTAATAGGGACCCGGACCGATGGCTGCGCGCTGATCATTGGCTTTCAATGACCTGTAAACAATGCGGGGTATAGCTCCCTGCGACACGGAACGCTGGAAGGGAACTATCACTTTGCACAGGGCATTCGTGCTCAACTATCCGGGGGTAACATTCCTATTCAGTGTACGAAGCACTCCGTACTCGTCAGCCACTAGTTCTGATTCTAGAGCTATATTGATGCATCAAGCCTTGGAAGAAGGGGCATCAGACGATCCCGTCGGTTAAATACGGCGAAACCCCTTGAAAGCACTACGTCAATACATATTACAGTAAAACAACTAATGCTATAGTTCAATACGATAAAATTTCAAAAATAATGGAGATGTAACTGCGCCACACAAGTGGGCTGTATTAGCTCATCGGTGGACCTCTCAACCTTGGAAGCTGCAAATAGGAAAATGAAAGTCGTGACGTCAAGATGTTTCAGCGCAGCCGAGTTTATAAAGAGGGAAAATTGCCTGTGGCTGATGATATATTGCCATTCCGAAGGCACAATCCTAAGAACCCATTGTGGGGGAAGAAAAGAAAAAGGCTGCGACAGACGCTAGTATGAACTACTTTATAGACAGAAATATACTCCTTACATCTGCATGTCACAGCTTATAGCCTGAGACTAGTGCATATTAGCGGATATGTCGAGTTCATATCTTCGCTTTCCAGGGTTTCTATTTGCAGTTACCATCTCACATGGCAAAGTCGTATCATCCCTATATGCATCCGAGCGTAAGGTCCCCGCCGCTCCACTCACACTAGTCTACTTTGGTCTGTATAAAAATCGTCCACCCTCGCTAAGCCATAGCGCGTTCATGACCCGCTCATGATGCCTAATCCGTTGTACGGAGGCAGAGAGCAAAACGAGACAATACGGATATATGAGTGGCGAGGAACAGATAATTGATTTGGCATATATCATTACCATAAGCTCAATTCTATCGCAAAGATAACGTATGCGGAGATTGGAACCAGATCCAGAGCGATGTGCTAAAAACAAGGGTGTAAGGTTACAGAGAGAACCAGATGAATTGCTATCAAGGTTGAAAATTTATTCATTGCCTTACTGTGTTCCCTGAGTTTCTTCTGTTGGGGAGGTGTGTCCATCATCAGTGGCCTTGCCCCAAGCGTCTTCGAAGGCCGAATCCGCCAAAGGCTCAGGCTCAGTAAAGGCTGGTACTTCGGCCATGATGCTGCATGATTGTGGATCAATGACCTCCTCCTCGTCGTCCTTTAAATCAGCTTCCACCTCCTTCTCAACTATCACCTGGGAGAAGGACGATGAAGCAGTTTCAGCATCGACCAGATCCGTCTCCCTGGTCGGTACTGCGCTGTTCTTGGCACCAAGAAGCTCGAGATCGAAGTTCGAACTATAAACCACGGCAGAGAAGGCTTCGAGCTCCCGCACGTTCTGATCCATGGCGACCAGATACTCATTTGGTGGGTGGGCACCATTGCCAATCACGTGTGCCTGGCGAGTCATGACAGCCAGGAGGTTGGCAAGCTTTGTTTTACGCTCGGAGTTGGCAGCCAAGGGCACAACAGTGGCAATTGAATCGAAAGACTGTAGGGCGGTCTCCGGTGCGGAGGTCGGCGCCTTGAAGGCGTCAGCGGCACATCTTTGGTCGATAAGGGTCGAGAATCCTTCGTTGTTAAGAAGCGTGAGAACGAGGGAGAAAGACGGAGAATCGATCAAATCTGCGGTCTCATCCAGGAGGTGTCGCAGCTTTGATGCTGTCTGGGAAGAGGTTGGGTCGGCTACGCCTTCCACGCCTGACTCGCGTAGGACATGTTCCTCTTCCTCTGCCGGGGGAAGCAAGCAAGAAAGCCATTTTTGAGATCGTCGCTCGTCCTCGGTGCCGCCTTCCACCTTCTTTCGGATTTGCAAGGTCAACTCGGAAAGCTTGGCCAAACTGATATCTTCCCGTGGATTCAAAGGCCCAAACACTTCCTCTACGGCAGTTTGCACTCTCCCCATCAGGTCTTTCCACCCGCGGTGAAGCAGCCACCAACTAAAGGCGAGGTAACGTCGGTTGGTCTCGAAGTCATCACCCAATGTTTGGGTGAGTTCATCATCGTGGTCTTCAAGACTGATTGTCGAGGCGTTGGCAGGTGGTGTGGCAAGGGAGATCACGCTAGATAGGTAGTTCCGACGGCCGAGCAGGTTGAGTTGGACGTGAGTGAAGATAGTGAGCAAGGAGAGAGTGTAGACCATAGTAAAAGACCGAGTGACAGCTAGGAAACGTTAGGTTCTGACAGAGATGTGTTTATGATGCAAACTGCCAAAATAAAGACTCACAGGTAATCTTCACCTCATTCCACAGCTGTGTCTTGTTCCGTTTGGGCCGAGGTTGTCCGTCCGAGTTCAGAGAAGAGTCCCCAATCTGGCTTGCGTGCACATATCCCTCACTCTGGAAACTGGAGAGGCTCCTTCGATCATCGTCCGGCAGACTCGGAGACACCGAGCTCAGATCCGACCCAGTAGTTGCCTCACCTGCATTCAGCCGAGCTAATCTCTCTGCTCGCTTCTGTTGTAGCTCCTTGGTCAACTCCTCAACTGGAAGAGCATCGATAATATTCTCTGCGGCGGTTGGCAATAATGCGAGGACGGTATATGTGCAATCGGTCTGGTTTTGTTCGAATCGTCGGCGTAGACTATTGCCACCGGTCAGTGATTCCGGTTCGGGGTATCCTGGTCGGGGTTGCACGCGTTACAAGCTCGCGTGGTTGCCAGCGGAGAGATAGGAGTCGTCAAAAACAAGGGAAACTGACTTTTCGCGAGCAATCCGATCGCTGCTCATGCGCTCCCGTGCCTCGGAGATCTTGGATAACACGTATTGTCCGGCCAAGTAGCCAGCTCCCACCACCCCAGCCCCGATTGCAAGACCTTTGCGATTGCGTTGGAACCAGCGCCTCGTCGCACCGATCATATTTGTGTTTGGTGCTTCTCTCCGAAGAACTTAAAATGACATGCAATTTCAAATCATGATAAATCCAGGAGATGGATGGTTCAGTAGATGGGGAAGACAGGCTTCGGGCGCTGATCGCCAGTTTCAGGCCTCGGCTAGAGCTCACCCTCATGCAGTGAACCGAACCTATAAAGTACCATAGAGGCTTTAAGTACCTCAACGCCTCCATATATAGCTACATGCATTAGAATATTAAGTATCTTCTCATCCCTCTAAATCATCCAATAATTATCGTGTCTGACTAGAGCTCTGCCCCGGATTCCGCGTAGCTTTCCCGCAACAACCCGCCGATCCCTGTATGTCTCTTTCCAAGGGTTCTTGTCCTTTTTTTTTTATTACTCATTATACTTTGCACACTCTGGAGAATCCGTACTTCTCCAACAGAAATGTTCTCTTTCAAACTGGTTTCCCCCCAGTTCGATGATAAGCGATAAGCTTCAGTCGGTTGCCGATATACCTGGCCCGCCCCCCTTGCCATATCAGTCTTGGAGTCATCACTCCACCGTAACACCCCTCTATGCAAACAACTTGCTTACAACCTGTCCCTCTGTTCTTTATTTATGATAATACTTCCCCTTCCATAAGAACCGTTTGAGACTGCACCCACATCCAACCCGCTTGGTTGCGAGCTGCGTCATGGCGGGGATGGAGCCCCGCAAAACCCCTCCGGAGTACTTCCTGGAGATCTTTGCGGACACCACCCATGTGCGAGATGTACTGAAGGGTTAGTCGTGAGCTGAGGACATTATAAGCATTTTCTTAGTACTAATGCTTCCTGCCAGGTGTCCTCAACCTCATTTTCTTCCATCGTTACTTCCCTTCCATCCGCCCAGTCACCTTTGACGTGCTCGACTTCACACTCCCCGCTATAAACGATGCAGATCTAGAGACGCTGATTGAATCGCGCATATCCGCGCTGGTCCGGCAGCACCTGTCCTCCGCAGCCGGCGGGCAGGATGGTCAAATTGTCGGTGGGGGCGGGGGTGTGCGAGGGCGGATCGCAGTCGAGTTCTACGAGAAGAAACGGCGTCGCTCTGGGCACTGGTTTGGTGGACTGACAGGGAAAGGTGACGAAGAGGTGTGCTGGGAGATTTGGACACTTGATGTGACAATCGCGACACCACGCACTGAGTCTGGTATGTACAGCCTACGGGTCCCTTTATCCAGAGCTAATTTGGTTATAGAACGAGCCAAGGTGCGCAAGGCAATGGGGAATATGCTGCAAAAGGCAGCTTTGAAAATATTAAGCGTCGTCAATCGAGACAAAGACCATATCCCGCCCATCACCACCAGCGACTCCAACCCTTTCCCCTATAGGATTGTCGTCAACCCTCGTGCCGACGGCTGGGGAAATCGCATCGGTCTCTACTGAGTTATGCGGTTTGACTAATATCTTGGACGATATACCTCGGAATTGTCAACTCTGATACATTCCCACTCCGATTATTGTTCAACCAACCGGACACGTTGCTCCTATTTCCCTCAGTGGAACATGGCCGTGGGCGATCGACCCCGATACGATTTACGAACTATGTCAGATATTATAAAAGGGCTATTACTACGAGCCCACGAAATCCTTATGGACTGTGCTTGGGCTTTCAAGCGATGGCTGTACGGAGTCAAGTGTTTAGGTGTTTATTCTTTTGGATTCATGAGAGGGCTGGGCTAGTTCTTTTTCCGATGCGGCGTAAGTACATATGGATCTTTTTTTATACTCAATTACAAATATCAATACGAATATCCTATCTCGGGCAATCGATTGAACCCTAAGGAGACATTATAGACCAGAAAGGTGTGTGATCTCGGTGTACAACGTCTCTTCAACCAGACCACTATGGTATTTGTTTGGAAGTATTTCTGAAAACGCATTCTACAGAAGCTCCCTCCTGCATAAAGTCCTGCATGTTGTAAGCAAATGGTATCACTGGGCCAATAATATCCCATCTGATCCTCCAACACCCAATACTTAGCCGCAACTACAACTGCCCCTCCATGTAGTATGCCAACAGCCCGATGCAAACCTAATGAAGCATCACATTGCTCCAAGCAAAAGCCGACGGTGACGACGAGATCTATTTCCGGCCTCTTATAAATGAGTTAGTCGGGTATAGCACCATTACTCAAGGCATTTAGAGCACGTATATTCTCCCCGACCTTCCTACAGGCGATTGGATTGGCGGACTAGGGACCAAGCACCCAGAAACCGGCGAGCCATACCTTTGCACGCGCCACTAGAACCTCGTTTCTTGGGGTTCAGAATACATGGAATAGCACCTTTGTTGATTACATGGATCTTGAATAGAGCAGGTGACTTCATAGGGGCATTTACGAAGTCCAATTTTGAAGAATTTGTTGTCATACACTTTGCTCGCTTTGATTGGGAAATGGATTACATGGAGGCCGAGACTGCTGCTTACCAGCCGATTGAGGGTTATGATATTGGTCCCCAGTTCCTGTGCCATCTCACTGAATATGGTTGTGTTATTGGTTTCCTGGTGGAGCAAATTGCCAATGCACGGTTTGCTGGGCCTCAGGATCTTGATATCTGCCAGAAGATTCTCACCCGGTTACATGATTCGGGGATTAAGCATAATGACGTGAATCGGCTCAGCTTCCTGATTCGTAACTCGAAAGCTAGGTTGATTGATTTTGATACGGCTTGTAAGTGCGATGATTCCAACCCACTTGCTGAAGAGCTTCGTAGCTTACAAGAAGCACTGGAATCTTCGTCGAACAGGGTTGGTGGAGATGGTCCTTATTCGGACTAGTTAGGCACCTCTACGCAGTGTTTTTTCTCTGCAGAATGGGGCTTTCCCATCTTGGCTGCCGCCGCTTCTATAAGGGCGCTCAGGGTCAGACTCAGTAAATCTCAGTCCGGGCTCAAGCTCAGTGAGCTGTTCAATGTAGTCACGTGACAGATTTGTGAGACCCGCTGAGTGTGATTGGCTGCGCAGAGCTTTGTCAAAGGCATCTATTGTGCACTCAGTTCACGCCAAGTCCATCCCAAAAGAGCATTCGGCCCCCACAATGCAGTTTATTTTGTGAAGTACTTTTTGATAGCCCTGACCATGCCCCTTTCTAAAAGTGCTCTATCCTCCAATTTCACCCCACCTCTTAGGTTACTTGTTAGAATGAGATGACGCAAAAAAGAAAGGCATGGGCTTACATGTCAGGTGGTGTGGCAGGAGAATAGTGATTGTTTATCTAGAGCTACCCGTACTAAAAGCTCATATATAAATTGGAGGTCTTTGTCTGCACCTTCTCCTTCATTGCTCTGAGTTTCCAGTTCTATCTTATCGTTTCTCTCGGCAATAGCTCAATCATGGGTAGGAAACTCTTCTTTGCTCAGCAAGACAACATCGCCAAAGAGAAACGCCGCAGACGATTTGGAAAAAAGCAAAATAGTTTTCGGAGCGTATGCAGACGAGGTTGCTATCCGAGATAAAGACTGAGGTTTAGGGTTAGTTAGTTACCAGAACGACGAATTGGAATTAGTGCTGAAACAACAAACCTATGCTAATGATGATAATCAACTACAATTCTCTAGGGAATGCTACTTGACGAATGATCTTGACGAAGAAATAATCTGTATGCATTCAGTATGAGACTGGCTGGACATTGAGAGGAAGGGAGAGAGAGGTGAAGAATGATCTATCTGATCATGGCCCCATGGGGGGTCTAAAGACTAACCAATTCTCAAGTAGTTCATATCTAATCATACCTCGGATGAGTCAACAACTCCAAGTATCTCAAATTTAGGCCTCCAATTCTCCACAGCCCTGAACTTCTGGCATACAAATTAGTGACATTACAGGGGTAACACTTCAACTACCCTGGACGAGCAAAAGAAAACAATACGTCAAGCGGTGCATGTTCTGAAATCTGCCGCCCGTTTTCAGCCTACCAGTGCCATGAAAGATGCACATACCAGAGCACTAGAGTGTCATGCACTACGTGGTTATAACCTGGGGCGCCTTGTTGTACTTCTATCCAGGCCCAATGGAATGAAGAGACTGGCCTCGGACGAAACTGCACTCACCCCAATTTTTCTTCCAGAATCATTTATTTTTGAAGGATCAAAGAAGATACTTGTTTACCTGTCAATCAGAGGTCTAATAATGGATGAAGTTAACATTCGAGTAAATTCTGTAAACCATAATGATCTACCCATTAGCGGTGGATAAGATACATGTTGGCTAAGATAGATATTGGTTCAAAATTTGATATTTTCAAACTGGATTCTAGAAACTGGCAAACTGTCTGATGTTGAATCCTTCCAAGTTGCCCAGTAATTCCGGCGGAAGATGGGCCAAGAATCGCCCCCAATCCCGATATCAGCTCAGGTGCTGGTATCAACCTAGCACTTGGCTCCGCCCTCTTCGCCGCCGTGGCACGAGTTTTTACCACAGTTCAGAACCTCCTTCCACTTTCCACTTTTGCACTGGACCTTTACATAGAAAAGAACATTAGCAAACATGATCTGAGGTTGAAAACTGGATATATCAACCTACAATACCGGTCCTATCACAACCGCAATATTGTTTGCTTCCATTGGATGATTGGCATGGGCTGTTTGTGCGTCGTTGGTCGGGATCATAGCTGCTTCCACAGCCGTCGCGTGCCTCCAAGACCGAAGCACTAACGGCAGTAGCAGCCATAAGAGTGAAGAGCATAGCGGTGAACTTCATCGTGAAGATGGTGTTGGATATTGTGGTTTATTTGAGGTTGGTAATTGTCCAGGAAGGCTTGATATTTTGGAGGATGAGTTTCTAGAGGATAGTTCGATGTACTTATACTTTTTCGGAACAAAGGCCAAGGCTGCCTGACTATGATACATTGCAAAACCTTGGACTAGAATCCCCATCAAGGAACCATTATGCGACGATAGGATTCATTGGTTCTTTGGTAGAGGTTACATTGCAGGAATCTGCCTACATGACACTGCCCCGAGCTGACAAGGAAACAGCTCATAGATATGTATGCCTTTACTCGAATAGTAGACTATCTACGTTAGTCAATCTTGGCGGTTTAGAATACGGATGAGAATTCGTGGGGATTATCCCTATATCCTTGAACCTATGCATATTAGCCGATGGTAATGTTAGTGGGATATGTAATAGTTTCTGGTGGCTTGGTAAGTTGTATGGAAGGCATTAAAGGGTTGAAGACCCTCTTTTACTACTTTAGAAATGAAACACCGACATTTTGGATGTCTTCAATTGTATACTACAGTATCTAGATCTTGGTCACTCAGCTCATCGCCTTTTGCTATACGAAATCGATTTTGCCATCGAGATTATAAACCAGTGCCCAGAACTTCTCCAATAAAATACCCAGGAACTAGAACCTATCCTGCCAAGGATAAAAGAGAATACAACATTGTCAGCCAAAATGGATCTCATGCCTGATATTGACCAATCGAGGCAGTTTGCTCGGCTTCCAATTTACTAAGGCCGCCCTGAATATGACAGGTATTGATATTCATATCTATTAGTTATACACCGGGACTACATAAACTCCATGTTATGTATTCATGCATGTAGATAGCGGCCAGGTCCTGGCCCTAGGGGTGTTACACCCATACTGTAGATAGTCCGGGGCATATTTATCCTTCCCCTCCCTGAATCTTTCTAGTGTCTTGAATCTAAACCATTAAGCTGTGGCGCACCAGGAGGTCGCATGGTAATACCAAATGGCATTGGACCACGTAATGAAAACCCCGAAGTAGCGTTTTTAGTTTTTATATCCGGGCGGGAGATCCGCACGCTTAGACCTCCGCACCGGCCCGCAAAGCCTGAAGCCCACTAGGCTTTTATAGGGGCCTAATGGGTCGTAAACAATACAAACATGCTGTAAGAGTATACAGTAATCAGGTGTATGGCCTGTCAGCTGGGTAAAAATGTATTGTCTTATGTGTCAAGACTAATTCTTGGCCGGCCCTTAGATTCTTTTACAAAAATTACAGACCCTCCTTACGATTGTAAGGGCCAGTTAGTTAATGCTGATTTTTCTAGGATTTTAATTGTTTCAAATTACCGTCTAAGCCTGTGAAGGGCTACGGTCGAATTGACTCAATTGAACGGTGCCTGCATGCTGTTTACCCAAAGCTTCTAAGGTTTGGCAGTGGGGAGCGCTGATCATTGGCGCAGGTAATGTCCGTCTGCGAACCAGACAAAACCAGGGCAGGTTGTTGAGTAGCGGAGGGTAAGAGAAGGAACCTAGGGGTAGTTTGTAGCAAGGTTGGTTGCCTCATCTCTTGCTTCTAGCACTTGAAATACACGCATTCGGTCGAAGGTAGGGCCCAACCTAGCCGACTGCGGAGGTCTACGCACGCCGCTCCATGTTTGCCAAAAGACCCTTCGCACATATTCTTCCATTCTAGAGATGGACCTTTCATTGGTGTTTGGGGTATAAACGGTACGAGTGGTACAAGTGGTACATCGTATGTTTCTCAACATCATGGGAATTAAATTCGAGATGCTAAACAATATATTATGTTACATTGGTTCATCTAACTACATATGCAGGGACTAGAATAGAGTGTCTTGGCAGGACTACAATATGTGCACTTACCCCGCCTAATGGCCCAGGGCCTCAAAAGAAGTCAACCGCCGGGTAGAACGAGGTGAGAAGTAGGGATGTACTCCTTAGTGTTCTTTCTCTATAGCATATTACATGACCAAATCGGGACGATCAAATCACACGGGGGCGGCCTGCATTTGAATCCCAAACAGGGTTTATACAAGCGGAAACGACCGGTGCTCCCGGCACACCCTTCCAATCTGTCCTTAGTACAATACCGCACCTACAGTGTAACGTAATTGCATTCACAAAACACACGAAAATATCAATCAAGGGGCCATCAGCCAAACATTCAATCTATTTAATTTAAAGCTTCCAAGACATCTCAAATCAGTATATGATGATGATTCCGAGACGAGGCTTAGAGTATCAAGTTCAACAAATTCAGCATGCCGTGGTGAGCTGAGAAGCCCCAGTATGAGACCACCATATAGACAATGCGAGTGTTGTTTATCTTTGACTAAAGGGACAATGAGGGGGGGAAGTTGGAAATATTTTCAGCCTACGGTACAACAACATGCGATTGGACTACTCGGTTACCTGAATGTTTGTTCCAAAGAGCTATAAATATCTCACGGACATACATAAGGAGTAGAGGATGTGCGCTATAAGTGACGCACAGGGTTCTCTAGAATATGAGGCTCCTTTCATTTACTTCCTCGCGCGGCATCTTCTAGAGTCAAGGAATATCTGTATCTCCCAACTTATGCGTAAGCCCTAACATGATTGAATATGCTATATACACAGCGGGTGGGAAACGGTCCGGGTTCCTAGGAATATAGGTGCTATGGCGAATGAGGAAATAGCCCAAACGGTAGCTGCGGTTATCAAGTCGACCTCCGCGCGCCGAGAAATTTTCGTAGGCTCTTGCAGAGTGTGCAGTCAACTCCTAGGAGCAATATATCTGGAGCCTCACAAAGAAAATACAATTGCTTATAGAAGTCTCGATATATGCGCTTATTGGCAGAGAAGCGATTATCTGTCTCCGCATTTCAACGATCCTCTCTATTAGCCTTTGTGCCAGGATATGTTGGGGATCTCCAAGTAGGCTGATCCAATATCCCCCTCTCCGGTAGTACTTCAAAGCCTGGTTAGGAAATCGTGAAACCGAGAAGATAAAGTATTCCCAGGAGCGCCTATCATAGAATAGTAATGCTGATTGGGTGGTCAAGTAGTAGGCTCTATTGTAGCACAATTAGTTGCAGCCAGTTTACCAGGATGAATGGTCACAGGGATGATGCCAGGCCTTTTTTGATGGGGCCATCTAAAAGAGGAGGGTTGCACGTGATGGGACTAGCGTGTTGTATTTTATTGATGTAGTTTACTAGGCCGCTCACCCCGAGGCTCAGTTCGGACTCAGTGAGCGAATCAGGGCGCTCAGGGGCGTGCTCAGATCTACTCGGTGAGCAAAAGGCGGCAAGGTCTGAGCACTAATACGGAAAGAGAACGCCAAGAAGTGGTAGAGAAATCAAGTACAAGGTGTCATTGTCAGTATACAACGTATGATGCAGGTATGATACAAATTCGACCCGGGGATGCTGCCTGTGTTGTCGTTAATGCCAAGGCCCGTGGCTTGGTCGAGCTCATGCCACAGTTCCTTCGGAAGGGAAAGACGCTGGTCTATGTTGGTTTGTCGCCAGAGCAGCTTCTTATGTTGCAAGACGCATATTGAGAAGGACTGTCATATTGATCAGATCAATAAGATGTGTGACCATTACCCGAGAAAATAATTACTGGGACTTTCATGAATGCCCCGGCGATGCTGGTGATATGACAGGCATGGGATATAAAATAACATGTGCTGCTGTGTGGTTTCGGGAGAAGATACAAATGTTTCAATCTATAGAATGAGTGCCGACACATGTAGCAAGCCATCCCGGTATAACTCCGATCCTGTAGCATGGTCCAGGCCTGACTCGTGTGGCGTCTGTGGGGACACAGCTCGATGGCGCATAGCGCAATACCCCGAAGTTATACAGGATGACGTAGATCTCAAAAATCCGAAAACAACTGCATCCACATTCACAATATACGAACTAAACAACTAATCCACTCGAGAGTGACAAAATGGCAAGAACCAAGGTAAAAACGTTCTCATATTCAGCGAATATCCAACCCCGGACCCGTCGCAACATTTCTCGGGCCCTCTCTATTTCATGTTCCAGCTATTGCACTGCTCCTATTTAATCATAGCAACGAAACTTTGAGCCAACGACATCGCTTCGTGCTTGGTACCGCGCCGGGCACAGAGAATCGGATCTGCGACCCGCGCTCAAGCAGGTTCCGCAGACCTTTTATTGTCGATGCGATTCTCGGTTGAGGGGTGAGACTACAGCCCTTTAGGTGGAGTGGGGCTTGCTCGCAGCCTCGGCCTGGGCGCGGAGGTTGGAGGAGGTACCGCTGCTGGAGAAGAAACGGCCAAGCACGGGCTGGAGGAAGGAGTGGAAGACAACTTGGGCACCGCTGTGAAAAAGGTCAGCTATCTGTCTCAGCTTGGTCATAGGATAGTAACATACCCAGTCTGGGGAAGGGCCATCCACATGATCAGGACGAACTTGAAGATGTAGTAGAAGGCTGCGATCAGTTAGCGAGATAGTAGAAAGATTGTCATCTTCCGGGTACATACGGAACCAGTAAGCAGCGCTGATGGCGCTCTCAATGACAGTCAGGAAAGCGAAGACAACCCAGTACTATCAAGTCATATGTTAGAATCACTGGTCGCGTGCATGCGGGAAAAATATCACGTGGATTGTGTATGATAACCCCGAATCGGCGGTGATTTCATACTTGCGCACGATTGCGACAACCAGGTGGTAGAATCATGTGAACATACCGTGAGCCACTGTGCGAACGAAGAAAGATAAGTTAGCAATTTGCGCATGGAAAGGAAAAAGTTTACGAAAAAAATCTTACCTGAGTGTCATCCTTAGTGCTTGTGGTGAAAAGCGCCTGAAGGGAGTAGTAGCCGGGGATCAGGAAACCGGCAAAGTTGACGAGGAACTCGCCAGCAATGTTAAAGAAGACTAGGAAGAAGTAGACTCCGACAAGGCCAAGGATGGCATAGACCTTGGGGACATTGGTCTGACGCTCAAGGTTGGCAAGGACAGGGTACTTGGAAAGCTACAAAACGAGGGATGTCAGCATAAAATCACAGCGATGGATAGCATAGCGAAGTGCCCATGTGGGCATCAAATATTGCTATTGCAGTTGGTCCTGCTGTGGTCGCTGGCGCTTAGGAGCATCGCAGCCACCAAACGAGGGCTAGACCTGAGGCGCCAGCGAAACACACACAATGGCTGGAAACGTACCTCCTTGTCGAGCTGAGCAATAGAGTGCTGGGCACGCTCCTGGAAAGAGGCCATTTTTGCTTATCAAAGGTACTGTTTGTGGGAAAACAAGTCAAAGAACTACTAGGATAACAATGAAGCGAGGGATGGTGAGAATGCAACTGGTTGAGCTGGCGGCAAGAAGCCAGAGGCTAGCTTGTGTGTATCACGTGATATGCATGACGTACTCGTCCACTGCAGGTGCCATGTGAAGCTGCACAAAGTAATCTGTTATTGGTTTGATATATTCTCATATATCACTACCTTACATCAGAAGATCTAGCCCGGAAGACCATGCAGATATGGTCACTTGCTATCTCCAAAAATATTATCCTGCTGGAGTGCCTAACTGAGGGGCTAAGGCAAACATATGACCTTACAATGTAGGCGAGGTTTAAGTTTCAGAAATACTTGCCCTGGGTCAATGTACCTTGAAACAGAGATCACACATGGAACATTTGACGGTTCAATGTATCAGAGTCCAGTCCGCTTTCCTCTCCACAAATCCCCCGAGGTACACAGTCATACATCTTACAGATGACTGACGTACGCGGCTTTCCAAAATTCACTACTGGTTTGCTGCCAGGTAAATATGTAGATTGTACCCAGCCTGTTTGTGTTTTCGAATAATTTCTTTTTTACTTCCATCATGAAACCGGGGAGAGTTCCTCTGTGGGCCTCCCCTGCAGCAGTTGGTCCGTTCGGGTCTTTGTGATGCATCCTTCTCCCGAGGTCCCACCTATGAACGTTGACTATGGTACTAATACGATTCTCTCCGTCACATCCCAGATATCAGTTTGAAAAAAATAAAAAAATAACAGATGCGAAGTATCTTCAACCACAAGTGACCTTGGGGTCGTGTTTCCACGTCTACCTGTGGTAGTCACGTGACCGGTGTTTATAGGGGCAAGGTAAAGAAAAGATTAAAACCCCCCCAAAAAGGTCCCGGGAAAAAAAGGAAATCAATCATTGCCGGGACTACAGTTTAGTGCCTGACCGCTAGAGACGATCTCGGAATATGATGTGATTGGGTCGAAGGGCTAAAAAGAAGAGAGAGTTCAGGAAACAAGCCCTGCCAATTAGGCTAACTCCCGTCAGACTTTCTCCCTCAAAAAATTCATTTTGACATCTTCACATTGCTTTATATGGGTTGATACTCTCCAGTGGACCCTCGAATCCCCATATCCCCGTGCACGAAAAGGCGGGCCATGTAACCGCATCCTTCGTGTACCCTTCTTAAGCTCTTCCATCACCAAACCTCGGGAGCTGCAATTGAATACAATTGAAAGCATTTAACGTGATTTAGGGGCCAATTTATTATCAATTCTACGGAGTACGAGTTCCTCATACCACGTGGGACGATCCGCAGCAACCTTCGGTCCTCAAGAGCTACTCCGATTTCCCATTCCCGACTAAATACTATTCACACTTTTCTCAATGCGGCCACAGTGAGTCTACGAATACTCCTGAATACTCCCATCCAAACTCTAATTGTTTTCCCCCCTCGTTTAGACGCGAATACCATATTGTTGTTTTGGGTGCTGGTAGGAGCCTCTCCTGAGATATTCCCATAGGTCACAGGCTGACCGCAGGCATTCCCATGCGACGCGATAACAGGAGGTGTCGGAAAAAGTTGCTTAACAGGTTCGTTCCTTGTGTTTCCTGCTCTGCGCTGAGTCCTCAAGCTGATCAACAATCACCATCCAGCCCAGTTCGTTCAAAATGTTTGGATCGAAAGCTATGACCCCACGATCGAGGATTCATACCGGAAACAGATTGAGGTGGACGTAAGTGGTCTACGATGTGCTGGAAGTTGCTCGGTCGTTAACCAAGCTTGACAGGGTCGACAATGTATACTAGAGATGTGAGTAACTCGGTGGTTTGGGTATTTGGGTATGGCATGATGCTAAAATTTCGGAAGCCTTGACACCGCAGGAACAGAACAGTTCAGTAAGTGTCCCTCAAGCCAGCACATCTACTAGTGAAATCAAAGCTAACAATCCACAAGCTGCAATGAGGTAAATCTAGACAATCCACCTCGACGATCAATGCCGCGGACCGACCCCGAGAAAAGCACACCATGCTAACAACGCTCTTCACAGAGAGCTCTACATGAAGCAAGGCCAAGGCTTCCTCCTCGTCTTCTCCATCACCAGCATGTCCTCCCTCAACGAACTCTCCGAACTCCGCGAACAAATCATCCGAATCAAAGACGACGAAAACATCCCAATCGTGATCGTGGGCAACAAATCCGACTTGGAAGAAGACCGCGCCGTACCACGTGCCCGCGCCTTCGCTCTATCCCAGAAATGGGGTAACGCCCCATACTACGAGACATCTGCCCGTCGCCGCGCAAACGTCAACGAAGTCTTCGTAGATCTATGCCGCCAGATCATCCGCAAAGACTCCGAGGGTTCAAGCAGCAACAGCGATAAGCGCGAGGGCCCGAATCGCCATGACCGCAAGAGAGATAATCGTCGACCGAAACATCGCCGCGGACCGTGCGTCATCCTTTGATTCAACAATTCAAGGGGCCCTTTCTCTGACTAGGCGACCTTGTCTTGTTTCATTTTCATGTGATACGACCCCCCTCTGCGACCCATGCCCCACCGACGCTGCTATGCATCTTAACATGTCATGTATGACTGATGTTCCTTCTATATGTTGCCGATATGTCTACGCCTCTTCTCCCTATAGAACCATGCTTCGCTGCTACCTTGTATCTTTTCTTTTGGGCTGTACACAATTGGTGTCATCCTCTTTTTTATTTGACGGATTTGAAGTTTGGTTGATCTGGACTCTAAAAAAATTACTTTCACGAAATGGAGAAAAGGTGCTTTCTTTTCTTTTGGTCCTGTTGCTATTATCGCTCGGTTGATAGGCTTGCGCTAGATCATTCGAATGTTGGGTATGTGGTTGAACCCTTCGCCGACAACACATAGAGGCGTGAAGTTATAGTACCGGATATCACATGCAATGCGAACCCTTTTCTTTGATGAGCTCCTTGGACCGCGCCATATAGTTCTAAAGGTATTAGACCAAAGCACAATAGTCTGGAGAATCCTGTAGGCTACATAGTGATACAAGGGTGACTATTTAGCATATATTTCCATTTGACTATTTTACATATCAAGTCAATGGCACATGAACATGCGTCTTCCATTCTATGTTTTCTCAGATTTATCCTGGATGAAAATTTGCATACCTCAATCAACCCATCGGCGCTCTACATCCGGAACACGCCAAACCTGGTTTGCACATCTGGCTCAGCCTTGCCACTGAGTGCAGCTGCCAGACCCAATCCCAGCATTTTCCTCGTTTGAGATGGCGGGATGATACCATCATCCCACACGCGAGCCGACGAAAAAGTGGCTTCAGATTCACGGTCAATGCGTTCTTTCAAAGCTGGATCAGCGGATCGTCCAACAGCCTCCATAACAGCAGAGAGTTGCTCAGAGCCCATAACGCCGATCTTAGCATTGGGCCACATGAAAAGAAGACGAGGCGAGTAGGCACGACCACTAAAGTAATATCTGTTAGGAAGGAACCATGCCGAGACAGAGGATAAACTTACCACATTCCGTAATTACCAGCACCAGCACTGGACCCAAATACAACAGTGAACTTGGGGACATCGGCACACGCAACAGCAGTAACAAGCTTAGCACCATTTTTCGCAATACCGCCCTTCTCAGCATCAGCACCGACCATGAAGCCTGAGATATTCTGCAAGAAGATAAGAGGAATCCGCCGCTGAGCACAGAGCTCAATAAAGTGCGCGCCCTTGAGCGAGGACTCAGAGAACAAGATTCCATTGTTAGCAACTATACCGACACGATGGCCGTGGATGCGGGCAAAGCCCGTTACCAGGGTCGAGCCATAGTCACGCTTAAACTCGGCGAATTCACTCCCATCGACAATTCGCGCGATCACCTCATGAACAGGGATCTGGCGGCGTAGATTCGTGCCAACGATACCGTTAAGCTCATTGGGGTCGTACAACGGTTCTTTCACGACAAGCGAATCTCCATTGCTGTTCTCTAGCTGGAGCGGAGTTGTCGTGGTAGGGTAGTTGAGATTCGCGACCGAGCGACGAGCAAGGACAAGAGCGTGGGCATCGTCGACCGCCAGGTAGTCCGTAACACCGGAAATGCTCGAATGCAGCTGACCACCGCCCAGGTCCTCGGCGGAAACCTCCTCGCCCGTCGCCGCCTTGACGAGAGGCGGGCCTGCTAGGAAGATAGTACCCTGGTTCTCGACGATAATGGTTTCATCACTCATAGCAGGCACATATGCACCACCAGCCGTACAGGGGCCCATGACAACGGAGAGTTGTGGGATACCGAGGGAGCTCATGCGGGCCTGGTTAAAGAAGATCCGGCCGAAGTGATCACGGTCTGGGAACACATCTGCCTGGTGGGGCAGGTTTGCGCCACCAGAGTCAACGAGGTAGATACAAGGGAGGCGGTTTTCTTGCGCAATTGCCTGTGCGCGGAGGTGCTTCTTCACTGTGATGGGGTAGTAGGTGCCGCCCTTGACAGTGCTATCATTGGCAACGATCATGCAGTTGACACCCTCAACCATCCCAATGCCGGTGATGATACCGCCCGCTGGAACGTCCTCGCCTTCATAGACACCGTGTCCTGCGAGTGCTGAGAGCTCCAGGAAGGAGGTACCTGGGTCGACTAAGGCGGAGATCCGGTCTCTTGGGAGCATTTTGCCGCGAGCGATGTGCTTCTCACGCGCTTTATCGTTTCCTCCGCGTGCAATTGTCGTGTGTAGGCTGTTCATCCGGTCTAGGAGTTCTTGCATTTGTTCGGCGTTTTCGCGGTACTCCTGTGAAGAGGTGTCCACTGCCGTGGGGAGAACAGATAGGGCTGAGGCATGGTGAGGATGTGTATAACTAGCTACTGTTCTATAAACTGGTCGCGTAATCTTTGTTGGCAATGCATTCGGTAGACATTTGCGTCCGAGTCGAGAGCCCCAGCTCCGCAGGACGAGCGGGGACGCGGCACGCATTGCGGGGAAGAGGGTGGAGTAACTGGGGTTGAGACGAAGATGGCAGAGCCCAGCTCAAGATGAAATGAAGAGCAATGGGTATATTATGACTTTCCCAAAGTATTTAAACTTGTACGAAGAATAGTGGCAGAAGAGAAGGGAGGCACAAAGCTGGGGTAGCCCCAAATGCGGAGGAGGTGCGATGATTACCGCTTCTACCCGAGGTCCATCATCATCCCGATGAGGACACTAAGAATGGCCAAAAAAAGGGTTGGACAATTGTTGAGGTGGAGAGATTATAGAATAGACACATCAATTAGCCGGTAGATAGATCATAGCATCGGTCGGGAATCCAAACATGTGAAGATTTAGACGTTCCAAGGTGGGAAACCCATAGTATAACAAAGTCCTTGATTGCGCGCCGAGGACTACCGCCCCCTCCCTTCACACATATTTAAAAGATCCACTTCCCCAAAGACAATACCCCTAGATTTTGCATTTTACATTGATTCTCTCATACAATCATGGCCTCTCTATCCCTTCCCTCTCTTCTTCGCACTTCAACGCGCGCGGTGCGGTTCCGCATCCCCGCACTCACCCCATCTTTCCGCTCCATCTCAACAAAGCACCCCACAGGATTCGTTCCTCCGTCCGATGAAGATCTTGTAGAGCTACGAGAGCGTGTGCAGGATTTCACAAGTACATTCCTCCTGCTCTTGCCCAAGCACAATTTCTAACATTGCTGTAGGGCGCGAGATCCCAGCCGATGTTGCTGCACGGACGGATGAACAGAATGAGTTCCCAGCGGAAATGTGGAAGAAGATGGGCGATGCCGGGTATGAGCTCTCTCGCGTGGTTGGCCCTCTTCTAAAAGAGGAGGGCGTATTACAGCGCCCATGCTAATAGATATGAAGGTTTCTCGGTGTCACAGCAAACGAGGAGTACGGTGGCTTGGGGATGGGCTACCAGGCACATTGCGTGGTGATGGAAGAGATTAGTCGAGCATCCGGTAAGTCTTCCCGTATATTTGTGTTGGAAACATTAATCTGACCTTGATTCCGGATTAAAAGGTAGCATTGGTCTCTCTTATGCTGCCCACTCTCAGCTCTGCGTGAACCAACTCTCCCTCAATGGCTCTACGGAACAAAAAGAGCGCATTCTTCCCGGTCTACTATCAGGTGAGAAGGTCGGTGCTCTTGCAATGTCGGAGCATTCAGCTGGCTCCGATGTAGTCAGCATGAAGACCACCGCGAAAGAAGTTGATGGAGGCTGGCTCTTGAACGGAACCAAGATGTGGATTACCAATGTAGGTTATTTTGGTGGCATAGATGGGATTGAAAGTTCCGACCACATTGCTCACACTTTCTTACAGGGCCCCGATGCCGACTATATTGTTGTGTACGCCAAGACAGAGCCTGAACTCGGCTCCAAAGGCATCACAGCGTTCATAGTTGAGAAGAGCTTCAAGGGCTTCTCGTGCGCACGTAAGCTAGACAAGTTGGGCATGCGTGGCTCTAACACAGGCGAGCTCATCTTTGAGGATGTTTTCGTTCCCCGTGAGAACCTCCTGGGCGAGTTGAACCGCGGTGTCCGCGTATTGATGGAGGGTCTGGATTTGGAGCGACTCGTCTTGAGTGCAGGACCACTAGGGTGAGCCATCCCATACCACAACACACCTCTCACATTCTAACACTGGCCAGAATTATGCAAGCCGCACTTGACCTCGTCCTTCCTTACACACACGTGCGCAAGCAATTCGGTATACCGATCGCTCACAACCAGCTGATCCAGGGCAAGCTTGCGGATATGTACACTAAGCTGGCTGCCTCTCGTGCGTACACCTACGCCACGGCACGGCAGGTGGACAATGCCGCCGTGGAACCTGGCACGATGACTGTCCGCACTCATGACTGCGCCGGCGCAATCCTCTACGCCGCTGAGCGCGCGACTGAATGCACGCTTGATGCCATCCAGCTCATGGGAGGAAGCGGGTACATCAATGAGATCCCTGCTGGACGCCTTCTCCGGGACGCGAAGCTGTATGAGATTGGTGCCGGTACAAGTGAGATCCGCAGGATGGTCATCGGCCGCGCATTTAACAAGGAGTACGCTTAAGCAAGAGAATGATACATAAAAATTATTTCATTTGGGAGGATGCTATCTCTTTGGAGAGTATATGCAGATTATTTTAGTCGTTGTACCTGTCATAAATGGCCCTATATCAAACATTACCAACAACCTACTTCTTCTGCCTAGCCGACCTGCGCACCGGCGGTGCCGCACGCTTTGTAGCCTTGTCACCACCGCCTTTCCGCAACTCAACCCGCTTCGGACGAGGCGACGCCGTGTCCTCGTCTGTGTCATCCTTTTGTTCAACCGCCTTCCGCTTCCATCCTCTCTTCAACGGAATCACAACCTTCGGCGGTGAAGACAGTTTCAGCGAGCGGAAAGAGTCCGGATCCGGATCAGGAGTTGTGTTCGAGGCATCCCCAGTATCTTCGGCATCAATACCCAAGGTATCCGACGAGATAACGTCGGACATCTCATCCGAACTATCGGCCTCATCGTCGGTTCCGTCACCAGCGAACATTTCCTCGTCCGCCAATGAGGGGTCGACGGGCTTGGATTCCGTCCCGTTCCGCCTTTTCAAGCGCGACCTATCTAGCGCCGGCTGGGAATATTTGAAGACCTCCCGCCAGTTCTCTAGAAGCGCGACTTTATCGCCTGTATCCGGCTCGTACAAAATAGCGACGTCCAGATCCCGGTCCAACGCGGGTGTTTTCCACACCACACCCTGGAAGGAGGCGATATCCGGCATCAAAGGAGACTTCGTCGGCGGGATTCTGGCAATGTGGCCCTTTGTGCGAGAAGATGCCTTCGTTCGTCGTGGTGCTGTCGCTGCAATCTCGGTTCTTTTCTTCCTCTCTGCGCTTTGGTCGACGGTTGCGTCATCATCGTGGTAATCGTCTGAATAATAGTCCCAGTCGCTGAAATAGTCTTCGACATCGATCCCTGGGTCTTCATATAGGGCGGCTTCGTAGTATGAGGAAGCGGCGAGATCGTCCTGGACAAGCAAAGTTCTAGTTAGTGTCTGAATTGATCTTTTTTTTTTCTCGTGCAGAACTAATGGCGTCAGTCGGTCGAGGGATCGCCTCGAGGAGCTAACTTACAACCATGTCTGGGACTAAATCCTCATACATGTAATCATCCTCGAATTCATAGTACTCATCGTCGTCGGACATCTTGGAGTGGATACCGAGAAAGAAAAAAGTTGAAAGAGATCGAGCGGCGAGGGATTCAAGGCGTTTTGCTGAAAAAATGACAGGACTTGAACGAAAGTAAATCAAGTAAAAGTATGTACAGCACAAAGCAAAGATGCACGGCTGACGTGACGGAATGAAGACCGGACTGATCGTGCATTGAAGAAGATGGCAATCCTGCTAACATAAGCCTTGGCGTTTCCCCAAATCTATATTGCATTTACCACAGGGGCTTGTTGCTTTGTCTTCGAGGTTTTTGACTACAGAAAAGACGATGAAAAAGACAGAAATTGGTATTTTATTCAATGAGTATCAGATTATATCTAGGGTATGGATGTAGACTCTACATTTCAAGAAGAGTAACCTAAGGCCTTAAAAGCAAGGCATCAATGCAGTTTTCGTAAGTTCGATAGAGACATGCTTTATTCCACTGTAAACCTCTGCTTTTAAGTTTTCTTGGGGTTTTCTCTGCGTGATTTTGGTGTCAGGTTTCCTGGGCTGCGTACACTTTTGACTTCGTCTTCCGTCTGTATACAGCAGCGGCCAACAATTATATTAAGAATGCAGGTAATATTATTTAGGATTCGGACATCAAATAACTTCATTCACTTTCTACTTATGATATCACAACTGCTCGGGTGATCTTCTTTAAATAACCTAGTCTATCAAATAAGTTCGAAATACTATGTCTTTTACAGTAAACACTTCCTTCATCTGGGACCGGACATCCAAACTATACAGCCTAATCATCTCGTAGAACATACGACAATTACTTGAATATATATCAGACGCCATCCAGGTTTGCGTCATACTAAGTTATATATATCCCTCATCTCCCCCTCCCTCGTCTTTTTTTTTCTTTCCTTCTACAACCATCCCACACCATGTACTACAGACGCCCCCTGGTGCATCGTCCCCCACTGGGACGGACTCCCACCAGTTGAAGAAGATTGAATTTAACAAACCCAACAAAGTCTTCTGGAAGAAACTAAATGTATGTTTCGAATTTTGAAATTTATAAATCTCATCACCTCAGTGGTTGGGTAGGGGCGAGGGGCCCTACCCTTTATTCAAGTGCTGAGAATCTGCGGCTTGCTATCTGGGCTGGAGGTCATCAGTAAAGGCTGCGGCCCTGCGGTATTTGCTGGTGGCTGACAACTTGGACTCTCAAGCTCTCTCTTTCTTCGCCGGCGTTTGAGGAGAGATCCAGGGCCCGGGTCTCTAACCAAACACCGAGCATCCATATTCTTGATATCTGGGTTAGATGCACTGAATGGAGACCGTGCCGCCTGCGATATTCATTTGGGACAGATAACACGGGCTCTAAAGCCCTCCTTCTAACTGAGACCTACTTCAATGTTTGAATGATAATATGTATCCCCGGCTGAAGTGGACATGGAGTGGGATTGGATCACTCAAATTTGTCTGTGGAGGTATCTCTCTCATCCCCATCCAGACACGGTGGTTTTTCCCATAGGGTTTCCTGTCGGTTGGACGTTCAATCATGTTGAGCATCTCTTGGTGACAACTTCACGCTCAACCGGAAGCCTTTCCCACGTAGTTTTCTCCCGGTTGGACATTCACCAGTGTCATTGACACCAAAATATGACTACAACACACAACCACTCGAGGCACTCTTTCCAGCTGGGACACTTTCCCCACGCGGGCTTCTCTCCTGCTCGGTTTTAACGAGCCCTCGGGTTTACAAGAACTCAAAACAATCTATTGAAAGCATAGACGGCTCGATACTGCCGTTTGATATGGGAAAGGTCTGTTGGAAATCGAATCGATCGAACATGAAGAAGAAAGTGGGCGTGTGCTTCCATGCTAGTTGATGAGTCCCGAACACACAAGAGCACTCAACTCCGCATCGAATGGCGCCGAAGAAGAAAATATTCATTGCAGCCCATCCCACTCAATGAGCCTGAAGAACCGAACCAAAAGAGGGATCTCAAACGAACCCCGAAGATAAAATTAGGCAGGAGTTGCCATGACATGCCACGCAGTTAGCCTTCAGGAAATAACGAAGATGAAGATAGGCATGGCAACCCATACCGCCTGACGAGCCTTGAAGCAAGGGGACCCAAGTGCCCATCCAACCGATGAAGAAAACAAGCAGGGGCTGTCATGTCGCCACCGACCAATAGGCATGGTAGCCCTAGCCACTAGGGGGTTGGCTGGGGTCCAAATCGAATCGACGAGAGGCTACCATGCCACCTAGAACACTCAAGTGCTCATTAAACCGACGCCGAAGAAGAAAACGAAAATCTCGAAAAGAAAAGAAAAGGAAAAGAAACGAAAACAAGAGAAATCACCAATATCAATATCCTAAATCCCAAAATGAAAAACCAACAAAACCAAAAATTTGAATATCACCATTGTCGATATCCAAAAACAAAAAGAAAACGAGCAAGATAACCATCACAGTCAACCAGACCACCAAAACCAACAAACAAGAAAACAAGAAAACGGAGGAAATCCAAGGCAAAGCAAAGGCAAAGCAAAGGCAAAGCAAAGGCAAAGCAAAGGCAAAGCAAAGGGAAAGCAAAGGGAAAGTGGAATCAATTCACGTATGAGGTGCTCTTTCCAGCTGGTTGTATTTATCCCATGGGGTTTTCTTCCAGCTGGTTTTAACGAGGCCTCGAATTGATGTCGGAGGATAGGGATATTGGGACAACTGGACGTCAATGTATGGACTTCAATGTATAGAAGGTGTTACCGGACAGTCCAAGGGAGGGCATGGCGCCTCTCTTTCGGGATGTTTAGTGACCAACTCAAAAGGCTTATATAGTTGCTACTGGATGGTTCGGGGGAGGGCATGGCACCTCTCTTCTGGATTATCTGGTGACCCAAAATAAAAAAATTATTATAATTATTACTTGGGTTCATTATGTATTGTAGATATCGCACTAGAGGAACCAACCATCGTACATCTGATTTCTGTTTTGGCGGCTGATAGAAGATGTGATTTTTGGAATTCGAATGCTATGTAAACATCAACTCTCATGGTAATAGTTCAAATGTTGCAGTAAAGGTCCCAGATGCCTGAGTATCCCAACCAATCCAAGAACACCTCATTAAGTCCTTGTCGCAGCAGTTCATCTCCCATATAGTATGTTCTCGTCTTCTCCCACATGGCGGTTCCAAGAACACTCTGAAGAGGTTTCCCTAACCGAATCGTTTCAGTGGATCTCAGCAGGTCCGTCCAATAGATACTCTCCGGTTGCCAGCGTCTTTCCTCATCTGCGGCTGATGCAAGTATGTCAAATTCTGGTAGTGATTGAACAATTTCCCAAATTCGAGGTGCATCATAGTATGATGGTCTGCCATACTTCCTCAAAACTTGCTGAGTAAACCCAGGGTTAACCATCTGTCGAGAGGTTTGTCGTAAATAATCGATCTGGTGATCTATAAGAGTTTGTACGTTCTTTCTTTCTTGCGCGGGATCCTCTTCCTTCTTCGTCTTGTCAAGATACTGGGTAAGCTCATCTCTCAGTTTTCGCAAACGATATTGTGTCCATTCAGGATAGAGCGAGTGTGTATCCGCGTAAGGGCGGACGTTGGTAATATTGCTGGAGTCATAAACGTTGGGCAGTGTGGAACGGTATGAAGTGATGGTCGATATCCGCTCCTTCACGCCTTTCGCTCGAGCAGCCAGATGACAGACCTCGCCGCCTTGTAGCATGACAGCATGGCCAATTTGAGGACCCTCAACCTTCACAAGTTTTGGTCAGTGAGGGTATCTCAGTCTCAGTAAGATGGGTTCTTACGCACCTTCTGCACCTCTCCGTCTCCCTTCTTGATATATGTTTCGCCTCCGATCATACCCTCAGTATCGCTCAGCATCAATACACAGACGTAAGGATACGAGTCGTAGCTTTGGTCTAGTTAGTATTCTTGGTGTTACAAGCAAGGCGGCTAGGCATGAACTTACTGCCACGGAATGATAGCACTAGCATCTTTCAAAGGGTTGTAGGTTCGGTCTTCTGGACTTAACTCGAGATTTTCTACTGCCGGCTCAACCTTCAGGTTACTGGTCATTTCCGCGATAGTAGCGCCTTCGACTTGAATGTTAGTGTGTCCTATCTCCGTTGGCATCACCACCCCCAGAGGTACACCAACTGCTTCAGACACAATCCTCATTGTCTCCGGGTGCGTCCAAAAGTCATTAACAAACATTGACTGCTTCACTGCATCACGAAGCACCAAGGTCCCAGGGAATGGCGAACTGGCACATTTGTCTATAACATCCTTTTGGAATGGGGCTTTCCGGTAGGCTTTGACACCTTCGGCTTACAATAATGGAAATGGTACTGTTCCTGCAATAGGCGAGGCGGTTGGACTTTGGTTTATAAGCAAGTCTTGCATTGTGAATTTCTTTGATGGTGGAGTATAGTTGAGATGCACCTGTTGGACGAGGTCTTTGAAGCGGAGTTTTGTTTAGCGTCGAATTTGTCTAGATTCACATACTTTTGGATCGAACACCTCCTCATTGATGAGCTTTTGAGTAGAATTCCCGATATATTGCCTCAGCAGGTTGAAAGGATTCATCATGGGCATAATATATAGTGTCAACCTAAGAAGGAAATTGCTGTTGGTTTTCAATTTGAAAACCAGAATTATGATTTAGGAACATGGAAGATATAGTTAAAGCCCAATACATTGTTTAATATTCGGTACAATCAAAACTATAGTTACCAAGTACTCGGCTTGGATTGACTCACTTGGGCAGTGCGCTACAGGCCAGATAAGCCGCTCCCATCCAGGAAGGTCTGTCCGGGGGATATCACCAGAGTTGCATATTATAGGATCGCATGCCCATTTTTGAATTCTTGCTGTTCTTATTAACATGTGGGCTGGCAGTTGAGATTGCCCCCGTGAGCTGTGAGTTTGCTATTATTCCATAATCCTGCTGGACAAGGGATAGATCTCCCATTCTTTGTATCTCCCGAAATACAACCCAAAGGCTCATGGACTTATCGCTGTCTTCTTCTTGCTTTATCTTATCAGAATTTTGACTCGATAAGTTGGACGTCTTACACTGGCTAGTTGGATATCATGGGAGCAGCGATGGAAGATCCAAGTCTAAACCATAACATAAAGGAACAGGTGGTGTATATGCGTCCCAGGTAATCCGCCCCAGAATGTCCAAAATATCCCAGGTTCCCCATGAAATCTCCCAAAAGTGGTGTGCGATCTCTTTCACTTGGGCAGCCATGGAGGAGCTTGCCAGACATTGACGGAAAGACTCCGTGCCATCTATTTCCTGAAGCGGCTGATTATGTCATGCCCTCGGCTTTCCCCGCATCTCGCTTTGCATCGGCTAACAAGAGCTTCTCCAAACCCTTGAGGTTCTCCCATTCTTTACTTTATCCCTTTGAATACCTCGAGTTATGCTTACACTGTGATCCGAATTACATTCTATAAAAACCCCCACTGCAGCTGGCAAGGCTGTTCTCTCACCATCATGACCCTCTCATCCCTTCTCCGCATTACCCCCCGCTTAACCCCGACATCCGCGGCCCGCAGAACATCGCGAGCTGTATCATCGGTCACTAACACATCAAATGCAACCAAATCATTGGATTCGATTCTCATCGCCAATCGAGGAGAAATCGCTTTGTAAGTAGGGCCCTAAATTGAGTGGAATTGGTGCTTACTTGGACATAGACGAGTTGGACGCACTGCCGCGGAACGTGGGATCCGGGTAACAACACTCTACACCGATCCGGACAGCCGAGCTCAACATGCCTTGAGCTCCCCATTCGCCTTTAATTTAGGATCGGTGTCGGCATACCTCGATGGTGATAGAATTATTGAGATTGCAAAGAAAGAAGGGTGTCAAGCTATACACCCTGGTTATGGTTTTGTAAGTCGGCTGTGCATATTAAAATTATAAATGGAATACTAACTCATAGCTTGATACACAGCTGAGTGAGAACTCTGCATTTGCGCAAAAATGTACCGAGGCTGGGCTGGTCTTCATTGGTCCGCCGTATAAGGCCATTGAGGATATGGGCGATAAGAGGTACGTTCATTGTGCTATTTGAATACTCACTATGCTTACCAGATGTACCTTACCAGTCGTTCCAAAGAGATTATGACAGCTGCCGGTGTGCCATGCGTCCCGGGATACCATGGACAAAATCAAGACCCTGCCTTCCTCGAGGAGCAGGCGGACCAGATCACATACCCTGTGCTTATCAAAGCGGTCAAAGGAGGCGGTGGAAAGGGCATGCGTATTGCTAGTTCCAAAGAGGTGTTTCAAGCCCAGCTTGAGTCGGCCAAGTCAGAGGCCATGAACTCATTTGGAGATGACAATGTGCTGGTGGAGAAGTATATCACCACACCACGACACATCGAAGTCCAGGTATTTGCAGACAAGCATGGTAACTCTGTTGCACTAGGAGAGAGAGACTGCAGTATTCAGCGGAGACACCAGAAAGTACTGGAGGAATCTCCGGCACCTCATCTCCCTGATGCAACTCGAAAGGACCTTTGGGCAAAGGCACGGGCTGCTGCAGAGGCCGTCGGCTACGAAGGTGCCGGTACAGTGGAGTTCATTTTTGATAATGACTCCGGGGACTTCTACTTTATGGAGATGAACACACGGCTCCAGGTCGAGCATCCCGTGACCGAAATGGTCACAGGACAGGATCTTGTCCACTGGCAGATTTTGGTGGCTGAAGGAGCCAAGCTCCCCCTTACACAAGAAGAAGTGGAAGAGCGTATCGCCCAGAGCGGACATGGAATCGAAGCCCGAATCTACGCCGAAAACCCAGAGCTGGGATTTATCCCTGACTCGGGCCGTCTACTCCATGTGCGAACGCCGGCTACGTCGGAGGACATCCGCATTGATGCGGGATTCGTGGAAGGAGACGATGTCTCAGCCCACTATGATCCCATGATCTCCAAGCTTATCGTGCGCGGTGCAAATCGCGAGGAGGCTCTCCGCAAGCTGGCTGCTGCTTTGGAGGAGTATGAAGTCGCAGGGCCCGTGACCAATATAGAGTTTCTAAAGTCCATCTGCAAGAGCCCCGATTTCATCGCCGGTGAGGTCGAGACCGGCTACATTGAGAAGCACCGTGAAGAGCTATTCGCACCGAAGACTATGGACGACGAGGTTCTGGCGCAGGTTGCGCTGGCTTGTTTACATCGCGATAGCGTCTCAGGGGCGCGATCCTCAGCAGGGGTTGCGGGCTCAACGGTCGGGTTCACTCCTAGTTACCAAGAGCGACAATTGTCATTTACTGAGACCGCCGGCCCAGGGTCTAATGACGGCCCCACATTCAGTGTACGAGTGCAGCAGACAGCAGATGACATATTCAACGTGGAAGTCGGCGGACGAGTCTTCGAGCAGGTGGTGAGCCGCATGGATCCCACGTCGCACATCATCACATCCTTTTTCGCACACACCCGGTTAGATACAACAGTGGTTCGAGACGAGGATACTATCATTGCATTCCAGCGAGGGACCCAGTACCGGCTCACGGTGCCCCCGGCCAAGTGGATGGAGAAGGCATTGGGACTGAAGGATGTGACAAACAGCGTTCTAGCCCCGATGCCGTGTAAAGTGCTGCGAGTGGAGGTGCAGGCGGGAGATGTGGTGGAGAAAGACCAGCCGCTGGTTGTTATCGAGAGCATGAAGATGGAGACAGTGATTCGCAGCCCACAACGGGGAACCATTGCGCGGGTCGTGCATAAAAAAGGAGTAAGTCATGCGCCTTTCCCCCTGACTTTGTTCTATCCCCGTGACACCCTCTCGTTTCGAGATTTGTTTTGATTTTGGCGCCCCCTGGTCACCTGCCTGAGCCGGTCTTTTATTCTTCTCGTCGGAGGTTAAAGCTGGGTGGATACACTTGAAGATTCAAGAATAGCTGACTAACATGTACCTTGCAGGATCAATGCAAAAGCGGAACACCGCTGGTGGAATTCGCCGAGTCCGAATAGAGTGGGTTTTTTGTTATTCATGGCTTGCTATAGGGATGACACACAGATGTCTACTTGAGACTATTATGGATTGAATTTGATCATTATTCTTGGGTGTTAACATAGAATACGAGCAACCAAGGAAGTTTCAATCTCGAAGTATGATGTGCTAGATAACTGGATAGTTTGAGCCATTATTAGATATATTGCTTTGGACTGTAGCAACTTCTAGAAATGGCTGCCTACCTTCAGATTTTTAATCCGCCGCCCTTCTCCAAAAGTCGCTGTCATTGTCAATGTCATAGTCATCGTCGCTGTAGCCCTCGTCGGAACCATTCCACGACTGGTCGAACAAGTCCCAGTCCACTTCTCCCACTGGCTCCACCACCACATTGAGTGTCCATCCAAGACCCATGATTTTCCTTCTGATATCTAAGTTTGGAGCTTCCTCATAGACTTTGACGACGATCTCTTGGAGAGATAAAATTTCTCTGAGACGAGCATCAACCAGCACAAGGACCTCGGCACAGATCTTAGGGCTGTCAAGTGAATCGAGCTGGTGGTCCATGGCATTTGTGCTGTGTGGGGCTGTAATGATCTTTTTCAGATTGTTGCAGTGGTCCTGGATCTCTTCCAGTACATTGAGACTGTTTTCTTCCAGGCTGACTTTGTCTTGAAGATCAAGCCTGGGAAAGTCGATGCAGATACACCGAAGATGAGATGCGTTGATAGAGCCAATAGTGTCAATAAATTGGGGTACAAGCTCATACCTTCACATGCTGAGGTCAAAGCAGTTATCGCCATAAAGTAACGATCTAGCCTCGTGTAAGACTTTTGTGTTCGTGGAGAGGATACTGGGTACTAGCCCATGATATCCACTCCAGGGATCAATAGGCTCTCTGCATACTAGGAGATACATATATATCCCGTTGCTGGCATCTTGGTCGAGATACTGCAATCTTGAATAATATGTGTGATTATCCATGGATATGGTTCAAGAACGTCATTGATACTGTTGAAGTCGGTGCAAGTCAATGTTTGCTGTTTGACTGCGAAATCATATATCAAAGAATAGATCAAGAATAATAAAGGGGCCTTTTCAAGCATTCACTATCACTGTATTAATACAATGCCCGATTCTCGGGGTAAACCAATTTTCTTGGTGTGCCTCTTTTCGTTTTCCAAAATGATATGAAATGAATAGTAAAAAGTAGCAATAATAGCAGCAAATCACATTGAAACGGTTATAAAGTTGGGGCCCCACGTAAGCCCAGATCCACTACGTCCACTATTTACCCCATATTTAGACAGAGAGAAACTTGTTTTCCCCTGGTATACGACCCTACATGTATTTCTTCAGTAATTTCACATGTATAGAGTACTCGGTGGCAGAATGCACTGCATGACACAAGGACCAGGTCAATCGGAGCTCGTAATTGGGCAAATGCATGTTGCCCCCGAAATACAGAAAGTGACTGGTTCTTTTGGCAAAAGTAACGGAATAACAAAGTACATCTTAGGATGAAGCTCTAAGAGATTTGAATCAAAAAAACATACCCTTAACTTTACTCCGTACTCTATACTAAATAATATAACGGCACAAGTTTCATGTAATTCACTTAAAAAGCAAAGTATCTGATACAAAGGTAAAGCGATCTGACATCACCCAGCTCTAGCTTATTTAAAAGAGCTTGAGGTAAATAAACAGCTTTAAGACCCAAAGAGGACAAATTAAGGTGCATGCAGTACATCGTCCCCCCCCCCCCCCCCCCCCCCCCCATTATCCATTGGCTTGTTTCACCGCAACTGTCGCATTTCCCAGCTCCTTGAACCTTTGAAAAAAAAAAAAAAAACTTAGGCCCGATGACTTCCAAGGCTTTTGTGTTTAATACCCTCTCTCCCCCTGGATAGATCCTTCCAAGGTTCCCTCCTGCCAAGACCGATTTTCTCCAATTTCACTCACACGTACATCGCATCTCTCTCAACCCTACCCCATATACCTCCACAGCTCCAGTAGATCTGAAGTTGTGACCTCCAAAATGTTCAAGCCTGCAGTTGCACGCAATGTCATCAAGGCTCTGAGCACCGTCCGCCCAGCTACAGGCTTCACCCGCCCTCTCTCATACACTGCCTCACTCGGAAAGAAGAAGAGCGATGACCCTGCAAAGGACCCCATCCTCTCTGCTACAACCAAGGCCCCTGAGGGTGCTTCTGGTATGGCCGAGGGACAATTCGCTCGTACCGATGAAAGCGTCCACATCGAATACCCTTCCGACAGCGAGATGCCTGCTCAGCCTGTGGCTCAGGGCCGCGGTGGCATGCATTTTAAGCGTACCCTAGCCCAATTCTCACTTGAGAAAAAGGTCAGCGTCGTGACTGGTGGTGCTCGTGGCTTGGGTCTGGTTATGGGCCAAGGCCTCGTCGCTTCCGGCTCAGATTTGGCTATCATTGATCTCAACAGTACGTTATACAGCCAACAGATGAGCGGACCAAAAAATTTATCTTAACATCTACTACAGAGGACGAAGCCGAGTCCGCAGCTACCTCGCTGATCGAGCAGTTCCGCAAGGAGAATCCCGGGCTGGAAGAGTACGTCCATTGCCATACGATTCCACCTCGCTGCAGTGACTAATTCCAAACAACAGCATGCCCAATGTCACTGCTCATTACGCGGATGTCGCCAGCCCCGACTCTGTGCAGAACGCCATGGCCGAAGTGCTAGCTAAACATGGCCAGGTCGACAACCTGGTCACCTCGGCCGGCTTTACTGAGAACTTCGAGGCCATCAACTACCCCTTCGACCGTATGCAGAAACTGTGGGGCGTCAATGTCGATGGCACATATCTCTTCGCCATCAATGTTGCCAAGCACCTGATGGAGCGCAAGGCGCCCGGTAGTATTGTCATGATCGGCTCCATGTCCGGTTCCATTGTTAACGTTCCCCAGCCCCAAGCTCCGTACAACGCCGCGAAAGCTGCCGTACGCCACCTTGCCGCTTCGCTCGCTGTGGAGTGGGCTGGCCATAATATCCGTGTTAACTGCATTAGCCCTGGTTACATGCTCACTGCTCTGTAAGTACCCCCTGAATGGACGATGGGATGTATTTGAATAAAGAAATGTCTGGGAGAAATCGTTGCTAACGTTGTCTTCGTTCAGAACCCGGAAGATCCTCGATGAGAACCCCCAGCTTCGCGACCACTGGATCTCTCTCATCCCTGCCGGCAAGATGGGTACACCGGAGGACCTGATGGGTGCCGTCACCTTCTTGCTCAGCGATGCCTCCAAGTACATTACTGGGGCGGATCTCCGTGTTGACGGCGGTTACACCGTTACCTAAACATGTTCCATATTTCTTTGTGATTTTTCTGTTGCATTATACTAGCTTTTCTTTCATGCATGTGAATCCGATATATACCAGTCATGTGTTACGACATGAATTGCGGGATCATTTGGCCATGCATCTTGGGTTTTGCATTTTTGGAAGCCACAAAGCTCCTGGGGAATACTTTTCTCTGGGAGTGACTTGGTTAAAAAGTCCATTGAATTTCTTTCGCTTTCAATAATGATCGTGAATCATGCATTGTGGGGAAGCATAAAAATACATAGCTCCCCACAAAAAGAGCTACACGATGGTCTAGGCCCCTTGAGCCCTACCCAGACCACCCCCTAGCGAATTGGCCATCCCAGCACCTCCTTGCAGAATGCAAGAATTAAATGTACATATGGATGGTGTATTAATAAATCTAGCCTGACTCCCCTGCATTCGGGGTGTACCTTGGAACTGGGAATTCCACCGGGACAGATTCCGATCTCCTCGTTACGATTCTGCATACCTGGTGTGGGTGCGAGACATAGTTGACTCAATACCTAGATATATCCATATCTCAATATAATCCCTCCGTACTTTACGATAATTGGTCCTCTAAGACAGTCTTTGCATAAATAATAAAAATGAAGAATACTTTTGGGACTATGTCAGATGATGAATACCCATTGTATCCAGATTAGTATGGTTGTTATTACTGCAAAGGTTTGCTGTTCTTTTATCCAACAGGGGCAAGAGGACCCGCGAGGCCGGGTATAGGGAGCGTGAGACGAAGCTAGCACAATTGCGTAGTGATGTAAATATTGTATATAGTGCAGTGACAGATATTTCACCAAATATGCTCATCAATCTGGAACAAGTTTTTGCAATCCTCGGTGCTGATTTCCCGTTAAAGCCCCAAATTGACAATTTCCCGCCTTGGCTTCGCTCTTATGTCGATCTTCTGTTTTATCTCCGACTCATACTACTTCCATGCTCCGTGCCGGGCCCACTTAACTCGGGGCTGAAGAAAGTCCTATGGAGGTACTATTGTAAATAACCCCCCCCCCTCTCTCTCTTTGTCAGTTCAAGTCCCCTTCCTCTCTACAATCGCCCATAAGCTACCATGCATTTCAATTCCACATTGAGCCTGGCCATATTGGCCAGCACCACAGCCGCTCAATTGACAACCCAACTATTCAACTTCACCAGCGCAATCAACATCGAAAACAGCGAGCTCCGCCCTAACGGCCATCTCCTCCTCACAACCTTCTACAAAGCCCATCTCTACACAGTCAATCCACTAGCCCAGAAACCCAAAGCCGAGCTCGTCGCCACACTTCCCGGCGCCACGGCTCTAACCGGCATTGCACCCGTTGGTCACGACAAGTATGCCGTCGTAGGCGGGGTACGGGGCTCATACCACTACGACAACGAGACCATCTACACCGTCGATTTCAGCAAGAATGACAAAACGCCCACCATCGAGACTGTCGCCCACATCCCCGACGCTGATATGCTAAACGGCATGGCTTCAATGCCATCGCAGCCGCATATCCTCCTAATCGCAGACGCGCGGTTAGGATCCATCTTCCGCGTCGACATTACCACCGGTGTCTCAAAGGTGGTGTTAAAGAACGACGCCCTTGCTGCACCCGCGAACTCTTCCATGCCCATTGGCATCAATGGCCTGCAGGTTGTTGGAAATTATGTGTATTTCACCAACAGTGCGCTTAATATCTTTGCCCGGGTGCCTGTCAGCGAGGATGGACAGACCTTTGGCCATATTCAGATCATTGCGCGTCTGGAGCGCGAGGCTGGTGATACTGAATCTGATTGGGATGATTTTGCTATTGATGATAGAGGGAATGCTTATGTTGCGCAGCCCCTCAATACCATTGCTAAGATCACGCCGGATGGAACACAGAGTGTTGTTGCTGGCGGCGGTGATAGCTTGACTTTTATTGGACCTACGTCTCTGCAGATTGTGCCGGGCAGGAAATTGGCTTATGTTACTACCCGTGGAGGTGATAAGGGGGGTGTTTCTTATGGTGGACAGGTTGTTGCTCTTCAGCTTCGCGAGTAGATAGTTCAGGGTCTCAGTATATACAGATATGGCCTTTTATTTAGATGCCCCGTATGCTACTCATCTATTTGCGACATATATCTGCCAGATCCGACATGCTTTCAAAGTTCTAATGATGCGATACTCCGAATAAACGATTTTATTTGATAGGCGGGGCCTTCCTATTCTAGCCGCTTCTTCTTTTGACGTCGGAAAGGCTCGATTTATGTACTTAAAAAAGGTATCTACCTAATATTGATCATCTAGGTTGTCTACTAGGTAGTGTTTGTGCTGTAATACTGATTATTGATCTATCTAATTTTAATCCCCCTTAATTCCTGCATTGTCTGTATCTCTAGGGCCTAATTTCCTCTATTGTCAGCACTAGAACAATGACGTAGAATGGAATGTGCCGTGGTCAATCACTAGGCAGTATGGGACAAAATATCTAAATATGAATCGTAGATGGAAGTTATTGTCGACAGTGTTACATAGATCCACTCTGCAAAGGGCCTGATATAGTAAGAGGCGAAAAAAAAAAGGACAACCGCCAAGGCCGGAATTCAAACCCGGATACACTGCTGGGCCCCAAACGGCTTCTCATACAAGGACCGTCAACTAGCTGAAGGGAATCAGAACCAAGTCAGTTTGCTCCATCCAGCAAATTATCCAGTATATGAATGAGCGAGGCTAAGATACAAAAGATCATAGACTAAATTGGACTAAGTCTTTGGGACACTTTATACCTAGCTGGTTTAGATTAGTGGGGCTCACTGCCAATTACAAGAGATACTAATAGACCTAAAGCAAGTACCAAAATTAGATTTAATGCAGTGTTCCATCAATCTCTGCAGCAAGCTCAACAGCCCCCACAGATCGCTTTATCCGGCTGTCACATTCACACTGGAGTGGAGAAGTATACTATCCTCCCGTCTGATTATTAAGTGTTGGGATTCGAAGAGTTTAGACAAAATGCTATTTTCCCTTCTTTATAGAACACACCAAGAAGGAAAGAAAGCCAAGTTCATGTTCGAGATTGCCAAATTAGAGACGCAGCCAAGGACAAATACTACTGATATTGCGGTTAAGAGTATGCACGTTGGAGCAACGTTCTGGCTATGTCCGAAACGGCGGGTTGTAGCTAGGTATATGCTTGATATCTGCAGTTCAAGGAGAAGATATTTTATGCGTCTTCTAGATCGTTTGCAGTGGATTTTCAGTGGAGAAACAGAAGCAAGTACACCAGACCCAATCACAATCTTCCCCGGGTTTTCTCCGCATACCGCATACCTGAGAATTTTTCTCTCCCATTGGATGTAACGAATTAAGGGGCAAATGGGTGTGAATGTCACCTCGGCATAGCTCCTTGATTTGGCTTGAAGGATTTTCCTCAGGTCGTATTGGGGGTGTTGTGTGTCACCATTTAGCAGGTCGGCCGCCGATAGGGCTGTGTTTTTGCTACATCCCTGCTTGCAAAAGGACACGCAATTCGGAATGTAATGATTGGGAGACTTATTTTTATTTCTTTTGGGTCTTATTTATAGTATTTGAGTAGTTAGTTTAGTCTCTTGTACAATATAGATATTGACATAGGAACGGTCAAGTCCCCCCGAAGATTGCAAGAGGTTCGAGAATTTAGGAAATTTAGGCATATTTAGAGATATTTTAAGGAGATCTAGGGAGATCCAGGCAGATTGGGGAGATTTTGAGGAAGATCTCTTCAGTCCGGTTTGGAATTGAAAGGGAGATTTCCCCCACCTTGACCGCTACAGGCAAGGGCGAACCCTCTGGGGTACATTTCTCAAATTCTTTGTTTCTGAACTTCTGGTTTTCTTCTTTTTTCTTCTCCTTTGTAGAGTATGGACATGAAGCTTTTACCATGTTTGTATCTAAATGCCAGTTGAGCATGTTTAAAGGCTTTAACTGATGTGGCTCAAGTTCAACTTGAATATCTTGGAGCTCTCAAATATCGATTTCCCACTTCAAAGTATTACGACATCAGGATAACACGAGAATTCTTCTCTTTTCAAAGGTCATCTGCCAGGCCTTTTTTCTTTTCTTTTGCCAAAAGCATTCTATTTGTGCTGAATACAAATCATGATAGGCAAACCTTGACTTTACATCAGCACGACTGGTCCACGCACCATTCAGCAATATCACTTGATTCTATCCTTCCTCAGTATTACCATTCTCACGTCACTAATCTCGCACTTCTCTCCTTGAAAAGTCAACGGCCCGGTATCATCTTAAGCTCGACTGCCCAAACAGACGTACAAGATGGAACCAAAGCTCCCCCAAGGACTCGTGGTCATGTCAAGTGTATCTCCGAGTGAGATATTTGAGCAAGAGACATTAAGTAATGGTGTTTACAAGAGCCTTTGGCAAGGTATATACCCCCCTACTTGGTCCCTTGGTGGAGGGGCTGACTGACAACAAACAGCCTACTCGACCTCGCACCTGGCCAGCAAAGATGAGACCGAACGTCGCCTAGAACATCTCTTCTGGAGGATATGGGGTGCTAAGCGCCTCTCAAGCCATATAAATCTCCATACCTTGGACTGTCTTATCCTACGCATCAAAGCACCGGCAATATTACCTGTCGGACAAAGGCTCACCATCTCACCGTTGCCTGGGAATGGCGACAAAGAAGAAAAGGTAAACAAAAGATTGTTTCACGCCGCACTATATCAACTCCATATTGACAATTAATGCAAGCCCATTGATAAGAATCGGCCAGGCTGCGCAGCCGGAACCTGTTCTCCTCACTCAATATTGAAGAAGCCACAGCCTTCAGAGGTTGACACGCATACGACAACACGCTTGCTTCTTGACACTCCCCTCGGCACAAAAATAACACTCGAACCCTCTAATTCACCCACCACAAGCATGACTGGTGAGCCCGCTCTCGCTTCCAATCTGGGTAAGATGGGCAATCAGCGTCGCAAGAAGGCCTCGGTGGATTCTGATTCTACTCTCCTGCCAGAAAAGGTTGGCAACCATGGTTCCAAGAAGGCATCTATTGTTGCTGAGCCTACTATCATTCCGGATAATGTGGGCCAACAATTTCCCAAGAAGACCTACCTTACTGCGACACGCAACGGACGAGGCCCACGCCGCCGGCCAGTCTTCAGCCGCCGCAAGTCCTCGCAGACATCTATCCCGAAAACGCCACCGCCAACTCGCCGGCGCTCCGAGCCATCCACCAGGTCTGATGGTGCTGACCCCATCTACGAAGACAGCTATGTAGAACTGGGTCTACTGCAGCACCTCAGTTTCCGCGACGAGGAAGACCAGATCGCGCGTGATCTGGGACGTGAGATTGCACCTGAGCCAAAGCCCGTCAAGCCACCTGTTCCACTATTCGACGACGAATTCCTCGATGAGCCTTCTGCCGTGGAGGCCGCGAAAGCAGCTCCAAAGACGTCTCCTGTTCCTTTTCCGCGAGCTTCTTCCCTCCGGCACCCAATGCTGAGCCCCGGGGACTTTTGCAAGATCACGCCGTCATTCGGAGTTATGGAAAGCCACCTCGCCTTGCCTGGTGGACCGGAGCTTGTTGCTCCTGATGATGTTGAAGGGGACTGGACCGATATTGATGCTATTGATTCGACACTTCCTGTCTCGCAGCCTTTCAAGAATTTGGTCTCGCATCATGAAACTGTTGAGCAAGACCTCCCAACTGTACAGCCCATTGCCCCCGTTGTCAAGGGGGCCTCATTGCTGTCATCTGCTATGAAGGGAGTGAAGTTGTGATTTATCATCGCCGAGGGACCGAGTCTTGGCCTGGGGGACTACAACTATTCTGGCTAAGGAACATCTATTTTAGCTCTGACTACGCCGGCTCTCGACATACTGTACATTACCATGCCTAAGAACATGCTCACCTGAAGATTTCGGAAATACCGGATGCTTGAAGAGGAAAAGAGGATAGCATCCCAGAAGATGCGGGTTACTATGGAAGACAAGGAGGTGGCATTCGTTCATTGTATGAAATCGATGGCATGAGAACGGAATACAAGAAACATTCATATTCACGAGATCCAAGTGCCCGCTTAGAGCTTATTCTACGTATTTTATGTATTTCAATCTTGCACGGTAAGCGACAGAAGCAAATCAGTCTCTACTATTGAGACTACATGCATTGAAGTCACCGAGGGAGGACTAAAGAAAAGCCTTAGTGCATTGTATTGAGATAACGCCATCCATAAAAATAGGCAAAAGCACTATACATCATGACTCCAGAGCCTAAGTGCCAGGCACCAAAAGCACACACGAATGCAAATGTTATTCAGCCGCCTTGTCCATCCGATGCCATCAAGGTATCTATTCATGATCCCACCCAGTAAGCCCACTATCAAAGCGAGCATGCACAACTTCAAAAAGTCCACCTAAATCTGCCCACCCTTTTCAGCATCAACCCCAGCCTCAGAAGGAGCCGACCGGCGACTCTTCAACCAGCGCACCAAGACCCAAGAAGCAGTCATAACCCAGAACGCCAAGTTAATAATATCAATCCAAACAGCATGGCGCATACGATTAATCTTCGACGCATCACCAAGCTCAGAAGTAGCAGTAGCATCCACCTTTGCACCCGAGCCCTCCACAGGATGAACGCCAATATACATCTTCCCGAAGATGCCAAAGAGCGTCAACCACAGTACAGTGACAACAAACTCCCACGCAAACTGCGGTAGCAGCAGCGCAGGACCAGGCCCGGCACCGGGCTTAGCTTTGCGCATCACAAATGGCAGGATGAGATGGATGGCTGCAGTGACAGTTGCCAGGAAGGCTGTGATGATAGCATACACCCATTTCGAGTGCCAGATGTGTTTGTCTGAGTGGTCATGGTGGACATCCTTTCCGTACAGGCCAATGACTGTTAGGCCAAAGACAAATTGGAGGAAGCGCACGGTTGAGAAGAGCATGAACGTTAACTTGGCGCTTTTGGTTTGTTCTTGTGGGGGCGACTCGAAGTGCATTGTTGTGCCGGGGGTTGCGCCGGCTGGGTAGCCGCTCATTGGGTATTGCTCGGGTTGGTAGTTTGGTGGATAGACGCCGGTAGTTTGGTATTTTTGGAGATCTTTCTTGGCTTTGTATTTTTTGGCTTGGGAGTAGCCGAGTTTGAGGAGAGGGACGGCCAAGAAAGACATTTTAGTTCTCTTGGGTGTGTATGGTGATGTAGTAGTTCGTTGTAGGAAGGTGCGAATGGAAGTAAGGTAAATGCCTCGAGGATATGGCGCACAGCGCAGTGATTATGTTGATAAATAGAGAAATGAGAACTCGAATAACAGGAAGACGAGTATTCCAAGATTTAGCAGACCAGATGCCAAATAAGAGGAACGAATATATTGTCGAGATTGTATAGATGGATGGGAACAAAGGGAAGGTTGCCCAGCGTATTCAAAAGATATAATAGGAATAGAAGAGCACAAAAGAAAGTAGAATGAGAATAGAATGAAAGACGAGTCTGAGTTCATCAATGGCACAGCCCATGGCTGTTCTTTATAGACCGGCCCTATTCTCGTTCCCCGAACAGATTCGTCAGAACTTGAATACAATAAAGGCCAATGTTGCTATTTTCTGGCATCTGCAACCCAGGATGAAACGAATCTCCTTCTTTGAGCGCGCGGTTCGCTCTGACGTTTCTCCGCTGTATACATATCGTTGTCTTTCATCCAAAGACACTAAGTCGGGGACGGGAAGATGAAACGGGTAGATCAAAATAGAATGCCGAACACCCCTGGAAACGCACGCTAACACCAATCTTACATCAAGCTAACAACAAGTTAGGTCTTGCAGAACTTAGTGGGGCTTCAGTTCGCGCGCGCCAACTCGGGTTTGATGTGGTTTCAAGTGCAGTTGCTCGAGGTCCAATCAAAATACATCTATTTTTAGGAGCTTACTATGTACTATGCAAATGAAGTTAAGATGATCTAAGAAAAGAATACATGCTACGAGAATGGACATTGGATCATTTCACATCTCATTCAGAACATACATATCATGGACATTACAATTACAAAGACACAACCAAGAACTCCAACAAGGACTTTGTCCGATCAGTTGATCGCCATACCAACATGCTTGAGAGGGGATTTCCTTCCATGCAAAAATCCCAGAACACCACTCTCAAAAAGTACCCAAACACCTAGACCCGTAAAAAAAAACCAATGCAATGATGAAATGATAACTATGGGGACAAGGTAGGTCGACTACGCCGGTCGACTTGCTCCGGAATCCGCAGAACCCTTGATGCCTGGAACAGAAGCCGCGATCTTAGGATGATTTCCAGTAGGTAGTGGGGGCTTGAGGTCGGTGGGGGACGCAGGGGCGGAAGGTGGGACCGGCGAATTTTCATCATCATACTCATGTCCTTGGTATTCATCATCAGGAAGACCTGACCCACCGGCGGAGGAGTGATCCACCGAAGCGCGGTCGTATCCCTGTTGGTAAGGCTGTGGGCCATTCTTGGATGCGTTTTTCGTCGCCTTCTTGGTCTTGCGACCCTTCATCTTGGCCTTTTCCAAAAGTCGTTTCTTCTCCGCTAGTCGCTTGCGCTCTTTGCGATCTTTCATCTCATACTGCCGGATTAGGGCTTCGGGCGGAGTCCCAAAGATGCTTTCATATTCACAGAATTCACAAATCCAGATGTCCTGGAGACTCGGGGGATGGTGAAGGTTCGTGTATTGTTGCTGGATCTTGCGTTGGCGTGCAGACAGTGCGTATATGCTGCTTGGTGACCGTTTCTTCTTGGGGCCCACGGGAGTTGGCTCCCCACCTTGAGCGGGTGCTTGGGGTGGGGCCTGGTGGTTCATGGGGCCAGTCTGTGTCCCTTGTGTGGAGATCCCCTTCTGTTTTTGACTTGCCGGTCCGAGTGGTGAAGTAGGGGATCGATAAGGGATCGAATAGTTTCGCTGCATAGCCATGCCCTTGGACGAGTCGGATTCACACGTGAAGGTAAACTGTGTCTTGGTCGGGGTCGTATTTTCTTTTTCTTTCTCCAACAGGCTAACGTTGCTGGGACCTCGAGGCGGGGAGGAGTGTGTTGCGGCATTGGCGATCGCGGTGGAGATAATTCCCTGGTCAGAAGGAGATTCACCTGGTGCGCAAGTTAGAACACTGTACTGGGGGAACGGAGGAGAAATATGCATACCAGAAGGGCCAGGGGACGACACCAACCCGTCCCGCCGATTGGACGTCCGCGCATTCATCCATCCATTCTGAGCATTTGGCGATAACGGGTTTCTGCTGCTGCTACGAACAGTAGGACGGCCCAACCGACCTCTTCCTGAACCGGATATCCCATTTCCTAAAGGAGACGCAGGGTTTCCACTCCCATAATATGTGCCAGTAGCATCAGTCGGGGTAGGAACCCGTGCGGGGGTTGAGCTTGCCAACCCCATGCTAGCGAACTCCGGAGACAGCGCAGAATGGTGTCCTCCCAAGTTTCCGGGTGTAGGTATCTTTCGTTTTTTCTTGTTATTCGTATTCTCAAACGCGTCGTAACCATCCCCGGTTGAAGACTTTGTCTGCGGTGTGTCGTGAGGGAAACTATGTGGATTGCCAGACGCGGGAGGTGACATGGAGGATCTCCGAACAACACCGCTCCTCCGAACAACCATCGGACCGCCTTCATCACCGCTCTCCAACTCTACCGACGTCTCAAATTCATGGGTATCAACCTCTGGTGACAATTCAGTCTCCACAGTTTGCTGCACATATACTTTGGATTCATTCACCGCCTCTTCGGAATCCGCGGAGACGCCATAGAATATTTGAGACGCCGGTGGCGTAGGAGGATAGAATAAAGTGTCGGCAGCATCCGAAGAAAGGCGTGAACGGAGGGTCCGTCTAGGCAGAGGACGGATCAGACGATCAGGGTAAATGGTAGAGGGCGTGTCAGGGGACGAATTGAACACCCCGTCTACATGGCATCGTCAGTATTCAGTCAACTAGTTGATCGTCATCCTGAATTGGGGATTCCCGATCATCCGGACCAGACGTCCCTGAGCAGACATACTCAATGTAGCTGTCATTATGCAAGATATCCACGCTCGCCATCAACCGCCGACGATGCTATAAGAATGATATTCCAGCCCTTTGGCTCTGTCCTTTTATCCCCCGCCACCGTATTTGCTTCGGAAGGGGCCAGTAATCCAAAAGTCGAGGGTGGCGTTGAGGGTCGAATTGGGAGGGGGGGTAATGTCTTCAATGTCTGTGGTGCGCGGTCATGAGCTTTCCATTTAATAACAATATCCCGAGAATTGTATAGGCGGTGGGGTCAACATGTAACTAGGAATCAATCCAATCCCCGCGTTCCTTTGCCGTCCACAATCTCGGGGACACGAATATCAACCTACCCACAAAATAGTGCTATTACTCAGCACCTTATAAATCAAGATCGGTATGGGATCCAAAGGCAGAAGTGAAGCAAACCTGGACCTAGATCCAGTGCTAGAGTCAAGGTAAGTGAATAACTAGAATAACTACCAAGAGGGGTTGAGGGATATGAAGAGAAAGAGACAAGTCACGGGAATTTAGAAAACACGCTAATCTACTTTTGGTAATGCTCCCTACGACTTCGGCGAGAACTGGCATTACTTTGAGTGCATGACTCTGAAGAACTCTGAAGAACTTCTTTGCAGGCCAGACACCTGGGGAGCACGTCTTTAGTGTATCTTCTAGGTACCATCATAGATTACATCTTTGGTTATCAGTCGACATAATACTACTGCATCGACGGATTCTACTTAAGAAAAAGAGATCCCGCTTTGCGATCATCTTCAGATAGGTACCAGGAGGAGTACCTGAATTCACAGGGAAGCATGCAAGAGCTGGTGTGAGGGATTGATTGCATGCTGGCTATGGATTTGCTGATCACACCATGAACCATACCTAGCCCTAACTTATGCAACGAATCTCGATCGGGTGTGATGGGACCTGTTGAACCCATCCGGAAGGCTTTTCTCAAAGCTTCATTTCGTCTCTCCTACCACCAGCATATCTCGGAGCACGTCTCGGTCAAATAACTACATCATCTAGATGTTGGGAAGAATCGATGCTATAAGCTTTTCATTGCAATTAGACTAAAGTTGTCTTGCCGGCGCCGAAAACGGGTTCGGCTCGGAATGGGAGGCACCTTCGGTACCAGAAGGTGGTCCAGACATATAAAACTTGAGACGAAAGGAGTAATTACATTGGTCATTCCTATTGTTCCTAGGACTTGGGTGGAACCAAAGTCGAGTTTGGCGGCTTAAGCCAATTTAACCGTGGTAGTTGCCCTCTTCCTACAGTGTTCTTTGCGTTATTTCCACTGGTGCACATCGTATCGGTTTTCAGAGAAGGAGGTCGACAGCCCTATACAGTATTGCATCATGTGCCTTGTTCCCTGGGCATCTTTCTTTGTCTGGCAAGCCCTCTGGTTGGTTTATCCTGTGGGAAAAAAAAATATAAAAAAAGAATCTCCCACTAGTGGGCCACAAAGCGATTGTACACTGTAAATATTTGGTTGAAAGAATGAGAAAATGTAGACTAAAAGAAGCATTAAAGTCATCCGTAGGCAATGGGGGGGAAAAAAAGAAGTGAAACACGAATAGCATGAGTGGTGAAAGATTCGCGCGTCGAAGAGGCGTCGAGAGCGGGGAAACCGGCGATTGGATCTTTTGGAGTCCCATTCCGGGCACTTTTCTCCTTCTCTCTTCTTCCTCCCCGCCATTACAAGGAATTATTTCTCGGACTATGTAGTCATCGGGCTCTTCATCGAGCCTTGTGACGACTTTATACAGATCTGCGATTCCCAATTGTCCTGCTCTTTTTCACTTTACTCCCCTCCCCAAGAGCTCTCAATCGCGCGCGAGAGCTCCCTCGCAAACGGCTTTTCTCGAGTGCTGGAATCACACCAACCAACGTCTCGAAAACTTGTTTATTTTTCCTTATTTGACCTTCAGACCTCTTTTTTACTCTCTTACAATTCTCAACCCTCCCCCACCATGACTCCTCGTCGTTCCTCTCGGGCTCGCACCTCCCAACCCTCTCCTGCCCTCCTACAACACACCAACTCTTCCTCCAGCTCCTCGAACTCCCTTACTCGAGAGAGAAGCACTCGGTCGAATCATAAAAATCCTTCTCCTCACGAATCGACCGGCAACCGCTCTCAGTCCATCGATGATGCTGAGGGTGGCTCGAAAGACCTTCCACATACGCGGCAGCGCCAGCGCGCTCACGACGACGACGACGATCCACCCCGTGAAGAAGACGAAGAAGACCTTGATGATGAGGAGGAGGAAGTAACTCGATGTCTCTGCGGTCAGCAAGAATATCCGGGATTGCCTCCTTCTCGTCGCGAGGCCCTCGGTCGCGGCACCATCAAGCTGGAGTCGGGACAAGTTCCCACTGATCCATCCGATCCCATGTCAGATGAGATTGGGAGCATGTTTATCCAGTGTGACTTGTGTAAAGTCTGGCAACATGGTGGTTGTGTTGGAATCATGGATGAGGCAACGAGTCCTGACGAATATTTCTGCGAGGAGTGCCGGAAGGATTTGCACAAGATCCAAGACGAACCTCATGGGTGAGTGAACGCCCGTTATTCTTTGGATCTACTCGGCCCTACATACCCCTACATTTGTGTCAACCTATATCTCGGTGGTTGTGCTTTGCTCTTGCTGCTTGGAGGGGCTGTTTTTCTGAGGCAGTTTCGCCTATAGTCACTCCTCCAAGCATTTACAAAATATGGCTCATCCATCCTGCTACATAGAATGTTTTGAAGGGGCATACTGACAATCCCGCAGACAACACTCCTCCACCTACCTGCCTGTTGCACCAGAACCAGTGCTGCCGCCATCTCCACCACCTCCTCCTCCACCACCACCCCCAGCCCCAGCCCCAACCGTGATCCCGGCAGTGCCTGAGGTACCCGAGGTAACTGAGGTGCCAGTAGTGCCAGCCATCCCAGTAATTCCGGCGGTGGCTCCGTCCCCCGGTCCCTCCTCTCGTGCCTCGTCGAGAGATATATCGCGGCGTTCCAAGGATCCCAAGTCCCGGAGCAGCGAGAGTGCCGCCGCGCACGCGAAGCGGCGATCCACAATGAACAGCCGGGATGCTGCTTACGACGAAGAAGAACTGATTCGACGCGCAATTGAGGAGAGCAAGGCCGAGACCAAAAGCAATGCGGATGAAATGGACACACATCTGGGCAAGCGGAGTCGAAGTGACAGTGTGACGTGCGTATTCCCATGCTGAACAGCATTGACTCGGACAATGTGGCTGACCAGTTACCCAGGAACAGAGAACGAGCGAAACGTCCGCGAACTACTTCACCTTCACCTAGCGCCATCTCGAAGCATAGCAATATAGCATCTCACCCGCCTTCTGATGATGAGACGAAGCAAAAACCCACCGTCAATGGAAATCGTAGACAGAGAGCTACATCTCGAGGCCAGATCGAGAAAGAGCCTGGGAATGACGCCGATGAGGGCGAGAGAGAGGCTCCTGAAGCGGCGAACCGTCGGAAAGAACGATCAACCCGACGCAAAGGAGATGGTGAGTGACACAGTCTCAAGTGCACAATTATAACTTATTAACACGGTCTTAATAGAATCCGAGCACGAAATCGGTTCCCCAACCAAGACAGCACCGCCAGAGCCCGAGCCGTCCCACCCAAGCCCTAACACCCCTACTCCGCAAGAGCCCACACCTGTTCGTCCGTCGACACGCAAGTCTGGTCGACCTCCCGCGCGTCGCGGTCGTGTTGGACGAAACCAATACACGAAAGATCGGGACACTAACGGGAATGGAGATGTCGGGTATATGGCGAACTCGCCGCGCCGCGGTCAGTCCCACGAAATCGGCGGAGACTCCCCTCGAGTTGGCTATAGCGGTGTAAATGGAGCACACATGAATGGTGGGGAGTCAGGACGGCCAAGCAAGCCGCGCCACATGCACCCACAGCGAACAACGATGAACGAGATGAAGCGCCGAGTAGCAGCCATCCTGGAGTTCATCTCGCGCATGCAAGTGGAGATGGCCGTTGCCGGCGAGAACTCCACGCCTACGAGCAACGGCGACCGGGCCCAGGGCCTGCTCTTGAAGAGCATGGTCGATCAGATCGATAGCGCCATGCCATCCACCCGCAGCGATGGCGGCGAGTCCGGCCCCGCAACCACGGACGGCGGCTACGGCGAGTCGTCGATGAACCACGAAAAGGATTTCAAGGAGCTCAGCAGTGTCGAGATGATGGACGTGCTCACTCGTCATTTGCTTAAGTGGCAGCAGGAGTACGGCAAATTTGGAGAACGGTAGACTGCCACTACCACACAGCTGGTTTCACTATTCTTCCCGCTCCATCCCATCTTTTGAGCTTATCCACTGCTTCGCACCACGATACCCATCTTAATTTGCTTTTCTCGTCCTATCGATGTACACTAACTAGACCTCATCTCAATTTTTTTTTCTTTTCTCTTTTGTCTTCTCCATGTTATTCCATACTGGTCCGGCGTCAATGATCATGCTGGAAAACAACGGTGTTATGTACCCAGTGGCGACTCATAGTCTTGCTTGGTTCCAAGATTTCATTGCCCATGTTATTTTTCTGTCTGTTTATTTGTGATCCATGCTTTGCTATGACTCTTATGTCTTGCTGTTCAGTGTGGTCATTCTTCTGAGAAGCCTCTTTTCGTCTGGCTTTTGTGTCTTTCCTTGTTTTGGTGCCCAGGTTTGATTTTTGGTGTTCTGGGAAAAGTCAGTACCTATATATGGCTGTTTGTCTGTCTGTAAGAAATTCTTTCTTTCTCTAGTGGGAATAGTATCACTACTCTTTTGCCCGTTACAAGTATTCAGGGTGTTAGGGAGGGAATGGTGTTTCTTGCCAAGTATGGAGTGTATTGCACATAGCTACCTTGTCTGTGGGGAAAGACACTGGTTTATAGCTGAAGAACGGAGACTACCTAATCAACGTATTGACAAGGTCAATGGTTCTCCCGAGCTCTCCTTTGTGGGCACATCGCTTGGCCCGTTCGATTGGTTGTGCCAAATAAAGTTGCACTTGGTAACATATAACTATAAGACTGAACCGCCGACTATATTTAGAGTCAAAATGCAGCTCGGTTATCTTCCCATTGCCTTTTCACATTACACTATAGGCTCGGAATTATGTATTGAGTATGTATTATATGATCTTATTTCGGTCTATGTAATTGACAAACAGGTTTCTTATTTCTTATAGACATCTGACCTAGATGGGACGTCTCGACTTGAGCTCCAACAACCTGTCAACTCTAAGCCACCTAACTAGGCATCGGCTAGATAAATTGGGTATGAATTTCAAATACAGCAAAATTTCAAGACTTTCTAAGTCAATGGTATATTGTCTATAAGCTGGGGTTTTAACCGCCAGCTGTGTAGTCGACAACAGTCTCAGCGAGCTTTTGGGCTGTGTTTTCGGGCTTTGTGATTGCAGCTGCTACTCGTGCGGGTGCCTTTTCTTCTTAGTATGTGACCATATCCAATGATGAGGCATACTAACTAAGTACAACGGTCCAGTTGCGGCGAGAAATATACCAGAAGGGTTGTTTCTTGATTGAACCAGAATCAGAGTCTACCTTAGCATATGCATCTTATTAGTGATGGGGTGACATATCAAGACTCACATGTCATTGGACATGATGTCGAGAGCAATGATATAAAACACGTGATAATGTTGAATGGATGAATCAAATAGATGTCGTTGGGCGGTAGATATGGTGGATTGTTGTATCAACTCGTCCCAGGGTTTAGTATTAGTAGCGGATGGAACCTCGTCGGTTTTATTCTCAAACCGAGGGATTCTAGCATATGTCTGATGTGGGGTCCATGGATCAAGCTGGAAGTTGGAAGTCCTCAATTCCAACTACGAAACCATCTAGGCTGTGGCTACATACCCCATAGAAGGGGAATATTTGGATACTGACATGACGAGGAGCATTACCTTTAGATACGATTGTGAATTAGTGAGATTTGTTACTCGATAGAACAATATACATTCAAGCATATGCATAAAGCCTAAAGCCATGAATGGGGATACACATATCCCGGGGCCATTCCGGTGAACCGGAAACATCCCGGGGATTCGGTGTCATCCCGGCTGCAGCTTCTCGAAGGACATAATTTTGATTACAAAAGCAGATTGTTATCCGCTTGGTTGATTCAGCAATACCTCAATAGATACATGATACCAGAAATAGAGCATTGTTATTACATCGCTAGAAACTCTCAACACAAGGCTTTTCCAATATCAAGGCTTTCATAGGCGAAAATAACAAAGCCCCGAAAATAGATCCAAGCAGAAATTGAGAGTTTGGACTCGGGAAAGGATCACGAACACATTTAGAAATTATTGATTAGCTACAAAGTCGATAACTTCATGAATCTGTTTATGCGCCAGGTTCCCCATCATTATCACACCCGAACAAGCTGTCAAGCCAATTTCACGAGAAAACGGTGGTAAAGACTTGTACAAGTCCACGCATTGAGCGCAGCAAACCGGAAACTGCGTGGTTCTTGTTTCTTAGTATTTCCCATCGGATCCGAGGACTCGCAAACCAATCGACCACATCAGCTCGCTACATGCTTACTGAATGGGAATATATGTCGGGGATTTCCCACATGTCGAGGATTAAATTTATATTTTGCACACTTCATTGCAACATCAGCTCCTCGTCATACCAGGGCTATCAGGTTTCTTGAAGAAAGAAAATATAGCAGCTCATCTTTTTTTGGGCGGGAGAAATCTCAACATTCTTTCCCATTGAAGAAGGAAAGCTTCTACAACCATTCCCCGAGAGTTGGAACGAGACTATATCATATATGGGGGCGATCAAAAATTCGCGTGTCCCAGGAACTAAGGAAATGCGTTTGATAACTGAGGCCTTTTCAATCAATTCGCGTTTCGTTACTGTTCATGGGGCGAGGTCGTCGCAAGGTGTCTCTGTGTACCTAACACTCGAAGCCTTGGATATTCAGTTATTTTGGTCGCAACTCCTCAAACAATACAATTTATATTGCCCAAGCAGATGCTTATTGACATTGTAGTTGACTCAACAGTACCTCGATAGATGACACAGTCCCGTGGACAACGGATACAAAATGAAGTTGTTTATAGTAGTGTTTCACAATAAATTGCAATCCTGTTACTCAATGACTAACTAGATATTATACTAGCTATCTCAGTACTAATCTCCTTGAACTTCTAGCTGCTAATGGAAGCCGTCCGACCCTAAAATAACCCCACTATGTAGTCATGTAATTGTACCGCTCAGTTCAGTTGACCCCGGAAAGAGTGGTGATCCCATAGTCCATACTCCGTCGGGATCTGAGCGAGCTCCAATGATATAAAATGAAGAAAGCTGGAGCTGTAGAATACCGAAGGAACAATTGGAGATACAAGCATGTTGTACGGACTAGCTAGACTGTTGCAAAAAAAAACCGTACTCCGTACTCCATAGAGATACTTATATTATCGTTTCGATGTGAAAATCTTGGATATCTACTCTCTAGGTATTTCCGTGCACGGGTAGACAATTGGTCCCGCCCCCATGGGAAAGATTTGTACCATGGTACTCCATACTCCATACGGAGAACCCCGTGAAAAGGGGCCACATATCAACATTGGAAGATCACCACTCCATTGGACAAGCTCCAATGGTAATATGACTCGATTCAAAACACGAGTCTGGTAACGCTCTTCAGATGTTTCATCATTATAGACGAGAAAACAAAAGTACGAAAGTTACCGTTATTTGAGACACATTTCCCAGCCTCTTTTACGGTAAGAGGGTCTAGACATGAGCTGCATGCGCTGGTTGGCATTGGCTGGCGCCTTACAGTGGTTAGGCTGGGGCTGGGGACCCAAAAGAGGGTCTAAGGAGCTTGATGAATCACTTTCCAGTGGAGTGCATTAAGCGGTAATGGTATCGGTATCAATGTCCTGTATGCTGTAAGATGCTGTGTTGTCAATGGTGTCAGATACGGGCCAATGGCCGGCTAGCAAACACCCAGTGGCAGAATGAAAAGCATAAGGGTACTTCTTAAGCCGAGGGAATCACAGTGACAATGCCTCCGCAACCCCAATGCAATTGTGCCGATGTGATGGAGCCAAAGGCGATCGGCGCCAAGAGGATCCAGATGTCCGATTCGACCCGGAGGTTGCTATGGTGATAAAGTCGGTGGCGCATCGACAATACGCGCAGGCTGGCCAGCCCCCATGTGAAAGGGCCCGATGCGTATTGCAGTTCGGGGTATCCATCAATATGGAGTTACGCATTCCTAGAGGGTTTAGATTGATTGACTAAAAGAAGAAAGAAGGGAATTCAATTGTCAGACATATTGTACAACTCTGATAGGACAATTCAAATACCATAGAGAGACAGTAAGGAGGAGAGTGAGCCTCGGTGATCAGCGGAGAACCCAAACCGGCAAGGCGGCGTAAACAAAGATCTGGCATAAATAAACGTGATGCTCGCCAACTGCGCTGCCCTCTTTCTTCTTCTTCTTCCATTCCTACGATCTAGCATTCTTCATCTCTTAAGCTTATCTTTCCCCCTCCATTCCAATCATCTATCTATCTTGCAGGAAAAAAGATCTTCTCTTTTTCTCCTCCACCCCCACTTCGAGAAAGACTTCCCTTTCAAGTCTTTTCTTGTTTAGTCTTTCGAGTTGTTTAACGACAGTTCGAAAGGCATTCGAGAAGAGACGCTCAAAAGTCCGTCAATCTGGACTTTGACGCCCGTGTTCCAATCCCCTTCAGTGTCTTCCCGTCGTCGTACCGGAGTGACGCTGTCTCTGAAACTACTCAGACTAGAGTAGAGGGAGAAGTCAATTTCGATCGTACTTCGCGCGCCGAACGGGAAGATACTCGAAGTTCTGCTCCCCTTCCCGCTCCTGTTCACGGAAAGGAAGAAGTCGAGTTTCGCGTCCAAGAAGAGCGTTCTCGCACTCAAGAAGAGCACCCTCAGTACACGCAGCAGCCGCAGCAGTACTCGCAATCGCACTCGCACCAGTACCAGTCCTCGCACAACTACGCCCCTGAAGTTGAGCTTACTCGTGAACGGTATGTAATTGTTTTTCCTGGTATTGGTCTTTTTGTATTTTTTTTACCCCCCAGCCTCCAGAGATCCACTTGTGAAAGTGGAGACCTGCAGCTGAACTAGCATTATTTGTTGTGAGATCTCCTATCTCGGTCTAGATTGGTTACGGATTTGGTCGGGGACTAAAATTACGTGTCATCAAAACCTGATCCACTTCAATTAGCGGTGACCGGGCTTGTTTTGTTTATATGTTTATGGTACCCGTGCATGTGGGCTGACCTTTTTAGCTACCCCAGTTACCAACAACCTTCTGTCGACTACGAGGACCGTACTCAAGTCTACGATAAAGTCGTCGAGAATCAACTCGACCTCACTGAACGAGACTACCGTCAACGTACCTCCCCCTCCTACGACCTCGACGTCTCTTACGACCGTCGTTATCGTCAGCCCGTAGACTCCGCCTACGGTTACCAATCCCAGTCCGTCGACGTCTCGTACGACCGGATCTCCCAGCCCCAGACCGACTCTTACAAGGCAGACGACGTCTACCTTCGTGAAGTTCAGCCCCGTGCTCGTTACTCCACCCCGTCTCAAGTAAACGTCTCTCAGTCCACTACCCGTGACACCGCCCCCACTCGCAAAATGGGTTACTACGACGACGAAGGCCAGTACCACTCTTTCCGCCGCGGCGTTGAGCGTGCTGCCGACCGTGTCATGCACCCCTTCTCCCACTCTGAGCATGAGGAGTCCCACGCAGGTGAGGTCGCTCCTCCCCGTGAGAACGTCCGCATCGTCGAGCCCCGCAACCGTGGTTCCTCCGGCGAGACCGTGCCCATCCCCTGCCACTTCATCCGCGTCGGCGACATCCTGATCCTTCAAGGCCGCCCTTGCCAGGTGATCCGCATCTCGGTCTCCCCCCAGACTGGCCAGCACCGTTACCTTGGTGTCGACCTCTTCACCCGCAAGCTGCAGGAGGAGTCTAGCTTCGTCGCCAACCCCTCTCCCTCCGTGGTTGTCCAGACTATGCTCGGACCCGTCTTCAAGACCTACCGCATCCTTGACCTCCGTGATGATAACCGCCTCGTTGCCATGACCGAGAGCGGTGATGTCAAGCAGGGCATCTCCGTCATCACCCAGGGCAACCTCTTCAAGCGCATCGGTGATGCCTTCGCCGATGGCCGTGGTTCTGTCCGTGCCCTCGTCATCAACGACGGTGGCCGTGAGCTCGTCGTCGACTACAAGGTCATCCACGGCTCCCGTCTGTAAATTTTTGTTTCTGGGTTTCTCCTAGAGGGGGTCTGGATACGTTTGTCCCTCATCCATGGTGTGATGAATAGTTATTTGTTTTCTTTTCCTTTTGCTTGTGTGATTTAATTTTCTTTTGTATGACGATCTCATGTATGCAACTTTTTGCGTGCCGGTGAAAACTTAAATGGATTTTATCTGTACTCAATTAGCCTTGACTTCCTTGTAACTAGCTCATAATGCAAAAATCGGGGCCAGGTCCACAGTAATATACTCCGCTTTTTTACTTTTCTACCTCATATTGAGGTTTGGCAGAACCCCATCTTGCATAAATTATTGGCTTGGCGAAGATCAATTTTTGCCGCTTTTTCCTCATGATCTTCCTCGAGTTAATACAAATATATTCAAAAATCTGCTATTGTCTTTCACCGACGTTGTTTGAGGTAAGTGGAAATATAGTTGCCACAGATCTCGGGAAACAGATTTTACAACCATGGTAGGCTCCGTGGTGTCTCCACGCCGACCTTGGGCACATCCGGCTATTTCCATGGTTTTCTCGGACTTTTCTATAGATGTGATGCTTAAAAACTCAACTACATGCTACTTATGCAGAGACTTCACCTTGGTCCTTGCATTCCGTAATTTATATTGGATATTGCCTTCATATATGACAGTTGTTTTCCCATACCCTTTAGCTCTGAGAAATGAGCGAGATCTGCTGGGTAACTCTTGCAGGAGAACCAACGTGCCTCATCATTCGCAATCCCAGAGTTCACCTAGGGGGAGGGGGAATCTGGTACAGATCAATTGATCCGGTATTTCTATTTGGGTACAGTGCTCTGAAGTTCCACATATCTGGGATCCCACGGGAAGTCCCACACGATACTCAGATTTGACCTGCTACTAAAACTAACATTGCACTTAGGATTAAATCATCGTCACTTGTTCGCTCGACGTTGAGACCTACAGCGTCGTTGTCTCTCCCCAACCATCCCACTAAGTGACCTTCCAACAGCAATTATTGTCATGAATCCCATACAAGGGAGCCGAGGAGTGGGATACTAACCAACCGAAGAACCGGAGGACGCAGATGCAGCCTATGGATTTATCGAAATGGCATGGTCTGATAGGAAGATTGAAAAGTAAACAGAAATTGACGAGACATGGCAATATCGACAATGAAGACTTGGACCTATTAACCTATCCCAACACCCGACTAATGCAGCAAGCTCATGGGGTAGGGTGTACTTGCTTCATCCCTTACCAATTAAGGGCACATATTAATACCTCTCCCTCATCCCCTAGGCGGACTAAACTCTACTTCATCTGGCCCAGGGACGGAATTTCGTGTCACGGCCACTACCTACACACCCCCCAACCGATGCATGCGTATAGGAAGCCTGTATTATGTATCAGACGGTACCAGGATCTAGCATCAGTTGGAAGCTTGTCTAGATTCACACCTTTGAATCCCTCCGCTCCACGGGCCGAATTTCATCTCATCAAGGATATGGAACTCATATGATATTCTATAGCTTTGCAATGAGCATGACCCGCAACATGCCAGAAGGAGCATGTGCTGCTTTTGCCTGTTGTGTCCGATAGGAAGGTATTTACTCCCAGGCAATGCAATGTGACAGAATTACCTAGGTAGTTTCGATCTATCCTTACTAATAAGGCATTCTTTTTTCCCTAGGTAACTACATCATATCAGCCGATGTTAATAATGCATGAGATCAACCTCCCCACGGTTAACCCTATGTCTGCCTTATAATATATGCATTTACGTGGTACAACAAGGGTTAGAAATAGGGTATGTACTTAGTTCCAAGAATGGAAAGCGGGTCAACAGTTTGGCCCCCGGAAATACGGAGCCCTAAATCTCGATCTTCACCTTACCTATTTATGTTTAGTGCTTCTGCATGCTTAATAGTCTCTCAATTTCCTCTCCAACCTCAAGTCCACAAGATTATGACTTACACCAGCCTCCGCCTCCTCGCGCTTGCCTTCGAGCTATGGAAATCCCTCGCATTACATCTATGGAATGCAGACATAAAATAATACCGCCTGGCATGTACCTAATTTAACAATGCAGCACTTCTCCTCCTCAACCGCATCTTCTTATCTGCCAACATCATCAGCGCTTACTGCGTCAGCAGAGAAGATCGCCAGTAATAATGATCTGCACGCATTTTTATACGGCGTCAAGCAGTTTCCTGCTCTGAAGAGAGGCACCATCACACTCGCAGCCCATGGTTATCTTTTTGTCCCGCTGTGCCAGACCCTTATGATCCACACTTTCCTTAAAAGATCTAATTATTCCATTCCGCGAAATGGTTCTTCTCCACAATAGCAAATAATCACCCGACTGGGTATGAGTGGACTGAATACCCCGAGCTTAGAGAACGGCACTGCGGGCTCTTCACTACGATATGTGTGCTTGATAATGAGTCAAATTCCGTTCCCAAGCCGGTTATAACTTCCAATCGTCTCCCGACTGGGATAAAACTGTACGAGCTTGGACCAGCCTTGTGAAGAGTACGACAATTCTGCCGCAGTCCTGAGAAACCTAGACTTCTGCTGGCCTGACATTGCCATGCTCCTTAGTGGAGAAGGCGACAACAGTAACCTCGACCGATACTAGAGGTATTTCCTAGATGGACGGCTACGCCACGCACTCGGCGAGGCAAAATATGTGGAAGCCTTTAGGCTATATACGATAGCCACCGACAATTCCTACTAGAATAAGAACTGCTACAATACACCTGGGGCACTATATCTCCTGATTCCGCTATAGAGCATCGTACCAGTGGGGAAATGGCCGAGGCTGCGCCACTTCGAACTGTCCCGCTTCCTAATTTTACAATCTGATGTCATCTCCTCATCGCACTACCAAAATCCATTTCCTCTGTTAAGGTTAACATTAAGTTTCTTATAGACGGTGGTGATTGGCATGGTATACTAGAGGCTATGCGCGAAATGATACGCAAGGACAGGCTGTAGGGAGACCGAGATGTCGCTGAAAGGCCAAAGGCTAGGATTAAATTGTCGTATACAAAGCGTGAGATTGGACGAAGCTAGTGTCTTAGAAAGGAGACGTATGATTTAGATATATCCAAGGTGGGGGGGGGGGGGGGGGGAAGTCCTTTCCATGATAGTTATCGTGATACTACGGAGTTGGAATTCTGAACGCCTCAATCTGAAATGGGGCGATATAATTAAGAGGAGCATTGCCAAGGACGCCTAATAAGCGCTACGGAGGACTCCGTACGGATTAAGTAATTAGTATTCAGGGTCTTTTATGCCACTCGATAACAATTCGAAGACACAATAAGCGCAACCACCCCCGCACCCGCAACCCCCGGCTGTTATCACTTGGCACTGTAACCTAAGCCCTCATGTTGATAAGTACCGTCGGGGGTCCGCCTGTAAAACACAGCCGGCCCTATGAAATGGCCTCCCCTGTGCCAAGTGCAGCAAGCCAGTCTCTTGGCATACCCCTTGAGGCCCTGCCAATCATGCACCATTGTAATTTATCATCGCGTGATTCATGTGGTTACGGACAAGTCCGAAAAATCAGGTATAAAAACGGCCTTCCCTTGACTCGGAATAGTATCGATTCGCGCATTACTTAACGATGAAGTGGTTTTTGTTGATTACCCACCTGTCCGTGGCCTTGGCTGGAGCTGGTCGGAGGAAGCACCTAGTTGACCCGGTATGTACGCATGATATATCTCAAGAGTTGTCATTAGGTAGTCTAACTTGTTAGGATGAATTCCCCTCTGACATTCGACTGAAAGATCTCCTGAAGGGGACCCAATATCTGGAGGATCTCGCTTTTTCGTATCCCGAGCGCAATCGTGTCTTTGGCAGCGCAGCACACAATGCCACTGTTGACTATCTCTATCGCGAGTTGAAGAAGACTGGCTACTATAATGTGTACAAGCAGCAACAGGTGCATACATGGACTACTGCGAACACCTCGCTGACAGTTGACGGCGAGGATATCACAGCGAGTGCCATGACATACAGTCCCAGCGTTGATGTTACTGCAGAGCTAGCAGTGGTCGCCAACCTCGGATGTGCTGCAGCGGACTACCCGGCTGATGTTGCTGGTAAAGTCGCCCTGGTGCAACGTGGAGACTGTACCTTCGCAGACAAGTCGGTGGTGGGTGCTGCAGCCAAGGCAGCTGCGATCATTGTCTACAACAACGAAGAGGGTCCTCTTAGTGGAACTCTTGGTGGAGTAACCAGTGACCTTGGCCCTTATGCCGCCATTGCAGGAATCACTGATGTCGACGGCAAGACCCTGCTCGATGCGGCAGCGAAGGGCCCTGTGAATGTGGTTTATAAGCTTGACAGCAAAGCCGAGAATCGCACTACATTCAACGTGATTGCAGAGACAAAGGGAGGTGATCACAACAACGTCGTCTCATTGGGAGGCCACACCGACTCAGTCGATGCTGGCCCAGGCATCAACGATGACGGCTCTGGAATCATCAGCAACCTCGTGGTCGCAAAGGCGTTGACGCGATACTCTGTCAAGAATGCCGTGAGATTCTGCTTCTGGACAGGAGAGGAGTTCGGCCTGTTGGGTAGCGAGTACTACACCTCGCACCTTTCCGATGAAGAACTCCTAAAGATCAGACTTTACCTCAACTTTGATATGATTGCCTCACCCAACTACGCCCTCATGGTGTATGACGGTGATGGAAGCGCCTTCAATGAGACTGGACCTTCAGGTTCTGCCGAGATCGAGCACATGTTTGAGGACTATTTCAAATCTAAGAAGCTACCGACTATTCCTACTGAGTTCGATGGCCGATCCGACTACGACGGTTTCATTTCTCGTGGAATTCCCGCCGGTGGGCTTTTCACTGGTGCCGAAGGCATCATGACCGAAGAAGAAGCAAAACTGTTTGGAGGCGAGGCAGGTGTAGCCTACGATGTGAATTACCATGCCGCCGGTGATGACATGACGAACCTCAACCACGAGGCATTCCTGATTAATGCAAAGGCTACGGCTTTCTCTGTCGCAAAATACGCCAACAGCCTTCGTGGGTTCCCCAAGCGGGTGGCACCCACCGAGGTCAAGAAACGAGCACCCCGGGCGCATGCTCACACCAAGAAGGCCGGATGTTTCCACTCTCAGGTTGAGATCTAATAGGTGTGTTCACTTATTATTGATCACCAATGTTCATATAAGCTAGCATTAAAGTTAATTTATATTTCACTGGCCGATTAAAATTGTTGTCTACCAGTAAATCACATAGTCCATGAAATTCGGCCTTTGGGTTTTAGTACAAGAGTACAGATCTTTAGAGATATCTGGTGGGCACCAAAATTTAGGTTACGGCGAGTTCGCTTTCTCTATATCAGTATCGCCATTATTCTCATTGAAGTGATCATCATCGTCGGAAATACCTGCGCCAAGATACATTCCTTACATTGAAGGCACGGCATCGAGGATCTTAGGGCTTGTAGATAAGCCATCTTTGTAGGCGATATTGTAGTACACGCGATGGAAGCTAGATGGAATACAAGAACAACAAGGCAATTTAGTGTAAATTCCAGACACGAATAACAGTAAAAGCTACGAGCCAAGATTCATATCACCCATTTACAGAGGGCATTTCCCAGTAGAGGTGACCATCTAGCGGATTAGCCAGACTCTGCATATGCAAGTTCTGGCTGAAATCACCGGCAGTACTCAACATGACGTCGTTTTGTGCACCAATATCGTCAGCTAGCGCAGATGCTTGTGATGGTGGATCCTCATAGTTCATCCCAACTGTGCCGACATCCGAGTTAGTCATAAGGACTGGCTGCAATCCATGTCCATGTTGCTCGGTTGAATCTTGAGAATCGGATATATTTAGAATGTTCACCAGCGATTCGAGATATGCAAAATGTCGGGCGACCGTATCTTGTGGTGATTGGATAGCCTGCCCTATATGCTGGAGGATATCTCCAATAAGGTCAACTGCAGTCCTCTGGAAGATAAAGAAGCAAACATAAAAACAACGCTCCGTTTGGAGCGAGTAAAAGAACAGCACCATGAGCTAGTCTTAGGTCGATTCATCTGTATCATAAAAACTCAAATAGCGGGGGATGCGGCTATATGCACTGGTGATAACCGGTTGGTGGTGTTGCGACGACGGCTGCTGGATGTTACCCGCAGACTTGACCCTCCAGCTAAGAGTGTAAATAAGGTCGGTAGGTAGGGACAATTGCATCTTCGTAGACAGATAGCAGTAGCTGTGATTGTGTTTGACTAGGAGTGGTCCTGTCCATGGAAGATTGATTGTAATTCTCGGTGGTTTTCGGGCCGCGCATTTTGCGTTGGGGGAGTAAGGGGAAAAGGAAAATAGTATTAAAAGCTCCATTTTGTATAGCACTAGAAGCGCAGAAAAATAATGCGTTAAAGAAGTCAAAAGTCACCTCTTAAGATCCATCATATGGATATGCCAAAAGTGAGGAGGCATTACTGAGCTTCATCTCGCAGTGAAGATAGGCTGGCTCTACATGAATCGGATGCCTTCCCGATGCGGTCCCTTCCCAATGCGGTCTCTTTTCGGGCTGGTCGGGCCTGGATTCAAACTACTTAAATAATGACAGCCCAAGTACAATCACTTTATAGTTGTCACTTCTGAATGTCCGAATTTTCCAAGCCAAAAATCAGGCAGTATCATCTAAGAAACATCATTGAAACAAATCAGGCCCTCAACATGGTCGCTGAAGTGAGACAATATCATCTTTTCCCCACCAACCTCATCCCCAACTCACCTAGACCTCTACTTCGCTACAAAAATGTTTTGGTCAAAGATTTCGACGCTCCCCATTACAACCCAGGCAAAGTTTGGGAGATGTTCACTAAGAATGAATGGGACGTGCAATGGATATTTCGCTACAGCGACACGCAACTATCACACTATCATTCCAAAGCACACGAGTGTATGGCTGTTCTTTCTGGAACGGCTAGCATCCAGTTTGGTGTCGCCGACACCTCACAAGATATGCAGGAAAACACATACAACTCCGCCTGGGAGGAAGGAGACATCCTCCTAGAAGCTGAAGCTGGAGACGTCTTCATAATACCAGCTGGTGTGGCGCACAAGACATATAATACTCGACCCAAGGCTGATTTTACGCTTTTGTCACCGGGAAATGGACATGGTATCGAGGCTGAAGACCCGAAGAAAGCGCTATCGGAGATCAAGCTGGATGGGTTTACTATGATGGGAGCTTACAATGGAGGTGACTGGGACTTTATCACGACTGGGGGGAATTTTGAAAAGGTATGGGGGGTACCGAAGCCAAAGTATGATCCCGTTTATGGAAGCGAGGCGACTGGGCTGTGTAAAAGGTGGTATGGAAGCAACAGACCGCCGACATATGAGCCCGGTTATGAAGTCGTGGAGACTGGCCTGCGTAAAAGATGGCATGGAAGCAATAGACCGCCGAAAGCTCGTCTATAAGTCTGTTTCTAGTGCAATCCGGATTTGAGGCATCGGATTGAGCTAGTTTGGGCAATTTTGGCTGGAAGCAGAGGTCCTCTTTTGCACTGGCATCGGGAATAGTTTTGGTCCCACGCAACATGAGTGCGAGATGATTATTGTAGCCGGAATATACACACTTTAGGTGGTCTATACGAGGCATATCAAGCTTGCAACTGAATATAATTTGCGTCGGCGAATAAATTTGAAGTATTTAGTACAACAAACTGAGGAGCTTTCTGTCAAGTATCGAGTCCTAGTGTCATATCCTCAGACCGTGGAGCTAGAAATCACACATAAAAGTGCATTTATTAATTAGTCATTTTGTCCGTTGAAATTGAAGTTTCTGTTATATTGTATTAGATCGAGGGTTAGTTATATACCAATGAAAATACTAGTTATACATTCTTATACTGTGAGGGTGGCTATTCCTCGAATACATTGAGTCTACCTATGTTCGAGTTTCTTGCCGGGCCGAGATCTCAAGGTGGGGTGCCTAGAAGATATATAGATATATATATTTGGACTTGATAACTTAGTCTAGGTGATTTTCAATTATAACCATTTACATTGCGAATCATCTCAACAATGGGTATCAACGTCATCCAGTTAACGGTTGCTGTCATTACCTGTGGTAAATACAAGATAACATTCATTGGTAAATCTGAAGCACAAGCATACTCGATCCAAAAGATGGGGAGGCTTTCCAACTCAAACGCCTCATCTGCACCGTCGGAACTGAGCTTTCCCAACGCCGCGTCGAAACTACCTTCTCTAGTCACAAATCGCGAGTCACAGTCTTCACAGTGGAAGAAACAGATGTGGTGTTGCTGGTCTTGAAGCCCTTCAAGCGAGCAGACGTCGATTCAGAGAAGCTTTGCGTGGTAAATTGGTCCTCGGCGTTATGGCCGGCATCACCACCAATGAATTGAGTCACCTAACCATCGGTGAAGACTTTGGCCCGAACAGTCCAGCATCGCTTCAGTCTGCCCGCACAATGCCCAACATGGCCGCTAGGATTCGAACCTCCAGGCGACTAGTGTTCCCATTGATGGCTATCCTGAAAGCCTAACCATCAGATCAAAGCAAATGTGGCTAAAGAACAAAGCTGGATCAAAGCAGTACGGTAAAAGATTCACCATTCCTCTTCTCTTCCCAACTGTTCTCTCACTTACTAGCTTTACAATACTGAGTCTGTTCGTGTAGCTGGAGACCGCAATTTCAAAGTTCGGTAAAGCTCCCTCAATTATCGTGCACAACGCCGGCTGGTCGTACCCCAACAAGTCTGGACTTGAAGTGGCCATGGAGCAGTTTGATTGGCTTTTCAGTGTCAAGGTCAGAAGTGTCTACGTCGCATCAAAAGTCCTCATTCCCGAAATGAAGAAGAACGGACATAGCTCCACCGTTGTGATCTCTAGTGAGACGCTTACCGCCCCAGTGCCATCCAGACATAGTATAACGCTACAAAGCCAGGTGTTTCTTCGGCCACAAAAGTCAATGGCCTTAGAATTGCCAGAGACCAATTGCGCTTTAATACTATCTGCCCAACCTCCGGAAACACACCTCTGTTGAACAAGTTCGCTGGTATCGCGGATGGTCCAGTCCCTACGGAGATCATCAAGGCCAAATGCGAGTCCATTCCCATCGGCCGCCTTGTCGGGCCGTCTGATGTTGCGAATGTCGCTCTTTTCTTGGCGGAGCTAGCAAGCTCAATTATTAGCGAAGTTGAGATTCTGGTTGATGGCGCACGCTGTGTATAAATGGCATGAGAAATCATTTGTTGGCGTGTTGCACCCATGGGGACAGATCCTGATAGACACAGCTCTTCACAATAATTTCTTCTCCTCTCTTTGTCCCTACACCATGAGAATCATACCCTGCTGTTTTCTGTAGAGCTCCACTGCATAGTCATTCTATTATATGCATTTCGGTTGTTATCATGGTCAAGTGGACGAGACTGTCAGAGAATCATCACCTCTGCTGTACGGTTGAGCTGCACATATGTGACAAAAATGGCATTTGTATTTATTATGAGCCAAATGCAATATGTCTAGTTCATTTAGATTATGTTCCCCATTATTCTACATAACATTCTCATGTCTCTCCAAACCCTTCTTACATGGTTCGAAATGGCAAATTACATATATATTGTAGCATCAGTTGTAATAACCTAGCCGCGCAGACCTCCGATCAGATCCAGGATCGCCCGTGCCACCTCCTCTGGACTTTCCTGGGGCGTCCAATGCCAAACCCCATCCACAAACTGAACGATACGCAGATCAGCGCACGAAACCCCGTTCTTCATCTTCTCGATGGCACCAGGCTCCTGATAGTTACCCCAGTCCAGCTTGCCCGAGACAAAAGCACAAGGCGGCTCCAGTTTCTTCCCAGCAAACAAATCAAAGTCTTTTGTATACCTACCCCCAGCAGCAGTGCGAACGCGATACCAATTTAATCCACCCTGAAAGCCCGTGCGGCCATACTCGCCCGCATAAACAGCAAGCTCCTCATCCGGCAGCCATGAGTGTGAGGCTCGACCCTCGGATGGCTCATGCGCCATATCGCGCGCCACCGTCGCAGGCATCGACTCATTCAACGGCATAATATAATACCCAGGTAATTGAGCCAAGTCGGCCGCAGACCACTTCCCAAGCGGATGTGGCCGGTTTCCCGGCCACGAACCACTCTTCAGATGGAAGTATCCCCGCAAGAAGCGATGCATCTCCTCGGGCCCTAGATCTGACATCTCAGGCCCAGCCTCCTTGGTCGAGTAATACCACTTATAATGCTTGTGCCCGAGCTCCGCAAGCGCCTCATGGATCCCCACCGCAGCAGCCGACCCCTCAGCACCGCCCGCACCACCGGCTACTGCCGTATCAGACCCACCCGCCGCGGCATCCGCATTCGCCGTATTGAACGGTAAATCTGGGGTCCCATTAAATGGATGGCTCATGAGCGCCACGCTCTGGAAGAAATCCGGTCGCATTAGGGCGCACATGGCTGCCGATACAGCGCCACAGTCGTGACCTGCGACGCACCGCACGGAGCGGTAGCCTAGCGCGTGTACGAGGAGCACAATATCCCGCACTAGGCTGGACAGAGAGAAGGTTGCCAGATCGACGTCCTCATAACTGCTTGTGTCCCAGCCTGTAGTGCGGCCGAAGCCGCGCTGGTCTGGGGCTACGACGTAGAAGCCTGCTGCTGCTAGGTTGGGGAGCACTCGGCGCCATGAGTAGGCGATTTCTGGGAATCCATGGAGGAGAACTATCAATGGTTTGTCATTTGCTGGGGTTTGGCCGGCTTCCAGTATGTGAATGCTTAGATCGTTGGTTTGGATGTTGCGGCTTGTTATGCCTGCGGGAAGGGGGAGGGGCGGAAGGGTCATTGTTGCGATTGTAATCTAGATGTGATACGTAAAATATTATATATGGGATATATGGGGTATATGGGAAAAGGTAAAGAAATCTACATAATATATACCGAGGCAATACCTGTGGACACAATTTAAACAATGCATAAAAAAGCCCAAGGCGGTAAACCAAGTACTGTGCCTGAAATCAAAAAGTCATGACGTTCGTCACGATCTCGGATCTGCCTGGATCTGCCTAGACCTGCTTTACTCTTTTTTTTTTCTTTCTCCCTGCTTTTCGAAAGCTCTACCTCTCTCGCTTCGTATATCTCCTTTTTTCTGACTCTGACTTGGTCGATCACTCCCGAGTTGTTTCCCCTCGGCTTCTCAGCTTCCTAGTTTTCACATCTTCTTATAGCTACCCATCGCATCATCAGGAGATCCACATTCCCTTCATCCACTTCAATCTCGGATCCCGGCGCTGCACCAAGCAGTGTCCGGCCATCCCGTCTTTGGCCCGTTCTAGTTCCTAAAAGGCCCGACACTCTAAACAATGGTCTTCGGTCGTCGCAAGAGAAGTGCTTCTGTCCATCACCAGGTATGTTCCACGCGTCGAATACCAAGGATAGCAGATTTCCCTATCTGCAAAGGAGACCTGCATGACGTGATGCAATCAACGGGTAGCTGCAACCTATGCATGAAAATGAAACTGACAGGTCCCCTTCCTTCCTACTAGCCACTCTCCTCACCCGCCGCGCAGTCCGCGCAGTCCGCCGCCAGCCATGCTTTCCTAAAATCCCAACCCTCCACAGCCAGCTTGTCCTCCGCAGCGGCAGCAGCTGCGCTCCGCAACTGCACACCTACCCCAACCCCCATCGAAAATGTCCAGACAAAACGCATGGTCCGGCGGCGCAACTCGACCCAGTCGCAGATTAACCCCCTTGGCGGTCGCCGCTCGGCCAGCGTGGGTGGGACGCTGCGCCGCTCCAGTAGCAATAGTTCGATGAGCGCACGCACCTTTCGCGACCAGTCCCCCCATCGCCCAGCTACAAGCTCCGGACCCGTCGATGTGCCACCGTTACCTACTCTCCCGACCCAGTTTACGCCGCGGAAGCTGCCGAACCGACGTGCGCTGAGTATGGAGCCGTCGATGCGTTCACCTCCATCATCTCCACCGCGCGCTGGGGCGAGGGGTCTGGATCGGGAACATGGGCGAGGGTCCCCCATTCAGCTAGCTACGCATCAACGTGTGACTAGCCTTGAGACTGTTCCAGAATTGGAACGATCAGCGAGTCAAAATTCTGTGAATTTCTCGTACCCCCTGGGCTCGCGGCCTACCTCGCCGATCGCGATGTCTGAGAATAATCCGATGAGCCCCCACAATGCTATTCAAGAATCGATTGCTGAGGTATCTGACAAACATCCAATGGGGAAGCCCAGGGCACAGCCCTCTGGCAGTCTAGAGGAAAGCCCCATTGTAAACAAATCCGGTCTTTTGGCCGGCACCGGAGTCACTGCAGCACATGCGGGTGGCATGCCAAAGGACAGGCCAAGTGCGGATGGTCGGACTGGAAACGTGCAAAATTCGCTTAAAGAGGCCGATCCTCTAGAACAATATACCGGCAACGCAGTGCCGGTTGTGACCAGCGTGGAAAGTGAACACCCATCCTCCCGATCTTTTCCTGTCCGGTGGCCATCTACCGTTCGAGAAGAAGCAGAGCCCCAAGATTTCGGTATTAATGTCGAAGATATCCCCATGCGGCAAGGGAGAGATCGGATGACGAGCGCATCACCAACTGCTGATCACGTAGAGGCAGTGCCAGTGCCCTCATCGCCCTCGACGGAACTGCAAATAGGGCAGCAGCCACACCGTCAGTCGAGCAGCCCAGGTCGAACTGCTCGTTTCTCCAGGCTGCTCTCTGTGGCTGGAGCCGGTGATCAAGTTCACCAGCCTCCGCCCAGATCAGTATCTCCTGTCAAATCGGCCTTGAAACACCCAAGAGGAACCTCTTTATCACCTAATAGGAAGGTTGAGGCAACCGGTCGAGTTCTACCACCCAGCGAGTTATCAGATGGTACCTCGGTGGCTTCAGACGAAGGATTCCGGGTTGATACCAAGAAGAAGTCTGTCAAAGTCAGTTTCGATGATGAGGCCGAGGTTGTCAATGCAGCAGCCAGCCCTCCTACCTCACCGGAAGAATATATGCCTGATTCACCACCCGGCGGTAAAGCCAAGTCTCGTATGAGTTGGCTTGGTGTTGGCAAGAAGAAGTCGCCCTCGGAATTTGCGAGCGACGATGACTGGGATGTAGTCATGAAACCCCGACAAGTTCTTCCATCTTTCGGCAGTATTCGGGGGAGCCGAGGCGGCGCTCTGAAGAGGTCGCCAATCCCGCATTTCAGTGATAATGAGTCCAGCTCTTCGACTGAATCTGATGTGGTGCCAAGGCCGGCTATATCGCTCTCAGGTGATCACGCTGTCGGAAGTTTGCCCCCTAAGACGCATCAGGCTGAATACTTCCACTCACGCGATTTGAGCGCTCTGGAGCGGTTGTCTGTGAACGGCACTTTGCATACTTTACATTCAGATACCAACACAGGGGCCAAACGAGCGGCCGGACTCACCAACAACGTCATTGAGAAACAGCCGTCTTCCAGCGAGGGCTCAGAACTATATGTGCCTGCTATTGCTGTCGAGCCTGCTACGCCCCCAGCAGACGAAACCAAGCAAGGTTTCGACACGAAGAGAGCTAGCATAGACCAGTATAGGATTCCGGGAGGATTCCCGCCCTCCAGCTCTGACCGCAGTCGAATCGAGACTGCGAAGACTAGCTCCCAGGCCGTGGCGAGCGCTGTTCCAAAGCTGGATGACTTGGATGCAGAGGAGTCATCTGGTGATAGCATCTACAGCGATGCAGCGGAAGATATTGACGGTGATGGGTTTGGATCCATCAATGCCATTGTTGATCGTCGGTCAGCCCCTAGATCGGCACCTATCGAGGAGAATGCGAGTGAATCCCGGGACGCAACGCCGAGGCCTACTGATAGAGCCGCCATCGCTAGCCAAGCACAAGATGTGACTGATCAACCACTTGAAGATTCGCGCTGCATGACACCGACTCAAGACTCAGTCAACCGCATGATAGAGGAATCCCCTACCTCTTCGGTTGGCCATGGACTTAGTTCCGCACACCCGCCAGTGCCAGTCCCGCTGAAAACTCGCAACGCCACTGCTCAGAATGGCAGGATCCAAGCACAGCCCACCGCGCGAATCCGTCCCATGTCGGTGGATGTGAATGGCACGTCTCGTATGCAAGACCCTCGGTGGTCGGGCAACGATGCTTCTCCACGAGGTGGCAAAGCCAAAGCGCGTCCACTGTCTCTTGGTCCAGTTTTCCACAATTCAGGAGCCCAACCAGGTGTTCCTGACAGTCTTCGCCGACAGGTGTCGAATGGAAGTGATTCTTCGAGCAGCTTCAAACGCTCTTCTCCGCGTGGAGATCCCCACTCCTTGCGACGAACGATGAGAGCCGGTGCTGCTGGTGCTAACGTCCGAGAGCAAGCTCTAACGGAACGCAACGAGTCTCCCCTTGAACATCGTCCTCTTTCATCTGGCTCCTCGAATGGGACAATGCGTAAGACTCTCCGAGGACCCGTGGGAGGTGAGCGGTATTCGTTCTTTTCGACAAACAAGAAGGCACCACCAAGAACGAAGTTTACCAAGGTGCCCCCTAAGTCGACGCGCACAACTCGATTCGCAAATTCAGATAGCGAGGATGAAGCCCGACCCCAGGTCTTCACTAGTCGATTTGCAGATTCCAGCGACGAAGAGCCTGTAGGCAACAAGTTACGCCCTGTCCGCGGAATCCCCCGTCGCCAAGGTGCCGACGATGGTGACTCGACAGAGTTGGAGGATAGTTCGGAAGAGAGCGCCCGGCAGCAAGCACAGCCAGTGCTTGCATCCCAGCCAATGACCTCTTCACCCGGATCCTATGGAAAGAACGCACCAAGTATGTCTGGAATGGCGGCCGTGGCCAAACAACGTGGCATGTCGCAGAGAGACTTGGAGGAGTTCATCATGGCGCCTCCCCGTGGTCGGAAGCAAGGACTTCTCACCCGGCTAGGCATCAAGAAACCCAAGAACTCGGATAATAGAGCTCGCGAAGCTGACGTCGAAGGCCCCTCGGGAAGAGAGATCCCCCTAGAGCGGTCACCTCTGGAACGCGATCAGCTACGCAGCGAAGGCATGGTGAATGGAAACCGTGGCATCACCACAACCACAGTGTCTGCTGGGAATCCCGAGCCGACTCGCCCATCCAGGCTGGTGAAGAGAAACTCCAAACGCCAGTCGACCGGACCAAACCCTTGGCCGCTCCACCCCGGTGCCGAGGAACAAGAGCCTCTCCAGCCAGTCGCGGAACAGCCAAACAGCGCCCCGTCATCTCTTCTTCGAATGCAGGAGCCCACCCCGCCAACAGAGGGTGCAAGCGCAGCACCCAATGAAAGCGCCTTTGTCAATGGGAATGATGCTCACAGTGCATCTCCGATTGCGAAGGAGCCTAAGGTACCCCGCGACGGACCAGATATGAATAATGACAGCACTTCTGAATACACGAATCCCGATGATCATGGGCCTTCGGTGCGCGACATCGTGATCGCTGGATCTGGACGAAAGAAACGATTTCCTCTTCTTCGGAAAGCATTCGGTCTGCGCAATTGATCATGCCGCACATCTGAACTGGCTTAATTTGACCTTTACTTGAGTCAAACGATTGAACAGATACCCATGTTTCACGTTTCAATTCAAATTCTTTCTAGTTCGCTTCTTTGATCCCTTCTTTCTCTCTTTCCCCCTTTTCCAATCACCCTTTTCTACAAGAGAAGACTTGTGGCCTACGATGGCTACCGTTGTCTTTCCTTCAAAAATGGATTCCATCTTCTACGGTATCTAATCTCTAATGACTGATATACGCCCTTTGTTTTGCTTCTTCTGGCTCACCTTTTTCTTTTTCCTTTTATTTTGGTTGTGGCCTGTATTCCACTTTCTCGCTCTGTTTGGGAAGAACTCTGACCTGCCAACTGGGTATTATACTCTCCCTTTTACTCCTTCTTCTCTCCTATTCCTTTTTATCTTCCAGTGTGGCCCATTGGAGTTGTTCGCTTCCATGATACCCTCGTTCTTCCTTCCCATCCTGTATTATTGTCGTTCTTTTATATCTCAACCCCGATCCCTTATAAGGGCTGGGTGAGCTCTAAAGCGAGATGGTGTGTCGTTTTGGCCGTTTTCGGACTTATTTTTTCATAGATTTGGTCACCAAACAACATAATATGATCCGCCCTAATACTTCTACTATATTTTATAATTCAAAGTCAGTAAATGTTACGTTAGGAATAACAAGCCTGCTATGCTGGTCTTGCTGGAGGCGATATGGTTTCCGTAGGGAATATGTTTCAAGTTCAAAGGATTCTTTGTAATTCTACTTCGATGCTTAACCAACTAAGTAGTTAGCGCTTCTTTTCCAATCCATTTGAGGTACGATTTATTCGATAATATAACTAGTAGATGTGGATTCAAATGGACTAAGGCCGCTTGGCCTAATGGTTAGGGCATCCGACTCCTATTTAATAGGGTAATCGGGAGATTGTGAGTTCGAATCTCATAGTGGTCGATTATTTTTGCTCTTGAAACTTATTGTGAATAAATAATGGATTGGTTGGTTATGGAGTAACCTTTTTTTAGAATAAATGAATGAGCCCTTTTCAAGGGAGGAAAAATCAATTATAGAACACATGGTATACTCCTACTTAAGAGGTTAGTATATATGTCAGTCGGTCTTAATCGGGAAGGTAAGGGCAGTCAACAAACGCCACCATAACAGTCCGTCGTATGGGAAAACACATATCGCATATTCAAATTCCAGGATAATAGAACATTTGCAATATGTCATTATAAAGTACATAATACCATCCATGAAGGAGAGGTAAGACAGGCCTGAGCGACGAAAAGTACAAGAAGGGCAGGCGCCATGTCGAAGATGAGCAATATTTAACGACGAAAGAACTTCTTCAGCTTTCTCTCTCTCACACTCTCTGCTATGCTATTTTGGAAGACTATACGATAGCTCGGGTTTCTCAAGGATAGTCACCTCATAACTCATACAATTTACAATCATGGCGGCTGATCTTCTTGAACATGATCCAACGGGTGCTCCCAGCTACCACTCACCAGTCCAAGTAAAGCGGCATTCCTGATTCGATGGTAAGAAGAACGCCCACCAAGCTTGAAAGCCCTCTGGATTTCAGCCTTTTGTTTAGGGTCGAGTTCGAGGCCCCGAGCATTCTCACAACAGGAACACTCCACTGTGCAATGGCCAACCGAAAAGTTTCGTCCAGTGCGATTAGAACAGCATCTGCAGTCTCGCGCATAGCACCCTCCCCTTCTAGCACACTATGCATATACCACCTCGGATATGAGCGCCAAAAATCGATTCCTCGAGTCAAAGGCCCATCAATAAACGAACGTCTAATCTTCCATCATTCCCGGTCCAACATCCAATATTGTTTTGAAAGATCCAAAATCTCACTTTGTAAGCGTAGAATGCGAGTTGATGTATTATGAGTAATGTGTATCTCGAGTAGTTTCTGTATATCCTCTCTCAGGGCCATTTCGCATTGAGTATTCTCTCGGAGTTCGAGTTCCGTCTGTAGCAGCGCCCTCATACCAGCAGGATTTGACCTGTGATATAACTCAACCCAGTCATCTAATCGGTGTCTTTGAAGTGAGGCGATATCTCCGGACGCTTCGAGGTCAAGTTCCTCTTGGAATTGGTCCCCGTATAAACGCACGGGCACGCGCATCTTCAATATCTCACAACGCCGAAGTCAAAGAAGAAAAACCAAGCTTAAATAGGACGAATCAGCAAACTTGATTTTGGTCGAGGTAAGTGCTGCTTCAAGTGGGTTGCTTTTCGATGGGCATGTCGTTGTATGAGTAACTTTCGGGAGAATGATGAGGTTAGGTCATGTCATCTCCGCATCCTGAAAAGGGATCGGGACCGGTTCAAAACATCAGCTAATACCAACTTGGAACAGTGGTATCGTCATATGGCTAAGCAATATGACACTTCAATCCATCGGTCCAATGATGTTGGAAGTTGGATGATACACGCGCACAAACCCAAAACAACGAGGCAATGCTTAGGCCGAAATATACTCCATAATATGGTGAACAAATTGGACAGGTATGCTCGTTCAGTAGAACTATAGAAAAAAAACCCAAACACCAGTCAACACCAGAAAGGCCTAAAACGTCAATTATAGTCCTTCACTAAGACATAGACATGCAGTATCATCAGCACTTATTTTGAAGCGTCATCGATTATAGGAAAACCAGGGGTATGGTGCAAAAAAAAAGACAAAAGCAAGGCGCGCCCAAATGCAATCAAGAAATCCCGACATATATTTACATGTACACACCGAGTGCGACAGCCAGCAACAGCGGAACGACAGCCGCAGCCGACAGTTTCGGGTGTAGCATGGCTGCACCCGAACCAATGGAGCTGGTGGTGTACATGTACTCGAATTTGAGGGATGACGAATTGAAGCAATTGTCGCGAGTGACTGCCTCCACAGACGCATCGCCATCTTCTGCGAACTCAATATCCACGCACTAGAGACAAGTCAGTATATTGATTACCGGGGCCGAAACAAGAGGGCCGGAACATACATTGTATAGCGAAGCGCCGTGCTTAGCGACCTCTACCACCTGAATTGTGGCATAGTCGCCCGGGCTGACGGTGACATTGACGGGCAGGGGCACCTGGGGGAGACACACGGTGCCGGGGTAAGGGTTGTTGGTGGGGCCGACGAGCTGGAACGGCGGGACGACTGAGTGGCTCATGTTATCGGGGATTTCGCCGAAGCCGAGATTGACATAGATCAGGGCAGTGCCGTGGCCTGGGAACCAGCCCGGCTGGAAGGCGAGAGCACCACCGCTAACGGGCCACTTGGTTCGGTTGGTCGATCTGCCCATGCCACCACCTATGGAAAAGAAAAGAATTTGTGTCAGTGATTTATATCCAGAGACGAGCACATAGGTCTTGCTTACAAGGATAAATCCACTGCATGCCGTATGGGTAGATTAGTGAGCCATTTTTCGCATCGTAACCGACACCAAGACCATTAGCCTGTGCGATGGTGCCGTTGGTGTAGAGGTTGTTTCCTCGATAACCGGGGTAAGTGATGACAGTGTGAGCTTGCGCCAGCCCCAAGCATAGCAGGAGTAGGACAGAAGCCCATCGCGATATGGATTGTGTGGAGCCCATGGTGAGATGTGACAATGATGACAATTTTCAAGAGCTGAATAGGAAAACACTGTTCCTGTCGGTGAGCGAAACTCCGACTCAATTTCTCCGATCCTAGGATAAGCGAAGTAGGTAGGAGAGGCTGAGCAATGTTAATGGCAAAATGGACACCAAAATCAGAGAAGCTCCAAGACCAAGACTAAGCCATGATTTTTGAGGGCTGGATGGTCCTTTTGAGGGGTACCGGCCATTCACTGGGGGCGGACGAGTAAGATCCCAGGAAGGCAGATGTGACCGAGGCTGCAGGGTGAAGCATCTGTGACTGGCTCCGAGTCGTGATGAAGAGCAGGGGTAGGCTAGGATCATCACAGCCCGCTGCAAGTGCCATCACCTTAAGGGTGATACTGCATGATGATTTGCTGAGCGACCAGCGGTGGAAGCGCCGAGGGGGGACGCTAATGTTGGAAAGAACTTGAGCGCTTACGGAGTTCTAATAAAGTCCTAAAATTTTGAACTTTTTTTTCCCTGCAAACCATTGCACATTAATCTACCCAAATATGTATCTCTAAATCACCTTGGGGTCTGCACCGTATAATCCGTTCCCTCTGTACTCCCCGGTCTTACCTAAGCCCTTTAGACTCCCGCCAAGCATTTCCCCCGCATCTCCAAAAAAAAAAAAAAGCTTCACCAATATAAATCGAAGACCTACAATAATCTTTTATATACTATCATAAATATACATATATAAAATATGCCCCATACATCCCACGCCTCACGTCCAAAACGACAAACCCAAAAGCGAACCCAAGTGACCGACGACGATGGCTGGACCCATGTCGCGAGCGGCGGCAACGTGCGGCGCGTAATGCGCGCACGCCCGAGAGGCACAACTGCAATCAAGGAATCCGAAGGGATATCCTCTGACCAGCCCGAACCTACATTGACTCCTGCAGAGGCACCAGGTCGGCTCACGCTGTCCGAGCTGCAGGAGCAGTTCCAGACTCATCGGGAGAGGTGGGAGGGCTCGGAGAGCTGGACTAGGCTGGCGGGCGTTTTGGATGAACGGCTGAGGAAGGCACAGGAACAAGCTTCTCCTGATGCTGTTTCTACTGCTCCAACCCAGTCGATGGAGGGTAACCCTTCCGCCCCGGCCCGCTGCCCTGTCGACGCTATTGTCTGTATTGGGCTTGGGAGCCCGAGTGGGTTCTTGCGTGATGGATGGGTTGATCGGCGCGCTGTATCTCTTTATCAGCTTGCTGCGCTGGCCAGTATTAAGGATCAAGTTGTTTGTTCGTTTCCCGATCTTTTTGGATTTAGTTTTCGTGCTTTGGTTTCGTTTTTGGATATATTCTTTTCGGCCATGTCTTGGATCTACTTATGGTCTTCTTTATTTCGACCATCGCTATCGCATACCCATTATATCTTATCCCACGCTAATCACACACCCGCATCATAGCCACAACTTCCTCCAACCTCAAAGTCTACGCCCAAGACCCTGTGTTCAACACACTAGACGAATCCCTGCTTGCAGCCCTGAATATAACAGTCATCAAACACCCAGAGGCCTTCTCGCACATCACGACAAACACAATGCTCTTCTGCCCCGGCGCAGAACGCAAACACCTTGAGTTGTTGTTGCCATCGAAGCCGTGGCTGTTGTTCGGTGGTCCGCTTGAGCATGCGGACGCTGGTGGTGTATTGCAAAGTTATGTGGATGGCGCTGGGTCGTATTGTTTGCCGCTGTTCGAAGCACTTGAGCATGCTTTTTGGAACATGAGGCTCTATTGGGCCGAGGAGTGATATATAAAAGCTTTTGGGATTTTGGGGCATTTTGTTTATTAGAAATGCATGGGGTTATAGATCATAGACTAGGTATGTATGGGATTGGAGTTGGTATAATGCTTGAGATTGAGTCAAATATCATGATGTTTTCATAGACCTTCCAAAAAGGGTTGGAAGTACCGTACCTTCCAAGTTTCCAATCACAGGTGCCTTCCTATTTAGGAACATCGTCACCTACCCCAATTCCCCCCATCGCCTTAAGCCACTGGAAAAATATAAATACCTGCCCCCTCCCACTTTCTCTTCCTTCTTCTTTCCTCGACAGTTCAGTCTCATGTCCAATTATAGATCTATTGAGGGCACTGGGTGGATCTTTGCTGCGGCCCAGGTTAGGCCTAATCTAATGGCACGAAGCATGTCGGGGGGGGGGGGGGGAGGGGGTACAAACCTGCGGGAAGTGCCCCTGCGACCGCTGTGGATACAGACTGTACTTTCTTGGGTTCTCCATTGACCGTCAGGAGCTGAACACTGTGCTCTTTGAGCCAATTTTTTGTTCTTACCACAGAGATAGCTCTCTGTTGTCCTCAGAAAATTCTTTGCACTTTTTTTTTTTTCAGATTCGTTTTTATAGTCCCACTTCCATTGTTGTTTTGTTCCTATGTATTGTACTATAACATTGGAGGACTTGGTTGAGGGCAAACAAATGATACATATTAATGAAAGAAGTGGGTGAACATGACAAAATTTTTATACGTATTCTGAAACTTGATAAATTGACCTATTATATACATGGAGGCCGAGCATAGGTAGTATAGCTATGGAAGGCAAAACACAAAAATGATCCCTGTGAATATCCCATAAAGACAAATTTCCACCGCAAAAACAAGTATTGAAGACCCTCATCAATACAGTCAAGGAATGAAACCAAAGATATGCAAGGTATAATCAAGCATGGCCCGAAAACGGGCAACAATGGATAAAGACTGCAAGTAAAAAAAGGACATGAAAGATGATGGACCGCCAGGCAAGGAACCCCCAGATATTGATCGAAATGGAAGAGGCAAAAATAAAGCCGAGGAATGGTGTGAAGATGAGTAAAAGCTTCAGGGGTTCCGGTATCAGAAAGACAAACGCCAGTGCAGAGAAAGCAATCAAGACTAACACGATATTTATGCACATAAAAAGAAAATTTCATGATCATGATTCCATAAAAGAGCCACGGCCAGAGCTGACAGCATATCAAGAGGCAGTCTTGCCGCCGCAGTCTGGGATCTTGAGACCCTTCTTGAGCTTGCGTCCGGAGTCCATCAGACCCCATTTGTCCTCCCATTCCTCTTTGCCGGGCGTGTTGAACTGGATTTTCCATGGTTCGTCGAAAGCCTCGAACCTGTAGAGTGTTAGTAATCTGAATAGATCGAGGCGGTTGATGAATAAAAGACATACCAGAAATAATCCGTTCCATTTTTCAACGCCGAACAAATCCAGTCAGCCATGAAAAGGTTCATGTTGTCGATACTGGCGACAGAACCAGGCGTGTCGTCGTCACAGACCTTGCTATCACCGCAGTCCTTGCCGCCTCCACTAGGCCATCCGACTTCTGAAATGATCTGCTTCTTGTCCGTGCCCTTGGTCAAGGAGACGTCATGGGTATCCCAGAAATTCCATGTCCAGGCAGCAGCGTCGGTGACATTGACACCGGCGAAGAAGGGATGAACATTGGACATGACAACATCCACTTCATCCACTAGCACCGCATTCCAGTTATCACCAAGGTCGGAGGTGGCAATCAATAGATCATCCAGGCTGCGCTTCTTGACCTCGCTCGTGACATCTTTGATGTACGAGATCAAGGTTTTCTGGGCAGTCGCCTTGTCACTGCCAGCGCGGAAGAGGGCTTCGTTGCCAACAATGACACCCTTGTAGATAGATTTATCCTTGGAGTCATCTAGGAGTTTGTAGAGGTGATTGATCTGTCGTTTGGTAGAGGTGGTGTTGGAGTCAACCCATACGCCGAGCCAAAGTTTCATATCCTTCAGCTCGAGACGATCGATCGCATGAAGAACCATCTCAGTCTGATTGCAGTCGGTACCGTAAAGACGCACTGTGTTGGTCAACTGAGATAGAACAGCCATGTCACGAGTGACGTTATTCTGCGACGGAGGCCACTTCAGACAATCCGGGTACTGAACTCCCCATGGCGTGTAGTCCATTCCAGGGAAGACCTTGTGGAGATCCTTGTTGCCCATCAGGGCCTTGATCTCAGAGGAATCCTTGTCGAGGTCACCATTGGTCTTCGTATCACCCGTGGCAGTTCCTTCTTCTTCTGCAGTCTTGGACTGGTCCTCCTTATGCCGGCTTCCAATCGTACCACCCACCGCACCACCGACGATCGCACCCACAATCACAAACGCAAGAACAAGGCCGACAATCCAACCCATCTTCTTGCGCCCCTCGATTCCATTACCTGCAGGTCTCCCCCGCCGCCCCTTTACCGCCCCCTTCCAACCCACCACCGGGAACCGAGTTATACGTGACATCAACATTCTTCTCGCGACCAAGGAAGCCCTTTAAAAGACCACCGCCAGCAGCGCCAGCAGCTGCGCCCGCTGCCGCAGGTGTCGCTCGATTGCGCGGAAGACCATAGTCCTCATCTCCATCGTCGGCGATGTCGTCGGGATTAATATTCGACATCTCGCCATTACTGTATGCCGTGGAGTGTCGCTGATAAGGGCCATCAGTGGTACCCGCATACGGCGCGGGGTATTGGTATGTGCCGTGCGCAGGATCACTCAGATGCACCGACGATTGACTGGGAGTCTGCATGGCTGGTGAGGCGACCGGGCCGCCCCTCGCCATATTCAAAGCGTGAGCGTGTTCGGGACGAAACGAGTCGGCGCTGGTATAGCCTGCTGAGGGCACGTAGGGGGTATCTGAACCGGTTGTGTTATAATCGCGCTCGGCGGGGCCGGTGTATCCGTCGTTGATGCCTCGAGATGCGTCAATGCCGCTCTGACGACTGTGTGTATTTGCGATTCCTAGAGCGATTCCGCTAATTCCGCCACCCGGTGAGCTGGGGCCGAGGTTGTCGACGCCTGGTGTGATGGTTTGATTCTCGCGGGCTCCGTGGGCGTAACGATGGGCTGAGTGTGGAATATCCATTTCTATGTCGTTTGACATTTCAGGGTTTCAGGTGTCCGGTGCCAAGTGGACCGGACTTTTGAATGATAAAAGTTGAAAAGAGTTGGACCCGCGAACGGAGAAAAATGCAGGGAAGGAGCCAAGGCAGAATTTAAACTGAACGCATTTAAAACTGAGACAAAGGAAATTGGATTCGAATCCTGGGGCTTTGACACTTAATGAGTGCAACATTAAATTAGCGGGTAAATATGGCGTGGCCGGGACAACGGGAACTGAGTAACTAAACCGCCTAATATAAACTCATATGATTCTATTCTTGGGATACCGTGAACGTGGTTTATACATTCCAGAGTCCCTTTTCCCAGGGTTTCCCAGGGTCTTTATGGTCCACAGTGGCCCCAGCTATTTTTATCTACCCATGTGGTTAAACTGTCAAACTGTCAACGACCGTCAAACCCGTCAAACCCGTCAAAATTTCTATATAAAACACATATATCTCATTCAACGTTAAAATAAAAAGTCGTGGTATCATCTGAGACCATATCCTAGATCATATCAAATCATATCCAAATTCCTCCTGTTTTTGGAATTTTTGTTTTTCTCTTCCGCAAACCGTCAACGCCCTCGCATACCTTAACCGCAAACGATCAAAAAACCCTCCCCCCCCCAAAAAATCACAAAACTAAAACTAAGAAAGTAAATACCAGAAAATAATCTAGCCTTCGGTCGGAATTCAACCTTCAACCTCCTCCGCACTCCGCTGCGCCGCATTCTCAGAACCCGACTCTAGACGACGCCCGCGCTCTAGGAAGCGTCGCTTGCCACGACGAGTATCAAAATGATCGGGGATATCAACTACATCCTGGCCCGCAGCGAGCATACTGCTTCGCATTTTATCGCGATAGGCGTCCACTTTTTGAACCCGGTTAGCGGGGTCTCTCATGATGTCTCAGCCGCAGTCAGATCATCCATGGGCACGTGCTGATGGGTTCGGGACAACAAAGTAGATCAACCACAAAAGTGTAAAATAGTATGAAAACAAGAGAAACACTTACAAGATCGCTGTAAAAATAACATCCGTCCCGCAAACACGCGGCTCTGACTCCAGCTCATACGGTAGCCGAGGTCATTAAGCATCAACTCCTTATGGTGTTTTCTGCGAGAGATCTTCGGCACTTCGATTTCAGTATCGGCGTCGAGTGATGGCGCAGGCACAGTCGTGCGGCCGATAGTCGATGCTTCCGGATCGTCCGCCTGCTCGGCGTCATCACGGAAGAAGCGCTTAGCGGGGATAACGCGGTTCTCGTCGCGCATCTGGATGGGGAAGTAGGTGCGCGGATAGACAGCATTTGACTCGCGGTAGGAGTCTGGGATCTCGTCCATATTCACCTTGTCGAGAACGACCTTGACGCGGACGCGACATCCGCGCTGTGGGTCGTCAACTAGGATGAATTTGCGGCGTTTGCCGTCTGGGAGATGACTGAATAGGTCATCGTTTGTTGGACCTTGTTCTTCGATGTCGTGGTCAGTCGAGTCCATGCGGGCGGAGGTTGCGATTGTGTGGCGGCTTAGTGAGGTGAGACTGTTGTCACGGAGGAGGGGGGGCATGGAGGGACCACTGGCGCTGCCGCCTGGGGTTAGGGTTGTTGGGGCGTCATGGAAGACGTGGGCGGGGCGGAGATCAGGGATTGAGGGTTGAGGGAGGCGTGCGTTCATGCTCCGGTGACCCGGGTAGCCAGTGCCTATAGGGACGGGGACAAGAATTAGCCTACGCTGTACAACTGCATGTTTGACATGTCGGGGAAAGGAGATTCGGTTCCAAAGAAAGAAGAGTCAAAGCACAAAAAACGCGGTACCAAATGATAAAAAGGCGACAAAACAGTGAAGTTGAACAGGGTATGAAATAGAACAGAAGATAAGAACAGGCCCAGGTAGGGATATAGGAGAGTACACATCTCATACAACCATTGACAAATCCTCATACACACATACACACACAAACCGGACCTGACAAGACACGAAACTCCCACATATACATATACACACAAGACATAGATCCGGTCCAACCAAAAAAAAAAAAGACCCAAGGAGAAAATATATGAGTGATCCCGCCGCTCTTCGCAAATGAAAATGAAAAGAAAAGGAAAAAGGCGGAACAAAGCACATCACATGTGGTGAAACATACCGCTAACTTCCTCACTAGGACTGCCATCAGGTTGATGATGATGATGCATCTGCGGCGGACCCATCGACATGGGACCCAAATTTGGGCGGGGGACAGGAGCTGGCATAGCACTCATGCCCTGACCAGGTGGGCCACCTGGGCCAACAGACCCTTGCTGCGCCATATGAGCAGACTGAGCGGGGACCGACTGTCTTCGGTTAATCTTAGCCATACGACGGACACGTCTGCTGCGCAATCTCGGGTCCTGGTTGCTGTTGCGCCAACTATCGACGGCACGCTGGATCAATCCACGCTTGCCCCTCAGAGCAGGGTTCAACTCAGCAAGTGCCCAGCCGACAGCATTACATTCTGTTTCGTAGACCAGCCGGTTCCCGCGATATTGGTCCTTACTGCAACAGGCGCGCGGGTACACGCAGTTCTCCGTTTTGAATTCTTGCGTGAGCGTGTCCACGATGACGGATTCCACGTCACATCGGATGGTGTATTCCATTTTCACCCGATCTCGGGAATATTCGAAAGCGATCCACTGCACGCCGTTACTGTCTTGTCGCACGACTAGCGGGGTAGTTGCCGGGATGGGCCCTGGTGCCGCGCTAGAGGTGGTGCCGCCTAGTGGTGGGCTTGCATGTGGGTTGCTGGCAGACATTGTGTGGCTGGTAGCTGCCGTGAGAGGGGGGTTCAGCATTGTTTGCTGTGGAGTGGTGGGATGTTGAGAGGAATCGAGTTTGATGATGGGGCTGCTAGACATGCCGGACGTAGGGAGGTGGGGTGATTGGTGTGGTGGCACCTGAGACGGGGCTTTCTGAGGGGGCATCATCAATGGCTGTGATGTGAGAGGATGCTGCTGGGGAGAATGGTGGGTCCCATATGGCGAGGGCTGAACAGGATTCATGGGCGAGTATGGAGGATAGCCGAACATCTGCGATGGCATCTGTGGTGACTGCGAGTACATGTTGCGGCCATGTTGTTCATGCGGTTGAGAAGCTACCGAGGCTGGTGAGCTTGATTGAGGGGTGTGGTAAATAGAAGGATAAGGTCTCTGCATTTGAGCGGTAGATGCCATGAGGTCAGGTGGCCCTAGTCCTTGAGGGTTAGTTGATGTCTTCAATATGAATGAGATGGCCAAAAGCATCAAGAAACCCAAACACTAGTGGGTCACTTCTCAACGCCGATGATTTCCTATCAACTGCTTAAACGAGGGAATCTGGCTTACCACTAGAAGGGTAGTGTGTTGATACTGAGCTCGTTGTATATGGAGAATGGGTGGTGTAGTAGGGCGATTCCTGAGGTGGCGGTCCGTAGGGATTATGATGGTGTAGAACTCCGTTTCCTAATGAGTGAGATGGAGGGTAGGTGGTAGGAGTAATAGAAAGAGAGGGCTGAACAGGTGAGGCAGGGCCCTGTTTCTGTGCTAGATTTGATCGAGGTTGTAATGCTTGAGAGTGTTGAGTGCTGGGGTGACTAGGGTTGCCGTGTCGAAGCTGTAGCAGAAACACACATCAGTGACTAGGACTTGGATGGCCAGCCCCGAAAGGTTGCCAGAAAGATACGATAAGCAGAATTCGAGTCAGAAAATGCACGGTGCTACAAGCCGAGAACGTGGACATAGGAAATAAAGAAAGGGAACTTGTAAACACAGCCAGTAGCATCCAGAGTGACATCAGCGTATGACCTCTCCAGTCTAGCGTGGGAGTTTCAATCTTGTAGGTCAGAATCTCATCATAGAGGTGAGGGGTTGGATTGGGCCATAGATGGTAATCCTCGAACAGGGATTGCCTTAGGGTGCGTAACAAATGGGCCAGGGTATAGTCGGGATAGTCCGTCCAGGACTAAAGAACAGCATGGATCTGTGTAGCGTTGCTGTGTCCTTGATATCGCGAGAGGGGGTTTGTTTTTTTTCTTCCGAAAGGACAAAGCACTCCAAGCTGGATGTAGATGGCAGTCCTATGCCGCTACACGGACTTTAGGCATTGGTTTTTGCTCTCAATTGAACCCATTTTCCTTGTATGGCCGAATTGAGGTTCTAAGTCGGAACAGGGCTTTGGTGGGTCCGGAAGAGATGCATACAAATTGGACTGAGCTCCAAAAGTCGCCAAATCGGTGGGTTCAATCGGCATGAGTTGGATGTCTTCTGAGATATTGACTCTGCTCATCCAGCACCGGTTTGTTGGAAAGTCGAGAGAAAAGGGAATCCAAACGCGTGATAGATCAAGTGTCGAGAAGAGGCTCCACTGGACATAGAGCTTCCCGGCACCCACATATTGAAACCAAGAAAGATAGGAATGATATTGAAGTAGGAAACATCTCACAGAATCTATAGGGTAGACGAGAACTCGAAAGGAAAAAAAAAGATAAGGTACGCAATGTGAAAGGATACTCACGGGATCATCAATAGAATCTTCCTTGTACTTCGTCGCTGGAGGACCAAGGTCGGGCTGTACCATGCCGGTCATGAACGACCTTTCTCACGGCCCAAGACAGAATCTTGCAGAACTTGGAAAGAGTACAAGAATGAGAAAGAAAAGAACTGGGATGGGGTTGCTTTTGGGAGAAAGAGAAGGTTAAAAAAAAAAAAAAAAAAAGGCAAGGTGAAACCACGAGGGCGATCCCGAACTGAGGCTAAACAGTAGCTGCGCGACACACTAGGTGACTGGGGTTCAGGGGGCCGTGTCAATGTGAAGGCAAGTGGAGGGTCCAGGTTCGTTTATTTAGCTGCACCCTCCATTCTTATTTTATTTCGGAAGCAACCCTCGTGAGAGCTAGTGTACATTCTGGTAAAAGAGAAAATATCAAGAATAATATATAAAGAATAAAAGAGAGAAAGAAAAAAAGCCAAAAAAAAAAGAAAAATATAAATATAAAAAAACTAAAAAAGCAAAAAGCCCAATATGGAATAAATAATAAAAACCTACAAGTGTATCAGGATCTTGTAACTAGCGGGAAAGTGGTGTAATAATGACCAGGATGGACGCAGGAGATTAACTCGAGTCCGGTAAACATCCGAGCTTTAAAATTAAATGTGTCATCTAGCCGAGAGGAAGCGCTTGGGGATGATGTGCAGACAAAGGGTGGTGGGGATGTGCTACGGCATATCCAGTGGAGAGAGAATATGGGATTTGCAACGGCTTGGTCTTCTCGGATCCGGTGGAGTGATCGTGATACGTTTGTATGAAAGTATAAAATAAAACAACACCGAGCATTTCCAAGCATTGTGATTGCATAGTTCAATGTCAATGCTCCTTTGACTGGGAAATATGAGAAAGAGGGGGAGAAAAAGACCTCACACCTATAGCGTAGAATAGAAAATAGACTATATTGTCCTTTTTTTACACTTACGGGTTACCGGAAAATCCGTTTTCTCGTGACGTTAAAGATCGAATAACCAATGACCCACAAAGTCTAGAATACTTGGCCCATGAAGATTGGCGTGTGGACCTCGGGACTCGAGGCTAAAAAAAAGAGCTAGTTGACGTTGTCCTCGGATCGTGCACAGGTCAGTTTCAGGTACGGCTTGGGCTGAGAAATTCTCGTCGGAGTATATCAAAGATCGGCGAAAGAACACTTGAAAAGAGTAAATGAAAGAAAAAGAGGAATTTTCTTTTTGATAGGTAAGTTACACCGATCTTCTTTCCACGGCCTAATTGTCTAAGAGCATTCAGAATAAACTCGAAACAGCCTAACGGCGCCCATCATTCTTTGACCGGTCTACGTTCGTGGGACCCGTGTAACTCTGTCCCAGGTCGATCCCACGAACCAGTACTCCATACAAAGTATGTTTTATAGATGCTTGATAAATTGGAGAAGGAAAAGACCCCGATATACGTGTATAATACCCTATAAACGGTACGATCGAGTTCCTCTCTTGGACGCTAACGCTAGAAGAGCATTCCGTAATAATAGCCAATCGACTTGAGATTCACTCAAGGATGCGGGCCTTCCACCCGGGTTCACTCTATCCCAGAATTATTCTAGTGGCATCTTAGTCAATCTTGGCATTCTTTTTCATCCGCTGTGGTTCGATAGAAAGAGAAACAAAAAAAGAAAAGAAAGACGCAAGCCCCAACCTCCCCTCTCTTTCCCAATTTTCTCCGGCTTCTGACACCAGCCGATGCATAACACTTGGATCCTTTTTCGAGCGTTTTACCCCTGTGATTGTGAAATGGCACGCTAAATTGGCTAGGCATCCGTTTCTGCCTGGAATTTAATTAATTTTTATACTTGGTTACCCTTGTACCCTTCTTTGAGGGTGGAGACATCCCGGCACGAGTGGACCTATGGACTATCCTCGGAGTTAATCGTCCATGGAACAGTAAGTTTGATATAAAAGTTTTGAGTTTCTACTTACATTCATTCCAAGGTTGTATTCTCGTATGGCTATAGCTATAGGTAATCGGTTGAGGCTCTCTCATATGTAAAATCTACCAAAATCTCCATTGTAACTTGGTCAACAAGAACAGGAAAGCATGTTGATTGTTGCGCAGTGACTTTGCATGAAGGTGAAATTACGGGCGTACTAGAGTCCAACTTCGGAGGTTTGGACCATGTACAAAAAATCAAGCAAAACAAATAGTTAGTTATATATATATATATAGCTATATATAAACTGTACTCTTCGGATTGCTTCCAGAAGCAGGCTAGTCCCTGGATCGTCCATTCAGCTACACATCAAAGACACGGAAAAGGTAGGGTTAGAATGGACCAATGAGTTTCTGCCCAATGGATCATCAAATATGGGGGATGCGAGTGTTCGAGGCACCAACGCGAGACTCAGCCCTGAAGGTTGGAGCTAAAACAAAAGTGCACGGTTGTCCCCCCCCCTTTTTTTTTTTTTGTTTTCTTTCTTGCTAAGGAAACGGTGCCATTTCCACAGAGGACTACCATTGGTGTAATTCTATGATCGATGATCCCGCGGTCTTCCGTCGCTTTAAGCCGTACCCGCAGTCCCACATAAGTCGTAGTCTTCCAAGCTCCATGGAAAAAAATTGTGATAGCGTGACCCACATGGTCCATGCGGACTCCGTGGATATGGCATGTTAGATATGTGAACACCTGTCCTTTTTTTATGATAATCTTTCGTATCTTAATCCCAACCCATGCTGAGAGTCAAGTCCACCCGACAATCGTTACACAGTATCACTATAAAATGGCTGGGGCTAACCGGGGACGCCATCGGGGACGAACCAGAGGGCAAACCCCTGGGCGGATCAACCGACAATCCTGGCCACCTTTTTGCTCTAAATTGTGCCACTACCGCCCCGGATCGACTGTGGAATTGAGCCTAGAGCACCAAGTCTTTTAGCTACTTGCCGAGCACTTCGCTTAACTAAATTTCCTTTTGTGCCGGTCCCCCGTAGGTGTACGTCATGTTCAAACAAAGACCCCAGGTGGCCTGTGCGAGGAAGGTAACAACGTTCGAATTTGGGCTTTTCATCTCTTATGCGGGAGACTAAACCCTAAACCCGATCAAGCAAGAGAAGGCCATGCAGTCACTTTGTCATCAAGGGGGCTTGAACTAAGTGCAATGACCTCGAGCCACTGTCTGCGGATAGTACATTTCAAAGTTCAAATGCACCATCTAGCGCCAACATCCAAGTGACTAAAAGTAGATAGAGCATGTCGTCCGTACCGGTTGTATTTCGCCCGGGTTTGGAACCCCGAAGCAGAAACACCCGGTACGAGTCCTCCGTGATATTTTAGTCAGTTGCTCGATTCTTTGTTTCATGATCGACAGAAGGGTGGTCATGCAAACCAACTGTGAAGCACCGACGTCCACGTTGACCTGGGGAGGTAACCCTTGCTTCTTGCAGCTATCAGTAACGCAGGCAAACTGTCGCTCTTCCCTTCACCTCCAGAACTAGCTCAAAGGCGAGAAATTGTCCTCTAATCAAGGCACACTGAACTCCAGGGAGATAAATATTCATCGGAGCTCGGCAACATGTTGATACCGATATGTCCGATCAGTCAGTATGGACGCTCGGCCCCGACTATGGGAATGCCAATAGACACGGGGCAATTGAGGGGCTATAAGCCACAATCTAGTAGATCGCGGGTTGGGAGTACGAGGGAATCAAGTTGAAGTCTTGATAGTCTTGGCCCACTTGGAGACCATGGATCCTGCCGAGGTGAGCTGATGGATTTTTGTTCATTTAACCAAATTTTATTTCTGACATTGAGAAGCCCCCAAATTAAAGTTGCCGCACCCTGGTCTTTCGTCTATGCGGATATTGACCACCCTGCTTAGTCTGCTTAGTCTGCAATGATCTGCCCCAGGGCTGTCAACGGCTTCCTTGAAGAGGCTATAATTAATTTTTATATTACTATATATTACTCTGTACTCGGATTCATTTCAAACTTTACAGGCCCAGCCCATACCAATGAGAATAAACACATTCTCCGCACTCCGGACCCTAAGACGGATATGGCCTCCACCCCCCCCCCCCCTCGGACCAAGCGGGATGGCTCCGAGAAGAGGAAATGATAACCGTTCCAAAAAGAACGCACAATTCGAATATGTTGCATCGGTCTCTCCGACCTCTGACTCGTTCCCATCCGTACTTCACACGTTTGTAAATTGTTGTTTTTGAACATCCATACTCCATAGACAAGAGAACTAGGTCGATAGATCGTTCAACGGCCCCACCATCCGGATCCGAAGAATGGATCTCAGAACGTGCGATGGAGTATTTTATTATTATTATCTTTAACCGAGCTCTCGCTTCTCCTTCTGTGCTTTGTACAGCCAAGATCATTGGTGATCACACCGGTTTACTCCGTACTCCGACCCCAGCCGCCCAATGCCGTGGGGAATCGGGGAAACAAAATGACCGGGGCAAGATCATAACCCGGGGTCCGACTAATATTATTAATATTATTATTTGGTATGTTTGTACAAGGATTGTATCATTTGTATCTAATCGAACTGTAATAAAAAGTAAACACATGCATATTTAATTCTAGTTGCAACTACGATATGTGGTCGTAGTCGATATACGAGTTTCATATCTTCCACGCGCCGTCACAGATAATGTTCCCTCGAACTCTTTCTAAATAATTTCCAGCCCGAACCATAAGCAAAATCCAAAATAGGCAAAAGTTAGTTCTCACCGCAAACCGAAAACTTTGTGAGCCATCCCATGTGGAAGAAGGTGGTTTAACACCTGCATGTGGGCATGCGGTAGCGCATCGCGTGGCTGTATTTGACGCATTGTTTCATAATATCTGTGCTATCCTCAGCCTGGGAGGTTTGTGTAGAAAAATCCCTCCTAAAAATTCATTCATTATCTGTGAAAGAAACGGAAATTTTCGAGGCCGATCACTGCATAATTGCCATACCGGTGACCAGTCCTATACTCGGGAATTATACATGAACTGAGCTAGCTATCTGCACACTGCACCGTTTGATCATGATCAGCTTCGTTTGCTGTTTAGATCGTAACGCTATCCCATGTACGTCAAAGCCCTGGGCAGTAACGGAAACCCGAAACTTGTTGTCGTCCTTGTCCTATGATAATCCCAGATGTATGTGATAAGCATTGTATCATTCCAAGTTTAGATCGTAACTAATAGGTCCCCCCCCCCCCCCCCCGCCCGCCCGCCCCATTGTCAATCTAATGGCACAATCGGGGTAAAGGTCAGATGTGTCAAGATGTAGGAGGCAGGGGGGGGTTAAGTGAGCGCGTTTGTGTTTGCTTTTTCTGGCTTTTACCCGCATGTGCCACGACGATCTTTGACGAATTCGGGTTGCATCCAGCCAATCTTTGTAACAGGCGTAAATACAGAGTACAATATACACACAATATACAATTCCTTCACAGTAAGTGGACGGTTTGGCTGATATCGTAATCAATTCGGAGATACCCCATACGGAGCACGGAGTTGCGGAGTCAAGAGAAGGGCAATTAAAAATCAATGACGTTAAAAAGATCGTGTCAAGGATCAGCACGTTCTCTTAGGTTTCATCTCCACAACGGAGGTAAGCACTGTATATGAACAATTTACGGGAAAGAGACTAGATTGGACAATTTCCCCAAGATGTACAGTATAATAACTTGAATCCAATATAATGTCACCATTTCATCCCGACAGCCAAGCATACGGACCCCAAGGCCCTAGGCCCAGAAACAAGCTCTCTCCACCTTCGTTGATTTTGATTCATATGATCGACCTTCTCGATTCCAAGTTCCAAGATGGCGTTTAGCTTCTACTATTGTCTATACGCTATATTATGCTACTTTACTCCAGGTGGAGTCATTTTCCCCCTTCGCCACACCCATGACTCGCGCGCATAGATTGCTACCCGGATTTCATCGCCATCCATTAGTGGACAACGATCAACTCCACAGATTTTGGATTCGCAAATCGGATGTGATTTCAGATATGGAGTACAAATGACTCTTACCTCTACAGTAATAGTACATCATATATACGGAGTACTCCGTATGCAACATAGCAATGATGTTCTACAATATACTATGTACAATGATTCATGGTCGTTCTAGTCTACATGAGGCACATTAAATCCCGCATATACCCTACATATACGTGTTATAATTATCAGCCATCTCGGCGACTATTCGGCTGTGATGAGAATGTCTCCGGCGGTATCAAATCCCCTCTTGTAACACTACTATAACTATTTGGGTACGATATCCGTGTACAATATACAGACTAAAGGTTATGAACATTTAACCCGTAAAGGCTGGTGCCTGTTCTAATACTAGTGGTGCACTGCCTATATACGGAGTAGTAGTTATAGCCATGGATTTCAAGTCTTGGTACGCCCGGTCTATATTTGCCCTACTATTACTATTCGCCCGAGCAAATTGCAAGCTAACAATAAGGGGAAATAGGCGGGACGAGCCTCCAACAGGGGAGGGGTAGCTCATTTATAATATATAATATGTAGGACATTGAAACCATTTACACCAGATAGTCTGTATAGTCTGTATAGAGTACTCCGTACTCCGTAAGAACTTAGAAATTTGTAGATGTCCAATTTTATGCCTCATTTCCAATCTCCACCAGGGTACCGGTGAAATCCGAAATCCGACATCCAACACAGAATCTCCCTAAATTTTTGCCAGTGGCGTATGTCTAGAACATGCAGCCACTATGCAACTACAATAATCTAAGTGTACCCCCTTTTTTTTCTAGTTTTTATTTTCCCCCGTAGTTGGATTGGTGATTTGTTTTCTTTTTCAGTGATCTGCCATGGAATGGGAGATTTGGGATTTAGGCGCTATTGGGATAATTCCCAATGGGATAGCAGAGACACTCCGCATTATAAGAAAAGAAAAACATAGAGGAAAAAAAAAAAAAGAAAACATTGCATCCTGACACAATTGCATTTGCAGGCCTGGCGCTCTTTGCTTTTTACCTCCCCCTCCTGCGCTTTTAGGAAGGGCGTTTGATTTGTATTTCCTTTGCGCTCTCGTGCTCTCCATAGGAGCAGGCAACGAAAGAAGTAAACATCTAGAAGTGGAGACGCCAAACTCCAAATTGATCTCTCCCTCTTTCCAGGCAATGTAATAATATGACTAGATCTGCAGACCCCATATCGGCTCAGCAAGAGGTGAGGGTAACATAAAAGCTGAAAGGTTAAGGAGTAGCTCATGCGAGAACGGGAAAAAATGTCATGCTGACCCATCCAATGAGCCGCGCGACTCGAGGCTAGACTCGTGTTCGTTATGTTTTGGTCGAATCTGGCTATGGGTATGTCTGTGGATGCAGGCGCGGGTGGCCTAGCGACCGATCATCGTTGGGTTCCGCAATCAATAACGCCAGGAGCTGATTGGGTCGGAAAGAAACGAGCGGCGTGTTGCGCTACATGTGCAGGCATCGTCGATCTTGGACGTCCTGTCAAACAATATGACAGGTGCGTACGAAGTGCATCCAACGCAATCATGGCTTGTGGTGTGGAAGCGGTGTAAGTCTGAGATAACCCAGAAGAGGAAAAGACACTCGAGTTTGAGATGGGTTTGTACAGAGTACGGGGTGCATTTGGAGGCACATAAATTGGATGGGCGCTTGCTTTTGCCTGCAGGTGCTTGTCGCATGGTCTCCGTCCCTAGAAGGATAGGTGCATAAGTTACATTTGCTAGAGCCAACATGGGAACCGACGGTTTCCACGACCCCATGCGATGGCCGAACGCTGTTGTGGTTTCAACTGAGTTCGATGCGATTTTATCCTGCGAGGCATATCCAAGTCTCGATTGAAAGAATCCCCTATACCGGCGCAGTAGCCTGGTTACTCATTCGAGGCCTTTCAGCCTCATGCATTGAGTTGGCCGACGCGCGTGGGCGCGACGGCAAGGACATCTTCGGTGCAGTTGGTGCAGCGGCCGCTTCGAGCTGATCCCAGGGCTCTTCCTCGCCCTCGTCCTCATCGTCGCTGGAAGACTCCTCGCCCCGGCGGCCGTGGCGGTGAGTCTCATCTCTGGATTTGCGTCTGTCACGTAGCTGTTCCTTGTGGCGGATATCTATGTAATTCAATTGTGAGTATTTTACTTCAAGTGTGGTTGTGGGATATACATAGTAGGGTGACTTTGACTTACCTCTGATCTCCTGTGTCTTCACAGCATACTGCTGGATCTCCTCCTTGCTCAAAACCCTCAACACAATCACATAATCTGACCGCTCCTCAAACCGCTCATTGCCCGCTTCCAATGCCTCCGGATTCACGAGCCGCCGGTCGATCTTTGTCCACCGAGCTCCGGGCGGGATCCCCTGCTTATGAGCGTCTTTGAGAGGAGCGACACCCTCCCTCACCGGATTGGGTTCCTCTGGGAATGCCTGGCGCGGAGCCTTGAGAATTCCCTTTGGAGGAGCGTCGGGTTCTCTTGGAGCAGCCGGCTCGACAGCAATAGGTCTTCTGGTGTCATCTTTGGCCATGTCGACCGGCGGCGATCGTCGCGGCTCGATAGCGTGGCCATCCTCCAGCGTGCGGTGGGAGCGAGAAGAGCGGTATCCACGTGAGTGGTCTCGGTCTCGGTCTCGCCCGTAGTGTGAGCGGTCCCGCCTCCGGTCGTGGTCGCGGTCATGGTCGTGGTCGTGATCACTCTCCGTGTCCGTGATACTGTGCCTATGACGTGCGGGTTCACGCCTATAGTTTCGCAAGTCTTCATCTGACGTGTCGGCGTCATCGCTGTGCGTCCGCCGACGGGAGTGGCGTCGCGTTCGACCGTGGCGACGAGCATCAGCGGGATCCAGATAGGCTTGCTTGGCTCTTTCATCGGCGGGAACTGCTTCTACCAGCTCCCGCGATGGGGGCTGGACGGCATCGTGGTCATGCTCGCCGTGGGGGCGTCTGTGCTTGCGTCGCGACGGACGGTGGTGTTCGTGGTCCGACATGTCGGAGTATCCCCCTCCCAAGGCCGCTGTTCCAAGTCCCATAGTAGCAAGCGCGCCAGAATCATGTGGCCTGGAATGGTGGTCTTCTGGGTAGCGGTTCTCCCGGTCATTCGCGTAGCGCGCTCTATAGGCACGTCGGCGGCGACGCTCATCGTGTCGGAGGGGATATTCGCCATCAGAGTCCTGAGGTACGGCGACCAGGGCTTGATCGTGGAATCCATCCTTCGATCTTTGCGGCTCCCGATGGTCATCCTTGCCATGCGTTGAGCTTTGCGGCCGTTCACGGCCCATCTTCTCAAGGCCCCAGGATGTCGGGGGTGGGCCATGATGACGTTCTCTCCGTGCTGTCCACTGGGGGTCTTCCACACCAGTGATACTGAGCGGCCGATCGAGCGAGTATCTCGGGCCACGATGACGCGCCTTGACAGGGTAGTCCCGGTCAAATTGCTCATGGGCATTGGTGTATGAATAGGCATCAAAATCATCGATGTCATCACCTTTTCTCAGACCGTCATACGCTGGATAGCGTGGACGAACCGGTGGATGGACACCGTGGTGATGCGAGCTATGATCCATTCTGCGCCTGGCATCATTCCATGGGTCGATATGGCCCGTGTCGCTCGCATAGTCGGTGCTGTAGATTCGGCGATGTGCGGGATGTCGAGGGTATGCAGAGACTATGTGATGGCCGGAATCTGTGGGAAGAGGGCTCGGGGTACGGCGGTGAGCTGGGTGGTGCTGGTGCACGGGCGAGAGATGTTGACGGGGTGTCGAAGGTACAGCTAGACGCAATGAGGTCTCATAGTCCGCTGCCGTTGATGTGCGGCTTCTGTGCCTGGTACGGGGCTGGACGCTATACTCGGTACGTTTTTTTGCAGATGCAGTCGGGTCCTGAACTCGATGGGAGGCTATTTGGTGGGCTTCGAGCTCCGATGGTCGCCCTGAGCGGTACCCGAAAGCACTGGCGTATCCAGTATCGGACGGGTAGTCTTCGTAATCGTAGCGCCTGGGCGCATCATAAGGATCGTAGGATGAGTTTAATTGTACCATGCCGGTTGAAGCTCTCATGGGATCAATCATGGAGTGTCGGCCTCGGTTGGGAGACAAATTTCGGTAGTAACTCGACATTCTGAGGCACTGTAGATGCGATGGAGTATAGATGATGTCAACTCCTGACCGGTTTAAAATCAGGTGTGACAGTCTGCTCTTCGGTCGGCTTGGGGGAGTACTTAAGAATCCGAGTCGGGCTTTGTAGAAATGCCCAACCAGGTCGGTTGGCTCGAAGTCAAAGACTCGGTAAAAAGTCGAGGAGATTGGAGCCGAATTTGACACGAATCCGGGAGCCCAATAGTTGCCCAACTCAACAATGGAGGGGATTCAGAGTGTTGAAACGAAACGTGTGAACAATGACGCAAAAGTGGGTTGGGGTTTGACAAAGGTTAGTAAGAATGCCAAGGGATTCCCACTGAGATCTAAGAAAGTGCTATGAGCAAGAGAACGAGAACGAGAACGTAAATAGATGGAAAAAAATATACAATAAAGAATGTATATAAATATATGTTATCCGTGGACCTAGAATAGTGAACCTTGGGAACTGAAACTGTCAACCATGGAATGTGTTCCCGCTCTATGAAACTCCTTGCTTCATATGCAAAACACGCCCGGAGCCTCTTTCCTTGTTTCGTCCGGGTAAAGCCCTGAGATGTTTGAGGGCGATCTTGAGCCCCATACAAAGAGAAAATTTTGAAGGTATTTTGGCAAAATCTTGAGGAAATCTGAGTATATATTTTCTGAATTCTGCGCTTCTATGCCTATCGTTTTCTCCCAACTTATTGATCTACAAGAATAGTCGGCCACTTATATAGCCTCATGTGGTCCTTTTCGTGGTCTTCCCAGATATTCTTCTTACATATATAACCAGGGTTAACATAGAGGCTATGCAATTGGGGGAATTAGCGGTCCATGAGAATGAAGTCATACATAGAACTATCCTATCTGTTCGGGCAACTCTAAGGTGGTCTCTTATTAAGCATTCATTTTTAGAGAGTTTTCTTGTCTTTCTTCAGGTTGGAGAGTAGAAACACCACGAGCTGTGTATTTTATCGTATTTATGTCCCATAGGATCCAATTGGACAGTCTCGCCAAAATCCCGACGAATCTCACTCGGGTACTTCTTTCCTTCTAATCGGTTGGGCTTAATGTAAGATGCAGGCCTTGTCTTAATAAGAGCACATGATTCCCCCTGGGTACTTTGATACCAAGGTTTGGATCCAACGAAAAGCTAACCACATAGAAAATTCTCCCTACGAAGTACTAACCCAGTCTCACCCCTGATCACCACATTGCCCACAAAGAGGTTATACACGAACCCATACTACCCACAGATTTATTTCTTCTCAGGAACAGCGGGAACTACAAGGATATAATCAAAGCAAACAAAACTAGGGGATAGGGCGAACATAGTCCACCGAGCAGGGCGAAATCCCCCCATTCCGATTCACCCTTGTACCCGCTGGAGAGGCATGGAGACGCCCCAACCGAGGCGCAGTCTTCCCACAAGAAACCCACACGAAAAGGAAATCTGAGCTACTGCAACTAAACGCCTAACAACTCGGTTGCAGTGCAGGATATCACTCCACCTGGCCACCCAGCCACCCGGTACTAGATTCCTTACTTTCAATATAACTAACTAAAGCTTCCGGACTCCTAATATCCCCGGGTCCCACCGCAACATACCATGTCCCGATACCCAGGTCATGGACCGCTAGGTGGAGTGCTAGCTGAGCACGACCCGGGTCGCGGGTTAGTATGTCGTGTCAAATAGACGGGTGTGCCGCCATGCTTTTTCTCTTGCTCTGGCTGGCTGGTTTCGCATTCGCTTCACTCCTGCTTAAGCACCGCCGACTGCTGTTCGATGTATCTCTTTACCCGCTGGGTATTTGCTCCCTGTATTGGGAGTTTCTACCCTGTCCTCGTGGCCCTGTGCGTTTGGGTCTCGCTTGTTGACTCCGGGTTTTGAGAGGGCTTCAGTGTGAGGGTTTTCGATGCTGTGGTGAGAGCCCTGGTTACGGGCGCCTGTCCGTCAAAGCTACGATATAAAGGTCTCCTCCATTGGCAAGTATTTGGATGTTCTCATACTGCCTCATACAATAAAACTGCGAATCAGCCCGAGACAACTATATCTACATCTCCAACCCTTCAGTCAGCTTCTTCAAAAGCTCCAATATCTCACAGATCACACTATATTCTCTGCCAATCTGTTTATCCACTTGACACTTCAAGTCACCATATCTGTCTACGCCATGTCCAACAAGTTCCTGAATACAGAGACCGACAGCGAAGGACAGGATCCAACTCCTCTTTTGCATGGCTTGCACTTGACCCAGCCTAAAGCTTCCATTTATGTCAATGCCATGGGAAGCCTGCTGGTATCTCGTGCACGATCAACTCTGGCTCTGTTCCCGGATGCCACCTCCATGCTCACGCTCACGCCCGACTACCTGTCTACCGGTGACCCAAGACTGGTGGTAATATGGAGGAGGTGCTGCCAGTGCGGCAATTTGGCCAACCCCATTCTAGCGCCGGAAAAATGCTCTATTTGCTCGCATTCGGGGTGTGACTGCTGCACTACAGAGAATGTTCCCGCGTAGATTTTACGGGAGCTTGTTGTTTTTCTTGGGGTGTTTGGATTTTACTTTGTTCCTCCCTTTTTTTTCCCTTTTTTTCCTTGCATTTCCAAAATGGTCATCTTATTTCTTGTGGTTCTTTCTTTTGTTTGTTACCATTGGGTACTGCATCTTAGGGTCTTGCGCGGTATACTATGGACGGTTGCCTTGTGTTAAGCATGGATAACGTTTGGACACAGTCTCGATTACACGAACGATCGGCCTGCGCAAACGGAAGCCACATGTATTGAGGAGTTATGTAAAAGGCATATATAGGTAGTTATTTGTTTATGTAGAACTTTTGTTTAAAATCAGGGACACCCTACACTCATCTTGGATATATATATCTCCCATCGATAATGTATATAAAAGTGCTATATCATACCCGTAAACTGGATTGACGCTCTCTAACTCCAATATAGTAGTAATTCTATTTGCGAAGGAGATAAATCATTGATGAAGATCTTGATTTCTCTGGGAAACTGGGTAGACGTTATTGATCGAACTGGCAGACCTACCTACGGATGGGACCGGAAGATACAAATGTTAGATTTAAAGACAAATATAGTTGCCTATGGTGAAATATATTGCTAGGGTCGGGATAATTGGCGGTAAAGATCTCGTCTGTCGTTGCCTAGCTGTATATACCTTTGTAGCATACTCTTGCATTCTACTGGTTCTGTCTTACAGATATATTGAGGTTCAAATGGGGAGAAACATTCTCTCCAGGTGGTCCACACTTCTTTATACTGGGTTTAAATGGCCGAGTGAATGACCAACGAAATGCTCGATATTATTAGATTAGAAACATATAAATATGAGTAGTAGAGGAATATCGAATAAAACCCACCGAGTTAGACAGCGTGAACGTGTCAATTGTGCTGGGAGAACATATTTTCAGCCAATCTCTTTCCTTGCATGGTGAATTTACCACCAAATGGCTCAAGCTTCTGGTATCAAAAGGTCAATAAACTGCTGACCTGGGGAGGCCTGTACGTAAGAGTGACATTCAGCCCTACGGTTGCCCGGCGGGTGGCCTTCGGCCTATCGGAAAATAAAACAGCCCAACACAGGCAGATCAGACCAATAAAGGTGTATATAGTGGAATCATGCTGCATTAATTATATAAGTATCCAAAATATGCACGAAGCAAACCAAGCGCCCCGAACTATTGATCGCTAGGAGGGTTTTCCCGGTGGCTATGCCCCGAAGGTGGGGACCGTGGAACTGCCCCGTTATCGGGCGGCGGGGCCAGTCCAGCCTCCAGCTTTAAGCGGGTCACCACGGGTCCCAGGGCAAAATGGCTCTCCATGCTACTGTGATCAGCACACGGGCTCTGTTTGATCGGCAGCAGCCAATCGGCCATATTGTATCCCATGACCTGCTGGAGATTTTTCAATGGGCTGCCCAGGTCGAAGGGATTCTCGCCCGGCAGAGTGTGGAGGATGGCGAAGACATGGCGTTCGCCCTGGGAAGGGATTGTTGTTTGTAGACCGGTTGGAGACGACGGTGCTTGGAGTGGGTAGGAGACCATGCGGAATGTCGGAGCCCAGGGGGACTCGGCTGCCCACAGTCGCTCGAGAAGGTATTCTGGGACACGGATGGCGAGGGTCCAGACGGCGGTGCGCCGGTTTAGGTTTTCGATTGTTGTGATGTTGAAGATGCCCATTTGAACTGAGCTCAGGGTCATTCCGGCGGTAAAGAAGGCGAACAGGCCGCCCCTAGTGGATTTATTAGACATGGTAAATTTCCTAGCATCCCGTGGATGGGCACTTACAGTCCAATGCAAACACACCAGTAGGGATTTGCTCCTCCAGTCTGGCTGAAAAGTTAGTAACAGGTTCAGTGAGTTGTCATGGTAGCTCGTAAAAGTCTCACCTCGCGTCGGATCTCCGCTGTAAAATAAGCAGACACTATAAGAACAAAGGTGCAGAATATGGCAGTATAAGCAACGAATTGAATGAAGAATTTGAACGATGTCTCCGAGACCACGCCTCCAACCCTACATTCTGTTAGCTGGATACTTGGCAAGTTGCACAGTTTCTATCATACCAAGGACAATAGTGATCCATTTTGCGCACACAGCGCCCCAACTCGCGGCAGTGGTGCGCCCTATCTGTCTTGTACTGACAACACGTAGAGCACCACAGGGGTCGGCCGTCCTCCTGGCAGATGAAAACATCTTTGGTGTAGAAGCTCTCCAACCAAACATCTGACTGAACTGGGGTGCCTACAGCAGTGGAGTTCGAGCCTCTCTCCACATCCGCGTCTGCCTGGTTTGGACTCTTCTCCGGATCGGCTTTGCGCGTGCTTTTCTTCCCACGACGGCGCTTCGATTGCTTTGCGTTCTCGTCATCTACCAGTTTTTGTTCACCGAGTGGAAGGTATCCGGGATTCCACAGGACATGATAATAAAGATGTATATATGAAACGACCATGGGGATTAAGAGGACGTAATAGATCGCGATGATTGCGGCGCCAGCACCGACTCGCGGGCCTCGGTTATGGGAGGGCAACGGATGAATTAAATAGTCGACTTGGATTTCACATCGTCAGTTTCCTGGTAAAAAAAAGCCGACTAAATTCGCGCGAAACTCACTGCATAATGGTTTCGTGACCGCATAAGAAGCGTATACCACAGCGCCGAGTAACACGGGCGGAATGAGCCTGGATACTACGACGTTGACGCGCTTCTGCGCGGGAGACGCCATATATACGGGGTCAATACAACAATATCAAATGCATGAAGTTAACAAATCCCGGGGGGATTGCAAGGAGCCGGATTCAGTCAAGTCGTTGAATCAAACAGTGCAAACCTGACATAATCGGAGCTGTCCCCCTGTTCCCGTTCGGGTCCCATGGATCGGGGCATCGGGAGGGCGTTGGGGGATACACCCATACAGATCGCACCTTACAACGACCTCAGCTATCATGTTAACACGGGAAATGGTGGCTGTACCTATTCTTACTCATTCCATAGATTTCAGCTGTGACCGTCAGATAACGCCTAACAATGTCAGATAATCTCACACTCTAAATCTCTTTTTAGATCTTGACGGTGCTACGGTTGTACTCGATAGAAACTCGATATAGCTGGAAAAACACATGGCATGGAATTTCCAGGTCCCCGGGTAAGAATTCAAATTAGAAATCAGCCTTCGGGTTCCACTGCATCTCGTAATTTGTTGAAGAAAAAAAAAATTATCCCAAACAACGATGATAAAACGTATTTTTCATATTCAGGTATCAGAACGCAATGCCTGGGTGACTTAGGCAACACTGTGAAAGGCGGGACACATGATGCCGATGACTCTTCATTTTGGTTTTCGAAGCAGCCGCTGCCTGGAAAACTAGGAAAGAGTGGAGTATACGACACGCTGTGGAAACCAATTGATCGGATTCATTTTTCGCCAGGCATCAATCTCAAATCGAATTCGAGTTTATGACATCGAAGGTAGACCGTTAGTTCGGGGTAACCGCGTCACTGGAACCCGTTGACACCCATACATTCTCCCGGGTAAGCAAGTCAATTCGAGACGGTGTGCGGATTTGCTTAGCCCTGAATAGTGGACCCCCCGTTTGACTCAAAACGTCGGCTCTTCAGAATGATTCACGCATTCCTTGCATTCTAGACGCAACTTAGTGGCCTGGGCAATGACAGAGCCCCGGGCTACACTAAGCCACTTTTTCGGGCAACCCATCTCCTTGAATGATGTGCAACCAGGACAACTTGCACCCTATCCGCCCCAATAAACTGCCCGGGTGAGAAATTTGGCCTTAACCCAATGTGGTCGCAAGGCAGCCTGGGCTATTGACTGTTCAAGGAACGTTGCCTTTTAGTTCTATATTACGTCTAATGTAATTCTTCAGATATATAGCGTCGAATATCCCGTGCTTAATTCCAATTCCATTCTCAAACTCAATCAACATCTAAAAGTATCAGGCCAGCCAGACCTTCCCGCTCTACAACTATACAGATCTCGACTCTGCTTTCAACCAACTCATCCATCCTGCCTTTAATATCAATCCTATCCACCCAACTCATAACAACAATGGCGTCTCTGTGGTACTGCTGCAGCTGCAACTTCGGCCCTCACAACTCATCTCTCTACGACTGTTGCATCCAGTGCGGAACTCAACGTTGCGCTCGCTGCGTTGACGAGAAGATCTCCGAAAACATGAGCGTTCACTCCCATAACAGCAACCCAATCTCCGCGTACCCAGCTGCCGTTCACATGGAGTCACTTCGCACCCCAACCCTGAAGACCACAGCCATGTCTATCGTCGCACCAGAGCTTCCCGGTCTACGGCCTCTACAACGGGCCGATTGTGCAGGTATCTCGCCGACCTCACTACCTGGAACGAGGTACAACAGTGATACCTACATGTACATCTGCTGCTCATGCAATGATGGGCCTAAGATCTACAACCATCAACCCCAGTGCGTGAACTGCGACCACATGGCCTGCGACCACTGCACTTACGTCAAATGAGACCGTTTTTTTTTGAAACGCCGTCTCGCGGGCCGAGATGGAGTGCTACGAATACAATGGTAGGTGACTCCGATGCTCACTCAGCATTTCGGTTCTTGAAGCTGACGGTTCGGCATAGTGATTTCAAACTCTACTGCTTTTTTTGGAGAATCTTTTCCTTGTGTCTGGAATGCTTTTTGTTACGCAAAGCGGGTCATGGGTCATGAGCATATATCCTGGTGTATTATCTGCTTTTCATTTTGTTTTGTTTTTTTTGTTAGACTAGAATTTGTATACTTGCGGCTTCCTGATTTGGTTTAGCGTAAGGCCAGCGGGGCTGGATTCCCCAGGTCAGCCCTGTTCTGCCTTGGCCATTTGATTTTCATTTTCATTTTGATTTTGTTTGTTTTTTGCTTAGAGTTATATCAATATTATTATATTATTACTATTTTATCTTTCATTCTGGGATCAGTAGAGTCATGATCCTCAAGGCGTGCAGAAAAACCCCCTGTTCCGAGCCTCACGAGCCTCGAGCATGGTTGGTTGGAATCATATGCAGCTCAGCCATAAATGGACCCTATCGCTGATGTATGCAAGCCAAGGCTAGGTAGTTTTCTGCTGTTACCGCTCCTTGGGCCTGGTATCTGTAACAAACAGCCCTATGACCCATAGTAAAAAAGCGGTCTTCGTACTCGGAAGTTAACACAGATGATGTCCATTAACCCTTGTTCTCCGCTACTCTGACATTTGATTACCATTTTTTCCCCCACCCTTTCTCTTCAACCACATATTTAGAATTTATTTCTTTGTGCTGACATAGACACAGCCCCCTATGGCATGTTGATGTTATTCCCATTTTCCCAACTATGTCATTGTCGCAGCCCCCACATTGTCACTTTCTATAGACGTTGAGGCTGTGCTGGACCGTGCGCCCGGGGTTTTTGCTTGGCTTTCCCCCTCAAAATGCACGCTTGTCTCTCGTATATGCTGCAAATTGGTGTAGACGCAAATTATTATATCCACAACTCATCCCGCCTAGCATTTTCCCTGGCTATTTCCTCGACTATTTCCTTGGGCTTCCCATCTTTGCCCGGTCGCTGACTTCAGTCCCGGGCGCTGGGCGCGACATCCATCTCTGGCATGGACATATGGCTATAGGACCTACAATGTACATATAGACTGTCAGTTGAATTTAACCGAAGTCGAGGAAGCCCCGGGCCAATCAGCAGGAATCTGTTGAATCCAAGACATCCGGTCCGCTGGTCTGCCTTGCCCTGACTCAACTCGTATAGATTTGTTTCTGGAATAGGGAAATATCTCATCATTTTGTTTTGACTGACAGTGCAAATATGAAAAAAATAAAATAAAAAATTTATCAAGCTCACCATATACTCCGTCCATACACTCTATTAATTTACTATTATTATCTCTGAATCTCTGAATCTTGAAACAGTCGCCCGACCCCTGGCCCCCATCTCCCCGGCCGGATCCTGATCGCTATACTTAGCTACCAGCCGTAGGAACCCACATCTTCTTGTTCCTATGGGAACTAGGTCTTTCTGCAATGGGCCCGGGCCTGGTTTTAGGATTTGACCTTGTTTCTAGCTGCACTTCTCAGCTCACTTGATCCTAGCTGAAAATATATATGACATACATGGGTTGATCTGGGGTGACAAGCTAGGCTCTTTGCGGATAGGACTTCGTTAAAATTATTTTATTTTTCTTTGTTTTATTCTTTTGGTTACGAATGAGTCAATGGGTTAGAAAGTTTTCCAGGGGAACAAGGATGATGGATTGACTCAGAACTTATGCATAATCCAGGCAAACTTTTAAGGTGATTGGTGCTTACCTTATTCCCTAAAGATAGAAAGAGACCAACGGTTGGATAGAAAAAAAATAAATATTGACTGATTGCTATGAATATGTTCTGCGAAAACCCGCCGAGATTCTAATGGTACAACAGCACCCGGAAGAAACGTGCGCCTTGTGCAGATTAGCAGTAGCCAGAGCTCCCTCAGGGCTGAAACTGCCAAAACTGCCAAAAGTTACGAGCAGCTGAGATGCAGACGCCCTAACACCATTTTGTCGGTTCACTGGACAATGAAGGGCCCAGAGCCTAGATTCAAACAAGGGAAAAAAAAGGTGGCCCCAAAGAACACGAGGCCGCCAATCGCGCAGATCAAATGCAATTGGAATGCAAGGAAGAAAACGCCGAATTGGCTAATGATGCAGAGGAAAAGCCAGGTCATAAACGCGAAAGCCCTGAAAAGAGACCATGGCATGGGATATCGTATGAAAGATGGATGGCGACATGGCCATGGCGAGGATTGTCTGAGTCCATGTGGTGTGATGATGTTTTTCCCCCGCCATCGAAGTTCTTTCGATGGCGGTGTTCACAAGACTGATGGAGGACAGCTCACCTGAAGAGGACTCTCAATGGGTCCGATGAATGAGGGAAAATGTTACAGGGACAAGACACGTGACGGGTCTTGGAGGAAGCGCCTACGGTATGCGGCTATCTCGGAGGCCACAGTGTTGAAATCTTTCACCTTGTCACGCCGTAAATCGTTGATGATCTCTTTCAGACCAGCGAGATATGCTTCTTTTTCTTCCTCGGTTTGACCCTCTCGGACGGAGCCCATCTGGACGAGAATCTTGTCGTCTGTCGAGGTTAACGGCTCTGTGGTCAGCATTTGAAGAGGGTAGAAAAGAAATGGGGAATGAATTGGAAGGAAAGAAAGGAGAGGCAGAGACGAAGGCAGTAGAGCAATAAACAGAAAGTAGAAACAGACTAGATAGTGCAATACGCCGGTGGGGGAGCTGAAGGACGAGGTGGGGTGTTGCACGTTGTTCATGTCGACGCACCGCTTAGAGTTATGTCCCGAAGATGCTGAAACTCGCAGGATCGGTCATTGCAGACACCCCCGGCTAACTCATATGGACACATGTACTTCATGGAATCAATATTATGACTGTAAGTTAGCGAGCGGTAGCCACTCGGAACGTCTTCGGCATAATGCGGGTGGTAGCGATAAGCCTTGAAAGTTCGCAGTGGGCTGGTGTACGGCGTGAATCTTTGCTCCGAAATGGTGGACGAGGCTTCAGTCTGGATAGGGGTTAGTACATGATCAACAGAAACTTCCTGTGACAAGGGTAGTGATCATACGCCAGGAGCGCCAACCTGCAAATCCGACCCAGGTAATGGGTCTGACACGTCTGACTTCTGAGGCGCGCTGGTTAGTTCTTCATCAGCTTGAGTCAAGTCAAATGATGGTGCCGAGACTGCTGTGTTTTCTACAAGACCGGAAAGAGCTGGGCTGAATGGAGGAGGGCTGTAACTCGAGCCTTCAGACTGAGCTTCAGTCTCAGGCTCTGGGGGTTCATAGCCGTCGGACTCCGCAGACACTTCACGCTGAGACTGTTCGCTAAGGTGACGTTGAGAAGTGTATTCATCGGCAGACGTTGCACTAGGATGGGTGATGGCAGAGGGCGAGCTCCGAGGCGCAGATCGATCTGAAGAGTCAATCTCCATAGGCTCTGAGGATGACGGCACAATAGCAGAATCGGTATCGGCTTGCGCTGGTGAGCTAGCAGGTTCGTCCTCGCTCTCGCTGGACGAATCGGAACCATCACTGCTGCTGTCATCAGATTCCTGCATAGCTGACCCAGCAGAATCGGACTGATATGAAGCCGATGTCTGTGCGGTGCTATCGTTTACAACGTTCGCCACTTCATCAGCATAGGCTTCTTCAGGCGGTTCTTGGGTGACAACGCTTTCGGCTTCTGCTTCTAGGTGGCCAGCAGGGGCACCAGGGATGAGAGTATCAGAGACGGCTGTCGTCGGTTTAGTCTTTAAGGAATCTGGGCAATGGTTAGCTGAATCGTAGAGATTCCCTCGAAAATGCTTGAAAATGAAGATGTTTCCCAGCAAGAGAGAGAGAGAAAGACAAAAGATAAAAATAACCTTACCTTCTTCACAAGTAGCTGCGACCACACTGGATGGTCCACCGCATGATGATACCCCAGAGTCATCCAGGGTGCGAGGTGACTGGGTTCGGCTGGCAGCGAGCTTTGATTTTCTTCGTAGCTCTAGCTCCGCAATCTTGCGGCGCATAGCTTGAATTTCCATATCTTTGAGTCGAATGTCTCCTTGGTCGCTGAGACTAGAAGGGGCTTGTGGTGTGGAGGTCGCGGCCCGGGTAGCAGGGGGATTTGATTGAATAGGAAGCTTGACGCTGTTATAGGTTACTATTGGCGCTGGTTCCTGCTCTGGGCTCGAATCCAACTCCATGTTGTCGTCCTCATCATCGCCGTAAAGTGATTCCTCGTCGTCGCTGATTGCAATGATAAGTTTATCGGTAGGGTCGAACCGAGTTGCGGCAGGGTCGAAATGCTTCTTCGGAGGTGCCACTGGCTCATCGAAATCGGAAGCCCGAGGGCGCTTGCGTTGGGATGCTCGAGACACCGGTGCTGAGTCAACGTCGATCATTTGTACTGGCTCAGAAGCAATGGTTTCATGTGGCCCCCGCTCCAATCCAGCCATGAGAAGTCCTGGAAGCCCAGCAGAGCCACGAGATTCAGGCACGGGAGGTCGGAGGGGAAGGGGGTGTTGAATAGCCGGCGCCGGAGATTCTAATTGGGTCGCCGGCAGATTCGCCTGAGCCAATTTCTGGTTTTTCAGTAGAGTCTGCTTCTTGAGTTCCTCAATTCTCTGCCTGGCCAACTCCGTCTGAGCTTTGTTCTTCTCCTTTACGAGAGTTTCCTTCTGAACCGGAGGGGTTTCCTCAACTGTTATCGCAGGAGGGGATTTCGCGCTGCCAGTTGGTGAAGTCTCTTTGGATGTCGCTTTTGCAGCCTTCTCAGCCAGCATGCGGGCGATAAGTTCCTTGCGCTCCAGAGGCTTACCGGATACTGAAGGAGTAGCGGTGGATGGGGCAGAAGGTTGGACTATTGGCAGGTTTGACTTGGTGGTGCTGTAATTCTCCTTCGCTATCTTAGTGACTTTAGTTGGTTTGTTAAGACCTAGTTCCTTGGCAGCAACTGTAGGCGCGGCGGACGCCTTCTCACGGGCTGGTGGAGCTTGCCCAGGTAAAGTGGTGACCTTGATGCCGACCTCTTCGTAAAGGCGTTTCAAGATCGTAGGGTCGATACCCTCTGCGACCAGTTCATTGTAGCGGATATTATGGGGCGCCAAGCTAAGCAAAGCGCCTTGGGCTTGAATTCGTAGCTGTGCCACCGATTTCTGAGGCGGAGGGGTTGGGACAATTTCAGGCGGGTCCTGTCGCTGAGACTGCATCGCATGGTGGACCATGCCTGCATCTGCTGAGATTGACAAAGGAGGGTTGTATGCTGCATGATATTAGTAAATCACAATCAAACACGGAGAAGCATGGGAGTGATACGTGACCCACTACTCCTAGCAGAGTGTGCGCTAGAAGACATGGTTTCTCCTTCTTCTAGGTCCAGATACTGGCTCGTAGCCTTACGCGCCGGCTGTAGTGACCTTTCATCCGATTCCTCACTAACTTCGCCTTCCTCGCGGTGATTATCTGCCGGAGCTGGGACGTCCTTTGAAGGCACGGCCGGTGTTGATAGTTGGTGTGAGCTACGTCCGTCCATACCTTGATATGACATGGGGGCATTTGAGGACCCTGTTGGCATTGGGGGATAGCTCATCGGGCCAAACGGCATTGGAGGGAAAGGGGGTGGAAATTGTGAGGGATCGAAGTGATTGAAGAAGGGGAACGGAGGTGGAATGAATGCTGGGTTTCCAGGGCCATTTGAACCAGGCATTCGCGAATTCGCGTTGACGCTTGCCATGTTATAGTCGAAGGTCGGCCCAGGATTTGTAGCTGGTGGCTGAGTCATGTGAGAATAGCCTGAACTAACAGGAAAGTTTGGGGGAATCATCGAAGGATATGCAGAAGGCCATTGTTGCGCATAGTTCGGATGGCCACCGTATGAGGGAGATTGGTCAGACATGATGATGTTGTGCGCAGGGTTGAAAGAGATAGATGTATTCTCTACGATTCCGAAGAGCGAAAGGCTGGAGTTCAAGAGAGGTCGCGATTTCAAAGACCAAAACTCATCATGTCTCGAAGGACTAAGCAGGTGGAGAGGTATCGGAAGGTCGGGAAAAGGATACGCAAGACTTGAATTTAGGGATCACTGGGTGATAATGATGTGACAGCGACGTAGAGAGAACAGGGGGCCGACTTGTGGATTCCAGCTTAGAGAATGAGAAAGAGATGGATAAGGGTGCTGAACTCGAGAAGAATTGAGATTCGCGGTCTCCTATAAGGTCTAAGCGCCTTTCACAAAAATGATCGAGTATCTCACGTGACATACGCACGGGCCACCTGAGATCGGCGGGCGCCCGAGGAACACAAGAGTAAACAAACATGATGGACATTGGGGTGCGTCACTTCGAACATCTTACCTTTTCTTCCAAATTTTTGCCAACTTCACACCTCTCCTAATTGTATTCTGCTTGTCTCCTTCGATTTTGAGTTTCTTTTTACACTTACCTCCACTACACTTACACAACTGAGATTACGGCAATAATCTTGGCTATGATAACGACAGCTGCGCCCAAATAATGTCCCATTGAACCACAATCGTCATGCTTCCCTCCCAGTTGAACGGCTCGCCTAAGCGTGCTAGTCTATTTGCACGCCCATCACCTTCACAAGGAACACAATCACCACAGGCGAGGCCCAAATCAACCATTATTACACCATCCCATGGGCTAGAGTCATCGAGAGGTCATCTGCGCAACTCGTCGATGTCACAGTTGTCCCCATCATTATCACTAAGTGGAAATCGCGAGCGATCGAACTCTGCAAAGAATAGTCCTTCCTCCGGAACATTTGCTCCAAGCTTTATCAAATCCGAGGAACTACGAAGGGGAGCGGATCAGATTCGTGGACTTGAAGGAGAAAATGACTTCTCAGGAAACAAATATGTGTGGCTAAGAGACCCTCAGAAGGCCTTTCTGCGGGGCCTGATCCTGGAGGAATTTGAAGGAGGGGGCCTATTGGTGCAAACTGACGATGGCGACGTATGGATGTAATCCCATTACGAAGATAAATGTGCTGACACTGGAATAGCAACGAGAAGTAGACGCAGATCAGGTCGACAAAGTTAATCCTGCCAAGTTTGACAAGGCAGACGATATGGCAGAACTCACACATCTGAACGAGGCGTCCGTGGTGCATAACCTGCATACCAGATATCAGTCAGATCTAATCTATGTTCGTCACACCCAGAGTCATGCACATTGATCGTAACTGACTTATTGACTGCATAGACTTATTCTGGACTTTTCCTGGTAACGATTAACCCGTACTGTCCACTGCCAATCTACACGAATGAGTACATCAAAATGTACAAGGGCCGCGGGAGGGAGGAGACCAGACCCCATATTTTTGCTATGGCAGATGAAGCATTCCGGAATCTTGTCGAGGAGGGCCAGAATCAGAGCATTCTCGTAACAGGAGAGTCTGGTGCAGGCAAAACAGAAAATACGAAAAAGGTTATCCAGTACCTCGCGGCTGTCGCCACTTCTGATACACCTTATGGCCGGTCTGGATCAAAGCAAATCACCGGTCTTTCGCAACAGATTCTACGGGCGAATCCTATTCTCGAAGCCTTCGGCAACGCCCAAACGGTCCGAAACCACAACTCGTCTCGGTTCGGAAAGTTCATTCGCATTGAGTTCTCGCGTGCGGGCCAGATTTCTGGAGCTTGGATTGATTGGTATTTGCTCGAGAAATCAAGAGTCGTCAAGCCTAATCCCAACGAGAGAAACTATCACGTTTTCTATCAGCTTCTCCAGGGCGCAGACCGCAAAACACGCGATAAACTTCTTCTAGAAGACCTTCAGATCGAGGATTTTGCCTATACGAGAGATGGAAACGACTCCATCGTTGGCGTTTCTGACCAAGAAGAATGGAACTCATTGCTCGAAGCCTTCCATGTGATGGACTTCGACGAGGAGGATCAGCTATGTATCCTGCGGACCATAGCTGCTGTCCTGCACCTGGGAAACGTGGGTGTTGCGAAGGCCAGTGTGCGTGCGGACCAGGCAACTCTGGCGCCTGAGGGCTACCCTAGCGTGGAAAAGGCTTGCTACCTTCTTGGGATTGAAACTGAAGCTTTTGTCAAGGGTCTTCTGCATCCACGTGTTAAAGCCGGCCGGGAATGGGTGGAGAAGGTACAGACGCCAGACCAGGTTCGCATGGCCCTAGATGCACTCTCAAAGGGTATCTACGAGCGCGGATTTGGAAATCTTGTGGCTAGAATCAACGGCCAGCTTGGCCGGTCGATGGCCAGTGACGACAACTATTTCATTGGGGTCCTTGATATTGCTGGATTTGAGATTTTCGACAACAATAGCTTCGAGCAACTCTGCATCAACTACACAAACGAGAAACTTCAGCAGTTCTTCAACCACCATATGTTTGTTCTTGAGCAAGAAGAATATGCGAGGGAGCAGATTGAGTGGCAATTCATTGACTTCGGGAAGGACCTGCAACCAACAATTGATCTCATCGAGATGACCAACCCTATTGGTATCTTCTCTTGCCTCGATGAGGACTGTGTCATGCCTAAGGCCACGGACAAATCGTTCACGGAAAAGCTCCATGGCCTTTGGGACCGCAAGACTCCAAAGTACCGCGCCTCTCGTCTCAACCAGGGCTTTATTCTCACCCATTATGCCGCGGAAGTTGAGTATAACACGAGCGATTGGCTTGAGAAAAACAAGGATCCACTGAATGACAACATCACACGCCTCTTGGCCGCATCGAAAGCACCACACGTAGCACATCTGTTCTCCGACTGTGCAGACTTGGAGGAGGATGGTGGCAACCATCCTCGAAGCCGTGTCAAGAAGGGCTTGTTCCGCACAGTCGCCCAAAGACACAAGGAACAGCTATCTAGTTTGATGGCTCAGCTCCACTCAACTCACCCTCATTTCGTCCGTTGTATTCTACCTAATCATAAGAAGCGGCCAAAGATGTTGCACGCCCCATTGGTCTTAGATCAGCTACGATGTAACGGTGTCCTGGAAGGCATCAGAATTGCTCGTACTGGATTCCCCAACCGCTTGCCATTCACGGAGTTCCGACAGCGTTATGAGGTTCTTTGCCAGAACATGCCGAAGGGGTACTTGGAAGGGCAGAGTGTCGCGCGCACTATGCTCGAAAAGCTCGGTATGGATCGGGCTTGGTACCGGGTTGGTCGCACCAAGGTTTTCTTCAGAGCAGGTGTTCTGGCTGATCTAGAAGAGAAACGTGACCAACTCATCCGAACTATCATGTCTAGGTTCCAGTCTGTGGCACGGGGATTTGTTCAGCGCCGTATTTCCAACAAGCGACTCTATCGCGCTGAGGCAACTAGGATTATCCAACAGAACTTCCACGCCTACCTAGACTTGAAGGGGAGTCCGTGGTGGCGCATGTTCTCGAGAATGAAGCCTCTACTGGGCGACACGAGAAATGCGAAGGAAGTAAAAAAGCGTGACGATAAGATCCAACAACTCGAAGCCAAGATGAAACAGGATCTTGCCGATCGCAACAAGCTGGACGAAGAAAGACGTCGGACTGAGATCGAGATCCAGAAGATACAGCATACTTTGGAAAGTGAGCGTGCACTTGCATTGGATAAGGAAGAGATTTTCAAGCGACTGCAAGACCGAGAAGTGGAGCTCGCCGACAAACTTGCCGGTGCAATTGCCGACCAGGAAGGCCTCGAAGAGCAACTGGATGAATTGGTCGATGCGAAGAGGAGGATAGACGACCAGCTCCAACTTCGCATTACCCAGCTGGAACAGGCCGGTTTGATCATTCAGCAACTTGAGTCAGAGAAGAACAGTCTGCAGTCTCAAGTCACGGAACTTGAAAACAAGCTTTCTGAAACGGAGACTCAGTTCTCTGGAAAGAACGGCCAAATCCAAGAGCTTGACCAGGAGATCAAGATGCTCCAAAGCCACCTCAGCTTGAAGGATCGTAAACTTCAAGATCTGGAAGCTAAATTGTTGAAGACTGACCATGATCTTGAGATGAAGCTCGTAAACACTTCCAAGGAGCTCGATAATTCCAAGAAACAAATCCGTGATATATCTCAAGAGAACAGGTCTATTCGTGATCAGATTTCCGAACTGTCGAGTACTTCCACCAGCTACGAAGAGCTGCTTCGTCGAAAGGAGAGCGAGATCGCAGTTCTTCGGAAAGATGTTCAGAAGCACGAGGAAGAGAAGAGAAGCGGTGAGTCTGAAAAGGCTTCCCTTTCGTCACGCCACGACACCATGCAATCTAGACTCCGTGAGGTACAAGCCGAGAGAGATGCAATGCGCTCCGAACAAACTCAACTTCGACGCGAAGCGGCGGATCTCAAAAATCTGCTTGAGAACAAGAGATCCGAGGACGCAGAGGCTGGGGAGAGCCGGAAGCTGCTAGAGGAACAGATAAATGGTCTCAAGAGCCAGCTATTCCAGGCTCAAGCCGACCTGAGCCGAGAACGCCAGTCGCGAGATGACGTGCAAATGCTTTCCGAACACAATCTCGCACAGTTGACTCAGAAATATGAGACGCTGAACGAATCTAAGATCACCATCGAGAAAGAGATGTACATCCAGCAAGATAGTTTGCGTCGGGCTACAGAAGCGCGAGTTGCGGCGGAAACAACAAGGAAGGAACTACAGGGCGAATTGATCAAGCTCCGCGAGAGGTTCACGGACGCCGAAACTGCCCGCATGAATGCCGAGGCCGATATTGAACGAAAGATTATGAGTCAGGCCGAGGAGCGTATGACAAGTTCACGCAAGGACCTTGAAGAAAAGGCTCGTCAGCTTGAAGAGGTTGAAACAGAACGATCGCATCTATCAGGGCGGATTCAAGAACTGATGCACTCAATCTCTGAATCTGACAACTTCCGGTTACGCCATGATCAGCACAAAGAGCGCCTTGAACGAGAGCTTGTGACCCTCAGAGGCAGACTGACGGCGTCCGAAAACGATAACAGGTCCCTTTTGACCAAGATTCAGCAAAAGAACCTTGACATTGCTCGATCAAACTCGAAGGCCAGTGATAGCAATCGACTTCGTTTGACCAATCTTCAAAAGGAGAAGGCCAGGCTTGACGAGGAGACAAAGAAATTGACCCGTCAAGTGGAAGACTCGCAGGTCATGATTACATCCCTTGAGAAGCAGAAAGAGAAGTTGTCGCTAAGCTTGGAGGATTTGAATCATGAGGTCAGTCGCGAACACAAGACTAGTCGCAACGCTGAAAAGGCTGCTTCGGCAGCAAACCTGCAACTAGCAGAGGCTAATCGCAAGCTCGAAACTGAACGACAACTCCGAAATCAAGCTCAAGCTAATACCCGCCAAACCCAGGGTACACTTGATAGAGCGAACAAGGAGATCGAGGACTTGCACCGTCAATTGATCCTATTGCACAAGGTCTTCGAGCCCGAGGCTACCGAACCCAGTCAATCCTGGGAAGCTGTTCAGCCACACCTATCCAAGCAAGTTGATCTGGCCCAAGTCCTTGAAGCCGTCCAGAGCAAGCTTGGAGTTACCGAGGAGAAGTACGCGAGAGCGGAGAGTCAACTTGCTGAAATGCGCCGACGCCATGCGGATGAAATGAAGGAGCTCGATGCCAAATATTCATCCTCCAAGCGCGCTTTGCTCGAGGAAATCGACCAAAACGAAGTGACCAACAACCGTACTCCGGCCCACCTTAGGAAGAACTCCGAAAATGCCGCTAAGAGATTTTCTAACCCTACTACACCCAACCGACGCTACAATGTTTTCGAAGCAGCAAATGACTCTGCACGGTCCGACCGAACAGTGGATACACAGGGCTACCAAAGGCGTATGGACACAGCCGCCGAGCTGGAAGAACTTCAGAATAAGCTTCAGATGACGGAGATGCAAAACAAGCACCTCCAGAGCCAGCTTGGTCGTTCCACTCCGACCGCGGACATCTGGCAGGATGACAGTCCTTCAATTCGTCGCATGCAGCTTCTCGAGCGAGAGAATGGCCGTCTTCACGACCAACTCGACGATTCTTCTAAGAAGGTTTCGTCATTGGAGCGTAGCATTCGCTCTGGAGAATTGTCCCTCCGCGACGTTCAGGCTAAATCACACGAAGAACTATACGATTTTATTAACTCGCAAGAGCAATCCAGACGCTCTCTCCTAAAGGTTCACAATGAGACTATCGCTGAGTTTGGTGATGCCAGAGCCCACTTCGAAAAATTGAAGCGTGCCAGAGCGACGTTGGAGGTTGAACTTCGTGACGCCCGTTCCGAGGCCCAAGAGCTACAGGCTGGCAGAGAACAAGATGCGGTCAGCCGTAATCAACTTCTTCAAGAATTCTCGGATCTCCAGATTCGTCTAGATGCCGAGTCGTCGAGGTCGGCTGATCTGGAGTCAAGTCTCATGTTGTACAAGAGTCGGTCGGATGAGTACTTCAACAAGCTCGAGCAGGCCGAAATTGCGGTTATGAAAGCTTCACGCGCCGAGCAGTTCGCCAAGTCCCAAGGCCAGGAAGCCGAAGAAACTTGTGCTCAGATTATGTCTGAGCGCAAGGAGATGGATGCACTTGTTGAGGACTTGCAGCGACAGGCACAGTCCCTCGAGGCTCGGATGGAAGACCAGGCTGCAGAGCTTCAAGGTGCCTTGCAGGCTAAGCAGCGTTTACAGAATGAGCTGGAAGATTATCGCAACCAGCGCGCGATTGATCTTGAGGACAAGGAGACCTCCATGGAACAAACCAGACAAAAGTACCAGAGAGAATTTTCTACTCTCAACAACGAACTTGAGATGGAACGTGAGCGTGTCCTCAATGGCCGTGGAGAGACTTCTCGTCTCCGTGAGGAGTTGGAAGACCTTCGCAGCAAATGGGACAACGAAGTTCTCAATAGTTCAACATGGGCTAAGGAGAAATCTCGAATGGATGTCGTTCTGCAGGATGTCACCAACTCTCGTGACGAAGCTGTCAATGCACACAACGAGGCTCAGAGCAAGGTTGTTTCACTCTTGTCCCAGGTGCGCACCCTTCGGACCTCCGTTGAGGATGTTCAGGCAGAGCGCGATCTCCTTCTGAAGGACAAGAAGATGCTGGAAGGCCGATTGGCTGAAGCCGGCGAGCGACTTGAGGACCTTGCCAAGGGCGAGAGCCCATCTATGCGAAATGCTGCCAGTATGGACCGTGAGCTTCTTGAGCTCAAGTCCAGAATTGCGCAGCAGGAAGATGTTTCTGCCGCCGCAGTTGGTAAGATGCGCCGCGCGGACGCCCTGGCAACTGAAATGCAGAAGGAGGTCACTGCTGAGCGGGAGGCCAATGCACAACTTTTCAAAGACAAGGCAGCACTCGAGAAGCAACTGAAGGAGGCTCAACTCCGGTGTGTCGATCTGGAAACCAAGAGCTACTCCTCTGGTAGCCAGGATGTTCGCTTCTTGCATAAGCGAATTAAGGAGGTAGGTTTTAGAAACTCAATGCTCTTTTCTTTTTATGGCTTTCTTACTAACTTGGCCGTCTAGCTTGAAACCCATCTGGAAGACCAGGAGAGCAAGCACAGTTCCGAGCAGCGCTCTCTTCGCAACGTTGATCGCACCGTCAAGGATCTCCAATCCCAGATTGATAGGCGTGATAAGGTGAACTCCCAGTTAAATGACGATATTAACAGAGCTCGGGACAAGATTGAACGGCTCCTTCGCAATATCGAGGAGCTCCAGCATAACGACTCGGACGCGCAGCTGCTGGCCCGCCGCGCCGAGCGAGATCTCCGCGAGGAGCGTGAGAAAGCATTGCGATTGGAACGCGAGCTGGAAGGCTGGAAGGCCCTGCGCGTTGAGCGGGGCAGTACAATTGGGCGTGGTGCTGTGCCCTTCAGTGATGCCGGAAGCCGTCGCGGGAGTGGTGTCTATGGATCTAATGACATTCCCCAACGGCAACCCAGCAACACCAAGGGCTTTTTGTGAATATGGCTTAAGACATGTTGAGCAGGTTGATTCCTGCTCGGAGTTGTAACAATTATGTATGGATATTCTGTGTTAATGACGTTTATTTGCATTTGGGAAAGGGATGTTGCAGTCTTTTCTGCTGGCCTTGGGCTGGTTCATATCATTTGAAAGGTCAAGTTTTTATCCCTTGGTCTGTATTTTCTGGCGTTCATTTTTGTTTCAATTTGTTCATGAGTAAATATGCTCCACGGGTGGACTAGGCTATCTACAATGACAAGAATGTAACATCTCACCAAACCCTCCATTTATCGGTCTTCTTCCTTCGGATAACTTTTAATACTGCTTGACCATTAGGATGATAAGACAGTGTGCATGTTTGAGGAGAGACAACCTCCGGCTGGTTTCCTATTTCGAGTCTACAATAGTCGAGCCTGAAGGAGTTATACGTAGGTACTGGCAAAGTCAAAGCCTTCGCTCACCGGATCGGACATTTCTCAACCTGATAGCCTCGAACATGCTAAGACTAAGATCATGCAAAGACATACCGCACGTTTCCTGTGCCGTAATTCGAGATATTTGCGGGAACCGCCTATACAAAGCGGGTCAACCATATATTGCTTGAATACAGTGACTACGCAAAAGTGTTAGCACCCTCTGGGACCCACCTATTACACCGCCTACATCTTGGCTCCACCGCCTATCAAAAGTTCACCAAGTTATGACACAAGACACCCAAAATATCTAAGCACCCATGACAAAACTGCTCTAAAATTTCGAGGTATATTGCAATTAAGCAGGGCAAATTTTGGCGTGATAAGTTGGCCATGATAGCGACCTAGCAAATCTTGGGCGGATAATTTGACCGGCAAAATATTATATAATCATGCGATAAGGGTGTTGAGACTTATGCGTGGTGACTGTATATAGAGGGAAATCCTGAGGGTCATTTCGGAACGATCGTGATGGACTTTATCGACACTCTAACTGAACTGTTTTCGATGATTATTAATACAAATATACACTGGATTCTAGTAAATATTAGCGGTGTCAGACGGGATGTGAGAGGTATTTGGGATTCTGCTTGTTTGTCAATTGGCCGTATGACGTCTTGTTATCTCATTTTTGTCATGATCTCCCATCAACAAGAGAAAATGCTATATCAAATGAACCCTACACTTCATCACTTAGTCTATCCAGAAGAAATTTACCATCTGAGCCAATTGATCAGCTTGCAGCCACCGCAGGACAGCAGGTTTCTCATATTGACTTCTGATTGAATAACCTCTTTGTAGTAAGCTTGTTGGTGCCTTAATGTGACATCACCTGTTGTTTGTGAACAAACCCATACTACTAGTGAAATGTTGTAATAAAAATTGCTGTTTTTGAGTATATATTCGAAAGTGCCAACAAACCAAAGAGACATGTTGGATGGTGGACTGTGGCTGACGATATATAGAAACAGGGCACGTGATATACGCGCGGCAAGCGGCAATTGGCGCGCGACTTCACTTCAAGCTGTCAAGCTCATGATTTCCTCTCCGGATTTCTTCCCTGCCAACGCCCACGATACCCGACTTATTCGGGTCGCTGACTTGGTCAATTCTTCATAATGGTGAGAGTCACTCTTGTCGGCTCAACTCCACGAGAAAATCTCAACATCCAAGTCCAGTCACATTTTGCTAACCCAACCCCCGCCTATGTAATAGGCACGCAACAGCGAAAAAGCGCAGTCGATGCTGTTCCGCTTCCGAGCGCAGCAAGCATCTGATCTCGGAATCATTGATCTCTCACGCACACGACGCCCCAAAGCCATTACATCCATCGACACGGTGCCAGTATGCGAGCGCTGGCGCGGACAAGTCGTCAAAGAAATTTCGCGCAAAGTATCTCGCATTCATGTGCAAAGCCTGAGCGATTACCAGATCCGCGATCTTAACGATGAGATCAACAAGCTCATGCGCGAGAAATGGGCATGGGAAATGCAAATCCGCAACCTGGGTGGTCCGAACTACATGCGAGGGTCGAACCGGCTTTACGATGATGAAGGACGCGAGATTCCCGGCGGAGGCAGAGGTTATAAATATTACGGCCGTGCCCGCGAGCTACCTGGTGTCAAAGAAATGATCGAGGCTGCAATCACTCGCGCTAAAGGACCGGAGGAGGAAGAGGCTGTGTCTGGCCGCGGTGGAGATATTGCGACAAGGAAGGTGGATGCCAACTACTTTGGCTATGGTCTTGATGAAGAAGATGGCACGTTATTGGCATATGAGAAGCAGAAGGAAAAGGAGTCTGTTGAACACCTGCGTCGTCAAGGAGAGGATGATGCCGAAGATGGCTGGCAATCTCTACCTGGTGATGCGGGCGACGGGGTGGAATGGAGACTCCCAACGCTAGATGAGGTCCAGGAAGAACTTGTGGATAGGCGGCGACGCCGCCTTCTGGACAAAATCTCTTGATTTAGACGCCGTGTCCAAGATTCCTTGCTTCCATTTCTGTCCTTTGCTTTGGTTGGGCGTTACAGGTGCTTCTGCAAAATCTTCACATCTCAAGCATCATCCTCCGTTTGTTCGTAATGACATCCTTTTATTATTTCCAAAATATCTACCAATATCTCTTTTGTACAGTATGCTACAGATCGCTAGGTGCTTCCGGTTTGTTCTTTCGAGTCGTCCTTTCCACTCTCAAGGCTTGCGTCATGCTCATGCGCGGTGTTTGCGTAGGATCCTCCCGTTTTTGTTGCTCTGCTTCCAGGTCGTCTATCAAAAATCGACCTAGCTCTCCTTGCCTCCACTTCTGTATGAAAAGAAGCGCGGCTCCATCCATCATCGGCACTCCTCCTTTGGCAAGCAAACCAGTCTGGCGCGCAAAGCTTTCAATCAACGGAACCACGTCATTTGTCGGTTCAGACCAGCGTTTGTAGACTGTTGGATCTTGCTGATTTATATGATACAACAAGTAGTCCGCTAGGGTGATCGTTGAAATGACATTATCCTTGACACAGCCACAGAGAGCCAGCTTGAGCATATTCTCTGCGTCTGCGACATACGGCATAAACACTCCCGGCGTGTCTAGGACGTACACATGTGACCCGTTCTCACGGTCAATGATTTTTACCTGCGTAGCTATTTTGCGGGTGATGCCAGGCTGCTGTCCGGTTTTCATAGCCTTGGCCTTGCCAGTGCCTGAGTTGCGCAGGTTGTTGATCAGTGTTGACTTGCCAACATTGGGCATTCCGACAACCAACACTCGACAGCCTACTAACTTATCGGGAGCCTCGGCATCGTTTCGAAGGTGCTTGATGATCTGGCTGACATCTTGACGGTCGGACGAGCTGGTGAAGAACACGGCGCTCTTTGGATCAAAACTTTGCAACTTGCGTTCTATCTGCGACTGTGTTAGCTGATATCACATAACGGTGTGTTATCTGACCCCATGGTAGAGAAAAAAAAACACTTACTGTTTTCTGGACAGATGATTTGGGAATGCTTCCCAGATCTCTCTTGGTGTAGACGACCAGTCGTCGCATCTTGCCCAAAGCTTCCTCAAACATTGGGTTGATCGAGGTCACAGGGGCTCGGTAGTCACGACATTCGACAACATAGTCGATAGTTGAGAGCATGCTCTTCATCTTGGTCAGACCAGCTCTGTGGTGTCCTAAGAAATAGGACCTTGGAATAGCCCCATAATGAGGGAATGCATTGCGCGGAACAAACTGGGCCATTGAAGCGCGTTAAAAAGAGTGTGTTGTTCAATCCGGTGAAATGCGATTCATCTTAATCGAAGTCGTGGACGATGGTCTCGAGGGACTGGATGATCGAAGAAATAAAATAGCTTGACCGCGGAAGGCAACAAAAAACCCGTCAAAATGTCTAGGGCGGAAGGGCGGGCGGTGAACATTATTACGTCGACGTGATCATGTTGATATGATTCCAACAACATACAGCTCAACGACGCGTTAAAACTTTGTAAACCTCTTTAGACATATTGATTATGCCTTCATAATGAAAATGGTCTGATTGGCACCTAAATCATGACGTCAACAGGCTATTCCGCCATACTGCCCATCTTTTTAGGGCTTATGAGCCTTGAGCTACATTCATCCTAGTGAAACTTTTTGCGCGAGCATATATTTCCACGCTATCAGCACAACAAAATCATACACATGGCGAGTGAGATAAGGCCTGTTATCAACCCAGCGTTCTTTCTACAATAATAGTAATTAATCTTTTGTAAGCGCTTTGGTAAATCCATTAGCAGTGTTTTTCTTGGTATTAACTCGGCAGATGTGGACATGGCCTTATGCAATAGCATCTTTCAGAAAAGCGTCTTGAACACCATTGATTGGGTCCTACGTTTTTATAATATGCAAACCTCCAACAGGGCGTGGCTGCCTGGGTGCCTGAAGCCGCCGCTTCTCCGTTTGTTTACCCCTTGCTCCTAGATCTTTTCAAGGTCTCTTCTCTCTCCATAGTCATCCGTCAGAGATATTTTCTCCCGTGAGTTTGTCATCAATTCCCAGTCTTGCCTGCTTAGGTACCCAGAAAAACTACGGACTCCGATAAGGATGATAGCAAGTATATAAAGTTGTGTAAAATTGTTCCGAGCTAGGTCTTTAAGCAATTTTAAACAATGAAAGAGTGCTCAAGCTAACATACTAGCGAGGGGAAGAGAAATGAAGAAAATAAAGAGAATAAAGAACATCTCTGGCAAGTGACCACATAGGTTGTCGTAGGCATAGATGGTCACAATAGGAACACAATATGAATGATAAAATGATTCTGAGTCACCAAATGACCTAAAGGAAATCAGGGCCATATGGACATCAACCGGAATGGGATTCTCTTCATAAAAGGTTTCCTCGTCTCCAATCTGATGCCACTTTCGGACGACCATATTGCATAATATCTCGAAGAGTTGAAGATCAGTGCTGGCACTGAACTCCAGACACGTATGGATTAGCGACCTGTTCAAGATCTGGAGTCTCATTGCAACAAGCGCGATTGTCATTTTTTCCTTCATTGGTCCAGATTTGTCGTTATACAAACAGTTGTCTTCGCCATAGTAGATATCAGTGACCGTCTTTTCCCAGGTAGTACTAAGCTTGCACGGTACCTGGACAGTAGAATCGGCAGTGTTGTCTCCATAAGCGTCCATAGAAGGTTGCAGACAGTGTCGCGTCATAGCCCGGGTCCGGAATATCTATAAGTGCCATTGTTAAACCCGCGTGTTCGAATGCAAAGGCGAAATAAGGCAGAAACTTAGTAAACCAGTCGCAGACAGGCTTGTTGTTGATAATGATGTATTCTTTGTTCACGTATTACATTGTGGGTCAGCAGTTATTTCCGTGAACCAAACGTCACATAATTGAGTTGAACGTACGAGGGTAGTTCTTTCTGATTGAGCCCAGCAGGTTCCGCGCAAGGCCAGTGTGGAGAGTTTGGCTCATGGTGTGCCTTGATATTTTCTTTCGCCTGATCCACGCTCTTGCAGACAGGGGTATTGAAGAAATCAGGATATCGGACCGTTTTCTTGTAGTCGAGGGTATTGGCATCCTTCTTCATCATCTCTTTCATATTTGGCGTCTTGTAGCCATTCGGGTTCCCGCCAAGCTTCTTATATCCAGTCAGTTCCATTGTTCTGGACCGCTGAAGTAGTGTAGTGACTGGCGAACGGCGGAAAAGCCAAGCCTCGATACAAACTGTTCCGAGCTTCATCGTTTCATGTCTTGAGCATCGCATTCCATGCCTCTAGAACATCTACCGCATCCAATCAACTTTTGTAATCAACAGTGGCATCATCAATTTGATCCTGCTCACATTGCGCAGATTCCCAAATGCCGGTGTAGGAAGTGTCGAGCTGTCAGACGAGGTTGTTTGGGCCCAGAGCGCGACAATGAGATGTACAGTGCTGATGGCCTTCAGGCTGTAAGAGGCTACTCTGGGCTGATATCCCACTGCTAAAATATTAGCCGAATCTAGGAGGGAAAAGCGAGTGCTGGTTTGGATATGCATCGCGGTGTATGACCGACTTAAAGATGAGATGAGCGACGAAATTAAACACCTAGCAGAATCAAAGAAATGACTGGAGCTAGAGACAACCCAAGACAAAGATATTCTGGGAACTGACTCTGATAGAAGCAAAGTCCGTCTACTCTTGTTTGTATACTGTCAATTCCAAGGTTGGGTTCCGTGAAATCTTATCATCCCTCACATCCAAATCCCCCTGGGGCCCAATAGACAGCAAGAAGTAAAGATACAAAGGCCAAAAGATAAGGGATGTTAATGAATACACCTACGACCACGGGCATATTATACTTCGTATACCCTTCGATGGGGTATCCCCGGGAAAATTTATGCCAAGCCCCCTAAGCCACAGCCGTCCAGAACTGTGGATGGCAAAACTCTATTTGACATACCAATTTCCTTTTTCGTCAGGACCTTGGCGCCCTTAATCTATGTGCTCACCTGCGTGTGTTACACATCTGGAAATGAGCCAAGGCGCATTTTTAGTACAATTTGAATAAACACATTTTTATTAGATTCCCACTTGTGAACACTTAATATCACCCTCAACTTCGACATTCATAATGGAAATTTGTCACGCGAGCTATTCGACAACGCCGGTATAATATACCGGCGTTTAGCGAAATTCATATGTGCATCTATATCCCCTTGGGTTACATAAATTCAATTAGTTAAATTGTACGGATTCTTAAAATGAAAAGCGACCTCAATTCCAAGGCTAGCACCGAAGCCGGTATCATTATCGAAGATGGGTAGCTATAGGATCTTAGCATATTTATTATATTTATTGCCCAATTGGGTACCTAGCGGTTGGGTTATGTTTTCTAGTATAACCTAAAACCCAGCTTAGGTCCAAGGTTTGGCCCTAAAATTAACCTAAAGTTGGGTTGGGTTAGGTTAGGTCCGGGTCCGATTGGGTTCTGGGGAAGCCTAGTTGCGGGCCGTCCGCCCCGTCTAAGGTTATATTGTAATTCTAGCGACATGGAAGGGCTGACGGGACGTTCGGTTGTTGTCAATGATTATTAGTTCCTCTGCACCCGGTCGATCGGCATCCGAAATCATATCTTGGTGATATAGACCAATAGCGAAAATACCGCACTACTGGACCATGCTGCATCATGGCCAATACCAGACTGCAAATGCGAAAACCGTTACCCACATTTATTGAATCGCACCTAGGCTGATGACGGATTGGTTACTTCAAGGCGTCCACTGATCTGTTTTAAAAATTCCTAGATCGACTCTACTACTATGGGTGGCCTAAAATATATAGCATATTCAAAGCATTAGATACTCACCTGAACATCTTTAACCAGACTGGTATCGCATCCCACCCATCTTCCACAAACGCCGAAAAACCTTATTCAACTAGCAAATATGAAAGTCTTCACACAAATCTTCATATTAATGGCTAGGCAATTGCTGCACCCGTAGGTAAGCCCCCGTCTCACTTTCAATCACGCCTATTGTAAGGCTATATTAATCAATTATAGCCGAGGCCGTAGAACTAGAGACGCGCGCCGACTATTGGGTTGATAATAAAGTCTATCACGGCTACAAACAAGTACGAGGGTGGCTGCTATAAAGAATGCAAGAGGCCCGGTGAGCCTTACGATATTAAAAAAGAATATAGGAAAAATGCCGGCTCGTTCAAAATCAGGACCAAGGGCTATAACTGCGCGATTTACCACCCAGGTCTGCTAAACATAGGAGCTAATATATGTCAAGAACCAATCATGGCACGGACCCAGTGGCCCAAAGCCGTCTCTCGGAAACGCTGGACTTCTGTGCTCAAGCTTGGAATAATGCAGAGTCGGAAGAGAAGGTGAAGGTCATACAGAAACTTGAAATCAATGGCTCTTCATCGGTAGCAGGTGGTCAGTTCTCCAGGGAAGAGTTTGAGACCCTTCGTCATATACAGGCGCGCAAGGCAATGTATACAGAGAGTGCCTTTGGACTTGACTGTTTCTACACGGGTGTGATTGACGGATTAAGGGCTGTTTAGATCGTGGGACGCTGGAGCTAGTACGCGTTTTGCCTGCCGATTTGTGAGCGATACGAAGTTGTGCTTTTTGTATGAATACATATAAGGTCCGTGCGAGAGGGTGTTTAACAATTGGCTATACAGTTAGAATTATCTTGGGATATCTGTCTGACAACTAGGCTTCTCCACGGGTCTAAAAAGACCGCAACCAAGACAGTACCAGACTACATTAGTTACTAATAAACATGTTAACCCTCATAACCATCCAAACACTCACCCTAATCTTATCCATCCTTGAGTCTCTTGATCTTACCTAGGGTAGGAAATGACGCTGCCCCCTACATCTGTCGTGCCTTGGATAACTAAGCAGATAAAGGGTTAGTTGATGAAGGGAGTTTGATTTGGTGTTTCCCGTTTTTTTTATCAAAATTTCAGGTTCGCATGAGATAAATTCACTGATTTTGATATGCTCAAGAGCCTCATCGAAATTATCCCGACCATGGTGACTCCAGACCACAACATTTTGCCTCCTCATCTGATGGTACGCGCTCAAACTAACCATCAAGAACCGCTGAAACACACCCTTGATCTTCATAGTGTGCCAGTCCGCTGCTATGGCTTTTTCGCATTCGTGTTTCAGAGCAGCGCATATCGTGACAGCTGCCGAGAGAGCACCCGTCAAAGCGATGTGGACCCCAGAGGAGAAGAAAGGGTCGATGAAGCAGCCAGCATCTCCGACAACTCTTATGTAGGGGCTTGAATATGTGGATGCGCCGTAGGAGTAGTCTGACGCCGATTTGACAGATCCAGTAAGTTCGCCATCAGATATGAGCTGCATGAGAGTGGGAGAAAGCTGAAGAGAGGAGTTGTAGAACGATTCTAGGTTTCGTTTCTCTCCAATAGTCCCAATGAGCGACATTCTTGAGGGCCGTGTTGTAAGTGCGATTCTTGACATATTTTGTGTTTACCAGTCCTGCACGGCCACTAGCATCGACCAGATATCGAAAGTTGATTGTACCTTTTGCTCCTGTTGCTTTCTGGCTATACGAGGCTGCATAAGAATGACCGGATATATTGTCAAAATTAATGTCATTTACTTCGACGCCGTCAAACACGTTCGCTCCGCTAGCTTTTGCATGCCGGAACATTAGATCGTCCGCTTCTGAACGGGTGACATTCCATGTGAAATTGTTTGGTCCACCTGCGGATATGAATTCCGTATCTTCGCAAAGTTTAATACTTGAACTAAATAATGACACACCGCACAGAAGCAGATGAAATTCTTACATCCCTCTCACTTGTTTTGCACAAGCTTGAATGCTGCACCATTCTATTATGACCGGTTCCTTGCCAGAGCCAAGATGGGAGTAGGTAGGATTGTTGTTGACTTACCTTTATGCCGAAACCGTAATCGATAAACGCCGAGGCTAGGCCGATAAAGCGCAGATAGTGTCGGAATGATGGAAGCATGCCCTCTCCAATATGCTACCTGATTTCAAACAACCCACCAACTTGCCCATACTTAACTTCAAAGTGGCTCATTTTCTGGGGAGGGAATGTTGCGGCTTACCGAGGATATCCATCTGCCTCAAGAAGAACAACAACATCAATCCCTTCACGGGCAAGTGCTGCAGCGGTATATGATCCTCCTGGGCCGCCTCCTATCACCAGCACAATGCAGTTGGCTGGGATCTCAATCTATTGCTTAATGACGCACCGGTGAAGCAAGAAAGCGAACGAAACAATATGAAATGTATTAGAACGATCGCAACGGAATTTAACAGAATTGGGTATTTGTCACTAGCGCACCTTGTTTCTACTTAGTCCGTGATATAAGTGCTCAGATTCAACGCAATATACTGGTCAAGACAGATCATAGCAGGTCATTGTATTTATGCATAAAAGTATGTTAAGACGAAGGTTAAATATGTAATAGGCGTTAATGATGCTATTAGCGTTGTGTTACTCTTCCTGTCAGAAGTGCGACGCAATATACGCATGAATTTGAGGCGCAGATGCATACTCAATGATTCGGGTAATGATATCATTAGGTAGATAAATCACAAGATATTTGGTGGTAAGCTGGCTACGTGGCTTCTGCAGACCGAATTGATACATTGCTGCGGCAGTCTTTACTGACATTTATTTGTGTAGGTAATCAGAAGCCGATCTCGATTGTTACAGTGCCTTCATACATGGACCCCTGATGTCACTGGGAGACCTCATTGGGGACTTGGGGCCCCGAATAGTAACCGAATTGTCGGTGAAGGGTCACCGTACAGGAGGTTGAAGCAATGGCATGAATATCCAAAGAGTTGGTGAGAGATTGCTGTGCATAGGACTGGGACAAGGAAATTGTCCCCGGTGCCAATAGGCATCGAATCGGCATCGAATCGCATTGTTTCCTTTCATGTTAAATATTTTGACTGGGAGAATGCCATGTGGGCCCTCCAAGATTCAGAATTGTTACAATTGGACTTGTCATTTTCCAGTTTTACATCTTGCTTACCTCTCACCTGAGTTAGGGATTAGCTTTGTGGAAGCTGTTTGTTCATATGCTGAAAGAATATACCAGCTGCTACCATGTGTATTTATATACCTTCATAATATAGCCAGTCTGTCCCTTTAAAGTAAACATTTTGATACCATTTCAGTTATTTCCTCCCGGGGGCTCTATCTTAGACTTCACAGGGCTCAGTCTCAATTGTAGTTGATGAGTTCGGCTGTGCCATTGGAACTCTCCCTATCTTGGCAGAATGTCCCTCGGTCTCGCTGTGCTTTGAACTCGACAATCTGCAGTGCCTTCCGAACCCGATCTAACACCTGCTCTTCCTCTTCCAATCCCACACTAATCCTTACGATGTACTTCGATACACCGCATGACTCTGCCCAGTCCATTTCCTTGAAATGAGCCAGTTGGGTATAAGGCACGGCGAGTGTAAAATTAGTTCCAATACTCGGTCCCTTGCATACATCAAGAGCATCGTAGAAGCATACGGCGCTAGATGGCTGACGGAAGAGAATACTGAGCAGAAATCCGTAACCGCCGGTATCGCGGCGATATTTCTCGAATAATGCTGCTGAAGAGGCCATCTTTGGGTAATAAATACGCTCCACTGAAGGATGGAGGGACATTAACATGGCAATTGCCATAGCGTTGCGGTTAGAGCGGAGAATTCGATGCTCGAAGTCCGCACTGTTCTCGGCTAAAACTTCAGCATCAAGAGGAAAGAATACATCTTCAAAATCATCCACGAGCGCAGAGTGGATTCGGTCGTAGTGCTTCGACTGTGGGTTTACTATCACGCTTAAGTCAGGGCATATTAATTAGTCGAGGTTTTATTGCCGTGCGGGTCAAGTGACAGATAACCTTACCTGCCAGCCATGACATTTGAGGAGCCGCTGAACATCTTGGTTAGGCTGTCCATTAAGATGTCTGCATATGGCAGTAAATCAAGATTAGCAAATGCCGCAAGAGTCTGGTCGCAGGCCACAATGAAATTATATTTCATGGCAAGCGACCGAATGCGCTCCATGTCAACTGATTCCAACAATGGATTGGATGGGACCTCGCAGAACAGAATACTGATGCGATTATCAGATTGCAGTGATGCTTCCAGTTCGTAAAGTTCTTCTTGTGTGCCATTGGGATACATCTTAAAGCGCGCATATCCGTTCATAGGCAGGCACTTCGGCGTATCAGCATACGACCACCTATGAGCTCATGCCACAGAGGACAATATTAGTAATTGCATATATGAATAGAGGTTTGAGAGGAAGATAATGTTACCCATAGATAATGGCCTGGGGATCAACCCCACGCGGCATGGTTTTAAATACTGCTCGTGCAACCGCATTAATTGCAGCCATGCCTTTTGGATAGAGGAAGATATCACGGGTCGTTACTTCCGCTGAACCAGGCTTTTCGGATTTGGCTAGTCTTGCAATAAGGCTTTTAATAGCCTCTTTATCTCCTGTACCGAAATCCATCCGCGGCGGTGCCCCCGGATGTTGAAATCTTCCCAAAAACGTTGGACACGTTATGTAGCATGGATTACTCGAGACGGACTTCATGAAATCAAAGCGCTCCAAACAGAATTCTGCATGCCGGCTTGAAATGCCATCCCCAATGATGCACCAGCATTTTAAGGCTTGCGCCTCCATGTCATCCCCGTATATAATCGCGTAAAAGCTGGCCCATTGCTCCTCGTCCGTTGTGGCAACTTGGTGCAGAGTGAACCATACAGAATCAATGGGGACTGCCGCATTTTGGGACCTCAACCCTGAGATAAACCGATTTGCGGTCTTTTCCGAAGGGAAAATCATGCATTCTGAGGTCTGAGGGAGTGCAATGCGCTTCCGCACGGCCTCACTCAACATCCTTAGTAGCTTGTGCACATAGAATCTGTTTGTCATGGTTAGTGGGATGGCCGGTTGCTGTTGGGATAGGATCCATTTTCACCTGGGATAGACTGTTTGCATTTTTTCAACTACACAGTCCTCACGTTTACCCCATCCGGTAACACTTTCCCAGGTTGGCATGGAGACGCTGACAGCCTAGCAAAGACCACCCACGTTAGTACTGATAGGCAACTGATAGCCGGTATAAATGTTACAAGCAGTTGAAACGTACATGTATCTGATTTGGTGGCTGGGAAACTCCAAGAGCAAGCATATGGGGAGAAGGCGGAATCATGTTGACTCAAGATCTAGGATACTTGCAACTGAAGGAAGGATAGTAAGAAAAATCGCAGCATGAAAAACGGGTCTGGGCTAGGAACCTCAATGGAGATATAGATGGGAACAGCCAGCCGCCGATCAAATGCCAAGCGTCCGTGCTTAGATTTACTGCATGCTGCCTGCACCAATAGAAATTTCCCGATGAGCATGCTGCCAGCCACAATACAGTAAACCCAAGGTCCACCGTCAGGCCATCCACCGAGCAGATGTCAAGCGCCCGTGCCTAGACTGCATGCCTGCACTAATAGAACTTTCCCGGTGAGCATACGTAAACTTTCTTACTTGTCTCACCGCATCGTCACTATTCTTACTTGTCTCACCGCATCGTCACTATTCTTGAATTGGGGCTTAGGTTGCAGCGCTGCTCTTTCCCACGCCTGCATCAGCCTGGCAAGCTGGCGGTGGACCCGCCCAGGTACCCCCAGATCCTGAGTGACGAGAGTTTGGCCTTGACCAAGAATTGGTTCTGCCAGAGGGATGGATAATGGATCGGTCACCCCATAAGCGGTTTAACCGCCCACACGGGAGAGGGTTTACCTCCCCGTTCTATGTATGTAGTTTTAGGAATACACCACCCTACCCATAAGTGATTTCTCCATAAGATAGGTTGACCTCCATGAGTCCTTTTTCGAGGGAGCTGTCGCCTTTCTGCAGCCAAACGCATTCCCTGGGGAGAGATCAGAATCAGTCTGCAGGAGGAGTCGACCACGGGAGGCGTGGGTCAGATTCCGGTCTGACAGATCCCACCCTACCATACCATATTTAGCCCCAGCATAATTGTCTTGATATTACACAAGTCAATGAACAAGGCGATATGAGGTTGTTTTTTTAGATCTTTCCTTTGTAATCTTAAGGGTAATATGTTCTAATGCGTTTAAATACCAATATCCTTCAGGGTAAAATACAGTGACCTGGTGGTCCCCTCCCATTATACTATGCAGGGTGAAACTCTGCCTTGAATGTTATTCTTTTTTTTCTCTGCCTGCATGAGGCTGAGCCGTCTTTTTTCTGCGGGAATTCAACAACGTAGCGGTGTGGGGGTGACTCGGGTAGTACTCTGCTAACCTTTAAAGTGATATGGGATTCCAATTCATCTTCCCAAGCACAAGGAGTCAAAGTCATGACTGGTACCACCCTTCTAGAAGTCCCCCAGGGCCCGTTCTTTGACTACATATTTCACCGTTGGCAGACAGCGAGCAAAACACTGCTTATCAGAGATGTGCCTGATAGCAAGGAGGCTAATGTGGAACGTTTCCTTTTCGACGTGTTGACAGTGAAGGAAAATATTTACTATCAACTTGACGATACAGCTAGACTGCGGCTCAAAGAGCCCGACGTGGATGTTTTTGTGGCAGTCCTTGCCGATGCTGGTTATTCATTTGCTGTACTTCTCTTTGCCTTGTATGCGCTGGGGGCCACTGCTGTACCGCTGTGTAAGTGAAAGCCAATCTCTCGCCCGCGATGATGTTTGGATCCCGTCTGATTTATATTTTTAAAGCCCCGAATGTGCTCCCAGAGGAAGGATGCTATACTATGCAATTGTGCAATGCCTCCCTCTTGGCAACGGTGCCAAAAATGGCAAAGAACGCAGAAGCAATAGCTGAGCTTACCGGTACCACGATTTTCTCATTTGACATGATGTTAGAATTGCCAGCGAACCTTCGGTTTAAGCTACAATCTGGGGGAACTCCAATCGAATCGACTAAAGGATTTGTTCTCCTGCAGACATCGGGGACCACAGGCCTGCCCAAAGGCGTCTTACACACTCGCCGCGCAGCCGAGATGGGGGTTTTAACACGCGTAGAGTCGTTGAGAATATCTGAAGATGATATCATGCTTCATACGTCTCCTGTTCATTGGCTAGGTGGGTTTCTCCAATGCGTTACGGGTCTTATGTCTGGAGCGTGCATCGAATTCTGCAGAGCTGTTTTTAGCCTCGACTGGCTCACACAGCGTTTGCAGAAAGGTGATGTAAGATCAATATTTTTACATCCAAAAATCCTTGATGCACTAGCAGAGAAAGTTTCCATGATCCAGCGAACGTGGCCTCTGTCACAATCAAAAGCGTTGTTGAATGGTATAGGCTCTCTGCGTATGATTTCCACCGGAGGGATGAGAGTTCATCCATCTACTCAAGCAAGATGGGAGAAGCTCAATGGCCGTCCACTTGTTGTCGCTTATGGCATGACAGAAACACTCGGTCTGGTGTCAATGAAAATACATGAGACTGCGGCTGAAAGGGAACCTGTCAGTACCGTCACACCTTGCTACATGGCATGCACTGATGAGGACCAATCAACATAGAATTGCTGCGGAAGTATCATGCCATATATGGATGTCAAAATTAGTGATACCGGCGAGATATGCATCAAGGGACCAGTTATGTTCAAAAAGTGAGTGAAGGATGTTAAAGTAATTTGAATCGACGACTGATATGGACAGATATCTTTCCCACAATGCCAAAATTATGCATGGGGTCTTTGACTCGGAAGGGTACTATAAGACTGGAGACATTGGACGAATCCAAGATGGTTTGTTGTTCGTTGTAGGGAGAGCATCCCATGACGGTAAGTTTTGCCTCGAATGATGCATGCTCAATGTGACTAATTATGGACGATACACCATAGTAATCCGCTTCGATGGGTGGAAGATATACGCACCAGAAGTTGAAGATGCGCTGGAGAAACACCCATTGGTAGCATCAGCCATTGTTGTTGGTGTTCCTGATCGTCAATTCGGCTATCGAGTAGGAGCCCTACTGGTTGTGAAAGACCCATCAAAGGAGGACGACTGGGATCCGTGTCTAAATCTCAACCTCTCCGGCTTACAAAGATGGTTAGCATTAGAACGACAGCTTTTGGCGTATAAGATGCCTACCCTGTTACGGCTGTTGAGAGCGGGCGACACACTCCCAACTACTACCACGTCCGGCAAAATCCAGAAACCTAAAATTGTGGATTCATTCTTCAGTGGTTCAGACGTTGCAAGTGGGCATGTAGAATCCGGCAACTTCGTTGCGAAAGAGGGGGAATATCCCAGGCCTTTTGACTGGGCGGGAATCTAAGATGGCTAATCCACAGAAGTTTCAATCATTCATATCAAGGTTTTAAAATGCAGTACTGTACCTACTTTGTGAACGTTTTTTTCTATTCTTCTCAAGTCTCCACAAGTATAGGCCCTATATGATCAAAATGGCGTCCCAAACGACAATACTTGCCAGGACATCATCTCCTCCTAACCCGGTCCGGTCTAATCTCAATATCCCGAATCTGCTTTGGTCTCTGTGTTTGTAGTAATGCGGCATGTACCATGTTCCAAACTCCAATGAACGGTGACTGTACGAGCGTACGGGGCTAGCTATTAAATTTGGCGGTTCTAGGTGAATACTCTGTGCTTATTGGTCAGACGGCTTGGCGGTTCAGAATCGCGACTCGAGAAGGAACCTCTCGTGCCACAATTCCTCGATCGTATGCAGCCAAACTCATGCTGCACATTTTACTAGTTTCCTTCGGCCTTAAACGACAAATGGGTAACCACTTCATTTGTTGTTCGTTGGGTGGTTTTGATTTTATCCAGGAGCGAGAGAGCTCTTTCCCAGGAGCAATAACCTATAACTTCTTGCTGTTTCAAACCCGGCGACTTGAACGGAGTTTCTGCAAAGTTCGGTGCTTGTATATCCCGCGATGGATGATACAACGCACGGAGGGTCCAGAATTTCTTCTAGACACCTCCAACGTAGTCTTCTGTCACACCAGCAGCGGTTGTTCTGCATGAGTGACCGATGGAAGAGGCAGTCAATCTTTCACTCATAAACACGAGCTTGTCAATTGGTAGGTGTGCAATATCCCTAGCTGCATCACATGGATGTCATGAGTGTTGATATCCTCCATGACCCCCGCGGCGTACCCCGTGGCTTTGAGGAAATGGTTCACATCTGAGGTTTGGCTGGCTCATCAAAGTCCGGTCGGTAGTGGTCAACAAAGCACACCAACAGACCTATGCTTTCGTTGATGTGATAAAGGTGAGGGGGAAGTGAGAAGTGAGAGAGAAGCTAGAGAAGAGTTAGAGAAGAGTGAGAGAAGAGTGCGAAGACTGTTGGTATACAGTAGGTGATAGAGTCAATATATGCATTCAAAGAAAACCGTTCAATTTGTGCGCGACCACATAGTGCGGATCTTGAAATTTTAAGCTCCCAGCTTCCAGCGCACTGATAGGGATTTCAAACGTTTCTAAGAATGGCAGAAACAACAGGTGTCTTCTGGGAATGTCACTACAACTCGATACAAAGCCTGTCAATGGATTGCCTTTAAAATGCTGTAAACATGACAGTCTTATGGATGGCTATTGTTCTACAAAATACCTGGCATTGGAAAGATGTCACTGATTTGCTTGGTGTGACCGTGCAGGGCCAATGGTTTTATCCTTGTGGAAATATCTGGCAGTGGTTTGCTCAGCTGTGCAGCTGTAAATACACTATTGACAAGATTGGCAAGAAAGTGACATCAATTAGAATTTAATGTTCTCATAGAGAGAATTATTCATGAAGAGCTAAGACATTTAGATAGAGATGGAATCATATAATTACCTCGTCCCCAGCATAAATGAATTCTCACACTCATCATCTCATCTCATCCTATCCCATCTCGTCTTGTATCATTTCAAAACAACTCTTCTAAGCCTCTCAATGTCTATTATCCAAGTCCAACGGTATATCTCCCCAATGACAATCGTACTTAACTTGTTACTCACACTGAACAGAACTATCAAAATAAAGTTCTCTATCGCTACCACCGCCGTCCTACGCACTGCTGTCACCGCTGAGAAGGAATACCAGCAGCCCCAGCAGTATCAGCAATACATTCCTATTAACCTACTAAAATAGCTGTAATGCATTAGAAATCTCCGAGTTTTGACCTATTGGATCCATTCAGAAATTGAACCTGCGTGCTCTGTTCTCTCTCATTTAGTTTCTTCTCTGTTTTCCTTTCTTTTTTTCATCCACCGTATCTCCCTCGGGGCCGATACACAGCTCACCAACTCCCCAAGCTGGTATTATCTACCCCGAGAGCGAGGAAGCTACACAGGTATCTTTTGCATTGGGTTCTTGTATAAAAGGTACTTGTAACAGCTAATTAAGTATAGTCTGGGAAATTTGGGATTCCTTCCACCATGTATTTCCGGTCCTATAAAGCCGCTGTTGAGCCTTATTCGTGGTTCGGGCCGATAGTACATACCGCTACCCTTCGAGTAGCTTAGGTCAATCCAAAGGATTTTCCCCCTTGTGCTTCGCCGATACATTTGTATGGTTCGAAATATCTATATTTATAACCTTGGAAGGTACTTGCATGTTGTCACAAACTATTGCTCTCGATACGTCCAACACGTTATTAGAACAATCCTGCAAGGCAGGAGTTTTAATCTTTTGAGCAGAATATTGGCAACGCAGGCTCTTTTCATAAAAGAGCCTTTTGTCATCGGTCAATTTATGTGTATCTGGTAGTTAGGAGATCCGAAACCTCCAATAAATAGATTTAATCGATATAATATTTCAAGCTGGCCAGTTGGTAAAGTTTCTATCGTTTTACTGCGGAAAAAATCAAGTTTTAATACACCGGTGTACATTCTCCCATATATCCCATGGATCCAAGCGCCCAAGCATCCAAGTATCTAGGAATCAGCGCATCTCACGTATCCATGTATCCCATCAATGCAAATATCTAAATATGACATACTTCTTCAGCCGGAAGCAATAGTTCTCGGGCCTGCAGCCGAGCGGTCTCCGTATGACAACCCCGGTACTAGCGCCAGCGCATATAAATCCGGCTTCTATGCCTAACATAGACCTCAATGCTCCACATCCCGAATCCCGACACCTTATTCATGAAACCCGTATACCGTGAGCCTTTAGCAGGTGGTCGGTCACATGAGAGTTTCGGGGATAGGTCTTGCCACATCCAATACTTGGGCAAGGGAATGACCGCGGGGCAGTATGCTGCTCAGCAATATGGCGCGTCAGTGATCCTTTGACCGAGAATGTGCCACGGTATGTGCAGTCTGGCCGATCACATCGGAAAACGGGGGTTGGGCTACTAAGATAGTTGAATATTCTCAGTAAGCCGGTGACTCTCTTTTCTCCTTGCGTACTGGGGATGGCTCACGTTTGTTCACGTCCCTGGTAGTTAGCATGAGGCCGTTCGCCGTTGGTGAAGCCATTGCTCATAGCTCCTGGAGCAATTCCTCCTGGGTGGGAACCTTCCTGCCATGGTAATGCCTGTCCATGCACAAAAGCCACCGGAGGGGCGGCACGAGTGGTAGGATCCGCGAGGCCATCAAAGGGTGAAGCTAGAGCTTGATGGCCATTGCTGTGGATAGTGAAATACTGTGCGGTGCTCTGATTTTGTTGGCGATACGCCAATGGAGAAGTCATAGAGCCCTGGTTGGTTGTAGCTAGGTCCTGATGGTGATTGTTGTTGACAGCAAAGTATTGTGACGGTGTGGTGGTGTTCTGATTCGACCAGCGGTGAGTTGACGGAGATACTGGCGTGAAACGTTCATCAAGCACCAACGGTTCCTCATATTGACTGTATCCCGATTGATCCGTAGGAGGCGTCAGCGTGAAATGTTCACCAAGCACCAACGATTCCTCATACTGATTGTGTCCCGGTTCATCAACAGGAGGCGTATATGTCCCTGTGGAAGTAGGAGACCGGCGAGCACGCATCGTTTGAGGAGGAATAGAATCGGAAGTAATCCAACCCAGCGAGAGGAGAAGTTCAAGGTTCGAATCGTTCAAGTTGGTATTGTCTGGCGACCACGGCATGATTAGCTATGGATTGCAGGATAAACAAGAGTAAAGTTAAACAAGAATAATGATTTTGATCAAAAGAGTACCGATTGAGTTCAATTATCTTCACACTAGAGAAAAGAAAAAAAGGTACAAGATATTTATCCCAAGTCACTTCAATGGCGGCTTATCCCAAAATATGAATAGGAAAAGAGACAGGGATGGGTACGCCGAAGGGTACACGCCGTGGGTGGAAATATATCACCATGGTGAGCTGTAATGGACCTAGATTGTCCTAATAATACGACAATCACGCAACGGGTGAAGTCGGCTAAAACTCAACAAATGTGATAATTGTACGGAAACCGGACAAGATCAGTGATATATAGTCCACGGGTATGAAGGTCAGGTTGCTGCCTACAGAGGTACGCCAGTCTTAACAATGGCTGGAATGGCCCTCCCGTGGATTCAAATCCACGTAGTCCCCATAATCAAATTTCCGAAAATGGATAAAGGAAATAAAAAATAAATCCGAAATAGGGAAAATAGGGGAAATAGGGAAATAGTGATCGTGGGGAACATTTGATATCCCGCCAATGACGTAGTAATGGTTCCTGGTTTCTTCTTTATTTTTTTCTTTTCCCTTGATCTCTAAGCTATCCAAAGCCAAAGGTACGTAAAGACAATGGGTAAGAGTATAATTAATTTTAGATGTGAGTTTGTATCGAATATTCTTTTGGGATTTCTTTCAACCTTTTTCATCTTTGCGGGGATACTTGAGATCCGCGATGTGGACGATCTCTCGGAGGAACCACCCGCATCGTGAGGGGGTTATATTTTGAGTATGTAGTTGTTTATTATTTATTTATTTAATTTATTTATTATTTTATTATTTTTTTGGTAATATCCCTTTATGGAAGACATTGGAAATTATATATATATTTATATTTATACTCCGTATATACACCCATCCAAAGAAAAAGTGAGGCGGATATACCTACACCGTAGATCTGGGAAGCTTGGACGATCATCAAATGGCCCCGTAAATTTTTAGCCAATCACTTTAGCTATTTCCACATGAGGCGTGAACATTCACGTGAGGCGTGAGCGAACGCCACAACCCCTTTTAAAAAAAATTAAAAAAAGCACGGTGAGGAAATTGGAGATCATGTCTTGTGCCGTTCCCGAGGTCGTATGGTAAATACACACTACGATACTTGGAATCACGAAATACCTTGGTTAGTATCGGAGTCTTGTACGATCCACTTCCAACCTTGGGCTAAACCTTTTTTGGGTTTTTTTTTATAGATTGTCCCTGCATTTCTTGTATTGAGTCCAAGCTCTCGAATAAACGCAGTCTCGGAATCACGACAAGCCCAGAGCTGGGTTGTTATTACTTTGCATGTCTAAAGTTTCAAGTATCTGTTTTAGAACATAGTCTTCCTATATATAGCCACAAGATCCAGAAGACCGACCTTGTAATTCGCCATAAGCTTATCTACAACAGATACTCGTACTAAGAGAGAAACCGCTTGTAATTTATTATATTGCCGTTTTTAGTCCGAGATTAGACCTCTTTGGTTTCGGCATGATGATGATAGACAGCTGGGTATCAAGGGGGGCAGTGAAACCCCATTGCAAAGATCCAAAATACCAGAGAAGGCATGGATTATACCAAGCCGAACGCCAGCCAAAAAGCCAAAAAGCCAAAAACATCGCTTGCTGTTTGAACTGCAATCAGAATCTCGCCATTTCCCTACTCTTACCATAATTTAAAGGCCAACACCGACGCAGGCTAGTTATATGACTTGCATGCCATACACGATTGGAGGACATGCTAACCTACCCTGGACGTCAACCGCCCTATGATATACCGGAGGCTTGGGCTGCAGAGATATATCAGGTGAGTACCTGCATGGGCAATGCACGGAAGGTTTAACACATCATTGCTATCCAGACAGAATAGTCTAGGTTGGGTATCCTGGCTTTTATAAATCCATCATATTACGCCCAGAAGCAAGTCCCCGTTCCATAACTTCATTCCCAAAACGCCTCAATGCCCGCGGTTTGGAATGAAAAACAATAATAAAGTGCATGCAAGATCAGGATGGGAATTCCCTGGGGAGCCGCGAATACACATAGCTTATGCTCGCCATCCCTGCACGAAATCGTGCAAGCGATCAATTACAACTCCGAAGATAGCATTGACGCTGTCTGCAATAAGTTGCTCAAAGTGACGGATGGCTTCCTCCTCGGTCATTTCAAGATGGAAGCGCTCCTTCACTTTCAAGACGGCCTTGTCAGGCTCCACTCGAATGTCAGGGATATTAGCATCCACCATCAAACTGAAGAGGTTAAGAATCAAATTTGCAGATTTGCGCAGCGTGGTGTAAGCAGTATAGCAGTACTGCTTGAATTGCAGGTAGTGGGGCGAAGTTGTGCCGCCCATGCCTTCAACCATTTCCTTGCAAAGCTTCATCATGGGTGCAAAAGGCTTCGGATCACGACCGAGGATGAAGCCAAAGTCGGCATGGAAGAAATGGCCATCTGGCGCTAGAAGCAGATTTTCAAGATGCCGGTCGCCAACGCCGAGGAGGTACGTGATGACGCAGTATCCTGCACACGATTTGATGTATGTATCCATTGTTTCTTTGCGGACGCCGAGAGGCTCAGTCTCATCTGGGTTATTGGCTTGAAGATAGGCGAGGATAGATTTGTACTTGGCGGACGCCGCGGAGAGAGAAATTGAGGGGATGAATTGCACAGCACCGGCCGTTGCACTGGTGGCAAGAATTCGATAAGGAGTCAGTTTCAGATCAAGGTTCTCCTTCTGCAAAAGGCGATCCATCAAGATGATGATCTGAATAACCAATTGGTCCTGGCGAAGGTCATCGCCGACTTTGAACAGCATTGGATAACGACGGCCTTCAGAGGTCTTGAATGTGATAAGCAAAGGGGAAAGGGTGGACTTGAAGACGTTCGATTCCTCTGGGTATAAGCCAACGACTGAAATATCGGGATTCAAAGGTAAGGGCAGGGGTGGATCTATGTTGATCAGGTCGTTATCAGGGTCACGGAGATATTTTTTCAGCATCTCAATCTTGCCAACTCTGTTTTCGCGCGCGAAGCGTACATCCTTGGCTATTTTGGAGAGCACGGCTACCATTTCACCTTGATGCAATAGTGTCTTTCTATGCTCGGGATGAAGCTTCTCCAGTTCAACCATGAAGTAGTATTCAACCCGCGCAAACAGCCGACGCTGAATTGCGTCAGCATCATCGAATTCGACCATGAGATACCAGTGTAGGTAGTTGCCAAGTTTGAAGTTATTAGCCGCACGCGAAATCAAGAAATGTGCAAGCGAGGACTCCTGCGGAGCCGCATCAGGTTGGTTATCCGGAGTTGCATCATATTTCAGAGCCTGCACTAATTGAAGAAGATATAGAAGCAACTCCTCGTCATCTGCTTTCCGCAGTGTTTCCACGGCATACGAACGGACAGCAGGATTATCGAAGGTAGGACCCAGTATCTCCAGAGCATCATCAACATCGATTTCGGTCCATTTAGGGAACATTTCAACCGCTTGCCGCGCTTCTCCAACATCCCGCCAGTTGACTGATTTGACAAATTTTGTCAATGCCTTCTTCTCGCGTGTGAGATGATACCTGAAACGCCACACAAGATCCTTCTCTTCGGCAGTGAGGTCTTGCGTCGGTTCGTAGGAGATGATCATATTGAGATCATCCCTGATCTTTGGGTTGGGTTTCAGATCACGATCCATGATACCGGTCCGATGGCTTCGGATCAAACGCCGGTGCTTGTCCTCGCACGGGTTTCCGATTTGGCCAACTTCCGGATCGTAGATTTGAATGATATTATGGGGATCCGCGTGTGAAATGCCAGGTCCAAATTGTACCTCCGGGACTGGCTTAAGCGTCGCATTGGGGTGGGGAGATGCGTTCTGGGACCAGGAGGAGATGGGCGGAGGAGGATACTCGTGATCCGCCCACACAACGGGGTGATCAAAGCGCGGAAATTCAACGTAAAGGTTGAAATACGCATCTTCAATGTTCTCTTCATCAGAGCTATCATCTTGATCTTTGACGTGTTTCGGATCTTTTTGCAGAGCTGCATCAAGTTCAAGGGCGCGCTTTTGGGCCGCTTCATCTGCGTTTAACTTCAATTTCTCCAACTCGCGAAAGAGCAATTGATCCATCCAGTCAACACGCGGGATCTCGCCCATTTCGTGCTTCTTGATCAAGACTTCGACCCGTTCCAGTTCTGCCTCTTCGGGTGATTGCTGTGAAGGATCGCGAGTATTCGGTTTACGACGCTTGGGTGGTAAAACTGATGGTGTAGAGGTTGTAGCAGAACCATCTGCGTCCTTGTGTAGATAAACCTTGCACTTTTGTCTGCCCATCTTCAATTTTCCGTCTTCGTCAAACAAGGCGATTGTAGTTCCACCAAATGGAATGTGCGTAATCCTATCGGCAGCTAGTGGAGACATATCAACGACGGTGATTGCCAACTGAGCATTGCGCTCGGCGTCCTTGATGGACATGGGCATCTCCAGCCATTCATTCCATACTCGAGTGGTTTTGAAGGCCTTATATTTGGTCTTCATCGGCACGCCCAATGGCTTCGACTCCGACCATATCTGAGCGGTCACATAAAGATCGGACGTCGGATCTTGGACGGAGGCAATATGCCGCAGCTCGGCGTTTTGATCAAGAGCTGTGTATGGGATCGGCTTCTGCTTCCCCTCCAACGAGCCACTGTGGATGTGTCAGCGTGAGATAAACCTCAATTCTGAGAAAGATAACGTACATCTTGATGCGTACAGGTATGTCCACTTGAGTGGTCACGGCAAAGGTGAAGGCTTCCATCTCTGTTCCCCGTTTGGAGAGAGCGACAGGTCGCTGCGTCATGGCCGATAAGCAACCGACGCGGGGAGTCACGTGCAAGCTCTACGCGACGCGACAAGCGTTCGCGATCATTAAATGTAGCCACACATCTTTTTTTCAAAGCCCAGTGTATTTCAAGGTATCCTCTTTGTCTAAATTGGGATACTGTGTTTAGTTGTACCCCACTAGTTGCCCCTTTTTGCTTTGTTGAATTTCCTTTGTTCTAGCAACTCCATCTCATTTCGCACTAACGAGTGCTGATCGAGTATGGCACGACTCATTCACACACAACTGGACGAAGCAAATGCCTCAGGTCCCCTCCAAAATTCATCAACACCATCACCAGAAGCATTTAATTCCGATAAAGAAAATCGGTATCAGGGTACCAATAAGAGAACTACCGCTGCGATGCCACCGCCGCGTGCACAGAATAAACGACCGCGACTGGCTGACCGCTCCTCGAATGCCCAGTCTGCCCAATCTTCTCGGTCTGCTCAGTCTGCTCGATCTGCCCGTGCCCAATGTGCGCGGTCGCAAGCATCATCTCAACGAACTAGCAGCGATACGCGATACTATGACCCGGATCAGGATCCAGAAGAGCGGAGAAGTGTACGGAGAGGACTTCGGGATCTGGGTAGGGAATTGAACGGTATGTCGCTTTGTCTGGACTCGAGACCTGAGTGATGGTGCACTAACAGGTTTCACAAAGACACACGGGGCGAGCTCATGCAGCCTGGGAATGATGGTATCCTCAACATTGTCGAACAAGCAAATCAATTCTACGCCAAAGTGAAGCAAACCGCTGACGCCACGCTCGATTCGCGCATCCTCGTCAACACCGCCGATCTAACCCAAAAGAAAGCCACCCAGCTCGCTCTCGGTGACACCTCCGCCGGTATCGATGTAGACGAGTTCGTCTCCAAGTGTGTATCGTTCATGCGTCGCGGTCCAAACAACGCGACAGCTTCAACAAATGGCACACAGGGGCGCCGAGGGCGCTCTGGTAGAAGCCAAAGAGACCCCGATGCCAGTGACGAAGATGATGGGGATGCGATGAACTGGGATACGCTTGGCCGATCGGCCTGCTTTCCTAGCAATGCGCGTCCGGCAGTGTCCGGATGGTTGCTGGGGCCGCTGTCGGTACAAAAACGTACACGGCAAATGACACAGCGAAGGGTAGCAGAACGTATTGACCCGACACAAGCCGTGGCGCCCCGAGAAATGGCGCAGCAGGATCTTGGCCAGCAGGAAAGCTCGAATCTGACCCAGATCTGTTCCGAGATCAACAAGCTGCTCGCCAACAGCCAGTATGAGCGCGAGAGAGACGCTACGGAAGAGCTTGAAAGCCAAGAAGATCTTACCCCAGAGAAAGCGCAAGAAATCATGGATAAGCACAGCGTGGCTGATAACGGGGGATCCCCTTGTTTCGCTTCTGTATCAACCCGAAGTCTTTCGGGCAAAGTGTGGAAAACTTGTTCTATGTGAGTTTCCTCGTGCGAGACGGTACAGTGGGTGTATCAGTAGATAGTCGCAAACTGCCGACCCTGCGTGAGTATTCTTCAACATGACTGGTTGATAACCACTAATGGTTTAATAGATGCGGCCGCACCATTCGCCCCTAGTGAAGCTCAAAAGAAGGGCGTGCAAAAACATCAGGCGGTCTTTAGCCTGGACCACGAAACGTGGGAAGAACTCATCGATGTTTTCAATATTAAGGACTCTATCATCCCCCACCGCGAAGAGAAACAGCAAGAAACTGGCACAAGTTGGTATGCCTAGGCTCCTTCTGAGGACACGATTCCACGAGTGTGTGTTTTGCAAAATACCCCCTGAACTTTTGGCTTGCGTTGGGCAATAATTTAGCTTTTTATGAATATGCCAGTATTCTATGACATGTAGTTCAAGAGTACGCCTAAAAGGCACAATGGAAAAATTCCAAAACAACAAATTACTTAAGTCTCTTGTTAACTAGAGGTATCAATTTAGTCGTCAAAGTACTGCCGACTAGCCAAAGTGGGGAGATAAGGCTACGTCATTGTTTGGCCACTTCTTAACCCTGCTCTTAAGCTTATTATTTTACTATTAACTTTTCTCTTAGTGCCTTATCATAGTTATCCAAGACACATATCCTGAGACATCCGACGCCAGCTCTCGACCTCAAAAAACACAAAGAAAAGGAAACGCGCCAAAATGCCACAGCTGTTTCCAACCAACCCTTCTGCGACTATGGTAATTCGCCATGTGACGCCGGAAATTGTGACCATGAGTCTGCCATTCTCACGATTTGGGCGCCTGCAGTTCGGCGGACGAGGGACGCTGGGTAAGTACCGACCCTTACAGGCCCAACCCACCAAGCGCATACCACCTCGAGGGACAGGGGATGACGTGCAGCCATGTCAAGCCCACGGGGAAAGGGGGACCATGTTTAAGATCTAGTGCTAACGCTCCTTGCATGCGACAGTCAAGCTTGCCACTGGCTCCCTCGCAGTATTCTCGCCCGTCAGCCTAACGCCCGAAGTCCGCGAAACAGTTGAATCCTTTGGTGGAAACGTCAAATACATCACAGCGCCAGATATTGAACACCACCTCAATCTCACCCCGTGGAAGGACGCATACCCGCAAGCAGAGATCTTGGCCCCAGAGGGTCTCTATGAGAAGCGGCAATCGAATCCGGAGTTCCAAGACACTCCATTCAAGCACATCTTCAAGAAGGACGATCAACTGCCGCGGTCGATCTCGAAGGAGTTCGATGCTGAGTTTGACAGCGAATATGTGTATGGCCATGGATCGCGGGAGTTGGTGTTTTTGCATAAGCCCACGCGCACCGTCATCGAGGCGGATCTGCTCTTCAACCTGCCCGCTAAGGAGCAGTATTCCAAGACCTCCGAAGCGGAGACTAATTTCCTGACGAAACTTATTATGCCGCTGTTGTCTACCAAGCCGCCGGCTACATGGCACAGGCGATTTGCGTGGTATATTCTCTCATCGCAAGATCGGGCTGCGTTCAATGAGTCTATGACAAGGATTGATCAGTGGGACTTTGATCGCTTAATTCCATGCCATGGCGATACTATCGAGACTGGCGCCAAGGGGATATTCCGTGATGTGATGGCATGGCACTTGCACCAGAAGAATACATAGTTCTTCTTCTCTCGAAACTATTGTAACATGTGTGCTTTTATTTTAACTCGGGGGTTGCGGATTTTTCTTTTTCTGGGGTTTTGTAGGCAGCATTATTTCAAATTTGATCTTCTCTCTTGGCTTTACCAAAGTTATCCTCGTTGTTGCTGCGGTTGCTATTCATAGTATCAATGGCCCACTATATTAATATTAGCTCAGATTGCAAACTTTGCATCGCCCGCATGTTTCTGAGCTCTTCCTGCATGTAGATTTCGATGTTTTGCTATGCCTACCTAATTCTGCTATATCTTCACTTGTCGGAGGTGAAATACTAGTAATTTGGAAGTAGTTTTATAGCTAAGCAGAATAATTCGACATCCTCATCAAATATCATACGAAACCAAGCTTGTCAAGTTCCCTCCGAGGTCCCACGTCATAAGGCTGAGAGGCGAGCAATGGTCAGATGACTTAAATTAAGCATGATGTAAGTGTCGTCAGAGGTGTCTACAGGTACATGGTGTTTTCGCTTCAAACCGGATCTCCCCTGTCGACTATAGCTCGGCAATTAACAACGTATGTCTAGACGCACGCACCTGTCAGACAACAACAATGATCGCCCTGAGTGGGGACCAAACCCAATTCTCGAGAAAGTCAGAGCTGTCGCCAATAGTCGATAGGATCGGCAATCAACTCATTCCTCAAAAACCAAGCCACTGAAGTATATTACAATACAGCACAGAAGATCCCGTATTTCGGACCAGCACATCGCCACGGAACGTTTTATAACATGGGAAGGCTGGGTCTGGGGAACACAGGGATGATGGTATGGAGGCAGCAGTGCTATCCAAATAGTACCTGTACCCCCTTATTTCCTGGCAGCCTATAGGCCCACTCCTTGCTCAGATCGGGTGTTGAGGAGCATTCAGCCACAGTCCACATCAGCGGTCAGTCCGCCACGAAAAGTCGATCTCTTACCCACCCAAGCCTGGAAAGCGGGTTGGGCACGTTTTGTTCACGGTACCCTTTGACCAATAGTGACCTCGGATTGTTTGAAAGAACTCGCTCGACTCCGTACATAGAAATGATCTAATGACATCAGTAGGCTCGGATTGAGTCTATTGGTTGCGCCTAATGCAAGCTGTGCTTTTTTTTTTGGATTCTTTTTACTTGAATTTAGTGTTTTTATTATTATTATTATTATTGGGTTTTCACATTCGGCCCTTGCTTGTAAAACACACTGTCGCTCCCTCTCGGGGGTTGCCTGTCTGTGCAACCTAACCTGTTATATAGCTTCTTGTTTCCCCCAGCTCACACCTCTTCATCTCCCGCTACACAACTTCTTGCACAAGCCTAACCATTATTTCCTTATACAATCGCATCCTTCGGGTTTATTAAAGGAACAGCTTGTTGGTTTGACGACACCTCAACAATGCCCGTCATTTCACGTCTCGCGTCTATTATCCTCCGCGTTGCGGAAATCGCCTTCGCGGCTGTGAGTAACCCTGGTATATACCAACTTGCAAACTGCATCTGACTCTTCTTTAGGTCGTCGCTGGTGTTATCGGGCACTACTTGGCCGAGGTCCACCATAGCGGCGCAGATGTTGACTGGTGGCCCCAGTCGCGATGGATCTATACCGAAGTAATCGCCGGCTTGTCGATATTGCTGGCCCTCATATGGCTGATCCCATTCTCGTCGGGATTCTTCTCCTGGCCTAGTACGTGCTAGATATACTACCTGTTAAATATAGGTTAATGCTTACTGGAATCTAGTGGACATTATCATTTCGCTTGCCTGGTTCGCTGCCTTTGGTGTCCTCGTTGACACCCTTCACCACATGCCCTGCGGCAGTATCTGGTCCTGGCACTTTAGAGGGGATCAGTTGTGTGGCCGGTGGAAGGCAGCTGAAGCCTTCAGCTTCCTTTCTGCTGTTATCTGGCTTGCTTCTGCCATCGTGGTATGTGATAAGAGTGTCCAGTCCACATGAATAGATACTAATAAGCTTTCAGGGGATCTGGTTCACCTTCCGGGTTCGTGACAGCACTGACAGAGTGTAAGTGACCAATTCAAACCATCGAATAACACGGTTTTGATTGATTGATACTGACACACTGAACAGTAATCGCCGCCGCTGGGGTCGTCGGTCCGCCGTCTAGATAATGAGATTGATTCAAGTCTCTGCATAGCAGAAATCAACACCAGTACTCGGTCGTACACGACCCAGTATGTGCATCCATCCTCGCACTCAGCACAATACCAGTGACATCAATTTTGTGATATTCTTGCTTTTGTTTCCTTGTTTTTCCCCTCGTGCTCGACTCATCATTTGGGGGGCAACGACTTACGACTTACGTTGATACCCTTGGCAGAATAATATTTTGGTGCCTTTTTTCTTTTTGAAATTTGGCTCTTGGTCTTAGTGTAAGCCGACTCTTTTTGCAACTTATTCTTAATACATGCAGTTCCTTTGAAAATTATTCTATTTGGCCATGGGAACTTTTATCCTAATTAACCATGCTATGCACGCTGGTTCAATAGTTCTCACATGCACTGTTACACCCACACCCTCCCCTAGTTTCCAGTCCCCGGCCTGGGTAACAAAGAATCGACAACAAGCCATTATATCACAGATCCCCTTGTTTTATATATTTCCTCTTTCGTATTTGTTGTTTTCTTGTCTTTTACTCGCCTTTTTCTTTTTATTCCCAATAAATAACCTCATCATTATTAGAAGTGTGTCATATAGGTAATATAAATACACCGTCTCGAACCTTCATATAATATTCCATCGAGCTAGAACAGTTCGCTCTTGTTGTATATATTCCGCCACACGATTGGCTTTTTGATATTGGTGAGAAGCCATGTCGTTGATTCTAGACAGCACTTCGTCCCGGCTCTTTCAGGCTACACGCGATGGATTCCAGTCCCGCTGCCAGCAGCTCATTGATGACATCCTGTACAGTGGGTTATCGCTTGAGGATGAGCTAGCTGGTAGGGTAGGGTAGGGTAGGCCAGCTTCATCGGTCATTAGAACAGCTTAAACGAGCCGGACAGATGATGGCCATTGATTGCCCGACTAATGAGCTTGTGCATGTTGCGCCTACTGGATTTTTCACCGTTCTAATCGACCACCCCGAACACACCCCAATGTCCGAGTTTGATTGGGCCTGTCTTTATACCGCTGACACTTTGAACATGCTGACCGGTGACCTTTTGCGCCATAGGCCCCCCGCTGAGGTTGTTCGCGACATTGAGACCCAGTCATTCCTCTGGGATTTAGCTGTGCCTTTCCCTGCAACGATTTCCCAGGCCGAGGATACAGCCCCAGCACAATATGTGAATGCTCTTCGGATCCCTCGAGCTGATCGTTTCTCGCTTATAAACTCTCGGATTCCGGTGAGGCCTGGCTCCCCTCCTCCAGTAGACACTTATGTGGCTTATAACCGCCCTGTTCCTGGCCCTTATACACCTGCCTTGCCCCTACGACCTGTTCCTGAGTTCGAATTTGAGTCTGAGCCTGAGTCACCTGCAGCTGTTGGGACTGGAGGTCTCTATATGAGACCCAACATACAGCCGCGGTAAACTATTATTATCTATCCTTAAGTTGCCTTCTACTATTCCCGTTTTTCGTCACCAATTGATGGCAGGTCGGCTGCGAATATGGCTACCTTGGACGCCAGTTTAGGCTCCCTTTGCACCAAAATGTTGGTCGTCTAATTGTTTTGATCTAATCTCCTCACCCGTGTCACTAGTCTCTGAGTATCATATTGAGATCCGCTAGGGTGATTACTATCTAACCTATGGGTATTTCAGATTATTGGTCAATTTTTAAAAGTTGATAGAGAAAAATCCAATAAAGGATTCTTGTTTGCTGTTGTACATCTTAGTTTTCAATATATCCGCAGTTTTTTTAATGGTCTACTTGTTTTCTTTTCTATCATGTCCCACAGAAATGTCTAAACTGCTAGCAATTGTTGTAAATTGTAAAGTTACCACCTAGTGCCCGTAAAGAGATCTCCTCTCTAGATACCCCCAGAGCTTCTCGCACATATATATCTTCAGATTGTCGGTGCATCTGGCCTATACTACAGACTCGCCAGTTTGTTTCTTTCTTTGAAGTCTCAACAAGCCCTCGTTCTAGGGTATTAAAGGACATGGCCTTGCCTCAATAGTCCTATTATCTCACCACACATATTTAAAGAGGCAATTGTGTGAAGAAGAACTGTAGAGTTGAATATTAGGGAAGATGAGATGCTGGATTTGATATCCCCGGAGCAACAATCCGGATGACTAAAAGCCAAGAAATTCCAGGAACATCGAGTTCGGTATTGAAGATCAGGAGTTCCACCTCCTTCCCCCTGAGAGCTCCAGAGCTCAGGTAAACACTCTGTAAATATAAAATGCAGTCGCGACCGGAGTCTGAGGCAAGTGCGCGATCGCCCTCGCCAGATAAGTCGACCTCCGAGTATCCCCTACAGGAGATCGGGTCGCAGTACAAGGATGATGCCCGCGACAGTGATGAACTAAGCTTCGACTTGGAATTAGGCGATGTACCTCTTCTGCCCTCAGAAGTCCACGGCATGGAGGCCCAATCGGAGAAAGTCGAGCGCGATCCGCCGTTTTCTTGTACACCCTCGGGATTCTGTACATGGCTCCGTGGCCCAACGCCAGCGCATGTCTATCACATTAACCCTTGGTTCGCTCATTTACAGGCTGCGCCAGCGCGTCTGATTGATCAGAAATTTCCGCACAGAAATTCAAAGATTGCGCTCCTTTGTGGTGGTTTAATCTTTTGGATGGTTGTGTTCTTCGCGTCCCTGAAAGCTTCTTTTGCGGGTCAAGATGTTCCGGGGTATGGGCAGCCCGTCAAGCTGTCGTGTCACCACCGTTTATGGTGTGTTTCTATTTTTAATCCCTAGTCAGATCTCGTGAACCTGACTGTACCTATATAGGAGCAATGCCACGAATTGCGGACTGAATGGTGATTCTTGTCGCCCATTCGAGGATCAATCCTTTGCGTTCCGATGCCCCTCTGGCTGTGCGGCGGCGATTCTCCTGGAGCCGTATGTTGTTGGCGACCAGGAGCTTAATTACCGACCATTAGTCGTGGGAGGTAAGCCATTTAAGGTGGATGGTCATAACAGTGGCACTTACCGTGGCGATTCGTCAATTTGCGCGTCGGCACTGCATGCAGGTCTAATTGATGATGCGAGTGGTGGATGTGGCATCCTGCACCGCACTGGTGAGCAGAAAGGCTTCCAGTCGATCATGCAACAAGGAATTGAAAGCATCGAGTTTCTCTCGAGTTTCCCAATTTCATTCCGACTCGGTAATGAAGCGTCCACGCCAGACTCGAACGAGACAAAACCGATCAAATGTTCCGATGCGCGCTGGTCGCTCTTCGCCTTCACATTGATCTGGACCACCATCTTGTCATTGGTCGTGACCTCGGCACCGGCGTTCTATTCCATGATCTATTTTATTGTCTGGTTCCAAGTCGCCATGGCGTCCGACCCACCCTCGATGGGGAGCTATTATGACCTTGTGTCAATTGCGCTCGGTCGATTCTTACCTGGTGCATTTGTAGGATTCGTGTTGTATTACTTCTGCGTCCGGCACACACTCAAAAATTTGGATGCACACTGGGACAAGACTGTTCTGTGGCTGGGCGGCTGCTGGGTTGGCGCCCTGAATACAGACACATTTGATCGTATTCCGATCTCTCGCCTCACGCCCCACGATATCCAGCAGCAACCGGGTGCTCTCACGGCTCTCATTATTGTACTTGGGTCGTTAGTCGCAATCGCCTTTGGTCAAGCACACTGTTTCCGTCGTGAGGGCCGCTTCTTCCCTACGATAAGCATCTACGGCGTTCTTGTTGCAGTTGTTCTCATCCTTGTCGCCGTTCCAAACATGAACCTACGCATCCACCACTATATTCTTTCTCTTCTCTTCCTACCTGGAACAACTATGCAAACGCGACCCAGTCTCCTATACTCAGGTATCCTTATTGGTCTTTTTATAAACGGCATCGCCCGCTGGGGCTTCGATTCGATCCTCCAAACCCCAGGTGCCCTCCTTGATGGTGCCAAACTTGGTACCGTTCCACCAAAGATATATCCTCCTTCCTTGACGGATGCGAACAACCTCGTCTTCTCGTTCCCGGACCTCGAACCCCATGCCGACGGCCTCAGTGTCTTGGTCAACGACGTCGAGCGCTTCCGGGTCTTCCGACCTAAGGATGGCAAGCATTTGCCGGATTTCACTTGGTCTCGTACTTATCCCAACGAGTTGGAGTATTTCCGTTTTGGACTCGTTCACACTAATCCTTTGGGCGGTCTTTGGTATGAAGACTTTTCTCCACCTGCCGTTTGGGGTGCTGATGGTAATTTTGTTTTCCCTGATCCTGAGATCACCTCCGAGGATCCTGAATCCGGATCCGAATCTGAATAGAGAACTGTGTATAAGCCATCTGTACATACCGCCATTCTTCTATTGAAATGGATATTGTTGATAGATTCGTGACGCATGGTCCCCGGGCTCTGGGTTCTTTGTTAATGGTTATCTTCCTTTTGGGTTAACCACTCATACACTATGCCCTTTTTAAGGTTCCAGCTCGTATCCGTGTTAAGATCACTACATCACTACATAGTTAACTAGTTATAATTCTATCAGTTGTTGGACTAAACATGGGCTGGACTGTGGTCCGTACCACCGATTCTAACCGTTGGTACCATGGTTCTCCAGTTTCTACTCTACGACCCTGAAACTAGCCGACTCCTGCCTCACAAGTGGAATTGGCTGCATCTCACTGTCCCCCACCCGCTCAGGGTACTTTTTTGCCCCCATCAAGCTCTGCAAAAGCCCCCCTCTAGCACACTGCCCTTTCAAACCCTCCTCTTTTAATCCATATCGATACCATGAAATCCGGTTCGTCGTATCCCCTAACTCCACCCGATACGTCGACCCAGATCTAGTGACATGACGTGCGAAAATGCTGCGGCAATAATAGCTTCATCCTCAGCGATTGAACCGCCTTTCCGCTGTAAAGTGATAGCTGCCCCGGACTTTAATCCATTCTCTTGCGGAAGTCTAGGACAGGGCATCTATGGTATGCGTCACTCGGTATGGCATACCAGGCTCCAGAGTGACGAAATGTTGCTCGAAAAGGGGATCGATAAGAATGTTAGACTTGCCGTCGAAACTATGATGTGCGGTCAGGCTTGTGCGTTTTGCGTGGGTGCCTGTGTCGCTGTTGATGAAGTCTATGCCGTCTTCGTGGAGGGCATTGCCATTAAGGTCTATCAGGGTATCGAAGGTGAGGATGGTCAGAAGCCTTTTGGGCTTATCTGTAGATTTAGGAGGGTTGCCTCGAGGGTAAGTATGAATGGGTTGTTCGAACCATGTTTATGAAGCGTGGTTGATGACGTCGTCACGTTGATATTGATTCATGGCTTTGGCACTTTTATAGTGCTTATTCACGTCATTTGGATTTCTATTAAAAGACGGGCATTTGGCCTAGTTGTCCGTCCTTGGTGACCGTTCCTCACACACACCATTGTATAGCTAACCTACAATTATAGCCACTATCCCATAAGAACATCGAATAAATCTTTCTGTAAAGCTGAACTCAAAGAAACCAAGAACTGTCATTCCTTGAGATGATCACGACACGATACCTGTACAATACTTTGCTTTCCGCCATTCTCTATAACCAAAGCTGTGAGCTTTCCCCCCTTCACACAACCAGAGTCAAGACCCTTTGTAAATGTGCGGATAGAAAGAGAGGTAGCAGCATCATGGCCATAGACAACAGTCATGGTGTTCACATGGGAATCTTCAGTTGAAGTCTCGAGGCTTGAGTATAATTTTGATTGGTGTTTATCAAACAGCTAGATTGAAAGTATATCAGCACGACGACAAGATTAGAGTGGATTAAAAGAACATTCCATACCTTAGCCCAATTCATGCCCTTCTTTTTCGGACTGGGTACATGTGTATCTAAATCGATAGTCCGCATAGTCATCACGCTAGAAGGGTCTTGCTTCTCAAGCTCGACGCCTGGTACTAGACCAGCATGAACGACTACCACCTGGCCCATACCTGGAACTTGGCCGACATTCAAGATCACTGGGCAGTTTTCTAACCACCGAGCTTGTTCGTCGCTCAAAGACCGCGCGAGTGCACGCTGGCCAAGTTCCCTAGGGTCGAAACGAGAGTATTCATCATCATCGGGTGTTACGAGAGATTTGGTCTTCGCCAACTCCTGTCGAAGAAGCAAGATCCGGTCCTCGTGGTTCCCACGGACACTAGATGCCGAAAGCTGTCGAGCTAAGTCCACGACTCCTGGACTATCTGGTCCCTTGTTGATCAGGTCACCGACAAAGATAAGGTGATCGCCACCTTTTTGGTTGAAGGAGACTTTTTCAAGAAGTTGCACCACTGTTGTAGGCCAGTCAATTTAAGAATTCACGTAGTTTGAGGGGATATCTCTTACACTCCTCTTTACAGCCATGCACATCGCCCACAATGATTAGCCGCTTCTGACTAGATTTCCCTGCATCCACTCCCACTAAATCCCTAGGCACCAAGTCTGGGTCCAAGGTATGCACTTGAATCAAGCCGTCGAATTGAGGGAGCGAATTTGCCCCGAACGACCCAACTCTCTCTGTCTTAGATGTCGGATCGAGTGAGTGCAATAGTGAGTTTTGCTCTTGTAGTCGCGAAGAAAGCATCCGCCAACCGATGCATACAAATATAAATAATGCGGTGTAAATCATCACACAACGCCGGAACCGTGGCGCGGAAGCTACCGAGAGAGCCATCTGGGACCATCCCGGGGATTTGATGTCATCCACCGAGCTGGAGCCGCGCTGAAAACCTCCAGTATCTCTAGATTGCCATCCATTTCTGGCAGAATCAATCAATGGGCGAGTATTTTGTGCAAATTGATTTGAATAGGAGGGATGGTGGGTTGTGGTCGGGTGGAAGTCGTTTTCTGCGCTGTTGGACTCGAAGTCGCGCGGATAGGAGTCGTCGGGAGACGTCATTCTCCTGCGCCCGAGTTGGGCTTTATATCCTTGGATCAGGGAGTATCGTATGCTTCATATGTGCTTTATCCGGTCAAATTGAGGGGGAGTGAATGTGAAGAGGCAGAAAAAGCTTATCCCAGGCTCTGACGTATATCTACCCGCTTTCTCCTTTTAGGTCCCGTGGAAAAGCTTGTCTTCTTTACATTCTTTATGCTGATGTTTCAATACTCAATTTTTGTCCCTTTGGTTATTTGTACATTTTAAACTATCCCCGATACTGTTCATACTCTTCCGCTTCCCGTCTCCGCAAGTTTACACGCTGGATAACAGCCTCATCGTATACCTCTTCCACCTTCTTACCGCCCTTAAGTACCTTGTCCTCGTGTCGGAGTGCTTCCTCCTTAGTCATGCAAACCATTTCACTAAGGTTCGTCGGAATGGTCTTTTGTCCTTCTTTCTCAAGGCTCAGATCCATATTCCATCCGTGAGCAGGAGTTTGCCAGGGAATGAGAGCCAGTCTAGTAGACAAGCCGCTGACGGCACTCTTTCCTCGGTACACTTCCTCCACAAGGAATGCAATGTCATCTTTGCTAAGCGGTAAGCGAAGCCCCACGGTATCTTGACCGGTGACTTGTCTGATCATTCGTTCATGCAAGTTTAGCAAAGTACTCAAGATGGTGTCGTAGAGTTTCTCGCGGCCCTTGGCACCCATGTTATAATCAAGTGGGTAGCCAGTAATAGTGCAGATAACGTGGTTGGCTACCGTGTAACCAAAGACTGCAGGCATGGTTCCCAGTACTGGGAGGATGCGGGCTCGGAAGTCAGGAAGAACACTAAGCTCACCAACTTGACCCTTGGTATATTCATCTTCGGGAAGAGGAAGTAGAGTAGCCTTGCCCGGGCCCGGTTTCTCTGTCGAGAACACAGCTGCAACTCCAGACGAAACACCGAGAAGCTTCAGCCTGCGGCGTGTACTGCGGGACAGAGGATCATCGGTACTGAGCGAAATGTCACCGACCACAACGCGAGTCGGGTCCGACTTGCATCCTGCACCCATCGACGAAATCACAGGCAAGGAATTCGAGTGGCAGTAGTGTAACAACTCTACCTTGGATGTAATGTTATCGATACAATCCAAAACGAAATCTGGTCGACGGCCCTCTCCATCGTGTGTCAGAGACCACGGAGCGAGGAGATCCTCAGACGCGGCCTTTCCATAGAGCTCATTCCGACAATCGAACATGACCCACGGTGTGACTTGTTCCAATCGCCTCCGGATACAGTGAACCTTCGATGTGCCAACATCAGCCAATGTCGCAAGGGCGTGTCGGTTCAATGATGATAGTGTGACCTGGTCGAAATCGATGAGCCGGATTTTGGAGACGCCCGATCGGGCCAGTGAGGCAACGGCATGCGAACCGACACCACCACAGCCGACAACGACAACAAATGACGATCGAAGCTTAGCAAGGCCTTCATCACCGAGGAACACACGGTTGCGGGCAAGCTGTTCAAGAATCAAGTCTATCAAAGTAAGACGGGCCGAGTCAGATAGGTTCACGGAAGTCATAGAAAGGTCACATACCATCATCGTAGTCTCCCCGTTGCGCTCTGCGAGCCAAAGCTGCACCGCGCTCATCCTCCTTGCTCAGCTGTACTTCATTCGAGGCAGCGCCAAAATCGGTGAGCTATAGGTTCTCTGAATCAGTTCTTTGTGTCCTGTAGCTTGCTAGGCACTGAATGCGCAGGTTCACCGGCGCAGCTCACCATTTCCGCGGGATGCAAATCATCTAAGCTCGGGATTGAAGCCTTCAGATCATTAACAGCTTCCTTGCGCTTGTATGACTGGTACCCAAAGATAGCACCTGCGACAGCTGCGCCCGACACAACAGCTGCTGTCGCAAGCTGTCCGTGGGAGGAACCAGCCTGACGGTTGAGCCAAGAAGACATGCTTCTGATCACACCCCTGTCGTCCGTATCCTGGGTATTTCTCGGTTTGGTTTTATTTTCGTGGGAGGTGTCTCGATCAAGTTTGTTATATCTGGTATCCAGTTCGTCAGAATCGAATCCGTAGTCGAGGTCGGCATCATTGGGCTCTTGCCACCATTTGGATGCTGGGGGAGCCATGATTGATGTTGGGTGTACTGACCATCACAAGTAGTCGGCTGGTGCAAGTATGAACTTTTAATAACGGAATGTATATGCAAGCAAATGCGTTCATCGGTGGAACAATGTTGGCTATCACGTGCCGCGGTCCTAGGGTTTGTGCGGGGACTAAGCAAGGCGGTAGAACGGGCGGTAAGCATGCTCACTGCGCGCCGCGACACCTGCCCACCTGACAACACGCGTGCTATCCCCCAAAAACCTACAATTGCGAGTCTCCGGCTAATTACCCCCTAACAATGTCACTTATACTCTTGCACCATCTCATCCGATAGAAAGTTGTTGTTGACAAACCGGTATAGCTATCAGTATCGATGCCACGCTGCAGCCTATCTGAGAAGGTCACGTCTAGGCACAGCTTGGTTGAATCCGATAATACTTTGCCAGTCAGCGCCAACAACCACCTCGTATGGCTTGAGAAGATGCAACAGCGACATGATCATTGGGCTCACTTCTTTGCTATTCATCACGAAAGGTATGTCTTTTCAACCCGATTCCCGAGTCTCTGGCTACAATGCAGATTCAGTGGAATATCTTATGCCAAGTCTTGATGACGATAACCCTCACAAGAGCTTTTCATGACATGTCGGTTGAATGAACCCGTAGGGCCATGGACATCATCCCCCTGACACCTCGGAGTGGAAGAAGACATCGGCCCACAAGTGTGTGATTGAACAATGAACAGAAATCTGAAGAGACTCGGGCCTTTGATATTTCTGGTTATGTGTTGTCTTGGTATCGCGCCAATAATTGATTCAATGTGTTCAACTAACGTCGCCCAGTATTGCTGTACATATTCTAGGTCTCCAAATATCACATCTCCTTCGGTTTTCTTCGCCAATCCTCCTATGCCCTGCCGAATCCTATATTCATCATGAGATGTTCCAGATCCCCATCCTCATGTAATAGCCCAGTGACGAAAAAATGCTGTTACATACTCCGAGGCCCTGTATATGTGCTTCGTCTGTACGCCTTTCAAGGAAACGACAAGCACGCCGGTGACGAGTGACAAAACATGGTAGTTTTCAATCTGAGGGCATATTGTATTACCAATCTGTGTTTAGGGATATTGGAGACCTCTTTCCCGAATCAATGCACAATGCTTGTTTTATTTGGTCTGGTGGCTGGTTTCTAATAGCTTTTAGTCTTTGATGTGATATCAAATACAAATTGTTCCACTTCTTCAACTGGCGTTGATTCACTCTCATATAAGCTCCTTAGAGACAAACACGATTTGGCTGCTAGGCCTTGGCAAACCTGATAGAAGGCTGTAGCTGACCTGAAATCATTCCATAACCATCCTCCCCAAGCCTCACAAATCCAGCGAAGCTGTTCGGTTTATGTCCGGCTCAACTATACCTGTCGAACCGCTACTTGGTGCCTCATTCTTGAGGTTTAACATCTTCCAATCAATATTAGGCCCCTTGAACTCGTCACCTATTAAAACCCAGAAAGTAAGAATGATAAGAAACAATCCCACCAAAACGGGTGCACTATAGTTCATCGACCCCAGAGTAACTGGAAGATTAGGTGAAAAGCAGACCATAACAACCCACGACTGTAATCCACAACTGCGTAAAAACATTGCAGGTATATCCCCACCGACCAAGATCGAGTGGCCGCCTTAGCAGACACCGCGCACGACCTCGCGTAACGAGGATGGCCTGAGGAACAGCGTATTACAATTTCAATAGCGTAACGGCCGAGATAATGGACCATAGATAGCAGCAAAAATAATCGAGGCTATAGTCGTACGAAGCGGAATTGAAGCCGCCTGTTTATATTGTCGAAAAAATCGAGAAATAGAGTACCTCGGTCTCTGCAAGACGCCCACAGCTGACCCACTGTGGAGGAAGACATGTTGCGTATATGATTGTCAAGAGTACGCATAGTGCCACAGTCACTCTTACTGATCCTCTTGCCTGGTACAAAGATTCTATCCAAAGTTGCTTAGTGCGCCAACCCAGGCATTCGTAATAATAGATATTTCAGTACAATAACTACGAAATATAATAAGGTGGCAGCATATTTGAATGCAAAACTAAGAGATGTAACTATAGAGAATAATCGTTTAAATACTGTTTCATAGCCCTATGCACGTAGAATATCATCGTCAGATACGGAGAAGCTGTTTGCTGCTTCAGGCTGAAGGCCAGCATTGCTCTCATCCACGACTTCGTGATTTATGACCTCACTATTGCTTTCTACGTGGTTCATTTGGGCTTGTGAGATGTTCTCGTGTGACGGTTTTCTTTGGAGGGGAGCATCGGCGCAATTTCAAAATACCCGCGTCAATAGCGAGCGGCCATTTCACAATCTTATAACTCGGTTTAGTCAGTCCAGAAGATTCAATCATATTGGATAAATCGTCTAGGGGATAATTGAGTCAGCTGCAGCGTGTAATAGTTCCCACACCCACAACAAAATCATTGTTGCGCCTCAGGGTTCATGCTCGTTTCAATCCGACGAATGACTCGGGCGGGATTGCCCGCGACAAAGTGAAAGGGAGGAACGTCCTGCAAAGGTCAGTCTGGCTTCTCTCAACGGGGAAATAGAGATGTTAAATTTCGATCTGCTAACCTTTGTTACCACCGAGCCAGCTCCAACTGTGCTCCCCTTTCCAATTCGCACGCCCGCCAGCACGATCACACTACCACCAATCCATACATCGTCTTCGATGTGCACTTCCTTTCCACACTCCGGTCCCTTCAACCCTTGTCGAACAGCCGGGTCCAAGGGGTGGGTAGCGCCATAAAGACAGACATTTGGACCAAACAGCACCCGTTCGCCGATGGTGATCAGGCAGGTGTCGAGCACAAGAAGATTGAAGTTGAGAAAAGTGCCTTTGCCGACCTTGAAATTCAGACCGTGGTCCACAGAAATCGGTCCATCGACGAAGGGATCGGTCTCTTCGAAAAGCGCCTCGTCTTCTTTTGGGTCTGGGTTCAACGGTGGCATTGGACGTGTGTCACAGAGAATACTGGAAACACATATGGTCAACATAAAGGTCACCCGGGTAATAATAAATGAACATTCTGATCGCGCTGCTCAAGCTTACTTTCTCCACAGCTCTACTTTTTGACGCCTTGTTGCAGTCCTGGCGGCATTGAAATCATCGCAGGCCTGTTTACACCTTGACCGGTTCGCCTGCAGATCCTCGTCCCCTGCCCAGTACAGCTCACCGCGGAGCATTTTTTGCCATTCCTTTGACTGTGCCATTCTTCCTGGAGATAGGAGTGCGAAATGAAGAAATATTCCCTAGAATTGTGGGAAACAGGCTTACTTCAATACTTTTGTATGCGGAGAGTACATATGACACCGAGTGTGGGGAATAGGAACCGGACCCACAATTAGCGGCGCTGTTTATGTCTAGATTGGGTATTTCAGCCAGCAGGCACGGTGATCCCACGAGGTGATAAGCGATAGATTTTCGAATTACTTGGGGATATTTCTGTGCAGTGATAAGAATTTCCTCTAGATAGCAAAGGTACAAAATTGAATCCCCAAAAGGTACTATACATACGCATTAAAAGATGTCAAAAAGAATTAAAAAAAGGTATTTTAGCGACGATTGGGAATCTCCGAAGAGAATTAATTTCTAGTCAATTGCCTTGGACCGCTCAAATCGTTCCCAATGGAATATATGTCACATATAAAGACCATGTAACTACAGCATAATAGAAAAGCTCTAGGCACTGAAAATATGTTATGCCTCAGGCAGCAAGCACCTAGCACCGGAACGGAAGAATCTTTAATCCCCTTGACTTAAAAGCGACCTTTGCTTCTTATCCATTTGATATCCCCGATGAAGCATCTATCAAGCTCAGCTTTATATTCTTTTCGACCATTGATGAAATGGCATGGCTGCGTGCTGTGTCCATGGCTCTAATGCCAAGTTGGTGTGGATAAAAGCCAAAGGGCAACACTTGTCTCATGGGGCTACCAACACGCGTCTACAACACCTGCTAATCCCAAGATTTAACCCCATACCCTCTAGGAAGTTTCAAACGATAGGCAACTGCCTTCTTGAGAAAGATATTTGAGAACCTATCGTCCTATCACTGCGATGAAATGGTGAATATCAGATGTGGTTGCTTGTCCTCCCCTGTTCAAGAGAGCCATACATGATCCGACGCGCTGAGGCGTGTCCACGTGTATATTCCACCGCAGTAGCGTTTCTTGCAAACGAGTAAACCCATATTCCCGTCGTGGAATCTGCGCTTGTCCCAATCCCCCAAATATAACTACCTGCCCTCTGCCACTTTTTTCTTGTCTTCCCCCTCACCTTTGACCACCTTCAAGCTCTGGGGATAAGTGGACATTCATTTAGGTGATTTCTCGAGGGGGTGACTGGCTTTAATCGACAATAACTATCCGACTATCAATGTTATTCTGGGGTTTCCTGGTCTGTCTTATGAATCGGTTCGTTTTGGTATCTGTCTTGCGGGCTCGTGGGATTTGTGGGCGTTATCTTTCTTACTCGGTCTTTATACAAAACATTAATAGGCCCTCCTGGTTTGAAAACCATTGGAGACATTCTTATCAAATATCCTGACTTTCGCTTTCGGGCTTGATTTTGCATTTGCTCTTCTATTCTTTCAAGGGTGTGCTGGCATTCTGTGTTCGTGGGCTTTGTGGGTTGTCTCATTTGGTTCTTTTCTCCTGCTCGCCCTGTGATGAGTTCGTCTTAAAGACGAATATAAGCCAATTCTGCAGGCATCCGCTTGACGACGGCTCCATTCATGGCACCTCGTGTCTGTGGACCGTGTATACAGCTGGAAGCCATTGATGAAAACTGAGAGCAACCTGAGGGCGAGTTTCCGTTTATTTTTGTGGCATTATCATATATACAGTATCTTGATAGCATCAAATGAAATAATGCATAGATATTTTTGTTCCTTTTTTCATACCATATCCACTTGTAGACTGGCTGGGGGTATCCATTGATCCCTTTGTACTGCATATAAAAACAGAGAAGAGGTATGTCATTTCGCAAATGTAAAACGCCTGCTAAATGCCAAAAGTCGCACGCTTATCGACGAATGTACAAGTTTATATTATTTTGCATCGCCCCGGACGCAACAAGCCACGCGACTAGCGCAGGAACTTGCCCAATGCGCCACCGATATTCTTAAGATCCAACAAGAAAGTGTCATGACCGAAGAGTGACAAGTCGTCACCAAGCTCAATATGTTCAACATTCTTGTTGCCCCCAGCACGGAGTGTCTCGGCGATCTCCCGTTGCTGCCACGCTGGGAAGAGGATGTCACTTGCAACACCCATGACAAGCACAGGGTGATGCTTGAGTGGCGCAAGTCCGGCAACAAGGTCCCGGGGAGGACCATCGTCTGGCCCAGCAGAGACAGACTCGTCCAGCGGGGTCTTGGAAGATGATCCAGGCTGCTCCTCATAGGGCTTGTCTGGAAGGGTCAGACTGCAAGCGGGGCCCGAGACATTTAGTGCGCCGCCACCGTGCGCAATGCGATCCGCCGACTCTGCACGGCGTTTCAGGGTCGCGGTCTGATGAGCATGGCCGAGATCGAACAAGTCCATAGCCTTGGAGACATAAAGAAGACTGTTGGGATCGTACTCGAGGCAGAACTTCTCGCCGGCATGGTCGAGGTACGTCTCGATAAGGAAGTCAGGGCACAGAGCTGGCTGTTTGCTGGGGTCTGCACGCTGGCGGCCAAATCGCATCTCCCACTCTGGCCCGCTGCGGTACGTCACGGTTGCAATCTCGCGCGCTAGCTTCATACCAGAGTGTGGCGGGATTCCGTCGTAGTAGAACCCACGGGCCCAGTTGGGGTCCATCATAAGCACCTGACGCTGCGTGTGCCGCATCGCTATACTGTAAGGGTGGCTGCGGGCGCAGCCACTGATACTAACAATCTTGTCGACTCGCTCTGGGAAGAGAACGCCGGCGGCGAGACTCTGCATGCCACCCATGCTAGACCCCACAGAGGCAGCAAGTTTCTTGATTTCTAGGCCGTCAAGAAGCCGGAACTGAGCGCGCACCATGTCCTCCAAAGTCAGGATCGGGAAGCGGGTTGCGTACCGCTTTCCGTCGGACGGATCGAGGGAAGACGGGCCTGTACTGCCGTAACATCCTCCGAGAACATTAGTGCAAATGATATGGTATTTATCGGTATCCAGTGGCAATCCGGGGCCAATAAACTTCTCCCACCAGCCGGGCTTTGGGTTGGAGGCTGTGCTATGGGCGTGGCTTGAAGCGGACAAACCGGTATGCAGGAGGATGGCATTGCTCTTGTCGCTGTTCAATTGCCCCCATGTTTCGTAGGCAACTTCAAATTCTGTGAGCACACCACCCCAGTCCAGCAAAAGTGGTTGTTTACAGTGGTATGACTCGTGTCGACCGGTTGTGTATGAAGGTTCGGGTCCGGATTGTAGCGACCGAGCGGAGAGCTGCGCTGACTTTGCTTCTTGAGCGTCGAGACAGGGGAATGACATGGCTGGGTTGGATGCTGTCTCATTCGACTCCGCGACGACTGCTGCTGATTTTCGCGGTGACACGGTATGCAATGGGCGTGCGCACTTCCATTGCGCCGATAAAGTCCGATGCGGTCCCGCGGACTTCACAAAGGAGTTGCCTTGTCGCCATGGCTGAGTTTGAATTGTGCGTGAAGCCGCGCGAGCAGCGCCTCGAAACGATTGCATTATAAACGCCTAGGATATGTGAGAGTCAGGAAAGAAAGCCTCCCAAATCAAACGCTATCGGGGGGGGAGAATATGTGGATACCTCAGGCACTAATCAGTGGCGTCATCACGAACATCGGTGATTGGTCGGAGAGTCAAGCGTTGAAGTATACCTCGGAATGCACAACATACGGCAGATATTATTTGCAAACTTTTATCAAACAAGCAAGAACTCACTCCCATATATTCTATCAAAGATAGGTATGAAAATATCAAATAGTGACTCTAAAAATGGGGAAATCCAAAACGCCGAGCGCTAGATGCAACCAAAGTCCAAGATGAATAGGTCATACCAAGTCGTTGCTAAACGGCATAGCAATCTGCCTGTGCCCGATCCGTCTCACGAGTTTCGGGTGAATTTCGTAGAATCCGACTATTGGTCAAGCACAAGCGTCGACATAACAATCGTATTGTTATTAGACCGAATATCGAGAGCAGCAGACCACATACACCGGAATTTGCCGCAATTGGCATGGAAAACAATCTTTCTCCCATCAGTCGAAACCGTCGCACCACCAGGCGCCTCGAGACCCCAATCCCCAGTCTGCAGCAAAGGCCGATCCGCCCGGAGGTACGGACCCTTGAGGGATTTCGAGTGTGCGTATTTCACATTATAGCCCAGTGAAATATAGCAATGCGAAGAGAAGAACAAATAGTATGTACCATCCTCAGTAAGCATGATATCAGGAGCTTCGATAAGGGGACCATCGGTATCGTCAATATCGAGGATTTGTACTGCCTCTCTAATAGGTGTCACTCCATCACTCTCCAACTCCTGTAGAAGAATCGGAACAGATACAACTGGCTTCTTGCTATTGCCGCAGTTGCCGCCGTGTCCAATGCTATTTCCGTCGCCCTTGTAGACTACGTACAGCGCGCCGTCGGTGTCTCTGAATGGTGATGGATCGATGGCACCGCCATGCTTGTGGGGACAGGCTAGTGGCTTGTCTTCCGGGATGTAAGGGCCTAGTGGATTCGTGCCGTTTGATACGGCAACTCCCACGCAATGGTGGCTGCCGTAATTTTTGGCTTCTCCCGAGTAATACATGACGAATTTGCCGTCGTCCTAGAACTTCAATGTGAATATGAGAGACTAAATGTGATGGTGGTCATGAGTACACTTACCCGCTGTATCACATCCGGGGCCCAATGATTGACCTTCTTCTCCCAAGCACCAAGAGTCGGCATCGCGTCGTAACCCTCATGTAGAGTCCAGTTGACGAAATCGGTCGATGTAGCAACAGGCACATGGATACTGTTTGGGTTCTTTTTCCTCGGATTGGTTCCATAGGCATACCATGTGCCATTGTGTTGAATGAGCCCCGGGTCCGGGAAATTATGGAGGGCGAACATAGGTCGGTTCTCCTCGAGGTAGTAGCTGTAGTCTTCACTTGGCTGAGTTATTTTCCAATAGTCATCAGTGTCTTCTGCAAAGCCGTAGATTTTGGTGAAATAAATGGGGAGGACAATGACAAGTGCTGTCAGGGCCAGTCCAAAGAACCCCAGCACAGCGAGCATCCCAATTTGACGTCGTCCCCATGGTCGGGTAAAGAAGCGTCTCTTTTTTCCCTTTTCTGCACTCACCCCCGCTGTCGCATCCAAGGTAGATTGAATCCTGTTGCCGTCTGAGATCCCACTAGCTGCGATGGACTGGACGACAGAGGAAGCTACATATTTCTCAGGTACAACTGAAATGACAGTTGCCATCTTTTTTCTTGTGGGGCTGGCAAAGTACAAACGGGTTGGTGCTGAGGTTTCTTGGGCAGAAAGTACCCCGCTGCTTGAATCACAAAATGCTTATTCGTGAGTCGTTTGAGGCTCGTAAACGCAGGAATTTTGGGCTATTCCATAGTGAAAGACAGCCCACTGCAATGTGGTTTGGAATTGAGTAGGGAGATTAGTAAGAGACGATGAGAGCGAAAGAGAGATAATGGGCAGTCTACGGAGCTTATATGGCAGAGATAAATGGGCCAAACGATGGGAAACGGGGATAATAAGTCGGGACACAATTGATTGGCTATAATTCAGGCAAAATTAGACCCTTCAAGCCGCGCTAAGACGCACACTACTGTACCATGAAGCTTGTGCAGTTGCAACGAGGATTTGACTTTTCCAAGCCAAAACGGTATTTGATGCCAGACCTACGAGCTACTTTTAGGCCTAAAAAACAAAACATCCAACATTCACCTTTAGTGGGTATCAGAATGGGTCCAGCGTCCCCGCAAAATTAAGTCGATCACTTTCTATAGATTAGTCCACTCTCCAGGTTTCCAAGCTCTTTAACGATCCAGGTATTGGGTATGTGTACCTACATTGGACATGGCCTCGGGGGTACAACCTTACGTTCATGGATCATTTTACTAACATTCAGGGATATGGACATGGGTACCGGTTCTTCTCATGTTCAAGTCTCAGGGAATTAAATCAAGACTTAATGTTCCACTTATTTGCTCCTTGGAAAAATCTATATCTGACCTAAACGGCTAGGGCTGTCTGTCCCTTTCTAGTTTACCCGAAGTGAGGGGAAAGGCTCGGGTATGGTCTTTTGATGAGAGGGATAATTCAATCACGGTCATGATCTAAGTATCTTTTTTGCCCTGTCTCAATTATCCTTGTCTCTCTCTTAAATAATACTCAACTTGATAAATTTAACCGGTTTCAACAGCATCCATGTTATTCCTGTTCTATTTCCCCCATTAAATGAACACAGCACTTGGCTGACTGGATGGACCATGCTGGTTGTGTATCGTTCCATGTCATATTCAAAGACATAGTCTTTCTGACATGAATTGGTCCCAGTCGAAATGCAATTCATAGGAAACCAGAAGGAACCCAGTTCACATCCTCTGGGACAATGCAAGTTGGTTATAGCAGTCCCCAAGCCGAGAGCTTTCGCAGTGCATCATCAACTGGTTACATCGGAAATGCGGAACATCAACTCCGAGCTACTGTCGAGGACGACACTCTGCGTCTTGCATCATGCTTCATTCGACATGTTCTATATTTTGAATCACCTCAGGACTCGAGTAATATGTCGAACGTTGTTGAATTTCGGGACACCAAGTTACGATCCTTCGCAACTCCCCAGTTGTTAGAACAAGCCATCAACGCCACTGATGACGGAGGCCTTTGCCTACGCTCGAAGAATGACACCAACGATTTTGAACTCAAAGACAACCGCGTGGCAATTTTGGAAGCCAAGAGAAAATTTCAATGGCTCGAGGATGGTAAACCGACCATCTCGGACGAATGTCTAGGCCAGATGACATGTGAGGCTCTACAATCTAGGCTGATTAATCCCACATCCCCTGAGAGCGTTATAGTCATTCATGCTACGCAGCACTATCTTTGCTTTCTCCAATTCGACATCAGCAATCAGTACATTCGGGAGTTCGATACGGACTCGCTAAGCTTATCCATTCCCGTGGTGATCACTCCCTGGTACGACTTTAGCAACGAATCCAATAAGAAACAGGTAGTCCTCAACCTGTGTGCACTCATGCGTTGGGGGGGGGGAGCGGGGGGGGAGCGACAATGTGACGTTTCTCTTGCTTTGATCTCATGTATATAGTCTTTTATTATAAAACCATGTTATCGTGCAAAAGAATACCCACACCTCTTAATGGTAGATACTTTGAAGTCAGATCTGAGCCCCTGAGAATGTAGCGGGGCATGAGTTGTTAACGGGATTAGAGGTTATATCTGCTACAAGGATCGCCACAGACAAAAGAAGACTGTCCTGTAAATTAGGTAAACACAAATTTTATCAATTGAAATAACTGTTCGAACTTGTTGGGAGAAAAAAGAAACTATTGGCAATAGGAAGGAAGACTGGCGTCCAACAAATACATATATTACCCCAAGTACCGTACATATGTGATCCAAATACTTTATGATATATACAGGGCGTTTGAAGGAGAAAAGGTTATTGTTCACTCCTCGGGGTTGTATCATATGAAGACGGTAAAGATGCAAGAGAAGAGATATTTATACAAGTTAAGGTGAAGGTATCGGCCAACTGCCCTCTCACTAGCATCTCCAACACTATCCTCCGCATTTGAGTTTCTAAAGACATCTGCTATTTTGGTGCATCTTGATCTTTCTATCCTCTTTCCTCTCTCGTCTTCTAGCCGATAATGCGAAATGCGAAGACAAGACACACAGCAATAGCCGAAATTGCGAATAATTGTCTCAAGAACTGCTAGCAGTACATGGCTCTTTTTGCCTAAACCTTTGGTACTGCTTATTTACCATCCAGTGGCCACGTTGCCAAGAAAAGTAAGCATCCCCAAGATCCCTAGAGCTTGGCAGATCTGAGATACTTTTCGGACCAAGGATGCTGTTGGCTCTACGATACAGGTTCCATTTGAGATCTCAGACCAAGTGAAGCTTATATCGCTATTGGTGCTTGCCCGGGTGTAGCGGATCAGTGTTGGACTACTTCTAGGTATATGTTAGACAAGAGTTGTCGAGAGTGTTAGACTTAGGCAACAGGAATCATTTATCTCGGGATGATCATCACCTATTCTGGATGCAAGAAGCACCTCATGTGGGGATGCTCTGACAAAATTAAGTGATTTATGTAGAAGTACCATTGCTTATAACAATGTAGATATATATAAAATAAAATAAACTAACAGATCGAAGAACGAAGAACGAACAATATCAGTCACAGTTCAAGTTACATTTCATCCAAGGCCACGTGAGCGGCTCCACCCCTACAAGCTGCTTCCGGCATACGCAACCCTTTTGTTCTACTCGACGTCTAACAAAATTGGCCAGCAAGGCGACAAATTACTCGCTGCCAGACAGCGTGGCCTACTTTTTACTTCAATCTCTCCTAGATTTCTGTTCTGGTACTAGTAACTGGGAATTCTTGCTGGGGTGGTTATTTTTTTGCGCCTCCTGATTCCAGGTCCACCGTATCTCCGACCACCGAGGTCACATCCAAGACTTCCGCGTAACGATATGTCACCCTCTCAATTTCTTTAGCCTAGGATCTGGAATCGCTCGACTGTCACACCCGCCGAATCGCGCACCAAGACTATCCAAATTCCCCGATCTCGCAGATCACGGAACACAAAAGCACGGAGGCCTTAATTCCTATCTTTCCGTCAATTTACGGCTGTCGCAAGGTCAGCTAGCTATTTCCCGACTACATCGGCTCCATCGCCTGTCATGATCACCCCGCGCAAGGTGCTGCTCGCCCTGTTCTGCGTGATCACCTTTGTTCTTATCCTTCGCTCGTTCCGAGAGCCTGAAGTTCCTGGGGCGCCTGGGTACCGACCGGTGAAGAAGATATCAGAAGAAGAGGGGGAAGCGATAGCAAATTCAGCACATAAAACACCACCGCAAGGTCGAGCCCAATTACCTCTCGGCGCATCACCGACAGCCCCGCTCCGTGAACGTCTCCGGTATCAATTCCCATATGAAATTGAGAACAGTTTCCCCGCGTATATCTGGCAAACATGGAAATACACCCCCGGGTCGTTCTGGTTTGACGAAGACCTCCGCGGCCCGGAGGCCAGCTGGACAGAGATGCACCCTGGGTTCACGCATGAAGTCATCCCTGACGAGACGCAACAACATTTGATCAAATATCTATATGGATCAATTCCGGAAGTATTCGAAGCATATGATTCGCTACCACTCGGCGTCATGAAGGCGGATTTCTTCCGGTACTTGGTTCTTCTGGCACGCGGAGGAATATACAGCGATATCGACACCTCGGCACTCAAGCCCGCGCACACGTGGCTCCCCGAGGAACTTGATCGATCAACTATTGGCTTCATTGTTGGCATCGAGGCTGATCCTGACCGCGATGACTGGCGAGACTGGTATTCGCGCCGAATTCAGTTCTGCCAGTGGACCTTTGTGGCGAAACCCGGGCACCCAATTCTTCGTGATATGGTAGCTTATATCACCGAACATGCTCTGCGAATGAAAAAGGCAGGTATCCTCAAGGTTGGCAAGATGGATAAGACTATTATGGAGTTCACGGGACCTGGAGCCTGGACAGATTCTATCTTCCGCTACTTCAACGACCCGGCATATTTCAATATCCAGCCTGGTGATAAGAACATTACCTATGAAGACTTCAGCCACCAGACCACACACCGTAAGGTTGGGGATGTGGTTGTTCTGCCCATTACCAGCTTTAGCCCCGGTGTAGGGCAAATGGGTGCGGGGGATACGGATGATCCCATGGCTTTTGTGAAACACAATTTCGGAGGTACGTCTATATCTTTCACTCGTTCATTTAGTCTCGGGTGGATGTAGCACTAACCTTTTGATTTCAGGCACATGGAAGACAGACCCGTCCCTATGAAAAATGCCGCAAGCTTATACTTGATTCGTTTGCAACACTGTACACTGTATAGTATCAGAGACCTATTGCAGGCCGTTTCTTGCAGTTCATCTTGATCTTTGCTCCGATTTTAACACCCATGCCTCCCCTCTGGATCCTCGGATTGTCTCTACTCCGTCACAAAACTCTCAAATCTCCGGCATCGAACTGTCATCATCGGTGCCTTTGGGTACAACTGCGCAAGCTTTGAACCCATTCCATGTTTTATGATACTTGTTCATATGATTCCCCCACTTTGTTTTTCATTGTTATATACACTATTTTTTTACTTCTCGGTAAATGATTTGCTACTAGCTATATACTAGCTGCTTATAGATTTCGATCTCATTGCTATGAGAGCCAAAAGGCGACTTTCGAAAATTGCCCATTACCTATGAATAGAGATCTTGGTATATTATTTGCTTTCCCGGATATCTATGAGACGAACTAAGCGGGGGAGGATGTAATTATCAATTCCCTTTCAGATAAACTGGTGTCGACGTTCTTCGGCTATACGCATGGTGAGTACCAGACGGAGAACATAGGGATTGAGAAATATGTACTGACTTTGCCTTCAGATGACAACATGACACCTGAAGGTATGTTCGGATTTAATGCTGATGCACTGCTCAAGGTGAAAAGAAAATATGACCCGGAACAATGTTTTTAACAAATTGAATCCTCTTAAGCTATCTAGTTGGTATAGCAAGAAATTTGCTCACTACGGGTCTTGAACTATTTGTCGACCATGCCTCACGGACTACATCTGTGTCTGCTCTCATTTATTTATCGTTTAAAATGCACACTTGGGTCCACTCCCACCATCATATTCAGGAACTTATTCGTGAAATTTCCAAGCAGATATAACACTAGCAATATTAGGTATGGTATTTGAATAATTTTCTCGACAGGAATGGTATTCTCGTAAGAAGTTCTGGGCTTTGTGATTGGCGTAAGACACTTGGATGGAGTAGATGGAGATTCGTATGCTCGCTATGGTAAGAAGATTCGATGCAGGTAATGCTATAACCTGTCGACCATATTATTGCTCTGATTTCTACTTGAAAGATCCTCAAAGCAAACGTGACGTTCTCTGTGCCATCACAGAGTTCCGCAATCTCAAGGGTCGACCGGAAGGTGCCGATGGGTAAGGATGCAACCGTACCTCAAATTCATATTTAATTGATTTGGCGCTTATTTCTACTTTCAGAACCAAGTTTTTCATGCACGGTGACTACCAACTGGCATATTGTCCGATCGCTCAGATCATCTCGTTCGCATTCCGTGATGGGGCTTTCGTCAATACGGAGCTCACGGGTGCTTGGTCAGTCTGGCGACGCCGTCTTTGAAAGGCATTATCAATCACAATTCGTTGGACGCGACCTCCAGCATGCCGTCCTTCTTCGACCGCCTCAGGAGGGCCTCGTACCTTTTGCCGGAAGTATGCTCAGGAAAAGGGACGTCAACGCTCCATCTGATAGAAAAGAACAAGTTATGTACAGTCATTCCATTTTCTTTTCCCAGCTTTTGATGCGCTCGCAGCACCAACGTAGGTAAAGCAGAACTTCCAGCCCTCCCGAAATGAACGCGAACATGGGAATCTGTCAATTTTCGGTGCTTCTTCGTGTACTAGACCGATCATGTTACGGACATCTCTAGGGGTTAAATAGTATAATCTCTCCGGTCACAGTCCTCGACCAAGATATCATGAAATTTGAGGGAGCGCAGGGACTTGACGTTGTTTTGGAGAAAACTCTCTACAAAAGCCCGCTTCGTATGAATTGAGCACAAGTCTAACTCACGTAGACTCATTTATAGATTTTAGACGCAGTCCGCACCTCTTGCAAAATCCAATCGATGGGTACATGTACTCTGTTGACCCGCTTCGAACCATCTCGAGGGAAGAGTGGCCCAGATCGACCTCGAGAGCATCATGGGCTCTGACGACACCATACATCACCTTTTTTCAGTTACTTAGGTACTGAGGTAAAGTCATCCTGATTCAGGACCACTTATCTATGTAATACTGTCATTCTGGGGAGGGTTTAATCAACTAACTTGTTTGATCTCGTTAGTGAGGGTCTTTGTCATCCCAATCCTGCGTGACATTAGGGTACGCGATTCATTGCCTAGGCGATGTAGAGCAATTACTTCGGCGAGAGTATTTCCACCGTTCGTGCGAGAGAGAAATAATAGGGTCCACAAAAGGAATGAAAGGATAGGACTGTGAATGCTGTACAGGGGCAATTGGACAGGCACCCTGTTGGCTTTGATTGCCTTGGTTCTGTCGCTGATCCCCAGCCTGTTATATGTTTGGGGCAAGGAAGTACGGAGTCGGAGTCCGTTCATGAATGTAGCGATAAAGAGTAATGTCAGTGTTGGTATCACCAGCTAAATACTGTGTACACAGTTAAGTGGATAGTGTTTATGCTTCCAAAGCAAAAAGTCAATTGATTCAAGTAGATAGATGTGTTTTCCTTCCAGGTTCAGTTCCAATACCCTTGAATCCCATACGGCGGAAGCCGTAGCGCAAGGTTAAGCACAGACATACTGTCTTTACTTCTTTGGACCGGGGGCATATGTCCCGACAGTCAGAGAGGGCGGTAATGGTCTAGATGGTTTCGTTACGTTTGTGGCATTACATTTCACATTATACTAACCTTAGATCATAGTTAGTAAATACTGTTAGAGTCCAGAATTTGGATAACTAAAATATAATTTGCGAAAAGCCTTCGTTCACACACTCCTTATGCCGCGATTACTAATAAGTTGAATACCATTCTATAAATTATAATTTGATACAAAGACAGCATAATCGCTTGTAGAAGGAACCCGTAGTCAGATACAATGCACTACACATCTGATGGGGCAATTCAAGTCAAATAATCATCTTCAGAAACAACCCCCGTCGTTGCAGTTGAAGCTTCGTCGCTCAACCCATACTGCTCCCCTAAACCGACCCTCACGATTTAGCTCAAAATACCACTTTTCTAGAATCCTTGAAAGGTGCGCATGAAAGGGTCGTATCCCGGTGGAAGTGGACTCTCGGATTTCTTATACTTCTCCCAATCTTGCCTCATCATCTCCTGTCGGAAGTCTTCTGTTTTTGATTCCCACAGAAGGCCATTTCGCACCTCTATTTCAAGGTGAGGAAGGGCAAAGGGCCGTTCCAATCGTCCGACATCAGTCCAGTTGTACGATTCTTGGTCCTTTAGCGCGGTCATGACGTATTTGGCAAAATGCTGACAATTAGCAGTGACTAGAGAATAAGCACTCCCAGGGTTCGAATCGATCCGGCCATGTTCGCTCCAAGCGTTTAAACGGACAAAGCAACGCAAAAGCCATTGGACTTGAACATGGTCATGTTAGCAGGATTCTCTCTTAATGTGGAGAATCGATCTCTCATCTTACCCGTCAGTACAAATTCCTCCAGACTGAAATACATAGTAGTTTCCTTGATTCTGGATTCATTAACCTTCTGAATCTCTTCTGCTGTGAGTAGTTTCTTCCATTCGCCCTTGTTGTCCTGTCCTGGGGTTCCCCAGACATCTTCGAGGATAAGCTGACTTCCATATACGCTGCTCTAATTCATTCCGAAAATCCGATACATGGCGGACTGCTGAAGTTAGCTTGACATGCTTGGCCTCCAAACAGGTACTAAAAACATACCTGGGCACCGGCAGCCTGGGGCCGAATGTAAATACCCCAGTGGGCAACTTTCTGCTGGACAAATTGCGGCGACCAATGAAAAGCTCTGAACGGATTCGTTGCGATGCCAACATCCCAAGCCTGTCGCTGGAAGGTGCTATTAGGGGCCAATGCACGTTGCAGACCGTTTACTATCTGGTAAAATTGAATAGCCTCATCCCCGCGTTCAAGACGGGAGGTTATGGATTGATTGGCAAATTTCCCTGACAAAATTCTGGACTCTGACACATGAGGTGCAATAGCATTTGTGAAAAAGTACGGAGCCCGAGCATCAAGTCTCTCTCTCCCTGGGTAGGCTAGAGCATTTTCAGCCGATGCCTGAACCTGTTGGCCGGTTATTTGAACCTCGGCAGCACTTTCAGAGTTGGTTGGGGCTTCCTTTTTGGATCTAAAAAGGCCCATTTCGACAATTCGAATTCGAACTTGTGTATATTTTATGGGTGGTAGTTCTGTGAAAAATAAAAGCAGCCGGAGAGGCGTGAAAGTGAGCATTTCTATAGTTGCGACAATTTCTAAAAATACCATTATGAGGCTCAATGGGCGAGGCAGACCTGTCGATCTATTCTAGTCGAGAGAATTGCACTATAATTGACCCTAAGTCGTTTTTGTCGTTCTTGCATTCAGTCACATCCTAATCGGGCTGCCAAGCTCCAGTTACCAACCAAACGGCCGTCTACCTGAGCCACCATGCCGTCAGCATTAAGCCTTCTGACCACGAACAGCTGTCTCTTCACCCGGGTGTAAAGATAAATTCCAATCATGGTGTTTCTAATGGCTTCCCAACTAACAACTTAAGCCACTCATCATGTATTTTAATCCGAGCTGCAGCTTTACTATACGAAGATGTGCTGCGCCGCACCTCACCAACTCCGCTTTGTTGCAGTAACATAGGTCGGAAGAGGTGGGTAGATACCCATTAAGATTAGGATTCATTTGACTTGTGAATATATGATGAGCAGCGGTCTACAAAGTACATACTACAGCCATGCCCAGAAACTCATGACTGGTCCTTCTTTTGAAGACTTCAAGCTAGTATACTGTCCATTTATGATTGTAACAAGAACTATGGCGCCTAAGATCCTGACTCGAATGTTCCCTTTTCACGCCGCCGCTTTTCAAGTTGCATATACATCTATGTGTGAAATGTTGAATGCTACAAGCAGTGACCAGCAAAGTCAGCTCATAAAACAATGGAGGGAATCGACGTTATCCCAGCTTTCCCACGTAGGTCTAATCGTAAGTGAAATTGAAATTTGGTTTGATGAATTCGCTCAAGGACAATGTCTGACCTTTTCAGGGAGCAGTAATGAGCGCCGCAGTTGTTGGGTCCTTCTCATGGCAATCACTATCAACGATAGCTGTTGTACCGCTCACAATGATCCAAATTGCCTGGTTTAACAGTTTGATACTTGCGGTTGCAGCCGTTGCAGTCGGTATGCAACAAAGCGTATTCCTTGTACGGGTGGGATTTATGTCGCACTCGGACGCATTAATTCGAGAACTTCTCAGTTTTGCATCACCTACCGGGAGGAGGGTTCCCCACTGGGATCAGGTTATTCTCTGGCAGACCGCAGTGGGGCTACTCGAGTGCAGTATCTACTTCTGGCTGGGTGGATATATCGTTTTTCTTTGGCATATGACTAGAATGGCGAGGGAAGACCAGCAAATATCCGATCAAGTGGTCAGTACCCTGAAATTTACCTGGTCAGTCATGATAATGACTTTTTTTTCTAGGCCGCAGGATTCTGTTATACTGCTCTACTAAGTGTCATTTGTATCTACGCGGCTAGTATGCTTCGACTATGGTACAGTGTCTGGCAAAACAAGGCGTCACTATAATCAACATTATATTAGGAAAAGCATCGCTGTCAGGACCTGACTTCAAAACTTGAACAAAGAATTTCACAACTACGAGCTACGAGGGGCTTATACATTTTCTTTATATCGTGTACGACACAAGTATGAGAACTATTACCATTGCTATAGGCTCTCTTTTTCCTACTGTTATGTCTCTCCTACCAGTATGGAGCACTCGAACTCGACTTACAACAACCACAGCCATGTAGACCTGAAATTTGTACTGACCCATGCTTTAATACCCTGGCATTCGGAATTTCAATCTGTACTTTCTTAAATAGAATATCCATGGAGTTTGATCAGTTGAATCTGATCATTTTCCATGCTGAAGCGCTTATCTAAATATGCACTAAACCCTTCTGAATTTCGTGGTCAAAACTAAATCTCTTATAGAATATCAGCGTGCCTATCAGCGATATTATGATAGCTGAGATTTCTATACTGCCGAGATTTCTCCACGCCCCTATCCGTGTCACCCTGAAAAAAAAAAGACCTTTCCTGCTATTGACAGTATTGAGCATGCCTGCACTTAATTATCATGACACCATCAGATTTTTCAACGCAGAAAAGAGGACGACCGCGAACATATATATCCTTTGACCCGGGGGGGGGAATGCAATCGGGGCCTGGTTCACTACGGGCGGGGCGGGCCCACCGAGTAGGTCCGGGACCCTTGAGTCGTATTAAATGCTCAAGCGCGCGCGTCTGTTTCAGGGAAAGTTCTCGAGTGCCAGGCATTATCCGGTACATATGTATTCCCATCTCTCATTGCTCAAAAGACCTCATCTCAAAGTCCCAGAATACCAAACCCAACGCCAAATCAAAGGGTAGCGCCAGACTTTACTGTAAACTCCGAAGTCACATAGACTTTCATGTTCTTCGCTTCGGATAACATATGCTCCTCGCTATCCCCATCATTTGTTTTCGCCCCGGACCTAATCACAGTGGACTGCCGCCCCTTGGACTCATATATAGGCTCGAAATTGCTCTTTCTGCGCCCAAGTCCCGTCCCCGTGACTTGGCGAACAGAGTCAAGCGCATAAGTACGCGAAGTCTCGCGGTTTCGGTATGAGTTGACAGTGGAAGAAAAGGACTTGAACAGAGGCCCGTACGTGGGGACGCAGGCAATGATAACCTACATAATATTTTTGATTTGTTAGTTTTCCTTGGACCTGAAGAATTAGCAAAAGTCAACTTACACCCAAGCTGACCTCGATACAAGACCAGATGACGATGTTCTTGCTGTCGGTGTAGGTTTTCAGGTCCCTGACGGTGAAAACACGGATGATCTGAACCACAGTCACGAAGAAGCCGAGAGCAAATAGGCAGGCTAGGAGGGCCTTTTGTTTGGAGCGGAGCTGGAGTTTCCAAAGGACTGGCAGAGGGAGTGCTATGATTATTAGGTCTAAGGCGATGCTTGTGCCTCCAAGCGCAAAGTAGAATGGTAGAGTTTGAATGCAATGCCCCTCAAGAGAATCATCCCATTGTTTTGCGACCTGTCTTATGTCAGATAGCCCGTTTTCCTCGATTGATGCGCACTGGAGAAGGAGGTGCTGACCGGTATGCAGGAGATTGATATGATCAAGGCGAAAATCAATTGATTAATGACACACACGACGATGGCGGTGATTATGATTTTGCGATATTGCTCAATAATTCCCGCAATGCGCAGGTAGGAAGTCAGCAAAGCGACTTTGAACCCGAGGACGTCGAGACAGTAGATCGGGCCGCCGGCATATTGGATCTGTGGATCGCACAATGTTAATATCAAGTTCAAGTTTGAACAATGTTGGTCTCGAGATGCGCACCTTGCTAAAAGGAATAATATTTTCTTTTGGAAAGTAGGCGGCGCTCAGTCCTTGACCCCATCGGGTCTCTAAAATAAATATTTTGTCAGGTTCCTGAGTTGGCCAGCTAAGCTTCGCTGATCAATGGATCGACTCACGAGCCACGGCGATCCCCGCGTATGCTAGTGTCAACAGTAAGCTCACCAGTGCCGCATAATCGTCAATCCATGGAAAGCGCTTGTTGGATATTCGCACATAGAATCGTAGACATACAGCTAGGAAAGCTAGGGTTGAGCACACCAAGCAGATTGCGATCACTCGTGGGATGTCGCTATTTGGATCAGTCTCGTGAAGATTGTATACCCAGCCCATGATTTGAACATTACGGGCAAGGCAAACTCTGCAAGGGGATGGTGTCTTCTTATCCATAATAGTTAATTTATTACGGAGTCCGGAATACTGAATATACAGGAATTCACGAGCTGGGTGGGGCGGCGGGGGGCTTGCATCGGGCGTAATTAAGTTGTAGCGCTAGATTCAGAAAACGATAGTTAGGGGTTCGAATTATTATACTTTGTTGCCTGTTAGTTTTTGTCTTGGCTAACTAAACTATGATGTGGGAGATTTATCTAGAAAAAGAAAGAAATCGAGATTGTTCATAAAGCAAAAGAAAGATATATACAATTACCTCGGACCATATGTGTTCCAAACGGAATGTCTTAAAGTTTGGGGAATGCAGAATGTCCCAAGGTTTCAAGGTGGGGGGAGCGGCAGGCTTTCCCGTTGGCCATTCCGAAATGAGGGATGGGTATTAGCTGCAACATATATTGCCAGCGTCAATAGTGTGGGTTTTTTTTCTATCTTCTAAGCGAAAAGCCCCTGACTGTCAGCTTTTCCACGGATATTTAAGTCACGACCTGAGACATTTGTATGAAGCCAATCCATTATGTTTTTCCGCGCATCCTTCATTGCCTCGCTGTTGGCAGTTCTTCCTCAGGCTTCGGCCTCGGCATGCCGCTGCTTCCCCAGTGATGATTGCTGGCCCACAGAGAGCATCTGGTCTCAATTAAACAAGACCATCGATGGCCGCCTAGTGAAGACTGTGCCTCTTGGCACCCCTTGCCACGCGCCAAACTACAACTCCGAAGCCTGTGCAGTCTTGAAGGATGGATGGCTACTTCCCGAGGAGCAGTATGTGGCTTTACATATAGAATAACACGGAAGGGCCGGTATTAACTATATTTCTGACAGCTATGAATCGTCTTCTTCAATTATGGCGCCGTTCTTTGCCGAGGGTGTTTGTGATCCATTCCACCCAGTTTCAAAGCCCTGCACACTGGGTAAGTACGTGAGCTACAGTGTAAATGTCACCAGCCGGGCTCAGATTGCCAACGCTGTAAAGTTCGCCACGGAGTACAACATTCGTCTTGTTATCCGGAACACCGGCCATGACTACAATGGCCGGTCCACTGGTGCTGGAGCCCTTGCAATCTGGACACACCACCTAAAGGATCTGTCAATCCACGACTACAAGGATAAGCACTACGCCGGAAAGGCCATTACCATGGGCGCTGGAATTCAGGGTTACGAAGCCTACGAGCTTGCCGAGGAGACTGGTTACCAGGTTGTTGGCGGTGAATGTCCCACCGTTGGTCTTGCCGGTGGCTACACCCAAGGAGGTGGTCACTCCGCACTTGGCTCCCGCTACGGCCTGGGCGCCGATCAAGTTCTGAAATGGGAGGTCATCGACGGCCAGGGCAACTTCATCACTGCTACCCGCGACAACGAGCACTCCGATATCTTCTGGGCTCTTAGTGGTGGCGGTGCTGGAACTTACGGTATCGTATGGTCCATGACCTCGAAGGCACACCCCGGAACCCCCGTCTCTGGCTTGAACCTGACCTACACAAATGAGGGTCTCTCGCAAGATACCTTCTTCGATGCCGTCGAGGCCTTCCACGCCGAGCTGCCCGCTATCGTCGACGCAGGTGCTATGAGTGTCTGGTACTTTACCAATACCAGCTTCTCTATTGCTCCGATCACCGGTCCCAACATCCCTGTCGCTGACTTGGTGGCGCTTCTCAAGCCCTTCACGGACAGCCTCGATAAGCTCGGCATCAAGTACAACATGGTTTCCAAGCAATATGAGAGCTACTACAGCCAGTTCAAGGATATGCAAGGCGTTATCCAGGTTGGCACTGCCCAGTATGGAGGTTGGCTGGTCCCGAGATCGGTTGTTCAGAACAACAATCACGGCCTAATGACTGCTTACCGTGAGATCACCGAGGCGGGCGGTACCTTCATCGGCGTCGGCTTGAACGTCTCCCACAAGGTGTCTGGAGATGTCCACAATGCGGTCCTCCCTGCCTGGCGTGAGGCTCTGATTGATACTACTTTGACGACACCGTGGGAGTGGGATGACTCTGCTCTCATGTTGGAACGCCAGCGCCAAATGACCGAGGATTTCATTCCTAAGCTGACTGCGCTTTCTCCCAAATCCGGTGCTTATATGAACGAGGTATGTAAATTAATATCTAGATCTAATTTCCTTCATCATTGTGGGCATATGCTTATCGTTTTGCAGGGTGACTTCCAACAGCCCAACTTTAAGGAGGTCTTCTATGGTACCAACTATGATGCCTTGCGCAAGATCAAGGCCAAGTATGACCCGAAGAACATCTTCTACGCCAGAACCGCTGTCGGGTCTGACGAGTGGACTGAGAATGAGGATGGCCGCCTGTGCAAAGCGATCTAGAAGGATCCAATCCCTGGCTATATATTGAAAAGTCGTCGGCACGTTTTGAGCCTTCCACCGTCTTTTTTCTGCCATCTATCTACAGAACTGAGAAGGGCGAGAAAATATATACAAAAAGACATATATCGGACCAGAAAAACATCACGAGGCTACATAAGCGGCCGACTATTCTTGTTGGGTTGAATGTGGTATAATATAGCAAAGGTTCAAGTCCTATCATTTATGGGATAAGTAAATTGTATTGTGTCTTGAGATGGTATTAAAGTATACTTGAACGTCCACTGCTAGAAGATGGGGATTTCTCAGGTTGTCATCGAAAAGACCTGTACCTCTACTATACTCGATGAGATAATTGCGAGAACCTCATACATTAAATCGCAAGGGACATAATCTATTGAAAGAGCATTATACGGCACGAAATATATGCTAACAATGAGACCATATGTTCAAGATGAAAATACATACCTGCATGTAGATACAGCGAGCATTATCTCGAGTGGACATTGAAAATCCCGAATAAAAAAAAGCAACCTGCTATGTAACATCGTGATCCACCGCCCATAACTATATATATTGATAAATTTACGACGAAAAGAGAGTCAAAAGAAAGTGGCATTAACGCTTTCCGTTCGCAAGATTGCGCCTAGAAACTTTGTGAGGTCGCTGGGGTGTTTAGGCAAGAGTATGAATCTCAGGTGATCCATCCCCATGCTCATGATCAACACAAAGTTTCTGCAAATGGAGAAAATAAAATTAACAAAAACCCTCCCATACTCTGCCTGGAATGGTCATCATACTGGTGTGTGAGTGTGAATGTATGGGAAGGTCAAATGGTGGCGGTGAGAGCGGCTGAACAGCATGGCAAGGCGTGTGATATCCCCCGAGGCCAGATTTGCCAGAGACATACATTCCAAGGAATGTCATGGGATCTCATCTGAAAAGCAAAGGGTTAAGATCGGCGCGAATGATCGCGAGTGCGGCCTCTGGATGGAGGAGCATTCGCTCACGTGGGGAGGCGTCCGTGGGGGTTTCGTGGGGTCAGAGAGAGATGGCCGTCACCTGAGAATGTCGGAAGAACGAAGATTCGGTAAGAGCTTGGTGGTCTGTCATGGCAAACAAATCTTTCAGAAGTCACTGAATAACGCCTCGTACTTCTTCTTCAGATCTTCCGTGTAAATGTTCGTGTTTCTGAGGTCGGGGGGATCCGGGTATTCTTCAAAGTTCCCCGTGTCCGCCGGGTGGGATAGGCGGGGAACTATAGGTCCTTTCACCCGGCGATAAAACAAATCATCCCAAATGACATCTTGAAAGAACGGATGGGACTTGACTCGAGTCGAGCCACCAGAGATGTGGCCTAGTCGCTCCGACGGATTTGTTTTACAAAGTAGAGAGACGATGTTCTGTGCTGCGGCCGGCATATTCGGTGGGAAGCGTAAACGACCTTCGATAATCTGCTCGTAGATGCGCATAGGGTTCTGATCCCAGAAAGGGGGCTGCCCGATCAAGAATTCATATATCAAGATTCCAAGAGCCCACCAGTCTACTGCAAGTCCATGGCCACTGTTTTGAATAACCTCTGGAGCCAGGTATTCTGGTGTGCCACATAATGTGTATGTCTCGCGGTTACCGACTTGCTTCGCAAACCCGAAGTCAACGAGCTTGATGTGACCATCGGCATCCAACAGGATATTCTCCGGTTTAAGATCTCGGTATGCAACTCCATGGACGTCGTGCAGGAACTCGATTGTCATTGTTATTTCGGCGGCATAGAATGTCGATGTTCCTTCGCTGAAGCGTCGCTGTCGTCGTAGATAGGTGAATATCTCGCCTCCAGGACAATAGTCCAGCTAGCAATTCGTTAACACCCTGTGCTCAACCACGGCATATTCCAGCTTGAAAGAAAGTGCCATACCAGCATGTAAAGGCATTTGTCATCCGAGAATGAGGCAATCAGTGTGGTAATAAAAGGGTGATCAATGACCGCTGCGAGGGCCTTGCGCTCGTTGCGCACATGTTCCACTTGCTTGAGTTTGATCACTTTTCAGTCGGTATCAGCACGAGTTATCCCTCGCCATGCGCAACGTTAGACAAAGTGGTGCTTACCGTCCGCCTTTCGAAGAATTTTCAATGCGTAAACTTTGTCTTTGTCCTTTTCGTCTTTTAACCTTGCGAGCCACACCCGAGCGAAAGTGCCTATAGATGAAAAAAGATATGAACAGTCAGACCCCACTTGTGTAAGAGAAATATGAGATAGGCCACGCGCTGACCGGTTCCAAGAGTCTTGACGAGCGCAAAATCGCTCACATGCAGACTCCTCGACGAGATACACAGTTGCTTATCCTCCTGGCGTTCGGTGATAAGGAAAGGGTTCGAGGATCGCGGAGAATGGCGGAGGGACTCTACGAGGTGTCTCTCTTTGTGATGCAGGTTTGCATTTAACTTGGGAAAGACCATGGTTCCTGGCGCCTCATTTGGCGAATGTTGCACTGCTCCGGTTGCCATTAGAATGGTCAAAGATCATATCGCGGTTAAAGAAAAAAAGTTTATGGAGACCCCGTTAGCGCGCCACCAATCGGCAACACAGGCTGATTCCGAGTTTCAGATCATAAAGAACATTGAGGTTCGAGGGTTTGAAACAGTCTGGGGTTTTAGGGGGGAAAAAATCGCGGGGCAAAGAGTTGTAAAGAGGAAGTTCTGCCCTCTGACGTATCTATGGGGGCGGGGCTGGACGGAAGAGAAACCACGGTGATAAACCGGACTGAGTAAGCTCTTAGCTTTGATTTGACCCGAATCTATATATCATTTTATTATACATCGGAAGAATGTTATTCGATTCAGAAGCCAGTATCTTGATCCAGTCTCATAGCTATCTGTCCTGGCTACGTTTTTAGTACACATTTATGGTGTCTCTTCGAGCTCAGGATGACCGGTAGACGAGAACAAAAGGGTTGTGGAAGGGTTGTCGTATGAAATTGCTCAGGACTTCGAGTTTAGGATCAAACCAACAATCAAGCTGAAACCATGTTAGTAAGAATAATCTGAAGAATCAGACTTAGAAACCTACCCATAAAGTCCAAGAACTTCGCCGAAAATCAGGATGAGAATCATTCCCACGTAGACCCGAGACTGTTGCATGTATGCTCGAACACCCTAGAGTAGCTGTTAGAGCTCAATAGTCCTCTCATGTTGCCGCGCATATAGGGTCCTTACTGCATCGCCCACAACTCCAATTGTATAACCAGCAGCCACACCCGTAAGACCAACTGACATTCCAGCAGCAAGATGCATAAAACCTCTATGCAGTGTCAGCTTGTGTCAAGCTCCATAGTCATCCAACTCTCGAACGTACGTGTATAAGCTCATGTTGGTTATTGGGCCCATTGATCCCGCAATGAGCACGGCGATGACGAGACCGTAAACTGCAATGATACCGGACATAACGACTGGAATGAGGGACTGCAGCCATGAACTCAGTTAGCTACAGTCCTATCCATCATGGAACCGGCGAACCGGATAAAATATTTCCTTACCTTCATGATAAGATCAGCTCTGTAGGTTCCCACACCTGCAATTCCAATGCCAGACTTTGCTGTGCCATAAGCTGCTCCTGCCGCTGTGAGATTGTAAGCTAATTGTCCGGATACCTAGAACCTAGAGAGCTCCAACCACGCGAGGTATTTCACGTACACCCGAAGATCATCTACAGGGAAATGTCAGTACACTGTCAAATCGGAGCGAAGATATAATGAACTCACTGCAGCGGCAATTCCAGCCTAGTATAGGAAGCCTGTTAGTCTATGAACACCAATGTTCTCCGGGTCCTTGAACTCACGAAGGAGAAGAACGGGGCGAACTTGGGCGCAAGCTCACTGTCCGCCATAGTGATGTTGGAGCAAGACTAATCTTGCAAATCACAAAGAAATATAAGAAGAAAATGAGAGCTGTTTGATACAAGATCAAGGGGAGGGAGAAGTTCGGGCTGTTGATAGGTTTCGGGGCTTTGGGTGTTCCACATGGCCACTTCGCCTGCCGTAGTCCACGCCATTGTCCGGTCCTAGGCGGTGACGATACCGTACCAGTTGTATTCGATTATGAAGGCTCTATCGCCAGCACATGTGCAGATTAGGAGCCTTTGTATTGAAATCACCATACCGGCCTCGCCGTCACCTTCGCCATCCTCGTTCTCCTGGTCCCCTCCCCCCCAGTTTATTACTGCATTTTCAACATCCAACTATCACCCCCACCTTCAATAACTCTCCTACCTTTACTACTCTCCTCAAGTCTCGGAGGATGCTGAGGGCATGAAATCGAAAGGGGCCCTAAATTTGTTGCGCTCACAGCTCCTGGCGCTTTTCCATTAGTACCGTTTGATATCGCCTATAAATTCCCCATCCGAACTGAGGGGAGTCATGGAATATTGAGTCCTATCAGTACTTTGAGACAATCTATTATTTCTTTCGAGGTCACTGCCTACGGAATTTTTCTCTCATTCCACCTCTATCGTTTCTCCCGTCTACGATCTTGAACAAACTCTTGCGACGCCCTGAACGCTCTTCACGATCAATCCGGATACCCCTTTCGCCTTCCTCGCACCCCGGCATAGATATACATTGCTTATCTGATCAAATCACCACTACTCGTCCCTGATCGCTGATAATTCGTGAAAATGGCGGATTTGGGGGGGCAACGTAGCCGGAATTACCGGCCTCACGGACCCGCCTCGTCCACGCAGCGGGATGCAGCGTATTCTGACATATTTGGAGGTGCACCACCCGCAGGACGCTCCCATACCATGAATTCACAGACTCCGCAATTCTCCCAGGGTCGTGCTCATACCATGTCGTCGCATGTCGCACAGCCTCAATTTCAGAGACCGCCGCCGCCGCCAACACGGCAAATGCCAAATGGACACGGACCGCCATTGGGACCACCAAATGGATATCCTCCACCCCCAGCATCTGGGCAGTACCAGGCCTACAACCCAGGAGCCTCGGCAACAATGTCTTCACATCAGCCTCCTCGACACAACCCCCCTGGTAACCAACCACGCTTTGCTTCCTATCCTCGACCTCAACGCCTCGAGTCAAGGCCAAGCCCTGCTCCGCAATACCCAGAATCTAGGGATTTCAATCGCCCTATGCCTCCTCCTGCGCTGAATTCCGATCCATCCCGGTCGAGATCAATGGCAAGACTAGGCGGGCCGCCCTATCAGATCCCGCCAAGCAACTTCAATCACACCTCCGCTACTGCCTCTCGCCGTGAACAGTATCATGCCGGAGCCCAGGTCACACAGCTCGGCCGACCTGTCCCAGAAAAGCATGCGAATGAACGAGCTATGTCTATGACTTCCTGGTCATCGGATCGGGATCCGCATATCATGAACAGCGGAAGGTCAATTCCACACCGCAGACCACCGTCAGGTCACGACCAGCATATTCCAATAAGGTACGACTCAATAATGCAACCCAACCCAGAAGAGTCTATTTCATCCCGTCAGCCAAGTGATGCATCGCAAAGATCTCGGACTATGTCCATGGCATCCACTGTTGCGCCCGATCGGGCGATGAGCGTTCAAAGTCAAGCCACACAGAGCTCCGGCGGCAAAATTACCCTTGTTTCTAGGGACTCGCAGCGGAAAGTTCCGGTGGTCTATCCTGCTCTGCTTTCTCTTGTCGCTGAGATTTTCAGGGAGAAGATTTCGCTCGGCGAACGACAGAAGAACGGTCTTTCATATCAGAATGCGTTCTCTGGTACCGATTCGGTTGACTTGATTGGCTCCATCATCAGAACCAACGACCGCAACCTCGCTCTTTTGCTCGGACGTGCGCTGGATGCTCAGAAGTTCTTCCATGATGTCACATATGACCACCGTCTTCGAGATGCACCTGGAGAGGTCTATCAGTTCAAGGAAACAATGGGAGAGGACAAGTCGACAATCGAGGTTAATGGAGTTTTCACTCTCCTTACTGAATGTTATTCTCCCACTTGCAACCGGGACACACTCTGCTATTCCATTGCTTGTCCACGACGACTCGAGCAGCAAGCCAGGTTGAATCTGAAACCTCAACCGGTACTGGGAACATCAGAATCCAAAACTGCTCTACCTCCCGATGATGATGACGACAATGATAATCAAAAGCTGTGGATTAGCACAGTGCCCAAGGAGGTCTCAGACTCTGTTGACGATCACGAGAAGAAACGGCAGGAGATTATCTTCGAGCTCATGTACACGGAGCGTGATTTCGTCAAGGATCTAGAGTATCTGCGGGATTTCTGGATGCGACCATTGCGCGCTGCTGGAACCACTACCCACTCGCCAATTCCGGAACACCGGCGTGAGAAATTCATCCGAACCGTATTTGGTAACTGTTTAGAGGTCCTCAAGGTCAATAGCGCTCTGTGTGAAGCCCTGAATGCTCGACAAAAGGAGAGCCAAGTCGTTCAAACCATTGGTGACATCTTCTGTCAACATGTCCCTAATTTTGACCCTTTCATCAAATATGGTGCCAATCAACTTTACGGAAAGTACGAGTTTGAGAAGGAGAAATCATCAAACCCAGCCTTTGCCAAATTTGTCGAAGACACGGAGCGTCTCAAGGAATCCCGGAAGCTGGAACTGAACGGTTACCTGACAAAGCCTACAACTCGTCTCGCAAGATACCCGCTTTTGCTTGAAGGTGTTTACAAAAACAGTGCGGATGGCAACCCTGATAAAGAAGATATTCCGAAGGCCATCAAACTGATCAAGGACTTCCTTTCGCGCGTCAATGCCGAAAGTGGAAAAGCGGAGAACCATTTCAACTTGGTCCAACTGAACGCTGCGCTGAAATTCAACTCTGCGGACTATGTCGATTTGAAGCTTACAGAAGAAAATCGACAAATGATCATGAAGATGTCATTCAAGAAGACCACAGCCGATAGCTCTGACGTTACTGCGTATCTCTTTGACCATGCCGTCCTACTCGTTCGCGTCAAAATGGTGAATAAACGCGAGGAATCTCGGGTTTACAGAAAACCCATTCCTTTGGAATTGTTAGTAATCGCTCAAATGGAAGAGGTTATCCCACGGCTGGGTATTGCCAAAAGACCTTCATCCAGTCTCCTATCCAACAAAGCTGTTATCAACAATCCCCCTCCTGCCAAAGATGGTGGACTGCCGATCACGTTCAGACATCTCGGCAAAGGCGGTTACGAGCAGACTCTCTACGCCACAACCGTCGCCACACGACGAAAGTTTATCGAAGCGGTAGAGCAACAACAACAGAAATTGTGGGAGCGAAATAGCAATTTCTACAACAAGACGATCCTGAGCGAGGGCTTCTTTGCAGCGGTTAACCGGATCAACTGTCTTGTTCCGATTGGTAAGTGAAAATTCTCTTATTCAGGTCAAATCTCACTCGCTAACTGCTACCAGATGGAGGCCGGAAGTTAGTCTACGGAACTGATAATGGCATATTTGTCTCTGAGCGCTGGCCCAAAGACAAATCAGCAAAACCAAGAAAGGTGCTAGAGGCTACCCAAGTCACGCAAATCGACACTCTAGAAGAGTACCAGCTGCTGTTAGTTCTGGCCAACAAAACGCTTTCCTCTTATCCCATGGACGCTCTCGATCTAGTCGAGGGGCAAAACAGCATGGCAAAACGGCCCAAGAAAATTCAGGGCCATGCCAACTTTTTCAAGGCAGGCATTGGTCTCGGTCGTCATCTCGTTTGTTCAGTCAAAACATCGGCGCTATCAAGTACAATCAAGGTCTACGAGCCGATGGACAATCTGGCAAAAGGAAAGAAGAAGTCTGCTGTCAGCAAAATGTTCCAGGGCGGCCAGGATACTCTCAAGCCATTCAAGGTTCGTATTTACTCTTGCATGTTTGTGGCTCACTTCACACTAACAGGTCTACACAGGAGTACTATATCCCTGCCGAGTCTTCTTCCATTCACTTCCTGCGTTCTACCCTATGCGTTGGTTGTGCGCGTGGCTTTGAAGTGGTCAGTCTAGAAACAACAGAGACGCAGTCTCTCCTTGACCAGGCCGACACGTCCCTTGATTTCGTGGCACGAAAGGAAAATGTCAAGCCCATTCATATTGAGCGTATGAATGGCGAGTTCCTACTCAACTACAGTGACTTCTCATTCTTCGTCAACCGCAACGGATGGCGAGCCCGTCCGGACTGGAGAATCGCCTGGGAGGGCAACCCGAACGCATTTGCACTGTCTTACCCTTACATCCTGGCATTCGAGCCCAACTTTGTTGAAATTCGACACGTTGAAACAAGTGAATTGACACACCTAATGACCGGCAAGAACATTCGCATGTTACACAGTTCCACCCGCGAGGTATGTTATTTCCATATTTTTCTTCCCATGAGCTTTCTATGGGGGTCCTTTACCACTGATCAAGCGCTGACTGGTTTTGCTAGATTATCTACGCCTATGAAGATGAGCAAGGCTATGATACTGTTGCCAGTTTAGATTTCTGGACCAACAAGCCACAGCCAGCCGGACATTAGCATCCCCTCTTTGACGCCGTCGTCCACATCGCTCTTCCCCCACTGAATATTAGGAATTTCTCTTCCTAATGTTCTCATTGACATCTGCCCCTGTATGTGTCATCCAAGCACACTCACAGAGTCTTGATTATATGTACTGTGTTGTGTCTACAACAACCATCCACATTTACTTCGCAAACACCAATATCTCTCTTTCCTCGACACCAATTACAATAAATTGGGGGGTTTTCCCGTCTTTTCTACGCAATGTACAATGGAGCGCAAATACCACTTCTTGCGTGTCTGCTTTCTTGCTTTTCGCTGTGTTTCTTCTTTTACCTACTTTTTGCTGATCGCATTTGGTCCATTTTCTCTTCTTTTTAAAATTTTTTACCTTTCTTCCTTAGCTCTTTCTATCTCCCGGTGGCTGTGTTTGCTCCTACATGGCCATATTCTCGAGACGTTTTCATTCTACCTGTATCGTTTTGAGTCCGAGGCACTTTTTTCTGTTATACCTAGCAATCTCATTGATGTGAATGACAATTACATTTCAGATGAGAATTGCAGTAGATTTTAAATAAGCTTGGTTCGTTCATGTGATTAAATCCGATCTTGGATATTCGATATTCTTTCATAATCGTTTTAAATTTTCTCGTGCTGGCCTAAATGAAAATAATACACATGAGGCAACGAAATATTAGGCCTCAACACTGTATCTTCGTGTCGGTTATTGAAAGATTGATGATTAGTTAGTTAGTTGGTTCATGTGTAACTAACTAGTTACATTTAGTTAACTAGTTAGGTCAATAGATAGTTACCTAGGGAATTGTAAAATTACATAGGCAGAAATTATTCACCTTCCTAGTGAAGCCGTAATATAGTTACATATCTTCTCCACTAGACAAAAAGGTCGAGCGCGCCCAACAAAATATGCTCCAAGCTGTGTAGTTATATATCCTTTGACAGTTTAGCTGTAGTCACACAAACCGAAGCAAGCAGCTAAAGATAGTACGAAGGAACCGACTACAGTATTTGAACTAAATATAACGGAAGCAAGTGAGCTAGTCAGGTACTTTTTCTTCCTCAATTACTATCGGGGGCTAGGAAGACAGGCGAGGAGAAAGGATAGATAATGAACAAGACAGAAGCCACGAACGCAAAAAAAAAAACAAGAGAAGAGGGAATATTGCTGCGCTGCGGACTTTGGACAAGAACAGGAGAGGAAGCAGAGAAGAGGAGGAAATAGAAATGATACAGCAACATGTCACGGTGGCAGCTGGGATGTGATGAAAAGAAAACAAGACAGGATGACCTGGACATGGCGGAAAACATGTGCTGGAACGGAGGCAGCCACTGGGTTGAACGCGAGTGAAATATATCAGCAGGGATTCCAGAAACTGGTTAAAACAGTTCTGTCTCCCATTGAAAATGAGAAGCATTGCACCCACAATTCGTGACCGGAGTGCTGTAATCTATGGTGAGGTGCCCCATCCCCGCAAAGGTAAGAAAAGAAGAAAAAAGCTATTAACGTGAATAAACAGTCAATATTATCCCATAAACAAAAGCCAACTTGTTGGTGCCATAAAAAGTCCATGTTGGCACAAACGGTATCACATTGCGAATCGGCGCCTAGCTGGATGAGCCGCATCGTCGACAGGGTATATCTAGGCCTCTCCGTTGGCTGCTTCACCCATATTGCCCTGGCTTTGCTGCTCGCGCTGCATGCGAGCCTCAATCTCTCGGAGCTGGCTCTCACGAGCCAACAGCTCCTGTCGCTTCTCAGCAATCTCACGCTGTACCTTGATCTCAATCTCGCGGAGCTTCTCCTCCTCGCGGCGGAGCTGCTCCTCCTTGAGACGGACAGACTGGTTGGCAAGATCCTCGGGGTTCATAGCAGAATCATAACCACTGCTCATCCATGCGTTAGCATATTGATCGTAGAAATTTCCAGTATCAGGAGAGGCATACCCGGAACCGCCATCGACGCTCTTGCTGAGCTTCTCGGTACGGTAGTTCTCATAAAGGAAGTCGTGAGTGATCTCCTTCAGATCAGCCAAGTGGCTGTGGAGCAGAGCGCTACGGATAGCCAAGAAGTCCGAGTGACGAGGGTTCTCAACCTCGACGACACCCCATGGGTACTGGCGTGCGCGCACTTTCCTGTTGTCAATCTCAACAAAGTCTTCTGAGCCGACAATAGCGAAGGGCATCAGTCCACGGAGCTCGGCGTTCTCCTCCACAGTGTCCTCATCATCCTCCTCGATGTCGTAGGGGAAGTTGTAGACGGGAATGCGGTAGTGTTCAATGTCCTCCATGATCAGCTTCTTGGACTCGGCCAATTCGGCGGGGGTGAGAGAATCGGCCTTTCCAATGACGGGAATGACGTTAACACGAGGAGAGAGGCGCTTCATCAATTCGATATCGAGTTCACGCAGACCGTGGCCGGTGGGTGTGATGAAGTAGAGCAGCACGTGCACTCGGTTATCCCTGAATCGAGGGTTACGCTTAATTCGCGACTCCTCTGCAAGAATATCATCATATTGGCGCTCAAGGTAACCGACAATCTCGCCGAAGCTAGACAAAAAGTCAGTCCATGAACATCCGTAGGGCATCTGTGTGTACGTGCCTGGCCTCGTTGTCAATCTGGTCACCAAATCCGGGGGTATCGACGATGGTCAGGGAGATACGGGTTCCTTCCTCATCCAACTCAAGCTCTGGCATTCCAATGTCAGTATTGATAGCTTGATACAAGCGCCGCGCGCGGGGGCGGTTTCAACTGACCGACAGTCACGGGCTTGATGCGGACACCCTCCTCAAGGTGGGCATTGGCAGCATCATCGGCATCCTTGCCCTCCAGAACCTGCTTGCCGCAGAGAGTGTTGACGAAAGTGGTGCGGCCTGTCGCAGAAAGGAGATACTGTTAGTCGCTGAAATTCGAGGAATTCGTTTCAATCATACCCGTTCCACTGGCGCCGCAGACCATCAAACAGAACTGGATTCCCTTCTTGACATTCTTCTTGCGACGAATCTTGATCTACCCGGAATGAGTACGGGCCTGCAATTAGCTTGGGAAACTTTTCAAGAAAGCGGGAAGCTCCGAATTAAAAGGGGAATGAACATACCGCATTGAGGGCTGACGACATTGTGAGCTAAAGGAAGATTAAAGAAATGTCCGGAGAAAGACGTCCAACGCAAGGAATTAATAACGAGGAAGAATGGTGTGAAACTTGGCTCTCCTGAGAGTCTGGAGAGAGTAGGGGGGAAAGACAGTTCGTGTTTCCCCCTTTCCCAAATAGGCCAATCACGGGACAGCTCTTCTTCTCCAGTCTACTTTTTTACTTCTACAAAGCTCCCGAGGTCCTTGATTAATCACAATAAGTGGATGCAGAGAAAAAAACCAATTGCAGTAAATTGTCAATTAAACATTGGGTATTCCCACTATTTCCATGATACTGCCTCCATCCCCAACTGGCGTCAACAACTCAGGGGTTGATCAAAGTGGGTCGCTGCTGGCAACCGTATGATTACATAATTGAAGGCCTGAGGTGTCAATGTGGATCTTGCCCGCATTGCTCTTATCGATTAAGCTTGGGGATCCCAGACATCCTTTGAAGCATTTGGAAGCATTCAAACCTGGAAAGATCATTAAGATCGCCTATTTATTAGGACTTGGGGAGTTCGCTATACAGAGTCCAGCCACATCTATCTATTTCATCAACAAACTATGCTTCGTTGACATACAGCAATGAATACTCGCCAATCTATCGATGAGTCCACCGGGCCATATTCACTCTCAGCAACATTTAATTATGATAACACCTGCTTCTCAGTGGGCTTGGACACGGGATTTTGTGGTAAGGAATCCTTGAGCCAGTTATCAGGAGAGCCTTGGAAGCTGGCTCATATCATGAACTATGAAGCTCTTGCTGATAAAGGATTAAACAGTATATAATGCCAACCCTTGCGAGCTCAAGGTTTTGAGAGGTAGGCGATTGATCTTCAAGTCAATAATGTACCAAAGCATGAAAGAACTTACCCTGACCGTGTTATTTGCACTCCAGATTTCAATGCAGGCATCGGGATAGCAGAAATGCTTGGCCAGTCGAACTACTTGGCTATTGTCGGTGGTGGAAAGAATCCCAAATTTCCACAGAACAAGGTAAGCAATCACTACCATCACAATCTATGAGTATCTAAGCTCACACATACTTTTAGTTGGTTATATGGGATGATGCCAAACAGAAAGCGGCCATCACACTTGAATTCCGCACCTCCGTCCTCGGTGTCCGTCTCTCCAAATCAAAGATTGTTGCTGTTTTATTGAACAGCGTCCATGTATTTGCATTCTCCAACCCTCCACAGAAGCTGTCCGTCTTTGAAACCTACGACAACCCTTTAGGGTTGGCCTGTCTTGATCAAAAGGTGCTGGCCTTCCCTGGTCGGTCTCCAGGCCAGGTTCAAATGATAGAGCTAGAGACCGGCAACATCAGCATCATACCTGCACATAGTACACCGTTGCGCGCTATGGCCCTGAGTCCAAATGGGAAAATGCTGGCGACTGCGAGTGAATCCGTAAGTTCTCTTAGGCTGTGATCATCTATAAGTTATTGACATCTGTACAGGGGACTTTGGTTCGGATATTCGCTACAGGGAATTGTACAAAGCTGGCAGAACTGCGACGCGGTGTTGACCACGCCGTGGTATTCTCAATTTCCTTTTCGCCGTCCAATACTTTGCTGGCAGTAACATCTGACAAATCAACTCTCCACATCTTTGATATACCACACCAGCAACCTGCCGCTCGTCGCAGTCAGTCACCATCATCAGCATCCGAGGAAGCACCTCCTAGCCACAAATGGGGAATCCTTGGCAAGATTCCCCTGCTACCTCGTGTCTTTTCGGATGTGTATTCATTTGCCAACGCACATTTTGAGATTGGTGAGCAAGCCAATCTGAGCTCGCCGCATGTGCCACCAATCTCATCATTTGGCCGGCCTCAAAAAGGCCTCATAGGCTGGTGCGATGACCAGACCCTATTGGTGGTCGGGTCTGGGAAAGAGGGACGTTGGGAGAAATTTGTGCTTCGAGATGGCGAGGAAGGAAAGAGATATTGTTTGCGGGATGGCTGGAAAAGATACCTTGGTGGTTGACAGAAGAAAATTCCCAGGCTGTCACAACGAGGGTGGTAGTATATCGCACAGCAAGTAACAAACACCTTGCCTGTAGCACGGAGCTCATTGGCAGCACCAAACTCGAATCATTGCATCGCTTTCTAGACTGAAAAACACCCTTTGGCCAGAGTGCCCCAAGTTGCAAGGAGAGAATCGTCGCGAGAAAGTTGTCTAGCGCTGTAGTTAACCTTGGAAGACTTTATAATTATATCGCGTATATCCTTCAATGGCGGCGATCATGTCTATCCCGATCACTTCGGTGTCTTCGGGACTCGGGCGAGCGCGATTTCCTCGGCGATCGGTCCCTTCTGGATTTTTCTCTTTCGGATGACCTGTAGCGAGATCGCCTCTCCTTATCTGGAGAACGATCATCTCGATGTCTTCGCTCGCGAGGAGAACGGGAGCGGTGTCGGCGGTGGTGCCGGCTTGACCGTTCTCTGCTGTCGTCGCGCCGCCGAGACGACTTCTTGGTGCTGTTCCACAACTGGATTGCAGTAGCAACCTCTTCTTTCTTCTCCTCGATGAGGAATTCCTTCATCGGATCTTCCTCGTCGTGGTTCCGAATCAATTCCTCTAGCTCCTTCTCCTCTTTCAGTATCGGTCGCCGTTCTTCTATTTCGGTTTCCCTTTTCCGGTCGGTTTCCTTGCCCTTGCTCTCGGTGATAGCCGGTTCTCCCATCAACTTGGCGACATTGTCCTGCTCTTCCTCATCGTCCTTCCGCTTGTAGCGCGCATGGTCCACCCGAAGCAAACGTCCCATGACTGATGCACCACCAAGATTATCCACAGCAAGATCTGTACTGCGCTGGTCCTCGTACTTCAGAAAGGCAAATCCCTTGCTCTTGCCTGTTTCCTTGTCGCGGACTAGATTGACATGTACCGGTTCTCCATATTGTGAGAAAATTGCGATAATGTCACCTTCGGATAGATCAAATGGGAGTCCTCCGATGTAGATATAGGCTGTGTCGCGGTAGTCTGCATGCCATGACGCCTCTGGGGGTCTATAGGAAGGTAGGACTGTCAGCGGGGAAAAGAGCATTACGGGAGTTTCATATGAGTTCGACTTACATCGCATGCTCAAGCTCGCGCTTATTGAGCGCCTGGACCTGGCGAATAGAATTCATGGAGAAAACGTATGAGAGATGTAGTTCAAAGTGCAGAAGTTGGAGAGAAAGAAATGTGGAGACCCGCGGAACCGTAATAATCAATTGTTTACGCACCTTGACCTAAACTAGCCCCCTGCTCGACGTGAACTAAAAAGACCTTCCTCTTTTTTGGGGGAATTGCAATATACACGCCTTTCGCAAAGTAGGGTTGTTTCACGTGGACCTTCATTTACATCAGATCTCCCTCGGGATTCCCCTGACCCGCGACGCTGCTTCGACTTTCTCCCCCTCCGCCTCCACATTTCCACGCGCACAATATTTCCGCTGTACTACAAAAGAGACAAACATTTGGAAGGGTGAATGCCCTTTGAGGCATGGTGGGACTAGAGACGATGTCTTCCAGTCCGAACCCCGGGTCGAAGACGGCTGGAACAAGCAGTCGGCCAACTAGCAAAGATGGCTCCAAGAAGAACATCTGGTCCTCCCTACTAGATACTGTTGCTAACGGGAAGCGCTTGCCTGAGAAGAACTTGCTAGTTTTGGGTTAGTTCTGGTTTCCTCTGAGCAGTCCAGTCCTGCTCATCTTCATTTCTGGTCCTGTCTTTCAATTCTTGGGGCTACGTCGCTAATAGCTCGATAGGTGGCACGCCGGACAGCCAGAGGGAATTCTTAGATACGTTTTCCGCGGATACATCTGCAGACCCTAGCTTAGCAAACGATAAACGGAAAGGGAAAGGGAAAACACCCCCAATCGCCAATCAGTTTGCCCTTGGATACACATATCGAGATGTCCTCGATGCCGACAAAGAAGGTACATGGAAATGTACTCTTTCACTAGCTTTTGCTATACTAATGCTCTCCTCGCGCAGATACTCTGGCCCGCGTCTCGGCGTACCTCCTGTCCGAGCCTTCTCCGTCATTCGCACCTCTCCTCAAACCACTCCTGACCCCCAAGTCCGTCCCGGAAACTCTGGTTATCATCCTAATGGATTGGTCAGACCCATGGACGTGGGTTCGAAGGCTAAGGGAATGGACCCGTCTGCTACGTTCTGTGCTCGTTTCGCTTGACGATGAAACCAAGTTCGTTATGGAAGAGACCATGACGGAGTGGCGCGATCGCAAAAGGGGAATTGATCCCAGCTCTGCAGCTGCAGGTGGCATAACAAACTCAAGCGGTCCGGTCACAATACCTCTAGGGCCCGGCGAATGGGATGAGGGCCTCGGCATCCCAATGTGTGTTGTCTGCCAAGGGGTACGTAAACTCCTATCCAGGGATCATTTGACGATATCCCTTTACTGACTTGCCTCCTCGATGTTCTTAGGCGGATAAGATCGAAAAATTGGAGAAAGATCACGGATGGCATGAAGAGCAGTTCGACTTCGTTCTCCAGTTCCTTAGAACAATTCTCCTGAAGCGTGAGGACTTTCTTACCCTGCGTTTGGCCATTTTGGGCTCCTTTCTGACACCCAGATAGACGGCGCATCGCTCATCTATACTACCCCATTCCTTGCAAACTCTCTTCAGGGCTTGATTCATTCTTCTCTGGGCATACACTCTCTTTTAAAAAGAGAATCATTAAAACATAACGTGATCGACCGAGACAAGATCCTGGTGCCAGCCAACTGGGACTCATGGGGTAAGATCCGAATTATTCGGGAAGGATTTGACATGGAGGGAGTATCGACAGCATGGTCAATTGAGATCCAAGACCCTCCCGAGTCAATCTATCAATCCGCAGATGACAACCAGCCAAGCGAGAACGGCATAGCAGAAGAAGGCACAAGTGCAGTGACCATGTTCGAACAAACGATCAATGATCCCAAACGAGGCATAGCCAACCCCCACGGCAACACGACCAAGATGGAAATCGAGACCACTGACCTCCAAGATTTCTTCGCAACCCAAGTGGAGAAACTTGAAGATCTTAAAGCCAAGGATGAAAAGGAGAACTCAAACCAGCCAACCCCACAACTGGAGATGTCTCCCATGGCCGACGAAGGCAAAGTTAACGATCACATCGGCCCTGTACAGTTCAACATGGGCGGAATCCAAGTAGACGCCGATGATATGTTGAAAAAGCTTCGGGTAAGCACCCGACCCGCGCGGCGTCATCCCCCTCCCCAACCTAGGACATAGCTAAACATTACCCCAGGACCGCGAAGCTAGCCGAACCCTAAAGAAAGAGAGCCCATATGCAGGCACCGGCGGCAATGATGAGAAAGCACACAACCAAGCTCTGGCGAACTTCTTCGCTGGCCTCGTCAAGAAACCTGGCTCCAGTCCCCGCGGCAGCCCCTCGGCTTGATTCATTATTTTCTCACTGTATTTTAGTTATTTGTGCGTACATAATACAGAGGCCGGAACTCTCGCTCCTGGCGATGGACTGCGATTTGATATATGGAGATGAAAGAGCTCTTGGAAGACCTTTGGCTGTCAAGGGGAGACAGCTGCTCTGTTTCTCTAGCAGTGGTCGTCCCATGGCTTTTCGGCAGGTGTTAGATAATGATACCAATATGAAGTCTGTGATTTGTTATTATATGTCTTCCCAACAATACAAAAGATGAAGCAAGTGGATATGCTCTCTGGATGTTGCAGTTGTTAGGCCATCAAGCACAACCACAAAATCCTTCAATACTCTTAGTAGAAACGAAAGTTATTTTTTTTTGTAGTCTATTTACTATTATTTGGTACCGTACAAGCCTCCGATAGAGCAAAAGTAATCTTCAATTTCCGAATTTTACCCAGCTGCCTTTCAACACTCACCAGTTCTCCCACACGGCATCAGGCAGGACCTTTCGCATAATAGCCCAGTGCTTGAGTGCACTGCGGTCCTGGTACTTGTGCAATCTTCCGACCTCCTTCGCCCACAAAAGAGCTCTGCCAGCCTTGGGCCAGTGGGCAAATATGGCAGGGTCAAGTTCGTGCTTGGGAACCAGATAGCTTTCACGGGCCTTGCTGCGCAGGAAGTCTGCTGGGACAGGGTCACGGAATTGAATCGGTGTGTTCGAGCTCTTCTTACAGAACAGAACCATGTTGGTGAAGTCAGTATCTTCGTCATCTCCACCGGGTGCTTCTCGGAAGATGCGGCAAGATGGGAAGACGGCTTTGATAGTACGGACGACAAGACCGGTTGGGTAGAGGGTCAAGTCACCGGCGTAGTTCTGGGTTTTATTTGTTAGTGTGCGGTTAAATAGGGTGCTTATTAATTGGTGCAACTCACAATGGCAATGGCACCGTCTTCCTTGAGGAGGGAGTGGAGACCTGACAGGAACTCGTATGTGAAGAGTTCAGCGGGCTCGGCGCCTCCGGTGAATACATCATGGACGATGTAGTCATACTGGGGTGTATTCGGGGCGGACTCTGCCTTCTTGACGAATTTTACGGCGTCTTCAATGACAGGGGTGTGGTTTGGAGGAAGGTTGAAGTACTGAGTGGCGAACTTGTGCACCACAGGGTCGATTTCAACGATGGTGGTTTCGATACCATGTTTGATGAGTGCAGAGGGTGTTGTACCAATTCCAAGGCCACTATTTTTTGTCAGCAAACTAGGTGGCTGATGCTTTTTGCGTGATTCTTACATGACCAGCGCCTTGCTGTCAGCGTCAACACGGGGAACGCCACTATCCGGCTCAACCAGACGGACAGCCTCGAGCATAGCAAAGACTGCATAGATAGGATCTTCCACCTCAGGCCGGTAGCCTGGTGTTTGCCTGGTCCACTGTCCACCGAGTAGACTGTGATCACAACGCATAACCCGGAATCCATCATTATGGTTTTCCAAAACAGAAATGTATCCCGTATAAGCTTCCTGTCGTGCCAGGAGAGAATATCCTTCGTGCTCAATTGCAGAATTGACACCACTCATTCCAGCGAAATGGACGTTTGAGGTCACTGAGAAAATGATAGAGGGAATGGCCAGGACTAGCCATTTCGACGGGATGAGCGCAGCGTAAGCGGCCGCGACGAGCATCTGCATGCCGACTCTGGTGAAAATAACCGAGGACCCGACGATTGATGAAAGAACAAACTTGGCAATGTGTTCACCAGCCGAATAAAAGACATATGTACCTATCAAGGGGACATGCTCAACAGCCACGTCGCCCTGGGATTCGAGTCTCAAAGCAGTCTGGATTTGCTTTCCGGCATATGCGACTGTCAGCAACACCAGAGGATAGTAGCCACAGAGTTCCGTGACCACTGGGCCTGTGGGGTTACCAATCTTCGAGCTTTGCTGCTTGATAAAGTACTGGAGAGTCGGAACCCAGAATGCCAACACGGGGAGCATGAAACCACCGAGACGGCCCAGGCGCTTAAGAATCTTATCTTTCAGTAGCCATCCGACTCCGCCGGAGATGGCCACTCCAAAACTATGGAAGATATGCGCGGGGAAGGATCCATAAATCGGAGACAAAACCAGCTTGGAAAGGGGCGAGTAGAAGGCAAGCAGGATCAGCAAGACCACACCGGTAGTGAACCGCCGGACATCAATCCGCCGCAAAAGGTCCTGGGCAGACATGATTTCCAGGTGCAGTTCTGGATATAAGTGGCGAAGAAATCAACCAAGATAGCGCATCTGCAAGCTTGTTAGCAACTAGCAACCTGAAACTGTGTTCTTTTCACGGTTATTGCAATAAACATATAATGAATAATAAAAGCTAATTTGAATCAGATCCTTGACTTACACGTTCAAAACAGACACATATCAAATGAAACTTCAACAAGAAAAAAAGTTATTACGGAGATGAAGGCACTTTTGCCGCCGAGCTCCGCGTTTTCCCAACTTCCTCCTTTCCACCTCCACCTTCCGAAAAACATCAAAGATGCCACATTTCCCCAAAGATTCCGGGTTTATGGCTAAAGATTCATCCAGCGCAAAGAATGCTGTCACTGTCAAAAACCGTCGCAAGCGGTATCTGGACTTACACCCAGAGTACTTCTCGGCGGGGCTTGAGTTAGCCGGTCCGCCTGCTCTCTTCTCTCCCATTGCCAGTTGATTATTTTACACATGTCTGGCTTGGTTTATCGCCAGTGCCAGCTGGCTTTGCACACAGAAGAAAACCAGAAAAATATACAATGCTAATCCTGCTCAACTTCTCCGCAGACCCATTGTTATACGATCGCCTCATCCGCCGATTCCAGACGGCGCAAGAAAGAGAAGCCGAGGGGCGGGCGAAGGGGTTCTCAGGTGTTCTGGAAACTGATCTCCTGCGCTCCGAAGCCAAGATGGAGGCGATCTCACACCCGGACCCTAACGCTATGATGAGCTACACTCGCGGCCCAGATGGGGAGATCCTCGCCGAGGACCGTGATGAAATACCCCCAAATAAGGAGGAAGGCGAGCGACTCTGGCGGTGGGAGATGGGACTGCGTTTCATGCAGGGCAATGACTCTGATTTTGATTACACGACTGTTGATCAAAATGAGGACTACGATGATCACTCGGATAAGCAAGACCAGTATTTCGAGGATGAGGAGCCTGAATGGGTGGTTGACGGCACTCGCGGGGATGACGCTCGCCCGAATCTCCAGGGTGAAACAGGCATTCAGGATTTCTAGATCCAGAGGAACTTGTTACACTGCTCCTGAGACATGGACGAACAAACCTCGCTGACTACACGTAATGCTATAAATCATTGCTCGTGGTGTTATATCTAAAACCACTCGGCTATCTCTGAAATATCCGCCCTTGAAAAACCACAGAAGAGGAACTTGAAAGTGTCTTGAAGTTTCCTACCCCATCGACAGCTTCGTGTTCGGCGTTGGGATGTGGATGTGTTGGCACAATCCAAAAATGTCCGCAATTGCCGCTGGCTGCCATGAGTCGCTATCCCAAGAGCCAGCAGATCTTCACACTTGATACCATCATTGAGAACGTTATGTTGCTATGAACGTTATGTTGCTATAAGGACATTTCTAGGTACATGGTATCCAGCTACTGGCTGTTGCTCATGACACTTGTCTGTTGTCCATTTCTGACCATCGGGGCTCCACTTCAGAGTGAACACCCTACTTGGATCTCTACCTGGCTTCCTTTGTATGATGCATGTGTGGCAATGCTCAAGACGAATAGTATGGATGTATCTACTCAGGCTCGTAATTTAGCCTGCCATGATCATATGACGATTCTAGCTAATAAGCAATGAAGCTTGAATAATTCAGTATTTACAGCAATGCCATGCTCTTATCCACATAAATCTATGAAAGTCAGGCCTCATCCTTATATGCTCACTATTCATGCAGCGCCCTCGGCCAGAAGTGCAATGGCCTTCTCCCTGAGCTTGAACTTCTGAATTTTTCCACTTGCTGTCTTGGGGAAAGGCTCCAACGGGCCCAAAAAGAAGACATGCTTCGGAACTATAAAGAAATAAAACATCAGCTCAGTCCATAGGAAATTAGGATGATCGAAGACCAGCTGAAGACGATGGGAAACGATACAGGCTTAGAATAGCCTGGGTTATGACTTACTAAGATGGTTGCTAAGCTTTTCGCGCACCCATTGCTGAATATCTTCAGCAGTGACTGTCTTTGAGCCTTGATCCCGTGCAGCAACAAAAGCAGCCACTGCCTCGCCATATCTCACGTCGGGGATGCCGACGACAGACACATCTGCAACCCCATCATGGGCTAGCAAGCAATTCTCGATCTCTAGGGGGTGTATATTCTCGCCACCGCGGATGATCAGATCTTTGATCCGTCCAGTGATACTGATATATCCATCTGGCGACATTGAAGCTTCATCTCCAGTCTAAAACCAGGGTCAGAGAAAACAGCTTTACTTCAAACGAAGAAAGAAGAATAGACTTACGTGCATCCAGACCTTGCCAGATTCATCTGCAATCATCACCTCCGCAGTCTTTTCCGGGGCGGCCCAGTATTCTTTCATCAGCAGGTACCCGCTCACTGCCAACTCACCCCGTTTCTCTATAGGCAGAATATCTTTCTTGTTCACGGGGTCCACGATCTTTGCCTCGACATGTGGCATGAGTTTTCCAACAGAGTAGATCCGCTTATCGATGGGGTCGTCTGTCGTTGTCATAGCCGAAACGGGGCTTGTTTCCGTCATTCCATAACAGATTGTCAATTCGGTCAGATTCAGTACCTTGTGCAGTTTCTTCATTATTTCGGAAGGAATACTGCTGCCCGCGGCAATTCCCGTGCGGAGATGCTGGAATCCCTCGCTAGAGATTTCTTTCATCTCGATCATGCTCAGCTGCTCGAGGAACATTGTCGGTACACCATGCAGCGCGGTACATTTCTCTTCTTGGACAGCCTCTAGTGCGGCACGAGCATTGAAGGATTCACTGGGGAAGACGATGGCTGCACCGTGGGTTGCAGTCGCCATGTAACCTAATATACTGCCGAAGCAATGAAATAGCGGCGGTGGGCAACAGACAATATCATTTGGCGTGAGAAGCATGCGATCACCGATCTGAGAGCCGTTATTCAGGATGGAGTGATGGCTAAGGCATGCTGCCTTGGGCATTGATGTGGTTCCTGACGTGAACTGGATATTCACAGTCTCATGCGGCGAGAGATTTTGAGGAGGAAGTGGGCGACCGTCTGCAGTAATCTGGGACACGATAGATGCATATGGCGTCAAACTTTTATATGATGATATATCCACGCGGCCTTGGGAGTTGTCGACCACAATGATCTTTTTCAGAGAAGGGACTGATGCGGACTCCAAGTTTGACTTTTGGAGATCTTCAACAAGGTCATCAAGCAAGGGAACATTGCTTCGTGGTTTCTTTCGGGGCAGATTGGACTCTGCGCTGATTAAAAGATGACTAGCTTCTAGGTGACCCAAAGCCGCAATCACTTGTGCAGTATTAAAAGAGGGATTGAGCGGAACCTATCAGATTATTAGCCACAATGTCACATATCACAATGTGCGGGCTGACCTACCAAAATGGCACCAAGTTTGAATAAGGCGTATGTTGCCTGGCCACGGGTATTAGCCTTATTGATCCCTTAAATGTTTTTACCAACACCCAACGTACCACAGCGTATTCCATCGAGTTCCCAAGCATGACTCCAACCCGCTCCCCCTTCCCAACACCGACCGATCCCAGCCCGCGAGCGAGAGCATTACTTCTTGCGTCTAAGGAGGAATATGTTGCTCGGTCATTCTGATGTTTTGAGATGACACTAGGTATAGTCAGTACCCTGAGTCTGAATTGCCCAATCTTGAATCACGGTTCTCACGCTGTTCTATCCCCGCATTCCGCGACAATCTTGGCGAAATGGTCACCAACTGTAGACTCAATCAAGGGGGGCTGTACATTGAGAGCAATAATGTTAGATAAATATTGCTTCACATCCGTGTTCTCTCTGGATTGTGTTTGGACAGTGAATACTCACACCTGACGGCCCGCGCGCATAACTCTCTGTCAGTAGTCCTCTCCTAACCAATGCGTGCTGAAGGACTCTCCTTCCTCCAAAACCAGACTTCCGACAGGACACACGGCCTCTCAGGCCAATCCCCGTAAAAATTCCGTTGTAGCTCATGTTCGTATTCCAATGCTAGCTTGACTGTCTCATAACTTTATGCAAGGGCTGAAACTATACCAAATCACTGCTGCAATGGTAAAGTGTTTGTAAAGGGGTTAAGAAAAAAAGGGAAGAGGGAGCAGGTCCGCGGAATGTATAGCTTTCCCCGCACAATAAACTGCGGGGATCCCGAGGAACTAACATCATTCTCCTCTTATAGCCGGAGCACCTACTTGCGTGTTTCCGCAAAAATACACATCTATTCCATTCAATATCGATATACAAATCTATCCCATTCAATATCAATATCAATATCTATCCTATTCAATATCAAAATATCAATATCTATATCTATTCTAAACTTCAAATGCATAGTCTATAACCCAATTCCTACTCGGTCCCGGAACCATCGCAGTGCCCGCATCGGCACTCAAATTCTTTATTCTTCCAGTACATATCACCATATCCAACAGTGAGCTCTTCGAAAGGCATAATATCACGGATGGCTTCAACTGTGCACACAACTCGGTTTCCAATAGTGCGGGTGATGAACGACGTGGAGGGCCGGCACGAGTGGCTGATATAACGGGTCCAGTTGCCAAATTCGTGAGGGCAAATTGTGCACAAAATCCGAGCTATATTGGGAGTCGTATGAGGATTATCATCGCATTGCGACAAAGGATAGACATCTTCTACGGAATCGGGAAGAAGTTCACCCACGAATAAATCGAGAATGTCACCGCGGTTGAATCTCGTCAGTACTCGAACACCAGTACCCGTCTCGGGGTATTCTCTCAGCTCAACCAGTTCTCCTGCTCGAGATGCCACACGGCAATCACAAGAAGCAGGGTCGCCGCATAAAAGGCAAGCGTGTCCGACGTTAGCCGAACTGCCATCAGGCATATGGCGAAACGTCGGGTCCTGTTTCTGACCACGCCACTTCTTGGGATCAAAGATACTCTCATCAATGTGTTTCTGTAGCTTGCCGTTGTAGGTCGGCTCCTTCAGTTTGCCATCGAGTGTGATGACGGTGTGGTGAGGGTGGTCGACTTTCCACTGCATGTACGTTTCGATTTCGGGTTTCATGTCTGGCAGGCCCGGCATGGGGTAGCCCTGGTGGATCCAGATCATGTTACGCCACTTCAGGCTACGGTTGTGGGCATAAACTTCAATACTCAAGATGTTTTCTTGAATCTTCTGAAGCATGAATCTCCAAGTTCTATCGTCGGCTTCTTTGATTCCTCGTCGGAACGCTTCCGCATGGGCACAGATAGCAAACATCTTCCATCCGAGTCCGGTAACAAACTGGAGGAATCTACTGTTAGGTGTGACACGTTGGAACTCACCATGTTCCGCCTTGAAGGATTCCACGCAGGCCATGTAGTTGGCGATTTCCCGCTCAATAAATCCTTCTGTGAAGGTACGCATATTGAAGAACATCTCCTGGCAATTATAAAAATTCTCTCCCGCAAGTCTCTCAATGTTGCAGTAGGTGTTGATGTCATGGTACACGGCTAGGATGATATCAGTAGCGTACTTGTTTGCCGTCTGGTTCAGCGCTTCTTCGGAGCCCCAGGGTGGGAAAAGCTTGTTCATGTCGACTTTAGGACGAGTGATGGCCTTGCCGGCAGCCTTCTTCTTGGTGGTATTGGGGGTATTGACCTTCTTGATTGTATTGTTGCGTGTCTGGGCCATTGTGATAGCTATAATATATAACACTTTATGGATGTTGTAAAGGTGGAATGCTAAATACTAAATGCTGGATGCTGTGTTGTTTGGAATGTGTGATGAACGATTATTTGGCGGGGGAAGAGAAGGGTCTTTATACTCGCTTGCTTCGACTCTCATATGGCCCAAGTGCTATTGTATTGTTCTACACTGCTTTGTTCCAACCATAAATAGTATTGTGTAAAGGCTTGGGGTAGGCCAAAGACCGAAGAATGAGATAATGAGTTCTCAAAATATATATCTATTGTGAGTTTAAGCCGCTAGTTTTTAAATAGGCTAAAAAAAAGTGAAAGAAAAACCTGATAAAGTCCAAATATATATTTTAAAAGAAGTGAAGATAATCAAGTAGGGGCCTGGGAAGGGACAAAGTACCGGAGAGACACAAATAGCGGAATGACGCTTGGCGGTGGGGAAGCTCCGTTGCGCTTCTTTCTTCTCTTTCCCAACTCTTTGCTTTATTCTCTTTTTGTATCACTGTCATGCTTGTACATTGATCTATTCCCAATTTCAGCGCAGTCATGGCCTCCGAACCGACCGAGGAAGCTATCACCAGCTTTGTCAGCTTCACAAGCACGACACGCGAACAAGCCATCGCCTTCTTGAAGGTAGGACACTGCCACTAGGTAAACAGTATCTGAGCTAAGTTTTATTGCGTACAGGGAAACAACCTCGACTCACAGAAAGCAATTAACGCTTACTTCGAAGATCCAACAGGGTCCCAGTTAAAGGTAAGTTTGGCGACGCGCAGCAACTCATGGCTATAATCTGACATATCAAAGCCGATAACTAGTTACTGGAATGACAACAGAGGTTCATGTAAGATTACCTTCCTTATGGGAACTCGATTTGGGAATTAACATACCCCCCAGCATGGGATTTTTCCCAACAAGACAATGCGCCACCAATGCCAGCGACAGCACCGCCCTCTCGTCCTCCTTCACGAACAGACATACGCGAACTGGAACAAAACACTGGATATCAAGATTCTGTCGCAATCGCCCCGAAAGGTATCACAATATTGGCACTGTAACAGCAAGAGATATACTAATTTGCGGTTATTGGACCATATAGAAGACCCCGGCCAAGGTCTCAGTCTGGCGGAACGCGAAGAAAAGGAATTACAGCAGGCAGTTGCTATGTCATTGAAATCGGACATTGGACAGCAAGAAACAGGGGTGGCGTCGAATAAGCAGCCGCAGTTCAACAAAGCAACCCGGGATCACTACGAAGAAGGCGCTTGGGCGATGACCTTATTCAACACATCCTCCGAAGAAGTCATGATTAGCCCAGACCCGGAAGATCGTAAAAGAGTGGAGGGCGAGCCTGCGTTCATCCGCCCCAACCCGGACGGTATATACCTAGGAGGGCTCTTGACAATTCTCCACAGTATTCCTCTCGCGCGGGAAGCATTGCTCTTGCGGAACAAACCGCTGTTTGATTATGGCCATGAGCCGCAATGGTGGAATGGGCAGCCGATTAACCTGCCAAAGATTGTCAATGTGAATGATGGCAAGGCTAGGGATAACGACTGGGATGATATCATACATGAGACCCAGCGACTAATGGCTTTTATGGATACCACGAAACGTGCTTTTGGCAGTAGTGACAGCTTAGCAAAGCTCAAAAGCATGTCATCCCTCTCGGCAGACTCGGAGGAGAGCGTCACCAGGTTTTTGGAAGCATGGCACGGTGCAGCTATTCAGGCAGATCCCGAAAATCCGCTGGCAACCATATTCACGTCCCATGCATACAGGAAAGATCTTTTTGACGAGTTCGCCGAGCCCGATAGCAAGGAGCTTTTCACTTTTGAGCCTCCCGTTGAGCAGGACCATGGACAAACGCTCTATGAGGTTTTGGACTCCGCTTTATGGTCTGACAGGCCGGGGAACGAGCTTGACGACGCATGGCTTGACCACTTAGCAGAGGTGCTAGTTATTAAACTTGATGCCCTTAAGAAACCAAACCCTGTGGGTGTGGATATTCATTCTGTGTTCTATCCAGATCGGTATCTTAGCAGCTGCCGAGATTTTGCTCGGGAGTTCCGTGAAAAACGACAGCAGATACAGGGAGATGTCATGAAACTCGAACAACTCATACATCGCTACACCAGCCCACGGGAACCCGTGGGCAGTTCGACGATCACGGAACTTCTTGAACAAGCTGCCCAGGCGGTGCCATTCGTTGCGCCGGAGCAAGTGCACGAGTCTGATCAGTCCAGCTCCGGGGCGGCGGGTCCAGAGACGATGCGAGTCGCAGAAGAATTGAGAGCAATTGCCACAAAAATAGAAGCCAAGCTCAAAGGTAAAGACAGCTATTACTACCATGCTCATATCGTTGGCTAATATTTCGAGTACAGATCTGGAATTTAGAAAACAGAGTGCCATGGAGTCTCTCCGTGAGATATCAAAGACACTTACCGAACCTCCTAAATCACCTTCCGACCCCCCTGTCCACAAGTATACGCTACGAGGCGTATGCACTGAGCCACATGTGACTTACGTTTTATCGAATCCCAACACAACTGCCCCGGGACACTTGATGGATATCGACTCGGACACTGAAAAAAGCTGCGACTACCAGTGGTGGCGTATCAGCTTCTCGGCGGAAGATGGGAAAGCCCGACAAGCGGAGAAGCGGAAAGCCCAAGGTAAAACTACAACTACACAGGATGGCGAGGTTGTTGGCTATACTGTTCGGAAAGTTCAGGAGATTGAAGTACTCCAAGCCGCAAGTGAAGAATGGAGTTCTGTCTTACTCGTTTATGCCAGCGAGAATGCAGTGAATGCACAAGTGGATCCTGCGCCATCTCAGCTTCAGGTAAGATGCACAGTCTTTCTCGGATCATTCCAAAGTTCCTAGCTGATTGAAAGTAGGGCTTCGTGAACAGAGACAACGATGCCTTTGGGGGCGAATTCGAGAATACCCCTACCATAATCTTTAGTGACCAGGAAGATTCCTGGGCGGAATCGAACAACGTGGAAATTTTGCACAAAGAGCAGCAGCCTGAAATGTCTGAGAAGGCTACACAGGTGAATGTTTTCGATTATGAGGTCTCTGGGTTCGACGACGAGCCAAAGCCCAGCCAAGAGATGCAGGAGAAGAGTGGAGCGAGTCTCTTAGGTCATCGTGCCGTCGCAACCAACTCTACTGCGCCCACTGTCTCGCAATTTGGCCCAGTGTGGAATTATGCAGATGATGAGGGCACGACACATCATCTGGAGCATGTGCAGAAGAATTGAATGAAGCATGCGGGGAAGCCTATGAATGATGAGTGAATGATGAATATGTATACTGTAGAAAGAACAATGACAAGCTTAGGCCATGTGCCAAATGATCATATTGTAACCGCAAAATCCTAGATGTTGATCTAGTATGAAGAATCTTATATTATAGTAGATATATGGTTGTAGAGGTTCATGTTTGTTGTACACTTTTTGTACTGATAAGCTTGTCCCCACATTTTGCCATGTTTGCACCGGACCTCACCAAGCTCCTGGCACCCTTTCTCTGTCAATTTCCTTCGCAATTCTCTCAATTGAACTTTGATCTCCACAGACCATGGCCCTCGAAAGTGACGCAGTGGCCGGAGCCACCATCGAACTCTTGGAGGCACGCCTACGCCGCCTCACCTACCTCCTCACCGGTGCCACAGACTGGACCGGCGTCCCTACCACGCCCGAAAAGCCCGCATCTCTCGATGAGACAGTCTCCCGTCGACTCGCGCGGCTAGAGTCGGAACTAGAACGGCTTAGTCGGAGTGTACCAGCCGTCCGGGACGTCCTACAACTCCGTATGTAACTAGTGTTTATGTTATTTACACGTGCATTACCACCACAACATGCTCCCTCATCTCTTACCCTCTTCCTATATGAACTCCCCATATTCCCTGATATCTGGATAACGGACTCTCTCTCTCTCTCTCTCTCTCTATCTCTACTATCCAACCAACCCATCTCATTTTATCTCATACTAACACAACCCCAACCAGACGACCGCAACCCCGACCTCTTCCAAACAACACCACCCCACCAAATCCCAGAAGGCCTCACAACCCAAACTCTAGCCTCAATAGTCCTCTCCTATGCCACCGCCTTCCCCGAAACCGCATCACGCCTTACGTCGCTAAACGACCTCCCCGTGCCGGACGCGCAGAGCTCCGCGGCATTAATCGACCTACAGCCACAGCTAGATCGACTCGCGCAAGTGCAGAGTGAGCAGGCGGCTGAGATCTCGGAGCTGCGGGTGCGCACAGCGGGCGTACTACAGCGCTGGTATGACGTTGGGCTTGTTGGGAGTGGGGAGTGCTGGGCTGAGTGGGAGGGGAGACTTGAGGATGTTGAGAGGGAGGTTAGGAGAAAGGAGGTTGTTAGGCAGGGGAGGGAGGAGGAGGTCTAGAGGGTACTATTTCCTACATGCTTTGTTTTGAGTGGTATTCGGATGAGCAACTAGAGGAGTGGATGCCTCTGGTTGTTGTTGTTGTTGTTGTTGTTGTTGTTTTTTTTTCTTTTGCTATGATACCTCTGATTTGGGCGTACGGTACTTTTATATTCAACAGCGCAGATGTGATATTCCCCGTTTTAGCATGCGGCATGGAGGAATTCAATTTAAAACATTACAATATTCATGTCCATGTTCAAGTTTACATCTGTGGATACGAGCGAATATATATACAGCTCGATCAAGCTGGTAATCTGATACGTCCCAATGTGGCGTATGCAAGGCTATGGGCCAGAGTCCCTCACTTGACCAGGTGAAACTATCCAACATGTGAAAATGTCTTAATGTTATACATTCCATGCACATTCCTCATTCCACTTAAAACCAATTGGAATGCGCTAGTCTACCCCAGATTCTTCCCCGCACATTGTGGCTGATGATGTAGAGGACGACATAGACTCCTGGATTATTAGAAATAGGGATTATGGATTGAGTTGCCTCTGAATCATGAGGTGTTGTGTGGCTAACATGAACATATCACCAGCCCTAGAGTGAGTATACAGGCAAAATCATAAAATCCAAAGTAGCTCAAGAGGTAGATGTTTATAGAGCCATAAAGCGGCTAAAACTCCATCACCTGGGGCTGTGGCGCAACGGTAGCGCGTGCGACTCCAGTTCGCAAGGTTATCCGTTCAAATCGGGTCAGCCTCAATTCGTTTTTGTTCCTTCCATTGATTTGGAAATCTTTTCTCTCACTTCTCTATATCATCTTTATCCTTCTTCCTCGAATGTGTAATTTTTTTTTTGATTTCTACAAATTTTGGCAACCCCTGTAGGCTCTAATACTAGAGGCAAACAAGTACCGTTGGATTATGCCTGAGGTTTAACCACGAAAGCCCTAGTTGGTTAGAAATCAACATATCACCTGGTAGAGGACTACAACACCCTTATTATTACCGTATCACCTTAGCTAGATATGAATCTGGTGCCTTGGAACTCATACAGCTAGCTATTTTAATAGATCTGTGGGTGTCATTATCGTGGGATCCATGTAACTCGTAGAACCTTGCCGTTGAGACCTTTACGGTATTTGATATACTTCCCCCCGAAATGACTCCTTATACTTGGAAAATCCAAGGTGTCTTTCGATGCCATCCTACCTAGTACACACAATAGGATGTCCTCTATAGGCATGGTGTTCCGATTATGTAGTATAACGATTCAATAAACACGTGCTGCTCAGCTGTGGTCAAGTCCTGCTCGGTATGTACTTTTGTATCCGCATGTGCTAGTAGTTATATGCAGCTCTCTCTCATAAAAAAGAAACCCAAACCAACTAACTCTCCAGTGATATAGGTGGAATTTACTTCGAATAATAAGAAAGAAAAAAAGAACATGAGGCTGACCCGATTTGAACGGATAACCTTGCGAACTGGAGTCGCACGCGCTACCGTTGCGCCACAGCCCCAATTTGGTGATGATCTCATCATGCTATTGCATCATATTCCACTTTGAGTTTTCAAAAAAAGCAAATATAACTAACTAGTCAAACAATTGTTTAACCTTGACACAAGAGCACAGGCACCATACCCTGCCGCGCGGCACCATTAGGCTTCTTTGTTAAATATATGGAGTATACGGAGTAGAGTAGGCAGATCTCGAGATATTTTAGGCTGGATATGGTTTTTTTTACTCTTTTTGAAACCAAAAACTATTGGTTATAGTAATATGAAGCTTTCATGGTTTATAAGCCTAACTTAACTACGACAATCGTCGTAGTTTAAATATAAAGCGGACCAGACGACTATGAAATGAGTTTATAGAGGTTTGAAGTTTTGATTGAACCGAATTTTTGATAGGGTGCGTAGCTGACGAGCGGGCTGACCTAGTGAAACGGACAGGCTCTGGATCAATAACAGGGGCAACATATACAGATTAAAGATGTATTAAAAAATATAAACAAAAAAAGAACATGAGGCTGACCCGATTTGAACGGATAACCTTGCGAACTGGAGTCGCACGCGCTACCGTTGCGCCACAGCCCCAGGTTGATGAAGATTTGTGCCCCTTTAGGCATTAGCAAGCTAGGTATTCTATACCATAATACAATATAACTAGGTACCAAGGGGGCATAACCCAGAGGTGACTAAGACCGAGTATTTATAGATTTCCATATCGAGTTCATAAATACATAATAATATGTTTAGACATCAATTCAAGGGGGGATAACCTTGGAAAATAAAACGGTCAACATAATAATCCTTATAATAAGAATGTATAATTACCATTGAAATTTCCCTAATTTCCCTAATTTCCAAAGAATCGAGACCGTCGATTTCCAGGGGGCCCGGACTCCACTGCCACTTTTCCCTCCTTTTCTTATTATCGCTTCTCCTCTCTCTTTCTTTCAACTTTCAATATCCACTCTTTTTGTATTCTCTCTATCTTCTTTCCTTTTCCCCAGCCTGGTGCTGTTTTTGCCTCTCTGTAAGGGGAACTTCGTTCTTTTACCCAACCTCTTCACCCCCCCGATTGTCTCTGAACCCACTTCAGTCTTTTAAGGTAATTTAATCCTATCTTGTAGGAACTTTCCTTTGTATCTTTCACTATCTTAATTCATCGCACATTTTATTCACTCACTGTCGTTCCACACACTAACTAACTGCCGTCGCTCCTTCCAGTCCGCCTCGTTCAGGACTCTCTCCACCCTTATATACAAGCAAATCGCTCACCCACGTTCCCTATTTCTCGACTATCTCATCTATTTACACGCTCCCCAATCCAACAAATCCAACAAAATGGCCAAATTCCGGCCTAGCAATATCCTCGGCGACCCGTTCGCGCTCGCGACCGTCTCGATTGCACTTGTTCGTTCGACCTCCCCCTACGCGACCCGACATTGACTAACATAATTCTAGCTGGCATGGCTCATTGCTTTTATCGCATCTATTGTTGCCGATGTGCAAACCAAATATCCCAACTACTCATGGTGGGCCATCTCATACATGTTTTGTGTCATTGTGGGCCTCACCACGACCTTTGGCACTGACACGGGCCACGTGTATGGCGTCGCGGTATGACGACTTCCCAATGCAGAACATAGCATGGCTTTAATACTGACAACGTCTCCAGATCGTCGGTTACCTTGGTTGTGGTCTTGTCCTAACATCTACGAGTGCAAACAACCTGATCTATGAAAGCCAAGGCTCCATGCAAGCCGCGGCCGCAGGCTTCATCCTGCTCTCCATGATTATCATCATCTGGATCTTCTACTTCGGCTCTACACCCCAAGCTACCCACCGCGGCTTCATCGACTCCTTCGCCCTGAACAAGGAACAGCCCGCCGATCCCTCCTACCGCGGCAGCCGCCCCATGTCCAGCGCATTCGGCGCCCGCCCAGACACCATGGGAACTGGCAAAACCCCGCAGATGTATACCTCCGCCCAACTAGGCGGCTTCGAGACCTCGTCCCCCGTCTCCGGATATCCCGGTGGCGCCCCCGGCGCCGAAAGATCATCTTCTGCGCCTCGCTTTGGCACCCCCAACCCCCAAACTCCGGGTAACGGCGACCAAGAAGTGAGCGAAGTGCCCCAGCCAACAGACTACCCCTACCGGGCCAAGGCGATCTACTCATACGACGCCAACCCGGAAGACGCCAATGAAATCAGCTTCGCCAAGCATGAGATATTGGAAGTATCCGATGTGAGCGGCCGATGGTGGCAGGCTCGGAAGCAAAATGGAGATACTGGCATTGCGCCCTCGAACTATCTGATCCTTCTGTGATCTTTGGTCCGTATGCATGATGTCTGTCTGTTTCTTTTTTTGTCCAAGTTTCTTGCCATTTGTTCTGTCGCAAAACCTGTTTCCCTTCCCCTTTGATACCCTTCGGATCCAACCTCGATGTGTGTGTATTTTTTTGGTTCCTCCGTGATGTCTTGATGGCCTCCCTGTGTTTTCTGCATGTCCTTTCTCTTCTTGGCACGTATTTTTGTGATTTGGGGGTTTGTTTTTACTCTAGCGGGTGGTTTATCCCGCGTCTTTCCTTTATGCCTCATGGTTGAGGTGCTATTCTCCATTATCATGCTGGAATCGTGTTTAGAATTGGGGTCTGTTGATCTTGATAAAAAAAACCCTTCTACATGGAAGAAAAATAAACATGTGAGATGGCATCTATAAAGACGTGCCTTGACTTTGAGTGTAATTCACCTGTAAGTGTGAATGTGTGTTCTACGTACGTATATGTCTACGTAATTTGTTACCCACAGGGGGGGGGGGGCACACCTGGACCCCAGTGGGCCTTTCAAGTTCTAGAACATCCCTTGTTTTTGATCTCATCTCACCTATTTTATGATATGGCCTAGTTACCTTGGATATAGTTACCTAGCATGGGTAAATTATTAAGCATTTATTCTATAATATTTACGTAAGGTTGACTATAAGCCAAGAGATCCATGGTTCGGATATGTCAAATCGAAGCGGGTAGACAGACACGTGTACGCCGGATAATGAACACAATGGGGACATATAACAAAGGTGATTGATTGTGTCTGATATCGATATTCGCATATCTATTTCAGTCGATCTATAAGTTTGACTAGACTCTATAACATATTGTCCAACTCAGTGTTATATTATTGTATTAATAACTTCCCTCTGCTCCGTACCTCCAGGGCTGCTCCACCCAGATCCACCAAGCCCGTTGGTTAAGAATCACCCAAAGAAAAAAAACGCAAATGCAATAGAGAAATACAAGGAACAACGCTGTATATTAGTTGTACAGCCCTAAGCCCCCTACTCAGCACTCATTCCCAATTGATTAACCCAACTAGTCTTGGCCCATAATCATCCCCTCTCCAATAATCTGCAGATCTTATAGGCTTGTTCTGCTACGCTCGAGCCCAAACTCCGCAGTTCTTACTCGACCCAAAGCGGGGACTTTAGAGAACTCGGAGATTTATATCTAGAAAATGAACCTATCCACTAAAATAAGCATCAATATTTCTGGAACTACATGCCCTTTCTTCTTTTTCTCCGTCTTTCCAGGCCCACAAAGTAGGCAACTTGTTCCCTTCTCCCCGTAGTCCAACGCACTAACCGTGAAGATCCATGAACTAAACCAGCCAAGTCCTGCCTCGAGCGTGAAGACTTCACCGCTGCGTTGCGTTCACCCAAGCTTTCTCTTCCGACTATCGTTTCTTAGTCTGGTATTGGCTTATCCTGCCTCGTACTTATCAACCTGCACTCTATATATCCATTCCCACAAATAACGAGGCATTCGGACTTAACGCCCAGTCTAGTTACACGTCTATATTGTCTTGCATTCGTGAATGAGGGGTGACTGGCTCGGCGGGAGGATAGTGCCCATGCCCTACTGTGTGCACACGAAGAGAATTGGATCCTTTCACTGATTCGCAACCACAATCCTAGAACTCTGATTCTGCTTCCGTTCTTTCGAGGACTAGTTATTGATTTGTGGGTTGGCTGCTCAATATAAGTATCAGCCCATCGTCGCATCTGGTTGTCGAATCTGGGTGGTTGTTGTTAAAGTGGATATATAATCTATACCCAGGCATTTTTTTTCTCTTGGATATCTCGCGTGGGTACTGAAATCTGTGATGTCGTTGCCTGACTTCGAATTTGTAGCCCTGCCATACGTCATACGCATGCTAAGCCTCGCTCTACTACATCGACAATGTCTTCCAAAGAAAATGTCACATTGACATCGAACGTCCTCGGCACCATCGGGACAGTTCTTTGGTGTATCCAGCTAATACCACAGATCTGGTATAACTGGCGGCGGAAAAACACAGATGGATTTCCCGCAGCAATGATGTTTCTTTGGGCCAGCTGTGGGTTTTCTCTGTTCCTTCATTTCATAGGGGTTGAGGCCTTCGAGAATTATGTTTCGAGTCTGTTGATATGTGGGGAATAACACCCGAAATAGGAAGGAGGAAGGAGGAAAAAGAAAAGAAAGCTTCAAGATTGAAATTAGCGTTGCTTACAATTTCCATCCATACAGGCTCAGTTCCAATGGGTGCATATCTGATTCTGCAGGTGAGTTGACTTATCCTGATAAGTGGACTTCTTATCTAGTAATATCGATATTTCTTTGCCTCTGTATATCGCTGACCGTTCGATATCTTTACCGTTCTTGCGATAGCAAGTCAATATCCCGTTGCAAATTCAGCCCCAGATGTTCGGGTTCTTTTCTCTTGTTTGTTGGGGGCAGATTCTTTATTATAACCGGTGAGTCCGGTTCCTTTTCCTTTCCCTCTGGCCTGGGTGCGTGGATGAATTTTCTGTGTTTGCATTGCTGATATCTCTTCCTCAATTTTAATAGTGACTACACCAAGACCAAGGCTACTCTGTTATCTATGGGCACAGTTGTTTTATTCGGGGGATTGGAAGCACTTCTCATCCTAACACTAAGGGTATTATTTGTTTTATTTCTAGTATTTTATCCGAAATGGAATATCTAATCAACCTCGACAGATACCATATAATAACGGTGTGAGATGGCCCGACATCGTCGTTGGGATTATAGCCGCCATTATCCTCAGTGCAGGACTGCTGCCGCCATATTTTGAATTGTGGAAGAGAGACGGGCGGGTAATTGGTTTCAGTTGGTTTCCTTATGACTTGCAGGGCTTGACGGATAACTGCTGATGTTAGTAGATTGGGTCTTCCTTTCCATCGACACATTGGGCGGACTATTTTCTCTCTTTGCATTGGGTAGGACTTGCTCTACACCCCGGCAATATCGATGACAAAATAGCTAAAAAAATTTGGATTATAGCGGCACAGGGTTCATTTGACATACTTGGAGGGATTATGTATGTTTTGGTGGTAGTTCTCGAAGCAGGGATATATATTAGCCATATTTCCTGGCGAATCCGCTATCGGAAGTTGCGCAAGGAAGCAAAAGATTCAGGTAAGAGTATCGATGAGTTGCTTCTATTGAGGAGGAATAATACGCAAGAAACGGATGATATTGAAAAGGGTATCCTTCCTGCTGCTCTCGTGGGTGTTGGGAGTCCAAGGCAAATTGGACAAACACCAGCGCCTAATATCAAACCGTGTGATTAAATTGAGAAGTGTTGAATTATGGTTTACGGCATCTCGTTTAGCTTTGGGACAGAAATTGATGATATTGAAAATGAAAATTTAGGAAATGAATACCCATAATAATCGGACCAAAACGGTATGACCACCACTATCCAAATATATGTATCTAATACACCAACCCTCTCTCTGTCCTATCCAAGGTACCATTCAGCACACAAATCTTCTTAAACTCCCGAGTCTTCTTGCATAATATTCTTCTACTTGACATAATTATCCCACGCAGCACAATTTTTATTAAACGGAGCATAATCAACAAGATCCCGAATCTCATCCTGCCGCTCAATAAACTGTAACGCCAGACCCTCGTCAACATGCCATCCAATATGACAGTGCATCAACCAAGCGCTGGGGTTATTCGTCTGGAAAGCAATAAGTAGCCACCCATTCCCGGCCAGCACGGCCGTATCTCGGCGCGGGGGATTCTGCGTAATGATAGAACCATCCCATTGTGGCTTTCCTGGTCCAGGCTGTCCTTGTGCTAGGATAGAGAAGTCATGACCGTGCAGATGGATGGGATGAGTGACTGCGGTATTTTGGATGAAGAGATACACCCATTTGTCCTTGAAAGGCAATTCGATCACGCTGCTTGAATTTGAGAAGCCTGTCTCGTCGTGGTAGACTTGCATCAGGGTCGGGTTCTCCCAGCTCACATTCATCGAGGTGGAGTTGAACCGCCAGCGGAAGAAGTTCTGTGCATTCCTGACATTGCTGACAGTGACATTACTGCCCCAGACTGGTGAAATTGGTGGATCAACATTTTTTGGGACGTACGGAACGAGATTAGTCAAAAGCTCGTCTTCGCATACGTTTGTGAAGGGGAATGACTGCGTCTGCGGTTGTTTGGGATTGTTGCCGTAGTAGACGATGCCTCGGATGTTGCCAGTCATTTCGTTTTGGGAGCATCTATCGGCTGGTATAGCTCTTATCCAGAAGGATTCGGCTACAGATTCCTGGTTGGCTGTGATGATAACATCATAGCGTTGACCTAAGCATATCATTAGCTGGATTTGTACATTTGAACCGATAGGATGAGGCCAAGAGACGAACCCATTCCAAGGCTGATGACATTCGTGACGAATGGCTTTATAGGAACGAGATCCATTGCAATAACGGTCATTGTGTGGTTGTCAATAGTGAACTTCCAGTGCGTGTCAATAGAAGGGTTCACGAGTCGCAACCGGTAGGATTTGCTTTGTTCCACTTTCATGTGGAAAGGAGACCCGGTAGTATTTGTACCGTTCCCATAGATGTTCTTGCCATTGAGGAGTCCATTCGACAACTTTTTGACAGGGCCACGTAGTTGAACATCTTTGTGCAATTGGTCCACAGTTTCATGCGTCCAATCACTCAGGAACAATGCGCCCTTATCCACATCATAGTTTGCAGTTGCCGGCCCATTGATAATAATAGCCCCATATACACCTTCCCAGGCTTGCAGACCAATGTGAGAGTGATACCACGAGGATCCATACTGGCCAGCTCGCCATTTATAGGTCATAGTTGAGCCGGGGCCAATAGGACACTGGGTAAGCGAGGGAACGCCATCGTTTGCGTTTGTGTGGTTCTGACGAATACCATGCCAGTGAATACTCGAGCCATTCATTGACTGGTACAGGTGGTTTGTGACGTGGACGATTACCCAGTCGCCCCAGTCTGCAACAAGAGATGGGCCAGGCAAGGTGCCGTTGATGGTCATGGCCAGGCGTGGGGTCATGAATCCATCGGGAGAGAGCATGGCTTCTTCAACCTCGAACCAGTATTCGCGCACAACACCAGTGTCCGGAACGACATTTTCGTAGTCTGTGTCGATACTGTAATTGCACCAGATAGATCTGTCATTGGGGGTATTTCCTGCACATGGTGTCCCGGTAGGCGTAAGCCCATGAATACTGCGCACTAGAGATCGTGTGGCAATTGGTCGCAACGTTGTCGATGAATTGTAGGAGTAATGGGTATAGGCAATGCCAGCACCAAATAGATTGGCCAAGATGGTAATGTATGAAAATCCCATGATGACTCAATATCAGCCCCTCAAAAGAATACTGTTGATGTCTGCTTTCTGTAGAGATATTTAGCACTTAATCCACCAAGCTATGGGAAGAATTTATATACCTCCCTTATACGCCTCGAGCTGATATTTTACGAACGCCTCTTTGGACTCCAAGGCAATCTAGCTCGTATATTGCCTTGTACATTGCTAGGAGATGCTGGCTTATTGTCATCTTCAACAGACAAAAGTAGAAATAATAGCCTAAACGATGATACCTCAGCCACGAGGGTGCCAAGGCCTGCCAGCTCAGTTTCAGCATGGAGTAGGGCTTCGTGTCTGTCGGAAATAGATTGCTCAGGGGTGTATATCTCAGTAATTCATACGTGAGTATCGAAGATGATGCACTTACCCATGATAGAGTTAGCCAAGACCCACCAGATCAGTTTCAGCATCAGGTGAGGCTTTGTATCTGTCCCAAATAGATTGTTCAAAATGGGGTATACTCTCAATGATTTATGCAAGTATAGCAAAAGACTTCATTTCATCGAAAATCATGTGAGGTCAAAGAATTTTCATGGTGTCTAACCCCATAACCTAAGCCTTTATGTGCTGTACCGATCTGTAGGGAGAATTCCACGTGGGCTATGCATTATCGTGATTCTTCTTCTTCCTAATGCAGGGTTCCTAGGCTTGTGTGTCTGATAGTCCAGTCTACGAAATGGTCAGGTCAAGTGATATAAGAGTTATTCGGGGCGTTGCCTCGTGGATATAATATTCATGTATCAGAGAATAATGGGGGCAAGGATGATGGCGAGCAAATCTCAGACATGAGTGTAGATGTGAGCTAACGTGTGAAACTGCATGGTGTGACCATGCGCGTCATCTAGGCAGTGTCTGTTCAGCCGGGTCAGCCTTAGAAGGAACTTTGTAATTAACGAGTGTGATCTCAAGATAGATAGGCAACACAGGATGACAATGGCAGGGGATTCCTGAACTATCCAAACAAGAGGTTTTGTCATACTGGTTCCATATATGGCTCATCTTACGAGGCCAGTTCTGAGTTCGTCCCACTACGCCTTCGGGGAAATAAGAGGGCAACCCTCCGGAGCATAGATAAAACGATTTCAAAAGCACCTCGACGCAACTCTCTTGATGGCAGCATAACTATCAAACCAGAAATATCCTAGCACTAGTTTCAAAACATGACTTCGATTATCTTTGCGGTGATCATTGCGATCTTTGCGATCTTTGCGATTAGCTCGGCGCATCCAATGGAGAAGCGACAGGCTGATGGCTCGTGGGGTTTATATGCATATGGCTATGGCATTGACGGACTGCCCATCTTCTATGCAGATGGTAAGTATCTCTCGCCCTTGAATGGATCACCATTAATTACATTTGTACAGGTCAAGCTCAGATCGGTAACATGGCTCTGTCAAACGCAACCAACAAGTCCACGTTTTTTTGTAGGTCTTGAAGTCCGAGTCCTCATGAGTGGTATCTGATTTGGTTACAGTGACCTTTGGTGACGATCCAAACACCTGGGTTGTCCATTCTGATAACACAACTACCCTTGCCAATACTACCAATCTGCTAGGATTGAGCGATACTGGCTCAATGGCTTGTCCAGTGGTTTTTACCCCGAGCCAGGCAAGTAACAACACAATCATACCGACACCACAAACCAACGTGTGGACTTTGTATGGAAAATATGTTGTGTGTAGTCAGGACAGGGTCAACTTCTACGCCCAACCGACAGGACAAGATGGATGGTATGTCTTGCTATGGAGTGCAACGACAGATGCAGCTCTTCAGAATATTCCGGTGACTCTGAGAACCATCGGCCCTGCCTCTGGCTAAGATCTGGTCTTGGGACCAGTAGGCCATTTGGTGTGACTATATGTGAATCGTGTTATCTGGTTCAGTCTGATTTCGACCATTGTGAAGTATGAATCCAGCCTTCATGTTGATCTGACTTTGTCAATTATCACGAGGTTCTACAAATAAGACCATATTCAAGCTTGAAGCTCTTATATATATTGTACTTTACCTTTATATAAATTCCTTTTCGCCTAACGGAAAAGACTCTTAGCTTTCTAATAATAGATATATTATCTCATATTTTCTCAAAACAAATAAACCCCCAATCCTTCCATTATTAGCCTTAAAAAAGGCCATAGCTTTTTTTTTTTAGCCGGGAGATCAGCAACTAACGTGACTTAACTTGACTGCCCAAAGGTGTCACATCCTTTCCCCCCTCTTGACTTCTTTGACCTCTAACCTCTTTTTTTTGAACCTGTTGTATCTGGATAAAAGAAAAGGCACGACAGCCTTATCCGGGGAAAACAGATAAGAGAGAGAGAATCTGTTTCTCAGAATGGCATGAGGACTCACGATGTCAGAACGGATATCACGTCTGAAGGCAAAATTGCTTGGACGATTATCTCCAAAAGCGGATGCCGACCCGAGTGCCCACCTAAAATCCTCGGGTCCTGACTCCAAATCCTATAGCACAGAGAACCTGGATAAACCCCTATCTCCAAAGGAATTAGGTTCCGTGTCTGCGCCTTCGGAACATCAACGCAATTGTACTCCGTCGACCGAACGATACAATTCTTCCTTGCCGACTCCTATCTCAGACCCTCCCTCTCCCCTCGAAACCCCTCCGTTAGCGACTCCTCAGCATTCCGATTGCACCTCCTTCCAGTCCCACTTGAAAGCTCAAACTCCAATAACCGAGACGCAATTGACCCCGACCTTGGATGCTGTCGTTGAGCGGCCTACGAATGATCGCCAACCTTCTGCTTCCTACTTCCCCCCCTCGAGCAAACGCCCGAGCCTTGCGATCCGTCGTCAATCTCTTCTCCCGCCAACACAACAACACCTGATCAGTGGGTTACTGGAGGCGAATCTTTTCTCTTCAGACCAGGGCAGTGGTTTCACTCCCCTCGTTCCCCACGAGATGGTCACACGTCGCATTTGGGTCAAACGGCCCGGGGGCTCAGCCACCTTAGTGCCGTGTAGAGAGGATGCGGTGGTAGATGAGCTACGCGACCAGGTCATCATGAAATACGGGAACTCATTAGGAAGAAGCTTTGACTCGCCCGACATTGTTATTCGGATTTCGCCACGAGAGGGTACGACTCGATCAGCTCACCCTGAGCGCCTCTTGAGCCCGGAGGAAGTCGTGTCATCTATACTCGATACATACTACCCTGGCGGACAAAAAATCGAGGAAGCGTTAGTGATCGATGCCCCGTCACGCCGGACCCCAAAACCATCGCCACGTCATTCGATCTACCAGCACCACCACTCGGAACCCGGCGAGCATGGCGATTATTTCCCTCTCATGCCGCCGGTCAATGCGAACGCGGGCACACCGTCTGCACACTCGGGAGCCGCACCAACAACGGCCATTGCGCCATCAATTTCTATTATCAACACTGGTGTTGCTCCTTTACTACCATCCCCCGGAAGCCGCAGGTCATGGCATCCGCCGCCACGACCTCCGTTGACGCGACACAAAACAAATTCTCCCACAATTCTTCATTCCCAAACCCCTGCCATAACAGGTATGTTCAAACAACTTTGCTTTGCTCAACATGGCCATTGACATTTATAGAAACCGGCCCTACTCCTCATTCCCAACCTATCCCACCTGCCGCTCCCGCAATGCCAACACCCCCGGTGGCAGCACCGCCAGTGGAAACCCCGCAGGTAAAATCACACACTCCCCCGGCAACTGCATCACCACGCGTGGTCCGAAAAACAAAAGCGGCCACTTCTCCTGGTGCTATGTTTGGCGGATTGATTGACGGCACCGTTCCGCCAATCAATGTCCTCATCGTGGAAGACAACATTATCAACCAGAAGCTTTTGGAAGCCTTCATGAAAAGGTTGAAAGTGCGCTGGAAATGTGCAATGAATGGCGAAGAGGCAGTGCGGAAATGGCGACAAGGTGGATTCCATTTGGTCCTGATGGACATCCAGCTTCCCGTCATGAACGGTCTAGAAGCCACTAAGGAGATCCGGCGCCTGGAGCGCTTAAATGGCATTGGTGTCTTCCCCAAGACAGCCTCTGGACGTTTCAGCGCGTCCAATACGTCTGCTGCGGACAGAAGACCTGGCCTTCACCGTACAGTCAGTGAAGAGGACACTTTATCAGATCTCTCGCTGTTCCGGAGTCCGGTCATTATCGTCGCGTTGACAGCTAGCAGTTTGCAAAGTGACCGACATGAGGCATTGGCTGCTGGCTGCAACGATTTCCTGACCAAGGTATGTCAAGCTCCTCGTTCCGTCCTTTTGCTCTTCAGTATACTAACAGTTCTCGAATAGCCTGTTGGATTCCCTTGGCTTGAGCAGAAAGTGACAGAATGGGGCTGCATGCAAGCCCTGATTGACTTTGAAGGCTGGCGCAAATGGCGCGGGTTCATGGACTCCCCTCGCCCTGCCTCACCAGTTGCTACAACAGCCAGTCCAATGCAAGGTGGCCACCGTAAAGAACCACCACAGGTGGACCCCCCATCGCCCTCGAGCTCCCGCATCCCTAATAAGTCCGGTCACGAATCCAAGCCAAGCGCGCCAGACACGCAAATCCTGCGGGAAGATTCATGGGGTAGCGGAAGTCCTGACACCATAGACATTATAGATTCACCATTGAGTCCGCATTTACCAACACCGGAGGATACCGCACCAACCAGTGATGAGGCAACAGCCCCGGATGAAAAATGACGACGGATTTGTCTTTGGGTGGGCTACTATGCCTTGGTCCCTCCACACTTGCAACATTTCTTTTTGCCAATTTGTTTGATTCGACTTTCTGTCTCTCCCATTTTGAATACCCCGTATAGCAATTTGTCTTATCTCCCCCATCTCATCTTTTCATCTTGTCATGGTAGCATGCACCTTCGAGGGTCTCATACTCAGTGCATGGTTTTTCTTGTGGATTTTCTTTTGGCTGCATGGATATATTTTGTTATCTTGGGCTGTATACGCGTCTACCTGCGCACTTTTCCATTCCTGGCTGGTTTCTTTTGTCCACCGTGCGGTATTTTTCGCTCTTGCATACTACTTCCATGCAATGGACATCCTCATATACACGAACGAGATGTCCCCATCCCTCTATCTTACAATGTATAGTTTTCTTTGTTTCGACTGCCGGAGGGTTTGGTGTATCCTCGTGCCTTGTACTTATTTCACTAACTTTTTGAGGAGTGAGGATTTTGTAGATACGTTTAGCCATGGTATTTCCGAGGTCAAAGTATATATTTAGTCTTGAAGCCTCTTTTGGATTTATACCTATTATTAAAGTCCACAACATCCCCCAACACATTAGAACAAAGAAAATGTTTCAGATAACCTGCCCTCAGCCTGCATTTGCATTGTACACAACTTACTCCGTCCGTATTCCTTTCCAGGTTCTCTCGTATCCAAGGTAATACAATATCTCTCAAAAACAAAGAACTAGTCCAATAGCTGCTAATCAACTGTATTGATCATAATCAAACCCCACTATCTTTAAACCGAATTCAATATATACGTACATCTGCACAATATCATCATACGTAGCACCAATCAAGTGAAAGCATCACCGAAGTACGAGGATCCACATAACGATACATCCAATCAATAGCTCCCTCGGTGCAATCAATAGCAGCTTTTAAAGACAAATAGTACCATACCACAAGTCACGATACATTGACCAAATCTAGATTTGGGCCACAATGTATGCAGGTGAGATCCTGGCTTCTGATTTTCCAAGCTGCATGTGATGTGATGACCGTGTTGCCTCCCAGCTGCCCTTAAATACCAAGAGATGCCCTCGAATCTTTACATTCTACATATATCCCTTACCTTTTCCACTATATATGTTACCGTCTTGTCTCTCGATATCCCATTCATCTTCATAAGACCCAAGACCTCTCAACAAACTACACGAACCCCTCACCTCATCTGACCCCACTCAGACTATGCAGTCATCAAACACACTGGCTCCGGCCTCTTTCACTGCTTCATGGCTCCAAACTGCCCTCACTTCAATCGGGTCTATCTTCCAAACTTCCAAGGAAGACGAGTTTGAATCCGATGCGATCTCCGGATGGGTTGGGGCGAAAAGGCGACGCTGTCGGTCTGTCGGGGAGGCTCGTTGAGACCTCGACTATGTGGCTATCTTGTTAATTCATGGAAATGGGAGTGAAATGGGGTAGGAAGAGCGGCTGGATGGAATAGCGGGGTGGGCATATCCCTTGATTGTTTCTTGGCAAGGCGCTGTGCATTGTGATTTTTGATATTTCGAGATTTTGGTGCTTTCGGAGTTCTATTGTTTTGTTGAGCGTTTGAAGGATTCGGGGGGTAAATTTGTGATATTTTAAGCATTGATTTTAGGAATATGAACAGGGGATTATATGATCACCCCACACCTTGGCTGCACTAATATCAAGGTTAATAGTTTAAACCAACCTGACACGAATAATTTCTTAGAATAACTGGTGATAAGAGTCTGAGGCATTTAATTTACACACTTGTACCTCGGCCTTGAATACTTCGGTGACTTCGATGTTTATTGTATAGGAATCCATGTATTCTACAATCCTCTGAGCGGCCGAGTATTCTTGTATTGTATACTCGAGACCTAAAAGAATACACTATATCCAATCGAGTGTAACGATCTATAAATTATTTGTGAGAGGCTTGAAGACAGAGCCTTCTATAATCATTGACCTATATCCTCTATCTACTAACTCGTTCCTGTGTCTCTCATTCCCCCGTTACTATATACTAGACAAACATATAGATGTAACGTGCCCGTTTCCCCCCTTGCCATACGCTCCCAAGTCACAAAATACGTTGCAATGTAAGACGATAATGTTAAAAAACTTCCAAAACTTCGGATCCACCTGCAAAGACGAGGCTTTCTTTCATCTCCACAGCGCATCCTCCCACCCAAATTGTAACCCGACTCCAAAAACAACATGAGGAAATGCTATGGCCGCTTGTTCTAGCGGCAAGAAATAAGCACCCGAGAAGCGCGGGGTACCCGGGCTCAGAGATCAACAGCACTGAGCCAGTTCGTCTTGACGAGCACGCAACGTTTCCTCGAGGGACTCGATCTCAATATCAAGACGTCCTTTCTCATCATTGGTTTCGGTATATTGACCAGCTTCCACGAGTCTTGCCGATTTCTCGCTCGAATCAGGATTTCGATCAACTGGAGCAATTGCTTCTTTCGCTTTCCAATCCCAGTCAATCAAGCCCAATGTCGATGCGACTATTAAGAAACCGACAGAAATTGATGCGCAGATTCTTGCAAAGATTGGAATAAGAAGCCAGCAAACCACGCCAATAATTAGGATCTGGAAATACTCCGGGAGCTCCTCGTAGGCGGCGATGATGGAACTCATTTTGTGAAGATGTGGTTTAGATTTGTGATATGGGGAGATGTGGAAACTGATTCAATAGCAAGGTTATATCCTCTCTTTTTTCCATTGTTTACGTGGGAATTCGGGGAAGTCTGTATTCATAACAAGTTCTGATTTGGGATTCCAAAGTTGATAAGATCATCAAGATCATCCATCGGGCAATCAGGCTCCAGGGCTATGCCTGGGGCTCACGGGGGCCCCGGGAGCCGGGCTAGTTCGTTATGTTTGGGGGGGGGAAGACAACGTTCAAAGTCAAAATACGAGCTCAGATTTACCAAAGGTGAAATGGAAAGGATATTATCCGGTATATGGGTACATAAGTGATCAACCTCCTTCATACATCCATGGATGAGTAGCATACAAGTAAAATTACAAAGGCCGTAGCCAAGAAAGTTGCTGAAAAACACAAAAAAAGAAAGACACGGCCCTGGGGAGGACTATCTCAACATAGATCAAGCCTCCACACGGGTAGGGATCTTGACTTCGCCGCGGGTGCGGTCACGGTGAGGAACACCGTAACGACGACCAGCAGCCTTCGAACCACGGCCATCAGCACCAGTAGTCTCCTTGGTGTAGATAGTATCCTTGATACGGTAGTCGAAGCGCGATTCCTCGGGAGAGACAACCGTCAACTTCTTCTCACGGCGAGCCTGGATGCGCTCACGACGCGCTTGCTCGATTGCGTCCTGGCGCTCGAGTCTCTTAGATTGGAGGTCTGCAACAGCCAGACGCTCGTTAGGGTTCGCAAGGCGATCCCGCTCCAGGGCAACCATGTGAGGGTGAGGAATGCGCACATCAGCAGGCTGCAGGATCTGGCGGGCATTGGCACCCTTGCCGACCCAGCCGATAGAGTTGGGGTCCTCGATGATCTTTTCGGCAAGGTCGGAGGGGTGGTTGATTTCCGCGGCTTCGGAGTGCTCCATTGCTGGAGCGCCGGAGAAGACGCGGCCAGCCTCAACACGGTTGAATGAGCGGGATTCGGGGACTGGGTAGAAGATTTGAGAGCCTGTCAGGGGGTGGGCGGGGAGGTCGTTGATGGGTTCGTGGTATGTTTGACGCTCGCCTTTCTCAGCGAGAGGTGTGGTGGGGACCATCTCGTGGATAGCCCGAGCATATGGCAGTGCTAGGGGTTTACCCTAATTTGAGACTCGTCAGTTTATGTCACACGACCAAAAAACTTGATAGGAATAAAAAAATGTAAGGGTAATGCAGTTCAGTTCAAAAATGGGTATAACCATGTGGGTGTCTTCAAGACTAATCGATTTTTTGTGACTCATCATATGCGTGGAGGGTCGAAGCAAGGTCCGAAAGAAAACAAGGGAAAAAGCAGAAAGCGAAGAGGGTTCTTACCTGTGTACGCTGTCTCTTCTCCAACTCCACCAATCTCACAACAGCAGCAATACGCTTCATATCGATTCCAAGCTCCACACTGACAATGCGGACACTCTTCTTCTGCTCAACGACGCGGTTATAGACCTCATTTCGTAGCTCCTCACTGAGGATAGGCTCGCTGAAGAAACTTTGGTTGTTGGGGAATGGACGGGACTTCTCCGCAGTCTCGGGACCACGTTGTTTTAAGCGGGTAAGATAGTTGGCTTCTCCAGGAACGTGATGTTTGAAAACGGATCCTTCATTGTTGAGCCATTCGAACATCTGCCGACGGAGCTTGGTCTGTCCTTGTGGTGCTGCCGTGGCAGAGAACTGGCGAGAAAGGCATTGTGAGGATGTAGAGGATAATGAAGGAAGAGAAGAAAGTGAGGATGAGGAAGAGGAGGGAGCTGTGAGGTAGGGAAGAAGAGTGTTGGACACACTCCGGCTCTGTATCCGGGGTGGCATTTTGGGGAGGATATGACGGGAGAATGGGAGGAAAAATTTAATGCTAAACCGAGGGCAAGATGCTGGATATAAAGAATCAAGGAGTTCCAGCTGCCATTGACCCTTTTGCGGCAATAATTGAAGGACGGGAGTTTGTCGGGTTGGAGCGGGAGGTGTAGGTGTCTGCAGGGGAAGAAACTTCTCGGTAGTGCCATCACGTGATCACATATCCACTTGCACTTGTATACAGCCGAGTAAACATCTTCTTTGCATTCCCTATATTGACATTTATAACGAACGCTTTTAAATGATTTTGAGTATATCTAATTTAGCAGAAGAAGCCTTACAGGATCTGTTTTACAGCTCCTATTACATATATGAAGAGTCGCCCAAAAGGATGTGAAAAATGATCCCATGATAGCTCTTTACTAAACCGTAACATTATTATAAATGAATTAAATGGGTTCACTCTCCAGGGTAACTGGAACCAGTCCATTGTATCAAATACAGATCGAAGCAAATGTATCGGTATGATACCCCCAAGCAAGATGGGGTAAGAGGAGAGGTAAAAAATAATAATAGACACGCCTCGTTTCCTCATTCATCTCCTGGAAAAGCAGAGTAAACCAGACTCCAAGCAAAACGAGTAGCAATGCAAGCAAGATGAGAGAAGAGCTTTCAAGCAAAATACATGGGCCGGACACCTTCGTCTCCGCCGAGATGAGAGGAGAGAAATAAAACCATCGCGAATGCCTGGGACAATATGTGGTCAACGTGAGCCGATGTCATGTCTTTCCATAGCTCATGCCATTTGAGTAGAGAGATTAGAAGAGAAGCTAAAGAAAGCCACATAAGACCCTTCTTTTTCGTACTTGCATAGAAATAAACACGCATTGCAATAGAGAAAGCAAGTAAATCAACAAAATACTTTCCGATCCACGCAGACGATGCATCGAGAAAGATCCAGGGGATAGATGTAACAAAACAGGGGGAATCACGTCGAATAAAGTAGATAAGAGCTCGTATAGATCCTCGTTAGAGTAACAGCAAACACGCAATAGTGTGCATTGCCTATTGAGTCGGGGTAAACGAGCGAGATAAACAAGAGCAAAAGCAAGAAATCACGAGGGTATGAAGGTGTGAACGAAACGCAATGGCATAAACAAACACGCTCTCAAGCGCCTCGCACCGACCAGATAAGAATACAAGTTTGGCAATGACCTGAAATGCAATCCTCCCAATGAAAAGAGATAACAAAAAAAGGAATGTAAGAGCGCCCAGGTTCCCATGCAACAGAAAGTCGAAAAGCCAAGAAAAGGACTGGCAGAAAAACAAGGGGGAAAAAACAGAAAAGCAAATCCGAAACAGTACTCCCGAGAGTTATGCAGCCGCCGAATGCTGATCTAGCTCACGAAACGAAGATCCCCAAATGCGCCAGATATCCCAGTTCGTTCAAACATGCCGGGCATTATCTTAATATAACGCTTGAATGGGTTTAGCGACCCATCATGTAGTCAGGGTAAAAGGAATTATAGCCGTTCAGGTTCGGTGCCGCGTTGTTGTTGCCGCCAGAATTAGAAGGGGGCGGCGGCGACATCATCATTGAATTAGCTCCGTTTCGGATTCCCAGGCCCGAGTTTGGGTTGTATGAGGCATTTCCCATCAGCCCAGAATGCGGATTGACAGGGGTGTGCATGGAGGTACCGTTGCGCATCGGGGGCGCAGGCATGGGCATGCCAAGACCAGGGGGTGCTGCCAGTCCGGGGAGGGGGCCGTTGACAGCTGAGAACATGTTGTTGTGCATTCCACTCAAGCTGCTGCCTCCTGGGACTGCGCCTTGTCCAGGTACCGAGTTAGACGAGTTCATGCTGCCGGGTTGACCGGAGCGCACGCCCAAGGGATTCTTTGAGAAGCTGAGACGGATGCCAGTCTTGACACTGTTCGACAGCTTGTAGCCGTACAGCTCATTGAGCGCTTTGCTGGCCATGGCGACCTCGTCGAATTCAACAAAGCACATGGGTCCGTTCTGCTTGTTTCGGAAACAGAGTCGCTTGTACCCGCGCTGTTTGGAGAAAAGGGCTTTAAGTTCTTCCTCGGAAGTGTCCGGTGGCAAGTTGCCCACGTACAGAGTGTTGCAAGGAGGATTCAGGTCATTCGGGTTTGCAGCGGGGAGGCTGTGGCGTGGTGTGTGCTGAGCGTTGTATGGGAAACCATGACCTTGGGTAGGGTATGCAGATGCGGGTGTTCCACCAGCCATACGTTGCGCGCCACCCCCAGAGTAGTTTTGCAAAGGTGGTGAGGACATGTTGTTCGACAGGGACATATTGGCAAAGCGGTTGGTCGGGATTTGGGGGTTGGTGGCCCGGCGCCCCGCGGAGACATTGGTAGAATGGCCATTCTCTGCGTAGCCCACCGGATCCTTGAGCAGCTCACCGGTCTCCTCGTCCGGGTCTTCATCAATCATAGACTTTCCGGTTATGCGTGGGAGGTTATCGATGCCATTTCCGATCGGAGATTGTGGGGAGAAAAGGCTGTGCATACGCGAGCCTGATTCAGAGGTCGGAGGAAGTCCTTCGCCGATAGTCTGGTTGGGGTTGGCGTTAGAGAGCCTCTCCAAGCTTTGGAAAGTGCCGTTGAAGCGCGACGATTGACGGGCAAGGGGACCGTTCGAGGCACCCATTAACGCACGACTGGCGGTGTGATCGATTGTGTTACGGCGCGCGTTGGATAGATTTGCTCCCATCGGACCGGGGTACATCTCGACGACCATGTTGGCGTCATTTTTGGAGTTCGGCTTGCCATCGAGGAGGGATCTGGCCTCTTCGGCGGCTGGCAAAGTAATGAATCGCGCAATCGCGGTCAAGAACCCGTCATCTTCGGGCAGATCCAGAGTCACAAAGTCAGCGTCAACAAAGTCTTTAGCGAAGAGAAGCATGCTGCGCAAGGCTTCGCGACTCGTGTTTCGCGGCAGTTTGCGCATGAGAATCGCGCCTCCGTTTCCGCGATTAAGGCCATTCAGGCTCTGGAGGTTGCGATCGTTATCCAAGCGCATGTTGTTATCGAATGAAGTAGTTGTACCGATAGGGGAGAAAGGGTATGAGAAAGTAGGGTTCATAGATGATGGCGGTTGCGATGCATTAGGACTATACACGTCGGTCGACATCGCATGCTGAGCCGTCAAAGACGCCTGCGAAGAAGGGAGTGACTGCTGTGGGGGCGAACCAGATGACACGGACTCTGTGAGTTGTGTAGTTCCAAAAGACCCGGGACTCGTACGAGTGGACTGGCTAGAGCTGCCGCTCATCCCTCCACGAGATTTAAATTTTTTTGATTTTTTTTCCGTCTTTCGAGGGGGTTCGCGATCACACAGGGGAATATGGTCCAGGTAGGAAAAAAAGGAGTCGCGGGGTCTGGAAAGTCGAAGTTTGGCGCAGTGATTGGTAATGCGACAAGAGATCGTACACCAGACGCGCAACAATAGAAATGAAGGAGGCGAAGGCGATTAGCGATTCGATCGGAAGTCGAGTTCTGGATGGTGTCTCATCGGATTTGCGACAGTTGGACTATGAGCGCTTTGAAAACGATTGAGATAAAGATGGACAAGAATGGTATGCAAAAGGGAGAAAGGGTTTGAAAGGAGGGGAGGAGGAGAGTGCAGGGGAGGGGGGAAAGAAAAGAGTCCGGAACGGTCGAGTGCCAGTCCACAAGTGCCAGATCCATGGATCTGCCCTTCACGACGCGACTGAATGGGGAACAGGTATGTGACAGTGGGTGTACATGGGGTTATATGTAGATCCTCGTATTAGGGGATGTACTTCAAGGTATATGACAGTACATGGTCATTAATTTACACAGCTTTACACAATCTTACACCTTGGCCCTGGAACCTGACCGCATGCAGACAGTTACCTAGTGCGTGTCCCGAACTTGTCACTGAGGAATGTCATTTTTTTTCTATTCATTTTCTTTCTGTTCTCCTTGTATATAAGAAGATCGACGGGTGGATCATGAACCTGTCTCTTCTAGAAAAGCACCGGCCATGCAAGTGTAGCCTATGCGGCTTGCCGTACCCCGGCTCTGCACGAGATTGGGGCTCTATGAAATGAAACACATATACCAGGGATGCTTTACTACTTGAATGGTAATCTCAAGCCGGTACCAAATTTAAATACAATACCTCTTTAAGCTATTGGAAACTTGATGTTTACAACGTCCAGTTCATAGGCTTAATATTAAATACCTCCGTATTCTTCGGCTTTTCTCTATACAACATCTAACCCATTTTGTAACTCACAAAAGGTCATCACACACACGGAATCCCCAAAGTCAAAAACCGGCGATCCTCCAGGATTACTGGCCAATTGCCACGGGTCCAACCCCGGTAACACCTAGGATTGGCTACGGGGAAATGACTTGGGCTTATCGAGGGGGCGATGGTTCATTTGGTTGGCCCGTGGAGAGAAGCCACTACTTTTAGGGGGCTTTATTATCACTTCTTCACGTGTGCCTGAACTGGTCATAGGCGCGTCAAGTGTTTTGGCTTTTTGAATACGATCGGTCTTCAATTTAGTATCTTCATACCTCATGACTCTACATCATAGGTATATATGCGCATTTTAGGATGCTTGTAATATCCTACCTCGGTAGTATCTCCCTACACATGTGTTCCCGAAAAGATTCAAGTATCAATAGATATTCATGCGGTTCATCTACCGCGTAGAGTCAGAGCAGCCAAGGCTGCCACATAATATACAGAGGTTCCCACAAGGCAACTCAATAACGCCAAAAATGCCAAATCAGAAGAAAAAAAACACAGCGCGACTTTCAACCCGTCATTGATGGTGTATGGGTTGACTTTTCCATGGTTCTGGGATGTTGTCCGGCCGAATACACAAAGAATGTCGGAGGAGAGAACCTTGGAAAGCTATCAAAAATGCCAGGTAGAAAGCCTCAAAGAGTCAAGTAGTTAGACAAGCAAAATCAAGCTTTGTCATAGGTAGTAGGTTTGGGTGCAACAAGGCCAGCCTAGAGTTCAGGAGTTAGCAGTCCGTATAACAACGACGTAATCCCCCAAGGCTATATAATCTGCGGAAAAATGCAGAACCGACAATAGCCGCTCATCTCCCTTGGATCCTCCGATTCCTAAACTCTCAGGGATACAGAAAATTAAGGGTGCGGCTTACCATGCCCATCAGCTTCCAGACGGGATCACTAGGCTGCGCACCAACACCGAGCCAGTACTTTGCGCGTGACCGATCGAGGGAAATCTCCTTGTATGGGCGCGCTTCGGCATTCTCGTCGTACAAATTCGTGGGACGTTTCGGGATGGGGTTGTAGGTGCCGATGACTTCGAGGGGCTTAGCGCCGCGGGCGGAGCTACAGATAATATGGTCAATTTCAATTCTTCTTCAAGATACAGTGCACATTGAAGTATTCTCTAGGCTGGCAATGTCGGTGTTTGGCGTTGGAGGCCGGTGTATCGGGGATATCCATTCATGGGAGAGAAACCACATACCGGGCTTGCGCAACGACGATGTTGAAGAAGGGGTTGTGCTTGTTGCCGAAGCGTGCGAGTCGAATCCGGAGAACCATTTTGGCGGGTGTGTAATGCTTTTTCAATTGAAGATAGCACAAGACTGTTCTTCTGATGATCCCGTCTGCCCTCCGCAAAAGTTCTAGGATATGCGGAAGAATTATTGATCCGACGCGTCCAATTATGGACTAGCGCATATGTGATGTAATGGTGTGAGGACCCTCAGTAGATCTACTTCCGGAGCTGGCTCTCACTCTGGTTTACACACTTTCTGTCAATTTACTCAATTAATCGAAAGACCAGTTCTGGCTTTGACATACTTATATGATCCGCTCCACCTTCACCCGTTTTCATCTAACTCCTATCATTCGTCGCTATAGTAAACCAGCTATAATGTCGTTGAAAGTATAGTTGTCTCATAGTAGCTCCAGCAACATATGAACTGACAAATATTTTAGGCGATCTCAGCCAAAGATGCTGCAGCACTTGATAAAGACCTCATGGAGACCGGTGGCTGGTCTCTAGACCAGTTGATGGAGCTAGCGGGTCTCTCTGTCTCGCAAGCCGGTACTCTCCATCGATCTTGAACATGCACTCACGCCATACTAATACAATGGACAACCAGTATGGAAAGTCCATCCCCCAAGCGCAGGCAAGAATATCCTAGTTGTCTGCGGACCAGGCAATAATGGTAAGAGGAAACCCCAAGATTGCCATTCCAAGCAACAACAACCTAACAAATTCCTAGGAGGAGATGGCCTCGTAGCCGCTCGACACCTAGCCCATTTTGGCTACACACCATCGGTGTACTACCCAAAGCAAGGCAAAAACGAGCTCTACCAAGTACGCAGCCCCAAGCACCAAAAGAGCTCTAGGAGCAAGAAGCAAGAAGAAAATCTAACCCAGCCCAGCGCCTCAAAACCCAGCTCCGAAACCTCTCAGTCCCCTTCATAGACGACTTGCAACCCGCACTCCAGACAACAGACCTCCTTGTTGACGCTATCTTCGGCTTCTCCTTTGGTGGACCATTGCGTGATCCTTTCGACGGAATCGTTTCGCAAATCGAATCCTCCAATGTCAAAGTGCTGAGTGTCGATGCTCCCAGCTCATGGGATATCCAGAGCGGACCTCCGAAGGAAGGACCCGGCGCAAAGTTTATGCCGCATGCGCTGATCAGTCTGACCGCGCCTAAACCGTGTGTGGGATATTACCGGGGTAGACATTTTATTGGTGGTAGGTTCTTGACGAAGAACATTGCGGATAAGTATGGACTTGACATGCCCAAGTATCAGGGCATTGATCAGGTTTTGGAGATTGGGGTTGATGCGGAGGGGAGGTTGTAAGGGAGTGAGTAAATGAACGGTGGTTTCGAATGCTACTTGGTTCATGGATAAGAGATCATTTACGATTTATCTAGTACGAAAAAGTGGAAGAAACAGTAATGAATAGCCTTTATATGGGAATCGCGTTGTCGTCGTTAAAAAGTAATGCATCTCTGATATATGCATACCGAATAAAAAATAGCACGCACTCTCAGATAGCCTCCCGGATCTCGCTAATAATACCCTTGATGCGCGGCTCCTTTCCAGGACCGGAGGCAGAGACTCTCGCGAGAACCCCCTCAATCTCGTAGACATCCTTGGCAGCACTCTTGACTTCCTCCCCCAGCGCTGTCACCAGTGTACCGAGTGCAACTAGTGCTCGGTAAACCGCCTCCGAGTCATTCTCTCCAGCGATGATCCGAGTCAGTTCCTCCAGGAGAACCAAGCCCCGTTCTGCGGATTCTGGAGATTGGTTCCTACCCTCGGAGGTAAGATAGACTGCGAAGTTGATATACAGTGTCGTGATGGCGATTGTAAGGTTGCGGTTTGGTGACTCTCCGCTGCTAGCCCAGGCAGACTTTACTCCTGCCAAGATCTGATCGAATGAGCTTATAGCCAGGTCGCGGCCGGCGGTCGTCTCGAATAAGTTAGCAAATGTCCGCATTGCGAGCATTGCATTGTTGACGCTAAGAGGAGATTCAAAAACACCGCTGGATATCACACCCGACACGACGTTTTCATCATTGTACTCGGCGGATGCTGTAAATGGCACAGCAGCCGCGAGTAAACGAAGAATATCTAGACCAGGAAGCCGGTTGGCAGCAGGCCAGGTTGTGACAATTTTCAGAACCAATGGCACTCCAGACTCGACCTCGGGTGAAAGTTGAAGCTGTTGAGGAGATTCGAGCTGACCGCACAAGGCGACAACTGTCTCCACCTCTGAGGGGCTCAAAGCCACATCCTTAGCTCCGTCGGACACAAGTTTTGCGTTCAATTCCTGAAGCTTCTTCGTGATAACTTTGAGATTTGCTGAGCGGATGGAGAGATAGATCTTCTGGGGGAGCACCTTAGGGCGTGGCTCGGGGGCCGGAGCAGGTGGCTGAGACTCTTCAGTGGCCGCGGCGTCGTCTCCAGGACGGTATCGTCGGTCTGAGCCCCAAGGATCAGCACCTGCGGATTCCTCAGACTGCCCAATGGTGGCACCTTGGGTATTCTGAGTGATAAAGTTGGCAACCTGGTCCAGATAAGTCATAGGGAGTTCATTGTCTCCAATAAACTTGGTAGCAGCCTCATATGGATTTTGCGTGGCATTGTATGGTAGTTTCAGCGGAGGCTTGCCATCCTCTATGTCAACATCGAAGACGTAGTCGTAATCCTGACCATGGTATTCGGTCTTCCGGCCACTGCTTCCAGCTGAGTCCACTACCATACCAATAGCAACCCATTCCTGTGTTGCTGACGACCAGGTGTGGGCGCTCACGGTACCACCAGGCTCTCGGATCATCTGGACCTGACCTTCCTTGGTTCCGGACTTTTCTTTGAGAAATTCCGGTCCAGGTAGCTCCTCTTTATTAATCTTTCCAACTTGCTGCTCCGGAATAGCGGACTCCTTGACGGCCTGGTCAAACTGTTGTATGGCCTCCGGGGCTGCATGACGGTCAGTGCTTCTGCTGAAAATACGAGCAATGCGGTCACTAGCACCGGTGACGATATCGCCGGTCTCACTGCAAGCTGCCACACTCCAAACCGAAATTGCAGGATGAGTGATTGTCTGCACACATTGGGTCCCGTTCCAAATCTTCACAGTGCGATCTTCACTGGAGCTCACCAGCTCGCCAGATGGGAGCGCAGCAAGGGAGTAAATGAAGCTTTCATGACCATGCAGAGAAGCGACAAGTTGACCTTTCAGTGTGTAAAGACGAATAATTCCGTCATTGCTAGCCGAGGCAAAGTGGGCTCCGGTAGAGTTCGAGGCAGGAAGCTTGCACAAGGCCCGGACAACGTCGTTTGAGTTTTGTACGCTTCCGAGCAGGGTTCCCGAGGTATTAAACATCCGAATCATTTTATCAGCACAGCCTGCGGTGATGTTAGCATGTGATAATTATTTAGGCCGCATCAGCTAGCATACCCGTGATGATTGTGTTCTCGTCATACGCCAGTACGGCCCAGACGCTTGCCTCGTGTCCCTCCAGCACGACATCACACTCCCATTTCCCGACCCTCCATAGCCGGGCGGTGGAGTCCCAGCTACCACTGACGACCCATTTACCATCCGGAGACACATCTAGAGCACAGACATTGTGACCGTGACCCAGAAGCATAGCGTCCGCATTATCCTCTGCACCCTTACTAGGCTGTCTGGCTTCAATTATTGCATCTTGTCCAGCCGAAAGGACAAGTCCCTCTGGGAATTCGGATGTGGGAGGAACGTAGGCTAAGCTGTTGATAAAGGCGCCGCCATGTGCAGCTATGGTATAGTCATATGCGGGAGGGGGGTGGAGACGAGCTTCCAAAGCCGAACTGTTGCATCACGAGAGGCGGAAAGAACGACATTTGGATTTGGGAAGACCACAGCGCGAACCTAGATGAGAAGTCAAAAAAGTGTGAGTAATCTGTGTGGTTTGGATGCGCGGTCAACGGCGTCTGTCCAGACGCCGGGACCAGGAGCCTTACATCATCGCCGTGGCCCTCCAAAGTTGCGGAGAGCTTGAAGTCAGGCATACATAAAACTTTGAGGGAAGAAAGAGTGAAGAAAGAAGAATCCGAAGAAGAAATAGTTTGAGGGTATCACCGCGGAATTAATGATCAATCAAGCTCCCCTGGATGTTGTTGTCCTTTAGTCCTTCCGGGGGATCGCCCCGCCGAAGCATCAATGGTAATATCACGTGGGCGGTAACGCCATTTGGGGAACCTGCTAGAACGCGACTTATCAAATGCAAAGGGAGATTTTTAATTGGATTTTCTACGTAAGGACTTGCCGAGGTCAGCTACCTAGGTACATGCTCGGTTGTTTTTTTTTTCATTTTTTCTCAAATGACTCATCTACCATACTGCAGGACAGTGATCTCTTACCCCAGTTGGAACAATGGAAGCCGAGGTTGAGGTCTATCACAGCACAGGGGACTACGCTGTAACAATATAACGATACAATTGCGAAGGAAGGATGATTAGAAGTTGAAGTAATTGCCGTCTCACTGGCTGTGTTTTCCCTGAAGTAGACCAAGGGGGGACGAGGGCGAGGGGGGTTATACTCGTAGGTGAGATGGCAGACTCGCAGCTTCTGGAAAAATAACCATTCAAATGGGAAAGACCCCGTTCTCTGTCCCATCCAAATTGGTAGGAGGATCCTTCTGGCAACATCCAGTGGAAGACATACACCTTGGGCTGGTTCCCCTGCTCATCCATCGATTTTCGCTAGTGGATGACTATTCGATATTCAATCATCAGGGGTCTAGTCAAGGACCACTGATTGCAAAAATTGATGTGTTCCATTCGAGTTCAGATTCTCGCCGACCACAAGTTGTCCTTAGCTCCATTGTGTAGTTTCTGTAATTTCCACAACGAGGCCCATGAAGCTTGCTGATAAGCCGCATTTAACTATTTCCGCAGCCATAGACCCCAATATATGAGATAACCTCTAGCAAGGAACCTTGGAAATTGCCAGACCGGTTATCATCTCCATCAGGTCCTCTCAATTAAGTGGTTTAGTGCACCCAGTTGCTAAATGATTATGTAATTGTATAGATATCGACGTACTCTGGCCGTCGGGTAGAAAAAAGCAATGTGCCACGGAAGAGATTCATAGGGCAAATGGAAAGGACCTCAGACTGTCAGGTTTCGAATACTATGAGACTAGCATGCCATGCGAGGAAGCCCAGAACCAGCCGAAAATGGGAAAGAACCACCACGAGGGGAAAATGGACAAGTCGCGAAGGCTTTGCCCCATGAACACAAATTCCGAAGTCTCCACAGCTGTACCCATATAGCCATGCAATATGATTTTTGCTCCAAGTCTTCATCGTACCTTTTTACACCATCCAGGCTTTGCATGTCAAAATCGAGTGACGGCCGATTTTGGCGTCTACTAGTGATAAACTTGAAGATATAGAGCCTCGATGATCTGACCTCGGGAACATGTAATTGATAACAGATGGTATTTGAGACGTTACATCGATATCATTATGATGTTTCCTCCAATGCCTGTTTATAATAATTTAACTGTAGCTACAACGTCTACATGCGATGAGCCTCACGTGTTCCAATTATACCCGAATCAGACTAGCGCGTGCCTTACCTAATAGGTGATCGGCTCCAGGGCTGCCCGTTATTGCTTGAGATTGAAATTCAATATCCCATCTACACACCGAAGGAGTTTTGTATATCCAGAGGCCTTCTCTCCTTTTGAGGTGTCTGGTTAGAAAAATCCCTGTTCAATCCACTCCCTTCGATCCTTTGTTCTCAGCTCTTCCTCGAACCCCACATAACTGTTTGATGACTTGACGAACCCTGACGAATCTCTTATGTACCTTCCTTAGACATATTGAACTTTCTCTCGGTCTGGTTCCTGGATTTGTATCTTGATATCAAGTCGTGAGCTCTCAGTTGGGCACATAGCACGTCGCTTATTTGATTGGCTCTCTAATACCTAACATCAAAACCACTGAAACCTCGGGAACTTCCTTCAACACTGACAAAATGGCCGCCGGTGAGTGAGCTGTATAGATGAAATCAAAAATTATTATTTTGTCATATTTACTGATATGTCTTCAACAGATATCCCCAAGGTAGTCCCTCTCACTTGCCACGGACATTCTCGTCCGGTGACGCATCTGAGCTTCTCTTCCACCGTCGAAGACGAGCAATATTACTTCATCTCGTCATGCAAAGGTGAGAAAGATAAATGCTTCTCACAATTTACCGTATGGTCACTAACCAATTAAAGATAATAACCCTATGCTCCGCGATGGCATCACGGGAGACTGGTACGACAAATGAAACCAAGTCCAGTGATCATCCACTAACATCAAACTTCAGGATTGGAACATTCCTCGGCCACAAAGGCGCTGTATGGCAAGCGAGACTCTCCGCCGACGCCGCCATTTCAGCAACAGCAGCAGCCGATTTCTCGGCGTAAGCATCCCACTAATCATCTCCCACAATGATATGCTAACCTCAACCCCCGAAACAGCAAGGTCTGGGATACCTATACAGGCGAATGTCTGCACACACTCCAGCATGCACACATCGTGCGGGCAGTAGCATTCCCAATTCAAGCGAACCCGCAAGTGCTTGCGACAGGTGGTGCAGAGAAGAAGCTACGAATCTTCGATCTAACGCGGAGTGGTAATTCCAGCACGGGCTCAACGCCACCTCTCCCATCCTCAGCCAGCCCGGCCACCGAGAATGGGATGGCAAGCTACGAGATCGGCGCAGGTGTGCACGGCGGCACGATCAAGTCTATCGTCTGGAACCAAGACTACAATGTCGTCACGACGGCGGCGGAAGACCGCAAGATCCGCTGGTGGGATCTGCGCTCGCGCCACCCGATCGTTGAATACGGTGTTGATGGTCCGATTGGTTCTTGCGAGTTGAATAGTCTGGCAACGAGACCTAATGATGCGGGGATTTTGACTGTCGCTGCGGGGAAGAGCGTTTATCTCTTTGATGGCGTGCAGCCTGGTCGGTTGCTTAAGAAGGTTGATTATAACTATGATGTTGCCAGTGCTGCGGTTAATAGCGAGTCTGGTCGTCTGGTTACAGGCAGTGCGAATGATACCTGGGCAAGAGTTTACGACTTGAACACGGACGAGGAGCTGGGTATGTTTTTCTACTTCTGGTATTGCGTCTTTTGGCATTAGAGTCGAGCTAACTTTGTTCTGCAGAGGTTCAAAAGGGTCACCATGGGCCTATCTGGTCTATCAGTTTCTCCCCCGATGGCAAGCTCTACGGGACTGGTAGCGAGGATGGTACTATCAAGTTGTGGAAAGCATGCCGTGAACCTTACGGCCTGTGGAGGTGAACTTGGCACTCTCATAATTGCTACAGTGTACAGAAGAAATCACGGAAGACTTTTAATCTTCCATTTCCATTGTGGTTCTATTTATAATTGGCGGCGGCTTTTATTGGGCTTATGCTATATCTACTTGTACCTTGCCATCATCCATTGGTTGCAAGCAGCCTCTCGTTCTTTGCGTGCAGGCTTTATAGCGTATGCGCATTTGTTTTTATCCCCGACTAGACGATAGAAAGGCATGAAGAAGGACACCGAACAATGCAATTGAAAAAAAGAGACTTTATCATGAGCTCCCATTTCGCCGGCGTGTGGATATGCAAAAAAAAAAAAAGAAAGGACAAGGACAAGAGCCCAGCAAGCGAAAGAGCCCGATGGAGTAAAAAGCCGAATGTGTGATATGGACCGAGTTACAATTTGTTGGTTGAGGTAAAGTACAGAGTTTCAGCCAAGGGCCGAAAAGCCTCAGCGATGAAAAGAAAGAGTAGAAAAAGGCCGAGGTGATCTGAATTCATAGAAAAGATCACAAGCAAAGGTGCCACGAAGGCCCAAAAGATCTGAAATGCAAAAGACAAGCGAGTTTCGCGTATTTTGAGTGACCGTGAAGTATTTACTCAATCATATCGATATCATCGTCGGCAGCCTGTGCGCTAGGGGCCGGAGCAGTCTGCTGAGGGGCGTCCTGGGCGGGTGCACCCGCTTCACCGCCGTTGTTCGCACTACCCCAGTAATCTTCCATCTCCTGATCCAACTCCTCCTGAGTCTTGCGCGGACGGGCATTGGATCGGCGGTTGGATCCATCAGTCTGTTGGGAACGGTTGTCGCGTCCACCACGTCTGCCTCCGCCACGGCGGTTAGGAGAGCGCTGGTTGGAGCGTTGTCCGGGGACATAACGGTCGATGTTGTCGGGAGCAGGCTTGGTAACGTCGCTGCGATGAGCACGGCCGCCACCGCCACGGCGACGTCGGCCATCTGCGTTGTCCTCGGGGCTCATGCTGCGGTCGTCGCGGGGGCGCTCGACGCGGTCCATAAGGCTGGATCTAGGACGCTGTGCGGAGTCGAGGGGGTTACGATCACGGCGGCCGGGGACGAGAGACAGACGGATGGGCTGACCCTTGGCGTTGGCTCCGTCATACTCCTGAATAGAGGTGTGTGCATCCTTCAGGCGGGCGTATGTGATGTAAGCAACTCCCTCGGAGCGTCCAGCGCGATCGTAAGAGACAGTAAGTTCAGAAACAGGTCCAATTCGACCGAAGAGATCCTGTTCAGGAAAGTGGCTTGTTAGGGGTGTTCTTATGTGAGGGCTGAGTATGAGCTGATTAAAACTTACCTCGAGATCGCTTTCGGTGATGTCGTAGTGGAGATTATCGACTCGAACTTTGGTCAGTGTGCTAGAGCTAATAATCCAATTAGCGCTGTGCTCAGGCAAGCTACCACTGATCTGGTGGGTGGCTCCATACCGATCGGAATCATGTCCGTCGCGGCCTCTGCGGCCTCCACGGGATGGGCGGGCTGAAGAGCAATGTTGTTAGAGAGGTCCTGGTAAAGAGCGAAAAAGCCACATACATCGATCGTCGTCAAACTTGTCGTGGACCCAGTCGCTAGAAACAGAGAGCCGTCAGTATCATCCACACCGTAGTAGCCAGCGAGGGATACTCACAGGTTGAGATCAACACGATCCGAAGTGTATGGCTGTTGTTATCGAATAGACTTAGCGTTAGCTCCAAGTCAGATGAGGTATCGTGCAAAGTTCTTTTCCATGTCTTTGCCGTGGCGTGTTCGTTGGCAAGTCTCCGACGATCCAGAGGACTGGCTACGATTGTCACGGAGCAAGAAGAGAATTCGCAGAGGAGGAATAGGAGGGCGGACCTAGGTAACAAGTAAGATATTAGCTTCACTGCTATGAAAAAAAACCCCCAGAACAGAGCCTCAGTTTCAAGTCAAGTGGTACCTTTCTGACGCCATCGCGCTCGTGGCGACGGCCGGGGTTGTTGTGACGACGAGGACCACCACCACCGCCTGAGGGGCGACCAGGGTTCCGCTGCAATTGAGTGTGTCAGTTTCACGTTGTGGTTTCATTGTTCGCTGGAGCCTTACCGTGTCTTCAGCGATGATCTCGTCCAAGCTGCGGTCCATCTTGGTATGTGACTAAGGATGCGATTGAAGGAAGAAATAAAAGTGTAAGAGAGAGACCGGCCAAGAAATTCAATTTTGACCTGTATTCAAATAAAAAAAAGATTGAAAGAAGTGAGATGTGTCGAGGAACACAATGAGTCGCAGGATCATCTTCATCAACTCCGATGCGGATCTGGGGACTGTCACATGACGTGAACTGTATCCATGGGTGAATACGGCAATGATTGGCAATATCCACCTGTGGACATCTACATATCAGATATATCAGACTCCAAATAGGATATAGCTCCAAGGATTCCATTGTAACAAAGCTTTGGCATACCCATGTGTCTTGGCTATCCTCGCTTGCTCATGTACGACTCCATGTCTGACGATAGTCTTAATATTTGAAAATGTTCACATGGTATCCTGATCATTACAAACAAAAAAGCATACACACACTATGTGTTAAAGAGGAACAACCACCGAGTCCCAAGATGCAAGATGAACCAGGTAAAAAACGAAGAGAGAGAGATCCGGGTTTCAAAAAAAACGTGAGAATCCTCCATGAAAACACCAGAAACACAGCAACACCAACCTAGTGCAAATCCTCCATAACCACCAGTAATGCTGCGCAAATATCAACCTCCATGATACCTTTTATTGGTTATTCCCATTATTATTGTTTACTTCTCGCATTTTCTCCATGAAGCTGATGTAGTCGTACTTGGGCAACTCCCGGTCCTCAAGTAGATCGGGACCATCATGTGGGGGCATCGTCTTAACCAAGTGCTCAATAACTTCATCAGGAATGAGCGAGTGTCGGAGATCCAGTTCTGTGACATAGGGCTGTAGGATAAGTTAGTGAATGTGGCTCAATAGATTGTCAGAAATTAAAGAAACGCTCCACATACCTTGCCATCGGCAACTTCCTTGAAACTTTGGAAGACCTGTTCAGCAGTATTTTGATCCTCTGTTACGCTGACCATAAACCGAATGAACTGCTCGAAGCTGACTCCGGCATTCTGCGACAGTCGGTTGGCCCCACATACCTCCACGTAGACTTGGTGCATCTCGTCCTCATCGTAGACCAGTCCCAGACTGGCCAGTGCTGCGGAGAACTCGAGCTCGTGGAGCGTGTTGGAAGAGTCACGATCGAAATGGCGGAACACCGACTCGAACTCTTCCAATTGGATAGGAGTCAGGTTGGTCATGTTGCGCGCAACCATCTGGTTGTCGAGGAAAGCCAGCTTCTTTGAAATGCTGGATTTGACGAGACTCAGCTCATATGCAAGCTCGTCCAAGGTGTATGTGGTGAAGTCGTTTTCTTCAATATTGGCCTCTGCGCACTGTTGGTCTAATTCTGCGATAGCGTCGAGGAAGGCATCGAGGGGCGGCAAGTTACCATTCAACTTTTTAACATGATCAAGCTGGTCTTCAACATCACCATCCAGTCCGGAGATTGCCAATGATAAGGTCTTCAGGGTCAATGCAAAATCATTTGCCTTGTCAGCAAAGGAGCGGCGAAGTTTGTTTTTGATGTCGCGGATTGTTTCGTTTATAAGTTGACTGCGTTCATGCTCGTCCCGAGTGAGGATCTCCCACTCTTTGTCGCAGTTTTCTGGACTTAGTTCTTGCGGTGGATCGTAAGGACGCAGTCGATATGTACCAAGCTTGGTTTTGATATTGCCCAGCAAAGCAGCTAGGTCGGATTTCTCGGCCACCCATTGGCGTTTCTCGTTCCGCTTGTAGAGCGAGAACTGATATGATTGTTCTTTGGCGTCTTTGTAGGTTCCCTCGAATGAGGAGTTCTTCCAGTGCGAGCGCTGGTCGCGGATCAGTCGCAACAATTCCCTTACTCGGCGCTCATAGGAGTTCTGCATATCCCATGCGCCGTGCATGTTGTTGACAAATTTCTCCACACGTCGCCCGGCATTCTCAACTCTCTCCAATTGAGAGAAAGCGTGGAACCAGTAGGCGATGTAGGTCATGAGGGAGCGCTCATCGGGTCTGGGTACATCGCATACATCGTCCACGTCGAGTAGGTCCGGGATGCCGATTTCGTTGGATGCGATCTCAAAGGCCAGCTTCATATTTCCACGGTGATCACTCTTATCTAACGAGTCGTAGTCGATCAAGTCGGGTCGGTGGATATCGAGGAGCGCACAGAAGGCCAAGCCATTGTTCCAGCTGGATGAGAAGTCTCGGACCTCCACATCGTCGTAGCATGCCGTCTTTCGTTGACACCAGAGTAGCAATCCCTCCTTCGCAGTCATGCCCTCCTCGTTGATGTCACTGATGGTAAACCGCAGAATCAGGGTCCAGATTAAGCCCAAGATAATCTTTTGATTGCCGTCCACAATATCCTCAGCTCCAATATTCGTCATCTGGATTCTCCTCCCCTTGATGAAATCAAGACTTTTGTTCACATTTTCGAAGCGCTGTACGCGCAGTTTAGGTTTCGAGGCATATCGACCGAGGGACTCTCCTCCAAGGATTTCGAGGAGGTGAATAAGAATGACCTAATAGGTGATCAGCAATTTCCAAGAAATTAGAGAGCGGGGTAGAGGTGGGACATACACCGTCGGAGAGGTCAGTAACCAAGTCCTCAATGGACAGACTCCGTGCCTTCAGCTTGTCATTCAGCCTAACATCGTTAGCTGAGGTTCATACAGGGAAACAAAAAGCATCGACGAGGGGGGGGGGGGGGGGTTACCATTTGGTGAAGGTCTTTTGCTGCACATTGATCCACTGCTTCTCAACCGTCAACATCTTCGATTACGGAGACATCCAGGGCCGATTGGCAATGATAGTTTCGGAAGGTGACAGAGAACAGGGTTTAGGATTAAGAAGAAAAGGACTAGGGTAATCAGAGAGGCTCAAAGACTCGGTTTCCAATTTGGACTGGAGATCAGACACTGGAGCACAAAGGGGGGATAATGTCGAGTGGGGTGTGTTTCTCCCGCAAGTCGGAGCTGAAGATCACCCGAGCAACCGTATCTTTTTGAACTCAAGAGGAAAAAAAAAGAAAGTGAATTGTTTGATCAAAGTAGCCTTAGAAAAGAATATTCAAATAGGAAAATTATCAAGTGACAATTTGCAGATGCATCCCTTGTGGACCCACTTCTAAGTATAGATCTCTATTGTTTACCCCCTTTGTGTTATAGATAGGAGATTTCATATAGGCGAGCGCTACTAGACCTTAGCACTGAGCCTCTGAGCCTGTGAAATGTCGAAAGGGGCCCTTTCTGTTAGAGATCGTTTAGGTTGAGTTTCAACCATTCTGGCGCCGTTGGGCAGCATCTCCAGCGCATTCATGTCTAATTTGCATGGAGACAACACTCCCTTGCCCAAACATTCTTGCTTCACGGAAAATGAAAAATTGCCGGAAAACGCATTCTAATATCTTAAGAGTCATCAACATGTATTCCGTAGTTCATTCCCAAGGTTTCCAAATGTTTTGACTCTACCAATAGAAAGCTAGTAAAACCCACGTATCTGATATGGGCCTATGGGCCTATGAGCCTATAATGCACGTCATTAAACAATATCAGCAAAAGTAGGGAGAGCCTAAACTATTGCCAAAGCCTAGTTATCTATTTTCGTTCAGAATATCTAGGTCCGATAGGTCCTTTTGAGCCGATATAGTTCAAGAGTTTATAAATCACATCCCTTTCCCGGCGAGATTGTTCGATCGTGATAGTAACTAAGAGACATTAAGCAACCCGTCAATCGAGATATTTCCTTTAGAAAGCGTTAGGGCCAAATATATGTATGTGTCGAGCATCAGGCATAAAATTCTATATTGAATAGTCATTTACAGTACGAAGTAAAATGTGGTGCTTCCTGCGCTTTGCCTGTATATATCTTCCCTTTGAAAGACCACCAACTTCCAGTTACTATGATCAAATCATTATAGATAAATGTACAATTTTCACAGGAAACATGACAAGCACCGCAATTCCGGTATGCAACTCCATCTGTTCTTCCCATATGGTCAACATGGACACCTTGACTGGAGGACTCTTTTCCTTTCTCCCCCACCTACCGCTCACTATGGTCGTGCTTCGGCAATTTCTTTGCCACGTTAGCGGTGTCGAATATTGAGTTTGATGACAGGAATATCTCATCGATTTCTTCTAGTGAGCGTTCAGCTGTTTCGGGGAAGAAGAAATATATCGCTGGCACGCATACCGCATTGATACAACAGTACACCAGGAAGTTACGCTAGATGCAGGACATGCGAAATGGCGGTCTCTCTCTAGGCGAGAGAAGCAGAAGTTCAGCTTCGAGTTTCACCAGACTCTGTCCAAAGGGCCCATAGCGGTGCCACGTCTGGGTAAGCTATAAACAGTGTAAGCTTTTTATACTCGGTTACAGTGCACATCCACACTGATTTCCCCTGAAGTGAATAGGGGATATTGCTGTAGTGTCATATGGAATTATATTTGAATAGAAGTCATATCATACACGACTAAGGGGTGTCTGACCAGATCCAAGACTGGGCCAATGTGACATCTAGATTTTCTGCTGAAGCTCCAAGCCTTTTATAACTAGTGACATCAGCTAGTTCTCTCCCCCCTCTCTCTTTCTTTTCTCTTTCTGTTGTCTCCATAGGGATGCGCAATCTTCTCTCTATAGATCTTTCTTCATACAGTGATCTCTATAGCCTTTTTCCCTTCTTTGAAGTTTATTTTGAGCCCCACTTGGTGTCGCCCCCGCATTATGCAGATACGGTGTACCCTGTCACAGTATCGTGGGTTATTTCCAACGTCTTTCAGTGGTTAAAAGGTCTGAGCCGGCTCAACAGCGGAAAAGAAAACTCGCAAGCATTTCAAAGAAATGGTATGTGTTAGTACAACATATTTAGTTGGAGAGGTGGTATTAAAAAAGAGGCGATGGTGGGTACTTCGATCTGGGTTTACTAAGATCGTCGGTACTTCTCAGTCAACGATGGATGTCAACGGTTCAACCTCACTAAGTCGGTTAATGAACTGACATATAAATAATAAAACGTGACAATGAAAGGTTTCCCAACTGGCTCGGCTATCTAGCCTATCTAAGATAGAAGAGAGCTGTATTGCTTTCGGGAGGGCACTTTCGGGAGTGATATATAACTTTCTGATTATTTTTTTTTGGATTAGTCGAGCGCTTGGAAAAGCCTAGAGCCACAGAGTTGAGTTCCGACAACCAGCACGTGAAACTCAAAGGGGGTTAGAAATGGGGTAATATTTACCAGGGTGGAACGACTTAATAGCCGATTTTTGCTGTTTTGCTGTTTTTGCCTTATCTTTGCTCAGCCGAGATGAGAGCCGCAAGATTATGCGGGGCATACGAGGTACAGGGGAACGTGTCGATAACCACTTAGCCCCCGGAGATTTTACATATCTTCAATTCTTCTACTGTACCTGACATGTCTAACATTGGAACCTTATTGCCAAAGTGAAACAGCAAACTCTAATATGGCATCCACTGAATACAATAAGCAATGTGAGAAGATCTATGTGCAAATCATGGAAAAGATGGAAAGGAGCCATGAGGCGGGAGGCCGATTTGCTCCCCATGGTACCGCGAAGGAAGTGCTAGAGCGAGGAGAAGTCTTGCGAGACTTTTTCCGCAGCCTTCAATTGAAGGATATCCCGGCAAATGGTGATCTTACTGAAGATAATTTGATCAATAAAATGAGAGAACGGGAGCTTTATGATTTTCTCGCCATACTCATCTTCGCGTCCTGCAATATCTCGGCCATTCAAAGATTCACTAGACTGCTGGCTCAAACTGACTGGTCGGAAGATATTTGCTCTTTGCCAGCAGATCGTGAGAGGCTCATCAAAATTTTCGGGGAACAGGTCACGCCGGACAAATTCATGACACAGCAAGCATGCTTTTGTCCCATTGTGATCTGTAGAAAAAAAGAAGTTCGGATTCAGAGCCTAGACCGGCAGTGTCTACCCTACCTGGAGCAGACATATCGCGGGCAAGGTGCACAGGGCACTGTATACCAAGTGAAGATTGCCAAGGGGCACTTTGAAGACCCGGACATCATTGAAGGAACAAACCAGAAGCCAAAAGAACTGGCACGCAAAGATTATCAATCCACTGGGGTCATAGAAGACGATATTTTGAAACAAATCCTTGCTTGCGATCGGACTTGTCCAAATATCGTCGATATTTACGGTAGCCTTTCGATTGGCACAAATTACAGCATCTTCATGCCTCTCGCCATGTGTGATCTGAGCGCCTACTTGGAGGAAGAGCGAGCCAGACCAAATACCACTACGAAGACAGATATAATCAACTCGGCTCGAGGACTCGCGCGTGGGTTGGAATTCCTTCATAATGGCATGAGGACCGCCGAGGGAGATAGGATGGTATGTTACCATATGGACCTCAAGCCTAGCAACATTCTGGTGTTCCTCGAAAAGGTTGGAGACAAGCAGGAATTCGTTTGGAAGATCAGTGACTTCGGCATGTCTCGCCTCAAATTGAGATCTCGCAGAGAGGAGACCGATTTTGACAGCTGGTTTGTCCGATTCCAACAGCCCAGGGATGCATCTACATCGGGAACCTACAACAGACGCGGGGACGGCAGCACTTACCTTGGACCTGAGTCCCTTTCACCACATAGAGATATGAGAACAGCGAACGATATCTGGTCTTTGGGGTGTATCCTCAGTATTGTTTTTACGTATTTAGAGGAGGGCAGCTCTGGTGTGATGCAGTACCGAGACAGGAGAATGGGGCATCGCAGTTCGGATGGTGATCGCTTCTTTGTCACAAATCCATTGTTTGGTCGACCAAAGATCCACCCAGCGGTCACACTATGGCATGACAAACTGATAAAGAAAGCCAGACAAAGGAGCCACAAGGAAGGGGAAGCTGTGAAATCATTTCTGGATTATTTAGAGCATGATGTTCTTCAGCCAGAGCAAGCGAAGAGATGCAACGCCCAGAAATTGGAAGAAAAGTTGCTTGAAACCTTTTGGAAATACAAGGAGTTGACCGATGAAGGAAACCCACCTTTGTCAGAGGAAGAGCCTGGCCTTGCCAGCAGGCTACAGAGAAAGCGCATCGATGTCCTCATAGGCGAGAGGCGAGAGCACGCCACAGACCGACATGTCCGCGTCGAGCATTGGTATCTAGGTCCGACTCAGTCTTTCAAAGGCTGCGAGATCTCTCCAGATGGAACTGTCATTGCGTTTTGGACTGACACCACAATTTCGCTTTACACTGCGCAATCTCTTAAGCAAAGGGGGATTGAGGGCGCACGCTCGGCGGCAGAATATTCAATCAAGACACCGGAATACCGCTGGAAGAGTATCAGTCTGACGAGAAAACATCTGATAGCTGCCACCTCCGGAGGCACTTTCCAAGTAAGAATTTCGCTCTCCCTCTCTCTTCTGTGGATTCTTGTCTGATAAGTTTTGAAAGTGTTATATCTTCAAACTACGAAAGGGGTTAGTAGGTGTGGACGTCAATCTTAGGTATGGGGAGCGAATCTCCGTACCAACACTGCCTGAGATTAAAAAGGTGGCTCTCGCGCCTGGAGGTCAGACAATAGCATGCGTTGTCAGTGACAAAGATGAGGGCCATAATCCAGGGTCCTTATATATCGGTTCCTTCAATTCTCCGAATGTGTGGCAGCTAGGGAATAAACTGGATTGGCCGGCAGCAGACGTGGTTCAGTTATCATTCTCCACAAATGACGATCTTTACATGGTTTTCCGACCACAACGAAGTGGTCCAAACCACAAGCATGAAATTCCCGTCATTCATGTGTCCCTTAAATCTAACCAGCTATGCCCGCTCATTATCGAGCCACAAGTAAGTCTTCAGCTCCCATTCGACTTCAAAGTGTCTGGGTATCTAATATCTCCCATATAGGGCCTTGAGAGTAGCAGTACTGTTGGTCTTTTCACCACTTTCACTCCATTTTCCCTAAGACCCCATGTTTGTGTACTTGTCACCCGAGAAAAGCAGCTGCATATCCAAAGTCTCGCAGAAGTGGATAAGACAGCTGCTATACAGGCCGACATCAAGAACTACCGAGTGCTTAAGCTAATGATGGGCAAGAATGATGAGAAAGTATTCGCGGTGGGGAGGCGCGCGGCACATCATAAGATGCTTTTATTGGAGATTGCTATGCCAGCACCTCAGGAAACAAGGACAACAACGATTACTGTGACAGAGCTTGCTGAAATCCCAGGCCTGACGTATAGCGATGAGTTTGCCGAGAGAATTGTCCACGGCGAAGAGGAGAGCGTTGTTATTCTTGCCGCTTTGATGGGTGCAAACCAATGTAGCATATACAAAATTACCGTGCCTAGGTCTAGATCGGGTACCTCAGCGTCAGAATAAATTTTTCTTGTTGATAATTTTGTCCTTGCTTGGTAATTGCAATGAGTTTCCCATAGACCGCAACATTTTCTCTATTTTTGTCTATGCATATATCTCTATCTCATATTTAAAAGGGGTTGCATCTATAAGACTGTCATGTAACTGCTAAGCTAAAGGCTTGTATGGAAGCTTGTCTCTCAAGCTGGGCAAGGCTGTGCCTCGGAACTGGTATTGGGGCCACCTGTGATCTGCCTTCTCACTAGTTCAATATTCCAAGTTGGGCGACGGCGACCTCGTCTCTTCGATACAAGCCAACGTAACGCTGGACCATTGCGACGCAATAACCAAAAGTATAGAAGAAACGTGAATGCCGTCAGGGCAGTAGATGATACGAAAAATATCCATATCATAGGTGTACCTACAATACGATTGTTCGCTTGATCCATGTCAAAGAAGTTCATACCAAATATAGTCTATGAGAGAGCGTGTTAGTAGAGATCTGACGGGCCGAGGTGTGTTGAGAATCAAAGGAAGGACACTAACGGCCAAGAATGACGACGGAAGATATACCAAGGTCAAAGTGGTGATGAATACTGCTGACTTGTTCAGCTGTAACATGTTCGTATTTTGTTCCTTTGCCAGGACCTGATTCCGAAACAACAAAGTGTCGGCCAGCAGCTTTGAGACAATTTGTACCCGCTCCTGCAAATGCGAAGCATTATGGGAATTTGCAATGCACTCTCGACGGCAATTTTTGAAAAAGTGAACTCCGGCGTTATTTGTTGAGATTACCGACCCGGAGCTAATAACGGTACACAGCTCATCGATAGTATCTGTTGCTGACGCTAAGATGGTTGGAACCTCGAGAAATCGAGTCTGCAGGGCAGTCAATGTGCTAAGGCTATCGTAGCCTAGACTCAATGGCCCAGTAATGAAAGTGGCAATTGTACTGCCTGCAAGCGGTAGAAATCGTCGTTCATGTACCGCGATATATTCCCTCCATGCAGGGAAGTATTCCGAGAACAAGACCCGGTGTAGCCAAAAAGGATCAGATTCAACTTCGGGGTCAAGATCGCGCAGTAAATTCTCAGCCTGCAAATGCGCTTTGGATTGTGGTGTGGGACTGAACAGTACAAAAAGACTTTGGGATGAAGTTTTGTCGTATCGGTGATAAATTCCACTCTGGCGAATGACCCATTTTTTCTCTTGCGGCTTGTACTCGGGGTATCTCAGAGTGTAGGATATTTCTGTTTCTTCAATTTAGCAGTAGGATTGATACCCCAATCAAAGCTAAGTACCAGTTATGGAGCCAGAGAAGGTCTCTGTAAATGGAAGGCAATAGACCCCCTCGAGGTCATCACTGCGCCGATAAAAGCACGATGGCACCGCCCAAAATGATGGACCTATCCCGTGTCCAGTGACGAGGAGGTCAAGCATAGGCTTAGTGATCTGCAGTTGTCGCCAGGAATTATTTTGACATATTGACCTATCAATTATTAGCGAAAGGAAAGTGTGATGTAGATTTAACATACACAAAGCGACATTTGTAAGGCTTGTTCTGATTGTTTTCCAAAAAGGATGCCGTATCCTCTAGCGTGCGAAGGTCTGATCGTTGGCATGAGCCTCTTGTATCCTGCCCGACCTGAATGACTTGTACGGGTTCAGCTGGGCTGTCTAGGCAGTAATTATCAAATAAAGTCATTATGTGCAGTATGTAGAGAGAATGATAGAATGATAAGAGAAGATTGATTGAGTTCGGGATCTGAATTATGTATTATATCAGATGTACACCCCAGGGGGGGGGGGGGGGGGGGGTATGTTTATTGAATCGCCACTCCGTCACACCCTGCACCGATCTTAGAACGCATACAACTGTGCCTTCCGCTGCGCCTCAACTCGGTTTGCCCCATGTCCATATCACAACAGCCTTGCACTAATCGTCTTGAGCCGAACTAATTCCATGTCAGTTTTCTTCAGCGAGAACGAACCATACATCTCTTACTCAAGCTCAGCCTTGTGGGACGGGTGTCAGCAACGGACTTTGAGACAGATGAAGGATCATACTAACTTACAGTCTCCACTATTCTAGGGGCAGTGAAGGACCATTGGTCTTCTTTAATCTAGAACACGAGAATCAGCCTGCGCCCGATGCATGAGTTTCAGGCGAATTACCTGAATCCCAAAGTCTGTTTGTCCAGGGAACAGACGTTCAAGTAAATCCTGAAGGCTGTCTCTACGTAAGTATCGAGCACTTGTGGTTTGAGGAGGGATCTGTCCGTTTTCGGGCATTATTCAAGATCTTTTTTGGGTTTGACTTTGCGAGTTCAACGAGGGGAAATGTGATAAACCCTGTGGTTGAAAGGGCAAGTTCAATGTAACGTCAGAAAGCCGATCTTTGCCTGGAGTATCGTATCGCTGATTCGAGAGTTGTATTGAGATAATGCGCGACTATTCCCCATGGGGATGTCATCTCCGCCATGTGATAAGGGGTCTCATGCCGAAGTCCAGACTTGATTGGTCTAAAAATCTCAAGGCAAAAGGAGGGGAAGTCTTCATTACTCTCGCAGGTGAGAATTACTTGCATTATGCAGAGAATGCGGCTCAATATTATAGTTTTATTGAAGTGACCCCTTGCTTTTGAACATTGCAACGTGTAATGATCCTGTGGAGTATATAGAGAACTATACGCCTTGTTTCATCATGTCGCAGGCAGAGGTACAGTTGGTAGAGCTACCAGAATGGGCACGACCCTGGCTCTCTGGCGTTTTACCCTCACAAAGGACGGAACAAAATCCAAATGGAAGTCCATATCCACCATCTCAGAATGCTTTTCTTCGTCCACCAAGCTCCCCGAGCTTAATATGCTCACCCTCATCTGTTTCAGCGGACTCGCAAGGCACTGGAATTCTCACCAAGTGCTCAGAGAAACGGCTTGTTGTCACACTGGGCCGTGAGCGGACTGTCAATAGATATCTAAGGGGCATTCATCTATTTGTATGTGACCGTATTCGAAATTCCAAACCTGAAAGGGGATGTTCCTCCACTATTCGTTTTGAAATCGGAAAAGCTAACATGGATAGATGATCACAGTCAATGCAACTCTCGGTACAGGTCTCTACTGGCGTGGTGGTCAGATTCTTCAACTTGGAGGACCGTTGGCGGTGGTTCTATCTTTCATCTTCATCGGAATACTAACATGGGCCGTCATGCAATGTATCACTGAAATGCTGTGCATTTGGCCGATACCTGGTGCATTGTCAGTATATGTTAGCCAGTTTGTCGATGAAGAACTGGGCATCGCGGTCGGTGTCACATACTGGTAAATTGCACCCCATAGACACACTAGTTTCATAGAAAGAATTGGCAATATCTAGGATTCACGAGGAGAAAACTACTGACAAGTATAACAGGTTTGTCTATTCGATGTCCTTCTCTACACTTGTGGCAACATCGGCCGCGGAGTTCAATTTTTGGGAATACATCCGCGACAGGCCGGTTATACAGGGCCTGGTTATATATCTACTAATCCCATTGATGTTAGTCTGCATTAATGCCATAAGAATTGAGGTATGCTTCCTCCGTCATTGCTGACCAGTGCAAATGTCTTCAAACTCGGGACCGAGAAGCTGCCAGCTGACGAGTATTCAGATATATGGTTGGTTGGAAGTGGCAACAGGCAGCATCAAAATTGTATTTCTTGGTGTCATCATTGTGATACTAATTGCAATTAATCTTGGAGGTTAGTAAAATGATTGATGAATGGCTTTGCTTAGGTGTGTCTGTTCTTTGGGGCATATGTGCTAACGATGAACAGCTGGCCCAAAAACTCAGCCCTTGGGCGCCAAGTGTAAGAAATGACTATCGAGTCATAAATGACTTGTCAAATTGAGATACTGATATCATTAGATTGGGAATCTCCTACCGGGTTTGATACACAGGCGGCCAATAACTGGGGCACTGCTTTACTGTAAGTCGTGGCACGGGTCTTTCCATCTGTTCAAATTACTAATGAACATATATCAGTATGAGCATTTCGATAGCAACCTTTGCCTACACCGGAGTTGAAGTTGTTGCTGCTTCTGCCCTAGAGGCAAAATGGCCACGTCGAGCAGGCGAACAGTCGACAACCCCAGAAAGGTCTCTACGGTCTAACGGCGCCCATATCGGGAAATCATTCAAGTTTTCTGCTATATTTATTCCTGTGCTTGCAATGATTGGATATACCATCAGCGGGCTGCTCGCAACGTTGGATATAGAGCGGAATAATTGCGCTCTTCCTCATCTCAGTTGGCTTTCAGTGGATCTGGACCCCAACTGCAAAGTGCCTTCAAACAGTGCTGCCTTCGTTGCAATTGCGGCAATGTCTAATATTCCACGCTTGGCAGACGTGTTCAATGTTTTCCTCGTGTTCACCTGTCTCTCTTGTGCGGGGACTAATCTATACATCGCCTCTCGGACCTTGTTTGGCATAACAAGCCGGTTGGATGGAGGCGAAGGTCAGAGATGGTATCTGCGTGTCTTTGCTTGGTTTGGCAAAACGGATAGACGACAGGTTCCCCGGCGAGCCATGATATTCTCCGCAGTTGCGTTCTGGTGGGTACCATTCCTGCAGCTGATCCGCGGAAATGGCGACACTCAATCTTCTGCGAATACCACGAACGTAACTCGCGCCTCCGTAGATACGGTAAGACAACTTTCTATATTCTCTACCCTCGAGTTCAGCGCTAATAAAAACGAATAGTTTGTGGAGGTACTGAGCCAGATGTCATACTCGGCGGTTTTAATCGTCTGGGGGTGCGAGTGTCTGGCGTTCATTCGCTTCTATCAATCGTGTGTCTAACAATCCAGCTTTTTGATCTTAAAATATTAACGAACATTCTATCATCCAGTATTTCTCAGCATCGTGATTATCTCGAACGCGAAAATGTCCCCCACGTCCAGCGCTGGAGTGAGCAGGATCCTGATGACTACCCATACCGCAGCCATAGCCAGCCATTGACAGCATATCTAGCCTTGTTGGGCTGTATCTTTGTCTCATTGGTCGCAAACGGTGCTGCATTGTGGAATGGTTTCCATCTTCTACCATTCTTCGCATCGTACCTGACGGTAGGAGAAATATTGTGAACCTAAATGAATTCTATTTACAACTACTAACTAGAGCTTGTTAAAACAGGTTATTGTCTTTGTCGGTCTATGGGTACTATTGAAGATTATGCGGGGCGCGAATTGGTCTTTGGTTGATCTCTCACAACCGGACAAAGTCGCTAGGATATTCAGGCATCTACATGACATCCGCCTGAGTGTAACACAGTCCTAATTTCTTGCATAAACATTGATATTTGCTTTTAAAGTTCAATCCTGGTGATGCGTACGTTGAATTTGGATCTCAGGGTTGTATGGATAGCCTCTCCTTGAATATATTGTCTTCAAATCTCTCCAGTCTCCCAACAATTTCGACTATTGCTTCTTGATAATTGCCTCTGATTATTCTACTAACTGTATAGGCCGGCAATGCAATGGGAAGTAGTTAGCAGGGTTTAGATGCCTGTTAACTTTGAATATGAGATGGAAGAGGTTGACATTGGGAAGTCATTCTATGGAGTGTCGACGAAAAGCTGCCAACCGGCGAGAGATGATGAGTTGAAACCTCGCTATACCGCATATCAAGCTATAGTCGCAGATCATCTCAATTTGTTGAATCGGCAAACTTTGTCGCTAGGCTTCGCAAATGTTTAGAATGCTTTCAGAACCATGAGACAATCTGACTTTCACACTACTCGACGTCCCTTCTACTCGATCCACGACAACATACAGTTAGATTTCTTTTTGTTTGGAACCTTTTTCGAGAGGCCCTGTCATCTCTACGGGGGGGTTCCATGCCAGGGATCACATACGGCGTGAAGTGATATTGATTCAAGGACCTAGTGACTCAAGGCTGAACAATCACGCCGCTTATGATATTGTAACGACCAAGAGCTCTTTTCCGGAATGGATCAATCAACTCATACCTATGCCATCACAGACCTATCCGTGGACGTTACAAGATAAAGGTAAATATTCCATGCTCCCTAGCGCCTTGGGCTTTGTTCTAATAATAGTGGACTGGTTGAAATGACACCTTTGAACCAAAGATCACCGAATTCGACTCAATATTCCTGTGTGATTATGGGTATAACAAAGGCAAAGTTGTGATCTGGGGCCTTCCTGGCAATGTTCTTCGATGGCGCAATAACATTACAACCCCCCATGTAAGCACAATCAAACGATATCACGCAATCCTTTGGTGGCCAAGTAAATATAGGAACGGAATTTTTTGCAATCCTAGACCGTTGGCAGTAAACTGTTGGAATTTCTTGAGCAAGATAGCTAGATAATTAGACTAAAATTCAACTTAACTAGCCATTGTAGGTACTATGGATTGTAGGGGTGTGATGCCGCACCTCCAGGGCTGGGCCATGCCTGTTAGTCATCCAAAATGACCTCATTTTCGCAAAGCGGGGCCAGGAGATTATTCTTTTGAGACACCCAGAACTCCCAGTCGATTTAGTTTTCTTTCGCAAACAACAATACCTGTCAATCACTCCAAGATGTCCGCCTCCTTCAAGATCACCGACCTCCTCCCCCTCCCGAACTCGAATGTTCGTATCCCGCGCCTCGGCTTCGGCGTCTACCGCTCCCCCACCAACCAGTGCGTGCAGTCCTGCCTGAAGGCATTGGACGCAGGCTACCGACACATCGACACAGCACAGTTCTATGCCAATGAGGCGGAAGTTGGAGAGGCATTGCGCATCACCAGCGTCCCCAGAGATCAGATCTTCGTCACGACCAAGATTCTCAGCCCCGCAGCCTCGGTCGAAGCTACCTACGATAAATTGCTAGCTTCCGTGCACAAAATCGGCGGCGCGGACGGGTATGTCGACTTGTTCTTAATTCACTCCTCCAGCTCGGGCTCTGCTGGGCGGAAGCTTTTGTGGCAGGCGCTTGAGAAGCTGTACGCGGAGGGCAAGGCGAGGAGTATCGGTGTTAGCAACTTCGGTGTGGGGCACATCGAGGAGATGCGCTCATACGCCCAGGTGTTCCCGCCTCATGTTAATCAAATCGAGGTTGGTGCTCTTGCTTATATCACTACTCTTCTATCTACATGGGTAGTTTGGTTTAATCGTGATCACTGACATTCTATTTTTGCAGCTCCACCCGTGGTGCCAGCAGCGCGTCATTGACGAATACTGCAAGAAGAACGGCATTATTGTCGAGGCGTATTCGCCCATCGTGCGAAACTATAAAGCCAACGACCCAGCCCTAGTGGAGGTGGCAAAGAAATACGGCAGGTCCACTCAGCAGATCTTGATCCGCTACGCGCTGCAGAAGGGTTGGGTGCCTCTGCCCAAGACCGACAACCCCGAACGAATCGTGGCCAACGCGGATGTGTTCGGCTTCGACATCAGCGCGGACGATATGGCCGTGCTGGATTCCTTCGATCAGGGCAGTGCCGGCGCTATCGTGGAGGCTGTCAACAACGAATGAGCGATCTCTGGAGCTTGTTCTTAATTACCCAAGCACTTCGAAACCAATCAGGCCCGACCAAGCGATGCAATGTAATCACGTTGCTTGAGGTCAATAATCCGGCGGCTGCATCAGGAAAGCATTGACAGACTGAAGCGTGGCGCGAGACGGGTTCACATCATGTTTCGACGACACGAGCCAGGCTAGACGCTGTCGAATGAACTGCTTGCAGATCGCCCGTTTGCTCAGTGAGGCATCGAAGCCGCCTGTGAGAAACAATTAGTTATTTATTCATATTCCACATAGCGTTTGATTATCCATCACCCAGACCATCTGGGGCATTGCATACATACCCTCGTCGTTATAAAACAGACAAACAATTGCCAGAAGCGTCCCTGCCGAAAGATCTTTCCCACTTTCACAGGTAACTAGCACCGACATCGACGAATCCGTCCCAAGACGGGCGCCGATAAACTCACGCACCTTATCCAGACATTTCCGTAGATCCCGACTTCCCAGTTTCCCAGAATCACAGCCCAAATTCAGTCGCTTCGTATTACCCTCAGCAGCCGCAGCGCTCCCATTGCAGTCAATGACAAGATCATACCGATTCCCAGCATCAACGCCTGTCCCCGACCCAATGTACAGATTGCGCGTGGGAGAAATGAGCGTCGCGTCCTGAGCCACATCCAGCAGCTTATGTTCAGCCACTAGCCGATCAATAAGCTCCGGCAATTCGTCTTCGGGTGTATTCTTCAAAATAGTTTGATTAGCCCAGAAAACCGGCGGCGTCAGCCCATACGCCCACGCCTCGCTATCATCACCCGCGCCTTGGATGTACCCGCCCTCGGACATTTCGGCGCCATGCACGCGCCTGGAAGCGGAGCATAGTACGAGTAGATTATACTCATCGCCCTTGTGCAGATCCACCGGGTGGAAATATGTCATGTTGGCCCATGCGATCTGGATTGGCTTGCCAAGTTGCTGGCGCAAATTGTCCAGATCGAGTTTTAGGCTCTGGGCACCAAGTATCAGCTACTTTTTGCCCGGATGAGGAGGGGTCGTGGTGCAATAATTTGCGCAAGTCACGTTAATGTTACGCATGCGTACCTTTAGGGAATGCACGAATCCTTCGATTCGATTCTCGATCTGTGCTTCTTCCGATGCGCCCAGGTAATTGGGTGGAAGACGGACTGGGTGGTATGCAGTCGCGGATGGGAACAGGGCTCTGTTCAGGACAGCGCTCCAGATTGGGACTGTTTTTGATAATGCATCGGGCATCACTAGGGGCGGGTTAATAGAGCGCTTCGGGCTTAGCCGTAGTGATGGTATGCATAGCAACTACCAGGGTAAGGGGAGCGGAATAATTTTCTAATCGGGGATGGTGCAGGTAGAGGTGGTACATACATTTGCCTCGACGGGTTGAGTCCACAATTACACAGCTGTAGAATGGAAAGAAAATACAGTTAGCCTTTTGCGTTCTTTTTATGAGCTCTTGGGATGATTATGCCGTGATGGGGTTGGCCATGGTTTATACTTCACAGTTCAATGAAGGTCAACCAGAAGCACTCCAACACATACGGGAATCCACAAGCAAAATAAGAAATTGAAAAAGAAAAACAAGTGAGACTAACCCCCCATGATCTCTAGCTAGCGGGAGCAACTGCAGGTTCAACCTACGAAAGCTAAAATCCCACTGACCGGTGTGGCCATCAGTGCTTTTGAAATAAGCGCTGCCAGCTTTGGCCGTAGGCGGAATATACCAGCTTCCACAGCGCTCATTAGCAACCAGCGGTAAGCCATAGTGTTCAGCCACCTCTTGCGCAAAGGTGGCATCTGTCTCAATAGACTGGAGCCGATTGGTGACGGACAGTGCCGATCGACGCAGAGACGAAAGTGTCTGGGATATTGATAGCTGCTCCGGGAAATGAAGGGACTCCAGGGTCGGGAAAGTATCGGAGGTCCCCATGCTTTCTTTTGCCTAAAGCTGGCAAGTATATTTCGAATTCAAATATATCAGGTTGTACTCTGGAGTTGTACTAGGAACCGTTTCAGGTCCGCGGGCTGTGTAAAATGGCGATTTGACCCGAGATCCACTGATGTCGTGCTGATTTAGATTGATTTGATTTGATGAGATGTTAAGTTGGGGGGGGTTTTTTTTTGATCTTCGGGTTGTGAAGGAAGGCCGTTGTGGAATTAGCAGGTGCGTTTGGGATTTTGAGTCTGACCAATCATGGTGGTTGTATGGAATAGGTGGACCCGGGTTCGTGCGATGTATACAACAGTTGGGTACTACATGGTGTTCTCCTGGTAGTGTAAACATGGAAATTTGTCTATTGGGATGTAATAATTGCTGGCTAAAATTTTAGGAAGTCTACAATGTCAGAGTCCGGACTGTCGCGCTCCGAAAATAGTACAGAGATAAGCTCGGGCACAGCTCCCCCTGGCATTGAGTTGATGATGGACTGACATTTTGTCCACGATGATAATAGAATGAGGTATAAAGTATTCAAATCGCTCATTACTCACCGGAGCTAAAATGGTCTTACTCCGCACCGAGGTATAATTTCATAATTTCAGGTTTGCCTCTCCCAACCCGCCAAGCATGCTTTGAACGTCCAAGTGCATACTTGATATTATCTGACCGCGGCAGTTATTTAAGATGACACGGGAAGATGGACCAACGGGCGGAATTTCGGGCCTGCATGCTGATGTATGTTTCTCAATCATTCCGTGCCCCGGCTTTCTTTGCGAATTGGAGTTCGGCCTCCCCTTGGAGGGCAGGGGGAAGACAATATGAGAAGATGGAGCCATGACCGTGCATGAGTTCGGGCCTACGGAGTAGTAGGCTTTATGTGTAGGTACAGAGTAATCATATCCAGTGCCCAATTGCACGGCCCATATGCATGCAGTCTAGAATCTTGTACACTCTAAACATCAGGTGATAAAGTAACTTGCATATAGAAGTCACTTGAGCAGAGTCTTGAAGAACAAAATAAAGTCACGAGACCGTAGGCAAATTTCAAACATAATAAACCGGTGAGAAAATGCGAGAAAATGCGAGAAGATGCAAGGTGAAACTATCCCACCTGCCCGGAGTAGAAAATGGATACTAGGCTGTAAATAGATTAGTGTACTCTAATTACCTGTGCATTTATTGGCTGAATATCCGGCCATACCCCCAGGTTTGAGGTACTAAATACCTGCTTTTACACTATGAAATAGGCCCAGTCCAGGTATCTGATACACAAAGCCCCCCACCTCAGTGAGCCCCTCCCGCTCTGGCCCGGTTTCCTTTTAGGGGTTCTGATTTCGGCGTCATTTGGGATCAGCTCTTGCCTTGACTTAAATACTCCAATCGCCTAATTTCCTTGCCTTCCCCTAGGCAACCTTCTTCTCTTTTTACCTGACTCTCGATCGTAACAAATACTTCACACATTGCACTTCTACTTTTCCCCCGATCTCAATAAACAAACACAAACACCCCGGATCTAATCTCCGTATCTTCATCATGGGCAAAGTACGAGGATCAATGAATTCTCCATAAGAGACCTGCCGACGCTAACCGTGACTACAGATCACAGAAATCTTCTTCGATTGTGACAACACTCTGGTCCTCTCAGAGGAGCTGGCCTTTGAGGCTTGCGCCGACCTGGCCAATGAGATTTTGGAGGAGTACAACATCCCCGACCGTTACACCGGCGACCAACTCATCAAAGACTTTGTCGGCCAAAACTTCCGCGGTATGATGGTCTCCCTGCAGGCCAAGTACAACTTCGAGATTGAGCCGAAGAAGCTGGAAGGATACGTCACGAAGGAAGAGGACAAAGTCATTGCCAAGTTGGAGGCCAAGGCTAGGCCCTGTGTCGGTGCCAGCGAGGAGGTGGAGAAGCTTTACGCGTCGAAGCAGTACGGTCTTGCCGTCGTTTCCTCTTCCGCTTTGCGCCGAGTGCTCGCTTCCATCAGGAAAGTTGGCCAGGACAAGTACTTTGACGAAGACAAGGTCTTCAGTGCTGCCACCTCTCTGCCAAAGCCGACCTCCAAGCCCGACCCCGCTATCTATCAGCATGCTCTCAAGCAGGTCGGCAAGACTGCTGGCGAGACTGTTGCCGTTGAGGACAGCAAGTCTGGCGCACTTTCAGCAGTTCGTGCCGGTATTCCTGTTATCGCCTATGTTGGCAGCTATAACGGCGAAGAGACACAGAAGGAGATGGCCAAGGCCCTCACTGACCTTGGTGCAAAGACCGTCATGTATCACTGGTCTGAGTTTGAGGATCGTATGAAGGATATCGAGAATAGTCTTGCCGGCGATGCCCAGTCAAGCCTTTAAACTTTTGCTGGTGACGCTTATACGCCCATGATGTTATGATAGCGAGCGTATGGTCATTAGGGAGCTTTTTCTTTCTATTATTTCTTTTATTTCTCTTGACACTTTCTCTTCTCAAAAGGTGTTTCCATTTCTTTTGACAGAGGAGTCGTCCTGCTTGACGCTGGACTGTGTCCGGTTATTACTACTTTCTTTTTTGCCTGGTGCATTATTCTTCAGTATCTTCCGTCTTTATATAGACAGTTTTTGATGTGCAATGAGATACCATTTAGCAAATATCTTTTCTTGCATCAACTCAGGAGTTTAGTGTACATCGTGTAGTTGTATTCTTTCATAAAAACGACTTGAAAGCATTGCAGACTGCCCAGATCTATGAGACTGATAAGATAAGGGCCAACCCCGCCATTACCCCTCCCGACCTCGGGTGCCCATTTGCCAGAGTTGGGATTGGTTGATCTAGCAACAGCCTACTCCATTGGACAAATATATTGAATCTCGGTTTGTTACCATTTCAATCAAAACTCATCACAATGTCAGCTCGCACGCAGGCCAAGTCGAAACTCGTCTCGCGGGGACCATTGGTACGTTACTCCAATCTCTCCGAGGGTCTTGGATATTCAGCAATAAACCCCCAATCTACTATGTATAAAATAGAGTTGGGGTGATACCATTGTGCCAGCGCATGGCTGACGCATTCTTCCAAACAGGATCCCAACGAGGCCCGCTGGGCTCGAATGGTCAAGACAACATACACTGACCCCCTGGGTGTCGAGCGAACATGGGAATCAGCTGAGCGCACGGTAAGACTTACTCCGCCTTGTTCTTTGCTTATCTATGTATGCACCGTTGGCCGGTGTTCGGGGTATATACACCACACCCGGTGCATGTATACATACCCCCGGAATTGCCACGAGAACCAAATGCATGATAGACTAAGATCCAGCCTCATATAAATCATGAAATGGCGGTTCGCATTAGCAGCCCCCCCCCCCCCCCCCCCCCCGCCCCCCGTTTGGGGAGCCTCTGCGCCAGGTGACATGAACCCGGGTGTTGCCCTGTGCCGTATCCACCAAAATCATATCATTGGTTGCCTTGCAATGTGTATTAGACGCATTGGTTGGATCTCAGTTACCACCCAGCTCAAGCAACTTCTTAGACCCTCTGCCTTTAGAATCTATATTTCGGATTTGATGCTGACTGCGTTTTTCCAGACTCGTCCTGCCGGTATAGACCTTGATGGCGTGGGGATCGTCGCTATTCTAAACAAAGATAGTGGCTCAGAGCTACTTTTGCAAAAACAATACCGGCCCCCTATTGATGCAGTTGTTATTGAGGTTCCCGCGGGACTTATCGATGCGGGCGAGACGCCTGAGCAGTGTGCTATTCGTGAACTTAAGGAGGAGACTGGTTATGTTGGCGTGGCAGAGCAGACTAGTCCATTGATGTTTAACGGTATGTGAGCAGTGACTGCCAGCTTTGTTTTCGTTTCGCGGCGTTATCCACCTTTTTGGGGAGCTGAAAGCTGACAAGCATCTGTGACTTGATCAGACCCAGGACTTTGCAATACCAATCTACACATGGTCCACGTCCGAGTCGATATGTCTCTTCCCGAGAACAAGAACCCAAAGCCTGAGCTCGAGGATAACGAGTTCATTGAATGCTTTACGGTTCCTTTGAGCTCGCTGTTTGACGAGATGAAGAAGCTTGAAAAAGAAGGTTATGCTATTGATGCCAGGGTTGGAACGCTGGCTGAGGGGATTGAACTAGCGAAGAAATGGAGGCTGTGAGCTAGTAGCCGTATAGTATCTATCTCACTGGGTAGTAGTACAACCATACATTGATACACAACGCTCTATTGCATATCTACGAGCAAACCTCTTGCCATATCCCCTTTTCTATCCCCCACACATTCATGTTATTCCCACTCAAAGCAATCCGTCCTGCTTCAATCCCTGGTACAAAGCCCAGGCAGCCAAAGTCTTCCCATCCCTAAGCCCCTCCTTCCACAAGTCCGCCAAAGGCACAATCTTAAGCGTAATTTTCTCCCCATCCTCCCGCAACCCCGTCAGCTTCCCCTGTAACTCCTCAATCTCCTTCTTAGGCATAGACTTCTGACATAAAAACAACGGAATGAACTCATCACTCCCACCAGGTGACGGATAAACAGCTTCCTGCAAGCGCTCGCCATAACCAGGTTCCTGTACAGCCTGCAGAGCCAGCGAGGTCATATCAATCAGATCGCTCTGCTCAACCTGCAAGCCCGTCTCCTCTTGGATCTCCTTCGCCGCACCACCAGCAAACGTCCCACTGTCATCGAGCATCCCAGCCGGAATCTCCGGAAATGCCAGCGAGCCTGCTGGAATACGGGGCTGGATGGTCAGGATAGCGCGCTTGTCATTTTCAGTCGGGGAGGGTATGTCATCCGGTTGAAGGATGAGCTATTCATAAAATTAGAAAAGAACAAAACATGTTTATGCTTTTCAGTGGGGCTGGGGCGCAGTATGTATCTCTTTGCCCAGATGTAGACAATAATAGAGCAGAAGGGGAAAACCTCTTATCGAGTAGAAATGCCTTTTTGGGTATAACTCACTAGCATGCCAACACTCCCACCCCGCAGGAATACACTGCCGGGCAAAGTCTCGCCCTGGCCATTTGATACCTCTGCCTTCAATTTGATGAAGCCTAATCGCCCGCCACCGAAGCGGTCGACGGATTGGATATCGATTTTGCGTAGTACATACGGGTCACTGTGGAACTCGTGCGAGGAGTGTTCTTGTCGCGCGAGGGATTGCTGGAGGGTTGTTATCCAGACTTTGAAGGCTGGGAATGAAAGTAAATCATTGCGGCTTAAGTCTGGGATACTGTTCACGTTGAGGTTTGTGCCAGGGATTGTGAATGTTGACATTTTGATTGTTTTTGTTCTTGCTTTGGTGATGCTGATGGTTGGTCTGTGTGTGGGGATGGGTTGTGTTGGCTTCCCGTGTCGCGCAGCAAGGCGGAAGCAGTTCATTAATTCAGGTTTGGTTGGATTTCAGCCCTCAATTGGGATGTTTTACGATAGCAAATTGGGTTGTCAGTGGGTTGGACACAACGCGCACATGTGGATGTTCATTGTTTTCTTTCCATGACGTCGTAGAGTCTTGATCCTGGCCCCTTTTCATACCGGCACACACCAAATATATATTTTCATATTTTCAGCACCCATAACTAAAGCACTCATTTAGATAATTAATTAAACTCTTCAGAAATTGCTATTTGAAAGGAGTCATGAATTTGACATGGAGCCCATTCACAGCTTTAGAGCTATCGGCCCTAAATTTCATATAGTTCCATCTTTTATTAGAAACAGCAACTAGTCCATGGCTTCGCCTACCATCAGCCGTATATCATTTTCCGCATTGCAGATTCGTCCCAAGTCCCTTGATTCCATTGCACATATTCCATTGCACGTAGGGATCGGATTTAAGTCACGGTAGATATGAGGTCGTCCCTCTTGAACTTGACAACACACCCCTATCCATGTGATCCAGCCTTTTAGCCCTATCAGCGGATTCAACTATCCATTGGTCAACGTCCTATCCATATTATAGACGGTGTAGATCAGAAGTTTTGTCTATAGACAGAAATATTGATACTAAATTAATCATCAAGATAAAGCTTTCTGCATATTGCAGCGACTCGTAGAAATCTCCCAACGAAAAGACTCATGTCTCTATAAGCTCTATACAGTTAGGTCACAGCCCGTATACTGCGTCTTTTCTTGTGAGTTTTGATATTCTTTAACTAGGCACGGATATCTCGGGTTCAGATGAGGGGTGACATGCATGTCACACGAGCTCCGGTAAAGAGAAAAGCGGGAACTTGAAAGTGCTTGAAGGACGACAGAGGAACATGTGAATAGCGGTCAGCACTTTCTACAAGTTCCCTAGAGCAAATCTGCTGATAAGGTCATAGAAGCATCCATGTCAACATACTATAGCAGCTGACCTGCTCATGTTTAAAAGGTTACCCGGGCAGTTTTGAGGGAGCCTAGTTTCAATCCTATCAATGGTTACATGAGTTTGTCTCATGCTCTAAAAGCCACATCCACCCTCTGAAAGCAAACTCTAGGATCATCTGAAGGCAAACGAGAACCGTTAATTATTGTCCCGAAATTGGAAAGTTCAACATCAGATTAAAAGCCACCAATAGCATCATATTTTTTTTATAGCCGGCGACCCCCCCCCCCCCCCCCTTCTTCATGCCGTGCAGGGGAAGATCCCTACGGAGTAGATCCCTGAGCTCTAGAAGTCGCATAGAACTTCGCCCGGGTGAAATCTGCAATCCTTCCCCGCTCCGGCAATGCTAGCCCCTCGCATGTTACATGTGAGTTTATTGACTAGCATTACATTTTCACCGAGCAGATAAATTGGATATTCGACACCTGCTAGGGCAATGTTAATCTGGGGAGACCAGGAAACAATTTCACCCGGGTGAATGAGTGCGCCCATTGCGTTAGGGTCTTTCCTGCCTCTTCCCTGCCTCTTCCCGTGTGGCTTGCAACTATCACATCATTACTCCTTGCAGCGGCTATGATTTAAGTTGGAAACTCGGGAAGGGAGTGAATAGATGAGGATTAACGGGACTAGGTCCCTTTGTCCCGGGTAAGTGGAGCGCGTAAACGACTTTCTACGGTTGCCTTGCAGAATGCGTGCGACCCAGGTGGTAGGTGGCACAGGGGTTAGATAAAACCAACAGGTTGCTTTATATTGGATATCTGACTAGATCCTAGATTGTTCTGACACTAGGCCCCTTGAAATGCGCTCAGATTATTACGGGCGCTAAATAGGCTTAGGTCCGAGATTCCTGTCGTTGACAGGCTCAAAGCGATTAACGCCATGCCAAGCCACCCTACTTGTTTTGGTTTTAGATTCAAAGTACAAGTTTGGGGATATTCCGTCTACGAGGTGGTAGATGAGTATTTCAATTGGAGCCTATATCCTGGCCCGGTTTCGCATTTGTGCTAGCCCAGCCACATACATTGGACATGAGTGGTAAAGCTGCTTCTATATTGAGAACAATGTATTACTGTATCTCAGGTGCTTCGTATAGATGGATATAGATGGGAAATTATTAGGGGAGCAGTATAACCCCAGACCATAGGTCGATTACTCTTTGAGTCGAGCCATCACCTGCGCGTTTTGACCAAGACCGCGGGGTCCAACACTCAAAGATATCCCGTGGGCAATTTGGGCAACCATACATCGGCCCATTTTCAAGTTTTGTTGCATGATTGCATGTCAACCCGGAATTCAAGGAATCCTATCCACTTGAAATTGAATACCAAGGCTGCTAATGATGGGCAGGCATGCTAATCAAGCCCTGGAAGACCGGCTATTGATCAGAAATTGCCTCATTCTGGGTGAACGGAAGAGGAAATGCGGTATTGTTCACTTCGTAGTCAATGCTCAATGGGAAACCGAAATCGTTCTATTTGACCTGGGTCACCCCAGTACCCAAGTAAACCAAGAGCAACACACAAAGGGCTCTTCGGACAGAAACGCCATTGGTTTTTGTTAGAGCTTGGTCAAAACAAGCGATGTGCTCGGTAACAGTAGCAAAAGAGCGGTGACAAGCAATGCCCAAGGGCTGCAAGGATAGGCGTGGGGACTCCCAAAGGATTTTCCTAATCATTAGACGGCGCATGTCATATTTGGTGTTGGGGGGACTCTAGGCAGGGTTTTAGGCACTGAGTAAAGTTGAACTGTACCGGTGAGGCTGTCAAATAATTGAGGGATCATCTGGTTTTGAATAAAACCTATTTCAATTTTTCTTTTTTTCCAGATATTCTAGCAAGTCCATTGAAAAAGTGAGGCGGATATAAATATGGTCAGGGCAGCTAGTTTACCGCCGTTAAAAGAGAAAAAAATATATGACTTGGGGGGGGGGGGGGGGGGGGGGGGCCCTGGAAAAGGTGATGTCGGAGAAAAAGGTAGCAATATAACTAAAGGCAACCAAAAAAACCTTGAAGAGATGGAACTATCCTAGGCAAAATGATAGGCCCAGAATTGAGATCGTCTCGGGCTAGTCACCCAGGTAGGCTGCCTTGCAGCCCTTTAAGAATTACCATGTTGCATAAATATGATTCATTTCCCCTCTTTTATGCATGTGAATCCTCAATTCTCATCTCTTTTATAGGTAATGTTGGGCACCTTCAAGACTCAAATGATAAACTAAATTCTCCCTAGTTGAAATGGGCGAGCTGTGTAAGGAGGCACGGCCTCGGCGTTTTTACTTGGATGCCAAGGCTAGACTCTCAGACACAGTTGTGTGTAGCGAGGTGTCACCCAGGCAAGTCCATTCCTTTTATTGCTTATCTATCTTTTTAACGGTTTATAAAGGCGATCTATTAAAAGGTTATTGCCAGAAGAGCTCGTCTCTGAATCGATGGGAACTGGCTGCTGCTCCGCCACGTCACCAATACCCGGTGCTCGGCCGAATTCTACCGGCGTCCTGGGAGACGATTGCACTATGGAAACACACAGTAGCCACGGTGTACGAGCTCTCAGAAGTCCCGCTCGCACCAGTGTAGGCCACGTTGACAAATCTCGTCGCCGGAACAGCTTCCGGGTCTCCAGAGAGTCTCGACGGTTGTCGCCCACGGCTTCTCAGCTAAACCCCGAGGTGACTCCATCTGTAAATGGACGCCTCGCAGATCCAAAGACTGAGATCAATATGCCCAGGCAGGAAAAGAAATCGCAATTAGCTCAAGATTTTGCGACACGCCCAGAATTGCAAAGATCACATTCAACGCCCATTGCGGTGCACGGTCAAAATGTTGATGGAATTCAGAAAGTTCCTCACACTGTGCAGGTGCAAGCGCAAGAATTATGGCACACAAAAAATGGTCAACTATTAAAGCAAAATGTGGGAATACTTGAGGCACCGGCAGTCGCTCAGGAAGGAAGGCCTCTTGAATTGTTTAGGCAACCGGATACCCACACCATCACCGAAGAGCAACTGATCAATGAAGTGCGGGGAATCTATACAGGCCTTGTCATGGTGGAAAAAAAGTGCATCGAGATCGACAGGCAACAGCTGCAATCAAAGTCCGGATTATCACAGGCTCAGTGGCAAACACTCGTCTCACTGCACCGAACACTACTCTACGAACACCATGACTTTTTTCTCGCCTCCCAACACCCGTCAGCTGGCCCTGTTCTCAAAGAGTTAGCTGAAAAGTACGCAATGCCGGCGCGCATGTGGCGTTATGGCGTGCATTCATTCTTGGAGCTGTTGCGTCAGAAACTCCCCGGCTCGATGGAGTACATGCTCGACTTTATCTATCTCTCGTACTCAATGATAACATTGTTGCTGGAAAGCGTGCCAGACTTCAGAGAGACTTGGATCGAATGCCTGGGTGACTTGGCGCGATATCGCATGGCCGTAGAAGAACTTGATAGGAAGGATCGCGAACTCTGGGCAGGCGTGTCGAGGTATTGGTATAATCAGGACGCAGACCAAAGCCCAGAGAACGGCCGCATCCAGCATCATCTTGCTGTTTTAGCACGCCCGGATGTTCTTCAGCAGTTTTTTCACTACACGAAAGCATTGATCAGTGTACGCGCATTCCCAAATGCTCTCGAGAGTATGACACAGCTGGTCACTCCTTTGATGAATGAGTCGGCTCAGAAGCAAAGTTTGATAACTTCGTTCGTGACTACTCACGGTGCGCTTTTTATGCAGGCTCCGGCCGAGGAGTTTGTTTCTCGGGCGAAGGTGTTTCTTGCTGCTCTGCGTAAGGATATTAGCCGGGTAAGCCGAGACGGGCAGCAAGGTGTTCAGCTCGCGTCTTGCAATATCGCAGCGATATTGCAATATGGGAGCAAAAATGGAGTGATGGAAACGGATTTCACAGTGAAATTACACAATCCTACAGCAGAAGATCGCCTAGCGGCAATGAAGTGGGCATCTAACACAACTGCTACAAAGCCTACCTATCCTACATATAGTGATCTCTCGTCCCAGCTTGCATTCCGAGCGAGCTCTCTCGCCTTTCATACATTAATTGTTATGCTCGGCCAAATCGGTGAACCAAATATGTATCCAAGTGTGCACATCTCTATGGCATTTGTGTGGTGTCTCACGCTCAACCCATCGGCTATACAACGGCTAGAGCCGCTGATTCCGTGGTCGCTACTTGCAGGTTATCTCAACACCCTGTTCCATCCCGACACAATCATTTCGAAGATCGAAGACGAATCATTCCCGCTTCTTGACGACTCTACTACAAAACAGCTACCGGAGGACTTTTTGATCAGAGGACAAACATGGAGCAGGCTTTATTACCCAGAAAAGTTTTTCGAGGGGGCCCCCATAGAAGACGATAGACCATCAACAGAAGAACCATCGACAGTGATACCCAGAAGCCATCGATGTCTTTGGCTTGGAGTACGGATCGCAACAGTCTGTTTACCCTTGTATTATGTTCCTATGCGCACAATTAATACTGACCATATATCTCGTATTAGTACACCCGCTGGATGACCTACGACCAGTCGCGGCGGTTCAAGCCCACCCGATTAGCAGAAGAATTTGCACCGATTGCAGAATCCCCCGCTTATCTCTATGGTAATCCTTATTCCCTAGGAGTTGAGACATCATCGTTGGACCAGGAGATGCAGGAAGCCTGAAAACGCGGTTGGGTGACTGCTGGCTCTGTTGGTGGCTCCGTTGAGGCGTAGGCTGCGCGGCTTGACGGTGATCATTTCGGGCTGGTAGAATCCTTGGGGTTTCTGTTTTATTTTTTTCCTTGTTCGAAGCATTCCTTTGGGCCCTTTCCGTACACAAAGCCAGAGAGTGGATCCCTTTCTTTCAGTATTACCAGACAGGAAACAAATGAGTCGCCATGACTACACGACAGGATATCAGAGCACTCTCTGGACCCACCCTGGAAAACCTGCCTCCGCCTGGACCACTCTCCAAGGACTGGACCATTTGAGACCTCCGAGGATCATCACATCCATTGCCATGGATCTATGGGAACTTAGCCTGTCCCAAAATGCAATCGCTTCTGTCCGTCTGGTCCAGTGATGAGTGGGAACCTAACCTGTCCCAGGATGCCCTCGATTCTATCCATCCGGTCCCATGATGATTTGGAAGTTTCGCAAGCCTTTCTGATCAATTCTCAGGTATTGGACTATGCCATTCCACCGTGGTTAGGATTGTCTCTTTGAAGACCAAGACTCCTGCCTCAATTACGCTCTGGGTTCGGGTTATTGCGTACTTCCATCCAGAAAGAGGCCCTCGGGGCTATTAGAAATAAGTCATCCTTGACTTATCGATGAGTTGTTTTGGAATTGCTATTTGGCGGAAGAATTGTTGCGAGTATAACAGAGAACACAGGATTAGGGGGAAGCAAAGTGCGATGATGAGGGGCAAATGAGATGATAAGAGAAGGAAAGTATGTGAATAAAAATATGGAAGCTTTCAGTGTCAGTTCCTTCCTATTTGGGAAGTGTTCGCATATAGTATATGGATATATGTATGCATACTCCCCCAGGATTGTCCTTCTCCAAGGCTAACCCTTGGCCATTACTCACATACTTTTTTGTCCCCGTTTTTATAGCTTATGGATAGCATCATGGCCAGCAAAGCGTCTGCGGGCCATGATCCTGTTCTCTCTGGGTCGATTTCCTTTGCGATCTTTTACTAGAGACAGTCCTCTAGTTTTTCCCACTGATGGACATTCCGAAAGCGTATATCTACAGCGAGCAGCACCATTAGGGAAGAAGCAGCTCTTGTATGCGACAATGTCGATTCCAAGATGCCGAGCTATGCGAGCAGGGAGATGAGCTTCAGCTGATAAAAAAAATATAGATTCTAATATAAATTATAATAGAATAAAATATAGTATAATATAGTATAATAGCTACGAACCGTGGCTCCCCGGATGTGGATCGGATCCATTATCGGCTTGCGCGTTGCCGATAAAAGGCCAAGCTGGCGATTATCATACATTCTCCCCCCCCTCCCTCCTTCTCTCTTCAAATGGCGAGGATCATTCTGCCTTACCTCTATGAATAAACAATTACTCTCGACCTAAGTGCTTGCCTTCTTCCTTCGGGCATCACTCACGTCTTCCCCATTCCGCCGCTCTTCCGTCTCCGCATCTGACGTCCAGCTCGTCACTCTCCACAATGGCGGCAGCTTGGGGCGAGGTCTGTCGCCAATGCGTCAATACTGTGGTGGAGACCCCAGTCCAGATCTTACTCATTGCTGCCCTAGCCACTTTGCTGGGACTATTTGTTCTGGTGAGTCCACGTTTCCCCCGCTCCGCTTGCACCAGCCAGATCGCGCGGTGGCTCCGGACACGTGTAGCCCCAATTGCAATTTACTGACCTGTCAATTCTTTTTTTGCAATTATATAGTTCTCATTATTCATATTTTTCGTTGCGCCAGTCCCACGAGAATCTTTACCAGAAGAAAAGAAGTATAGAACACTTGCCAAAGATGGAACCGTGACAGATCCCGAACCCCTACCCTGCTGGCTCGAAATCCTAGACACCGAAAAGAGCACTCACAAACCCGCCGCAACCCACGCAATCGCACCAGCCGAGCTATTCATGTCCGTCGTGGTACCAGCCTACAATGAGGAAGACCGGTTAACAGGCATGCTGGAGGAGGCCGTCAACTACCTAGAGCACATGTATGGGGATACAGCCAGCGCCATCGCCCGCTCCAGCAGCCCAGGCACAATGGAGACACGCTCAATGCGCAAACGCAAGCCGAACGGGGATACTACCAGTGACGCCGTGGGCTCAGCCTCGGATCGCGGCTGGGAGATCATCCTCGTCTCGGACGGGTCGACAGACCGCACGGAGGAAGTGGCGTTCTGGTTCGCGCGCGACCACCAGCTCTCTCTGCACCCCAAGGGACACGCGGGTCCGTGGACACCCAAGGCTGCGGAGGGCGTTCATATCCCGCCTGGCACGATCCGCGTCGTGAACTTGACTCATAACCGCGGCAAGGGCGGCGCGGTCACGCACGGTATGCGCCATGTCCGCGGGCAGTATGTTGTCTTTGCGGATGCGGACGGGGCGAGCAAGTTCGATGATCTGGGTAAACTTGTTGGGGCTTGTCGGGACGTAGAAGATGCGAAGGGACGGGCGGTTGCTGTTGGATCGCGGGCGCATATGGTTGGGAGTGAGGCTGTTGTGAAGGTATGATTTCTGATATATGGGTGATGGGATGCTTGCGAGGTCGATTACTGACTCTACTCGATAGCGATCCAAGCTTCGAAACTTCCTGATGCACTCGTTCCATTTGATTCTATGGCTCATGACACCTCCTAAAACGGCTACCGTCAAGGATACGCAGTGCGGGTTCAAGTTGTTCTCCCGTAGTGCGTTGCCTTATATTGTGCCGTATATGCATTCCGAGGGCTGGATCTTCGATGTTGAGATGCTCATGCTGGCCGAGTTCGCACGGATCCCTGTGGCTGAAGTGCCCGTGGGATGGAGAGAGGTCAAGGGTAGCAAATTGAATGTCTTACGAGATAGTATTGGCATGGCTTGGGGTCTGGCTGTTCTGCGGGCAGCTTGGTCGCTGGGTGTTTATAGACAGCGTTGATCAGGCGCGGAACTTTATTGTTCCTACTATTTCCAGACAGTTTTCCATGGCGAATATATTGCACCTTGCATTTTTGGAGACTCGGATTTTTTTACTTGAATTGGATAATTTAATCGGTTCCGATATTCTTGGGCTAATAGGCTGGGCACCTTTTCCCGCCCAAAAGAGCTTGCCAGGCTCACGTTTTTTTTCCCTGGCAAATGTTTACTATAGAACAGGGGCAGAACAGCCTAGCTTTGAAAACGGGGAAGTGAAAGCATAGAGAAGATTGGCTAGATGTATGTGATGACGTCTCTGTGTATTGGAGATAACTTCCAAGGATCCACTATGGGTCATAAGAAGAATTATTTTAAGATCGTATCAAATCTTCAAGCAAACCCATATATCCATGGAAGGATCCAGGAACGGGTCGTTAGAGACCTTGGAACCTTAATATAATGACTCAATGACTGAGAACATTTGTTGAGCTTTTTTTGTAACATGCGGTGAAGTATATGAAGATCTAGGGGGATGCTGATCAGATACTCTGCACTCCTAGTGGGTCGACATCGTGTGATGCTTTGCATTTTATGTTATGCAAGGCCATTTATAGGCCTCTAATTTTGCCTAGCATTGACGTTTTGTGTCTCCAACTGGAAAATTCTGACGGTGGCGACACATTATATGTAGCGTATACACCCGGAGTGGTACCACTGCCTTTTTAAACATAATTCTAATAATTAATGGCCACATTCTGAAACTCAACATTTCATCATTGCTATCTCTTATAATGCAAATATGAAGCCCAACCTCACTCGCACGTCGATATCATCACGGCTCCTCCAACTCCCAACCGAACTCCGTCTCAAGATCTACGAATATGCCCTAGTCGTTCCAAACGAGTATCTAGTCAGCAAACCGATGATCGTACTAGGTGATCATGGCAAAACCTTCACAGCCCGCGGCCAATATCGAGCATTATCAATGAGTCCTCACTGGGTGGGCGAAGATGGCACCGCACGCAAGTTACTAGCGGTGAACCGCCAACTCCATGACGAAGCCGAAGACTACCTCTACTCAACGCACACACTTTTCCTCCGCAACTCCTTCAATCTCGACCGACTAGCCGACTTCCTCAACACGCTCAGTACAACCGCCTGTGCCCGGATCCGTAGCGTCGGCTTCGAGGTCTTCTTGTTCGTGCACACGCAGACCGGCGTGCCGAAGCGCACGCTAAAACAATACGAGGCCGCGGCACGGCTACTGTCCGAGAAGCTTCCGTTGTGGAATAGTGTGCTGCTTTATCTCGATCCGCGCTACTATTATCCATCTGCAAACGTGGGTGGTCGGGATCTCACGGCCCGAGGGGTGTTTGATCTCGCTACACGGTTCGGCGCCTTGTGCAAGGATGTGAGCTTCTATCCGCTGCCGAGTGGTGATCACTATCTGCTTGATGAGGCTCAGAAGTTTGTGTGGCGGAGTTGCTTGCCGCTGAGACAATTAGATGATCGTCGATCTATTAAGGGATGTTCTGCCTGGTCTTTGGATTTCCAGAAGAAATTGGTTGCGCCAAGCCGGCTTCGGCCCGCGTCGTCTGTTTGTTGAGGTGTTTTCCCTTTTGTTTCTTTTGTTTCTTTTGTTTTTGTTTTTTTTATTTCATATTGTATGCATCTTCAGCGTTGCAGACCTCGGTTCTGGTTTGACTTTTGAGAGGCTAGCTTTGTCAGCTGTGTGTTAGGCCGTCTGAGCGCCGATTATACCTGTCAACTGCAGGTGCACATCTTTGGCGCGAATGGCGGGATTAGGGCGTTAGGGCTGTGTTTTGACTCTCTCCATTTTTATTTATTCCACTAATTCAGTACAGGAGTGATTTCTAGAGATTCGGATAGATTGCGCTTTGTTCAAATGTTTCTATGTTCTATCCAGATGTATTACATGGTTCCTTTTGACTTATCTAGGTCTATATAGTATGATATACACCCAAAATAATACCACATCCAGATCATATCTTTGAGCTTTTAGGTCTTATTAATGGCCATTTCCTATTAGAGCCTTTTTTGACGTCATAACTTGTGATCAGACACGTCCCCGACGTTCTCAGAATTTCTTTTTTGAAATTCCATCTCCTTTTCCTATGTAACCTCCTCATTTTCCCCCGGACTTTGTGGGGATATTCACAAATCTAATATTTATATTATTTTCTACCTTTTCTTTCTTCGTACCTGAAAGCTACCCAAATCCTAGACTCTGCCTAACCTGCATCCATTCATCCGCGCATGAGGCTTGACATGCGCCATATTGGGAAGGTCGCATAATCCCGGCATTAGATGGAAGTGTGCTGAGCTCATTGACCGCTTCTAGGAACTCCACTGGCCTTGACGTGGACAGGCAAAGCTTTGGTTGGGCACTATCGTGACTATCGCATTACTATCACCCCGGTGTTCTCTAATATATCCTTATCTGCCGATTTCGATAATCGTGGGAAAAACAAATCTCAAACATGAAGCCTACCAAATTATTAGACGGACACGGAAGTCTTTACAAAGAAGTACGCTTCTCTCCAACCGAAACACCTATCCGTCGCACAAAATCTGTTTCAGCCACATTTCCTGTCATTTCAGGTGACGGCCGAACCGTATTCCAACACTCCGCCTTGGTGAACTCGTTCACCATGGATACTTCCTATATCGACCAATCACGAGCTCTCCTCCAGAGCCAACGGGTGAACTTCGAGACGGAGAGGGCATTGTTTGCGCAGGAGCGACGGTTGTGGGAGAAAGAGCGAGCGCTGTTGCGATCGAAAATCGCCGAGCTAGAGGTGCTTGTGAAAAGTCAAGGGAACAAAACAAATCAATTGGGATCGGAAGCGGCTAAGCTTGTGCTTGCAGGCGGAGTATCGCAGTGTAACACGAATGGATTCGCAGCTGCCCAGGTGTGGGAGGGGACAAGTCCGGGAAATCGGCCAACAAGGGTGTTCTTCGATCACGAATCTCCAGACCAAAGCTATCTATCGCCAATCTCCGAAAGTGGGCTGAACCCGCCATCCCTGGATCGGGCCCTTTCACCCCAGTCGCAACTAGCAGACCCTTCTGGAGGTCCTATAGGTCTGCCGGTGCCGATCGAAAAGCTTGACAGCACTCTGGATGGTATCACGCTCAAGTCCACGGCCTTGCCACCTGCCGTGGTAGCTCGAGTGATCACCCCACCCTCCCCATCACCCCTAACATCCCCTGGAACTGCCCCTTCGGCCGCGGCAAGGCCTCATATGGAACATCGAAACAGTCTCAAACTGAAGCTGTCAGAGCTCGGCCCGCCCAATGAGAACTTGCTTCGCCATGCAGGTCATACCCCGATGGCGATCATCGAAGGTGATGATAGTCGGCGGTCCAGCCAGGAGGGGTCTCCCATCGAGATTACCTCCCATACGGAAGAGGGTCCTCTGTCGCCCGTGACAACGGAGGCTCGCCAACCCTCTGAAAATAAGATTTCCTACTTTCCGGATGTGCCAGATGACCCCGCTCTCACGGGGCCTCTCGGCTTGATTAATGATGAGGAGCACGACTCCAATTTTTTGAACGAACTGAATCAGAAATTGCTTGTTCAAGCGAAGAATATTCTGGGCAGCTCGGTTGAATCGGCTGATCCCAATGAGAGTGATTCTGAGTCTGAGTTCCCTTGCCAAGCCGAGAAGGAACCAGAAATGAGGTTCAAGCAATCAACTAATTTTGGTACTGCGTTTGGATTATCGAACCCGGGTCAAGTCTAAGGAAACATATATTCCCCACCATCTATCATGGATCTTTGTGATCTATGTGTGATAGAGCGTACTGTGTCTATTGTGGATTTCTTCGTGTTTTCTCTTCTTTTTATGGAGCAGCATATGCTCTTGGTGCTGTAGTCTTTTCTATCTTCTTTCTCCCTTCTGGCGAAATACCTTACGAGATTATGATCTATGCTTATATGTGCAATACAACCTCATTTGTTTCAACTGTGTCAGATTTCTTTCAGGACAGTCTTTGTTTCTGAGCTGCTTGACTTCACAGGCAACAGCCCTCGCAAGCTGTGTTCGAACTCACCCGTGTTGGAGTTCCTTGCGTGTGATGTATATGCACTCAATTTTAATCCAATATCCTGATTGGTACTTTCGAAAGTCTCTTGCGGAGCGGGATACTAGTGTCTCTATGTCTTATTGGCTACTATCCCTTGCATCTATACAACCTTTCTTCCCCATTCGGCCACACGTGTGTTCCTATTATCCAAAGCACTCAATATGCATCCCATACAGTAAAAGCAGGCCAATCCTGTCCTAGCTGGGCTACTACAGCTCCGGGGATCTGGCTCTGGCTCGTGCATAGGCTTTACGCTGGTGGCTCAGGGCACATCTGGTCTCCCGATGGAGCTGCAGCTCCTTACTATCGAACCATGTAGCTTGAATGGCTTAATTTCCACTAATTACTTGGTTCTAGACCTAAGACCTGATGTCTCTGATAATTTGTTTCCTCGGTACCTGCCGTTGACTTTGTGCCTTGCAGATCACTACATTTGTGGCTTTTTTTAGATGAGTGCAACCAAGGACTAGTTCGTGCCTTGCAGAAATCTCCCACCTGGTCTTATCTGGCCCTGGATAGAGCCCTTGGCTCTCCAAGATACTTTTTCAATGTGTACTTTGTAGGGATGCCAAAAGGTACATAAGGATCATTGTTCACGCCTGCTCTTCTATTTTTCATCAAGCATCACAGTTTCGGTCTCCAGTCATTCATTCTACCTTTGTTCCAACACTCTTTCAGTCATTCGATCATCGCAGTTTTTTCAATCTTCGGATTAATCTGATTAACAACATCCTCTAATCTTCTTCTATTCCAAACAAACAACACCAAACAACTACCGCAAAAATGGTCTCCACTGCTATCAACTTCTCCGGCCTCATGTGCCTTGTCCTTGCTCTCGGCCCTGCCAACGTGCTCTCCGCTCCCCAGCTGCCTGGTGGCCTCCAGCTACCCGGTGCTCCCCAGGGAGCCGGTGCTCCTCAGGGCGCTGGTGTTCCTCAGGGCGCTGGTGTTCCTCAGGGCGCTGGTGTTCCCCAGGGAGCCGGTCTCCCATTCCCCGAGATCAGCAACCATGGTCCCGAGACCATCAACCACGGCCCAGGCAGCAGCGAGACCTTCGGTGGCAGCGGCGTCAGCGCCAGCATCCCTGGTGGTCCTTACGCAAATGTCGGCGCCGGATTCCACGACGTCCACCGCGGCCCCTGTGGCCCTAACTCAGGCCATGACTGGAGTGCCGGCGCTGGTGTCTCTGCTGGTATCCCTGGCGGCCCCAGCGCCAACATCGGTCAAGGCGAGTACCACCATGAAGATGGCTACCCTTGCCCTGAGCCTCCTGCCCCTGTTGTCGTGCCCGCCACCACTGTCAACCCTCCTCCCGTTGTTGTTGTGCCCACTACCACCGCCAACCCTCCTACTGAGGTTATTGTTCCTACCACCGAGCCTGTTGCTCCTACTTGGACTGCCATCACTGCCATCCTCCCTCCTACCTTCACCACCCCCATCTCTGTCCCTCTCACCACCGCTCCCGCCGCATGGGCACCCGCTGCCCCCAGCTCGCACTCCGTCCCTCTGATCCCCCACGCCGCACCCACCGCGTCGGCCTCACCCTCCGCTGTGCCTTCTCCCGTCTTCAACGCCGGCTCATCTCTGGTTCCCGGATCCGTCCTCGCTGTGGCTCTTCCCGTTATTCTGGCTTTCTTCCAGTAAAATCCCTGATTTACCTTCTACGTTTACCGAATACGATGAAAAATGGCGAAAACGAACTGGATAGATCATCCACCTGTTAGCGACCTGGATGGTTTATCTAATGATTGATCGGACCTGTGCATCTCTTGTTTTTCACATCTATATTCTTCCTTGTCTACTTTTTGTCATACTGTTGTCTTCGTCGGCTGGTGTACTCGCCCCCAGATTACCTGTATCTTCTGTGCTTATTTATGAGGGCCGATCTTTATTACTTCGTTTTGTTCGGCTCTTGTCTGGCTACGGTTGCAGATGGTTGTTCATTTTGGGCGTCCGCACGTGCTCTGCACAATTCGGCGTACTCATGTGGTCCATTGTTACCTTGTTACTTGTGGCTTTGCTTCTATTACTCTCAGTTCGAATATATTACTCTGAGATACTACGAATTTTCCAGTACTAGTAGATCGTAGCCTACAGTTTCCTCAAGCTAAGATTGATACCAATCCCCTTCGGCCATCATCCAATGCATGTAGTATTCTACCTATACTACTAAGCGTTATCGAGGAGACTGTCCATACACGAAGAATAAAATGATAAAAATTATGCTATGACCAGGATGGACTCTACTTGATTGTAGGTATCCTTGCCATGGCTTTTGCCTTATGTATATCAGATTATTCTAGATAGTACCCGGATGTCTAAATGAAAACATATCATGTTAATGTGTATAAGGAAAGTATCGCGGTATGAGTTCATAAAATATATACTTGGTTACCATATATTTTGGAGGGTAACCCTACTTACTCCATGATATATATATTAGGCAGTCAACCCATCGGTCTGATTAACCTACCAGTTGACAGGCAAACTGATGCTCGATGAACAGAAGAAACAAAACAAGAAGCCAAAAAAAGTCAGTCTGATGGGTTAGAGATCTTTAACGGTGGATTTATTGTCTATCGCGGAATGGGCCTCCAAATGGTACTTCCACGCATGGACCTGCAGAAATCAAATCAAAACAGAATCTCGGCGAATAACCTCCCATCTCTTTTCTTTTTCTTGTAGTTTCAGATCATTACAGCATCATTGCAATAAACATCAAACTACCACATCAGCTCATCTGTCCGGATCAAACGCTACAGAAACCTTCGCCCATGGGACTCAAGGAGCAAGGGGCACGAGGTCGCGTCCATCAAAACACAGCTAAGTGCGGCCGTCACGGGGGGATGGAAATGTGACTACTATTCTTAAACTTGTGTCAGCTTCATCACACTGGAAAATGGCTCTTCGCCACATTTGTCTCTTGGACTCCCTATTTCCGCACAAACTTTTGATCAAAGTGAAGTTTCCTTTAGTTTGTCGACGCTAACTCTCAAAGCTGGGTTGTTTCTGCACAAATTATTGAGTCGTAGTTTCTCGTGTTGTATCTTGACTCGCGATTTGACCTTGTAGAAAGCACTGTTCCCTAAGGACCAGACAGCTGAGCAGTCCCCGGCATCGTAAACAAGCACAATGGCTGGGTGGTTCGCGGGCAAAGGTATGGACGGGGGCGGAGGGTTTGGTTCTTCAGAGAGGGTGTAACTCAATTCGTCACCCTGATCATACCATGATGCGGTATCAGAATATCCTCTGGAACGAGGGAGAATAAAGGCACCGACAAGCCACATATTTCTACTAAATATGAGAGCCCCTGTTAGGTAGTACCGTTACTAAAAAAAGGTCTGCTCTAGAGAAAAGAAAATTGAGTTCATTTCTCATCACTTAAGTGCAATATGTCTACTCTTGAATCTCCCGATATTGTAGTAGATTGCCACGGGAAACTCCCCAAAGATAGCGGAGATAATACACAGCAAAAGCAACCCACGAAGGAGGAAAGCGAAATTATCCGTGCGCCCAGAATCAGATTAACGCCAAACTCACGTCATGTCATGCATATCATATTTCGAAATTCGAGAAGGGAGCAGGTCGCCAGATCCCAGCCATTATCCAATCTAATTTGGCCGAGTATAGCTGACTAGGAAGTAAGAATCAGATCACGAGTCTGGATCCAATCCAAAGAAATTATACTCCCATTGTAAAGTCGTGCTCAATGCCCGGCGTCACACTGGCAATGAACTTGAGGAACACAACCAGGTACTGGTCTACCCGGATGGCGACCTGTTCTTCCTCATCGTGTTGCAGCATCTCCCACTCGTCCCCGCCAGGCTGTGCATGTTGGGAGTCCCCGAGCGACAGATTCTGCGTTTCATCCACCAAGCCCTCCAACCCACCGGCTGCCCGGAGAACACGGTTCGCTTCCTCGCGGGACTGTGTCTGCTTGAGCTTGTCGCGGCGAAGCTTGAGTGCAGCATCGGCGCGATCCAAAAGTGTCTTCATCACAGAGGCATGGCGGCATGGGTGTACACTGGCCATCTTGACGCTGCCCTCAAACCATGGGAAGTCCTCTAGCGTCACGGTCTTATCTTTGTAGTCGCCGACGATATCCTCCATCATTAGATGTGGTGGAAGCGGTTCGGATGGCGACAAATAGCCGGACAGATAGAGGCGGGGTGTGCGGTAGAAGTTGGAGTAAGTAATGTAAAGGGTGTAAGTGCGGAGGGATCTAGAGCAATGACAAGGTTAAAATAGAGAAAAAAGGTGAAGCTGAAGACAGGAAAATGGCACTCACTGTGTCCCTGACCGATCATCTGTTTCTCGGATGATGGCTTCCTCATCATCGTCTTCATCCTCCATATCGGGGATATCGTCATCATCCTCCTGCTCACCCAGATTGCCGGATTCATCGACAGTTCGCACGTCGCGAATCCGAGCTTCTTGCTTATCACGGTCTGCACCAGCGTCGCGGCCACCGCCAGTCCGTAACCACCCATCCCCACCATCGTCGGCTGCTGTGTCTTCACCGCCATCACCGCCCGAAAGAAAATCCCTCACAATCTCATCCTCGAGCCCTGCATCTCCGGCAAAGTTGTCGTTTAATCGTCGATGACAGGGTACTCCGCGGGTGACCAAGAACTGCTTGCCGTCTGGAAGGTAGGATACGCGCTTTGCTGGACTTGATGCGTCGGCCCATGACCATGTGGGGAACTTGTAGACTAGATAATCTCCGGCGAGAACAAACTCCTCTGGGGTGATTTGGCCGGTGTTGCGGAAGGTGGAAGTGCGTGAGACCGGGGCCAGGCGGTCCCGCCACGTTGACAGCGTAGAGTGTAGGATATTCATTGTGTTTCACAGGTGAGGGTAAAGAAAGAGATACAAAAGAAGCGGCGGGGGAGGTAACTGATAAGCGGTGGAGCACATGATCCGCCCCGCGTCCACGGGTGAGCGTCATTTTGAATCTGGTTGCACGTGATAGAAACCATGTACCTTATTTTGTTTAGCTGAAATGATAGAAAGACATATATACATATTTCATAAGCATTATCAGTCTAGGCCGAAAGGACATATATAAGAAAACATCTGTTTCTTCTTATCTTGATCTATGACCGAAGAGCTCTATACCTTGGAGTCATAGCCTTCTGGATGCCTAGATAGTTTTAGACTAAAAGTAGAGCTAGTGTGCATGCAATATGATCTTGTGACTTCTTTTTGACATATACATATATTGGAAGATAAGACTTCCGTATGAACAGACAACTCACTCCGCTTCCAGTATCTTCACCCAACGAACTGTTCTAGCTCAATGTTCTTTCAGGTCTTTTGAAATACCTATTTCTTCTGGCTAGAAGAGAATATATGATTTGGGCATATAACAGGGTTTGTGTCTTGTATAAAGAACTAGGGTAATACAATAATGTCATTAATCGAGCCGTTATGGGCGAAATATGTAAGCGACTCTTAACGAAAGGACGCCTCGACCTTGAAACACTTGATTCTCGCTCGAGCACTATCACATATGCGTTTCTTTTCAAAGAGACGATGGCACAACCGATCAGTCTTACCAAGGTACAGATCAACGTACAATACGGGGCCTTTGGCAAAGGAAGGTGCAGCGCTCAGTGAGCTGATGGATGAAGAGCACCAACCGGCGAAATGGCTCAAGGATGCCATTGCTTTACGCCAAAAAACATCAAATGGCGAAGGTGCCTCCATCTTCAGCCAAATTGAAAGATTGAGAATATCAACTCCAAGACCTGACAACCAGATAACGCTCGGGGCACGATTGATCTCTATCAAGGCCCGAGAATTCGTTCTTCCGGATAAGTTCAGGCTTTTGCATTCAAATGCAAAATTCGAGGAGATAATCTTTATTTTTCAGCTGAATCAGCTCACGATACCATTTTTGGAGGACTGTCGGGGCTTGATCATCCAAGCCAAGGGTGGGAGCCTCTTCCGTATTGTCATCAAGCCCTTGTGTTTGCCAAAATATCCGAACTGTTCGGATGGTATCATCGCACCCATCCAGTACCCACAAGGGTAAACTTGCTCAGAAGGGACGGAAGGAGCACCGGGTTAGAATCCAGTGATGACCGCAGGGATATGGCACGTGAGTTCCTTGCCGAATCTTTGCATCTATGTGATCAATTGGGCAATTGTGAGGAGCTTCGATAGAAGGTTCGGGAAATGAATCGTCTATTTGAAGGTACTCGATACGAAGAGGCAACACCAGAGGAGCTTACATCCACAAAGATTGCCATGGTTGGCGGGCGAGGAGACACGGCGACTAACCCCGGGCACTGGTACAATTGTGTATCAACGGACATGCTGTGAGTTGAATTTGCTAAATATCTGGAGTGTTCCTCTTACCGAGATGCGCAGCTGGCCGTTTCGGCTTTTATTCAGCTTGTCATTGATGCCGATGCAGCTAGCGAAGTGTTCTGAATGTGGAGCCAGTATCGGAGGACGAAATCACCAGGCAGTTAAGGGTGTCTCTCGAGTGGGGCATATGGAGTAGAATGGAAGCATCTATGTCATTCAATTATGATCAACAATTTACCTAGCTATTTTTTCAAGTTGAGTTTTGGAATAGCGTTCACACGTTTACTTTGATTGTTATATCCACGAGAGAAAGTAAAGTATGTAACATATAGGTTCAGCTTGACAGTCCACGGATTTCCGTGGCGAGTGCCAAATTATGTGGAAACAGCCAATCTTCTAGCCCCATGTTCGACCACATCCACATAGACGAGGCCATTTAGTCTTGGGTATTGTTGGGATCCCTTCTGGGTGGAGTACGATCTTGCAAGCCACCTCGTTGCGAGGCCGTCGGTTGGTAGGTCGTTTTCCTGTCACCCTGCAGTAGATGATCTAGTAGATAGCTTGCTAGCTTCTACCAGAACATCCTTCCCAGTAGACCTTTGATCTTAAAATCTGATGTCTTCAGCAAAAGATAAAGGACATTCAGTCATTCACCTTCCTCCATCATTCGTCGGCGTTCAATTTCGGCATCCACTTCATCTACTGCCATGGGAATAGCTTTGTTCTTCCACTGATTGACCTCCGCTCGCATAAAGCCTTCTGTACTCTTCATGCCTACAACCAAAAAGCCCAGCTCTTCACGATCAACATCAAAGACTTCCCACCACTCGCCATCTACAAGCTTGACCCCTCCTCGCGTGACGCGAGGTAGATGGCAGCCACGGCGAGGGCATTTGGTTGGTGAGTGACATAAAGAAGCTGGGGTGAGAGCAGTGCCGCATTGAGGTGTTGAATGACCCGTTGAGCCACAGCGGGCTTTGCCACACCCAAAGTTTGAAGATATGTCAAAGCGATGGTATGTGGCAGAGCGACATGTGTATCAAAGCCGAGAGTACGGAGGATAATTGTTTCGGTGCGAAGGAGGACTAGCCGGGCGGACTGGTAGCCTCCCTCGGAAAGGATATAGGTTTCGGGGGATGGAGGGGTCTCAGGAGCCCCGCTCTGTCGCACAAACCACAAGGGCGATGCATTTTGCGACAGGAGGAATGTGTAGACATTGAGGACGGAGCGTGGGGAGGTTGGTTGGAAGGAAAGCTTAGCCGTTAGGTACAAGGCTGCGGCGGATACATCCTGCTCGGGTTAGTGGACCAGGAAAAAAAAAACAGATTCAGAGCTCCTGGAGCTAGTCTTACCTTGACTGAGTAGATTCGCAAGCTACCGCCGTCAGCGCCAAGCCAAAAACGTGTGAATATCACAACCGCCTGGGCAATTATGTCTTGCGATAGGTGTAGGAGAACCCCGGCAGCTTGAGTGAGTTGAGCGCCCGCACAGCGAATAGAGGTTTCAAGGTCAGATGGGACATTGTCGATTGAGGATGAAGAGTTCGACAGTTGGTCGGGCGTTGCTAGGGCATTGGATAAATGCTTCAGACCGGCAGCCATGACGCTGAGAGTTTGCAGAAAACGTGCAATGACGCAGATCCTCGTGCAGCTGAAACCATGCACAGCGGGAGCGGGAAAATATGACGGTATCAATCTCGAAAGAAGTCTAGTGGGAGACCAATTGTTATAATTAATCAGATTGGAAAGGAAGATGTGGTGGATCGAGGTGGAGAGAGCTCCAGGCCATTCAGCCACCGCTATTCAATAACCCCAGCCTCTTGTTTTCCTGTCGCCAATTAATTTTGGGGGGTCTTTTCCGTTTCAAATTCCGAAAAAATCAAGACTCAACGCTCTGAAACACGAATTCTTCATTGAAACCACTATACTCCTTTTCTTTTGACCTTGAATATACCCCAGGGGTCTGTTTCGCCCTTAATTAGCCTACATACCTCCCCTACTGCAAGTCCCCCCAAGGTTGCACACCAACGCCACATTGGGCTTGAATCGACGTGGCATTTCCATTCCGTCTGCTTCTCCTGTCGAAACACCCCCTCAGAACATGTCTCTCGATCTCTCTCACGCACCTGTCACCCTGCATTCCGATGGCACGCCACCTCGCGAGACCGTTGCCTTGACGCCCCCAGGATCGGCGCTCCATCTAACGTCACGAAAACACTTTAACAATCCGCCTGCACATCGTCGGTCAAACACCGAATATATTGCAAGGCCACCACTTTTTGAAGAGGCCATTAATGACACGATATCAGGCCCCAAAACTACTGCTTGGACCGAAACCTTCCCGAAGAAGAAGCTTGAAGCCAGAGCCAGAGTCTTGTCAGATTGGTTTCAGGGGAAATCAGATCCAGTAGATTTGGCACTGAAAATGGGCACCAACAGTGCTTCAGATGTGACTGGATTGGATTCCCGTCCAGCCCCAACATCCATGTCACATAGGAGGCAGAACTCCACCCCAACGAATCGGTTTTCATTCTTCGGCCTCCGGCGACAACCAAGCAAACCTAACTTCCCGGAGCTAGCAGATGATGAGTTTTTGAACTTGGACATCACTGCCGCTCTCTCACTACCGGAAACCGATGATACCAACGAGGAAGCACTGTATGCCCTACGAGATCATGCAGACAAAGTGCTGCGGCGCATGCAGGAAGCCTATAAGCAGCGCACTTTCGCCATGCACCAGGCATTAGTGGACAAGAATGAAAAGCAAGAGGAGCTCGAAGAGACTCGCGCTAGAGTCGATCACCTTAAGATGCAGCTAGACGGCGTGGCCGCTAAGGTGCTTGATCAAGAGAAAGCCATGCAGGCCATGGCCGAGGAATTGGAGCAAGAAAGGCAAATGCGAAAGAACGAGGAATCCCGCAATCGCAGTGGTGCAATCCGTACCGTGCATCCTGATGACGACGTGCCTTCCATGGCGCTCCAAACCCCCCGGCGAGGAGGCAAGCGTGCTAGCCACAGCACCTTCACCAGCGACTCGGGCTTCGAGTCTGGTGATGAGAGTGTTGCCGATAGCATCTTCTCCCAGCGTGAGGGTCTCGAGTCTCCCACCTCCACGTTGACAGCGCCGTCTCCCAACATGTCGCAGATCGCCCTGTCTACGCCGACGGGCCCGATGCCAGCACCCACAATCCAGAAGAACCTGGTCGCGGTCACGAGTGCACCACCGCCTGCACGCTCATCGGCATATGATCGGGTGTTGAAGGGTCTTGCTTCGACGCGTTTAGGTAGCTCTTTCGCTGGTAATGGCAACGCGTCTAATTGCAACATCTGCTATGGCGTGCCCGCTTCCGAGGCCTGGAGTGTGATGGGTATTTTGCAAGATGAGAATCGGGGTCTGAAGACACGACTGGGAGAGCTCGAGGTCGTCATTGATGATTGTCTAGGTCTCGTTGGACCTTGAAGCTAGATTTTCTTTTGGAAATATTATACTCTTTACAGAATTCTGGCATATATTTTGACGAACAAAGCAGTTGAAACATTTATTTGGGCATGGATTCCAATATTATTCCAACTAGTTACCCCATATGTAGACCCTCAGCTGTGTAATCGGGCCCGTACCGATCGCGTAGTTTAGTACCGTGGCCTCTGGAATGTGGGGATAGCTTGGAGCCCGATTTTTGGGGGTTGTACAACACATCGAACTTGAAAAGATTAGCAAGTAAAAAAGGTCCAGAGAATTGAATTGGAGCTCATATCAGTGCAGTTATCCTCAAATCTCCAGTTACCTTTTTGGTTGAGTCACCAAGTTGGTTGTTGCGGCGAAGACCAAGTGGCCTTAATTAGCGCGGAAGCGAAAAGTGGCCAGCGAACTTCTGTCTTCTTCTTCCCTCCTCCTTCCCCATCTTCTCAACAACTTCACTTTTTCTCCTTTTTGTTTTATTTCTCTTAATATTTCACTTCCATTCCTTTAGCTGGTTTACGACTCCAGCTTTCTTTACTTCTTTAACGGATTGGGAGGAAGATAGCCACCATGAGCGGCCGTGAGTCCCCCGAACCGTCGTCTCGCACGTCGCGACAATCCGTCTCGAATCGCCCTCAATTGATCGTCAAATGCTGATGGAGGAATTTAGTACGCTTCCTTGACTTGATCAAGCCCTTTACGCCCCTCCTCCCGGAGGTGGCAGCTCCTGAGACTAAGGTGCCCTTCAACCAGAAGTTGATGTGGACTGGTGTATGTCGCCCCGGATCTCCTCTCTCCGCGCGAAGTCGGCTTGAATTCTAATGGGATTACGTTACAGTTGACTTTGATGATCTTCTTGGTCATGAGTCAGATGCCTCTTTACGGCATTGTCTCCTCCGACACTTCGGACCCCCTGTACTGGCTCCGTATGATGCTGGCCAGTAACCGGGGTACTCTGATGGAGCTGGGTATCACCCCTATTATCTCCTCCGGCATGGTCTTCCAGGTATGCGATTCTAGAACACTCACAAATAATTATTCGCGATAATTGTACTGATACAACTTGTTCTCCAGCTCCTTGCCGGTACCCACCTCATTGATGTCAACCTCGACCTGAAGACCGACCGCGAGCTCTACCAGACCGCCCAGAAGCTCTTCGCTATTATTCTCTCCTTCGGCCAGGCCTGTGTCTACGTCCTGACTGGTCTCTACGGCCAGCCCAGCGACCTTGGTGCCGGTATCTGTGTTCTCCTCATTGTTCAGCTGGTTGTGGCTGGTCTTGTTGTTATTCTGCTTGACGAGCTCCTCCAGAAGGGCTACGGTCTGGGCAGCGGCATCTCCCTGTTCATTGCCACCAACATTTGCGAGTCAATTGTCTGGAAGGCGTTCTCCCCCACGACCATCAACACCGGCCGTGGCCCCGAGTTCGAGGGTGCTATCATCGCTCTGTTCCACCTTCTCCTGACCTGGCCCGATAAGCAGCGCGCCCTGTACGAGGCGTTCTACCGCCAGAACCTGCCCAATGTCATGAACCTCTTGGCTACTCTTCTTGTCTTCGCCGCTGTCATCTACCTCCAGGGCTTCCGTGTTGAGATCCCCGTCAAGTCTTCCCGCCAGCGTGGCATGCGCGGCTCATACCCCGTTCGCCTCTTCTACACCTCCAACATGCCCATCATGCTCCAGTCCGCCCTGTGCTCCAACATCTTCCTTATCAGTCAGATGCTGTACTCTCGCTTCTCTGAGAACATCCTGGTCCAGCTTCTCGGAGTTTGGGAGCCCCGTGAGGGATCTGCTCAGCTTTACGCCGCCTCTGGTATTGCTTACTACATGTCCCCTCCTCTCAACTTCAAGGAGGCTCTCCTTGACCCTATTCACACCGCTGTCTACATCACCTTCATGCTTGTTGCCTGCGCCCTGTTCTCCAAGACCTGGATTGAGGTTTCCGGCTCCGCTCCCCGTGACGTTGCTAAGCAGCTCAAGGATCAGGGTCTCGTCATGTCTGGTCACCGCGAGCAGAGCATGTACAAGGAACTGAAGCGCGTTATCCCTACTGCCGCTGCTTTCGGTGGTGCCTGCATTGGTGGTCTGTCCGTCGCCTCTGACTTGATGGGTGCTCTCGGCAGCGGTACTGGTATTCTTCTTGCCGTTACGTAAGTGATTCCTTTGATTCCTCGATAGTGTACATCTCAACTAACAGCTCAATACAGTATCATCTACGGTTACTTCGAAATTGCTGCCCGTGAGGGTGACATTGGCGCTGGCCTCAAGGGCCTCGTCCCTGGCAGCTAAACGAGACTGCCCGTATCTTCACGAGTAGCATGACATAGGATCACACCGGTCCTTTGCAACCTCTCTGTTTACTTTTCTGTCTTTTTTTTATTGTCCGCTCTTCTTTATACTTTTTGGGTGAATGGATCGGCGCTGTCTGTTTGGTTGAATTAGAACCATAACGCTTGATATTCAGTCGTGCAGGTTGATTAACCTGCCGATGAACATCCGAGGTCCCCTCTCCGGGGGCCTCTACATATCGACACAATATGTTATCATCCTATGTCGTCAATGTGTAAAGGCATATGGGTCTAATCTTACTCCATAGACGGTGCTCAGCGATGAAAGTGCCCTGTTTAGGGTCTTGTAACCATATGTGTCTAGAAAAACCAAAATCATATATTCAACTTTCCCTGATCCTAACCTCGTTCATGTTAATAGTTATTTCAATAGTTCCTTGTCGTATCTAGGCATCGTCGCTTCCAAATGCTTTTGATCCCGAAATAACTTCCTCGATTCATCAATTTTCTACTACCGCTAAGATACATCTCTTCTAAGTACGGTAATCACCGTTGATAGTCACATACTCGTGGCTAAAGTCACAGAACCAATAAACAGCATCCTCACCACCACATCCAGCAGCCCCCTGTTCACCACCACCAAGGTCAACCTCGATCTCAAGATCCTCATTCTGCAGAATAGCAGAAGCCCGCTTCTCATCAACAGCCTCAGGTTCACCATTAACCAGCAACTTCAGAACCTCACTTCCATCGACTGGACGGAAGCTAACAGAAGTCCGCTCAGGAACAATAGTTCCCTCAGCAACACCCTGCGTATAGCCCACCGCACAAAGAATTCGGCCCCAGTTCGCATCCTTGCCATAGAGAGCAGTCTTAACCAGTGGCGAGCGTGCAATAGTCGAAGCAATCTGTCGCCCAGACTCATAATCGGGTGAGTTGCGCACGCGCACAGTAACAAACTTAGTAGCGCCCTCGCCGTCCCGCACAACCAGCTGCGACAGCTCCTGCGCAAAATCAGTCACAATATCCTGCAGCGCGGTGTAGTCGGCACTGGCAGACGCGGCCGGCGCGCGCACAGTCTCGCCGCCTGCAGCGCCGTTCGCCAGCACAGCGACGGTGTCGTTCGTGCTGGTATCGCCGTCAATGGAGATTGAGTTGAAGGATCGCGACACGGCGTGTTTCAGAATCGATTGCAGCGCCGCGGGCTCGACCGCTGCGTCAGTGCAGAGAACGCCGAGAAGTGTCGCCATGTTTGGGTGGATCATGCCAGCGCCTTTGGTCATGCCTGCGAGACTGTAGGTGCGGTCTGGGGAGGAGGGGAGGGTGAAGGTGCGCGAGATGAGCTTGGGGAAGGTGTCTGTTGTGCAGATTGCGCGGGCTGTGGTGAGCCATGCTTCGTGTGTGGAGGCGAGGGTTGAGTGCGCTGTTGGGATGCGGTCAAGGATCTTGGAGATCGGGAGGCTGGTGGGTGGTTTGTTTGATTAGTTATGGGTGATTTTCTTGGGGTTGGTTATCCAATTGAGCAGGAGTGACCTACCGCTGTCCAATAACGCCGGTGCTCATCACGAGCGAGCTGTCGTTCTCGACACCGCTGCACTCATCGACTTTTCTTCCCATCTGCACGGCGTCCTCTAGGCCGCCCTTGCCGGTGACGGCATTGGCGCATCCTGAGTTGATCACAACGGCGCGGATGCCATTGCCTTTGCGGCTTTGCAGAGTCTTCTTGCTGACTTGCACTGGCGCAGCCTGGAACTTGTTGGTTGTGAACACTGCGGCGGCCGAGCATGGCGTATCGGAGGCGATCAACGCCAGATCCGGGAAGCGCGTGTTGGAGGCCTTGACACCCACATGAGTACCAGATACTCGGAAGCCCTGGGGGTAGGTGCCGGTCGTGGGGATGTAGCGCTGTTTGGAGGCCGGAATGGCCATGTCCAGCGGTGCGGAGTAGCATCGGACTTGGCCCTTGAGCATGCGGGCGAGGGAGGTGGCCATGCTGGCGGATTGAGTTGCTGGAATCATATGTGAGTCTTGTCTAGGACAATTGCTAGACTAGTAACCAGCTCTTTATAAGTGGTGGTGATCCTCTGAGTCAAATCGCGTGAGTCAAGGGAAAAAAGAACAAAAGTAGCCGGTCTCGGGAGCTCCCCACTCGGGAACTAATTGCGCGGTATGAACCCACCAATTGAGGTATCTTGCTGGGAATTATGGCTTCTCGCTTGCTGAGTACTATATATGGAGTATAGCAAATTGGAATAGAATATTGACATTTAGGTCTGATCAATGAATTTGTTCACATGACTTGCGCGACTTTCTGAGTCAAGCCCATCTGGAGTAAAAATCAATTGAGACTTTTATATAAAATTCATAACTAATTCATAACTAAAAAGACCACAGATGATACAGACAAGGATAAATGTAAAATATCGACAATTGTGTTGAAAGGCAGGGTAGTCGACAATCGCCGTTATACCTGGAGACGCGGAGTCGGAGAAACCCATCCGCTCCAATTTATTTCCTTCAAGCAACTCGGGATCCAATTAAGCCCTCAATACTTACATTCTAGTGTCAGACGTGCAGCTTTCTGAAATTACGAGATCTCAAATTTATGAACCTTGGGAGCCCCTTGCTTCCCGACCCTTTGCACATTCTCCGGATCTGATGGTACTGTTGCTTCCTTTCCCCTTCACGTCTACGTGACTGTAATCTGACTAGATCGTTATGAAGCGTAAGCTCTCAGACGCCGGCGATCAGTCGCCTGTTTCGACACCGAAGAGACGACGTACAGCCCTAGAACAATCCAATGGCGCCTTGAATGGCCTCGCGCCCAACGCCGCACTCCCGAACGACGATGCCTCCTACGAGCGTCCCCCATCAGAACAGGGTCAATCAACCCCCAAAAAGGTCAACGGTGTCTCCGCGACGCCATTACAACAGTCTGGGCTGAAAACGCCCACTCAAAAATCCAAGGCTCGTGGCTTGTTCGCTACGCCTACCAAGCCCAAGTCCGCAGTCGCAGCCACTCCATCTCGAGTCAAGAATGCAGATCGGTCCGCGCGGAAGAAGAGCGCACGAGTGCTATTTGAGCAAGACGAAGATGCAGCTTGGGATGGGTCAGAACGACTAGCGGAAGAAATCTTACACGGAGATGAGCCAGATACGGAGAAAGCGGGTCAGCCTCTGGCGGAGAGCATAGAACCTGAAGGTGCAGAAGAGGCTTCAGAAAAGGGAGTAAAACAACCAAAACGCCGTGCAGGACGACCGAAAGGTGCGAGAAATAAGCGTTCCCCGACACCGGAAGGCGAGCTCCCTGCACACGAACGATACTTCTTCCAGAACCGCGCCGGTCCTGTCAGGACATCAAATGCTACTCTTAGCAAAGTACCGCTGTTAACGCATGAGGAATATTTCGAGAAGCTTGGACAATATGAAGATCCGTGCAAGGAAGAGAAGGAATACTTGCAATCTTTGCACCACCGATCTTTCCCGCAATGGGCATTCGAGTTCGATGAAGGGTTCAACATCTGCCTATTTGGCTACGGCTCCAAGCGCAAGCTAATGGACGAATTCGCCGAGTGGATTTACAACCACGGCTTATCAGCCACTACGACTCCAACTATTGTAATGGTCAATGGTTACACCCCAGGCATCTCCATCCGATCAATCTTCGCCACGATCGTTACAGCTGTAATGGGGGATGATGCACCATCCAAGCTTGGTGCACAGCCAGCCGAGGTCCTTGAGCTGCTACAATCTGCGCTCAAGTCGCACGAAGAGCCGGTCACCGTTTTAATCAACTCTATCGATGCCCCGCCTCTCCGCCGTGCAGCCAACCAAGCGCTCCTCGCCCGCCTGGCTGCAACGCCGCTCATCCGTCTCCTGGTCACAGCCGATACACCCAACTTCCCGGTAATGTGGGATATCAGTCTGCGTGATCAGCTCAATTTTGTCTTTCATGACTGTACAACATTCCTACCATTCTCAGCGGAGGCTGACGTTGTCGAGGAGGTCAACACTCTCCTTGGACGCAAGGGCCGCCGCATCGGCGGGAAAGATGGCGTGGGCTTTGTGCTCAAGAGTCTTCCCGAGAATGCACGCAACTTGTACCGCGTCCTGCTGACAGAACTAATCACTCTACTGGACGACGGCCACCAATCAGACGATGAAGGCGAGGCAGAGGTCGGCGGCAAGGATGGCGATGAAACTGGCATCGAATTCCGTCTGCTTTACCAGAAGGCAACGGAGGAGTTTGTCGCTTCATCGGAGATGATGTTCCGTACCCTGCTGAAGGAGTTCCACGACCACCAGATGATCACTTCGCGCATGGATGCAAGCGGCATGGAGATACTGGGTGTGCCGTTGTCCCGTGATGAAATGGAGGGCGTGCTGGAGGATCTGGTGCTGGGGTAGCGTAGATTCCCCCCTATATTTGGTGTGGAATAGATCAAAACTCATGATACCCTGTACGAATATACATTTTCCCAATTTTAATCGAGGTGCCCAGCAGCCCAAATTGCGTGGCAATTGGCGAAATCCAATTTGGCATTGTTCGCGAGTATGTACAAGTAGTGTTAGATGTCCGTCTAACCGAGCAGGTATAGCCTAGAAATTCGCAAACGCCGCCATCGCCATCACAGCACCGAAACTCATCTTGAACGGCCGTTTTTCACTCATGGCGCGACGCAAGTCAACATGCTTCACGTATTTCTGAATCCTGTTGATCGGAAGAATATTGTATCCTTTGGACGCGGCGTACTACAAGAAGAAGCATCAGCGTACCGTCGCATATATAACCCATCCATGAACGCCATAAAAAAAGCCAATGGAAAGTCCAAACCCAAATCCCTGGTAGAAGCTTTTATACATACCTCAATAAGAACAACTCCCATGCCCAAAATAACAACCAAAGCCTTCGAAAACGCCCTTAATCCAACACCAGCGACAAGCCCCAACACACTTCCTAAACTGATCTGGCGCATGGTCTCCGCGTTCAACAATCCATTCCGCCCGCGGGGGCTCTGCTTCTGTCCCGCAGATTCGGCGGGGTTAACAGCCCACCCTGAATCATTGCTGAAGCCAGTTTTCGGGGGCACGGCGTACTCGCATTTCATTGGGGCGGCGCGGAAGGGTGACAAGGGGTGCATGGTTGCGGCGGAGAGACCGAGTCCGACGCCTAGACCCAGACGGAGGAGGGTGGCAGGTTGATGGGTAAATAATCTGAATGACATTATGTGTGGTTTGCTTGTCTCTCTTACAATTGAGGGTGTTTGAGAGTCGGATTTGGATGGGTTTGTTGGAGGTGAGCTTGGATTGCCGATAAGGGATATCAATTGACGTCATATATGGGCTCATCCGCGGATGGATCTTGATGGATTGAGGCTCTTTTTTTTTTGAAGTTTGGGGGTTATTTTTTCTTATTTTTGAGTCTAATTTCACTTATTAGATCCGCGAGTATTGCATCCTATATGTGTTTTGTGACTACCGGGAGATGTTTAGGGTCTTGAATACGTATGTCGTAGAATGCTGGATTAGGACATGTAGCAATGTAGCATCCATGGACCCTCAATTGTACGTGTACGATGTATGATAGAAATTTACATGCAGGTACACAGTCGAGATTATATAGCTTCCAAGATATACATGTGAAGCCAGTTATGAAGCAACTCTCCTGCCAAAATAGGAGAAAGTTTAATGATAGGGATGAGTCACTTCCAAACTTGGAATGGACCTTGAGCATCTAATTCCCTCTAACTCCCTCTACCTCCCCACCTGCCAATAAAAAAAAACCATCTCGCCTACTGAATTAGGCAACTAAGTTAATGCCAAGGTCCAAGGCCAAGGGCTAAGCCAATGTAACAAGGTGACTAAGAGAAACGTTCCGAGGCACAAGGGTCCAAGATCTAGCAGGCGGTCTATTCTTCACCGGATGGATCTCCTCGGGAAACGGAAACAGTCCAGGGGATCTGCGGGCGAGGGGCATGGGTGTGATTGGCCTGAGGCAAGTAACTTTGGGGAAAAGTGTATTTCTTACTGACTCACTCGTGGGACCTTTCTTCTTTCTTTTTATTCTTATTCATTTCAATTCCCTTCAATCCATTTCTGTTCATATTCTCTTTCTTTTAGCTATCAAATAATTTACAATGGCTGCTCCAAACGGAACCACCGGCAATGACTTCACTGTCAAGGCTGGTCTCGCCCAGATGCTGAAGGGTGGCGTTATTATGGACGTCGTGAACGCCGAGCAGGTATGATGCATTTGACAAGGAATTGATACTATTCAGGATAGAAAACTAACAGACTTGTCCCTCAGGCCCGTATCGCTGAAGAAGCCGGTGCCGCTGCCGTCATGGCCCTCGAGCGTGTCCCCGCTGATATCCGCGTTGAGGGTGGAGTCGCGCGCATGTCCGACCCCAGCATGATCAAAGAGATCATGGAAGCCGTGACCATTCCCGTCATGGCCAAGGCCCGTATTGGACACTTTGTTGAATGCCAGGTATGTGACAATAACAATCATCTCCATGCGGGGGAGGGGGGGGGGAGATGGAGATCTCCCGGTGGCGGGGGAGGCAACAAAGGTAAAAATATCACTAACAATCACCGGCCTACAGATCCTGGAAGCCATTGGCGTTGACTACATTGACGAATCCGAGGTCCTCACCCCCGCCGATGATGTCTACCACGTCACCAAGCACGGTTACAAGGTTCCCTTCGTCTGTGGCTGTCGCAACCTTGGCGAGGCCCTGCGCCGCATCTCCGAAGGTGCCGCTATGATCCGCACCAAGGGCGAAGCTGGTACCGGTGATGTCGTCGAGGCCGTTAAGCACATGCGCACTGTCAATGCGCAGATCGCTCGTGCCCGTGGTATCCTTCTCGCTAGCCAGGACCCCGAGCCTGAGCTGCGCGCGTTCGCCCGTGAGATCGAGGCTCCTTACGAGCTTGTTCGCCAGGCTGCTGAGCTCGGCCGTCTGCCTGTTGTTAACTTCGCTGCGGGTGGTGTTGCCACCCCTGCCGATGCGGCGCTTATGATGCAGCTGGGCTGCGATGGTGTCTTTGTTGGCTCTGGTATATTCAAGTCCGGTGATGCTAAGAAGCGTGCCCGTGCTATTGTCCAGGCTGTTACTCACTTCAAGGACCCCAAGGTGCTTGCTGAGGTCAGCCAGGGTCTTGGTGAGGCTATGGTTGGTATCAATGTGAAGCACTTGCCCGAGGCTGACAAGTTGGCTGGCCGGGGTTGGTAGATATGCTTTTCTGTTTGTTTCAGCCTTGATCGTTGTTATATCCTAAAAATTTGTTGTACATGAGCCATGAGTAGATGTCTTAACGTGACATATACATTATACAATCTGATACATTTCTCTTCTCGTTATACTGCTTCTTTGACAAAATGGCAATATCATACTCTGTTACCCGGGACATCAACATTAGAAGACAATAGCTTACGAGAATCGCCAAGAAACTTTAAACTATTCCGTCGCAACACAACGTCGTGATTGTATAGATTAAACTCCCCTGCCACCTGATAGGCTACCCGCACCGACAGATTACCGAGAGTCCGGGGGAGTTTCGTGCCGAAGTCAAGATTGGCGTTTTTAGTCTAGGAAAAACAACCAATCGGGGCTTCGGCTGTCTTCCTCATGATGCGCCTAGTACTCCGTAGTCTCCGTACTCTCCGACGGGATGTCAACGGGGAATTACGGGAAAGAGTCGTTGGGAAGTATTTTACTTATGCTCCCATTCGCAGAAAAAGATATTGTTGTTTGTTCTGCCATTCGAAATTTTGTATATCATGTCCAAATTGTATGTACTCCGTACAAGAATAGCTGGCTGCGTATATGGCTTCTGTGCTTAATGGTGCAAGTGTCTTTTTAGATATTCCTTCTTCTCGGTGTTATTAGAGAAGATAGAATCTAGGGCAAGCACCCCGTACCAACTTCCCATGTATATGCACAAAGCCATCTTCAACTGTCAAAGCAAGATGTCCACTAGTCTACCCGTCTCACAAAGATAAGGTCAGTGGGTCATAAGTGGGGCGATTCTTTCTTCAATATAGATATACTGAGTATACTATTTACTGTTGTAGCGCGATTTTGAGTTGAATTGGATGATTCTTGACTTGGGAGCAACTTTTGCAATGCCGTTTAACTACTTAGTAACCTATATCTTTCAAGGTTAGCAAGATTTAAGAGCTGGATGAGTCTAAATATATGATGCCAGAAGCGATGCTCATAAAGCAATATTTGGAGAAATTGGAACTGATGTTAGGAAGAAGAATATCCAATTTGATATATGCTGGGGAAAGGAAGTCACCGCGTTGAAATGCATGTGCAAGCTCGCATTAACCGATTCTCACTTCGAATGCAGCACCCATTTGGATCTTTTGATCTGTTTTTCCTTTTTCCTTTTGGTTTTATTCAAATCCAGCATATGACTTGGTCGGGGTTCTACATATTAGGTCACATCTTCCCTGGACATGGGTATAGACCAAGGTCGATACCTATCAGACCATAGTTATGGTTTACTTTTGTACGCACGGCGACTGAACAACTCCATATTTGGAAAAGAATCTTAATTATGGCGCTCAGACGAATGTAAATACAAACTCTCAGCCAGGATTAAATAAGCTGCACCGTGCATATCATGCAAATGGATATCTAAATGAACACCGAAGTTGCAGGACCCATCAACTCCAATCATCAGGTCATGTACCAGCAACGCAAGCTCCATTACTGGGCATAATCGAAATTCATCCCACGGCATTTCAACCAGAAGGAACGCACAAGATCGAGAGACGGTTTCTGACCACCCCTAGCAATGGCAAGAGACTCTAAGAACCGCGACTTGTCTTGTGCCGATAGAAGCGGCACTTGCTGTCCGTTTGCATCTGTGACCTGGGCGTTCAAAGAGTCAAGCGCAGCCTTCAGAGCCGGGCGCGCCAATGCCATCTTCTTGAAAATAGTGCGTCGTAGAGCGTCAGTCAGAGAGACTAAGTCTGATCTTGCGCATCGCCCTGCAATCTGCTGGATGATTGTATAACACAAACGTGGAATAAACTCTTGATGAACTGATTCGAGTATGTTCATTTCTTCTGGAGAGCTGCCGCGGAGATCTATTAATGCAACCCAGAATGCAGAAGCCGATCGAAGAGGAAGTGGCTCAGGTCGTGTCAATGCATGAAGTGTGAAGTGAAGGAGCACAGCGAGGGGAGACTCTGCGCTCAGAGTTGACTTTATGGGGGTAAACAAGATCGGATAATACTTTGGTAAAAGACGCGCGAGGAAATCAATTCCGGCATTAGCAGTCTCTGGGTCGTATACATCCGGGTTCTGGAGCATCGAAGAGAATAGCTGGGCTACATGATCAATGAGCGCCTCAGCCTCGCTGCGAATGTTCATCGCATGCCGAGCGTGAGATGCCAAAAATGACGAGGCGGTCGCCATGATGACATCTGTCCCGGAGATACCGAGGGGAAAGCTCTTGATAAAGTCCACCGTCATAGAGGGAGGGAAGACAAAAAGCCCTGCCCGTTCAGTGTAGCCAGCTTTCAAAATGTCGCAGGCTGCTTCAATGATGCTGCTGTCCACGGGAAAGCCGACAATTAGAAGTCTCATGGCCTCCATGATCAGACGCTGGGCTTCGGCACCTGGTCCAGAGTTCCAGAATGATGGAGGGTAGGGGTTTCCTTCCTTGGCAAGCTCGATATCGATGACCTCGCTCTCTGAACGAAGACCTTTTCCGATACTCGCAATGCAGCTCAGCACAAGGTGTCCACGTAGACGGCCGGATTCATGAGCAGGACCGGTGACTTCTTCCCGCGCTGTTTTAGCTTCCTGAACAAAGAAGCCGAGAATTCTCTCTAGTGTTTGTACCTTTTCCTGGTCACTAGGCAAACTTTGGATGATGGTCGCAATTCCTTCCAAAACCTTGGGCATGGTGGAGACAGTTGCCGTCGGCTTGCTTCTGAACTGGTCCAGCTGATCTAAGAATGCAGGAAGATCGGACGTCAAGACGCGAGCACACGATTTTGAAAGTGTCAATATAGACCTGGAAGCCGCCTGCGCACACAATTCAAAGTTAAGAGATTCAAAGAGGATGTTCAAAACACCCGGGAGTAATGAATTGTGACGCTCGAAGTATGATTCGTACTTTCCGAATGAATCTACTAGGGTTTGACGAGCCTTGAGTGGTATTCCAGTATCCCCACCTGCACATAGCCGGGCAAAGGCATCGCTGCCAAAGATGGCATCGAGACACTGGTCGGCGTGGCCGTTCTCGTCCACTGCTTCTGAGAGCTGAGCTATGCAGAACATAGCAGTCTCAAAATTTCGCCAGTCCCGACCTTCCAGGTGCGACGTTGCGCTTCTCTGGAAGACAGTGACTAGGTCGACACCGAGTACAGGGTATGCTGAAAGTAAGTAATCACAGGCCTCATGACGGAAGGCACCGAATTCACTCCGCTCTTCCTCGCCCCAATCTTCCAAATCGTCGGACTTAGGATATAGTAGTTTGCTAGAAAGACCCAAGACAACTTCGGCTAGATGTGACTTCACCAAATCATACCTAGGGCTGCCTTCTTCGAGTTGATCGGGGAGACTCTCTGCGATGTCGTTCCAGAACTCCAAGACACGTGGGGTCCCAAGATCATCAATAGAAGCATAGCCAGGGGTTTTGAAAATCCCGTGGATAAGAGTGAGAATTGCTGAATTTTGTGGAGTCATGGGGTCGCTGAAGACATCTAAATGCAAATGGGAGACATATGCAATCAAGAGGTCAACAAACGACATGCTTTCCACTCCTTCTTCGCCATTCCTCACGGCAACAATGTGGACTGTTACGATTGAATCGGCAAGGATTTCAGAAATAAGCCACAACGAGTTGTCATCAAAGGCCCAGCGTCGGCTTTCAAAGGCTTGGGTTAAAATAGCAGCCGCGCTTTCACTCAAGTTGGGTACCCTCAATGTCTCAATGACGGTCTGGCCACATCGTACTGCCAAGGCATCGACGTCTTCAGCAGAGGAGCGTTGCCGATTTCCATGCATGCCTAGCCATGTCTGCAAGGTGAGAGTCAAATCAGCGATTGTGCCCTTCAAGACAGAAGTACCAGAGTCCGAAATTAACTCACCTTCCATGAATTCATAGCTTCAGCCGCTAGTGCTACATCAACCGCATCATCTCCAGCTGCCTTTGCATGCTGTATGATCTCCCCAAGGACAAATTGAACCAGGAGCAAACCGTCCTTAATGTTGTGTATAGCTCGCTGGATGGCCGAGGTATCTCCAGTCCCATCCTGGGGCTCAGCATCTAGTCGGAGAGCCTCCTCGGCAAGCGCAATTGAGAAAAATAGGAGTGCACCTGATCCACTCTTGCTCAACGCGGGCAGTATCCGTTCCTGAAAATCCACCACTTGTGATTGTTCTTCGGATACGTATCCACCATGGACGAGGCTTGCAGCCAGCTGCCAAACCGCTTGTTTCCATGGTGTGACAGGGTGTTTGAAAATGGCGACCAAGCTTGAGGCAAGCTTTCTCACAACCATTGCTTGTTCGCCATTGGTTACCAAAGCAACAAAGCGATTGATCAGGTGCTGCATGATCTCGGTGGCGGAATTTTGGTTGATTTCATTCCTAATGGTATCCAACGTCAGCAATCATTCGTCGCATAACAATGAGATCGAAGTAGCGCGGATTCGATGGATTGACCATACCATGAGACGTTGATCTTCACTGTGAATGTAAGGGCTCCCATGAAACGATGATGAGCAGAGTGTTCATTTTGCAAAAGTGAATCGGCAATTGCCCATGCATTCTCGGCCTTCTGGAGTTGCTGAAGGCGTGTCTGGATCTCATTGATTCTCGCAGGGTCCCGTTGGTTTGCTGGGTTATAGAGTTCGGTGACCAGCTAGTTCTTTATTAGCCGTTTGATCTCAGAGGTGGAAATGGCATACACACAATATGGGCTTCTGAGATTGACTCTCTGGCCCCGAGACCCTCGTCAGACATCCATGTTGCCATTTTGTCTCAGCAAGCACGTGGTTGTGAAAATGAAAAAGAGGAGTGACATATACAAGCACGGGGGGTTATGACGGGCAGAATCTAGTGTTTGTATCACTTACCCAATCAGCGACAGGGCGGCTTCTGGAGCGGTAACTGCGGGGGCTCATCTTCTGGGTTTCAAGCACGTGACCTCTTTGATTGAACTATAGGTATGTTGGAAGTCTTAGAATGTATAATATTATATGTTATACGTGGAAATTTCATTTTCCAGGAGTTGTACTTCTTCATTGTGCTGGTAATAGAACATGTCGACTCCTCACATCTACCATCGAGGAGCACGACTTCGCATTCTATGAGCAAAAGCAAGTCATTCGTCTATACCGGATAACAACTGAAGTACTTGGAATATCCTATTTGATTAATTGCAGAAGCACAACCCCGAGCTTACTATAATATATTGACGCACAAGTTCTTGTGGAAGCATGCATACAAACTATATTCCAAGTCTGATGAGCCGAGAGCCCATATAGCTATATCAAGATCTGAAGACTGGCGGCGTGGTTCTAGAAGATGGAACTGGATTCGGAAGACCACCTGGGCAAGCAGACCTTACTTGTGTTGCATCTTTACACCATTTGTTATTTCCAAGCTACGGGTCCTGTGATCGTATTGACCCTGCTCCCAGGGTATGAAGCTTGGCCTAGGCCATACAAAGAACTAAAGAACTAGTATAATAGGACTGTACCTCAAAGCCGGATAATATGAATTTCCACAAAGAAGAGAAATTGAAAAGGCGTTGAGTGTATCCTAAAAAGGTCCGGAGTATGGATAGTGCAAACATGACAACACAAAGTGGGCCGTGGGTAGCCGTGCCTCCGGAGATCGCCCTAGGGCCAAAAGCTACCTGTAAAAGGCCACTTAAGAGTCCACACGACCTGCGGGATTAGCTTATCGTACACTTATCTGACACCTTCAATCCCTGCTTCGCTTAGCTCCTCAAAAGCTAACAGGTGGAATCTCTTGAAGTCCAGTGTCCATGCCCCTCTCCCATCCAATTCGCCTTTGGACATCTTTGCGATCGCTAAGGCCCCTCTCCCGTCCAAGACACTTCTCTGTTTTTGGTCCACGCTACACAGTCGATATGGGAGCTGTGGATACTTCTGACCGCCTGTCCAAGCTGAGGCAGCTGATGCAGCAGCACAAGGTGGATGTTTACAGTATGACATCATATTCGTGCCCCCATGGGCTGTTTAACCTCAACTTGTGCTTACCAGCTTCGTACAGTTGTGCCCTCAGAAGATAGCCACCAGTCCGAGTACATTGCGCCGTGTGATGCCCGCCGAGGTCAACAATCCCCCCCCTCCCCTACCCCCCTTCCGCTGCTTCAGCTGCGCCGACAACTAACATTTCCATAGAATTCATTTCCGGATTCTCTGGATCCGCCGGTACTGCAATCATCTCCCTGAGCAAAGCTGCGTTATCCACCGATGGGCGATACTTCAACCAGGCCGCAAAAGAATTGGATACCAACTGGCAGCTCTTGAAGGGTGGAGTCGAGGGTGTGCCCACATGGCAGGAATGGTACATGATGGGAGTTATATGCAGTGATCTATACAGGAACTGATGTCGCTAATAGGACCACGGAGGAGGCCAAAGGAGGCAAGGCTGTGGGTGTTGACCCCTCTCTGATCACAGCGTGTGAGTGTTGTTATTTCAGATGTGGAAGTGCATAATGGGGCTAATCTTCAATAGCTGGTGCACGGAAGTTGGCAGAGACTCTTAAAAAGAATGGATCATCCCTCGTAGGGGTCCGGGAGAACTTGGTCGACTTAGTTTGGGGTAAGGAACGCCCCGCGCGTCCTAGCGAGAAAGTGCGCGTTCACCCCGAGAAGTATGCGGGCAAGTCGTTCCAAGAGAAGGTGGCCGAGCTGCGGAAGGAACTTGAGTCAAAGAAGAAGGCTGGATTCATTATCTGTATGACCACCTCGCATATATCCCAGCCTTGCAGAGTGACTAATCTATTGCAGCTATGCTCGATGAGATTGCTTGGCTATTCAACCTGAGAGGAACCGAGTAAGAAGAGTGTCTTTACCGTGATGCATCATTGAGAACCGACTAACCCTGAGCAGTATTCCCTACAACCCCGTGTTTTTCTCTTATGTGGTTATTACACCCACCGCCGCTGAGATCTATATCGAGGATGACAAGTTGACACCAGAGGTCAAGGCTCACTTGGGACAAGATGTTGTCATCAAGCCATACGAATCCATCTTTGCTGATGCTCAAGCCCTCAGCACCAGAATCCAGTCTGAGGGTGAGAACGCCGCCAAGTTTTTGTTGTCGAACAAGGCTTCTTGGGCTCTCAGCCTCAGCCTTGGTGGCGAGGGACAGGTCGAAGAGACCCGCAGCCCGGTCGCGGATGCAAAGGCTGTTAAGAATAAAATCGAACTCGAAGGAATGCGGGCTTGCCATATCCGTGATGGTGCTGCCCTGACCGAGTACTTTGCTTGGCTTGAAAACGAACTTGTCAACAAGAAGACTGTCATGGACGAAGTTGACGGAGCTGACAAGTTGGAACAGATCCGCTCCAAGCATGATCTGTTTGCTGGTCTCTCCTTCGATACCATCTCTTCAACTGGGCCCAACGGTGCCGTCATCCACTATAGCCCCCAGAAGGGAAGCTGTTCTATCATCGATCCAAATGCCATCTATCTCTGCGACTCCGGTTGTCAATACTTCGACGGAACCACTGACACCACGAGAACATTCCACTTCGGTGTTCCCACAGAGTTCGAGAAGCGTGCTTTCACGTTGGTACTGAAGGGAACTATCGGAATCGACATGGCGGTGTTCCCCAAGGGCACCAGTGGCTTTGCAATTGATGTGTTGGCACGCCAGCACTTGTGGAAAGAAGGCTTGGACTACCTTCACGGAACAGGCCATGGTGTTGGTTCCTATCTGGTGAGTATTATCGCTGATCAGACATTTTACACTCTGCTAACCTGTGTTCAGAATGTCCACGAGGGTCCTATTGGCATCGGGACTCGCGTTCAGTATACCGAGGTCCCCATTGCGGCCGGGAATGTTATTTCAGATGGTTTGTCTCTCATCCTCTATTTATTGCAGTCTAAACCTAATTTTTGATATAGAACCCGGATACTATGAGGACGGCAAATTTGGCATTCGAATTGAGAGTGAGTTGTCCCCCTGTGGCCGCAATTGGAAAAAATACTAATGCCTCTCTTTATAGACATTGTCATGGCTCGCGAAGTTAAAACCGCCCACAATTTTGGTGACAAGCAGTGGCTAGGCTTTGAGCATGTTACAATGACTCCTATCGGTCGCAACCTGATTGAGCCGTCGCTTTTGAGCGACGCCGAGCTTAAGTGGGTGAATGACTACCACGCTGAGATCTGGGCGAAGACAAAGCATTTCTTCGACTCAGATGATTTGACACGCTCATGGCTCGAGCGCGAGACCCAGCCTATCTCCAAATAAGTGGCTTGTGGTCTTGATGGGCCCGGCCGTGGTTTGATACTGATACCTACTGCGGCTGCTATGGATTAGACGGCATTATGAATACAACCTGTATAGCTATACGTCATTTCAATACTGTCTAGGCATGAATAGTCTAGAGTGAATCAAATACTAAATAGTTGTTAACAAGAAATACGGCAACAGAACAGACAATGTAATAGAGATTATTTGCACCCGTAAATTTACTGACAACTGGCGAGTAGAACGGAATGCGGGAAGCTCTGGTGGAGCCTGACACTCCGCCCCGGCGTGTTTCAACACTACCACAAGGGCGTCACTGAATTGCTCCCAGTTCTCTCTGTATTTCAAGCCAAGAATGCCCGCAGCTCCTTGCCAATTGTCACGCGCAAGTCACAGGATCTAATCTCGAACCTTTCTGGCTAACGGCCCCACGCCAGCCCCTTGTCACAGCCCACCAACACTTCCATACTCAACCGGCACACCCCGTGATTAGGGCGCATCATATGCAATGAGCGGCCAAAACGGTTATGGTAACGGGTACGGCTACTCCGGTCCTGGCCGGTACGATGGCAACGATGGGGGATACGGTCCAAACAGCAACCCTGGGGTAAACGGATATGTCGGACGAGGTGTCGCACCACCAGGCGGAGGTGCACGTTCAGATCGTCGCCCCGGCGGATACGGTGGTTTCTACGCCGACTCGCCTCAGCCTCCGGCTCTATCTCCAGGTCAATCTCCTCCACCGAGCCAGTCGCCCGAGCGGCGGCGCGATCGAACGAACCGGGACTGGCAGCAACCCTCTCCGCAACCGTCGTCGAACCCCTCTCCGCATCCCCCATCGCATCCCTCGTCGAACCCCTCCTCGCAAGCCTCTTCGCATCCCTCTTCACGGTCACGCACAAGGAACCAAGAACCCGACAGGAAGTACCAGGAAGAACGGTCTAGGGATGCAAATCGGTACGCGGACAATAGGGACCCGAGAGATCAACTGGACCCGAGAGAGCAATGGGACACGAGAGATCAAAGGGACCCGAGAGGTCAAAGGGAAGCGAGAGGCCAAAGGGAGGCGAGAAGCCAAAGGGACCAAAGGAGCCAGAGGAATGCGTCGCCTGCGGCTATGAGAAGCAATAGTTCGGGGGAGGCACAGGCTATTGAAAGTATGCTTTTTTGTTTTGTTTAGCCTGGCCCAAAAGCTAATGTGGTCACTCTCTACAGCGATTCTCCAGTCTATTCAGCGCGACTGGGACTTCATGACCGATGCCGAGTGTGTACCAGTACACGTTGCTTTGAGTTTGATGGACACAAGTACGTTGGGCAAAGCAGATCGCGAGCCGGACTTTTTGCATATGTACAATGACATCCAGAAGACATTGAAGGCAATTGTCAATGGTAGGTCCTTTCTGCAGTGGTCAAGGCAGGCATATACTAAAATTGCATGTCATAGAACACCATCAGGGATTCAACAGTTCTATTGGAACGTACCACAAAATCCAATCCAATATATCTTCCTCGCAAACTCGAGTGCGCAGCCTGAGAAATGCCCTGGATCAAGCCAAATCCGGGTTAATATCGACCAAGCCCGAGTTGAAAGGGCTGGCAACGTCATCTCAGAACTACGATGATATCGTACAGCTGTTCACTCAGATTGAGGAAATCCAATCCCTTCCCGAGAAACTGGAATCTCAGATTTCAGACAAGCGCTTCCTTGCAGCTGTGGATGTGCTTCACACTGGTCTCCGAGTTCTACGGCGTTCAGAGCTGGAGGACATCGGTGCTTTATCCGACATTCGTGCTTATTTCATAAACCAGGAAACGTCGCTCACAGACATCCTAATTGAGGAGTTGCACGACCACCTATACCTTAAATCACCCTATTGCTCGGACCGGTGGAAACCACCTACATCCGATGAAAAAGAGGCGCATACATCTAATTGGTCCGGTAGTCGCTCTTGGGAACGGCCTGTGTATAGTTTCCTGGCCAAGTTCGATCCGCTGACGCCTATGGTCGAAGATGCTTCTCGGAACCCGGAGGCTGACACGTTTTCCTACATTCAGTTATTGATTGAAGCGCTGAACAAGATGGGTCATCTTGACATTGCGGTTCATAAAATTGAGCAGCGTCTTCCGGTCGAACTGTTTGCTGTGGTGGATAAGACGAACGCTGAGGTTGATACTCGCTATCCTGCACCAACCAAGAGCTTCTCGGCCCAGGATAACTACAAACAGTCCAGTCTCCCCACAGAGATTATTGAAAAACGGGGCCACGTCCTTTCTGAGTTCTTATGGGCACTGTATGCCAAGTTCGAAGCAATTGCGGAAGGCCACCGGATCCTTCACGATGTTGTTGCGGCTATTGTGGAACGGGAAGGTCTTATTAAAACCGAGACGCTTTCTGGTGGATTCAAGGAGTTGTGGAAACTTCTACAAAGCGAGGTAAGACTCCAACACCTTTGACTGGCATCGCGAATATTAATCTATTTTAGATACGATCTCTCATGCATGACTATCTTGCAACCGATGGCGACTCTTCTGTTCGATCTAGAGCAGAAGAAACTGACTCCCGACGTCACCTATACACCGGCAACCGCGATAAGAATAAGGTAAGGAGACCAGTCCTTTTCATCTTCTCAATACCTGACCCGTTACGTCGTAGAAAATGTTCAAGTTGTCTGACATTGAGCAAAATACTGAGATGAAAGCTGAACAAGACGAACTGGATGAAATCCTCAAGTCCTCTGTTCCAGGACTTGTTTCCAAATCAAGGCAAAAGACCGCAACAAATGATACTACACAATCCAATAAGGGCAACTCGGGGACCGGGCACAAGATTTTGCTTGAACCAAGTGTCTTCAATATGGGGATCCTGCTTCCTCCCTCTTTATCCTTCATTCAACGGCTCAAGGATATTGTTCCTGTTGATTCGGATATTTCGATGGGCAACTTGACCTCCTTTTTGGATGACTTCATGGTCAATGTCTTCCTGCCCCAGTTGGATGAAACAGTGACGGATCTCTGCACGCTCAGCTTCATTTCCGCAGATGCGTTTACAGAAGACCCCCAATGGGCTAAGTCCTCTCCTCGGCCTATTTTCAGAGGAACAATAAAATTCATGTCCATTGTTCGGGAATTTAGCAAAATGCTGTCGAGCATTCCACACGATCAAGCATTTACGCAGCTTCTTATTGACCAGATCGTGACCTATTATGATAAGTGCTGTGGTTGGTACAAAGCAATGGTCACGAAAGTCTCTGCGCGGAACCATGGAGGCGAAGTCCAACTGAAAGCTGCGGCTTCGTTTGCTGATTCAGGCGACATCTACGATGTTGTCGATGAGCTATGGAAAGGTGCCGGGGACAAGAAACAGACACTGATCGATACAGAAATCGACCTTCTTCTCAAGCGAACAAGGGAAGTGCCTTTGGAGCCTTACGACATCATATCTGATCCGAAAACTGTCATTTCACTTTCGCTCCTGTACAACAGCATGCAATGGCTTGCAAGTCACCTCGCGAAAATTCGACTTGTGGTTGAACATACCACGGATGCCGAGTCATCCAGTTTGACAGCAACTGGCCGGCCATCTCGTAGATGGACTCTGTTCGGGTCTATGAAGCCTAATCGTGATAGCATCAATCACCCGGTGCATTTGCCACTCAACCACGAGACTGCTGTCGCCTTCGATGGGACGCTTCAATCATTACACCGGCTTGGGGCTACTTCAATTCTGACGATGCATATTGACATCCGCTGTGGCATCATCCACATGTTGACTAAAACAATGTCCGGGCCAAACCCTCCGAACTTGCAGAACTCAGAACCCGTCACTCCATCCCCAAACACAACAGACAACTGGTGGCATATTATCATGAATCAACCAACCGCTGCATCGCCCACAATTCTCGCACTTAACAATGATCTCATCGCATTCGACACCAACATCTCGACGTATCTGGGACCTGTTGAGCGCTGGTTCATCACATCGGGCTTGGCACGGTTTATCGACCGGGTATTTGTTGCCTGTACCCAGTATATCGGAGCCATGAATGAGAATGGAGCGCTGCGACTACAGCTTGATGTGCTTGTTCTCCAACAAAACTTGAAGAACATCATCATCGATCCAACTAGTGATTCGTCGGATTCGGCTACAGATTTACACGCGCAGGCTGCTCAAGAAGTCGTCGCCCTACCGCGCAGCGCGAAGTTCCTGGACTGGTTCCTAGAAGGCGCCGAGAAGACCCTTGAGTACGCCAAGGAGGAGAAGGAGGCTTTTGCGTCCCATGGCAACAAAGCCCTGGCTGCTGGTAACGGTGAGCCATTTACCTACGAAGAGCTACGTGTTCTCATAGAACTATGCTTCTCTGAGATTCTGCGTGGTCCACGCGGAACGGACAGCCGAGAGGAATTCATGTCGGCGAAAAAGGCCAGTGCTGATGCGCTACTGGGGTTGAACGAGATTATGTGGGATGCTCGATAGCCCTGGCCAATCCCACAGCCTAGAACAGCTCATTTTATCTTGACTCACTGTCATTTCCTCTTTTTCTTTTTTTTTCCCTCTTTAATTTTAAACAACCTCCACTAGCCCAACACGGTATAGTATAATGGATCAAAGACCGTTTTCGGCTTCACCGGAGCATTTATACTGGCCACCAATCTACGCCATGTTTCACCTTTGGAGTGCAGTTCTTACTATGAAATGATCAATTTTACTAGTTCATCAAGCCATAGGGAGTATGAGCATGGATTTCAAGGGCGCCTAGACTTATATATCACTAATTCCATGTTTTTCTTCTCCCTTTTCATACATTCTTTTGCTTCCTTTACACACTCCTGTCTGGAACAGTAACCCTTTCGAATCTGGCATTCGTTATCCAGACGTCCATTCTTTTACAGTGCACCTGCACGTCCGATCATTTCTAACAGTCAATCTGTGACTTATTCAATCTTCGACACCTTGTCTTAAACCCTTCCATTCTTTCGACCTACAAATTTAACAATGAAGTATCTTCGCCTGGCTTCCGTGGCTGCTCTTATCAGTGCCGCCACTGTCTCCGCTGGCCCATTGGGCATCCGCAATGATGACGGATACTGCCCTAAGGGCTACACCATGAGTGTCTACTACAAGACTGTCTATGCATCTGCGACCTCTGTACAGTCTACAGTCGCCTCGTCGTCTACTACGGTTGCTGTCCTGGCTCAGACCACCGCTGCGCCCGTAGTGGCCACTACGACTGCCGCCCCAGTTGTCCAAATCGAGACTACGACCTCTTCCGCCTCTACTGCCGATACCACAACTGCCGAGACCGAAGTTGTCAAGACCACTCCAGCTGTGGTTGTTCCCCCCACTTCACTTGCGACTCTCCCCGTTGAACCCACTGCTGTCCCGGTCGTGAAGGCCCCAGTCGTGGAGGCTCCCACCGAGCAGACCACCACTAAGGCTACCGTCGAAGCTCCCAGCACTTCTACCAAGTCCTCTACTTCTTCCTCTTCCACCAAGTCTGCGTCCACAAGCCCCTCTAATGGCACCCCCGGAAAAGCCACCTTCTACGGCGGCAATGTCGGTGGCGGAACCTGCTCATTCTCCGGCTACACCCTCCCGAGCCACCTCTTCGGCGCAGCCCTCTCTCTTCAGCGATGGGATGACGCAGCCAACTGCGGTGCCTGTGTCTCCGTCACTGGACCCAATGGTAACTCCATCAAGGCAATGGTAAGTCAAGCTCCCCTTCCCTCCTATCCCATCCCCAACCAACTCTAACCCAAACTAGATCGTCGATCAATGCCCCGAGTGCGAAAGCAACCACCTCGATCTCTTCCAGGACGCCTTCGCCGAGCTCTCAGACATCTCCGCCGGCATCATCCAGACCACCTGGTCATATGTGTCTTGCGATCTGGACGGACCCATCAAGCTCAAGAACAAGGAGGGTACATCCGCCTACTGGTTCTCGATGCAGGTTGTTAACGCCAACGAGCCTGTGGCTTCTTTGGATGTCAGCACTGACGGTGGTAGCACGTGGCAGGAAACCTCCCGCCAGTACTATAACTTCTTCGAGAACTCTGCTGGATTCGGTACTAGCACTGTTGATGTGCGTATTACCGGTGCCAGTGGCAAGACTGTTGTTGTCAAGAACGTCGGTGTTGGCTCTGGCAACGAGGTTACTGCCAAGTCGAACCTGTAAATGTGGGGTTGAGGGGAGAAACTGTATATTTATTTTCTTCTGTTGATATTCTTTATTGAGGTGGTTTGGTGAGGAGGTTTCTGTGTCCGATATTATCTACTCCATTGCAATTGATTTATAGCAATGTCGATCTACAAGGTCACTCTCTGTTCAAAACATATAGCTCATTTGCTCTCTATCGTAAACCCGTACTCTCACTGGTAAAGATTCAGCTGTATACCTAACAGCCCAAAGAGGCCGTGATGCAACACGTTAAAGAATCGGTCCCGCTGTGCATGCTGTCCGCAAAATGGCACATCTGTCAGACAATTACTGTGTCTTCATTTCACCATCGGCCTCGACATTCTCGACATGCGGGTGTGAGTCTAGGCTATGAACCGAGTCCTCAGGGAAAGTGACACTTTAAACATCAAGACCAAGAATTAGCCATCTCATGCCGGAAAGAAGACCAATAGAGTATGGAAACAACTCACGAAAAGCCCTTGATCAACGAGTATTCGTGTCCAATAGAGCCACCTTGCTCCTTAGCATGGTCCTTGACGCTAAAATGCAATCATGTATTAGCATAGTTTATCTCAAATATCAGCGTGAGATGCATACGCCTGAACCTGGTCGTCGGTTGCGTCTGGCTTGCACGTGATCTAAGAGGGTTAGCAATATGTATACGTTTTGAGTGTGTTATTTTACTCACAACGTAAGAAGGCATGTTTGTATGATAAAAATGGATTTGGGAGTAAATATGAGAAATAGATCGGATTAAGTAGAAAGGGAAGCCTTTGAATTGCGTTGACATCATAGAGGGGTAGACTAAGCAGGCTGTGCTATCTCCGCTCGGATGATTTGACCTCAGTGGCTGATTATATCATGGCTGATTATATTCAGCTAAGCCTGAATGACGCCTTTGTAGTAGATCTTTTTGAAAATCGATTAAATTTGGCAAAGATCTTGTCACATTCAGCCTCTATAATCAACGAGCGGATGAAATGTGGTAAGAGTTCTGCAACAACCCCAATATACAACTATGACACGATTCCTACAAGGACAGGTCTAAGGAGAGATGTAATAAAACAGTTCGAAAAAAAAGGGACTTAACAACCCGCAGTTCCATTCCAAGGTAAACCCATCCCAGCCTAGATTCGCCAGCCCACAATCCATTAATGATGAAAGAGAGAAAGAGAAAAAGAAAAGAAAAAAAAGAACAAAGCTCGAGTAGCGTACAAAGACCGTAAATATGTGTGAGCAGAGAATGATCAAAGGAAATAAGCAGCAACACAAGGGAAAATTGCGCAAACAAGTCGCAAGGGTAGCTAATGGGAAATGTAACTCAGAATGCCGGGGCAGATCTTGCGAGGAAACGGGGGGTAATGAGAAGTTCAGGGTGAGGTTACATCGATTGGAGGAAACATGGCAGTAAGAAAAAATATCTGGTAACAGCAGAACAGCAGATTTGAAAAACAAAGAGATGAGGGTATGTTCAAGTCTTGACCTCCGGAAACGCAACAAGTCGTAGCACATGCAGAAGAATCAAGCTGATGAGCCTAATCCATCTCCAGTGACTCTAGCTCTTTAGCCTCTTCGTAGTCATCAAAGTCTAGGCCGGCATCCCGGCAACGCGACAGCCACTTAAGGGCGATGTTGTTGCGCCGGGCGACCTCGCCCTTGAGCTTCGAGTTCGAGCCGCTGATCTCGGCGATAGCATGATTAGCAGTTAGGCTGTGTTTCTCGAATTGTTCGTCGATGTTCTTCTTCTCTTCCTGCAGCTGCAGGATATATTCAATGGCACGTTGGAGGATCGCGCCCTTGTTCTTATCACAGTTCGGCACAAGACGAGCAATCTGGTTGATACCTTCATTAATAGCTTCGCGGCGGCGACGTTCAACTAAAGGAAAGGGTCAGCATGGAAGTACGAACGCGATCGGAAAATTGGTTCTTACCCTCTTTGTGGTTGTTCTTGCGGATTTGGTGCCATTCGGGAGATCCAACGGTAGGCTTCTGGTTCATACTCTGAGCCTCGCGCGCAGCGTAGACGGCGGCGGCAGTCGAATTGTGGTTGTGACCACCGCCCATGGGGGTCTGGTTCATCTCATCGCCAAAGGACAGCCCTTGGGTGAGGTTACTTGCATCGAAACCGGAATCGGGAGGAGGGGGGTACTTGTGTTGAGGGGTGTGTGCAGCCAGGGCGGCTTTGGCGTTCGCGGTCAACGCGTTATCGTCAGACAGGCCGTTCTGTGGACCAACATGTTGAAGAATTTGTTGATCAATGTTGAGTTCGGCCCCAGTGTTGGGAAGTCCGTGGTCGTAGTTCCCGAGCCCTCCGTGGCCAAAGTTGTGCTGGTTATCCATGCTGCCGTTGCTTGCGTGGGAAGAGCGATTAAGACGCTGCGGGTCGGGACCTAGATCCTCGGAGCCATCTCTCTTGCGCTTGTGCGAACCATTATCTGGGCTATTCATGGTGGGATCAGACATGCTGAGCCCTAAAGCTGATCGTCCTATGTGTGGTAGTGGTTAGTCATGCAGCCAGTAAGTGAAAAGTGAAGTGAAGCGAATCTCGGAGAATAAGAGAACAATATGATTGGAGATGTGAATGCAGCCTGCGGTAAGATGGTGCCTGGCAGATCAAGTCCCGGGAAGATCAGTGGACACCCCGCGAAGTAAACAGACGCGACGCGCTTGCAAGGAATCTCAGGTTGAGGCCGGTTATATCCGACCCGACCATCGCCATTAAATTTTTCTGGCGGGCAGCAGTGCATGAGGATAGTTTTACGGGGCAGTAATGTTGTCGAGCGATCGCATATAATGCGATGCCTCCAAACATCGCGGTTGCAGATATCAAGAACGCGTCATGATCGCTTGCAGGCAGCTGAGGTCACACAGGGGGGCAGCATCATGGAGGTCACCACTGGCGATGAGCATCACGACGCGACATACAATGACATGGGGAAATCTATATGAAGATGGGGCATTGATGGAGCCGTACCTTGGGATGATCTCTCTTTATCACCTGACAGGAAGTCACCTGCCCGACAACAACAAGACGCAGGTCACGTTGTCTGCGAAACCCCGAATTCGAAATTGGGACGTGAAAATGCCAAAGTTGCAAATTTGAAGAAGCCGATGTCAAGATATGCAAACAACTTAGCAATCTACCTTGCGGTAAATTTAGAAATAAGAAAAGGTGCCTCTTTAGGAAGATGTAGAGTGACGGACAAGTTCAAGATGGATTGCTCACGTGGCAAGGAGGTGGTCAAGAGGAGGAGTCGCGCTGAATCCGGCAAATCAGAACGACCAATAGTGCAGTAAATCACCTGATTTCCCTTATTCAAAAAGATACACTGACGTAAGCATACCGCATACCGCCTGGAAGCCCTGGAGGTCTAGACAATTTTGCAAACACATCCAAAAAGAAACCGACAACACAGCTGAAGATAACCAACTAAAATGCTTGAATAGATTCTACGCCTCCATTTCTCATCGGAAGTCATGTGCAGCCATCCCGTGCCCCTCAGCTGCACACCTCTTTTGTCGATCTCTGATTGGCTGCCGGCTCTCGGAGGGGAATTCCTAGATCACGTGAAGTGGTATATTATGGACCAATCACAGGCTTTATTCACCCACTACAAGGGGGGGGGTCAGACCATCGGATACAAAGAACTTCATAAATCTACACAATAACAAGTATATCGGCGTAGTCTAGACACATTAAAAGCCTACTAACTACATTTAATATAACCGGCATTGATCCAGGGTGACCCGCATCCTTGTTTCTCTGCAAGTCATCAGGCTAGATCTACTAGTGTATGGAATACCCCCTTCAGCTAAATCAGCAAAACACAACAGGGAAATATCCCAGTATGTTGGTATCAATGGGAAACAAAGTCGTGCATTATGTAGCGGGTGTACTGGTCTAGATCATGATATAACACGAGTTCTTTTTACAATACAGCTTAAAGGATACATTCTTTCTACTTCTCGTCGGTTTTACCTCTGATCCCTCATCGAGGTGGGGGAGAGGAGAATCACATGTTTCAGAATAAGCATCCTGAAATAGGATTCCCCAAGCCCTTCACACCACTATCTCTCTAAAGGGTTGCATCGGAGATCTAAAAGGGTATCCTGTAGTACTTTGCGCACATATTGATAAACCTGAAGACTGGGTGATCATGGGACCTCAGAAATCCACCTGCGATATTAAGCTAAGTATCTGAGCTTTTCGTCTGAAGATTGCGACGATCTCGATGATCTTCGTGTCATCATGTTTGAGTCCCTTGTCACATGGATCACCTACACATGATCCGCCTGTGGCAATCAGTGGAGTTTCCATACTTGAAGGTAGGATCACCATAACACTGAGCAATATATACCGTCTAGTGTATATAGTCTGGGATTGGGAGGTATCACAGAAGCTCGGGTGATCGAAATGCCATTTGTCATGTTGCAGGGGTGGACCCTCGCTCAGTTCATAGACTCTTTCTTCACTATCTGTGGAATAGCCTGATGCGTCCAGTGCGCCCCTCACTCAGACGCCTTTTTTAGTGCAAATACCATTTGTGGATCTGCCGTAGTATCCGCGAAACAAATACCTTCCTCTGCGGCGCCTAGCATATCCCAGCAAAGTATCTTAACGTCGAATGGGATGCCTGCATCCTCTGTCTCACTTTCCTCATCAGGGGCGTGCGCACCTGACTCTGCATCTTTCTCCGCAGCATTGGGAGTGGGCCGTTGCGTCACAGCAATGATAGCGCTTGTCCCCGCATATCGCGCCGGTGGCTTGGTATCTTCTGTCGGTGGCTCCTCGCCCGACCGATTAGAAAACACAATGACGATCTTCTTCGGAGAATCTGCTGCCTTTCCGCCATCAAGATCTACATCATGTTCCATCTTCTTTTGCAAAAGGGGCCAGAACCGCTGAAGCCAATAGTTGAAAGTATCCATCTCCGGCTTATCCTTCAAGGCATCGAGTTCTTCCCGGCTCAGAATGGTCAACCAGGCCATGGACAGAATGACAAGCTGGGACTTGGAGTCAAGAACTCGAGTTGCAAACTCCCACTTGTCGAATGGTGCCTCAAGCTTGTACGGATTGATATCCATGCAGATACCAAGCGAAGTCGCGACCTGTTTTGTTTCGGATAAAACCTGCTCACCCGTGTGCACCGGGTCTCTCAAGGACGATAGCTTGCCTTCAGTGGCAAATTCAAGCTTATGGAATCCTCGCTCGACTTGACCTTCGGCCGCCCACGTTTCGTCGGTGTAATACAAGAAGGTTTTGCGGTAGTTAAGGATAAACTCACCGTTCTCGTCGACAACAAAAAGCGAGTTATAGTATGTGACTTTGTCGGGGTTTTCAGAATCTTTCTCAATCTCCGGATACCCAACACAGACCTTGCATTGCAAGCGCCTGGCAGTTTCACGCGCCCAAGAGGCAGAGGGGCCGTCACCAGCTGGCTCGAGATATGGCTTGATCGCTTCCAGAGAAGGGAAGTTATACCCTAGTTGTTTATTAGCCAGTGAAATTTTCTCCTCAGACTGAGCTGGGTGTTATAGACTGGGGGAAGACCGGGCTCATGCTGCTCAGTATACGCTTGGGGACAGCCTGTTGGGTTGGCACCTACCCGTCATCGCCAACTCAGGCAGCACCAAGATATCAGGCTTCAACAGATCGACCCCGACCCTAAGCTCCTTTCCATCTACAGAGACGGTCTTGCCGGTCTTCAATAAAGCGTTTGCTTTCTCGATATTGCCTTTGAGATCGCCTAGCTTCGGCGCGAATTGGAGAGTTGCAATCCTCATCTTGTGAGACGGTGAGGTTGAGAAGTTTCTGAAGTTAAGATGCGATACAGACTGTGTAATATGATGTTTCTTAAGCAATAAAAGAGACGCGTTTGAAGTCAATGGTGTTGGCTTGGTTGAGGTATGAAGTTCGTGTCTTCTGGTCCCACCACGGACACAGCGGGGCAGGTTTTTTGCCAGAATGATGGCGGGCGGGTAGGAATCCTGGAATTATATTCCAGTATACCCAAAACAATTATTTAAATACTGTGATTTTCGAGTCCAAGACAGGATCTATTACTTCCGAAGTATCGTTGTTGTTTGGACGGAAGCGCGATGTTTTGGGCCGCGAGTCATAGGAAAGTTGGTGCCCCAGGGGTAAACATCCGCCCTTGATTCACCACAAGCATTGTAACATTCACAGATTCGACTGAATTTCTCGATTTCAAGCAGAGTAAATTTATAGATGGTTGAGCTATATGGACTATGAAAATTATTAAGAGCACGCCAATAGCCGATACACAACACTTTGAAATACGAGTCTATAGTGTGGGAAATGACAAATAGTAGACTATAACAAAAAGCACGACTCTTCTTTGTGGCCTACAACTAGAGAGGCCATATAAGGCATACGTGTGCATTCCACGGCCATATGTACGGGGAGAAAGAGATCCTAGTAGCACGTTGAACAACAGGCGATTTATTGCTTGAGCATACCCATTACACTCTCTGTCTCTTCCCTAATTCTTCTCGTTTTCTTCCTGCTATTATATACTCTCATCCGATATAGGTGTGCAAGAGAATAATAATACAAGGATGAGAATCTACATAAATTTAATATCTACCTAAGGATGTGTGCTTTTTTCTTTGAGGGTGTCGGTATTGCTTGCAGTTTTGAACTGCTGACGAGGTAAGAATGTAGAAAGTCCGAGACATTGCAAGATCAAATGATAACCTTGACGGGCTGTCTCCGTTCATCGTCCCGCAAACCTCCCACCATAGCTGGATTCACAAATAAACAGTTTGCCTCGACACTTGGATTGAAACATGCCTTGACAAATTCGCCTATTGTATACAGGAGATTCCAAATACCCCCTCTACCAATTACTGTGCGCTCGTACGCCTCCTGGAGTGAATCGAACAGAATCAATTCAGTGCCTGCACCCGCATGGACATGTCCAAACACATGTAGCCTAGGCTTGATTCTCCACAACTCTCGCAGCAGGTGAGCACAGCCCAGATGTAGCAAGTCGAGGTGACCACGTGGCGGACCATGAGAGATTAGTACATCAATCCCGTCAGGCACCGAGCCAGTCCAGACGTCTTGATTGGGAGGATACTGAAACGCCCAGTTACCATGGCGTCTAGTAAGAGGACTTCCGTAGATTCTGAGCTGGCGACCATTTGCACAGGACACCATAGTCTCCTCATTTTCTAGGTAGATAATCTCACCCCAGTCAAGCTGGGCTCGCTCAGTGATAGCTTGGTTCGAGTCATCGCGCGCTGCGTCGAGTAAAACATCGTGATTGCCGGCAACAACTATTTTGGTGGGGTGGGGCTGAGCGCGTAACCAGGTGAGTGTTGCCTGGAGTTCCTTGAGTGAACCCGATTGTGTGAGATCACCAGCATGAATGAGAATATCTCCATCGGGAAGGCTGGGCTGACAGTTGTGGGTATCGGAGACGCAGATGATAGCAACAGGGTTTGTGAGTGGTTTTGCGGGGATGATTTGATGCCAAGTATACAGCTTCCGCGCAAGAAAGATACAAGGCTGAGCCAGGAACTGTTCCCATGGTGTAGGGGTTTGTCGATTGAGAAGGTCACTAAAGCTAGACATGATTGAAGACTTGGGACCTATTTCGTCGTAATAACAAATGTCGCTTTAATGTAATATTTGTCTTGGCGCTGGGGGCAGTGAAAACTGTTCTTCCAATGGTTTAAAGTATAATTGTGGTAGGTATGGTGTTCAAACTACGTAGGTACTGCATAGTTATACATATAAGCTAGTCTAATCGAAAAATAAAGAACGTTCCTCGAGTCGGCTATGATGTTCATTCGCTAAAAGATTTAGCGCTTCTGCACTCCTCTTTTAGTATTTCTGCTTCTGCCTCACGCCCGAAAATCGCTGAAGCCATACGAGATAGCTCACGTTTGATTAGTCGGGCAAAGACATGGCCCATGACAATTGGGGTAACAGCGCCTACCTAGCTGTAGACTTACCTGAAGTAGTCCAGCAGTCCAGTAGTCTAATTTAAGAGGATGCCCGTGTCATCATCTTATATTCATGAAGATCGAATCTTAAACAGCTCAGTGGAACAATCCTCCCACGATAGCCCCAACATCCAAGTCATGTTCAAAGTTCTCGAAGACATCCAAGGAGGACATTGGGTCAAACAGATTTGGATGGTATGGTTGATAGATTGGCTTCGGGCTGTTTGTTGAAGGCGTTCTTTGGAAGCCAATGGATGTACTTTCTTTATTTCGCAGTTAGTTCAGGCGGCAAAATCCAAATAACCCTCGTGCTTACCAGTGGTTATGTGGGTGGAAGAGGCGCGCAGCTCTGGATTTTGCTGCCCGGCAGCATCAGTTTGGAAATTCGGGTCCTGATGAGCATCAGACTCCCGCAAGAGATGTTCTCCTAGGTCTGCCATGAGTGAGGCCGAATGGTAAGTTCCTCCAAGTTCTCTCAGAATATCACAATTCGAGGCCACTTGCTTTCGAGCCCGTGATCGGAAAAATGAAGTTTTGCTTTGCTGGAGACTGCGATACGACACTCGAAGAGATTGTGAAACGGCATATGGAACAATCGGAAATAAAGATAGTTCATTGCGGAACTCATCACCTACAATGGCTGTAACTCTTGAGGCTGAAAGGCTTTGACGCATATACGATGCCGAGGAACGAGAACGATCGTCAGGGGTGATCGAGCGACAAGATAGTATGGCAACCGTATGATATAAAACTTCGATTGTTGCTGAGTTTCCAATTAGTTTCAGGGCCCTGGGAATATTGGTGTGGACTCACCAATCAAATGCATTGGAACACTAGGTGCGTCAAATTCCTGCAACACATCCTCGAACAAAGGAAATCCCTCTTCCCACGCAGTGTTTGACGAAGGCCGGTAAAGTTCAATGACTCGATCCATCAAGGTAATTGTGCGCAAGAAGAGCTGAAAACACCCTTCTTGAGCTGCAATGCATGAATGGAGATCACGACCGAAATCTCGGGCATGCATCTGCATAGGCCTTCCGTGAAATGCTGCATTGAGAATATCCAGCGCATATATGCAGCAGAACAGACGTATTGAGTTGGCTTCAGATTTTGAATTTGACTGACCACGCAGGTGCAAGCCCATAGTATGCGCATGCGCGAGAGCACGAGAGAAGAACTCGGCGGATTCTTGCCGGTCTCCAGAGAATTGTGTGAATAGCGAGACCAAAGCGAACACTTGAATGAGTACCGTTTTGTCTTTCACCAGACCTAGTGCTAATGAAGTCCTTATTACTCCAAAGATAGCTCGAGAGAATTCATTGCGGGGGAAAACATCATCCATCTTGGGTAGGTGGAGATATTGTCCCGAATTCGGGCTCACACAGGCAGCGAAACATATTGCCTGTGATAGCAATGCCCACTCGGGAGATTCAGAACGTGTGTTTCGATAACTTTCATAGTCCAGTATTGGAAACACAGGATGGATATGGTCGAGATAAATGTGAGTGAGGCCGGCCAAGTCATCTGGGCCAGGAAGAAGACTTAGACAATGGTCCTCCAAGTGAGGCAAGAAGACTGAGGATATCAGAGGATCCGGTGAAGTGATAAACCGTGATCGGGACTTCTTGACTGCGAGTCGGGAAAAACCACCACTTGCTCTCGAGGATTTGTCGGAGAACCAGACGCCAACATCATGTTGCCTGGCTGTTCCAGCACTCCCACTTGGACTTGCAGCTGCCAACAATGTACCTTCGGGATTCAAATCTCCAATGAACCGAGAGCCCCTCTCTAGTTCTGCATATGCAGGCCGCTCTTGTCTACTTGCATCGGTGTTTCCAGTGGGTGATGTAGTCGTATTAAGAACTTTAGAGCCGAAGGACGACTGAGGTGTGATAACGCCTGTCGAGGTGTGTACAGGTGACATAATTTCAAGTTCTGACGGCTGTATATTGTTCTCCTGGTGTGTACAACGCCTCTTGCGTTTTCGGCAGTCTTGACAAGCATGGTGAGTTTGCTTACGTTTTTGAGGAAGACCACTAGCCCCGGTTGCGACAAATGTGAAGGATGGCCTCTTCTGCCGATGACCTCGCATCTTGAGATTTGTGGACCCTTGATCATGCAAAAGAAGTCTATTTCCAATACCTTTAGCAACTTTGACCAAACTTGTTTTTCCCGCCTGCGGAAGAGTCATGGAAAAATTACCAAAACAGATACTCCGCGGCTATAAGATGCGGGAAGATCTCCTAATTAGGCCACTCCGCCAATGTTCAATGCGGGATGACTACTTCTTTAGGATAACCATGATGGCGCATAACAACGATCCCGCTGTAGGAGTTGTATGGGATATTTAAGAGGCGGCCTCCCTGCAGTAATTCGAAATTTAGATTATTGAGCTATCTGGATTGCAGCAGATATGGTCTTTCCATTACTCTGCCGTAGAATATAAAGCTCTCTTGTTCCATCCTAGCTAGCCCTTGATCTTCCAAGAAGAGAACTGATAACTTCCAAAGTTGCCTCCCGTAGATCTCGATTTACCACGTGGAATAACAAAGCCATACTTCCCAAATGAGCAACTCCGCCTAATTCGTTATTTACCCTATCGTGGGGACCCCACGGGGAGACCGGGAGAAAATTCTCATAAATAGAGATCAATCCCAATTCTTTTCCGATTTGTGTATATCTTTGACTCACAATGGCTATCCTCAACATTGACCTAGATTGGCAGCGACACAAATGGCCACTTTTTTATTGTTTTGTTGCACTCTTCGGAGCCTTCTGTTACGGCTATGACACCATTTATTACACTGGCATCCAGGGTATGGAGCCTTTCATCCGCGACTACGGGACCAAGAATCAAGACGGAACCTATGCCCTCGAAACCTCCTTTTTGTCTGCTACTGCGTCGGTGATCTATGCAGGTGAATTCGTTGGTGCCCTGATAACAGCCCCAATCAATGATGCATGGGGCCGCAAAGCAGTGTTCTACTCTGCTTCAATCTGTATCATTGCAGGTGCTATTGTTCAACTATGCTCATTTGGGATCTATGGCGCATTTTGTGCGGGTCGAGTTCTTATTGGGCTAGGAATTGGTCAATTCACAGCCACTTGTTTGATTTATATCAATGAGATCGCCCCGGCCGAAATTCGTGGACCTGCTCTCATGTCATTTCAATTCATGCAATCCATCTCCCAATTGATCGGGGCCTGCATTACACAAGGCACACAAAGTATCGATAGCCCTACCTCTTATCGAGTTCCTATGGGACTGCTGATGGCACTTCCGGGTGTCATGATGATGCTCCTTCCATTCATCCCCGAGAGTCCAGTGTGGTGTGTGTCCAAAAGTCGACATGAAGCTGCCGAGGCAGCTCTGCGAAAGATCTATCGGATGGAAGGCTACGATCCGGCGGAGGACCTTCGACTTATTCAAGAACAAGTTGACAAGGAGCGCGAGATGGAGTCCGAATCCTCTTGGTCATCACTTTTCAAAGATCCAGTCGAGCGGCGAAAGCTTGTCTTCTCATGCGGCGCCATGTTCGTGCAGCAGATCAATGGTATTCAGTTCTGGTATACATACGGGGTGGTATTCGCACAGTCAATCGGTGTCGGCGAGCCCTTCACCATCAACACTATCATCTACGTTCTGCAAATTATCACAGTCGGCATCTCAGTTGCGCTCGGCAACAAAATTCGGCGCCGCACAAACTTGCTAGTTTGCACTGTCGGGATGCTGTGTTCACTAGTTGCAGTTGGTGGGCTTGGAACGACCCGTCGAGACGGGACTTTCACGCACAGCGTTGGAATTGCGATTGTTGTCTTCGCTTATATCAACGTCGTCTTCTTCAACTTCTCCATTGGCACATTGTCCTACACCATATCTTCCGAAATGGCAGTTGGCCGAAACCGAAACAAGATTACTGCATGTGCTATGGGTGTCTTCTTCTTCACCGTCTGGCTGATCACTTTTGTCTGTCCTTATATCTACTACTCGGCCAACTTGGGGCCTATGATGACTTTCATCTTCGGTGGAACCAGTTTAATTTGCTTGCTATACATCTGGTTCTGTGTTGGCGAAACAACAGGTCGTACAAACAGCGACATTGACCAGCTATTCAAAGAGAAAGTCACAGTCCGTCAGTGGCAAAATCACGTTCTCGTGCAAGAGGATGGCGCAGAAGACGAGAAAAAAGCCTCGTCGGTTGAGGAGATTGAACACCCAGTCTAGACGCTCGCTTTGTTTATAACCAATCCTTGAGAAATCAAATATGCATCGTGATTCCATTGCCCTCCAAGCCTTTATATTTACTAGAATTTCCTCTAGGTAGGTAATTAAGCGTATGCATACCAAACTCCCCTTTTATATCCCAGGCTGTTTATAGATGAAAGATAAAGTAATTAAGAGAAATGAAAGAATTCTCGCTGCAAATGTCCATTGGGGAAAAAAGATATCATAACAAACGACTCCGCAAAATGCAAACATGAGATGGGTATAGAGAGTAAACAGGTACTCAGATCTATGGCCCATATGAGAGAGAGTAAAACAGTGTCAGATACACTATGAGATAATCACAACACAGGGAATAAGAAAAGCGTGGTGCGTCTCCTTAAATGCCATTGGAAGACACGTCTTTCTCTTTCTTGTCCTTCTTGTCTTTGTCGTTATTCTCCTTCTTTCCGTTCGTGCTCTTAGCCATTTCTTTCTCTCGCCTATGGCGTTCGAAATCAAGGGGCACGTGTGCAAGTCCACGGGCACCAGTGCGTCGGATACGCTGTTCGGTGCGGGACATAGGTCGGTCGGGGGTATCAGGAGCATAGGCGACCTCGTAGCCTCTGGTGGTGCGATTAAGTGTCAGACGCGGGGGTACATAGGAAGTTGGCTGGGGGATATTCCGGGCGTGATACTTTTCCAGGATCCGGGCAACGGGGTTCCAGTTTGGGTCATGCCATGGCTGGCGGATTTGGCCAGTCCAACCGTCGAAGATTCCAGGGCCGGTCCTCAACTTCTCGGCCAAGATCCGTGCCCGGGAAAGTGCAATCTCGTCCTCATCGACTTGGCGAGACCGTTTCAGTCGCGCTTCCTCGATTAACTGGAGTTGTTCTTCGGTCAGACGCTTCGGCTCGCACAAGGCCTTGGCTCGTGCAAGCTTTTCTTCCAGCTTCTCCAGGATCGGGAGCTTCGGCATGGGGCGGTTCTCTGCTTTATAGACGGAGAAGTTGAAAGGGACATGTTCTTCAGCTGTGGATACCCTTGGCACTTTGGTACTCGGGCCCTGCTCCTCCGGCTGGGGCTCAGTCTGCTCATCCAGCACTCGCTTCTTTTTGAGGGCTTGCGACTCCTGCGGCGTAGGCTTTTCCTTTTCGTGTGCCTCTTCAAAATGCACGGACCGTTTGAATGATCCGTCAGGCGCTGGAGCAGGGCCTTTTCCTTTCAGCGAGGAGCGCCTCTTGTGTTCATTGAATCCATTTACATCAGTGGGCTCATGCTGTCGTTTCAACGACCCTTGCTGTCCAGGAGCCACAGAAGGTTCCGGGTTTTGGAACAAGGGCGTTGGCGGCTGAGAAGTTACCGTGTCAGGAGAATATGCACTCGATGTTGCGTCGAATATTTTAGGCTGGCGAAGTGCTTCAAAGAGAGTCCGCGGAGGCGAAGAGGCTGTCGCTTGAGTTTGCGATACAGACCGACGCGGGCCCGAAATTGAAGCCGAGGAGTTGATAGGAGGTGGTCCAGGTATCTGGGCCTGTGCAGGTGCAGGTGCAGAGTGGCTGAATACTGAAGTTTCACTCGGCTTGGGCGCAGTGGTTGCTGGTGTATCCGCTTTATCGTCAGGCTGCGGTACCTTGGGAACTGCAAAGATTGAGCCGGGGACTGGAGATTGGCTTGCAGCCGCACTCGAAAACACTGAAGTGATACTACCACTGTTCACCGAGAAGGGCGGGAAGGGCTGCCCGAAACTCGACCCAGTTGCCGGTTCCTTGGCTACAGTTGTATCTGTGGCTTTAATGGATTGGGGAGGAGATAGAGCAGCAGAGGCATCGGTTCCCAGACCTGCAGCTGGGAAAGATGGCGGAGCAATCGGAAGCGCAAAAGGATTTTTCGGTGCAATCGATGATTGCTGGGGTTTGGCATCGCTTTTGAACATTGTAGACTGAGTAGCGGTATCTGCAGCAGGTTTTTCCATCTCACGGCTTGCCTTTGGAAGCATAGATGTGGAGCCAAAGGGGTTAGCACCAGAGAATATGGAAGACGCGAAGGGGTTCTTGGTTTCAGTCAACGATGTAGGAGGCGAGCCGGTGGGCTTGAAGAGGGTAGATGACTCGGTAGTAACTGTCGCCGGGGTCTCCGTATTCTGGGCTGACTCTGATGGTTTGGGGAACGAGAATGGGGACGGCGCAGTGAAAGCGCCCGCACCATGAGGCGAAGTGCCAGTGGGTTTGAATAGCGTAGACTGCGCAGGGGTGGTTGCCGCAGGAGTCTCTGTCTTTTCGGTTGAGTCTGATGGCTTGGAGAAAGAGAACGTAGACGGCGTAGCGAAAGGGTTCGAGGCGGTGGATAGCACAGAACCAGAGCCATTCGGGAACATGGAGGCGGGTTTGTCAGCAGTAGACGATGGAGGGAATATGCTGGGCTTTGAAAATGCAGGCGCAGGCGAAGTTGTATCGGATGTCTCCGTCTTGGATTTTGCGTACGCTGGTTTTGAGAATATGGATGAAGAAGTAGAGGCGAAAGCGGACGGCGAGGGCCCCGCGGGGCTAATGGATGGAACAGCTGGCTTCTCGGCAGTATCAATCTGAGGAGATGGTTTTGTTTGGAAGAGCGAGGCTGCCACATTAGTGGTCAGGGTAGAAGCGTCGGTCTTGTTGCTTGGCTCGGCTTCTTTTGGGGTCAAGAATGGATTTGGCGAAGAAGTAAAAGGAGATGGCGCTGTAGGGATGGCAAATGTGGAGGGCATCAAAGTTGCGAATGGATTTGGGGGTGGAGGAGATGGCATTTTAGATGGCTGAAAGGGCGCCGCGAAAGGATTGGGCGGCTTTGAAGCGGCGGGTGGCGGATTTGACTGGAACAGGGAAGGAGAACTTGCGGGAGTAGATTGTAAAGATTTCTGAGACTCAGAAGCGATCCGGAATTCAGACGCAGACGTATCCTGAAGAAGAGTATTGTATGTTTCAACCACAGGCGCGGGCGTCTGATTATCAATATCACTCACGAAGAGATCCCCGTCTTCAGCCTCAGCCTCAGGCAGGGTTTCACTCTTGTCAGACAGCTGGGAGCGATCAATCATGCCCATTCTTGCGGCTTCTCTGATGTTCATGCCGAGAATGACAGCAACAAGACTACGTCCTGCACGCTTCGACTCCACATAAGTCTCAGAGAAAGAGTGATCAGATGAAGGCGCAAAGTCTGGAAATTTGTTAGTTATAAAACAAAGAAAGAGGAAAAAATGCGATAGAATGTATCATGGACTTTGGGCGATGGAGAGGGGGCAGGGAAATGAAAGGAAACGAGATTCGGTCGAGATGAAGTTGTCGTTTGGCATCACTTACCAACAGAGTCTACTGGTCGATCACCCCAATTGAGATACAGTCCACCATTCGCGTTCTCCACAAACTGCAAGTCCTGTGAATTGCAATATTCAATTGTTTGCTCGTCGTCGTCGAAGTGCAACACTTTGGTTAACTCCTCCACAGTCCAATGGTCGTTTTTGGATTGCTGTGACAGCGGAGTCCGGCAATAGGCTTTCCAGATTGCACGGATTGCTGTCTGACGAATGTGGTTGAAGTACACCTCAGCCACACAGGCCATCAGATACGACACACTCGGGGAATTGATAATGTTGAAGAAGCGAGCGTAGAGTCCCTGAGCAACTGCGTTCGTTCGACGAGAATCCAGAGCACCTTGGGGTTCCCATGTATTACAGGCAGCGGCAAAGAGTTCCAATGCCACCTGCACGCGAGGTGAAGATAGTAGAGCAGTCGGCCATTTCTGAACACGAGCTTCCAGGTCAGGCCGCTGGTCATGGATCGAGAACAAGATATGGTAGGCGCGGAACTCATCCTCGTTAGGGAAGTGAATACGCTCGCGGTTATCATCGTAGTAGTACATGAGAGAGAGCATGGTGTTGTTGAGCTGCTCACGCTCCTGGTGGCGGTCGAATTGCTCTGTGTTCGTCGGGTTGGAAAGAAGATGCAGAGACACGATATGGAACCGCGCAATTCTTTCTAGACAAAGAACCGCTGTCTTCACATCTTCTTCGTGTGTAAGTTGCTGTACCGAGAAGTCGTTTCGGATTGATCGTGTCCGATTCCAGACAAACATATGGATGGCGGCCAATGATTCACCACCGTTGATAACATAACGAATGAGATAGTTCATGGTTTGCAAAAGTGTCTTTGGTGTGCGAATATCCGAGGGCAATTGCTCGTCATTGCCAGCTGCCGCACGCCGGAAGCGTTTCACCATCTTGGTTTCCATGATTTCTAGCTGGTTCGTTGCCGGGTTATAATACTATAGTTGCGTGTCAGCGTGTCGCCAGAGATATCAACCGGCGCACCATTACCTTTTCACATTTGTCGACTGCTTTCTGCACGATCCGCTCTACTCTCTCGAAATCGGGGCACATGCCGGTACAGGTACCCACAGGTGTGATAGCCTGGTTCAAGGAAGTCGGCTGGTTTGGGTCCGCCATTTGGCCATCTTTGATCGCCCGTTCGCGCTGTCTCACTTGATCAATTTTCAGCTGCAGAGCTGGTTAGCTCTGTGGTCGTGTTGTCCATTTTCGAGGAAGGGCAGACTGACTTTGTCAAAGCGTTCCTGGTAGTTGCTCAACGTTGATGCATGCTCCATGGACGCGGCAATATTTGATCCTCCGCCAACAAACTTTGTCGAGGATTGTTGTTTCATATTGCTCGTGGGTTGGGCGAATGGGTTTTTGGCGACGTTCGAAGCTGAAGCACTGTCGGTGACACTGGAAAACGGAGACTGCTGGGCGGGCTGGGCGCCGAACGGCGACGCGACAGATTTTTGCTGATTGGTTTGCGCAAATGGTGAGTTGATAACACCAGGCTTGGGGCCCTCTGCGGGTTGTTGGGATTCATGCGCGATGTGGCTTGCAGCGCCTGCGCCGCGACCACGGCCACGAGCTGTCCATGTCGATGACCCTCGTCCACGCCCTCGAGCCCTCGCCGCACGAGGTGCACTTGCTCCTCTCGGCACATATGTTGGCGTATGTCCAGGGTTCCCACCTCTTCCCCTTCCCGTTGAGCCTTGCACTCCCGGCGCGCCTCCCCTATGGCCGCGGCCAGCAGAAGGATTGAACGGGCTAGCCATCCTGCCCGCAAAGAGCGGAATTGACTGGATAGACCGCCGCCTCTTGAAACAGTCTCCCTGCTCGCTTTATGATCAAGTTGATTTCGGATTTTTCAGGTGGATAGCTCCGATATGCGATAGGCGGCAAAGTCGACTGCGCAGAGATATGGAAAGGTGTTTGCTGTTTGCTGTAGTTAGTTCGCCGAGGCGACAACAAAGAAGTCAGCCCATGTTCTAAACCCATGATAAAATGGCCGGGATATCCCAATATTGCATAGAAAATATGGCGGATGGATACAAAGAAACGCCGGAGGACAATGCTGAGGGGTTTAACAGACTCGGGGGTAGGTATTCGCGCTACCTGTCGGTAAACTCACAAGTCTTTTCTCTTCGGGATGATGTACGGGCGAGCTTGCGGACTTATCGCCTTCGGTATTTGCGATTGATGGGATTGTTCAAGCTCGTGAATCGTGCGCGTCGGAGTTTGCGATAGTGGCGTGAACTGGAAAGGCGGCACCGGTTAATCAGCCACACAGCAAAGCCCACATGAGATTAAACCCGAATTTAAACGCGTAGTGAGCACAAAGCGATTGAAGAGGATGGAAATACAAGTTCCGCTGTGCTCACGGAGCTTCAAGCTGAGCGGCCCCGGGGAGTGGCTCCGCTTCCTCCGCTGACCAAGCGCCTAATTGGGCGGGCGCGCGTCTCGGCGCTTGCGTCTAATTGGCCGCTGGAGCGAGCCGTTGACTATTCCAAGGTCAATAGTACCAAGGTCAATTGTAACAATAGGATGTATGTATTATTGACTAGAGCTGTCATTGACAGCATTTTGTTATATAGGCAGATATCAACTCCAGAAGGTCTTGTCCGGACCCTGGGGGTCTCTATTCACCTGGAGTTAGGGCAGATATTGTGAACATATGGAGCGACAGGTGAGACTCGAGCCTAAGAATTTAAGGGAGAAATAGAGACTTAATAGAAGGACAAAATCGTCTATAAGACCACAAGGAATTATATAGTCCAGCAAGTATTTCATCCAAGGCCGACATCTATACTTCTGCCTAGGTAGGATGTGGCCCAGTAGGTGACCAAGTCCTATGCTGTATTCTCAATACACCATAATCTTATAGGGAGACACGATAGTTATGTCGAATTAATACAATATCTACAAGAAACGTTGGAGGCTTGCGCGACCTCTATCCACGACACTCTGTTTAGAATGAACGCAATGGTGTCTTTTGGGTGTCTTTTGGGTGTCTGGCTCATTCTCGGTTTTATAGCTAGAAAGATGAAAGGGCGGCACAGAGCAGAAAACGTACAGATGGTTATGTCCTAGGTTGTACATGAAAAGTTCGTTTTCACAAGTTAAGCTTCTACGAGATGCATTAAAGAGACCACCGAAGACACATCACAATGCCGCATAAGCAGCCAACAATTTTTGTACATATTCAATGTATAACCAGTGGTTGAGATCAGACCCTGTTATTTGTGTCAGACACCCTACTCGTCTAAGTCTCTCGGTTGAGGACTGGGTACAGCATGGTTGAATGAACATAAGGCTAGAAAACTGTTAGGTCTCCAGGGACGCTTAGGTGTATGGTCAAATATGAGATGAAAGAGGTGAGTACATAGTTGGAGAAATTAAGACACTAAGAGCTACACTATGAAGTTTGACAAAAGCCAAAGGAGGCTAGGTTGCATATTATCGATAGAATAAATTTTTCAAGTATCTACCCAAAGCTCATTTATCAACAGCTCCAAACATCCAAGTTGGAGAAACCCATATAGACAACAAAAGCGAAAGGATCAAGCAAATAAGCAGATCAACAGAAGACAATAAAAAGACGCGAAAGGCCAACACCAAAAAGATAAAAAGGTGAAAAAAAAAGGCGAGACCATAAATAAAAATCAAAGAAGAGAAGCCGCAGAAAGCAAAGACCGGAATATAGAAATCACCTAAACCCAAGTATTTTCAAAAAGAAAAAAAAAACCAAACAGCCCCAGACCCCATTTGTACCGGCCTCTGAAAGATGACCCCAAGTTTTTATGCCAAAATTTCAAAATCACAACTCCCATGGCAAAGCCATATGACAAGCGCTAAGTTTGTTGGCCAGAGCCATCACTCATATATGTTCGTTAATACCCATATCCATACCCAATTCATCGCCATCCTCGAGTCAAAGTCATTCATGACAAGAATCCCACACCCAGTAAGTCATTTAGACAGTGTGGGAGAGAGGCAACCCATTATGGTTTGGGTGGCCCATCGATCCCGTGCGGAAAGGCAGGGATCTTTGCTGGAGGGAGTCCATGTGGGACTGCTGGGCGTGGTGATTGGACATGTCATGCATGTGCGATACCATGGGCATCTGGTAGGCCATTGTAGACTGGGTCATACCCTGGCTAGATGCGGGCGTGGGGTACTCGACCGGTGTGAAGATGTTCTGGCGGAAAGACGGGGTCCAAGTATCGTATTGTGCCGCGCGTGAGTGATCGGGTGTGGAGTTTGAGAAGGTGTTGTGAGCGGAGTAGTCAAAGGATGAGACTGAGACGTCGTGGGGGCTGATCATCTCTGATGTCACGGGAGCGCTAAGCATGGGCTGCGAGAATGACTCCGTGTATTGGGGGGGGTGTAGTGTAGTAGGGGCGGTCCTGTCGGGTGGGGTGCTCGAAGTTGAGAGGCTCCGCCATGGAGAAGCTGCCTGGGAGGGAGCGAGCTGATGGCATGTTATCGATGGGTGTGGTTAATGAGGTTGATGCTTGCTCGAATGTTGAGATGGGGGTCATTAATCCTTGGCTGATGTGCTCGGGCTCTTCGATGGTCACTGAGGCGTTGGAGTCGTCTTCTTCATCACCCTTAGGGCTAGGGCCTCGGTTCATGGTGTAGACGACCATGTTGGCATCGACTTCACCTCTCTCGAAACGCTCTTCCATCTTGCGGACCCGGAGGATCTCGTAGATGATCTCGACGTGAGATGCGTGCTTCAAGCTCCGCTTAGTGTCGCCAGCAACATCCTTGAGCTTATCGGCAGTAATACCATAAGCACCGAGCTTACGGATAATGTGAAGCAACAGCTCAATACGGTCTAGTGGAATGGAGTTAGCAAGTCGAACAGGAATCAGTCAGATCTGAGGGAGATCATACACTCTTTTCTCAAGTGGTCAGGCTCCTTGTGCATGACACCGGGAGGCCACCACTCAGGCTTGGTCTTTTCTGGGTCACCAGTAGTACCGGGGGCGGAACCTGGGGGAGCCTTGCCACCGTTGTAGGGGTGTCGGACCTGCTTGCGAGGCTCGATGAACTTGATGAATGCCTTGGCAACCATGCGGCAGTTAAGTTGTTGGAAGTGCTTCAGGGCACCTTCATAGTAGCTCATGACCTTCTGGGCGTCTCCGATGCGGAGAGGGACCATTTCGGTGGATCCATTAGCGAACTCTTCGCTGTCGGAGTCCTGCTCAATCAGACGATCGTCACAGACGGAAAGAGCAGGAGCGTTGCCCTTGCGACGTCTCACTCGACGAGGAGATGTGTCCATGGTGTCTGTATATTGTTATCAGCATATATTAGTCTATAGGATCTGGAAATGAGCCTTTGACATACGGCGAGCAGGGGCGTGGTAGCCGATACGTTCGCCCAGAATCTCGAGGAAGTTCTGGCGGACTTCTGGGGTGAACACAGTGGAGTTTTGCTCTTGAATAGAAGACGATTCATCAACCTTAAGCTTGCCATCACGGTCCAGGTAGATCATGGCAAAGTGAGAGTAAGGAGGACGGAAGGATGGGCGGGAGGAGCTCATCATAGGCTAAATTGAATATCAGTAAGAATGAACCCATGTTTCTCTTGCTGGAAAACATACAGGAATATCGCCCCATCCTGGGGGTCCTTCGAGAGCTGAGGCAGACCTCTTCATGGCTCCGCCTGTGGGGTTTGGTTTGCTATAAACCATGGTGGCGGATATATGTATAGGTGATGTGGGTGAAACCAGTTAGGGACGCAATCGTCTCGAGAAGGATAATTGAATCTCAGTCGAAATAGAGTAGCAAGATATCGGGAATGAGAGTGATTTTGGATCTGAATGCTGCACGTCTAGGAGAGACTGTTCTCTTTATAGATAGTGTTGCTTGAGTGGCGGGGTTGCGATTTAATCTGGATACTGATTCTGTGGACTTGCAGTCAGCCAACTGCTCCTAAGTATCTTCGGCAACACCAGTCCGTCCCCGGGAGGGGTGTTCATGAACCAACAGCGGAAAGCTCATTGCCGCTCCGGTACGGGAACCCGTAGGACAAACGCTAGTATTCTCATAACCGGAGTCCAATCAAGCTCTTGTAAACAGAACTAGGCATTAGCGGGATGTACTCACATAGTTCGAGTTGACAATGTGCAGGTGTCTCAATGGGGATGGAAAGCGGATAACTGCAGCACAGTGACTGTTCGTAGCCGGATGCAGGAAGGAAAGGATGCCTCCACTTGTTTGTATTCCCAAGTAAACGAAAGGGAGGTTGGGATAGTTGTGAATGAAATAAAGAAGATGATCAAGTGGGATGGTCGTTTTAAATAAAACCTGAGAGTGTGTAGCCAAAAACTCAAGGGGATGCAAGCCTTTTTCAGTTCTAGATTTAATGTGTACAGATGACAAAAGCACGATTACAGAAAATAAAATCCAATTAATTCAACAAGGATGATCCTGGAAGCCGGAACCTCATCGTATGCAGCGAGATTGGCGCAATTCGAGGACTTGCAGTAGCTTAGGCTTGCGGACCCGATCCAGGATCCATGTCCTACACTATTTGTAGATCTTTTTTTTTTTTTTTTTTTTTTTGAAATTCATTTATTTTGTACTTTTATATAATTTTTTATTTATATTTATATTTAAAATTCAATTCACGGGTCAAACCCCCAAGAGTGGCGCTCATATTTTATATCCCCCACAAACTGTTCAAACTCCCGTATTCAGATCTCTAAATCACTATTATAAAATACGAGGCAACCGGCTAGACCTCGTAAGTAATATTAATAGTTAAATTATGAACTCTGTAAGTCGCGTTTAGCTGTCAGGCACACCCAAACATCATTAGGAAGACGCACAGGCCCTAATTGACGCCGTGTGGGTGCTATTCTTAATATGCAGATCGCAAGTGTCGGAGGTTCCGGTTTTAAAAAAAAAGTAATTCGTCATGGAATCTAAAAAAGCACCCAAAACTGTATAATGATGTCTACACTTATATTATATTATATTACTTATTATCCAACTTTGATTAAAATATTATCTATAACATTTTCCTATTCTCGATCTTCGGATCTTAAGGTCAAAGTGCCCCGACACTAGCAACCAACCAAAACTGAATATCCACACTTCCCGTTCTGTGTGAACCTATCAAAGGTGCGGCTTGTGCAGGGCCCAACATCCTGGATCCTGGGAGATGACTCGCCGATAAACTGTCACTGTTTCCTTTTTATTCCCGTCTAGAGCTTATTGCTGCCGTAGATCTCCGTTCATTGACAGATACCCCGGGGTGGCAAGCCAAAAACGGTGGGTTTTATGTGGCATACAACTTGGCTTCAGCTGAGTATAAACCCCCTGAGATCGGACAATAGATCAAAAGCAAATCAAATTAGTTGAAAGGGAAATAAAGTACGGCCCTGTGACTACGACCGTAACTCTCGCCTACGATTTTAGGCGCGGTAGGCTATACATTCAAAACGCTCTAGGACAGATCGAGATAAAATAGAGTGCCTGGCAATCCCAATACCACGGCTGTGATCTACTTTTGCCCGGGGAAGAAAATCGGTTGCAAAATGGTTCGAATATTTATACCCCGACGGGTTAGTCGTGGTATTTTTGACCTCGGGGATCTTTTGTGACTTTGTGACAGCCCAATCAGCTGCCGAGAAGCTAGTTACCATCTCCCCCGCCTGGGCCCGTGCGAAGAGTCCAGGGGAAAGGTACTCCGTACCCAGGATGCTGTCAACGCGTCCATCTCCCGTTCCGGTGGATTACACTGGCGTTTCTTAGGATAACCGCTACAATTTACACTGTGGATCTTTGAACAAAGAAGATATTCAAAACGGGCAATCAATGCAACCTCAAAAAAAAGGGGGAGGGGGGAGATGATCTAAATTACTACACTATCTCTTGTCTACTATCTTGACACAAAAGGGGAATACACATACTTCCTCGGTCCCACTATCCATCCACGCTATATCGGGGATGCAAGAGGCAGAGTTTTTTTTTTTTTTTTTCTTTTCCGATGCACAAACAATTCCAATCTGATTGTGTACTTTGACCATTGTATCCATCTGATCAATCTAATCCCATGCAAACTACTGCCTACTCCGTCTGTAACTTTGTGGCATTTCAATTGCCGTGCCGTCCGCAGCAATAGTATTGAGCTGCAATATCTCTTGGTTCAATGGAGTAGCCCTGACTAATGTGGCCAGCAAATTAGATTATTTAGGCTACCCGCCAGGCAGACATAGAACAGAGCAGTGTGGTTGAACTAGACGATTTCAGGGCATCGCTACAAAGTACAAGATTTGGCATTTTTGATAGCGCAAGACTCGCTGAAATAAACTAGAGATACTCCAATATTTGAACTAAGTCCACGGCTTTATCGATGACATCCCCGGAAAGTATTTGCTTTGTCCGTTTAGCCGCTGTGCTTTTAGCGTCAGAACTAAGTGGACTTCTCTAAGCTATTACAATCGGTTAGTTGAAAGGAAAAAGATATTCCTGGTTACATTTGAAATCACGGACTACTCCGAATGTACGGAGTACGGACTGCGGAGTACGATATTCAATATTTCAAATTGAATTATCTTGGTCTAGACTTTAGACGCAAACCAACTCCCCCCCCCCTTTTTTTTTCTTTTTTATTAAAAACATGTCAAAGATGATCAGGGTCCTACGCTTAGGATGAAGGCTTCTCATTGGGCACAAGAGGCGATCCCTACCTATGTAGGTCCCTATGCAACTGCTCAAGTTAGCCACAACGTGGCTCAGTTATTTTAAGCACTGCCACAGGGATATGGCAGCTGAAGTAGAATGTCTGTGTTTACTTAAGGTACAGCAGAGAAGCATTCATGGATGTTCCCTGGACCTTACATATTCTACATACTCCGTGGCGATGTTGAAAACCTAAGACAAACGTCAGGAAGTTTGACAGCTTGGCACTGCCAATCCCTATTACGCTAGTTTCAGAGCAAACAATTTACCAGCGCCAACTAATAATATAGTGACCGCCATTGCCGCTTACGCCATGAAAAAAAAAAAGAAAAAAAAAACTAGGGCGGAGTTTCTCGGCGGTGCAATCACCCTGAAACCTCAAAATGAGGCGTGACTTGGCTCCGCCGACTCGGCGGATATGTGACAGCGGGTGTGCACTGACTGAGGAAACTAACTTGGTGGAGGCTGGTGAAAGGATTTGGGTGTGACTACAAAAATGACTCGATCGGGTAGGGTTGGGTGATCTACACTTCCAAACACCATCCCATGTGTGTCCATCGTACATTTCTGGAACGCTCGAGAAATGCTTCTGGGTTACAAGGACTGGGATGTCTCTTTGGGTTGCTTCACCGCTACAGGGGAGGGAAGATCTGGGAAAGTGTACAAAGGAATTGAACCTCCGGGAGGATTTTGTGGTACTTTGGGGATGGTCTATAGTTCACTTCGGAACTCGATAATCCAACAGTCGGTCTGGGGCTCGGAAAGATAGACGTGTGGAAAAGGGGTGAGGGGGTACATGCGGAATATCAGCGGGAATAGCGAGACGGTAGTTTCGAGGATGCATGATCGGTGTGCTACAAAGATACCGGTGAGATGCAAGCTGCTCCCATGACATATGGCTATTCGCGATGACGAGCAGACTATATTCCTAGTCAGGTAATAGAGCTGCACGCTTAAAAGTACCCCTCGTATTAATAATATTAATCATTTATAGAAACGTCAGGGCCTATCAAATCAGTACTCTATTTGGATCTTCAGAACACAGACGCAGACGGACCAAAATGGCACATGACCAGTGCTCAAACCCGAGCCACCGCACGATCGATCGATCGAGAACGATCGAACCGACAGAGACTCGCTTTGCGTCATTCGGTGCCACTTTGTCGGGTTGTTTGGGGCCGACGCTGTGACCCGTACCTTTTTTTGAGGTCTAAAATTGGCAGGGGGGAAGTTCATGGTCAGACGGACACTCTCCACACTTGTACTTTGTTCTTTGACCAATCATCCGTCGATGATTCCCATCCCCGTCCCAACTCCAATCTCGCTAGGACCGGGCCCAGGTCTCAACCCCCACTAAGCCAAGCTGGGGCGGGCCGGGGATGGCGGTCCGGGAAAAACTAAAGCTGTCAAACCCCAAATCAGGTCTAGTTTGTGCTCCACTGTCCCAAGGGAAAGGTCAAAGTTGGGGATCATAGAGTCAAAAGACTCTACCCGACGGATTGGAATTGAAGAATTGAATTTTCGCGTTCGTTCACCACATTCGGTAGTTCAAGGTTTCAGGAAACGAGATTCCCAAAATGCGAACTGTGAGACTAGGAGATCGGCTTCCATTTAGCCAAGATCGTAAACAAAAGTCCAATTCTCATGTGCCCTAGTGATAGTATTGTTGATCATAACCTCATTTCCTTTCAGCCAATCCCAATGAGCATCTTAACTGGAGAAGATTTGCTTCTCTCATTGTAAGCCAAAAGAACATTACAAATAGGTATCCTGTGGTGGCTTTCGATAATTCTCAGTGCATTCCAAATGGATATGCAATCTTTCTGGTCCCTGCCGCCGTGCAATAGAACAATGAGAATAAGAAGCAAAAAGCAATATGAAACAACAGAAAATCATTCTCTCCATTGTGGTACGGCCCGAGGGGCCGCCCATAGTGTCCCTACAGGTCGGGCCAGCGCTACTGCAGTTTACTGCAGTACATCTATTGTCTCCCACTGTGTGCTGCAGATGGAATATATCCCCGTCTAATCTGTACAAACTCTGATATAGCTGCAACTGCAACGTTCATTACATTTACCCCTGAGACCATCGTCTTGATCTACAACATAGTGTATCTAGTCTATATACGATGCAAGAGTAAACCTTGGCGGATGGGTGGCGGCGCAATGCCCAGGCTCTTACGCACAATCCGTACTTTGTACCTAGTCAGTCTGACCAGATTGGTTAAATTTTCTTCAATGCATTGTTCGTGGTCCACCTTGCGGGTCGATTCTTCGGGCTCGCTTAGCCCTGGGATAGTCAGGAGGCCACCCTTGCTGCGGAAAATGACTCCGGTCACCGTCTCAGTGGGGGCCAACGTGGAAATTATCTGCATACAATATACACATGTAAGGGGAGAAACGCCACGTTGAATTTTTTTTCTATCAAATGTCAAAGGATAGAGAGACTTACTTCGAGCCCAAGGTCCAAGTCTAGATTGAGACACCCGGTAAATTTATTCCGTTCAAGAACAATTACGGAGTACACAATCCCAATTAGTCCTGTAGGGAATTTCTCAATCTAGACAAAGGACGGTTGAAGGTTTCCCAGATACCTGGATAAGTTGATGGAGAGACCACTCAGCTGTCCCATCAGAAGTCTTTCCAAAAGAGGGTCCTTACATCGTACTTTTCAACTTTCACCCACAACCAATCATTAGATCATTCTTCGGAACTATCTAGTTCCTTTACGTGGTACTCTACTAAGAAACTGTAAAACCTTCCCCGGGCCACTCCTAAGCCCAAAACCTTCCTGACGAATCCACCACGGAACCTTAACACTCGATCGCGTTTACAGCACGGCCTTTTGTTTCTGTCCCAAACACATCTCTCCCGCTAGCCCGCCAGTCTAGTCTATTATCCGCTTATCCCCGATCCGCGGACCAATACCAAGACCGCAATCACTTGGCCATCGACCATTTCCTGTCGTCACCTGCACAGACGGAAAAATTGCCCGAACCAGCGCCCACAAGATCGTCCCTGAGATCTGTGCTTGATCCCGATCGGGTGGTGACGTTAAAACGGATGTCAATATATAGACTTTTGATATGATCTGCTTTATCCTTTCGGGATCCAGTGCGGCGAACAAACTGGAGCCCGATAAACCCTAACAAGAACCTCTTTTCACCTCAATCCCACTTCCCCTCAAGAGGGCTTGACTCTATCCAACGCCTTTCCCCCGATAAGGCCCGATTTTCATGCGAGTCAGTGGCTGGGGAAAAATGCATTCTTGTGGGGGCCGCGAGCGTGTGACAAATCGTCGCCGATATTCCCATTCGCTCCATAATTAAGGTGCATACCATTATTACTAACTACTGACTGTGGGCTTTCTGCATCTGTATGTTGTTTCTCTAACAGGAAAGACGATTACGGGCATGAAGAAGCCACATTTCTATTCCAGCTCCAGTAGATTCACTCGTTTCCAACCTACTCGGACACAAGGAAATATCCACCTTATGTTCCGCCTAGAGATTCAATGAATCAAACCCCGATAAGTCTTTTTTAAGTTCTAAAGAATCTAAGCGTCATAGTTGGGTCTAGGATTTTTTCCCCTCTCAAGGATCATAACCCTAATTCTCACTTCCTATTGTGTCCCGAGGCGAGTGTTAGCGTTCGGGTACAGGAGAAGCGATCCTTAGATTCCGCCACATTGGTTCTCTAGGGCCAAAATGTATGCATGGTGCATCGTGCATGAAATTGTCGCGGTGTGCGGTGGTCTTGTGGGTATATTCCCGTGGCTGGCTCCCCTCTACCCCTCAGGGCTGGGTCGATCGTAGGCTTGCAGGCGTTCCAGTTCCCGTTCCAGTCTTTTTTATAATTCCAGATGTTTCTTTGGTGTCTATTCTATTATATTGATATGCAGATCATTCATGCCGTTGACCTTTTTGGGAATCAATATCTAACCAAAAAAATAAAATCCCTCTTCAATCTATCTCAGATCTGGATCTGTTCGCATCGGGGGAGGGGAATATGGAGCAGGTACAATGCACACCGATCTCACTTTGGTTTTCCTGGAAAAGACTTCCAAATTGCTGACTACTTGTATGTATAGAAATGGAGCGCTGGTAGCGCGCATAGTGGATAGTGTAGAAGACAGACAGTCATTACTCTATACAGAGACGGGATCAACTTCCGCAGGCTGGTCGCACAACCAGCTTCCAAATCGCCCGCCACCCTGATGCACACTGTATATCAACGTACTCCGTACATGGTATGGAGTACTTTGTATGTACGATCGACCTGCTAGGAAGCGGGGATGACAGTCTTGTTTGGGAGGGTGAACACTCGTACCGGGTTAAGTGGAGGCGTCGGGCTAAGGGGCCAAAAGAGGAAGTGGATTTAATGCAAAGCATGACAGTGCATATACACACATTCTCAAAAATAGCAAACAGCGCAAATTCGCTTGGAAGGCTCGATTCTTCCCCGACTGGAGGTATCCGGAAACCTGAATGTCCGTGCGAGAGATCTAATTTTTGCAGACATTACTTCTTTTGTCGACGTACACACAACCTAGATGGTTCGCGATCTAAAGATCTTGATCGTTGTCTGCCTGGTTGGTTCGTCAATGGCCCATCGAACAAGATTAAGGAAGCAATGAAGGTTGTCCCCCGGCGCCCACAGGAGCCCACATCAGAGATCATGCATCTTTTCGAGGTCATCCCTTGCCTAGTATCGAGATAGCTGAAACAGATTCAGGACGCAGGTCCACAGCCAATCAGATTCTAGAAATAGAGAAAAGCCGATAATTGCCATGCGATTAAGATCACGGTTATATTTCCATGCGAGAAATACGTAGATGAATATCCCTTGTGTTTCGAAATTGTCAATCATTACTAGGAAAGCCCAGGGTAGCTTAAACATCTGACATGCGAAATGCTGCCATTGCCCCTCCTTTTTTGCCCCTCTCAAGGAGTTTTCTTTTCCCTCGGAGATTTCAGATATTCTAGAGATTTCAGAGATAAATTACTTCATATTCTTGGAAACATAATTCCCCCTTATCTATATGCTTTCCATGCATAATTCCAACGACCGCGTGGAGAGTCTGTTTTGCAGATAGCAAGGAGGTGTGCAGCCGCTTCGTATGCGTACCTATTTGAAATTGGCATATCTAATTTCCTTTTTTATTTATTTATCCCCGGGATATTCTCAGGATGTGACCGTCGAACCAGAGAGAAGGGGGGGGGGGTCGTGTGGCGGATGAGGGCCTGGGTGCGTTGGTTTGCATCATTTTATCACCAAGTGAAGATGGCAATCTTAGCTTCATGTCCTGAATACACTAGATAAGCAGAGCTTACAATTTGTTATATTGAACGGACGTCGTGTGATGAGCAGCCAGGTGGCCGACCTTTCACCGCTACAATGAGTTGCTCGGATGGGATATCAAGAGATGTCACCGCCACGTTTAGTACAAGACGCTACTGCAGATAATCATCGACGGCTTTGCGACAGTCGTTTGTTAATTTAGTTTGACGCAGCGTTACGTTGTTCAGTTGGGGGTCTAGACAATGTCTATTTTTGAGGGATTCTAGATATTTCCCTTGTCAGGTTATTCACATATAAACACGCTGTGCACGGCCACAATTTGATCATACTGTCAAAACGAGAAAAAAAACAAAGGTAATGTAGAAGGGAATCACTTTTTATCTGGTAGTTTGCAGGGTCAAAATCCAATCGGATCTCCTCGAGAGCATACATCGAGGCAAAGCATGCCAACATGAAACATAACAATAAACTCGAGGACACATTAACTTTTTTTTTCTTGGGGGCCAGCAAATTGAATTTAGCCACTCTCCACTGTTTATGTCCGTCCATCCCTGTCAGGGGGGAGGTCCTGAAAAGTGCAATGAAAAACTCTTCGTCAGTACATGTACATGCATATATGCACAGCACCCGCGCCACATCCAGGACTATTTGGGAGTGTTTGAACGGTCAACAAATATCTGTTGTCAACACCCATGCAGCATCCGGAACCTCCTAGGACCGGCCCGAGGTACTAAAAAGAAACCCCGGCCTCCCCGAGCCACTCAGAGCTGCATGGATGGGGCGAATTCGATGCTGGCTGGCTGACGGATCTTTTTTTTTGGTCATGAACAGGAAATGGGGGATTTGAGGCCACTGCGAGCGATTGGATTTTACGGCATTTGCGAGGAGGCAATACCACCATCGCTGTCGAGAAGGCCGGCCTCCTTCGCAAGCTCGTAGAATTTGCCGCCACTCTTGATTAGCTCTGCAGGGGTGTCGAATTCCGCCACTCGCCCCTTGTCCAGAACTACGATCCGATCCGAGTCAATGATCGTGTTGATGCGGTGCGCAATAGTGATGATAGTCCGGTCAGAGAAGATGCTGCTGCGCAGAGTGCGTTGCAGCAGCGCATCCGTCTCCACGTCAACTGCAGCCTATCGCCATTGTTAGCTGAAACTGTCATTCAGAAGTAAAACCACAACTATCTTACAGTTGCCTCGTCCAGAACAAGGATATTACTAGGAGTCAAAAGAGCGCGGGCGAGAGATACCAGCTGGCGCTGGCCTTGACTCAGGTTGGAGCCTGCAGTAATGTGTTAGGAGACTGGATGCCTTAGTCAATGTTTACATGCAGACAGTTACTCACCTCCTTCCTGGATCTGAGCATCCAGTTGTCCGTCCATCCTTGAGACATGGTCCTTCAACCTCGCGTGGTCTATTTATTATAGACGGTTAGTCGCTAAAAATGGAATAGGGTTCAGGTTAGACCAACCGATAACGCTCCAAAGCTCGGTGTCATCGTGGACATGACGAGGATCTAAGTTGTCACGCAAAGTGCCTTCAAACATCGCGGGATCTTGAGGGATAATGGCGAGACGTCCACGAAGATCAGTCAACCCAATTGTAGACACGTCGAGCCCATCAATGCTAAATTTTGGTTAGCCTAAGGAGCAAATTGAAAAAAGCTGAGTGTTATGTTCTTACTTGATGTTTCCTTCAACGCCCTCGATAATCCGGAAGAGAGCCAGCGTGAGCGAACTCTTTCCGGCGCCCGTTCGGCCAACAACACCGATCTTCTCCTTGGGCTTGATGTTGAGACTAACATTCTTGAGCACGAGGTCAAGTCCAGGGCGATAGCGGGTGCTGTAGTTGTTGAACTCCACCGCACCCTGAGCCGGCCAACCGATAGCAGGGCGACGCTTGAAGATCACCTCGGGTGCCTCGCTCGGGAGATTGGCGTACTCGAGAACTCGCTCAACGGACACAATGTTAGTCTCGACCTCGACAGTCTGGCGGACAATCCAGTTCAGAGATTGTGTGATCTGGAGAGCATATGACATGGCCAAACCGACCATGCCTGGCGAAAGCTTAGTACCAGTCGCAACGGACATAATGGCCAGTCCAGCGGATGCAAGAATGATGATTGAACCAATGAACTCAAGTCGAACGGCGAGCCAGCGGTTGGCACTGATAGACGGGAAGTAAGCCCGGAGATTAGCATCCATGCGCCATTCGTTCTCAAGGGCGAACCGATTCTCCTGTCGGTAGGCACGGATGGTCGAGATACCGCCCAAGGATTCCTGGAAATGGGCATAGATCGGGCTTCGGGTGACGCTGTCTAAACGCTTCAGCTCGCGGGAGGTGCTCAGATAGTACTTCTGGTAGCTAAGGTAGATATAACCCAAAGGAATGATGAATATCATGAAGGCCGGGGTGGATGCCGAAATGACAATCATGGTAAATAACGCACGAGCAGAGTTTGCGAACAACATGTTGAAAGTGCGAGCAAGTACCTCATCGACTCTGTAAATGTCACTAGAGAAACGGTTCAGGATGCGGCCAGATGGTGTGGTTTCAAAGAAGCTCATGGGGGAGCGGAAGATAGCAAATGCCATCCGCTCATGAAGTTTTCGAGATGCTTCGATAGAGCAGAAAATCCACAGGATCAAGTTCTGCACAATGACCAAGAGAGATGATCCCAGACCAAGCGCCAGGTAGACACCAATGAACTTGCCAACCTTAGCATTGGTTCCATTGGCTTCGTTCCACTCAGTCCAGCGCTTCAACCAAAAGTTACCCACAACTTGAGCAGTCTGAGCAGCCATCATGGCAATCAAATAAACCACGACTGCCATGACATTGCTATCCTTTGCGTATTGACCGTAAACACCCCATTTCACTTTGCCTTGCTCTGAAACCTCTTGGGTCTGCTTGCTTTTGAGAACGTTCTCCTCATCTCCCAACTTGCGCCGGGGACCTTGCCAGCTCACAGTGCTTGCACGGCGCAAGGTGACGGTACTGGTTCGTCTACGGGCCTCACCACCACCAGCAACTCCTCCTCCTCTGATGGGAATAAGATCACCAGGTTGCTCAACCTCCTCGCTGTCCGACGCACCACTATTCTGGATTATAGTGGTTGTGACTGAGCTGTCGGGGCTAGCAAGGTCTTCAGAGCCACTAGCAGTGTCTTCGTCGTCCGAGTCAGCCATCGTAGAGCGAACGAGATTGGAAATCTCCCCCTTCATAGCCATCAGTTGTTCATAAGTTCCTTTCTCGATAATGGTCTTGTCCCGCAACAGGCCGATGAAGTCAGCCTCTTTGAGTACAGTAATTGCGTTTGTTGCAAGAATTCTAGTCTTGCCACCGAGGAGGCCAGTTTTGCCAAGCACTCGGTTGATGATGTGACGCCCAACATGCTGATCAACCGCTGAGAGAATATCGTCCAGGAGATAGATATCAGCACGAGCATAGACAGCTCTGGCGAGTGTCAAACGTGCCTTCTGTCCCCCTGAAAGGGAGATGCCACGTTCTCCAACTTCGGTCTGGTCACCATCAGGCAAGTTCTTAAAGTCATCGAGCAAAGCACAGGCTTCAACGGTGAGATCATAGAATGAGGGGTCCCATCGATGTCCAAAGACAATGTTTTCTCGGACACTGGCATTCATGACCCACGGCGCTTGGGCAACGTACGCGATCCGACCACGCACGACCACCTCTCCCTGGTTCTTCCACAGGTCACCCAGCAATGACTGGAGCAGAGAAGATTTTCCAGCGCCAACTCGGCCAACAATACAGCTGAGCTCTCCCTTGCGTGCACTAAGATCGATGTTTTCCAGCACAGTCTCCCCAGTATGACGGTTCCAAGTAAACGAGGCATCGCGAACTCGGACTGACTCGTCACCGGGATGCGCCACGGGATCTTGGAAGACAACGGCATTAGTCTGCAGCTCCTCTGCGGTGAAATATTCTATCAATCGCTTCACGGCCACGGAAGATTCAATAATGGACGTAATGACCATAGGCAAGATAGAAAGCGGGAATGTGAGCAAGTTAAACAATGTCAAGGCAGGGAACACAATCTCAGTAGTCAAGGGTTTATCATTCGTCAACACAAAGACGGTGAATGTGGAGCAGGACACGAGGAAAGGGGTAGACTGCCAGGTAAAATTGGCAATCGATTGAGTGGCTCCAATTTTGCGGAGCGTGTTCAGCTCAAGATCATTTCTGATATGGTTGAGCTTGTTCATGAAGGCTGTGTTCCAGGCATAGAGCTTGATACTCTTGATATTGTTCAGGATCTCAGTCATTAACCGGGTCCTTGAGTCCTTGTTCTTCATTTGGATGATCTGCAACTTCTTCATCATCCGAGCAATGATACCATTAAGAGGAATCATAAGAATCATAACTCCAATACCAGCAAACATGCTCACTCCAAGTAGCTGGTAGAGGGAGATCATGCACAAGGTGATTTGGAAAGGCGCAGAGATAAGCTGAGTGCCGAACTGGGTCAGATCTGCAAGGCGCTGCTGATCAACTGCCATGTGGTTCACAATATCACCAGTCGTCTTTGACGAGCGCCCTTCGTTTGAAAGTTTCAAGGACTTGGCATAAATCATAGCAGTCAGAGCTGATTTGACTCTCATACCAGTGTCGAAAGCACGCTGGAAATATTGATGGAGGAAACTGGTCTGGACGACAGAAACAGCAAACATGGCCAAGGCAATGGCGACACCTCTGATGATCGGGTCCGGGTCCGGGCCCCGATACGAGTCAATGAAAGCAATGAGAAGTCGTAGGAGTTGCGGTTGCACAAAGGCAAGGATATCGCTTCCGGATTTGATTATCGCACCACGCACATATGGGGCACCAAAAGCCTTGAAGAGCGCTATCCACAGAGATGGCTTCTTTTTCTCAAGCTGTTCATCCCATGCCTCCTTCAGGGCATTGCCTGTGGCTCGGGTGGTATCACGGTTGCGGAGATTCCAGAGGTCATCTTGGGTCAAGTAGTTTTTATATCCATATTTCATCATCGGAGTCATCCAGCCGAAGGTGAGAACCGAGAAAACATCGGCATAATTGTACGGACACTCATCCTCGTCTCCCAGCGCATCGTAGGCGCTTTGCTTCTTGGGCACGAAATATTCTAGCACGAATTCAAGGATTGCTAGTCCCAAGCTGACATTAAAGCAGACAAAGTAAGGGAGTTGGTCGATGTATTGTTTCCGCGCAATCAGGGACCGAAGTTTGACCGCATACGCGATAATGAAGAAAAGCCAGTAAAATAGGACAACCCCATTGGGCTGTCTACTCCGCCAGTGTTCGAAGTACTGTACTGAAGTTATCACTCCCAGCGAAATTATCGTTAGGACCGAGGACCAGAAGCGGAAATCGGCCCAAAAGCGCTTAGGGTCGGATTCAACTTGGATCGCAGCTTGAAGAGCGGTGACGACGATGAGAGCGGCGAGAACGGCCTATGAGCAAAATTCCAGTCAGCACATTATCAATTACGTCCATGGGCGTGTGAGAGTGTCCGGCATGTACTAACCAACTTGGTGTAGAAATGCCAATTCTTCGATACGGGCTGCGGAATCCGCTTCCTCAGTAACAACCACAAGGCAGCGAGTCCGCTCAGCGCACCCCAGACAGCTACTACTGCCACAGTCACGTCAAGAAAGCATGGCGTCAGATCAAATCTCAATGAGCTGATGGGGCCCCAGCCCTCGCTATCAGTGCAGAAAGGCTGTCGCTGGGAATCAAGTGCCGATCCAAGGGAATGCAAGAGGTGCCCCGGGCGGGGCCCCTCTAGGACCACCTGGGATTGGCCATCCAGCATTTTTCTTAGTGACTTCGTCCCAGTATACCTTTCTGTGCACAAGCAAGAAAAGATACGTTGGAGAACCTCAAAAGGAAGAATGGAGGTATTGGTGTAAGAGCTAAGCTGCTGACTAAAAGCAAGAACCCAACTCCACTTTACGATGGGGAAATCCCGAGTTCGGGGCTACTTCTCCGTGGTCATTTCACATCAAACTTATCACATAGTACATGTACACATAGAGGCAGGGTTGGAGTTCTTGAATCAAACTTGCATAACGTAATTAACAAATTAACTAGACCTTGGATAACCTCATGCCTACAAATTTTCCCAGGCTCTCACATGATATGGAACGACGTAATCCTCGGGGATAAGCACACACTAAGACCGATGCGGCTATTTGCCAAGGTTGGCTTATCAATTGTATTCTGCCAAGATTGTGGTTGGTGGTTTCTAGAACTGTTCATAATGCTAGTCATTAAATCACTATTGATATGTGTGTTGTATTCATATAATATCCAGATGTAGAACAATGTTACATATGTATATACTTTTCTTCTATAAATAACCAAATTTCAAACCATTATAGCACAATATATCTCTTGGTTAATGCTATATATATATATAGGAAGAAAACTTTAGATTTCAATTGTTTTCCTTCATAAATTCCTTAATGACCTTTGTTATTTTCTCATTCCCTGAGGTATGTGCATATTCAGCTGCGCTACCCCAGTTCCCTTTTATATATGGATCTGCTCCATGCTCTAACAACCACTTGATCCGTTCAACTGCTCCTGCCATCACCGCATACACAATCGCATACTGTGCAATCATATGTCGGGACTCTTCTCTCTGATTAACATCAGCCCCACGATCAACCAGTAGTGCCATTACTGGAATTCTACTAGTATCGAATTCCTGACTCGGTACCACGCGACCGGCATGTGGATTCGTACCGGGAGGACAAGCCCCGGCGGCATAGTGTAGCGGTACGCCGTTTTGAATCTTAGCGCCCGCATCTAGAATCATACGCACGGCTTCAACACTTCCATTAGCTGCAGCTGCCTCGAGTGCAACACACGAGGAAGTATCTGGCCCACCACGCCTATCATGGCTGGTTTGCTGCGCCCCAAGGTTGGGATCGGCTCCATGGTTGAGAAACCAACGAAGAAGAGGGAGACTCTTGACGGTCCGAGGGAGAAGAGTAGTGCCATAATAACCCGGGGTATTAGGAGTCCATCCATACTGGGTAAAGAGCTCAAAGAGGGCAATCTGTCGTTCCAAAGGTACAAAGAAGATATTGCTTGGAGTTTCGCGAACAATTGGTGCGCCGCTATCGAGGAGGTAACGAGCAACCTCAATATTGCCAGAGCGCAGGGCACGTGTTAGACCATGGTGAAGAAAAGCGGGTGTGAGATTTTTAGGTGAGGCAATGGACTGAATGATGGAGAGGGGGCCGTGCTGGCAGGCGGATTCAAAGGACCCGAAGAAGGCGGGAACTTCACCAACCGACTTAGGATTTTCACCGATGAAAATAATGTCAGCGAGATCCACTATGGGGAGGTCATCGTATTTAGATCCCATTGTCCCTGATTGAGGTTGCATTTGCTGCCGTAAAGTAGTGTCACTGTTGCTGCTGGTGCTCGGTTGTTGCTTAGCAGCCATCATCTGCATTTGATGTCGTCGTGCATTTAGTACTAGCTGCTGTTGAAGCTGCTGTTGTGAAGACATGTTTGCCACAGCGATCATAAATCCTCGTTTTCTATATGTTGGATTTTGTTCAAGTTGAGAGATTGACCAGGGGATGGGCCTTGTGATGCTAGTCATGTGATGGCCTAAATACAGTGGTGTAACACACGGTATCTTATTGCTAGCTCTATTACACTTATTTGAACTCATCCTTGAGAATAAAAACTTACTAGGATGTATATGTTGTAAATAGAGATCCTTTATTCCTGACTCTAATGACATACTCTTAATCATTCAAAAAAAAAGGCTTGACCTGCCTATACGACAGAACGAAAATGTTATCAGCTTCCTAGTGACCGAGAGTGGCGTTTATAACAATGCTCAGAATCCTATTGTATCTAAGCCCAAGCAAACAAGCTTTGTTACCATTGTCTCCAGCAGTAGCTCTGCATGCAGCTCGTTCGACGCGATAGTCTAGTCACCATCATATAATTAGATATCAAGCGCGCGCCGAAGAGCTCGTCCAAAAGATAGCAAACGTTGTTCCTGGTTCCGGTGGAGATGACATAATCCTGGGTTATACACGCATGAGTTGGCAGGCATCAAGTCAGGAACCAGGCATTGCAGGAAGAGCAATTTTGGAGATTGACCCTTTTTACACATGGCTCACTACACCCTACGACCCAAAGACGGCGGGCCTTCAAGTTGGTCGTTGGCGTCTGTGGGTAGAGGACCAGCTGAATACTTATCAAGACTTCTGGCTTCCTTGTACCACAGCTCCTGAGGCACTTCCCGACGAGACATTGGCTAACAAGACGTTGGTTACGCTAAGCAGAGAAAGAGCTACCTCCTATTGTTGATATTATCCATGGGACTCCGGTGCATAGATTATAGCTTCGTTATTTCTCTCCAATTTCAAATCGATACTACACCATGGATCTTGAGGTCTCCGTTTTAGAATATCTCCCCAGACTTACCGTTTTAGACTTCGGCCTTGGTAGCTCTGGTAATGAACATTTGAATTAGAGTCGAGTCCTGGATAGTGTACTGCTGCTAATACAGACTGTATGAGCGAATCATACTTGAAAGGCGAGTACAATACAGGTAGATTATCGTACAACACATGAAGTAGACATTATATAGTTAGTTAGAGCTAAACAATGCAATGACATGCCGTCACTTATTCCCAAATCACGTGACGACGACGACAGGTACCAGAAAAAGCGTATATAACGTAGATAGAAATACGACTGGAGAAAAGAATCATGGCCACGACTGCTGCTCTCTATAAAGCCGTCAAATACAATACAGAGGGCACAGGAAAATCCAGTCCATGGGTGTAGTTTCCTAATCGGGAGGCCGACTCGTTGATATCTGCGAGCACAGCCCACAAGCCCAGATTCACTCATGAAAAAAGAACATTCGTATAGTCATAGAGGAGGCTGAGCGAAGTTCCACATTATGACTCAGGATCATTGCTAGTTCAATATCCAGATATAAAACTGATGACGAAGCCCATAGAGTCCGCATAGTGCCCGCAATTACTATTAGGCGGTAAGAGCCCACTTATCGGCGTCATTGGAGGGGCATCACGGTCACAATACACATTCTTCGCCCAGCCCATCATGGTTGACACGACTCAAATGGAGGAGCTCTTGAAAAGGCCTCTCTATGGTATGTCTCCAAAACTCCATATGGTCATTGGTTCATCTCGCTGATCTTTCCAGTGTACGATCTGCCGCCAGAACTTCTTGCAAGCTTAACGGCCAAGACCACAAGCCAACCTGTCGCCGAAGAAGAACCCGGACCCTCTCCGACAGAACTCGAACTAGCAGCGCAGGACTCTGCGATCGCAACCTCCAACCTATGCTCACTCTGCAGGGTCTCCTACAGCAGTGTACAGGAACAGCGCAGCCATGTCCGCTCGGACCATCACCGGTATAACGTCAAAGCCCAGCTGCGCGGGAATGCGCCTCTGGGGGAAGTCGAATTTGCAAAGGCGATCGGAGAGCTAGACGAGTCTATATCCGGCTCTGAGTCAGAGGAGTCAGAGGAGGAAGATGCAGAAGGGGCCGCGGGCACAACGCTGTCCGTCCTGCTGAAAAAGCAGGCCAAGCTGTCCCACCCAAATGAGGACCCGGAAATGACCGAGGCACCAATGACTCCGAAGCACCCCATATTCTGGCTATCTAGCTCGGGATTGCCATCAAACAAGTCCCTCGGCGTCTACCGGGCCATTTTCTCAAATGCCGAGCAGGACGATCCCGCTCACCTGGTTGATACTCTGCGACGAAAGCAGCTTGCGCCAATCAAAGCGCGCACCAACAAAGCAAGCAACGTGCCGGACCCCGCTGCTTCGGGCCCGCACATTTTTATGTGCATGATCGGCGGTGGCCACTTCGCGGCTATGTTGGTTTCTCTAGCCCCAGAGATTCACCGAAAGCAAGGCGGAGTGGAAGACCGCCAAGCTCGGGTTATTGCGCACAAAACGTTCCACCGATACACGACAAGGCGAAAGCAGGGTGGATCACAGTCTGCCAGTGATGCGTCACGCGGCGCTGCCCATTCGGCTGGTTCAAGTCTGCGCCGATACAATGAGGCTGCGCTTGAGAAGGATATTAGAGAGGTGCTGTCAGATTGGCGAGAGATGATTGACACAGCCGAGCTGCTTTTCGTCCGAGCTACGGGAAAGACGAATCGAAAGACCCTTTTCGGTCAATATGACGGACAGGTCCTCAGGCAGAACGACCCCCGAATTCGAGGGTTCCCCTTTAATACTCGCCGTGCGACCCAAGGGGAGCTCATGCGGTCCTTCAAGGAGTTGACCCGATTGAAGGTCAGTGAGGTGGACCAAGCCGCACTGGCTGCGGCTGAAGCCAAGCGGCGAGAGGAGGAGTCAAAACCATCTACGCCTGTCCAAAAACCGCAACCACAGAAGCCGAAGCTTTCGAAAGAAGAGGAAGCTGCCTTGTTGCACACATCCCAACTGCAGGCACTCATTCGCCGCTCAAAGGTCCCAGCCCTCATGTCCTATATCTCAAACAACTCCATACCTCCATCTTTCACATTTACGCCTGCCGACACGCCACAAAACTTCCGATGCCCCACACCCCTGCATCTTGCCGCAAACCTTGATGCACCAGCCGTAGTCACGGCCCTTCTCACAAAAGGCGGGTCTGATCCAACGGCAGTCAACAACGAAGGCAGAACTCCCTTCGAACTTACCGGTGATCGAGCTACGCGCGACGCCTTCCGTATTGCCCGCCACGATCTCGGCGAGTCAAAATGGGACTGGGAAGCAGCCAAGGTTCCATCAGCAGTCTCCAAAGCTGACGCCGAAAGCCGAGCTGAAAAAGAACGCAAAACTGCCGAGGAGCAAGAATCCGCCCGGCGCAAGGCTAGCTTAGATCGCCTGAAACGTGAGGAGATTGAGAAGGCGGCGCAGCCGAGAACAACTAAATCTGGTGGTCGTACCGTGGGCGCTGTTGAGAAGTCTCTAGCCGAAAGGAGAGACGAGGAGACTAGAGGTATGACACCTGAGATGAGAATGCGATTGGAGAGAGAGCGCAGAGCGAGAGCTGCGGAGGAGCGCTTCCGGAGAGTGCAAGGTCAATGAGGTCTTTTTGTATACCCTTTGCGCATTGATATTTTGACGGCGTGACTATCGCGCTGAATATTTCATTCCTAAGTAGATATTGGCTCTGAGCTTGCCATGGGGTGAAGAAAATATTATTTATCTTTAGCATCTCTTTTATCTTCCTCGCTAGTCTGGTAGTTACTCGATGCACTTTGTATATCAAAAGTTGTGTTGTAGTCACCGCCATTATTTCTAGCAACGAGCTAGAAGCTCTCTAGTTTGAAGCAAGCATGAAACGGGATTGAAAAGTTGAGAGTTAAGAACACCGGTATAATCGGGGATAATCCTCGGGGAAAGCGAGAAGTTACTCCATCGTCATCCAATGATCAACCCCTAGGAAGCAAGTTACAAAGGCAATAGTTCCTGATCCTTCGGGCATATGTCCCAGACCCACAGAGGGACAGGAGGGGCAAGGGAAGGTAATAATAGCTCTTGCTAGGACCACACGGATAAGGATAGGAAAGGAGGGTTTCCACCGTCCATTGGTCTCTATGGAACCAGGGCCCAGTGTAGTAAGCCCACTTCTAGTTGTGTAGCCTCCTTATCGTTATCCCTGTGACTCGGGTACCTAGGTAGGGTTAATAGTCACTGTAAAGGATAGCGGACCTTGTCGTGTGACTATTGGAGTAGGGCAGGGGGGGGTAGAGAAGAGGGGGGTACTCGATACAGAAATAGGGAGTGCTGATCGATAGCGAGTGTAGAGAGATGGTCTCACTTCCAGGCCAATGGTTGGTTGACTGATGGGGAGGTTGATTGTGGTACATATGACTTGGGGGCAGATGGCCTCGGTTTACAATTCGAGTGTTAAAACTCGAGTATTGTGGGCCAGGATCTTCCTCCATAGCCACTGAACTGCTAGAAAAGCCATGGTACATCAAGTCTGATCCTGTTTTACAAGGGCTCCGATACCTATCTGGGGCGAGGCAATCGAATACAGCCCCTAGACCAATCAGGACTTCCTATCAGCTGCAATGGTAATCCCAGGAAAAAAAGAAAGTAAAAGCAATAGTGCACAAAATTCAGATCTTAGAGGAATGATCGCCAACGGAGCCACAAATTGGGCCACAGGGAGAGAGTGATGGGGCTATATTGAGCAATGTCTGAGGCGATGAGGCCATAAAGGCGAACATCTGAAACCTACGAGTATCTTGCCATCTGAACCTAAAGGTGAAGCGTAGAGGGGCAAGTACAATCCCAGCCACATTAGGGCAAAAGCCCATCAAAGGAATGTGGGGATGATCTACAATCAGCCCGTGGGAAGGGGACTATGTCTTGCATCAACGCCACAGGGTCTTGCAGGACCTCGGGAGAAGCTTAGATGGCATCCATGCAGGTGGATAGACCCGAGAGAGGGAAACCATGGAAATTAGGGACTTTCATCCATTCTATTATGTATATTTTGTGTTTATTGCGCCGTACTTCGTGGTATAGATTATAGATTATATTTTTTTTTCGCTTGTGCCGTAAGTTCCCAAAGCCTAACGTTGTGTGAGCCTATGACTCTCGGTGGACTACCCCTTGCATGAGATTGGATTTTGATCAGTGGCTGGGGACACGGGTCTTGGAATGAAGGCCGTACGGAGTACTTTGAAGGCTCTCCACTCGGTATTGTAGATAGGACTAGGACCCTTTAGATAGTCATAGGTCTGACAATGCTGCCAGCCCTTCTAGTTAAACTGGGTTCCAAGGAGCAGACACCCCTTTTCAATTGACACAAATGGAATATTATTTACCATATGTTGTATATTGTAACGAGTGTAGCAATGATTCTGTGTATTATGAACCTGTAGAAGGCTTGTTAGGCTGTAGTGTGCAGCCAGTCTGCACCCCGCAATGTGGTAGATGCAGAGCTCTGCGAGATAATGCAGGCCGTATCTTTGCACGAGTTAGCTTGATTACGCCCCTGTAAGGAGAAACAAGGGCAGTCGGAGTTTCTTACAGTACAGTATAGAAAAACCCCCGAGTGGTATGACCCTGGTTGATCTTACATGGCACATGGCATTCTGAGCATTGACCCACGAGTAGTGCTCTGTTCACACTATGCATACTATACTCCATAGGTTGAGTATACTCCATACAGTATAAGACGTTTTTAGGGCATTCAAATTCTTGGCGCGCCGCGTCGCGCTACGCGAAACGCGAGACGCGTCAACGCGCTGAAAATTATGCATTCCATTAAGTTATTTGCAAAGTCTTGGAGTAGGATCATACAAGTGCCAGTATTCAGAGGTATAGTCCTAGAGGGTGGCAGGGAACAAATCTCCTGGTGAAGGGTAGGAGAAGGGTAGGAGAAGGGTAGGTGAAGGGTAGGAGAATAGTAGAAAGGGAACCTCCCTCTTTCAGATCATTATTAAAACACGACTTCCCCCCAGTGACAAAGATTGCAGATCAGAGAAACCAAGAAATATGTGACCTAGCGCGTTTAAGCTCTAGAGCTGTGGCTTGGATACATGGTATGCAGCCTAATGCACTTACTGGCTTTTAACATTGCAATACACCAATACAATCATGATGCAACAGATTCAAAGAACCTCCATTGCATAGGGGTCGATCTCTTGCCCAAATAGGAAATGTGATTGAAAAAAAAAGTGTCTCAGGGGTGCCTCGTGCCTGTTGTCCTCCAGGGCTCTCTTTGTATGCACCTTGCATGTAAATCCCTCTTGTCCTAGACCCCTTAGTATACTGTTTCACTGGCTCTACAGTTCCAGGTCCTTCAAATCAAGTAAATCCAAGTATAATAGAAAGGCCTTCATTCCTGTTCCTATCTAGTATTACACTCCTATCATCACATTCGTTGACCCTTGAGATCTCCCTTCTTTTTTTTTTTCCCAACGGTTCAAGTGCTTCCTACTTCGTTTGAACATTGAACTTGAAAATAATAGATCAGACACATTCTTTGTGACCTAAAATAAACTTGACGTTGCACCGAAGATTCATTCGCTTGACCGTTTGCGGCCCCAATTTTCTTTTTATCGCTGCATTTCCCCTCCAACTTCCTCCCCCTACAACACTCGCTCCAAAACATCCATATCACCAACTTGCTGTCGCATCCCCCGGAAAAGGTGGAAATTGAAGCGCATTTCAACGACAAGATCATCCATTCATTTTCGCATCCCCAACTCCCTCGTCGCGCATCGCAACCGCCTCCGGCGCAATCGCAGCCTACCCACAAATCGCGCCAACGCGCAACAACTCGACGTTGACTCTTTCTTTGATATATTTCATCTTCAAACCAACTTCGAACCACTCAGATCGCGCATTAAATTTATATTTTCAATCATGCTGCTCCCATCCGCCCTTCCATGCGATGCGCGCCGGTCGTCTCGCTTCACTCCCAGTCGCCTATTCTCAACACCTCCCCCATCCGACACAGGATATCCATCGGGCAACGGTCTCCTCGGCACCTGCCGCGCACTACAGTCTCTACTCAACAGATCGCCCACACCTTCATCGCGATCAGTGAAAACCCAACGTCTCCAGAGCCCTCTCCCCCTCAACACACCCCGTCGCTCGCCGCGATCGCACAAGGCTGCACGACCCGTCTCTCCTAGACAAACACCACCACCCAGAACCGCCGCTCTTACACCCCCACCTCCTCCATCTGCACCCGCGCGCGGCGCAAACAAGCGCCGCCGCGACATCTTCGATGACGATGATAGCGACGCAGAGATGAGTCGGCGCAACCGCTTCGCGACCCCTAAACGCCGCCGTCACGTTCCCTACAATATTCCTCTCGGCCTTTCCTCCACAGACTTTTACTCCCTATACTCTCCTCCTGTCACCCAATCTCCTCCCTCTCTTCCTCGTCGCCAGATGGACTATGACATCTCAGCCAGCCCACACGTCAACCCAGACGCGCCTCTGCCCTCCATCGAGGTAACAGAGGAATATGCACCTTCGGCCCCACAAGACTGGACCGCCGAAGAAGACCAAAATCTTATCGAGCTGGTCCTCGGGAAATTCCGTCTCTCACAACAAGAATGGGATGACTGCGCGCGCCAGATGGGTCGCAGCCACATCGGGTCCAGGTGGCAGTCCCTCGTCGGCGAGGGTCGTGTCGGCCTGCGCCCGCGTCGGCGTTGAACGTTGCTTCTTGCAATTATGCTCTTTTATTAATGTATTATATGATCTCTGTACCACCCTATGACTGACCCTATTCCTATTTGCCTGACTTGTCCTTGATCTTTTTGCCAAAACACCCCTGTATTATCATATCTTGTTGTATTTGTGAGACTTGTGCATTTTCCTTCCGGTTTATTATCTATTGAGCAGCACAAATTGTTTCTTTCGTTTATTTTGTCCGGTGTTTGGGGTTCCGTTCTACTCGGGCTAATGTGAATATGCTTTGTGCTTTTTTTTCCCTGCTCATATACTGTTCTTTTTGTGTGACTTACTCTTCCACATCTGTTGTCTTTTTCCCCTCTTGGGCTTTGACTTGTGCTCGCTTGGGAATGTACTACTATCTACTACTACCAACTTGACATCTTTTCTATCATCTATTCTTCTAATAACCATAAGATAGTAGTAAGCTTTGACTATTGCCCAATGCATGCTATTATTGCAATCATCCCATCATATCTGTATGGCTATCTGTATGGCTTTTGGCTATCTTGCTCTCTTAGTGCGGTCGGTAGGGCCATTTTATATGACCCTATGCGGCCTAGGATGGGTATACCTAGAGCCGAGTGACAATATTTCTTAACTTGAATCCTTGGCATGGTACTACACCTCCTGGTTGTCAACCTAAAATCCACCTACAAGCATATATTCGAGGTACGAGAAATGAAAAATTGGATGCTTGTGAAAAATCGAGTATGTATATGGCTCCATCCAACGCCAGACACCCGTTGTGCTGCGCAAAGTACAAATAACAAGATGAAACCGGACTCAAGTCCATTGATATCAACACTGCTCGCTGGAATCTTCTCCCACACGAGCCAAAATCATCTCGAAATATTGAGAATGATCAGAACCTAAATGAAGCAATTAAGTCAGCCACAAAAACTATAACCAGCGGAAAGATAAAACACATACCGAATCTCGTAGCTCCCCGCGCGAGTCATATAGCGCACCCACTTGACAGAGCTATAGTTATTCTTCTCAAAGACCTTAAGGTAGCGCACCAGCAAACCAGAAGAGGTAAACATAAGCAAACTGAACGAAAGACTCATTGGCGGGCGACTCCAAGCCTTCTGGTGCGTCATAGTAGTAAGCGTTGCCTCAGCATTAAGCACATATTCCGACTGTCCGGAAAAGCGCGCGATCTTCCAGACAATATTGTTCTGCTCAGGCTCATACTTGGCGCGGCCCTGGCTCGTGCGTTCCGTAGTCTTGGCAGTATTAAGCGGCGTGGGGATGCGAATAACAACATTCGTAGCGAAGAGCTTGGAGCTATAATTCGCCTTGATCGCAACGCTGTATTCGACCTTTGTAGTACCGATCTCACGCACAATCGGGTGCACCTTGAAGGGCAAGTTGACGTTCTCAGTGGCGCGGTAGCGCATCAGCTCGAACTCGCCGTCCGGCGGCACGAAGGAGATGATGCGATCTGCGTCGAACCGACCTAGCTTCACGCATTGGTGGAACTGGCAGTCTTCCAGCGTGACGGAGCCTGCCGCAGCGCGCGTTGTCTTCGATGTACCGAGTCCGTTGCCGCCGCCGGGGTTGTTCATGTTGTTGGAGGTCTCGCCGGTGTCTAGGAGAAGACGGTCGTTCAGACCGAATTTGCATTCTGGGGTACCAGTTAGGTAGGCGCGCATGACGATCTGGCCGTTGACGTCGGCGCGGAGGACGGTGCCTGTTGCGGACATCAGGAGGTTGACGTCTTCGATTACGTCGACGAAGGCTTCATTTTTGCGGTATTTTATGTCGGAGCGGCGCCAGGAGAGGGCGCCAGTTGCTTGTTGGGTGATTCGGGAGGAGTCTGTTGGGGAGTTGGCGATAGCGGATTTGACGCCTTCGGTTGTGATGTACATTTTCAGGGTATCTGGATCGGTGTTCTGGGGGTATCCGAAGTCGAGGATTTCTGTATCATCAATTGTTAGGGTCTGCTTTTAAGCCATTGGACCTTTTCCGGATCTTACCATCAAGCAGTTCGTAAATCAGGACGAAATTGTTCTTCACGGCCTCCTCATCGAGCTTCCCGAAATAGCTCTTCCCCAGCATGATCAGCCGGTAGAGGAATTCGAAAACCAGCGCGGCATTGGCATTACTCTTGGTCACAGCTACCAAGTAGATGTTCTCGTGCTTAACATGGCTAAAGGTCGTCGAGCCCAATGTCAGGATCGGCGAGCGCACCTGGGGATTGGAGATGACTTGAATGCGGAAGATGTCGGCTAGGCGAGGGCGGCAGTCGCTGCGGAAGGCGCGAAAAATGAGATTTTCGCCCTTCTGATTAAATATGAGGATCCCCGAGAGCATATTGTCTGTGGTGAGTCGAGTTGCTCCTGGGGATGGAGTTGAGCTGCGGAAACAGGGGTGTGGGGTGGATCGACACCGCCTGAGGTATAAAAGGAGGTACCACTTCCATTAACTACTTAACTACCGTTGTGTACCCTGCCAAATCATCAGTGAGCTCTTTTTTCCTTTTCCGCGATTCTCGAAACTCCTGTCGATTTGCCGGCCACCTCAGCTTGACTTCTAGCTTATTAACAAAGCCACGAACCAAGCCAGGGTTCTGCTGGCAGGGTTCTGCTGGAACCAACTTCCAGTTAGTACTGCATAAATACCAAATTATACTCCTCAGCCAAAGGGCTTGCGTATATCCCACTGAGACTCAAGGATAATATATTGTCGCTCACGGCTTCCCTATTACTCGGGCCAGGTACATCTGCTAGGTAGGGCCCAGTTTGATGGCACAATCGCGGATCTGGCGAAGTCACTACCTGAGCTATAAAATCTATTAGGTCAACACCACGATCAGCCAAGAGCCAGAGCTTAACCGAAGCAGCCGGATTGCTTCGCAGACTCCCAAGAGTAGTCTGATACTATTCCCAAATTACATCCATATCCGTTCTTTGCTGCTGACAGGGCTCAGAAACTAGTACATACAATAGATAGTGGGCGTAGCCTCCACAAAAAAAATATGATACCGTGCACCTCTTGCATGCAACGTATCATTTCTGGGCGAGCTACGGAAGTGCTAGAGTGCCTGGTCCATCAATGTTATACTCCGTATTCCTCTGAAGGTCTTTGGCTGTAATATAGCCAATAGGTACAGAGTAATCACCATCTTCTGCACTCCGTCATGTGAATAACGATGAGAGTCAAGGCATTTTGGAATTTAGATGAGAAAGCTCAGGAAGTCTTGAAAAGACTATCTTAAACTAGTGGCAACCTATGCTCTCTGCAAGACTCCCACTACATACAAGGGAGGATTTACTTAATAAACGGTAGAACTGAACAGGGGCCTGTCCGTCTAACCAACTCTCAAGTTATTCTAGCCAAAATGGATGACGATTCTCACAACAGTAACACAGTGAACGGCAATGTTGTGAGCGGAATTAAAAACTGGGCGCAGCTGGCTATAGTATCGGGAAGTGGATATTCCTGCTTACGGTGGTAAGTGGATCTTATATCCGATATACTCGATGTCGACGGGTATAAGATTTGGAATGAAGCTAATCAACCCGTGGACGATATTGCAGTTTTCGTGTCATATTCATTTCACACTCAGCCCAGTTGACACCAGGAGTTGCCTGAACAGCATGTGTTGGCTTTCGGGCGTGTCAGATAGGCCAAGTAAGTCATGCATTGCATAATTTGATGCCGTGGACCGAACGCATGAGAGACTAATGTATGGGTTGTCGGAGTGGATACTAGAAACTGCCGTAGAAAGCGCCATTTATGCAGGCAAAACAAACACTGACTTGCATGAATGCTCAATGTATAAGTATTATATATAGATCATGGGTTGTTCTACTTCGATTAGACATCAACATGGAGCATTAAAGCGGACAAAGCAAATCCGCAATGTAATTCTTTTTGGAAAGCTAGTAAGTCTAAAGGTGAGACTGCAGTATGACAGCCAGATATGGACATGGTCAAGAAGACGATAAGAAATCAGGGTAAAGTAGCCCCTAGAGGAATCAACAGGGATATGTAGACGAAGCTGACAGAGGAAATATAAAAAAGAAAGGTATCAAATCACAAAAAGATTAAAAGAAACTCCCGACTCGAGAGACAAAGGTATATAAGGAAAGATTCGGGGTCGAACAAAAACTGCCGCGGGATGGATATCATGCAGAGGTCCCTGGAAGGGAACAAATCACAAAGATGTACAATCAGAAAGCAAACGAAAAACGGCGCACGCCAGCCCGACAAGAAGCCCATCAAGATCCAGCCCCAATACCAGTACTCGGCCTGGTATTAGGAGCCGAAGGTGCCTCACTGGGTACAATTCCAACCTTGGGATCGGGAATCTGGATATCAAGTGACATATACGCCGTCCGCCTCAAGCTCCAAATATGAACGCCATCCTTGGCGCCGACCTCTCGGTTCCAATTCTCCAACCAATCCTCGACATGCTGCAACTGGCGTTTCGTCCCCGGGGCATTGAGATCATCCCATACCCAGCCAGTCAACAAGCCCATCACGCCGTCAAACCAATTCCGAGGACTGAACGGATCAAAGGCCTTGATAATACCATCATTAACGGTAGAAATCACCCTCCGAAACTCCTGCTCCGACAACAACGGATCAAGAATCTCAGGATACAGATTCGAAAACGTCGGCGCCAAATCACCCTTGATCATCCAATCGCGCCGGATACGAATCACACGCGTTGTCATATGCTCCCGCGACCCGATAGGCACATGGGGATTAATATGCGGGAAACAGGGGTGAGCTGGGCCCCAAGCAAGCTCCTCGGCGACATCAGCAGGCGGGAGACCAGTATTCGAGGGGACAGAAGCGACCTGGGACTGGGATCGGAGGGAGGTCTGTGACTGGGCGTAGCGGACACGGTCGTTCTGACGAGTTCCGTTCTGCGTGAGATGAACGGCTTCGGGAGGGCGCAGGTTCTCGGTTTCCCGCGCTCCGCTGCCCGCGAACGCCATTTCTGTGCTGGCGAAGTCTTCGCTGCGACGATGTCGTGGGGGCAGGGCAATGCTAGTCCGGCCACTTTCTGTTTCCCCCTGGCTGCGCTCGACGAGTAGGCTGCTCGGGGATGGGGTTAGGCGGCTGCGGCGTCGCTCTGGGACGCTAAGAAGGGGGTGGGCGTCGCGTGAGTGGCCGAAGCCGAGTGGGAGACTCTCGTCAGATTGATGTGGGCGGACAGTTATTGGGGTTATTCGTGGGACGTAGTTGACTGGGTTTGCGAGTCGGACTGCTGGTGGGCGGAGGAGCGACGGCGGGCCTGAGATCGGGACGCACTGTCGCCGCTGGGCGCGAACGAATGACGGGGTTGACTCCACAGGTGCGCGATTGGCTGGAGGCCGTAATAATTGTTGGCCGCGGGGGTAACAGAATGCTTCTTCTTCCTCCCTCAACAGAGGTTGGGGTTTTAAGGACGCCGTTTTGAGGGGAGAAAGGAGAGAGAGAGGGGGGGGAGGGGAATTGGAGCGGAGATGGAGAGACCGGCCAAGGAAAAAAAAAATCCCTATATGGAGGACATACAAATGAGTGAACGAGATTAGAAAAAGAAAGCAAAAAAAAAGAAAAGATGCGAATTTGTCGGAGCTGGAATTTGAGGATCCTTTATAAATCCTTAGTATAGAAGAAGCTTGCTTGGCGTATACAAAATCTGGATTCTGGCTAAATAGATGACAGAAATTGGGAATTGAACAAGGATTTTAGATCTTATATCAAAGTTACAGAGACTCGAAAGGGATACAGATCCAATAATATGATAATATATATGCGAGTCGTTTGTCCAGGTTTCACTGTGATTAATCGTCCCTTGTTTCATCCTCGGACTTTATTGGGTATAGTATGCACACTCTAGCAAACGCTAAATAGAGGTACTATTGTACTATTATGACGAACTGCATTTCATTTTAGTCCAAGTCACGGCAGTACCCAGTAAGGCCGTTTTATTTACTGCATGGAACTTGTTTAGGCACGGATTGGACGAAATATACATTATCAAATAGGGATTATAGACATCGGTGCAATAGGTACTTCATAAAGTCGTGGGAAAGACACATCCCCCATGGTGTGTAATAACAACACCTAGTTGTATATAATAAAATAAAAAGCACAAATCAAAGGGTATCGAGTAAAATGAATGGGCCATGACTGGGCACTACAGTTGTCGATTCGCCGAAGCTTGCATACGACGCATTGCCTGACGGTGTAGATCCGTCATGCTGCCACGCTGCATGCCGTCTGCGATGGCATCGCCTATCTGAGTAGACGAGGCCTCGCGCATCTGCTGAACAGAGTTCCATGCACTGCGCGGCCGGTCCAGAGGGCTGGCCGGGCTGATGGGCGAGGACTGGAGGGCCAAAGGATCTCGTTTTTGGGTGATTTCCTCACGGACCGACTGTCGCCACGCTGCCATTCTTGAAGCAGACCGGTTCAGTTCGGCGGTGGGAGCTGGTTGGGAATACACAGGAAATGGGGCAGCTTCGGGGCTGTGAAGGCTCGTTGAAGAGGACTGCGCTGTCTGGCGCTGTAGTAGGGCGCGCCGCTTTGAAAGTGGGATATCATCCTCGTTTAGTTGGGCTTGATGTTCTACCCCACTTTCTTCGGGAATGGAGAGCTGCGGGGAAATTGGGGAGACGACGGGCGTCATTTCAGGTAAAGACTGGTGGGAGAGGTTGCGTGCAGCCCAGGGATCGAAGCGGTTGGATGTTGAGGACATGCGGTTTCGGACCATGTTCTCGCGGACTGCGAGGAGGGGAGGTGGTCCGTTCCAGCGTGGTGATGGCTCCGTTTCTTTGGGTTCGTTGGGAGTAGTGATTGTCAACAGGGGAGTCGATGTATTGCGGATCGATCTCAATCCCGATTCCAGAGTTGGAAGTGGGCCAGATGCTGAACGTAGAACGTTGACTGAAACTGTCGAGTCATTGCGGGTTGAAGTTGGCTTCGCTGTGGTGAGACCTTGCGCGCCGGTCCGTGTCTTGGGTTGCGGAATATCTGGTGAGGGTACCGATGAAATATAGACGGGTGGTTGATTGTCCATCTCATTGGGTTCAGGCCTGTTCACGATTGGTGGTGGTTGTGCAGTAAGAGGCGTCTGGAGAAGACCGCCTACATCAACAAATGCTGCAGTCTCGTGAACTTCTGTGTATTCTACCTCAGGTTCGAACTCGATCGGCTCCATCTCAGGGGTGTCGGCATCTGCGAGGTGCTTGGCCCATTCGTTCGTGCGGTACGAATGAATTACTCGTGATGTTTGCTCGGGGATGTATTTGACGGTTGATGCGTCCAGTTTCTTGAGCACTTTGATCTTTTGCTCAACCTTGGGCTCGGGCAAAGATACAACCGTCGGTTCAGGAATGGACTCGGGTTTGATCGTTTTAGCAGTAGGAGGTTGGTCTTCGTTGGCCTCTTTCACCTTTTCCCCTTCTGCATCGCCTAGAGGTGACGGCTCCAATGTAGCTTTGGGCTTGACTTCCTCGGTGTTCCTTGAAGCATCTGGAGTGTCTGCTTGAACATCTGTTGTGGGGGTTTCTGGTGATTGGAGCTTCTCCGACACTTGGGAAATATCGGGCTTCTCCAAAGGACAGTGGGCAACAACAGTGCTCTCGATGGATGACACTTGCGGAACAGTATCGCTGACAGTGGTTTTTTTGGTACTCACTTTCTCAGCGTCCTTTTGGGCTAAGGCCGTATCAACACGGAGTTCAGCATCTGGAACCGCTTGTGGGCCGGGATTTGACTTTATCTCCACATCTGTCGAGTCCTTCTCTGGCGCTAGCTCGGCGCTACTATTTTCTTGCTGCGTTGGCTGCGTTTTCTCAACGCAACCGTGAACATCCGCATCCGAGATAACACTTGGACAGCCGGCGCTCATCTCATGGAGATCATCCACAACTCCCAATATAGAAGAATTGGCATCATCGTGATCCACTAGATTCTCCTGAGATTGTGAAGCAGTCATCACACCATTGCTGTTCCGCCAAGAGAGCCGGTTCAACATTTCTCTGCCGGAGAACCGTTTCGAGCGCGGCGTACCAACCTCCGAGCCGATGTCAGCACCGTTCTCAGAGCAGTCATCGTTTCCCTCGCCAAGGACATGAGTAACGACAGGTGTAGTAGGTCTCGGGGTCTTTCCTTTAGATTGACCCTCCCTCTCGGCACCCTTTTCCTTATCTGCATCTTGTGACTGTCCCTGCTGGGATGAATCCTCCGGAACAGCCTCCAGTTCGCGATCGTTTTCACCTTGACGGTTCTTCTCGCCATCAGAGGCACTACCAGAAGCATCCGGGCTCGGCATTTCCTTGAGCTCAATCTCCTTCTCCTTGTCGTTGTCAGAGGACTCGAACCCATCCGAGCCCCGTCGCGAATCACCAACAGCAGTCTCCGAAACCGAAACAGCTTTGCCATCTGCAGCCTTTCCGTTTCCGTAAATGAGTTCCCATTCGGCGCGCTCTTGGATATTCTTTTCCTCGAGGCGGCGACCGGCTTCGGCATCATCTTCTTCGATCTTTCGGGTGTGTGCCCGGCGGGAATCTTCTTCCTTGGCCCTGCGCTCCTTGATGAGATTCCAAAGTCTGACCTGGGAGATAACCCCCAGTACAGAGATGATTATCGTCGCAGCGAGCTCAACACGAATACCACGCGTCACGGGATAAGTGTCCGTTCTGAGAGGGAAGACATTTTGGTTCAATCCTGGGTCTGTTAGCAACTAGGAACAATTCGAAAACAAAATGCAAAATGTTAGACTTACCCCAGATGTATAACCAGAACTCTTTCAGTCCAGCTCTGCTGTAACAATCGATTCCAATGACCATGGCAGTTGCACCGGAGAATGAGGTGCATCCGATCAGCCCGTATGGCCTTGTATAGTGGCTAAATGAGAGGGAATAGAATCCCACAGTAAAAGCAATGATCATGCCAGCCCTGGGGCCACCTTCGCTAAGAAGACCGCCAGCCTTCAAGGCAAGGAACCACATACTCAGACAGAAACCGCCCAGAAGACATCCCAGTCCTTCGCAGATTTCTCTGAAGACAAGTGATAGGCCACCGAATACTGCACCGGTGAAGAAGACGGCGACAAGATAGCCCCCCTGAACGGCGTTGCTTACCGGTGGACTCATTACATAAATAATGAGGACCTGTATGAATGTCAGTTTTGTTCTTTAGTATTTTTCGAAGTGTAGAACTTACGGTAACTCCCAATGCGCTAAGGAATCCAGTTGACAGGAAGATTTGCACCCTTTTCTTTGTTAGTAAAAATGTTATTATCATCAAAGGATCGAAACTTGAATACCATTGTTTGCGGACCCCAATGAAGGCCAGCACGGCTCCGAGAGCTATTAGTATAAACCCCCCAACACCCCATGCTGGCGTGATTGTCGGTTTGATTGGCAGGCCACCGGAGTAGGTTGGCCTAGCGGAGTCTGCCGCATCCTGCTCGGAAGATGCAGTTGTTCCATCAAGCGAGGGCACAGTCGAGGTAGCGGAAGCGGCAGAAGTAGTGGTCGTAGCATTGGTTGTGGCATGCGTTAGAGCAGTGGTCGAGGTAGTACTGCCTGTCATTGTAGTCTCAGCGGCTGTTGACACATCGGTTACTGTTTTTGATATATTTGTTTGAGTTGCCGTTTCAGCATCGCTGGTTGTAGGGTTGGCTTCCTTCTCCTGTCTAGCCTCAAGATTGGCGATTTCAACATCACGTCGTTCTGGGTCCGAAGCCGGCGCTGCCAATGTCCCCAATAAGAATAGGGACACTATTAAAGTGAGTAGCAAAGACCACCGCATCTTGACTGATTTCAAACGCAAAATGCAAATGATCTCCGTCGAGAAATGTTCCTTGGTTATTGTAAGACCAGCACACTTTTCACATATCCCACGACGTTAGTCACACGGTTCAAGCGCGAAATGCAGACCTTAGGGAGGGTACACGAATATTAATAATTAACAATAAAAAAAGGGAATTAATTGACGTGGCGTCAGAGACTCATTGTGGTAAAAAAGAAGAAAAAAAGAATAAACGGAGACAGCCCTAAGCCTCCCTACATATAAAAAGGATAAGTGGGAAATCAGCTCATTTCGCATTTGAGTTTTATTAGCACATAATAGGGACAGCATGAACGTATCGAGGAATATAAGAGGACAATAAGATTTACCCACGCGATTGTACCTGAGCTATCTATTTTGTCTCCACCGATCGAGCAATTTGCCGATCTAGTAACGATCAACTCGGACTAGCACCACTTGCACGGACCAAAGAGAGAGAGAAATGATCCTCGAGTCTCCATATTGTGGCTTAATTGTCTTTTTTAGTTCGGCGAATATTGCCATTCAACCATGAAACGACGTCTTTTTGCGGGCTGGGACTATTGTATTTTTTGGAATTCTTTTTCTCGAACACAATGCAGATCCAAGAGTGAGCTGTCATATCATCCCTCGCATTTAAGCGACACCGGCCTTTATATTCAAGTAGTCCCCGAACAAAAAAAAAACTAGCCCTAAACAGACCAATCTCAGTCTCCACGGGTGGCGCCGCGCTATGGCTACAGTCGATCTACTATTCTGCAAATTTGGCCAATTTGACCAGTTTGACAATTTCACCAATATCACTTTAACTTTGACCTTTGAGCTGACCATTGTCCTGCAATGTCTGCAGGTCCAGGCCGTGTTAGCCATTGTTGACGCCTCGCAAACACCCCTGCAGCGACGTGGTTGGGCCGCTAATTGACAACGTAAGGAGTGCATCTGAGACAACAGCTATCTTAATTTATCTTCGGTCGGGTTCAATCAATCAGCGGTATTGCAGCATCTCCGCTGGGATCCCCCTGGATCTGCTTATCGGCTGCCATTTCCAGTTTGGTGTGCCGTGTACAATCGTATTTATGTCTTCGCCGGACAGTCGGATGTGATCGCTTGTAACTGGTTCAGGCTCTGTCAGGTCTTTTTTTTGGTTGAAAATATATACCCTAGTATGTTCATGTTGGCATTCACGTTGGCATTTGAAGGATTTCAAAATAATAGTGTTACAAAATAGGCTCGTTTGATTTGGATTTATTTTATTTCATTTTATTTCTTCCTTGCTTTTCTTCTTGCCTCGGGACATGATACGCTGGATTTATAATTCTGAAGCTCATAGCTGTCTGCACCCGATAGAATCCTGCACCAGGGGACTCCGGGGTAGAGCTATATAGATAGGTCTCTAGCATGAAGCTGATGAGCTTGGCAAAAATGATCACTTTGTATCCAATTGTATTTTCAACATCTCAATTGCAACCAAGTTCCCTGCTTCAACCCAATGCTAAATATTAAATAATCATATTATACCCTAGTTAACTATTGAGTGTTTATGCATCTGAAAGCGGTAGCCCGTATCCAGATCACGTGTCGTGATCGACACTTATCAGCAATACCAAAACAAATCCCAATCCATCCTTACTGTAAACCATAATTCACACATCCTCCATCCAACCATGTCCGCATTCCTTTCCTCTCTGCGCCCAGCCATGCGTATGGCTGGTGCCCCCCAGACCGCCCGCGCCTTCAGCTCCTCGCCCGCCCACTCCATCGCCCGGTTGACCCTCACCGGCCGCCTCGGCGCAGAGCCCGAGCTCCAAGCCACCTCCTCCGGCCAGGAGATCGTCAAGTACAACATCGCCACTTCCCACGGCAACCGCGATAACCGCCAGACCAGCTGGTGGCGCATCACGAACTTCGTCCCCGAGGGACCCCAGCGCGATTTCGTCCTTGGCTTGCAGAAGGGGTAAGTCGATACTCTTGATACTTTACTGGATTATGCGGGGCATGGTATTGCGTGTTTGGATTGCGTCTTGTCTGTTGGGGTGTGTTGTTGCCATCTCGTGCCGCTTAGGTCCGGTAGATGCGCAGGGTCGATACAGATGGAGAGCGAGAGCGAGTGCTCGCGCTTGAAGGCTGCATGGAGATCGTGCGGGCCTGCTTGGACATATGACGTGGCTTTGGCGGTCAAGCTATACACCTTCGGATAGGACATCGTTACTTCATGTCATGTTCGTGGTTGGGCAGTGGGGGTTGGGATACGAGATTGCACTTCTCATTCCCTCCTGTCCACTTGCGCCAATGCAGCACAAACTCTTTAGCATGATGGATATAAGCTGACTTTTCGCCTGCAGAACCCTCCTGTACGTCGAAGGTGATGCCAAGATGGCCACTTGGGAAGATTCCGACGGCCAGACCCGGTCCGCTCTGAACATTGTGCAGCGTATGTCAATTCCCTGTTTTCTTGCTCCCCCTCTCCGGGAATAAGAGAAGAACCAAAGTTCAATCTAACACTTTTCTAGGCACTCTTGAGGTCCTGAAGCGCCCCGAGAACGGTGGCCATGATGAGTCTCACTAAATGGCTTCGTCGGAGCTCTGTATCAATCTGATTTTGTTGCTGGTTTCATTTTGGGGCTGGTGAGGTTGACTAAATCCTCTTTTGCGGTGTGATTATAGTTTTGTACGATTATACCCTGAATACACTTCGTTTTGTAGTGGATGGATTCGATCTTGGTAGCATGTGGCATAGTATATATTTAGGTATCCTTAAGGATCATTGATTCAACCTACGACTAATTGATTTATTTTATCCACGCAAAAGCTTACAAAGTCTATGCCAGCTCACCACTAACTTGCGGACTAAGTTAGCTAGTACTATGACTTTGGTAACTAGCTCGAGATATATTAAAGGTCTCCGTTGATTTTACCTACATATATATATACAAGGGAGCATTGAATGTCTACCAAGGGACATATCCAAACATATTCATTTTTTATTCTTATTTTCCACGAGAGCCACGGACTCCGCGACGAATTATGTGTTATGGTACTTAGGTACTAGTCTGATGTACAGAATCCCATGGTCCCAGACCAACGCAAACGCAAGATTAGAACCCTGTAACAAGCCACTAAAATCTCAGATACAAAACGGAGGAAAGCACAAGCCCTCTAGACCTGAACCCTAAGCTCACTCTGTTGGCTAATAACCTGTCGCACATGAATGAAATCCCTATTAAGCTCCGGCGAAGTAGGCCCTCTGGAGGAGTCCCGACTCTCACGACGACTAGCCCAGGCATTCGTGCACACAGTCTGCGAGGGACCGGCTAGGTCAGTTAACAGTGTCCCATCAATATCCTGACGAGTCTGACGTCTGTTAAATAGCGACCAGGGCAAGCTACTCCATCGAGATTTCTTGGTCAATTTGACAGGGCTATGGCAAGACAACTGCGAAGAGGTTCCCTTTTCAAGATCGTTGTAAGTGCCATGCGTCGAGAGAAACGTGACGACGGATTCCTTCTGGTGAGAGAACAGCGATCTAGCATGGCAGCCGATACTCCCGACGAGAGTGGTTGCTGTTGAGACGTGCCCGGGAGACGGCGTGCTGTGTGTATCTGTTGGGGGCTCGATTCTTGGGAAGCAGTAGCTCAACCCGAGGTACCAGAAGACTGTGCGGTACATGCGTGTTGCGTCGCGGCCGAAGCCGAAGAAGATGAAGATCATGAAGCCCGATGCGACGGGGGTCCAGCGGTCGAAGAAGACGGTGCCATCAATGGGGTATTTGACGATGGTGTGCCATTTCCCTCTGTTGTGGATATCGCCCCAGGAGTAGGAGTGCCAAGGGAGGGAGAGGATGATGTCGTTGTAGACGACGTATCCTTGTAGTGGGAGGATGCAGATGAGCATTGACAGGGCGAGGAAGAAGAGGCGGAGGAAGCGGGATTTGCTGAGATTACTGCTGGAAGCGCGGATGATGTTTGCAAAGTCACTTCGGTACTTGTGTACGCGGATGAGGACCAGGCCTATGACGTTTTAGTAAATGGGGGATTGCTTTTGTATGAAGTTGGGATTATATACTTACAGCAGTAGTATGCTGCAATGAGACAGATAATCGGCGGCCAGATCCATGCAAAGACAAGACTGACCCAACTCTCGTCAAAGTTGTTCACACATCCCGAAATGGCAAGTAGCAAGTATCGACTCTTTTGCCAGATGACATGTGTGATCATTGCGATGACTGGAACAGCCACGCAGAACAGAATCTCCATGAACCGATTGCGCCAGCGTTGACCTTTGCTCGGGACTAGTGTAGCCCGGTCTGTATCTAGTACAATTGCAAGACTTCGAAAGATGCATGCCAGGCTTCCTGGGATACCCACATAGCTAGCAGCCATGAACTTGACCTCGATATCACAGAGACCAACCCCGTCCCACCACGACTCCGCGTCATCGGTGGGCCATATGAGAGAATTGATAATGTTGAACAAGTTGAGGAGGATTGACCAGAATATAAGACTGGTAGCGGGGAAATTTCGGTTCTTTCCATGCAGAATTAACGGCGGAATAGCGAGAGCAATGGAGAAAGAAGATAGAATTGGCAGCACCACGGCCTGCGGGCGTCTTGGGTAAATACCCATGACGGCAGTGGGTGTAAAACAAAGATTAAAAAGAATATACCAATCTGATCAAGGAAATGAAGAGGTAGGATAGAAGAAAGAAGAATGCATTGAAACCATCCTCTCTCGATATAGGATGTATATCCAGCCAGTGGAGGCGATTGAACGGCGATGTCTTATTGAGATCCGAATAGCGAGAATCAGGAGGTTGATTCATAGCTCAAGACATCATGTCTGAAGTAATATCATGTATTATCCACGAAGAATGTATGGGCCGCAGAGGCAAAATCCGCGGGAGGGGTACCAGGCCTTGGACATGTTTGCGACAGGCAGAGAAACCTATCCATTGGATTAGCGATGAATTAGGCTAAAGAAGCTACAATAATAAGATGAAAGAAAATGAAAGAAGTTGAATAAAAGCAACGTAAAGTATATGGGTTGGGGTGTAGTTGAGCGAATAGTGTGAGTCGACACCAGTCCGGATTTGGGTGTCAATAGACCCCCCGGGAGGCGGGGATTTTATTCATTTTGATCCGCCTGATTATTGTTTTGTCGATCTCGGGAGATTAATGATTTATTACTGATCTAGACTGTTTAGTCTATTCAGGAGAGATCAACGAGATTGAGGTTGCAGTGACCTCGGGAAGAGAGTTGATGCATCCTTGAGGCATACCCGACCTTCGTGGCGTGGTTGCCCAGATGGCACACATTGCATTTAGTGGTTGTATCCCCTAAGTAATCCCAAGGTTAGTAAGCAAAGAAGATACCTACTGGTAGCATACAGGTGCTATTAGGAAAGTGAAAAGAAGGCGAGAAGGGTTAGAGGGAAAAGAGTGTCCGTATATCACATTTTCCTTTGACCTCCAAGTTATCCCGCTATCTTTTTCCAACTTACAAGTGCTGTACACTATTACAGGATCTATATGTAAAGCGAGAAGACGTGGACAACTTGATATCAACGCACTTAGATGATTAGTACCTAGGTTTATATCTTCCCCCCACATACCCACCGACCCTATTTTGATGGTCAAACTGCATACAACAGTACAAGTGGCTAGAAATTGCTCCGGGGGACAATTTTTGTATGGTGCTGGTCCGTGCACGATCAAAACACCATACAAAGTGGGCCAGTTCTTCCCAAAGCTGAGTGACATTTCTGTTTTGGAGGAGAATCGTAGGTGGACCCAGGCTTGGCTTCAGGGGTCCCCCCAATCCCCATGGGGAGCATCGTGAGCACTAAAATAGAAGGGGAGATTTGAGTACCCTCTCTCTGGCATGTAGATTCTAAGGAAATTCTATTTCTTGAGATTCGGCTATATTTTGAAATAGACACCAGTTTAGGATCTGCGAACCGGTTTAGTATCATTGCATCATCATACCTCGGTAAATGTACTCCATACTTCTAGAGTGACACAACACATTCCTTTTTCAACCTTGAAGAGTCAACATGGCTGATTCGTCTACGCGCTCAAACATACGTCGTGTCCGCACCTTCGAGGAGAGTCAACGACGGAACTCGACCCTCTCGGACTCGCTCTCAGAGGCCCGCAACTCGATCCGCTCCTCGACCGACGACTTGTTTCTACCGCGTGTAGCAAAAGAGCATGACGCACTCTCAACTGAAGAGTCGAATTGGCATTCTGCACCGCTCGGGTTAGCCCTGCTGCCCGCAATTGCGGGCGTTTTCTTCCATGAAGGAAGTTCCGTAGTCACCGACGTCACATTACTAGTCTTGGCCGCAATCTTTCTCAACTGGTCTGTCCGGTTACCCTGGTATGTCCCTTGGTCCCCTATATGATCCCCTATGATCCGCTATGATCCCCCCGATACAAAAGTTACCAATACTAACTAATATATCAGGGACTGGTACCGCGCGGCCCAGGCCATCCGACGCGAAGAAAGTGGATTCCCAGCGCCCGGCGATCCCCCATACAAGCTCGACGGGGAAGCCCAACCCAAACAGAAAGAAGCAGCAGCAGCCATCTCCGAGCTCCAGATCCATGAACTCGCAGCCCTAGCCGCCTGCTTCATATTTCCTATAGTTGGCACCTGGCTCCTCCACACCATCCGCTCAAGCCTCTCCCGACCCTCTGAGGGCCTAGTATCAAACTACAACCTAACAATCTTCCTTCTAGCCTCCGAAGTCCGCCCAGTCGCCCACCTCCTAAGACTAGTCCAAAAACGCACTCTCCACCTCCAACGCATCATAACCTCCTCAACAGACCCAGTCATAAACCCAACAACTCTCGACGACCTAACAAAGCGCCTCGAAGAGCTCGAAGCCCACGTCGCAGAGACAGCAACCGCCCGTCTCGCGACCCAAACCAACCTCCCCCCAAAAGAACAAGATCAACTCGAATCTTCCTCCATAGTCGCACACGCAGCTATTGAAACCCGCAAATCAATCCAACCCGATATCGAAGCCCTTAATCGCGCCGTTAGGCGCTACGAGAAACGCTCCGCCCTCTTCACTCTACAGACCGATCAGCGCTTCGCGCGCCTCGAGACCAAGGCCGCTGACGCCATTGCGCTGGCTGCTGCGGCGCAGCGGTCGGTCGAGTCGCGTCGGTCGAATTATGTGCTCGTCCTGCTGGACTGGGCTTGCGCGTGCGTCGTGGTCCCTGTTCAGATTGCGCTGTCGGTTAGTGGGTTGCCTGGGCGTGCGGTCTCGGGGTGTTGGGATGCTGCAAGGCGTATGCTGATGGGGCGGGAGGTTAGGCTGCGGCCGCAGTCACAGCCGAGATCGAAGTCTAAGTCTGGGTCGAAGGGGAAGACTGGGACTGGAGCTGGAGGTGAGAAAATGGGATCGTCGGGTGTGTATCGGCAGGGTGGTGGGCTGGCGCCACCGCAACGGCGGTCTGGGGTGAGGAATGGGGATGGGATGTAATGAGGATATGCATGGAGTTTTTCATTTTTCTGATTTTATTGACGACTGAAGATCTTTAGTGCGTTGTAAGCTATTGGGGAAATGGGCATTTGGTACTGGCTGAGGGATCGGGGTATTGGCGTTGATGTATGGAATTGAGCACTTGCAGGGGCATGATCTATCAGATACTGCAGGATGTAAATATCGCCTTCAGTTCAAATACGAGGTTTCTCGGCCTGTATCATAAATATTTATAGGCGAGGGAAACATGAAGATATAGCATTTGTACAGCATTAAACACATCGAGACAATGTGATGTAATCAAACAACTTCAAAAGTCGAGTCGGAGGGAGTCAAAACATGTCCGGGGAGCAACCCTCCTAGCCTAGAGGTAGATCGCGAGAGAAAGGGAACCCCCCACAAAGGTCTTCACTGCATTAGAAAAAATCAAGACCGACCACCAGATGGACCTCGATCATCCACCGCAATCATCTTTAAGAATGGTTCAATGATTGATCGCCTCCGTTCTTCAGATATACGGCGCTCTTTTTCTTTAGGCGGCAGTGGGACAGATGCAGAAATAAGGACGAGTGAAAATATAGATGCCAGAGCAGTCTCGACCGCTTGTCGACGTGCTATCGAAGGGTTCTGACTCGTGGGGTCAGGGCTCGGGCTAGTGGATGTGTTCGGGGGGCGGTTCTTGCGGCGGAAACTGCCGCTAGTTATGAAGGTAGTAGCGGAAGCTGGAGTAGGAGATTGAGCTTGATCCGGGGTTTCAATTTCAGGCTGCTTATCTGCCGGCTCTTTGGCCTCGCCATGTTTCCCTTGTTTGGATAATGGGGCCATCGGTGCAGTGGAGGTTACTGGAGCCACCTCATTGGCGATGCGAGCGAGCATAAAAGTGACAAACGTGAATGATACACTGTGTGCTGGCGAGTATGCCAGGTGCTCAAGCACCCAGGCCTGGGTTTCTTCCCAGTTTCGAGGGGGTGATTTGCTTTTCTCGCGCGCGATTATCTGCTGCTCCATGTCTTGCCATACTTTCGCGGTGACGATGCCGTCTTTGAGGGCGTTGAGGAAAGTGAGGAGGGTTTCAGATAGGACCTCTAACCGATGGAGAGAGGATACCTCAGGGGCAAAGACTGAGCCAAGTGGCGTGTTAGTGTCAAGGGCTTCGCGCACGGAAGTTTGCAGCGCAGTACGCTCCTGCGGGTCCTTGAGAGTCCATGTATCAGGCTGGAAGGGCCATCCTCCCCCAGAGAGATCCGTTGCCCATGGGGCTTTATGCTCCTCGGATTCACCATTTGTCATGCTCCACTCTGCAACAGCCCGCTCTGTCAACTCGGAGATGGCTTCAGTTAGTCGGAAAAGCTCGCGGGGTGCGGACAAGCGAATTTCTGCGGACCCATCTGTACTGGATGGGTGAGGGGTGTCGGATTCGGCCAAACTTCGAGCACCTGCTTCTGGCATGCGAGTCAACTCGTCAATACTGCAACCGAAGCAGGTGGGTAGCCAACGGCCGTGAACAGAGACAAAGTGGTCACGGCCGCCATCGACATGAAGGATCAGGATGTCTTCTAGTTTGACCTTTCCAATATTAAGCAACCGAACGTGTTCGATGCTGCGAACGTAAGCTGTGACATCGACATTCGCTACTTCCCCAGGGAGCAGAGTGTGGCTCTCAGACGAAGAAGTCACCGCTTGGCCAGTGTCATGGGTAGTTTCTCCAGGCTTGGAGATGTGTATAACAAGCCACGAGGGCGCTGGTGCAATGGTCTCGTCGTCGACATGATGCCGCTCCGCAAATGAAAATCTGGCTATGGTGCCGCTGGTGTTGGCGATGGTTAGGGACCGATGAGCTGGCACATCAAAGGCAATATCGCCAAATTCGATGGCGTCAGGGTCTTTCTCCGAGTGCTTTTGGTCGCCATATTTATCCACCACCACAGTAAGATCGGGCCGAGCTTCGTTCTCGGCCTTGTCCAATTCGCGGGCCACTTCTTGATGAACTTTTGCTTTGAGCTCGCGATTGACCGCATCAAAGCTCAAAGTAAAGATGGCACCCAGAGGCTTGTGGTCCGACGAAAGGATGCCTTGGTGCGACACATATTGGTCTAAACGAATTGGATCGGGGGAAGAGTCCAACGATGCAATTGTGACTGCATCATCATCGGCTTGATCCTCGTCTGATATGTACTCCTCGCTGTTTGCTCCATCTGCATCAGGATCATATTCAAACAAGACGTTATCATCGGCAACAGCCTTGTCCAGCCCGCTTGCTTTCATCTCCTCGTCCCTCTTTCGGGCCACCTCCGCTTCCTCGTCGAGCTTCTCATGTCTCAGCTTGTCCCGGTGAGTGCGAAAGAGAATCCGATCACACCAGCTAGGACCCCGTTGCTTCTCGCTTGAATCAAACATGGCCACACTCCCGACATCGTATTTGTACGTCGGCAAGAATGTGATGTGGCCTTCCCGCCAACCCTTGTGGAAGGCTGTTCCTTTTTTCCGTTGAAGTCCGAGTTGATCATGTGGGAGGAGTGAGGAAATTGTAGTTTGAAGAGATGCAGGGTCATTATGAGGATCGATCTCTTCGTCGGTGACAGGGTCTGTGGCTGGCCCCGTCTCCTCTTCTTCGGGGGAAGAAGAAGAAGGCGACCAATCACCGGAATCGGTCGTAGAGTCCTCCAAATGGCTTGACGACTGCATTTCTTGGCGCTCTTTGTCGTACTCATTGACAGTATGTCGGGTGAGGACTTGGCGTACGTCGTCACCAGAGATATCATCAAGGCGGTAGTTGAGGTCACCAAACCAGAACGTGAAATCTTCATCTCCAATTGCTTCGCCCGATTCAGCCGATTCGTCACCCTCGGACCAAACTGACTCAAATTTAGCACGTTGGGCAATCTGAGAAGAGTCCCAGTTACGTCGCTCTAAGCTGCCTTTGTCGGACCCTGCTGCGAGATGACAGTTGATAAAGACCAAACGAGTCGTTTCGCCCAGGACAAGGCGCGTTGCCACAGCGCCCTTGTTTCCCATGTACCCCATCAGCCCGGTACCAACAGAGGTACTACTGATAGAAGAAATACTGTCTCCAATAGCGGGCGACGTATATATCAGAAGCAACAAGCCGACCAGCTGAACTTCAGAGACTAGCTGATATCCTTCAGGGAGCGCCGTTTGGACTGCTTCCTTCCACCGCTTGGACGGTGCTAAGTCGACGTATGGTCGGAGCGCCTCCGTCGGGGAAGAGATATCGACCACCTCTTGCAAACCCAAGACGTAGAGGTCTATTTCTTCGGGACTGTAGCCAAAGGTTCTTTTTTTGGCACCGTCCTCGTCATTCTTACTGGACGATTGAGATTCTGGATCCCGTGCGTAGTTTATCCCAGAGAATCTTTCGCACACCCCGTCCCCTTGAACAAACCACCTTCCAATGTCTTTTTCGGTGCCGGAGATTCCGGCTACATTCCACGTGCCGACCTTGACTCGGATAGATCGCCGGCGCGTGTACTCAGATTTTCTTGCTCTGACCGCGCGCGAAAGTGACATAACGTCGAGTCCTGGGTTCTTTATCTCTTCTGCATATTCCGACTCGTGGCCCTTGTGCTCTGACACGGAGGACGAGGTTTGCGATTTGGTGCTCATGGTGTATGGGTATATGGTGGAACCAGCAAGTAAGAAAGTTTCTTCGCCCTCGCTCGGTTATGAGTTGAGGTTTGGTAGGGTGGTAGTATGGAGCGTGGTGTATGTATGAGTGTGTGCGCTTGCGCGGTTCTTAATTCCGGCAAGGGAAAATAGGCTGTGATAGTTGTTGCAAGAGAAGAGCAAGGCGATGATCGTTACCATAGGATAAATATAAGAAATTGAGAGAATCAGCTGTATAATGCGTGCGACAATAGCTCAGTCATTTCATCACAGAGGTCCATCCCACCAATATTCAGAAGGATTGTATCGTCATGACATAGAACACATGGAATAGAAATATGTTTGAAACCAATCAGAAAAGAATCAAATAATGCCAGTATTCAAATATCCTTTGAGGTTCAAAAGAAAAGAAGTTCGAGAGTAGAGGGTAAAAAGTAGAGAGAAGCGGATAAACGCGAAGGCGGAGCAATGACGATATGCTCAGCTCCTTCCATATCTTTCACACCTTCCAATGGCTCCCACAGAAAATATGGCCTCACGCAAACCTCGGAGACAGAACAATCACAATACTGTCAACCTCACCGACTATGAATCCGATACCCCATACTACTCCGACATGCAGCAACAACCTGCACCCCCGCTCCGCTCGAATGAGGAGCTCAACCTCTCCGTTATCCGCCGCCACAAGCCCTCAGTGACCTCCATCCTATCACTCGCCCCCTACGCAGTGGTATACATCTTTAGCCCTACCACAAAACAATGGGAAAAGAACGGAGTTGAAGGAACACTATTTGTGTGCCAGGAAACACAAGGTGACCTAGGCGAAGAGCGCTACACTGCCTTCGTGCTAAACCGCCGCGGGTTAAACAACTTTGATCTCCCCCTCACCGATGGTGAGAATGTCGAAATTACAGATGACTATGTCATTCTCAAAGCCGAAGAAAGCTCCGAAGGCGAAGCCGGACAGAATGGCATCGCCGACCCCTTGCACCCGCAGAATGTACCCAACAGCCAGAGGGCCGCAAACAACGTGCGCATCTACGGTCTCTGGATCTACTCAGAGCCGCCGCCAAATTCCACCGCGGAGAGTCGCATCATAAATGCCCAGATGATTCTCGAGTGCGCCACTCACGCTGGTGAGAGCATGAAGCTAGCTCGTGAGCGCCTCGAGGCTATGCGCCAGAACAGCTTGCACCTCGCGGCAGTGGCAGCTTCCACCAAGGCTCCCCCGATTGAGGAAATACAAGCCAGTGTGCCTATGGGCCGTCAAATTTCGCTGAAGGACCTGTTTGGCCAGCAGCGCGCCCAGGACGACGGTTGGAGTGTGCGCGCACACCATATGGGGCCCCAGCAGCAACAGCAGCACCAGCAGCCATACCCACAACAGTCTAAATATCAACACATGATGCCTCACCAGTTGCAATCTCCTACTCCCCCGCCACAGCCGCAATCCGATGTGCTAGGAGATTTGTTCCGGAGGGCAGGACTAGCTCAACAAGGCAATGGGCAGGGGAACTAGAGGAGTGCTGAATGGTTCCTTCGCGCCCCTCGATCATTTGTACATGGCGTCTAGCTTTTTGATTTATTCCTGCATATTTGAATAGCTTGGGGCTCTTTGTCATTCGGATGGGAATAGGCGTGGCGTAGCGTCTCTTGAGATACCCGTTACAATCTGCGTCAATGGCGAAATTCATTTGTCTTTATGTAGTTCCTGTCTATTCCAATGCATAGATTTGAAAACCATAACTAGCCTCTTCTTCAGGCCACAATCTGCCCAATCATACCCGCAACCTTTCGCGCCATCACACCACTGTGCTCTACAAACCGTCAGCAAGGCTACATATCTAAAGTCAATAAAAAGTCACTTACTCAAGCAAAAGGCATGCGGCAAACCCTCTTCACAAACAATCATAGTCGGCCCAACCTCTCCTCCCTTCCGCCCGCGTACCGCAACAATCTCATCCCTCGTCTGATCGGCTACCCAATGATCATTACGACCGAAATAGAAAAACAGCTTAGCGATAGGCTCACGTGCCGATGCAGCGCCCCAGACATCATCACTCCATTTGTCCGAGGTGATAGTCCGCATTTCATCAGCAGCCATGTATCTAGCCAGGCAATGAAATAATTAGCTAAACCCAATCTACAGCCAAAAAGAACGTCACACATACAAAGCTTGCCGAACACCACGCGGACTCTTCAAAAAAGCACAGGTAGTATCCAAAGCATGAACGGGGGGATCACCCATGACGAGTCGGGCCACAGACCGAAGAAGCGATGCCGGGAGCAGGAGTGTAAGTAGTCGAGCGAGGAAACTAACCACTACAGCAAGGCGTGGAATGATCGATAGTAGAGTCTACATAGCCGGAGCTGAGGTTAGCGCGAAACGAAAGAAAAACGCAGCATGTGGCAAGAGGAATATGGAATATAGTATGTACCGTTAATTTCTGCCCCGAAGGCGACGCTGCGATATCCTTGACAGTCGGGAAGAGCATCGCTCCGCCGACGATATCGAAGGAACTTTCTGGGTTTTCCTCGTGGTGTCGTCTTAGGATTTCCATGGCGATATATGCGCCAACGGAGTGTCCGATCAGGATGACATTTTGTCTCGTTCCGGCATTCACAGTACCATTGCCGTTACCGTTTGTTCCGTCACCCATCAGGGCAGCCAGCTTTCCTTGAACAAAGCATATCTGGTCTTCAAGATCGAGATCAAGATCGACGCCATTGTTCTGTGACGGTAGGGGCCGGTGCTCGTCGATCTCAAAGCCACTGAGAGAACAGCCGTAGATTTGAAATGATGGTAAGTTTGGTGAATGTTGCTCTTTTGGCTCGTCTAGATACTTTGAGAGTAGAGAGAGGAATGGGTGGTAGTAGCCGATCAGACCCGGATTGCCGGAGATGAAGAATATTGTCGTCTTCTGGTCCGACAGAGAACCTGTGGTAGTGAGAAAGGTGTTTGGGGTAATTTCGGGTGCCATTTTTCGTCTGGCTTATATCATTGGATCTGCTGTAGGGCTCTCATGTACATTTCATCCAGGGTATAGATGACTACGGTGTTGTTGGGTTGTCTGACTTGGTTAGCGGTTGTCTAGGTGAAGATAAAATAAATGGAGGGATATAATTACAGGAATTATGTCCCTTTGTTGTGTATTTTTCGCGTATATGATTCCTCTGGGGTGGTTGAATGGATTGCCTGGGATTGATAGGGAGGTGAAGTCTGATTTGGCAGGTGGATCCAAGCACTCTACAGCTAGAGCTAGGTATACCCATGCTAGCCCCCCGATCACCCAAAAATATATGCTTATCAAGAAAGCCAGAAAAAGAAGAAAAATAATCACCGAGATAGATATTCCTGGGCTGTATAGGTATTTCGTGGGCAGGGCAGATACTGTGCAGGCCGTACCTACGGCTCTACAGATAATTCCCAACCGGTAACACCACCAAGACAGCAGATATATTGCAACGACTCCATCCGCGGATGCAGAGCTCCTCCACTGGTCGGTATCTAAGTCCGACCAGGAAAATAAAAAGAAGAGACACCGCAAGGTTAGATCCAATGCATTGCCCAGACGCCATGCCATGTACATCAACATTCAGACGCTAGTTCAGGCCATAGAAGGCAGCGCCTCATAAGACCAGGAGGAAAAAGGGCGAGGAGTACCCTTCAAAACATGAAACGGAACAAGAAGAAAGGACATCGCCCAAAGAACAACAAGAGATGAAATATGGGAAATCCCGCAACCAAGTCTGGTATCTAGGTCATGGAAAAGGAAACTTAATTCAAGAAAAACGCCTGGCTTATGAGGTATATTCATCTACTCTCGTTACCCTGACTGTCGTCGCAGTTCTCCTTCTCATGACTCTCGCTCGTCACCTCTGTGCAGGTGTTTGTTTCTGAAAGGGGCGGTTTGGCCGTTGTTCCAATGTTAATGGCGATTCTCTTGGGTGCGGCGCTGGTGACCCTATTTAAAACACCCGGTGAGGCATTCTTGTCTGCTAGTGAGCCGGCAGACTTTTTCCGATTCATGATAAAGGCGCCAGAATTGCCGCTAGTTGAACTTCTTCGTTTGGGTCCTGGTCCCGTAGTAAGCTTGCTAAGCTCATCATCGTCTTCTTCCTCGCGCCGACGCTTCTCCGCAAGTCGCTCCGGTGCAGGGGGATTCTGTGTGGGTGGTGACGCAGGAACATTAGTGGAAGTCTCGACTGGACTAGCCACTGGCTGTTGTTCTGCCCCTTCGGGTTTAGTGTCCATGATGTCCTCGTCATCGTCATCTGGGTAGTCAACCAATGGCTTGACGACCGCAGAGGTAGATTCGCTTGCAGGTTCATCTGTAGTGGCCGCACGGTCCTGTGTCCACTTTATCTTGTCTGGTCAGTCATTTGCTCCAACGGTCTTAATCCAAAGGTACCTACCTCGTCTTCGTCGTCAGACGTGTTGAAGTAATCCTCTTCCGCGGGGTCCATCTCTCTTGCACCCTGCCAGCGCTGGCCATTGAGGGGAATTCTCCGCGGGGGGTTGTTGTCCTCTTGACTGAACAGTGCCGCATCGGCCTCGGCTCCGTATCCCTGCATCTGGTCATATCGGAGGATTAGGCTCTGGAAGGTATCGACATAAACGATATTCTCGAGTTTCTCGCGATATTTTTCGACCACATGAAGAATAAAAGGCTTGATGTTTTCCCGCTTGATAAATTCGAAAAGTTCAAGACAGGCCGAGTTGAGCAGGTTGTCGCGAGGCATTGTCTCATAAACGATGTCGAGAATCAACTCGAAAGTGTTATTGTGTGTCATCAGAGCTTGGTAGAAGGTATCTTGCAGGCTGATCAAGGTGCGGAAGAATTTGAGGGCGACTTGTTGGTATTAGCTGTGGCTTCAAGGCAAAAATAAGCTGTCGACTCACCGAGTTTGAGGTGTTTCTGTGGTACCCGCAGAAGCTGTGCAACGCGAGGCGCGAGAGATTCACTCTGGATAGAGTTACGGGTGCGGAAAAGATGTTGGCGGACGAAGAAGGTGAGGATATCAACAAGATGCGAGTAGAGGGTGACCTCTTGGAATGTCAAATCATTAACTAGACTCAAAGTTAGCAAAGTCTTCACCAACAAAATATCTCACCACTTACGAGATGTGCGATTTGCAAGCTGTTTAAGCGGTTGGAAAAGCCTTTTGGAGGACTCATCGAAATGTTGCTGGACAAACGCATCGGAGAGAAGGTTGTTGGTGCGAACTTTGAAGTAATCGGGTCCAGCCCGACCAAGCGGATCCTGCATAGGAATCTGAGGATCAAGGAGTACCTTAATAGCATCAGCAAGTTGGTTTTTGACACCAAGGTCAGTCTCCACATGAAGAAGGTCGATCAAAGTATCCGTGAGTGGAGTCTTTTTCTCGTTGACAGCCTTGAGCATATAACCTCTCATCATGACTGGATCGTGATCCAACAGAGCTACTAAGATATCAATTCCAGTTGTGCGCATAGCTGGATTCAAGTGCTTGACGGCAAATGCTATCACAGCAAACAAGCCATGGCTAATAAAATTGGCGAATAATTGGGCCCGGGACGGTGCCTGCAAGTTCTTCGCGATGCCAGCACACTGGTGAAGAAACTGTACGGCGTCATCCTTGCGCCTCTGGTCCGGATTTCTCGGGTCGAAGACTTGAAATAGGTCTCGTAAGAACGGCCCATTTGCTTGGATGTGATTCACAATCTCCATTTGATTGAAGAATATGAGAGAATTGAGCACCGAAAATGTCGGGTCATCCAAAATTCGAGCTAGCACCACATCTTTCAGATATTGCAGCCTCCATGTACTCCGAATCTTGCGGCGAATGAGCGGATCCTTAATCGGGACGACTTCCTTATATCGCGATTTGTCTGCGAGGTATTGCCGATGGTTTGCTTTATGTGTGGGGAATTCAGGGTCATCTGTTGTTATCAGTATCAATTGCATTGGGCTTCGGATCAGGGTGAAGCTGGGGAGAACATACACTCCAGCGCCCCGACCACTCCGAGGATGACATGATCGGCGACGACGGTTTCGATGATGGTGTTGTCATTGAGCAAAATGAGAGATTTCATGATGTTGCACAACCGATGCAAATCGACTAAGCTCTCCAAATCCTCAGCCATTGTCACTAGCGGTACCAATTTGGCGATGTATTCGTCGCGAATGATGTACTTGGATAGCGCATCACGACCACCCTGTGTCATGCTCGCAGCTCGTACAATCTGTTCGATTTCGGGGAGGTTTCCGAGTTCGGGAGCCGGTAATACGATGGACTGGTAGTTATCGAGGTCGTCGGACAAGGCGTCATCTTGGAAAACAATTAGAGCTGCCAGCTTCCAAACACGCGACAAACCTTACCAGCTGAAGTGAGACTCAAGAGATGTTGTTGAACGGCATGGACAAAGTCCCTTTGATTGGGTTAGTTCATGCGCGCAAAGATTTTTGTTGATTCCTCACCAAATGACTGCACAACCTTCCGCCTCTTGGAAACTCAGCGCCATATCCGTGCCATTCTGTTCTGTCCAAACAATCAAAGTCTCTGGATCGCGTAATACAATTAGATAAAAAAAGAATCCAAACAGCGACGGGACGATAATAGCGGGATAGGTACCCTGTTGTTTTTGATAGCCATCATCCTTGGTGATCCGCGTTTCGAGCAGGACGCGATTGGGTAGGTCTTCAGATTCGACAAATATGCGAGGCTCCTCCTATTCCAAAGTGATCAGTTACTGATGATGATGATGATAATGCGCTCCGAAATTGCGCGCGATGAAACATCGTCGCACCCCCGGTGCGCGCACAACACGCGACAACTCACTCCTAATATCTGACCCGTGCAGAAGCCAGTCCCTCGGTCAAACCAATCATTATCTTTTAGTTCATAGACCTTCACTCGTTTGCGACCGTCGGGCGGCTGTACTTCCAGCGCCATGGTCCGGCAGGAACAGGGAACGGCGTCTCGTCACTCCGGGCCTGATAAAAGTGCACCGGCGCGAGAGGAGAGCCAAAGGACGGCGGGGGAAAAAAAATAAAATTTAAAGGTTATCGGAGGATTGTGTAGAGCCTTGTTTAGAAAGGGTTTGAAAGGGACGAAAAGAGGGAATGGAGGTGGAGATCGCAATGATGAAAGAGTCTGCGGAGGGGATGACGATCGGGGAACAGACCTGGTCCACCTGATGGCCTCGGCAGGTACTTGCGATTTTCGATTTCCCCTTGAACACGAGAGTTTTGGCAAAAAAAGAAGCTTATTTGGAAGATATTAAGAAAAGAGAACATTCGGATCTTCTAGGATTCTCTTTATCCCTATTTCATCTTTATCTCTACCTCTACCTAAGGTACCTAAAGTACGGAAATACCTATAACAACTCCAGGCTATATAAATACCTGGGACTAAGGTACCTATGTGTATGTTGTGCACGGAAATACACTATAATACCAGGAATGCAGCTTATGCTAAAGTTTAGAGTACTTAATCTTCGGCATTCTGGTGTTCTTCCATGATCGGCAGAGCTGTCAATGTTCCCTCTCAGGGGTTTTGGAATGGGGTCTATAATTATGTCATAAAGTATTTATAACAGCAGAGTCGGATTTGTGTCTATACTCTATACTCCATATATTGTACTTAATAATATAATTTAAGATTCATTTATCAATCTATAAATCTATAAATATTCTCTGCAAGGTCAACTCAACGCATGGATCTCCACATAATTACTACGGAGGGGTACATGGGTAGTACTTCCCGTCAGGCTGGCGACTAGCCTTCTCTTCAAGTATCCGCCAAGTACTAGCCGCTTTACCTCAAGCTGCTGACATAAAAGACCAGATGGACGGCTCTGTCCGCAGCACAGACCCTCACCGCCCCCACTTTCCCTCTGTTCATTGGCTGTTTATAACGTGAAAGATTCTTATCGAAGATTACCCGATCAGGAAAGGTTCCAGACTGTCTCAGGTTACTTCGGAGGTTTGAGATTTCTGCTTCTTCATTCATCACCACGGTATATCGATTCACGAGCGACTTCGGGAGTTTTGCGCTCGTTTCATTTTCATAAAGCTCCCTTTTAGTACTCTCTTGCTTCAATCTGCAACTGGTTTGCCATTTGCATTCAAATACCCCGCTTTCGGAGCACCATGTCTGAATCAAAGGACCACATTACTGTCCAGGCATCTGGTGTAGACCACCCACTGCCTAAAGATGCTCAGGTCGTCGTACAGAGTTCGAGCTCCCAGGCGGAAGCCTCCGAGCCTCCTGTGCAACCTGCGGACCTAGTCGATCAGAAGCAAGGTTTTTTTACCTATTTCAGGACCAAAGAATTCTATATCACCGTGGTTCTAGGGTAAGTGGTGCTTCAAAAACTACAAATCGTTCCTCAAACCCTAACTGCTCGCAGTCAAATTCTCGCCATCGCCAATACCTCGACCGGTACCTTCACAACGCTACTTGGCCAGGAACATTGGGCAGTCCCTGCGTTTCAGACCTTCCTAAATTATGTTTTACTTAACGCCATTTTTACTCCCTATACGATGTACCGTTACGGCTTTAAGGGCTGGCTCCGACTGGTATACCGTGACGGCTGGAAATGTATGCCCCAATTTCCCTTCCCCCACATATTCGATGCATAGTCCCGACTAACCGCCACAGACATCATTCTTGCTTTCTGTGATGTAGAAGGCAACTACTTCATTGTGCTAGCATATCAATACACAACCATGCTAAGTGCACAACTGATCAACTTCTGGGCCATCGTCGTGGTCGTCATAATCTCATTCATTTTCCTGCGCGTGCGCTACCACTTTACCCAAGTGGCAGGTATTTTGATCTGTATCGGCGGCATGGGCATCCTCATTGGCTCGGATCACATCACCGGCACGAATGGCGGAGACATATCAAAAGGTAACCAGCTGAAGGGTGACATGTTTGCACTGCTCGGCGCGTCCTTCTATGGTCTCACCAACACGGGGGAGGAGTACTTCGTCAGCACTCGGCCCGTATACGAAGTGCTCGGCCAGATGTCATTTTTCGGAATGATAATCAACGGCGTGCAGGCCGGTATCTTCGACCGGACCTCCTTCAACAATGCGCAGTGGAACGGAAAGGTCGGTGGGTACCTGACCGGTTACACGCTCTGTATGAGTTTGTTCTATTGTCTCGCTCCGCTGTTGTTCCGTCTTTCGTCAGCGGCTTTCTTCAACGTCTCCATGCTCACTATGAACTTCTGGGGTGTGATCATTGGCGTCGAGGTCTTCCATTATAAGATCCATTGGATGTACCCGATTGCCTTTGTGCTGATCATCATCGGCCAGCTCATCTACTTCCTTGCCCAGAAGGTCTTGAGTGAATCCCGCAAGCCCTGGCTTGGGACTAACCAGGAGCGTGGTATTGTCGGTCTTTTCACTGCGAAGAGGAAGATCGTCCATACCGTCCCTTCTGCTGCGGAATATCATGACCAAGAACCTGAGCACGTCCCTGAGCACACTCCCACAGTGAACACCAGCTCCGTCTGATTTTAGCTGCGGTGGATCCCCTCGATGCTTTCTTCCCCCTTTTGTACATCCTCGGAGGATCATGGATGTGACTGCACATATGGAGGAATCTTTTAGATTCTGTTTTCTGTGATGCGTTATATGCCCGTTCAGTTCGTGTCGCCGCTACCCTGCTACTGAGATGTCCCGCGGTGCTTTGATGCTGAGCCAGGAGAGAAGAAGACGATTTTGTTTGAGTGCTTTCAACTAATACTTAATTCTTTTGGGACAATTGCTACTTCTATCTTCTTGAGATTAAACGACCAATATTTATTTCGGGAATAGATCAATACACAGTTTACCACCTATTCTGAGCTCGTCAACGAAGCAACATTGAAACCTATGGTACTAGGACTGGGCTGTAAAGGAAAGACAATCTTACCTCGGTGTAGGAGGGTTGAAACACTCGCTGGACCGAGATCGGAGCACAAGAATACATGAGACTACCAGATTGCAAGATAAAAAGCCCCAACAAGAAGGGAGGACTGCTATGGCCATAGAGACCTTATGGTGCCTTGTATGACAAAACGCCGAGAAAAAAGAAGACACTGATAGATAACTAACGTATTTCACCACCGAGCTGGACAAACCCCATAGCTGGACACCCCACCTAAATCGCGTCCATCAATTAGCACTTAAACAATTCAACCACCCACCATGCCACCAATTCGCTCCAGATCCTCTAGCAATTCAGCAGAGCAAGAGGGTAGGATTCTATTAGCTATTCAGGTCTTTAAAATCAAGAAATCAGCAGTATTCGCGAGGTGGCACGCCGATTTAACGTACCACGTTCAACTCTCCAAGATAGACTACGTGGTCTCCAACACCGCGCGATTTCTCGCGCAAATTCGCATAAATTAACAGAAATTGAAGAGGAATCCCTCCGAAAATGGATTCTCTCTATGGATTCTCGTGGAGCAGCCCCCCGTCCCTCCACTGTCCGAGAAATGGCAAATGTTCTTCTCGAACAACGTGGAACTACCCCAATTCTTTCGGTCGGCGAAAATTGGGTCACAAAGTTCGTTAAAAGAGAACCTCTTCTTTCATCCCGGTTCTCAAGACGTTATAATTACGAACGTGCGAAATGCGAAGACCCAAAAATCATTCGAGGGTGGTTCGATCTTATTCAAAAGACAATCCTTCAATTTGGAATCGACCCCGATGATATTTATAACTTCGACGAGACTGGTTTTGCAATGGGCCTAATTGCTACAGCGAAGGTGATAACAAGGAGTGAATTCTACGGTCGGCGCTCGCTTTTACAACCTGGAAATCGTGAATGGGTGACTGTTATTGAGTGTACAAATGCTTCGGGTTGGGCCCTCCCTCCATGTATTATTTTTAAAGGCAAAGTCTTCCTCGAATCATGGTTCGATAACCTTCCGGATAACTGGCGATTTGAAGTTAGTCCAAGCGGTTGGACCTCTGATGAAATTGGACTTCGCTGGCTTCAAAAGCTCTTTATTCCGACGACTTCTCCGCGTACAAAGGGGGGGTATCGACTTTTGATACTTGACGGACACGGAAGCCATTTGACCCCTAAATTCGACGAGATTTGCGAATAAAATAAGGTGATACCGATCTGTATGCCTCCGCACTCCTCTCACCTTTTACAACCTCTCGATATCGGCTGTTTTGCGGTATTAAAACGATCATATGGTCGGCTGGTTGAAATGAAAATGCGGACTCGGATCAACCATATCGATAAACTTGACTTTCTCGAAATATATCCCCTCGCACGAATTGAAGCTTTTAAATCGGAGACAATTAAAAATAGCTTCGGAGCAGCTGGTCTAGTACCTTTTGCACCTAATCGAGTGATCTCGAAGCTAGATATTCAACTTCGAACCCCTACCCCCCTCCGAGTAGGGGGAGCGATTGGGATCCAAAAACGCCCTCGAACTACGTGCAATTACAGAAGCAAGCCTCGTCAATTAAAGTATTACTTCGTGCGAGGTCTCGAACCCCTCCGAGCCCGCTAAATACTGCGATCAATCAGGTTTTAAAAGCCTGTCAAATCACTATGCAGTCTGCTGCTTTCCTCGAGAAAGAAGTCAGCGATTTACGCGCCGCCAACGAGAAGCAGAAGCAAAAGCGGGCTAGATCTCGAAGGCATATACCCTCCGAAGAAGGTCTTTCGGTCGAAGAAGCTTCTATATTAGTTATACAGCAACAGGAAGCAAGTGAAGCACCTCCCCTAGGTTCCGGTATACCTGGAGAATCGGCTATTCAGCCACGTACGCGGCCCCCCGGGGGTGTGGAATATGCAGATTGCCAGGGCATAGAAGAGAAACATGTCCAGATAGACCAATTAGTTAGTTGAATTAATTTAATGGCGTTTTGGTTGAAATAAATGAATTTAAAATTAATGGGTTGGGTTGGGTGGCCGGATGGCTTACATGGCCGACTCGCTTACCGAATACGTTATCCATGGATAATATACCTGAGGACGCAACACTCCCTTGATAACGTCCATAGCAAACCCAGAGAGTCCAAACAAAACACAGACTCCAGCAGCCCTAACCCTTCTTACAACTGCAGTATAGTCAAATGTTACTATTCAAAAGAAAAAGAGAGAACAATTAGAAGGCGTCCAAATCCAAAAAGTATCCGTTTTGAGCCTCTGTTCGCCTCCCCATCTCCATATGGAGATATATAGTAAAAATCAGGCATCCAAAATTAAAATAAAAGTCACAATGTGCAAGTTTCCCGTACCACCATCCCCCCAAAAGATGAATAAAGATAGAAAAAAAAGAGACCTGTGCATCCGACATGAAAAACACCGAGAAAAATGAGACAGCCCATACATAGCCCACGAGCATCACAGATAAAGCGCCATATTTCCGACCATATTCGCACGGGCACCGGAATAGCAAAAAACAAAGTAAAACAAAAACAACACGAACCCAAGACCTAAGACCTAACGGGGGAAGAAGGCATCATACCATCCAAACAGATCCGACATTTGAGGAAATATTTCCAAACTCCTAGTAAGCCCCCGTCCTTTTTCCCCCGCCTGGTAGTAAGCCAGCTCAAACCCCAGAGAACAAGATCAAGCAACGCATGAGAAGACATCAAGCCAGGTGGAGCGCAAGAAGAGGGATGGTATCCCCACCAGTCTTGATATATACCGTGCTCAAGAGTCCGTGGGTTCAGAGCAGTGGAAGCTGTCTGTTTTGTTTCTCTTTTCACAACGCCACAAGCAAGAAAACACCAAGTCCAATATGCAACAAGCGCCCATTTGGAGTAATGCCATCAAAAAACCAGAAACCCGGGGTTATCATAATTTATCCCCAAACAGAAGCTTGCACGCCGAGTCCGCTCTTCGAGCTCCAGACGCCACTGCCGTTGCTCCAGCCGAGGCCAACACCACCAGTCTGGTCCTTGGGACCAGGGGTGCCAGCTGCAGAGGTCACAGATGGGCTAGGGCCTGCGGAGGAGGTGCGCTCAGTAGCGGGGCCAGCAGTGGAGTCAGCGGGAGTGAAACCGAGACCAAGCGGCGAGGGGAGAGGGGTGACGGAGCGCTTGTTCAATGCGGGGTTGGCAGCGGGCGCAGATGTCTGACCGGGGGCAGGGCGGGAACCGATGGGACCGACGGAGCCGATGGGACCAGCGACGGGCTTGGAAGCAGCCTGGCGGGATGAGGGCGAGTCGGCGCCGGGCGACGAGGCCGAGGTTACAGGCTGCTCGCCGAAGCTGGCATTGATGGCGGAGCTAGGCGAGGAGGTGCTGTTGGCGCGCGAGGGCGATTGCAGGCCGGTAGTGGCATCGCTATTAGCGCCGGCCTGTGTCAGGCCGAATGGGTCCATGCCTCGCGGGGAGGATCCACGGACACCGGACGATGGGGTGCCACCGGCTTGGCTATCTGGGCGTGGGTTATCATCGGAGAAGGCACCGGGCGGGAAGAAGGCTGGGCTTTCGTTGCCGTACAGGGCGCGGTGCTGGCGGGCGAGGAGTTCGCGACGGCTGTCCTCGCTCACGGCAGCTGGGCTGGTGGAGCGGTCGGATTTGGATGCAGACATCTCAGCGAGGAGGCCTTGAAAGGAAGAAGAAAAGTATTAAAACCCCGTGTTCAAAGAAAAACGAAGAAGCCAAACCAAATATATTACACAGGCTGACGGATACATAGATGCAAGTGAAAAGAAAAAAGAAAAAAAAAAGCCGACGGGGGAATATAACGAGGCTCAAAAAGAAGAAGACAGAGGCTACCACGTACTTCGGTTGTACTGTTGCTCCTGGTGATAGTTTCGGAGTTCCCTCTCACGCTGTGCTGCCATCCGACGCTTCGCCTGCATCATCTGTTCCACCTCGTTGGGACGACCCTGGTACCGCTGGGAGGCATAGAAACCCTGGGCATTGCCAGACGGGGGCATGCGGTTGCCATCGAACTCGCTGATCGAATGGTGTCGCTGAGGGCCACCACCCATGCGAGGGTCTGTCAAGAGACAAGTCAGAAACGCGTTCTGGGTGCCATCCGTGCCCGCAACATACCGTAGTCGGGGTAGGGCCGGCCCATCATCATGGGCATCGAATCCCGCCGAGGAGCATTCCACAACTTCCCGCTCTTGACGAGATTGTCGATCGCACGATCAACCTCTGTAGAAAGAAAAAAGATCAGCACTCGTCCCAAAAGGGTTTCCCCCAAAAAAAGAATAGGTCCGGGCCATCTCCATAACCGCCTCGCTTCAAAACCAACTTTTCCCCCGGGGCTTTATGCGATTCGGATTTGGAGAAGCCATTGTAAAAGTCCAAGTAAAAGTGTATTCGTACCGTCAAATTGGGAGGAGAAGGCCGGGATATCCTCGCGCTGGGAGACCGAACTCGATCCTGTTTAAATGTTAGGTTTTTTTTTTTTTTGACTCCGGGGTGTTCGGCTGTTTGATCCCATACCTGACCGGGAGGGAGGAGCCGGCTGCTCCCAAGAGACCTGGCGCGCAGCGGGTGCTTGCCAGCCCTGAGGTTCGTAGAACGAAGACATTGTCGAGATCAAAACCGAAAGTGCGACAGTTCAGGGGGGGAAGAGGATGATCCGGTCAGAGGCGATCTGTCGAGAAAAAAAAATGTGAGCTTCGATCCACAATACAACCGGGGATCTTCAAATGTTTCTTTCAACACATTAAAAGAAAGTATTCAAGTTTTGAGATAAAAAAATAAAAAATATCCCAGTCTCGGTAAAAAATTCGAGTATTTTTTTCTCGCTATTTTTCAATGGGGTAATATGGGGTATAAAATTTCCAATTGCAGAAACAGTATGGCACTTACGGGAAATAGGCCTCCGAGTATTTCTTTCTACCACGAGTCAACGAGGCAGAGGTCCAAAAATTGGAAGGATGAAGAGAAGAAAAGGAGAGATGGGGGGGGGTGTGGGTGTGTATTACCTTATGGAGGGGCCTTTTTCATAAAATTGTAATGTAAATGAAAATATACGAGAAAAAGGAGTATTTTTCTTTAAAAGTACATTATTAAACGCTTATTATATGCCTAACCTGTTTTCTATTAGTGTCTTGTACACTACCTAACTCTCTGATGCTAATAGAACTTCTAGTCCATTGCTTTTTAATACCAATTCCTGTTCAAATATCTCAAGTACGCGGCAATTCCCGGCAACCCAAAGGCTCTTATTCGTCACTGATGGGGCCGGTCACCGGAGATTGGATGGGGGCACGGGGGGGGGGGCGTGTGCCTAAGCGTCAAGCCTGCCTCGTGTCTTGATTGTTACTATTACTTATTATTCAACTTTTACTTGTCTATATTTCATTTTAGTATACTTGATGCTATATTAATGTTGGGAATCTGCCAATGACATTGTTGCCCTAATGTATGTCTTCCGTACTTCTGTATACTTTCGGTACAATATTCAAAGATTCAGAGATTCTAGGCTTTTAAAATCCGGGAGATTCTCCTTATATAACCCGATCTAAACTACCCCGTAACAAGGGATTCCTTGGAGTCAACGTCAACGTATGATGCCAGCCCTGGAAACTGCAAAGACTTTACACTATGCAGTCAGCTTGCCAAGAACCCTCTGGCTTTCGGACGCCATCAGAGGCTGCAAGTGAACACTCTAGTCGTATCTGGAATATGATCTGCAGCTTTATGTACAGTGGTAAAAATGAAGACCTGCAATAACTATATATAGCCTGCTGCAGCCTGCTCATATGTAGAGAGGTATAGGCCTTGCTTCGAAATCCTCATTAAAAGTAGACTGGGAGCTATACCTATCTAAGCGAGTAGATGCGACATAATAGTAACATTGCTTCCAGAATACAGTTTAAACGGTGCTTTGACCAACTCGGTCAATTCAGGAGAGGTGGGGCAATGTCGCGTCGGCCACCATTTTATATTCTTCCGCAAGGTCCGCGCCCCTCTGAACTGGATTGGCTGCTCTAGGGCTGCAACGTTCATGTACTTAACCGGATCGACGGGCCAGTTAGCAGCCCGAGTCCTCCCCCGCATGTACGTGAGACTATTTCTGCGATCGGGATGAATCGACTCTATGATAGGATATCGGAGGCACCAAGTGTACCCAGATGTATAGAGTAGAAGGGAGGTTTTGCGTTTTATAGTTCACTCGATATCAACTTCCCTAAACCCCGCCCTGTTGTGCTGGCATAGGAAGGTACGGTATCAACACCTTACAAGGCTCCTTCAACCCCCCCCCGGAAATGTACCAGCACGGTATACTCAACCGTGCCTCCACGTTACCTTAGTAATAACTCCCCACTCGTCATACATGGGACTGTGATCGTCCGGATCTAGTCCTAGTCATACTAGCGGGATGTTTGATTCTAGAGGAGGCCATATAAGAGCCACAAGCTGAAGATATCTCAATAGCTGCTCAATATTCGTCCTGAGTGGCAAACAGTCGAAGTTTATGTCAATGCTGTCTACAAAGAACACGCCAAAACAAGCCTCATATCTCCAGTGTGGCGACTCCCGGCCCTAATAAACAAAGCCTACCACCCCACGACTGACACTTGGTTTGCTCTAGAGACGAATAGTCCAGTGGCTATTAGTTCATCCTCTCAAGCCTCATCAAAGCCGGGAGCCACCGTTCGAACTCTGGAAGTATTGGAGGGGTCCAATTGTGGGCCACATTATAAACAAAGAAGTAGTACGGAGTAGTGTTCGCGGGTCACCGAGGGTTTAATATCACAACCATAGAATTCTACTTCTTTGAAAGCGGGTTAACTAGTTAACTAACTAGTTAACGTGTCATAATTATGCCTCAGGCCAACATGGATTAGGTTATACTAGTGCAGCACGTGCAAGGACCATGCTGATCGCGGGGAGAAGTGAAGAACGACGATCAGGAGAGAAAAGGAGAGTACAGATAGATCATATAAGGCTTTTCGTAGGAATTGATATATTTACTTAATAGTCAGTACGTATTTTAGGGGGCTTGACAAACATCACTATGTTCTCGACCTGTCGTCATGGTACCTGCATGAATGCATAGCTCGGTGATACTGCGGGCACTGGTTTGCCGTGTGTTGGCTTTCTGGCTTCAGGTTTTGGGCGTTGCTAGGATCCTGGGAAGAAAGAATGAAGAGTGTGTAGTGAGAAATATATAAGCGAGAGATCATATGAGAAACAAAGGAAATCAGCCCCTAATTGTTGCCATGAGAAATGAGGGTAGAGAGCTATTCCCCAAGTAGTCTTCATGGGATCCAGCGTTCTAACGCTAATTCGATCTCACCACATCTTTTCAAACTTGCAAATACCCATACCTACCCTAGATAAACCCATTCTCTCGACTTCTATATACATAAAAATCGTTGACGTTGTGAAGATCCGAGTTATTGAGTGGACGGTCGGCAGTGTCTTTACCGCCGACAGGGGCTGACACCTTCATCTTCACCTCTCAAATTCCCCTCTCTGGACTACGCTTCCTTTTTTTCCTCACAATCGGAAACCCAGGCTGGTTCCTACACATTTGCTTAAAGGGAAAAGAACGGACTGTATGGTTCAACCAGTACTTCGGTTTTTTTTTGTCTCTTTTCTTTGATCCAATCCTCGAACGTCTCTCCGTCCGCTATCTTCTCGTTCACGAAGACCGTTTTTTTTATTTATTATTTTCTTTTCGTGTCTTATTTTCATCTCCTGGTTGAGGCATTGTCTTTTTACATATTTTCAATTTTTATCGGTCCCGACTGAACGGCAAAAAAAAAATTCGGCTTTTCGCGACTTTAGTCGAGGGCGATTGAAAGTCTCCCACCACGATCTGCTTCCCGGTTGTTCCACATATCAACGAGCCCTTGACGTGTTACACACGTGCCAGAACCTCACTCGCCCACTATCGATCATAAACGAAATTTCTGCGGTGATTTCCAACTGAGCGGAAACTGAGGGGATTATATTGTGTGGTGTGTGGGAGTGGACTCTTACCTCTTTTGCCGAGCCCCGTACGGACGGACCACAACGGTGTGGGAGTTGCGAATTGCTATATGGTCGCAAAAATCGATGGGAATGCGAAGTGTTCCCTCCACCGTGACGTCGCCTCGCTAGCGTCGGCACAGCCCTCCACGATGGCATGGATGCCGCAATCCAATGTGCCGCAATCTGATGTGCCCGAGACCGCTCGACCTCCCTTGACTTCGCATCAGTCCAATTCTCTTCCTTCCACCCCATACCAACATGCGCGCAACCTATCGTTTCACTCCCGGTCGCCGTCCCCCGCCCGCGGAAGCACCTCCCCTCGATCAACCCACTCCGAGGCCACACATCTACCCCCCGTTCTCCCGGAAACCGCTCGGAGGATGTAAATATGAGACCGCCATGGCATATTTTCGACGACGGATACCGTATAGCCTAGGGGCAGATATACTACCGGAGGAGAAGGGGCCATTGAAGGAGCAACTCAGCCCGGACGAGGAGAAAAAATTATCGACTGAGATCATGGATTTGTATGATCGATTGTTACCATCTGCCGAGAGTGATGATCGACGACGACAACTTGTTCAGAAATTGGAGAAGCTTTTCAATGAACAATGGCCTGGTCATAATATTAAGGCGAACATTTTTGGCTCGTCAGGGAATAAGCTCTGTTCCAGTGACTCGGATGGTACGTTTTCTCTTTTTTTTTGGACACAAGAGCGATAATACTAACTGGAGCAGTGGACATTTGCATCACAACCAACTACAAGGAATTGGAGCATGTGTGCCTGTTGGCTGAGGTATTAGCTAAACGTATGAAATCACCGTTAATCCAGCTTGATTGAATGACAGACTGACCTGAACAGATGGGATGCAACGTGTGGTGTGTGTGTCTCATGCAAAGGTCCCTATCGTGAAGATTTGGGACCCGGAACTCCGATTAGCCTGTGACATGAATGTCAATAATACCTTGGCGCTAGAAAACACTCGGATGATTCGGACCTATGTTGAGGTGGATGAACGAGTGCGGCCTTTGGCAATGACTGTCAAGCACTGGACAAAGCGAAGAATTCTCAATGATGCAGCACTTGGGGGAACCCTTAGTTCTTATACCTGGATCTGTTTAATCATTAATTTCCTGCAGACAAGAAACCCTCCAATCCTCCCAAGCCTGCAAGCACGTCCGCACAAGAAGAGGGTGACCCACGACGGATTGGTCTGCTCGTTTGATGACGACCTCAAGACCTTGTCTCAATTCGGCCGCAAGAACAAGCAATCAGTTGGCGAGTTGCTCTTTCAATTTTTCCGGTATTATGGTTACGAACTTGATTACGAGAAGAACGTCATCTCGGTACGAGACGGCACCCTGATCAACAAAGAAGCCAAGGGCTGGCATCTGATGTTGAACAACCGACTGTGCGTGGAGGAGCCGTTCAATACGTCAAGAAACCTAGGCAACACCGCCGATGACACCTCTTTCCGTGGATTACATTTGGAACTGCGAAGAGCTTTCAAGTATATCGCAAATGGTGACCTAGAGGGGTGTTGTGAACAGTTTGAATTCCCGGCAGAAGAGGAGCGGACCTGGGAACGACCACCACCCCAACCGCGGCCAACTCTCACACCTTCCCTGCCATCGCGGGGTGGACGGGGAGGAAATCGTGGCGGCAGATATAATAATCAGTTCTCGCGAGGTGGGCTCGCTGGTGGGCGACGACAGTCCAACACTGGAAACAAGTCCAACTTCCGGCAGACAAACACTGGCAATGCAACAGATATCTCTCTGCAGGCACAACAGCAGGCCCAGTATCTTCTGCATGACCAGTTATATCAGCAAATCCAACTTTTGCAAGCGCAGGAGCAAGAGTTGCGGATGCAGTTGCATAGCCAGGCATTGATTACTGGGAGACCACCGCCGGTATTCATCCGTCAACCATTTATCCAATTTCCAGTCCCTCAACAGCAAGAGTTTCCAGAGGAAACCTCACGACCGAGATCAGGAACAGGAACAGGAAGCCATGCTACTCTCAGCCCAACTCAACGACAGCAAACAATTTATAGCCCTACTTATGCTTCGGTTGGTGCATCTGGCTCGCAAGCGACCATTACCAACCCCCCTTCACCGTCCGCTGTTAGCGCTATGCCTGATACTCGTCGTAACTCTCGGCGATTGTCGGCCGCCAACGGATCCCCAAAGTCTCTTCGTGCGCATTCACAGCCTGCACGGCCTCAGGGCTCACCCTCTCTTCCCAGCTATATTCCTCTTTATACCATGCCACCACCCACGGAGAATTGGTCAAAACAAAGGCCAGCCACCGAGTCGGCAGAAGGTGGAGAAGTCAGTAGCGACGATAATGCAATGCGCTCAAACAGTCTTGCCAGCAACGGATCCTGCTCAAACTCAGTGGACGACAACCGGCAGCAAGATGTGTTGGGTTATTATATAACCCCTCAACAACTTCAAGCCTTCCAGCAAGGTTCTATGCTGCCGCCATTGTCCACTCAGATGGGTCTGGTCTCGAATGGATATTCGTTCGTTCCCCTTCAGCCAGATTACCGACCAGGGTCGTTCTCGTCAGAAACGGCTCGCTCGGAGCATACTCCAACTTCCAAGCTCCCATCGCAACCGGCCCAGTCCGCTCCACGCCCAGCTGCATCTGGTCCGTTGATCGTCGATGGATCGGTGCGTCCGAGTGAGCCCCGCTCGGCATATGCGCCTGAATTGATTGACCCTTACTCCGCCATAAGCCATTACACGTCGTCGGATGATCACAATATGAACACACCTGCAAGTTTTTCCGATTCCTTGTCTCAAGATTACCAGGATTCCGGGTCCTTTGACTTGGAACACCCGGCTGTCTTCACTCGGCCATCTACGGAAACGCCAAAGGTTAATGGTGTGGGCGGGGAAAAGCAGTCAGACGTGAATAGCCAAACCGAGCTTCTTGCTAGTCGGCTGCAGAACTACCACCTATCGAATTCCGAGAAGCTGGTACAGCAACCCGCGAAGACGAGTCCGGATCGACCACGAAATGGTACTTCACAAGGACCAGGAAAAGAAACCGGCCAGCCTAAGCACTCGGGACAGATGAGTGAGAAACCTGCTGCATCTGGACCGAATGAGAATCGGCATCAGTCGGCCAACTCGAAGCGTCGAACCAATGGAGACCACTCCGACAAGGCGAACGGTGTTCACGGCAAGAGCAAGACCAAAGGCCAAGGTCGACACGACGGCTCTCACAATGCTACTCCGGGTACCAAAGATCGACACACAGACTCGTCCCGAAGGTCAGGCGGACAGACTAACGGTACGAACGATAACAACCATGGATGGCAGACGACCAAGAAGAAGCACCGCAAGAACACCAAGTCGTCAGTGGAGCCTCGAAACGGCGTCAATAGCGGTCATGAGCCCGTTCCAGCAGATGATTCTTTGCGAAAAGGCGGTTGACCAAGTGTGTATCGTTGCCCGAAACCATCTCTAGCCACGACCACGAGGAATGAGCAATTACTCATATCCAACCCTGATTCCATTGCTCGATTCCAAATTCCCACGTGGTATCTCCCAAACGAACTCACGTTCCCCTGAAATATGTTGTTTTGCTCTTTGTTTTTTTTATCTCCCCTTTCCCTATGAGGGATTAGGGTCCATATATGCATGCATTCGTTGCCATCGGGAAAGTTGGCCGGTTCATTTTCCAGGAAACGCCTCCCATGCACCGAGACGATTTCTTTGCAGCTGTTTGGAGTTTTTTGTGTTCAACGGTTAGACCCGGCTCTGTGTCTGATGCTATTCATTTTCTTATGCCAATTTTTTTTCTTTTTTTTTTCGGTCCTGGTTCTGTACAAAAGATAAAGAGATTAACTGCCTTAGTGCCAATGAGAAACCAACCAAAATTTTCGAAAAATTCCTTTTCCTGCTCAAGGTCGTGATGTCTGATCCCTGGATTATCTTATGTTTGACTCTTCCAACCTCATAATTCATTCCATTGTCTTTCATCGCATGCTGTCAGCAGAGTGTCGATACCATAAATGGGAGACTGAGTATATTAAAGATGTAAATAATAAAGTCCCAGAGAACAAAGACTCAGAGAACAAAGCGAAGAAAAGTCTCAGTTCTCAAATCCTCACCCTCTCCCTCTCTCTCCTTCCTCGTGCTCATCCTCATCCTCTCCCACCCCCTTCAACCCACCAAGACCAACAACCGCCGTCCAAAGCAGCCCACATCCGCGTCACCAAATTCACCAGACAAACCACACATCCTTTGCAAAGAATCCGCATAAATACACACGAAAAGGGTATATATCCCTATCCCAAACAGCAAACCTCCTACAAATCTCTCCCAGAAAAACAGAAAAAAAAAAAGAAGAAAAGATGGGGATCATATTCCCTTCATTTTTTATGTATTTGTATTATTGCTTTTTTGTCGCCTACGGGATAATCTGCGAGACCTATTCTAGCATATCTTTCGTCCAGAATTGCGTCATTCGATCACTCGGTGCCGTCACCTCTCTTTTCTCCCCGAATACGAGTTGGAGTTCGAATTTCCAGCTGGGGTTTGATCTTCCCTGGGTTGCTCGTTCGACAGCCCCGATGCCGATTGCGCCGAACTTCTTTGCGTTTTCGTTTTCGTTTTGTTTTGGTGTGTTGGCGTATATGCTTTGCATCGACTTATTCTGATTGGTTGATAGCGACTTTTATATGTCTTTATCTCGACGGTGTATCCGTGTCTGGATGGCTTCGAAAGATGCGCATGTTTTTCAGCTACGGGAGGATATGAAATCGTAAGGATGATTGGAGTTCATTATATAGCATTAGCTGAGAAAAAGTTGAATATTGGAGTTTTGTTTGGAATATATTGACATTGTATCATTTATCATTGGGATAATAGTATGGTATATGATGTGGTATATAGTACAGTACATCTGTGACACCGATCTTGCAGTGTATCAGATGCAGAGGGAGAATGCTAGACAAGATTAAATCACACATAAAGGCGTCGAAAAGACAAAATCAGAGCGAAGAGGTATATTAAAACAGAAGGACACAAATATGTTCACCAGGGAGAGAATGTCAAATGATATACTGGAGTTCTCCATTGTTGCTTTTTTTGGAGAGAAATTAGAACACCGATTGATGAATCCAAGCCAGATCAGTACCAGATCTCGGTCCAGACGTATGGCAAAAGCACGATAGAGGCTGTGTACAATATCATGAAGGCGTAGTATGGGAATATGATAAGGTGGGTCAGAGGGGTGTCACAGAGGAGAACCCAGATGGAGAGGAAGGCGACGGAGAAGAAGTGGCTGACGAGGACGAGGGGTTTCTTGATCAGACCGGCCAACAGCCCAACAGGGCCGCTAACTGGTCCAATCTGGAAGTAGCGGAAACAGCCACGCTGCAGAGCTCTGAGGCTTTCGTCTATGGATAAACAGTTAGATACCGGGAAATTAGCTGAAGAGTAAGTATACGTACTGTCTGCGGCAAAGAGCGCATAGAGGGCTTGTGCGAGGATATTGATCACCGAAGAAGAATTCTTTCGCCTCCAGTGGAATTCCGCGAGCTGTTCGAGAACAAGGCCTGTGTTCGAGAGGGTAGGCACACGCTCTGGGCTGAGCAAGTCGCGGAGGAGACAGACATCGTTGAGCGCCACCGTCATGCCTCCACCCGTGAGAGGGTGCCGCATGTTAAGTGCATCCCCCAGAATTACCAAGCCGGGTGTCTTGTTGGCTGAAGCAGGCAGGAACGAGTTGGGCATTGACCGTAGCTGGCCTTGCTCTAGCGCATTGGAGAAAGACTGTTGTGCACCCTCTGGGAGCTGGGGGAGAATGTTGTTTCGCATATAACCCTTGACACCACCATTCTTCACCGAGGCCAGAGGAAAGTTATCGGGGACATCGATGAGGATTCGGGTCTCGTGAGTGCCGATCTGGTACATGAGCACGGGTGGGTAATCGCTGACAAGGACATGACCAGTGTTGGGTGCGGGGAGTTTTGCATCGATTAGTTCCAAGCCATAGAACTTTGATCGCCGCTTGGGTGTGTACTGGTGGTGTTCTTTGCGGAACTCGGAGTTGTAACCGTCGGCGGCCACGGTGAGTTGGGCGAAGTAACAATCCTTGGCGTCCTTGGTCACACACTCGACTCCAAGGACTTCCTCGGTATGTGACGATGTGACAAGGCCAGTCACCTTCGTTTCGACCACTGTGACATTGGGGCAAGACAGAGCGGCTGCCCGTAGTTTCATCACGAATCGACCATGATGGAAGGCTCGTCCCAACGGTGCAGGTGAGGTTGGGTTGGACTTGGGGTATTCGAGGAGAACCGGTTCGCCATGGTAAGAAACCCAGTACCCCTTGACGTCAATTCCATCAATATCTTCCAGGCAATCCCGTAGCCCTAGTTGCTCCAGCGCCTGAACACCTCCCGGTTGGAGTAGTTCACCAACAATGCGGTCAGGCTCCTCCAATGACCTTTCCAGCAGAATCACACTGCGTCCTTGCTTTCCCAGTGTAACTGCAAGTGCACAGCCTAGGACTCCGGCACCCACAATTACAACATCAGCTTCATGGTGGTCGATGCGGCGTTGAGCGGCCGGAGAGAGGGAGGCGTGGCCATTGAGCGTGGAGACCATTTTTGGGTTTGAAAGAGTAGATTTTGTTAGAACGGAGTCGATGGGGGCAGGACCATTATCGGCTCAAGCAATTGATTTAAAGAAATGTCGATTGGCTGTGCTTATGGGCTGATGTTGTTTTTTTTTTGGATAGAAAGGGGTGGCGTGACATGTGAAAGGATCATCTCTCCGCCTTCTCCATTCTACGCAGCACGAGACATCACGGGATTATCTATATCCATGTGGACTGATCTCGGATATCAAAAAATAAGGTATAGGCATATGGATATCTATGAATCTATTGGTCTATTGTACATCATACTATTTACATTATTATACATGTTCACTGAGACGCTCGATGCCCCTGATAATCTTCATACTCCATATACTCCTCGTATTCCCCTCGAGGTGAAAACTCAAGATGATAGTCGGACGAGTACTTCTCGGGCACATAATGCCTACCCCAGTTCGCTGGATTGTTCCAAGGGTATTCGGGATCTTCTGAAGGGACGGTGTGCAAATTTGAGACATTGGACTCCGCCCACCACCTTGCATGATCAGGAGCATCGAATTGCTTACGCCTAAGCAACATATCCAACTCCCACTCTTCATCAAAGTTCTTGATGAGTTCACCAAGGTCTGTGGTAGGCAGTAAATGTTGTTGCTCGGGGATTTTGAATGGTTTGGAACGATTCAACTTTTTCAACTCCGGTTGAACGTTGATGGCTGACCAATGCGAATCACCTTCAGACTTGGCCTCCAGCGCCCCCACGATTTGCCGGAGTACCAACACTTGCCCCGTGGCCTCGCCGGAGCCAGAAGATCTGATCGCATTTTCCACTGAGCCCAACTGAGAGGTGGCTTCCACGACAAAGTCTTGATTGATGGGCTCATTCCGCGAGAGGACTGTCATTATGCACCACCAGACCCCCTTGAAGTTATGGAGCTTGGCAAACGCACGCAGCAGCATCTTCAATAGCACCTGGTCGAAGCCATGAGAGAGCCGCCACCGAGATTGGTAGATTGTTGTGAGAAGGTCGACAGCAAGTTCTGGGGTTCCACCTCCAATGAGGTAACGGCTGGAAGAGGTCGCGCAGAAGTGCTTCACCAAAAGACCATTGGTGTTGGCACAAATATCATAATATTCCAAAATGGCCATCTTGATCAAGCCTCCGTACCCAACGGCTTCTGGGTCCAACTCCATGACCCGTTGGAAGAAGATAGGAATCCATGAAGTGAAACGCTTGCTATAACGGAGAGCAGGAACATTCTTCCAGTAATCCCATTCGGATGTAATCAGACGTCGCGCGTTCGCTAAGCCCGTCTTTTTGCAACTGAGAATCGCGGCGATCACAGCTAGCTTCAGGTGAAGTGGTCGGACAACGTAACCGCCCGTAGTCGCATGATTGTAAATTGCCAAAGCATCGGAGTGCCTGCCCATGTTGATAAAGTGCTCCATCCGTTTGTGGAGCGGAACGTATAAACTGGCATTTTTGGAGGCCACCATCTCGCTTACCGTTCGAGGGAAGGATTCCTCGGCGGGAATATGAATTGGGGCAATTTTATCTCCTCGTACTGCCCAAGTATCAGAACTAGACCCAAGGATGCGTCGGGAAGAAGTTAAATGATCTTGTCGATTCTTGGCGGCTTGCTTCAGCCGCCAGATTCCCACCGGGTTGTCAGTCATTGCGAGTTTTCGGCTCTTCACGAGTGACTTGATGAACCCGTCGTCAATACCGGTATTCCAATTTTGATCATGAGCCATCTCCATAATGGTTGTCATCATATCTTCGTTGCCCTTTTCAATGATTGCTTCGAGGATGTGTCGGTGGAGTACCTTGTCGGGTTGTATGTCAAAGTCGTTGATACAAGCGATGACGAAGTCGAGGATTTGTTGGCCCGTGTGGGTGGGATAGTATTCCAAGAATACGCGATCGAAAATCATAGTGAAATCCTTCTTTGATTCGGTGTATCCATGCTCGTGCATAGCGCGCATGCCATCCATGACCCTGTCCCATTCACAGTTCAGTGCTCTGTTGTAGATAATCAAGCCAATGGTCCGGCATCCAGGCTCGGTCCCATATTTTGTTGACATTGCCTTGACCATGGCTTCGGCTTCTTCGGCTCGACCAGTTTCAACCATGGCCTTGACCATTGGGTTGAAAAGTTTCTCGGTTGGTTTCCGATCGAGCGATTCGAGACGCTTGAGAATGAGGCCGAGTTGGGAAGACAGCAATTCCATGCTCCTAGTCTTCCTCCATAATCCATCAAGATAAGCACCACACAAACCACAGTCACGGTCATCTTCGAAGCGCTGGAAGAAGAGGTATTTGGCGGAGTCCAATCGTTTGGACTCGATCAGACATCGGAGGATGACCTCTAACAGATGGGTTGGAACAGCAAAGCTGGTTCTGAATTTATCATATATAACGCCAACAGAGTCGATGTGGCCCTCCTTCGCAAGTAGATGCATCAGTGTAGCCCACATCTCCCCCGAGACCACACTAACTTTGTCCATGCGGTTGAACAAAGTTCGAGCAACGAACAGGTTTCCTTTGATGCAATTGGCAGTGAATATGATACATGCAAGCTCTCTGCGTTCCCAGGAAATAATAGGTGTCTGCCGAGTGTGCGCCAAGAACAAATTCGCAGCAGTGATTTCCCGGTCTTGATTCAACAGCTTGCGGATTTCGGCATCGAAGGGGAGCTTGCCAGATTCTCGTGCAATTTCGCCCTGCTGTTTCTCACGAGCCAGAATTTCGTCGTTCTGAGCCAAGCTTGGAGCATCGATGTTTCCCGTGTAGTGGGATTGTGCAATTGGATGTGTCCCAAAGAGCGACCGTTTCGAGCGAGCATGATGTTTTTCTAAGCTGACTAGGGGTTTGGGCTTGGGCTTTGGACCGGGTTTTTCTGTCCCGAACCCTGGCTCATCTGGCCCATCAGGTACGTTCTGATTCCTCACTTTGAGGGACTCAATGCCCATGAATTCGCCGGCCTCTGCGGCCTCAACCATGACTTTGAGTCTTTTGGCAGCAGATGTTGCATCATAATTCGGCGCGGTACTGTGTAATGTTCGTTTGTTCTCGATGATCTTCTCGGCGATGCGGACCCGGCGATGGGCTTCGTACGTGAGGGCTGCGACAGTGCAGAATCCGCCAACTGTTGAGCCAGCCAGGGCCAATTGGCGGAGCACTCGGAGTGCATTTGGAGATGGGACTATCGAGCCGGATTTTGCGGCGCGGGCAAGCATTTTGCAGGTGCTGAGCGCGGGTTGCGCGCGAGTTCACCAATCGTGCATGAGCGGTCTCGCACCAATGTTCCAGAATGAGGAGATAGGTAAGATAAAGAAACACAAATAGCTCCAATACCAGCTATGATCCAAGATTAAGTGTACAGGCAATTGAAGCTGAGAGAGTAGGGTAACTTCGGAGCAACTTCTTTTTTCCCGATGCAAGTCAACTTGCACGTTAGGTTGGTGCCGCCCGCCGGAGCCTGACCTGGTCATACGACCCATGGATCTAACCGGATACGTCCTCCTTCCTGTTGTCCACCCATACAAAATATCAAAATATCTTGGGGAAAAAGAGGCTATATTAAAGAAAGTCAACATATTCTACGGTTACTGCAGGACTATCGAGATGATTTGTCAATGTGTTGCTCCAATAGCTCTATAGTCTTTTCTAGAATCCCATCTAAATATCTAACAGCTAGACATATCTACCAGAGTTCTCTAGAGTAGAAAAAGAAAACGTCTATTCAATCATGTAGAACATGCTCCTTTGGGCCAGACGCCTACCGAGCAGACATATATCATAATTAAGGAAGTGAGAATCGTCTGTTATAGCAAAAGCCTGTCATGCTCGTCGGCGTCTTCTTCCGCTCTTAGATCGGCAGGGGATCCACCCTCTAGGGTAACTGGAACAATAATTAGTATACTTGTTGTAGAATCTCGGGGAAATGAACATACCATGCGATCTGATTAGCAAACTCATAAGGAATGCTACACCAAAAACAGCTGCAAGTGCTACAAACACAGTCTGAGGTAAGGTTCCAACAGTCAGACTGTAGATTAAGTTGAAGATAGTAGGTGCAACAACTCGAGCAAGAGCATGCAAAAGTCCAGTGGCGCCGAGCATCTGTCCAATGCGTTCATTCGGCACATGCTTGGTCAGGGATGACTGCAGGATGGCAGATCCCATGCCACCGAGCGAGGCAACGACACCGGAAATCACCATGACTGATGGTGTTTTGGATAGGGCATAGCCAATGTAGCCCAATATATCAAATATTATAGATGTGCGGATAAGAACAACGTCCAACGTGTCTGAGCCGCGAATGGTTCCGTCTTCCTTGCACGGGGTGCGGAAGAAGCGGGAGATAAGTGGAAGCACCAGGAAAAGATTGACCACTCGCACCACATTAATGGTCGATACAAACAAACTAGACTCCACGCTGCCCCAGCTGAACATGTATTCGGCGTAGATGATGATAACTTGTACTGTGCCCAGGGCAACCCCAAAGACAGCGGTATCGATAGCAGCCAGCAGCATGATATTCCGGCGTAGAGCCGGACTGGCACCGCGGCGGTTAGGGAATAAGACACTTGGCTTTCCAACGGCGGGCATCAGAATTGCAAGCGGGGTGATCAGGTTCATTGGGTTCCAGGAACGCCAAGAGTACCATTTAGGAGGGTCAGCATCCACAATTTTGATGCGATGTTTCTCGCGTGCCGCGAGCTGTCGATCCTTGGACAAAGATTCAGGTACGATGAAGAAGACCGATAGACAGAAAGTTGCATGGAATGCGAGTGCAATGTAGAAGACGACCAGCGTGCCTCCATGTTTGATCAAAAATGCTGCACCGCCAGGCCCAGCTGCGATTCCAAAGAACAGAGCACCATGGAATAAACCAAATGCTACGCTTCGTTTTTCAGCTGGGGTACAATCAGATGCATAGGAATGGATCAAAGCCTGTGCGGTTGTAAATGATCCACCCAGTCCATCCATAACGGCTCCAAGCAAAAGCATATTGACCGAGACCCGATCAGGCCATTGAGCCACAATGACAGTGATAATCTCATTGAGTACCGCACCCATCGCGCCCAGCGCGATCATCTTGGTTCTTCCGTAACGATCAGATAAGTGTCCGAACCGGGGACTCACTAATGCTGATAGAATACCCGCAATAAGATTGAGATAGAGCTGAAACTGGGCAACCAGGGATTGAACTTGTGGGATCTGGCACTGGGGGTTGTGCTCGCCCAATATGACAGGGAGATAGGTGAACCCGGGGTCTTGGGTAATCTTCTCGGCAAGGTAATCCCGACAGATGAGCGACATGATCAGATTGATCTTGGGCACAGCCATTCCACCAAAGCCCAGTGTAAAAAGGACACCGAATGGGAGCAGCCACCAAATCTGTCATGTTTACAGGTGAGACAGTTGTTCTTGATGCTTTTGTTGCAAACCTCAGTCACTTACGTTCGGTCTCCTCCATTTCGGCCGATCACCCGTAAGGTAGGTTGGCTGTTGATGCAATATCCCATCGGTCTCATCAATTAGAGGAGTGGTTTCGTTGACATATTCAGTACAAGGAGTCACTGGGGTGTGTATCTGCGCAATATCGGGCTCCCCCGCAAAGAGTTCTTCGTTCTCCATGATAAAGTCGGTGACATTGGTGATTCTAGGTTTTTCCAAAATTCCAAGTTATCGCATAGTTGATTTGTAAGATTTAAATGGAATTATTCTCGTATGAAAGAGGGGGGAAATCGTTAGCGGTCTTATCGGGATTCCATCATTGGCAACCCCTTACCTGTGGAATTCCCCCGCACGGACTTGACTTGGTTATATTAAGGTATCATTCTGACGGCACTGAGTACATATATATCGTGCTCCGTATAGAATTGAACATATATTATACCGTACAGTAACCCCGAGATTTTATACAACGCCTCCAACACCTGTTGTGTACACCTACATCCAAGGCTGAACTCTCCTAGTCTGAACAACAAATATATAAGCCTCATCGGCTTATATCACCATAGAAGCATTTTCCTGGCCTGCAAAGAATTTCTTCTGACCCAAGCATCGCTCGCTGGTGCAGCCCTGGCAACGCAGTGTCATCTGGCGAGAACACAGTTCTCCCTTTTGCAAGTGGTTACGAGCAATATCGGCAAGTGCCTGGATGAAGACTGGGCTTCCGTTCAAGCTCTCCGCACGCTTGACACCCGGGTTGTTGGCTTCATGGATGACTTCCTGATCAAGCTCGTAGAGTGTCTCAATGTGGTCACTTGTAAATGCAATGGGAACCAGGATCAAATCCGTCTGTCCTCGTTTCACATACTCTTGAACGGTATCACTGGTCTGGGCCCCGAGCCACGCTTTAGGTCCCACCTGAGATTGCCAGCACAGGCGGTAGGGGTTTTTGAAGTTGAGTCGTTGCATTACGGCATGAACTGTCGCGGCAACTTCGGCGGGATAGGGGTCGCCTGTGTGAGAGAGTTATTAGTGTAATTCTAGGAAGTAACCAGGGAGGCGTCGGCCTACCTCGGTTGATAACGCTCATAGGTAAGCTATGGGCCGAAAACAGCAACACGACCTTGTCCCGCTTCTCCTCTGGGTACGTCTTGAGCTGGGCCTCGATATTCTGTGCGAAAGCTTCCACAAGACCAGCGTGAGAGTGCCAACGGTCAATAACACTCCATTGGATTGTGCCAGCCGGCTCGGACCCTCCATTCGCGCGCTTTCCCTCGAGACGATTACGCCACTTCCACAGTTCGTTAAGGGAACTGCCGGTCGTTGAACAGGAGTACTGGGGGTATTGTGTAAATGCGACAGCACGTCCTCCCTTGCCATTGCCAAATCCATCGGCGAAAAGCTGCTCATACATGGTCTCGGTCAATGGGGCAGCATAGCGGAAGGCAACGTAAGGCTTATGCGGCGCAGTCTCCGGGGAGATCTTATCCAATACCTTGCACATTTCTGCGCATTGGTACTCGGACCATTTCCGAATGGGCGACCCGCCGCCGATATCTGCGTACTGCTTTTGGATCTTCGGGGTTCTTCGGCGTGAGATGAGGGGGCCGATATACGATTGGAATCGTCCTAGGGGAATCAAATCACCGTCGGCCTGGAATTCAAGGTGTTAGCATAGAAACTTAACGTGGTCGTTGTAGCAATTTATGACACGTACAAATAGTCTGCTCAAAAAGTCCTCCACCTCGTCCGTCGTAGAAGGTCCACCCATGTTCATAAAAACCATAGCCGTCGGGCCCTTGGAGCCTGTCGCATCTTGTGTGACTGGCGGTACTACCGTCGTGAGACCTCGTTGATTGGCCACGCATCTCAATTGACTGTTAATTGCTGACCGACCAAGAGGTGTGGTCCTAGTCAAGAGCTGCCGGGGGATCGCGAAAGGGCTGCGGAATGCCATGGTTTGGCCGAGGAGATATTATATGTGGGAACAGACCAAAAAAATAATACGAAGATATTAATGAGGAAATGACAATTCCAACTTATATCCGAGCTGGACCTCGGAGTTGTTTGAACCTGGTTTTGGTTTCCTTACGTAGCTTCCGCAGCCCACCGACCGTCAACCAATCAGTTAGGGAGGATGTCAGCAGCTTCAGGCATCAGCGTCACCTGACTTTCGTGTCGCCCGCGTCAGAGTGCGCGTCTCCATACTTTTGGACTTAATTAATTTACAACTTTTTAATATTTTCATTCTTCCAAGGTTCCCCCATCTTGCAACTATGGCCGAAGATAGTTACACGCGCGAAGAGGAGAACTACGAGGACGAAGAGCTTGACGAGACCGTGAGTATCAAATGGTGGAGATATAGTTACCGACTGTTGACTGTTGCCTACATAGAGCTTCAAATCAGTGAAAGATGCGGTGCTATTTGCTATAGACATTAGCAGCTCGATGCTCACACCTCGTCCATCGCCTGATCCTAAGAAACATGGCGACGAGTCACCCACGTCTGCAGCCTTGAAGTGTGCATACCATCTGATGCAACAGCGCATCATCTCAAACCCTCATGACATGATTGGCGTTTTACTTTATGGAACCCAATCTTCCAAGTTCTATGATGAAAATGAGGAAGACCGCGGAGATCTTTCATATCCTCACTGTTATCTCTACACAGATCTTGATGTCCCATCGGCCCAGGAAGTCAAGCAACTGCGGTCTCTCGCATCTCCAGCAGATGCTGATGATGACGTACGGCAGGTCTTGGAGCCCTCAAAGGAGCCAGTGTCGATGGCTAATATGCTGTTCTGCGCCAACCAAATCTTTACCTCGAAGGCTCCAAACTTTTCATCCCGGCGGCTGTTTGTCGTGACCGACAATGACAATCCCCACGCAGACAATAAGGGAATGCGCTCTGCTGCAACAGTCCGCGCAAGGGATTTGTACGATCTTGGTGTCAATATCGAGCTGTTTCCCATCTCTCAGCCAAGCCACGAATTCGACACCTCCAAATTCTATGATGTAGGTTATTAGCTTTCATTATAAGGGATATGCTCACGATTGGCAGGACATTATCTACAAAACATCCCCAAGTGATGGAGATGCCCCGGCATACCTACAACCGGACACCAACATATCGACAGCCAAGGGTGACGGGCTCTCATTGCTCAATTCTTTATTGTCTAGCATCAACTCGAGATCTGTCCCCCGCCGCTCGCTGTTTTCAAATGTGCCCCTTGAGATAGGACCTGATTTCAAGATCTCCGTCAATGGATATTTGCTCCTTAAAAAGCAAGAGCCTGCCAGGAGTTGCTTCGTCTGGCAAGGAGGCGAAACTGCCCAGATTGCCAAAGGCGTCACAACTCTAATGTCCGATGATACAGGGCAGGAGATTGAGAAGACTGACATTCGAAAGGCATACAAGTTTGGTGGTGAACAGGTTTCATTCACCATCGAAGAGCAACAGGCTCTACGGAGCTTCGGTGACCCTGTGATCCGTATCATTGGGTTCAAGCCACTGTCCGCCCTTCCATTTTGGGCCAATGTCAAACACCCCTCATTCATCTATCCCTCCGAAGAGGATTATATTGGCTCAACACGGGTCTTTTCTGCATTTCAGCAAAAACTCCTCGATTCTGAAAAGCTGGCTTTGGTCTGGTTCATCCCCCGCAAAAATGCCTCACCAGTCTTGGCTGCTATGATTGCCGGGGCTGAGAAGATTGACGAGAATGGTGTGCAGAAGATCCCACCTGGGATGTGGATTATTCCTCTTCCTTTCGCAGACGATGTGCGCCAAAATCCAGAGAGCACCGTTCACCGGGCAGGGGACGCACTGACTGACGCTATGCGCGATGTTATTCGCCAGTTGCAGCTTCCCAAGGGTTTATATGAGCCTTCGAAATATCCGAACCCCTGTAAGCCTCTGTCAATGCAATTTGTTGAGAATAATACTGACCAATTTTCAGCACTTCAATGGCATTATCGTATTTTACAGGCTATCGCCTTGGATGAAGATCACCCAGAATCACCAGACGACAAGACCGTGCCTAAGTACCGACAGGTTCACAAGGTTGGCTGCTTCTATGATCCCTGAACTTTACGGGAATTTACTAACCAAATGATCAATTACAGCGCGCTGGCGATTATATCCTTAAATGGGCCGATGAACTGAAATTACAGGCCTCCGAGATGTTTGGCGGGTCAGCAGCTACCTCTACGCTGGTAAAGCGAGGTGCAAAGACGGAGGCTGCTGATGACCACCCAGCAAAGCGGGTGAAGGTTGAAGACAACACCTCTGGAGTGGAAGCTGAGGTGAAGAAATGCTATGAGAAGGGCACTGTTTCCAAGGTGAGCATTCAAATTCTCTGGGGTATTTGACCAAACTAATATTAATACTCGTGTTCAGCTTACTGTGGTCGTGCTGAAGGAATTTCTGCATTCACATGGCCGCGCTACAGCAGGAAAGAAAGCAGATCTTGTAGAACGGGTTGAACAGTACTTTGAGAAAAAATTTTGAGCACTGAAGTTTGCGTGGGATCGTTCTGGTGTGGGATCCAGGGTTGCTGCAATTTAGGGCCCAATTAATGAGTTACGAGTGTATCCTACTCTTCTGTTTACCTATGGCCATAGTCGTTTCGAATCAATAATATTTATCCAACATACCCCTAGGACTCAAAGAAAAAGCATAACCCTTCAGTCAAAAATACATAGAACTCATACCATAGCTGACTAACCGCGATCTGATCCCGAAATGTGGGGGAACCCCAGAGTTGATCCTCAACACTTATTTGCATATTGCTCTAGAAACCAATCCTAGTAAGGAAAATTGATACAGAATTTTTCCTCGGTTTTTTCTATCGGCACACTTGGTATCGATATCTTTCGCCCTCTGGCCCATGTTCCTATGTTTCAACAAACCCCGCTACCAGTTTTCAAGATCGCAGATAATACCTAGGTACCTAGCAAAATGTTGTGGGTTTGTACGCTAGAAAGTTCCCTGACGGCTTAGACCGGGAGCCTGGTCGGATTACTGGTGAATGTTCGCAGCGTCAGAAATACATCGGAATTTGACCTTTGAGAAATGATAATTTTCCAGTCGACTGCACAATGAGCTACGTAGAGACCTCGGGAGAGACCAGCTCTCGCAACTTCAACGGGACAAATGATGACATAATGGGCCGAACACCCCGACCCGACCTCGGGAGTGATCTCGGAGACTTCCTAATTCGAACAGTCTTCTCCCTTTCTAGTAATATACGTTGGTTGCAGAAATATGTACTCATTTCATATGGAAAATTCTTCCCTACAACAGCCGAGAGGACTAAAACCGAAACGTTTCGAGATCAGCGTTGCATGTAATGCTTGTAAAGCCAAGAAAACAAAATACGATGGAGCTAGATCAGGTAAGCGAATCAAACAACGAACCCGACAGAGTGCAATTGTACTGTGCTCATCTTTGTCGTATCAGTATGCGGGACTTGCTCAAAGAGGAAATAAAGTTCGGAAGCATGTGCATACAGCGAGGCCGATCGAGTCTCTCCTTCATCAGGTATGCAGTAAGTACTTAGAATAGACCCGCCTTCAAAATGTAGAACAGCCAAGTATATCATGATGCTTGTCTCGTGGTACACTTGTCGTGGTCCATTACCAACAGATCAGCTTACGCATTGAGCAACATACAGTTCAGATACTGTCCGAGAAAAGTTTGCGATCGACAGCGCTTTATGTAACACCGAACGGCAAAAAGACATCAGGTGCCCAAGCAACTATTCTCAAAATGAAGATAACGGGGGGGCTAGCTTGTACGGCGGAGTCGTACCTGACGGTTGAAGGAGTCGGAATTGCATGCGAGAGGAGCCGACTAGTGGGTGATCTGCAGGCCTGTTTCCCATCAGCGTGTCTGACCAGCCTTGAGGGGTAGAGTAGATGCTGTCGCAAAAGCCATCCTTGATGTTGTGCGTTTTCAACTCGTCCGCGGTCTATTGCTCTACATGCCGACTGATGTAGTCAGAAGCGTCATCTAAGGGTTTGGCAGGGTAATCAGGATCGATTCCCATCAGTTGGAGAACCGGAATGGGATTGAGATGGGATTGAGGGAACCATGAAGTTGATACCAAATACCTGGAGTCTTTGTCTAGGAGATAGCAGTAGAACGTTGTTTTATTGGCGTAGCCATACAGCCTCGGTCGAAATCCTGCTGAAAAAGGGATGACAACTGATGCGACTTGACCAGTCCGGATACGTCTTTCCCTTTTACGGAAGCCACAAAAATCATGCCCAAACAAATACCAGCATGCTCTGTGTTGACCGTAACCTGCTGGGTCTGCGCTAATGTGTCGTCACGATCTTCAACTATTTCCTGGGCTACAACTCTACACATGACATGTAGGGCAGCTGCAATGATGAATAGGCCAAGAATGATCGATAGTTCGCTACCCTCAAACTTGACTATATCCCAAAGCCCTTTGTCTTGAGTGAACCCAAGAGTGTTCTTTGCAATATACCCAAAAATCCGAGTAGCATATGGGGAGCTGGAGTAAAGTCTGTATCCATTAAAGCCCTAGGGCCGTATATCTCGGTGCTCGGTGTAGTTTTATGTAGATGGGGCATTGTGAAGAGCAAAAATGAAGACTTGGAATAAAGCCAAGGACGAAGTAGACTAGCTGCAGCTTCAATAGTCGGAGAATTGGTACAACACACTAGTTTTTAGCGAAGTATTTATACCTTTTCACCAACAATCCGTGAAATATGAGGATCTTCTCGGTCCGAAGTAGAAGCTCGGGAAGGCCGGCACTGGATATTTTGGCGTTGCCCAAAATGTATTTTTCTTTTTTCTTTTTGGTTTCTTTCATTGGCTCCTAGCTCATTACTCTACAAAGGCTAAAATAGCTCCGCCCAATCATGCAGATATCATTGAGCTTTGTGAACCCTAAACCACCCGGAACCCGGCAGCACCGTGGAATTCGGAATGGCTTCGCCTCGGAACCTTGGAATGGTGAAAGCCAGACGCTTCCGAGGAACACTTTTCCCGGGTAGGCTTGACCCATTGACTATTTATTGGCCTCACTGCACGCATAGTCAATCAGTGTATAATCTCAATATAAACGCAGAGATCCGAATAAGCCACTAACAAATCAAAAATCATGACTCTTCCTACCATTAGAACTGTTGGTATGATCGGCACTGGTGTGATCGGCGCCAGTTGGACAGCATTGTTCCTAGCCAAGGGGTTGAAGGTCATTGTGACGGACCCAGCACCAGGAGCTGATAGCAAACTGCGTGATTATTTGCTAAAGTATTGGCCAACCATACCCAATGCCGAAGTGACACAAGACGAATACTTGAATAATTACAGATTTGTCAAGGAAATCGACACTCATCTTGGGGATATAGATTTGATACAAGAAGTGAGTTGGCTATCGCAAAAAGAGTTTTCGTCAAGGTTGTTGCTGATCGAACTCTTAACATAAGAATGGACCAGAGAGGCTGGACTTTAAGCGCCGTCTGTTTGCTCATTTGGACGCAAATACCCCCGAGCACGTGGTTATTGCCTCGTCGTCTTCTGGCATTCCTTCATCGGAATTTATCACCGAATGCAAGAAAAACCCAGCCCGTATTTTGATCGGTCATCCATTCAACCCCCGCACTTGGTGCCCCTAGTGGAGGTAGTTCCCCATCAAGGAACGGGTGATGTGTACGTGACGGCTGCCCTCCAGTTCTACCTAAGGCTAGTCAAAGATCCGGTGCTCGTTAAGAAGGAGACCCCCGGGTTTATCGCGAACCGGCTTCAAGCCGCTGTTTGTGCGGAAGCCTATAGCCTTGTCTCGAGAGGTGTCATCTCAGCCGAAGACCTTGGTTAGTATTATCGGTTTGATTGAATCTGTGCGACTTGCTCTGACTTTATTAGACAAAACTGTGACATCTGGCCTTGGCCTTCGTTGGGCTTTGACTGGACCTATAATGACCAACACTCTTGGTGGAGGTGGAGACTTTAATCATTTCATGGACCATTTGGGGCCGGCGTTGAAAGCGTGGTTGGATGACATGCACCGGCATGAATTTGATGTGGATTCTCGAGATGTCGACGTTCTTAAAGAGAGAGTGGATGAGTGGACTTCGCAGGTCAACTTGAAAGAGGTTGAGAAAAGTCGGGACAAACTTTTGGTTAGCTTGATCAAGAGCAAAACTGAGGGTTCCGCCTAGGATTATAGTTGAGGCAGCAAGGCTGCCTCAAGAAGATAAGTGCCTTAGTCGTTACCTGTTTGATCTTCCTTCTTTCCTAGTAACTAGCCCACTACAGCCAATGGTTTCTTTCCCTCGATTAGAACGTTCTAGCAGTATCCAAAATCGGTGGGGGTTATTTAGACTGCAGGCAGTGTTGCGATACATCAAAGTACGGTGGCCTTCATCCCCAAGGTTGACAGCAATGTCCTTTGGTATATCGATAAGCAAAACGTGCAAGTGTTGCCAACCTAGCTTTGAAAATTTACCGCCATGTCTAATTACCGTGAGCTCCTTGAAAACTTTCAACAACGGATTCTCAGAGCGGTTTTTTTTATGGGTTAGTGGTTAACGACCTTACACACAAAAGGTGTGTGTAAGGCCAATCGTTGGATGTGAGCATTGAACATCGATACACTGCAGTTAACAGAGCAATAGTTTCTAATCAGTTTAGGTCAAATAGTGCCTCAAACTTTAGAAACGCATTCAACTTCGGCTGATCTTGTTTGCAGCTGGACGCAGTTGTGTGCGGTGAAGTCAAACTTACATGCAATACGCAAATCAACAAAATATCGAAAAAGTGAAGAAAGTTATTTACAAAAGATAGACGTTCTCATAGCAAATCACAGGCGGATGACTTGTGCAGGGTCTGGAAGCAAGTGTCTGCCGGACTTGAGCTCCAAAGGTTTCACCAACAGGGTTGGGGCCTTCCTAATGAGTTCCTGGAAGTAAGGTGCAGCACGGTGTCTTTCCAATGCGTCCTGGTTTTCATATCTGAGAGGGTGTTAAAAAGAGACCAATAGTAAACATTGTCAAGCCACAAAAAGGGAAAACAGAAGACAGAACGTGGACGCACCTTTCAACGACTATGACTTCATTTTTGTCCGCAATGGAGAAGGCATAGTATACAATAGTCCCAGGCTCATCCTCTTGCACCTTCCGGGTAATATTGGCTAATTCGGCAACGAGCTATAGGTAGAGCGCGATAGAAGCTCATCAGTTCAAAATTCCACATTCGGGGGAAGAGAAAATACTCCTCATGACAAAAGCCGCGATCAGAAGGGACATAGGTCCGTCAACCGGACCAGTTGAAGATATGACTTACTTCGTCAAGCTTTTCCGGCTTGGCCGTAAGAATGGCAACCTGGTTGATAACTTCGGACGACATTTTGAGCTATCGTAGCTGTATGGCGTAATATAGTGCAAGAAAAAGGTTATTATGCGGGGGCAAATTAAATAGTTGCAGCTAGCTGGAGGGACACTTTTCAATGTTCCCAGGGGGCCATAAGGCGGTTATATACTCCCAACATAAGATATATTGGTGACGCGCACCTTCTACCTAGGTACCTAGCCATTAAGATCATATTAATCATCCAAGTTCCGCGAAGAACCGGGAACCACAGCGTTCGGTATGGTCTGCCGAAAGCCCCGTCACAATTTAGTTGTAAATCTAATGCTTTACAGGAAAATCTTTTGAGCATACTGTGCTTGCCATATTGTTCTATGTCATTTCGTTTGGTCCCTATCACGGAAGTGGCAAATTAGACGATATGACGTTTTACTAAGATGTAGCAGCGAGCCTCGGCAAGCCGGTAGTCGGCTTGAAATGTTTTCGGGATTCTAAATTGAGTAGGTCGGAGTAACCGTCATACCCTGAGGTCGGAACATCTCAATTAGGCTCCCGGTTGTATTCAGAAAGGCACTAAATCTGGAAATAAAGCGTCGCCCATACATTGAGAAACTCCGATCAAAAGAAAGACCCGAGCTCTTACACTGCCGAGTACCATGACCCACGTCAGCCACGTCCAATTCTCGCGACTGATCCAAAACGTGCATGTGGCTGGGAGCGGGAGGATGTGATTTATGCTGTCAAAATGCTTTCATAGTTTAAATCGTCATTCCACATTACATGTAAAACGAGGCCATATAATAACCCACTTGTTTACGTTTAAACACTTCTGAACAGAACGGAAGCGAACGTTGCATTTTATTTTGAGATTAGTGAATATATATAAACTGGGTGTTTACTAAACAATTGTACACAGGGCTATCGACTAAAAGTAGGCATTCAGTTCCCGAGGTCATTCCGTTAGCTGACTAACTGTCGTTTGATAGGCACCGAGCCTTGGAAATGTGGGGATGTGGGGAACCCCAGACTTGATCCCCAACACTTATTTACATATTTTTCTAGAAAACAATCCTAAGAAGGAAAATTGATACAGAACCCTTCCTCGGGGGTGTTTCTTTCATGCGCACTTAGAATTGATGCCTTTCGTCCTCTGATCCATATTCCTATCTTCCAACAAAATCACCCCGCCGCCAATTTTCAAGACCACAGACGATATGGACAGGATACGGTCACGAGAGGATCGAAGATGTTATACATGCAACAAGATATTCTCCAAGAAAGAGCATCTCACTAGACATATTCGTGGTCACACCAAAGAAAGGCCGTTTGTGTGCCCTGTCTGTGGCAAACTATATTCGCGGAGGTACGAGATGTTCCAAATGGACCGTCGAGTTTGATCTTGTATTAACGTTTTAAGCGATGTCCTGCGTCGGCATGAACGCAGCCACAGTATTCAACTGGAGAGCTTGACTACTGTATCGCCCCGAGGATTAGCTGACAGTTCTGCGATGCTCACACCTCCACCTGCAGCTGATTCGTTCGGGGGATTCACGGGGCTGCCTTCTGGATCAGCAACTCATGTTTCCCCACAAGAGTCTGTCAACACGAATATACTGAGCATACCTCACACCAATACCATCAAGTTTGGACAACCCACTGAGTCTACACAAAGTGTTGTAGGTGAACCAGTCCACAATTCAGGATCTGGAACATGGTTCCTTGAAGATGATTTTGATGTTAGTGCGCTTGACTTTTCAATAACCTCTACAATATCCGAATGGGCGCAGATACCAAGTGTGTTTCCTGCTGCAAGTCTCTCTACAGGGGAGCATGATGTTTGCATCCCTATTCAAAGCTCTATTCCAGAGATTGAAGCTGCAAACATGACTGGGGACACAGTCAAACGAAAATGGTTCACCCATGTGTCACCATCTGATAAGAGCCGGCCCAATCAAGAATTTTCCGGCGCAGGAGCAAACTGGGAACAAACGAATGCGAATGAGTCATATCGAGCTGGTCTATGTCAGAAGCTCCGTCGACCTATGGAAGACGAGGTATTACCGTCTTCGGAACAGCTGAATCTTTTTGCCAAATTATACTTTCATCGGTTTCATCCTTTGTTACCTGTCATACATGCTCCCTCGTTTCGGCCCACGGTGGAAAACTCTCTATTATTCCTATCGATTTGCTCCATTGGCAGCTTATTTGTCGGGTCTTCCCGCGCAATAGCTCAAGGCTCACGGATATTCGAGCGGTTGAACAAAGCCATTCTGGCATCATGGGAGTCCTTCCTATCTGAAAGTCGACCAGATGCCCTGTCTATGGTACAAGCTGCTATTTTGGGCCAGACATATGCTATTCTAGCTGGAAAGCCCAAGTACCTTGTTCTGGCAGATGTATTGCACGGGACAGTTGCCTCATGGGCTCGTGAAGCAAATCGACTAGCTGCTCTTTGTAGCCAGTCACAAGATATTCTGAACAGTGCAGATCTTGAAAAACGCTGGTATCGATGGATTGATAGCGAACAACGTGCTCGAGTTCAAGCTGCACTAAATATCCACGATGCCGAGCTTGCTGCTTTGCATCACCACGAGCCAATTCGCAGTCATCGACTCCGCCAGTTTCCCCGTCTCGCATCCGATGAATTGTTTTCAGCCCCTACTGCGTCTAAATGGGCCGCACTTCTCACCCAATCTCTTCAATTCCAGAGTGAAAATCAAAAAGCTCAACTCTCTCTCGATTCATTCCCAGTCACAGGCCAAGACTCCAAGTTCACTGCATATGGAATTCTTGAAGGAATCCACGCTCGCCTCATAGATGCCAAACAATCTCAAGAATTCAACCATCTAGTCTGTCAAGATACTTCCAACGTCTTGATACAGTGGTGGGAGACATATCGTACGACAGACCAAGATCCGTTTTGTCTACCCGTGTTGTGGCATTCCATTTTCATATCCCTGTACGCGGACATGGACCTCTTGGAACGAGCAGTCGGGCGGGATGGCCGGGCCCCGGCCCTGAAATCATCCGAATTGGCGCGAGAATGGGCTTCTTCCCTGAATGCAAGCCGCTGTCTCGTGCACGCATCACTGATTGCCCGGTATCTCGAGCGCATGAGTATATCCACTGAGCCAGCAATACATGTCCCCCGTGCGCTATTCTCGGCGGCATTAATATACTTGTGTGTTGCGCAGTATTCACCTCAACATGCCGTAAGTGCGGAGGTATTTGCGTCGCCGGAGTTCAAGTTGCTAGGTGATGGAGCTGCGGAGGTTGCTTATTTTCCTGGGAATGCTCAGAGTAGTGGGCGATCCGTAGTTACGGATTTGGATCAATTGTATGGCATGATTGATTTACTACAGCGGGGTGGACGTTGGGGTATTTCACAGGCTTTCGCGAATATACTTTCTACGGTGCTGGATGAAGGCAAGGGTGGTGCTTGTGGATAAACCGGTGTTTTTGTTATATTGTATATGAGGCCTATTGCGAACTACCAATCACTAGCAATATAATCAAAAATTCCACCCCAGCAGGACTATTTTTCCACATTACCAAATGCTTATATAGCAATGACTGCCGATGCTAACATCCGATCGTTTCTCACCCCCCAATATCTTGCGGGGTGTGGCTCCACCATGTGGGACGCTTGTTCGTTTACAGGCTTGGGGCAAATGATATCTTGGGTAAATGATAGTTGGAACTCAGTAGGTACTAGCCTTAAACACTTAAATTACTATGTTGTTTCATTTCATAGTGTTATCTTATGAGGTGTATGTGCAAGAATATATCTTGGTACTCCGTACATATATATTCGAACTCTTACCCTCTACTGCGGGTAAATTCTCAAGACAAACTATACGTTAGACCTGATCCAATTATAAGAAGTGTAGTGGTTACCAATCATCACAAATTGTGGGTGATGTACAGGTCTGTCCCCCGCATGAAGAGAATCGTGGGGGGGGGGGGGGGGGAGGGTGCTGTAGCTCTACCCCGTAAAAACAGTCCAAATTAAGACCTGTCTATAAGTATGGCTATCTTCTTTCCAATAAAGATTCTCAGTTGCTCTACTTCCAGCACTTATAGAAGCAATGCCGGTCTTCACTGAACATTCCTCGTCATCTCGGGACTTGAGAGTCCTACCATCATTTGCACCACCACTACCCCGATTAGCACCCCAATTCGAGTGCAATGATACAAACAAAGACAAATATGAAGCTGTCGTGGTCGGCGTATGTAGTCTTCAATTTCCCCGATACTAACACATTATTCAAAATTCGAACCAAAGCAAACTCTAATATCAATATCTAGGCCGGACCAGCAGGCCTAATGCTAAGCCTTCTCCTCTCTCGCTATGGGCTTAGCGATACCTCCCTCCTCTGCATAGATACAAAGCCAAGCACTCTAAAATCTGGCCAAGCAGATGGCGTGCAGCCCCGCACTCTAGAGGTCTTCAAATCACTCGGTATCTCAACCGAGATCGAGAACGAAGCGTGCCAGATGTGGCAGTTCGCATTCTGGAACCCGTCGTCTGACCCGAACAAGGTAATTGAGCGCACATCCGTCGTGCCGGAGGTTATTCCTCCGGCGCGGTTCCGTTACGAGGCTACCATCCATCAGGGACGGGTCGAGCGCATCATGGAGACCGATATACTGCGGTACTCCGAGCGGGGGATTGTGCGGAACACGAAGGTTGTAGATGTCAAGATTGACGAAGAAGGAGATGCTGAGTTCCCAGTGTTTGTGACCATGTCTACGGATGGTGTTGAGAAGACAGTTCGCACGAAGCATCTTGTTGGTGCTGATGGGGCGCATTCGGTCGTCAGGCAGTGCATGGGGCTGCGGTTGGAAGGAGAGTCTTTGGATCATATCTGGGGTGTGGTTGATATGGTTGCTGAGACGGATTTCCCCGATATTCGTCGCCGCTGCGCTATTCATTCTCCTGCCGGCTCCGTTATGATTATCCCCAGAGAGAGGATCTCCAAGGGCGAATACCTCACTCGGCTGTATGTTCAGGTTCCTGAGGATGTGGCACCGGAGAGTGATCAAACACCGAATGGAGTAGAGGGTGTTAAGCCTGAGGATGCTCGGCAGCGAAGAAGTAAGATTACCCTTGACGGGATTCTGAAACAAGCTGCCGATGCGATCAAGCCATACTCCCTCCGACCTAAGGATAATGCCGTTGACTGGTGGGCTGCCTATCAAATTGGCCAGCGTGTCTCGCCTGAGTTTATTGTCAATGATTCGAAGGGGATTGCAAGGGTTTTCATTGCTGGAGACGGTAAGTTTGTTTTGAAGAGAGTGTATGGTCTCGGACTAACCTGAATCATATTTATAGCTTGCCATACACATAGTCCGAAAGTAAGTCTTCACGGCCACTTTTCCCTAGAGGACTTCACTAACTTCCATTTAATCAGGCTGGTCAAGGCATGAATGTTTCAATGATGGACTCCTACAACCTAGCCTGGAAACTCATGTATCACATTAACGGACTCGCACCAGAACCAACAGCCCCCAATTGCCCAGCCCCATTACTCGACACATACCAGACAGAACGCCACGAAATAGCGCAGCAGCTCATCGATTTTGACCGGAAATTCTCCACCATGTTCTCAGGTCAAATGGGCGCAACTGAAGGACTGACACGAGAAGAGTTCGAACAAGCCTTCACACTCGGTAATGGCTTTACCAGTGGCTGTGGCGTGGAATACCCGGAGAACATGCTAGTTATCCGAGATGAGCTAGACAGTGATATCATAAGCAAGGGTTCAAACCCTGTCACAGGAACTGACTACCTATCCGGCATCTTGAGACCAGGCCGGAGATTGCTTAATGTCCGATTGCTGCGGCACGCCGATGGGTGGCAGCGGGATATTCATGACGGTATGTGAAGAAATATAGAAATTTCAGGTGGGAACATGATATCTAACCAAATAATCACACAGATATCCCCTCCACTGGCCGATTCCGCATCTTATGTCTCACATCGATCGACCTTCTTGATCGAAACAGTGTCTCTGTACAGGCACTAGAAGCAATCACTTTGCTAGAAGCACAGTTCCCCAAGTCGATTATTGAGCAGATTATTCTGCATCCCCAGCTGCATCGGTCCTTTGAGTGGAACGACGTGCCGACGTGTGTGAAGCAACAGGCTGAGATGCGCTTCTATGATGGGTCGGCTTTAGATGATGCATATACTATCTATGGTGTAGACCCGGCACGGGGCGCATTGGCGGTGGTCAGGCCTGATGGGTATGTTGGCGTTGTTGCTTGTCTTAGTGACGTGCAGAGGGTGGGTGAATATCTAAAGCAGTGCATTCGGATTGCCTCTAGTAATTAGCACTTGTCTCGAGCTTGTTAGTATAACCAGAAAAATATCAAGGTGTTTTTCTCTTTTGACTATGTAGAAGGGAAGGAAGGAAGACTGTATGAGTCTACTATTGGAATAACGTGACAAGGCTTTCCAGGATTTAAAGCTTCTATCTGTCAGCCTTTCGGTCTAGACTAGATGCAGTACCCTAGTCCTTCTCCTCCTTAGGTCCAATAGGTATTTCCTTCTGAGACAATCATACATATTGTTAAACATCCTTTCATTTTACTCTTGCGGTATATCACGCCTATATCAAAACGTAGGGGGTTGAAGCTAGTACCCTCTGGGAGACTGTGGGTTCTACTATAGTAATAACATAGTAAACTGCATTCACTAACAGCTTTACCATTAAAGGGTGCAAAGAGGGGTAGGCCACTATACCAATAGTGAAGTCACTGTGCCAATACTTAGTACCTTACCTTCTTCCAAGGTTACATGTCAGACCAATGTCGGAAAACAGGTTGATACACAACAGCTCCTTTCTCAACCTCTTGACATTCATCCCGGGCGACGATCCTGAAATTCCGAAATATCGCCTTTGGAGCTTCTGATAGCTATCCCCGTCAATTCTACAACCATCCATTTAGGCTCGATACTATGTCATTTGTGATGTAGAGGATGCACAGCGGGTGTATGATATCGAACCTTTCCACGATTCCCTCCACCGCGAACCTACGAAAGTTGTCAGAAATCCGTTAGTACGACTGACTACCTGCCATGTATGCCGGTTGATCTGTTAGGATCTTGCTTTCTACGAGATAGATCGTTTTATCTTCTAGAAGTTGGATAAATCTTGTCATCCGTTTGCTGGTGATTCTTCGGGTTAGGTCTTGCTGTTATTTTGTGGGAAAGAAGGCTTCTCCCCTCTCTCTCTGTGTGTGTGTTCTTTCTCTTCCTCCAGTTCTCTGTTAGCTTGCAATACAATCAATTGACCGCGCTTCTTATTGCTGCTGATTATGCATCCCAAGCTGCATAAGTTATTTGAGTGGAACTACGTGTGGATGTGCATGGAGCAGAAGGCTGAGACCCATGTCTATGATGGGTCGACCGGCTTTGGATGATGCGTATGGGATCTCTGGCGTAGATCCAACACAGGGAGGATTGGTGGTGGTCAGGCCGGATAAATAAGTTGACGTTATTGCGTGTCTTGGTGACGTGTAATAGGTTGATGGGTCTCTTGAAGCAGCGCATGCGGACTGCCTCCAGTAATTAGCACCTGTCCTGATATTGTAGGAGCTTGCTAATGGAATCAATGAATCCCAAGGCTGAGTTATGTGAATGATGAGTTGTTTGGGCACCTGAAGGATATTAGAGCACGGAGTCACGTTTGTTTGGCAGTGGAGTTCGAACATGTAAAAATGTCAATGACATGAGATGTATGCGTGGAAAGTGAGGAATTCAATGGTAAGAATATACATTTCGTGTACTCTGATTATCCAGAAGTCCATCAATAAAAATGAAGTATGTTCAAGAGGAACTTTGTCCTCAGCGCGCTTGAACGCAATGAATATATAATAAAAAAACGCCCCTGGAAATTCTAACGCAAGAAAATGGGTGATCGAATTCCAAGTGGGCAAGGTTTGTACTGTTGGGTGTTTGTACTGTCGCAAAAATAATGTGCAAGGGAGGCGAAAATATAATGCCACATGTCCCACGTTATGTAAATTAGAGCCAGGGAGATGTCGATGGATTTGGCAATGAATGCTCAAGCCGAGAGCGCGCATTCAACACTGCCCGTAGACTTGACAATAGCACACTTGTTCATCGGGACAACTGCAAAAGATGATTAGTTCAACATTACAACAAAATGTGATCGATCATAACTTACTATATCCCTTTCATGCCAAAAATGATATGCCACAAGAACTCCATAACCCTCCCTGACGAAGCGTCGCCAAGTTCCGTATCGATAACCCATTGCCGGAACTTGACATAATCCTCCAACGGACGGTTGCGAATCTGATCTCGCGAGACAGCAAATTGCGCGCAGCACGCAGCGCCAATCTCGGCCGGTTTGCGAAGATAATTCTGGCCCGGAACCTCCTGATCTGTGGGCGAGGAAATATTCAATGGAGGCGTGCTCGTGCCGTCGAAGACCTCCGCCCATATCTCGTCGGTGACATGACTATTGAAGCGGTGGGCGCTCTTGCAGCCCGGATTCCAATTGCAGCGAAGATTCACATAGCCATTCTGCTGGACGAAATCGAGTTTTAAATTGCGCATGGCTATGACGTTGTCGTGGAGCGGTGCATCAACGTGCCAAGCCATAAGGAAGCCTGCGCGGTGGGCGTGGAGGAAGACGACGGTCGAAGGAAGATTGTCGTAATTATCAATTATATACGTGAAGTAGGCCATGGACTCGTGGCCTTTGTTCAATGGGGTCATAAGAGCGCTGTCGTTTAGTCGTGTCTCAGGCGAGGGGTTGACAGTGTAAATCGCCCGTTGCCAGCTGTTGTTTAGAGGCAAAGAAACCCAATCAGTCGTGCCTCTTCGGAGTATTGGAGAAGGAAAAAGCACTCACTCGGGAAGCTCATCCTCCACCCATTCGGTAGGCTCTTCTTCCATCTTAGCCATAACAATCACTTTATCACCCGGAATGATCTCGCTGTGGGGGCTTGGGGCGGTGCCATTGCGATCTAGCCAATTAATCACATATGACCCGGCGCCGTATTGATCGCAAATGTCTTGTAGATGCGCCTCGAGTAGATATAATGAGAATAAAACGAGACACAAGACGCAGAACCCTGCGATACGGAATCCACCCTTCATTATGAATAATGAATGAGAGATCTCCGGGGGAGACTTTGCGGAGAGGTACCCGAAGGTGTGAATTCAAGGTAGAGGTTTCACCAATAAGCCATTGATATATACTGTTTCCGATGTATAATGATGATGCGAAATCGAAGGGTAAGTTCGAATGTTTGATCCGAAATAGCAAGACTCCTGCGACAAATTCCAAAGTAACAAACCCTGATGGCAAGTTCGAGAAAGGCAAATTAGTACAAAATAGTACAAAATTAAGGCGCAGTGGAAGGTCAAAATAATAATGGAAAGAGAGAGGGGAAATTAAGGAAAATTTGTACTGGGAATAAAGTAAAATAGAAGAGCTTCTATTATGGAGAATGCGAAAAGGATGCATTCCTAGTTAGCTAACTAGTTAACTAGCTGGAGCGGTGAGGGATCTTACATAATCCTGTAACAGAGGGCTTCTCTCATAACTAACTAGTGGACTCGTACTCCGAACTTTAGGATGTCATGCTCATATCATTATTGGCCACATCCATGCATTAGTTCAGGGGAGCCGTTTTTAAAAAGGGGGGAGGGGGGGGGGCGGTGGAATCTGTAGATTGCGGTACCATACTAGCAGTTCCACCATTGGTATTGAACTCAAATACGTTATTGTTATACCATTACATTAGAATACCATATTTTAGCTATAACGTGGGTACAGGTCTCAATGTTCAATATTAAACAAGGTAGGGGTTCATAGTTACCGTATGGTGAAAGTATTATAGAACGATCACGTGATTTATTACATCTACTGAGCCCCGCATGACTTCTCTCTTACACATGTTTACACGTGTATATTATTTATTACCATAGGAATTTAGATTTAAGTGCACTATATAGTTAGTTATATTTTTAATCTACATTTACTAACTAGTTATGTTGTACTGAGGGCCACTAGTTTGGGGTGCTTGGATTTTGGTTTTGGACCCTTCGATGGTTCCAAGGTGTGGCAAAGCTTGGCTCTGGGGTACGTTTACCCTTTTAAGAGTAGATTTTACGTTTGAGCCATGGGCGGGATGCAGGCTTAACGTTAGAGGAATATACCCAGCACGAAAATTGTACAATAGGTACACGTAGGCAACGAAATTTAACCTGTCACAAAGACTCTCTGGTATCCATTGAGGTGATACGCGTGTTTTTTTCCCCTGTACCATGGAATGCACGTGGCGTTATAAATGGGACAATCTAAAAAGCTTCTAGCATGGCGAAGTCATCCTGTCGTGATTGTACGTAGTCCACCAGACTTTTGGTGAACTCGTATCACAGTGGGGCGTCATTGGTTAAAAATGACGCTGGAACCTTCAACCATGGAAGGTCAGTCGGCTATGTTAAACTCTTTTATCAATACACAGCCTACTTCGTACTTGGGATAAAACACTTCGCGCCCCTTGTGATTTCATACAGGTCCTTGCAAGGTTCGGGGTCCTTGCATGTAGGTTATTTGATTGCGGAGTGTGGTTCTGGCAGAATCAGGCCCACATCTTGGCCGATCAGCGACATTGCATTGTAAAGTCTCGAGGCAGATCCATGGATCAGAGGCTCCATATTCCAAAGTGCAATAGAAAATTACAAGGGAAAATATTTTAATTCCCTTAGGGTATACGCATTGCGTTATAATGGGGCCAATTTATATTTAACACTTGGGCGGGAAAGTTCTTATTACTCAAGCGGGGAACAATAAGCATTTACTCAAGCGGGGAACAATAAGCGAGACATTCTACAGGCCCGGGCGCTTTTAATTATTGTGTCATCTCAACAATCTTGAATCGGAATAACGTTGCCCTTTGGACAATATAATATGTCGCCCTCGATGACAATGGGATTATCGACTGCAAACATTGCCAGTCGTGCCACGTGGTTGACACATGTATTATTTCAATGGCTCATTCAATCCATCTTTGGATCAGTGACGATCTCGGTGATCTCTCGGGATTGACGTAGGTACTTATGGATATGTTTTGGACTATCGTATTGTTATCTATAACTACTCCGTACAATATGTATCTGTACTTGGTGAATTGGGCACAGGAGCCTAAACTAGTATATGGTACAGAGTACATCCCGAGAATAAAGTATTTGCCTAAACCCACACTCATGTTCAACATTTTAGCGAGGTATCTTGGAGATGGCAACTAATTCCTTACATTGATCATCCTGAATCGACGCTTATACAAGATATTGTTCCTAATCGCACGGCAATTATCAGGAAATAGTTGCCCGAGAACAATGTGTGCACAATGGCATTGCCGCCATATTCGCTAAATTCAAATAAATATGGATGCCTGCTGGAAAGTGAAAGGAATGATCGATCGGATCCTTGGGAGCTTTGCTAGAACTGGTGATCAATTATTTAAATTAAATGCGTGGGTTGTAAATATATAAATGCTTGTTTCCTAAAACTGTACCGATATAACTAGTGCCTTGACACCTATTGCTATAAAATATTACCAGGCTCAACAAAGGATATATTCTCTTTTATGTTACGTAGTTTGGGGATCAACTGGTCTATAATTGAATGCACCCCCGGGGCATGGGGCCGTCTACGTTATAAATGCATGTGAAGTAGTCGAGGTAAATCAATAGAGATAATCAACAGTAAAATAGAGAAGTTTTGATACATTGCCAGAGGATAAAAGGTGCAGTCCAGCTGCTTCTTGTGTTTATGTTATGCTACACGGAGATTCGGCTAATCACTATCATCTCCTTCTTCATCGCTAACCTCCTCCCCATTTGCAATCGCCTCCTCCCGAATCTTGCGCGCACGTTCCCGCTTTTTGTTTAGCAAATTATTCAACTTCTTTGCAACATTGAAGACACCCCCAGTTCCCTCGCCACAGGCAGCGCACGACGGGGTCTTCCGGTACCGCTGTAGGGCACAGGCTTCACAGAAATAGTGCCCACATTTGGTGATGATAGGTTCTTGATAGGGTTTCTTGCAGATGAGGCAGGCAAATGGGATGCTCTCTAGCAATTCATCCTCGTCATCTTCATCATCTTCCTCGAGTTTGCCCGCGCCTTTTCGTTGTGAAACCACTCGCCCGCCTAATTGCTTGCCCTTGGTGTTGACTTCCCAGTCACGATCTAGCTCCCAACCTGCCTTGTAGGCCTCACGAGAATGGAGATATTTACAGCTATCTCCGAAGCCACACTGATTTCAAATGGATTAGTATCGATCTATGATAGACAGATGGAGGCGAGGGCATAACTCACGTAGCCAGTTTGTTTCCAATCTTTGCACACATCGGGGGCATAATCCATCACTGTGATAGTCCTAACGTTGGTCGAGGCTTTGACTGGACCGAATTTCCCTGGTGCATCGGGGTTCTTCTGAATAAAAGATTGATAGTTGGCGGCACCTTTGTAGGTTCCGTCCGGCTGTGGGGCAGAGGCTGGATTTGCTCGGGTTGTGCCCAGCAAGTTCTTCTCGCTCAGGTTCTCATCATACCAGTCGGAACGCTTTGTAGCATCGTTGCTCGAGGTCAATGGAGCGGGAACCGCGGTCGCAGGCTCGTCTTCTGCGCGATGTTTCCTTGTTGTATTCGATGTGGATGATGCAGTGACAGCTGCATTCTTGCGTCGTCTCTTGATCCGTCGCCCTTCGTCATCATCGGACGATACAAATTCGGAGTCGGAGTCAGAAGCTGGAGGTGGCGTCGCGGGCTTCTTGCGAAAGTTGGCTTTGCCCTTGGAGCGCTTCTTGAAAGCGACTTGGGGCACGGCGTCTGCAACTTCGGTTTCTTCGCCCATGTTGTGCAAGTTAGATATTGGTGAAGGTTATTCGTAGACGTTCAAGCAATTGTGTCAGACGCAGAGGTTGTAAACCTTGGAAGCTGCCCGCAACTTCCAATGTTGGAGATACCGAACCCTCGAAAATGACTAAGCAGATGGCAAAATGAATGCAAACTAGACAAATGACCTCCTCACTTTGGGACGCGTTTGATAGTGAAAATCGCAAAAACACAAGCAGGAACCCGTCGAATCAGCACTTGATATTGTTTTTACACTTTATAGTAGATTTAAAGGTCCCAATTCAGAACAAAGAATATACCTTAGTATCGTAGATCCGACTCCCCGTATGGGGTGATTATCGATCGTGAATCTCAAACACCGGCGCCAATTGGCAATAATAACAGCACGTTCACTTCATTCTCGTTCTTTTCCCTTTTCTCCCCCGCCGAGTCCTCCAAACTCGACCTATCCAATCACTCCCTACGCTCCTTTTCTTTTTTCCATTCTTTTTTTTTTTTAATTAGCTGTCCTTTTGTTTTCCCTTTGTGTTTTTGTCATTCGTTTATTCAGACCGAGAGTTTGCGATATCTTCCTACAGATCCCGAGCACTTTGTTGTGGTTAGTTGCATCCCTACGCGCGTGTCTGGCCAATCTCACCGGGAGCTCACTGATTCGTCCAAAGGTCCTCGGTGTTTGTTGTTTTTAATCGTGTGGTCTTTCACCCCTCTTCCCTTCCACATCCCTCACCGGTGTTCCACACCCATCCCGGCATCAACATTAGCGTGTGATAATCGCGAACAACGTCGAACAACCTCTGGTCGCTGGTCGGCTCGGCAAAGATCCCAACGGAAAGCATTTTGCGACAACAGTTTTTGACCCAGTGCGGTGATTCGGATGATGCCCGCGGTCTAGAATCAGAACAAAGATTAATCCGCGAATCCACGATATCTCAACGGCAACTGTGTCCTCGTCATTAAGAGGATTCAGATGCCGTTTGAGGCTCCCGATTCCCACATAATGACCGAACCCAACGCTGAGACCACCGGGTCATTTGCATCCATGGACGACCCATTCATTGCGAATTCTGGAAGGCCAGCTGGGTCTCGCGACCATCGAAACTCGTCCTTTGATACACAGATATATAGCCTAAATGCATCTTCACCAGCACAGGCTAAACGGGCCCTCGAGGCCCACCTGGTGGAGACAGAGCGTCGACTGGAGGAGGCTTCAAGGCTAGGGACGGCCCTTATCGACCAGCAGCGGCAACTATCCGAGCAGTTGAAGGAGGTCGAGCAGCAGCAGAATGAGGGAGAGATGGGTCCGGATCTGCGACGTAAACTTGCAGATTTGGAGAAGGAGTACAACGAGATTGGCCGTGAATCGGCGCGTGCATTTTTAGCACCCAAACGTCTTGCTGGAGGCCCGGATGATGCTCACATTGGGACGCCGTTTTTCGATCAAAAGGTACTGCCTGGGTCTTACATGTGGCTCTGGTCTGATTTCTAGCCGAACTAACATCGAATTCTGATAGTCACCCCTGAGTCCCGCTTTGTTCGCCAGTCAGGCAACAAATTCCCCTAGCAAAGTCAGCGTTCCATCTCGCAAGCAGCGCAACCAACCATCAAACCGTGTTCATGATATCGAGTTTGCGACTGAGATCTCCACTTCACTTTTGGCCCAAGTCCGCCAACTGCAAGCTCTTCTCGCAGAACGAGATGAGACACTCAAGTTTGTTAATCTGGAAAAATCGCGACTTGAGTTGGAGGCAGAGGGGTATGCACAAAGAATCCGGGCGCTCGATGACAGTGAGCAACGCTACAAGGACGAGAACTGGGCGCTGGAGACTCAAGCACATGAGTTGATGGCAGCTGCGAGGGATGCCGCGGAACGTGAACAACGGCTCAACAGTGCCATAACCATGTCAAGTGCGGAAAAGAACGCCGTGGAACGAGAGCTGGAGGAGCTAAGGCAAGCGAATTCGAGGTTACTTGAGGACCAGAGCCTCACACAGAAGGCAAATGATGCGGAAATCCACCTACTGCGGCGGAATTTGACCTCTGGCGAAGCGGAAAAGTCTGCACTCCAAAAGAAGCTAATGGAAATGACTTCTCAAAATCAAGAACTCGCCAAGGCAGTTGCCATGAGGCTTCGGGACCATGAAAACCAAGGCTCGAGAGATGTTTCGTACGACAACGAGGACGATGAGCCCGAGCATATTACACCTGAAAGCTCTCCGCCACAATCCCCCAACAAGTTCACTCCTCGACATGGCCACCTCGAATCGGAAACCTTGAAGAGCTCGCTGGGCCATGCTCACCGCATGATCCAGAACCTCAAGAGCACAATTCACCGCGAGAAGACCGAAAAGATTGAGCTCAAGCGCATGCTGCAAGATGCTCGTGATGAAGTTGAGCAACGTCGCCGTGAGAGCACCGCGCCAAACGGAACCAGCAAACGCCAGAAGACAAAGGCGGATGCGTCCCGAAAGCCTCCCCGCCCTGATCTGTTGGGTGCCGGCCGCAAAGAGAAGTCATTTGTTGAGCTTCATGACACCGACTGGGAAGACAATGCCGGTCAAACCAGCCCTACCCAAACTTACACCAATACGGTGTCCAGTAGAGGCCGCCCTCGCTCGGAGTCTCCTGATGGACCTAGCGACGTCTATCAGACAGCTACCGAGGCGGAAGACGGATTTGAAACAGCCAATGAGCGGGCAACTGCAACTGAAAGCGAAGCATTCCAGACTGGTGTGGAAAGCATGGCCGATGACAGCAGTGATTCGGCAGATCTTACCGAGACGGAACATAACGTACAGACGACTCCTCGGAGCCGAGTGCCTTCTTCCCTGATCATGGCCAAAGCTCGCGATCGCACCTCATATCAAAGCACGGCCTCGGCGTCTTCCGATGAAGAAGAATATGACGGAGCATTCGGCTCTCCGAGCCATTTGCATATCTCCCGACCCCGTGTTAAGTCTAAACGCAGCATCTCGAGACGCATTCGTCCATCTGGAGAGGCCACATTCGCATCCACCAGTCGACCTTCGAGTTCCCGTGCCTCTGTAGCACCCAGTTTTGCACCGCCACCAGCAGCTCAAGAGGGCCAGAGCCTATTCGCCGAACTTGCAGAGTTTGACAGCACCGAGGACGACGAAGTAACCTCTCAGGCCTCGACACCGCGCATGGAGCCTGCATCCGATTCACGAAGACCCTCGGATGCAATGCTGGATGCACCACCGAAGCCCGCAATGGTCGATTCTGGTGTTATGACTGAACCTTGGGAGCCCACGCCTTCTGTTAGTGCTGGGATTATTGCTGGAGCTGCTGGTATCGCCGCAGGAGCTGCTTTGCCGCATGCTCTCGCTACAACCAAGCCAAGTCAAACAGCAGAGCGGGAGATCGTTGAGGGAACGACGGAAATCCCTCATTTGGTTAACCCAGAGATGGGCATGGCGGACGTTTCTTCCCAAGAGACCACGCCTTGTGCACCTAAGTGGCCTGATCTGAGTGTCTCATACATCACCGGGGGCATCACTACACCTGTGAAGCATGAGCTTTCCGCGCCGGAAGTACCGGAAATGACGATGTCTTCAATTTCATCACAAACCACAAGTCCTATTCAACCAACGGTTATGGTACCTGAGCCAATTATCAAGCATGTTGATGTCATCAAATACGTGGAACGGGAGCCGGAGGTGCCCGAGCTAACTCTCTCCTCCATCGCCACTGAATCAACCTCCCCTGTCCACGCAACACTTGCTGTGCCGGAACCTATCGTCAAGTACGTTGATGTGATCAAGCACGTTGAGCGTGAGCGTGAAGTGCCAGGGTTGAGCTTCTCGTCTGTCGCCGCTCAGTCGACAATACCTGTCCAGGCAATCCAGGCAACTGTTCCTGAACCAGAACCTATCATCAAATACGTCGACGTAATTAAATACGTCGAACGTGAGCGTGAAATCCCCGAGTTGACATTCTCTTCCATCAATAATCAATCCACTGTTCCTGTCCAGGCAACGATTGCTGTACCAGAGCCTATAATCAAGTACGTCGATGTGATCAAGCACGTCGAACGTGAGCTTGAGGTGCCTGAATTGACCACCTCTGCGATCACCGCTCAAACCACCGAGCCAGTCAAAGCAACTATTCCTGAGCCGCTGCCTCCTGTCATTCAATACGTTGATGTCATTAAGCACATTGAACGGGAGCGTGACGTGCCAGAATCAAGCTTCTCTTCTATCACTACTCAATCCACTGCGCCTGTACACGCAACTCTTGCTAAAGCAGAACCGATTATCGAATACGTTGACGTTATCAAGCACGTTGAGCGCGAGCGCGAGGTGCCTGACTTGGCGTTCTCTTCCATCAACAACCAGTCTACTGCTCCTGTCCACGCAACTCTTGCTAAAGCAGAACCGATTATCGAATACGTTGACGTTATCAAGCACGTTGAACGTGAGCGCGAGGTGCCTGAATTGACGTTCTCTTCCATCAACAACCAGTCTACTGCCCCCTTCTACGCAACGCCTGCTGTGCCGGAGCCTGTTATTAAATACGTTGATGTTATCAAGCACGTCGAACGTGAGCGCGAGGTGCCTGAATTGACTTTCTCTTCGATCACCACTCAATCCACTACGCCAGTTAAAGCAACTGTTCCTGAACCGGAGCCACCTGTCATTCAATACGTCGATGTCATCAAGCACGTTGAGCGTGAGCGTGTGGTACCAGTTTTGACGATATCTTACCTCGATCCAGCATACACGGAGCCCATTATTCCAAGACCTCGCCTTGCTCCTACGCCGGCACTGTCCTTCTCCTCTGTGCGCTCTGTTGAAACCCACCCAGTGAATTCTATGCCATTTGCTATCCCTGCGGCGGGAGACTTCTCTACTCAAACCGAGCCGACAGAGTCAAAGGCCGCAGGGCCAGCTGTCATTGTCCACGAAGACCAACCCACTGGCGCTACTCGCAGCCGCACCAACACAGCCAACAGTGATCAGCTCGTTGGTGCCGGACTGGCCTTGAATGATATTTCTGGCAACGCCCTCGCTCGCTCTGCTAGAGAGAAACCCACTTCAGTGAGCATGGACCAAGGATCTCAGACAATCCTGTCCTCCAAACAGATAGATCAAATTCTTGTGGACCGCGTGTCCGTGCGCCCGCTATCTTCCGACAGCCAGGTGACGGACAACTCACGAGAGATTGCCGCAGTCGCTGCAACTGCAACCGCCCCTTACGTGACACCCAAGGCTACGACGCGACCTCGCCTTTCGCAAATCCAGTCTGCGAAATCGACAACGCCAACTTCCCGCCGGCCTCCCAGTGCCGCCAGTCAGACATCTGGTGCGAGTCATCCCCCACTGCCCTCCGACCACCGGGAAGCTATCATGGCAGCCGAGAAGAGGTCTATCGACATTGCTCCACCATCTCCTACTTCTGCCATGGGACCTCCTTTGGCACCGGCCTCTGCGTACCGCATGAACTCCCAGCGCCCACTTACGCCAAGCGAACAGGCTGCGCGGGCTAGCTCTTCAAGAACCGGTTCATCTCAGGCCAGAATGAGGAGAGGAAGTCAAAGCCAGATGTCTCGACGATCTTCAGTGTCGTCTTTTGCATCTGAGATCGAGGAGCGTTTCAATATGGTTCCCCATGCTGGCCCTATGCCTCAGGGCTATGGACCTAATACGGATCCACGCATGATCCAGGCGATTACCCAAACCATGATTGGTGAATTCCTTTGGAAGTACACCCGCAAGACCGGATCATCGGATATGTCGACAACACGGCACCGACGATACTTCTGGGTCCACCCGTACACCCGAACTCTCTACTGGAGTACGCAAGACCCGCAGACTGCCGGGAAGAGTGAGCTCCGTACCAAGAGTGTGCCTATCGAGGCTGTCCGCGTGGTTGCCGATGACAACCCGTATCCTCCGGGTCTTCACTGCAGGAGCTTGGAGGTTGTCAGTCCTGGTCGACGAGTTCGGTTTACGGCTACGACGAGCCAGAGGCATGAGACATGGTTCAACGCATTGTCGTATCTCCTTTTAAGGGAGACCAATGAAAACTGTGAGGACAATAACAGCGTGACCCTCGACGATATCAACGAGTTCAACCCCCCTAGCTTCCGGTCTAGCTCTCGTCAGACAGCACGGATGTCGTTCTCATCTTACAATAGCCGCACCGCTCGTAATGCACACAAGCAACAGCGGCGAGCGGCCTCGGCGATGTCCATGCGATCTTCTGGGACTCTCGGTGGGCGCGCATCACCGGCCCTCAGCTCACCTGTACCAAACCCAAGCTCGTCGTTGCAAGTTCCCGATGATCGCCAACGTTCTTCGTCCCGACTGAGTACCATCTCTAGTTCGATTCGGGGGTCCATCGCAAGCTTGAAGGGACGGCCAGGTCAAACTCCTAGTGTCCACAATGAAAGTCTTCATGGCCAAGAAAGTGCCGATGATCTGAGACAGGTGGTCGAAGCCCAGGAACAAGACCGGCTTGAAAATGTCCGGGCCTGTTGCGACGGAAAACACGATGTTGGCTCTCTTTCTCGCACCAGTCGGTACAGCCCGAGGGTCAACCGCATTCACTCACCCCACCCACACTGAACATCGCCCTTTGAGATTGGCATTTGTTCGTAGGGTTTGTGGGCAGGTCCTCAACCCAGGACTCCAGTCGCCTACAAAGATAATGACGACGAGTCTCCTTTTCTTCTGTCTCTTGTCCAACCAGCAACCCTTCTAATAGTGCTTCCACCTTAACTTCCTTCGCACGAGTGTGGAATTCCTCATACATCAAAACCGAGACTTAACTGGAGTACTCCTTGGTGATGGATTCTTGGGCTCCGAAACTTCCTAAATATTTTCACCCCAACTTCCTTCGCCTTCTCTTAACCTACAATCTTTTTCTTTCTTTACTCTCTACAGATCTCAACTCTCCTTCTTTCTCTGTCCTTCGTTCAATAATTCGAGTTGGTGCCCTGTTGGAACGTTTCTCCCAATCTGAGTCTGCTATTTTCCTATATTCTCCTTTTATGTTGATAATTCCTGTGACCACTACATGCCGCCGTCTTTGTACTGATAGGCTCCGCTCTTTCTTCGGTTTGACCATCTATTGAGTATTTGTGCAATTTGCGCTAGACCAAGATGCTAGATATTAGTCTTATGTTCAATTTGTTGGAATAAGTCTGATTACCTTTGATTCGTAAGATGAATTATTATGAGACCATACAATCTTGCGATCAGTTGGAATAAACATCCCATGATCATCCATGTGACTTGTTTCAAACGCCGAAGCCCCCGCAAGGACCCCGGGTCACGTGAGATATGTCCGCGCCCCAACTCTATATAAATCTCCATTCGTACTATCCCCTCTTAGCATTCATTGGAGTTGGTAAAATCGGATTTCGGACATCTCTGAATCACCATGTCGGCTGAAATTCCTCCACCGTTTGTCGCGCGGATGCTCGCAATGTTTGAGCCAGCACAGATCATGACTTGGGCGATGTCGCGTGAGTACAGACGCCGAACAACCACTGAGCAGACACCGAATGGCTTTGATCTCAATATGTGACACTCGACGCCGGTAGATGTGCTTTTACTCTGCTTCCATTTTCTCTATTCTGTATCCATTTTCTGTATCTTCTTTCTTCTTTTGGCTGGACTCTCTGTATTTTGTCTGACATTCGTTGCATATTCTTCACATCACAAATCTCTCATCTTCTATACCTAAACTACCACAGCACTAACTACGATACTGCAGACTACATCCGAGTCTGTGCCGAAGCCGTCTTTAAGAATGGCCAGCCCTTTGCCCCGATTAGCCAGACCAGGCAACTCCGCGATGAAGCATTTGGAAGATTCTGGATCGATTTCACCTGTAAGTACCAGCCACCACATCTATCATCAGCAAACCCAGAGCGGAACCTCTTGCTATTAGCAGTTTCTACAAGATCAATGAAAAAAGCACCCCCTATCAAAATAAAGATAAGCGAAGAAAAACACAGATCCTAACCGAACCACCACCACAGCACCCCGCCAAATGTCATCCGACCCAAACAACACAGAAATCCCCGAGCCAGTCGGCTCCTCAGCTCTAATCCCCCCACTCCTCCGCACAGCCTCAGGGATAGTCCTCGACATCGGTCCAGGCACAGGCACACAGATGCCACTACTCACCTCACCAGCAATAACAGCTCTATACGGCGCCGAGCCATGCAAAAGCCTGCACTCCTCGATCCGCGAAAAGGCGGAGGCAGAGAACATCTCCTCCAAATACCACATCGTGCCGACAGGCGTAGCAGCTGGCGAACTAATCCCCGCATTGCGGGAGACGGGCACGGGCGTCGTGGATGCGTATGATTCTGACGCACGCGCGGGAATCTTCGACACGATTTTGTGCGTGCGGGTGCTCTGCTCTGTGCCGGAGATGGAGCATACGGTGGGCGAGTTGTATGGGATGCTCAAGCCTGGTGGGCGGTTGCTTGTTACGGAGCATGTTGTTAACTCGTGGCGGCGGGCGAAGGGGTCGTTTGTTGGGCGGGTTGTGCAGGGTATCTATCAGATTCTTGGGTGGAGTTGGTTTATCGGGGATTGTTGCTTGGATAGGGATACGGAGGCAGTTTTGAGGGCGGTTGCTGATGTGGATGGCGGTTGGGAGAGTATTGAGTTGGAGAGGGCTTTTGAGTGGTCGGCTATGCCTTATATTTCTGGGGTTTTGGTTAAGAAGGGGCAATAAGAGGTTTGGAGTTGGTGTGAGTCAGTTATTTTATGAGATGAGCTAGGTGCATATGTATTTTTCATCAATTCAAATGGGTATCTTTGTTTATATCACATTTTCGCTCGTGTCGATGAGGTCGTCGGTCGTTAGGGATGATTCTAGGCCACGAAGTTTCATTTCGGACAAACAGACAGCATAGATTTCAGGAGTCTTTGGATGAACGTGTGTGATTTCAAGACCGGAATTGCAAGCAGTATCTCCGCAGAGTGTGCACTTGTGGATGGTATCTTGAACAATTGTTTGTCTTTCGCTGGAACAATACAGAAAGTTGCTCACTGCTTTGGTTTCGAGAACACTACGGTCGACGATGGGTATTTCGGTGACTTGGCTGTTGCCTATCACGAGGCGGTAGACCTCGTTGGGTACAAGAAAGAGCCCTGGAAGGGGCTTGGAAGGGGGTTTCCCATTGGGCCAGCGGGTGGTTTGGACGCTGCTCATTTTTGCTTAGAACCCCAGGCACCGCTATTAGAACGAACCAAAGTGTCTCATTCGTTTGATGGCTTTGGTCGCCCAACAGGCCAGAAGTCAAACAAATCTAATGCCTCGGATGTCCAGGGGCCTTGCTCTTTGGGCTCGTCTTCCATGTTGGCAGTGTGGAATATTCCTCCTGCTTTGACCTGGCGGGTAGTCAATGCGGTCGGGTCCGAAATGGATTTGCGCAAAGGTGAATCGAGAGACCTTTTCGCGGCTAGTCTTTTGATCATGGAGGGCGATTTGAACCCTGATCCATCTATCATCTCGTCAAAGATAGATTGTGTCGAGCTCGAGGGCATAAACTCTTCGTTTGGTATTGAGGAATCACCTGCAGCGGCGGCTAGGCTACACAGAAATCAGTATGACAATCTTGGTTAATAGGTGGGTACATACTAACTGTATTTCCGGGGGTTCTGTGGCGGGTTCACGGGTTGCACTAGCAGGCAGTGTATTTGAGGTCGCCGGTGATGGAGTTCGTGAACCGCCGGGCAGTAAAGCACTGTACATCAGTTTCCTGCGTGGCTTTCCTGTTCCCATACGTAGAGCTGACGTCGGTGCCCCAGAGAATAGTGCCGAGGGTGGACGCGATGGAGGTGCCATGTTCGTTGAAGGTGAGTTGTTGGCCGGAGGTGGAATATTGACTGAAGGTGGAATATTGGCTAAAGATGAAACTTTCGTTGGAGCTTGGTTGTTCGCAGGCTCAATAGGGTTCGCATAATTGGTGACTGCACGCACTGGTGCCTGTGGTGTAGGTCGATCAACAGACAGCAGACTGGGTGTACTTGGGGCAGAGTCCCTTGAGAACGTCAGAGGGTCTGACCTCTGTGGTGGGGTGGGACGTGACGCGGCTTTTGATTGATTTTCGCGGTTGATTGATGGCTGCTCGATGTGCAAATTCCCTCGAGGCCTGGTTATTTCTGGTTCTGGGAGTCTACTGGGAAGAGGACCTTGCGATGAAGGGCCGGGGGTCTTAGTGGTTGGGCAGGGGGTAGCACATCTTTCGATTTATTATGCAGGGGTTTTGCAAGTTGGACACTCTTGATGGCTGTAAGGATTCCTCCCTCGGGTGTTGGTTCAGATTCAGTTGAAGCGGAAGTCTTTGAGAATGAAGGAGGATTGGGTCTCAGCGGCCGAATTTGTTTTGACTGAACTGTCGACCTCCGCTCACAATTTGCCGGGAGTACATCGGTTGTAGAATCACCCCTGGCCCTGGGTAGTTCTTTTTCCAGTTGATTTGGTCTTTGCCTCGCGGAAAGTCCCCGATTTGAATCGGCCAAATCGGTTAAATCAATGACCTCACTCTGGGCATGCGAGCCCTTCTCGGCGCTTTGATTCACTACCGAGTATGTCTTCTGCCGCTTTGGTGCTGGCGCGGACCCCTGAAGGCTGGGTGTTGGCCTTGAAAGGTTCCTTTCCTCGTATGAAGGCACCAAATGTCCGATTGGAGTCCTTTTGATGCCTAGCAGATCGTTAAGTGACCGGAATGGCTGGGATGAACCGGAGGAACGGATAGGTGCAGAGGCCGGAGTTGGAGTGTGGGTGGAGGTACGGGGAACTTGCGACACCGGGTCTTTGGTCTGCGGTGAGCCCTGACTGGATTTCCGTTTTTCGTACAGGGTTGTGATATCCGTCTCAGTCGTCCCCATATTCTCGGTCACCTCAATCAGAACTCCCTTCTCCAGCTCCATTTCGTCGCCATCCTGTACTTCATCGGGGGATCGCCAATGGTGATCGCCTATAAAGTTCCCCTGGTCATCGTAGACCATAACGCGTTTGTTGAATTTATGATATCGAAGGTACCCATCGTGCCATCGTTTCGACTTGCGGCGTAGATCATGAGTGTACAAACAGCGAAACTTCACAACCGAGGCAGTAACCTGCGGGGAGGTCGGGGGAAGACGTGTGGAAGATGACGGTGTGGACATCGTCGTGGCATTGTGGAACACCGAATTTAATTATCACTCTAGGGCTGGCTCAAATAGTGTCGCGAAATGTCGTTTCAGTCGCGTTCTCGCGTTGAAAGTGGAAAACATGATAAGCTGATAAGGCAGAGGGGATATCCGTCCACGGGTCTACCTACATATGCTGGCGCAGTTACGCCGGTATACCGGAGGATTTATTAATCCTACCAACCTTGGAATGCTGTGGTATTTCTTATGTAATCAGGATAGTATAAATTGCCAGAATAGTGGATACAGCAATACAGAGAGTTGAATACCATTGATTGGACCCATACATTTCACAATACGGAATATACCAACAGTTACGAGCCCGGTTCGCACTGAATAAGACTACTATATCGGTATATAGTATCTAGCACGCAGCTAGAGGTCGTCTTGCAACCCTAAGACTACACCAAGCCATCCCTTGATTCATATCAAAACATTGAAGCATCCAGCAATGGAGGCAGTATCAATCCTCTCCGCCTTGAAGGGCGAAAAACTGAAGGACGCGCCGCAATGGCCCACCTGGTTTGCAAGGGTGCAGCTATACGCAATCCAAAAAAACGTCTGGGATCACTGTAACCCGGATACCCCGTCAACCGAACGACTCGATACCCTAAAAGAACCGGTGGAACCGGAATACCCCGAGGAGGGTGACAAGAGGGATCGGAGGATCTGGCAAGATCTAATGGACGTGTATAAAATGAAGTACACCCGGTGGGAGAAACAAGCAAAGGGACTGAGTGATGTAAATGAATATATCCTCACATATCTTGACCCAATGCACCACCTCTCTCTGATTACATATCGTACTCCGTATGATATACTTGTGTATCTGAAGTCTCGTTTCGCTAGGTCAACTGCGTACGAGGAGGAAATTCGGATGAAAGGGAAGGTCTTTGCAATGCAGAAGCCAAAAATTGAAGCTATACAGATCAATAGGCATATGCCATCTGTGGCGAAGGCAGCCTTTCTCTCTCTCTATGATAGATGGATCCTTGACACGGGATCAAGCGTGCATATGTGCAATAACAAAGACCTTTTTGTTGAATTCACGCCGTATATCACAGACTTGACAATGGGAGACAGCACTACGCCGGTGCTAGGAAAGGGAAAGGTGCGCCTGGTTGGGAGGCACCCGGTGAAAGGAAGGATGGAAATCACCTTGAGCGACGCTCTATATTCACCAAGTTTCCACACAAATCTTGTGTCGTATGCGATGCTAAGGAAGAAAGGCGGGATTTGGTGCCAACGTACGAATTGTATACGGGACCCAAATGATAGACCTGTCGTCTGCGTGAACCTTTGGGATCAATTCAATCTCTGGATCTTTGATAAACCCGGAGAAGATCTACCACCATAACAAGTATGTGCTACACAGAGTATAGTTGTGGGAACAGCGGGTTAGTGTAGATCAGCGAAGACGCAAGAATCAAAGGCTTCCTCCGAGATCTAGTATCGACGCCTAGCTCATATTGAATCATAGACTGTAGCAAAGCTTACTACTACGGCGGATAGCGTCATCCTCGAAGATAAAGGACCTTCGGAGTAGGAATCACTATATCGAACGTGTTATATAGGAAGAGCACCGATATAGATATCACGACGGCTAGTTGGACGAACCTTTAGACGATTTGGAAGGGTCTAATTCGATCTGATATAACTACCACTAGTATACAATAAGCACCGGTAGATCTCCCACTTCTACCCATAGACTTCGCCATAACCCGCAAACCGCATTGGCTGCGGTTTTTATCGGTGTATTGCGTATTGTGAACTGTATGAGTCCAATCAATGGTACTCAACTCTCTGTATTGCTGTATCCACTCTGGCAGTTTACCTACCTAGTTAGGTATACTATCCTGATTACATAAGGAATATTACAGCATTGGGAATTGCTACAGACAATTCGTAGGATTAATAAATCCTCCGTTATACCGGCGTAACTATGTTGTATGCTGACAGTTTTTAATGGCCTCAGGCACCAACATTGGAAAATAAAGACATGTATTCTTCAACAATTATTGGCAAATACCGCCTGATAAGGACCTCATTCATGGAATTTAGAGCAATAATCTCAGCAAGCAAGCATCTATAGGCATAAAAAAAAAAGCCGGAGCCAAAGATAGGAGAAAAGAAACGCTCTACGAATGCCTCGAAAGGGATATTAGAGATGCCGGTGAGAGGTCAGTCAATTGGTCATAGGTTGTTATACTGAGATAGAAGTCTTCTTTACATTGGACATTTGAATTAGACCTCTGATTTTTGAATCTTAGCTAACACCGCGTCAGCCTCAAGATTGTGGTCTCTGCGGGGTAGATTTTTTTTCAAACCTCGCCTAGCAACCCCGTCAACACCTATACCAACATACTTTTTTAACAGGAGTATCAACTCGATAAATAGTCGAGCTATTACTACAGCCGTCATGGGTACTTCTATAACTGCTCCTTTCGGTCAATGGAAGAGCCCAATTAGCTCTACCTTGCTTGGTGCTGACGGTGTTCAGTTTGAATCCATCGCGGTATGTTCAATGAATGTCAAGATCTCTCATATTGCACTTTCTAATGACCTCTTTAGGCATCAGATGCAAAGGTCTATGTCATTGAGGGTCGACCCAAAGAGCAGGGACGAGGCTGCATTGTTGAATACTCTGGTTGTGAAGGACGCGATATCTTACCGGCCAAGTACATATTTGAGACCCAGCGCTGTATGAACCCACCTCTAATGAGAGTTTACTAGATATGACGCTCGCACCAAAGTTCATGAATATGGCGGCGCATCGATGATCGCGTTCGATGGGCATATTGTCTTTTCTGATCGGGAGACACAGGATCTGCATAAACTTGATCCATCCACAGGTCATGTTGAGCAGATCACCAAGACAGACAGTGCTCTCCGCTATGCGTGCACCTCTGCTACAGGCTCCTTGTCTGATGGCCAGACAGATTCAGGATGGATTTTGGCGATCGAAGAAGACCACTCCAAGCCCTTGCCGTCAGAAGTTCGGAATCGACTCGTGGCAGTAAACATGCAATCCAAAGAGATAGTCAATGTTGCCTCTGGCGATGACTTCTACAGTGCTGCTCAGTTTTCCCCTGATAGCAGCAGGATATGTTGGACCCAGTGGTCTCATCCAGATATGCCATGGACAGGAGCTCGCTTGTATGTGGCTAAGTGGAACAATGGTGAGGTCTCAGATGCCCGCCTTGTATCTGGCGTGCCCAAGAAAGAAAGTGTTAGCCAGCCACGATGGGGCTTCGATAACATATTGTACTTCACGAGCGATTGTTCGGGGTATTGGCAACTCTATCGGTCTCAAGTTGACACTTTGGAATGTCAACGGATGGCCCTGCATGGCTTAGAAGTAGTGGAATTTTCGCAGCCAGACTGGCGTCTAGGAAAGTACGTTTGATTTCAACTCGAAAAGGCGGATGTTTAGCTGACCTATATCCTCGTTTTCCAGCTGCACTTATGTGTGTTTGAGTCCAACTTCAATGATCGCGGCGTACACAAAGAATGCTCGATGGAGCTTCATACTGATAGATCTTTCGAACGACTCCTGGCAAGACCTGAATGTGCCAGTGACAGACACGATTATTTTGGCAGATAATCCCCTCTCAGACACACAATTAGCACTTCTTGGTTCCAGTGAGACAAGCTTCAACACGGTTTTTACATTGGACATCGCCGAGACCGTCAATGTCAATGCACTCAAGGCAGCTTCCGATTTCCCTATGCCAACCTCTCTTGTTTCCAAGCCGGAGCATATATCTTTCCCAAGAGTTCACGGCGAGAACTTGGAAGGGATGGCACATGCCATCTTTTACCCACCTCAGAATCCAGATTATCAGCCACCCTCTGGATCACTGCCGCCTTTGATCGTCTGTGTCCATGGCGGGCCAACGTCCCAAACTGGAACCGGCCTGAATACTACGGACCAATACTGGACTTCTCGAGGTTATGCTGTTGTTTGGGTAAATTATGGAGGTAGCTCCGGATACGGCAGAGCATACCGGGATATTTTGAATGGGCAATGGGGTAACGATCAGATTCCTTTCATGGCAGAATCCATTCAATTCTCTCCCAATACTGACAATATACCATTAGGAATTATCGATACAGCAGATGCTGCTAGCTGTGTGTCATACCTAGCATCCACTGGCAGAATTGACCAAAACGGAGTCGGTGTTCGTGGCCAAAGTGCGGGCGGATACATTGTACTCCAAGCTCTTTGTGACTACCCTAATCTCTTTGCCGGTGGCAATTCTCTATACGGGATAGGCAATGTCAAGGCTCTTTGTGAGGATACTCATAAGTTCGAGAGTCATTACGCATTCGCTTTGCTGTTTGATCCTAGTGCGGATGAAGCCGAGAAAACCCGCATTTTCAGCGAACGCAGCCCCTGTTTGAAGGCAGACAAAATTACTGCGCCGCTGTTGTTGCTTCAGGGAGACCAGGATTTGGTCGTTCCAATGAATCAGGCTGAGGAAATGGTCGAAATGATGAAAAAGGCTGGTCGTGAGTCTAAGCTGGTAGTTTTCCATGGAGAAGGGCATGGATTCCGGCAGGCAAAGAGTCGGATAGCGGCCATGGAAGAGGAGGAGAAGTGGTGGAAGAAAGGTTTGTTGAAGATGGATACAGAGGCCCGTTGAGGCAATCACGACATTACGGGTTGTGGACTGGGAAATGTGTTGTTTCATAGTTAATGATTTAGAATACAACCTGAAATCATTCCTTCTGACATTTCCATTGATTGATCGATAAAAATCCTTAGGCTTGCTATAGGTGTTATCAATGAAATTTAAATATTTGAGTCTTGGGTCCGAATTCTGCTACATAGTGCGTATCCGAATAATTGAGAGGAAGTCTAGGTTGTCTAACCTGAAAGGTAAGATAATAGTAAGCAAGAGAACTATCTTTAGACACAAAAAGGCCTCTGAACGAAGGAACCGAAACTGAAGGGAGTAACAGTATGGAACACAGACAGGAATGAGATGGCGAGGAATTTCCGTGGAAAAAGGAATTCTACCAGGACCAGCAAAACGTGGGGTTCTGGACTTACTTACTTTAGTTGAGCCTGAGCAAATTGGATTCACTTTTTGAATGGTATAGGCACGGCATCTGAGGTGGCATATTGAGCAAGACGTTCTAACTATGGATATGGTGGTTACATACCTCAGAGTTCGTGTATTTTCATTATCATGAGACGTTATACATGGAAAAGTCATTTTGTACATTTCAGGACCGCCTTTTGATTTTTTGACGTGGCTATAATGCTGAGACCTAAGAAGAGAATTTTAACAGAACGTCTAACAAGACCACGACAAAGTCTACCAAAATTACATGACAAGGTTGCATACGCGTCGAGGTGTTCTTGTTGGATATGATTTAGGAAAAGGTCTTTTATCTCCTTGTGAAGTTTGGCTACAATTAAGAACAGATAACTCGACTGAGTCCACCAATTTTCCTCTATGAGTCACCCACTAAAGCGAGTCATGGAGGGCGAACGCTGTTTTGTAGGCCGGTTAAAACGGCTAGGGCTGCGTCTACACTCAAACTGGAGCGAAGGCTAGGGCGTCATGCCTAGAATAGAAGGAGGCCGTTTCTGCAGACTAACCGTTGTATCTTATAATTGTTTACGGTGGAAGAGAAAAACAACATTGAAATATCTATAAAAGAACATTTGAAGAGTCCCTGTGGTTTCTATCACGTGTATATAGAGTTCTGAGGTCAGCAGTTAACCTTCCAAGGTTATCCATGGATTGCAATACCTAATATCAATTTCAATGTTGAGCTACATACCTAGATACAACCCCCAGGACTGTTTTGTTTTGCTTTTTTCTCTTGGGTATTGTAATTATACGACTTATACAGGCTAATAAACCACTATATTCTTGTTCAAGGGCCCATGCGCTCGGTACAACTGGTAGGTGATGTACGGAGTATAGATGCCCCCCCATTTAAAATTTATCTAGAGTGGGGAATAAGTTCCGATCAACATACCACCTTCCCGAAATGTCAATATTGAGGGGTCGGGGCGAGAGCCGCATGAAAGGCTGAAACATTTCCCATTGGGGCCGAGTTTATGTGAGACCGTTTAGCCCCCCTTCTTTCAACGTTCTTCCCATCACTTTACTTTTTATGGCATTGATTAACTAATATTGACTTAAATTAAAGCTTTTTCTTTTCAAGCCCGTGCCACACTACCGTTACCTCTCTCTCTCTCTCCCTCCCCGTTTCGTGTTCCCCAACTTCTAAGAGCTCAGTGCCCAACATGCAGAACGTGTCGAGGCGCTTTGGTCGTATGACGACGAAGTCGTCTGCAGATGACAGCCAAATCGCTGTGCTTCTAAAAGATTTCGACGATGCAGATATGCTCCTGGGAAAGGTAGACAATTTTACTGCGAAGACGCGCGTTCAATCCCATTTGCTGATACGTGTTCTTTGATCAGATTGTGGAGTCTACCCAAGCCTGGCGTGATGCATGGGTCTCTATCGCAACTTACCAGAGTCGCCTTGTCGATGAATTCGACGGCCTCTACGGTCCTATCGTCGGCTCCTCGGAAACCCCGTCCAATCACAAAGCCGTGGAAACCGACCCAATCAGATTAGCTCGGACAAATAGACTGCGAAAGGAATATGACGAGCTACGTAACGATCTCATGGAAGAACTCAGTGCTGTCGATACTCGGATGTTCCAGCCAGCTGCGCGGGCCAAAGAATCCCTTGCGCCGATGAAAAAGACGATCAAAAAGCGAAATGACAAGAAGGTACACAATGAAGAATGGCAGTTCTTGGTGAATTAATTGTCGCTGATGTCCTATGTCCGAATTACTAGACCGACTTTGAAATATCCCAAGGACGTGTTGACAGCCTCTTGAAAAAGCCAAAGCGCACCGATCGCGAAAATGTGAGCCTCGCCAAAGCGGAGGCAGAACTTGCCAATACGAAAGAGGTACAGATCTGAATGTCCAATACTACTCATAGGATAAAAAACACTAATCCCCATTCAGGCTTACCAAGCTGCCGACCATGATCTACGACAGCGACTTCCAACATTAGTCGCTCTCATATTCTCCTTGACGCCATACATCCTCGAAGCACAGGTCGAGATCCAAAACCGCATGCTTGCGCATTATTACACAGTGCTTCACACCTACTGTGAAGAAGAGGGGTTCCCCTCCCCGCCAGCAGCCATGGAACAAGTTGTCCAAGACTGGGAGTTTGCCTTCAACCCCGTGCAGGCTGAAATAGAAAACTTCGGCTGCTTGACCCAAGGCAAGGCCATGCGCCGATCCGCAGCTGACCAGGAGAATAAGAAGCGTCCCTCAATTGGCGGTCGCCTATCCAGCACAGCCTCATCGACCTCGCTCCATAGTTCTTTCCGCCGGGGATCACAAACACCAGGATCGTCGAGCCAAACACCCTGCGTACCAGAATACCCTCCATCTCCGCCCCTTTCAGCTATGAGTCATAGGAGCAACGCAATCCCTGTTGGAAACACCGCAGGATCCAAGCCCCTCTCGACGGGCGGCGACTACTTCGACCCTCCTCGTCCGACATTCTTGCCAACCCCACAGTCCACTCCTATCCCATTAGGAGTGGTGAGATCACCTGCCGGCCCAAACATAGACTCTTTTCAGGCCAAGGTATCGCCAATGTCTGCCGCTGCAGGGAAGAAGAGACCTCCACCGCCACCGCCAGCTGCTTCCCGTCCAGTATTTGTCACGGCGCTGTATGACTTTGATGGTCAGGGGGACGGTGATCTGAGTTTCCGGGAAGGGGACCGTATTCGCATCGTGCGGAAGACACAAAGCACAGACGATTGGTGGGAGGGTGAATTGAGAGGGCAAAAAGGACCTTTCCCTGCCAACTATGTTGAGTGATGGGGGCGGCATTGAAAGCTCGGGACCTCGAGAGGTCTCGGCTTACAGAACATGCTTGAAAACAACGCATCGAGTTTCTTTAGTGGATTAACACCCTACCCCGTTATCCAGCTAACTACATGATTAATGAACTCTCTTGTTAGTTATGCTGCTTTATAGTTATGGCTAGCGGTTTGGTACCGTCCTCTTCTTTCTTTGCTGGGAAACGTGGAAAACGATGCTAAATCACAATTATCTCTTGAGTTATTTATTTACGTATAAACTGCCTACTTTGTCGAGCCAGGATACTTCCAACCCGGCAAGATCAGATCATGGCCTGCGAGGCTGTACTCTGGTGTTCACACTACTAAAAGCATATCAATGCAACAATAAAGTTTGCAATTTTAATGATTGAATGATTGACAAGGGGTTTATGGGTGACAACAAATGACAAGCACAACAGACTTTCAAAGTTGTTTGTCGGATAGATCTGCGTCGGACCCCACTCGGCGACTAGTTAGTTAACTATGTAGTTACGAAGCGCGATAGCTATTAACTATAAATGCCGTATTTTGCACCATCAATAATGTTCTGCATCTAATAGTCCATGTACATTAGAAGACTAAATAGTGCTTTATTAATCAAATGAAAAACAATGCCAACTCCTTTCATCTATATGCCAACATAAGTTTACTATATTATTGATTGATTGACCTAGGGCCGATTGAGCTGTTCGCGACGATAGAAGAGAAGGAAACCAAAGCTGCAATCATAGTTAGTACAATGCCAAAAGATGAGGGGACGGATGATAACTCACCTAGCCAGAAGCTGGAAGAAAAGGGCAATCCAGAACCACGCGTTGCCAACTGCGTCTAGCGACGAACCAACATTTGGGGAGATGCCTGCTGGGCCGATGTTGTTTGGTGCAAATCCACGAGCACAGATTGTGGCGATAGATCCAAGAGACTGTGCGGCCAACAGGACGAAAACAACGTGTACTCTTGTCAAGGTCTGGAGGAGAATCATTCCCAAACCGACTTGCTGAATCTCATCGAGAACACCGAGCCAGAGCCAGAGACAACGGGATGCGATAGCCCCGGAAGTCAAACCTCCAGCCCATGGAAGATAGTATCCGATATTGGATGTTCCCCACCATGTTTGGGCCCATCGTGGTGCACCGATACTCAGACCGAAGACGGGTAAGATCCAACTGTGCTCCTTGGACAAGAAGCGGAAGAGGAGCATCACACCGACCCAGAGGAAAACAAAGAAAAGGATGATCAGGAGAGTAACTTCCCATGCTTTGGTGTGTTGGGAGGACCAGAGGAATGACCAGTTTCGACCGAATGCTGCGGAAAGGAACCAGTTCTGGATGATGACCATGAAGAAGAACCAGAGCACGATACGCCGGCGGAAAAGGGACGTATAGAAGAAGAGGATCTTTCCAGGTGCTTGGCGATAGTACTTGGGCAAGCCAAGGGCGAGAAGCACGCCGATGATGAAACAAACTGCGGCAATAGGCATCACCACAGCCGCGAGTTTCCAGGAATTCAAAGCAGCCGTCGAAACACCTCCGACTTCCACTGCGGTGACTTTGGAACTCCAATACCATAGGGCAACAGTGTATAGCTGTGAGATACCCTGGATAAGACTTGCGCGGAACATCCAATCCTTCACAGGCACGGCACCTTGGTCACCAAAGTTGAGAGCAAAGAACAAAGAACCACTGGAAGATGCTGCGGCATAGATTCCTGCGGCGACATTCTGAGCCCACGCTTGACCAAGATCCGAGAGTGCGAAGGGAGAAACGCCAATAGTGATGAATGCCATGGAATATATGAACCAGGGAATAGTGAGGACAAACACAGACGGGAAGCGGAAGAAGAGGCACCACCAGACAATGGAAGAAACGCAGTAGATTGCCGCGATGACATAGAGCTTAACTGCTGTCTCACCAATCTGGCCGGCCAACAGAGTGATCTGCGCAGAGTTCGTGGCGATGATTTGCCCAAGACCCAAGAATAGAGCATAGACAGGCCAGTTTCCGACGCGCCATCTCATAAAGCGCTGGATGGCCATGGGTCTCTTGTATCCAAGACGAGCGAGCCACAGATCGATTTCATCTGTATTGTTAGATTCCGAGGCTTCGGGACCTTCCGTGACGAGGCTATACGGTTGGGCTTCAACAGTTTGGTCCAAGCCAGCTCCTGTCAGGGGACGTTCTTTGGGCTGCTTCTTCAACTGTGCGTCGTTGTACATGTAAAAGAACTTTCGCTCACTCTTCATCAGATAAAGCTCAATACAGTAATCTGAAATCGAGTTTTTCTTGTTGAGGTTGGCGAGCTTCTTTTCGAAGTGCCGCGTGAAGTTACCCATGCTGTCGGTAAAGGTCGGGTCGACCTTTTGCAAATGGAAATTGGATTGGTTATGGTCATTAACAACAGAAGGCAAGGAGAGGACGGAAATATTCTGGGCGTGGGCGAAAGGTGCAGCAGCATCAGAAGGATCGCGAGATAGTCTCACTGGAGAGGAGTCTCTGGAAAGGAATTGCGATGTCTCTGAGGCCGACGAGCTAGACACGCCACGAGAGTGATGGTTGTTCCTAGGGTGTGTGCTGAGGTCTTGGAGAGGTGAACTGAGAGCCGCCATAGCCTCTTCTTGAGATATATATTTCTCCTGTGTGCCATCATCTTCAGCGTCCGTGGTATCACCATCGACGGGTGGCTCGAGTATCTGACTCTCGCGCTGTGACTTCTTGACGAGACGTTTTCTGCCCTGTCCTGGTCCAGATCGTCGACCGAGCGACAGGTTGCGACCTAACATGCTGCCTCTGTTGTTTTCGGCTGCTTGCATCTCTTGAGCTTCCACTGCCTGGAGCTGTAGAAGGGAAGGCTGAACGGGTTGCGATGTTCTGTTTGGTGGCGTATCCGCACCCCCCACTGCTGACTGGAATGATGAAGGGCGGATCATCATTGTGGAGTCCCGCAAACCAGGGCTCTCCGTTTCCCAGAATATCTGAGACTCTCGTGCCGATCCTGCAACAGTGAGTTGATTCTTCTGGTGATGGATGTTGATGGATGTCCGTTGTAAAACTTCGAGCTTCTGAACCCACTCAAGAACAGGGAATCGCTGCTTTGCAGAGTTTGCACGCATCTCCTCACGGGTCTCTTGTGTTGAGTCCAAGGCGGATTTGATGGCGGTTCTCAGCTGGTGCAAGAGATGGCGGGCTGAGTCTGATTCCACAGTGTACCACCAACCAGGCATCTGGCCTAGACCTCCGATGCGGGAACCAATTCCAAGTGCACCCTTACGACCAAACTCAACGGCAATCAATCCGAAGGGCTCGTCACGAGATGGGATCAGAGCGAAGTCGGCACCAGAGAACACGAAGGGGGGAAGGATCGTAAACTCTGGCTTCGAAAAGACACGGCCTGGGAACATTTCCATAATGCGCTGCAACTTGATAGCAGCCAGTCTGCCATAGAGATCAATGATAGGACCAATACAGATCAGCTGAACATTAGGTCTAGCAGATAAAACAGCTGGCATAACATCCGCAATCAAGTCGACTCCCTTCTGCTTCGACCATCTTCCCACAAACACCAGTAAATCGGCGTTGGGGTCCTCATTCAAACCAGCCCATTTCTGTGCCTGAACTTTGTCATTGGCCAGCTCGTTGGTAGACTGGACCGTAACTTGCACGTCGGGGTCTTTCTTCAAGGCGCCTGTGTCGGAGGGATCGGGATTTGGAAGACTTCCAATCTTGCCAAGACTCCAGAAGATTGGATAACGGGCGAATGAGCGCTTTCCATACTTCTCGGAGACACCAACTGCGCCGAAACCGCGTTGGTGGAATCGCAGATAGCTAGCACCGGTGTGAAGCAGGTTGAAAACACTGCCAAACTGACAGTACTTGGTTGCTATTTCAACTGGGAGATTGAAGACAGCACAGACCTCCTTCTTCTCTTGTGACGTTCTCAGAGCCCAAAGTCCTTGGAATTCGGCATTATGCAGAGACAGACAAACTGGTATAGTGCGCGAAGGGAGCAGATACAGAGGTGCCACGCAGCCATGGAAGTCATTAATGTGGTAGAGATCAATAGAGGGTGTTCGCTTCATTACCTCAGCGATACACTGATTCCAGGCCGAATAATAAATTGCACTGTCCAGGTCATCCATACGTGGAGGATAGGGCTCTGCCTTGGTTTGGTGCCGGAAAACTGGAGCATCAAGGAGAACATAGGTGATATTATCCACAATATGGTACTGCACCTTGACCGAGTAAGGGTTATCGAGAATTGTGACCACGAAAGGTTCGGCGGGCGTATCCTCGGGGTAGTCAATATCACCAACGCATGGAACCACCCAAATTAGGTTCTGATGCTTCAGATTTTGGGACATGAGTTGAGCCATTACTCCGAGACCACCAATTTTGACTTTGACCTGCCAATCTTGGATATCATACTCCATAGTGGCAATCAACACAGTGCGTCTATGGTCGCTCGCTCCTGCGAGAGTCATGCTTGTAGGGACACTGTTTTGCGCCATCTGGATCTCCTCGGCATCCTCTTTGGCGAACATTCCTTTGACTCTGCCCCAAATTAGGACCGGTAACCTCTCTTCTTTTACGACATTGCCATTCTTGTTGAGTTTGACACGGTAGAAGTTTTGGATGAAGATGAAGACACCAGCACAGCCCATAAGAAGCGGAACAACCCAGAGAAGGATAAAGAGGACTAACTGGGCCCATCCAGATCCGATGGGAATCATTTCATATTTCAGATTGCCATCGTTGAGGGAAATTTTCCATCCAAGATGCGGGAATGGCGGCGGACTGGTGATGTTGATGACGTTGGATGCAAGATAGGACGGAGGAAGTTTTTGAACCGACGACGAGTTGCCGACATCACCGTAGACCTCGGTGTTGTCGGGGTTGCCATCACTATCCGTGCCCCAAACATTCAGCTGGCCAATGGCTGGCCACTCGTAGACGAAGTCATAATTCCAGCGAGACGTTTTGGAATCGTACTTCATCTTGCTGTCCATTCCTGCATCATAGCCGTATTGATTGTATGGACCGTTAAACCACATGTGTGGGAATCTTCTGACTCTGTCGCTTCCATAGTCACCTTCCTGGAGGTAATCGCTGCTTCCAGTGAGTCTTGAAAAGTACTGCACTCGGATATGAGTTCCCTCCCACTTCTGGGCGTCGGTGCCATCCCAGGTTGGGATAGTAATAGTCGTGTTGCCACCTGAATATGTCGCCCAGTCGTTCCAACTCCGACCAAAATCAGAGGAGTATCGGAACATGTCTGCACCGGCAGCTCTGTGCTGCAGGTAAAGGTTGTCGCCAGACTTGTGGACTAGGCTGGTAGAGTAATTGGCAAGCGGGGAAATTAGGGGATTGTCAAGAGCACCGAGGCGGAGCAAAAACTTGTCGGTCGAATTGGTGTAAACCCCAGAAGACGAAACGTTCTTTACGGTCAGTTGGTGGATTCCATGGTGGACATTCTTCAGGTTCGCAGACCATGTCCAAACAGTCGGGACTTCTCCGACGTAGTTCTTGCTCGTGGTCCTGGCAGGGATTTTGGTGCAGTTGACACTAGATGTATCAAGCTCGGCGGAGATATTTTTCTCTGTTGTGGAATTTATGGAGACTGCCTTGGTGATGCTGTCACAGTCCATCTCTGCAGAATATCCAAGCTGAACAGGCATGGTTTCACCTGTGTCTTCTGAAGATAGCAACCGAGCATCATGTCCTGGGAAGAAATCAGTGACGGTAGGGCCAGGCTTGACGAAATTGGCGGTTTTGACATAAGCTCGGTATTCCCACGGAAGAAGCTTCATTTTACGGACGCATCCGTAGGAGTTCTCATTCTCGGACTTGTCAGGGCCATCTTCCAAAGTAAGCTCATCGTAGGGATAGAAGAGGTTCTTCAATTTTGTCCCCGACTTAAATGGAGCCAACAAGGACCCATTCATGACTTTGCAGTTGCCCCCGTACGTTTTGGTTGAGTTTCCGTTTTGATACACAAGCCACAACGTTTCGTTGGCCAGGATTTCGTCCGTTTGTACCCCAGGGAAATAGCTTCGCAAGACAGACCAAAGGCCAGTGACCGTGGGGGTAGTGGAAGAACCAGGAAGGTAAATGTCTTCTGTGAGTTGAGAGATCGTTTCGAGGAACAAGCCATCCTGGGCGACTGGATAATGGGCTCGAATCTCGAACATGCGCTTCATAATGTTGCGGAGTGGATGGGCGGGATTCCGCTGGTCATACGTGACAGTGATATCGTTGCATCCATCGCGTCCCTTTTCGATCGGGAAATCGTAGAACTTTTCGGTTTCCAAGTTGAAGCAGCCTTGTGTCCACCACGCAGTCTGGTACGTCATGGGCTGGCGCCCGAACATATAGTTTGCTGCAGTAGCGTCGAACACGTACATGTCCTGCTCTTCACCCCACAGGATAAGAGGGATTCCAGGAAGCTCCAGCGAGATGATGTACAGACCCAGGAGGTATTTATCTGTGCCATTCTGGAGAGCTGGCCAGCGGAAATTATCCTGGTTCGAGACACCATACATATGTCTAGGATCCAATTCTCCTGTGAATGCATTGAGGAAATCATTGGTTACGAGCATCTCATTCCAGGCGTCAATAAAGTCGGTAGGCAAGTCAAACCCGGCAACCAGATTACCGTCCAGGCCTAGAAAACGGGTCATTGAACGGTAGATTGTATAGTGAAATGCGGAGGAATCCAAAGCTTGCAGGCCATCATCTCTTAAGAACGACGAGTCCGAGTTATTTGTAAGTTTGACAGCCTGGGCTGCATTTTTCGAACGCTGATCTGGCTGGCGGCCGCGGCCGAGGTAGAGACTTCCCATGCTGTCTCCAGACGTGATCTCGCCAGGAAGGAAAAAGTTTTTCTTGTTGAATTTCTTCGCGCACTCACGATAGATGGCAAGCATCTCACTCAGTGGCTCGAGGGTCGCCTGCACAGACTTATCAAAGCGGAAACCGTCGATATCCAGACTCGCGATTTGAAGGCAGGAATGTTGGGTGAGCACATCGCGGACCGGCTTGTGCCATTCACGCAGGCGATCCTGCACGGAGGCAAACTTCGTCAGCTGGCGCTGCCAGTCGGGGAAGTTACCGAATGCCTCTAGCTCTCCATATTGATCAAAATCACTGTTATAGCAACCCTTCAGATTTTCAACTGCCCCGGTCGTTAATGGCATTCCAGTCTCGTCCCAGAACCTGGGATAGTTGCAAGTTTCGTTATAATCATTGCCAAATTTGAAATCAGCATATTCTCTGTCCGTAACCCATTGGACTTCATATTCTGATGCTTTGAAATCGGCGGAATCGTTCAAATGGCCTTTGAATCCGATCAGGTTGCTCAATCTGTGGTTGAAGATCAGATTATGCGCATCCTAAAATATGGAGCATCGACTTACGTTGCCAGTGTGTTGTCCACCAACACATACATGTTCCGTTTGTGGATTTCGTCGACCGTTCGTCTCCAGTCCTCCAGGGTTCCATAATGCATGTCGAGGAGAGTGGTATCGACCGGCGAGTACCCATCGTAGGCCCAGGGCAAGTTCATCAAGTACGTTCCGGCGAAGTAGATGACCTTTACGGGTTAGCGATAGAATCATTATGAGGCCGGGTCAAACTAACCTTGAATCCCATTCCTTCGATATAATCCAGTGTATCTATCAAGCCGTCCAGGTCACCGCCATGGCGCATCTGATTCGAGTTGATCACATGCTCAAATGCAGTCCCGTTGATATCGTCATTTGTGGGGTCGCCGTTGGCTATGCGGTCCAAAAAGATTGTATATGTAGGGAGGCGCCAGTTATCTGGTGACGGATGATAGTCATGGTTCGGCCATGCTCCCCAATAATCGATTGGAGTTTCAGCGGATTTGTTTTCGTTTAGATTGTATTTAGCGAGTGGTTCGTCGTAGGGCCAACAAAAGGCAGAGACGCTCAAAAACGATAGTATGAGGAAAGCTGAGCGCTGCATTTCCGTATATACTGTTATCAGCAGGAACCTGCTGCCGGAAATATGCGCGACCCAAGAACGAATGAAATGAGTAGATAGCGAGAGTGAGATGAGTGAAAGGACAAAAACAACTGAGACAAGCTATTTACTGATTTCAAAGAAAAAGATTTCAAAGAATACATTTTTACTATGGAGCACATCGCCTTATCGGGCCGAACGGATGAGCTATAGATAGTCCCGTATACCACCGACCCACTGAGTCGGATTTTCTCGATCCACTGACATTTCGCCGCTTGCTGGTTCTGTGGTTCAATGTCTCAGATATATCCAAAGGATTTCAGGTTTTTGTCCTCGGTTATACATTAAAAGTCGCCTGTACGGTTGACTCTTTTTCTTTCCTCTTTTTCTACCACGTCTAGTTAACAAGGCAAAATAGACTACTAAAAAAGACTACTGAAAGGACAATTAAAAAAGACCTTCCAAAAAGAAAGCTGTATAAGCGGCCGTTAGTAATTATTAGCAAACCTAGGATTGTGATAGGAAGACGGCATATTGCAAAACATCGAATTCATGGGCTTCGGATGGCAGTTCTTAGCGATACAGCTACAAGTATCAGTTAGTACATAGGTGTGGCTGGCACATACATGATCCCCCCCCCCCCCCCCCCCCCATTTTATTGGGATTGTTTCTTAGGTCAAAGCATAGGCTTCTTTCTATTCTTCTTTCAAGCTGCATCATGCAATATCCGTAATTAATTCGAATGTATAACATACGAAGTAGCGAAAAAGAAAACTATTTCATTATCCACTATAGAATGAAAATTGTTCTACACTATCTCCAAAAAAAGAAAATACATAATTCCAATTCTAGAACGCTCTCATTTTTCCCTGATATTTCTGTCTCGGTAAAACTTCGTATATTCGTTTAAGATGTTGGTAGTGGATTTCTTTTTTTTTGGTACAGCCCGCCTTCGACGTCACAACTTCAATTTTATGCTCAATACGAAGGAAATAATGTCATACCCCATTCGAAGAGCTTGAAATTCCCTGTATGATAGAATATTCGCCCACCCTTCAATTCACCATCCTCGGAGCCTGTTCCGCAGATTTTATTTCCTCTCGTATTTTAGATAAGACTAGTTAGGCGAATATAGTGGACCTACATACATACATACTTGTACATATGTATCTAACAATCCCGTCCCGTCTCTAGGTGCACTCCCGGGGGAAATTCCTGTCCTGGTTATTTTGTGCTAGTTATCTGATAACAGGCCCCAGGAATCGCACAGACTCACCGGTAATCTTTTATATTTTATTTTGCCATACTCACTCGTATCGACTTTGTACATGGCCCTCGTTATAATGACCTCGGGACGTGCGGGGACCAGACGACGTGTCAGATGCATGGCTTCGATGCCCTTATTCGTGTTCTTGAGTGTACTCGAGTGTGGCTGAAGCTTGTTTTCGTGTTACTGTGTACGTGGTGATACTAAGCGAGCGTAACCTTTTCCCTACATCTATTAGACGTGGACATGATGACCCGATACAGATGTATCGATAAGGATAGCTTAAATATGTCCATGGGTATACAACACATGTACCCGTGGACCTAGTCTCACTAAATATAGGCAAAGTCGATAAGCCACATCCGTAGTGATTGGATCATGCGACCCATATGATTGTATCTTGTTTCGAACGTTTCAACCCCCTCATGCAGAGTGGACTAAAGTTTGTTTTACTCAAATCAGAACAATCTCCAGGAGACACTCACGGATTGTTTAGAAACACGCTAGCGCATATTTGTTTTAGCCTAGTTCCAAATGTCATCATGTATTGTAAGAAAATGTCTTATATGCCCCAGTGGACCCTTTAAAGAGGATACTTGAGACATCGAATCGATCTCATTGCTTTTCGCCCTAGTAATTGACCTATGAGCAGGCTCGGGTATCCGAAGTTCTCTGCCTTCTTTGGGTCGCCGGATATTTTAAACCAACGGTTCCACCTTGAACAACAACATGTCTTACTGCGGCACGCCACCTCAGATTGAGTGCCTTGTATATCAGGTACCAACTTTATTGGTGCCCTGGTGCGATTTTGCTGAGTATTGGAGGAAAGCGGCTTTCCTTCTCCTGTCGATCAGCTGTACGCGCATTTAAAAATTGTAACAGAGGACATAAAATGGCCGGTTTTGCAGTTGCATACCGCCTTGTGGAATTAACTTAGATTTTTTTAGTGGGAAACGGGCCAATCGCTTTCAGAACCAAATCCAAGTTTTTACCACGCAACAAGAGTTGTACGTACAAGCACTTGTGCGATCATTGGGTAGTACATGTATATGGTACCCACCCGGGAGATCACAGCAGGGCAAGCAGCCACAGATACGTATGACTTATCTGTTATAATGTTATCCAAGTTGCAGCGCACTCCGAGAGGCTCGCAGAAAGCGCGTTCTACTTCATCGAGATTTGATGAAATATAGATGCACAATCTCGCATCTTACATGATATGCAGTTCATATTCTCCTTCCATCCCGCTATTGCAGGCAATACTAAGGAAGCCGTGCGTGCCGCTCTAGAGGCTACCGTCTAGAGCGGTGAAGTCGTCACTAACTTCAACTCAGAGGCTAATATGAATCCTCGTGCATTAGGTGTCTTTTTCATTGGAGAAAGTGGATAGTTGCCGCGTATATGTATTGAGCATTTTATATATAGCTTAGAAGCCTTAACTAACCTATTCTAACGTATACTCATTTTAATATATTTCTCCCTAAGCTAGTTTAAATGTCGGATAAAATTGCTAAGAGGTCTCCATTACAATTGTAGAAGACAGTAGGTACCTACGCTTCATAGTTATGTAAGCCACCAACAAAAGTAAGTCACTCATGCCACATCTCATTCCATATGCAGCACTCTCTCGTCGTCAACTACTGATCCAATACTCAGTCAGAGTTTTACAGAGTAGATTGAGCCAGGAACTAGGCAGAATATGCGATTTTTTCTGATTAAAATGCAAGTGTTTTTTTACTACGGTGTATGTAAACTAGAATGACTGAAGTGATAGAATATGTGGTAGGATCTTTGGTCGCACCAAATTAGGAAGGTGGAACTCACAATTCAAGCAAGCGGCGCGCGCCTCAAGTCCCTGAATCTACAACCGCGATATTGTATGCGACATATGGGGGTACATTCTGTAGTACTATCATACCCGATAACACTTTCCATGTCGGGAAACATTGAGACACTTTTTCAACCCCCAATTACATGGTGTGCTATACTCTTATCTTTCTATTCCCTAACTAGTCTAAGGGTTAAGAAACCTGAGGTTATGATTATATGACAGAAATCGGTCTGTATCAAATTGTACGGTAAAACTCAGTATATTGGAATTCTCTGACTAGCAATAAAACAGGATAAAAACGCGCACTTTAAATAGACAAAATCACTAGTCAATACTGCAGGGTTTGGAGGGGTTATCTGGACCCGAGGCCTTAATGATTTCAGTGTTGAATTACCCCGTAGCCGAACGTATGGTTTGATACCGTATATAACCGGGTATTCGTACTTGGTATTTGATATTATACTATATGTAGGTACCCTTTGTATGTAGTTACCATATAAAAGATACTACTTAATTTGACAATTTGCTATCTGGTGGTGCCCACCAACACGGGGTTTGTGGGTGTAAATTTCCAACTAGGTAAGCTAGGCGACCGTTGGCAATCTGGCAACTTCTTTTTTCTATCTGCTACTTCATATTAAGCTAGTAGCAATTTGTCAGCACCATAAGATGGCGTGGTTGTGATTGAACAATTTATAACTGCAACCATCCTGGTTCCTGCTCTTCATATATTCACAAAATCACTACCCAGCAACAAAATGGAATCTATTCTATCTGCACATGAAATCGGCGAAGGACTTCCCGTTTTGATCATTCATGGATGGCAGATGGAGGGAAGAGTCGAGGAGCTGGACTTTGAGCCGATTTTCAGCAAAATACCGGGATTTCGCCGGATTTATGTGGACCTTCCAGGCATGGGCAGAACACCTGCGAGTAATGTCAAGGATATGGACGAGATATATCTTCGCCTGGTGCAATTTATTGATTCTCGACTTGGGAGGTCAAGGTTTTTACTTGTCGGCTCATCATGTGGCGGTTATCTTGCACGTGCGATAGCCCAAAAATATATTGAGCAAGTCGATGGATTACTATTACGCGTACCGCTTATTGAGCCAAAGGATAGCATGCGCGATGTCGATGATTTCAAACCTCTGGTCACAAATGAGCAACTCATGTCGAATATATCAGCCGAGGACAGGACAATTCTTGGAAACGTTCTCATTCAAACACCTGCCTACATCAAAGCTTTAAAGGCAAGATACGAGAAGATAATCCTTCCGGCGGACAAAGCAGCAGACAATAAGGTGTTAGATCCAATCCGAGCTGATCCACATCGATATCAGTTATCTTTTTCGCTGGACAATGAAAATGCCAAGTTCTTTGCACCCACCCTTGTTGTATGTGGTCGGCAAGACGAGAGCGTGGGTTACCGAGATAGCCTTCGCTTGCTGGAGCTCTATCCACGATCAACCTATGTCATTCTAGATCGTGGTACGCATGGCCTCCCTATCGATGAGACTAGCGTTTTTGAAGCTCTTGTTCGTGATTGGATATTCCGGATTCATGAATGGCGTGGTTGCACGGACTGATAAGAGCTATCCATGTCAATAATCTCCATACAAACTCCTAGTACCTAGAATGAAAGCGGGCAGTGGCAAGGATGGTACTATATCGCGTGTGGATACAATGGAGTACCTCTGTTGGTTTTTTCAACAAAAGTTTGACATCATTCATAATAATCTCACGTAGATAACCATATCCCCCAAACCTGTCCGCCTTGCTTCCATTTCTCCCATGCTCACATTTCGGCTTCCAGAGTGATCTTACTCTTTGAAGGGACACCAGCTTGAAGCCAGTAGCCTACCACTATCCTAGCGCTTCCGGTACATGAAAATCCGGATTTACGGACACTCTCCTCGTGAACACGAACAACCCAATACAAGGCAAGCTTGTATCCTTGCAGTCAAGGTCCTCGGAATCACCCCCCTTTGAGATGGATAATCGCAACCCGTCGGGCTAGCGGCACTGAAGCTGCCCAAGTACACTGCCTAGGCTGGTAAGCATCTCCCTAGTGAGTAGGAAGACCGACGCTTGCATGTCTCCTATTATGAGCAGCATGAGAAATTCACAATGGATAGCGAACTGGACTTAGTAAGTACACACCGTCAGCCACTTGGCACACCACATGGCCTGTTAGGGGGTTAACTGCTAGATCCAACAATAAATACTTATTAACTAACACATTTATTGCACCATATGGTACTTACGGACGTTTCTGGGCCTCACCTTCCCCTGCAGCAGGGTACATATCAGCGGAAGACAATTATTGCCCGGACGCGGCGAGTGGGGTAAATTTTAAAATACCGTTCTCCTTCGCAGATGCGCTTTCTGGCGTTTACTTCCTCATGTGGCAAGACGAGGCAAAACGGAAAGGGCAGAAAGTCGGCAACCTCAAATACCTCCTTTGCCATCATAAGCCCGAGTTGGGAGTTCGGGTTCCGACCAAAGTGACTGTGTTCAAGGCTCCTGGCACAAAATACCAACCTATCGAAAGGATCCAGTTCATGTTCGGAGTCGTTCCTTATTCAGGAAAAAATCAGGAGAAGAAGGAGAAATGGGGCAAATAATGAGGAGTCGATGTGGGCAAAGCTAGTCAAACGGGAGGGAAGCGAGCATCTCTTGGTTTCAATTTTCGAATGGCGAACCTTGAAGATACTCTCACGTGTACATATATATATGTACGAGTACTTTATTGACGCAGTAGGGTATACGGAGTATATCTGGATAAGATAATAGGCCACTTGGCCAATCCATCAAACACCTGGCTCGATGGGTAATTCACCCGGAATTTCAACGGACCGTGGAGGCACACAATAACGGCTTCATATATTGATTAGTTATTTTGTTGAAATTCTTCCAGGGCTCTTTTGTCAACATTATATCAGCTAGGGAGTTATCTACTACTAAAAATGGGACAGATCTCAGATCGCTGCCTTCTGACCGATGAACTATCTTAGTGTTGCGCCCCTTGTTTACGCCTAAATACCACGGGTTGGTTTTAAAATCCTGGTTAGATCCGCAAGGAGAAACAAGCGTCTATTTAGTGATTTAAAATAGGTTCTAGAAAATACCATGCATTGTTGTACTGTCAGATCTTCTTTCACTAGGCGCATGTGCCCATTGCCCCACTAATTTAGCGTGATTAGGCAGGCCGCGATCCACCATGGGGCATGGTTTGGACTCTATTTCGACCCAAGGAATCTCCTACTCCCTTTTTCTTGTTTTCCTAGGCTGTCGATTCGACTGTCTGGCTGCATATCTGCTGTATGTAGCCATTGAAATGACCCGTTTCGATGACTTCTCGCTGAACTCGTCAGTCAGATCGTTGAAAATACAGACTTCGTGGGCGTGGATAGCTTGATATCCAAGCCAGGGCGGTCTTTCGAGCCAACTCTCGTGCGATCATCCAAGACCTGGTTTCATCAAATTCTATTACATCGCACCCTGAAATCAAAAAGCTACTCTCAAATATCGCCCTCATTCATCCTCATTCATGGCCCTTCTATTTGCTGTACAAGTCTCGACGAATATATGTAACTAACGAACGAAGAAAATGACCTTGAAACCTTTCTTCGCCTGTAGAACTCAGATATGGCTTGTCGCATTCTTCTCACGCCGATGCCATCTTTTTCCCATCATTTCGGCTCGCTCGGTCTATTGAGAAGGATCACTCCCTGCTCTGGTCTCCACCAAGAACGCCCGTTGAAGAACCAGTGACGGAGGCATGGCATTTGACTACATCATATTGCTATAGGCTCTCTGAACAGACGATGTTATTTCGATCACTACGTCGTTTGGCTTTGCGTGGTAACTCCCCCAAGGCCCCCTCTGCTGCAATAGAAGATATCTCTCTTTATCGACGATCTGGCATACTTTTATAGGATGCATAGCGAATGTAATCCACCGGGCTAATACCAAACACGTATCGGGAAAGAAGACCTGCTCCGGGTGGGGGTTTCATTGAACCCAATCGTGAACCGATCACTGGAGAAGATATCATATCACCTTGGCTCAAAATAGCTGGTGTGAAGAAATGATCTAATAGGAGGGAGCACTTTGTATAAGTAGTTAGCTTTTCTATATCATGACTGAAATGCAAGGATCCGTTGAGATATCATCCGGATAATATTGATAAAATTCAAATTTTATCCAAATAATTAATCGCTCGGTAAAATTTGGAGCTAATTTGGACTCATTTTGGTGAGTACTAGAAGTTGACAGAAATTACCTAGGTAGGTAGCTCTGCATAAACTAGTGAGACATGAAGACAAACTGGTTCTCATTCATGGGAGTGTTAATTTTTAACTCTGCCTCTCAATACAAAGGGGCCTCGGTACTAGATACGTGGTCCATTACTATCACAATACCCGTGAGTGAATCAATCGGCTCGATTCGATGCGGGTATGGAATTGATAACGCTCAATTGCTAAGATGCTATTTCAACAAGAGAGAAAGCATGTCTTGAAGGCCCTCCATTTCGAGATAAAGGCAAGGCTCGATACCCTCAATCTCCATCAAGATGAAGGCGCTTTCGTCGGTCACCAAACCATCGATACGCACATACCCCATCTCACCCGTTGATCCCTTCCCGAACCACATTCTGAGATAATTCGAAGAGAGGATGCCAATTTACATATTTTCCGGCTGCGGATGAGTTGTCCGTCTTGGGTAAATATACAGTTAAGCAATCCAACCGACAGGACTAACAATGCGGGGCATGACCGAGGGAAGTATGTACGAGCTAGAAGAAGTGGTGGGATCTAGCATCTATGCCTAGCTTCAAGATCAAGATTCAAGGGCCCCCTAATTAACAACCGCATAAATCTCCAACGCATCATGTAACCTTCCAAAAACGCCCCCATGCCACCCTCTAACCAACTCCCACTCCTCACCAGGCAAAGTCTTGCTCGCCATCCTCAACCAAGCTCCAACAATTAAGTCTGCATAGTTAGCCCGATCTCCAAGTAAAAATGGCCCATCCCTATCAAAAATCTTGGCCAGCCCTCCCAACATATCCCGGAAGGAGGCAATAAGCTTCTCGCGCTGTTCGCCTGTAACAGCAAAATCCTCCCAACAGTTCACTCCAGCCCGTCGAACAAACTCAGCCTTCGTCACTTCGGTAGTTGCAGGATCAAGCGGTAACCCTTGGACCATGAGTGCGACGTGCGTAGTGAATGCAGCATCGATATTCATATTGAAGCGCGCATATTGGGGGTATTCACTCTGATCGCATTCAGACAGCGGGATTAAAATCGCGGCATCCGGGCTGAAGACGTAGTCCAAGGACTGGGGCGGGAAGAGATCGTTTCCGGCTGGGTATTGCTTTTGCAGGTAGACTGCTATGTCGAAGGAGTCGCCGAGTTTGCGGGATGTTGTGGGGTCCACTAGGACGGGAAGAGTGTGGAAGTCTGTGCCGTCGGCAAATTTGCGGCATGCGGGGATGTTCAGGCTTGTTCGAACTTTGGATACGTCGGGGAGTGGGACCCAATTGGTTGAGTAGGGAACTGATTTGAAGTTCAGGGCTAGACGGGTTTTCCAAGGGTTTACGGCGCTATTGTTATTTTCGACTGGGGGGCGCATAGCAATGTCGTAGAAGACCAGTTTGGTATCCATGGTGAGGGCTATTCTTTCTTGAATTTGTAGTTCCGAGTGTAGATGTCTATACGCAAAGTAGATGTGGAATGTGGCAAATGGGGTGAAATTTGTTGTCACGTGGGCTGATTGCTCAGAAATGCAGAGTGGATACCTCCCGTTTCCTCCTCCTTCTTGACAGTAGCAGAGACTGTGGGGGTGCAGCAGGCGAGCATTGTAATGCTAAATGGCGGCATAGTACATCCAGCGGAGTTAGCTGCTTTGAAGGCATAATTATTCAGCGGATCAGACTAAGCGTAATGGATAAGAAATTCGGCGCCACTGGCGGGTAAGGATGGACCGCTGGTTGTGCTGATAACGGTAGAGTCCGTTTGGATAGGAATAAAGGGGGAGAGTATTGGATATTCAGATTCTAAAAAGGGGATGTACTTTACAAATTTCTGGTGGCATGACAACGACGATATTTGCATTATATATCAAGACCCTGAGCATCAACACTCAAACCAAGGAAAGCTCCTTGGAGTTCAAAAATCATTAATCATCATTATTCATGGCGACATCGTAAAATTCCACCCCTCAGTGCCGTTCAGTGGCTGCTCCCCAGCTCCGCTTATCAGCACATCAAAGAAGGCAGTGTCAAGGCCTTGGAAAAGCCATTCTTCCATCCCGGCAGAAGCGTCGGGAAATGTCTCTTCTGGCAGTGCGAAAACATCTCCAGAGTTGCCATGGGCAGCCTGTCCCCCGTGCTTCCGTGCTGATGATGGCCTCACTTCCTGCGCGATTGGCCGTGGGGTTGAAGCATCGGATGTGACCACATCAGTATGATGATCGGAGTCGCGTGGCGTTCCGACATGGATAGACCCAAAGCCCCCGATTGTAACATTCTCATGGGAAACTTGCTCCTGCTCCGTGTCGATGGGCATCATAGAAATACCATCTCGCGCAATTCTGATGGCACCAACGTACGGCACTTTGACTATCAACACGTTTTGATCGTTTTCTTGGCCGTCATCCGAGTTCCTCTTTGCAGACCCCGCCTCAATATCCAGAAGATTCTTTAGAAGGTCAGCACATTTCGCTGTGAGGACATCCTCATGCAGCTCGAACGTGGATTCCATGCACTCAAGAGCCCGCTTCACTGTCGCCCGGTCTCCAACCCGGTGGTGTATGAGTAGGTTTTCTGTCCCTTTGTTACAGTGGCTCAAGATGTGGGCCAGCATCAGTGTCATGCCCGCAATCAGGGCCACAAAATCGCTCATCCGGCAGCCGGCCGTGATTGTGTTGAACGTACGGATCGCAATCTGTCGGATCAAAATCTCACGGCTGGCGCTTGCGCAGGCGATCCTCGAGTACACTCTCTGCGAGGCGTACCTTTGGTCAAGCATATATGGTAGATGGAGCTGATTTATTAAAGAGTAATAGAATATATGGTCCCAAGCTCGTCGAATTTCGCGGAAGGCATCCGCCGAGTTTACTTCGAGACCCGCAAACTGCAATGGCTGCCAGAACACAGGCGGCCATTGCTCGGTGACCCTCAAGAGCTCTTGATCGATCTCTTGAGTCATGTCAAGTGCTTCCTGGGGTACTTGCATCTGATTCCGTTCGATAATCTTGCGTACCACGCCCGGAATTAGTACAGGCAAGTTACCACCCTCAACAAAGGTGCTCGTTGCTCTTGAGATTGTGAAATTCGTACCGCTGGTGCTTGTGGGAAGGTCTAGTAGCAAACATAGAAATTGCTCGGTGAAAACCACACAGGGCCACATAATCGCAGGATCAAGACCGGTCTGCTGGCTGACAATTTTGAAGCGATAGTGACCTGGCCGATGCAAGCCCAATAGCTGTGCTGTCATGACAGCACGGCGCATTGTGATCCAGGATCGTCGGATATTGCCACCATCTATATGGTAGAAGGCTTCAAGGATAAGGTTCTCGAGACCCTCCAACGTTCCTAGCAAGACGTCATCCATATTCACCAGCTTGATGGCTGATTCTGCTAGCTGCTCCATTATGGCGCGATGATGCTTTGTGAGACCGAGTATCGCTTTTGTGGGAGACAGGTGTTGCAACCCTACTGCGAAAAGCAGCATTTGCCTTGCTAACAAGACTGGGTGGCTTTCTGAATATAGGAGGTTGGCTACCGGTATTTGTCCTTTGGCCATTCCGCTCGGCCACGAGTTGCAAAGCTTGAAGCTGGATTGGTAAGAAAAGATAGACATGCTGCTCAGGTTTTCAACGAGAATCCCAATGTCTTTCTGAGGAGGGAGAGAACTTCGTAGAGCTTGGGTGATGCTGGGATATGCGGAAGTCTCCGAAATAGAGCCATGACTGGAGACTGGCGTTGAAGGGAACTGAGTCTGTAGGTAGCTCAAGGTGCTCTTTTTCTTTATTACATAATTAGTAAACAGCCGTATATGTGAAGACACTGACTAACTTTGCCATCCATTGACGATACCGGTGTTGTATGTATTGCAAAGGGCGTCGGTGGTAACCAGCCAATAGTAGCATCTGGTTGAGGACGGACATCACTCTCGCCCACTAGCCGTGTATTGATAGAAGCGTCTTGCTCAGCATCTCCCGTATCATTTTCAGGCCTTTCCGGTTCGTCCAAGATTACTTGGTTGGTGCATCTCGTGCCTCGACGATGGCAAGTTATGCAGATCGCATCATTTGGCAATGAAAAGGTACACTTGACTTTTCTCCTCCTGCACTCCCAGCAGCTGTGTGTACCTTTTCGAACCTTTCTGCGCTTCGCTGCGCGTTCGTCCGAAGGGGCATTCATCACTCGGTAGGCTGTCGCAACGGTCGCAGCAAGAGATATTAGCCTTTGGCCGAGAAAAGGAAATTGTAGATCCCTAGCAAGAAGTTTGGACCGAGATGATTTGTATGTCCGAGGCACTTTTTGTTGTGGTTACAAATGACAAGACATCCAGATCTAGTTTTCTCGGTCGCGCGACTTCGGGACGGGCCGCCCAGTGGCCCCGCGTCCCGGGCATGTTCTGCTGATTAATGGGCATTCGTCCGAACCCCCAGCCTCCGAACTGCCCTTCGGACGATTCAGCCGAGATGGTTATGCAATACAAAGTTACTTTTTTGTTAGTATCTTGGATATTTGGTTCCTCTTCAAGGATCCGGGTTTCTTGCTACCAAGACTAATATAATAGATCAATACTACTGATTAGATACGTCTCCTTAGCATTATAGAACTAGATTGAACTGGGACCGAGCTTGATTCGGCCGAACTAGTGACACCCTATGTCCAAATACATTCCTTAGGCTCAGAAATGTGACATGTCTGTGTGGGTTTGTTTGTTCTGGGGTTGTTTGTATGTTGTGGCTGGAGCTCGTCCGAAGCCGACATACATAAACAAGCTACTTACTTCATAATGTGAAAAGGGGAGATTTGCTCATCCTGCCATATCATTTGCAAATTTCATCAACAATGGAGAAACAAACCATCTATATAGATAAGCATACGACGGCCGAGGACCCTTCGCGGCATTCGTCTACCCTTGTGGCAAGTTCAGAAAGAAGCGACACGGATATCGCCAACCACGATGCAAAAGCTCCGACTGATGAATATCCACACGGTACCCACCTAGCTGTTGTTATGTTTTCACTCATGCTGGGAATGTTTTTGGTGGCACTTGACAACGTCGGTCCCCCGGTTTGCGATACACCTCACTAGCTGACCAAGGCTATCAACAGACCATTCTCGGCACAGCCATTCCCAAAATAACGGATGAATTCCATGACCTGAACCAAGTGTCTTGGTACGGGGCAGCCTATTTGATGACATTTGGCAGTGGTTAGTTACATAGACACATTCCTTTCTGGATGGCATGTTGACCTTTCACGCAGAGTGGCTCCTTGCTTCATATCTACGCATTCTCGGATACTTTGTCATAAATCCACCTCAATACGAAATTGCTAATCATTACAGGCTTCCAATCAACTTGGGGGAAATTTTACAAGTACTTTCCAATCAAGCTTTGGTTTCTTGTTGCCATTTTCATTTTTGAAGCTGGCAGCCTCATCTGCGCTGTGGCGAAAGACCCTACAACCCTCATCGTCGGCCGGGCTATCGCCGGCTTCGGTGGATCTGGAGTTGGTGTGGGAGTTTTCACGATTATCGGATTTGCTGCGTCTCCTGAGAAACGTCCACAGCTTTTGGGTCTTACCGGCGCAACCTATGGCATCGCCGCGGTCTTGGGGCCGCTCATCGGCGGCGCTTTCACTGACAAAGTGTCATGGCGTTGGGTAAGATGAGAGAAACATTAAAATATTGGGGTTTTGACTGACCACTAAATAGTGCTTCTACATCAATCTGCCCGTCGGCGGAGTCGCTGCCGGGGTAATCTTCTTTCTCTTCAAGACCCCAAGTAGCGCAGCCCCAGCAAAGGCTACACCCAAAGAGAAGTTCTTGCAAATGGACCTCATTGGTGGGGCCCTTATGATGGGATTGATCACTTCATTTCTGCTGGCGCTGCAGTATGGCGGCCAAACACACTCCTGGAAGAGTAGCGAGGTTATAGGACTGCTGGTCGGCGTTTTTGTGATGGTTCCGGTCTTTTTGGCTTGGGAATATTACCAGAAGGAACGTGCAATGATCGTTCCACGACTAGTAAGTCATGATGGTGGTCCCACCGTGCTCTGACATGAACTAATAGTGAAATTTCTTTAGTTCACGAAAAGCTACATTTCCGTGGGGTCCATTTTCATGTTCTTCTTCAGCGGTGCCTACTTCGTCCTTCTTTACTTTCTTCCGATCTATTTCCAGAGCATTCACAACAGCAGTCCGATCGAATCTGGTGTTAAAATGCTCGCATTCATCATCCCACTAACCATTGCTGCCATTGCACAGGGATTTGCGCTAGCTAAAATTGGCATCGTACCTCTGTTCTGGATTATAGGTGGCATTCTGGGAACCGTCGGCTGTGGCCTATTCTATACTTTCGATATTGGAACACCTACTGGCAAGTGGATTGGATATCAGATTATTGTTGGCCTCAGCTCGGGCTGGACATTCCAGGTTGCCATGTGCAACGCACAAGTCCACGCCTTGCCGGAGGATATGTCGCAGGCCACAGCTATCGTCAATTGTGAGCTCTCGATTTACTGTATCTTACACGAGCTGTCTGCTAACAGTAGTGCTAGTTTTCACAACCATTGGCGGGGCCTTCTTTCTATCGGCGGCACAATGCGTCTTCAACAATAAACTCATTCAAACGGTTACTAGAAAACTCCCCGAGCTTGACCCGGTGGTAGTTATAGGGACTGGTGTAACGCAAGTCCGCGAAATCTTTACGACCTCGCAAGTTTCCGTCATCATCGATGCCTACATGGTTGGTCTGAAAGCTGTCTTTGCGGTTACAGTCGCCGCCTATGGTGTCGCCACTATCATTGGATTGTTTGGCAGCTGGAAGAAGATCAACGGCGATGAGCTGAAGAAGGCGGCTGGTGGCGCTGCATGAGCGCCTCCAGATCATTGGCATGTCTAACTAGGAATCAGTATCTCGGCGTTATATTTACAATGATGGGTGATCACATGGGAGGAAAAAAAGCATGTCATTCTGTGACTAAGGTTGTCGGATCTAGAGGGCTAGAGTTCCCTAGCGCCTGGTGCGCAGAATTTTGGCCGGGTGGGTGTTTTACGTAGATTAATAGAGCGCTTACATGTATGTACCTTCTTGTCTGCAGGTGCAAATATCCTCACGAAGTTTGGACGGATCAATAAATTCCAATTTTGACCAACGTCGTTGATAGTTGTTACCCTGAATCCTGGTAGTACTTGTAGGTCGACATGCCTCGAGTTTCTGTACAAAGTGGGTCTAAAATAAGAGCTTTAATGACCATGTAACTCGATTTCTTTGACTGTGGAATAAGGTGGACTGTAAATTAGATTTATAGTAAGCTGAAAACAGTAGTAGTATAGTCAACTGGTTAAATTACCGTTCCCAATTAGGTTGTATAAGGCGGGCTTATTTCAACGACTGTACGGCCTTTTGCTACTGATGGTTTTTGAGTGATGACCGCCAGCATGAGGCAAACTAGACCTGTTCCATAGAGTCAGGGGTCTAAAGTTTACTTTGGGAACAGAGCCAAGCCACTAATTAAGATAAATCCTGAGCGGCATTAGGCTGCTTGTAGTTCGAAGGATTCGATACATAAGGGTATTACCGCAGTAAGCTCGAGCCAATCATTTGGGGTCCATGCAGGCCGGTCAATTTCTGACTCGGTCTCCCTCCAGTGCTGACCTTTCATGTGGGAGTTCCTATGTTTTATAAATCTTTAGTTATATCATAGGTTTCAACCTTCCCAGTAGGGGTGTTGAGCTAAACATGACACAAGTATAATAAATTGGATTGGTGACCTTCGAATATATCCCCCCTGTCGTCATTTCTCCACACGGGGTATATTTCCCAAATGATGTAAAAATCCCATCATGGATGTGGGAGAAACTTGTTGGTTTACTATTTAAATGGCCTTTAATATTTAATTAAACTGTTAGCTATATGAGGTTCACAATTCGAGTTGTCTTTTCCTCAGGTTTCAAAATGTTCTACAATATTATCAACTCGGAGCGCCGGGTCCGAGATGCCGCGACAGTCACGAACCCCAGAACTAATGAAGCCCTCTGGGAGGTGACAGTCGCCAATGAGATCTACTCAAGCTAACCAATGAACTCGAACAGCGAAGAGGTGAAATCCATGCCCCTCTAGCAGCAGAGACCGAAACATCGGTAACAAAGTCCTTCCACATTATAAATATCAGAAATGTTGCTAAGCAGCTTCTCAGAGCCTCCTTGCAAACATAGAGATTGATGATACTCTAGCATCTATCAGGTTTAATAGTATTACAAATCTATATCTAGAAATATTGTCTAGTTAAAAAGGCTTACTTGTCCAGCATCTCAGTCGTTACCCGATAAAGTGGAATACGAGAACGATGACCTCAAAATCATGTCTACCCATCATCCTATAGGAGTGGTGGCTCCGATTTGCCCATGGAATTTTCCGCTCGTGTTAGCCACTGGAAAGATTGCTGCTGCACTCGTGATGGGAAATTGTATCATTGTCAAACCATCGCCATTCACACCTTGTGCCACTTTGGAATTCGCTGAGCTTGCAACATCCGCGCTTCCACGGGGCGTACTCCAGGTGCTCAACGGAGACAACTATTTAGGAAGGCTCATTACCATTCATCCAGGGATCGACAAGATTAGTTTCACCGGATCTATTGCGACTGGAAAAAAGTTGCGGAAAGCGCGACCAAGACTCTGAAACGAGTCACACTCGAGCTCGGTGGAAACGATGTAAGTATCGTCTGCTCTAACGTCGATGTCAAAATCGTTGCTCCTAAGGTTGCTGCCGGGTCTTTTTTCCATTCGGGCCAAATGTGTGTTGCAACAAAAAGAGTTTATGTGCATGAGGCTGTTTTCCAAGAATTCCGAGACGCTTTCATGGAGGCAGTCAAGAACATCAAAGTCGACCTTTCTGGTGACGAGTCATCTCTGTTGAGTCCCATTCAGAATAATTTACAGTATAAAGTAGTAAAATATCTCATATCTGATTGCAAGGAAAACAACTATACTTTACTTTGTGGGGGAAATACCGACGAGCAGCCAGGGCTCTTCATCGCACCTGTGGTTGGAGACCGACCCCCACACGATTCTCGCATCGTTCAACTTACAAAGTGGTATACTAAGGATGAAGTGATTTCGAAGGTCAATGGGACAGCTACTGGCCTAGGGGCCTGCATGTGGTCTGGGGATATTGGCACTGCGGAACGGATTGCGCGCAAACTCGAAGTTGGAACAGTATGGGTCAGTAGCGCCGAAGTACCCAACCCAAATGGCTACATGTCTGGCTGGAAGCAGAGTGGGATTGGAGGCGAGTGGGGGAACCAGGGCTTGCTGTCGTATTCTCTCACACAGACAATTCAGCTATACAAGTGAAGTATAATTGCAAGCTGCCTTTCTCTATTTACTGTTTGTTCTTGGACTTGCTATATCACGATATACGTAATGAGTGATTTCTAGGTAATTCTAAAACGACCCGCTTGACATGCCAGGCAACTGGTCAACCAACTGACCAAAAAGACCACTGCGGCAAGCAAGCTATTCCAATTAAACAATTCTTTTCTAAAAAGGTCGTCAGGTGGGAGAAGAACTGTGGAGCGAAAGGATTTCGCCACGGCAGACCTTTGTCATGGGCTTTCAATTGTGTAAGAACAGTCGCCGAATTGGCGCCAGTTGGACTTTGGGTCTATTTTGTATGGTGTTAATAATACATTGACACGCTCTCCCATCTAATACAATCATTCTCTAAGTGCATCATATACTGAGGCCTGTGATATCGTAGTTCAACTTTGGATTCCTCGGGTCGGATCTTCACGTCGACAAAGTCGGCCCGAGCAGCTTCAGGGATGATATCACCTTGCTTCACCCCCTTTGACTCCACATCGACTAATCTCTTCAAGGAGAGAGTTGTCGCAGATATCCAGTAGTCTTTTCCTGTCCACTCATCTAATAACGAACATATGTCACGACGGACTAGCCAATCACGACATTTGGCCCCAGACCATAAAAGCGCAGGCAGAACAGAGGCCTTGTAGACAAACAGCGATAATGGAACATCATTAGAGCCCGACCCTGCCACAGCATGTGCCAATTTTATAATACGCTGGAACCGGTCCAAATAATCATCGTATACCATCTCATTTGGGTTGTGACTCGAGGCCACAGCCAACTTGATATCGATGATCCCGCCCCATAATGCAATAAGCTTAAGCGCATCACAGTCATCCGGTGCTAGACCGTCCGCCTCGATTAGAGAAGACATAAGACGACTTCTCCAGAGCTGAAGCTTACTCAACGCCACGGCTGCGCCTCGGCCGATAGAGCTTGCGGGTTTAATGTGACATCCATAAGGAGAAGCTTCAAGAATCAAGCCCGTAACAACCACCACAAATTGCTCAACATGGTGCATTTGGTCAATACCAGAAGAAGGCAGAGTCACAATTTTTGGTGGAGCGACTGTAGAGTTCGGGGAGACCCAATGCTCGTCATGAAAGAGTTCGGGATCCTCCACAAATAGTTCGGGATAATTGCAAATAGACCAATGGACGTGTATCTGAGCAAACAACTGTCTGAGTGCCAGGCCAGTTGAGCCTTCATCTTCATGGACGTTCCATTCCTTGAAAAGTCGATATCCGGAAACAAGATGATAGCGAGAAGCAGAGAGATCACCCTGGAACAGAGCAAGGGTGGTCAAAATGACACAAGCGACCAGCACCACTTGTTTGTGTGTTCGGCTTGACTTGTCCCGGGATAACAGTTCCCGAGCGAGACTTTCTCGAAGGCAGGTGATCGCTTGCGTAGAATGATGAAGGGCCAGAAGGCTATCTCGATTTTGATCATGGCTCTGTTGAACTTGTTCACGCTGATAATGGTGTGCACTAATAGCAATTGCAGCATGGCGGACCGCAGGATGCTGTTCGCAAATCTGAAGAACTAACCCATCCCAGAATGAGTTTTGAAAGTATTGCGAACATCGAACCGCCGTGCGTTTGCGGTAGAAATCCAAATGCCATCGCTCGCCCCAAGTGAGATCAGCCTGGTAGGCACTGCCCAAAGGAATAGGAACAGCAGCGACAGATCGGGTAACTGTCAGACCATATCTGGTTTGTAGAGCTGGTTTTTTCTGGTCATTGGCGAGACCACTGGCTCGGGATTCACGCCATGCTCGCGTTCTCTTATCAATCACTTGCAGGTAACCACTGCACTGCCTGCCTGAGCTTGTACATTTGAGACACGCCGGCCGAGTTTCGTCACACTTTTTATGTCGGATCCTTTCCAATGTTTAGTTGACAGGTGACTAGTTGCCTTTTTGTAACTCACTTGCACGTTATGCATCCTAAGCGCGAATTCGAATGTTCCGATCTGTTTTTTCGCTTTGATTGTTCTTCGCCATGCATAGTTTCTTGTGTTTCGGGACACATCAAAAGGTACAGGTACAAGGTACCTGATATTTAACCGGAAGTTCTCGGGTGGTTGATGTTCTGCAGATGATCTGAGTTGAAGTTAAAAACCCCACTCTTAGCGTGACCAACTGAATCTGAGGAAGGTCGAAGACATGAAATGAACGCTATTCCGTGAAATTGATCGGCGAGATTGGGCCAGGTCTTCACAATAATGGGTTACGGGGGAACACTAGAGATTGAGAAGAATAAAGAGACCGATTCGATGGGAATCCCAACTGTTCTCCATCTCCATACTCCTCACATGCTTGGGAAGCAGGTCATTCGTGTGGCTGTTGATCCCTTCATGTTACATTGGCACGTGACCTGCGATCACCCTTACTGAAAAAGTGGTTGACACTGAACTCGTGATCTCATCCTTTAGAAATTATTGGGTTGCCTTTCTACTGATGACGGAAAGGTTATTGTTGAGATGGGTTCAAAAAAGGCTCTCCCCAAGCTTCAAATCCCTTTCCCGAGGTGTTGGGTGATATAGCTTCTAAGGAAGGACTTTGCTTATATTTTCTAAAAACTAGCAACCGCTCAATAATCTCCTCTGATAGCTCAGCTGGAAGAGCGCAAGACTGTAATTGCCTGTTCATTAGAACCTGTCATCTTGAGGTCCCTGGTTCGATCCCGGGTCAGAGGAATTTTTGTCCATTTCAACTTTTTGGTTCCCTTCTTGCTGTATTCTCCAAGAGCAATTATTAGTGCTTTTATAGAAAGATGGTGGTGTAAGCTGTAAACAGAGCGGAAGATAATGTCGGACGGATGGCACCAACCGTGGGAGTCCTCTCTCCACACCTCACATATTCTTTTCACTCAGCTTTGGACCCACGATTCTATCTCGGGCAAGATAAAATTGAGTACGACACTCGTTTAAGCGCATCTGGAGTCCATAAAGAGGCGGATTGAAAGTGCAGTAACTACCCAGAGAGAGCATAGGACAGGTGTATAGATTGCATTGGGAAACAAATCAAGACCGGCATTGAATCGATAAAGATCAGTTTGTTTGCGGGTGATAATAAAATGGACCAATGCTAAATGAAAGGGATAGAAACCTCAAATGAGGTAATTCGCTCAGGTCCATGCATGCAATGCATTTGGAACTAGAAGTTTATTACGGAGTAGCACTCCACTGGATTTCCATTTGGGCGATGTGCGAGTATTACAATTGGCTAAAATCGAACGCTAACTAAGACTGTGCGACCTGAAGACTGGGCGTTTGATCTATCATATGTCCTATTATTGGGTCTGGCAGATTATTGATTATGGACACGGTCAACGCGTTGTTTATTTGCTTTCCGATGACCACCCTAGGAAAGGAAAATAGGTTGGCAGTGAGGCGCGCCCATTAAGCCACCAATACATTTAATGATAGATTTTAAGACATTCACGTGTATTATAGCTGTCCAATATTATGCGGAAGGTAACAACAGAGAATAAGCAATATACCATTGAAGGGAAAATAATAATCAGATCACAATACATGCTCCATCAGATTTGCGCAACCAATAAATTCGTCATATGGACAAGGACAGCCTTAGCCACGAGAACAGGCTGGATTGAGAGACGTATATCGTGGAATTATAAACGGATGCTGATGTAAATCATTGAACATAGAAGGAGAAAAAGAAAAGACAGACTTATGTCCAACGCAACGGGAACCATGAAACTCAACACCGAGCATCACCAACAGTCCCTAGTAGCTACCACCTTTGTCAATATCTCCACTTAGATCTGCATAGCAACAGCGCAAAGCGCTCCGAACACTAGGGCAACGCCGGACAGAGTCGCGCGGCCGGCCGCGTTGAACGGAATGGTGCTGGGAGTGGCGATGGGGGCAGTGTTGCCGCCGTTGCCACCGGAAGCAGGGGAAGTGTGGGCTACAAGGCCAGCGGAGGTCTGAGATGCGTGGCAGGCAGCATTGCAGACAGTGACAACATTGGTGAAGCTGGGAGTGACACGGGTGAAAGCACCGGTGGCGGATGGGCGTCCAACCGTGAGGGAAGGAACATGGCTGTACGCAGGTGATCCGGGACCAGAAGCCTCGGCGCCAGGGACGGCAGGAGTAGCAGTCTCCCCGGGAACAACAACGGGGACAGCAGGGATGGTAGTCTCGCCGGGAACAACAACAGGGACAGCGGGGGTGGTAGTCTCGCCGGGAACAACAACGGGGACAGCAGGGATGGTAGTCTCGCCGGGAACAACAACAGGGACAGCGGGGGTGGTAGTCTCGCCGGGAACAACAACGGGGACAGCGGGGGTGGTAGTCTCGCCGGGAACTACAACGGGGACAGCGGGGGTGGTAGTCTCGCCGGGAACAACACCGGGGACAGTGGGGGTGGTGGTCACAGCCGGAGGTGTGGATGATCCATCATGGCACTCAGCCTCGCCCAACACCGCCAAGCACAGGTCGATGGGGATGTTGATCAGACCACCGCTAGGGTTGGAGCTCTGGTGGCAGTGAGCCTCACCGAGGACAGCCAGGCAAACGTTGATGGGGACATTGATCAAAGAACCCTTGCCACTGCCGGGAGAAGAGGCCTGGTCACACTTGGCTTTTCCAAGGACTGCGAGACAGGTGTTAACGGGAACGTTGATCAAACCGCCAGGGGAAGAAGCCTGCTGCTTGCATTCGGCCTCTCCGAGGATGGCTGCGCAGAGTCCAACGGGGACACTAATCAGGGAACCGTCACCGCCGTCGCTACCACTGTCACTACCACCACCAGTAATAGGAGAAGTGACCTGGTCACACTTCGCCTGTCCAAGAACTGCCACACACGCGTTAACAGGCACATCAATCAAGCCACCAGTGGTGGCGGCCTTCTGCTTGCATTCAGCCTCTCCGAGAATGGCTGCGCAAAGGTTAACAGGCACGCTAATCAGGGAACCCTCGCCGCTGCCGGTGGTAGAAGTGACCTGGTCGCACTTTGCTTGTCCAAGCACTGCTGCACAGGCATTAACAGGCACGTCAATCAAGCCTCCAGCGCTGGCAGTCTTCTGCTTGCATTCCGCCTCTCCAAGAATGGCTGCGCAAAGATTAACGGGCACGCTAATCAGGGAACCACCGCGTCTGGTCAAGGAGGAGGAGACCTGGTCACACTTGGCCTGTCCAAGCACTGCCACACATGCGTTAAGAGGCACGCTGATCAAGCCATTGGTGACCGTCTTCTGGTCGCATGCAGCTTGTCCAAGGATGGCTGCGCAAAGATTAACGGGCACGTTAATCAAGCTATCAGCGGCTTGAACTCCCTATAGAATGATATAATGTGTTAGCTGTGTACCCAACTGCAGCAGTAACCAACGGCGAGGGTTTTCTTACGGAGGTTGAGGCTGCAAGAGCCGCAAGGGAAGCTATCATGGATTGCTTCATCGTTGCAAGTTGGAAGTATATATAGAGTGAAACAAAGAATGGACGCTGAATGAAATCAGCAAAAACGAGTGATCAAAAAACTAACAACGAAGAGATGGGGAACAGGAATCACTCAGAGAGGCAGGCGACCTTATATGTGCAACTTCATCAACCAGCCAGCCATCATAGTAATCTTAAAATAGGAGAGAACGTTGATCTAGATCACAAACTATTGCCTAACCCAGAAAAGAACGCCAAGTGAGAACTCAAGACTAGACCAGCCCATTTTGCTTGTGAATAAGTTCCTGGTTGGTCCCCTGCACCTAATTTGTCTATTTTTATTTTTGACAAGTTGGTCAATGAACCAAAACCTGATGTTCAAACCTCATGCTGGACCTATCATTTCGCTCCCGGGCCGCTAATTGCAGTAGCGTCTTATTATTTAATTGCTCCCGTTCGGAGCCTAGTCCGGACTAGTCCAGCCACACATCCTGTACTCCGTATGCACAACGTATCTTAAGCAGTCTTTGTGCTGATATCTCAGTTCAGGGGCTAGTCCAAGCAAGGTGTCAGTTTCAATAAAGGGCTATTCGGCGGAGTAAGCCGGATAATCCTAAATCAGACCAGCAAAATTCCTATTCAACTAAATTCGAGTCTCTCGTATCCCCAATGGACCAGTCACCATGTGCCTCCTACCTAATGTAGAGCCCCGGCTATCAGAATGCAAGGGTCTCTAGTCAGGTACACTGCATTTCGAACCTAGTTGAAGCCAATCAATCCTAATCGCTTTTTCTTTTCAGGACAAAATACTCTGTACTCTGTACACTACATCGCATCCTCGGATGCCGAGGTATTTCACAAGCATTAATTTCAGGGGTCTAAATTCCACAGTACTTCGTACTCCATAGTTCATAACCCTTGGAGGGCTTGACCTTGGCTGCGCTAGAGATGTGACCCCACCGCCTTTTCGATCTTATGACCCCACAAGTCTATTTCATGCGGAGATCTACAGTCTTTCGTGCATGTAGTTGCTTTTGGCTCTCGGCTTTGTCCCATGGAGGTCTTAATAGCTTTACTGTGTGCCTTATTGCAAAGATCATGGGTATATCTCTGGATAAATAATTATAGAAATCGTGTACTCGAGCGCAGAAGAGTTTCCCGACTAGTGGATATGATATGATACCATACCTTCATGTTCAAGGATTTTGTATTGCTCCACTTATGATCGAACGCAATGCACTCGGGTTCCGTGCACGCCAGGGGTTCGGATATTTCGGTTCATTTGCTCGCTCAAATAGATCCCCAAAAATCAGCTTGCTTTTAATGGCGTTAGGAAAATGACTAGTGACCGAGAACCAACGCCTAAAACCTCCCTTCTTCAGCCGTTCAGCCTTCATCAATGTCCACGCCATTTACAAACACTATTTTATCTGTATACTATATATAAAACCCCGGAAACTGGAGCACTCTCCACGTTTGAAATATATTGATCATCAATATAAGATCAGCGAGATTCCCCCCGTGGCCCGGCCCGCCAGGAGGAAATGTTTCGTTAGCAAATCACAGTATGCACGTTTTCTAGTGCGGTTTATCATTTACCCTTGCAGACTCTGGGCAGCATGGCATGACCCAATCCCAGCCCCAATTGTGATTTGTAGTTTATTGAAGCCTTACAATATAGGGCTGTACTCCGTATTCGCACTCCGCACGGAGTAAGTACTCCGTACTCACACCTACATCGCTTGAATCAATGACTAATTTCGAGCTTCTCTCTGGGGACCTCATTTAAAACAGTTGCTTATTTGATTTGGATTTATTTGAAATTTTGCGACTTTAGAATTAAATCTGGAATTGAAGCTTTTCGATGTGTCAAGTATCCGGCCACGCACGGATAGGATTCGTCCACGCGCTGACCCTCGTAACCGCACCCCCCCCCCCTTTCCTTTTTCTTCTCGCTCAGCTGTTATGACAACAAAGGCTGCTTTCAACGTCATGTTTCAATGTACACTATGCGATAAGGCCTATCAGAGAAAGACTCATTTAATTCGTCATGAAGTGACCCGTAAGGTTCAATGGCCCCGGTTTTAAAATATGAATAGGCTGACCACCTCCAGATACACAGCAGCTCTCTTCCAGCTGCCCTTGGTGCAGAAAAGCATTTCTAAAGCCGTGTGTAATGTAACTCACCATAAATAATGAGCATTGTCTAATGCCTCGAAAGTGAGGTCACACGAAGACATATCAAAACCTGCGCAAAAAAGTTCAACCAACCTGCACCTCCTCCAGCCAAGCCAGGCAGGAAAAGGCATTCCTGTGAACTTTGCTTCTCTGCCAAGACATCTTGCGACGGCAATCGGCCATGCTCTCGCTGTCGCTCCCTTGGACGACAATGCACCTTTGTGGCCCCAGAGATACCTTCCCGAGATCCCAGTTGCTCTGCATTAGCCTCACTCTCGCCTTCTATAGTCACATCCCGAGCCAGCTCGAGAGACAGTGGATCATTTTCTTTTCTCCAACATTTTGCCAATCCGTCTTTCCAGGGGGACAGGCTGGCAATCGGAGAGACTGCAAAGTGTTCTGTTCGAAGAAATCTTGAAACGCTCAATTCCCATATCGCAGATGCCCTCGTTCCCACTGATCCCATATCCGCTTTAGATGATAATTTTCAACTTACAAGTTTCCCTTTCCAAATACCCGCGACTCTGCCCTCTTTTACAGATGATTATTTACTTCAGTTCTCCCCTGGTACACTCTTCCCTTCAAAGCTTTCCAGCCAATTATCCGAGATTATGACGGAGCTGGTCGAGACTTCAAAGTCAATGGGTCTCGGGAGCACAGGAATACTAAGCCCGCTTGATTTTATGGAACTTTCTACTCTTTTGGGAGTTTCCAATATCTCTGCTTCTATCTCTGCGTTCTTCCACTCTCTTCACTGGCATTTACCGGTGGTGCATTTTCCAACCTTCGACCCAGGAAAAATCTCCAATTCTCTTCTACTCTCAATATTTTTATCCGGTGCCACATATACTATTCCATTGGATGGAGGGTCCCTCCCCTCCGGTCTCTTCGACGTCGCAGAAGAGTATATATTTCGGAAAATTGCGGATCTATCAACACTCGCTTCGCCGAAAGACCAATCGCATCTATTATCAAGTGTACAGCTAATACAGAGCGCTCTTATTATCGAGATGCTTCAATTTGGACAAGATAATATGCAAACAAGGCGTCGCATTCGCATCGTTCGACATCCGTGTTTGGTGTCCACTATACGATCCCTGGGCATTTTTCAGCTCAAACGAGGAAGTGCTCCCACCATTTGTGATGATAGAACTTGGAAAAATTTAGTAGCAGAGGAAGTGTGCATACGGTACTTTGTTTCCCCATTTTTTCTCATCTTGTCCTTTTCTTTCCAGTGCCACTGACCAACTCCAAGGATCGCTTGTTGGGTTTTTCTAGCCGATGGATTCCTCACAGTCTGCTTCAAAAACCACCCATCAATATCAGTTTTTGAAATGGACTGTCATTTCCCTTGGAGTGCCGGGCTATGGGAAGCTGAAAGTGCATCTTCTTTCAGCAGGATTGCCATGTCGCACTCAACAGAGCTCCCGCTTCCGCCCCTGAGAGATGTGGTCACACAATTGCTTGAAACTCCTCTGGGTAACGATCCAATACCATGGGGTCTTTCGGTATCGGTGGAGCATCTCCTGATTCTGATTTATGGTATGTTGTCGCCCGAGCCCAGCCGGTCGATTAAATTGCTAAAAAGAAATGTCACAAAGCAATTAACTCCCTCGCGTTCCAGGTGAGATCAGGCTTGTTGAGATATTTATCGCTCGATAGAATACGCTGTGCGTCTGGTAATTGGAGGCGGATCTGGGATTCTGTTATTGGTCTCCTGGAGAAGGATAAATTTCTTCACCTTGGGTATCCGAAACACGCCCAGGAACTTTGGTGGTTGTTGAATGCTACGCTGGATGCTACTGGCAGACCTGATGTTAGCCTTCGGTATATGGATAACACTGCTACTGATGACTTGGGGAATCTGAATGAATTCATTCAATGGTGTCACCAAATTCCGCCATGACGTATTCGGTAAGCGAGCTGCGCAGCCCAAAACACATAGTAAAAGCGATGCACTTGTCATTTATGTTTCATCAACCAACGTTTTTATCTTATTTCATTTCTTGCCGATAGCAACCGGTGAGCATTTCTAGTGTTATATATCAATTTAGACTAAATCAAAAACCTGTATTGTTATGGCGTCAAAATAATACGTCGCTGAACTTTAGAAATGTATATATCATCACTCATTTATTAAATTCCCCTAAACTCTATATACTAGATAGATATCATATAAAACACACTAGGCCACAAGCAAAAGTTATTATAGACAATCGTTATTTCAATATCATGTTGTAATTTATTGCTTTTACCGTGTGTTTTGGGCTACGCAGCTCGCCTGCCGAATATGTTAGATGTTGGATATAAATACAATATAACCGAATTTTACACATGAAAATTATCTTCTCACATATGCTTCGCTTTGCGGCTAATCACCAAAGGCATTCTATAATATTCTTCAGTGCTAAATTAAGTACATACGACCATAGGGTGTGGAAAACAGGGCTTCCCGTCCGCTCAGCCGTACTTAAGCCACACGCCGGTGAGTTAGTAGTTGGGTGGGTGACCACCAGCGAATCCTCACTGTTGTATGTTTTTATTTTTTTGTATTTAAAGCTCACACACAAACTTCGTCTCAAAAAAATGGGGCCAGGCTGTCGTATTCGAACAAGGGGGTTTGTCCATTGTAGGTCTCGGATAAATCCCAGGTGCTAGAAAGGCATAATCGTGACTAAGCATTCACCTACACCCGTCCCGCGTGTAGGTGAGCCAAGGCCTAAACACAAACCAATGCCTAAACACAAAAACTTCAACCTTCAATTTTTGTCCTTACTTTTTACCACCAAAACTATGCCAATTTCGTCCGAAAAAGAAGAGATTCTTCTCTCAAATGCCGTCGATGCCTATAAATTAGGCCAATTCAACAGTATTCAGGCCGCAGCCTCTCATTTTAGTGTCTCAAAGTGGAAGCTTCGGAATCGAAGTAACGGCACGCCCAGTAAAAAAGGCCGTACAGCCACCAATAAAGCACTAAATCAGTCGCAAGAGAGATCCCTGATTCGCTGGATCGAGCTGCTTAATCCAGTATATACACCACCGACTGCTTTAGATATTGAGGGCGCTGCAAATCGCATTTTACAGCACTGCGGTTCCGACCGGCAGGTTAGTAAAATGTATGGCTACCAATTTATCGCGCGCCTACCACCGCATATCACTCTCCGTACACAAAAGCCTATGGAAAAAGTGAGAATCGAGGCCGAATTACACGGTGAATTAGTTCATTGGTATAAGGTCTTTGGCCAATTCCTTGAAAAGAACAAAATCCAGGCCCACGAACTATACAACTGGGATGAAACTGGCTTTCAGCTAGGCGTTGGAACTAAGGAAAACGTCGCTTCTACCCGTGAAAATGAGACTATTGCGACCGGTGGAATAGGCCAGAATATCACTGGTATTGAATGCATTTCAGCCGATGGCTGGGTTATGCATCCATGGTTTTTAATGTGTGGTTCTGAACAAATGGAGGATTGGTTCGACGGCGATAATGACCCTTCCAATTATAGGGTCATTAAACCAACTGCTAAAGGCTGGACGGACGATAAAACTGCGATTCAATGGCTATTGGATTTCCATTATACCACCAAAAAGCGAGTTACCAAAGGTAGACCTAGGGTTTTGGTTATGGATAACCATGGTTCTCATGGAACCCCGGAATTCGAATACCTTTGCCAATCCCTTAACATTATACCTTGGTGGTTTATACCGAAATTAACACATCGATGCAGCCTCTCGATGGCAAGCCATTCTCGGTCCTTAAACAGAAATTCCGAAAGAAGAATAATGAGATCGTACGATGGGGTGGAGATGTTGATGATAAACGGCATTTTCTTCGGTTGATCAAAACAGTTCGCAAAGACACATTCAAATCACGAACTATTAAATCATCATTCTATGATACTGGTATTTGGCCTTGGAATCCAAATATTGTCTGTGATCAAATTGATCCTGGCTGGGAAGATGAACCAGTGCTTGAGATCTATGGTCATACACCTTCGTCAGAGGCGGAAATTCCTAGCTCAGTCACCAATTCGCCGCCGAACTCGGATCAAAGGTTCTCAAAAATTGAGAATAAGCTTCAAACGATATTCGAAAACGAAGAGCCAGACCTTCCGAAGGTTCAAAAGCATATAAACCGTGCAATTCGTGGCGGTAAGCAGGCTATCCAAGACCTAGCCCTTGCAAAGCAGACGATCAAAAAGATGCAAAGCCACAAAATTCCTATCAAAAAATCAAAGCGTATTATAAAGGGTGCTTCTAAGTCCCCATTATCGTCAATTGCAGGCAATTCGAGGGTTCATCGACGCTATACGAAGGAAACAAAATTGGACATTGGGAATGAGAGTGCGCATGCAAGGATTCGAAACTACTGGCTTCGGGCCAACCAAGCTCTTAAAGAAAAAGAAGAGGCATCAGGAGGTAGAGATTATCTCGATGTAGATGATGAGTTCTTTAAATATGTAAATATAGATAGTATGGTGGCTGAAAAATAGGTCTGAAATTGAAAGCATGAAGTTTTTGTGTTTAGGCCTTGGCTCACCTACACGCGGGACGGGTGTAGGTGAATGCTTAGTCACGATTATGGGATAAATATACCTAGTAATTATAGCTCATTATGGTAGGGGTAAACATTGCTGGCACAGTCGAAATCACTAATGGGTGGTAACTATATCGCGTCTATAATTAAACATCTACAAACCCTCGCCCAGATGACTGATCGCCAAGATTCAGCCTTGATAAAATGGTGTGGTGTTCCAACACAAAGCGACGTTGATCCGGTGTATTTATTATACTCAGCCTTTCCTCGGGCGGTGGCTATGTCGGTTGACGAACAAGTAAAAACCAAGCTACCTAAGACATCAAGGTCTTCGATTTGGTGTTGGAACACTATATATATAATCCACTATTCCTTTATTGTAGCGAACCCAACGACAAGCTACCTCAAACCAAGCAGTTTCTAAAAATTCCCAAAGGTCCAAATTCCAACAGATCCCTCCCAGCCAAATATCACCATGTGTTTCGGTATATCACGCGGAGAGGAATATGACTGTCCACCGCCACGGGGGATAATAACCTGCTCTGACGCTTTTATCCAATATCAAATCGACAGAGACAACGCATCATCCAAAGAGAAAAAGCGGCGCCGCACACGCAGATACGGTCATCATTCTGGGGCTATAGTCATGGGGGCAGGAGGAGGTTGTGATGGTGGTGGAGGTGCCACTGCAGGTAGTGGATGCGGCTAGCTCTGGGGGGTTGGGATGGAATTCTGTCATTTACCTAATCATATGATGATACAGTATTTTGTTGGTGCCTAATGTAGCGGCCTCACTAATTTCATGCGATATCAAAGCCTAGAACCATATTTGTTATCGCGGATATACGAATCATCACTCAGTCAACCCAAGAGCTCCAAGAGATACAAATAGTGTGACGTATCATATTTCTACTGGTGTGACGCAACTTTCGATATCCTCCATACAGGTATATAAATGAAGTATCCGAACTGGTATATTCCTGGTGTATAGAAATGTATATTTTGACCAGTCCGGCAACATCTTTTTATGATTTCGACCTAGTAATCGTAGAACACTGTTTATTTACCGAATCGCTAGCATAACACATGGGAGCTTCACTACATTTTCTTGCCAGGGAGTTTGGCCTTAAAGCGGTTAGTGTACCATAGTGCATTAAAGATATGAAAACCAAGTCGAAGAACCTTTATTTCTTGGCATTTTTGCTAGTATTAGAGCACGTGGCTGGCCTTGTTCAATCTTTTTTTTGGGCCTTGATATTAATATATCACACATGGGATTGGAGATATGAAGTTGCCCATGCACGAAGGTTGGGGGGCGGTTAGGGCAGGATGTACTGATGTAGTTAAGATGCGACACCCACAATGTCATTTGTTGGCACTAGGGGTCATTTAATACGGTGCTTACATCATTTCTCCCAACCCTGTCCGGTTGGACAACATGCCATCCCAGAATACAAGACATGAGGTCTTCTATGGGATTGACCTATCAACCAGGAAACAGAACCGGAAAGAGTGACCGGACCCCGGGAAGAGAAAAAGAAACCGCTGAGAGTAGTGAAGGATCAGAGGATATTTACCACCACTTGGAATATCGGAGCTTTATCAAGGCCAGTACCCCGAGTCATTCACAACGCGGAATCCTGAACATGGCCAAACTAGCCCATGGAGGGGTCCTTCTAATGGACCCCTCGACTATGAGACTGCATGTGAGGATGGAAACCTCACCGCTGTGCAGTTAGTGGTGTCTTCAAGAAAACATACGCTTCTTTTCCTTCATTCTAGTCTCACCTGGGCTCTATGTGCTGGTCAGATAGAGGTTGCCAACTATCTCCTCCCTGTTGGCGCATCAATCAATCGCGAGTAATGCGCCGCATAACATTCTACGTGCACTCCGCGATTCAAATATTCCCCTCCTCAATGTTCTCCCATCAATTGTTCTGCGCTAGAGAAAACTGTAGGCTCTGGTCGTCTCAAAGCCGTGTAAATGCTTATAGATGCAGGGGCGGACGCTTATCACGATGGCACTACACGCCGCTACTTAGATAGAAGCACTAAGTAAGGAGGCGGGGATATGGACAGAATTCTAGTGATAGCCTTATTAGTAGGAAAAGGTGCTAATATAAATAAGAAGCGGTAGTCACCCTACGTTACTCACTTTTACCCTACTATCTTTACTACGGTTACGGTATAGAAAGGGTGAAGTGACCATTAGAGTATAGACCTAATCCTCGGACCACAAAATTTCCTCATCGTCTATGATTCAAGCTTTGTCACCTTCGCCATCTAGGAAGTTAGAGCCTAGTAGCACTACCTCTCGCGAACAACTCGGCTTTTTCTTCGAGTGCTAAACCTCGACATCATGCTACTAACGCGATGTCTTCAAGGACATCTAGTGAGCATAATACCTCCACACATACATATACTGCAGTTTATGGCCAATAATGTTATTTCTATCTCCTCGCATTACTCACTATCCATGCACTCTATAGTCATCTCCAGTTCCATATCAAGTACATACGACCATAGGGTGTGGAAAACAGGGCTTCCCGTCCGCTCAGCCGTACTTAAGCCACACGCCGGTGAGTTAGTAGTTGGGTGGGTGACCACCAGCGAATCCTCACTGTTGTATGTTTTTGTACTTTTTTATTAAAGTTTTGTTGTACCTACTTAGTGTTTCACAGACTAAGGAAAAATTCTGGTTGTCTTTTTTTTTTTGCAAAGAGCTGGTCTTGAGCTGATCGAACTCTTTCCAATATTATATTAGGTAATATTACAGGAACGGTAGGGCTGACTGAAACAACTCGTGGGCGAAATGCGGAAAGATTATGTAATTGATTAATTAGGCTAAAGGGGGCTTGGAAGGCCTTGACACAAAAATGCGAAACGCCTCAATTGAGGGGAGAAAACACAAATCTTAGAACGCAGAAACAAGGCCCTTGAAAGGTATACTTCACGACGTGGTGTTCTAGTATACAAGACAGTGCCGATACGTGATCATCAAGCCAAGAAACGTTCAGCCGTGGGTACCATAAAATTGTCGTATTGGTCACGACACGATGTCAATTTGCTGGTTGCGGTGGCCTGTCAGCAGCCAGATGAGATCGTCCCCCTTGTTATAGACCAAGGCTGGGAAGTAAAGAAGTGCCCAGAAGACGAGACTTATCACGGTCAAAGCGAAGGCATTGACGACAAGCTTCTCATTGAACGTCAAGACATACAGGCCGAAAGTAACCTCGTAGCGGTAGTACGCGAGTTGCACGCGATTATAAGCTCGTCGGAAAATATTTTGTCGTTGGCTACTCCAAGGCGCGCTTGATTTAATGCTCGAAGAGTATTTATCGATACATTCATTCATAGCCGCTGGAACTTGCGACGTTAGAGTGGTCAGGGGGCCACAGAGGGGCTCATTTTCGTTCGTCGTCCTGAGCATTATAACGGATTTGCCAATTGTGCACAGACGGTAGACACAAACATTTGCTGTAGGTTTGACTCCAGCAGTAGGCGTAAATTGAGAAAAGATGTCAAAAAGTCGCAAGAAATCCACGTAAAAACACTAGTTTGCAAGGATCATATATGGGGGCAGAGTGGAAATCTAGGGGAAGAGCACAACGCAAGGGGGGCTTCTAACGGGGGGAAATTTGGGCATAGATATATTTGTCTGTCCAAAACTACATAAAAAAAAAATTCTCCTAGCTTTAGGCTGAGCTTGTTCCTCCTAAAGGCCAATAAATAACAGGGCTGGTGATGTCACCATCACCAGTATATCCAAAAACCTTGTTCACCTAGGAATATTGAACGTAAGACTTCCCGTTTTATTAGTCGGAAAATTGAGCCGGAGGATATCATTCAGATCAGTGCTGACGTTTTGACTAACTCAGTAAAGCCGATACAGTCTCTGTTTCCCGTTGGTTTTTGCAAAACCTCATTCAGTTACTACGTTATTTACAAATTATGTGTCATGACGTCGTCGATCAACAATGCGTAACGAGAAAGTACAAAAAAGATAGTGTCAAGAGCCTTGCAACTAAGGGAATGCTAGGGAATGCTATCCCCTCCGCACAAAGCACAAATCATTAGAATGACTCTAGATTCGCCAATAAGGGTAGATGGATGTCCTAGCCATTTAGTGGAAAGAAAGCTTGTCTTTCACTCGATTCTTCTAGAAGCAAATTATGCGAGTCTAACACTCCCGTCAAGGAAGGGGGATCTAATACGTAAGACACCCTTTCATATCTGCAACATTCTCCTACTCCCCACCAAATTTCGTCGGACTACCAAACTAATACTACCATGACCCTTGTCTCAATTGCATATTGAATTATGAGAGTCTCCTGTCATTTAATGGAGTGTGGCCTAGAGTTACTGCTCATCACTTCGAGGCCTGCCATTATGAGACTGATCGGTGTTTCGGGGCAATGGCTGCGATCGAATGGCGGTCCATCGTCCCACAACTGGGAGGGCCAGTACAGTACGAGAAAAAGTAGTTGTCAGCTCCTCGCTGCTTCTATTCCACACTCGCCCATCTCACCCCAAGTCGCGCGACCCTAAAGTGGTCCTCATCCATGTATCATCAATTAATTCTAGGTCACTTTTACTATATAATACTCTCCCACATGTAACCAAATAAATACAACCATGGAGTGTGGGAAACAGAGCTTCCCATCCGCTCAGCCGTACTGAAACCCATTATTCTGCACAGTCAATAGTTAATACTTTATTAGTACCCAAGCGACATTCTAGGGTGGATGCGGGCGATATAGGTGAGTAGTCTAGAGACCGGGGTGATAGGGGCTAACTAAAGAAAGAAAGTGTGAATATACGTTAACAAGAGAAGAAACAACACCGACCTCGGGACTCAATGGTGTCGGGTGGCGAGATAAGGCATAACCCATGCAAGATACTGCCAAGAAGCACCCCCAGGGGTGTAGTAATTATAGCAGTTTGAGCATGGTGAAAAAATCGACCAGAATAAAGTGATAGAACTGTAAAATCACTGAATTATGTACTCACAACCCATTATTATAGTCCCACTTGCTCCACATCCCCCTTGCCTCGTCAAAGTCCTCCATCTTAAACCCATCCAGCTTCAACCCAAACGCCCGATAACATTCACAAATCCTTTTCCAAAATGTCAAATCACTATCCGGGAGTACCTCGCCCTTCGCCCTAGCCTCCTCCTCCATATTCTCCATGATATCCTTATAATCATCCTCACTCGTACAACTCGTACTCGAACAGATCTCCAACGCAAGATCAAACTGTCTATTCATTTCTTCTAAGCCCGCTCAGCTCCATCATTCTTAGATCTGTTCGGTTTGAGGAGTCCATCAGGCAAAGAAGCCGGGAAAGAGGCCTGGATCGACTCCGCGTAGGCCCAGTCATGCCAACCACGATCAATCAGGAATCCAAACAGCGGCGCCATTCGGAGTCCATCTGCCGGAACAACTGCTTTTTTCTTTGTCCAACACTAGCCAAAAGGTGAACAGGAGAATTGGCATGTCCCGACTCGGTAGACAGGCGGTTGGTGCGTGAGCATGCAACGCCAGCTGGCTTCGGGTCGGATAAACATTTCTCGAACAGCTGGGTGTTTCTCCCAGGTAAGACCCATCAAACAAATATCACCTTTTTCGGTACTGAAAATCGATGGGAATGCTTCTGCCAGTAGCGGGTTTACGACTGAAGCGCTGAGGTCGAGGTCACGGTTGATTGGTCGGAGAAATAGAGTTTCCTGCAGTGACTGCGTGGTGCAGATCAGATCTTTCCATGTGCGACTGATTCTTTGGGCGGTGATTAGCGTTCGCATATCCATCTGGTGCAGGATGGAAGTCACGATCTCTGGGATCATGAGAGCCCACGTTTGAGCGCCGTTTTCAGGCATATTTGGTGTTGAAAATATTATTTATGATGTTTTGATGGGAATGGAACGTATTTGGCTTTGGGATCTACGTTGAGCCACACTGCGTGGTTGGAGGAGGATCGGCAGATTATGAGATAGGGGGCAAGGGTCTGACTACAAATCACTAGTGCCTACAAGTGAATGGGGGGGGTTGTGGAATTTTTATATCATTCATTTCTCCCATATGCCTTGAGACTCTCCTTGGATCTCTATCTCAATCACACTTATCTCCGGGTTTCTCTTTCCCATCCATCCGCTGGTGTTCCATAAAGCTATCTCCCTTGGGTTTTCGGTATGTTCCTGAGAGGCGATCCCATGCCGTTGTGAACTGGCCATAATTGTAGTTGAAGTGCAAGTGATGCATCGTATGACAAGAAGCGCCATTAATTATCGCCGATGTTGGCATGTACTCGGCATCATCTGTGGGCATTAGAACAAGCTATCATGCTATCGCTTCATGGGAATCAAAAGACTCACGAATAAACACCGTCCACATCGTAACAAATATAAACAGCCCCAAATATGCACCTTTCTGCAATGGGAAAACCAACGGGTAAACATGGTAGGGGAGACTCTGCGACCATCCATCCAGGGGATGAAACGCATAACTGGCGAACGGCGTCGGTACAGCCCATTTGTGGTGTGGTTTGTGAAGCCAGCGGTAGATGCGAGGGTGATGCAGAGCACGGTGTATCCAGTAAATTCCACTGTCTGTGAAGCAGATAAATAACGGATATTGCAGTAGGGTGTATCCGAAGAACGGAGAGTCGCTGGTGAAATCATATAGCTTTGACCATCCCCGGATCTCTGCTAGAAAAAAGGGGACGGTGAGGAGGGCCATCGCTGGAATGGCGGAGATGCCTTGGTTGATCTCGAGTTTGATCTGATTTGGGAGGAATCGCGGGTGTTGGAGTAGTCTCTTATCGAATAGTGTGTGGTATAGTAGGAGGCTACCAAGGAGGTACATTGTCATTGCGAAAAGCCGATTGCGTATGTCAGTTGCTGGACTACTGTACTGCGAGTGAATGGAATTACCATGTAATCAAGTATAAGGACAAGGCTTGTCTGGCAATGTCATCTCTCTTCCAAAGGCTTGCCTCTGCCCACTTTGAGGGCTGAATAGGGTAATAAAGCCCAACATGTCGGTTCAAATTGGCAGTGGCTAGGTCATCATTATTGTAAATTGCTGCTGGGTCTGGCGATAGTAATGCGTAGCACCGATCGAGTACTAATGTATCAAGAATGTCCAGGAAAATATCCATTGTTCGATAAGTGTGTAATGTGCCTCATCTTACGCAAAAACTAGACATTTCTTTTCTCTTATGTGTGGGCAATACCTACAAGGGGTATACCTACATGGCAATTGCCTACTTGAAGAACCCTGCGTAGTGATCTATATGGCGAATATCCACACGGCCAATACCTACATGGGAAATACCTACACGGGAAATCCCTACGTATGTCTATGGGTCCACCGATCATACGGGGAACACTTGCACGCAGTGATCCACTTGATAATACCACACGTAGATACCAATGGCTGAACAAACTATTCTAAAGACCTAGTTATTTGAACATGTAGTTTATTTATATCCCTGGAAGGCATAAGGGAATAAGTGTTCTATGTTTAGGTATAATATCATGGCTATAGCGACCCGCGGTCGGCATCTACGGTATCGACAGGACGGTCGAGAGATATATATATCAAGCTTCATGCTTCCTCAATTATTAATTTTCAACTTCATTCGTACATATTAAAAATTCCTTCATGAAATATTTGACAAAAAATTATATCTAGTTTCAATAGTTGCCTAAATAACTAAATTGTTCGAGCTTCACAAGTGGTATTTTGTTATATGGATATTAAATATTTACTCATAATGTCAATTTCAGCCGATATTTCCATCAACCAGCCAATGGTCGAGTTAACTCGACCACATCTTCCTTGGTCTAGTGGTGATGATTTCCGCTTGTCATTAATACCGATAAGCGCGGGAGACCGGGGTTCGATTCCCCGAGGGAGAGATTTCTTTTTTGCTCTTGTCATTATTTCAAAACTAGGTGATTATTGAATGAACAGATAGTAGACATGGAGGAAGGGGGGGGGGGGGGGGTTTCTCGTATTAGGTGGAAATAATAACAAATAACAATAGCTGTTCCCATGCTTCCATATCAAGCAAACAAACCGCCCAACTCCGACCCAGAGCTTTACTATACAATACATGTCCCAAAAGTGACGAATGAGTGAATGAGTGGTCAGGCCCCTGGAAAGAATACGATAGAGCAAAAAACATTTGAATGAAACACCTCGAAGGTATTCAAATGGTAAAAAGTGCCAGTCTCACGTTCAAAGAAAAGCGTCTGTGGTTGCATTGCTGTCAGTGACTTCACCCATTTGTCGACGGCGACTGTCCAAGAACAAATCCACCATGCGCTTGCTAGAGACGGTGGAATGAGTGTCCTGAAGCTGGTTATAGCTCTCCATAATGTCATTGTACTCATCTTGCTCCCTCGCGTTCTCATTGTTTGCACGGTTTCCTCGTTGGGTGGTGCGCATAGACCGGAAATGATTTATCCTGCTATCTTGGGCGACCGGAGCGCGCCTGGCTGAATAGCGTCGCTGCTGTTCTTTGGTCCAGGACCGCTTTGCTCCCACTCTCTTGGGGGTCGGGGACTCTGGTGGCTGCATGTTTCCGGATCTCAGTCGGATTGGGGACGGTTCTTGATTGCAAGCAATGGGGATGGGCTTGGGTGAAGTATTTTCATCAGACTTAGAAGCGGTATTGAAGGGCAATGAGTTAACGTGAGTCTGTGCCATACTTTCTGACTCGGTTGTCTGGAATGGCAGGATGGTGCGCGTATTTAAGGGACGGGAGAAATTGCTCTGTGATGGGACCCTGTTCTCAATTGAAGCTTTGCGCTCGGTGATACTTTGGATGTCTGGAACCTTCAATATAGTTGCTGAAGCGGGAGCAGAGACAGAGATAGGAGCTGGTTGAGCTATGCTGGTCAAGTACTCATCATCGTCTTGGTATTGTGCATCTTCTCTGATGTGCTCCCTTATGGGGCTTGTTTGCTCAATTCGTTCGATCTGCGAGCTCATCCATTGCTGCCAATCCGCACTTGGATTTACATGAGGCGTGGGAGATACAACCCAATTGGCATGCTTGGGTGGGCTGTATGTTGTTCGCTGTGAAGTAAATATAGTCGCTGTTCCTGGTTCAGCATGAACACCCATGTCGGTATTGTCAGTTTTGATTGGGGTATTGCCACTGGTGGTCCGGGAATAGATACTTGGGGAAACAATATCCCTTTTCGAGGCCCGAAGGCGAGAAACAATAACGCTACCACTATCATCATCCGATTCCTCGCTCAAAGCGTACGTTGATTGTGGCGACCTTTTGTCTGAAACAGCAGTCATATGCTGATTTGTCACCTGAGGCGGCATGCCTCGAGAAACTTGCACCGACCTAGCTGAGCGCGGATACTTTCGTGGACTTGACTGGTCACCGCCACGCGCTGTTGTGAATGAACCGGGTGAGGTCGAGGATTCTTGGCTTGGGATGTGGCGGATAGTCCGTTTGCCATGTTGGGAGTAGACCGAATTCGTCCGTGCTGGAATCACACGATGTTGCGGCACATTTCCGAAGACCATCTCCTCATTGGAATCGGACAGGTAATTCCGGCCCATCTGTTTCATCAAAGCTGTGTATAAATCGTTGCTATCAACAATGCTAGTTTGATGAGTGGTTGCTCTAACGGCCAAAGGAGATTGATTTCCGGTATCATCCATTGCAGGCATCCGTGGTAGTTGTTGATCCCGATACCCATCCTCCCTAATCAAGGAGAGAGACTGGCGATGCCCTGGATTCCACGTTGTAACTGTGTTTGGCATGGTTGAATCAGCCCAACTGGTGACGCGCGACTTGGAAGTGCAGGTACTATCGCGGCTGGAAGACTGGGGCATTGACTGGAAATAATTGAAATCAATGCCGTCTTCAACAGCTGCACACTTGCGAGGAGAGCATTTTTCAGTGTCTTTTTCAATCGGAGTTACCATAGACACCTCAGCGCCATTTGGGTTGTTACCATGTGGCGCAGGTTGTTGATCTGCGACCTTGGAAAGCCCAAACACACGTCTGAATTTATTTTTGATGGAACTTGAAAAGGATCGAGATTTATCGGAATGCCTAGTACAGGCGCCGATTGCACCTTCGCTTGTCGCCCGGAATGATTTTCGAAATGGCCTGTGCTCCTTGCGTCTAAGCAGGAAAGATGGCCGTCGAGTGTGAATACCTCTACTGCTATAATCCTGGGGGAATTGACTACGAGCAAGCTGAATAGCCGCATCATGTCCCTTAGCAGTTGGACCGACTTGGGGGGATTGATAACCTCCTCGAAGAAAAGACATGGATCGTCTCATTGTTCGTGGCAGCTGAAATCCAGGACTGCGTTCGGGATCAAGGGGATCGCCACAAGGAATGGTAGGCACTCCATATGGGGTCTGTGAAGTTCGCTGCCTAGTTGAGAACATTGACTTGGCTTTGCGCAATCGGCGATATGAAGAGGGCACTGAGCTGTCTCGCCCATCAAGTCCGTCGAGTTCTGTGATCGGTGGAAGGGCTGCAGGATCATTGAGGCAATGGGCTCGAGCCGGTACACCGGTCAATTCTTTGGACCGACGAGTGTTAGGAACTTTAGGCAAGTCGTTTTGACCGACCGACGTGCTATCATCAGTGCTCCGAAGGCTCGACCCGGCACGCCTTCGAGGGACGGCAACGTTTCCTGGACCACCTAGTCGTTCGTAAGGGGTTTTTGTCTCTAGAGACGAGCTTTGACTTGAACGCATTGCCCGCGAAGCTGCAGCAGCTGCAGCAGCATGCTGCATGTCAGCATCGGGAATCTCCGGGGCTGGTCGCCGCGGCTTTCGTATTGAGCGGGTGGACATGGACCTTCTTAGGCTGTGTGTATTGGATGCAGAGGAAAACATGTTACAAAATGTCTGCAGAGTATATAACTACAGAGGTATTGAGTGAAGGGATTCTAAGAAGAAGGGATTTGAAGAGGGAAGACTTAAGAGATACATTGGAATTGTGGACTGGAAGGAAGTAAATCAACGGAAGGTGCCTTGGAGCTAATTTGGCAACTTCTATTTCATCAACTTCAGTCACTTCAGTCACTTCCTCGGAAATCTCAATTTCCCTCTAGCTGATTTAAGCAGCGCTAAGAGCCCTTGGGGCTGAGATCTAGACTTCCAATCTTGGCACCAAAACGGTGACTCATGCCAACATGATGCAGTGACTCGAGACCTAAAAACGAGACCGGTAAAAATGGATATATTAGTTGTTCGTAATTCCCCGGGGATTTCAAGATCTCAGTATCAAAAAAAAATATCAAATTACCTGAAATGGTGGCCTCGCGATCTTCTTCATCCAGCCATGTCTATTTGAACGGCCGAACCCTGGAAGGAGGTGGGCAGCTGGTTCGAATTGCCACCGGGCTGTCTGCATTGACCGGTCGCCCGGTGAGCATTGATCATGTCCGTGGGAACAGGCAGAGAAAGAAGGGGCTCAAGAGAAGTGATACTGCAACCTTGAAGCTGTTGGCCGAGATTAGTGGCAGCAAAGTATCGGGAGGCGAGCTTGGCTCTCAGTTCTTGAACTTCTTTCCTCAATCAATCAGATCAAAAGGCGGTCCGCTCTTGGATTTGTCGCAAGTGTCTGTAAAGTCTGAATACGACATCAAGCTCACGACTGCCGGTGCCGTCCTTCTCGTCTTCCAGGCACTCTACCCGTATCTGCTTTATGTTGGATCACAGGTGGCTGCTCCTTTTGTAAAAGTCAACATAACTGGTGGAACTAACTCTTATTGGTCTCCATCATATGACTACGCAACCCAAGTTATGGTGCCTAATTTCGCCAAACTTGGACTTCCTCCCCTGTCTATTATCCTCAACAAGCGCGGCTGGTCAACGGGGCCGGTTGATCTTGGAGCAATCACTTTCCTCATACATACACTCGCGTCTGAGCATAACCCAGATGGCCAAAACCAACCTAAGAAGACATCGGAAAAAGATCGGAATCGGCCAGCCGAGCCTCTATGCAGCTTCCCACGGATTAATTTGATGGATCACAAACGGGGAAAAGTCACGCAAATTGATGTCACAGTACTAGCACCTGATCAACCCATTCTGAACGGCGATGCGGAAGATGGAACGGGGAGTACTGTTCGCCAGTTTATTGAACAAGTCACTCAACGCACTCTCCGGCGTGAAACTAGAAAGTTGGATCCGTCTATCTTTGCCAAACACTCTACTACGTCTCCACTCAAAGAAGACCCTCTCAGCCAATCATCAGCCAAACATACACCAGTCCCTATCAAAATCCATACATCGGAAGCTACAAATTACCACAGCCACGTATACATCCTTCTTGTGGCCCATACTTCATCTGGGTTCAGGATAGGCCATGAAATTCTAGGCAGTGTGGGAGGTGATTACCTGACCGAGTCAAAGAGCAAAGGGAGACAAAAACAACGGCCAGCCCATGACTCTCGGCGTGATTCTCATAACGAGTTAGCGTTTTCTGCGGCTGCAGAGCTAGTCAGTCGATGTGTAGAAGGATTCATAGGGGAAGTCTCAAATGAGAGCCCAAATGCCCAACCAGACCAGAAAAATCCTTCCACCGCCAAGAGAGCCTGTCTAGATGCAAACATGAGAGATCAGATTGTTGTTTTCGAGGCACTTGGAAAAGCCTGTCACGCAGGCCTGCATGACACCGAAGCAACCGACATCGAACCTTTGGAGGACGAGCGATATTGGACACTCCATACAAAGACCGCAAAATGGGTGTGCCGGCAGATGTTGAATGTCTAGATGGCTGCACTGAAAAATATCTACGATGCCGTATTGAAGGCACGAGTTGAATTTTGAGCCTCCACAACCTTCACCCGAGGGTTGAACAATGATGTACCAATCAACAAAGCCTAAAATATAAAAATATCAACTAATATCCAACCAAACCGCAAAATGGTACATACTTCTCACACTGCCAACAGAAAAAACAATCTATCCATAGCAAATTTTCTCCGTCAAGTGCCGATGTCCACGTAACGCGCCTAGCCACGTTAGAACCCGAGATTAAAGGATCTACACCCCAAAGCGGCTATTATTCAGCCAGGGGGCCAAACTTGCCGGTCAACTTCCCAGCCGTTCCGCGCTTATCATCCCTACCCGACGGCGCGTTCCAGACCGAAATTAATAACCAGGTGGTAACTATAGCCGAGAAATCCTATATTGTAGATCGGATCGGGTATATATATACGGCGGTCTGTTTGACAGTTTGACGCCTTTGTATCGGATTAGAGGTTCAAACTGGGGTCTTTGAACGCTCATAGGGCATGGTGGATATCAAGTGTTCGTGTTCGGGCTACATGCAACAACGCATGATATCCACTTTGGCTTGATTGTTGGATATAAACAAGCTCACGAGTCTGTGATTTGAATTTCATGTGATCCCCCTGTCTTTTCTTTGTCATATCCAATCTATTTTCTGATCTTCAGAGTGGCCCCTTTGTTCCAGTTACTGCATAACAGGTTGCCATTGTGTCGGGATATTGGCGAGACTTAGTTAATATAGTATTAATCTAGGTAATTAAGAAAACAATCATTTAGAATTTCCACACTATAGGTGGTCTAGAAGATTCAGGGATGTGACCCCAATATTATATCAGATCTGTAAATATAGTGCCCAGCGAAATAATCAGCAAGATCTTGTGACCATATCAACGAATATTGAACTATTGAATGACATTCGGAAGATTTACCCAAGTGTTAATGGGAAACGCCACACTGATTACACTTCCTACAGCGATCACCGAATCAAAAAAATTCCAAAGCTAGGGTTCTCAAGATTCTCAAGCGCAGACATCCCGTGGAGATGGAACGTGCTAAATCCCCACAGTTCCTGAAACAACGATCCGCTATATATGGTATGTGGCTGGGTGTCGAAAATTACACCCCCAATACCGAGAAAAACAGAAGAAAAAAAAAGGGGCTTGAAATCTAAAAACGAAAAGAGAAACCACATGGAAGGCCAGTAGAAGCGGCTAGAAGCGGATTTCACGCTAGGCTCCTTAGTTAGCTTATCCCACTGGGCTTTGTTTTACATTATGCGACAACTATGGAATGTGGGTTTGTCTTTCTTTTTTAAAATCCTTCTAGTTCTTTTTTTTTTTCGTTTTGTGTGTCTTTTTTGGTTACTCCTAGTGCCCAACTCATCTTAGCGTTGGGTTGGGCTCGAGGATGTCTAGCTCACAATAATATAGACAATATAGACAATAGTTTCAGATGTGGACAAAACACGCGGAGTGGGAACCATCTATCTCTGAGACAAGTGATCGACATAGTTCTCTCTCCTCGATATTCTCCTATATGGCCCCCTTTTCCCCTCCCTGTTCTTCGGATAGTAGCCCGCAATGTACTCCGTATGACATGCCCTATCCACGTTCCCAGAGAAAAAGTAGACAAAAGAACCATTCGGAACCGTTAATTCTCCGAAAAGGCCAGGCCCAGCCACTTAGTCCAGATCCCCCCAACACATGTGGTGACCACATGACTTTCACAACCTGCGAAACTCCCCCCCCCCCCTTCTCCCCCCAAATGCTCCGGGAGGTTAAATCATATCAGGCCCACAACGTCAATTCAATACCACCCGTAAGAGCTTGTGCATGTTATGTGTGTGTGCGCCCACAAAGATAGGGTGCACCCCTGCGTAGCGTGAGCTATCAACAAATGCCGATAAACGATCAACGGCGCAGGTCGTACTAAGCCTCGCACAAGTGTCATTGCCTAACCCGTGTGCGACATAGCCTCGGCCACTTACCAATAGTGGAGCATACCACCCGCGCATATATCGCAAGGCGCAGATCTATAGATTTGGGCTAGCGAGGGCTAGATTCTGACGGGGATGTAACTACAAGGTTGTCTCAGCATGGCGCAGGGAATCGGGGGATGGTGATGCGACACAGAGGAAATGGGTGGGCGGAGGGCTGCGAAGGATGAATATCCGTACGAGTTTATTGTCGGTGTGTTCAAAAATGAGAGATGGCGGGGTGGGTGAACAAGCGTATTTCTAAACTTGGGGTATTTTCTTTTTTTTTTTTTTTTGGTCTTTTGGGGCTCAGAGGTCTGTTTCAATGTGAGATGCGGCAGTTGCGGCTGAAAATTGTTTAGGAAGAGGATTACCGGGGTGCCGGGTCCCCACGACGGGTTAGGGAGGGAGGGGGTTTTGGGGCCGAAACTTCACAGCCCCGGCATTGGGGCTGAGGGTCTAGTCATTTAGACCCAAACACCTTGATGTAATGGTTGGGTAATAAGATATGTGTCTAAAATAGATGTCGGATTCAAGAATAAATATCTTACAGGGCTGAGTATTCTGGATTTAGTTCTAGATTATTGAAAGATCAAAAGGCGATGGTAGACGGTCAAGGCATAACGATATGAATACTGTAAATAGGTATATAGCACTAGGGGAATGGTCATATGATAGAATGCGCAAGTAAAACAGAGGGGTATGGCATCACGGTTCACAAAGAAAAGAGTCGACATCAGTTAAAGAACATAAAAATAGGGCGTAAAAACCAGTACCAAGGCAAAACCAAGAACATCAAAGCACACGTATGCGCAAGGAAAAGAACGGGTCGATCAACGATCAACCAGGGAGTTGAAAGAACCCAATCCATCAGCGCCACTGCCCTCCAGTGGCAGATCCATGTCCGGTATCCATGCAAAAAAGCGATCTATCCATGCAAAAACAAAACGCGGGTGGTTCTTTGTAGAAACAAACCCAAGCGAGAAAAAGGAAATGTCCGCGAAGTCCATGCCAAATTCCCCAGTTTCCAAAAGGAGATTCGTGGAAGCTCGCTCATTAGCCCGGCCAATGTAGAGAGAGACGAGATCAAAGAGGTGAGGTCAAGTGAGAAAACCAGGAAATCTGGCCAAGAGAATAGCAGGCGGCCGCCGAATATAACAAAGAAACTCCCGGCGATGCATATGAGAGAGAGAGAGACAAAGAGAGGCAATTAAGAAGGAAGCGGCCGTAGACCATGCGAGGTGAATCCCAGCCGGCAGGATGCAACATAGCGAGGAGCTGGGTTATTCTCCGGACCGTCCCGGGAAGCGTGCTTTGCACTCATTACAGCTCAGGCTCAGGCGCCTTGAATGAATTATCAAAGAGCTCTGAGGGCAGCACTCGCTTGTAGTCGCGTGGTTGGGCGAATGGTGAAGCGAAAGCTGGACGGCGCAAATTTAGAGACTGCTAAGGGGATTAGTTTTTTTTCTTCTATTCTTTGACCTGTTTCTTTGCGGCAGATTTCAAAGATATAGGAATCACATACAACGCAGTCGGAGCATTTCGCTCCTTGTCTGTTCACACGGCCTCGGCATCCACGGGGATAGTTTGCGCAGGAATACATGATAGATTTTGACCGGAGGTTTTTAGCTCAAATGAAGAGAGAGTCGGATCTCAAAGAGAAGAAAAGGAAGAGAAAAAAAGCAAGTAGACTTTTCAAGGTTAAATGTAACGAAGAATAAAGATCAAGGCCTAGAATGTGTAGTACAACACAATGACGTCGGAGGTTCAAGGTAGAAATTCAGCCACAAGGTCAAGGCTAGAGAAATTTGGAAGAAAGAAGAGGATCCAGGGAGAAGATGGGATGTTTATATTAGAGGCTCAAAAAGATGGCTTAGACATTTAAATCACTTTTGAAATAGTGAAAATAGGAGGATTAGAATTTTTAGGGTTCCATTATTACGGCCGTTTGCTGGGGTTAGTTTTTTTATTTTTATTATTTTTTTTTTCCCACCATTATTCTTTATGTTTTATATTATTTTCCTGTTTTATTTTGTATGTTTTGTATATTATTTATATTATTTATTTTTTTCTTTAATCTCTCTCTAACCTGAGCTATCTGAATCACTCTTTTGTCTTTTTTATTTTTTGACGGGAGAGCTTGGGTAGCATTAGGTACCATATACACTTGGTGCCCGTTTTCCAACGTTTAATATTTCCATGGAATCTGGAAATCACTTACTCCATACATACTTTGGTATCTAGGTATCTACTGCAGAGATCGGTCGATCATGATCCCTTGACCCGAAGATGCGGGTTGATCGGCTCAAATGCTGGTCGTCGGTGCATGAAGGGGGCTAAAGATCGGCTATACATCGAAAGCAAAAAAAAAAAGAGGACGGTACTCCGTACAATGCATCGAAATGACTCGCAGTCTATGTATATTGCAGGGACAAGTGGATCAGCTGACAAGTGCATATTTCGAAACAGCAACCTAATGCAAACCAAACCGTTAAGCTTCAGATTAAGTGCTTTTGTGAACACTATGAAAGTACCCCATAACGAAGTAGATTTGTACTTGTATTGTGGACCTGGTACTTTTTTTTTTTTTTTTCCCTTTACTTGATTTTTAGTACGGAGTATTGAGGTTTCAAATTGAAGACACCCCTCGATTCCCAATTCTGGGTCTTAGGCTTCCGTATGGAGTAGTTTGTTCTGGAAAAATCTCCACCGAACTCAGGGGATGATTTCCTCGATTTTCCCTTTCAGGCATGTTTGTAAGTTTGCATGGAACATTCTGATCCTTCTGTGCTGTCCACTTTCTCCTGATCAGCCCTGTCAATGACATATTTTTTTTTTGTTTTTTGATTATGGTACCCCCTATTCTTCTATCCCTCTATCATTCTTTAGATGATCGTTATCTCATATATTCAGTATAAACCAATGACAATCCAACCTTGCAGTCCTTGAAACTTCACTTCAAACAATTCAATTCAATAGCCTTTTGACTTGTACCTACATTTTGTATTGATTTCTCCCTTTTATCCCTGTGGAGGCTGTGGACCCCGGCCTTTTTTTTTAAAATTATTATTATTATTATTATTTTTCTCCAGCCAGAAACATTCCAAAGTAGGAAAAAATGAGATATTACAAATCTCCAAAATGCACTGTCAGATCCGGTGCTGGGCATTCCAGAAGTCTGGCTAGATCTCTCTATAGCAACACGTTCATGACCATACACCGCCTCTCTTGAAACCTCATCTTCACATTTTCCCTTGGCTTTTTGTAAGGTGGTACACGCGGTGAAGGCTAGACGTGGCCCTGTGCTTTTTCTGGAGAATCAAGAAATTAAGCCCTTTGCTGGTCACTTGACCGGTTCATGTGGCCTGTTCTATGCGTTATCGCACCTTTGTCTGGTTGGTGTAACAATATACTAATTTACCACGTCCAGGGTTATATTGGATGTATAGGGTAGGAACAGGCGCACATTGGCAGACCTTTGTATTTCCATTGTAGCCGGATGTTCCGGTCCGTGAAAGAATAGTGACCCACAGCTCAGGAATAGAAATATTTTGGCGTCTAGAAGACAATCGAATATTTCTCTCAGCATCTGGACTATCACAGCCAGGAAAAAAAGAATATAAAAAAACCCGTGTAACAAAAAGAAGAGAGACTGTTGGCCGTGAAGAGTGAAAACCTTACTATGACAGTAACAGAAAGACCCGAGAGAGTGCAGACTTCCCCTGCAGCCTACAGTCTCAGCCCAGTCATCACAGAACCTCTGGTCAGAAATGAGCGATAATCGGAAAAGCCAGAACCAAATATGACCTCATCCAAGAAATTCAAACGCCCCTTCGTCATTTTTCTCACCTGCAGAATGCATCCCGACTGTTTCGGATCTCGGTTCATGTGACTTTGGCCCGGAGTGCTGCCTGGTTTTGGGTGTTGCTAGGAAAATCATCTACAACATACCTTGGCTGATTGTGCATAATTGGGACTACAGCTGGAGTTATCTGATAGACCTGACCCATTTGAAGAAATGCGGGGACACTCCCCCCTGCAGACACATTCAATTGAGGCTGGTGACCGGATTACCAACCTGGGAAGCTTGGGGACTATGCAGAATGAAAGGGAAATAGGGCTTTTCATCTACCCCGTTCTGGCGACTGGCAGCATTGCATGATATTCCGAAAACACCTAAGAGACAACAGGACAGAGGATTAAAAAAAAAGGAAAAAAGAAAGCCTCTCTCAGAAGCGCCGTTCACCACGCCGTCACTCAAATCTCCAGCGTAGATCGAAGAATGAAACACACCCCGAAAATACCTAGCAGCGACGCGAGCAGCAGCCCATTTCCTTCCCTAGTCAGTCCCAGATACGCAACTGCACCCACTAAAATCTCCTTTCGTCGCGCCATGTCTCGCTTGGATTTCCAACTCGGGTCGATAGAGAATGGAGCCACAGCTCGGAGACCCGGACTTGCGTTCTCAGTATTTGAAGATGTGTCAGAGGAGAGTAGCGGTACCGATGCAATGAGCGCAACGGGACGATGATCGGACTGCGCAAAGAGAGGCAGTGCATCGTAAGCAAGCGGTTTGACCTTTCCAGCTTCACCAACCCACGAAGGCTTATCGAGGTAAAGGACTCGATCGCACCAGCTGGGCCAGCGGTGATTCGACCATTTCCATTCATGATCATGGGTGTCCAAGCCCTGGCGAGCAGCTTCACGCGCGGCATCCGAGTATTTATACGTGGGAGGGAAATCGATCGGCGCCTCGGACAAGCCGTGGAAGGTCCGGCCATAGCCCATCTCGCGCACAAGCTGGTCGTTCTTCAGAAGGTGAGAATAGTGCGACGGGTTATCGAGGTCGACATTGCGCCGAGGGAACTGTTCGATCTCCCCAATCGAGGGTCCGACATTCGAAGTGCGATAGTTCAGGTCTCCGGCGAGGAATATGTAGGCGTTTGGCGCGAAGAGATCTCTGCGACTGCCCTCTGCGTGGGCGAATGCAGCATCGTCGAGAAGGCTGGTGTTTTCGTCCACGCTTGACCTTTCTGCTGGTCTCTTGTCGCCATGGGTGAATACAAGGCGCTCAACAATGCTCTTCCAGTCCTTGTTTCTTTGCTCACAGGAATCCTCCATGGGAGCGAGATGGGCCGCTACAAAAGTGAGGTCCATGGTCTTGGATGGGTGCCCTTCAACAACATATCCCAGGCGTGCCCCGACAGCACCCTTATTTCCCATTTCCTGAACACCGACCCCGACATGGGCTGTGTCGATCCATGCGATTTTGCTCAGAGTCTCATCGCGCGCGAAAAGCATTAGGCCCGTCATTCCCGTATTGTCGGTGAGGAAATCCACGTAGTGATGATTCCATTTCTGCGCGGAGGCTTTCTGGACAGCACGGCGGAATGAATCGAAGTAGGGTGCAAGGTAGGATCCTCCGAGGAACGAGTAGGCGATAGGTGCGATCTCTTGTAGCGAGAGGAAAATTAGGTCGGGTGCGGAGCTCCCCGCACCAGACGCGGGGAGAGCATCGAAGAAGTGGTTTGCCAACGCGTCGACATCGGCAAAGTTTCTTGCACAGTTGTATGTGAGCACATAGATACCGAGGGCATCCATACTGAAAAATGGACTCTGGGTCAAGCCAGAGGATAGAGGGAAGAGTAGAGGATGGGGAAGCTGAATTGGTGACGTCACATATAGAGGTGACCGCTTTTTCCGACCGCCTGCCTTGGATTGCAAAAAGTAAACAAAAAGCGCACACAAACTCGAATTTGGATTTCAATCTGAAGAAAGACCATCTTAGACAAGTGAGTATGTACGAAAAGAAATACAGTTTATACTTGAATACATGCAATTATTAGAGCCAAAACATCAAATACAAAAAAAGAAATTGTTGTGCATCATCCGTGAATCGAACACGGGCCTCGTCGATGGCAACGACGAATTCTACCACTAGACCAATGATGCTGAGAAACCAGGTGGATCTATAAGCTGATTTGCTGGTGATATCTGGGACGCTGGAATTGGATTTATGAAGGGACTTTAGGCTATTTATCCTAAACTTCTAAGCGCTTTGGTCTATACACAGAATCATAACTTGCCCCGGACTTCCACTTTGCCATTGTTTGGCTCCAACTCAACCAAAAGCATACCCTCAGCGACGTCCTCCTCTTCATCTTCCATCTCATAAACCCATTTGACCCGACCACTTCGAGGGCTTCGTACCCCGAGTTCCATCTTCATCTGTTTGACGAAAGCCAGGACCTGATTTTCAACGACATCCTCTCCATCCGACACCAGTATCTCAATCAGTTTGCCTGAAAGAGGGAGGATGATGTGGTGAGGGTTCTCTGGATCACCTCGTCGATGTGATGAGGACACCAATGCTGACGCAGCAGTCGTAGTTGTTTTGAGTTGCATCCGATAGGGAATTGCGCCCTGTGAAGTTGGGGTCGTATATTCAATTTCCGCAGCAAGTGAGGTTGGGAACTCATTGCGTAGCACCCGTGACAGGCGCAGATGGTGGGAAGCTTTGTCTGATTGTTGGGAATCCTTCGACAGAGGTTCCAACGTGATTGACCATGCATCTCCTTTTCGAAATAAGAGATTAGATGCGGGTAGTCCACTTTGGGTGATTGCTTGCTGTGAAGGGGCAGCTGGACCATCTAGCCCGTGAAGAGTCTTCGATATGTTCTCTCCTTGCTGGAGTACCGCGTCGAGGTTGAGCCCAAGCCATTGGGTGTCGACTTTGCCGGCCATGAAATCAGAATGGGCCACAATCCCTCGTAGAAGGCTGATATTAGTTTTCACCCCGTCAATCTTAAAATCAGCCAAGACCCGCTGGGATTTTCTAACGGATGCTTCCCAGGTGGGTGCAGTCACGATTATTTTGGCTAACAGATTGTCGAAGTTGTATCCCACAACCAGTGCGCGTCCAGAGACATTGACGTGGGTATCTACTCGGATTCCATGGCCACTCGGCACGGTAAACCCAGTAACTTTGCCAATGCTCAGAGAAAACCCGTTGCTCGGGTCTTCGGCACATAGTCTAAGTTGAATTGAAAAGCCATTTGGGGGAGGATGACTTGCGATGACTTTGGAACCGAGGCCCAGCTCATGTAAAGTGTAACCCTGGGCGAGCAGAAGTTGTGTCTGCACGAGATCTATCCCACTGATAGCTTCGGTAATAGTATGCTCGACTTGCAGACGCGGGTTCACCTCCAAGAAGTAGAATTCCCCGCGCTGTTCACTGACCAGAAACTCGAATGTTCCCAATGATCGATAGCAGATTTCACTTGCCATCTTGAGTGCAGACTCGATTACTCGACCGACCAAAGCCCTATCCCGCATCAAAGCTGGGGCACATTCAACAACTTTCTGAAACCGCCGCTGAGCACTACAATCTCTTTCCCACAGATGGTGTACTTTACCCGTTCCATCACCAATAATTTGAATCTCAACATGATGAAACCCATCCACAGCAGCTTTCTCAACAAAGACAGTCCGAGACGGCGACTCGCCAATTGCTCTCTGAATACTATTATCCAGCTCATGCTCCTCCCGGACGAGGCGAATCCCGCGGCCACCCCCGCCATCAACAGCCTTGATCATAACTGGGAAACCAACTTTCGTAGCAAATGCACGTGCTTCGTCCAAGTTGGTGGTAGGTTGGCTCATGGCTTCTAATACAGGGACACCGCACTGTTGCGCTAGCTGTTTTGCCTGCAGCTTATCACCCGTTCGGGCGAGATTTTCCCATCCAGGTCCAATGACGAGAGACCCGGCTTCGTGCCACATGCGATACGCGAATTCGGCGCTCTCGCTGAGGAATCCATACCCGGGATGCACGGCGTCAATAGAGTATTTTTGAGCTATTTCTATCAGAAGGGAAATGTCGAGATATGATGACGCCGATGGAATTTCAATCGCATGTCGAGGTCGCCCTAAATCGCAGTGTGATCGGTCGTCTGATGTGTAGAGACTGAATGTCTCGACTGGCTCGGGTAATTCTCGTGCTGCATGGAAAATGCGAACGGCAATTTCTCCTCTAGTGAATATTAGAGCATGTTATAATATTATTTGTAGAAGGTCATACCTGTTGGCGACCAACAATCGCTTGATAGGCCGTGACTGCGGGGATGACATTGGGGACGAAAGGGGGAGGGAAATCTGGGGAAATTGTATGCAAAAGCTTAATTAAGCTTGCCAGATCAACCAGATAGATTGTAAGAAATTATATCTTTCAAATAGAGATCAATCAGAAGACTTTAAGATAATACAGGATGCTTCCATTCAACAAGATATTATAGCTCTCGACATGGTTGACCTCGGCTCTCGGATAGTCAGATCACCCCCTCAGTAGAGCAAATCCTTAAACAATCTCCAATTCTACACATACACACACACACACATACACACACACACACATACACATACTGTACACTATACTCAAGGAGAATAAACCACCCCAAATCTATTGATACATCATGCCCAATGACAACGACAATCCATCAACCAGAACGGGCAAAGACCAAGCCACCAACCGATTAAACCAAGTCTCATCCCATATATCCCCACCAAAAGACCAACCAAGAAAGACCAAGTCGAAATCAAAGTCCGCAGAAAACCGCCTCCCAGCAGACCACTCAGATGTACTAGGTCAACTAGCGACGCTCCGCGCCATAGCTGCAAATCCAGACCCCAACAACCGAGGCTACGTCCGCCAAAAGCAAGCAGGAAAGCTATGGGTGCGCGAGCGCATTGAAGAACTCTTAGACCCGAACAGCTTCCAAGAAATTGGGTCCGTTTCTGGTACGGTGACATGGCAAAAGACCGCACCGATGCGCGAGAAACCCGTCTCCTTCGTACCCAGCAATAACGTCCAAGGGGCCGGACTGCTTCGTGGCAGGAAGGTCCTTCTTACGACTGATGATTTTAGTATCCGGTCTGGACATGCCGACGGCGCGAGTGTAGGTAAGACGGTTTATGTGGAGAAACTTGCTATTGCGTTGCGCTTGCCAGTTGTTAAGCTTGTTGATGGGAGTTCTGGGGGTGGGAGTGTTACAACGATTCGGAAGGAGGGGTGGAGTTACCTTCCTCATGTTGCATCTTTTCCGCATGTCATTAAGCAGTTGAATATGGGGATTCCAAATTTGGGGGCTGTTGTTGGGCCTGCGGTGAGTTTTCCTCCGATATTTTCTTTCTATCTTGTTCTCCTTTTTGATTTATCTAACAACTCATCTGGCGTTGGTTGATGTAAGCTGAACTGACCGGTCATGTAGATTGGGCTTGGTGCCGCGAGAGTGGTATCGTGTCACTTCTCTGTGATGGCAGCTGACATTGGAGCACTGTTCAATGCAGGACCAAAGGTTGTCGAGGGCGCAACATTCGAAGAAGGTCTCGACTTCCAAGACTTGGGCGGGCCTATGGTTCATTGTATGAACGGCACGATTGATAATCTCGCCGCCAATGAGGCAGAGTGCTACGAGCAGCTGCGTGTAGTTCTGGGTTATCTCCCCAACAGTGGGAGCGATGCACCACCAACAATTCCCTGCACCGACTCAGAAGAGCGCGAGGATGTTGCACTACGGAGTATCATCCCTCGACGACAAGCGCGCATGTACAACGCCCGTTCAATCATCATATCTGTAGTTGATAAAGACTCCTGGTTTGAGATCGGAGCATTATGGGGGCGTACTGCAATTGGTGGACTTGCACGTCTGGGTGGCCGTCCTGTTGGAATTATTTCTCTCAATTGTGAAGTTAATGGAGGCGCACTGGATGCCGCTGGCAGTCAAAAGCTAACACGGCTGCTGAAATTGTGTGATGTGATGAACCTGCCTATTCTGCAGTTTTTGGACGTCCGTAAGTGATATGATTTCATCCTAAATCATTGAAATGAGCTGACATGTTGTTTAAAGCGGGATATGCTATTGGTACTGTTGCTGAGCGTACGGCGACAATGCGTTGGGGCGTCGAGCTCGCCAAGGCGTACTTCAGTACCACCGTACCAGTATTCAATGTGGTCACACGGCGTGTGTTTGGTGTGGCTGGTGGTGTTATGTTGGGTTGTCGTGATCCGGTTATGCAGGTTGCTTGGCCATCTGGACAATGGGGTTCGTTGCCTCTGGATGGTGGAATTGAGGTTGGACATCGGCATGAGTTGCGTGAAGCTGAGAAGGTTGGGAAGAAAGAGGAACGGTACCAAGAGTTGGAGGAGGAGTATCTACGGCTGATGAATCCGGTCCGTACAGCGAATGCGTTTGGAATTGAGGAGATCATTGACCCGAAGGATACGCGGAAGGTTTGCTGTTCATGGGCATCGCATGTATATGAGGTACTACTCAAAGAGAGATTAGCAGACCGAGCCTGTGGGAAGCTTCAGCCTTCTTTTGCCTGATCAAAATTTGAACTTGTTATGATACGTGAAACAGCTTAATGATACTCCATGAAAAACAACGACAATAGGAGGAACTTACGTGTGTAAATAAAAAAATGGCATCCGCCGACTCGAGCTCATTACCTACGGCACGTTATTGCGGATGATAAAGGGCATGTATAATATGTGCCAAGTATGTATTATACCATCTGATTTATGCAAACTCTACCATAGCTATTCAATCATTTTAACAAGTACGTAGGGTCTACCTGCAGATGTATTCCCCTGTAGGTAGAGTTTCATACATAGAGAGCTCTAACCTAATTCCTCCAATTCCTATATGACAGTTTGCGCATCGGCGACAGGTTTGCTATTGATGTCGATTACTCTTATAGTTTCGATGGCACTAGAATGATTACCTTTTCCTATTGTTTGTGGAAGTAATAAATGAAATGTTTAGTTTTAAATAAAGGACTTGTGCCCTAAATTCCTTGATTTCTTTAGCCCACTACTTCCCAACTCTATCATATCTAGCCCAATTCATCCTAATTTCTATATCATAAATCAAGCATTGATGACTGTTTGCTTATAATTGTCAGTTTATTTTACAGTTTTAATAGAGAATGATTAGTCTCTCTTGGTGTTTATAGAGGTAAGTAAATAGTCAAGTCCTTTATTCCTTTCGGTCATTATTTGTATAAATACATTGTATCATATCAGACCTAATTCATCTCATCTTCTACGTGATATATTAAGAATTGACTACAATGTATTCCAATTGCCAATTCCACCTACAGTTTTGGTAGAGGATACCCCGTCTCTTCTTGGTGGTTATGGAGGTAAAGGATGAAGGATCTATGTTAAAATAAAGAACTTGGTTCCCAAATTAAAGGATATTACTTTAGCCAATGCTTCGATATATATCAATTATATCATTGAGCCCATTGTCCGTTTGTACACAGGCCTATCGAAGGATGTATGTGTCTATAGACAGGGTTTTTATACATAATTGTGGATCTTGAGCTTAATTACTTCCTGGTTGCTACATGATAGGTTAAGCATTGACGACAGTTTTACTATAGATATTAACATCTCATACACTTTCGACAGCGCTATAATAATTAGTCTTTATGTAGTGTTTATAGAGGTAAACATGAAAGGTCCGGCTTCGTATGAAGGACTCGTGCCCTAAAGTCCTTTACTCCTCTAGCTTATTGCTTCCATAGATCCCCTGTATCCATTAGCTCACTGTCCCTTATACACAGATACAGGCATATGATAATTGCACGTCTATCTTGGGACCAATAGATCTAATTGTCCGAGTATAAGAGGCTTCTTCTTCACAATCTTCCTTCCTTCTCCTTCTCCTTCTCCTCCCTCATCACCCTCAATCCTAACATATCAATTATCACTCATCTTTTAATTGAATTCTGTTTACCAAAGGTAAGCTTCATCATATCATATCATCTTCATCAACAGCTAACTTCAGTACCATCCAGCTTCATCATCACTTACCATCTTCTACAAGAATCCTCGGCGAGCATCTTCACGATAGTCATCAGCAGTAAGCCTCCTCATATCAGCTTCCTCATATTAGCTTCCTCATATTAGCTTCCTCATATCAGCTTCACCATATCATCTTCATTAGTAGCTAACTTTATCAGCAGCCATCTTCTTCATCACACCCCGAACCTCTCCACAAACAGCATATCTCTCATCAATATGCAGCCAGATGTCCAAGCTGCCGCCCTGGAGAACTTCCAGGAGACCCGAGACGCCTTCGTCAAGGGTCTTGAGGCCCTTTCAGGTGGAGATAAAGGTGGAAGAACGATCCCGCAAATCCAATCCAACCTCCACAGACTCATTAATACTCTATCTATGTGGACACTGATTCGAGAGGCCACGGAGAAGGAGGGCAAGTGTTTTGAAGAGAGGTGCACAAACCTAATGGATGTGATTGACGACCTCATTGGCATGCTGCAACTCGACTCCAACCTGGAAGATCGTGTCACGCTAAAACTTTTCGATATGGCTACTATGCAAATTGGAAGTCTCACGTTGGACGGTTTCAGCAATGTCGACAGGGAGGCAGTTTACAACGCCAAGATGATTGAATCCGAGCAGTCCCGGTGGGAGAAGAAGAAGGTCTGGCAAGACTGTGCGAGACAATCATTACTTCGCGATTTCTGGACCCGCTTCTATTACAAGGGATATGACTGCATCTGTCGTCAGTGCATGGACTACTATCTGCCTAAGAGGGACCCTACCCCATCCCCTCCTCTTTCTCCATTGCCCGAGACGGATATTGATTCATACATGGCTACCTCGAGCGAAGAAGAGTGAGCACTTCTCAGACATGATTCATATTTCTTTTTTTTTTCTTTCTTTCTTTCTTTCTTTCTTTCTGACTTTTTTGACTGTTTTTATGGTGAGCACGTCTTTGGGTCAAGTTTTGCGATACCAAATTGTTTCTGGACAGAGCGTTTATGGCGGGACAAATTGTTTATGCGGGTGTTATGGACACTTTTGAGATTTTGAATGGGTGAAGGATGTGCTTTTTCGGTCAAGTTGTTTTTTCGGCGTTTGGAGTTCAGGGTTTGAAGTTTTTAGGGCAAATTGCTACAAAGGGTTGGGACAAATTGTGATTAGGACAAATGAAAGTGTGACAGTCTTTAAATTCCCAAATCGTAGAAAGTAATCGAGTAAGATGTATAAAAAAAAACGAGTAAGCAGGAAAGAGTAAAAGACCTATAAGGTAAAGAAATGCTTTGAATAAATGCGAACATAGTAGAAAGAGACAAAACTGATATTCACCTACACAACGAGATCTGGGAGTCGCAAGTTGGATAAAGCGCCCTAGGAAATGGAGTTTCACTGTTGTAGCTTTAGTAATAACTAATAGGAGAGATGTGCGAAAAGTCAAGGGTTAGAATACAATATTATATAGCGATTACAAGACGTCGGATGAACCCAATTAGGCTATAATAGGGGCCTTATAGACCCCCACAAATGGGCCGTGGGTTGGGTTGGGCTTTGCGGACGTATAGCTATATCCTATGCTACACCTCTCGTAGCAAAAGAAGCGGTCTGGATGGAGTACCGCCGCAGCAGGTAGTTACCTACCATCTGAATTTGGATATTCTAAACCGATTTACGTGGTAACATCTTGTGGCTTCTCGGATGGGGTGGAAAAGAAAACGGTGCTGACCATACATAGACTATTGGTCGCTCCATGTGCGGAACTCAGGCCAGGGACTCAGTAGATCCCTACAGGAAGTCGCTGATTTCAATCAAGCACCCGCCAAACTCCGTTCCAACGTCACATTGTGATTTCTCACATAATCAAAATATATATCGTCGGTGATGGAAGATTTAATCTTTGTTACGGATGACCAAGAAGAATTGCGGGTTTAGATCATCGTGGCCCTTTCAGTGCGCGCTAGAACCCATTTTTCAGACGCGGGTTTCCAGAGTTTTTCCTCAATGAAAATAGTGATTCCAGCGTCAATTATGGAGTAGTCTGGACGTGGTTGTGTAAACAGAGGCATGCTGCAATTGCTATGTTAAGGCGCCTGAAGACCAAGGATTGCGCACCTGGTGCAAATAATTCTTGCACGGTTCGGACTGGACTATTGTCCGGTTCGCGAGAATGCATATTTCGCAGCTGCTAGTGGATTCGGACTGGGCGGTATGACTTTCTCAATTGGAAATCCAGGAAACCTAAGTGAAAAGATACCGTGTTGAAGTGTCTTGAATATGGCTTGTAGGGAGCGAGAGAAATCTGTGCTGTGTTCAGCTTCTATACCTCTAGGGAAAACCCAATTTTGCGTCTCCCTGACGAAAAAAATATTGTCAATGGGTATGTTGGATCACAAAAAGTGATACTAAATTTCTTTTCCCTTAGAGGCTCGAATAATTAATAGTACAACCGAGTTTTTATATACATTTTACACTATCTCACACCAAACGGATAGAGGAATATGCTGTGCAAACCATATCCAAAGTGTATTACAACCTCTTCCGCTAATGAACAACATCTCCTACTCCCCTAAGTCCCCAATTCAAACAGGACACTTCGCTGCCTTCTCCTCTTGCAATGAAACATCAACAGGTGCCGGAGCAGGTGCAGCAGGTTTTGGCGGAGTAGGCGCGATCCAAAATGCAGGATATCGACGATGCAAATTATTGAACAGCAACGCGCACACTAAGAGCATAACCGAAGACAGCAGAACTACAGGTAAGTAGTACCAAGAAAGGTGCCAAATCTCGTCACTAGTCGCCGGAAGCAAAGCAGTAGCTCCGGCAGGCGGGTGGGTAGTACCCGTCAGCTGCATCACGACAATAGCAATAGCGGTAGAAAGCGAAGCGGCTAGCCAGCGCAGGGACTCGAACCGCGCTTGATCGGGCATTAGGCTGAACAGTTTGGTAATGCAGATGCCAATTAAAGCGCTGAAGAAGTGGCCGAAGACTAGAGCCCGTGGTTGCGCGAGGGGACTTTCGATTGCGCCGAAGACGAGGACTGCGGATGCACCCTGTTGATTTGGTGTGAGTCAATAGGAACATTTTTTTAAAATGGGATTTACGCGATGCTATTTGCCACTTACATAGGATGCGATTATACCCGGTACATTGCGATCAATGAAATAGTCAGAATAATTGAAAATTGCTTGCACGACTGATAGACCACAGAATGAGGTTATGAAGGACCATAGAGCGACTTCGTATTTAGAGAGTGGTTTCACGGCCTCTGGGCGATAGCCGAGCCAGTGGCTGATCCACCGGGGGAGACGGGCGAGGCGAGAGGCCATGGGATAAGACGCAGTTGAAGATTAAGATTATTAAGATTATTAATTATTTATATAGGAGAAAGAAAGAAAACAAAATATTGAAGGCCATTTAAGGGCGCTAGAATGAATTTGGAGTGAGGGGGAAAAATTGGAGAAGGTCGTGCGGAGGAATGTGAGACCCAGTTTTTATGACAAATCGTATGCGCAATTATATACACACATTATGTTAACACCTTTTTATACATGCAACAGGTCGCGACTGACAATATGCGACTCGCCCAATGTACCCTTCATCACGAGTACCAGATCATCCACTGCGGCCAGGAACTTGAGGTATGCGCTGACGGCGACGCAGAACCGGCGGTAGTTCTCGTCGCGAATCAAGTCCTTGCTTAGCATAATATCCACCTGGCGCGACGTCCAAAAGTCGTGGCAACGGTTGAGTAGTGGCGTTGGCAGCACCTCGGGTAGAGGGTCACCCGTCTTAAGTGATTGTTCAACCACGCCTAAAACAGCCATGACGTCGCCGATATTGTGGTGGTCCAGCAGACCAGCCTGACGAGCGAGACGGCTTTGCAGGTGTTCTGGCAGCGAAGCAGATAGGTAAAGTAGGCGAGCGATGTTTTGGTTGAGATCTTGGCACAGCGATTGCACCTGACCGAGACGGTCGCTGTCAAATGGCGAGCTGGAAAATTCAAAGCGCAGCAACGCGATAGGCCCGTCCAGTCCAGTAAGATTCTCGGCGACGTTAAGAGCCAGCTTCTCTGCGGCCAGACCTTCTTCGCGCCCTTGTCCCCAGCAGGATAAGAGGAGCGCGTAGTGGTCCGACAGTGAGCGAATGACATTTGAAAGGGATTTGCAGACGTGTCGCGACGCAGATGGTGGGCGAGGAAAGAGCTGCACGATTAGTGCTGCTGCAGAGCCGATAAGAACAAGCACAAGTCGTCGCCAGAAAACATTATACCCCCAACCAGGATTACCGAAAGTTGGGATGTGGCTGGGAAGTATGTTAGTTGTGTTGCTTCTCGAAATGGGGTACAATTTACTTACGTATCCTCGAAGCTGTACCCAATAACCAGAATGCAGGTCGCACCAGCCATGATCATAGCTTGAAGCAACGCAGGAGGGGCGAATATACGCCCCCACATGAGAATCACGACCACAACAGCCATGATAGCAGCAAGACCGTACGGATTACCTCCACCATGGCCGGAGCCGATATACCACGCAACTAAGCCAAGGAGACCGCCAAGAATGGTACCAATGGCTCGACAAAGAAGGGAGAAAGTAAAATCGGCCATGTATATGACCAGGGTGGTCTGCCCCATGATGAGGGCCCAGATTCCTTTCTCACGGTAATAGAAACCCGCAGTGTGAGGAATCGCAGCAGGAATAGAGAGTGCGATGGTAACAGCCACCATGCGCATTGCATAAAGACCTTCCGGGTTGATGAACCAATGATAGGTGCCGATGACGGTGCGCGCAAAGCGGCTGCCTTTGTTGACACGATACCCTCTGCTGATGCGAAGATGGTGCTGTGCCGCTTTGGACTGCGTCTCTGCGACGTCGGGGTCGACGACTGGGTTATTAGCCACAGCCACAGGCGCCACGGCATTTTTTCGACGAACCCAGTTGACTGCATATCGCAAGCCGTTGGGTAGCCACAGACGGATTTTCTGGCGTTCCTTCAGGAGAGCGACAAGTTGTCTCAGGACCCGCTCCCACCCGTCGACGACGCCCAGCAACTGCTCCTCAAAGACCATTCCCATAGTGATGCCCCGAACTCTAGGCAACGAAGTTTCGTCAAGGGCCTTGAGCATGCCCTTTTCGTCAAAGATCCCCGCGTGCATCTCAATCAAACGTTCAGTGGTTTCCGTTGCAAAAGACGTACGCAGGGACTGAAGATTTTCCAGCGCAGTCTGACTGCGCTCGTGCAACTGATTGAGATGTTCCTTGGAAGGGCGACCGAACCAACGCTTGTTAACCGTATTAAGCGATTCCGCGATGATCTCAACAGCTTCCTGGCACGCCGGGATTATATCCTTGCTGGACTCGCGCAATACCTCGATAGTTTCCGATCGCATAGATTCATGTTCCGGGCTTCGCAATGCTTGTACCAAATTCACACTCTCCATCAGCTGGCGCATGCCAACCTCGCGTGGACGTTTTTTCTCATTTCCGTTAGCTGGGGATTCGGAGTCTGAATCCTGATCCACAGTGAACTGGTGCAACTTTTCTAGCTTCGTGGATCCTCCGATGCGGGCGATGTGAACTTCCAGAAGGGACAAACTATTTATCAAAGCCTGGCGAATTGGTTTCTTCATAGTCTTGACGTCGTCAGCACCCCACCAGCCGACGGAAAAATCCAATGGCAAAAAGTTGAGTGCCGGCTTGAGCTCCTTGTAAGCAGCAATGGCCTTCACCTTGATCTTTTGCAAATCTGCCATAGCCAAGTCTTCACCTTTCAGAAGACTATTCTCCGTAGCATCCAGCGGCCCTTTTAGTAGCAGAACCAGTCCCTCCATGCCACCAAGGACGACATGGGAGGTAGATCGAGGGAAGAAGATGAAGTGGGAGACTAAGCCCAGCCCAATACCAATAGCGGCAGGCTCAATCAGGACCTTGGGGATAGTACCGTTGAACGATGGAAGCAGCGGGCCAATAGTCAGAGAAACATCGATGATGATTATTGAGAAAATCTGCATTAGAATGAATTTGGGGTTGATAGCCCGAAGACGAGACTGCAGGAAATGGTCAGTGTACTGATGATCATCTTCCCACGGATCAAGGAATTCTCACAATTAAATAGATGAACAAACAGATTAGGCAATAAAAGACAGCTGTGACACGAGAGTCAAGCATCCAACCGGTGTAGACAAGCTCCTGCTGGACAGCTGCCACTGGCCGTCCGGTGGCATTGGCCTGGCTGTATGCGGCCTGTCCAAGGGCTTGAAGCTTAGCCTGAGTCTCGGCCGCCGGTCTGGCTGCCATAGCTGCCTTCATAACGACGACACCCCAGCCCCAGCCCAAAGCCATGCCAATGATGAGGGTCAGAGTTCCTAAAAGGAAAAGGAAAACAATGCCGGTCGGAGGCACCATGAAGAGTACTAGACTGATCGCAGTAGGATTAGCGATTGATACCGAAAGGATATACATAGATGGGCTTACGCTGCAAAAAACGTTGCAGTACCAATGACGCTTAGGGACGGCATGATGAAAACCAACAGTATAGCCACCCATGCAGCTAGCGAACAACGGAACAGCATCTTAAGATCGCGGGCATTGAAGTGATCCAGCCATCCTGGCAGCTTTCTGCTGGGCTTGGGGGCCGGCGCTGCCTTTACGGGCGAAGGAGACCCCTCCGCATTAGATGTTAACGGGGACGCCGCGGGCTGGACATCTCGCTGAGAAGGTTCCATTTTGTTATTCCAGCATAGAGAGTGCGAACAAATGAGATTATTTGGAGGATGAAGCAGTTAGAAGTCGAAAGCAATCAACATAATTGGCATTACTCGCGATAAAAGGGGAGAGAAGGGGACAGAATAAGATTTTACCGGCCTTCCAAGAGGATGAATGATCGGCGCTATTGACAGGGTTTAATAATATATCAGTCAACCTTGGAAACCCCGTTAAAATTGAGGGATCGTCGGAGGGCAAATGGTTTACAAAATGGGAAATAGGGCAGAATTCGAAATACAAAGGCGGAATAGTGAAAAGAGCCAATAGTATAGTCACAATCACATGGACGGTAGGACCAAAAGCACATGCGAGATGGAAGTTGTCGAATCGAGGGGGCCTAGGCTTAATTAGGCAGTCTTGGCGCTCTTAATGGTATTATATAAGCGGAACACTGGGCCTGGGTGCGTTCCAGCTGGGGCGCAAATCGAAATTCTCGAGCTTTACAACAGAGTGGGGTCAGGTTTGATGTAATTGCACCTGTAGAGCAGGTAGCAAGATGATGACAGAACCATGAATCTCTGCCGTGCTATGATCAACGGCTAGCCTGCCCTACTGTCTTAGATCAGCATTAAATCCTAAATAAGCCTGTATGCTGAGGATTATGATGATACTTGGCACTTGGCAGCATGTGAGTGCGGGAATTGTGATAAAACCCGAGCCTTGGCGTGGACAGCCTGTTTCAGTCCACAGGGCTAATAATAATACAACTCTGGGAACTTTACAAGAATCCAGTGCTAGTATTAGGTTCACCTAACACTATCGAACGCCCCTGCCAGATTGGGCTTATATGAAGCCGAAAGGAGAAAAAAGAAGCGGGCGTGGAGCCCTGAGACTAATACCAAGAGCCCTCGGGTAAGGCAATAACAGCCTTGACTTATCCGTTCCTTGTGTCGAGAAAAAATCCGCTAGAGGGAGGAACCATGGGAATTTTATAGTTTGGCCTGATCGAATGATTCAGGTATCTATTGCTCGTTTCAAATTCTTCTCGACATAAACTAGATGCTCTTTGATTTTCAAATAACCTTCTTCCAATGATGATTCGAACTTGATCATTCCACCATGATCGGCTTGAATGAAAATGTGTGACGGATTCTCCTGTGGTGAAGACGACGCAGTCTTGTTGAAAGACAACCAACCTTGTGTAAGCAAATAGCCCACGGCTGGATGGTAATTATTCTCTTACCTGGTCCATTCTACTGTTTGTTGAAAGAGAGTCGGGTCTCTCGTGAACAAATAAAGTCCAAACCTCTCGGCTGATCGATGGGTAGCTTTGTAATGTAGTTACCAACCAATGTGCTTCCTTAGAAATGTCGCTGGAATCCTGCTCAGATCCTTTAGCGCTAGCTAAGTAGCTTTGCAATCCAATGAGCCTTGAGTCCAACTCAGGCGTTCCCATGAAGATTGCCCCGCGGGTTGAGAGTCTGATTCCGCGAAGGTCCAAAGTATGGGTTACTTGTGCTGAGTCGGCATAAAGCAGGGCCTAGCGATGATCAATGCCAACTCTCTCTTTGTAAAATGTTGAGACTTACACTTTTGACTATAGGTCCCCCGAGACTATGTGCAATAAATATAATTGGACGATTGGCTGTCTGTGTTGTATTTGTCAGTACTGATTAAAGATATCTTTCTCGTTTGGTTGTGAAGTCAGTTGAATTCGTTGAATTCGTACATTTGTTGATGATCTCATTTCCCACAAGTCATATACTAGTCGCTCAGATATTTCCTGCTGGGAGTTTTCTCTAGTAGACAAACTATAACCCCAGGAAAGGACTCGCGTGTTGGGCATATCATTTGACAGCAGATCACGGAGCCAGTTTACCCCATTAGCTGCGGTCCATGAATGTTCACGGTGACCACCCAGTCCATGGACAGCAATGATACTGCGCCAGTTGTTAATTATTGGAATGCTGGTAGAGATGGCCTACAAACTCGAATTTTGGAGCTAGCCCGTCATGCAGCAACTTCAAGCCTGTCTCGTCTAGTGGAAGTGGGGACTGTATGCACTTTTAGCATATCAACAAAACAAGAGATAGCCATCTCATTATAATGGGATTTTACTGTCTTTGCAGTCCTTGGTTGGCCCTGTTTGAGCGGAAAACACCATGGCCACGGCATGGTTCACGGCAAGTTACGAGGTTGAAGGTGCGGGGTGGAGGATCCGCTATCTATTCGCCCTGTGAGAACGTCGCAACTCTACAGACTGCATACGAAGTTCAAATTACAGCAACATTTACACCAAACAATGATTTCTCAATATATCGTAACAGGAATAGTTGGCCGCTTATGCGGCCTGATGTCTTTTATATAACTAACCTGGGATTTGTGACACTGATGCCATATGTGCTTGTTTACAGTTCGGTCTGATATAACAAACCGATATCTCTTAACTTTGAAAGCCCTATTTGCTTGAAATAATATTATTAAGTTTGACTTTTAAAATACTATCCATCGCGTCCTGCGGACTAAGATTTGGAAGGTTAACTAGTTATGCTAAGCTTAAGGCAAATTTTTAATGCCTAACCTTAAATTCTTAGAAATTTATCCGGCACATCACGTGGCATTCTTCCAGATGCATCCATGGATACTTTCTTCATTGCCTCCCGAGGTCTCTGCCCATTGGAATCAACTCAATTTACTCGCCAATGTATTGGCCATAATGCCTACTGACCCATATCAATAGATCGGCCCTGAGCCTTGGAATAACATGAAAACCAAGAAATCAATATTGAGTATTCCCGAGGTCACCTTCCGGGATTGTGGCGGAAGAAAAGTTTAGTCAATCGCCTCCCATAAAAAAGTCAATAAAAGTGGAGAGAGGCTAAATTCCCGGCGATGCAGCCCAATGAGCTTCCCCACTGTGGAGAAATGAAAACCGGCGTTGTCGATGTCGTGCTTGGACGCGACTGAATATTTTGGAACAAAAAGCAAGCTGTTTCCCACTAAGCGCTTTGACAACTTCAAAGTCTCCGGGGTATAATCTACGGGGAAAGACTTGGCCCACATGATCGGCACTACACATGATAACATGGAGAAGTCCGGCTTCAAAGACAACAAGGTCCAGCCGGCTCCCGGTGTGGATTTCGACGACTACAATGAGAATCCCAAAGGGGAGTTCGAGCTCAATGTCGGTGGTCGTGCGGCCTTGCAGCGACGTCTGCGCAATTACCAGGTTACCATGATTGGTTTCTGCAGTGGTATCGGCACCGGTTTGTTCGTCGGAACTGGTTCTGCCTACGCCAAAGCTGGCCCTGCCGGTTTGCTGCTCGCGTATATCATTGTGGGAGGAGTTTTGTGGTGCGTGATGCAAAGTATCGCCGAACTCGCAACGCTTTTCCCGACTGCTGGATCCTTCCCTCACTGGGCGACTCGATTTATTGACCCGGCCGTCGGGTTTTCCCTCGCTATTTCATACGGATACTGTTACACAATCGCCATCGCCTCCGAAGTCTCGGCAGCCGCGGTTATTGTTTCATATTGGACGGATATCACGCCTGCCGTTGTGATCACTGTTGGATTGGTACTCATTTTGGCTATCAATTTGATGAGTGTGCGATTCTATGGTGAAACTGAAGTCTTTGGAGGTGCCGTCAAGGTTCTCTGCTTCCTTGGCTTGGTCGTTGTCTCCATTGTCATCACTGCAGGCGGTGGTCCCAAGGGCGACGCCATTGGATTCCGCTACTGGAATAACCCCGGGCCATGGACAAATTACAATGGTATCACCGGTCCGGCAGGCCACTTCCTTGGCTTCCTGTCGTCGTTTGTCAACGCCTCGTTCAGCTTCATTGGCGTCGAGACTGTCGTCATTACCGCATCTGAATCGGTCGATCCCCACCGAGCCATTCCCAAGGCTGCCCGTCGTGTGACCTACCGCATTGCCTTCTTCTACATTCTCGGAGCCCTTCTTATCGGCATAATCGTGGACCCAAGATCCGCAGGCCTTGTCTCCGGCGATAACAACGCGAACAGCTCCCCTTCGTTATTGCCATCACCAACGCTGGCATCAACGCTCTCCCATCTATCGTGAATGCATGCATTCTCATCGCCGCGTGGTCTGCTGGTAACTCATACTGCTGGGTCGGATCGCGCATGATTGTCGCCATGACTACAGACCACCAGCTGCCCCAGATCTTTGGGCGTGTGAACAAGAGTGGTGTGCCATATGTGGCTGTTCTTGCTGCTTGGCTCTTTGGGCCGCTGGCGTATCTGAGTCTCGGCAGTGGTGGTGCAGCACAGGCGTTCAGCTGGCTTCTGAACCTGAGCACCGTTGCCGGTTTGATTGCTTGGGCAACCCTTTGCTTCTGTTATATTCGTTTCTATGCCGCAATGAAGAGACAAAATGTTAGCCGTGACACCCTCCCATGGAAGGCACCATTTCAACCTTATGCCGCATGGGTGGGCTTTATCGGTTCCATTATCATTACTCTGGTTGCTGGTTTCCCCGTCTTTTTGAAGGGCAACTGGAATACGTCCAGCTTTGTTGCGTCGTATATCGGTATCCCCATCTTCATCATCCCCATTATTTGCTGGAAGCTCTGGCATCGCACCAAGGTTCGTTGAGCCCCTCTTATTCTTTCTATCTTTGCGCAGAGTTGCTAACATATTGTACAGTTTGAGCGAGCCGCTAATATCGACCTATGGTCGGGCCGTCTCCTAGATGGGGAGATCACGCCAGTTGAAAACCCGCCTAACAATGCGTGGACAAAATTCACCGATTGGCTCTTTTAAATGACTTTATGATATAAATATTTGCATGCCAAGTTGGCTATTCAACATTAGCGATTGTACAATACCTTCAACATTAGCGATGTACATTATCCCATTTCATTCAATTGCATTTGTTCAACAGAATTCTAAATTCCATTCGTAAATGGTATTTCGTACTTATAATACCTATTGAGTCTTGAATTGCTCTGCAAGTTTCTTGATATCGTGGTGGGAAGCTTTGCAGCACCCTCCCACAAGGAACGAATTGAAATGGCCCTTTTCGTAGGCTTCATTGACCACTTGCGCCAACTGCTCCTCCCAAGGCCGCTAAATTTCACGTCAGCATAATTGTTATCAATATTCCCGCCGGAAAGGCTCAATATCATAGTACTCACATTACCACTCACCTTATCACTCAAAGCATCATCTTTCTCCCAAATCTGCGTCGTAGTGTTGTACACCTCCCCATTCGTCCCATCAGGATACAAAACAAAACTCGGCACATCAGATACCCATCCATCGGTAATACCCCCGCAACAGCACGACCAAACAAATCAATAAGCCCAGCAAGCTTATGCATCTTAGTACAATTGATTCCAATTCCCCAGGGCACAGCCCCGCCCTCCAAAGGCGCATAGGCAGCGCGCACAACCTGCTCCACCGAGCTCCCATCAGGCAAGAGATCATCATCGCGCGGGAAAACACAAGCAATCCAAAATGGCACGTCGAAAGCAGAATCACGAATCGCCCTTCTCACAGCGCGAACCTCATCAAGCCGCGGCAAAGTCTCAAATGCAACATACCGCACCCGCGAAACAAGATCCCCATCCGCCTCAACGAACATCCGCAGTCGATCCAGGTGCCACAAATACAATGATTCCTCAGAGTCATGCTCGGCATCGTATGCACCACTATACTCTTGGCCTGGGATCATGCACGCACCGTAAGGGCCAAGGCTGAGCGCGATGCTTGCACTCTTGCGTACTTTCGCTTGCTCGGCGATTTCCACGGCTTTCTGTAGGAAGGGCCCTACTTCGCTGCGTGGGATCCCGTCTGGAAATTGGGCTGTTTTGGTCCGTGCAAAGCCTTCGGGGGAGACTTGGTAGGTTGCTGTTAGGAGAATGTCTACTCCGGCGACACCAAAGTCGCGCTGGCATGCTTGCAGCGTTGCTGGGTCGCTCACTAGCAGGTGTGAGGCCCAAAGTGGGGTTGTTGTGGAATCGAATTTGATGTTGTATATATCTCCCAGGGAGGTTCCAAGGCCTCCATCTAGGATTTGGACTGTTGCCATATTTGGGGATTTAGGTAGTTTATGGAGGGTAGGTGGGGGGTTTGCTGTTTGATACAGTCCCAAATGGGGCGATTCGCTCAGGGTTACATAATCGCTCTCTTTTTTGCACAGGTGGGCCGGCCTCGGAGGTATAAAAAGTCAATCTAAGAAAAAATGAGAACTGGAAATTAGACAGAAATTGACTGTATACTTACGATACTGGGGTGTTATGTCTCGATCATGGCGTAGAAGATATTATCTGAGGTTCTCGTGGACTACATCAGTAGCCGATCAATCTATACATCGTAGATCAGTCTCTTGTCAAAGAACCTAACCTCCAAACCAGGAGTTGCTCCTTTTTTATTCCTTCCTTCGAGTATATATTTTGCCCAAGGGGAAGGTCTTATGCGTACTACATAAGGATCTGGGCATAATAGCCGTGGCGTAGTCTGGCAACATGAAACTATATATATACAAACAATGTGCCACTGACCTTTTCTTATACATGAGCCCATCCATATTGATGCAGAATTTGCATCTCATTGATAATGCAAACTTCCCCATACTCTTCATTCCTAGCACTCAAGGCTCTCCACCTGTCTACCCGCATTCGAACTACTTTTTCTTTCAACCATGAACTGATACCCAAGCGGCGCAGTCGATTGACCCACAGCCCCTGTAGAATCCGCCTAGTAGAGAGCCAATTCATCATCGGATGAATAGCTGTGTATGCGGCACCGCTATACCCAACCCTCACCAAAGGGTTCAAATAAACACCCTTTTCCGCTGATAGTGGGTTGTCTATATGGATGAGACAGCACTCGGAGCCTTCAAGATGATAGCTTGCTAGTGAATCTGGGATACCTCGGAAGCGAAGTGGGGATCTTGCGATGAATGGACTTGCGGGCATCGCCACTAGAGTTATGTTAGTTTATGCAACGCTTTCTAGAATGGAGGTCAGCATACCCATTCCGTTCCAACAACTTGCCACAGGAATAGGAGACATATTTTTCATTCCATGTCGCGATGCCGCAGAACTGAAATAGGGCCATGTCTGCATGATGGGCTCATGGCCCTCGTTATCCCGGAGAGCAAATGTATCATAGAAACTCGGAGGCTTGGAGAAATCCAAAGAGCAAGCAGCACCATACTCGCCATCATTGGTGTCCAGAAGTCGGAGAACATCGTTCGACTGATCAATAAAAGCTTAATCAGTATGCGCATTCGGTAGAAGGCAAGTGATTCAAACGAACCGTGAACACAACGTCATTCAGAAATAGGATTTTATCAAAAGTGATACCCTGTCGTGCAAGATCTTGTAGAGGCCGCAAGCTCAAGTTTCGTATCCGCGCTAGATACGGGATTCTTCTGAGGTGTTTCTTCCCATCAGCAGTGCGAATCCAGCCCTCACCCCTTGCGGGTGCAGCGAGTTCATCTTCATGTGTTACAGGCGACAAAGTGATATTCCGTGGCACGCGCATTCGCTCGAGTTCCCAATCCAGTTCTCTCAATGCGCCTTTCGTGTTATCATAGCTCCCGCTTTCGTAGATACTGATGAACACATTTTCAGGCCCAAGCTTCAAGATCAGCTGTGTCAGTGCCTTGCTCCAGTGACTGCGTAGAACGAGCTCATTGTTCCAATTGATGCTTGCAATATATATTCGTTCTTGCTTTTGCGGCCGGCGGAGGAGGACCGTGTAATCTGCTTTGGAAATTCGGTGATGAATCAGGTGTATCTCTGCCAGATTCCATATTGTGAAAATTATGATCAAAGTTCGGGCGATGCGGTACCGTAGGACTCTTCGGGAGACGGACAAAAGCGACATGGAAAACGAGGGAGTTGGGATTTGGTGTCAACGTCGGGGTCGGTTGCGATGTACGCGATATAATGTTCCTGACATACTTCACTGGAGTTGTGGGAGAAACCCTTGATAGAGGATATTGGGAATTGGTAGGAGAGAAAGCTGGGTAATCAAGGGATACTGTAAAATCAACATGAGAATGTATACTTCCTTCCCAATTCAGAAATGTCAACGACGATCATTGACAGGAGGAGTAAAAACGTTATTCGCCGATCGGCGATCAATAATAAATTGTGATAGCTACTTGAATATATGGTTGCACGTGGAAGTATAGAAATAGCTGTATCAATATTAATTACATGACAAAAAAATATTGATAATAATAATAAAAAGTACTATACAAGGGATGATACCCGTGATATCCAGATCCAGGAACAAGTCTCATGCTAGGAAATGCAAAATAGCCGTCGTAGCAATCGCAAGGCCAGCTACTCTCTTGAAGCCCAAGTGATACCGATTACCCGCTCCCGCTGCAGTCGGATCGGTACTTGACACGGTTGTACTAGCTCCACCTTCAACCCACGGCTGTCCAGGTAGCGAATCCGAGCTCTCGCCGATCTCCGCCGCGCTAAGAAGCTTGTTTTCCAGTAGATCGCAGTCGATCCGGTCGTCACTCTTGGGTATACTGTTGGTGACGGAGATTGGCAGGTCAAAGACAGTATAATAGTCAGTTCCATTCCAGCGGAAAGATTGGTGCATGGAGATGTTGTATGCCCCGCGCGCCGAGTCTTCTGAATCAGAGCCATCTCCTACGAGACATTCGGGCCAAATCCAATTCACATGTTTGACGGTGGATGAGGGCTCCAGGTCCAAGACGGGGCCGACGTAGCTTGTGTTAGACACGGGATTTGTGCCGTTGGAGATGGTGAAGTTGTGCGACTCGGAGGTTAAGAAGAGTGTGATGTCGTGGAATAGGGTAGATGAGTCGGGTTCAGTTGATGCCGGCCATGGTAGCTGACCATTTCCGGACACATCGATTGCGACTTGCAGGTTATCTAAAAAATTAGTAACGAGTTGATAGATTTTGGCGTATTGACTTGCCTCCTCCGAGGGGCGTGTTAGGCTGTGGCGCATCAACAATTGCCAGGCCTGGCGTGTAGATTTGGCCATTGACGACGGTGAAGTTGACCATATTTCCCAAGTCTACAGATTAAATCTGAATCAGTGTTCTTTTATTCACGGAAATATAAGTTGCGCTGTCATGTCCTTTTTATTCTATTTGCGCCAAGGGGCTCATTTCCGACAACTCCGCCATTATCCTTAGCGTATTGGGATTAATTTTATTTCTTCTGGTCATTGGTCTGGTTGTGATCCTTAAGCCCTCATTTAATCCTAGGTCCCTGATTATTCGTTCTAAACGATATTAATAATTAATGACAGCCAACAGGGGTACATGGCATATTTGACCTCTTCAACCCTATATTTATTAGGACCGAATCATATCTACCCCTACGCCCCATAGCACATAGACAATGCGACCAGCCTACCATACCAACATTCTATAAACAATGTTTTACTTCGTACATTCTATCCATTTTATATAACACACACCCTCGTCGATACTTTGGTTCCCCATTCTCCCTCCCTCTCCACTCTACCCGAATCCCCGTCGATCATCGACATTGTCCGACCTCATGTTTACTCTATAGTTTCGAATTACACCCCTCGTAGACATAAACTACTATATTGGTCTTATTTTTGTCGGTAGAAACATCAGAAAATACTTGACTATGCTATTATTCATTTCTCATATATATTTCTATTTTATGGGGATTATTGGAAAGAATGCCTACACCAGCACCCGAGCTGGTTAGCCTTTGTGCTTTCAATAGCCGCGGCTTGCATTCTCTCCATGTTTCTGAGGAGACTGTCCATCCGGTCCTCCGCACCCGCAAGGCGCTCCTGGCGGCGCTGGCTGGATTCCGTGGCGGCAACTGTCTGTCGCAGTTGCTGCACGTCTCCTCGGTCCTTGTCGAGGGTGTGCTGGAGCTATTGAAGAGCGGCTCTGTTGCCCTCCGCCCGTTCAAGTTCCTCGGCAAGTTCGTCTAGTCGATTCTCGAGGATACAGAATTGTGAATCAATGTCTAGGGATCGGCTGCCGCGAGATTGGTTGATCAAGGGATCTATCTGCTCATGATCAATAAACTGGGTGGCGTGTCGCTGTGTGGGTGTTAGAGATTGGAGGGCCGAAATCTGGGACTTGGTGCAGTCCAGGTCTATCTCATGCCGATAAATTGCCGCTTCCGCATCCATCAGTTCATCACCAAGCGCGCAGAGCTCACACTGTGGCTGGCTTGATCGGCCAGCGGTATGCCCGAAGGAGAAAGAATGGGCTATGTCGGGACCCACCAGGTGGTGATATACCTCCGGGAGATCCCTGATTAGAATGGTAGAGGAACGAGAGAGAAATAGGGCTAACTTATAACCTTCGGCGTTAGGCGGTTGGAATGTGGACTAAGTTGTAAGTTGTAAAATGAAGAGGGAAGAAGGAAGGAAGGAAGGAGGAGGAGGAGGAGGAAGGAGAGGAAGGAGCGAGTATTTACAGTCTTGGAAACCATGTTAGCAACGAGGGGTGGATAAGAACAAGAATGACTCCACGGGCGGCATGAATGAATAGTAGGGTTTGGGGTAGATGCTTAGAGGTGCGGGGATATATAAGGAGAAGAAGCAGAAGAAAGGAGTAGATGATATTTATAGTGTTACGAACTATGCAAGTCCTATATCTCTCAACCTTGATTATTTTGAGTATGTATCTATCACTCCGGGTTCATATGCATCCATTTTGATAACTCCATTTAGGAGACCTTCTCCTTAGTTGCCATACCTATATATCAATGCGGGGATGGGTGCTTTGTATATAGCCCCAGTCTGCTCTCACTCTGCTCTCACCCCACTTGCTATATATTCTGCCCTTACTTCCTTTCTACGTCTCCCCACTTCTTTTAACTCATTGTCTGAGTCCTAGAGTCCAAGACTACCAACATTTATTGCTCGCTTTCGAGTCACATGATTTTTAGGGCTATCGCCACTTGGTGATTCAAGGAGCATCTGAGTAATATTAAGAGAGGGAGGATAAGGATGATTCGAATTTGCATGCTGGCTGGTCCAAGCTATGTAGTTCAGATGGTATATCTTGTTTGTCTGTATGGAGTTATTGCCTTGATCTTCTCTTGTAGTTATGTGCCTTTTGTATGAGTGAGTTGTATCAACTATAGAAACTGTATGTCAGTTCATATGCCAACCCCTCTACCTTCTCCCCGCACGCATTAGTCAATGTTAAGGTACATAGTTGACAAGCTTAAATCGGCTAGGCGAATTGGAGGTTTCGCAGATATGGTTCGGATACGCTGCATTCAAGTTCAGAAGTTACTCCATTCCTAGGCTGATCCCATCATAATGTACAGGGAAAGAAGTGCAATAGAGAAGGAGGACGGAATAGAAAGGTATCAGGCGTGAAACATATTCGACGCGATCAAAGAAACAGTAGATAAAAAGGGGTTTCGGGAAATAGATATGGAACAACAACCGGCGTAGTCACCATAAAGAAAGACTTCGCAACAAATAATAAATAGGAGAAAGATCACCTCTTGTCACCCCAAAGACCAACGATACCAATCGAAAGTGCAATACCAGACAACCAGGTGCGCGCTCGGTGGAGCCGGCGCTCCCGGTCCATCTCGCGTTGAACAGTTTCGCCGTTCACGTCATCCTGGGCCTCAATAACAACAAGGTCTTCATCCTGATTTGTGTTCGAGTCCCGAAGCAGGGAAAAGTGGGAAACGTCGCGGATCACAGTCGATACCCAGTTCTTGAAGCCGAGATGACGGTTGAACCAGAAATCAACACCGTGGGCACTGATTGTAGAGAATGCGCACAGCCAAACCATGTACGGATGTCGGCGGCGCGGAGATGAGAGACACCATGCGAAACAGAAGCAGGTATTGGCTAGGAAGGATAGGCGTAGGGCATATCGGCGCGTTAGGCGCTTCACTTCGTTCAGGGAGCGGGCGGCAGTTGTCGCTGTTGGAAGAAGCTGCAGAGCTGGGACTGTGATGGTTGATGTTGAGTAGGAGAGGCCCTGTGAATTGAAAGGGGTTGTTAGTATTGGCCGACACTTGATGATGCGATAGGTATGATTGACGTACAGTAAGAAGACCGAGAGAGACAGTGCCAACAAACTTGCTGACGCTGATGGGGCAAGCCATGTCGCAGATTGCAAAGACAATCGATTTTCTTTAAAGGTGTATTTTATGAGATAACAAAATTCAAAATGAATTGAAGATTCACGATTCACGTCAACAATGCAAAGAAAAGAGACGGTTCTTTTTTGGTGACGTCGTGGGCCGCTTACACACCAGCCAATCAGCAGGCGGATGTTCTTCATCGCAATGAGAAGACGAAGATTGTTATTTCTATAGTAAAATGAGTATATATATATTTGTAGATATAAGCCTTGTCTAGAGTATATTTTATTTGATCTTAGGTTCTATCTATTTAGTCCTATATAGCACATAAATCGACATTTATACCTTGTACACGCCCCTCAAGCTCTCAGTGTAAGTTCTAGAAATAGTTAAATCATTAACTAAACTATCAAATCATTATCAACACAATGGGGAACTCGGTTATTCTGCATGGGTCCCTGAATTGGAGCTTGCCCATAAAAGCAGTTCTGGGGACATCCTAAACCATCTGGATATTGAACAGTTGCCAAAGGAATGCTGATATCCCGAGCCCGCGGCAAGAGTTGACTGCGCTGGCTCTTGCAAACCCAGTGGGTGAATTGAGTCATGGCATATGCTGGGCTCGCATGTCGTACTCCTTTGGTACATTAAATACTGTGGTTAGCGGGAGTTTTGAGAGAATCAATTTGCCAAGTTTTTAAAGGGCTAAAGGCGAGGGATAATATGAACTAAATATACGCATTTTTTTCGCCATATAACTAGCACAGATAAAGTCTTGACTGTTTCAGCTTTGAAATAATTCTTTAGCTATAGGGCTTCATATTTTTGTATCATTAATCATTAATATATTCCAACGTTACCTAGGGTGAGCATCTAAATGTAGACTGCATAAATGCATAAAACTGTGCAGCCGAGGTCCGACTGTGGGGAGAGAGCCCCACGGGTATCATGAACCAACCTCCTTAACATCCCCCAACTCCCCCACAATATTAAACCAAGCTTGGAATATATCCAGGAACATAGTAATCAGAATGCCGCTGCCCAAGACAGAATATTTGAGTGACTCCTGGAAGGATGGGATCTTCGGTAAGCTCTCTTCGAGTCCATTTGTCACCGCACAACCAAACTAACTCTTTGACCCAGCAAACAAGGTGGTCTTCTGCACAGGTGGCGCTGGAACTATTTGCAGTGCCCAGGTCCGGGCCTTAGTACACCTCGGTGCCAATGCCTGCATTATCGGCCGGAATGTAGAGAAGACCGAGCGCGTCGCCCAGGACATCGCAACGGCCCGACCAGGTGCCAAGGTGATCGGAATCGGTTCCGTGGACGTGCGCAAGCTCGAGTATTTGCAGCAAGCAGTTGAACGCTGTGTCAAGGAGCTTGGAGGCATTGATTTTGTCATGTACGTCGATATATCAACTTGACCTTGGTCTTCGAGTTTTGTACTGATCGTATTCGACAGTGCTGGAGCGGCAGGAAATTTCCTTGCCTCGATCGAGCAACTATCTGTCAATGCTTTCAAGTCAGTTATGGATATTGACGTCTTGGGCTCTTACAATACGCTCAAGGCAACTCTTCCGTATCTGAGAGAGTCAGCAAGCAAGCACAGAATGGACTCAAAGACTCGTGAGTTCACCATTCGGTGAATCTAACCCTCTGGATATCATTGGCACTGACCACCCTCCAGTTCAACCATCACCAATTGGAACTGGCGGAAGAATTATCTTCGTCAGTGCTACCCTCCACTACCGGGGTATGCCCTTCCAAGCCCATGTATCCGTTGCCAAAGCCGGTATCGATGCCCTGTCAAACAGTGTTGCGATCGAGTATGGTCCTCGTGGGTTGACTTCCAACATCATCGCGCCGGGTCCTATTGCACAGACTGAGGTTAGTAGAAGTCTCAATAGTGTTATTCCCATATCGAAAACCGACCAACTTACCATTTATTAGGGCTTGGAACGTCTGCTGCCATCAGATGCCCTGGAGGCGTATACCAAGGCGCAGCCGCTTGGCCGCTTTGGACATGTCCGCGACATTGCTGACGCCACCGTGTATCTCTTCTCAGACACTGGCAGCTATGTCAGTGGTCAAACGCTTGTTGGTGAGTTATCAGATAACAGAACGAATTATAAAGGTTCCATGCTGACTCATAAATAGTGGATGGTGCAAACTGGCGCATGTCGGCAGGCGGCGCTTCCGGTGGCAGCCTGTCTTACCCGGACTTCCTGCTTTCGGGGGATGTTGTACCCAACGTGACTGGCAAGAAGTCTAAGCTTTGAGCAGATGGAAATGTACGAGTTATTGATAATACACTAGGGTATTTTGGACTTTTGGATTTCGGATAAATTTTACCAAGTATCACTAAACTGGCTTTGGTAGATAGAGATTGCGTTCATCTATCATATTTCTCATATTGAAACCCTCAACTAAATATACTGAGCTGACCACGGTGACACGCCTGGTTCGCATTCTGTGTCATATCATCTCTCATTTCCTGTCGCACAATGTTGAACCTCCCGAGGTCCCAGACGCCCCTTTTTTGTCATTCGCTGTTAAAGAGGATCGGTTTTCGAAGTAGTGAACCCCATAGAGTGGAATCGGCCTGAATGTTACTCCCTGAGGATCAGACAACTTACCGCACACTTGCTGTAAGAAGTTGGTGATGTTTTGAGACATCTTCAAGGTCTTGATAGGGAATCTAAAACAAGCATAATGCCAGTCTCTTTTGTATGGCGAATATATCGAGTAATTTGAGCAAAAGGGAACACATACCTTGGCTCCAAAATTCACCACAATAATGGCAAAAGCACCGAATATAGTTGTTCGACTGTCTCCGCGAGATCAATAATATAATTACAAAGATCCCACCTCACGACTGAGAGCCCGCTTGGCTGCCAGGCTCTCGTTTGGGTCAACTATAGAGTGAAACCTTTTGAAAAGCTGCAATGTGTCTATACATTGGTCCAAACTCGAATGCTAAAGCTATTGTGTGATTGTTCGCAATATAGACTGGGTCTAGTAGTTGCGCTGCTGCGTTCACAGAACGTAGATTGGCACCGACTGATTGATGGATTAGTTGCTGGGTTGGTTTCTGGTAATGGAATCGGCCCGTCCGGTGTTCTTGTTCGGGGCCCTTGTGGGACCGAGAGGCTACCTACCCCCACAAGCGCCTCTTGGGAATACATCTATCTTTATGTCAGCAATGGTACCAATGTAGGATGATTCAAACCTCAACATGATCATATCGTAGAGGAATAGAGAACCACTAAAGCTTGCACATCTATGCTCAACACTGAGTGCCCACTCCAGAGGGAGGAAACACAGGGACAAGACCGCTCTTTCGACCAACCTTAGAAGAGCCATGATGACAGTACCCTCAGCACGACTTATTCTAGACCACAGTAGATCTAGTGACACGGAATTGCCAAGACTTGTATTGACCTCTGGAAGAACATACTCGGCAAACCGAGTGCACTGGCCTTCGGCAAGCCGAGATTCTACAACCACCCAGATATAAACCTTGGAAGCCTACATGTATTAGAGTAACTCCAGGCAAAATAGCACAAAATGGTTGAATAAATTTAGGATTAGAAGCTTAATATAGACTGTACAGTTGAAAGAGACATCCTATTCCCAGAAAAAAGGGCATTCAAGGGACCAAGGAGACATCTCATTGTTCTCTTTATTGGAGATTTCGTAATAGCCATTGTTGAAGAAAGGTCTTGTCAATAAACAATGGGGGAGCCCGTTTATTGGTGCAGGGTTGTGAGACCAAGTCATTGAGAAAGGTCATTAACCAATAGGCCCCCAGAGCCTCATCATCACGTCGTTTGTCGAGGCCTATATCTTCTCCCCTTCGCTCTCAACTTCTCTTCTTTCTTCTCCTCTCCTCTCTCTTCCCCACATCGTCAGTTTTCTTCGTTTGCTTCTTCTGCTTCTTCTACAAAGCTGAAGGAGTTTGCGGATCTTCTTGTTTCTGGTTAGTCCCAACTACCCTTCCAAGTAACCTCTCTATCTTTTCTGACACCTTGTCGCGTAGCTGTATGTCCAGTCTCTGGATAATCCTGACAAGAGCTGTTTCCCCACGTTTGTCAATGCGTGCACCTTCTTTTATTTTTGTGTTAGTCTTTCCAAGCCTTTTCTTCGTTTCCTTCGCATAGTCTCTAACCACTTCCAACGTAGCAGCCATTGACAATTTCTCTGGAGTCTCTGAACGACTCACATGCCATGTCACCTTTCCCTTTTGTGAGTTCAACTGGCTTTGCAAGCGACCTTATCGAGTAGTATCTCTAACATCTTTCGAGGTTCATTATGGCAACTCACCAAGGACCGTCACGTCGCAACGGTGTCATTGGGGTCAATATGACGGGTCACCCAGCTCCCGCCATCCCTCTGATCGCCCTGGACCACAATGAACTTATTGGGTTCCGGATGGTGCCTGGTTCTTCTCATGCCACTTCTTCTCTCAACAACCAGGGTCCTCCGCACAGGATCACCCCCCTGGTGGGCCCCGACACAGCCCATTCTTCCCCGTTCGGACAGACCAATGTGCGACAAACACAGCGTGATATTTGCTCGGCAAACGACAAGCTTGCTGACGCCGAGGCTGTGATTTCTCGCCAGGAGGGCAAGTTGAATCACGCCAACTCCCAGTTGTCGGCTCTACGAACCCAAATGGCTAATCAGCGAAGCACGACCCGCTTTGTTGATCAGCAACAAATGGACATGATGATTTATCAGTCCAAGAATAACCGATCCCGGGATGTCAATTCACAGTTCTGCATCCTCGAGAACCGAATGGATGAAATTTCCGAAGAGCTTGAACGAGCAGAGGGCAACAGAGCCGCGCTTCAAAAGCTCCAGCACACCCTCGACAAGGACCGAGGAGACGTGAAGCAACTGCAACAGATAGTTGCTGCCACCGAATATAGCCTGCGTCGCCAAGAGCGCCTTGCGGGTTCGGAGGCCCGGATGAGCGGCCTCCTCAGAAACATGGAGAGGATGCAAGCCGCGGCCATGCAGAACACACGGATCAGCCAGATCCAGACTCGCAGTGCACCGATTGCTGAGTCTAAGACCAACCCTGTGGGTATTGCACGTCGCCCTGTAATGGGAAGCCAGGAACTAGACACCCAGGGGCATGCATTCGACCATCACCCACCGCAACTCGACAAGGGAAAAGAACGAGGCCCGAGATATCTCCCTCCCGAGGAACGCGAATGTGATGAGGACCTTATCTCCGATTCCGATGAGTCTGATTTATCCTCGATATCTCCATCGGACAGTCTCAGCAATGCGATGTCACGGGATGGGTCACCGGTGTCACTAGATACTCACGAATCATCACGGGCCGGATCACCCATGAGTATCACCATTGAGCCCAAGGAACAAGAACTCGCCGCCCGCATGTTGCAGGCAGATGAGTCGCAGATGGGCGACCAAATGGTGCAAGGAGCACCAAATACCACCCTTACCATCGCTCCCCAGCAAGTGGAAACTTACGACATGATGCAAAATAAGAACCAGTTGTCTTACTTCGAGCTCGCAAAACTAAACGGTCAGGACTTTGACGGTTACATGGACTGGGAGCCTACGTATGCGCAGACTATCACATCCCCGAACCAGGAACCTGATGACTCGAAGGATGTCTGCATGCTTGACGTAATCCCTGCACGTCGTAAACTGAATTCCTCGATTGCATTTGCTCGACGAAAGCATCGCAATATCTTCAAGGGCAAGGCAGACCCCTGGGCAACCTTTCTGATTGCGCGCGACCGTGACCGCAAAATTAAGCGGCAACGTCTTACCGGAATAAATCGACGTTCTCTTACCAATGATAATTGGCCTAGCGTAGGCCTGAGGCTGACAAAGACCGCCAATCTCCCTAGCCGAAAGAGAAGAGCCGTCGTGGCCGAGTCCAGCGAGGACGAAGAACCAAGCCCCAAGAAGCGGATTACAAAGAAAACCATGGAAGCCAACAGTTCGCTTTTACTTTCCAGTTCTGAGGTATACGTGATGAACACAGCCCCGAACGTGCCAGAAGTGAGTGTGTCAGCTGTTTCGCAGCCAGCTCAATCTGTGCATGTTTCGACAGAGGAGGTGCCTACCCAAACAGTCATGAGTGAGCCGGCTGTTTCGCAGCCAACTCAGACTATTTCGGAGGACACTGAGTCTGCCAAGACCGAGCAGGTGCCTATACAGGCAGTTATGAGTGAGCCAGCTGTTTTTCAGCCTACTCAGGCTGTTCTGGAGTACACCAAGACTATCTCGACCGAGCAGGTGCCCACCGCGGCAGCCATGAGTGCGCTAGCTGTTCCCCAGCCAACTCAAGCTGCCCTGGAGGCCACCGAGCAGGTTCCTATCGATGAAGCTTTGAGTGAACCCGCGGTTTCTCAGCCGACTCAAGCTGATTCGGAGGAAAACGAGACTGTCGAGACCGTGCAGGTGTCCGATGAGGCAGTGACGAGTGAGCCAGCTGTTCCCGAGCCGTCTAAAACTGCCTTGGAGGTCACTTTGCACGATTCTAGTGTACTTGAGTACACCATGCTCGCGTCCGCTGTGTGCATTCCGTCTGACGAAGTTGTGGATGCGCCTGCTCCTAGTGGGTCAGCTCCAACTGAGCCATTGTCAACTGAGGAAATTCTGAGTGCGCCAGCTGTTACTGAGCCGACTCTAAATGAATCAGATCTGACTTGGCAGACCGAAGATGAGCTTGCTGTTCCGAGCCTGCGGACAGGTACTCGTTCGCACATCGATGTATTGCTTACGAGACGCGCGGCAGGGACTCAAGCTCGTCCTACCATCGTGTCTTCTTCTGAGGGGTTGCAGGTCATAGCAGCCCCTCACATTATCTCCACCTCTTCCCTAGTGGTCGGTCCCGAAGACGCTTCGGTAAAGAACGCCGTTGCAACAGGGATAGATTCCCGTGCGGGGGTTTCGAAAGGCACTAAGAGGGTCGAGGACGCCGAAAACTCGGCTCGCAGCGCTCAACAGTCTGCAGGAGAACAGCGGGAGGAAATGGACGGAGAAGAGGCAGCGACTACTGGTTTCCAAATGCCAGGAGCTTGGCCTTCCGACCCATCCGCCGTCACTGCGTCTGACGAGTCAGACATGCAGGAGGGATTGGCTTTGCTGAGGGAGTTGTGGACAGGAGCTCGTCGGCTCTCCTTTGGTGTATTCGCTATGGTGATGGTGATTCTGCTGTCGTTCCCTCTGTGGGCAGGTCACCTTGAACACCTGGTTTACGCCTTGGAGGGTCCCGAACAGTTCCTGGAGGAACTGCGCTGGGACCATGGATATGATGTTCCATTCTTGGAGCGGATTGTCTTTGTCTTCCTCCGTTGTTTTGCCGGGGATCGGACTTTGTTTGGTTAATGGCAAGTGGTACGGTGCGCACCCCATCAAGGGGAGGGACGAATGAGCCGCCTCTTGATGGAAAATACGATATTACATCGACAAGGCAGTAAGCTGGCAAGATGGTGCAAACAACACCATTTACATGGTCAGCCTGCCGAACACCAGGGGGGAACAACAGCTAGCCCCTGGGAGATGGGAACATTATATCATCTCTCAGGGGCTGGCAATAACCTGCGTGTTTGGCAGGCTGACCTGCTGTCTCGGCAGCAATGGCCAGCTCCTGGGAGAGGGGGACCACAAAATGATCTCCTAGGAGCTGGCAAGATGGCATAAACAATGCCTTCTGCTTGTTAATTAGGCCGGCAATGCTACTTTCCAACAGCACGCCAGCTCCTAGGAGCGGGGGGGGGGGGGCGCTGATATAATCTCCCGGGGGCTGGCTGCAGAGCACAAAAAATGCTACCTGCGTGTTCAGTAGGCCGACCTGCCTCATCAACACCACGCTATCGCCTATGAGATGGGGACCACAAAATGATCTCCTAGAAGCTGACAGCATGGTAGGCCTGCTGGGAACGCCTTACCAACAACATGCCAGCTCCTGGGACTGGGGGTCCTTGACATGTTCTCCTAGGGGCCGACAAGATGGTACAAACAATGCCACCCGCGTATTCGGCAGGCTGACCTGTCATCTCCAGCAACAACCAGCTCATATTATAGGGGGGGCCATTATATCTCCTAGGAGCTGGCAAGCACCTACATGGTCAGGCAGGCTGAACACGCCAGTTCATCAACGACGAGCCAGCCGGGGCTAGGTGCGTCATTTGGTATCCCAGGAGCTGGCAACATGGCACAAACATAACAATGCTACCTGCGTGCTCATTGGGTTTTAATTCAGTAAGCTCCTGTTCCTGGGATCTGGGGGCATTTATGATCTCCTAAAGCTGGAAAACTGAATATACGCCTGGCAGCTGGGAGCGATGTATGGAACTAGATTATACTGCGGTGTACAGCCATTAGGGGAACCTCCAACCCATGCCCAGAGGGTATTAGCGTAGTTGCCGATTTAATGTTTACAAAAGCTCATGGCAAGGACACACCACAGTATGTGTTTTAAGAGAGTCTTTCCTGAATCCGAATACGAACACGGCCTTTCAAACCCGAGAGATGCCGCCTACACAGTCAGCAGGCTGACTGTCCATTATCCACCAATGAGAACATGAGCCACGCAGGCGCTGGCGTCACCCCACTCCACTTCCCGCTGAAAGATCACTTATCTCCATACCATACCCCCTCGACATATTGTTCACCACATCGTTATTGAGCCCATTCCTACCTTAGCGAGAGAAGCATCGACTTGCTTTTGACTTACATTTTGCTTTGAGCTGAGCTTGCTTCCATCATGTTTGTGCGATCCGTCTTGCTAGGTGGCGCCGCTGCGCTTGGCGCCAGCGCCATGCTGGTTGTCCCCGAGATGGAACCTAAAGTCGATATGATTGAGGATGGCTTTGTGAATGTCCACCCTATGCTTATGCAGGACGTACATCATGCGATTGTTGACCTACCCTGCTCTGAATGTCCCTTCCGTGAAACCAACGACGAAGGTGTTGTTAGCTGGACGGAGGGCAAACCATCATCTTTGGTAAGGATCACAAAATTCGATTATTTATACGCACTAGCTAACAAACCTCTATAGTCTCTGGATTTCTCGATCGAAGACAACCGCCTACTGGCCAACGGCCGTCAAATATTCCCGCCGGCCCCGCCCATTCCAATTCTTGCTGTGCAACAAGATGAAGAAGGCAAGGACTCCAACCCCATGCCTGTTGGATATGCGCTTGAAATTATGCCGATGGCCGCACCATCTGATGAGCCGGGCTACGAACTGTTGGATATTCGATTCACTGTTCTCGACTTGGAAACCCACCCAGTCCCTGTCGATACCGTTGCGATCACCGTTCTGCAGGATCCCAACGGCGATCTCTTCATCGCCCGGACTGAAATCGAAAACACTACTCCGGCCTCCGACCGCTTATCTTGGAAGGAGTGCCATGGCAAGGCCAAATGCCTGCAGGAACTTCTGGTCTCTCGCATTCGGGGCCTCTTGGCTGGCGCCAAGGCTCGTGTGATTAGCATGGCTAAAGCCGGCCGCAAGAGCTGCCATGACAAGTTCAAGGGCAAAACAATGGGCCACCACAAAGAAGGCCATGGCGGTATGCCTTTCCCTTCCCCGCCTCCTTTCGGGAAAGAGGGCACTGGGCGTGAAATGTTTGGCCCCGGTGGCCACCATGCCCATTCCCATGGCTCCGCTCGTCCCCACAAGCACCACCCACACCACGGTGCTTTCGCTCGCACTTTCTCTCGCATTGTCCACTTTATCGTTGTCCCAGCCGTTCTAGGTGTCCTAGCCGGGTTGACTGCCAGTGTTATTGGCATGCTGGTCGGCCAGGCTGTAGTTTTCCTCTGGCAACGTTACCGCGGCACCACTTCTGCGGAGCACAAGGCCGCTTGGGAGGATGGCGAGGCCTGCGAAAAGCAGGGCCTCATGACCATCCCTCGTTCCTCCGAGGAGGTCCTTCCTGAATACACTGAGCCTTCTGAGGCCCGAGGATCACTTGACAAGAATTAGAAGAAAATCGAAAGAAAAGAAAAGAAAAACATCGAAAAAAAGAAAAAAGAAGAAAAAGAACCAAGAAAAAAAGAAACATATTGATATTAACTTCCAACCGATGCCCACTGTCCTTTGGTTGAGGGCCATTATCAGGCAGTCTTCGCGGTGCTCAGTTTCATATTTTGAGAATTCTTCAGCTGGGTTCTGCTACAGACAGTGCTCACACGGATACACAGAGTTCTCCAGGACCCGAGGATAACCCAAAAATGCACTCGAAGTTGTCTTTCGACCAAGGGCCATCACCAGCCACCTGGACTGACCATTCAATATATTTCCCTTTGATGATGCATCGGAAAGCACCAATCTCTCCGACGCCAACGGTAGCTTGACAAGAACAATACCAAAGAAAAAAGAAGCAAAAATGTTAAGCTGCCTTCAACCAAGGGCCGTCACGAAGTACACTAGGCTCTCAGACCCCTTCACTCATTTTCCAGGTCATCACCAGTCACACTGGACTTTCCACTTTCTCCGCGGTCAAAATCCACATTCATGCAATGCTGAAGCTCGAGTCACTCCACAAGACAACAAAAAAACCAAAAAAAATTTCCGCTATCCTTCGTCTTTTGACCTATGACTATCACTAGCCAAACCAGGCTCTATATCTTTTCTCTTTTCTCCACAGTCAATACTTCTTACAAGGGTCAATACCACTTGCACAGTCTGTACAGTGCTGAGTCAATATTCTATGCTTATTCGCTCAAAGCCCTGCACACCCAAATTTCAATGGCCAATGATTGCCATGAGCTTGGTATTGTTCAAACTTTCTTTATCTTGTTCTTTTTCCCTTGGTTTTGTTCATATATTATTCTATTTCTAAATCTTGTCTTGTTCCAGTCTGTTCTTACTCTCATTTCACCTACATTTTTGTTTTATTCCAATTTGTGTTTAGTTCTATTGTGATTATTATGTCATCTTATCTCAGGGTTGTGCAGTCTTGTGCAGTGTGTATTTTCATGTCAATCTTGTGCTCTCCTCTGTAATGTATGGTTGTAGTCCATTGTATTCGCTAGTGTTCTACCTTGATAGTCAGGCATATTGTAGATCTCTGTGCTAGGTAACCTCACGCTCATATAAGACCAATATAAATACTACACTATTTCAATGTCTTCTATGGATTTCATTTTTCCTTACAGCTATTGGCTTACAACAAGGCCGGTACAGCGAAAAGAATAATTCCCACAATAACTTTTGGAGAATGCTGTGATGCCAAGCTATGTATAAGGCTGAGGACAGTCACGTGAAGCCGGCATCATCACGCCCCCTCTTATCAATCCAACAACAACCCCCGACTTGATCCTCTTGTTCTGCAGGCCTAGTCCTCGGCCAAGGATGATTTAGCTTGTACGATGACCCTGAAGCTTCAATTCAAACAACGTACGGGCTTTTTTTCCTATTCCTAGCCCGGATCTGCTCGAAGTCCCTAACTGTAGCTTGATTTCGACATCATCGGTTATCGGCTCCAAGACATTCCCACAGCTTCCCACCTTCACTTCTCCAACATGATACCGTGGTCATCCTTCGTTCAGAAGGCTCAGAGCCTCATTGATCCTGCCAATTTTAACATCCCCGCCCTATCCTCACCCGATCATAATCCCTCCAAAGCATCGCTGTTCCGGCAACAGTTCCGCCTCCCTGATTCCCAGAACCCGCTTCAAGAGATCACCGCCGATCTCGTTCTCCCACTACCAAATTCGTCGGCAAACCAAGGAGATGGCTCCCGCAGGGTTGACCGGGCGGGAAACACATACGCTGGGCGTCTACATCTGAGTGAACGTTTCATCTGCTTTTCAACCCAGCCGACAAGCTTCATTCCCTCTGCCACAGCAAGTGCCTCAACCACTTGGACCGGCCAGACCCACGGCACTGGACCATCAGGCAATGGATTTATTCTCCCGCTATCCTGCATACGACGTGTCGAACGCCTTCATAGCGCCAGCCATGTTTTCTCCCTGGCGCTCACGACATGGAATGGTCTGCTCTATAAGCAACAAGAACCCAACTTCACCCCCCAGCGCCTCATATTGCAGCTTGTCGGTAGCAGACAGGCTTGCGAACGATTCTGTGACACGCTGAAAAAAGGCCTGCGGGAAGGAATGAAGGAGGTTGACAGCTTACGGACCGTCGTCTCGGATTGTTATTCGGAATATCTGCTCTCAGGTGCAAAGGGAAAGGGACAAGATGGAACTGAGGCTGACACTCGTCAACCCCCGGATGCGGGGCTGGGTCTAATTTTCCGCTACCCTGGTGATGCACGCAAGCTGCGTGATCGCAGCAAGATGAGACTTTGGGGCGAATATTTCAGAGGTAAAAAGACATCAATCTTCGTTTTGATTTATGTTACGGCATCTGACTGATATCCTCTAGAAAATGGTCGCAATGTTACGTTGGTTCGCCAACCAACCTTCCACAAGCTAATCAGAGTTGGCTTGCCCAATCGGTTACGCGGAGAAATATGGGAGCTTACGTCCGGTTCTCTCTTCCTTCGTCTACACTCTCCGATGCAGTATCAACAGACACTAGCCAAATTTGAGGGACAAGAGTCCCTTGCTATCGATGAGATTGAGAAGGATTTGAATCGCAGTTTACCAGAGTATCCTGGCTTCCAGAGCGAAGAAGGCATTGGACGCTTGCGACGAGTTCTCACTGCGTACAGTTGGATAGACCCGGAGATTGGATATTGCCAAGCTATGAACATCGTGGTTGCCGCATTATTGATGTGGGTTTAGAATCTCAAACTGCCAAGGGAGTCTGCTAACTTGAACAGATATATGTCAGAGGCCCAGGCCTTTTTCCTTCTCTCTGTGCTATGTGATCGCCTACTCCCCGGTTACTATTCAACAACAATGTACGGCACACTACTCGATCAGAAGGTGTTTGAGTCTCTAGTTGAGAAAACAATGCCGGTTCTCTGGGATCATCTCACCAAATCAGATGTGCAGCTTTCTGTGGTATCGTTGCCATGGTTTCTCTCCCTCTATATTAACTCTATGCCACTGGTCTTTGCTTTCCGTGTCTTGGATGTGTTTTTCTTAGAGGGGCCAAAGGTCCTCTTCCAGGTCGGCCTTGCCATTCTCCGAGTGAACGGCGAGGAGCTTCTCGAGACACAAGATGATGGGTCGTTTATCTCTGTCTTGAAGTCATATTTCTCACGATTAGATGAATCTGCCCACCCGAGATCAGAGAATCCCAAGCTGCGCGCCATCACTAGATTCCAAGAATTAATGGTGGTTGCCTTCAAGGAATTTTCCGGCATCACCCACAGCACGATCACCGAGACGCGCGAAAAGCACAAGGGTGCTGTGCTAGAGAATATCGAGACTTTTGCAAAGCGTACATCTATCCGCAACCTTGGACCCGAAAGCAAACGCCTGAGCGTGGACGATCTCGGAACGATATACGATCGCTTCTATGAAACGTTGTACCAGTGGGAGCAGCACCAGAGAGTTATTGAGGAAGAGACAAGGCGGCAAGAGAGGAAGAAATCTTCGCGCCTTTCCATGCTTGCTCCTCCGACGGATACCCGAGTCGGCCGTGTTGGTCTTGGCCCTAGCCCTACACATATGGATTATGATGCTTTCCGGGAGTTCTTAGCCGCCACAGCCAAATGGGCTGTCGCTGACTCCCCTGGACCATCGAGAAAAGAATCCTCATCAGGAAAATCAGCACTGTGGGCGAACCGCAGGCAGCCAGCAGATCATGAGTTCATGCAGCGCCTCTACCGCAAGTGGGCCACAGACCCCGAGGAGGGATTGGATCTTCAAAGTGTGGTAAATGGTCTCGCCCGCCTAAAGGGGTCCCCCGACATCATGAATAACATCAACTATTTCTTCGACCTGTACGATGACAGTGGAAATGGCCAGGTTGATCGTGAGGGGATCCTGAAAATGTCCGAGGCGCTGTTGTTCCTCTCCCGCCGTGGGTTTGAGGGCACAATCACGGCCACTCCATCCGTGGAAAATCTGAACTCGGGAAACCGTGACCATGCCGATAACTTGCTCACTACTGACGAGAAATTTCTCGGTAGTGTCAGCGCATTCATCCGTCGCTGTTTCGAATACGCAGACCCCAGCCACCCAGAGAACCAAAAAACAGCCCCACAAGATGCAACGGCAGAGGCAACTGAAAAGCTAGACTCATTCGCCATTGGCGACGACGACGATGAAGAAGATCTGATTGATGTTGATGATGCCAAGTCCACCAACTCTCCAGCACCAGACAAAAACCCCCAGTCAGCCAAGTCTACCAACGCCGAATTAGACAGCAATGACCATACCCGCTCTACATCTGAGTCTGCCAACCCGGCTCTCGATCCTAATAACCCTCTGCATATTACTCTCCCTACTTTCCGAATGGTTGTCCTAGCCGACGAACTTCTAGAGCAGTTCTTTGAATCCTATTTCCCTCAATCCTTCCACCTCTCCGACCACCCCCACCCCGCAGCTCTAGCCGCATCTTCCTCAATGTCGTCCAACCTCACAACTTTCTCCAACCTCGGCAGCATCCGTTCCTCCGGACTCGCCGCCGGCTCAGCAGCCCCCGTCGCCGGCGCCTCAGGAGGCATCGTGCCCCCAGGTAAGGGCCTACGCGGCGTCCTCGACAACATCGTCTCAGATGGAATCCGCATGGCAGCCGAAGTCAAAAAACGAATGGACGAGGCGCAACGCGACCTCGAGCGCAATGCTCTCGGTCGTGAGGAAGAAGAAGACGATGAAGATGATGACGACTATCCCCGTCGTGAGAGCAGCGCTGCTGCCATCCCTGGCGGTACCCCCAGCTGGGGCGCTGGCGCATACGGCGCTGATACGGAGCGCCGTAGCATTGTCCGTGACGCTGACCGTGACCTTCTTGAAGGGGCCGAGGTGCTTGACGGCGGAAAGGAAGAAAGAACTTCTCTCTTGGACGGAAATGCGAACCACGCTCCTCGCAAGGTCTCCGGCTCTGCGGCTTCTGTTAAGGGCCGTGGCTCTCCCACAGTCCGTGATGGAGAGGTTATTAGCAAGCTCGTCGAGTTTGAGTCATGATTTGCTTGCATACTGTCTCATGTCATATACAGTTGGCCACATGGTTTTCTCATTACCGGTCCCTCCCAAGGTTGGTTTGGATCGGCGTGCATTTTTGTACTACAACCCTTGGTTTGGATGTTTGAATTCGTCTTCCTATTGCGTGGAGCCTCTCGTATTAGAAACTGGATTTTTTTAGATCCCTTTTTAGAAAGAATCTACTACTGGATCATTTCTTGTTTATTGGGCACGAGAAGCACCCTTCCGTACATGTACCGAATTTTACAGGGTATTTGTGATTCACGTAAATATATCGAGATCAAAAGATAGATTTGAGACCTATATGTTTCCAATAAAATCAAAATCTGTAAGTGCAAAGTAGCCTATAAAACAAAAAGTGTTATGAATTCAGAGAATCGTCAAGTCATGAGATGTAATGACGTTTTCTATGTACAGCAAGCATTATCATCAAGCAGGCTGGAACAACCCCAGGGGATGGAAGCGATCAATCACGACCAAACCTTCGAAGAAGAAGAAGTAGAATGCCATCGTGTGATGACGATGCAAGAGAAGAAGAAAAAAAGGGTATAAAACAAGCATAGGCATGGAGAATCAGGACACTGTCCATGGAGGAAAGGTGGTACCGAATAACGGCCCAAAAGTAAAAAGGGATGTAAAGGGGGTTAGGCGAATGAAAGGTGCACAAAATGGCGAGGAAGAAGGGTAAGCTGCGCGTGGTAGATGCAAGCTCCAAGACAAGCAGAGCAAAATGTGAATCATGGCGGCCCAAAAACGGTCGACTGGTATTTCGGTTTAGTCTTCTTGGCCCTCATTCTCGAGAAGTTCCAAGACAATCTGGCGGCGCTCATATTCTGGATGTTGCATGCAGATTTTGACCGTGTTGCCCAAGCCCGTGGGGCCCGGGAAGCCATTGGTGGTGCCGGAGAAGCCGCTGGAAAGACTCAACGCGGCACCGGTGTTGGTCTGTGCGCATCCATTGAGCGAGCCAGGCACTTTGCTGCCGTCATCGATGCATACGACATTGTGGCCGGGGATAACCTGGCGTAAGCGGCCGTTCATTGCGTTGCGGACCTCGACGAAGTCCTCATTGAAGAGAATTAGGAACTTGCCATAGAGGCAGGCTGTGTGTGCGCTGCCTACAAACTCCATGACTACACTGCGAGAGACGTCGCCGTGCTTGTTGACGTACACAGCGCACTGCTGGTAAGCTACTAGGAACTCGCTCTCGCTGAGACGGAACATGCCTAGCGGCTTGAGCCCGCTGATGCGATTGGCGATGCTGTGTAGGGTATCGTGTGCATCTTGGGTATCATTGGAGCTAAAGTCAGGGACAGACCATGAGTGTTTCTTGTCAAGGGTGAGGACTTCAATGCCCTTTTGGGTTGAGATGGCAAGCGAGGAGTGGAACATGTTAATTCGGTAGGTTTCAGCAGGGATGTAGAACTCGTCGTAATCGCGGAAGAACTCCGTTTGTGAGCGACGTGAGAACAGGCGGCTCTTATTCGTGGATGACTTCTGCAAGACGGGCTCGAGAACCTAGATTTTGTTTGAGTTTGCTGTTGCTCTATCGGGTTGGCTGCAACTGTACATACCTTGAATGTAGATGATAGTCCCTCACGCTTTTTGTATATAACCAAGTACCGATCCTTCAGACGACCAGCGGCAAAGAAGCCCACTTCACGGTTTCCAGACAGCTTCTGCGGGGCTCGTCGAGCAGAATCTTGAGATGACTGGGAGGCTTTCCCATTGGCGGGACAGACCACGTCGAGGTGATATGCAATCAAAGACCGATCTGCAATCAACAGAAGCAAATTGAAATCCTCAAACACGGCAACTTGTGTGACCCGCGCGATGGGAATGGCCCTGTACCAGCCCCGTGGGTTATTGAGCTCAGACATGTATAGTCCATTTTCTGTGCCAATTGCACACATAATGCGCCCAGGCGGCTGTTGGAAAACTGTGGCACAGTGGACTGCAGTCTTGCATATTGCTGGAGGGCGAGTGCTCGAGGTTTCATGTTGCTTCTCGACTTCTTTGATCGCACGATGGAGAGGGGTGCCCTTGATAGTCACACTTTTAGAGCCAGGTGTATGATCAGAGTATCCGAACGCAGTGTCCGCAACTACACGCAGCCGGAATGGCTCAGCGTTCTGCGAGAAGAGAGCAGCGGCATGCTTTGTCTTCGCTTCGATAATCTTCTGGCACCATTCCACGCGGCTCTGTGCCGAGAAAGCGTAGAGAGTATATGTTCCAGTTTTGCCCAGATGCTTGATTTTGAAAGGGTATAGGATCTTGTCGTCCCTTGAATTGTCAACAACTCCGTTTCCTCCAGATGCACCAGACCCCGAATGCGCAAGAGGGCTGGCAGCACCCGCTTGGGAGGGCGTGACAGTCGAAACTCCCCTGACGGATGATTTGACCACAGGATCATCGTTGGTGCTTTCCAGGCCCAATAGGTCCATTGGGATAGGCAATTTCGAAATATCGTATCGCTCATACTTCACCGCCCGGTCGCGCATTGTGAAGATTTTTGCAAGAACCAGATAATGGTCGAACAGGATGGCGTGTGTATCGACAAGGAATCTCGTGCGGGTTCCAGGACGTTGCAACTCGCCTCGATGGATGATCTGTCGACCCAGGTGTTCGAGATTGAGTTCAACTTCCTTCTTCATATCGGGTCGCAATTGCAGTTTGGATGCTAACTCCATCAAGTCGGCCTTTTTGTTCATCTCCCCCACTTTGTTGTCACAGTCTAGTGCCACCAGCTTGATCTCTTCAATGGCTTGTGCCAAATTTGACTTCTCTTCAGAGTCCTTGGCCATATTCTTGCGGACAGTTGTCAAGAGAAGAGTATATCGCTGGATTCTGGTGATCGGGGCTTTGAGGAACGTATCCCAGCTAAGGCGGTTTGTCAGTTTGTGCTCCTGCGTTTGTTTCAGGAACTGTTTGAAGTGCGGGTTTCGCTCCGCCTCCTTGCGGACAAGATAGTTTGCTGTTGGGAAGGTTGCAGCATAGTCGATGTAAATATTCTTAGCTTTGCGAATCCATTCCCGGAAGATGTCACTGAATCCAGAGATGAAAGGTCCTTGTTCTTTTTGACGGTATTTGAGTTGTGCCAACAGGAAATCCTCGTTGACTCTCTTCACAGCATCGACCTTGCCGAACACGTCAGCCAAGAATTTAGGCAATCGCTTCGCCGGGATGATCGGGGGATTCATCTTAGCCAATTGATCACGATAAAGTTCTCGTAGGACATCCAGTTGCGCGATATAGGAGTCTTCTGTGGTGACAATTTCGTGCAAGTTGTTCTGTCGCTGGATCTCTTCCTTCGGATGGGCTTCAAAGACCTCCTTGGGCACCTTGTAGAAAGTGACCCAGTCCTCAATTTTCTTCTGCGGTGCCATCATCTGTGCCTTGAGGTTGACCTTCTTCAATGTCCGCATACAGTGATGCGAGTAGCATCGACCGAAACTATCAGTATCCTCAATGTGCATCTCATGTAAGTGAAGCCTTGGAGAGTAACATCCAGTGCCAGTGATCTGGAACAAGATACCCGAAAGTGTACCTGAGCCAAACTTGACCCATTCTTCTTCTTTTACCAATGCACCTTCTTCAAGCATACCGCTCACAACTCGAGCAGCTAGTGTCTCGGCATCGGCAATGTTCATGGTGGGGACTTTGTGGGTGAACAACGCGACCATGGCATCGGCAATTGTTTGCTCTCTGAGATCAGACTCATCCTCACTCAGCTCTTTAATCCAGGACAAGAGAGAACTCAAAGCCCACGGCTCGCTACACTTCGTGAATTGTTCCGACGACAGCTTTGCGGGATGGAACTTCTTGCGCCGGCCAGCCGGGATGATTGGCAGATCTAGCCCCATAGGCATCACCGCTAGGTCGGGATGAGGCAGGTCCTTATGCTGAAGCTGCAGGAGGAGTTCTTGATTCTGCTGTTTGTATCTGAGTCGGTCCCGGTCCGCATCGGTCTTAGATCTGATAGGCGCATCAGTACGAGGCCCAATAGGAGTCGACAAAGACGACGACCGCGGAACTTGGGACGAGCTTAGCATAGCGTCGCCATGAGGGTCCGCAGAGCTCGGTAAGGAGGGATACTGTGGATAACTATCAAAGCCATCCTGCTGCCCCGGGTGGGGGTGGTATGTGCTCGTGGGCGTGCCCGCAGGTACCAAAACCTTCAAGAGACCACTATTACCAGCAGGTCCAACAGGTGCTGGTGGTAATGGATGCATCCCAGGGTGGAAAAACAAATCTTTGGGTGCGGATGGGTCAGGGCTCTCGTCGTCGGATTGATTTCCAGAATGGGTCTGATATGGTGTTTCTCCTTCGTCGCCATAGTCAAAGCTCAATCGTCGGAGATAAGCATCGGGTGCCGCCAACCCCCCTGTGCCACTGGCATCTACTCTGGCATCAGCTGGCGCATGATGGAAGCGCTGGGCATATTCATATGCGATACGCGGATGCCCGTATTCATCAAGATACTCACCACGCTCATCAGGAGACACAGAGCTTCTGAATGAACCACCAGATGTGCCTGGAAATAGGTTGCCCACAGCAGAGCCTGTGTGTCCTTCGCCATAGTACTGATACCCTCCTTCCCACCCAGCTAGGTCGACGAGAACCCTCTCTCCATCGGGATCAGAGTGTGACGAATGCCCTCCTGGCGATATGCTGGACCCACGTGAGCTGGGAACTGAGGTATTAGTCTCACGTCGCATCCTTCCTTTAAGACGCTTCTCGCGCTCTATGTCTTCTTGCATCATAATATTGCCAACAAGACCCTCGAGATCGTTCTCATCGCTGTACCCATCATAATCCCCCATATGCTCTGCGCCGCCTGTCTCTATGTTCCCGTTGGTGTGGGTGTGTTCCTCATCAGGCGAGAAGTGCATACGCGAAACAGAGCTAGCATGGGATGCTCTAGAGCTGTGACGCCGGGCAAAGCCACGAGAGTCCAACGCTGCCGCCTCATCCGCTCTGATCACATCTTCATATGCCATGGGAGGTTCCGCGGGCAAGCGACTGCCATTTGCCTCGGCTTCATCGACTGGTGGTCCAGGAAGAGGTCGCGATTGGGGATGGCGAGTTAAAGTTTCCGTTCGGATTGGTAATTCTGACTGCACGGGAGGAGTCGGCAGTGCTCGCCCTGCCCCGGAATGTGATACACTTGGCCGTCTGCCGTACGGGCCATTTGCATGAGTCTGATGAACTGGAGGCATCGGAGGCTGCTCTTCGAAAGAACCGCTTGGGATCGTTGGGATGTTCTGGGAAGATCGCAGGCCATATACAGCCTCTTGTGAATTGCTGTAATAAGGACGTGATGTAGAGGCAGGCATATGCATTATGCCCGGGGAGCTTGACGGCACATAAGAAGGCGAGAGGGTAGGCGACAAAGGATTCGGTGACATGGGTTGGTAAGAACGTCCTCCATACGGATGATCAGCACCCCTCGGCGGTGGAAGGGGTGGAAGCGGGGGTTGATGGGAGGAGAAGCCGTACGATTGCGGAGTTGGCGGTGTCTGCCCGTAGTGTGAAGCTGCGCTCTGTCTTCTGGGTAGAACCGGAGAGCTCATTCCCGAAACTGTGGTAGACTGGTATGCTGCAGGATTATATGGTTGATGGGCCGAGACTGGAGCGGCGTAAGAAGCATTGTTGGAGCCAGTGTACGTCTGGGAGTTATAAGCCAGGACCGGTTGTGATTGCGTGTGTGGAAGGCCGTATTGCTGCGGGTTGTAGGCCGGCTGGGATGAAGATGCTGCTCCAGAGTATTGGTACTGATAGGACATACTGGAGGTTTGCGAAGAGGCGCGACTCGAAGACATGTGCGACATGGTGTCTGAGGAAGTGCGCGAATATCTCGAGTCTCTGTCGTCTTGAAAGGCTCCCTGCTGAGCGTTGTAGTCACCCTCTTCTGCGCTGCCACCATAGCCACCACCTTGGGCTGAGTACTGTCTGTTTTCTTCGGTCGCTCTCATATTATGGGCCTGAGCAGGGTTAAAGTATCTAGAATCATCCCCAGCATTATAACTCGGCATCCTTCGAGGCAGATGTTGGTCCGACGTGGGGTTCTCGGGCGAATAACTGTCATAGTGGACGGTGGACGGTGGGACAGAGGTTTGATGATTTGTAGGTTGGCCATAATATGCCTGTTGACCGTTTGGGTATTGCGACATTGTTGCGGAGAAGTGAGGGCTCGACCAGATGTTGACTCGACTCGACGCGCTCTGGATTGCGCGAGGGATTCTCTGGTAGGACCGTAGAGCTGGAGCACTCAACCAAGCGAGTGAATAGTTCAGAGCAAATCAGACTGATTTGAATGAGGGGAACGACCGCACGGGTCAGTGACACGCTGTCGAAGAGCTGGCTCTGGGCATTCCCGAAAAACCGTTGAGCGCGATATACTAGTCTTGATGATAGGGAAACCAAGTCCAGTAAAGATGCGAAACCAGGAGTTGTTTTGGGGGGGGGGGGGAAATATGTGGATGTTGGGATTCGCATCAGCTGCGCCCACGCTAAGTCGAGGGACGGTCTCCACCGCCAACGGGGGTCACCACCCGCACTATATTATTGTACGCGGCTGAATATACGACCACGTTTACAAACATTTCCTTTAGTATATATGTACGGAAGTACTCTGAAAGGAGTACTTCGTATGACATATATATACGTGCTGTTTTATCTCCAACTTATTACTGACATGTTACTAATTGGTGTTTATTCCCCGAGATCCGGTAGGGGTTCGGAGCCATCATAGCCCTGTTTTTGTTGTTGTTGTTGTTGTTGTTGTTGTTTGCTCATAACGAGGTCAAACATCGCATATATCATTGAAAAGGTAGTGAACAAGTCACAAAGGGCCATAAATCCTAGAACATGAATGATCATGAATAATTATGGCCCCCATTCTTTCGTTTTTCTGGCAAGGCTGAGAGGCTGAGTTGGCCCCACTATATTTATTGTATCCACCACATAGTTATGCAATGTCTGGAATTGGGCAACAGTCCTCCGTATATTTTCGCCTAAAATGACAACAAAGATTAGCGGTATCTCGGATGATTTGAAGATCGAATTAGTTGATGGTTGATGTCGTTATAAAATACCCAATAACTATTTGTATAGAGACCAAACAAGCGGTTAACACCTTAAACTAGAAGATATAGAAACGAAAGGATTGGAGAAATGAGGAATTCCATTTGAACAGGCGTGTCAGCAAACACAGTGCACTCTCAATAAGAAAAAGGATCAGACTCGAACCACTCGAGCGAGAGTTCGCTATTAAATAATTGCCACATCATCGCATCATCAGCAGAATAGCTTCCATCACCGGGTGTTGGCAAGTTCTGAGGGTTTGTTCCCGCAACAGGATCCATATATGACGACCCAGTCGTCAAGAGACGTGCCTGCTCACCAGTACTAGCTGGGTAGTCGTGCCAGGTCCCTGTCATTGAAGGGTACAGCATGGGGACTTTGACCTGCGGTCCCATGCGCCGCTTAGCTTGGATCAATGGGACGCAGAGATTCTGCAAGTAATCCAGAAGTTTCAGTAGTTTTGAGATGTATGGACTTGTGGTGAAATGAGACAGGCTTTGCGTGATGTCTTGCATTAGATTGTAGTCATCCATGTCTAATTCTCCAATGATGTTGCAGAAGAGAACAAAGAATGGACTTAAGGGGTATAGAAGAACAGTCCTGAGGAAAAGGAAGAGGCATTAGTGGAAGAACTGGTGATACATGAAGTAGACCAACTAACCATGTTAGGAAGGAGGGATAAGGATCCGAGAATCCCGGGGTATCTGCGAGGTTTTTCTGAAGGTGATGCAGTGCCCTGAGAGACTTGCGAGAATATGATACACATTCCTTGTGTGTCAACGGAGAGAATGTGCATTTTAAGCGTGATCGAAGAACATCAACCAGAATCGCGTAATAACAAAATTCAGCTGAAATCCAATCGGAAGCGATACAGCCTGGTGCTGCGACTCGACTCTGGGATCATTGGTTAGCTTGAAAAAAAGAAAAGCATTTGATCAAACGTACAGATTGCAATTTCGAATGTATGACCTCCATTCGTTCTTGGAGTCTTGAATGGTTGGCGAGTATTTGGCGAGTGTTATCTGCCTTTCCGCAATCCAGCAACTCTCCTTGAACCTGGGCTAAGTCAAACAAAATTCGTATTAATGGGATATGTGGTAGAGACTGGACGGGACTAATAAGATTTGTGGGAGAGATGCGAGGCTCGGGCAGCGACAGTGGTCGGTAAAGAAGGGTGCTCAGAGTTCGGTCAAGGTAAAAGCACCAGCATACAGCACCGTGGATCTCTTCATCGAGATCTGAATTCCCATGCGGATTGCGAATTTCATGATAGCCTAGAACGGAAATTAGACGAGCAGCGTATGAGTTGAGAACCCAGGATTGGCTCATGTTGCCAAGATACTGCATGAGAAATGCCTGTTAAATGGTCAATAAAAGACTTTTCATACAAGGTAGCACAGTGACATACCGCAGATATCAACGACTGGATAAAAGGAAGAGTTGGAACACTCAAGAAATTGAGATTCCTGATAGCGCGGAAGGCATACGTTTCATATAATTTCTTGGACTTGAGAAATTGTGCGTTGAGGCAGGGATCCTTGTATGCTCTCGGTTTTTGGAAGAGATAGAAGATGGCCTTCACATAAATGCATATAGAGTACTGGTAAATTATTTGCCCATGCTCGTGGCTTTTTTCACTGAGAATCGTTGAAGCCATCTTCTCTAGTGTTTTATCCGAAATGTGATCTGGCCACTGTATGCAGGTAGAACGTCCGGTGGCAGGCGTCGGTTCTGTACTGCTATTAGTGCGTGCGGTGGAAACGAACATAACATTTCATACCTGAAAGAAGCATGTAAAACAACTCTGGTGATGGCGCAATAAACGGACCAGCCTGTTCAGAATCTCCCAGCGGCGTTTCTAACGGCGAAGACTTGTCGGTAATCGAGTTTCTCCTCTGGCCCGTAACATCCACAAATTGCAGAGCAGACCTGAGGATTGCCTTTCTTTCACGGTCCATGCGGTCATTTCCATCAAGCTCTCCTTGTATAACAACTCTAGCCTTCTCTGCATGGTGTGTGGTTGACCCAATGGCACTCTCGTCCAGGGGAGATTGGGAAGCATGCTTTATATGCGGGACATGATCCAATCTCCTTTTTTTCGATGGCGTACTTCCATCATAATGATCTGCAACATGTGATGGGCTGCTATTTTCAATGCCCCTAATTAGTCAGTCAATGAGAGTATGGAGGTAAAGATGAATGGCAATCATACTCTGAGACTGTTCTTTCCAAGTTTAACAATCTTTCCCCGAGGGCAGATATTCTAGTGAATTCGGTAAGCATGTACCCGAGATAGAGACACATGAAAACATACACCGATGATGATTGCTGGCGAGGTCGTTGAGCCCTATTACGACTGCACTCGACGCCTGCGTCGGTGCAATTTGCACAATGTAGCTTCTTATCACAACGAACCTATTCAGAGATATCAGTGCCTGTGCATAAATATCTTCGATGAACCCCTTTAACCTTTCTTGAGTAGCAAAGGTCACACTAATATCATCAGTATAAGAATGCCTAAAGCGGTATAGTGGTACTCACAGCTCGCAGCACTTCGTCATTCATTTGGTAGATAAATTTGTGATTCCTTCGCATTGATATTTACTATCAGAGCCCTAACCTGGTACTTCCAATATCTGAAAAAATAATATGGAAAAAAAAGTGTAGGATATTGTACATCAATCGGAGTCCGCGTGCGGGGGCCGCGGAGCCGCTTAGTGAAAATATCTCTTTCCCTTTTCGGTCGGAGTGCCGACTGAATGGGGAAAGTGTGTGGACCTTAGAATTTAGGGCAATTTCTTTCAATTAACTAAATATTTTTGATATTTACTAAAGCTAGATGAATTCGATTTATCTTGTAGTCTAAGAATACATGAAGGTTCTTAGGAGTCTTAAGATTGTATGGGTTCATGAAATGCCAAGGCCTCGTTGGAGTCGGTATCCGTCATCTTACCCAGCAAAAAGGTCAAAGCAAAGGTGAAATTTGTCTCCGCATCAACGAAAAATGGAAATAATATATAATATTGGTAGCACGGCAATAGCTGTCGAGTCATCTCGCTGCATGAATATAACCGATAGGAAGCCCACAATAGAAAAATATAAGCAGTAGGGTATATAGCAAAAACAGCAAAACATGGCCTGGGTACATCATAGAAATATTGGTAACACAAATGGAAAGGTTAGCTCGGCAATTAGTACCATGGTAGATATAAATAAAGTCGTGGTACTCGAGTCATTCAAATCAGCAATCGGAGTTGACAAGATGGAGCAGAGCTGGAAAAGATGTTTCGAAATCGTGCCGCTCGGCAAATAGTATCACTTTCCATCGTAGATCTGGTCAAGTGTGAGGGAGAACTGGCCTTTCTGGACCTCCTTCGGATCAACATGGTCGGGCTTGACGTGTCTCGCAGTCAAAGCAAAGCGCAACTTGTTCTCAGGCACCACGGAATGCTATATAGGTCAGCTCTGATGTTCAATGGTGGCAAATAGAAGAAAAACCACAAACCTCGTAGTACTTCTGGAGATTTTCTCCGTGCATAACAACCAGATCACCATGATTAAGTTCCATCTTGATGGTAACGGGGGCCTCTTTTCCCTTGTGGCCCATGGATAGAGCACGGCGAGAGCCATCATACTCGTCTTGCGAGATCTCACCAGCGTTAAACTCCTCCTTAAGTGCTCGACGCTCGCCCTCAAACATGCAATCTTTCAGAACAGGATCATCTTGCAGAAGAGTCCCAATTTTCTTGGGCTCAGCCCTTCGGGTAGAGCCATTGAAGTACTTGTACTTCATACGGACAAACATGGTTGCTTTCGCTCCAAGGGACAGTGTGGCTATACTGGGGCCTAGCGAGGACTCGCCGTCATCATGGAACTGAGAGAAGACATTTAGCGCAAGTCATTGTCAATCTCACAATTTTCACTTACTCCGATCTTCATTTCTTCGAAATAGCCGAGCGTCAGTAGTTCATTGGGGGATAGGTATTCGTCCCCAGAAGAGATGACTACCTTTTTAGTTGCCCACGACAAACGACCCAGAGCATGGAGCATGTCGTTGGGTGCTTCATCAAAGCCCTTGGAATCGACAGACACGACATATTTATAGGGCATACCCTGTTTCACGTGGTCAGATAAGATGGACACTAAAATATCAAGCTAGTGTCTCTTTGCTTACGTAGTTGACGGCGAAATGTGAGGTCAATGTACCCGCAACTGTTCCAATGTAAGAAACCATTTTTGAGGCTTGGATCAGACCCACTTACCCAGACTTGACTGGAGCCGGAATCGTTTGAGACCAAAATCACCACGTTGAAGACTGATGAAAAGTTCATCGGGTCCATTCGCCCGGCTATTGATTGCTTTGTTGGACACAAAGTGGGTAATTGAACCAACTCCGTCGAGTTTGTAAGTTAGCTTTCGATAAGGAAAGAAGACATTGTCATCAATGTCTGGAATTCTAAACTTCCTGTCAAAAAGAATTGCTCGCTTGATTGGGGCCAGCTCGAAATGGTCGAGGACAACCCGGAGCGAAACAGGTTTCATGTTCATGAACTTTTGAAATGGGCAGCTGTTCGTATACTTTTCGCCGTTGATAGTGTCATCATCGCATTTCCAGCCTTGCCAGAAAGTTCGTCGGATACATTTGCAACACATAGGGCACACGATTCCCTTCCACGCGATACGAGATGTGCTAACATCCGCAGCATTCTCATCCAATGTGGATAGCAGATCAGGAACTAAGCTGTAGTGAGGCTGGATTGCTGGGTCCGGACGACTGCGAAAGCTGAGGAAATCAGGATTAAAAGTGAGCTCAGCGGGAGGGGAATCATTTTCGATCTTCCAGAAGTCGACGCAGCTAGGTTCAAGGCACATCAATCCATCCTCGTACAGGCGAACACTTTCCGTAGCGCATTTCTCGCACTTGATAGTTTCGGGTTTTGTTTCAAAGTCCCGTTCATTGAGTGGCACCGGAGGGAGCGAGTCCTTGGCCGCCCACCAGCTCTTTTCGGCAAGATTGAGTTTCTCGAAGCGGACCTTGACTCCGTGTTTCTTCCCAATCTTTTCAAACCAGACATTGGTAACACGAAACCAGTCCATAATGTTGTACCGATGCGGAAGCTGTCGGTTGAGAATTTTGTTCTTGCTCCCTATATTGATGGTCAGCGGGGTTTTTTTTCTATATAATCCTTGATCAATTACCAATAACAAGACCAACAGCAAGCTTCAAATTTTGGCTGGCGATGATGCTTTGGACAAGTGCATTGTCTGGGTCTTGGTTCTTTTCGAGGGTCAGGTTTCCCCTCGAGTCTTTCGTGCAGCATCCACCGCTGATGAAAGGTTAGTAGAGGCAGCTTGTTATTCCGGAGACACAACACTTACATTCTTGTAATAATGATTTCCTCGTCGACATAAGTACGGGAGCCCCCGTCGGCATCAATGAGGAAGCCATAGCAGAAACCTTCGGTGTGATACATTGCACCTTGGGTGCAGCGGAACCATGGAATTGCATCACAAAGTTGCTGACGACCCTGGCTGAGAATTCAATACATATATCATATGAGTTATAAAATAATAGTAGTGACATACCTCTGACCAGGCTGGGGGTGTTCCATAAACTGGCTCAAGAGCTTGATCATTGACAGCAGCTTCCAGCTGGCCCGATGAAACTATATGGTATCAGCATGTTCTAATCCATAATAAGATTAAAACAAAGCCATCTCACCTTTTCTTGCTTGTTCTTTCTTTGTTTTGGCAATGCGGCCTGTCCGCACTGGTCTTTCCACCGCCTGGCGACGATTAACAGCAGGGCGTGGTGCCATATTCCACAGTTTGTTGTTGAATCAAGCTAATTTGCCATGCATTAAGTAAGTATCATATTCAGATATATCCTAAGACATATTTAACTGCCAACAGAGTCATGTTCAGTGGTGGAGGCTGATAGTCAAACTCACAGTATAGAAGGCTCAATGGCATCATACAAGGTGAACTGGTGTTTCAATTGTGCTCAATATAATTTTTGAAAGAGTAATTAGCTTCTAGAACCCGTTCAATTATGGAGAAAGATGAAAATCGCTAGATGATGGGATCAAGTGTGAGATGGGAGGATGATGGAGTTGGGTGAGGGCTTAAGATATATTTTGCCAGAGCGGCGTTGAGGTCGGGGTGAGGCGGGCAGTAAACTTCAACATCACATTATGGTTCAAGCTCCCTTCGAGAGATTTCATTGCTCATTATGAACTTCAATTTATACGTAATGGGATTATATCAAATTGGGGTGGGATGGACACCGAGAAATCCCCGAGGTTGATATGTATGTAACACAATGAGAGCACTTAAGCCACGAAGCCCAGATATATTGCTATGCACGCTATTGAGCTTACAATGAGCAGGATATTTGAGACATAATCTTCTCGGTTATGGATAGCTTGTATATGAACTGGACTGGAGTATGAAAAGGGTGGGCAAAATGATCGACCATGTATCGCATGTAAATGGTAAATAATGATATGCATTCCACAACCTTACTTTAACTACATATCCCACGATAGTAGAGCGTGAATACTAGCGAGTATAGTGAGCTATTGTACCAGAAGTTTGGTCGTTCGACTCTGTCATGTCTCAATTAAAACGAACGATCTCCAATTAAGATCCTTGATCTAGACCCATTCAACTTGTTCGCCCTGTATGTTGAAGCATTATTTAGAGTACTTTGGGCATAATGAAATGCATGATAATTCCCAAATATGTCAAGCTGTGAATTCATTCTATAGATAGTAACTCCAAAAAAATATAGGTGTTGGTGTAGTCAAGATATCTCGGTCCAGTCCAAAAGGAGCAAACCGGGCGAATGGGGATTTAATGATCTACACGCCAAGGCCACTTTAATTCTTGTCATTCTGCGCTTCATTGAAGTTGAGACGGAGTTGTTGGTTTTTTTTGGGAGATTTTCGGGATAAGTCTCGCTTTCTATTGTAAGCTTTGGTTTATGTAGTGTAAGATAATTGAAGTTAGTAGACATATAATATTACAGGCATGTCATCGACGATACCCTCGGATATGTAAAAAAGACCGAGGCATCTCTGGTCTTGGCATTAGCTCCGCCAACTATATGCTAAGCACGCAAGAGATACCCACCGAGTCGGCCGTCCCGCGAGTTGAAGCCACCGGCTACCCAATTTCGGCTAAAGGTATATAGTATAATGCAGCGTGATTCTCGCATGGTTTACCGATTTCCCCGCACGGTCACGTTGCATAAATCTCCCCGTGATTTTATTCTCCAACTCCTTACTCCGTATTTGCATCTAAATTGTGAGTTAGACTTGGAAACTCTGCGCTTGCCTGGGCTAATCGCGTTTTAAAAACAGCCGACATCATCTTACTTTCCTATTTTGGTGATTGACTGCTAGATTGTACCGATCGCTGCGACTCCGAGGATTGGAAAGAATGGTGTTTCTACCTGCAAAGGAGTCGGGCCAGTTGGCCCCAATCCCTGACAGTATCCCAATCAGCGAGTTTATGCTCAATGAGAAATATGGACGAGTGGCACACGCCGGCTCCCGGGACCCATACACATGCGGCATCACCGGCAAATCATACTCGTCGCAAGAGGTAGCCAACCGTGTTGACTCCCTGGCTCGTAGTCTTTCAAAAGAATTTGGTTGGGCGCCGAATGAAGGATCGGAATGGGATAAGACATTGGCCGTGTTTGCGCTCAACACTGTAGGTGGAATTCTGTATCAAGACGAATAGCCAGGAGCTTATTCTTTCGTTTTGCCTTTAGATCGATTCTTTACCCCTATTCTGGGCCGTTCACAGGTTGGGTGGTGTCCTCAGTCCTGCCAATGCATCATACTCCGCCGCCGAATTGACACATCAGTTGCTTGATTCCAAGGCCAAGGCCCTGGTAACTTGCGTTCCTCTCCTGTCCATCTCATTGGAAGCTGCAGCCAAAGCTGGTCTCCCGAATAGCAGAATCTACCTACTCGATGTACCCCAGGAGCTTCTTGGGGGCGCGAAGCCTCCAACAGAATACAAGTCCGTTTCCGAACTCATCGAGGCGGGCAAGTCTCTACCGCCAGTGGATCAGTTGCGATGGAGCGCGGGCGAGGGGAGCCCGACGAACAGCATTTTTATGCTATTCGAGTGGAACATCTGGAATGCCGGTAAGCAGTGCCCCGAACAACTTGAATAACACTTTGGCTGATGATGTGCTGCAAAACAGAAAGGAGTGATGATCTCACACCGCAACGTGATCGCAAATACCCTCCAAATCAAGGCATTTGAGCAGAGCTATCGAGATGGCGGGGGCACAAAGCCCGCTGGTACTGAGGTTGCTCTTGGTCTCCTTCCGCAGAGCCATATCTACGCTCTTGTGGTCATTGGCCATGCTGGCGCATATCGAGGCGACCAAACAATCGTTCTCCCTAAGTTCGAATTGAAATCTTACCTGAAAGCCATTCAGAACTTTAAGATCAGCTCGCTCTTCCTGGTGAGCATGGCTTTGCTGATGAGAAGATTTCGTCGAATACTGACCACAGCCATTTAGGTACCTCCAATCATCATTCACATGCTGAGCTCTCAAGACGTGTGCTCTAAGTATGACCTTAGCTCCGTGCATAGTATCTTCACGGGAGCGGCGCCCCTAGGCATGGAGACAGCAGCCGATTTCCTCAAATTTTACCCGAACATTTTGATCCGCCAAGGATACGGTATGTGGTTATTTTCGTTTCTAATAGACATAGAGCTGACATTTTCGCGCATAGGTCTGACAGAGACATCCACAGTCGTAACCTCGACCCCCATCGAAGATATTTTGCTAGGTTCATCTGGCGCGTTACTTCCTGGATTCGAGGCACGCATCATGACACCCGAAGGCAAGGAAATCACAACGTACGATACACCAGGCGAGTTGGTCGTCCGAGGCCCAAGTGTCGTCCTGGGCTATTTGAACAATGATAAAGCTACCAAAGAGACCTTCGTGGATGGATGGATGCTTACCGGTGACGAGGCCGTCGTTCGTGTAAGCCCGAAGGGCATCGAGCACGTATTTATTGTCGACCGAATTAAGGAGTTGATCAAGGTCAAGGTTCGTGATGTTATCGGCTGATAGAAATATTCGCACTCTAACATGTCATTTCTAGGGTCTGCAAGTCGCACCTGCCGAACTCGAATCCCATCTCCTCGCCCACCCTGATGTCTCAGACTGCGCTGTCATCGCCATTCCGGATGATCGTGCAGGAGAAGTCCCCAAGGCTATCGTGGTCAAGTCTCCCACGGCAGGGTCAGACGAATCAACCCTCCAAGCTCTCGTGAAGTATGTTGAAGATCACAAGGCTCGTCATAAGTGGTTGAAGGGAGGTATCAGATTTGTGGATGTAATCCCCAAGAGCCCGAGTGGTAAAATTCTTCGTCGATTGCTCCGTGATCAAGAGAAGGAGGCACGGAGAAAGGCAGGTAGCAAGATCTAAAAATGTTCGGGATAGCTTTGATCAGAGCTTAGTCTTTTGGAACTTTGGAAGAAGCGCCAAGAACCATTTTTGTTGTGAGTTGAAATCAGACGCCTGATAAACAGGGAATCTCAACTCCTGTAATCAGAAGAGTTCGTAGATCCACCGGTAGATGGGTACAAATTTTTCAATACAATAGCTTGTTTCATAGTACCCATTTACCGCCAATTATCAGAGTGATATGTGAGTTCAAGATGAAGACCTCAGGAGAGACGTGTCGAGAACACTGGTTCATGAAGCCTCTGAAATTCGATTGCCTCGTCAGATAGGTATGAATAGCAATATTCATTTACCTATTATCCGAAACATTGAGAAGTTCGTCTGCCAGATTAGATACAGGAACCGCGAGTTAGAGATATCAGTGGTATGTGTGATCGAAGGTAAAACAGGCTTTGGGTATCATTAGAAGTACATAGCTCTGAATGGACAGTCCGTTATTTCAAGGAATATACAGGTGCAAGTAACAAAGATTTTAGGCCATTTCGCCATCGCTGGCTCCCTGGGAGACTCCCTGAGGGGCGCCTGGAGGGACGCCTTGGGGTACTGTCTGTCTTCTCATGATTTGATCGAGTGCAGATGCAAGGCCCCGGCAAAGCCCAGCCCAGGACTTGCGTTTTGAGAAAATTTGGCACACCTCGGTGATCAGACGCGCAGAGCTTGCCTTGCCCGTCAGATTGCCGACTCCAACCAGATTGAGCCGAGTATTCGGGCCTTCAGCAATCCATATTTGAATCTCCCTGGTATCTAACAAACGAACTTCGTTGGTTGAAGTTTGCGGCTTTTTGAGGTCAGGAGCGACCACAAGGGCATCGAATGCCCATATATAGAAGAAAGAAATCAGGAAAAAGAGAGGATCATGACAGGCAAATTTCTCCTTTGCTTTCAATGTGCTGTAAATACATACAGCATGCCACAGACATTTCCTAGCACTAGGTGCATCGTTTTCCATCCAATATTTCAGATTAGTTGCCGACATATCGGCTGAAGAGTCATCGCCTTGCCAACCTAAAAGGGACTCGAGCATATGAAGTGATACCAGTCGGAGAAGGGATAGTACATGATGGATGACATCTCGTGCGGCAATATAGTCAGGTTTGGCTGAGATGGGAATTGCCGCGAATACTTCATCCATCGACTGGAACATCATTGATCGAAGAGCTGAAGGGGTTGATTTAAGATGGGCCCATTTCTCCTGACCTGGCACGCCAGCCACTTGAGAACTTAGGCTCGATTTCCAGATGGAAGAATATGACATTTTGTCAAGGAATAATCTCTCCTCGCTGTAAAGAGACAGCATGTAGAGATTTCGGCGATAGGCATCCATTCCTGCCATACTCTCACTGGCTTTTCTTACATCAAGTTCAGTGGGTGAGGATTGTGGTAGATCTAAAATTTAGGGTTAATTCCAGAGGTATCTGGTTGATACTAAATAGAATTAGCTCACCTTGATCAGACTGGTATACAAGAACGAAATTGTCAGCATTCCTGCGACACCATAGTGATTGGCGACAGGGAAACTCGTCGGGGAGTTCATGCTGCCCAAATATCGGCTGACGATCAAATAAAATGAGCTGAAGACATTCGAGTTCTGATAAAGAGATTAGTCACGCTCCCATGACTTGTCGTAGGAGCACATACGAAAGATACTATGAAGTAGACGTATACGAGATTCTCTTGCCAGCCAGGCTTTCCAGTGTCTTGGAGCTTGTAACGCTTTTGTATTCATGCATGGATCAACCTTCAAAACACGAGCCAATGTGACAAGTACATTTCGCTCATACTGCAGCTTCAACTGCGCTTTGTGTGACCCGTCAAACATCAGGCAGACGTCACTAAGAAATACGCTTTGTGCATAGGATAAAGTTGTTGCTTCGGGTGCTTGGGGTCGCTAATTTGATTAATATGAGGTAGGGGTCTTCACCAAGAGTGAACTTACGTTTTGTGTTATTGCATGAGACAGTATCTCTCCAAAGGCTGCTGAAAACAGACTGGCATTGCTGAAAGCGCTATATTGACTCCCAACAGTGACCACTGCTAAAAGTAGCATCCACGAGGTTGAGGTTTTGTCAAGCCCAAATTCTAGTGCATATGGGTGAACCACGGGGTATTCATGGTCAAAGTGTTCAAAATACAAGTGCACAAAGTCTTGGATGACCCTCCACCATGGAAATGTCGCATCTTCTGTTTCTCCCACGCTCACAAGGAATGCTTTAAGTGACGTATATATTGTGGCGTTGACTACCATGCTGTAACGGGATTCAGGCAACAAGAAGCGCTCATCTGCACGCCGCATTCTGGGGAGTGATAATTTCAACCGGTGTATTGGCTCAAATGAGCTGGGGTGAACTGGATTGGAATAGCTGGCTGCACCGGGAGCGGCAGTGGCAACAGGGGCAGTGTGAGCAATATGAGCAATTGGAGCAGGAGCAGTCGGAGCAGGAGAGGCTGCAGGAACAACAGGGGGATGAGCACGGGTACCGACACCCGAAGATGGGGCACGAGGATTACGGGCACGTGTAGTATTAGCAGGTGGTCTTGCTTGTGATGCTGGGCTGATCCCATTCTCCAAGTCTTCTGATATTTCCATAACATCATGCGAGATATCAATCCGATCCTGCGTACTCAGGCTCGTAGCATGCAATGCCAGGCCCGGAGTAGTTTGGTTTGTCCTATCTTGATCCAATGAGAAGGGTGATGTACGTGTGTTTGATGAAACAGAATTCTGATCTTGGATATTTTGAGATAGACCACTCGACTGGGCCGAGAGCTCTGTTTTTAACCCCTTTTCATCATGGTGTTTCCTCAGGTGAGCCGCGAGCCTATGTCTTTACGGGGAATCAGAATTGGAACGATGTATGAATAGGAAGTGTTCGTAGCACAGAGACTCTGCCATACCTCCGAGTATAAGACTTTGGACAAAAGCGGCATTTGTGCTCTTTCGACCCTGAGTGTCCCCGGTCATAGCATTGTTGTGTCAGTGCTTTGCCGCACTGATCACAAGTAAGATGGAGTGGTGGGCGAGTATGAGTTAAGATATGGCGCTTCAGATGGTGTTTACGCCCGAATACCTTGTCGCATTGCTCGCATGGGTAAGACTCCTGCAGGGGGTTCATCGCTTCTTTCCTTGAAATACCTAAAAAAATGCAATGAATCAATGAAATCTGCAATTAAACAGTCTACAATCAGGACTGTGGCCATATATTATTTATTTATAGAAAATCCCATGAATTCAGCTTACGCCTACAATTTCGCGTCTCGCGCAGAGGCAAAAGCGGTCAATAAAGCGGTAAGATCCGGAGCATAATCTGCCGCGGGGTGGTGGATTTCTAAGCGGGGAGGTAAAGAAAAAAGATCGAGGGCATTTCAAGTTGCCTTAACAACCAATTTCTTGTTTCGATATTGTTTCGGAACGGGTAGTATCAAGAGTGTTCATCACTACTTCCAAAATATCTTTTCATCCCTCATATATCCACACATTGAAAAAATAAAAATGTCTTCAAACGATCCGCATCGCGAGAATGAAGAGGAAGAATATATCCAGGCTGACGACGCCGAAGAGATCTTTGATCGTGATGAGGATGAGCATATGTCGGATGGAGAAGGGGAATATGATGACGAGAATATGACCATCGAAGATGAGATCACCTTCCAAAACGACTCGGCGGCACACTTCGATTCACACTCAGACTCTGTATTCTGTGTTGCGCAGCACCCGGTTTACAACAACATTGTCATGACCGGTTCTGGAGATGACACAGCTTACATCTTTGACTCGACCCCCGCACCGCGTCCTGTGCTCCCATCGAGCTATGAATCGAATCCTCAGCCAAGGGAGCGCGAGTCTCTCTTGCCTCTGGCCAAGCTTAACGGGCACACCGACACTGTGAATGCTGTTGTTTTCACCGAGCCAGCAGGAGAGTATGCTATTACGGCTGGTCTGGATGGCAAGCTGCGAGCTTATCGTGATACCACACCCCAGAAGACGGGACTCGCATGGGAGTTCTTTGGCGAGGTCCAGGAAGTTGAAGAGATCAATTGGATGGCCGTATGCCCCTACCAACAGGGTAACGAAGCGACGCAAAATGTTATTGCCATCGGTTCCAATGACGGCAGCGCGTGGGTCTTCCGTATCGATCATACCGACCCCGGGCAGCCTATCTCCATCATTCAGACCTTCTTCTCTCACACTGAGTCGTGCACTGCAGGCGCATGGACGCCTGATGGAAATCTGCTGGCAACTGTTTCTGAAGACAGCAGCTTCTTTGTTTATGACGTATTTGGAGCTGCCGCCGCCGCCGGCATCGAGTACTCCCCAGGTACGAATGCTATCCTTGGATTGAATGGCGAGGATCAGCGCTTTGCCGTTGAGGGTGGTCTTTACACTATTGCCATTTCCCCCAGTGGCGGCATTGCCGCAGTGGGTGGTGCCGAGGGCAACATTAGAGTTGTCGGCCTCCCGCGAATCGCAGCAGGTGCTCCTGCAACCAAGGGTAAGGCCAAGGGCGCAGCTTCCCAGTCTGGTTCCACCGCTGCAGGCACTATTATGGCCGCATTGCAGACTCAAACGGACAACATTGAGTCACTGTCGTTCTCCCAGGCCCCCTTCACCCTTCTTGCTTCCGGGTCTGTGGATGGTTCGATTGTGATGTACGATGCAGCTCATCGATTTGCGGTCCGTCGGCATATCAGAGATGCCCACGAAGGAAGCGCCGTTGTCAAGGTTGAGTTCCTGCCTAGCAACAAGCAACCCGGTGCAACTGCTCCCGCAGCTCACCAGAACCGCTCTTGGATGCTCACATCTGTCGGCCTGGATGGTGTGGTCCGACGTTGGGACGCACGCGGTGGCACTGCCGCGGCTTCTCAGGGATTGATGCAGGAGTGGAAGGGACACATGGGTGCCACGGAAAATGATGAGGGCGAGCAAGCTGGTGGCATCATGGGCTTCGTACAGGGCCTGGATGGAAAACGCATTGTCACTGCCGGTGATGATGGTATCTCGCTGGTATTCGAGGAGTAAGTTAGGACAAAAAAAGTTGGGAGGTCCCAAACATGCATAGTGGCGGTTCATGTCGATAATGATATTACGTGTTTATAGAAGCTCAAAGCCAAACCAACCTTGGTAACCAGCTCATGATATACAACGGAAACCTTGTGTAGAGTCGACGATCGAACAATAAAGAAACATCTGGTTGTAGTAGTGGAACAAAAGCTATGTACATTCGACAAATCAAACCCAAAGCGCCATCTGAAGCTATGCTCCTTATGAGCCATGAGAAGCTGCATCTCCGCCCTGACACGACAAAAGCTCCCGGACTCGGTAAAGGTGTGGGCGCTATGATCCAAAAGCAGTCTGTGGTTCTCGCGGAGGCGAGACGACTCTTTCTGCCGCATGGGGTATACGTCCTCCGCTCGATGATCCGTCGGTCGGCGGCATTCTCAATTGGTCTCCAGAGACAACCTTTTAGTGGTGACCGTCACCGTGGTGAGCATCTCCATGGTGGTGATCATCCTTCATGAAGAAGTGCTCGTATGTGCAGTAGCCAGCGAAAGCGACAGTCGCAATACCGAAGCCAGGGAAGAGACCCTTGAAGCGGTTGAATCTGCTGAAGGGGCCGGTGTAGCGCCAGGTCTCACTGTAGAATATTAGTGCCTACCACAATTGGCTTAACATCGGTATCCCTTGACGTACTTGCGAGCCCATGGATCCCGCTTGGCCCAGACAGAAGATGGGGAGGCCGCGGCCTTGAACTGAGCGAGGTCGAAACCGGTGGGGTTGGGGGCGGGCATTGTGGGAGTTCCGGTAGGAAATATTATAGAAAGACGGAAATAAAGAGAAACAAGATGTGAAGGGCTGTAACTTGGTCCCTTAGTCCGCAATCAACCGCAAAGTGACACAGTGAGGAGCCGAAGATGAGGAAAAGAGGTGTGCTTGGCAATTACCCGCGCTAACCGAATACGGTAGACCAAGTAGCTCTCCCGCCTTCGAGGGACGAAACTGTCACTTCATTCATGCGCATCCTCGAAACAACAAAATGCCACCTCCAGTTGGCAGATATGGGCCTTCTGGCCTAAATGCTCCATACAACATACAACAGGCTCACCTCCAATCCCAACACCCCGCACACGCACAATCTGGAAATACACTACCTCCCCCTTCGCTTGGCCATCCTGGCTTCGCGGGCAATCCGAACACCAACATCAACCCCTTTACACTATCCGGCGGAATTGCAAATGGTATGGCGGTAGGTGGTTTTCCAGGAGCTGGTGCAGGTGATGGCGGTGGCACCGGTCTGGCCAGTCATGCGGCACAGATGGGATTTGCGCGCGGTGCGCAAATGCAACAGCAACAACTACATCAGGGTCACGACGGTCGATTAGCACTCGAAGGAAAGGGCGGTGCTGTGAAGTCAAGAATCAGAGATGTGTGGAAGCACAACCTGGCCCATGAGATGGCGGTGCTGAGGCAGTTGGTCGATAAGTACCCTTATATCAGCATGGTAAGCACCAACTACAGATGTCTCCGTGAAAACGGAAATCTCCGTAGCAACTTTACTGACTAGGACCTAGGACACCGAGTTCCCTGGTATTGTTGCTCGGCCGATCGGGTCATTTTCGAACAAAGCAGATTATCATTATCAAACCCTCCGATGCAACGTTGATCTTCTAAAGATGATACAGCTAGGCATCACTTTATTCAATGATGAAGGAGAGGCTCCTCCAGCCTCGGGAACTGACGCCAATGGGCAAGCATATGGTGTACCCGCTCCCTGCACATGGCAGTTCAACTTCCGATTTTCACTCGAAGGAGACATGTACGCCCAGGAGTCAACAGCTATGCTTGCTAAATCTGGAATCGACTTCGCTATGCACGAAAAGAACGGCATTGATCCTTTCGAATTCGGTGCTCTTTTGATTAGCTCTGGATTGGTGCTTCTGGATGACGTTCACTGGGTTTCTTTCCACTCCGGGTACGACTTTGGCTATTTGATGAAGATCATGCTCTGCTCTCAGCTTCCAGAAAACGAAGAGGAGTTCCACAAGCTTCTCACCATCTTCTTCCCGTCACTTTATGACATTAAGTACCTCATGAAGCACGCCGGTCGCAATCAAGCCGTCAACGGTTCTCCTCTCACCCAGGCGGCAGCACAGATTCTGGCCAATCTAGGCCAGAAATCTGGGTTACAAGATATTGCAGATGAACTTGGCGTTAAGCGCGTTGGAATTGCCCATCAGGCTGGCTCGGACTCCCTAGTGACCGGTGAGATCTACTGGAAGACGCGTCAGCTCATCTTCGGAGGGTCAATTGATGACAGCAAATATTCTGGCCAAATCTGGGGCCTCAACGGACAAATGCCCGCAGTGGCCTACAACATGGCCCAGCAAACGCCGAACCTCAATGGTGCCACCATGTACTCGGGTGGCACTCCCAGTACTCCCAATACCGGTTCACACGGAGCTGGCGCCCACACACCTCAACACCAAGGAGCTGGCTACAACAATGCCCCGACCCCCGGAGCCTATCAAATGGGCCGGGTATGAGGCACAGTCCCTGAAGCACCTGGGGTTGATATGATATGATGTATGTAAATAGACACGAGAACATCGTGTGCTTTTCCTTCGATATTCGGCATTGTCTTCGCGCCTGTGACTTTGCGTAGGCTTCGTTGCCTGTGCCGGGTTCTTGCGTCTGGACGACGGTGTTGGGCAGGAAGGTGCCTGGCGTTTGATATGGTTGGTTTCGAATCCATTTACGAGGCGTTGATAGGCTCTACTATGGCCTTGTGCCTTTTGTTCTTGTGATCTAGGTCGCTTTTTCTTTCTTTTTTCTTGTAGCTAGATCGGACCTGTCTGTGTCCTATGTATAGGAATTCTGGCTTCTTTTCGTTAAATTTGGCCCAGTTTGTAGATTCAGGAGCTTCCTGTACATTGTATCATCTTGCAGATCCTCTCGGATGACCACCAGGTCCGCGGCTGCAGACCGCCATTGACGGATGCTAGGCTCGGATTCCCAATTGAGGATTCATATGCGACATTTCTGATTCTACCCCGCGATGTAACAAGCGACATGAATAATACAGAGATATCAATATCAAGCTGCAGACAAGCATCTTTTTGCCATTTTGGGATTGGTGATATTGCGCTAACCCTAATCAGGTCCTCGGATCCGGCCTCCGCAAATAGTCTTTATCTAATCGGATGGAGGTATACGATGTAGCTACATGTACATCGGGACATATGAAGATACCTCGTACTTGTTAAATACCCTGCAAGCCCAGACCTGAGGGAGAATCAAGTGAGCTTATTGCCTTTAACTCTCCAACAACTTCCCGACTCGGATTGGCGCTTTAGCCTCCTCATATTGAAATCATCTCCTTCCCTATACCTCTAGCACAGCATGGTTCTTGACCGACTACAGCAATTGACTCACCAGGTCAGCGCGACTACACCGGCGCCTCATCCCTTTGATCCTCTTTCTACTGTCGAAATTGATACGGTTGTTGGCATTGTCCGCAAAGAACATGGCTCGCTCAACTTCAATGCCGTCACACTTTACGAGCCCCGCAAGGCCCAGATGATGGCCTGGGTGTCCGATCCAGAGAGAACTTCCCGTCCTGCCCGAGCCGCTGATGTGGTTGCCATTGCTCCTGGTGGCAAGATATACGATGGTGTGGTTGACCTGGACCAGAAGAAGATCATCAAGTGGCAGCACACGCCGAATGTTCAGCCTCTGATCACCATGGAGGATTTGCAGGAGGTTGAGCATGTTGTGCGCAAGGATCCTAAGGTCATCGAGCAATGTGCTATTATTGGAATTCCTAAGGAGGATATGCACAAAGTATACTGTGACCGTAAGTAGACTGCCCTTGATTATCGGAGATTGATACTGATCAAATGAGATTATAGCATGGACAATTGGATATGATGAGCGTTTTGGAACTGGGGTCCGTCTTCAGCAAGCCCTCATGTACTATCGCCCTCACCCCGACGACTCCCAGTACACCTATCCCTTGGACTTCTGTCCTATCTTCAACTCCGAGACCAAGCAGATCATCCACATTGATGTGCCGCCTGTACGGAGACCAGTCAGCAAGGAGCCTCCAAACAACTACCACCCGGCTGCAATTGAAAAAGAAAGTGGATACCGAACCGACATCAAGCCAATTCACATCACCCAGCCAGATGGTGTGTCATTCGAGGTCAAGGGCCGGACTATTGAATGGCAGAACTGGAACATCCATGTCGGCTTCAACTACCGGGAAGGCATTGTCCTAAACAACATCACATTCAACGACAAGGGAAATGTGCGACCTATCTTCTGGCGTCTTTCACTGGCCGAGATGGTCGTGCCATATGGCAACCCGGAGCATCCCCACCAACGCAAGCATGCATTTGACCTAGGCGAGTACGGCGGCGGATACATGACCAACAGCCTGACACTGGGATGCGACTGCAAGGGCGCAATCCACTACATGGACGCGGCATTCGTCAACCGGGCGGGTGCCAGCACAATCATTAAGAACGCTATCTGCATCCACGAAGAAGACGCCGGTATCCTATTCAAGCACACCGATTTCCGCGACGAGTCAATGGTCGTAACCCGCGGCCGAAAGCTCATCATCTCGCAGATCTTCACTGCGGCAAACTACGAGTACTGCGTGTACTGGATCTTCCATCAGGACGGCACAGTCCAGCTCGAGATCAAGCTGACCGGCATCCTCAACACCTACGCCATGCTTCCAGGCGAGGATACCAAGGGCTGGGGAACTGAGGTGTACCCCGGTGTCAACGCCCACAACCACCAGCATCTGTTCTGTCTACGTGTAGACCCCAACATTGACGGGCCGAGCAATACCGTCTTCCAGGTAGATGCAGTCCAAGGACCTGGTGAAGTCGGCAGCGCCGAGAATAAGTACGGCAACGCATTCTACGCCAAAAAGACAAAGTTCTCCACACCTCTCGAGGCAATGTCCGACTATGACGGATCCACGAGCCGTTCCTGGGACATGGCAAATACCAACAAGCTCAACCCATACAGCAAGAAGCCCGTGAGCTACAAGCTAGTCAGCCGTGATGTTCCTCCCCTGCTCCCCAAAGCGGGTGGACTGGTCTGGAAGCGAGCAGGATTCGCACGCCATGCCGTCCATGTCACCAAATGTGAGTTTTACAATTTTCTCCTTAAATAATGTTTCATTTTCTGACCCATTTCTCCAGACGACGACGATCAAGTCCACCCAGCCGGCCGCCACGTCCCACAGACCTCCGGCGAGCCCTCGGAGGGTCTGCCCGCTTGGATCGAAGCTGCTGGTCCCAGCTGCTCTATTGATAACACTGACGTCGTTCTTTGGCACACTTTCGGTCTGACGCACTTCCCTGCGCCGGAGGACTACCCGATCATGCCTGCAGAGCCAATGACACTTCTTCTGCGCCCGCGAAACTTCTTTGACCGCAACCCAGTCCTTGACGTGCCTCCTAGCTTTGCGCGTACACCGACTCAGGTGGCTGCTAATGCGGGTGCGTGTGCCTGCAAGAAGAGCGATGGGTCTAGTGTGTTGGTTTGATTTGATGAGATGAGATATTGCATTTGTTACTGGTTATCTCAGCGTGCATTTCTTGTATATAAGTTACACTTTTTTGGTAAATGAACGGATTCATGATTCTTGATCAACTTTATAATTTGTGGTACTGTAATCTGCCAAGTAGGTGTGGGCAATTGAGGTATCTATCTACTCCGTAACTATAGGGCGTAGGTCTGTTAGCTACTAGGGCAACTTTTTCTAGTTCCTCATTGACATCTATTTCGAAGCTTGTTTGACTACGCTCACACCAAAAAGAGAGAAAAAAATAAGAGAGAAGGTCGTACGTTGCAGTATTGTCTTTTAATGGGGAGCATGTAAATCCAAAGATATACATATCAGAGTGTAAACCTCGCCAACAACGCATAAACGCCGAGAAACATCCCCAAAGGGAGGGAATCATGTAGTCAGAACCAAACCATAAAAGCCTTGACACAATGTCTAGCCAACACGCAGAAACAAATATGGCAGCTGTGCAAGAGAAACAAAACACACCCTTGGAAGGAGGCAAAAGCAATTCTACGCTGATAAACCCCGCAACAAAGCCCTATCAACCTCCCCGAGCAACGCAAACAACTCCTTCCCACCCTCAGAATCCTTCCCTTCAATATCAAGCGACTTATGCAAGAACTTGCGCGCCTCCTCATAGCGACTCATCTCCGAAAGACACTTAGCAATCCGCCACCAAGCCTTAACATTCCCAACAGGCTTCGAGTCAACACTAGCCTTAGCATCAACCAGCGCCTCGGGCCAAGCCTGCAGAGCCATCTGCGCCTGCGCACGATTCGCATAAAGACCCGACAACTCCTCGCGCGCAACGCCCACAGGCTCCCAGCCCGGCCGGTTGAGTCCCATGTCAATGGCGTAGGAGTACAGTTTGATTGCCTCGTCGTAATTTGATTTGCGGTGGGCGGCGTTGGCGCTGTCGCGGAGTTTGGAGATCTGTGCGCTGCGCTTGGGGTTTATGGGGAGCGGCGCGGGGGGAATGTTGGGTGGATCAAGGGTGAGGAGGGATTGGTGTAGTTGGTTGAGTTCTTCGAGTTCGGTATTGATTGCGGCTGTTTGGGAGGGTGTTTGACCGGATGAATGTGTGAGTGAAAGTGTTTGAGTGCTTGGGTCCATATACAATGGGTATTGGTTGTAGAGGTCAATTTCGCTGGTCATTTTGAGGGGTGGGGAGACTGTAGGTCTCTGGTTTGGGGTTGTAAGGTCGGTGTTGCTTCTTGGAGTTGTTAGTATACATATGCGCTGCGGTGTGACGGGGTGGGTGTTTGGAGGTGGAATGATGAGGTCTGGTGGTGGAATGGGTTAATTCATACAAGTTACAGTTCAGGATGCACTTTTTGGGTGTTCAACAAAGTACAGTTCACTTTGAGGTCAATATTCGGAATTGTACTTGTCAAGAGATGATGATGGCAAGAGGGCAAGCTGTCCATAAACCCACTGATATAGAAAGCGGTGGCAGAATACTGGTACCTTGCTCTATCTATATCACTTTCTTCTTGAACAAGGTGAGACCTCGGGGATATTAATAGTGAAAAGAAGAAAAAAGCGAGTATATTATGGCTTCAGACTTTCTAAAAGGACCTTGTTCTACGATGAGTTGATGAGATCTCAGCTTTCAAGATGTCATCTACACATGTTGTCTACCAATAACTATATTCTACTAATCTAAATACAAAACACCAATAATTTTACAATGCATACATCTATATTTTGCTAGATCCAATGAAATCAAACAGGACATACAATCGTAAACCCAGGGTCAAAAGACCCATGAGAAACATGGTAAAAATAAGGGCATCAGCCCAGAGTAAACATCGGTGCGCCCAACACCACTTAATGGTCAATGTTCAAAGATGCAAAAAAGCAAGACGATTCATCAATCCTCCGGGTATTTCACTGAGCAATTCCTCCATCTACACTGACAACACTTTTTACTCAACTGGGTCTTCTGCCGTACCCACTCACCGATGAGCCACCAAACCCAGTGGGAGCAGTGTACTCAGATGGGGTGTAGTCCGAGGGATTGTATTGAGTAGACGGTTCCGCGTAGTGCTGGCCATGCGCACCACCGTAGCCGGTGCTGCTGTTATAATCATGGAGGATGCCCCCGGGCGCGGGAGCGGTGGGATCGTAGGAGCCTTGCATCGCGGTCCGGCCGTGTGCGTTGCCTAGGTCATCCACCTCGCTCTGGTGCAGGAGGGCGTAGTCCTCATCATGGTCGCCGCGGGACGAGGCGCCCATGCCGCCACCTCGGCCGGAACGGAAGTTATCCTCGTCCTCCTCGAAGTCGTGGGCTGGGTTCGATGAGAAGGCGGCTTTGCTCTGCGCGGCGAAGGTGGGGTCAGAGACGGCGTCAGGAAGGGTGCCGGTGCGGCGGAAGTGCATCACGTTGCGGAAGGACATCCAGGCGGTGATGATGAAGAGGACGCTTTTTTCTGTTAGTTTCATTCAAGGAATCGTCGTCTCGGATATAGAAGAAATTCACATACAAGATGATAACGCCAATAATTGTAGTTGCTGTGCTCAACTTGCACTTGGTAGCGCTTCCGTATGCCCAGTTATCGCATCCGGTCTTCTCCTTTTTCTCCTCGGCTCTTCTGGTGGTGGATTTGGTGTCGGTGGACTTCTTATCATCGTCGCTGCTCGCTCCCTTGGACTTTCCTTGGGCGACGTATGAAGCGAGACAGATCCAGGCACTGAGCCAGAGAATCGAATAGAGGATATCGACGCAGGCAAATGCATAGACGTTACCGAAGCGTCGGGCTCGAGGCCACATCGGCACTGCCACTAGGTAGACCAAGCCAGGAATACTCAGCCAGCACTGCCATCCGATTATATGTCAGAAAAAAAAAGTCTCATTTGTATCAGAAATGCAGAAATGTCAAACTCACCAGACCCCAGTACCAGCCTGTGCGCCCATCAATTCCGCTGCCTCCTTTGGTCCAGATCGCGATGGTTATGGCCCATGCGAGGAAGATACTGAATCCTTGTATGAAATGTATGATGTTTTTGGTACGTCCGAGGCTTCCGCCTGAAGGCCGCGGCATTTGAAACATGATTTTGTGTGTAGCAGCGCTGCAAGGGTGTTGCGCTTTTCGTATTCACTCGGAGGGAAGGGAGGGGTTGGTCTCGAAGTGAAGAGATAGTCTATCGTGAAGTCATATGGGACACACAAAATGTGAGAGATGAGACAAGAACAGAGTCGAGACCTTGAGAATGAGACTTGGGGGGTCTCTCTATCTTGGCCAGGCTAGGCTCCGTGGAGACAAGTATCGGTTTGTTTTGTTTTGTTTTTTTCCCGTCGCAATGTTGCAACTTTGTAATTATTAAAATCACAACGGTAGAGAGATTTAAATTGCAGTGTTTCAAAGATATCCAATCTGACAATTTGTGTATCTGCCTTACCCTCTCTTGTTTCGGGGGCATACGTATGTCCTCCACATCCGCTGCCCAGGCGACAGCCCGTTACTATTTCGGGAACTCCGCCACACATTTGCTTGGCGTATGCCTGTCACTTTACATCATAGTCTCATTTCTCGTATACTCATGTTAACATACATAGTCAAAGGGGATTCAATCCCGCTTCTCGTGTTTGTTTCATCAATACCCAGATCTCTCGCAATGGTTGATAGACATGTACTTGCCACCACCAGGGAACCGGATCAAGGAAACAGAACAGGGGATCTTTCCAGAACAACAGCTTCACTAGTTCTTCCTCTGCAACTTCAAGGGCTGTGTGTGCAAAGTGAAACAACGAAAACTGCAAGAAAGAAGCGGGAAGAATACCGGCATGGGCGAATGTTGGCGCTGAACGGGTTGACGATAGTGTTGCTGCGATGTTTGGTGTATCGACTGAACTGGAAGGGAACACAGATAGATAGCCGGAAATAGAGCAAGGCACATTATACAGCAAGTTATCGACAGCTTTGGCGCCCGGTGTGCAATCGGCGATATAGATAGTGTGTCGGACAGAATGCGCGTCGAACTCTTCATCGACTGAGAGTCTGACAGAGAGATGGCCGGTCAAGCGAACACCACCTTTAGCAGCCAATGTCCGCATGAGCTTATGAACCGAAGCGGCCAGAGCCTCATCTAGACGCGAGACACCCCACGTAGAGGAACTAGAATCCGAAAGCCGAACCTTAATGGCTTGAACGCGGCCGCGCACAACGAGCAGGTCTGCGAATAGCTCTCCAAGACGAGATTGTTGCTGCATAATCCAAGGCCGATCATTAGAGATCTGGATCTCACTGACTTTGGTGTATGTCTTGCTCAGTGTACGCCTCGGCAAGAGCATAGCCTTCTCGTTCGCAGATGGGGTCGCTCGAGAGATCTGGAAGGTTTTGGCGGGCGAACGATTCAAGATCTTGTGCACCGAGTCGCGCGATTGGACCCTATGATATTCAAGCACTGGAAGACCCCTCTCAGTCACGTACTGCCTGAATGAATCAGGATGTGCGAAGCAAGCTGCCAAATCGATATCGAAGGTGATGCACTTGCAGTTAGTGCGATTCTCAATGATCTGTCGGGCTGTCGCATCTTCAATGAAGGATGCCTTGGGCGAGCATGGAATCCATAGGTCGACCTTTTCGCGGTGGATGACGTCGAGTAGCCGGGAGATGTAATGGTCCTTGGGAATCTGGTAGAATGCCACTAGGGCCTTGGACATACTCCCGCCGGAGCGTACGGGCAGGTCTAGGTCTGTAACATCAGCTCCAACCACGTGGTGGCCTTCTACAGCCCATGACCTTGCTAGGGTCAAGCCGTGCGTTGTACCTACGCCCGTGATGAGGACTGTTTTCGGGTAAAACGGCACATTCCGTTGTGTCGCTCGGTGTCGATTGGCTGTTGGTCGGAGATAGGATAAGAATACCGCGATCACGAGAATTGTGCTATCGACAAACAACAGCGAAAATGAAAGACATATTCGAAGGAGATGCCAGAATACTCGTGATAAAGTCCCCGTTGAGACTGAAGCATTGGTGGATTTGATCGACATGCTAAGTCCATGTCTCGCCGCAATGAGCGGGTAGAGATGTTTGCTCATTTGATTATAGGGAATAATGCACCCCGAAAGGGCGACATAGAAGGAATATGGCCATAAGTGAAAATGTGAGTTGGGGTGGATGTTAATGAGGGGGGCTTGGCCTGCAGATCTAGTTCGGTGTGACGATGCACTGGGAGAGATCAAGATCTTTACTCCATACAAATAGTGGGCAAATCAGAGCTAATGGTGGGGTTCTCCGGATCTAACCTCCAGGGGAATTGTCCGGCAATTACGTGGGATCAGGTTTCCGACTTGTGCTCTCGGCACTGAAGGGGTTGGAATGTTGACGCCATCTACCAATGGTGAGATAGGTGATCGGACTCGGATTTACTGCTTTTATCCGAAGTATTCCCAATGTTTATTATCCCCGAGGCTGTTTATAAGTTCGCATGTCCACATGGAATTTCTTGGATCATTTATCCGATTCCCTTGCTCTAACTTCACGTCATGTCTGCACCTCCCTCGGTATGAATTACATTCCGGCCCTTTGATTGTGAGAAATGACCCTAACTCGTACTCTAGAACGCTGGCAAGGAGCTGAAGCTCCTGCATTACATCTATGGGCAGCCAAACCTGGATGAAATCCGTGGACATCCCCAAAAAGTGATCGATTTGATTCACGAGTTTGAGAAAGACTACCCCTTAATAAATGTTGGCCCTGAAAAGGGCGAGATCATCACCCAACTCATTGATGAACTCAAGCCAAAGACCATGATCGAGCTCGGCTGCTACGTGGGCTACTCTGCGATTCTATTCGGTGACGCAGTCCGTCGAAACGGCGGTGAACGCTACTTGAGTCTAGAGTTGAACCCAGAGTTCGCCGCAGTTGCTAATATGCTCGTTGAGCTAGCTGGATTGCGCGACTTTGTGCGCATCATCGTTGGTCGAAGCGATGAGTCGCTACACAAATTAATTACCTCGGGCGACGTGAAGAAAGTGGAACTTCTCTTCATCGATCATTACAAACCAGCGTACACCACTGACGTCAAGCTATGTGAGCACCTCGGGGCAATTGTCCCTGGTTCAGTGCTCGCGGCCGATAACGTGCTATATCCGGGCAACCCACCATATCTGGAATACGTCCGGAGCACTGTCGAACAGAAGATTGAAGCTGCTAAGGAAGGACCTTCCCAGGCCTATAAAACTACCGGGATGACCGAAAAAACAGTGCAGTCCTTTGTGGGTAAAGATGACGTGCCCACTTTCAATTTTGTGGGCAACCCGAACTTGGTGTACCAGAGCGAGCTACGCCAACCCCAGGGATTGCGGGTAATTTTTGAATAATGTTCCGAGAATGAATCTTCGCTAACAATTGACAGGATGCCGTCGAAGTTACTAGGTGTGTGGGGGTACAGGCATAGACGAGAACTGGCCAACGCAAGTGGGACTGTAATTGGCACAAGCCGAGATACCAAGAAAGTAGAATCATGCATGATTATCAAGCGCATATACAACATAGAAGTCCGTTGTAAAGTCGAAACATTGCCACTTCGGGAACCCGACTCGGCTTTTGGACCCACCTAAGCCAACGTTGCCGTCGCCAGGACCTTCCCTCTCCCCCGCTAAATGATTTCCGGGCCCAAATATAATAGTCTCTCTCTCCGCTGATTCCTACCTCAATTAAATCTCAAATATCTCATTATGGCTAGCAAAACTTACAACGTTGGCATTGTTGGCTACGGCTTCAGCGCGAAGATCTTCCACATTCCCTTCGTGAAGGAGGTCCCTGAGCTCAAGCTATACGCAATTGTCCAGCGCACTCCGAAGCAGGATGATGATGCCGAGAAGGACCACCCCGGTGTGAAGTCTTTCCGTACCGCTGAGGAGATGGTCCAGGACCCCGCAGTTGATGTGGTGATCATTACTACTGCTCCCGATTCTCACTTTGCGCTATCCAAGCTGGCGCTGGAGGCTGGCAAGCACGGTGGGTGTCTACAAATGCCTAGAAATCGTAGATAAACTAACGTGGGATATATCAGTCGTCTGCGAGAAGCCCTTTACCCCCACCACTCAGGAAGCTGATGACCTCATCGCCATTTCGAAGAAGAACAACAAACAGCTTGCCGTGTTCCAGAGTATGTCTTATCACCCTGGTTATCAAACCCCCTACTCATGCCTGTCCTAGATCGCCGCTGGGATGCCGACTTCGTGACCCTCTCTAAGATTGTCAAGAACGGCTCGCTCGGCCGCATCTCCGAGTTTGAAACTCACTTCGACCGCCACCGTCCTGAGGTGCCGGCTGCCGACTCTCACAAGTGGAAGAACAAGGTCATCCCCGGTGGGTCCGCAATTTATGACCTTGGAACCCACCTTCTGGATCAAGCCGTGCACCTACTCGGACTCCCCAAGCGGGTGACCGGTTTTATTGGCTCCTCCCGGGGTGTCACCTCGTCTTCATACGAGGACTCCTTCACCGTTCTGCTGCACTATGCCGATGGCTCCATGGTTACCGCCAAGGCGACTGTGGTCAGCCCTGAGGACGAACAGCTGCGCTTCTGGGTGCGCGGTGACAAGGGTAGCTTCAAGAAGGTAAGAGCATCTACTTGCGCAGATCACTGCTACATAAGAAAAAGTGGAAACTGACCTAATTGTATAGTACCACCTTGATATCCAAGAAGACCAGCTCAAGGCCGGCATTATGCCCCAGGATAAGGGCTACGGCCGCGAGCCCAGCGAGCGTTACGGTACTCTAACTACTATCCAGAACGGCAAGCCCGTCAAAGAGGTGGTTCCCACTGTGGAGCCCCCCACTTACACCGAGTACTACCGCAAGCTTGTCCGCGCTCTCAATGGCGAGGGTGAGCTCCCTGCTAGTGGCGTGGAGGCTCGCGAGGTCATTCGTTTGATCGAGTTGGCTCGTGAGAGCTCCCGCACTGGCCGAACTTTGGACGTCTAAGCTTCGGTTTGGTAAAGGCAATGACGATTATGATTTACCAGATAAAGGCAATATATATTGAAATCTTTGATAAAATAGATTGCTCCTCTCCAATAAATACAGTAAATACCTTTATCGTTGATAACTATACAAAGGAAATTTGGAACAATTAGCATACACAAAAGCAACAAATCAACAGATAGCTTCCACATTGCTGCCTAACAAAGAGCCCCCAAACTGCCTTATGAGGCTCAGCCCTAGGGGCTCAGTAAATGTCAGCACGGGTTGTTCAAATTAACCACTGCGTTAACCAACAGACTATCTACCTGGAAAGGTTTAGCACTGTACCAAATTTAGTTTCAGTTTATGAAAATAAGATTCATATACTATGCTTGAAATTCATTGGTTAAGACGGATCACTTCCTTGGAAAGTCCCAGGGATCACAACTTTTCAATGCAAAAGAGAAATGGACCCAGAAATGCCTAAGTCGTCTTTTGAGTAGTCTTTTCAATACAAAAGAGAAAAGGCCCCAAAAAACACGAATTGACGGGATAAATTGATCTTATAACAGCGTCAAGGGAGGAAAGCTACCCATAGCCTCAGCAGCAGAGCACTGAGCCTATCCACTCATTTTAGCAACTATCAATTATGGGATAGATCTCAATCTTCCCCTATAGCCAGCCTCACAACAACTTATTACCGATACATTGAGGCCGGCCGACTGGACCTTAACCACAGTAACAACCGGAACCAAGACAACACAAGTCTTTACAGAAGGATACATGGCCCACACAGCATGGGAGATCTCATGGACGACCTCGGACACGGCAAGCATGTCTCCAACACCACCGTCGCTTGGTTTGGAGGAGTACTTTTCGACCTGAGTGCTAGGACAGAGCCTCACGACGCCTTCCCCAGAACCAACTAAGAATCAGACTGACACGGCACTTACGAGCTTAGGATATTTTCTTATGGTTGGCCTTCCAGTCATTGGCATTGCGATCATTGCATGCAGCATTCGGTGTTGTTTCACGATTCGACGAGCAAAACCCCAAGAGGCGTTTTAGTTGGAGCACCTAACTAGCATATTCAGAACTCCCAACTAGGTAGCTTATAAAAAGCTTGGTTTACGCAATGATAGCCATTTCACTTTAGTTCATCTTCATCTTCTTCCTTCTCTTCTTCGTGCTTTAGGATTCTTGTCTAGCGGAACCAACAGCCGGAAGGTAGGTGTGTTAGGGCGTGACGACCTTGCCCGGGGTTAATATTGATTATATAATGTGTGGTGATCACCTGACTTTATAAGAAGTTGAGCGGGGTGTGCTCAGTTTTACCCAGTGATCAAAAAGCGGCAAGAGGTCAGCACTAAAATGGAAGTGGAAATACGCCCTTCTGTACATATGAGGTCCAGGAGCCGTTCAATTTGTCTCACAGGCCCCCAAGAAATAACTTCTTCACCTAAGAGATAACTGTGATGGACGTCAAATCGCTACCAGATTTCCGATTCTTCCCGTATCCAGTCAAACATCCATCTGTTGAGTCTAAAGAACTACTGCCAACAGATGATCCAATTACCCTCAACACTTCGTCCTCATGGACTTACTGCGGACCCCTCTTGACTCTCGAATCATGTAACCTACCATCATCCTTTAACACCTGGGCAGAAGCCACAATAAGCGGCTCAATAATGCCCTCCTTATTCTCCTTCCTGGCATACGTCCACGATTTCCTGACCAAAAATAACCAGTCCCACTACTGGCTCACAATCAGAGCAAGCAAAGGCTCGGACGAATTCGACACCCCACGCTGGCACACAGATGATTTATTCTTCTCTCCCCTCCAGCCACCAATAAACCACGCAAAGCGTCAATCACTCTTCTCACCAATCACTAATATACTCAAATCCACCTGGACAGGACCAACAAACCAAGACCTCTCAACCCCAATCTCACTCTCCAGCCCCGAAACCGAGGACCATCACCACCAACCTACCACCCCAGCGGCCCAAATCCCCTCTACAAGCCCAAACCCAACCAACTGGAAACTCACAACAACCCTCCTAGGCCCCGGGACCTTGTTCATCCCACCCAGGACAAACCGCCTAGCACGCGCCACGCAACAAGCCGCCAAAGCAGCCGCCCGCGCCGCAGACCCAAATCACGTCTGCGTCTCTGTGCGCTGTGTCGGCTGCGCCATGGCGACGGAGTCGGTGCGAGAACAGCTAGCCCGTGATCTGGGCGGACATGGGATTGTGCAGGCGTCGGCGGGAGAGTGTGTTTTTTTCCGGGTGGGCGAGGATGATGGTGCTGTGCATTCAGAGCCGCGATCGCATGGTGATCGAGTCTTCGTTAATGTTGTCCCTGGCCATGAGGCGGACCTGAAGGCACTTATGGGGAAGTGGGGGATGGAGTATCCGCGGGCTTGGTGTGTGGGGTTGCCATTGGTTATTGGGGAGGGAGAGGAGTGTTTGCGGGATGTTGGGGTTGAGATTTGATTTCTTTGTTCTTTAGTATGAACGCATCTCACGATTGAATGGTATAGATGGCGTTTCTGTTATTGACCGGGCATATATCCGATAGCCAATAGTCGGGAGAGCTGGTCATATATGGGAATCGACTCCATTTTTTGTTTGAATAGTTGAAAACAATGTATGTCACGGAGTACTCCGTAGAACAAAAACATTCCTGCGTCAGATGGCATCTCCAATAATGACGGCATGCCAAGCCGCTAGTCCCAAACCGTAGTTTATGTTACCAAATGTAAATCCGCTGAGTGGCCAACTTGAAGAAATTGGACCTGACACTGACATGAAGCCCTACATCCGAAAGTTGACATCCGCGGAGAAATAGAGCAGAGTTGCGCCTTTAACGGCACACATGAGGTTTTGCTCAGTACCGGTCCACGGGTATCCGGATGATGGAGGTTCTTCCTTTATATCCCCGATAGGGTTGAACTTCTATTTTGCGGACTGAGATCACTAAGAACCAAAGAAATCTACATACCCTAGAGCATACATTGTATCTCGGTATAACAGAAGTCCAGCATGGTACCAGCCCCGCATGGACCGGTGACGCTGTCTCACCCGACGACCTGGAATTTCGACTTCGATCGGTATGTGAATCCATTCGTGCCGGCACCACGATGGCATCTAGTACCACGACCTATCGCCCATATGCTGGGCTATCGGGATAAACCACCCAAGCCAATAGGCAATATCTTGGTCGCCCTATGGTCGTTGGTTGGAGCATTTTGCGGTGTGGCTTTGGTGGCATCTGTTTCAAAACGGGTGCCTTCTTTTGAAGCGCGTGATGCGCCAGTGATTATTGGCAGTTTTGTAAGTCGTGTTCTGATGTCTGATGGGAGAGCAGACTGGAATATGAAAACAACATAGGGCTGACTCTATGCTTCTTTGATAATAGGGTGCGGCGGCAGTTATTGAATTTGGTGCCATCGAATCGCCCTTCGCACAACCACGCAATGCAATCCTGAGCCAGGTCATCGCCTGTTTCTTCGGTGTCGGGATATCGAAGTTGTTCGCCTTGAACCCTCATGCCGAAGCGTATACTGAGCTTGGGGGTGCTCTTGCTTGCGGTCTTACCACGGCTGTCATGATTCTCACCAATACTACACACCCACCCGCGGGTGCGACTGCCGTTCTGGCAGTGACCCACGCTCAAACTGTTGCTCTGGGCTGGTTTCTGTTCCCGGTCATGTTGCTTGGACTCGGACTTATGCAGGCTGCGGCTGTAATCATCAACAATGTGCAGCGTCGGTATCCTCTATACTGGTGGACGTCACATCCTCTGTCGCGGTCTCGGGGGGATGTTGAAAAGCCTGGTCATAAGGAATCGCCAAGTGTTCCTAGTCATTATGAGGATAGTCTGACTGATGTTCCTCGACGTTTGGTAATAGAACGTGGTGATATTTCAGTGCCGGATGGGATATTGCTTTCTGTCGAGGAACAAGAAATGTTGGAGAGAATCTGTGACAGACTTTGAGGGGGAAATATTAAATATATTAGCATATCTCTTCCAAATCTAGCCCCTCTCTCCCTTTTCCCCCTGTACCTTATGTACCTTATCGTCCAGTCGCGTATCACACAAATCAAAGGTGGCAAAATAGACACCTCAGGCATTGACTGCGGTGACGTCTCTCCCAATCAGCATCCACTTATAACGGCCCACTGATTCAATTTTTTTTTTGTTTTAAAATTTCTTTAATTGACTTGCCAACACACACACTCCCAAGGTGAAAGAATAAATTTATAAGAGAAAGGTATGTTTTACTCTCAATTCTTCTCTTTCTCTCAAACTCACAATTGATAGGATTCTATCGATAAGGGCAAACCACCAACTCCACTGCTCTACGCCCCTCCATTTCCTGTCCGCCGCCCCGCCAGGCGATCCACTCAGTCTTTTTGCTTTTCTCTTCAATCTCTTTTCGCATTGTCATCCTTTCTCCTCTCCCTCCCTTTGCCTTCCGTCCCTTAATTTTCTCTTTAAACCCCCCTTTTTTTTATACCGTCACACCCGCAAGCATGGTTTCCGCCTCCAAGGCTGCCCGCTTGGCCAAGCGTGCCGAAGAGAAGAAGCCCAAGAAGGACGTCAAGGTCGAACTCGATGCCCACGGAAAACCCATCGTCGGAGATGCGCCTGCCACCAAGGATCTGTCCGCCGTCGATAAGCTCACAACCCAGATGGATAAGCACGGTCTGTCAGATCGTGTCACCACCGGTGTGCTGTCATCTCTGCCCGCCTCTCGCGACGTGAAGATCACCTCTTGCTCCCTTGTGTTCCACGGAAAGGTCCTGGTCACCGATTCCACCCTCGAGTTGACCTTCGGCCGCCGCTACGGTCTCCTCGGTGAGAACGGTTGCGGAAAGTCCACCATCCTGAAGTCCATTGCTGCCCGCGAGTACCCCGTCCCCGAGCACATCGATATCTACCTTCTGAACGAGGGTGCACCCCCCACCGACTTCGGTGCCCTTGACTGGGTTGTTCGTGAGGCCGAACGCCAGTTGGAAGATATGGAGAAAAAGGCCGAGGAAGTTCTTGAGAATGATGGTCCTGATAGCCCTATCCTTGAAGACCTATATGACGTATGTATTTCGAGTTTTACTATCCTTTGCAACCAGAAGCTAACTATCTATACAGCGCATGGACAAGATGGATCCTTCCACTTTCCACGTTCGTGCTTCCCTTATTTTGACCGGTCTCGGCTTCAACAAGCACACCATCAACAAGAAGACCAAGGACATGTCCGGTGGTTGGCGTATGCGTGTTGCCCTCGCCAAGGCTCTGTTCGTCAAGCCCTCTTTGCTCTTGCTTGATGACCCCACTGCCCATTTGGACTTGGAGGCTTGCGTGTGGCTCGAGGAGTACCTCAAGAAGTGGGATCGTACTTTGATCCTGGTTTCTCACTCCATGGATTTCCTGAACGGTGTCTGCACCACCATGCTTGATATGCGTGGCCAGAAGCTCCTCTACTACGGTGGTAACTACGATTCTTACCACAAGACCCGTAGCGAGCAGGAGACCAACCAGGCCAAGGCCTACGCCAAGCAGCAGGAAGAAATCCAGCACATCAAGAAGTTCATTGCTTCCGCTGGTACCTACGCTAACTTGGTGCGTCAAGCCAAGTCTCGCCAGAAGATTCTCGACAAGATGGAGGCCGATGGTTTCATTCAGCCCGTTGTTGCCGACCGTGTCTTCACCTTCCGCTTCGCCGATGTTGAGAAGCTTCCCCCCCCAGTTCTCTCCTTCGACGATGTCAGTTTCTCTTACTCCGGTAACTGGGATGACACCCTGTACGAGCACCTCGATCTCGGTGTCGACATGGACTCCCGTACCGCCCTGGTCGGCCCCAACGGTGTCGGCAAATCTACTCTGCTCCGTCTCATGACCGGCAAGCTCAGCCCCATCGGTGGCCGTGTCTCCCGTCACACTCACTTGAAGCTCGGTGTTTACAGTCAGCACTCTTCCGAGCAGCTCGATCTTACCAAGTCTTCCCTTGAGTTCGTCCGTGACCGCTTCCCCGAGAAGTCCCAGGACTACCAGTACTGGCGCCAGCAGCTCGGCCGCTACGGTCTGAGCGGTGAGGGTCAGACTGCCCTCATGGGTACTCTGTCCGAGGGTCAGAAGTCTCGTATCGTCTTCGCCCTGCTTGCCATTGAGTCCCCCAACATGATTCTTCTTGACGAGCCTACCAACGGTCTCGATATCCCCACCATTGATTCTTTGGCCGATGCCATTAACGCCTACAGCGGTGGTGTTGTCGTCGTGTCTCACGATTTCCGTCTCCTCGACAAGATTGCCAAGGACATCATGGTCTGTGAGGACAAGACTATCCGCCGCTGGGATGGCTCCATCGGTGACTACAAGAACCACCTCCGTAACAAGATGTTGTCTTCCGGTGCCGTTTAAGGGCTTTATGTTTCAACTTTGTTCAACTTCCTTTTTTTCCCCCCTTTTGATGACGAAATGCTAGACGAGAACTGAAGGAATACAAATGCCCACATGGCACTAAAAGTTTGGTTCCCGCAGGGACACAACAAAAAGTTCCTTGGGTTGGGATGGGTTTCATTTATTTTCTTTTTGTCCGTTAGATCGTTTGTCCTTTTCCTCCTTTCCGAATAGATTTTGGGTGGGGGATTGGACCTTTGCGTTTTATTGCTATGAACTACCCCTTTTCGATTGGACATGATTCGATCTGTTTTTTTTGTCTTATGCATCCTTGATAGAGTATCTAGTCTTCTCCGAGGTGAATATAAGGGATGCCATTTACGCTGAATTATATCCATCTTATTTCTTGAATAGGCTGTGTTCTCTCGGTCTTCGCGTACAGTGCTACTTGCATACATAATTTGAGGTTTGACTAGCTTTACTTTGTCGATGTCTTGTCTACATGTAGTTACACAATCTTCTCCATCAACAATGCTCTCTCTTATGACCCTGATCGGTCGAATAGTTCAAGAATTGCCCTTTCGTCTCTCTCTTGTTAATCTCATCCAACACCTGTCGCGATATCTCAAGAAACAAAGAACATCAACAATGGCTATAGTAGCCCTCATTGTCTGTCTCCTTTCGAACAAAGAACCGAATTCCAAGTCATCGCCAACAGGATATAAATAAATACACCCCCACGCGTCCCATACCATATTAACCCATTCAACACTAGAAACCAGCATACATACACACCAGCACAATGGACGGATCTCGCATACACCCCGAGAACTTCAAGGAGATCTACACAAAAGCCTGCGAGGCCTTCGCCCACAAGCTGCAGTGCCAAGTATTCGTTCTCCTGAGCCCACCCCCCAGCCCTGATATAGAGAATATCGCGACACGGCTGGAAGAGCTCAGCGAGCGCATCATTCAGATTGGATTCCTTGGGGAGATTGGTGAGTTCGGGATCAGGGGTGATAACCGCGTGCGTGCGCGCTGGGGTCCGCTTTCTATTAAGGAGATTTGCTTTGAGATTAAGTGGGAATTGACTGTTCTTATGGAGGAACTTGCTAACGGTGGAGATACGTTGATACTTGCGGATTTACTTGTTGAGATTTTGGATGCGTTGCCTTTTTGAATATATTTATGTTTATGGTGTGTTTTTTAGTTATGGAGTTGTATAGTTAGTAGATCTTGTATGGATGGTCTAGTTCGGAGATCTAGAAAGGGCAATAGACAGTGTCAATTACAACCATTGCCATAGCATCGAAGGGATTCAACTTGGTCTACCATGCTGGATCAGAGGAAAGCAAACCTGTTTCTATCCGCTGATGACAGTTTGGACTTGAACTCGGATTTTAGGTCTATATAGGCCGAGAGATCTAATATATACATCTAGGACGTGGAAATTTGGAAAGCCCGACGTTTGCTGCATTAGAAGTGTCGACCTGGTATTTGATATTATGATATTTGTGTTTTTAGATTCAATGCTTTGCATACTCATTACTGCTTGGTTCGCTGAGTGACTAACTCCGGACCAAAAACATCGCCATCCTGACGGATGATTTGTTCTTGTTCCAATTTCCGCTTTTTCGCCAGGCGTTCTGTTTCGCTCTCCGAAGTGGCCATTCCAGTGTCACTTTGAACCGCGGTAGATGGCTGGGTTGTATCTCGTTTCCGAGCGACAGCTAGATTCACCTTCTCGGGGTTCTGACAATGATATAGTTTCTTTGCGATGCGCTTGAGGCTTTTCATTTGCGCGGGGTCCGAGGAGAGGGGTGTGTAGGATTGGAGAAGAGCAGAGCATTCAGACAAAACGTGATGCAGCTTGGAGCGGATTTCGTATAAAGGGTTCACCGGGCCATTTTCATCTGTTTCGGGAGCAGGAATTGTGGCTGTGACAGGACCACCAAGTTTGACATCCAGCAAAAACTCGGCTAGCGGACGATCTGCCAGTAAAAAGGCAGAAAACCAGATTTGGGATGGTGTGTACAAGAAGTAGGCATCTGTCATCTGCGCAGCAGATTTCAGCAGCTCACGAGTTGTACCGTGGGCTCGAGCGATTCGATCTGACATTGAGGACGATGGGACGGGAGGAGGTGCAATGGACAGCAATCCTTGTTGGAGATCTTCCGCAGTCTCATGTGGTAGATGGGGAGCTGGCTGGCCTTGACCTTGTGCGATGGCTTGAAGTTCCATGACGCCGCCTTCAAGTCCCCGGAATGGATGCCGTACATCAAAGGTGAAGCGGAGTCCCTGCATGAGCAGGAATTCTGGTGCGATGACATCCTCCGTCGCTGTGTCACCAGGAATTCCATCTGCAAATTGCCGGAGAGAGATATAGTAATTATCGGTTTTGGTCGCGACGAAGAGCGCACACGCCATGATGGACTTTGGATGGTATGTCATGGGTGAATTAGTTAGGTAGAAGCGGCGGAGGTATTGGATCGCGGTAGCCTGTATGCGCAGAATGAGAAAGGTCAGCTTCTCGGGATTTATTTGCAATGATTTTCAAAGGGAGTATGAAGTCCCCTAGAGCTTAACGTACCCGGACCATTGTCGGAATTGGTGGCTTGTATGTCTCTCCGAGCTCTAGCGTCTTCTCGCAGTAATACCGCACGAGAACGAGCTCTTCCTCTGGTGTCAAGCATTCGACATCTTTCTCATCTTTACTCTTGATTTCCATATTGCTTTCCGGAAGTGGTGTTCCCGCCGCAGAGGATGCAGTCGACTGATGAGTTTCTCGCGATCTGCGCAAAGCGGCGCGCACGCGCTCGCTGGCAACGGCATTTGTTGAGGCTCTGAGGGATTGCAGAGATGGCTCAGTGTATGACCACAGCCGGTACTGGGATGAGGCACGGTAAATGTCGTCTTCAATCATGGCGCCGGTGCTTTTCACCTGTTGGAAGAATCAAAGGCTAGAAAGCTTGAATCTTGGCCGGGGATGACGGTAGGCTGGCTAGAGTATCACTAGAGAGGAATGCCGAGCATGAAGACGTGGAAAATACAGGGCAGTTTTGGATATGAGAATAAGTATTCGACAATTATCAATGAGCCCAGCAATTAATCCACTTGGGGTGATCCAAGAGAGAACAATAAATCAAGGTTGGAGCTGAGTGTGCTTATCGATAACACGAACCCTCGCTTTCATGGACAGTTCTGTCTGGACATCAAATCAATATGTTCTTCGGTCTTATTTTATTGTGTTCAATATCGATTAAAAGCTATGTACCAAATATTTGACATGAATAAACCACCCAATGCAATCCGTTCATATTCCACATGTGCTTTTTATCGCATTCCATCCCGAGTTCATCGCAGACACCAGAATATACATCACTCACCGAGAAGTCGGGCGGTAATATCACCCATACGACCTTCTTCTAACTCATAGTCTTGGCCTCCTCTTCGTTCAACACCGGCAAATCGGAAAGCAGCCACAACACGCTCAACGTCGAAGCCCATGCTGCCAAAACGGTCAACCAAATTCTTGTTGTATCCATCATATCTATAGATGATAGTCAGCAATCATATTCAATGGATAGAAGGAGAATGACTTACTTTGCAAGACTGTCTTCGACAGTTGCTTGCCGGGTGTCATCTAGGCTTGATCCGCCTCCATTGTCAGCACTACGCACGGGAGCTCCAGCATACACAACTGCCCAGTCGCGCGCAACACGCTCAAATTCTTTGGGTGTCTTGAGAAGCATATTAGCCACTTCAGCGTCTTGAGGATCTTTGGGCTCAGGTGTGCTGAGCAAAGATTGCAGCGAAAGCAGAGCGGACTTGATGGTCAGAACTGGCGACCAAGCACTAGAAAGCGTGTCAAGGCAGATTGCACCCTGCATCGGCTATCAGAATCTAGTTTTTCTCACATATATATTGTGAAGAGGGCACTGACCGTTTGGCTGCTGACATTCGGATGCCACACTTTGGTCTCGAACTTCATGGTAGGTGGCCGGAAAGGGTAGTCGGTGGGGATTTTGATATCGATGTTGTAGGTGCCACCTTCATAAGGGGTTCCGGGTGGCCCTGGAAACGATCCCCTTAGGTGAGTGACATCGTCCTGATTGCCAAATGGCTCAACCTTGATTTGAGAGTGAGCATCGGCGTGAATGTCCGTAATTTCCTTTCCAATGCGACGCATACGATTGCTAGCCATGGTGATTCGAGGACTCGTTTCAGAAAGAGGTCAAACAAGAGATGTGCAAGGATGAGACCGCTTTATGTGTAATCTATTCTCGTCTTGTCAAAGAGCGCACAGATCGTGGAAACTGCCGTGGAGAGGAAGACGGAGTGGGGCTAATAGTAGGAGAATGGTGTTAGGAAGGATGCAGATCAAGTAAAGAATATCACACCCAGAGTACGAAACACCCTAGGGAATTAAAATAGACTCAAGAGAAACGAGGGTCTCACCAAACGGAGGGGAACCTTAGAACTATACGGGAATTCAGTATGAGTGATGAGCTCGAACACCTGTAACCTGATATATGCACTGATATATAGACCCCGAGAAGAACACAGTTAGACCTGGATTGCGTAAGGTAAATCTCAGTATAGAGCCTCGGTAGAATATGAATTTCTTTGATTGCCCTCGAGAATGTCGGATGTACAAGCAAGGTGCTGATAAGACAAGGTGTTAAGGCAACAATGCGTGGATGACGCAGTGGAGGCCTGAGGCTTATATAGTCACGTGTGGACCTAACAGCTTCCAGCTCGCCCAGCGTCTAACCTCCGGCGATACCACATCTGCATTGACAATCCATCCCTTTCGACTCATTTCCCCCATCATTCCATACCACTAAAGGCTCAGGATACAGCCTGCTTTGATTTTACTTGCACTTTCACACCAGGGATTCTGACTGTCTCCCTATCGGTGGCTGACAAACATGGTGAGCGCCCCAATCTTCCCAGCCTTTGGGAGGCCATCTCGATTTACATTCTAACATTCAAAACTAGGGTCAACAGCAGTCTAATTTGGGCGGCGGCCCTGGAGGCGATGGACGCGATGACAAGGATAAGAAGGTATGTTCACACTCATTTCCTCTGCTACACGACTAGTGCTGAGACCATCTTTCATTAGAAGGACAAGCCCAAATACGAACCTCCCCCACCACCTACCACCCGTCTTGGAAAGAAGAAGCGCAAGGCTGCAGGCCCAAGCACTGCATCAAAGCTTCCCGATATATACCCTACATCGCGATGCAAGCTACGATACCTTCGTATGCAGCGTGTTCACGACCACCTGCTATTAGAAGAAGAGTACGTTGAGAACATGGAGCGGATGCGCAAGGCCAAGGCCCAAGCCTCCCAGGATCCTGCCAGCCGAGGTGGTGACTTGGATGTGATGGACCGGAACGCTGATGAGCGGAGTCGAGTCGATGACATGCGAGGCAGCCCGATGGGCGTCGGCAACTTAGAAGAGTTGATTGATGATGATCATGCTATTGTTTCAAGTGCCACCGGCCCCGAGTACTACGTCTCAATCATGTCATTCGTCGATAAAGATCTCCTCGAGCCGGGTGCCAGTATTCTTCTACACCACAAGTCAGTGTCTGTCGTCGGTGTACTGACGGAGGAATCTGACCCCCTTGTCTCGGTGATGAAGTTGGACAAAGCACCGACAGAATCATACGCTGATATTGGGGGTCTTGAGCAGCAAATCCAGGAAGTTCGAGAATCCGTGGAGCTGCCCTTGCTACACCCCGAGCTGTATGAGGAGATGGGTATCAAGCCCCCCAAGGGTGTGATTCTCTACGGTGCCCCAGGTACCGGAAAGACGCTACTTGCCAAGGCTGTTGCCAACCAGACCAGCGCGACCTTCCTCCGCATTGTTGGCAGTGAGCTGATCCAGAAGTATCTGGGTGATGGCCCCCGCCTGGTTCGGCAGATTTTCTCGGTTGCTGCTGACCATGCTCCATCAATTGTTTTCATTGACGAGATTGATGCTATCGGTACAAAGCGATACGAATCACAATCTGGCGGTGAGCGAGAAATCCAGCGAACTATGCTGGAGCTTCTGAACCAGCTGGATGGATTCGATGATCGTGGTGACGTGAAGGTCATCATGGCCACTAACAAGATCGAAACACTGGACCCAGCTTTGATCCGACCTGGTCGTATTGACCGTAAGATTCTCTTCGAGAATCCAGACCGTAAGTCATACCCTGATGTCTGCTACTTCGTCGTGCCTTGCTAACAATTTTTAGAAAACACCAAGAAGAAGATTTTCACTCTGCACACCTCGAAGATGTCTCTCGGTGACGACGTTGACCTCGAGGAGTTCATCAACCAGAAGGATGATCTCTCTGGTGCCGACATCCGTGCTATCTGTACCGAAGCTGGTTTGATGGCCCTGAGAGAGCGCCGCATGAGGGTGCAGATGGACGATTTCCGGGCTGCCCGTGAGCGTATCATGAAGACCAAGCAGGACGGTGGTCCTGTTGAGGGCCTGTACTTGTAAGCGCTGGCAATTCTTTGAGGGTAGAGTGCTGGAAAGCTTGCGCTGGAGACCTGTACTGTACTCAGCTAGGTCCCTTGTGTATTGTAATAATCGAGTAACGAACGAATCTAAAGCGCGCACTGCCCAGCAATTTTCCTACATTTATCCATACACATACATCTAAAGTACATAATAAGCCAGTTGTATCTACACACTGTGTGGGATTGCCTGCGCCAAGCAAATGGGCTTATCAGTCACAGATTGCAAACACGGCAAACAAGCTCACTATCAGGCCGGAGCTTCTCTCCATCTGTCGCAAAGTTTCTCACACACACAATCATGGATGAATTCGACGAAGAAGCATTCAACAAGTTCTTTCCCTCCAGCTTTGGGAAGCAAGCGAAATCGGTTGATGTTGAGTCTCAGATTGACCGATCCAAGCGTGTCGCTGTTTCGGCTCCGAAACCCGAAGGCAATGAACTAAGCACTGGCATCACAGCCCCTAGCGCAGAAGCAAGAGGGAGTGATGATGAAGAGAAAGACAGTGATGATAATAGCGACCAAGACTCTGACGATTCAGATGACGATGAGGATGAATTTCCCGTGTCGCATGAGCTCGTTCTCAAGGCTCATGAGCGTGCCGTCACCACCATGACCGTGGACCCTTCGGGGGCGCGACTAATCACAGGTTCGACCGATTGCACACTGAAGCTATTTGACTTTGCCTCGATGACTCCATCCACACTCCGCGCCTTCAAGTCCGTCGATCCTTCAGCCAAGAAAGCGACGGCAGCCCAGGACACCCACGCCGTGCACTACGTCGCGTTCAATCCGCTCTCCCCGAGTTACGTTCTAGCTGTGACTGCCACTGCACAGCCACGGATTCTGAGCCGTGATGGTGAGATACTCACAGAATTTGTGAAGGGAGATATGTATCTGCGAGACTTGCACCATACCAAAGGACATGTGTCTGAGGTTACTTGTGGTGCCTGGAGCCCATCTGATCCTAACATGTGCGCCACCGCTGGAACTGACAGCACAATTCGTATCTGGGATGCCAATGTTGGCCGCTCACAGAAGGAGGTGATCGTGCACAAGTCACGGGCGGCTGGATCCGCTGGTCGGACTAAGATGACTGCCCTCGCATGGGGCTCCCCAAAACAAGGAGGCGCCGACATTCTGGTAGGTGCGGGTCTCGACGGGAGCCTAGTTATGTGGAGTGGAAAGGGCCCATACACAAGACCCAGCGCGGAAATCCGGGATGCTCATGTCAAAGATACATGGACAAGCAGCCTTGATATCAGTTCCGATGGGAGGCTTGTTGTCACCAGAGGTGGTGATGATACGATTAAGCTTTGGGATACCAGGAAGTTTAAGACTCCAGTCACAACCGTCACACATACCTCGACATCTTCCCGCTACCCAACATCCAACATTCAGTTCTCTCCTTCCTCGGCCAATGTCATCACAGGCTCTGAAACCGGCCATCTGTATATCCTCAACCCCGCTACTCTCAAGCCAGAGCTCATTACTCCTGTGACGCCAGGGTCGCCTTTGATTACTGTTCTATGGCACGAAAAGCTCAACCAGATTATGACGGGCTCCGCCAATGCCGAAACCCACGTTCTCTATAATCCGATTATGTCCACGAAAGGCGCTGCGACGGTTATGTCCAAGGCACCAAAGCTCCGCCACGTCGATGAGATTGCCATCACCGCAGATTTGAACCAGGGATTGGCAGGTGATTCGGTGGTCGTCGGTTCCAACGGCGTGCCGCATTACAGCTCGGCAACCAGGTCTGCTCGTCATCCTACAGTAGGCTTTACAGCCTCTGGCCGCTCTCGGGATCCTCGCCGGCCGTATATGCCGGTGCAGACGCCGTTTGCCAAAAATACCCCAGATGAGAAACACATCCTCGAGCATATCCCACTGAGCTCCATGCGAGACGAGGATCCACGTGAAGCACTCTTGAAATATGCCGACCAGGCGGAGAAGGAGCCTATATTCACTAAGGCATACAAGGAGACTCAACCAAATGCCATTTACGCGGAACTGAGTGACGGCGAGGAACAAGGACCGGAAAAGAAGAAAGCAAAGCGATGATCTCCTTGGGAATGTACTACATATATATTCACCATGATTTTGATAACAAAAATGTGCAATGACTCAAAACTAGCTGCCTGTGCAATATACAATATGTAGTACATCTTGTAGTTTCATAAAAATCCCGAGTCTAATCAGATCTAGCTCCTTACATTCGCTCTGGGTTGTCCCCTCTTTGTTGCTCATGACGTCTCCCTTTGAGCTCGACGATCCCCAACTGCCCACCCGAACCAATGATAGCTATAGAAAGAACCACAAGAGCTTTGACCTCGCGCAAACGTCGCTTTTAGGTTTGATCCAATTCGTATCTGCACTGTGAAACACTAAATTACCGCGTAGGCTTCCGTGGCCGCCCGGGACCTTGAAGCTTTGGAGATGGCCCTGGCCCGGGGGCCCCGGGGGTTGTTTGGTGCTGACATATCAATTATCTCCGCGCCTCCGCTCTTTGTATTGCCGCCTACCCAAACCTCCACATCCTCTTTACTATTATTTGTGGTGATAAACTTCGCGCGAGAAAGCCGGATTACCCGGAACAGAATGCGGTCTTTTGCGACTTGAGACCAAATGCCCACCGTCAAATCTGGGAGCTCGTTTTGATCGGCTGTACCGCCGGAGAGTTGAGGTGTGTTAAGGGTGCTTGACAAGGAAGGCTTCCCCGCCAAAGCGTGCGATAAGCAGTACTCGACAAGTGAAGTCGCATTATTTCAATCGAACGGATGGCATTCTTTCAGTCGTCATTGGTAGCAAGCCTGCTGCCCGGTCTTCTTTCTTCGGCCGTCTCCCCCGCGACATCATCCACACTCGCGGCTTCTTCTATCCACCAACTCTTCGTCGCGCCATCAAATTCCACCTCAGGAACTCCTCATAATCATGACGGGAGTCACGGGGGAAGCATGCATGAATGGTCATCGCTGATCGGCATTATCGCGGCTCTATGCGGCAACGTTCTGATCTCACTAGCTCTCAATATCCAACGATACGCACATATTCGGATCGCAAGGGAATGGGAACAGGACAAGAATCGCAACGGGGAACTTGGAAACAACGGAACGCGTGCCGGATCGAGAGGAAGGTTTCGGGACCCGTACCGAGACTCTGAGCAGGATGCTTTTGAGCCTTATCGAGACGATGGCGACGACACCGAGGGGAGGAACAGTGGTTCGAGTTCGCGGGACAATAGCACGGGAAGCAAGGATGGCGCAGACGGCCACCGCAAATCATACCTCAAATCTCCGTACTGGTGGGTTGGAATCGTGCTAATGGTTGTGGGAGAAATGGGCAATTTCATGGCCTACGGATTTGCACCGGCGTCGATTGTCTCGCCTTTGGGTGTTGTGGCTTTGATATCGAATTGCATTATTGCGCCATGCTTGCTCAAGGAGCAATTTCGCAAACGCGATCTTTGGGGCGTGCTCGTCTCTATCGCTGGTGCCGTCGTTGTGGTTCTCAGTGCTAAATCTTCTGAAGAACAAATTGGACCTCATGAAATTTGGGTGAACATCACGAGATGGGAATTCCAGCTCTATCTTGGATTGACTACCTCACTGATTATCGGTCTCATGTGGGCTAGCCGCCGATATGGCTCGAGATCAATCCTTATCGATGTTGGGCTCGTTGCATTGTTTGGTAAGTCTCTATCTAGTAATTTCAAGTTTTAGGGTTCTTCTTTTGTATCTTGTTGCTAACTCGTATAACATAGGCGGATACACGGCTCTTTCTACGAAGGGTGTCTCTTCACTTCTGTCTGGCACATTGTGGCATGTTATTACATTCCCTATCACCTATCTACTTGTCTTCGTCCTTGTCTTCAGCGCATTGATGCAAGTCCGTTACATTAATCGTGCTCTACAACGCTTCGATTCCACCCAGGTGATTCCGACGCAGTTTGTTCTCTTCACTCTTGCTGTAATCATAGGAAGTGCGGTCCTTTACCGCGACTTTGAATCGATAACGGCCGATCGCGCGACGAAATTTGTTGGCGGATGTCTGTTGACTTTCCTCGGGGTTTCCTTCATCACGAGCGGCAGAGTCCGAGGCGACGACGAGTCGTCGTATTCATCGGAAGACGAGGAAGGGTCCATTGGTTTGCTCAATGGCGAAAGATATCATGATAGAATTGATTTGTCTCCGCCTGGTCACCAATTGCCGAAGACATCAGATGTTTCCACAGAAGCACAATATGACGTTCCACAGTCTCCGAGAGGGTCCATATTGAGCCAAGGCACCGATGAACTTGATGATGATCAGTCTACTCCTAGAGGTATCCTTTCTGCCGCGCCCTCTTCGCCTCGTGCATCCCTTATCGATGCACCCCCTCTGTCTGCTCCATCGTTTGACTACACTTCACCATTGCGGCCCCCATCTCGTATGTCCAACCCATGGGCAGACATCCAAGACGAGGCTCTTGTGACACCGGAGTCTGATATCCGGCCCGTTACTCCTCCCGGACAGGAAGATGAGGCGGTACAATCCTCAACCGTCCTTTTGCGGTTCCCTCCTGCACCTGGGCTTGAAGAAGCCGGGTCCAACGGAAATGCTGGTACAGTACGACGTGCTTCGACCCCAACGCTTTTAAACCAATCCGGCCACCCCATCCGCAACGAGACTCCCCTTGAAACCCCATCGCGGCGTGCTTTGCGCAGCTCCATCTCTCATCGTTTCTCCCCTGGGCCTCTGCTTCCCACACTTTCTGGTGGCTTCACCGCAGTGGTCGCTGATTCTATCCGGCGTGGCGATGGTAGCCCTCTCAAGGATCGACCAAGGCGGAGATTGGGACGTCGGCGTCAACTCGATGGTGCTTTCGCAGATCCATCTCTGGTTGAGGGAAATAATGACATGGCGCTTTCACTTGCAACTGCTCGCCTCCAGTCCGCCACTCAACCAGCGGACAGACCTGTGGAGGCTGGCCGTTCCATGTCAGCTCTCGCAACAGACATCAATACCGCGACAAATGTAAATATCACACCATCTCAACTCACCAACGAAGATGTGACCCGTCTTCGCAGCTTGAGTGACTCGTGGAGTGGTGGGCTTGCGTGGCTGGGTGGTGCTCTCCGCAAAACCCAGAACACAAAAACAGCCGACAGTGCTGCTGCAACAAGAACGCCAACACAAGAGCATGAGACTCAGCCTGGGCCAAGCTCTAACACAGGTGATTCTGCCGAGACAGAAGCTCGGCGATAATCACTCCGCGATTCTCTAGCTCTGTGCATTACCGCAGTTCATTAAAGTGGTCGTCTCACTTGAACTCTACATTTCCCCCCTTTTCCTCTTTCCTCAATTCTTCTCCTTGGCGCTTTTTCTGATACATTTTTATCGGTACATTCTTGTAATTGGCATTGCATTCGGGTATAAAGTTTAAGCACTTATCAATGTATTATTTCTTTCTTTTCACATTGTATACTTCAACGGAGGAGCCCTCAGCGTTATTAGCCACTAATCTTACTTTTAGCCTCTTATCCCTTCAATTTATCCATATTGATCACCTGCCACATAATTCTTCAGCCCCGTTTTCCGGAAGTATCTCATCTCCCAGATGAAACAGCTAGCCCTAATTGGTGGAAAAGGCTGAAAACCCATGCCACCGCCCAGAAGGGCCGGCCAGTTACCCCAGATGTCTTCATTATCCTCCACTTTTCAAATGAATTTATCCGAACAGCCGACAGATATTACCCCTCGACCCCAGGCCGCCATGCCAGTGTGGAGGCGGGGAAATTGCTCCGTCTTCTAATAGTGCTAGCTCGGTTCAAAACGACGCCGAGCGGCGCACTACTGCAGCCGTTGAGGCTAGCTTGATCCGTTCTCGTGCTGCAAGACGGCTTCATTTCCGCTGCACATTGGTGCGAGCTACGTGACTTTTTTTCAGTATACTTCAATTAACAGGATCATTAGATCATGTCATGCGATGCGACTAGTCTCTAGCCGAATTGCCTGTATCCACAGTGCAAGGATGTCCATTTCAGGCCTGCATGAACTTATATGCAAGAGCTTCCCCAGGAATTTATTTTTCTTCCTGTCTCACGCTAGTCAGTAGACCACAGTTCTTGTCCATTGAATTTGGAAAAGAAGTTGTCTTGTCATCAAGATGGTGGCCAATATTCTTTCCAATGGGCTGCTGCTCGTGCAGCTCTTTGCTGCCCTAGCTCTGGGAAAGCCGAGCAAGACCCCTCTTTACAAGGATCCTAAGGCTTCAGTGGAAAATCGAGTGAAGGACTTGATGGGCCGGATGACCATCGAGGACAAGATGTCCCAGTTAATCCAGGGTATGATTTTATCTCAATTACTGCCATAGGGAGGTTCTAATTGCTGATGGATTCTTGCACAGGTGATCTTTCCAATTGGATGAACACAACCTCGGGAGAATTTAACTACACCGGCCTGGTTACCAACATGGAGCAGAAGGCAGGCATGTTCTATGGTATGAAGTCCTCTGCTTAGCTGTTGGGTCCTTTTCCATCAGTCCTCTGAAACAAAAATACTAATAGTTTGCAGCCGGACAGGATGTTCCTTGGGAATGGCTCTCCGAGAACATCAAGAGAGCACAGGACTACCTTGCCCAAAACACTACTCTGGGAATTCCAGCCCTTGTTCAGAGTGAGGGTATGTACTCCAAGGATACTGTCTCCAGCTATGTTGGATCCCGAGCTCATGGCATTTCTTGTACTAGGTATTCACGGATTCATGATTGGTAATGCCACCATCTTCAATTCGCCCATTGGATTTGGATGCTCGTGGAACACAGATGTAAGCGACTACCATACCTGCATTGTCATGCATACCGCTCTTGTGATCTAACATAGTATTGCGCAGCTTGTTGAAAGTATGGCAGAAATCATCGGACAGGAAGCTAAAGCACTTGGTGTTAACCAGCTCTTCGCCCCTGTTGTTGATCTCGCTCGTGAGCCTCGATTCGGTCGTGTGAGTTTACTCATATGTTAATACATTTAGCGAAATAAAGCTAACAACAGAGGCAAAAGGTCGAAGAAACCTACTCCGAGGACCCTTATCTCGCCGGCGAAATTGGTTATAGCTACGTCAAGGGAGTGCAGGGTAAAGGTGTGTCGGCTATGGTCAAGCACTTTGCGGGTGTCAGTGCCCCCGAGCAGGGACTCAATACCGGCCCAGTTCACGGCGGTGAAAGAGAGCTGCGCACCACGTACGTCGGCCCCAAGCTTAGAAACTAAGCAGTTGACTAACCATTGCATAGCTGGTTGCCTCCTTTCAAGCGTGCTATCATCGATGGCGGTGCTTACTCCATCATGGCTGCGTACCACTCGTAAGTTCCAGCCTGGTCCGATTTGTCTTAAATCGCCATCCTAACATCCATTTTTAGATGGGACGGAATTCCAGCAGTCTCTAACTACCACACTCTCACCGAAATCCTACGCGGAGAATGGGGATATGAATACTTTGTCATGACCGACGCCGGTGGCAGTGACAGAGTGTGCTCTTACTTCAAGCTTTGCGAGAGCAACCCCATCGATAGCGAAGCGGTTATCACGCAGCTGCTGAATGCTGGTACCGACGTTGAGATGGGCGGCGGTTCTTAGTAAGCTATATTGGAACCTACACGATGCAGCTACAGACACTGACTATTGAATAGCAACTTCAAGAAGATTCCTGAGCTTGTCGAGTCCGGCAAACTCGACATTGAGCTTGTGGACACTGCTGTCTCTAGATTGCTTCGGGCCAAGTTCGAGCTGGGCCTCTTCGAGAACCCGTACCCTGCTGCTCCTAAGGGCCAATGGCCCAAGCTTATCAATAGCCCTGAGGCTGTGAAGGTTGCCAGACAATTGGATACAGAGTCTATCGTTCTCCTTGAGAACCACGAAAATGTTCTGCCTCTGAAGAAGTCGAGCAAGGTTGCAGTCATTGGGCCTATGGCTGCCGATCTCGTGAACGTAAGTCAACATTCCTGTTCCCCTTGCTACTAGGGTTATTAACAATGTGTATAGTACGGTGACTACGTTGTCTACAAGAGTCAATATCGCGGTGTCACTCCCCTCGAAGGTATCAAGGCTGCAGTCAAGGACAAGTCTCAGGTCCACTACGCCAAGGGATGCAACCGTGATAGCAATGACCAGTCAGGCTTTGCAGAGGCAATTGAGGCCGCAAAGAAGTCTGATGTGGCTGTTGTTGTTGTCGGAACCTGGTCTCGCGATCAGGGAGAACTCTGGACTGGATTGAACGCAACGTGAGTAAACCAGGCCTAGCTCAAGATATATCCCAAAGTGCCAATACTAACAAACACAAAGCACTGGAGAGCACGTTGACACAGATGATCTGGCCCTTGTTGGCGCCCAGGGACCTCTGATCAAGGCCATTGCCGACACCGGCGTGCCAACCATCGTCGTCCTGTCCAGCGGAAAGCCTATTACCGACACCTGGATCTCCAACTCCACCGCTGCCCTCTTGCAACAGTTCTACCCCTCCGAGCAGGGTGGTAACGCTCTTGCCGACGTCCTCTTCGGCGACTACAACCCTTCCGGCAAGCTCTCCGTCAGTTTCCCCCGCTACGTCGGTGATCTCCCCATCTTCTACGATTATCTCAACTCCGGACGCTCCATGGGCGATGTCGGCCACAAGTATGATAACGGAACTCTCGTCTTCGGTCACTCATATGTTCTCGGTGACGCCTCGCCCTGGTACCCCTTCGGGTACGGCAAGAGTTACTCCACCTTCAGGTACGGAACTGTCAAGATTGACAAGAAGACCATCTCCGCATCTGAGAAGACTGTCACTGTCAGCGTTGATGTGACCAACACCCACGCCACCCGTGAGGGTACCGAGGTTGTCCAGGTCTATATCCAGGACAACATTGCCTCTGTTGTTGTTCCTAACCGCTCTCTCAAGGGCTTCAAGAAGGTTGTCATTCCTGCTGGAAAGACCAAGACTGTCAAGATTCCTATCAAGGTTGAGGATATTGGTCTCTGGAACACTCGCATGAAGTATGTTGTTGAGCCCGGTACCTTCACTGCCCTTGTGGGTAGCAGCTCCGAGGATATTCGGGGTAACGCCACGTTTGTTGTCCGTTAAGTGATTTATGTTGGAGGGAAATTAGTATTTAATACATAGTTCGATGTGTATGTTGTTTACTGCGTGTCAAATCGCTGATTGTATATAATTTGCGTGATATTTGAAAATGAAAGAGTTGAGAATTTTCAGTTATTTAGTTTCATTCCCTTATATCCTCTTTCTTGCTTCTCAACGGCTAGATAACCTTGGAGATTATGTGTACTACACACTACCCATCTCTTCATCTATCAAACCCCATCTATCTCTTCTGGATAATCCAATCAGGGTAGGATTAGATGGATTGCTTATTTGCTACTGAACTACCCGATCGGCATAAGTGATAACCAATTGGATTCGAAGCTTCGTAAAATGTGTTATGGGCATATCTCGTAAAAAAGGATCAAGCCTTCGGACCAAACATCGTATCCAACCACCGAAAATGGAGCTTGTAAGACTATGTTAGAGTATCACCAGCAGCACGAGACCCTGCTTGACCAGCAGAGGGACCTCGATCAGTACCTGGAGAGGCCGAAAGTTCCGACGGCTTGCTAACACCACTCGTAGGAGTATTGCTCGCACTATCACCGGAGCGACCCTCCGCTCTCCGAGTTTTGGCACCCTCTTTCAATTTCTCCCAACGGTCTCGATATCGCCCAAGAACATTCTTAAGCTTGTCGTTCTCGTGGGAAGCAGTTTCAAGCTTCTGCTCACTACGCCGGACCTTCTCCTCGAGTTCTTTGATCCGCGCATCAGTATCAGCCGCAGCTGACGGTACAGTCAGTGTAGCAACAGGCGAGGTAGTGCCAGTTGTGGACTGAAAATAATCAGGCGTCCCTGCGCTCTGGCGGTGCATCATTCGGATTGATTGCTGCAGCGCCATTGACGAAGATTGCGCACTCACCTCCCACATATGCAATCGTGTCGCGAGAGAATCGGTCAAACCCCTCAAGGTCTCATTCTCCACCTGCATCTCTTCCATTGTCTTGTGTGTCTGCTGGGTGGTAAGCTTATCGGGTGCGCCGCGGCGTCCCGCCCATATGCGCGAACCACTGACACTGTGACGCATTTCAGGAGATGAGGGGGTCTCGCGAGCATCCACGAAGTCGTCATCACCCTCCTCGATGCTGTTCCTGCGCGCCTGCTTTTCAGCTCGGGTGAGGATTCCTGCGTATGACATAGTACCGCCCGTGGTTGGGACTACGTAGAAGGACTCTGCTGGGTTCCCGGGGCCTGCTCCAGAGCCGTCCCGAACCGACCGTAACGCAGCTCGAGAGAAGAGTTTGTTTACATCCGGCTCACCCGCAGTCATGGATCGGTCTAGAACAGCATGCTCACGGTCCAGTTTCACCTCAGCTGAGGACTTGCGGCTCTGTTCAGCGCTAATTGGATCCGTAGACCCCATTTGAATCCCCGCGAATGCCAAAGGCCCCGACACCTTGGAGACCAGTCCCCCGAAGGCTGAGTAAAAGCGGTTGAATGCTTCATCAGCAATTGCAGGCTTATCTTTCGATCCCCCGGATTTAGCTGCACTAGGTACAGTTTGCTGAGAAACTACATCAGTGGAACTGGGTGTCGGAGGAGACCATGGTTGTCTGGGTGCAGAAATACGACTGTGCCGATTTTTGGTTGGTTCATGGTGTAGCCTTGTTTCGCTGGCTTTAGCTCTCGGTGGTGTTTCGGTCATCTTTGCTGCGACATGTTGCGATGTAAGTGTTGGCGACACTGGCGATCCACGGCGGGGGTGCGACGGGATTCCTCGGGCAGAAGCCAGGTTATTAGCAATCGAGGATTTATCTCGACTTGGTAGACGAGCGTTGCCCACCAATCTTGGTGGTAGTTGCGCATCCTGGTTCGCGGTTGCGCTTTTTGTGCCGCCGAGCTCGGCTGCGGTCTGCTGAGTCGCTAAGGAGGAGGGGCCAGTGGCAACTCCTGCTTCAGCAGAGACGGTGGTTGGATGTTCATGCTGGAATCGGAGGATTTCGGCGAGCTTCTTGTGATGAGTTTCGAGCAAACGTAGAGTACGTAGGGCCTTGGTATGACGCGGTTAGCCCAGGTCCCGAGCGGGGCAGATCTTCTACTCAATCAAGACTCACCTCATGGTCGGAGCTGCTCTGTGCAGCTGTTGCAAATTCACCGGCAGCTAGATCATGCTCCTCGCTGGCAGCTACTGGGTTGGCCTTGCGAGTTTCTAGCACTGCGTTCCTCGCATGGGTGTGGGCCTGGTAAAGGTTAGATTGTCCTGAAAATGAGGGGCTAAGGTCTTACCAGGGCCAAAGGAGCTACTTCCATGGCAAAGACAAAAAACTATGGGAGTTAAAAGAGAAAAATCAGATGCATTCCTTTGATGGGATTTATCCGGGGAATGTTGGAGAAGTGACGTTATGCGTTGAATGGGGGGGGGGTTTGGTAAAACACTAAGTACAGCAGGTACACCAGGTACGTGAGGATGAAGTACACAAGGTAACCCTTGAGAGAAAAAAAAATCTATTCTCAAGGTTCTAGAACAAATATCATATATTCCAACTGAAAGCAGCGAAGTGTCACATCCACATTCTACACAGTGGAGAAGCGGAGTACTAGATGCTTATAGCTATACTGTTAGGTTACTATCCTACCTTGGTCTACGAAGAATAGTGCGAATAGCAGAGATCAGACAAGTCAATGGCAGATGTCTATTATTTCAAATAATATCAATCATAAAAAACCAAAACAAAACCAATTGAACAGGAGAAAAAAAAACAGTCGCTGGCCCCAACTTGGCGGGTGACTAAGTTGCGGAGCTCCAGGGGATCTGACAATTCAACCTCTCTCTCTCTCTCTCTCTGTTCTTTACTTTGTTTTCCCGTCTATGTACGGAAGTACTCCCAAAAAGAAACAAGAGTGAGAGTCTTCAATACATACACCTCATGCCAACTTTCCCTTGAGTTTCTCGGTCTGCCCGCACCAACCCTCCCGATCCCCATTCCGTCTTTCAATTATGGCCGACTCTTCGTCGTCAAGCTTGAGAGGCGAAAACAGATCACGTCGCTCCTGGACAATATCTGCAGAGTCAAGTACAATCGAAAGCAATGGTCGGTCGTCCCCTGATTCCACCCTCGAGAGACCGAAAACCCAGGGCGGAGAAGTAGCAGATCCCAACAAGGCTGGACCTAGTGGATTCTCAAAGCTACTCGATGCGCGTCGAAGGCGGAAACAGAATAAAAAGAAAAATCAGAAACAAGGAGATGAGCTGGCGGTACCGACTGTAGTTGTGGAACACGACCTACATGAAAGCCGGTCCAACGAATCTCGGGATGGGACCTCCGCAGCCCCATCGTCCATCGCAGAGAGCTTTGCGCCGGAAAGTGAAGGCAATCATCTGTTGACCGATGATGACGAGCCGGATGGGTAAGTTTCGCAGTTGACCTTTTTATTCTCTTGGACTACTTTTAACTCGCTGTACCTTTTGGCTTCGTTTAGGCCTCCGCCGCTCACCTCACATCACTCCCATACCGGATTCTACACCAACTCCTCCCCAATGTTTAAGACCGCATCGGCGGACGCTGCAGACACTATAGACATGGAAGGCTCTCATGCTGATGTCGAGTCAGCTGTTAGCGGGCCAAGTGCCACTGGGTCAGAATCAAACCCGAGTGAAAGAATGTCCCGACGCGCAACATCGGGTATGGCCTTGGATGTCCCCACGGACCTAAATGGCAAGAAGCGTAGTACATCACCTGGGCGACGTTTCAAAGAGGCTTTCAGCTCGGATAAGAAAGGCACCCACGACGACCCCGAGGCTTCATCAACCAAGTCCGGGGGCCAAAAAAGCGGGCGGGGTCTGTTCGGAGGCAGCCGACGGAGCAGTCTTTCATCGAAACAAGTACAGGCAGCCCCTGATGATGTTCCGCCTTTGCCTGCGCCCATTCGTACTGATCTATCAAACGACAAGCCTCGTTCGCTTGAAGCGAGCCCTATGCCGAACACCCCACCTCATACCGCTATTCCTGCGCCAGCGACCACTGTAACACCTCCAACCCCTATCGAATACCACCCCCTCAATGCGCAAATCCTGTCCAATAATGTTACTGACTCGCCCGAGTCCATACAACCTGAAAATTCCCCATCTTCCGGAGTCACCACCGTGAGCCCCTCTGGAAACATGATCTCCCACCGCCGGGTGCGGTCCGCTTCTGCAGCTCATGGTCCAAGCAAACTGTCCAACTCAATGTCTGTTGCACTGACACCACTGGAAGAAAAACCGCCCAGCGCAAAGAGTCCGACTGCAAACCAGCAAAGCGGCTTCTTCTCTTCGGTGTTTTCAGTTGCACAAAATGCGGCTACTTCCTTCAGCAATAGCATCAACGCACAACAGAGAAATCGTCCGAACTCTCAGCCTGCTCCTGCTGATGGTGATAGATCCCTCAATGGATCCAATTCGGAGGAGACCGAAATAACATCAGATAACGGCAGAAAGATTGCGGACGGGAGAACATCTGCTGTAGAGACTCTTGGGGCAGGAGATCTGAACTTCGGCCATCTGGACATTGACGCACGACCAGGTGAGTCAATCACGACTGCCGACGGCGTGGTGATCACAAAGCCAGGGAGCCCCGTTGACAAGCGCAATAACACAGCTGTTTCCCGGCGAGATGAGGAAGCTGCCAAACTTGAAGACAAACGGGCAGCACGCGCTGTTCAGGTAGCATACGAAAAGCCCTCGGATCTAGAAGATGCCTTGGAAATGCAGTCTACGGCTTCGCCACCAAAAGATAGCATCATTATGGGTGATCAGACTCCTCCTAGTGGTAGTGTTCTTGATGGTGACCTGAGTGGGGGCCTCAGACGCACTGGCAGTGTGCGCAGCAGACTTGCCCGGCGTCATCGGGGCTCGTCTGGAGCCACAGCCTCGACAATCGGAGCCATTGGCGTTAGTGCCATTGCACTCGGCGCTCCTGGTGTCAATTCTAGTGTGCCTCGATTGACCGGCTTTGCGGTTGCGAGTAAAAAGCGCAATCGAGATTTCCACCAATTATTCCGGAGTGTACCCGAAGACGATTATCTGATTGAAGATTATAGCTGTGCCCTGCAACGTGAGATCATTCTTGCCGGCCGCATCTATATCTCAGAAGGGCATATCTGTTTCTCCAGTAATATCCTTGGGTGGGTCACGACTCTAGTGATCAGCTTCGATGAGGTTGTTGCCATTGAAAAGGAGAATACGGCTATGGTATTCCCCAATGCCATTGCAATTCAAACACTCCACGCACGTCATACTTTCCGCAGTCTGCTTAGTCGCGAGTCCACATATGACCTAATGGTCAACATCTGGAAGATCAACCACCCCAGCATCAAGAGTTCTGTGAATGGAACCCGTGTGACCAATGGTACCGGTGATAAGACAGAGAAGGTTGGGGAGGAGGAGAGCGAGTCTGAAACCGATCTCAGCGATGAAGATGAAATATACGACGAGGACGAGGAAGCGGACAACGCTGATAGCTTCTTTGAGACCGGCGGCAGTGCCAACGCCAGTTCAGCGTCCTTGCCACGTGCAGGTTTGAGCCGCAAGGCTTCAAGTCTTTCCGCGAATGCAGCTATTCCTGCGGCCGGCACAAATGGAAATGGCGACAAAAAAAGTGGCGATAAAAAGAACGGTGACAAGAAGAACGGCGACAAGAAGAACGGCGACAAGGGCGCTTCCAAGGATGCGCCCCCTGATTTCCCAGGCCCGGCTACACATCCACCTACTGAATACGTTAACGCCGACGGACAGTACGAAAAAGTCATCAAAGATGAAGTCATTCCGGCACCGCTCGGGAAGGTATTCTCTTTGGTTTTCGGCCCAGCGTCAGGCGAGTTTATGACCAAGTTCCTTGCCGACAACCAGAAATGCGGAGAGCTACAGTTCGAGGGAACAGCAAAGGGTTTGACGATGGAAGTCCCAACCAGGAAATACTCGTACATTAAACCTCTCAATGGCTCCATTGGCCCGAGGCAGACAAAATGTATCAGTACCGAGACCCTGGACTTCTTGGACCTTGAAAAAGCCGTTCTCGTCACTCTGAGCACTCAAACACCTGATGTGCCCAGTGGGAACGTTTTTGCTACCAAGACCAAGTACCTCTTCACATGGGCTGCTGGCAACCAAACTCGCTTCCTCATGACCTGTACTATTGAGTGGTCAGGCAAGAGTTGGCTTAAGGGTCCTATCGAGAAAGGCGCAATTGATGGGCAAACGGCCTTTGGTAACGATATTCTCAAAGCCTTGCAGGTCGGAGTTGTTCCCCGTGGTCGTTCCAATGGCGCTGGACGAGGCAAAGGAAAGCGCAAGAAGGGTGATGGCGCAGGGCGGGAATCGACCGCAGCTGCTTCGTCGAAAATTGCCGTGGATTCCAAATCCAAAAAGCAAGAGTCATGGGGACTTTTCGAACCAGTCCGTCCCCTCCTGGAGCCCTTTACTAGCGTTCTCAGTCCGCTATGGAGTAGCAACGTTGCTATCCTAATGATCGGAATCTTGTTCTACATGGCGTTCTTCCGATCCTCATCGTCATCGTCCATGATTTCGCATGAAGCCGGCTGTCCCGGTCACGGCTTGCCTCAGAGACTGGCCGCATACGAGGAGATGTGGCGACGTGAAGAGACCGAGCTTTGGAACTGGCTGGAAGACCGAGTTGGCATGGACGGAATGGTCTTTCCAAATGTCTACCGATCCCCCGAGCCACACACAAGTCGCAGGTCATATGGAGTCAGTACAAGTGATGAGCATGAGCTCGCTGAACGGCTTCAGGAAGAGAAGGTCTCTGACCGTGAGATGGACCATGCCCTCCGTACCACACGCCAACGTCTCGAAGTTCTTGAAGAGATGATGGACAAACGCAAAGCCCAATGGAAAGACGATGAACCAGTCAAATCCGAATTGTGAAGGACACCAATGGCTGTCCTTTCTTGCACATAAAATATAAAACTAACCAAACCACCTCCCTATGCTCTCTCCTTTCTAATCTTGTCTCTTGCGACAGACAAGTCCCCAATTTTCCTTTCCCAACACCACACAAAATCTATTTCTTTGTCATTACAACTTCCTCTATTCTCAAAACATTTTCGGGTGTTATATAGGAGTTATGGGAACAAGCAGAGCTGTTCCCTTATTGTTGATATTCGCTCCTTCTCACATTCATTCTGAACCCCCTGAAAACTCCACAGTCGTTATGCCAACTCTCCCTTCCCCATGTCCTTCGATACATGGGCAGATTTTCCTTGCATGTACATGAGCGCCAACTATCTTGTCTCTACCGGTCTACGACCTACCGGCTTCGGTTTTCTTACTCTTCTTGCTGATTGTTCATCCGAGCGTGCTGGCTACTTGCCTTTTCTTTTTTTTTTTTCTTTTTTTTTTTGCTGGGTGGCACTGTATCTCTGAAAAATCCCCCCTACAGCACAAACACGATGTATGGGATGTCTTTTGGAGTATCACTCTGTACTCTATTTTCTTTGCCCCGTTGGGCTTCTCTGTGGATATCTTAGGCCAATGCTGTGTGATTTACATATTGAATTTAGGCTATGCCTGACAGCCCTTTGCATTAGAAACACCTATTGGACGGGTAAATATTTCGTAAAGTCCACAACTTGAATTTTAGTACGAATTCCTGCTTATAAATGGCAAGGAGGTAACTCAGGAAGAACTGTTGAGCCTAACAAGATTGAGGCTCGTTTAGCTCTAAATTAATACATCTAGACACCTACATGTAGTGCAGAGGGGGTGCATACAGCTGTCTAAATACAGAAAGATTGACAGGAGAAAATAGAACAACTCCTAGAAAATCCACGAGGAAAGCTCAATGGACATTGGGAGAGTGTAACTAGTCATGCTGAGCGTTAAGATGCCATCCGGGATGTCTCTCCATGTAGGTCTAGGGCTGGGACAAATTACTCCCTTGTGTTTCTACATATTATCGGGGGCAATGTTAACATTTTGATTCGCTCAGAAAAATAATGTTCATTGGAATGTCCCTCCAGGGAAAAAAAAAAGCACCTTCCAACGCAAAGAATAAATGGCCCCAGAAAACAAGAATTGACCAAAAGGAACTTGAGATTCTATCACAGTGTCAAGAGAGGAAGGCTGCGCATTGCCTAGTAGTGGAGCGCCTGATTGGGATGATGATCCAGACCGACGGGAGGAGATAGTAGCAACTGAAGAATGTAACGGCGAGGTCTCAAGGCCATGCTGAAGGAAAGAGGCAATATAATTAGCAGCAACGTTTAACCCATCCCGACGATCAGAGTAGAGAGATAAGAAGAGAGGGACAAACGACCAGTAGCCGCTGTGATCCAGTTGGAAGAACCGGAACCCATGGCTATCTGTTAAGCAGCCATACACAGTGCAATCAGTTTGCTTTCTCTTTTTTCCTCTCAGCTCACTCCATAACCATATATGCAAGGGTCTGTCCCTCCCCAGTACCACATAGACCAGTGGGCTTTGCCTCAATGATTACTAGGTTTATTGCCTGAGCTTTATGATCGCCGAAGTAAAAAGAGAAATCGGTTCTCCCCACGCAATGGACCTGCCGGACCTTGCGCTTATCCATGAACTTCATTGGATAGAATTTGAACGTGGTCTCCTGGAACATACGGATGTCGTTAGGCCCAACATACGGGAGACGTCGAAGCTCTTTGTACACCCCCGTCAATAGCATCGTGATCAATATGCGGGCCTGTTGCTCATTCCGAGAAGATGGGTTTGAGGTGCGAACCATCTCAGAAGTAATGTCAAGGTCGTCAACTATAGTAAATATGTAATTAGCTTAGATGAAGATAGTGATGTTGGTTATCTTCCACTCACAGAATGTATTTGGGAGGGTGATAAGCTTAGGTGGCACCATCCAGGTCTGGCAAGGAGCGGGTGAGCGACGAATTCCAAAACCAAATTCAACTTGAGGGGTCAGCAGCCCTTCGCAAGAGACAGTCATGTCTTTGCTGGGTCTTAGAGTCGCAGTGACTTGTTTCAATGTTGCGTTGCCAGATTGATAGTTTGTGAATATTTTCTTGAGGCGGTTGCCCTATCGATGGTACCACTTAAGACGGGCATCTTTTCCCATCTTGATGAAATGATGTTTCAGGGTGAAGCCGACACAATAGAGGCCCAGGGGACCAACAGGTGGAACAGTTGTGTCGAAGTGAAGAGATAAGAGAGCTACAGGAGACAAGTACAAAAGAAAAGAGAGGAACAGACAGGAAAAACAGGGACTGGGAGAGGGAAGGCACGTGGGAAGAGGTAAGAGGCCGAAGACGAAATGGGAAAAAAAAAGACTCATCTGTCAACCTTAGAATCTCGAAACCTTACATTCCAATTTGGAGGAATCAAAGGCCTTCATGGCCTAGTTTAGTTGACTCTATTGACTAGGTCTCTGACTCTTTAGATTTGTTCTAGGAAGGAATGCCTTATAATCATATTCGAATATGTGTATATACTATCTAGACCCTGAAAAGTTTTATCGAGTTAATATTGTTCGTATCCATACATAACCCCCAAGGTCCAATGCTGCATTTGATTATCTTCTGCCTTTCCAGGGTACGCCCTTCCAATTGGACGGCAAATGCGAGAATATTGTGGTCATTTGGCCTTCATAATCACACGCTGGATCAACTTGGGACCTGGACTGTCTGATGATTTGCTTTGGAAGGTTCGATCATACGAACCATACGCGGATAGTCTTGCTCTGGATCCAAACCTGGCCTGGAGCTAGATTTATTGTACGTGGGTATCTGCCAGGTTGTGGGATAAATCGACTGATAAGTCACCTAGACTTGGAGGAACCCTAACGAGCAAAGAAACCCTTCTTTAAGAGGACAAGTATTTTCATATGCTATATTAGGGTTTGTATTTGCAGAAGCAACAGGATTGTTTGCTTTAATGATGGCTTTTTTATTATTATATGTAGCTTAATTTTTAATATATATAAATGTCAAAATGAGTTACATATAGCAAACGACAACCTTGAGGGTAAACCAATTTCTTATTCCAGCTTCTGATTGTAGTCATTCATCTCCCTGTTCTTCTTGCTTTTGCCCAGTATGCATTTATGCTTCTTTGACAGCTTAATGGTCTCGCCATCGGAAGCTGAGCTATCTTCGTCTTCGCTGCTTTCGTCTTGCGTATCATCTTTATTATATTCATATCAGCCCAATACTTGACATCAAATTCGTTGACACCACCCTTATCCAAGCAGAATCCTCGTCGCTGTTCCCAGGTTGATCGTTGTCATTTTCTTTGGGTTGGTCTTTTTCTTCGGCTCGACCTTTGGCTTCGTTTCTGGCTTTGCTTTTGTTTCGGATTTGCTCTTCGTCCCCGACTTGCTTTTTGCCTTTGTGTCCGACTTGGTGTTTGTCTCTGTCTTTGGCTTGTTCTTTGTCTTTGTCTTGGTTTCTGTCTTTGGTTTGCTCTTTATCTCGGTGTTGCTCTTCGTCTTCGTGTTCGACTTGCTCGTTGCCTCCGGTTTTGCCTTGGTCTTTGTCTCCGGTTTGCTGTTGCTCTTTGCCTCTGACTTGATCGTGGCCTTGAGCTTTGATCTCGGCTCAATCGTCACTATGGTTATTGTTGGCCCGAGTGGCTTCCCTTTAGGTTCTATTGGGATCATCTTGATATTTTGGGAGCCTCGTTATTACCAGAGTAATCTTGATCCGAGACAGTTAAATACTCTTGTCTCAAATTCCTTATTGGGGTCTTTGTCAGCAGCGTGGTTGGGCATCTGAGCATTAGCGTCATCCTCGTATTTGAGATTAGCATCAGCAGAACACAAGTGCACTTTCACCAGCATCTTCCTTGCCTGCAATTTTCTCGCTACCATCGCCATGTCAATGTTGCTGCTCGGTTGCAGCTTCTATGCTAAGGAGTTGAAGAAAGGCGTGGAAATTAAGTGGGTAAAACAACAGGTGCAGCTAAATCCCCGCCCTGCAGGCCACCATAACCATGTCAATAATTGGGCCGCAGTGCATGCATACTCTGAGGACAGCGAGATATGTACATTTTTCCCACTGATTTTCGTTTATCTTAGTGTCTAGGCAGTTATACGTATCATTTCTAGTCTGCTATAAAACTCCACCTGATCTCGATCATATTAACCCTAGTCTCTTCGACGTTGCTGCACACCACGGTATTCCATGTTGCTATGACTGGCATATCCTTTCAAAATTGGTGTTGAGAAGTATCTTTGTACTCGTTAACTTTCATAGCCCTACTCCCTTCTGTTTAGTTGACAACATTTTGTATCTATTAGTCTCAACTTTATTTACATATTTTGCTCATTGGATGAGAATGTTTTGCAAAAGAATCCTGAGGGCTATAATCGAGCCTAATAAGTATTCTTACGACTCATATAGCGGAGGCGACTCTCCAACCATAAATTTTACAAACAGGAACGGGCTTGTTAATGAAATGAAAATAGAAATATATACTCAGCAGTTACTATATTTGCTCTAGGCAAAGGGCCCACTCTACAATATCTCAAACGAGATATTATATTCTGTACTCCAGAGTCATTTGACTAAATTCTAATTTCGAAGTCATAGCTATTAAATTGGCCCGTCTCTAAAATGCGCGTTAGACTAGAAACAATGCAAGTATAATCCTTGGTTTCTATCCTCATACAATCTAGTGAGATGGAAATTATGGGGGAGATAAATGGTTCCATTGCTACATGCATATGTCCTGTGCTGTATCAACTGCTATCGATCTTGTTTCAAGATACCTTGCCTTGCAGAAGTTGCACCCAGGAATCTGTAGCCATGACTTTTTTTCTTCCGTTTTTCTCTCTTTTTTGACTGACTGCATAAGAAATTTCTCAAGTCCCTCGACTCCAGGTGCCCATTTTCGAGACCTTACTAATTGCAAGGTCGGGGTAGTGCACACATCAAATCACTTATTCCCATGCCGGGCCGCGTCCCTTGGTGCTTTTTCTCCAGCCGCGGTAGGAGATGTCACGTCCACGGCTTGGACTTCGGCCTCTCAATCCTCCGTAAATCCCCTCACTGGCATCCTCGGGATCAGAGGGGCCAGCTGAAACGGTGGGCTTGCGGGATTCGTCGACCAAGACCTTGCAGTAATAAACGAAAAGTGGATAGTTCACGGGCCGTTCCAAATCCTTGACCTCCTCTTGGATAAACGGAACCTTCATCAATTCTCCGTGCAGCTCTTGCAGAAGTCTATCAAGCGCAAAATCGCAAGACGGCGCATGGTTCTCTATCTTCAGGCGATTGTACTGGTTTTGGTAGGCCATGATGAATTCTGCGGGCATAGAATAGTTCTCTCGTTTCAGCCCCTCCCACCGTTTTACCTCATTCGCAAGGAACTTGGACTGGCTGTACAGGTTCAGCAACTTGATTGCATTGAATATTTCATCGGCAAAAGCGAGATCGTTTGAGTGTGCCTTCACTTTGTGTTGAAATGAAGTATCCACCTGATTGAACAGCCATTCAGCAACGACAAGAGTCCAGAACTTCCATTTGCTGTAGTCGGCGTCTCCTAGATGGGGTCTCGGAAGGTCACTGACCAAGAGTGCATCGAGCTTAAGAGGTCGCAAGACATGAAGGATTTCATTGCCCCAGACCGTGAGGCTAGACTCTGGCTCAAGCTTCGTGATATCCAAAAGGGTCACGGGAGACTCTTTGGGCAACTTGGTAGCCTGAGTGGGTAGCGGGGGATAGAGTCCAGGGTCGGTATCGTCTCTTCCGCGACGAGGGGGATTGGCAAAGAAGGACATGGTAGCCGGTACGGTGAAGCGGCTGTAAAGATGGCCGTGGTGACTGAACTTTACGGCTTTGAAGAAGATATTGTTAACAAATGCATGTTTTGTGCCAGAGAAATGTCAACAACTCACTCTAGGTGGTGCTTTGCGATCAAGGCTGTACGTTTTTGCGACTGAAGAAGTGTCCGGGGTGGATGCGAGAGGAAAGAAAGAACGGCAGAAGAGGAAAAGAGATAAACCAATATAATGGTTTCGTTTGAACGCACAAAGGGCACAAATTAGGAAATTGCGACTAAATAGAGTCAACATAGCATAACTCTTATGTCGGCGTAAGTGAAGTCTGATAGTCTCATTTTACAAAGTTCAGCGGCGATCAATCAAACGATCGTCTCACATGCCTCATTTAAGAAGATATATGGGCTGGTATAGCTTCAGATAATAATCTACTGCCCCAAATGTCGCGGAATATCTTGTCACTTGCTCCAAGTCGCCATTACCTCAAACTACCACAAAATGTAGTTCTGCTCCGCAGGCCTATTGAAGTCAATAGTTCTCAGTATGCATCTCAAGATTTGTTGAGATTCTATTTATTTTATCGACACTTCTAAGTAAGCGATACCTCGTAGAGGAACGCAGTTGCACGTGTGCCTTAGGGCCAGAAGATCACGTGCGCGATGCTGTACTAAAATCATCCAAAACAGGATGAACGAAATCGCGAAAAGAAGAGACACCTGAAATATGTGTTTAAAATTTATTGCATAACACCTGTTTGCATATATCAGATCACCACTGCGGTTTAAGGCATGTTTTATAGTTGGCTTCGCTGCACTCTATACATATTCTTCCTTATTATCTATCTACTTGAGGTTTCTGTTGTAGGTTTAACAGCTCATAGTTCCACTTATGAGACTTAATAATTCTGAATTTTGTATTATACTGTATATTATATTTATATAATATTCATAGATAGTTGACCACCGCTTGGCGTCATCCATCAAGCCCCAACGTTTCCATTCGCCATGTTCCGCTTGTGAATGGAAGCAACGGCTTTATTTTTCGCTAATGACGTTTTCCATGCCTTTATTCCTGAATTAAAACCGTCATCAATTTGCTCCAGGGTGAGTCCAGCAGTCTCTGGCACTAGCAAGAAGGTTAAAATCACGATGACGGCGGTAACGCCGCCATAGAAATAGCCCACATTGGGTCCCATATTCCCATAATCCGCGTTTAACATGTAAGGTGTCCAAAACGTTGCACCAAAGGCAAATATGCCGTAGAATACTGTTGTGTTGGCTTGTCCGAAGGTGCGAAGTGAGACGCTGTGTACCTCAACGGCAGATAGGTTAATACATGCAGCAATAGTCCCACCGAAGACAAAAGCCCAGATGCACAGAAAAACAACTATCACTATCTCAGCACTTTCGTTCATATCAAGAGCGGTGCTCACGGAGGAAAGAGTGAGCATGCATACACCCATGACGATGTAGCCTGAAATCATTGCAGCTCTTCTTCCGCCGTATTCCACAATGAACGGGCCAAAAAGTGACCCCCCTAGGATGCACAGGCCAATAATAACATTGATTAAATATGGGTCGCTGATGGCAACTCCTTTGAGAAACAGGGTAGCGTATGGTTGTACAAATTGGATACCAGTAATGGTACCCCCAACCGTGATCATGGCAGATATCAAGGTGCGACCGATATGCTTCCTGCAATAAATATCAAACCACGAGACAGATTTGAGACTTGCTCGCTCATTCGCAAGGTTGGTTCTGATATCATCAATCTGCGCAGTGATTTCCGACGAATATGGACTTTGACAGTATAGCACGCCGAACGAGTTCCGGGCCTCTTCCTCTCGGCCATGTCCCATGAGCCAGCGCGGTGACTCAGGGAGCATCAAAATCCCAGCACCAAGAATAACCCCAAGGGGTATTTGGCATAGAATGGGTGTCTTCCACTGCCAGTTGTTGGTTGACTCCAGACGGGCAGAACCAGCACATACCGCGAAAGCAGCAACATTTCCACTAGCGAGTCCAATATTATACAACCCTAGTGACAGCCCACGCTTGCTAGCGGCGATGCATTCGGAGCCATAAGTGAGACTAGCTGCGATCATTTGTCCAATTCCCACACCACTGATCGATCTACACACCATGTAGTGGAGGAAGCTTCCGCTGGTACCAAGCATTCCAGCAGCACCGATGATTGTCAATGCGCATCCGGCCTGAATTGAAACTCTGCGTCCTATGTATTGGCCGGCCACGCCTGAAATCCCGCCTCCAATGGCAACAAACAGGAAGTTGAGGCTGATGAGGGATTGTTGCAGTGGCGTCAACGAGCAATGCTGTATGTTGTCATACGTATTTGGATCTAGGACTTGCTCGCAGCTTCCAAATGAACGTTTGTAAGAAGGCATGATCAAGACCGTGCCGGCATAGCCATTGTCAAAGTTCGAGATCCATGCAGTAAACGAGACCCATAATGTGAGGCGTAACATGGATCCAGTTGTGCTTGGAGCATTATTTGTTGAAATGTGGCGGGTAGTGGGTTTAGCGAGCTTGTCATTTGGGCTGGACTCAAGCCCTGCTTTGGGGGTTGTGTCTCGCAAATCCATGTCGAGCCAATTTTGAGTAGAAAGAAGGATATTCTTGCTTAGCGGGCCCTGTTAGTGGCTATTAATAAAGAAAGTACTCCGTATAGCAGGAGAAGTATATATTGAGCCCTTGATGGAGCTCCTTGATGCTGCATTCCGGAGCTGAAGCATACTTACACGACCTCTCGAAAGAATGTGGGACATCATATGGACGAAGTGGGAGGCTTGCTAGCTCTCAGCCCTCGGGTACCAATGGAAAAAAATATATAGATACATAGATACTGCGTGGTATGGACTACAATAATCGTGGTGAAATTGTAGCACCCAATCGAGAATTCATGGACCGAAAACATTCCCGAATTTAAAATTCTCGGGCCGGGAGGCCTAGTCAGGTCAAGTCCAAGTTGAAGAGACGAAATCTATGCACGAAGTAGTAAATACACTACTGCCGTGATAGTATAATTTAATGTCTCGAGATTTCATTGCTTTTCAGGGTTGCATCCAAGGTATTTGTCAAGTCTATACTCCATACTCAAGAATGGCAATTGAACCACGCTCCTGAAAAATATGAAATAAAACATCAAGTCATTTATCCCGTGAGAGGTATTACAGCGATGCAACAACGTGGCAAAACCTGCTAAGTTTATAGCCCTTTAAGTCAGTAAAGCTTGAAATAAAGATAATAAGGTATGTCCTAGACCCGCTTGCTTTTTTTATATCCATTACGACCCTGTTATCTTTGTTGACTACGTCGTACATATAACAAGTTCCTCTATCGATATAGTTTGAATGGAATGTACCAAGTATGTGCATGGTTTTGTCTCTGTAACATAGATCTATCAAAACGACACGTGGCAAAGCTAGCGCATCAGACACTATTTGTGTGGTTGAATGCTCATCTGGAGTCTATGGGAAACATAAGTTCGTAGTTATTCTCTAAACATTATGTCTAAAAAAACAACTAGACAAGAAATGGCTCATTTCCTAGTGGTAAGCTCTCCAGGGACATAAGATATATAACTATATAGTCTTGCTAGGGATAGATCGTCGCTAGTTTATGCCGAGGTTCATGGTAGAAGCCTTTGGTGGCTACAGTCGCATTAAATTTCCCGAAGCCCAAAGCCCATATCTAGCTTAATCAGAGCGAGACACTTTAAGCTGAGACCTATTTGAGACCAATCAATATTTCTCAAATGTCGTGATCCCGTACCTCTAGATAGGGCATAGTTCCAGGTCACGTGTCACGCCAAATAACACGACGCTCCACCAAAGAACTTGGGAACCGCCGACAACTAAGATGGAGTACACAACCGTTGCAATTCTCGCTGCGCTATATATTGGTGAGTACTACCATGCACTACATCCCGCGATGTTTGCCCGCATCTGACAGAAACAAACAACCAAACACTAACCCCTCGTAAGCTGTCCGTCTCTTCTTTAAGTCACGCAACTCGGGCCCAGCAACCATCATGTCTCACGGAAAGGTCACCGAGATCGACAAGTAAGTTATTTACTGATTCTGCGCTCAATATATTTAATTCTAATATCCGCCCAACAGCCAAGTCATCTTCAAAGCCCTCACCTCCTCCGGCCCTGTCGTCGTTGACTTCTTCGCAACCTGGTGTGGACCTTGCAAGGCTGTAGCCCCCGTTGTCGGCAAGCTCAGCGAGCAGTACCAGAATGTTCGTTTTATCCAGGTCGATGTGGACAAGCTGCAGGGTGTCGCGAAGGAACTGAATGTTACTGCCATGCCCACCTTTGTGGTGTTCAAGGATGGCAAGGAGGTCAACCGCGTTATTGGTGGTGACATGAAGAAACTAGATGCGCAGATTAAGGAGATCTTGGCATAGACGCTCCGCACTTTGCGCTTTGCCTTGACCTATCGGTCGTCTTCGAGGATCTCGGAGTGGAGTGCATCCATCTCCTTATACCCGGGGAATCGTATGGTTGTCTATCGGTATAATCACTGTAATTCATGAATCACGAATGGAGACTGTGACATAAATCTCTATACAAGTAAATGTGTCAATTCCATGCACACCTTGCATGAGATAAGGGTAAGCGTTATCAGCCGTGGAGCGTCCGAGATCGCCCCGGGCTTAGGCATTAATACATATATGCACCAGATTTTCGGCCGTGCGAGATGGCTTTCTCTTTCCTTTTTAGTGCGTATTCATTGCCGCTTTTTGATCACTGAGTAAAACAAAGCATAGGCTGGAGCCCTATAAGCCCTGGCGGTTGCTTAGGTACCTAGGATCTAGGATCTATATGTGGACTTATGTATACACTCGAAACTGGTGCCACTGTTTACACTATAACTTTCAATGCACTTGACTTTGTTCCCCTAGCTATGTAGGAAGATTTTAACACAAGTAGCAGGAGCTACCAGCTGTAGCCAGCACACCATCCTGATAATATTTGCCAGTATACGGAGATTCCTCGGAGTAAAAATATAATATGAACAGTCCGAGAATACATAAAGGGAAGAAAATTAAAACTTGCCCTCTCTAAAGATGTAGAACAATGACCTTCGTGCATGGTGGCCGCCTCGATGTGGAAGATTGCAACACTTGATTGCTTTGATCGGTTGCAATATTTTTTCCAATTATATCGTAGCAGATATAGAGTGACGAGAAATGGAATTAAGAATCACAAGAATAAACTTAGCTCAAGAATACTTCGAAATATCCAAGAGAACACATCTCAACTGTGTGCAGCCTGAAATTCAACTTGCACAGCATCCGTGTACCGAATTAACTGCGGGAGCAAATCTAGTCCCGGGGAAGCAAGGGAATCAACCCTAGGTGAGTAAGGCACACATGGCTGAGCCATCTGTTGTTGCTGCACTTGCCGCATTTGCTGCAGTTGTTGCATCTGTATATTTAGATTGCTCTTCACTTCATGCTGCCCCCCACCCCTCACCTCGGTGATTTCCACCGCAACAACTTCTCTCTCAATGACCCTAGCATTGTCGTTTGCCTTCTGGACAGCATCGCGCATTGCCTCCTCGCGGGACTCGGAACCCAGGGCCTTTTGCGTCGCCTCTGTGAGACGCCAATCGAGGGATTTGATCTCGATGTTGGGGAAAGAAATCAGCTTTCCGACGATTTCGCTAAGCTTCGTGAAATCCTGGAAGAGTGCGTTGAGCCAGATTACCGCGTTGTAGTCTGTAGGTAGAGGGTCGCCCGACTTATCCCTCGGCAACTGAGAGTCTGTTCGTAGCGAGGTGGAAGAGAAAGAGGTCACTGGTGAGCCTGCAATTGTCTCGCCAGTCTCCGTTTTGGGTGACAGCTCTTTGAAAAGCCTGCCGATGTCATTGGATGCCTCTATCGCCTCCTTCGACACAGTTTCTTGGCTTGGTCCACTCGTATGAATGACGAAGGCGAGGGCGGCTCTTTCTGGCTGGCGGGTGATGGACGATTTGCCCTCTAGCACGATCTTGAGTGGGGTCATTTTTGTCCTGGAAATTGCAAAAGTCATCTTGCATATATTAGGTAGAGCTGTACCATTAGTACCTGAAAGTGGCCCCCTAAAAACGCCTTGATGGCTCTGTTTGACAGAGCCGCATTGCGGGGCATCGATGACCGACTTATCACTTCTACGACAAAGGGTGAGTTTTATCGGATCTGTACCAAACCCATCGAAAGCTTAGTCGTATGAAGTAGTCGCTATCTTCCGTGATTCCCTTGATTCATCTATGCCGAGGCACTCCAGGGATGCCAGACTTGTGCCACGGGTGTAGACTATACATGTTAACCGTATAATATAAGATGGGGATTTATATAGTGCCAACAAGGTATGAAATACCTATTATTTGCACGATAGTTTGACAAATAGACAAACCCCCAGACTGTAAGGAGTCATACCTAGACAAATGAAACCTCGACTACGGCAGGTTTTTGATCCATCGCGCCAACCGAGCTTTTCGCCGGAGGTTAACCAGGTGTCATCAACATTCTTATATATATAGTCTCTTTAAGGGTCTAGGAATAACTACCAAAGGTACCCCACTAGCAATATTATGGGATAGTTAGCAGTTATATTCTAAAAGACCGGTAGAAAGATAATAGCAAAGTGGTTTTTATAGTAACGCTAGAATTTCTCTACGGGACGTACAAGCAATTTAGGTATTATAAGTTCTTTATAGTAGGGTATATATTGATGTCATAAAACTATTTGAAATGGAGAAATAATCTCATGCTTAAAAACTTATACATAGGTTCGCTGCCATACTCGCCCTTGCCATGTTTGAGTTGTTTGCACCGAAATAACTTACTATTCCATATAAGTACTAGCTGGCCTTGGCACTAGTCGAACCAGGGGAAAACAGGCTCTTGTGGGTCTCTCGCGAAAATCACGCAGCCATATATATATCTATAGACCTATCGACCTAAAATCATAGCACTTCGTTTTTCAAAATAATTCTTTACTTAATATATATTCAACATGTCATGCCACAGCTGCTCCTCAGACAAATCCTCAGTCAAACCCTCGTGCGAGTCTAAGCAAGACCATGACGCCTCCTTTCTACAAAGACCGTTCCAATTAGTCGTCAAATACCTACCTGAAGGATCCGCATTGCTTTCGTCTTCGTGTTGTTGGCTGCCAGTATGTTCTTTTCCAGGTTACTAGGCTGTTGAATGCGTATGCTGATTTGTATTTTATAGACTGTCCTAGACTTTCTCTTTGCGGGTTCGGTGGCTAGTGCTGGCATCGAGAACCTGCGAAATGTTTTTCTTGCGATTTCGATCCTGGCCCTTATCTGGGGCGTGCATCGCGAAGGATTCAGTCGTAGAATGTTGTGGCGGATCTCGATCTGTATCGGATTGTCGGCTTGGGCGCAAGTAAATCGGTGGGGGAAGGTTGATGGCAAGGGAAAGCACAGCTGTCATTAATGGTCGACAGTTTGGGGGTGAAGCATGCGGTTCTTTTTGATGTGTTTTGTTTTTTGTATAGTGATGGTGATAGTGTGGGTGTCAAGATCATAATAGAAGGAAATATCAATAGGGCACGAGTCTTGCTCGCTAGATGAACATTAGCCGCGCATGCTTAGGAGCTCTCGTGTACGCGGAGACCGATAAATGCCCTATTTCACAGATATACTAGTAGTCATCACCAGATTGTTGCAGATGACACTAACACTGCTTGGGGCCATGACAAGACTTGCTCAAACAAGGTGCAAACGGACGTGTTTTCTATTGCTCGTAATTTCTATGAAGCTTGAACCGACCAGAAGTGCTATGTAATAGTACAAATAGTACAATGCATAAAATATCTCCAAATGAACCAAGAGTGACCGGTAACCTTCTAGGGTCTCAAACAGGCTGAGCAAATCCGTCCGCCTCCCCGCTGCGCACATTCTTCCTCTTTGCCTTGATGACCTCCAACACAGTTTCGTATGAGAGAGAAGGTTCAGCCGCCACAGAAACAGTCTGATCTTCCAGGGAAATGGAGTAGTTCTGCACACCTATAAAGTACATGCAAAGACGTTAGTGCTCTGAAAATTATACCCGTAATACTAAAGCAGCGCTGAAAACTCACCATTCAGGGCTTCAGCAGCTTCCTTAATGGCACTGGAGCAACCGCTGCAGCCCATTTGGACATTGAACTTGTACTGGTGGTCCGACGTGATTTCAACGGCAGGATTGCTGGGTGGATAAAGAAATTAGGGAGGGAGACATATAATTGTAGTAGCACGTATATATATATATATTTTTAGAGACGCTGCAGTTTAATCATCAAGACCAGCAATTCACAGGCAAATCGACGCCCATTTTTCTTCTCGCTTCTATCTGCTCCCCTACCTGCGGCATTTGTGCGTCAAGTGCTTCGGTTCATACTGGCTTGTCTGGATGCTGGCCCGCTGCGCGAATTGTGCGATTGGCAACTTGCAACTGACAAACCCCCATCCACTCATCACAATGCATCGCATAAGATTCTCCCGCGCTGTTAGTTACTCGTTGTATACTACATTGGGTGTTATCCAGCTTGGCACCGGACCAGACCTGTTCTATGGGCCATTGCAAGAAGCCAGCCTCAATGCTTTGCACTGTTGGTCAGCTGTACCGTTGGCGAACCCTCCGCCCTACCTAGGTATGAATAATTCAACCCCATGTCGAGATGAGAACTACAACGATGAATTTCCATGAGTATGGCCTCGATGGTGGCGACAAAGATGGTCAAGGACATGAATGTCAGGTCAATCTCGAGCACCCACACGGATGGCGGCAGTTTTATCTGCGCTGGATTTGTCGCCACGTTGCCATACAATTATCTACAATTGCGCAAGTGTGGGAAAACGTGCTAGTGAATCTTTGAAATTTAATATTCAACGTTTGTTAATAGCTATTAGCGCCAGCATCGAATAACAAGTGACCCACATATCACGTGGTTAAACGGTTATTTTCCTTTTTACGCCGCAAGGTGAGACTGGAGGATATTCCTATGTTTATCTCCAAGTATACAAGTACAAGAATAGTTGGCCGCGTACCTGTTGGCCTTTCTAGTGGGTCTTTTGGTGCTCTTCCCAGATGTCTTCAGGATAGACAGCAGAAAACGGTAAGAGGCTTTGTGACTGCCACTTTTCTATAACCTTCTGTTATAAAGCAGCACCCCAAGAAATCGCGACTAAATCCGGGATATAGAAGGAGAACGGACAATTTGGGGACATCTCAAGATTGAATGGCTCACAAACTCCGACGCAAGGGGGCGCCTGCACGTGGGATGCTACCTAATAAAGGCATAGATTGTGTTTCGCCCAATGGGTATATCGTCAATGCAGGGTTAGACGTGTCTGATTCTGGAAACATCTTCCAGGCTTTGAAAAAGAAACGGTCAGAAACGGTCTACTAATGCCACCCGAAGATATCCCGGGGCTAACCAGATGGGTGATGGCGTAATGGGCCCAGAAAGATTTTTCAATTTGCCGATTATTTCTGATTGAATGGAGAAGAGATTTCAAGGTTATTAAGTTGCCTAAGTGTAAATACCTTAAAGGGAATATGGTCCCTGATGATAATGTATAAAATGTATAATATAGGCCCTACGGAGTAAATAGATTATAGTCATATGGAAACCTAGACTTCTCACTTCTGTATCAGGGCATATCCATGTTCGATATATGTATTCGCTGTCGGTTGCCTATACCCCGTATAGTGGAGGGCACTAATTGGCTCTTCTCCACACCCTCAGATCGAGATTTTTTGCTCTAGAACAAGATCTTCTACAAAAATGGATTGAATTTATAATCATAACTACCTGATCACGAGTCATTACGAGTCATATCGACCCTTTGCGCTTTAACCCCATTTAGGACCCCGTCTGCTTGGCATCTTCGAATCTGGTCACTCCACAGCGGAATATGCCGTCCGTGGTAGACCCCCACATTTGTTTGGTCAATGGGGGATTGTGCTTGGACGTAATTTGATTCCGAAGCCCAACATGGGCTATTTTCATTATCCTTGTAGAAATTTAGCTCCAGATGGAGGGCTTGGAGGGTATTTTCGTCTAGATGCTACCTGACTCAAGCCAAGGATCCTTCGGGTTTAGCTTCTTCGCTATCTTCTAGCTTCTTTTTCTTCTTCTTCTTTAACGCTTTGTTTCAGGGGCTTCAAACGTTGACATTATTCCATCTTCTATATTTTTTTCGTACCTCCCCATAAAGTAATTCAATAATTCCATTAGCTCTTGGGGAGCACCCGTGAACGTACTCGCGGAGAGTTTATAACAGGATCGGCCCTCGGCACACCTAAAGATCTTCAATGACAAACGTCGAGTCGGACCACAAGCTGGCCATGGCGGAAACTAGCAGCAAATCCGATGTCGATACCCTGGATTCAAACAGCTATGGACGGCAGCTGGAAGAAATTCGTATCGCCAACACGCCGGCCAATACCTCTTTCCAGACGGGAGTCGATGTTACGACCGCTGAGAAGGACTTTTCGGAGTTGAGCAAACAATTCTCCAATATCTCGCACCAAGCCCACAGATTATCTCGACAAGAATCACGAGTATCCAAGATGGCAGTGACTACCAAAGATATCGAGAAAGCCGAAGCCGAGGGCTCTATGGCGTCAGACGACTCATGGAATCTGGAGACAACTCTTCGTGGCGATCGTGTTGCCTCTGAAGAGGCTGGAATCAAAGATAAACACATCGGTTAGTAGATACTCACATTCAGATAGCCAATAAGTGCTGACTATCTTCCTAGGTGTGATTTGGGACAACCTGTCGGTTCGTGGAATGGGCGGTATCAAGACATACATCAAAACGTTTCCAGATGCAATCATCGATTTTCTTAATCTACCCGGAACACTCATTGACCTCTTCGGGTGGAGAAAGAAAGGCCAAGAGTACAACATTCTGGAAGGCTTCCGAGGTCTTACACGACCCGGTGAGATGGTCTTGGTCCTTGGACGTCCCGGATCAGGCTGTACGACTTTCCTCAAAGTGATCGCGAACCAACGGTTTGGATATACCGGCGTGGATGGTGAGGTCCTCTATGGTCCATTTGAAGCGGATGCATTCTCCAAAAGATTCCGGGGAGAAGCCGTGTACAATCAAGAGGATGATATTCACCAGCCCACCTTGACTGTGAAACAAACCCTTGGATTCGCCCTCGACACGAAGACCCCTGGAAAGCGCCCACTTGGTGTGTCGAAAGCTGAGTTCAAAGAAAAAGTGACCAATTTGCTTCTGAAAATGTTCAATATCGAGCACACTGCCAATACTGTAATCGGCAATCAGTTTATTCGTGGTGTCTCTGGAGGTAAGCAACCTGTGTTATATATGCAGCTCTTCTCAAATGGAAGCTAATTAGAACAGGTGAGCGGCGTCGCGTGTCAATCGCAGAAATGATGATCACCTCTGCAACTGTATTGGCTTGGGATAACAGCACTCGTGGTCTGGATGCCTCAACTGCCCTCGATTTTGCCAAGTCGCTGCGGATTCTGACCAACATATACAAAACGACAACTTTCGTGTCCCTCTATCAAGCGTCCGAGAACATCTATAAGCAGTTCGACAAGGTCCTTGTGATCGATAATGGCCGTCAAGTATTCTTCGGTCCTACATCCGAAGCACGATCGTATTTCGAAGGCCTTGGCTTCCGTGAAAAGCCTCGCCAGACCACTCCCGATTATTTGACAGGATGCACTGATCCTTTTGAGAGGGAGTTCGAAGATGGAAGAAGTGCCGACGATGTGCCATCCACGCCACAAGCACTTGTCGAAGCTTTTGACAAATCCGTCTTCCGTGAAACATTAGACGACGAAATGAAAACATACCGCGCCCAGATCCAGAAGGAGAAGAAAATATACGATGATTTCGAGATCGCCAATAAAGAGGCAAAGCGCAAGTTTACTTCTGACTCATCTGTATACTCAATCCCCTTCCACCTCCAAACCTGGGCTTTGATGCAACGACAGTTCCTTCTCAAATGGCAAGACAAGTTTGCTTTGACCGTGTCTTGGGTTACCTCCGTTGGTATTGCCATCATCCTGGGTACTGTGTGGCTCCATCAACCCAAGACGAGTGGCGGTGCCTTTACTCGAGGAGGTCTTTTGTTCATCAGTCTGCTATTCAACGGCTTTCAAGCATTCTCGGAACTTGCGGCCACAATGATGGGCCGCTCAATTGTCAACAAGCACCGTTCATTCACGTTCTATCGGCCTAGCGCACTTTTCATTGCACAGATCCTGGTTGACACTGCGTTTGCCATCGCAAGAATCCTCGTATTTAGTATCATTGTGTACTTTATGTGCGGACTGGTTCTTGATGCCGGGGCGTTCTTTATATTTGTTGTGATCATCCTCGAGGGCTATGTAACTATGACAGTGTTCTTCCGAACCGTCGGATGTCTATGCCCTGACTTTGACTATGCCATCAAGTTCGCATCTGTCATCATTACATTCTTCGTCTTGACTTGTGGATATCTCATTCAGTGGTCTGACGCTCAGGTGTGGCTGCGATGGATTTACTTCATCAACCCCTTCGGTCTTGGATTTGCTGCATTGATGGTCAACGAGTTTAAGCACCTTACTCTGACATGTACGACAGACTCGCTCGTCCCAACTGGACCTGGTTATGGCGAAATTGCACACCAGGCCTGTACTCTAGCAGGAGGCGAGCCTGGGTCGGCAATCATCCCGGGCTCCAGCTACATTGCTAAATCCTTCAGCTACCTTAACGGTGATCTTTGGCGAAACTTTGGCATCATGCTGGCCCTGATTATTGGTTTCCTCTGTTCGAACTTGTATTTCGGAGAAACACTTCAATTTGGTGCAGGCGGCAAGACCATCACTTTCTACCAGAAAGAAAACGCCGAGCGGAAAGAACTAAACGAGGCTTTGATGAAGAAAAAAGCAAGCAGACAGGCAAAAACTCTTGACTCTGATGCAGGATCAAACCTCAAAATTAGCTCCAAGTCCGTGTTCACCTGGGAGGACGTCTCTTACGAAGTGCCTGTGCCCTCCGGTACCCGACGTCTTCTGAACTCTGTTTACGGCTATGTTCAGCCCGGAAAGTTGACGGCACTCATGGGAGCATCTGGTGCAGGAAAGACAACGCTTCTGGACGTTTTGGCGGCAAGAAAGAACATTGGTGTGATTACCGGCGATATTTTCGTCGACGGCAAGCCACCAGGCACCGCGTTCCAAAGAGGTACATCTTACGCGGAGCAACTTGATGTTCATGAGGACATGCAAACAGTACGAGAAGCGCTGCGTTTCTCTGCGGATCTGCGCCAGCCATTTGAAACCCCGCAATTGGAAAAGTACGCTTACGTGGAAGAGATCCTAACCCTCTTGGAACTGGAAAATCTGGCAGATGCAATCATCGGTACACCTGAAACTGGTCTCTCGGTTGAAGAAAGAAAGCGAGTCACAATCGGCGTTGAACTGGCGGCGAAGCCTGAGCTCCTTCTGTTTTTGGATGAGCCTACCTCTGGTTTGGACGGCCAATCCGCCTGGAACATTGTTCGTTTCCTTCGGAAGCTAGCAGCAGCTGGCCAGGCTATTCTCTGCACCATTCACCAGCCGAATGCTGCTCTCTTCGAAAGCTTTGATCGTCTGCTCCTACTCCAAAGAGGAGGTGAATGCATTTACCACGGCGACATTGGCCCTGACTCCGAGATCCTGTTGGAATACTTCCGTCGCAATGGAGCCACCTGCCCTCCAGATTCTAACGTGGCCGAATGGATGCTTGATGCCATTGGCGCTGGCCAAACACGTCGGATCGGAGACCGTGACTGGGGCGACATTTGGCGCACCTCTCCTGAGCTGGAGGAAGTTAAAAAGGAAATCATCCAGATCAAGGAAGTTCGTGCGCAGGCTGTCCGGGACAATTATGACGAGAATAAGGTGGATAGAGAATATGCTTCACCTCTCTGGCACCAGATCAAGGTCGTTGGTCGACGAACCAATCTATCATTCTGGCGCTCAAGAAACTATGGTTTCACCAGGCTTTACACCCATGTTGTGATTTCCATCATCACCGGTCTTGTATTCTTGAACCTCGACGACTCCCGATCTTCACTTCAATACCGCATTTTTGTTATCTTCAACGTTACCGTCCTGCCTGCTATCATTTTGCAGATGGTTCAACCGCGGTATGACATGGCCCGTCTGATCTTTTATCGCGAATCCGCCTCAAAAACTTACAGCCAGTTTGCCTTTGCACTGTCATTGGTCGTCGCCGAAATGCCCTACAGTCTCCTGTGCGCTGTCTGCTTCTTCCTTCCACTGTACTACATCCCCGGATTCCAAACCGAGTCCAGCCGAGCCGGCTACCAATTCCTCATAATCCTCATCACGGAGATCTTCTCCGTCACTCTGGGCCAGATGATCTCGGCCCTGACACCCAACAGCTTCATTGCGTCTCAGTTCAACCCACCGATCGTGATCATCTTCTCTCTATTCTGCGGCGTTGCAATCCCCAAGCCGCAGATGCCAGGCTTCTGGCGCGCATGGCTATACCAGCTCGTTCCATTCACCCGCCTGATCGGCGGCATGGTCGTGACAGAGCTGCAGGGACGGGATGTGGTTTGCACAGAGCAGGAGCTGAATCTTTTCAATGCCCCTGATAATCTCACCTGTGGCGAGTACATGAAGCCGTTCTTTGAGCGCGGTGGTAAGGGATACCTTGTCGATGATGCTGTGCAGGCTTGCAAGTACTGTGCATACAAGACTGGAGAAGAGTTCTACGAGACCTTCAGCATGTCCTTCGATAACAGGTGGCGGGATCTGGGTATCTTCGCTGCGTTCATTGTGTCCAACCTGGCCATCTTGTTCCTGGCGGTAAGTGAATATATTCTCTACCCTTGTTTTACATTTGTGATTGTGACGCTAACTGATTTTGGTACAGTCTCGCTTCTTGAACTTCAACCGGCGATAAACAACAACCTAGGGTTCTGCTAATCCCTGCCAAATTGACTAACCGTAAAGTATCTTTGCGTAGAATATCCTTCCCATCCAGACCACAATGTGTGGTTTAAAATTTAATTTTAAAAATGCATGAGTTTTTCTTCTTTATAATATCGACACCTCCTTACTCTGATCCCTTAGAAGTAGTTAGTAGATCGTAGCGACCGCAAACTTTCACTGGCGCAAGGTAAACTAGAAGAAATAGAGCAGAACAAACAATGCACGGGAGTAGCATCACTGGGTTTTCCAGACTTTACAATCTTCAAACGTCTATAAATATACAAAACTGTGGAAATTTACATATATTCACCGAAAGAGCACATATATAGATTCATTCAGAAACCTTGGTCAAAAGCTAAACACAGAGCCAGTTCGATTGGTCTTGGGCCAGGGAGACCCGTGAAATATCAAATCTCATCTGCAGGTCTCCATCATACTGCCAGGTTAAAATTTGAATAATGCGACGCGTACCCCTAGGAAAAGCCCCCAAAACAAGGGCACCGACAGCCTTCCCCAACGGCGTCCCCATTATTTCCCGATAATCATCAGTATCGTACAGCCATGCCCTCATTTGACTATCTCCCACGAGCTCAAACCCATATCTCGGATAAAGCACCTTATCCACAAAGGTATGAGTCTCCTCATTGACGACCGTCATACGAAAAACATATTTCAAAGAATCGATATCGAAAAAACCTTGGTAATGAGCCTGAGCAATTTGTGACCATTGAGGACCATCAAGTCTGACATTGTTGTCAGCGAAAATCGCAGTATGTGCCACACGTCCGTGGTATTTGTTCCAACCCACAGAACCATCTTTCTCGACTCCGAGTTTGCGAAGATATAACTGGTGGTAATCCATTCCAATGGGAAGATTGAGCGGACGAGGATCCCCAATTTCCTCAGGTACATCCACCCACGCATTGAAATATGCGTCCCATCGCTTACTGTCGTCGGAGGGTTGTATCAGCTCGTCCAATTTTAGTGTAGATGGCAAAACAATACATGGCCTTTGGCAGCTGGTGTCGTCTTGGTCATTAATCCAGCTTTGGTAGTCGTTTCCCTTTTGTCGGAATATGTTGATCATCTCCTGGGTCATTACCGGGTGTAGATCTGGCACGTCGACCGATTTTGTCTTGACTTCAGGGAGCTTTTCTTGATGCTTCACAGACTGCTTGTTGGGGGTTTTCTTTTCTAGATCTTCTTGGCATCTCTCTTCGAGGATTGAAGTAGTTCCATCTAGGGCAAGGCTAGTGCGAAAAGAAATCATGTTAAGAATGATAATATAGCAGAGAATGCATGAATGAATGTGATAGAGAGAAGAGAGTGAGAAAACTGGCTGAGGCTAGGCGAGCGCTAAATTTGGCAGGTAAGACGGAACGTGACTTCGAAAATTGGTCGAGTGACTGGATGTTATTGAGGTATTGATATTGTGAGAGATACTGGATTTCTTTACCGTCACAGTTATTTTATAGCTAGGCGTTTATTTTCAGATTCTTGCTCTTCTGCATAGATAAAATACTCTGTTATACTGGAAGTGTCTAGGGATCTAAGGAGTAAATGTCAGATCAAACCCGAGTATTAGATTCAATGTCATCTCATCTCGAATTCTATACATATATTCCGGGGTGGTCTTCCAAGTTTCGGTGATTTATGCTAATATTGCTTACTGACCTTCATAAACAAATGCAAGTGCGTATTTCGTCTTTTTGTTTCACCAGTCGACAATAGGTTATAAGTAGGCTGTTGTCCATTACAGTGAAGGTGTCTGAAAAGAGAACCAGTGCTGAACAGCATCTTGGGTTCAATGGGCAGGTTTTGCCCAGTTGGTGATATGGAGGTGCCCGGTAAAAATCAGCAAGCGTCAGCAAAGCTGGTGAGATCCCATCGCAGAATCCTATCTAACTATGTATCTACAGGGTTTAATTTTAGGGGGTTGTGCTCACCTCAACCCCCTTTCATGTGCGTCTGTAGGCGTGAGCGACTCCCATCCAGGAAGTTATAACGACTAAGCGTTCGAATAGCCGACATTGCGACGCGCCTGGTGCAACACGCCAATAGACAGACACGTTATGTTGATACGGGTTGGGGGCGGATGAGTACACAGTTTTATTTCTAATGGCCTAGAACAATGATTCTGGACCAATGCTCGTCGGGGGTCTTCTCACTAGGTTCTGGTGCCTCTGGTGGTGACCGGGACATGTTGAAATCCCAGGCTCCATTGAGAAGCAGAGGGGATGTGATAAGAACGCGCAGCTGGATCATATATTTGAACAGAAGGCAAATTTGGTGCGTATGACCAAACACCAAATGAAGCATAAGCTCAGGTTAGCTTTTTTTATCCGGGGTGTAAGTTTCCGGTCTCTATATTGGCATCGATGCAACACACTAAAGCACTACTAAGCAGCTGTATAAATATATACTACCTTGATCCATCTTCCAATGATTCCCTACTCTCTCGATTCTAGTAGATTCGTATTCAACGCGGTCCAACCTTCGTTGGCAGCTCTTTGAAAGTTGACAGTAAAGGGGATGCCGGCTCGACGCAAGAGCAGTTATCTTACGGTGGTACTGCCACAATAGTATTACCTACGATATCTAACCATCTCTGACCATAATTTCTAGTACTGCAGATCTTACCAATGATCTATAATTAATATGGATAAAACTAGGTCGCCACTTATGCGGCCTTTGATTTCTCTTAAGTGGTCTTTTTGGTGGTCTTCAGGTATATATCCCCTACCCCTGCAATGCTAGCTTTCTTGGCTGCTTCACGAAACCCCCGCGTTATAAATGCCGAAGAGGACTTCTTGGCTTTACTATAAAAGAGTGTCTTGCCATGCCGAAAGACTGTTATGGAATATATGACTCGGCTGAAGCTATTGCTATCTATGGGGCTGACTTATAAACAGGCTTCTTCTTCCTTTTTTCCCTCGTTTTTACCTTAATAGGGTTTTCTTTATTCTCCGCTATATTTCTCTATATAGTTCGGCATGTTGCTTTTCCAGTTTCAAAATTTGGCAGCAAGGCTGTGGTTTGAACAGTAGCTTTTAAGCAAAACCTACGGTGGCTGCCTTGATGAGAAAAATATTTCATTAGCCTGCATCATCACCCAGCGATAGGTTGGGGTAACTTCAGTAAGCGACCCAGCGGCATAACTCCCGAATCTTCGGACTTACACCGACCACAATAGCAGGCTTTGTCCTGGGCAACGTTTAGGCTTCAGCCAGACTCGTTGAGACTCTACTCGTCAGCCAAGATCTTCCCCATGTTTTAACCAGACCAGCTTGCCGCCGCGTGGGGGCCCCGTTCTAGGGTTTCCCCGCAGACGATCCTTTCAGATGATCCTTCGCTAGTCCAATTGAGGCAGGTAGGCTCTGAAATTCGCGGGGAAGCAAGAGATGGCTGCTTTTTCAAGACCTTTCAAGCTTATCTTGAATCAGGGGGGGGGAGTCGGCGTCGTCCCGAGGTCATTATTATCACTTTATACATTTCGTGCCGTCCCATACCCCGGTATTAGTCGTATATTTATATATATTCTCCCATCTAGCCCAATCTCAAATTTCTTTCCCCCACTTTCTATTATATAAAAATAACTCCACTATGGCAAACAATGTGCCCCCAGATGTTGACTTAAAGGCCAATATCGCCGAAATTCCCACTATCAGCCATGCAGAAAGCAATCAAGTACACTCCAGGTTTAAATCTGCCAAAAATGTCGACGGCGATACGGCCATGACGCTGTTCGATGACCCGGATGAACTCCACGAGGAAGTCGATCCGGTGGAAGCGAGGAAGCTATTGTGGAAGATTGACTTCATGATCCTGCCCTACCTGGCTGTTTGTTATGCATTCTTCTACATTGATAAGGTTAGTCTCTTTGATTGGGCAGAGGTTTTTAGCAGAAAAGCTGTGATAATAACACTCGCTTTGGAAATAGACAACGTTGAGCTATGCTGCTATTTTTGGGATTCAGGAAGATCTCGATCTACATGGAACTCGGTATAGCTGGCTGAGCAGTATCTTCTATTTTGGTTTCTTAGCATGGGCATTCCCTACCAATTTTCTGATGCAGCGTCTTCCAATCGGTATGACTATCACAACCCGAGTTAACTGGATATTTATCTGATACGTATTAGGGAAATATCTGGGTGCGAATATCTTCATGTGGTTCGTTGGACTGATATCGAAGATAATACAACTCGATACTAACATTCCTCTTCAAGGGGTGTCTTCCTCATGATCCAAGCTGCTTGTAACAGCTTTGAGACCCTCGCCGTTCTTCGAGCCCTTGGCGGTGCTGCTGAGGCATGCGCTGACCCAGCTTTCATGCTAATCACAAGTATGTGGTATACCCGTCGTGAACAGCCAGTGCGTCTCGGACTGTGGTATACAGCGAATGGCGTCGGTATTTCACTGGGTGGGCTACTGGGATACGCAATTGGTCATCTTCGTGGTGCACTGCCATCTTGGAAATACGAGTTTCTAGTGATGTATGCGGATTCTCAACCCCATTGAGACTGCTTGTTTTACTAACTTTGTTTAGTGGTGCCCTGTGTTCTACCTGGGGCATTGTCATGTTTATCTTCCTCCCCGATTCGCCGGTTACAGCTCGCGGTCTTACCAAAAGAGAACGTCGCATAGCTGTTGAGCGTTTGCGAGAAAATCAGACTGGTGTCGAGAACAAACATCTCAAACCGTATCAAATTTTGGAGGCTTTCATGGACTATAAGCTCTACTTGTTCTTCATTCTTGGCACTGTTTGTATGTGACTCGTGCCATGTCCAAATCAGTTCCAACTAACACCTACACAGGCAATATCCCTAACGGTGGTATCTCGAACTTTGGCACTATCATCATTAAAGGGTTCGGTTTCTCAACATTGGTGACCACTCTCATGCAGGTATGATTGATTTGATAATCACATAATCTTAGCTAACACGATATGCACCGTAGATTCCGTACGGCTGTATCATTGCTCTCTCGATTTTGACATGCGTCTACCTCAACGACCGCTACGAAAATCGACGATGCGTGTTCATCCTCATATTCCTGGTTCCTAACATTGCTGGCTCCTTTGGTCTTCGCTTTGTTCCCGTCGAACACAGTGTGGGTCGCCTGATTTGCTATTACCTCACAGGCCCGTACAATGCTGCATTTGTACTCGTTTTGAGTATGCAAATGGCCAACACCGCTGGTAAGTAACACTCCCTCTTCGGTTGATACTCAATTCAAAAAATCACATAGACTAATGCCATTGTAAATTCAGGTCATACCAAGAAAGTCGTCACCAACGCCGTGCTCTTCTTGGGGTACTGCACTGGAAATATTGCCGGGCCGTTCTTCTATAAAACCGATCAATCGTGCGTTTTCCCCCCAGTCACAATTATATTATTTCCAGAATCAGAGAGCTAACACGACCCATAGGCCTTCCTATCCGCTCGGCATCTGGTCCATGATTGTCTCGCACTTGATTGAGGCCGTTTTAATCAGCATCCTTGGTCTATTGCTGCGTTGGGAAAATCAAAAGCGCGATCGTATCCAGTCACAGATGGAGGGTGGTCTCGAGGGAAGAGATCTGGATGCGACTGCGTTTTTGGATTTGACAGACCGAGAAAACATGAAGTATGTCTCTTTAATTTGTCCTATTTCTATTTTGCTGTCCTTCAAATCTGCTAAGAAGTAAGCTAACGGTTTCCAACAGCTTCCGATATATCTATTAACTGTTAGATTCTTCTCTTCATGATCATGCATCTACGTACAACATCGGAGTGGAAATTATCAACGTATTTATGTTGTGTACTGGAATTCAATTTCACAAGTGACCCCCGAATCCTATTCTTGTGTATATTGAGAAACAGCAGCTACTAAGATGGAATACAAGACAAGTATGTTGCCAGCTTCCTGGGGCTGTTTTACTCATATTCCACACGAGAATTTGACATCTAGTCCTTTTCCCGTGGGGTGTTGAACAGTATGAAATTAAGCAAAGAACCGAGGTAATTTCCGTCCCAGTGTAGCTCATTTAATCATTGAAAGTGCCATGAAGAAAGAGAGAGAGAACAGGGCATGTTTTCTCATGATGTTAGAAAGAAAACGGAGAAAAAAAGCGAGAACAATACTCCGAGTATAAACGCCCCATCTATTATCTGAGTATTCTAATCACAAGAGACCTTAGGCTAGATGGGGGTAAGACCAATGCACGATCTAGTACGATATTGATTCTAGTGTAGTATATGGGATATGGGATATTATTGGACTACCACATACCGGGGAATAGTTATGGGAGAGATGGAATTACTCACATCCTTGTTGGACAAGAATATAGAATCCGTGTCTGTGAGATGATAGTCGTCATGGGCCATTGCCATTGGTTGTACGAAACATTGGAGCACACACAAGACTAGATGTGATCGATGCAGATCAACCTTTGCTTGAATCACCTTCCTTCATTTTTGCTGGAAGAAAACGACAGTACCCCGTAGATAACGCTCCAGATTCCTTCTTATATCACAAACATCTAGGCAATATCTCCCCGGGAGACTCGAGCTTTGTGTTATAAAATGCCGGTTGACGGATACACAGAAACAATGAACACGCCGGATAGAGCTGTATTTCACCGGGCCTATGCCCAAGATAACAGGAGTCTCGAAAATGAAGCCATGGCCACCATCCTTGCAAGTGCTATATGTCTTTCAATTTCCATGGCCATGCTAACTGATTCGTAGGATTGAAAAAATTGTTTCTCGAGAAAGATTACTTCTTCAGCAACCATATAAACTCGAAGACTGCACCGGCAGTCTTGATATATGCAAATGAAGGGAAAGGGTTCCTCGACTCGCGAGATTCCAATAGAAAAGTCGCTGCCCTAGAAGTAGGACCAGATACTGGTAATGGTCTCAGAATCTTCGTTTTGGATGAATGGCGGGATACATTCGTTCCCCAAGATGTGCAGATGAGGCGTTTCTTCCAGGTATGAAAGAACCGGGTGTTCGAACAAGCATCGAAGGATTGAACCGAATTGCTTTTATCAATTGCGGACATGGTAAGGCAGAGTAATAATAATATATTGTAAGGGACAACCCATATCCACCTTAGGCGATTGAATTCATTCGCCGTTTAAGGTAAAAATCGAGTTGTCATCCACCACGCGGTTGAAAACAGAAAACAAAATTGCTGGGAAGGAAGCTGACGTGTTGGAAAGCGTCGAGAATCGCAACAAAACATCCATGGATGTTATGAGAATGGGTGCTAGAATAAAAGAGCTCAAAGTTGTATTTCGCAATTTATAAACACAGATGAAGTACAAAATGATAGATAGTAATACAGCCACATGCATGCAAATGAGGGTCACGCCAGACGCCCTCTAACTCGATCAACGCCGACGATTGCCACCACCCAAGAACGCCTTCTTCTGGCGAACATAGTTGGCCACGACATTCTCCACGCTGCGACGGTCGTGTGCCTTGTCTCTAAGGTAGTACAATCTAGCCCTTCTGCGCTTCTTCTCCGATCGCTGAACAATCTCCACGCTGTTCACGTTGGGACTGAAGACCTTGACGGACATCTCGACAGCAACACGAGTGAGTTCGTTTCGCATGAGGAAGGACGTTTCAACTCCGCGCAACTTGATGCTCAGAACAATTCCGTTGAATGGATCGCCGTTCTTGAATGTCACTCGTACGATATCGCCGGTCTTAACACTCTTCGGGTTTCGTCGGTAGTCGAACATTGCCTTGCGCTCACCCGTGGGGTCGAGAACTGCCAATTGCGATTCGGTGACCGCTGCAATGGGGTCCTTGCATGCTTTGCGAGCAGATGGCGGAGCAGGGTAGATCTTGAGGGGCGCGCGCTCTACATGAAATAGCGATAATCAGTAAAGCTCGCGTGGTTTTAACTCAATTTAAAAGGACATACCAGGATCCGGGCGGAAGCGAAGAGGTATTTGGGTTAGGAATTGCTGAGGCATGTTCGGGGGAAGAGGTACCCGTTCGGGTCTCTTGGAATAGGCCGTCGAAATGAATCGACGGTTGATGAAGGGCTGGATGGGCTCTGAAGCCCTCGCCAAGGACCTTAAGCAGCCCAGCGGGCGCATTGCTGGTAGAGCCGCCATGGTTGTGATGTGGATGTCAAGTCAAGAAAGTCGGAGTCGAGTTTTGGCCGGATCGGCAGAATTTCCGCCAAGCCTCCTGTTGCCCGTTCGGGGGTTTCGACGATAACGCGATTGTTTTTTCTCCTCCAACTCCAGGATACCAATCAACCTCGTTTTCTTGTTGCTTTTGGGAAATTGTATCGGTTAAGCGATTACTACTCTCATACCCTGAATCGCTTCATACATAGCCTCTGATCACACACGATGGCGCAAATCGCCATGAGCAGGCTCTTCCGCCAGAGCACCACCAGCTCGGTGCGCCAGTCCATTCTGAGACCGGTGCAGGCCCGCAGCTACGGTTCAAACTCAGGTACGCATTAATATATCCACCATAGCATCAAATTCTCACCGGAGTCGACCGGAACAGCAATCCCAACTTTCACCTCAACACCCTCCCCCGAGTTAAACGAAGCCCTGGAGCGGTTCCGCAATGAGCTGTTCATACCCCTTGCTCTTCCCAAGCGACAGAGAAAGAGCGTGTTCAGGGAAAAATACGCCAAGCAATTGGAAAATGAGCCGATTGTCGTGAAGATCAGCGAGAACGAAGAGTTCACCCTTACGCCCAAGAAGCACCACGAGCTGCCCTCGAAGAAAGAGGCTCTCGAGGTTCTCAACATGATGGTTGCCACCAAGAACTTCAGCAACCTTTTCCCGTACCTCAGTGGACTCCGGATGTCGAACTATGCCATCACCAGCGATCGGTGGGAGTATATTATTCGCAAAACCAGCGAGGCTGGCAAGCTTTCAACTATTATCGAGTGCGCCAGACAGTCTAACCGTACCGGCTTGAGCCTCAGCAACAGGAACATCACTCGCCGTCTGTTCTTCGAGCTTCACAAGACCGCCGCGAAAGCGGATTTCCAAGGCGTCCAAACCACCAAAGCTCTGAAACTCGCGATGGAGGCAGCTAGCCTGATGGATGCTGAGGAACACTCCGTTCCAAATATCGAGGAAGACCCCAAACACCAGCCTTTCGTTATCGGTACACTTTTGGAACTCAGTGCCGCCTGTGCGAAAATCAAGGAGGCCGATATATCCTTGGTCCGTGGCTATGCTCAGAAGCTTGATGCGGCCTGGTCCCGAGGAAATTTCAAGGACGATGCGACCACTCGCTTTGGAAACGTTGAAAGAGTCGAGGAGAACCTTGCCCTTTACAACGGCATGCGTTTGAGCCTTAAGATGTCCAAGTTATCAGAAGAGACTGGAACTTTCAAGGCTCGCTGCGATGCGCTTGAGCCTGTCTTGATTTCGCAGTTGAAGCAAGTGAAGAACGTTGACGTGCTTGATGACAAGGTGGTTAAGCAATTGCTCGAGCCAAAGCTCAAATAAAAGGTAGAGGAAAACGCGTGAGCTTGGTTGTGATTCCTTTTGGTGTTGATTGAGCCACATAGGCATGTATATTACTGTACTTCCCAGATATTTTGGAGCTGGCTTGTATTTCAGAGAATAGATATTTTATTTCCTGCCACATCTGATTCCTGCTAGGTGCTATTTCGGACATACGCGATTGTTTGGTTAATTTCATTACCAAACGTCCCAGCAGTTCACGTTTCAAGTACGTTCCAAAGAAATGCTATTTCAATCGGTCAATTTAGATTGACACGCTCATAAACACAATTCCAAGGTATTGTCCTTGCTGATGCGGGCTCGGTTGGGGAAAGTAATAGTGCCGCCGACAACAGCAGGGCCAGAGACGGTGAGCTAAAGACATGGATGTTAGTTGTGTGTGAGAGGGGTGGAATTGAGCGTGGCATACCTGTCCCTCTAGTGTGTCGTCAGGAGAGCCTTCTAGCACATTGGTCAGAGTAATTTCCGTGCTACTCAGTGGAGCACCAAAGTGGCTAGGACCGGTGAGGCATCTATAGTCAAGGGCATTTGTTTGGGCAATCGCACCAGCAACACCGGGACCGGTCAAGGCATACACAACCCGAGCCCCAGTGAAGATTCTAAGCTCGGTCAGTTGCTCAGAGGTAAGATGGGCAGCAGGGTTGCCATCGATGCGGTGGGAGATGCAGATCAAGCGCACTTCATCTAGCGAAAGCTCAGAAGTCGGGCTGACACGAGCCAACTGGCTGAAAAAGTTGCGCGTCGGCATGTTGCCCGCATCCAAAGTCCGTGCCTGAAGCCAGCGTCCAATAGAGGAAATGATACCAGTGTGCGGGCGCATAATATTGTCGTGGTACTCAGCCATGGTTTGCGATGAAGCGACAATGACTGTGGGGGACATGCCAGCTGTAGCCAGAGCAAAATCAACGTTCTCTCCAGCGACAGAGTTAAGGGCGATGGATGAGTTGGCAAATAGTGCAGCCAGAGTTGTGCAAAGCGGGTAGGACCGTGAAAGAGAGTCGATGGAAAGAACAATATCGGTTGGGTTGAAACGCTGGGTACGGGGGAGAGAGGAGGTGATGGCTCCAATGGCAGACACAAGGTTCTAGTTGAATGTTAGTGAGAATGGTATCACAAGGGTTGGGTTGGTCTTACCTCTGGCTGGAATTCGATGAATTTGCCGGACTGTGAGGAGGACGGCCAAACAGTGCTGACGGCGGGTGTTTCTGTCTTTGGATCATACTGGGGTACATCATAGCTGGCGAGTTCCTTGAACTCCTCGACCAGGTCATGCCAAACTGCAACCTTCAGACTATCCTTGGCATCCTCGGGAACTTCGTTCCAGTCCATGTGTCGGTTGCCATACTTGGCGACCCAAAGGACGAGCGATAATTGGTTGTTACCCTTGGCGATAAGAGACAGGTCGAGAGATCCGGCTTCAGCAATGAGAACATCCGCGTTTGCCTGTTGTAGATACGCTGAGAGTGTCTCTGCTGGAAGGTTGTGCGGGACAATGACCGTCTTGTACCCATAGAAAGCACCAGCTAGATTGAGCAAGGTTAGACATCAAGACTAACACACGAAATGACAATCGACATACCAAAGATTGTAGCCAGAAGCTCGATGGAGTCTGTAAGGCAAACGGCCACCGTCTTCGCGCCGGAGTTTTGGAGATGATGACCGATAACGTTGATTTCTTGCGTCACTTGGCCCAAAGAGTGTTCGATAGCCTTTCGACCTAGGACAGTGTATATCTTGCCTTGCTTTCCTGACATGGTACCATCCTCATTCAAAGCTCCACGCATAGCGGTCTTCCAAATGTCACGCAGGTCCCCTCTTCGGCCGCCGGTCCATTTCGGAGCGCCCGGGTCCTTGACATTCAGTCCGAAACGGAGGGGCAAGCCATGTGGTGTTTCCAGGCACCTGTAAGTAGCAGATTCACCCTGTTGGCGGATTGGGGATGCTGTAGATTGGCGAGCAAGTAGGAACGGATGCACATCAGGATCTTGAGACGAGATGAGAGAGTAAAGCCCAAAGGTGACGACAATCCCGGCGACAAGGGTAGTGTATATATTCCAGTCGGCGAGTATATCAGCCACCAAAGCATCTAGCTTCTCCACGAGTGAAGTATCAGTAGCCATTTTGGTGTGCAGAAGAAATGTCAACAACCGGGGACTAACAACTATGACGTTGAGGGGCACGATAAGGGGGTGTGTCAGCTTGACCGGGTCAACTTAGGCCCGTGCAACCCCTTCCCTCGAACGCCGAGCGCAGCGACTTTAGGATCGTCAACCCGTCTCATGGTCAACAATAATGGGTTTCTAAAACAACTATCGTTCATAGCTACGTGCATTACTAACTAACAGTTCCTCGTGTTTGTTTCGCCCCAGGTAAGTGCTGAACAGGTCCATAATATCAGTGAGTGTAATCCGTCTTGTCAAAAAGAGAAAGAAAAAAACAGTCTAAGCTAAGCATATATGGATCGGTGGCTAACTTGACAATTCCAGTCTCAAGTCAATCTCGCCTCGTTATCTACCCCCGACGTGAGCTCCATCACATTAGCAATGGCGACTCAATCTCTTCCTTCCACCCCAAACGCGACACCTCCACTGGCTCCTCCCACCCCAGAGGGTAACCTGACCCCTGGAAAATGGCGACACCCTCAGCTGGATGAGATCGTCCGGCGCCAAAATGCAGCTACATTTGATCAAAAAAATGTGAAGAAGCTGGTTTGGAACGGCGCAGCTTTGGCAATGAGCTGGACATTTGGATCTACCTTCAAAAACTAGTGAGTGCGATAAGAACACCGGTGCGCGTCGCGTGCTAACAACCTTGGTTAAGTTCACGCCAAATTTTTGATACCAACCATCTGTATCAAGAAATCCCGTTATTCATCGTCCAGCTCTTCTTCGTTTTCAATATCCTAGTGGCGCTCTATCCCCTCTTCCGGCCAAAGGACGACCTCTCCGACATTCCTCTTACCCCCACTCAACGCTCGCTTCTTGGCTTGGATCCTGCCGTGACACCACCAGCAACCCCTGGGACAACATATGTTACCCCACCCAGATACCGACTTTCTACTTCACGTAAGGCCAGTCCTGCAAGCAGACAGAGCTCGCCTATGTCCGCGAATGCAAGCTTTTCTGAGCGACGCTCTTCCATCGGCACACCCTTCTCACCTGCCTCCAGCCCTCTTCTTTACAAAGCAATGTCAAATGGGGCAATGTCTAATGGAGGCAGAGAATCTGTTCAACGCCAGAGCTTTGGATCCCAGAGCTTTGGATCTTCTGCATCCCCTCTGGCTCAAAGTAACTCCTTTGGAGAGTCGACCTCAAGCATGGGACCAAGTACGCCTTCTCCGCTCATGGGCAAACGGGGAAATTTGGGAGTCAAGAACAAGTGGCTATATGAGAGAAGCCGGCGGCTTTCGGCCAGCGGAGGAACTCTCTGATTCTCTGCCGTTTTCTGAACGATTTTGTAAACGGGCGCTTGGGTCATTCATGGTTATGGTGTTTATTTTCATAGCGGTTCTTTCATTCACAATGTATTACACAGATACCAATTCAGGGTTTATTATTACAAACTGCTTTCATTTGACAAATATTTGTTTGTTTATAAAAATCGGGCTGTTGGATATCTTTTTCGTCCCTCGGTATGGATAGATGCTAAAAGTGTCTTTTGATACATGCGAACAAATGGCAATAAAATAAACAAGGGAGGCGTATATTAGACGAATTAACGTTTTGCTGTAATCTTAGTCCACTGTAAATAGTGGCGGCATTGAGCCGATCTTCCATACCCCGTGTTCAGGCCAAGATCCCGCGCCCGGACGATTAGGACGCCAACCACTTCTAGCACTTGCAGATAGGCAACATCTCACCTACACATTAACGTTTGCTGTGAGAATCTGCATGAAGCCCATAACGGCGTGATCTAGCAGCTCTTTCCTTCCGCTATGGGAGCTTCGGAGTCCAAGCTTGTCTTCAAACAGGGCATCTTCCGCCTCTCGGAGGAACAGGAGATCCCCGCAGACGACCCCTACTGGACCAGAGTACGTCCTGATACAAAATGACTATCTGTCCTAAAGACTTGGAAGCTAACCACGCTGGCAGTTCTGGGAGCTTCCTGAATCGACCGAAGATGTCTTTAGCCTTTTCACACCGGCCGACATACGACGCACGCGCGATCAAGCCTTGCCCAACTTCCAAACACTTCTCCTCGCAGTCACCTCGCGACTAACTGTTTTGAAAAACCATCCCTCGTTTCCCGATCCTGATCTTGCCCCCGAGCGCGATGTCCTCAACTGCATTCGGATCCTCACTCGCCTCCTCCCCTATGTTTACGAGGCGGAGCATCTGGAGGAATGGGAGGATAATTTCTTCTGGACAACTCGAAGGAGGAGGACCAGACAGTCACAAATTTCTGGGGAGGTCCTCTTTGACGAAGCACAGCCGGAGGATAACCAAGAGGCGACATCGCCGCGCGCAGAGGATTACGAAGATGTAAAGCCTCTTGCGGAGGAGTTGATAGACACATTGATGGACTTGCTATTCTTTGCCGACTTCACAATCCCTCGACTTCCAAGTGCAAAGAGCAAGGTCTCTTTTTCCATTTGGCAGAGCGGTGTTGGGTGCAATACGGCTATGGGGTCCAACAAAACATTGGAGAGCAACCGATGCGAGATTTTACGGCTTATGCTTACACTGACTGGAAAGGCCATGTATTTGCCATCTAGTGAGTCCGGAGTCCAATGCAGCCAAGGTATTCCAGCATTTACTAACTAGTATAGATACATTGCCCGTCCAAGGCGTCAAGGCAATTACTTACATCACAACTTGCCAAGATAAGCAGGCTGTCTTGACCCTCCTTTGCTCCCTTCTCAATACAGTATGTTCTGCACAATCGGCGGTGGGAGCCATGCTAATTCAAAATAGGCAATGAAGTATAACCCTGCGTCGTGGAGAGTCCCATATGACCATGTTGTTTGGAAAGACCCCAAACAGATATTGGTGATATATTGCGTGCAACTTCTTCTTGTCCTCTTGATGTATCCCATTCCAGAAGACGGCCGTGGAACTCCGCCGAAGAATTATTATCGCCATTACTTCGGCAGGCTACATAGACCTCAAGACTTCCAATTCCTGGTAGATGGCATGACGAGAATTCTGAACCAGCCGGTATTTATTCTCTGCTAAGCCATATATTCAGAAACTATACTAATTGATAAAACCAGATGCAAGCTACTGCTTCTTATCTCCCTGGGAGTCAAAAATCGGTGAAATGGGCCCCTGAGATGTTGGTCCTTTTCTGGGAGACCTTGCAATGCAACAAAAGGTTCCGGTCATTTATCATCGACTCTAATCGCTCTCACGACTTCCTTGTTCTATGTGTATTCTATGCGATGGAGTATAGAATGGATGCTTCCAAGCAAGGAATAGTCCGGATGTGCGTTTTCATCCTTCAGACGATGAGCGCGGAGCCGACGTTTGGGAAGAGTCTAAACAACAGCTTCGAAGCGCAAGAAACATTACCGCAGTCGATCCGACTACTCAAGTTCCGGGGGTCTTATGCCGACTATTTGATCATGGTTTGTCTTTTGCCCTCCAAAATGATAAAACCATACTAACCGCAGCAGTCGATCCACACGTTGATGACAACCAGCAAGGGGAATCTGGACACTGTGTATCCCGCCCTTTTGATCATCCTCAACAACATTGCTCCCTATATCGAACACATTTCTCCGAGCGCCTGCTCGAAGGTCATTCAACTTTTCTCTTCTATGTCTGCGCCCAGCTTCTTGCTGGCAAACGAGACCAACCACACTCTTCTTGGATCGTTGCTTGACTTCATCAATATTATCCTCGAGCACAAGTTCACCGGTAAACTCCCTATCCGGGTCTTCTCCTTCGGCCAGGCCATTTCTAACTTTATCTAGATAACCCATATCTCGTCTACTCTGTACTGAAATATAAGCAACGCTTTGAAGCCGTGCGAGCATTCACTCTTGAAAGTGGCCAGCAAGAGATCGAGCGACAGAATGAGAAGAGGAAAGCTGGCAGTTCTTCAGATGTCGCCGTCAGCCCTACACTTTCACAGTCAGAGGATGATCTACACACACCTTCGGATGCCCGGTCACCGTTGACTAGAATTCCCGAAGAGAACAGTCCATTTGCAATTGGCGATGACGACTCCGATGATGAACGTGAGGAAGAGGGAACACAGACTCCATCCCAATCATCGTTCTCAGCTCAGACCTCACGTAGGCCCTCCGTGACATCCACCATAGATGAGAACGGAGCTCAGCAGGTGCGGGCAATGTCCGAAAAGGCACGGGGAAAGAAACCTGCTGGCCATCCTCCTTTCTCCCGACAGAACAGCATGACCAGTCAGACAAGTATGTCTGCTATATTCACCCCCTCTGCTAGTGGCTTCACACCAACCGTCCCATGGGTAAGTCTATACAGGTCAAACCACCTCTCCTCCAATCTTTTCGCTACTAACAATATTTCCCAGCTCGAGTCCTGGTTACCCGAACTTCCTTTGCACACGATCCTCACCATCATCTCAGCCATTGCACCTCATATTCCTGATGCAGCGCTCACAAGCGCAGCTAGCCCGGAGGCCCGCACATTAATCCACAACCTCCCATCATTTGCTGAAGAGCCCGAGGTTACAAGTATAATCTCCGAACCAACCCCCGTTCGCGTGCAATCATTTGAGTGGTCAGCACTTTCCATGGGCTGGTATGAGTCGCTACTCTGGGGCTTCATCTTCTCCAGCGAGATGGTAGTCGGCTCCGCTTCTGGTGCTACTCCAGGAACAGTTGGTGTCTGGAACGGCACAGTCATTAAACTCTTCAGAGTCCAAGAAGCTGCCGCTCAAGGCCCAACCTTGCTTGCGCCCAAGGGCGCAGTTGATGCTGTGGGCAGCAACCTGGTCCAGCGCATCGGAAACCTCAGCCTTCGGGGTCGGAACTCACAAGACTCCGGGACTGCCTCTTCACCAAGTGTGCGGGAGATTTAAGGTCATATTCCCGTGACGTACATAGTTTTTCATTCACTACTTGACCTCTTCTTTGACAATCTCGCTATCATCCGTCCTCGAGCTTCTTGGGTGACAGAGCTAGTCTTGCGATTTTCATGTTTTTTTAGCACTTTCTGGCATTCGTGCCAAATACCATACATTACTATTCTCGATTTCTTGTAGTAAACAATAGGCCTTGAGTATCCTTTGGGGTGATCTTTTTCTAATAGTCAAAGAATCTACCATATTATATATAAAAAATAGCCATGTACTCAAATCATAAAATATTCCACCTCGACCTTTATGGTCATGGATAAACACCCCTTGGGAAACACGTGAGTCCGAGTTCCGATCGTCATTGCATTTGCCTCTTCAATTTTCAGTCAATTCAATTCTGCCTTCTGTAAACTCCAGTTCGGTACGTGAAGGGGGATCAATTGATTGGGTAATTTTGTCCGCTCATGCTCTTTGCCGTCATGTTACTCCTCTCTGGCGTTGTTGTGGCTCTCCTCGCGGGTCCGGATCCAGCCATTGCGGCGATCACCTCTAGCCTGCAGAGCATCTTAGGAAACACCCACGGCAGCTCAGACTATGGGTATCCCACTGACCTAACAAGAGATCTCTTACCTGTGAGTTTATTTGCGGTATCACATATCGATAAACTCACTATGCTTTCGGCCATCTGGACAATGTTGTTAACCCTGGCGAATGTCTAGATCCCTGTTCATTCTCATAAGTAAGGATACTTCTCATGGTGCTCGCTCCTAATTTATCATATACTGATTATATCGAAGTGACTATTGGCGAGACGAACCTTTCTATACCGGTATGTTGGAGCTGTAGTACCTAATGTCTAATTACCCCTAACATTACCATGCACAGGCCTCTCGCATGGCTGCACATCTACCGAAGCTGATGTCTGGCTATACAACGGCACCCTCTATGTGAGTTTAGTTGATCTATGCGATATTGCCCGCTCTTCTGGGTAGCATACTAACCAAACAAGGTTGGCCATGATGAATCTGCCCTGACCCAGTCACGTACACTTGAATCTTTGTATATCAACCCAATTCTAGACGTTCTAGCGCGCCAGAATCCCGATAGTCCATTCATAACATCGCCTACAAAAAAGTTAGTATCTGACCAGAGCCCAATATGGTTTCATTGCTAATGCTTTATTAAAATAGCGGGGTTTGGGATACTGTTCCCGACCAAACACTTTACTTTTTCATCGATGTGAAAACATCCGGCCCCGAGACGTTCAAAGCTGTCATTGCTGCTTTAGAACCTCTACGAGAGAAGGGCTACCTTACTACCGTCAAGGATGGCAAGACCGTTACCAATGGACCGGTCACTATCATTGGCACGGGAGAAACGCCATTCGACATGGTTGCGCCCATCAAAGACCGAGACTACTTTTTCGATGCCCCTCTCGCGGATCTCGATGATCCCAAGTACGCCCATGTAACTGGCGTTATCTCACCCGTTGCTTCAACCGATTTCCAGGCAGCTGTCGGCAAGATAACTGCCGACACGGACCCAATTCTCTCAGACGACCAACTCAAAGCTCTCCGGGAGCAAATCGCCACTGCAAATGAGCGCGGGATTGGTGCTAGATATTGGAACACGCCGTACTTCCCAATTCGTACACGCAACCTTGTGTGGAGGACTCTTTTGAGAGAAGGGGTCATTCTGCTCAATGCCGATGATTTAGATGCTGTTGCGTCTCACTTTTGAGTAACACAAAGCCCCACAAGTGACATTAAGGCCATACAGTAACTCATGCACTCGATTACATTTTTCCTTAATTCAAAGATAGAAAGTACCGGCTCCTCCTTCAATGTAATATTCATGTGTCTCAACTCTCCGTCTTTACCCTTCCCAAGACTTCCAAGATACAGGCATCCATCAACTATTCCCGAATGAGTACCATATCATGCCTCACTCACTTCGCAGGCATGAACGGCACTTATGCGGCGAATTCTTGGCATCGATATGCTGAATTTGACGGCCAGCGCAGCGTTCATCCTCTTTTTCCATGTGGCGTTGACATTTTATGAACTCGCCGCCTGTAGAGTGGCTACAGGCGTACCGGATCTGCAGCTGGATGCATACCTCCTGCGTATTAATGTCGGGCACTGGGGTGCATAGTTAGTGACTTGTTTGGACACAACGAGGTGACACAAGTGTATACTTGCCTGGAAGGTCTCCAGAATGTCTGAGAGACATCTTAATAGGTATTCTCGGCGTGATGAGGTTGGGGTTCTGTTACACTCGATGTAAGTATTGTAGAAGCCATGCATCTCATGTCCGACAAAATATCAATCATATTGGTCTTACTGACTTTCAGTGGTATTTCTAGTCCTGCTTGTGTCCATAAGTAGCAGTTTGAAGTAAGTGGTGGATTGAAGTTGATGATGTCGGAAATGATAGGCGAAGTGAAAGAACCCATGAGCAAACAGAGTTCTCACGTTTCCAAATACAAGATATTGGCTCATATTACTACAAGAGTAGATGGCCGCGCAGGCGGCCTTGTGATGTCTTTTTAGTAGTCTTTTTTGGTAGTTCTTTTAGTGGTCTCTGATATTCTGTTTATAGCATAGATGCCTTTAAAGCATTTCTCGCTCTTCTCACTTTTATAAGTAGATGGCAAAAATGGGGTGGGAAATGCATACTTTATGCCAGAGACTTTCCATGTATAACCATTGATATACGTATTGAGCAAGCATGCTCGTAGACACAAAGCATCCCTAAGTTCTTTCACTCACGTACTCTATATAGCCAACCCGGTCTTAATTACATTTCTGACACATTCACTCCCTCGTTATCTACATAGTTGAACGACCCGATCACGCTCTAGCCAAATGTCTACATATCGACATTCCTAAACTGGCAGTCCATATATGTTGCTGGCACGTGATCTCCAAGGGCGCGAAATCGAGTTCCGTGGTCTCCAGCTCCTCTCTTCACCTTTTCCACGACTCTCATTGGATGAACGAGAATGGCGGCAGATCTGGGAGACCTCTTGGCCAAGGTGCTCCCCACCGGGGTTGAGCTCACCGTTCGTCATGTCTCCTCAACACCCATTCCATGCGAAGCTCTCTTTGCAGCTCCACCAGGCCAGGTCTCCGAGCCAACATTCTGCGAAAATCATTTCCTCTCAGTGTCAATTGACTCCAATGATGACGGTGAGACAATTATCTTCGGAATGGAGGTGATGGTCTACAACACGGCCCACTTAACTACCATATTCGTCTCCAAGGCCGACTCGACTGGTTTCCTGCATCTCCTAAAATTACCACGCAAGGTGTCTATCCTGAGGCTGGTCTCTAACACATTTCTTTCATTTCTGGCTCGGACCCGCCAACGGCCTGGTGTACGATTGGTTGTGTCGCTGTTCGCTCGCGCCCAGAATCAGTACCTGTTCCCGGGCAGCATTGAGAACCCCGAAAAGCACGTTCTGGATGATCGAGGCCTAATCAAATGGTGGTGTCGTGTTCTAGATCCGATTTTACGCGAGCACGAAGCAGAATCTGCTCTTCAAAAAACTAAAGCGCTGGATCAAACAGTCGAAGCTGCCAAGGCCTCTGCTACCGCATACTTGATCGTTCCAAGCTGTGACCGCTTTGAGACTCGCAATTTCTTCCCGCCTACTGCTAAGGCCGATGCGAAAGATCGCCCACGGTGGCTCAACAGCTACCCACTGGAGCAATTGTGCCACGACCCCTCAGCTCCTCCTCGGTGCTTGGTGCCTCGTTTCCCAGATGATCCCAAGACTCGTTTCCTCATCGACCTGGATGGTGAACTTCCTGAGGAGAAGGAAGGTCAGCCTGCCGCCGCTAATGCCGGGCGCTGGCATAGCGTACGGTCCCTGGACCAATTCTGGGAGATGATGTCTTTCCGCCAAGAATGCTCTGCTGGTCGGTTAGTCGGCTTTTTATGGTTGGTCATCAATCCTCCCGGTCTGATGAACTCGACATCAATGGAAAGCCAAACACGTGGTTCCTCTGACCATGGCCCGGTCTCCAATGGAACACAGACCATTGCGAACGAAGGGAAAGCACAGAGTGGCTCTAGCCAGTCTGAAGAAACCGCCACCTTAACGGAGGCAACAACAAATTCCACGACTACCGATACCTCCCCCAAACTTCCCCGAGATGACGGATCTAGCACCGTCAACCCTTTCGACTGGCCAGAGGCCGGGCGCGGACAGGTTGTCCTCGGCGAAACTGACTATAAAATGATGATGGATTCGGTTCTCGATCATTTCTATGATGAGAAAGAAGTCGTCGCCAGTACTAAACTCTACGTTGACCAAGTTTCTTCCCTGGCGGACGAGCTTACATGGGGGAAGAAGGTTGTCGGCAGCAATACTACGAGCACCGCTACCTCCAAGCCTGTCGATACCAATACCAACAATGTCCTAGATCTAGGATTGATCCGCAAGCGAAAGAAGTCATTGGGAGAAGGCAACACACCCGTCGTGAATGGTACCCCACCACCGAGTGAATCGAGAGACACACAACCAGCTCCGTCAGAGCCGGCTGGTGTCAATATGCTCAATGCGAGCTTAGTCCGGAAGAAGAAGAAAACATGATTAATGGGAGTTCGCATTTGGTTTCAGTATCATGGGAATAGGTTTTGGAGTTTGGAGGAATTCTTTTTTTCAATTTTTTTTTTTAGTATTCCTATTCGAGACTAAACGAATATAGTAATTTCGGGAATTGAACTACATAAGTACTTATCTATACATCCGGAGGTTCCGAGCAAGCAACTATTTTGCAAGCAAGCAGCTATTTATTTTGATATTTATAGTAGTTTGGAAGAGAATGTCCTCTGGTTGGTCCAATGCACGTGTCCTGTAGATTTCTCGGCGGGGACAGCTGCCAAAAATGATTTCCACCCGCATCCGATTACTTTTCCTTCTTCAGAATGTCATTCTCGTCTGCGTCTGCGTATATGTCGCCTTCCCTTCGTGTCCCATGCTAAAGCCTACCTTTTCGTTCCTCGGGTCTGACGATGACGCGCTCAATGTGTCCGTCGCAGTCGGTTGGATTGCCCTGATCTGGTATGCATTCATACTGGGAGTTTGCGCCCTGGGATATTTTCAGATGTATGATTTCGACTTCTATTCCGAATCAATATCACTAATGCAATTGCTTTCTGCTCAGATGGAAATATTTTCTCAGTCAGCCGCATCGGTCACGGCTAACGAACGCCTCCGACGCACCGCACGTCACCGCCATCCGGCCTGTCAAGGGCCTCGAGCCGCACCTCTATGACTGCCTCGCTGCCACCTTTCGGCAGGACTACCCACGGGACAAGCTCAGCATTCGTCTCTGTGTATCAACACGCGACGATCCGGCCTACCCTACCCTTCGCAAGCTAATCACCGACTTCCCGCGTTTCGACGCGCGTATTTTAGTCGAAGACGAAGATCCGCTTTTGCGGCAGGATGGCAACAATTCGTACTCGCTCGGACCGAATCCCAAGATCCGGAATATGAGCCGCGCATATCGTGAAGCGAAAGGAGATATCGTCTGGATCATTGACTGCAATGTCTGGGTCGGGAAGGGAGTCTGTGCCCGGATGGTGGACAGACTGTGTGGGACTGGGCCCTCCTCCAGGACGAAACACAAGTTCGTGCATCATCTACCCGTGGCTGTGGATGTGACAGGAGAGAGCAACCTACGTGAAGAGCGGCAGGCGCTCGTGGATGCCAACCCGCAAGCCACGGCTGCTGATACAGCGGCCGCAGCGATGCCGTGCGTGCGTCCGGAGGATGGGCCTGCAGCCATGATCGCGACTGGAGGCGGTCGATTGGAAGAGCTGTTCCTGTCCTCCGCGCACGCGAAAATGTACACCGCGATCAACACTGTTCTCGTTGCGCCGTGCATCGTAGGAAAATCCAACATGTTCCGCCGCTCCCATCTCGACTATCTCACCAGTTCCTCGCCGTCGGGCCCCGAGGCTCGCCATCCTGGCATCGATTTCTTCTCCGACAACATTTGCGAGGACCATCTGATCGGTGATCTGCTGTGGAAGAAGCAGGTGCGGGAAGAGAAAGAGCTTGGCGAGCGTTGGGGCAAGCATGCCATGGTCTTTAGTGACATGGCTATTCAGCCCGTTGCCAACATGAGCGTGCCAGCATACATCGCTCGTCGTGTCCGATGGCTGCGAGTGCGTAAATTTACCGTTCTACTTGCTACGCTTGTCGAGCCCGGCACTGAGTCATTCCTATGCACAATCTATGGTGCCTGGGGCATCACCACTGCCTTGGCCCCGTATCTTGAGCGAAAAGGCGTGCAATTTGCTGCCCATCTTGGGACCTGGACTGCGTTTTTGGTTTGGTTCGCACTCGGCATTGTCTCCTGGGTCCTGGTCGATTGGACATTGTATATCAAGCTGCATTCGGCGAAATGCATTGAGTTGGATGAGGATACTCCAGCTTTTGCTCGACCCCAACGCTACCGATCATCCCAAACTACTCGCCGCCCGTTCATGCAATGGTTTGCCGCCTGGCTCGGCCGCGAACTGCTGGCCCTGCCCATCTGGATCATGGCGGTGTATGGCGGTGTGACAGTCGTCTGGCGAGACCGACGATTTAAGGTCGGCTTCGATGCGAAAGTTCGGGAGATTGATACCCCTACTCTGCCTGTGGATGTTTCGTCTTCTACCCGAGGGGTGGTGGGCAAGGTCCGCAGTGATTGAATTGATGTGTAGATGAGAACATACGAAGGTTATGTATACTAAAGCAGCAAGGCCCTGCAACGTCTGTCGATGTAATTTTATGATGGAGAAAATCAAAATGCATTAATATAGACACTAACAAACAACATATGCAAAAGAATAGAAAGTACCCATATCTCCGATTCTATGCGTGAAATCTTAAACTTTTCTTCAATCATTTCCCTAGCCATAAAAGGCGATGTCATCCCGAGGCCTCGTTGAATTAAATCAAGCAGATCCACTAGCCTCACCCTCAGTAGCTCCCTTCTCCAGGCTGGCACCAACATCGGAATTCAGGAGCCACTCAACAACCTGTCTGCCTGCAGACATCTCACCAACACCCTCACTGGACTTCTCCTCGCCCTCATTCTCTCCGATAGTCATCTCAATCTCCTGAGTCTGACCATTATCACCCTCAGCACCCTCAGCTTCCTCGTCGCCCTCAACAGCAGCCCACGCCGTCCGCTCAGCGAGGAACACAGCATCGTGACCAGCATCGTTCTTAACATCAAGATCTGCGCCAGCTTCGACAAGAGCCTTAACGCATTCCAGGTGCGCATTAAGCGCAGCCCAGTGCAAGGGCGTGTTGCCAGAGTTGTTGCGGTGGTTAACAAGCGCGATGCGCTGGGCAGCATCTGCGGATGACAGCTTTTGGATCAGAGTTTTGAGGATTTCTAGGTGGTGTTAGTAAAGACAATAAAGAATTGGGGGGAGAAAACAAATCATTTGACATGACATGTAAAAGTCCAAGTCGTCAAATAATTCGTTCAATTGACATACCTGCGTTTCCATTCGCAGCGGGGAAGTGCAGAATACAAGATCCAGAGCCGCCCTCGCTCTCATCGGCCATGTCGATTGCGGATGCCACGATCTGGGACTCGTTGCAGCTGTGTTGACTGGCCAGGTTGGCGACGTCCTCATTTAGGGCCTCAAGATCACCTGCTCGGGCGTCATAGATCAGATCGTCGACTGCCTCGGCGGAGAGTGCGATTGGCACTGAAGGCTTTGCCTGTGATGTTGTGGAAGTGGGCATGATGTGTGATGGATAATGAACCAAGTTTTTGGTATTATGTTCTTTCTTTTTGGTGGGGTTTTTTTTGGATATCCCACTTTATTTGATGTAGCTAGAGTGGGGTGTCAGTAATAAGTCGGTTATTCACGATTTGAAGGTGACATAACAAGTGACAAGAAAACAAAGGGTGTGATATCTATAAAGTCATAAATGTCTTTGGGAGAATTGGGGTTTTTGCATAGTACGACAGCATGCCCCCATGATATATCCATGCTTGCAATTCAAGGTCGTCGATAAGCATTTCAATGTCAAGGACAACAGCCACAATATGGAAAACGATATTCAAGGTGTTTTTCCACGGATTTGAAAATCAATAAGCAGGGAGTAAATCCAATCTTACCTTTGCTTTCAGTTCTTTGCTTTCTAGCGTGGAGTATCCTGGCAACAAATGAAGCGATCGCCGCAAAAAATAATTTGATATCGCGGGTCATGTGACTGATAGCCCACTATCAGTCAACGGTACAACAATAGACGTCGAATAAACATGGATTGCCAATCACGACGCGCGCATTCTACGGATTTAAATTATGGATAGAGCCTCATGTCAAGACAATCATTATGTTGATACATGGTACATTGTACAAATGACTTACACAATCGTGGAGAAGCAGACGGACTTCCGGCCTGCCTCTATCCACATGCAAGGCAGAACGCCAAGAGAAGAACAAATCAAACAAGCTCAAACGCCGAGTCCCACATCCGGTGGGATGGTATCAAAAGACTCCGAAATGGCAATGCGACCGGTGGCAACGAGAGAATACATCAAACAGCCCTCCCTCCTTCCCAGAACTCAAACAAACAGTCAGTCACAAGCGCCTAATCTCGGAGCCAAGCCCGCCTCTTCTCTTCCTTCTTCTCACGACGCTTCTCCTTGAACTGCTTCAACTCTTGCTTTGTCAACTTCTTGGCGCTGCGCTCCGCGCGCAAGCTCCGGCCATCGTGGCTGTTAGCCGCGGCGTCAACGTCGAAGAAAGCGTTCATCTGTCGCCGAGACTTGTTCTCGTCATTGTGATTTTCCGGGTTGATTGTTTCAGCTTGCCATCGTCCAGTGAAACGGTTGAATGTGCCGGTAGCTGCATATGCTGCGGATGGGTCGAGACCGACTGCGCTCGTAGGCTGTTCTGGTTCTTCGTGGTATTGTGCATACGGTGCCGTGGGGTCATAATCGCCGTGGATCGCGGGATTGTAGCCACCAAGGACTGGTTCCTTTTTCCGGGCTGCATTTTGGTGACTGTCTTCTGTGCCGGGTGCTGCTGGGATCGCTGCGACTGCTGGGACCTGGGGCACACGGGGATTTTCCCACTGTGAGACTCCGGTGAAGCGGTTGTAAAAGTAATATGCTTGTGCGGTGGCGTCCCATGCGGGTTCCCATCCATCATCCTCGGCCTGTGCGGGTGGAGCCTCGGTGGGAAGTGGTGGTGGGAGTTCATCGGGGAGTGGTGGTTCAGATGTCAGTTCACCTTGTTCGCGTTCATCGGATTGCGACTTCGACACGTCGGTCTCCGGTTCGTCAGTTGGTTGGGGTCCTTCATTCTTTGGCACCTCGATTTCCTGGCTGTCGATGTCATGCTTGGCTTCCGTCGCAAGGCTCGACGGAGCAGGGCTGGGTGAGCCACTGGTGCGCTCTTTCGAGGCAGATACCGACGCTTCTGGTGAGTCAGGCATGCTGGGCAATGAAAGCAATGATTCTTGCAGAAAGGTAATCAATTGACAAAAGAGAAAGAGAAGGATGCGCAATCTACCAGTCGAAATGCATGGTCCGTGCAGGGCACTGGGGCGTCACCGCCTACTTGAATGGGACATCTATACGCTAGTCCTAACTAGGATTAACGTGTGAGTATACCGGAACATGCTCCAGTTCAATTCCTTTGAACATCTCACTTTCCTCTCAGAACAACCTTAAATGGTTACTATTCTGAACTCTCTGTACTGAGCTCTCCTATCGCATTATGGTTTTAACTTCGATGGCATGGCACCATGCTAGTAGTTGCCATCTCGGTATTCTCACCTGGGGAGCTTCCAGGGCTTTCTCAACATGTTACTAAGAGTCTGCCCTTCGTTGAGGGTTCATCCTTATCATCCCGTTGTGGGTTCGCACGCAATCTACACAGGTTAAGCGCAATGATTGATTTCTCCATTTCTGGTTTGGCCTGATTTGTTACTGAGATACAATGCAAACTGCAGTGGTGAATTCTGGTTATGCACTCAGACAGGTATCTCAAGGCCATGTGCTGGGGAGCAAGAATATATATACCTTTTCACCTGTAGTTCGTGATTTCCTCTCTCCGCCGTATGAGGTCTCTAAGGAGATTCCATGTGGAAAGTCGGCCACATATTATTTAATGAGTACAATTAGTAAGAGAAAATCAGACGATGGTTACGTATTAGGCAATTGTTTGGAATGCGCGATCAGGAATGTTGTTGAGTATTCATAGTCCTAGATCTCTTCCGCCTGTTTTAACGCCTCGTGAATCGTAGATCTAAGGTAACAACAACAGCTAACTATAGGCTTTTATACTGTAAACATAAATTGAAACTTCTTTTCAGTCGAACCCCGAACGTCCGATCTACAAAACTACTATAATATGGATAACCATTAGATCGTAACAAAAAACTAAGGTATCTGTTTTGGGCGTATGTAAACTGTTTGTTGTGTGACATCTTTTATAATGGCATCAAGCTCATATCATATTATAGAAGTCTCTCGGGCAACAACCCGTTGATAAACTGGTGATATCGCTCGAAATTACCATGTAGGATGCTGTGAATCGTTCTAAGATGGATATTTCTTTCCAGACTGCTACTCCTTACTTGGATTCTCTACCCCTTTGGACATTCGGCTATTTTGAGCGAGGTCTATAGCTCGGTTATAGCTATAGGCTGCTCTAATTGGTCTATCGGAATTGATGACCCTGGAATGTTCCCCCTTGATCAATTCCTGGAACTACAGCGATGTAAGCTCCCTGGGTCTAGTACAATCAAATGCTTTACGATGAGCCTGACCATTCACCATTGGATCTATCTCGAATTCCTCCATGATGGTAGCTAACATTCCCATCTTGTTTGTTGATGGTAAAGCTTAACTAGGGGGTTCGAGGATAATTCTTCCGAACATCTTGATTGAGTTTAAAAAGGACCATATCCTGGCTGTCTTTGAAGCTATCCAACATCCACTCGACAAAATTCGCCAACATCGTCTCATCTTTTCGTTCTTTTTTTCAGACCCACGCTCAACTCAAGCGTCATTCGCTCATTTTATTATCTTAATTATTTACTGGCTTTAATACGGTGTTCCCCCATTATGAAGGGAATTACTCTTCTTTCGCTCTTTGGGGCTGCCCTAGCTCATCCGGCGGGCCTTGTGAGTACTTGCGTTTCCGCGTCTCTCCGACTCAAAGGATAGAACTGACAGAATATGTTAGTGGTGGGGTACCGATCTTTGCTTCACTAGCCCCGAAAATACCGACAATCAGTGTTCGGATGCTCAGGAGGACGGCTTTGACTTGTCTGAGCTGCTTAGGGGTGACGATTGGGTCTTTGAAGGCAGGTCGGACTTTGGAGGCTTCCACTTCGATGGGCTCGGGCCCAAGGATGACTGTCATGGATATGAGGTAGGTCGTTCTCACACATTTGGAGGCTCTGGATTCTAACTTTTTCAAGGGCACTTGTCTTGGTGGAACGCTGTCTAGTGATGATGACTGGACAATCAAAATTTCCTCCGACGACGCTCCATTCTCAGTCCGAAACTTCCATCTCTCAACTTCCGAGAGCACTGATGTTTTCATCAGCTACGAGATGCCTGATGGTTCTTCCTGTCATCATGTCGCTTCGAGCTCGTCCAGCGGAATTGATGTCGCCAACGACCAGTGTGGTGGTGCCGTCTCGGTCGAATTCACACTTCCAGAAGAGAGCCAGGTCGGCGAATGCGATTTAGAGATCCATTCAATCGACTTTGACTGCTCTACTGGAACCAAGCCTCCTCAGCCTCCTGTGCATTGGACCTCGCCTGTTACTCCCGAGGCTTCTACCATTGGCCACTATGACCCCCCCTCACAGTCACCATGAGCCTACCCCGACTGCTTCCCTGACTTCCGTACATTGGACTCGGCCTGTGACGCCCGGGTCTTCTACCATTAGTCACTATGACCCCCCTCACACTCACCATGAGCATCCCTCGTCTGCTCCGTCGAGCGTTCCAACCATCAGTCACTACGACCCCCCTCACACTCACCATGAGCATCCCTCGTCTGCTCCGTCGAACGTTCCAACCATCAGTCACTACGACCCCCCTCACACTCACCATGAGCATCCCTCGTCTGCTCCGTCGAACGTTCCAACCATCAGTGACCCCGGCTCGCCGATGACGACTTCCACGGTCTGGACTACCCAGGAGGTCACCATCACCAAATGCGCGCCAACCGTCACTAACTGCCCTGCTCATTCGACTGTGTTGGTTACCTCTACATATCCCCTGTCAACCACGGTCTGCCCATCTAAGCCCGCGGACCCTATCCACATCACGACCAGTACCGCGCCCAGCGCACCCGTTGTTACCGCCCCCTGCCCCAACGTGGTTCCCAAGTGTCTCAACACATGGCTCTCCATTCCCAAGTGCGACTCCAACAGCGACGCCGCATGCTTCTGCCCATCCACCGAATTCACAGACAAGGTCAGCTCGTGCATCCGGGCCTGGAGTAGCTCCAAGAGCGAGGAAAGTTCCGCCCTTGCTTACTTCGCTGGCATTTGTGCCCCCTTCGTCCCGAAGAACCCTGCTATTGTCGACATCGCTTCAACCTACACGACCACTTTCACTTCTTCGGTTTATGCCCCTATCGCCACTGCTGATCCTAAAATCACACATACGTCTGTTGAGACTGTCGGTGTACCCACATATGCCGCTGCGGATCCTTCTACCACCATCAGCTGGGTCTCGCATACCGCCACTGTTCCCCTTGTTGAGTTCAGCACGGTCACTTGTTCCTCTACAACTTCTGTGAATCTGGTAGTTCCCACTCCTGGCGGCTCTCCTGCTCACACCGGTTATGTGCACATGTCGTCCTCGACGTTGGCAACTAGCTGCAAAACCCCCGCCGCCCCTCTTGGCACAGCACCTGCCTCTCAGCCCACGATTCCTTTCACGCCAATCAAGCCAACTGAAAGTGTAATTTACGGAAATTTTGGATCGAAACTACCTTTGTCTAGTTTCTGGGCTTTTGGTCTTGTCCTTTTGGCTCTTCTCTTTTAATAATCTTCCTGTTCCATTTCTGAGAAAACGGACTTCACTTCTTTATGGTCGATCATTATTTGCTCCATTGCATGCATTGGATGCAAGGCAATGCGAACTGGGATTCGATTTGATTCAACTTACTTTCGGGGAATAATAATATACAACCCTTTTATTCTTGATACTTGATTTAGCGTATCGTTCAAAGTAATACTACAGCTCGTTTCTTTTGGCTCGGTACGAAAGGAAGGCTGCAAGTTCTTTCCTTCGTATTGCTTGTCGATAGCAGCTTTGAAGAGTTGATCTAAATCCGAATGTTAGTAAGACTCTCCATTATAGGTACTATTGGGTAAACTCGTAAGCAGCGGTCAAATGTCTAGACTATCTAGCTCTAGCTTCGTCCTGGCGCTGAAGGAATGACAGGATCGCAGGCTTTATGGAGATTGAGCCCTACTGATCTGGTGTCATAGGTGATTATAGAGATTCTCAAGTTACTGTTTGGGTCGTCGAAATCTGGGATGAGTTTCTTCCGCTCTCGGTCGTGCAATTTAGCATGCATTGATAGGACAGTATTCAACAATGGGAGCCTATCGCAGCTACTGGCTGCGGAAGAAGAAGTAAGAAGCCTTGATTTATCAATCCATGAAAAATTAGGGTATTTATACCCTGAGCTCTGTTAGTGATTAGCAAAATAATTACCGTAATGAATCTGGAGGTAGGGCTATGCCAATCATGTGACCCTCGAGGTCATAGCCTTTAAAGTACGGCATGGGGGTGGTATACTCAGTATGATAAATCTGTAAATAACATGGCTCAAGTCAATAAATTTTATATCTAGCAAAACTATTTTCTTATTCTAAGACATCGTCTTTAAATTAAGCGTATGGGTTGTAGGTAGAAATGTAGTGGTCTACTCGAACCCGCACACTTCCAAAATATATATCTAGAACCTCCTCGTTTTATTTTGCTAAAGCATACTATGTTATGCAATTTAGGCAACGGGAGAAAGCCAGCCTTTTTCTACGCTTGGCTCCATGATCTAAACCCCTCGCTATGTTTCTTGTATCATATGAAAAACACCGGTCATCATACTGAGTCTTTGGCACCAGAGGCAGAGTTCGAGATGACCGGCGAGGTGGACAGTTAGGGGATGGGAAGCAGGCTTTTGGCTTTTTGATTAACTAGATGCGTTCATTTTGCATCTCGTGTGGCACCCTTCGGGGAAAGAAGATTGATTTTGATATCTATTCATCAATTTGACACCTGCTCGTTGCTTTACGCATTGGAAGCAGCTGTCTCGGGTAGGGCTTCTTTCGCATATATCACTTTAATTCACTACCCTCACCTTTTCGAAACTGTCAAAGTCACTACGCAATTCCGCTCCACTGCTTCTCTAACTGTTCAACCAACCATATCATGTAGTCGAACATCCCTTGCAGCAAATCTCACCTTCGCCCCGAGCAAGTTACTAGCTATGCCTTTGCCTTATTCCTTCCTTGTTCACGACCTTTTATCACCCCAATTTCCAACAGTCATCGTCTACCTTCTACCTCCATGTAAAGAATATAGACGTTCAATTTTGACTGTATTAAAACTACCATGCCAACTATGTGCACCAGAATTGAGACTCACTTGAATAGACTACTATTTCCCAAACCCAACACTACCCCATACACTATTCCTCCTCTTCTCATCCTGCAGTCCACCCTCCACCCACTTCTCACTCCGTTTCTCCACCAAACTTTCCTCCTCCGTAAGCCCAGCAGAATCCAACCACTTCGGTGACGCCACACCGTGCGACGGAGTTTTAATCGAAATCGAGGAGCGCGGGATATTCAACCCACAATGTCTCTTCAGCAAAGCGCTCATAGACATCCTATCCTTCTTCTCGGACACACATTTCTCCGTAGGTGAAAAGCCCTTCTCGGCCGTTGTCGCAGACGAACAACCCAATGCTCCTCCCCTAACCTCATCCCCCGTCTCCAAAGGCCCCTGCACCACCCTCCTCGGCGCATCGACAGGCGACCGACAATCCAATTTCAAAACCGGGCACGGGGTTTTGGACGGTGGCCTGGCAACGCGATCCGGCGATTGGGAGGTGGTATTCTCATCGAACAAGGTTCGCATATTCCCATTGTCTAGTCTCATCTGCATACGGTTTTCCGATGACTCGCTGGGCAGGACAGGCTCGTGCAAGGAGTGGTGGACCATTGTTGAGGTTGAATCCAGGCTTACACATGTCAGCGAGGCTGTTTCGGATGTTGTTTTGATTAGATCGTTTGAGTCTTCGTCATGGAGCTTGGTGCTTGTTGTTGAGAGTCTTTTCGAGAGGCGGCGAATGCGCATGCGGCGCACCAAGGTAGATATGAAGCCCATTTTGGACTTTGGGGAGTTGGTTATGTGTGAGGATTTGCGTGTGTGGTGGTAGGTGTAGGTATAGAATTGGAAGTGAAATTGGGTGGGTTTGACGTTGAAGATTAGAATAGCTGGTAGAGCGGTATGGATCGAATAACTGATTGCAGAGAGAAGGGGGAGATAGAAACTAAATTCGGCCGTGTTCGATTCTAGGCTGGAGGTACGTTAGACGAGGTATGTTGCTATCTAGATCTTCACGGGGTAATGATGTGCTGCTGTGCCACAAAATGTGATTCAATCTATTTGGTCGAGCAGTTCGGTTGCGTAGATTAACCTCAAACACAGCTACATTCACCTCGAGATCTGCTAATACTCACCATGTAGATAATAAAATTTACAGTGAACGCATCCCAAGCATGGCATAAGTTCGTGGTAAGGGTTGCTCGGAGACCAATCATGATGAATGATATGATGCACAAAGGCCACGACTCAGGAAACACAATTAAGAAATCGAAGCTATAACTGAAACAGAGCCAATCGCCTGGACCGGAAATGGTAGTTTGGTCAAGAATTCCCCAGAGGATTGACTGCATGCAAGGACGTCTCCACTCTCTTTTTGACCTCGCATGGGACTCGGGTTTCGAGAAATTTTCATTCTTTATCGATTCTAGTAGCAGAACTTGAAAAAAGGACTTCGCCATGGTGTTGGAAGCATTATTGTTGGGGGTTGGAGTTGGAATTGGAGGAATGCCCGAGTATCCGAGGATCTGCGTGTTTGCAGATCCCTGATATACTGTCACGGACCCTCGCTCAGGAATGCTTGTTATTGATTGACCAACTCTCTTTGGGGAGTGAGTATGTATGTTGTACCTCTTATTTTAGCAGAGATGACGTGGATCATGATTACCGTGAAGTGAAGAAAAAATCCCGGGAGTATTATTCAAAATGCAAATGTACAAAGGGGATGAAAAATAAACCAAAATCTCAACTAGTTGATTCTATTTGATCTTTCCAAACAATAAGCTAAACATACTCAAGCCCGCATTTGTAACATAAAACCTTTCAAAGCTTGCTAGAAGGGCCATCGCTAAACAAAGACCTAGTCCGGCTCATCGCTTCCAAGGCCTCCTTCTCAATCCGAGTGAGCAAAGCCTCGCAAGTCGGGATGTCGTGAATCAAGCCGATAACCTGGCCAGCAGTCCACACCTGTATGACAAACGATCAGCAAACACACACGAGACATGCATAATTCTGGAAGTAACTTACACCGAAATCAACGTCACCATTAATGAAGACCTCGCGGCCCCGCTTGCCGCTAACATAGGGCCCAACCTCGTTAAATTCACCAGTCTTGCTCTCTTGCTCAACCTTCAATGCCTCCTTGGCCACCTTATTAGCAAACAGGCGGGAGGTATTCTTCCACCGGCGCAGCACAAGCGCGGTATCAGTCTCCTCTGCCGCGACGATGGCCTCTTTAACCTTGTGGTGGATCGGGGCTTCAACGGTGCTCATGAAACGAGTACCCATGTTGATACCCTCAGCACCGAGGGCCAGGGCAGCAGCAAGGCCCTGACCATCGGCAAATCCACCCGAGGCGATGAACGGAATGCCGAGTTCCTGGCGCGCACGGCTCAAAAGGATGAAGTTGGTGATATCGTGCTCACCGACGTGGCCAGCACACTCAAAGCCATCGATGGAAAGGAAGTCCACGCCGAGCTTGACGGCGGACTTGGCGTGGCGGATTGTGGTGCACTTGTGCAGGATGATGATACCGGCCTTCTTCAGCTGGGTGATGACGGGGCCTGGGTTGTTACCAGCGGTCTCAACAATCTTGACTCCTTCGTCTATGATGACCTGGGCGTAGGCAGCGTAGTCAGGGGGAACTATGGCGGGGAGGAGGGTCAGGTTCACTCCGAAGGGGTATTTGGTCATGGTGCGACATCTGCGGATTTCTTTGCGGAGGTCTTCGGGGGTTGGTTGGGTGAGGGCAGTGAGCTGGATTGTAGTGTTAGATACTGTATGTAGTTCGGACTATCATCAAAGAGTATAAGACGTACAAGTCCAAGTCCGCCTGCGTTGCTAACAGCTGAGGCCAGCTCAGCGTATCCAACCCATTGCATACCACCCTGCACGACGGGCACTATATCTTTGATCAGCAGCCGAAAATATTTGTGGAATAGCAAATTCATAACGCACCTCGAATACCGAGCTTTCGCGTCAAGGCTGTGTTGAAAGGCATTTTGTTAAATCGGGGTATCTAATCTGATGATTGCGGAGTCAGTAAGTTCGAAATAAACATGCAACCTGAACAGGGGCCAGATAATACTAACATGATCTGGTTGCTTCTTTGATCGTTTCTCAAAGCATAGGGTCAAGGAGATAATTAAGTCTTTGAGTGATTATGTATGTAAGACCAAATAATCCACCGACATGTCACAGCCGCGGACCTCTCTCTCTCTCTCCTGTGGGGAAGGTCCGAGGAGCCGAGGTTGCAGCTGCGAGCACAATTTTGGATTACTGAGCAGAGCGGCCGATCTTATGTTACTAGGAGCCCTAGAGCCATTTATTAAGCTTGTGAATAATAATCAAGATATTGACCCGGAGACCAAATATCAAGCATAGGTCTAAGGGAGAGACGATATCGGAGGTTGGCCCTGGACGACCCCTGACATGTGATAGGAAGCAATAACTTTATATGGCTTAGGCGTCCACCACCAAGTTTACAGCTGACAGCATTTTATAGGAGGGAAGTCAAGGTAGAGAAACTATTGTTTTGAACTATTCATAATGTATTGTGGATAGCTGTATAACTCGAGTGAACATACTGTGGGGGGAGAAAAAATTGCCCCAGCTGCTTCTCCGTGGCTAGTGCAAAAACTTTTCAACAATTGCAGCGACCTTGTGAACCACTATACTGTATCCAAAGAAACTGGCAAATTTACAAACATCTAATGATGCGATACATATAGTATGTATCCCTGAATATGAAACCCCTCCCCCTCATTGGTAGAGTGGAACGGGCGATTAACGACGGGACTCTCCTTCTGAGAGCCTCGAGATCCCTCGGCGTCCACGACAGAAAGTCGCAGTCAGTGAGGGAAAGCTAAACACGACGACATCATCCCAGCCTAAGCTAGTAGACGACGTGAGCGGAGACTCTTGAGGAAGAGAAAGAAAGGAGAGCTGCGGACGGAAGAAAATTGGAAAACAGGCGAGTAATCACGTGATTTGCAGTAGCGCATCGGGAAGAACAATACTCCGGCTAGTAATAGATCCGATCTTATTGGCGGACGCCGACTACCGGGTACCAGTCCCGTGACTTAGAACTCCCGTACCCGAGGTCGTCCGTAGATTCCGATCGCTCGCGAGCCACTTGGGATTTCTGATCTTGATCAAACAGAACAATCTCAACTCCGCAATCACAATGTTCTCTCAGAAGGTTGCCCAGCAGTCGCTGCGACGGCGTATGTTACCCCCCAATGCCTACATTATCCGAATTTGCGATCTAACTTATCCCCGGACAGTCGCCGTCCAGCAGCCGTTCGCTATGCGGTCCATGATGGGCGCTTCCCCTGTCGCCGTTGCCCTCGGCAAGAACATGCAGACGAGGTCAGTCACCCAGCGTTAAAACGACAAGTTTCAATTGCTCCGCATACCATCGAATCAAGCGCCCCTCGCGAAATCCTACGTCATCCGCAACCGCCGGAAGTCCATACTAACCGGAGAATGTCTATAGACAAGTTACTTCGTCCCCAAACACCGAGGACCCCAGCCAGATCCTCATTAAGCAGCGTCTTGCCCGCCCTGTCGCCCCTCACCTTACCATCTACAAGCCCCAGATCGGTTGGATCGGCAGTTCTCTGCACCGTATCACCGGCGTCGCTCTCTCCGGTACCCTGTACCTTTGGGCTACTGCCTACCTCGTCTCCCCCGCTCTCGGATGGCACCTCGAATCCGCCTCCATGGTCGCTGCCATGGGTGCTCTCCCTCTCGCGGCCAAGGTCCTTCTCAAGACCACCCTTGCCCTGCCTTTCACCTACCACGGCATGAACGGTCTCCGCCACTTGATGTGGGATCTCGGCCGTGGCCTCACAAACCCTGTCATCATCAAGACTGGCTGGGCTGTTGTTGGCCTCAGCGTTGCCAGTGCCGTTGGTCTTGCTCTTATTTAAATGTTTCCGTACCTCATACCTCCGAATTTCCTTATGTGTTATTAAAGTGATTTCTCCTCAAATAAACACGAATCTGGTCAATTGGCGCAAGCTCAAAAGGCGCTGATTCGTTTTCTTCTGTTCAACTTTGTTTTTATCTCTATCGGAAGTTGTGTTCGGATTGGCCTAGGTTACTTGCATGGTTTGAATCTACAACTATGTTAGTTTTGAGTCTAGAAACAGGATTCTCAGCTTAGCTTCGTCTATCCTTGGTAGTTTACCTCTGGATAATCTTTATTGATATCTATGTTATCGATGTGTAAGTGCAGCCGGTTTCACTTGGTATGGTTTCATTAAGCCGTCTTGCTTGACGATGGATATGCGAACGAGAAAAGCACCTCAAGTATATAAACCCGTCACTCAAAATCCATATTCACTCTCACAGTTCAGTATCACGCCTTGTGCCTTCAATTTGTCTTCTTAGGGTTCAACGTTCCTCTCATGACTTTGCCATTTTTCCACCCGCAATTGATATTGCACTGACAACGATACACATCACATTATGATATCCTAGTCGCCCATCAATGCATATCCCCGTTGTAAAGACCGTAGTTGAAATGCCTTGGAGTATGATCTGTAAAGTCAGCACTTGCTCATATTATTCTGTGATTTGGCCAATATATATCTATGGATCTAGATATTTCACATGGCTGCATACAACACTTACCTATTGTCCCGTATCGTCTTAACGCCAAACAAAGAAAAGCCAATCAACTGCTATTTAAGCAGGACTAGGAGGAGGGTTGGGTGGGAAAGGTCGTGGTGAAGGAGGGTCTTGTACCGAGTGGTCACAAGCCGGGATGTTTCCCACGAAAGTGTAGCATGTCAGGGCCGGCGATGAAGTAGTGGCCTGGGAGCCATGGGCAAAAGTAGCGTTGCAATCCATTTGAATATTCAAAAGGCACGAAGCGAATGTGGTTATAGTAGAATGGAGCACACGAATAGGGAATGATAGAGAACGGAAGTATAGATATTCAACGAAAGACAGGCAAAGGACAAAAAGCAAACATCTGTGATGTTCGTAAAAAGGAAGACCAGAAATCCGGACAGGTCATTCTCTTCTATTTAAATGATTCGAGAACCTAAGTTTAGCTGGGGACATGCCATCCACATAAGTCGTACACCGCTATCCTGTCGAACATCCCAATCAAGGATCAGGACAAGAAGCCGTTTGTCGATAGCCATATTCCCGTTGCTATCCGCAGACCTTGGGGGTGGCTTCTATCCGCAAAGAACAATATCTCGGTAGAGTCTGCAAGGGCCCGCCTAGAGACTTGATGTATAAACCGTTAGACAGTATCCGCAGACGGTCACACCCGCTGTTGCGAGTGCTATATATATTTTTTAATCTATTTCTTTGCTTTTCCCCGGAAGCAAACATCGACCGGGAATTAGAAGTAGATCGGATCCACTTGAAGAGGCTTATGATCTTTCTTTAAAAAGCAAATAGTATAATGTCCGCAATGGACGGGTATAGATCCTCCCTCCCCCCCCCCCCCCGGGACCGCTGCAGATGGAGTTTCACCAGCGGTCTGAGCCTTCGGTTTCTTGCAGCCTCTTGAGGAATTCTGTACACTGGGTTTGTTCTAGATGATTTGCTGTTGGCTAGCTTCCGATGTCATTTACTAAATAGTCTTTGGGTTGAACAGCGGTCTACTGTTTTCAAACGTATATGAATTCGAGGCTGTCAAACATCAACTACGTTATGCTCTGTTCTTGCTCGACTTTAGGATCTTTCGAAGATTATCAAGGAGCCTCTCTCGTTCACATATCCCGTCCTTTTATCTACGGTCCCCACAATGCCCATTGTCGGTTGTTAACTTGTTTGGTCGTAAGAATGTATATGCAGGCCGTAGAAGCTTCCAACGACCATAAGAGGCAACATGAGAAAAAGGAACCATAGCTATGGAACACAGGAAAATAAGACCGAATACAAATACACGTGGATCACGTTTTGCCCCCCGGTACAAGACAGTCTCTTGCCTAGTCCAGGGGGCGAGCCAAGGGTACGCTGATACAGCAAAAGCCGTTATTCTGTAGTTCAGAGAGGCAAGTCGTCCGAGCCGACCACTTGTGCCTCAGCCGAGCTTTCCAGCTGTGAATATCCGCAACCAAGCAAGCACAAAGACACTGCGCCGTGCTCCCGATAGCTTGAGCTATGGCCTCTGCATACCCGGCAGGTTTTGCGGAACGACTGTCTTCCGAGAAGGCTACTGAAGCTTCCCTTGAATGGATCTTGATCGCCTAGAACCATTCTGGGTGGTTCTGTTCTCTTCTTTTCCACTTTCCACCGTTTCTCTGCAACGGCTAGCGACCTACGTCCCTGATGGTTGGGCCGCCCTCAGGGTCTGTTGCGCCGCTACTCCCATCGCCCGTTAGCCAGTTATGTAACTGTATGATGTTACATGACAGGACAATTGGACCTATAGCCAATAAATTAAGAGTGCACAAATTTCATGTTCATTCATGTAATGGTGATGTTATCCAGAGAAGGATGTTGCTCGACAAAACAGTGAGGAGATCTGCGAGACCACTTACACCCAGTCAAACCACAATTTTTAACCATGGGAGCATGCAGAAAACGTGAGTCAAAGCTGCTAGCAATCCGAAGCTGGGGCGAATGCGTACCGCGGACCCTGCCCAAATCGAACGGAAGGCTGCGCTGGATCTGGGCCGCAAACAGCGGTATGGTGTATATTGAAGCATCTATCATATATATCCCAACTTTACCGCTAAGATAGAGCCCAAACCGCAGAGAATATTAATTAATGTGAGTCACATGCCGTTTTGATCGTACATGCATCGAGGCATGGTAGTCGGAAGTTTGTGTATGTTTCGCCTCCAGTCACCATAGCCCCATTGGCATATGGTAGGATCACATGGCCGGAATCTGCGTTAGTCGCTTCGGATCCGATACACTGCAAAGTCAAGCATTCGAGTAGAAGATACCTCGCAGCAGCGGTGAAGGTCCCGGTTGCTTCCGGCTTCCAAGGTTGTTTAACCGCTTGTCAAACCGCCTAGATGACAATTGAAGAGATTTGAGTCCACCCAACAAGATTTTATGAGAAATACAATGATGTAAAACAGACCAAGGTGTGGACAATATTTAACACAGACCTCACGGGTCTAGGTATACTTGAGGCCATATCCGGCAGTATCACACCGCCCAGGCCGAATTCTTTGCTTTCCGTTTGATCAACTCCGAGTTGACACGCAGAGACCACCGACCCCATGTCTTTGAATCTTTCTTCCCGAGCGGCCAGGACCGCCTGCGCTGCATCCAAATTTGTCGCTCGTCCAATTGCGGGCGTCATCCCATCCCGCACCTTCGCGACCTCTACCCCGGAGGAGACCAGTCAACAAGAAAAGCCCCGATGGTCCTACACTCCCGCGGCGGCAAAGGCCCCGTTCAGTCTGCATCTTGACTCCAAGCGCCCAAACTTCCACGTCAATGCAGACCCGCAGCTGCTCGACCGGTTCTACATCCGCTTGTTCGGCAATGGCGGCGACAAACTCCTCTCCGATGAGACCAAGTGGCTGGCAGTGACGCATAAGAGTTTCGACCAAGGGCGCCGCGGATTCAACGATCGATTGGCCTTTTTGGGAAAACGCATCGTGCAGCTGCAGGCATCGCTGGCTTTGGCGCAGGATGCTCCATACGCAGGTGCCGCACCGGTAGAGAAGAAGGACGAGTTTGGTCGCGTGCCTTTCACCCACCCGGCTCTCGATGGATTGAACAACCTCTCTGCTGAGACCAAGAAGATCCTCACCGAGCGGTCGAAGCTCGCTGATCTTGCAAACAAGTACGAGTTGCAGAAGGTTCTCCGATGGAGTCCCCGAATGGTATGTCTCGATGCTAGTCTTTGTGTTATAATCACTAACTAACGAATGTCTTTACTACAGCCCAACGATCTCCGTGCTTCCGGTATTGAGCTCGTTCTCGCGCATACCATGTACGCTATCGTCGGCGCTGTTTCGTTAGAGAAGGGAGGAGTCGTTGCCACCAAAGTGGCTCGTGAGCGGATACTTGAACCCCTGGGACTCAAGTCGGTCTCGTAAGGGTCTGAGACTTGGGGTATTGGTCTCCTTTGGAGCATTTTCAGGGCGTTATTTTGTTAGATATTTCCATCTGTGGTAGGTTGACTGGGGAGTTCACTCCTCAATCGGGGAACCTCTACGATTGTACATGTACTTTTAAACAGACTTTGTTTTTTTTATATCAATTTACTTTTCAGACCAAATACCACTCGAAAAGTTCCACTTGACAATGTCCACAAAATAGTTGGGAGCAAATTACGATAGAGAAAAAGAAAACCCTAGGTATAATTTACAAGATATGATTTTATAGAAAGAAAAATTCAATTTTGAAGTTATAGGAATGTATGGTTCCTCTGACGCCGCCCGAGTAACAGAGAAAGTACTCGACCAGCTCTTATGGAACCCTCGTAAGATCGTAGTCTCCGCGCCTCTGTATCGCAAGGTAGTTATCAATACACTACAGTACTCCGACAGAATGCCGGAGTAGCTGTAGAAAATCACAAGGACTTTGTACTGCCTTGAACTGTCTATTGGGAGCGTTGAAGAAAGAAGAAAATGAAAAGTGCGCGGCGAGCTTTTATGTGTGAATTTTATACGCTAGTCTAACTTGAGGTTAGCGCCTATCTCCGGTCTTGGGACATGCGGGCATCACAATCATCCGCTAATCTACTCCTTTCATTTCTCACCTCATCTACTATTTTATTTGTTCTTACTGCTTTATTGACAATGCTGCAGTAGGCGCATAAGGTGGCTTGTTATTTTTTCGCTTTCACCTCCCACCGTAAAGAGACCAGATCATCACCAACTCTCCTGTCACCTATTTACCCCCATTGACACGTCATGGCGTCGGCACTCTTCTTCCTCGACCTCAAGGGCAAGGTAAGCTATTGGACCTGATGTAAAACATGGCGGCACGAATACCTGATGGGAAAATCGCCAATGCGTCCAGGGACAAGCCCCCGCTGACCATGTATAGACCCTTCTGGCCCGCAATTATCGCGGAGATATTCCCATGTCCGCAGTCGAGAAATTCCCTATCCTCCTCAGTGACGCCGAAGAAGAAAGCTCAGCAGTTCCTCCTTGCTTCTCTCACGAGGGAATCAACGTGCGTCCCACCGAGTCTAGACATTCGGCCCCGACCCCACACTCCTGAGTGTCTCCTTTTGTGCGCTCCCAGCTACTGACACAGGGGTGTCTTTGTCTAGTACCTTTATATCCGCCACAGCAACCTCTATATCCTCGCATTGACCAAACGAAACACAAATGCCACCGAAATTCTACTCTTCCTCCATAAGTTGGTGGAGGTTTTCACCGAATATTTCAAGGTGCTGGAGGAGGAGAGTATCCGGGACAACTTCGTTGTCATTTACGAATTGCTGGATGAGATGATGGACTTTGGATACCCGCAGACAACAGAGACCAAGATTCTACAAGAGTAAGCAGCTGGATCTTGATGGTACTGCAGAGGTGGTGAAACAACATAACTGACGGATCTGCGCGATCACCAGATACATCACCCAAGAGTCACACAAGCTGGATGTTCAAGCACGCCCACCAATCGCTGTCACAAATGCTGTCTCCTGGCGTAGCGAGGGGATACGCTACCGCAAAAACGAAGTCTTCCTCGATGTGGTCGAGTCCCTCAATCTTCTCGTCTCGGCAAATGGAAACGTCCTGCGGTCTGAGATTCTGGGCGCTGTCAAGATGAAGTGCTACCTGAGTGGTATGCCAGAGTTGCGGTTGGGCTTGAACGACAAAGCCATGTTCGAGACCACGGGTCGTGCTACACGAGGCAAGTCAGTCGAGATGGAGGACGTGAAGTTCCACCAGTGTGTCCGACTCTCGCGCTTCGAGAATGACCGGACAATCAGTTTCATCCCCCCGGATGGTGAATTCGAGCTCATGAGCTACCGACTGAACACACAAGTGAAACCGTTGATCTGGGTGGAATGCGTGGTTGAATCGCACTCGGGATCCCGAATTGAATATATGCTCAAGGTAAAAATCCCACCCAACATAGCAAATATCAACCGCTAACCTCGATTTTACAACAGGCCAAAGCCCAATTCAAACGCCGCAGCACCGCCAACAACGTCGAGATCCTTGTCCCCGTCCCCGAAGACGCAGACTCTCCGCGTTTCCGTACAAATATCGGAACCGTGCACTACGCTCCCGAGAAGTCCGCCATCATCTGGAAGATCAAGCAGTTTGGCGGCGGCAAAGAGTTCCTCATGCGGGCAGAGCTAGGTCTACCCTCCGTCAAGGGCGACGACGAACGCGGCGGTGGTATGACCGGTGGGTTCGGAGGCAGCATGGGTGGAGCCGGAGGCGTAGGCAAAGCGAAACGCCCCATCAACGTCAAGTTCGAGATCCCGTATTTCACGACTAGTGGTATCCAAGTACGATATCTCAAGATCACCGAACCAAAGGTAAGACATTGCCACCAGTGGATCCCCCTCTCCCTATTTATCTCTTGGATCCATCGCTAACATTTGCCAATAGCTGCAATACCCCTCTCTCCCCTGGGTGCGATACATCACACAGTCGGGCGACATTGCCATGCGCATGCCAGAAGTCCAATGAAAAATGTTTGAGCTCTGTCGATGATTGATTTTGTACAGCCCCTCCCACATCCACTTCTTGCTCTCGTTATTCTTTTTGCTCCACACCTTTTTCATGCCCTTCTCCGTTGAGGCCGGCCGGTCCGATAGATAATTAAATCCCTCCCATGTTCTTACTCTCTCTTCTGCCTTTGGTCGCTTTCTGCATCGGATGCGAGGAAATATAGATGGTAGTGATGGGATCTTATGTCATTGCAGTATTGTATTTTGAAGTAAATGAATATTCAAGGTCTTGTTGTCGGGTCATTGTAGTAACTCGGTCTCTATACGGTATAGGAATTTGAGACGAACTGAAGAAGTACTCCGTAGTAGTGGGTGTATTGTTTCTGGTGGAGCAGTTTAATTTGAAATCCATCCAACTGCTCGAGATGAGAAACTAGTTTACAACACTGAATATATATCATCAACGGGATTTTATATATTATCTCCAAGATCCAGGATTCAACTGCCATAGAACACTCGAAACAACGTTAATTTCGAATAAAACCCGAGAGCCATCTTAATAGCTTGCAGAATAGTACCTAGACAGTTTTCATATTTTCCACGAAAAAAAAAAGGTACAAGGAAATCCCACAGGGTATCTCAATTCTCAGAAAGTTGAAAAAGAAGAAAAACAAACAAACAAACAAATGAAATACATTAATCTCCATAACGCCATCGTTCAGCGCCTGCTGTATTTTTGTCATAAAACCCTCGGAAATCACGGGAGCAAAAAAAAAAAAACAAAGGGAGGAAAAAGACACCGTCCCCTAGCTATACAAAGCCAGACCTAATGTCCGCCACCTATTTAAGTGGAATTCCCATTCGTCGCATGATCCTCTGCTGTTTCCGGTGGAGGAAGAGGGAACCCATCACCACCACCGCTGCCGGCAGCAGCTTTCGAGAATCCCTCACGGGCAAGCATGGTGTTGAGCACGGCGCAGTTGTAGGAAGCCTCGCCGGGAGGCACAACGAGGAAGATATAGGTGTTATCTGTGAATCGGCCGAGGAAGATGTTGAACTGGGGAGTTTTAGTGTGCATAACAACGAAGCCCGCCGAAGCCGGTGTTGTGAGTGTATTTCTTGCGGCGCAGTGCTTGAACGCTTTCATGATATTTGAGAGACGTTCGTGGCGGTCGTAGATTGGGTTGAGCTCGCCGACTTCGGATGTCACGGAGGTCACGGTGAGGAAAGTGGAACGTTCAAAGAGGATGACTTCCTCTGCGTTTATTTTCTTCGCAAAGGCATTTAGGAAGCGCTCGATGACAATTAGGTTCGGGATGAGCTTGTGCACGATTCCGGCCCAGGCTTTGTATAGCGATTGGTCCCAGATGCTGCTTGCGAAGGTGTCGACGCGAAAGTCGCTGGATCGACTGCGGATTACGGCGGAGCGCTCGTCGTAGATACGTTGGCGGTGCTCGGCTTGGATCAGATCCATTTTGTGCACGAGACAGAAGACGTAGGCGTTTGGGCTAAATTCGCGCAAAGCTTCGATTATCGCGTGATAGGTGTCCAGATCGCGTTCGACTTCTCGTGATTCAATGTCGAATACATAGATGAGGACTGCGACGTCTGAGAAGATGTTCCCGCGCTGTGAAGCCAGATAGGTTTCCATGAAAGCATCTTGTCTGAGATGAGGAACTTTGTGTTAATGGAATGACTCCTGGATTGGAAGTCGAGTATACTTTACTCACCCTCCGCAGTCCCACAGATTCAATGTGAGGTTACCCATGAACTTGACGTGGCTGTGCTCCACATCAATTGTAGCGCCGAGGCGCCGGACATCTTTTGCGACGTAGTTGCTAAAGATGATCGAGCGCATGGATGACTTCCCCGATCCACTCTTGCCCATCAAGAGGACCTTTCTCTTCTTCTTCCTAGCATCCATCCTGTCAGATGTTCTTGGGGCTCCCGTTGAGCTCAATGCCCCGCTCTTGCGGGGACAACTCGGGTCGATCTGGAGGGCAACTTAGTGCCTTCACAAGGTCATTCAGATGCAGTGATATTGGTTTCCGGTTAGGAGTACAATATTAGCATTTTTTGGCCTTGACAATGGGATTGAGGGCGAGGGAGCATAAGATAAGAAGGAAAGGCGAATCATGAGCTCCAGCCTTCTAATGCGGAGACGGAACAATGTTATTCCCATCCACGTGATTTTAAAGTCAGGTCGTTGGCGATAGGATGAGTGGATGAGATAGGGAAAATAATGAAGCTAGCAATTTGTTTAAAGAGATTTTGGTATTTTCTATCAAGTTACTCAGAGAAGGTGTTTTACAATCACTTGTTCGCACTGGCACTGTGGAGTTTTTTTCGATTTGAGAAAGGGGCCGAGGTTACGGGATGACGACATCCCATGGGTCTCCCGAAAATCATAGATCTTCTATAGTCAAATGGCTTTTATAAACAGGAAAAGTGAAACATAGAATAGACAGTGAAAGAAAGAGAGAAAAAAAAAGATGAAATGTAGGATCAAATAAGCCGCCGCCCAAAACCAATGGGAAATGAAATGAATATCCTCAAAATGCAGAGGGAAAAAAGAGAAAATGGCCTAAAATGGCAGGAAAAGAAAGAAGGAAAAGGGTAGAAGGAAAAAAGGTAGAAAAAAGAAAAAGCCAAACATGAGATATAGGTATGAAGGTATTCGGTCATGAAGAGTTCAGTTCATCAAAAAGCTCGTCCCAAATAGCAAAATCAAATGACGAAGGTATCCAGGTATCCAAGCATCAATTAAAATGGGCAAATAGGGTATTAGAAGACAGTGCCGTCAGATCGTATCATGATAGGGGGTTCCTTGGTGTTTGGTCTCGAAACTTCCGCAATCTCGCGACCACCCTGTAGTTTCATTGTTAGAATTGACGTGGTCAGAAGAATCCTTGAGTGCTTACCTTCCAGGTGCCAGCCTCAAGCATTTGTGCTAGTGATAGTTGGTCTTCGGAGCCCTTAAGCCCCAGTTGAGAGTTGACCTCCTCTAGGAGATCATCCAGGAATCCAACAGTAACGGCTCGCCATTCGACAATTACATCGTCGTCGGCACAGAAGAGCGGTGCCACTTCCACATTTGGCTGACCCTTAATCTGAGCATTCTCTTTATATGCATTGATTCCACGTTGCATATCTTCCAGTTTCAAACTCAAGAGTCCTAGGTCGATAAGAAGGCCTCCGTTTCGATATTCAGGAAGACCTGTGAGAAGGTCGCTGCCGGCGAAGTGGATGAGCATCAATTTCGACATTGGTACCATGATCGAGTAGCATAGCCATTGTGTCAGCTTGTGGAATGGAACAATGCTCTCCCACTGCTGTCCAGGAGGAGATTTGGGGAGATTGGAGCACTTCCAAGCATCTCCAATGGATACTCCGTCAATCTGTGTTCGTGACTGAGGCCAGATGGGAGAGAGGCCATCCATAAGCACAGACCACAAAGTGGTAATCGGAACAATCGGTACGGAGGAAGCAAGAGTTGATGGATGACCAAGAAGATAATCTGAACATAAAAGATTAGTCGCCGATCAAGCAAACATACCAGCAATAGCTGGATTGCCTTACCTAGCATATTTCCCGGTCTAGCGTCCACACCAAAGAAGTCTTGATTGTTAAGTGCATCGGAGAGCCGTACCAACAAACCCGTGCGGCCTTCAATACCAGCCAGTGGATTTTGTTCGGAATGTTGCATCCCCTTGGCAAGCACCTCGACCGTAATCTTTTTCAGCCCCGCACCATCCACCTGGCATGGCTCCGTAGGATCGCTACTGAAAAGGCCAGACTTGAACATCTCCAGACTCGCCACCGCCAAGCCTTCACTGCGCGAGAAGACTTTGCCCGACTCCTTCGACCGGTACGACCATTTATTCCCGGCACCAGCGTCGAGCAAAACGGACACAACAAACAAATCAATCAAACGGCGAGTACGTTCCTGCGCATCAATGCGGCTCGGCCAGGACTGAAGGAGCTGATTGATACGCGGTCTGCCGCCAACATCGAAATGCTGCCAGCGACCATGCGGGGGGATATTCTCATAGTCTGGCGCATAATCTCGCTATTAGGGGGGGGGGGCACATATATTAGCGCAATCACATGATATAATAACAATGGTTTTTTACCTTTATGATGGAGACGATATAGGAGGCAGTAGCTTCAAATTTGCTCATGTCAACATCGAAATGGTTGAGTTGGTTCTTTTTGGCCTTGTCCAGGACGATATTGGAGCGTTCACGCACTGCATGGATGCTTCGTAGGTATGCGGCAGGATCTAATGCTGGATCCGGTGGTCTGGCGATAGGGAGTTCGGGAATTGAGGCTGGTGGACCACTTCCCTTATACCCTGGCGATCTCAGAGATGTATTTGATGTGCGAGCGCTATTAGCTATGAATGTATCGTTCTCATCTTTCTCGGTTTGCATTGAGTTCTTTGAATCTTTCCGCTTGAATAAACCCATTGCGGGAGTTTCACCCCAGATACAGGGCAAGAGTTAAAAGGGGGTGGAGAAATTGAAAGGAGGGGAGAGAAGTTCAAATGTTCACAAAGAGGGGGGGAAAAGTGATATCTGCTTCTGATGTTTTTATTTTTTTTGGCATAAAAGGCTCGAAGAGTAAAAATAGGTAAAATAGGTAAAATAGGTGAAATATGATATTATTTTTTTATTATGGGGCTTTGACCGGAGCTCTTTAGACGGGCTAGATGTGGCATTAATAATTTGGAGTCTAGGGGGAAAAGCAAAAAGTTCGAAGGAGTCTGGATCGATAAAGCTTGGGAGGTATCAAGTACAAATCCACTAGTTACTCGTTTAGCAGTTCAACGTGCTCTTCCCCCCAAAACTAGTAACTAGTGTCATATGCACATCAATGTATATTGTCAAAATTATTGTCCGTGTGCAGTTGTACACAGAGCGTTTGTGTACGGCAAATTGGGACCGATTGCCGTAATAGATATTTGGGGGGGGGGGACCCAGAGTAATGAGCCAGTCGGAAAGCAAGAGAAGAGACTATCATTCCACTTTACAAACGAATCATATCCTGAAGGAATGGATAAATATGAAGGAAAAGATCAAGTAAATTTTGGTTAGGCGCCACTAGGTGGTACGTGTATAGATCGCTAGCTCGGATATCGATCAGCCCATGCCTTATTAGGGGATATAATAGGTCCAAAGATGAGGAAGAAAAAAAAAAGAGATGCCGTAAATGCACGGACTAGCGTACCGTTCAAAAAAACAAAAAACAAAGGCACGGCTTGCCCTGTGCGGACGAATCCACTTCGGGTACTTCTACAAGGTTGTATGTGAATGGCCAACTATCGCGCGTTAATTCTCGTGTCTGAAGCGCATGTTAAGTGAGATTTATTCCACATCTGTTCTTCAAGGTAATTAGTGTTTCAGGGGAGGTACCTATGTAATTCTGAAGTCTGAAGATTTCACATGTAAAACCCCCTATGCGACTTTGTATGGAACAAGTACAACATAACACCGAAACTCGGAGAATTGACTTGGCTCAGTGTCTAGAAAGAGTAAGGTGTCACTTCTCACATGTATAATATACCCTGTCTGTCAAGCCTCCGTTTCACATTATAATCTGCCCCTCCTTTTGGAATTGCTAGACATGGGTGGTACAGCATATGTAATTTTAGGCTTGATCTTTATTTGTCAAATACATACAAGTCTGCATGGTACATGTCGAACAGTGGGCGAAGGATCAAAACATCTATGACGTTGAAATACTTCCTCCCCAACTATTTAGGGGGCTCATCTCCGGACCGTTAAGCCCCCAATCCCCCCTCCCCCCCTCCGGGGCCATTTATACCGGAATGTATCCAACTAACGCGGAAAGCACGGGCCTGGCCATCTACTGGGTTTCATCTTGATTCTCTATTTGGTTATTTTCTTTCTATTTTTTTTTTTCCTTTGAAAATGACATCTCAGGAATCGTAAGTAGGCAATAATAACTGAGGTAACTAACTATTGTGCGAATTGACCCATAATAGTCTCGAGCCCTGATGGTCAGGGGCAAGACCGATCCACTTGATTTCCATTCGCTACCGCGCGGCTCGTCCTCCCGAGAGGTTCCGCTGTAAAAAAGCGGAGTTCCGACTTGCCTTTTTCCCGCATCTCCATCGAAACACCTTGAGATACACGGAGTACTCCGTTGATAATGCCATTATATAGACCCCGGATTCTTACCTTACCCTACAGAGTAAATGGTATATCATTAGTGGAAAATCTCATTGACTTTTCCCGGAAAATGAATCTAATAATATAGCCAATCTGACATTTAGTCTAGATTATTGATTGGATACAATGTACTCCGTACATGTTGTAGATGGATTTAAGCATAGCAATGGTTACTGGATCGGCCTTGTCACCGACATCTAACGTCCTTTCTAGTTGCATTTTCAAGGCATTGTTTTGATGCCTTTTTCATGTCTTTTTTTTCTCGATGTCGTCCATGACCCCCAACAAAAAAATATTATTACTTGATAATATACATACATTATGTAGGCAATTAATTGCTCCTGCCGGCAAATAGAGATCTACATACGTAGCTCCCCATTTGCAATAACCAGAATGTTTGTCTAGAATATGTAGAGAAAGTAGAATAACATTGAATGTTAAAGCCCTCCAGATGTCATTCATCTCTTCATAACTATCTCCTATTTAAGCTTCAAAGTCAAAATGGTATCTGATCACCAAAACCGGAAGCAGAAGCGAGAGGGATCTCCCTCATCTCTCTTTCATCTACTACTGACCCATTCACCCTCTTTAAGCTCAACCTCGGGATCTGCAGACAATCCCGCTCACCCCTCTTGGCAACACTATTCAGCTGCATTGTTGCAGGAATAATGTAAACCACCGTTCGCCCATATTAACAACACCACCCCGCCACTATCTTTCGACACAGAGGAATCCAAGCCACAGCTCGCTAGTATGGCAGCGAGAGAAAATACAAACGTCGCAAATCCGTGAAATCGTTTTGGTGTTTTGTTCTTTTTTGTTGACTGGGTAAAAAGAAAAGGGTCGCAAAACAGGAAGACCGCGAGTAAGAGTGGGAGTTTGATTCTGACGACGCTGAAGGCGATGCCGTCCCAGCTCGGGGGTGGCCACACAACCATCTCAATCGCACACAACACGGGTTCCATCCCGTATGGACCCACCGAGACGGATACCCTGAGGATGATATCCCGGCAGGCATCAAGAGATGGCTGCATGATAACAGCCAGTGCAGTAACAATCTTCTTTTTCTTGTTTAGGGAACTTGGCAGATAATCTCAACTATGACAATAGAATCTATCCCAATGATCGAGCCCCTACCCAGTCTGGCATGGTTAGGGGACGAAATCGTCGAAGCAATCGACGACCCTGCCTACCTTATAAAGGACGGCATAGAGATTGTTCCTTTCGGGGTAACCCTGTTGTGGCTAGTAGAGCGCCACATGGAAGAAGAAATGCTTCCTCGGGCATTCTGGGGGAAGGCATCGGGAAACAACCCGCTCATACCTTCCCTGCGGAAGAATACCCATGTACACACTAACAAAGTCAAGACTGTTTCGGCCCAACAGTTACTACTTACTCTACAATGTGATACCATTTTCATTTCCACTTTTTCGATCAACTTTGGCATCTCAATACATACAAAGGTACTCGGTAGGCTGGGAGAAACTATATAGTTACGGATTATGTGCATATAGCGTTGTACGCAAGTAGTATGTATCTACTCCGTAGGGTTCGTAGAAGACCCACCGACAGAATCTTCTTCGACCTCGTATAGATGGAGATTATCGGGTAGTTTCAGCCCGCCAAACTTCATTAGCCTAAACGCTAAGCCATAAAGCTTTTCTCAATTCGTGCCGTTTGGTAAACCTTAAACGATTTAACATGAGCCTAACGGGTGGTCACTCGGGGCTTTCAAAGATACTAGAGTACCGACTAGCTTGAAAGAACATACTCCGTAGATATGGGCTGGAATTTACTGAGTACATGGGTCTTGCAGCGGTAGAGCTACCCCTTTTTGAGCCTTCCAGAAAAGACAAGATAGTTCTAGCTGTAACGACGTATTGCATTTCCGACCCATTACGTCCCTAATTGGGACATGATGTGCATTGGCCAAAAGCAGAAAGGGAAGCGACCTCGCTCCGTCTACGGAGTACAACTAATAGTCTAGGAGATCTCCGGGTACTTGTTCCTATAATGGTTGAACGACATGGATATGTAGTTTAGCTTTGGCAGGGATTGATGCCATGTACATGCCTATATGTTATAGGAAAAGTCTCTGCCGATCAGGGCCAGGAACCGATGATCTCTGTCGGCTATCGAAGACTTTAACTTTTTGCTGCTTACGGGGTCGACCGTCAAGAGGTAGAATATGGCTACCTCGTACGTGAGTTTTTACAGGTATAGCTTTACCGGCAGAGACACATCCCCACGCTTGCCGATACAACTGACATTTAGGGCTCTACCGCCGTAAGTTTTGGGGTTCTCTATAGCTTTATTAAGACTGTAGAATGGGTTGCACAAGTCTATCACTGGGAGGCTTGGGTGAGTAGTATTTTCAAGGTGTTTCTTTTCCATTTAACCATCGGATTTGCCACGTTTGTGGGGTCCCTTGGTGGAAGCAACTACTGCGGTATCTATGAATAGTTCTCAGGTTTTTCTGTGGGCTGAAAGAGATCTGAGTGTTCATTGAGAGGTTGAAAAAATCATGATTATTGAGAAATCCAAATACAGTATGGGCTAGTTGAAAGTCTCTTGGTTATGATTTTTCTCATATCAACGTCATTGCATACACTTCGGACTTAGCTTATTTCATCTTGGACGGAGTTGATTTCTGACTCCCTTTCAACTTCAAACTCAAGAAATTGAATAGTCAGACAAGTGAATTGATATTTCCTCATAACCTTACGGAAATGAAGCTATTCCAGAATGCGACAGATGAAACCGTAGCATCACGTGCTAGCCTCAGTGCGGTCTGGGTCCCCCACATGTAGGGGGCTGAGTGTTCTACATCTGCTTGATAGCATAGCAAACGATTGAAATAACTTCAGGCTTTTATTTATATTGTGAGCTGGTGAGATCATGGAAAACCTTCATCCCTCTCCTGGGATCTAATCCTCATTCGAACCCACCAGACGTCATCCTTTGCGACAAGCTCACTCACCATGGAGGACCTAAACGGCTTGAGCTGGTCCGACTCCAAAAACCCAAGCAAACCACCGCCAATGAGCTCTGGATACTTGTACCCAAGTATACCATCAAATGGCGGCTCCGGCAGGTCTACCCCGTTATCTGCGACCTCGAACCGCTCAAGCTCGCCATCAAAGCCCGCCACTTCTACCGGAGACAGCTTTGCGAATCTGGTCTCATTTAATTCTTCCACCGGAAACAAGAACCTTTCTCTCATAGAACAGCAGAAGCGCTTGCAGGAGGAAAAGGCCAAGAAGGAAGCCGATAAACGCAGTCAATTCGAATCGCAATACGGAGGCCAGAACAACCAATTCTGGGACAACTTTGAAGGACGTACGCGGAGCCCCGCATCCGTACCTACATCTCGATCTGTACCACCGCCCGCGGACGATGAGGATATCCTGGCTGCCTTCGATGCTGCCGCGCCGGTGGACGCGTCGACCCATTTCCCAGTCCCCGACTCCTCGAGATCCTCGCCTCGAATCGATATCAACCGTCGCCCAGAACCTTCTAGCGGGGGGATTTCCATGCAGGACAACACAGGGGGTATGGACGCCTTTGATGACGATGACCCATTCGGCCTCAATCAATTGAAGCCGAAATCCGCCCCCGCCCCCGCCTCTCAGCCCCAACAGGGTGACGATGATGATTTCCTTGGTTTGCTCGGGAAGCCAGTATCAGATATCCCCCACCAGGAACCACCTCCCACATCTTCCACACCCTCATACCGAGGACGAGACCAAGATGCATCTCCTATGCCTTCCAACGAGGTCGATCGGGCTATTGCGGAGCTAGTGGACATGGGATTCCCCGCGGATAAATCTCGCCGGGCGTTGAATACCACAGAGTCCGGGACCGACGTACAGGCTGCTGTTGGTTGGCTTCTTACCCAGGCACATGCCGAATCTCGTCAGAAGACAGAAGGACACCCCAGTGCGACTCGTTCCGCCGATCGCTCTGAAAGGAGCGGTAGTCGTAATCGCGACAGGCCTTCGTGGATGAGAGAAGAAATGCCAGAATCTCGGTCACGCCAGGACAGACGGAGTCCAGCATCGGCGGACAAAGACCCTGCGCAGGTCGCCTCTCAATTTGGTAATAATTTGCTGAAATCCGCCGGTTCGCTTTGGAAGACTGGCAGCAAGAAATTCCAACAAGCTGTAAACGAATTCAATACTGAGAATGACCCCAGCCAGCCACGTTGGATGAAAGATGCATCCTCTCAACAAGATGAGCCTCCTTTGCAGCCGCAGCGTCCAGGTCGTCGTGAACAGCCGGCTCAATCCCAACGAGAGCACCAGGACTTCACAAATGAAGCACTTCTTCTTGAGTCTGGAGATGGTCGGCCGCAGAAAACTTCTCGTTCTCGCGAAAGCAACCACCCCGACCCGAGAAGCCAGCCTCCTCATAACCAACAGGCCTCCGGCGCTGCACAGCCAAGGCAGCAACCTAACTTCCTCCAACGTCCATCCCGACCAAGCCCCCAAGATACTAAATCTCGGCTTTCACGGTTTGCCGCTGAAGAGCAGCCGGCGCAAGCATATGTTAGTCCTGCGAGACGCAAGCGACCTCAGGCCACACCGCCGCATTCTGAGCCTACCATCGATCTCTTTGATTCTCCTGCTCCTTCCGCTAGTCGTTCAAAGCCTCCTACCCCAGCCCAGACTGCAACGCCTCCGAAATACTCAACTTCCATCCCCGTACGACCCAAAGCCCCAACACGGTCTATTCCACCTGTATCTCCAGAGGCGCTTCAATCGACACATCGGCACCGCGGAAAGGCCGCAGAGTCATACAAAAGAGGCGACTACGCAGCAGCCCACCAGAGCTTCTCCACGGCTCTTAGTATGCTCCCCGAGAAACATCCTATCACCATTATCATCCGCAGCAATCGTGCCATGACAGCCCTGAAGATCGGCGAACCCAAGTCCGCCATCGATGATGCCGACACCATCCTAACATTCATTGGTCCATCTAAGGGCGAATCGGAGGTAATAGATCTCTGCACTGGGGAACCGCCTAAGCCCATGAGAGATTTCTTCGGCAAGGCTTTAATGCGCAAAGCTGAAGCTTTAGAGCAACTCGAGCGCTGGGGTGATGCTGCGCAGGCGTGGAAAATGGCTGTAGAGTCTGGTCATGGTGGCAGCACGAGTATCCAAGGCCGGAACCGTTGCGAGAAAGCAGCTGGTATCAACAAGCCTCAATCTAAACCTGCAACCCCTGCTAGCAAAAGGCCTTCACCTCCGCCTAAGAAGGCTTCGGCTATGTCCGGTCTCACGGCCACGTCTGCATCTGGGTCAGACTTTGAAGCAGTCAGTCGTCTGCGGCAAGCCAACGAGGCGGCTGAGCGCGCCGACGAAGAGAAGTTTGCTCTTTCTGAGAGCGTCGACGCGAGAATTGCCGCCTGGAGGAATGGCAAGCAAGACAATTTGCGTGCATTGCTGGGTAGCTTGGATTCCGTGCTATGGCCCGAGGCTGGGTGGAAGAAGATTGGCTTGTCGGAGCTGGTTTTGCCGAATAAGGTTAAGATTCAGTACATGAAGGGGATTTCAAAGGTGCATCCTGATAAGGTATGTTTACTCCCTTCTTGGGTGGTATTGGCTGCATTTCCTTTGGTGATCAACTAACGTTCCCTATTAGATCTCTACTACTGCTACTACTGAGCAACGTATGATTGCTGGATCTGTGTTCGGAACCCTGAATGAAGCGTGGGATAAGTTTAGAGCTGAAAATAACCTCTGAGAATTCCTATTTCCCTGTTGATACCATCTACCCCATTGTCATTACTTGCATCTCATGATTCTATTAGAAGACGGCCTTGATAGCGTCTTTGTCCTATACATAGAGAATTCTCATATAAGGGGTTGCCTTCTTTATGGTCCTGATACTCTGTAGTACTCATTCATCCCCATTGGTTTGATATCGGAGGAGTTGACGACCACCAGCTTGACACCGGGATTGCGTAAAATGCGAATAATTGAAGAGCCTTTTGAGCAAATGATATGGGCAGTGTAGACTGTCTTCCAACGCAACAGTGCCTCAATATAGCTATGGAAATTTTATGCTAACGAAACAAATCACTGGTATCTATTCATCCTCATGCCTCGGTGCTCTCTTCCACCTTTGCTTCTTCGACCTTTTCTTCCTCAGCCTTATCTCCCGATTCTGGCTGTGGATTTTCTTCCAATTTCTTCTGTTCGTCGCGAAGCCTTGCTCGTTCCATTGCAGCCTCTCTTTTCATTTGCTTCTTGCTTATCTTCGGCTCATCGGGTCTAGCGACCTTGGCGGACGGCCATTGATCCCGGCACTTTTGCTCTTGTTCTTCAGACCAAGCCCGAGGCAAGATCGCAAAGACCAGGTATGATGTGTGGGTTCGGAGGTCTGGCTCTGACCGATGGGTCAAACGACCCTGAGCATATAAGGGGACATTGGTCTTCTCTTTATAGAACGGAGTCTCCTTCACAATTGGCTGATAATCTGGATCGTCTTTGCTCGCTCGGTTTTCACGGATGAGCTTCGCGCGTTGTTCATCACTGCGAAGCTTTGCGACTGCCTCCTCAACGGTCTTTGGATACAATGTAGCGCCGCGCACGCCTTCGGTATCCAGTCCGATACGATCCCGTTTGACGTCAAGTCGACGCTGAGCGACTTCCACCATTGAAATATTCAGCCATGACAGCTTGCGCATAGTGCGGATTGTACGCTCAGCCTGCTCGAGACAGGGCGAGAATGTGCACAGATAAGCGGGCGAGTCAGGGTCGAGAGCTGATTCCTGTCCAGGGGGCGGGTTGCGCACGAGATGTTTCAATGCGAGCCAGGGAGCAGGAAGATCCAGGAAGATGGCGTTGGCCTTGGGCGATTTGCCGGTTTTGGGATCGCCCAACAGAAATCCGTCCTCGTAGACATCGCGATGCGTAGCCTCCACTATCCCATCTAGACCGTGGTCCTTGAGTTCCTGTTGCACTTTGGCCGCGCGCTGTTCGTGGAATTCAAAACTGCATACTTTTCCTAGTCGTTGCCGTTTGGGCGCTCCGTCGGTCCCGGGATACCCGTTGAAAACGGCGCGAGCAGAGGCGTGTGTGAATGAGCCGCTACCGGCTCCGGCTTCGATGACTGTGCAACCCGGTCGTGCGCGGAGTCGGTGGAGGATGTAGCTGTAGTCTGGGGTGTAGACGACCTGCGTGCGGTGTGGAAGAGATATGGTCCACGCTTCGGGGGTCGGGGCGAGGATGTGCAGGAAACCACTTTCTGCTGAGACGGGGGCTCGTAATGATGGCTTTTTCTCCTCCTCTGTACCGGTTGTTGTTGCGTCGGCATCGAGCTCTTCGGCCTTGCGCTTGGCGGATTGGTTGCGACCGCGCGAGCCTGTGTCGACTTTTGAAGCGACAACCTGCGAGCCCCAAGGTTGCCCAATCAAAGTGCTGTGTGGGAATGAACCGAAGCGGGTGTTGGTGACCTTGCCTTCCCAATAGCCTTGGTTCTCATCGTCATGGTCGCGGAGGATCGTCGGAATGATCTGGTCGCGACGGAGTTGCAAGAGGGCGAGGCTATCTGCCTCGGCTTGGGTGTTCCGGGTAAAGAATGGGGACGGCATGGTGAGTGATATCAATGAACGAAATTGATATGGACAATCCCTAACTTGAGGCTGGAACTTGCCTCTCCGCAAAGAAAAAAGGTTGCCATGCTCATTACCTGATCGGGCCATGAATTAGGGCTCAGGGCTCGGTCCTCCCATCCCCAGTTGCCGCCAATCACAGCGAGTCCGCAGTTGATGGATGAGTCGATCTGGTCCTGACAAGAGCCCCTCCCCCTCCATTTGCCTTTGTTTTCTTTATGCTCTCCCCCCGATCCTCCCTTCTTTCCTTTCCTTTCTTCTCACCGTCCAAACACCGGTTTTTATTGTCTGTTACTTCTTTCAGGTCTATGTCTTCTCGCCAGCAGCCGCCATGGCAGCAACCGGCCTCTAGCCCGGATGCGCAACTGCCTCCATTGAAGGTGTGGAACTCGTTGACCAAGTCCAAGACCCCCCTTCGTCCCGATCGACCCTGCGGGAAAGAAAGTTGTGTGGTACGCGTGCGGACCGACTGTTTACGACGATGCGCATCTTGGACATGCTCGAAACTATGTTAGCACCGATATTATTCGGCGAATTATGCGCGACTACTTCAAGTTTGATGTCAAGTTCGTTATGAACATTACAGATGTGGACGATAAGGTATTACTCGGCGCTGTGTATATGGATACAGTCGCAAGCGCGGTGACTCACCAATCCTATAGATCATCCTCCGCGCCAGACAACAACACCTGTTTAACGAATTCGTCACTGTCAACCCTACGATTACCCCGGAGGTCCTAGATACCGCCAAATGCGCTTTCATCGCCTACTTAAAGAAGAACCTTCCTTTGCTCGAATCTGAGCTCCCCCCTCGCAGTACCAGAAGGAGGTTGAAAAAACCTACGCAACTATCTTGAACGGTGGAGCTTTGCCAGGAAACGAGAAGGCAGGTGATGATGAGGCCAAGGTTAAGATGCACATCAAGACGGCTGCGTCGGCCGCAAAAGTCATCGCGCAGGCGGAAACCCGTGATGGCTCGAGTGCCGACCCTGCTCTCTTCGCTGAGTCGTTCTACTCAAACGCGCAGGATCTTCTTTTGCCTTACCTCGATGCCCTGAAGGGTGCATTGGTTGATGCGGATGACCACAGCATCTTCACCAAATTGACTAAGAGATATGAAGACCGCTTCACTAAAGATATGCGGGACCTGAACGTTCTTGATCCCACCGAGTTGACTCGCGTGACGGAATATGGTGATGAGATTGCGGCCTTTGTGGATCGCATAGTTAAGAATAACTTTGGATATGCTACAAAGGACGGATCGGTGTACTTTGATATCAGTGCCTTCGAAGCTGCGGGCCATCCGTACGCTCGCCTTGAGCCATGGAGTCGGTCAGACAACAAATTGGCTGCAGAGGGCGAAGGCTCTTTGGCCAGCAAAACGACAGAGAAGCGCGGACCTTCCGATTTCGCTCTCTGGAAGTCGTCCAAGCCAGGCGAGCCGAGCTGGTCCAGCACCTGGGGCAAGGGCCGCCCTGGTTGGCACATCGAATGCTCAGCCATGGCATCAGCCCGGCTGGGCAACCAGATGGATATTCACTCTGGTGGTATTGATCTTGCCTTCCCGCACCACGACAATGAGCTTGCCCAGAGTGAGGCATACTGGCACGGTGACCACAAGCATGAGCAATGGGTTAACTACTTCTTGCACATGGGCCATCTGTCTATTCAAGGATCCAAGATGTCCAAGTCGTTGAAGAACTTCACTACCATCCGAGAAGCGCTTGATCGCAAAGACTGGACGCCGAGAAGTCTGCGCATTGTTTTCCTCCTTGGTGGGTGGAAGGATGGCGTTGAGATCACAGATGACCTAGTACACACTGGCAGTTCATGGGAGGAGAAGGTGAACAACTTCTTCCTCAAGGTGAAGGATCCCGCGGCTCTCCAGTCGTCTGGCACTGACACCACCTTTGCTGCTGATCTCGAAGCGGCGAAGAAGGCAGTCAACGACCAGCTCTGTGACTCTTTCAACACCCCTGCTGTCATGGCCTCAATCTCAGAACTTATCTCCAAGTTCAACATTGTCGACAAGGCCACCGTGCCCTCCGAGGACGTTCAGGCAGCAGCCCAATGGGTTACCTCCATGGTGAACATTTTCGGTCTTAACGGCACCGCCTCGGCTGACAGCACTGAAATTGGCTGGTCTGGTATTGATATCCCCGAGGAGGCCAAGGCCTACCTGTATCCTCTGTCGGCTATGCGTGACACTCTCCGTGATGCCGCGCGGTCCAAGGCTGGAATCACCGCCAAGGATCTTGAGGCTGCAGTTGCCAAGGCATCAGCACCCCAAGAGGTCTCTGAAGCTGCCAAGCCATACGCTGAGCTTTTCTCCAACTTCCGTGCCAAGGTGGTGTCTTTGGAGTCATCTGATTCCATTGGCAAGGATATTCTTTCCCTGTGCGACCGGGTGCGTGACATTGACCTCTTCGATGTTGGTATCGCCCTCGAAGATCGGGAGAACCAGCCTGCCCTGGTCCGGCCGGTCACCCAGGAGATGCTTAAGGCGCGGGAAGAGAAGGAAACCCGGGCTCTCCAAAAGCAGGCCGAGAAGCTGAAGAAGGAGCAAGAAGCTCTCAAGAAGGCAGAGAAGGGCAAACTGAGCCACCTGGAGATGTTCCGTACCAACGAGTACAGCGCCTGGGATGAGGAAGGTCTGCCTACCCGCGACACTGCTGGCGAGGAGATTACCAAAAGCCGAGCGAAGAAGCTCCGCAAAGACTGGGAGCGCCAGAAGAAGGCACATGAGGCGTGGCTGGCTACCCAGGCCAAATAGAAGCCAAAAACAAAAGAGAGCATTTGATTTTTAAATATCTAGTTTGATAGGTATCGGTATCTTGGGGGTGGGTTTCCACTTTGCATCGCGTGGCGTTTCTCTCGGCATATATCCTTCTTATCCTATACAATGCGAATATTGCCTGATTGGGATACTTCAAGCACTATATACTCTCAACTTGCTCAGTATATGTAGTTCTAGTAATTGTTATGACATGCTGTAAACTTCCGAGGTTACCCCAAAACCGCTCCAGCCCTCTCATACATACTATACATACTTCCGTCATACTTTCTAACGTATTATCTCATGCTGCACCACAATAACACGCAGTGTTAGATACAGTGCTATATGTAGAGTGCATATGATTCCGAAATATGTACAATGGCCCACCATCAAATCACTCGGGCCGACAAATCCGTGCCACCTACGGAGTATGGTGCCCCCGGAAAACCCCCCATTAAATGCATTATGGGGTTGGAGGAAGTCGAATACCCATTTCCCTCCTTCTTTCTCCTTTCCTTTATCCACCAGATCCTAGTTTGCTCGTTCGCTAGACCACCTGTTTCAAATTTAGTATTCTACATTCAAGATGGCAGTCCAGACAGGCCTCGACTATATGCGTTCACGCACGCTGGTCGACTGCGATACTATGGACGACGAAGGTGAGCAGACTGGCCCTTCGACGTAGAGATCTCGTTTTCAGATAACTGACTACTTCTTAGTTGCTAAAACCCTGGGACCATTCCAGGACTGCACTTCTAACCAAGTAAGCACATGACATGCGACGATAGGATATGAAACTAACCGCGCAGGCTATTGCACTCGGCGAGCTTTCTAAGCCAGCACGGGCTGAAATCATTGCTGTGTCGCGGGCAGATGCGATGTCATTGCATCCGAAGTATTCATCCACTGGTGTCGAAGAGTTGGCTACCGAGATTGCGGTGAGTTGTTGTTTCAATTATAGCATTTATAGCATGGGTTTGATGAAGGTCAACTAATATCGATTAATAGATGGTTAGATTGGCTGTAGGAATGGCAAAACACATACATGGACGTGTCCATGTACAGGTTAATCCTTACTATTCGTACTCTTCGGAGAAGATTGTCGTGAATGCACTCCGTTTGTTCCACTCTTTTTATTGACATTGTTCTTGCTAAAACCTCACGCTAATCATATTGTTTATAGGAATTGTGCAATTATTCCAGCATGTCCAGCCCGGCTTCGACGTTGATCGCATTTCTATCAAGATTCCGAGTACATGGGAAGGCATGATGGCCTGTCGCACGCTTGAATTAGCTGGTGTGCGTACTTTGGCAACCACTCTGTTCAGCATGACTCAAGCTATACTCGCAGCTGAAGTCGGCTGTACTTATATCGCGCCCTACGTGAACGAACTGAAGGTGCATGTCGAAGCAGGGCAAGTAGTCACTCAATTCTTCTTCCAAATCCTGCCTGACACTTTTCCAATTCTAGTTACGTGGACAATGCTAAATTGCTCCCGCTTTGCGCTGCCATTCAGAAATACTACAAGTCCATCAATTCGCCCACCAAAGTCCTCCCTGCTAGCTTGACTTCCGTCGAGGAGATTTTCTTCCTCGCTGGGGTGGATCACCTCACCATTGCACCAGCTCTGTTGACACAATTGACCAAGCCTTACGTAGGAAATGTCAAGTCGCTATTTGATATTGCACCGACACTTCCAATCCCGACGCGGGGTATCTCTTTCATCAACGACCCTGGAAGTTACCAGATTACATTTTCCCGAGACCTTGGTGGTGCTAGTCACATCAAGTTGACCGAGGTAAGTAGATACATAGATCGACTTTTAAGCTTCGCTGACAGAGACCAAGGCTATAAACATCTTCTGTGATGCCCAGGACAAGCTGGAGCTACTCATGAAGGTAGCCCCCTGAATTATTTAGCCCACAATTAAGACAATACTCATCTTGTTTGAGCCGTAGCTTAGTTAATTGTAGGAAATAGAAGGAAATGAAAGAAATCAACACCTAAAATGCCGTATACTTCAAGTTCACGTGACCCGACGTCATCTACCATTCATCTGTGGATTTCTCTAATTCTCTTCGCGCACCTCTAATTGCATCTATTTACAACTTGCACAGAGCTGGTATTTCCAGCGACTATAATTGTTTATATTGGCATTCGATTTCTACATTGTTTTGCTCCCCAAACCTCTATTGAGATTACTTGAATTTGGAATCGCACAGTTCGCCTGCAAGATGTTTCCCTCGCAGGCGGCTAATTTTAACATCGAGGCCCTCAGCGGCATCTGCGGGTAAGTTCGACAATTGAACTTCAATTTTTTTTCCTCTTTGGTGTTTTCTCGTTAGCTGTCATGTTCATTTAATGCATGCGTATGCGATATCGGATCTAAATATACCTGGCTTGGCGATCTATGCATGTTTTGTTTTTCTTAAGCCAATACTAACCAATCTAGATCGATTTCTATTGCCTGCTGGGTCGTCGTCTTCTCCCCTCAAATCATCGAGAACTTCCGACGTGGCTCTGCAGATGGCCTCTCTCTTATTTTCCTCGTCATCTGGTTGGCTGGCGATGTGTTTAACATCCTCGGTGCCGTCCTACAAGGCGTGCTCCCTACAATGATCATCCTTGCAGTGTACTACACTTTAGCAGATATTGTCCTGCTGGGGCAATGCTTTTACTACAGGGGTTTCAGCCTCAAGGAGGAACTATCTCCCTCGGCCACACCGGACCTGTTTGCAACCAACGGTACTTCCGATGCGGAGCGCGATGGCGCCGACCATCAACCAGAACCAACAGAGACATCATCACTGATCCCGAAGCCCATCAACCAAGCTTTAAATGTAACTGGACAGCTACCCCAAGACCGCATGCGCCCAATCTCCTCTGAAAGACGGCAGTCGGCAGCCTCCTACCATGATATCTTCCACTCATCAGTAGACGGCACCCATCTGTCACCCGCAACGCCCTTTATTGAACCAACAACCGATGCTGCGCGCCGCAGTGCTCAACGTGCACGTCGTCGCCGCATCTCCGCCCTCCAATCAATCCTTTTCAACCTTACCGCCGTCGCCCTGGTCTGTGCTGCAGGTGTGCTGGGCTGGTTCGTCAGCCCAGCAGCAAAGTCATCATCACCAGACCCGGCGCCTCTCGCTATGGATTTTCTGGGTCAAGTGTTCGGCTACTTCTGTGCAGCTTTGTATCTTGGGTCACGCCTGCCCCAGATTCTTTTGAACTACCGCCGCAAATCGACGGATGGTGTTTCCCTGCTGTTCTTCCTCTTTGCTTGCATCGGGAATTTGACTTACGTGCTCTCCATTCTGGCATACTCGCCTATTTGCCATGGTGGGTCTTCCGAGGAGATCATGGGGCACCGTCACCGTGCGCAGTGTCGCCCTGGTGAGGTGGCTACACTGTATGGGCGGTATGTATTGGTGAACCTGTCGTGGTTGGTCGGCAGTGCAGGCACGCTGCTGCTGGATATGGCAATCTTTACCCAATTCTTCCTGTACCGTGATGGCAAGGCCGATGAGGAGGAAGAGGAGTAAATACTCGAAATTTAGATGTGATTTACTGCATGTATACCAATGTTTGAAATGATACTTCAGAATGGAACTCCCAAGTCCTACTTGCCTCTGGTCTAAATCGTATTACCACCACCTGTGCCTAATAACACTTCTGTTCCATATGACATGAAACAATACTACATTAATAACATGTTCTTGCTGAACATCCTTTGCAGAGTAAGGCGGGAAGAAGCATCAAATCTGCATATGGCATTTCCCTGTATCACCTGGGATTTTACATGTCTGGGAGTCACTGAGGAAGCAAGTCTCTAGCGCAACCTTCTCGGCCACACCAGAGGATACATGTATTACTACAACCCAAGGATAAGCCACGCAGGGTGTCATTACTTGGAGTAAAGGAACGAGTAGTTTGATTCGCTGGTTATTTTGCCTGCGTATGACACGTTACTCCCTAATGCGTTGTTGAGGACCTGGCTGCTAACCACGATGTTCTGATCTGATATTCAATCGTTATATGTCCATCTTAGTATAGGGTATCCCTCTTCTTCAAAAATTGCAACAGAAAGCCGGCGAGAGAGCTGCAAGGCCTGTCAGATCCACTTATGATGCTGCAGCTGGACACGCCGCCACTTGTACATGGATATATGGCAGCGATTGGTGCTTACCAGTGCTAGCAAGCTCCGTGATCCTAGGCGCGGTTGATAATTTTTCATCACTATAATTGTTAAAGAAGCACTGTCGGTCAATTGGCTTCGACGAAACCACATTACAGTTCTCCAAGGATCCCCTGAGCTGCGAGGAGCCGGCCAAATTCGAACTAACCGAGTGATACATGCGGAACACACTTTTGTGCCTCGGGTACAGTGAGAGGTAAACGAGCGGCCAATCCTGGTTTTGAGAAATTATGATTTTCAGGTTGAGCTCGTTAAACGGGAGATGTTTGCCATGATGCAGGGATTGTGGCTATGCGATTGGGTCGTTACAGCCATGAACTATCGACATGTCTAAAAGGTCGGCAATTTGAACCTGAAACATTACAATAATCTTATAGTGTCCCATACTCATAGCGTCACCTTGCACTTGAGGGGGGTATATTAGCTCAACGCGGCTGACAGAGATGCAACTTTACCCCTGAGCCAACCATCCCTATCGTGATGCGGGTGTCTCGATATTAGCAGACTAGCATAACCATACTAGCGCCGAATTATGGCTTGCAGGAACAAGGATCGGTGAAAAACAGAAGCCGTTCTGGGGTGCAAGGGGCCGGCGCCAATATAAGTTTCACGGAGAACGAATAGAACTCAGACAAAGTCCGAGCCCTAAGCGCCCACAGCCTATCATTTTAGCTTCGAGTTTGCTTTCTTGCAGCCCTAAGCTGACTTGTAAAACCATCATTCCTAGTGCTATTGACGATCCCATATCACGATACCCGATCTATAAGATCCGTGGAAGCTTCCCAGCCAACAATATATCGGGAATTTGCTGCTAAGTTGGGTTTCATTCTTTGCCTTGATTCCAGCCCAACTTTCCAGATGTCATTCGCAGCGAAGACGGAAATGTGTATATATTCTCTAATTTAATCGCACCTTAGAGAGAATAGAATCATCCAGAGACCAACTCAAGATACAAAGCAGACGTTAGCAAAACAACCATCTACGAGAACCTTGCTACCCAAGATAAACTATCTATTATTTTACTCAAACAACCGACCACCATGCCGTCCTCTACAAAGAAGATAGTATATGCTGATACCACTGGAATGGGCAGCTGGTCCGAATTTCCGGATGGTGTCGAGGCCCATAAACTTGGGACATGCTCTGTCATGGCAATTATCAACGAGGAAGGCTTTTTGCTCTCTAACACTTCCTCAGACGGGTTTAGGGAGATCCCTGCTGTACACAGTCTGTGTGAAATCTACGAAAAAAGCAAATGGATGTTCGGCAACAAGGATGTGAATGTGTGGATTGTGTACGCTCAGGAGAACGCCAATAAAGGACAGGAGATTAAGTTCTTTATGCAGAGAATTCGGCCTTCTCGGGTGTTTGAGCAGGTGTATAATGGGGAATCTTTCATGAAACCGCCTAGTGAAGAAGGTGCTCAAGTTTGCCTGAAGTTGGTGGGTGGGACTGTCGTGGCTACTTTGCGTCAGCAAGATGGAGGCGGGTGTCCTATTCGGCTTTCTGGGGATAGGACGACTGTGGCGTGTCCATAGAGAGTGGGAGCAGGGTCAGGCGAGAATGGGCTTAGGGTTTGGATTCGAATATGTATTTTGTTGGTGTTTGGAAGGGTATTTTTATATCTAAGAGATTGGAGTCTACGAATTGAACTACTTGCTTTTCGAAACTAAGATTAATCAGAAAATTTCAAAGTTTGAAAGGGCTAGTAAATTGAGACATATTTCACAACAAATAGTTGTGCTACCTGAGAAACACCTCGCTACATGCAGCTTAGCAATGAGAATGAGAAAAAAAAACAGTAAGTGGAAAATCATTCAGGGTGAGCTTCCACCTTCCCCTTTGCAACCTCAGACCAGTTCGTGCTCAGGGATGTTCCCTGGCTTTCGGTGTAGCTTTTGATCATAGCTCGACGCGTCTCCGGGTCAGCACCAGCATACAGCTTCTTAAAGAACCCGTCGACAGCATCACCACCTTCGTCATCCGATGCATCAGATAAGTTTCCACCATCACCTGTCTTTTCCTTTGACTTCTTTCCAGTGAGCGAGGATGCGACTTTATCCCAGTCCTTGGCTCCGTGGCGCGACGAGGTTGGGTAAGAAGGGCCCGCGGTAGCTGGCGCCGGTTGAGCGGCTGGACGGTCAGTGATGTCAATGGAGTTAGTGGCTGAACCTTCGAGAGCACTCCATTTCTGGCCGGCTGTCTTCTTTCGCAGAGTGAGTTCAATCTTGGTGCCCTTGACTGAGACCTTGGACTCGGTGGGATTGATAGCTGCATAAAGCGGGTCGAGGGTGAAGTCATATTCGGAGCCAGATGGGAGAGGGAATTGCAGCGAGACCTTTTTGCAGAATTAGTTTCAAATCCCCCAAAAAAAAAATCTTTGAGCCCAAGAATACTTACCAAAGTTTCTTCCATTTCAACTACGATACTGTCTTTTGGGATCCCCTTAACATAAAGAGTTACAACGACAGAGTCCTGTGACTGATACCACTCATGGCGAACCTTCTCCTGGGCAGCAGGAGTAGCCGTAGCGCTGGTGTTTGAGTTTTGAACTCGAGCAGCCAAAGCAGCCTCCGCTGCAGATAGGGTAGAACCTCCTGATAGCTCAGGCTCGGGCTGCTGCGAGGCTCCGGTCACCTCCACGTTGTTGCCAGCCTTGAGGGCCTTCCACTGAGCCTTGACCTCCTCTCCAGTGGGAACATTGGTAGAAGATGGGAACTCGGTGACAGACACAGTGCACTTCGGATCGTCCTTAGGCAACTCTGCCAGCTTGCGTTGAAGTTTAGCAGTCCAAATCGGCATCTGGGCGCTGTAATTGTTTCTGGAACCTCCCCATCCGGATCCCGGTCCTCCCATGGCAGCCTGGACCTGCTCTGATTTGTTCTCTGGGGCTTTCTCGCTCTTGGTTTTCTTTGCAATGATGTCAAACAGAAATTCTGCATCTCCATACCGCTCAAGTTGGTAGAGGGACACGGCGCGGCGCATCTGAGCAGAGAGGATTAATTCACGGTTTCCACGCTCTTTGGCAAGCTGGAGCGCAATTTCAGCATCATTGAGTGCGGCCTGGTAGTTGGGTCCACCATCTGCGGGCTTGAGGCGCGAATAGGCAGTTGATCGCGAAATGTAGTATGCGGGAGCGCGGGGTAGCTCGCTCAAGGCGTGGGTGTAGTGTTCGATAGCAATGGGGTATTTGGATTCGGCAGAGGCCTTGTCACCCTGGGATGCAGCATTCATGATGATGATATCGGTGTCTAGTCCTGGTTCAGAAAAACTGTACGTGAGGTCCAGCGTGAAGGGAGCAATGAGCCGCATTGGCCCAAGCTCCTGTGGATCAATCATGGAGTCACGTGATATTTGCGTTTATGAGGGGAAGATGGAAGATGAGGGGAAAGAGAAGGAAAGGAAAAGGAAGAAGAGGAGTGATTTTTTTTTTGATACAAACGCAGTACACCTACGCGCGTGCGTCAATCGAATTGTTGAATAGACCCCTTCATTATTAATTAAGTACAAAAGCGGGAGAGATTATTTCCCTTATAGTTTACACGAGCTCAGCATTTCCAAACTTCTTACTATACAAGCCCAAGGCACGGATAGGCCAGTAGAACTTGTAGTTGGGATACGAAATCATGCTGGAAGGAGGGTCAGTAAAAACCCAAAAGAAAACTAGGACAAGGTTAGACTTACCAAGACTGGTTGAACACACCCTCAATCGCCTCCTGCAGCCACTCGCCATTCCGCTGCTGGCGAGACATCAATAGCCTAATGCCTCTCTTCAACGGTTCTTTGTGCGGATAGCCCGCCTCCATAAGTGCGAGGAGAGACCAGGCAGTTTGACACACCTGGGACTTCTCATGCTGAACATACTGATGGGTTGCGCTACTAAGGTATGACTCGCCCCAGCCACCATCAGCCTGCTGCTTGTCGATCAGGAAGTCACAGCCCCGACGAGAGTCGGCGCTCGTTTCATATGTCTCACCGACACTGGCCAGACTTTCGAGGGCGAACAGCGCTGCATAGGTGAAGCAAATACCCCAGGAGCCATACCAGCTACCGTCGGCGCGCTGTACGTGCTTGATGTGACCAACAGCCTTCTGCTTCGCGGTGCGGATTTCGTCGGCGCGATATTTGGGGTAGAATTTACTGAAGAGTGACAGAGCCGTAACAGATGCCGTTGTACACTCGGGGTGGTCATAGCTGATCATGATTCCGCCGAACACCTCCGCAGCATTGAGCCACTCGACTTTGGGTGAGGCGCGGGTAATTTCGTACTCGGAGAAGCCGCCGCTTGGGTTTTGCATGAGCAAAAGACAGTCGACAGCGTCCTTCAACCGTTGTTCGGAGATCAGCTTAGGGAAGCCGTGCATCTCCTGCAGTTGAAGTGTTGACCGGAGACCCTCGGCGGTGCAGTCGCTAACTGTGTAACCCTGATCCTTGGTGCTGAATGGCCAAGCGCCTTTACGGTGCTGACGGTAGCATTTTTCCTGGTCTGGAACGTTCTCTCGTAATTGATGGTCGTCGAGGAACTCGAGAGCTTTGGTCAACATCGGCCGCCATTTTGGCTCGTCGGCGAAACCAGCGACGACGATTGCCTGGGTGATGAATGCTGTGTCCCAAACTTGCACCCCATTGGTGCCATTTGCGAGCATACCCTCTCCCTTTACCCACATATAGTCGTTCAGCCGCTCCCTATGTTGGCGGACAGAGTAACTGTCAGGGCCGTCATGGACAAAGCAAGCCACCATGTTCATAGGATTGTTGACGGGTCCCAGCCCCGCATATTTGGTGTTTTCGTCTTCCATGCGAATCAACTCCCAGGTCCAGTCCTCAGCTCGCTTGACAATACTAGCGGGTCGAAGGTAAGGATTCCAGGCCCGAACCAGAACTTCATTAGCTGCATTCAACAGCCACGTCTTGGGGTAATAATTGTCTGCCTCATGGATCGAATTGCGATGGGAAGCAAAATCCACAGAGCTGTACGGCTGAGTGTATAGCTCTTCACGTAGCTGTCTTGTCAAGTCGTCTAGAGGGTGAGACCATTGTTTAGACCACAGCCAAGACATTGGGAGGAACACCTGGCGCATATGAATCCACCACCGCCAAGGAGCAAAGGGAACCCAATCGGGAAGAAGCCTATATACTCAGTTAATAAGGAGGAGCTGTAGCTGTTGAAACGATTAAACTAACCAAATCTCAGGGGGAACCGGGTTGACACCCTCCCATTCCATCACGCCCAGAATACTGAGCCAGAATTTAGCCCAATGAGGACCGTAGACGGCACCTCCAAGCTTATGCAGAAGGCCCCGGGCTTTAATCATGCGCGGGTCCTCTTCGCTGACACCGACCAAGCGCAGTGCCACATAATTCATAGAAGTACCAAATACGGAGCTGTGACCTTCAATGTGCAAACCCCATCCACCGTCTTCTGGATGCTGACGGGCAAACAGATAACGCTTGATCTCCGTTGCATACTCAGGGGGAATAGGGGTATGAGTCACATAATAAGTGATCAAGATACCCGGCAGCAAGAACATCGGACCACCGTACTCACATGCCCAGTTTCCAGGCTCCAGTTGCAGATGCGAAAAGAATGAAAGCCCATTCTCGGCGGCTTTCAATGGCGTCTTGGCCTCTGGCAGCTCGGGGAGACCCTATAACGCCATTAGAATTGGATGAAAAATTTATATTTCTGGCCAAGTGAGTGAGGTTTAAATACCGTTGGCAGTCCCAAGTGATATTTATCAGCTATTGACTGCGGCCACTCTTGGTTTTCCGCATCAGATTCCAGATATCGCCATGTTTGACGGCCTTCATCATCAACCAATCGCCAGCGTGAGTAGTCGGTTTTAAGATCTCCATTGGCATCTGGGGTGAGATGACCCTCAGCCGAGGTTCTCCATGGTCCAATATGAGGAGTAGAAGACATGATATGAGACAATGGGGTTTTTTCACCCTAATCAAGACAGTAAACAGCTTGGAGAGTTAGATGTCGAGTGGAAACCGGGGAAGCTTAGTCATCAGTATCACGCCTGCGGTGTAGAATGAAGAATGTTTGCATGTGATGTGAGGCAGACAAATTGATTGAAAATGAGAAGAAGAAAGAGAAAGAGAATGGATGTCAAGGATGTTCTGATCATGATACAGCGGCCCCTGATCTAAGAAGTTGTGGCGTGGTGGGCGTATGGTCCGGCGTTTCCTCTCTATACGAGAACTCCAAATGTCAAAGAAAAGGGAAAGTATACTCAATTAAATCAATAGAAACTGTTCAGTGTACAAATACTCACAGAAATAAATTCTAGATATAACGAGAGAGAGGAAGGGGATCATATATTATAACCAATTCCTGACCTCTATAGATGATCGAGTCATAGTATTAATCCAGATTAATCCAGATGTTGTTACTACCTAGGTAATACATTATGTGTTTATAGTATTTACGTTTAAATGTAAAATGTATGTTATCGGAAAGTGTTTAAGCTTATTGTGCCCATTGTGGTCCACGGGTACATATAGTGTTACTACTGTCTTGTCCTTCAACCAGCACCACGTCTTGCCCCAAATCCCACTCCAATGGCAATGGCTGAGCCATCAACCATCCAAACTTTGGAAATAGATGACGGCCGAGATCCTTCAGTCCAAGAATTCATTAACAACATGCTCGCATCCCTCATCCACGGACTCTCACAGTCCCCGACAGAGGCCAACCTCTCCATCACCCTCAAGCGCAGAGCGGGCCCAATTGCTTGCATCCTCAACCCAATCACCGCAGCTTTAGAAGCGAGCCCGAGAGCTGAGACATACAGGAGATACTCTTGGCCAGGAAAGACGGCACACGAGGCCTGGAAATTTAGTAAGTTCTTTCCTCCTACTATAGTCCGAACACCACGTGGGCATTCTTCCTGGATGACAAACTGACCGAGTCTGCGTGTTCTGGTAGCCGCCATCCTTCGAATCCTAGCTATATTGGACCAAGCTATTCGAACGGGCCAGCTAATTTCCAAGAGGTGAGCTAGCAATGTTCATGAACCAGCCTGGAAGGTATACTGAATACATCCATACAATCGCCAGAGACATATACTATATCGACCCGGACTTCTTCCGCTTGCAGAGTATCGTGGACCGCATTGTCGATGACCTGGCGTACACCATAGGAGTGAACAGAACGGCATTGAATGTGGTTCGTGCTGCCGAGTCATCTGGTATCGTAGCACTACGAGGCCAGTCTGCTGACATCGTGTACGGCTTTCTAGGAAGCGGCAGCAAAAGGACTAGTGACGGGAGACTTTCGGTTGATCCATGACTCGCATGTTTTGATCGATGCACAGTCTGTCATCGAGGACAGTTTGATTCCTCGCATAGAGGACGGAGACAAGATTGACATTTCACGGGTCCGCTGGGTACTGGTCATCGAGAAAGAGGTATGAAGCACGGAGAGACCAAAATTGGAGCATCAGTACACTGAGTCTCTGTTCATAGGCAGTCTTCCACCGACTCGCACGAATAAGTTACCACACCAGAGCACTAGCCGGAGAAGGAATTATGGTTACAGTAAGCTGCGTTTCTGCTTTAACATACTCTGCTGCCAAAAGGAGCAACTGAATTCAACAATACTCGAACAGGGCAAAGGATACCCCGATTTCATGACACGAACGTTCCTGCGCGCGATGTCCGACTCCGTGTCCAGCCAGAGCAGACATCCGCCCCGTTTCTATGCCCTCACCGACGGTGATCCCCATGGCATGGCCATCATGTCGACGTATAAGTACGGCTCGGCGGCACATTTGCACCAAAATGCTCGACTCAGTATACCGAGGTTGCATTGGCTTGGTCTTCGAGTGACAGATATCATAGCAGTTCCGGATGTACTTGGTGATACGGCTCTTCTTTCGTTGACCACGCGAGACCGCAAGAAGATCATGGCTATGCTTCGGAACAGTCCTGTTTGGGCGATCAATGGACCGGAGCCAGAATGGCGCGCTGAATTGCAGCGAATGCTGGTTTTGAACCTGAAGGCCGAAATTGAGATCTTGTATGGGTGCCAGGGAGGGTTAGAGGGGTGGATTAACCGGAGGATGTTTCGGCAGGAGTAAGACACTTGAGGATCTGTATATCTAGGAAGGTATAGATGAATAGACCACATGGAATAAAGATAGGAACGATATACCATAGTACTTGCCGCAAATCTCCAATACTTTAGTAAAAGAACGAGACATGCGAATATCGAAATACTAGATGCAAGATTTAGCAAGTCATAGAAGACAAGAACACGATCTGTCGGTAAAATTCCATGTATTTCATCCGCTATCATGATGCGAGGATAAGAATGCACTGTACAGACCGAATAGCCATCGCATATCCAAACTATGCAAAAAAAAAGAAGAAACCCTTGAACGCCAGTCATCAAATCTTGACCCCCGCGCCGCACAAGCAGACCATATTGACGGATATCCACCTGCACCGCAGCAAGATAGCCTCGGCATTCATCCATAACCTAGCCGGGCTCAGAGACCCAGACCCCTCTTCACCTCATCCCTAACCTTCTGCTCATACTCAGATCTCCGCTCGCGCCACATCTTAGCAGCCTCAACATTGGCCGGACTCTCGTCATTCGGCTCAGCAAGCATACTCATAACGGAGATGAGGATCTTCTCGACGCTCTGGATGGGCGACCAGCGTTCCGAGGCGTGTTCGTAGTGGTTTGGGTCATCGCCGGGGGGATGAAGGATGGAGATGCAGACAGTTCCATTGGGGTAGACTATAAACGAAAGTTATCAGTAAGATATTTGCCATTGTGTATTGTGCAACGCAAGCAAGTAGCCAGGCGCAAGTCACTCCTGAGTTGTCTCGGTCACGTACCGTTGGGGTGCCACACGCCACCTCCGATAAACTTCATCGTGGGCGGGCTGAGGGGATAGTCTCTTGGGAACTTCAGCTCTGCTGCGAAGATGCCGCCCTCAAAGGGGGTTTCCTCTGGGCCCTGGATCAGGGCTTCCCAGTAAAACATGTCATCTTCGGAGACGGGGCCGGCGGTGATACCCTCTGGTGGGTTGGTGGAGAGGTTCTTGTATTCGTGGAAAAGGCGCTTCTGGGCGACGGAGGACGCCATTTTTTCTGTTTAATTGATTCAAAATGTGAAACGCGATGGAAACACTGAGATGGCAGGTTGCCTGCGGGGGCTTGGGGTGGGATGGGTGGGGATGGAATAATTCCGGGGCGGTGGACAAAGCGTGGCGAGGCCGTCAATTTAGGGCAGAGATGGGGAAATGCCAAAGTTAACGGTGAGATTTTTAATTAAAGGGCAAATATTACATCTAAATTGTGAATGTTATAGTACAGAAACTAGCCCTCTATCACCAGTCAAAATAATCACCCCCGTCATCCCCATCACCAATGTCATCTCCTCCGTCACCCCATGGGTCATCTTTACCCCAAGGGTCTTGAGGTTCATCCTGGAAGTCTTGTGGGGCCGGGTCCGCCGGCTCTGATGCTGGAGCATTTGGATCGGTTGTGTTGCCCCTATGCATTGCTTCATATCCAGCCATTGCACCTGCGGTGGTAGCGCCTCCAACCATACCATTTGGCATTCCACCAACGGCCCCAGCTTCACCAGCGGCGCCGCCTCCTGCAGCTACACCACCAGCGGGAGCCTGGCCGCCCATAAACGGCACCGGAACGCCAAACATGCCATGGCCGTGTTGGCGGCTGAAGTAATCGAAATCAATGCTTACAGCTGTAGCCAACATAACAGCACGTTGGTCAAGAGTCATGCCTAACCCTTTGTTGCTGGGTGATGGCTCAGTGCCAAGAGCAGCGGAATCCATTCGCATTGCGTAGACACCAGTGTCAGTGAAGATTTCGCGAGCAAAGCCTGCGAAATTTCGATTGACGGATCCAATTAACTGATTGTTTGCTGATTTCAGAGAGAAATCCCATGATAGGAAGGGCTCATCAACGTAGGCAAATTGGTTGAATTGACCCTGGTTTTGGTCGGACTTTTGCACCAGCTCCATCTGCTGTGCTCGTGATAAACCGGAGTCGGATAGCGAAACATCGTGTTTTCCCATATCTGTTTCAGGGTTTGGGGACTGGTGATGGGTGAAGAGATTGTACTTTCGGCGCAAAGGCGCCCACTGCTGCTGGGCTTCACCGATAACTCGCATTTGACCGAGATCAAGTGGGGATATCTTTGCACTTGATATGGTGCCAGGTTCAATGAGAGAACCGGGTGTGGTGCTTTGAAGAGAGGTGGATGCCGAGGAAGCATTTGGCGTTTGCTCAAGAGGATCATAGACGTAGATTCGAGAGTTGATCCAAGAGAACGGACGATTGAACTGCGATGGTCAGCCAAACTGGAATCAAACCAAAATATAGCCATGTCATTAGCTTACTCGAAGGACTTCATTTTCATTTCGGTCAAATACATGTGTCACGAAACTTCGGTGGGTGTGCAACCATTGCCGTGCCATTGTATTTACCAATCCCTTATCCTGTTCTGCCATATATCCAATGTGGTTTCCCAGCGCATCCATAATGATATACTTATTCGCTTGTTCAAATCCACTGAGGAAGTCAGTACACATGTTTCTCTAAAATAGGCACTTGCCCGGCACTCACATCAGAACATTCATCATCTCTAGTTGACGCTGTACTACTATTCCCGAGTTCGCCAGTATCGAAATTGCCGGGTGAGTTTCTTTAAGCACGCCTCGGGGATCTTCAGGCAGGTAAACGGGAGAAAGTAGTGTGTTTTGCGAAGGGTCGTAATTGGGATTCGTGGCATCTTGGGACTCGGAAGCGGCAGGCTCATACTGATCCAAGGGTTCAGCTTTCCTCGAACTCGGTATGGGCTTAGGCCTTTTCATGCTATCGCGAGGACCGCGCGGAGATGCATGACTTCTGAAGCTAGAAAGAGCCCGAGTTCGAGCTGGTGTCCACTGCTTTTGCAGGAATCGGAGCCTCAAACCCCACATGGTAATTGAGAGGGACCAGACTAGCCTAGAGACAAGTATCGAGGCAAATGTTGGTGGAATGCGAGGTTGGTAAGTAGTCCGAACACTCCACTGAGAGAGAGGCTCAGAGACTGATGACGGAACCTTGGACGTCGCGGAGATAATCGGAGATAGCAATAGCAACAGTTTTGTAGATCGTTTACTCTTGGAATATACATTCTTATCTCTGATATCCAGCTTATTTTGGATGTAATTTTCTACTGACTCATGTTTTATTACTTATGATTGCTACTGATGTGCTTCTCTGAGCTTAAACCCCGTACTTGAAGTCACTTTGTATGCATATGCATAGCATAGTAGACTACGCAGGCATGTCGCAGGTAAAATTTCAAGGTTTTGTATGGATATATATGCAGTTCGTTTCCATATACGAGGTAAGCTTCCCTAATTTTTGAGCAGGTATTGGCACGTCCAAAAAGGATTCATAGTAAACCTATCGGATCAATCCGCCCAGCGGTACCAAGCCCCACGACTTTGACCTCACAACCCATTGGCAGCTGTATGAAGTTCTTATATAATAAAACAAAAATCATAGACCCAATCTTCACAAAAGACCCTTGCGAGCCAATTCGATTTTCCGCGCAGCTTCGCCTGCCTTGAACCCTCCCTTCGACACACAAACAGCACTTCCTTCTCCAAGTTCGACCTTCTCCTCGACACCAGGGTGAGGGCATGGGCAGTGGTGTGGGAAGTGTACACAAGCAAGAGTTCCGGGGCAAAGGTAGTTGTCGCATTGTGCTGCAAGAGATCATGGTAGTCAGTTATGTGGTTCCGAGAGCAACGTGAACCTGCGACAGTATATTCTCGATAATAAATATTTAGAGTCTTACCTCCACTCCACATCTGCTGGTACCGATCGCTGTCACTAGGGGCATTCTGCGACCGCTGTTGCTGGCGCTGTTGCTGCTCGCCGCCTCCGAACATCTGGTCGAAGAAGTTGAATTGGGCCTGGGCGACAGATACGAGAAGGAGAAGAGCCCAAAGGGCTTGGAGCCAGCTCTGTGACATATTTTAAATAATCACACTGGCAGCAATTGTAAAATGATCAGGTATTTGTATAGAAAGTAGAACAAGTTCAAGTGGTGTATAGATGAAGCCAGTTTACGGGTACACACGTGACGCCAAGCCTTATCTCCGAACGAAAAACTTCCCCTTTGGAGCTTCACGATCTACACCTCCAAACAACCCAATTACAACCCACCATGTTCAAGCCGCGAGTGCTAACGCCCCTGCGGGCACTGGAGCGAGCCTTCACCCCGACAATCCGGTCGACACCTACGCAATCGCAATCTCTCCTGCGCACCCTCTCCGCAACATCCACATTCCCGAAAACCACCCCAACACCCTCCCTCTCCCGCACGCTCCTCCCATTCACACAAGTGCGTCACGCCTCGCATGCCTCGCAAGGAACAGCCAATCAACATTCGCGTGATCCGGCCGGTAAGCGTCTCGGAGCCAAGCGCTCGGGCGGCGAGTACGTTGTAACGGGATGCATCATTTTCCGGCAGCGAGGCTCGCTATGGTTCCCCGGTGAGAACTGCGGAATGGGACGGGACCACACGATCTACGCAACACAGTCCGGCTACGTTCGCTACTACCTCGACCCCTTGAAGCACTCGAAGCGTCGGTATATTGGAGTTGTTTTCGACAAGGATGAGCAGCTTCCACACCCGCGCAATGCGCCCAGCCGGCGCAAGCTGAATATGACTCCTGTGCCTATGGCGGAAGGTGTTGAGGCTCAGTCTGATCTCGTTGCTTCCGTTGATGAAAACGGTGTCCATGTGACGGATGCTGAGGCCGTCAAGGCTGAGTCTGGCCCACAGCTGCGCCCCGGTTACATGTTCCGTGAGGCTAATTGGGAGATTGGTCGAGCTGCCGAGAAGGCTGGTATCACTGCTATGCCACATGACCGCGGTAACCGTTGGCTGGCGTGGAGAAAGCGCCAGCAGAGAGCTGAGCGGGCTGCTCAGCTCAAGAGTTTGAAGGGCAAGAAGAAGGCCTCCAAGAAATGAGGGCATTTGCCGAGTGCATGATGTCTTGTTCCAATAAATTCTGGGTTTCTGTAGCGATATGAGGATTTGTATCTGGTGTTCACTGTATTATAGAAAGAGCATTTACCCATCAACCTTCCCACGTGTATTATTCCTTTTTTTCTTATTTTCATTAGAGAGATATTGGCACGGAATTGCCATGATCAAGCCCAGATTCCATGGCATCCCAACATATAAAGTATGGCCTCCCATAGTTGGTGTTAACACAGCCCAACAAAACCAAACAACAAGGCTATTTATTATCCAATTATCAATTTAGAAAGAAATATCTTCACTCATTGCACCCTTCTCCGTGTTTGACCTTGAATCCAAGACCAAGGCACTTAGGAATCCCGGATGATATCATCCGCGATCTTCTCAGCAAGCATATCTTGGCACAATTAGCATGTAGTAATTCAGAGCAGTAACCGAGAGAAACCTACAGACCGTCGACTGAGGATGACCAGGAGGAAGGAAAGGAAAGGCGCTGGCATCAACTACGCGCAGTCCGTCTACTCCATAAACCCGGGCCTGGGAGTCAACCACAGCCATATCATCACTGGAAGTCCCCATCTTGCAAGTACAACTCGGATGCCATATGGTCATCACATTATCCTTGATAAATTCGAGAATCTGATCATCGGACTGGACCTGTGGCCCGGGATTGTACTCCTCGCCGATGACTACGGGCTGCATGGCTTTACTTTGGAAAGCCTGGCGTATTCGCTTGAACATGGCAATGGCAACTTCCTGGTCAGCCTGATCATCGAGCCAATTGGGATTGATCACGGGTAGGTCTGAGGTATCTGCTGACTTCAAAGTGACATTTCCTCGGGACATAGGTGTAATCAGAACACCAAGTATCGAGGCATACTGGTATCCATCGTTTGGTTGGACTGTCAGGAGATTTGACGCATTGCCGATATACCCTGCGCCGGAGATGTACTATAAATATTCCTTTTAGCAAGATCTTTCTGTATCTAAGTTAACATCTCTCCCACCTCTGCTTCGGGCCAGTCGGATGGGAATTTGGCCAATTTAATCTGCGTTTTCTGAGAGAAATCCGAGCGCAGGAAACGCGGAATCTTCTCCCAGGCTAGGAAATCCGCGATTGGACTTGTCAAGAATCCATTTCTGTTCAGTAGCCCTTTGACAATTTGGTCAGCGGCATATAGCAGGTTAGTAGCAAATTCAGTGAATGTTGTCACCAGCACTCGGTATGAAGGAGCAAAGAACGTGTGATCCCACATATTCTGACCGACGCCTGGTCGACAGGCTATAATATCAATTCCATGCTCTTTCAATTGGTCAACAGGGCCAATTCCAGACACCATGAGGAGCTGAGGGGAATGGAAAGCACCAGCAGAGAGAATCACCTCTTCAGATGCCGAAAGGGTGATGGTATTGCCCAGCGGACCTTTCACTTGAACTCCTGTTGCTTTCTTCTTTTCATCAAAAATCACCTTCTTGGCAAGCGTGTTTTCGTAAGTCGTCAATGAGTCAGGCGTGATCTTGGATAGGAAAGATTCCTCGGAGCTGCTTCGGAGCTCGTTGGATGGGTTAATGGTCGATGCGCAATACTGAGCTCCCATTATAGTACCCAGATTAAATTCCTCTACTTGACGGATGCCGATAGCTTCCATACCCAGGCTCATCCATGACGAGAAAGGCTCGGCGAAGTTAGCATATGACACCTGCAATGGGCCACCGTCCGAATTGTAGGCATTGTAATCGTAGTCAGCGGAGGCATTTTGAGCTCTATAGTCGGTGTTTGGAGGCGTAAACTGGACGCTCTTCTTGTAAAATGGAAACACTTCGTCGAACGTGTAACTGCTGTCATTGACTGTAGTTGCCCATAGTTCCATAGATTCGCGTGTGGGACTGTATTATCCCGGTTAGTGAAGCCGCAAGCATTCGGTCTTCAAGGGTCGTTACCGTTGATAGACCATATAATTTAACGCCGACCCGCAGAGAAATTAGTTTTGATCTGCTATGCTAAATTCGGAAACAGGTACCTACGATCCCCCAAGACATTTTCCTCGGGCGAAATGAATCGCCCGCCTATTAACACCCGGCTGATCTCTTGTCACAAAGCCCCAATCCTCCGGTGAGTTAGAGGCGGGATCTGATCCCGTCGGCAGAACATCAGCTGGAGGAAATTCAGCAAGAGACTCAAGCTCATAGTGTCCTCCGGCTTCGACCAAGGCAACATCGAAGTAGTTCTCTGCTAATCGCGTCGCGATCACACTTCCAGCAGTACCGCCACCAACAACTACATAATCGAATGTTTCGTCCGCGAGGGGAATCGCTCGTCGTTTTAAAGGCATAGATAGCACGCTACTCGCTTGGAATGCGAGCAGCACTAGAGTGGTCTGAAACAGCATGAGGAATAATAGTGCAACTGCTAGGGACTTGAGACAAGATGTGGCCGTATGTTACAGCGAAACACAGCCAATATGTACAACCCTCAACTGGACTATTGCAATTGTTGCACTGAAGTAGGCTCACCTCTAAAGATCTCCCATTCTTGAGATATATAGTATCGTCGGGTCTCATTATATCGAGGTACCCGGCCCAATTCATGGCCTAACCATAGGTGCCAGATAGGTATGTAATCTTGGAAGTGCATCTGGTTCAAAAATAAGCATAATCACGGCCCGCGAGCCTATCCATGGATGGATTTGGACGAACTTTTGTTTTGGTCGGCTTAATTTCAGCGTTACATTACATGTGTACATGAATCATAGAGCATAAAATATCCCCCCCCCCCCTCCCCCCGAGAATGTTATATTCTAAGCCCATCTACCTGCTTTTGGCGCGTGAAAACAAGCTGTACGTACGTAAATCATCCCTGGATGATGAAACCTTCCTGTCCATTTCTGTGCCAATCGCGAAGCATACTAACCATGTGAAACGTCCGTGCGGAAGTTAAGTTCAACACCAACCCCTGATTAAGAACAACCATCACTTAAATTTGTATAGACTTCTGTGGCTAAACATCATTTTCTTTTCTCTCGTTCGCATTTGTGAAGCCTGCGCTGAATATTAGAGGCCATACTTGACTGACTCTACTAGACATAAGACATCTTGTTGCAAAAAAACATCACAAAGCGGGAGAAAAGGATACCATGAAAAACCCGTTGCACAACCCGTTGCCTGCCTCGCTGTCCAGTATTATCCCCCGTGCTACCACACATGGCTGACTCACGGCTGACCACGTCTCACAGGCGAGTGCAAAAAGGCCGCCGCGATTCTCGAATCCTTCATCAACCCTAAACTCAAAATAGATGGACAAATCCCACGTAAAATATTCGTGGGAGCAAAGGTAGGAGTTGCCCCACTGGGAAACAGCCCAGTGTATCATGGCTCACTCTGTGGCAGGGTATCGCCGTATTCACAGCACTCAGAGTTGGATTTCTGGGTTCTATCCGCTTTGGCTCGGGACTGATTGTCGCCCGTCTCCAAGATGGCAGCTGGTCCGCCCCATCAGCCATGGCAATGGGCGGCCTCGGTGCCGGTGGTCAATTTGGCGCAGAATTGACGGACTTTGTGTTCGTCCTGACTACCGATGCTGCAGTGAAGACTTTTATGCAGTCGGGAAACTTGACTTTGGGTGGGAATATATCCATGGCTGTTGGGCCCATCGGTCGGACTGCCGAGGCTGGGGGAGTAGTGGGCATGAAGGGCGGAACGGGGGTATTCACCTACTCCAAGACTCGTGGATTGTACGGCGGTCTTACAGCCGAGGGTGGTGTTCTTGCAGAACGCGCGGATGCAAACAAAAAGCTTTATGGACGGAAGGTTCGAGCAAGGGAGCTACTGAGCGGATTGATTCCCCCACCACCCGAAGCGGGAGTCCTCATCAAGGTTCTGAATGGGGACTACTTCCGTGTCGAAGGACCTCCGGAACCAGCCGCAGAGAACGCCGCGCGCGAGCAAAATCCCGAGGCTTCTGCTACACCCCATGAGGGACAATCACAGGCAATTTTGGTGGTTCCTGATGATCAGTCAATAGCTGTCGGGCCAAACGCAGAGCAGACACCCAGAACTGCAGAACCAAGCCCAGAGGGTCCCGAGCAGTCGCGCGAACAAAATACCGAGCCTTCTGTGCAATCCATTAGCGGACAATCACAGGGGATTGTAGCGCCTGCTCCTAATCAGTCAGCAGTCGTCGAGTCAAGCGCAGAGAAGACTCCTGGAACTGCGGAATCATCATAGAATCCCACAGTCTATGCCATGAGCGGGATGTTCAGGAGACAACGTCAGCTGCCAAAGGTAAACCAACTACAGAGCCAGCTACCGAGAAAGCAACCGATACACATACGTCAGAACATAGGTCAGATGTGCAAGAACATACAGCTACTACCGAGAATAAAGGTAAAGAACCGACAGCTGGAGAAATGCACAATACCTCTCGTGAGCTAGGTATACTGGGGCCAATCCCCGCTACTGAGCGGCTATCTGACAACATAGAGACTGCCCCCAGTGGGACTCGCTGATTACTCAAAGTTTTGTTAGAATAACGTGTGTTGGTTTCCTTCAACAATAGGTAGATATATAAAAAGAGATTCCTGACTATTATTGCGCATAGCTTGCCCCCCCCTTGACGGGCTTCCATCCACTCGAACCAAGCGGCTTCCTGCCAACTGCCATCTTCAGCTCTAAGTTGACACGTTGGGGGTTCATCCACACAGTCTGCCAGATGATGGGCTGGTATAATTGCATCATACCAGTTAGCTTGGGCACACGCAGGTTGCGCAACTAGTGCAAGGGTCGAATATACTCCCCGTAACCCCCAGGCAATCAAAATGACCTTCTTCCACACATCTCTCAACCATTCCCCTCCCGGTATCTCCTTCCCCGGAGCCCATTCGCCTGGCTATTCCTCCATTATTTAGGTCGCCGTTCTGTTTTGACAAAAGGTCCAAATTCATGGTCCAGCGAGAGGCCAAAACAGGTAGGATGTTTCATAATGCTTGGAATTACGTTGGTATACAGTCGGTGAACTCTAATTATTGGGAGCGGTATGCAAGCGGTAAATTTCAAAGAGAAGGAAGGAAGTCAAGGAGGGCATTCTCGAGCATATCGCACCGCGATCAAGTAGGATCAATTTTGAACTAGCACTAACAACAACAAAAAGCCGACGGAATCGGGTGTTGAATGGGAATAATAAATATGATAAATGACATTGGTATCAAAACCTAGGACAGGAAATTACTCCTCAAACAACCGACCTAAAATCAAACTCTGACAAACAAACTCATTACCAACAACCCTCGCAGTACATTGCAGCTCATTAGGGGGCGTAGGAGTAGATGATGCAATCGACTTCCTACGCCTCTTCCCATGGAACAAGTGGATTCTCTGCGTCTTCGGTTTGGGCGTCAACATGGACTTTGCAGCAGCTTGATCTGCATCGTCAACATATATCCAGTCCCAGTGAGTCGACAGACCGGCGTCAGACTGCGAGTCTATCAATGCCCTGGCCGTGCCGAGATCAGGGACACGCTCAACCCGGGAGGCCCCTAGGGCGTAAGTCAGGAAGATGTAGGCTTTTCTCTTTTCCTCTACCTTGCCACGTCCCATGACAAGGAGCACTGATTGTCCTGCGAGTAGCTTTGTGCGTGCGGAGATGGTTTCGGCGAGCCGGGCTGTGGATGGAGGGTTGGGGGCCATGACTCTAGATTTTGTCGCTCCGTTGAGGTATATTGAGTCGCCGGCTGGGAGGAGATAGATATCCCAGTCGAGGACACGACCTTGGGCGATACAGTCCTCTACCCACCGGCCCGCCAAGCATGGAAGGTTCAATGCCAGTGCCTGCATGTATTTTTCTCGGCGAGAATGGGTATCAGCAATTAAACAGGCAAAGCCAACGTCATCAGCAAGAGCAGTAAGGCGGAGACCCTTGTTATTGAGGTCTGCGTCCTTGGTTCCACCTTTGATGGGAGTATCAACGGGAACAATTGACGAAGCCTCGAACAATTCGGTAAAACCATCATGTAACACAGTGCCGCCATTTTCGATGATCAGCCTAGTCACACGATTTTTAGATGCTTCGTCCTCCTTGTAAGAGACTGCAAACACCATCCCAGCGAAGATGCCGCTGCCTTGCTGGATGCTGCGGGACAAGCGAGAACTAGGAGAAGCAGGCGCGGATGACCTTTCGGATGGGGTATGGACCATGCTTTCTTGTTGAACAGGCGCCGGGCGATATGTGAACGCCCGATCTTTGAGTTGATTCCACAGGATAGTATCAAGATAGATACGAGCAATTGGTACCTTAATCACATTCTCGCTGTTGCCAATTCCTCCATTTGGCAGGCTTTTGCGTTGCTTGGGACCGACTATGACAGTTGTGTGGCCGTAGATGTCGGTTATAGGATGAAGGCCATCATCAGCGGCTTTGACCAGCTCTTCTCTACTGAGCTTGTCACCGAACCCGCGGATGACATGAGTGACCTTTGGAATATTCTGCATATCGATTTTGACAGCGTCTCCGACACGAAGCTCGAATCTCTTAACAGCACCCTTCGGCACCTCGACAGGAAGACTGTCCTCAAATTTCACAGAGTATTTAGTCTGCGATACACCCAGTGGTGTTCCAAAGCATGTTCCTGGGTAGTATGCCCGTTTCTGGCCCATCCAGACAGAAAGTACCTGACTTGGGGCAACCAGAGCGTCTTCCGACAAATTGTGAGATGGTCGGGGCGTCGCAGGAGATTCATTGACACTATACGCTTCCGATTCAATAATATCATCCGAGGCAATTGTTGATGAGACCTCAGTGGGTTCTAATGATGGAGGCGGTGGTCGATTATGAACGACAACCTTTGGTGGAGGTGCTGATTTCGCAGCCAGTCCGGAGCTTGTTTCTGGAACATGCTTCTTTTGCATAGACAGTGAAGTAGCCACCTTGTTAATTCTTGATCTCCGGCGGAAGGGCTGTTCAGGTGATCCCTCGATTTCCCAAACATTCTTGGGTGCTCGTCGCTGAGGTTTTGATTGCCTTCGCACGGCTTTCTCGGGGACTGGCACCAAAGGCGCATCATCATCCAACTCTGCGGGAATAGGGGCCGATCGTTCTTGTGTTTCTCGAATGGGCGCAACCGATTTTGGGGGCTGTATGCGAGGGGTGAGAGGTATGATAGGGTCGGAGGCAATGTAACTCGAGCCATTATTGCCGCGCCTCTTTTTCTTCGGTCGAGTCGGTGATCCGTCGATCAAGGCTCTAAACTCTTGATCTTCGGTGGTAAAAATCCCAATTCCCAGATCAAATCCCCCTGCCCCGACTTGCGGCGAAAGATCTGCTGCAATTTCAGTCAAAGCCCTACGCTGGCCTCCTCCCGGGCTGGACAGTAATTTTTTGAGAGGCGAAGAGAGTGCCCTTGCCCCAGCTGGGCGAATATGATTCTTTCGAATACTGGAGATTTCATTGAACATGGGTGGAAGATCGTCGTCTTCGTTGTTCAGCCCATCGCCATTGGACCCAGTCTCGGAAGGGCACTGGGAGTGATTGGGACTTGTTTCTGGGATACTCGTCAAACGAGCCATATCACCAAGCTGCTTAAGACGTTGATTCGTAGGTGTCTCAGCTACACGGGATGGCATTGATGATGAGTTGCCCACGGTTCCCGGTTCCACTCTGGAATGAGATGAGTTTACATGTTGCTGCTCTGAGGGGTTGCTAGAGTGTGTTGGTATATTATCTTTCAGGGGTGCACTCTGAGCGGGTTGAAAAGCATGCTCGTGTGATACTGAGCCATTACTCTGGGTATTGTTGTTCGAATGTCTTGAATGTGGTCGTGAGCAGGGAGACGACTGCAGACGCTCTTGTGCGGGCGAATTCACATGAGAACGCGAAGGCGACCGATCAACAATGTTCCTAGTGTTGTGGGCTTCTGTGTGTTTTGGTGATGATTGAGGTGATGGCTGAGAGTCTTTTACCATCACCTGGGAAGAACGCATGACACCGTTCAACTGAGCACCATTGTGGGAGCTGAAAGAGCCTTGATGAGCTATCTCATCCTCCAGTTCCCCATTGACTCCCACACGGGATGGGGATGGAATCGGCTCAAACCCAAGTACCTGAGATAGTCGGTCGTGGGCACTAGCGGCGGCAGCAGCATCCAGAGGAGGTCCGTCGTAGTTCTCTTTGTCTTCTTCGGCTGAAGATTGGGGAAGGTCTTGTGATCGGGATACTTGCATTTCTTCTTCCTGTTCGGTTTCTTCCTCACTGGTAACAGCTTCTATCATTTCCTCGTCTTCTTGTAGTTCCAGTGGCTGCTTAGGAGAGCGCTGTGCTCTGGAAGATAGATTGGATGTAGATCTGGCAGGAGCACTCAGCCCAGCGAACTGAGCCGCAGCTTCCTCGTCGATTTCTCGCTGTCGTCGTGCACGTTCTACAAAGCTCGACTCTTTGTAGAATTCCTTGTCACTCTGGTCCGACAGGATATTGTCGGCCGAGCGAGTCAACCTTTCCCCCAAAGTCCTGTCCCGCTTTGTCTGCGATTCCTTCATAGATATATAGTTCATGTTGGGTTCCGATGATTCTCCCATGAACTGAACCGGTAGACCCATCAACGGCGACGAGATACCAGTGACAACACGTGCCGGTTGAATCGGGATATTGGGGGACGGACGATCTGATACAAGCTCTGTCTGCAGGCCGTGGACAATGGGAGAGGACGGGACCTGGGTAGCCCCAAAAACCTGACTCAATCCAAGAAGACCCCCACTTGACTCGATGCCACTAGCCAGGGGATTCCGCGAGATGCTCGGGGTCTCTGTTGTCGCACCCTTTATGTCATTATTTTTCACCACCGTTCCGGGTGTTTCTGCTAGAAACCGTTGCGATTCGGGGAAGAGATCCGGTGCGTAAGCCATTGGAGAAGATTCATTCTGATCGAATGTGCTCTCCTCGTCGTTATCATCGTCATCTTGGGAGAGGTTCGTTCCGTGGTGGGCGGCGTCTAATTCGGAGAGAAGGTCGATGTGGCCGCTGTCGCCCTCATACAATGTTCTCAACGTTGCTCCATCGGCTCCTGTTTGTGAATAGCCTTGTTGCATGGATTCCCCATTCTGTCTAATGATGCTGTCGTACACTGACTGCGAGACGACCTGAGTATCCCCAGGAGCAGCCTCTGCGGAGCTCATGTTGCCGAATTGCGACCCCGTCACAATGCCCGCTTCATTTCCACTCTTATTAAACATCATTGAGCGTGACTCATGCTGCCGAGGTCGAGACGGGGAGGGTTGGTGTTGGCGCACAAGGCTCGGGGGGTTTGATGGTGTTTTCGGAGGTAGGTGCTGGCCGGTGCACACTCCGTCACCATTGGAAGCACCGTTGACTTTGTGGTACGTGTAACGAAAAGTGTGATTGGGTTCGTTGCCAGTTTTTGCAGACCCCGAAAGGTACGGATGAGATGGATCGTGCTCCTGGGGATGTTGGAATTAGTCCAATGAGGGCTAAGCACACTGCAGGGTAGTTACATACTAGCCCCAACGCGTCGCGTTGCAACTTTGCAAGGTCGATGCTATCATCTTGGGTTTCCATTTTCGGACCACATACAATCGCTGATAGTCTAGCAAGTGTTGCTAGCAGCGATAGTATTTGCAAAGTTCGTTTTAATGCAGTCTAATACTTCAGCCACCTTTCGTCGGGAGATAAATTGAAATGGAGGCGTCGGAACGCGAAACGCGTTTGTCACGTGACTAATAAGTAATATTACCTATTGTGGACTAGCTCCATTGGAGTAGACACACTCAGGAGCGTTATTCGGCATCATTGTGGCATTGTAGCCATCATTGTGGCATTGTAGCATTGTGGTCGTTTTTATTATTTACACATATATTAACCAGTTTACTATTTGGCTTGGAAAGAAGCTGGGAAATGAGACTGATTTCGTGGGTCATTATACAATGATAATACATATGTACAGTTATAAAAGACAATGCAACATAATTATAGAGAGGGTATCTGAAGCCCTTAACATTCCCTGTCTTGAGGGGACCCAAGAAGAAACCAAGACAATCAATCACGAGTGCGGTTCGGAATCCATCTCTTGATGAGGAACTCGCGCACCTTGTATTGACCAAACAGCGCCCCAATATCATCAATTGAAGCGGCTGGCGGAGGTACTTCGACATAGCAGACGACCAAGCTCTTCAGCACCTGGGCCTGCACACGGCTGACACAGTGCATCCACCACCAGCTCCTCGCCTGCTTCTCTGCTGTATAGTTCTTCCGTTCTTCTGTCTCGGACCAATAAGGGTGGCTATAGGAAGGAATGATGATGACTGCGAACTCGGCGTGGGAGAAGACCGGTCCACGGTTGTAGAGGAGGTAATCGGTTCCGAATTTAACACCGGAGCGGATAACCCAGCCGAGGGATCGGAAGTGGTGGTAGACGGTGTAGGAGATCATGAAGGGGTCATCTGGTTGGAGGGATGCGGAGCTATCACGGGCAGGTTGAAAGGAGTGGTTGCAGAACTGTTGGAGGAGGGCAGATGTGGTAATTGGCGAGGTTGCTTGGACCTCCCCGGATTTCAAGGGTGCATCGTAGATTTGCAATGCTCCAAGAGAGTAGCCAAGGAAGAATGCCTCTTCGTTGGATAGTTGAAGATGCTCCTCGTTTGGGAAATCATCTAGATCGGGGCTGTCGACGACGGCATCGGGCAATTGTAGTGATGAGGGCGAGGTGGATGGGAATTCTTTCTTTTGTACAACTGGTGAAAAGCGCACAGATTTGCCGTTAGAGGTCTCGGTTTGGTTTTGTTCGCCGAGAGCAGCATTTTGTGCAGCCAATTCTCGCGCTTGCCGTGCCTCCAGCGCCCGAGCTTCTCTTGCCTTCTTCAAGGAGAACTTCTCCGTTGCAGTCGCTGTGACATTAGTCGTATCGTCTGTGGTTGACTGAGCATCTTGGTCAAGAGGCTCAGAAGCACCGGATTCCCTAGCAGCCGCCTCGGCTTTGAGTCTTTCCTCGATGGCCAGCTTCTCCATCCGGGCACGCTCTAGCTTCAGTTCACGACGTTCAGTCCGTCGCAGTCTTGTAATCTCCTCACTGGTCTTGCCATCATGTAACCCTCTTCGTTTTTTCTCTCGTGCCAGCCAGCTGGGTTCGCTTCGACTTAAACTACCCTTGCCGAAGAATCCCATCTGCCATAAAGCCTTAATGGATCTCTCGTCCGTAACATGGATCGACGAGGTGGCTTTGTCAAAGTAGGCCGAATAGACTTCTTGACGGGGCGGGGAGATAAGGAAGGTAAGGTACGAGAGAGCAACACTTATAAGAGAAAGAGGGTTATGAGGAATTACAGAAGGAACGTGATGTACATTGACCGGAAGAGGAAACTGGTGAATCTGTCTGAAGTTTGGCCTAGGAGGTCGAGGGGCACGAGGCGGGCGTGCATCTGATGCAGGCCCTGACTTGGCCGCCACGGGCTTGTCCATGCTGGTTACTGGAGTAGCCATCCTGGGAACCACTACTGGATGAAATATTCAAAGTCCTAAACACAAAATTCGAGGTTAGCGAACTGTGCTGAAACATGCGAATTGAAATAATCGTCATGATAATATCTTCTCAGATACCGTTGTAGTCAATTCAGCGGATCATCGACAGGCAACTAGAAATCAAAAGTGCCGCCTGCCTGAGCTAAATAAATGGTGTCATCACCGAAGGTGAAAGATGGGCTGAAGGGGAGAGTGTAGAAAAGTTGAGGAGCATCTTACCTAGAAGTATCTGTGTGTATGAACAACCTGAATCAAGTGTCAATTAGTGAAGCCACCCATGGCTCTGCACATTAACAGAGCTCAAAAGTCATTTAAGAGAGATTATTTTCTCTTCTCTGGTCAAGTGCGAGAGAAAAAGGAAATTTTGCGGTCGAAAGCTCCGTTTAAAAAGCACTGCATGACTAAGCAACGTGGTCCGAGCTCTTCCTCGTCGAGAAAAAAATTCCTCCACTTATCGTCGACGCAAGTACTAACACAGGACTATTCATCAAATACCGTCAAGTGAGTTTTTAATTCGTGTTCCAAGAGGTATTTTTCATGTGCTAATATTGCTCTCTCCAGAATGCATCTTATGGTATGTTTCATTGCGACATCGAAGCGAGCGAATCTTCAGCTCCGTCCGGAGATCGGTCACTAATTTTTTAACGAACAGTACACCCTCACCGCCGATGGCAAGCGTGCCTACACCTTGAAGAAGGTAGGGAAATCTTTGCGCTGGGGAGACTGCCGCTTTTTAGCGAACATGCGGCTCCTCGAATCACAATTTCAACTTTGGACAATGATGCTAATTTTTGGCAACTATAGGTCATTAACGGCGAGGTCACCAAGTCCGCCCACCCCGCTCGCTTCTCCCCCGATGACAAGTACTCTCGGTAAGTCGCGATTTCCTTATATATATGACGCACAATGGAAGAATTGAACACTGACCTCTTTCCCAGTCACCGTGTCACCCTAAAGAAGCGTTACAACCTTCTCCTCACCCAGCAGACTGGTACGTCGAACCTATCCTTCAAGAACCCTGCTCTTTCAGAAGTACAAGAAACTGACATTTATCGTTCAGAGGCCCCTGTTAAGGCTTAAATGGATCAGCGCTGGGAAAAATGAATTACCGGGTGGCATAGCCCATGTTTTGGCGAATGGTGTTTTTCTTGCGGTCAACGGATGGCTGAAATGTCCATACATACTTGTTTTGCTATCCTTGGATAATCTATTCGAGGCTTCACCTAGAAATTCTAGAGAATACGATACCTGATCTAGGTAATCAACAAGGATTTTGTTAAAATGTTCATAAAGAGCCCTATGAATTGGCTATATTCTATATTCAACCGTAAATCACAAGACAAGACATGGTCATTCCTCATAAAAAGGCCGACAACCACTATGACAGTGGCATTGACCAAGTGAACTTTTTTCTTTCCATGCCCCAAAACTCCGGCCCATGTAATCAAGATGCAAAGTCATGCACATAGCACATTTAGGAGCGCTTCTTCGAGTTAACATTGCGGCCAGCACCGACCCTTGTACGACCGCCAGCCCTGTTGCGCTCGCCAGTCAAGATACCAGGCAGGTAATCTTGGTCCATGAGATCACGCTCACGACGCTGTCGTCGCTCTTCTTCTTCGTTGGCGCGGACATACTCCTTCTGATCTTCGGCAAGCACGAGCTCGGTACCCCATCCGCGTTGGCCACCGCCGCCCTTCCACTTGCCGTTCGAGCTGCCTGCAATCGGCTTGGGGACGCTGTATACATTGCCGCGCTTGTTCCACTGCATGTTCTTCTTCAGGTGCATTGTAAATGCGCCGTTGGCAGTAGTCGTGCATGAGACACGAGTGAGAGTATCCTTGCCACAACGAGGGCAGAACTGCTTGTTCATCTCCTTGGTGGTCAAGAAGCAAGCGTGGCAGCGCTTGATGAAGGTTCTAAGATGCTGGATCTTCTGGAGGGTTGTGGTAGACAGAAGATTGAGGTTCATTTGGAGGAGAACGTTTTGACACTATACGGAATCAGCAATAGGTCGATAGACAGACGTTATGTGGAGTGTACGTACCGCGAAATCAGTGGTCATTGTCGCAACCTGCATTGTCTTGGGTGCAGCAGTAAGAGTCGCGGTCCCAGATTCATCATCGGCAAGGCGCTTTTTATAGTTAGAGGGTGTGATCCATTCTCCGTCGTCAGAGTCACCGGCATCATCCTCTGCATCCTGATCTTCGTCCTTCTCTTCTTCCTCAGCAACCGCAACAGCAACCTCGGCGACTTCGTCAGCCTCGTTGGTTGCGGTAGTATCTTCCTCCTTTGGAGACTCTTCCTGGGCATCTGCGACTGTGGTCTCCTTCACTCCCTCGGTAATGGCTTCCACCTCCGCATCCTCAGGCTTGGTCTCCTCGGACTCCTCCTTCACAGGCGGCTTTCCATTGATTCGCTTCTGTCCAGGGACGCTTCTTAACCGCCAATCTCCTTCGTTCTTTTCGCACTCAATTTCATAGGCAAGGGCGAGGACCTCAATATCGGTTCTACTCAGAACAGAACGGTCACCAGTCTTGCGAGCGAATTCGCTAATGATATTGAAGCTCTTGGGTGTGGGGGATCGCTGCTTCAAGAAAGGCAAGTAGAGGGTCTCGACACGTGCGCGGGCATCGGGATCACGGATCTCAGCCACGACGGAGGGGGTGGTGATAATTTCGTCGCACTGGGCAAGGAGGGTTGAAAGCGGCGGGGTATTCTTAAGAATCGGGCCAGCGTCCAGCACGATTGTGTGGACGGGCTTGGTGGATGTAGCAGTAGTATCTGCCATGTTGTCCTATATATTAGGACTATTCCCACTGGTCGACAATGAGAAAAGACAAGATCGTTGGCGGCTTGAAAGAATTGGCTGAGTTGTGGAAAGGAAATTTCTCTGTGAACAGTGGCCTGTGCGTCCTTATCGGACTATCTTATCGACTATCCAAATCTACTACAATTCCAGCACTTTCGTCTTTTACATGCAATTAGACATCAGAACGCTTCAATTGTACCTTTATTTGCTTGTTGTCTGATAATCAAATTATTTTACGCTGTATACTATGTTGAAGACAGGTTGGTCAAGCTGGAGACCATGATCCCGATGTTGTCAATATATTCCACAACATTTGGATGGTCTTACACCAAGTCGTCTTCACAAATTTAGGCTGTTGCCTCTTTCTATCTCCTGTCGAATTACCTATGAAACAGCGAAAGGGGAGAAATATCTTGTAAAAAGACATCACATGGCCGCATAAGCGAGTGAACTACTGAACGAGAGAATTCATCACCATAGCGGGGTTAATCTCTAGGAACAGATTCTTCTGGGCCCCAACAGAAGCAAGATTCCTTTCTTTCGTTCAAGCATAACACAACACTGAATTACCCACACGTTGAGACACCAGCAGACGTTGGAAATCAGGCCAGTAGGTTGCCGATGCCTCCCCGGGCTGGGTAAAGTGTCCCTCCAAGTAGTACGCATAATGACATTTATAAGCCAAACAAACCTGTTCGTCCCTTGTAGCAGGAGTCGAAGAGGCATAAAAGGTATACCCACAACAGAGAACCCATATCCAATGATACTAAGCAAATTGCGTCAAACAATGCAAGTTTCAAGATTACTATCATGAATCTCACGTATACTAGTTATCTGTTTCTCTGTGGATACGTGATCTTACCTACATTAGGGGCATGTGCATAGCATGTTTCAATCTGCAGACTCAACCGAAATCCGAAAGGTCCTTGTGGAAAAAGAACTTGAAGAAAAAAGGACAATGGCAAAGAGAGTTGTTGCAGACGGTAAGGAACCATAATCACTTGTCACGGTTTAACCAGCAGCGGCTTGATTTAGAACATGGAGCTGACATATTGGTCTAAGTGGCTTGCACAGCCCATAATAACTTCTGAGGGGTTTCGGCTTATGGTATGCAACAAGTTGTCTTGGTGTCAATTATGTGGGTTCCTAACAAGCTGCTCGCAGCAGAATTCTCAGATGTAGAATCTCTTGAGATGTTTGTAGACTCGAAACCATCGACAAAGCCACGAGAGACGGTTAATACACGTGGAATGCAGAATGCACTCCAATCGAGCTGCCGCGATCCTAATCTGAAACCGGCTAGCTGCAGCAAATGGCTAACCAGTGAGAAATGGGTGGCAAGAAAACTCACTCCCATGACATCGACTAGAGTATGGAGTAGGTATAGAACCGTCTTGGCGTGTCAAATTTCCCAAAAATTGTGACAAGGAAAGCATTTGGTTGGCTCTTATACACTAGTTCCGGTTATCTCCTTCCTGTCAGGTCGATCAAGTTTTAAGCGTCAAGTGTCATTCTTCATCAAATTAGATGCGGTTCAGGTCAGTACCTAAGGGGAACGGTCGGTTCTTAATAGAAACTAGGTCCTACCTTTTAGATTAATTCGAGGCTCAAGTCCTAAGCTGCCATGACAACTCGGCAAGCAAGGTAACCCGCATGCAACAACACATAGCACCTTGCGCCCTGCATATTGACAGGAGTACGGAGTACATAAGTGTTCCATTACAGGAACTACAGGATTCAAAAATGTGGCAGCTATGAATGAATATCCATGTTTTTCTTGATCCTGCGAGGACAAAGAATCAAACATCGGTTGTATCCAAATGAATAGCCCTAACTAATGGTACTCCGTACTAGTAACTAGTTATGTGACAGATCAACTTAGCTAGCGCCACCTTGGCAGGGTCTTTTAGCCACACACTGTTAGTAAAATATCAAAGAGCATGGCATTTTAATTGCTTTGGTTGAATTCTTCCAGAAAATTAACGCATTCCCACGAACTGAATTGCATATTAAGCAGTTTTGGACGTTGTGGGACGCTGATAGTCAAGGCCACAGAATAAACCTGCGACCGACGTCCTTTGTATGAGAAACATTAACAATATATATTTAGCAGATTTCATAAATTGAACATATCCTCCTATTTGAGAAAGTAAACGAGGCTTTTCGGGCGCAGATCCGGGGCAAGGGAAAACGGATCCCTTGCAAGGCTCTATAGTACCACTATCGATTGCATGTGGCTGAAGTTCCAACAAATGGGAGACTTAATTCTCTCGTATCTCTATTCGATATTCAACTAGACACTCTGTTTTCTACTTGGGTGGATCTGTGGCATAGGGAGTAATTGAGTGGCAATAAGTAAGCGCCCCTTACACATCAAGGCAGATGAGCTTAATATAGCCCTAACATGCAAAATGAGACAGTGTCTACGGTGGGCTGTTTGCTCTCAGTCAACTACTGAGACATATCCAGCCTTGTTCTGACCATTTCTTGAATCTCCAAGGTAACAAAATGAGGGGCAAACGAGAGGGGTATAGGTCGAGTCGATAACTCATATATAGATTTTTTAGACAAGGATCGTGTTCCGCTCAACCAAAAGACTCTGGACAGCCTGGGGTTTCTGGGTTTTACCGTTCGCCTCCATCATTATCGTTCGAACGGCGCCTTCACTGCCTCGTAGCTTGGTTCGCGTACAGAGAGTTATGAGAGTTGACTTCTAATTTAGGTACAGTGACGAGCATGACCACGATTTGGAAGACAGTACATAGTCAAGGGCTTTGACATTCCACATATTGATCCCCACAGCCGAGCAGCTCTCCACATGTAGATCTACTGCAGTGAAAGGCTCGATGGGCATATTGATACATAGGGTTAGCAGACTTCAGGACAGCGTAGTCTTAGAATCCACCCGTCATCATCAATCCCTATAAATGCTTCTTCGGTGTCACAGTCGGAGATGATCGGATATCAAATAAGATGATCTCCGAGGTGTTTGTAAGTAAACACCGTATGCAAGTCTTGCGTCATGCCACGTTCAAAGTGATTTGGAATCGCTTCGACTACTATATAGTTATAGCACCCAAGCAACTAAAAAACTAGTGATAGTCCGCGTGGAAATAAAGATTCCATGCGTCAATTGACTGAGCAAGGCAAGAATAGCCTCTACGTAGTGCTGTCCAAACAGAACCGGCAGGTCGAGCGGATCGTCATGCGATCGACAAGAATAGCTTGAAATTATTGAACCATTCAGATCCAGGCAGACGGAAGGGGTAAGTGACTCTGGGGTCTCAGAATGGGGTGTGGGAAATTGATATATTAACCCTGCGAGGTGTAATTTAGTCCCATGCAAATTGCATCCACAGCCACCAAGTCCAAAGAAGAAAAAAAAAAAAAATAATGCAAAAGCAAAAAGTAACAAAGAAAGATCATATAGAGGTGTAGTTACAAAGCCACAGATGTACTTACCGAGTCCATCCGGGGCCAACACTGTACCCGATTCGTTGTATGCAGCCCCTTGCGCTGCACGCTGCTGCAAGCACGCTTCCCAGACGGGGATGCTGTCTCGCATCAAAAGCATTGGGCCGCTCATCCGAGGAGTGAGGAGAGCTAAAATGGTAGATAATTTAGGGAATAACGGGTGGGGCTTTTCTATTTCATCGCTTTTATGAGGGTGCTTAGGCTCAGGATCACTGAGTAGATATCAAAAAGGGATAGTGGATTATCTCCTAGGCCGTTTGGTTTCTGGGGCTGCATTGTTTATAGCGACGCTGCGTATCAGGCTTATGCACTTAGCATTATAATACGGCGATATCCTCTTGAGGGTTTCGCTTCTTAGTGGATCGAGAGATTATTCTCCCCTCACTCCTTTGTGCCTTATATCAGTCGTATATCAGATCTAGATATATTGATCTGATTGTTGGACTGTTTCCCGGCCAATCTTCTCTTTGAGGAGTAGCCATCCCTTCATTCCCCCCAAAGCCACAAGATCGCTTGACGATGAATTCATTGCACTCTCGGAATGGGATCTTCAGGCGAGATAATGACGGCATACTTATGTCCTCACGTGGCGAGCAAGCCTTGGTTATAAGCGTTGTGTTCACGTTCTTGGCGACCTGCTTCGTGGCCATGAGGATGTATACTCGTGTAAGACTTATGAGACGAGTGGAAGCGAATGACTGGATGGTCATTATCGCACTGGTAAGTTAGGTCATTGATACCCAAGAATACTATATATTGATACAGATGCATAGGTAAATTCATATGTCTTCATGGGTCTTGACATTGTCGAATGCATCAGTGGCATAGGGACACATATTAAAGATATCCCACCGCCCATTCTGGAGCGACAGATGAAGGTATGCTTGCCCTAAGCGAGGTCGTCAACTATCAATCTTAACAAACAGTTCGAATAGGCTTTCTGGCTCACCATTCCTTTCTATAACGCTGCCGTTCTCTGTGCCAAAGCCTCGATTCTGATGCAGTACTGGCGAGTCTTCCCAACCCACCGCATGCGCGTCGTCTGCTGGATCATGATCACAATCCTCGCCATATACGGCACATGGGCAGTGATCAGTGCATTTCTCAACTGTATTCCCGTCGTCAAGTTCTGGGACCCGACAATCGAAGGTTTCTGTTTGAACAAGACCAAACTGTGGTTTTCCAATGCCAGTATGCATATCGCAACCGATATTGCCATCCTGATCATTCCCATCCCGGCTTTGATGGCAGTCGACTTGCCCCGAAGACAGAAGATTGCTTTGATGATCATGTTCGGTCTAGGTGGCTTGTGAGTTATTCCATTTCAGATATCAACCATCCGAGAACTAACATGACACTCACTAGTGTCTGCATCACCAGTATTGTCCGTCTGGTCAGCCTAAAAACGATCGCTGATTCATCCGATCCCACTTGTATGTATAGTTTCACTCAGTTCTACCCTAGAAAGCCAAACTAACACAATCAAGTCGACAACGTCGGCGCTGCCTCCTGGTCCGCCATAGAATGCAACACAGGCATAATATGCGCCTGTCTACCAACCCTAAAGCCCCTCATCGCCCGCATCTTCCCAGGAATGATATCGACCTTCAATGCCAGCCGTCCCACCTGTGGCGACACAACCCAGCGCAACTCCGACTGGAACGGTGATGCATCAACCCTTGGCGCACCTGGCGAAGAACGTGAGTACGGCGCTGGCGATCCGGAGCGCGTCCTCGCTCTTGTTCCTGGTACTGGGTTAAGGCCTAGTCTTAAGCGCTGGACGAGAGAGGAAGAGAAGAAGCTGAATCAGATTGCTGCGATTTCTGCGCCTCGTCCTAATATGATGATGCATCCTAGTGCTTTCCCTCCGGCTTTTCCTCCGCCTTTTCATCCGGCTTCGGGGGTGCCGTTTTAAGTGTCTGTTGCTGTATAGGCGCGCCTTTGGGCTTGAATTGCTCCTGCAGTCATGTTGGTGGTTTGGAGTATAATGTGCTATACCCATCGGCTTTTCTTTTTGTTTCTCGGAAGAGTTACACTACACTCTTTGGGCCTGGCGGTTGTCAGGCCATGATTACCCTGTGGGTATACCCTCATTTTCCCTTTTTTTTTATGTCATTTTAAAATATAGTAATCTGGAATATAGGTTTGGAAACTTGAATGTATAGGTAGTGGAGGTACAGCAATCGAATCAAACAGATAATTTAATACCGAAAGTTGGAGGAGCAATGGTCAGGATGAAGCCACTTGGTTGTAGTCTAATACACGAGCAAGGTATAGAATAACCAGACAACCTGCCTATAACAGGTATCCAAAAAGAAGAGAGGGCTCTATACCGCCCAGAGCAGAATGCCAAATTATCGATCTAAAAATCGGCAAACTCCTTGTCGACTTCTTCGTAGTGATCGAAGAATCCCTTGAACAACTTGACACCCAGGCCAGGGTCCAAGCTTCCGGTAGTTGCTCGGATACTGTGCATGCTCAGCTGCGGGATACCGCAGTCAATGGCCCTCATACCAATCTGGGCACTGGTCATGGGCCCGATAGTGCCACCACTGCGAGAGTCATTGCGAATCTGGAAGACCTGCAAGGTTGACCCACAGCGCTCTGCAACTCGTCTAAGGACGGCTTCACTGACGCTATCAGTAGTCATGTGGCCATTTGAGTCAGCAGAGACTGTCACACCAACGTTGAGGCGGGGCGCGTGGTTCTCAAGGTAGACATTGAGGAAGTTCGGGTTCACTGCGTGAATGACATCTGATGACACCAAGAAGCTATTTGCCACTGTCTGGGAGAGGAGGCTGGGGCCGTAGTTGCCCTTCGCGAAGGCCTCGGTAATCCGCTCGATGACGCTGCTCATAAAGTTCGAACGAGCACCTTGGCGGAGCAAACTGCCAATCTCTTCATCATCGAACATACCAACCATCTTCACAGTTCCGGTCGAGGTGCTGTCCGAGGAAGCAATGAGCGCTTCCTGTGCAGCATAGCAGCAAAGCTTATCGTCAATACGACCAGCGAAGATCATGTCCTTCTCCAGACCGCCTAGTTGAGCTGGCTGGGTATCAAATAGTTCTAATTCCCAGTTGACAATCGTGCTGTAGTCTGTGATGCCAAGCTCCTTGGAGATGATCTTCACAAGCTTCTCAGGCTGGGTAGAGGTAAATGTGCCAAACTTCACGTCGCTTGACTCAACCTTGGAAGATCCAAACAGATCAGAGTTATCAATTCCGATGACAGGCACCATTTGAGTTTCCTGGTTGAATGGGCCATTCGCAGGAGAACCAAAATGGGGAGCGAGGGTAGGCACGCGAGCAATAGGCCAGTCAAGTTTGACCAGCTTAGTCTCCACCTTGCCAGTTTCCGGGTCGCGGACGAGCACGCGACCACCAATGCCGAGATCACGATCCCACCAAGTATTGCCGAGACCACCGGCGTATGGGGCAACGCCGAGCTGCTGGAAGCCTGCTTTGTTCGGTAGCTTGGACACGGGCTTCAGCTTAGCAGTCAAGGCATCGACGTGGCCAGCAACGATAGCCACACCGTTTCCACTCTCGTATTTGGTGCCGATATTGAAAGCGATCAAAGAGCTACCGTTGCGGGAAGTGTAGAACTTTCCGCCTCGTTTCAGCTCCGATGTCCACACCGCTCGCTCGGAGAGGTGCTTATAGCCATTGTCTTCGAGCTGCTTGGAGAAGGATTTGACGGCGTGGAAAATCGTGGGGTTCGATGTCATAAACTCGCAGTATGGCTTGGAGTAATCCTCGGGGTGTATGGGGTCATCAGCGATCGATGGCTGAGCTTGGACTGGCAGTGCTGCAGGTACTGGCATGAAAGGATTGGGCAGCTGGGCGGAGATTTGTGAAGCCCATGGCATATCGAGGCCTTGAGTGGAACTGTGTTTTCTGGTCATGTTTGTAAATGGAGTGAGTTAGGTGAGTGTAGGGAAGAGAGAGAGTTGGAGGAGAGATGACTCGTGAGGGGAAAGGCGGAGTCCCGGGGGCTGGTACCTGATCCAGATAACTACCCCTTGCTTATCGCCGAGTCCGGTCGACTGATAACAGGTTCAGCCGTCCACTGTCTATTGACGTGTGACTACATGTTCTTTTCTTATAGGTCAGATAGCATATACAGAGTACATGTACTTTATACAAGAAAGCTATTAATCTCGTCAATATATTTGGTTTGGTAAATGCTTAGTTCGGAGCTACGAGTCGCATAGTTACATCGAAACTAAGCCCCATGACGCCATTTGCTAGTTACTAGACCGGTTCTAGTAAATCTGGCGCGAAGACGACATTTGAGTAGAAAATTTAATTAAGATGAGCTTCTGATATTCCCTTATATTCCCTTGGGATATGTACTCGAGTGATCCAAATGTCAAGTAATCTCGAGATGCTCATGGAATATAACTACTATTTATTTCTCTGCACCTAAACCACAATATATATATATCCGAAAGATTATTGCACTTCGCCAACTAGCATAGGTCTATATGATACAGCGAATAACTAGCAAACAAAGATGATGGACCTGTGAACGAGACGCCTCGTGCATCAATAACAAATTAATATATCATCGCTTCTTTTCTTTAAGCGACGCTTGAACCCTTTACGGGGAGCAGTTTACTGCTCCCGTGATCCACCTATCTGAGATTTCTAACCCCAAGTAGAATCACCCCCATGCTGCCAGCGATATAATGCTTTTTATACTGCAGCATTTATGATAGATTTCTCGAAATTACTTCAGGGATAACTGTTGACGCATACCCACATCATGGTGATGTCAGTTGATAACACCCCAAAACTTGGAGTTTCACCTTTTGCAATATACTAACAAGGAACATCACCAGAATAAATACATACCTGAGTATAAAGCTTTCCTGGATTTCCTCTCCTACTCCCTAACGCATAAATTCCCCAGATCCCAGTTATACACATCCTCAAATATATTGAAAATGGCGATGACCCAGGCAGCAAACCTGGTAGAAAAGATTCTCGGCCACGGCGATAATGCAACAATTACCACTGATGTGTCTAGTTACGACAATGAATATGGAGTGGAGACCGGAGAGATGATTCATGCTACTACATGGCAAGGGAAGAACCGAGTCAAAGTTGGTAAGAGAGACCATTGTCAGGTTAAACCTTGTACGGATTGCTGATCACTGGGATTAGTGAAAATGCCCAAGCCACGGGTGATCGATCCTGGAGACGTGATTGTTAAGGTGACAGGAAGCACTATTTGCGGTAGCGATCTTCACCTGTATCACGGTATGAAGATAATTCCACGATCCGAGCGAGCGCATAGACTGACACGACTGTCCCAACTAAAGGAGTCATTCCTCAGCTGGAGAAGGGAGACGTGCTAGGCCATGAATGCTGCGGAGTTGTGGACAGTGTAGGGCCGGAGTCAAAGAAGGTCAAAGTCGGAGAACGAGTTGTTGTTTCTTTTCCGATTGCCTGTGGGGACTGCAGGAATTGCCGGAGAGAGTACTATTCTCAATGTGATAGGACTAACGAGAATAATTTAACCAATGCTCTATATGGGAAACGAACCGCCGGTAAGTTGAGCAGAGTAGCACGATGTGCAATTCAGCCGTCCCTGAGGGTCGCAAGATTTATACTAACTTGGGAACAGGCATGTTTGGGTATTCCCATTTCACAGGTGGGTTTGCAGGTGGACAAGCCGAGTACATTCGAGTTCCATACGGCGATGTCAATCTGCTTTCCATTCCAGACGATGTGCCAGATGAGAAGGCCCTTTATGTCTCGGATGTTATCGCAACATCATGGCACTGCGTGGTCGACACCGGTGTGATGAAAGGAGATGTTGTTGCGATCTGGGGAGCCGGACCGATCGGGCAGATGTGTGCGCAGTTCAGCTTCTTCCACGGAGCTAGTCGAGTCATCATTATCGACGGAGGTGACGGTGCATGGCGATTGGACTTTGTAAAGACCAAAGTGCCAATGGTTGAGACAATCAACTTCACTGACCTGCCCAGAAGCGAGTCAGTGACATCACAAGTACAAAAAATGGTCGAGGGAGGACCCGATGTTGCTTTGGAGTGTGCAGCAGGTGAATACGCTAAAGGATGGGCACATTACTTCGAGCAGCTGCTTGGGATGGAGACGGATACCTCGGAGTTGTTGAATGAGATGATTACTGCCGTTCGCCCATTTGGCCATGTTGGGGTGACAGGTGTCTATGCAGGATTTGTGAGTACACCGGTTTTCGGAAGAGTGGATTATCTAACAAATCATTCCCAGACCAATCACTTCAACATTGGGGCTCTGATGCAGACAGGTGTTCATCTTATTGGTAATGGACAGGCTCCTGTACACAAGTATTGGAAGCACCTCATGCACCTCATTCAGACGAACGATATCAATCCGCTGGATATGGTGACTCACCGGGTCCGTTTGGAAGACATGGAGAAATTGTATGCGGTTTTCAATAAGCGAGAGATGGGAATGCAGAAGGTCTTCGTGCAGACCAAGCACTCTGCTCCTCCAGCAGACGGAGCTCCTCCTTTAACGGAACTGTGAGGCAGACCCGGGTCTTGGAAGTGTTCAGTGCCGAGGTGAGCTCGTCAGTGTAAGTGAAATACATTATTTTCTCAATACTTGATGTCATATTTACATCCAATGGAGCTAAAAATCAAGAGGTATTCTGCAAATCAAATACTACATAGTAGAGAAGTAGAGATAATCTAGGTATTATCTGGAATCAATTTGCTTGTACTCTACATTCGATATTGCCATTCATGTCAGTAGGAATTTTTTTTTTCATTCTTTTTTTTTCAATTGTCATGAGAATTGAGAACTGCGTCATCTCGGTTTATACTACCTGTTTCATGATACACCAAAAAGATATTACCGAGTATAGTGGATCGTTTTTTTCGGATCGCCGAAGATGGGCCTCTAAACGCTATGGAAACGAGTGTGCCCAATGGCGGCGACTTCTTCCCAGGCATTCCACTTTTTTCACTGTCCATCCCTGCATACGCACGTCACAAAAAACTCTGGCTGCTCTGGTTGTGACTAACTGACGGTGTTCTCCAAATCGGGCCATGTGCGTGAAACTTCCGCCGTTCGGCTCTCGCTCGGAATGAGGTTGGGGATATCACTGATTGATAAGAATCTGCTGTGTGGGGGGTCCAACCACTAACTACTTTCACAAAAGGCGACCCAATTACCCAGCAAGGAAAAAAAAAATACACTCAGAAGAAAGTAAAAAGGAGGCAAATGTGCCGATCTCGAGTTCAACCCTTGGATTGCGTGCAACGATGAGCGTTAGTGCCATCAGATAAGATCATAGACACCGAGAACGGCTGTACGGAACTCAATTCCCATGCCGATCCATATTCTCACCGCAGGGAAGTGACTCCTGGGAAAGTTCTTTTGCGCATTGGCATGCCCCTATTGGCTCAATCGCCGTTTCTGCTAGGTAATAGCTATTGACCGGAAGTAGGAGTCTTGCCCACCCATGGTCAACGGATTGGCGAGACACTCCACTCGAGCAAATTTTACTTCCACTGGAGAGTTCTGATCCGTGTCGCCTGTTACTGAGTTATCGACGATCAGGCGGGTCAACGGTGAGCGGCATAGGAAGTTCTCAGCATGTTATGCAATCAGGAAGTGGGATGAGTTTATTCGCTTTTGCAGTGCCTTATGTACCAGTTCAGTTAATTAGGCTGAAGCGACCTATGTGTACGAAACAGTAAAGTAGTTAGTGAAGATAATCAGAAGATATATTGAAGTAAGGAACAATGTTGCGTCAGTCCACCAACGCTTTCTCGGATCCATCTCCACTTATTGGGGGATTCTCGGATCAGATAAAAATTTCAAAGAGGATCCTCTCGGGATTGAGATTAGCAAAATGGTAAACGAACCAATGGTTAATCAGAAAGAAAATAAGAAGAGCAAAGAACACTGGTAAAACTACATATGCAGCCGAAAAGGTCAATGTCCGAAACCGGAATCATGTGAGCACATAATCTAATCTGATCATCACTTTTTCTCGGGTTTCCCCCTCCCTTCGCACTGCAATTCTCTCTTCTCTTTAACCCTTCTATACCCTTTGTGTCCATTCCCATTTGGATTATTTCATACGCATAGTTTGAAAGGAAGCTAGTTCTTTCTTCTCCAACTAGTCTTTCTCGCTTATCGGCTCATATGAGCACACTTCCGCTCTTCCGACCGAGAAACGGCTCGTGCGTGTGCCCCGACCACGCCCGACTAGTTGTTCCCAACTGACCTCAACACAGTATTTGAACATCAATTTGGTGTCAAAATGGCCAGTGGGGTGTCTATGACACCTGCTCCAGCTGGAGTGCCTGCATTGGCCCTCGCACCGGCGCCCACGCTGGCCGCCAGGCCCTCTGTAGCCCCATCTCCAGGACCGGGTACCCCCGGCTCCATCACCTCGAGAGAATGGGTTATCCCACCACGTCCCAAGCCTGGTCGCAAGCCGGCTACGGACACACCGCCAACCAAACGCAAGGCGCAGAACCGAGCAGCCCAACGAGCGTTCCGTGAGCGCCGGGCCGCCCGAGTCAGTGAACTGGAAGAGCAAATGAAGGAAATCGAAGATAGCCACGATATCCAGGTCGCCTCACTCCAACAGAAAATTGAAAACCTCTCCGGTGAAGTTGACCAGTGCCGCGAGGAGATGGGCTGGTGGCGCGACCGATGCCACGCCTTGGAGAAGGAAGTATCCATCGAGCGCAGCGCGAAGGAAGCCATTGTCAAGGAATTCCGATCATCTTTTGCTGGCCCTAACGTTACCAAGCCGACGCCCATTCCGGATTCTGTGCCCTTGCCACCTCGCAAGACCAGAAGCTCCCGAATGGAGGATATTCAGCCTACTAGTACCGAACGTAACAAGGAAGATGGACAGATGAATGTGCCCTTGGGGTGCAATAACTGCTCCAACGCCCACTGTCAGTGCATTGAAGATGCATTCGGCATGCCAATGGATACCCATGAATCATCTCGTGGTAGGCACCCACCTCATGGCGTGGGCAGCCCGGAACGCGACCATAGGGATCCTCACATCAAGCCCGATCCAGAAGAGATGGAAATCGACTTCACTGCTCAGTTCTCCAGTGCTCCAACCCAGTCTCACGACCACGATATCTCCTCGCCCCCCGTTGATCCCTGTGGGTTCTGCCAGGATGGCACTCCCTGTATCTGCGCCGAGATGGCCGCACAGGAGCAGCAGCGCGTACGCAACGCCAACACATTTGAGACCAACCGTCTTGCACCAATCCAATCCATCTCCCAGTTTACCCCACCCCCATCCGAGGGAGACGTCCGCTCTGAAGTCGTCCTCCCTCCCATTAGCCAAGCAACCAACCCCTGTGCCAATGGGCCAGGCACCTGCGCCCAGTGTCTTGCCGACCCCCGAAGCACTCTTTTTTGCAAGACGTTGGCAGCCTCCCGGTCAGCGAGCGGAACTCCATCCGGAGGAGGCTGCTGCGGAGGCGCAGGAAAGGATGGCGGATGCTGCATGTCAAAAAATGCCACCGCCACCGCGTCCAACCCGCGTAAGAACGCCACCATACCTTCGAGACCTCCTGCACCCAAGCCCGCTCCGCCCTCCGAGCTAACGCTCAGCTGTGCGGACGCCTTCACCACCCTATCCCGCCACCCGAACTTCTCCCGCGCCAGCGATGACATCTCAGCCTGGCTGCCAAAGCTACACACCCTCCCTAACCCCCGCGACCTCGCTCCACCAGACAGCCGCGCTGCTATGGAAGTCGAGGCCGCAAGTGTCATGGGTGTGCTGCGATACTTTGACCGTCGCTTCGCTGAAAAATAAACAATCCTCATTATGGATCTCACGCGTCCGGGTTCCCTTTTGCGTTTTTTACGGTCCTCCCCCACAAGGACACTTTTGATACCCATACCCCAACCCCTCCCGGGCGCTCCATGTACCATTATACGGGCTTGTTTCATATCCATCCTGTCTCTCGACCCCCCACTCCTATAGGGATTCGATCTGGGCTTTATGTATATTCATATGGCTCGATTTATTCTCTGTCTCTCAACCCAAAAGCATGACATGTTGATTCTCATTTGATCTCACTGGGCTCATTTGGTGCAAGCTCTCCTGGCCGCCATGAACATGGTCAGTGGTTAATCTGGTGGTCACTTTGTTTTCGATCTCAATTCTCTCGTTTCACTAGACGGACGGATTTTAGCGGCGTTTCTCTTTAAGGATTATGTGTACAATGTGGGTTTCTTATGACTGAAACGATAGTACTGCACTGCAATTTGCCTTTCTTTCAAAACCGTAATTCGAGATGTAGACTAAGGAGATATGATTCCATTTTCAGGATGGTATATGTGATGGTGATAGACTCATTACCAAATTTGTTCTCGTGTACAGGGATTGCACATAACGTGAAGAGCAAGAAAACGCCAAACACCAGCCCAGATGCTAAGTTGATGAGCCAGCGGTTTGAATATGGAAAGGAGCAGAAAAAAAAAAGCAGCGAAGGAACAAGAAGATCATCAAAGACGGAGCTTAACGTCCTCTTCCACGTCCACCACCACCACCGCCACCTCCCATTCCACCCATCAACCCGCCCATTTGGCTCATTAGGCTCTGCATATCAGGCATGCCGCCACCACCACCCCCCATCATCTGCATCATCTTGGCCATGTCAGGCATGCCGGGCATACCACCCGCGCCGCCAGCACCGCCCATGGAGGCCATACGCTTCTGCATGGCAGCCATCTGCTGGTTCTTGTTTCCGCCCTTCATCATGTTCTGAGCTTGCTGCATCTGCTTCTTCTGGCCACCAACACGCTTGGCCATGCCGGCCATCATGCGGTGCTGGGAGAGTAGGTCCTCGACCTCACGGACAGTGGTTCCACTGCCGTGCGCGATGCGGACCATGCGGCTAGGTTGCTCGACGAAGTTCTTGCCATCGCCATCCAACTCAGCTACAGTCATACTGTCGAAGATGTATACCATGCGGCGCAGCTTCAGTGAACCGTCCTCATCATCTAGACCCTGAGTCATGTTAGAGAGACCAGGGATCATCCCGGACAACTTGGACAGCGGGCCCATCTTCATGATAGATGTGATGTTCTCCCGGAAATCGCGCAGAGTGTAGATACCTTCCGCAATGTGCTTGTATGTTTCCTTAGCACCTGCGGAATCCTTGGTCATGGCCTGGACGTGTTCAACCAGTCCGGCGACATCGCCCATACCAAGTAGCTTCTGAACGAAGGCGCGGGGCTCAAATCGCTCCAGATCCATCATGTGCTCACCGGTACCAAGGAAGATAATGGGAGTGTGCGTAGCGGCGACAGCAGAGATCGCACCACCACCGGCGGCATGGCCGTCGGTCTTGGTAATAATAATAGCTCCAAAGTCTGCCGTTGCCTTGAAGGCTGCGGACTGAGCCTCGGCAGATTGACCGATTGTGCTGTCGAGGACGAGAATGGTCTGGTCTGGCGTCACGGCATCTTGAATTTGTGTCATTTCCGTGAAGAGCTCCTCCTCTTGTCGGTGGCGACCACTGGTATCGACAATGATGATATCAAAACGCTCCTTCTTAAACTTGGCCACACCCTCTGCGGCCACGACAGCAGGATCCGTCTGTGTCAGACTACCATAGTATGGGATCTTGGCCTTGGTAGCGTTCTGCTTCAGCTGATCAAAAGCACCAGCACGGAAGGTATCCGCGCAGACCAGGGCTGTCTTGAATCCTCGCGTCTGGTAGTGCCGAGCTAGCTTTGTACACGTTGTTGTCTTACCCGCACCCTGCAAACCGACAAACATGATCACATTGGAGCGACCTTTCTTCGGCCGGAAGGACTCTGCATGCGGGTCGACCAATTTGACAAGCTCATCGAAGACGGTCTTCTGGATCAGTCGCTTCTTGTTCACTGCGGCTGGAAGTGAGGCGAAGTTCACGCTGGCCTTAATCGATTTGCGTAGTGTTCCTACGAGACGGACGTTGACATCGGCGGAGAGGAGAGCGGCGCAAATTTCCTTAAGCATATCATCGAAGGCCTGTCATTGTATTAGCGAGCTGGCTTGTGGGCCAAACTGGAGAACACATGGCATACCTTCTCATCGAGGTTATTGGACCTCGTCAGGTCATTGACGGCGGAATTGATTCGCCGCCCAAGGTCTTGGAGAACCATGGTGAATATGTGCGTAGGTGTAAACGATTAGAAAAGCTCCAAAATAAGACCGTAGTCGTCTATGATTCCGCGATGGAGGAGGGGTGAGGTGAAGCCCATCGGAAGACCAGAGAGGCGATGTGGAGGGGCCAATCGGAGAGCCGACAGTTTCTCACCGCCCCAAAAAAAAGTTGTGATATGCTTTTGGATCAGCGTCTTGACTTTCTTCTTTACTTGCATTATTACATTATTTTTTTGTGACAATGCCTCCTGCTGTTTCTAAAAAGCGCAAGGTCCTCGATGGCCTCAAGGGCAACACTGGCCGCAAGAAGAAGTTCGTCAAGCAGAAATTCTATCACAGTAGCTCCGAGGACGAAGAAGACGATGAGAACTTCAACCCCGTCAATCTTGAAGACTCCGACGCTGAAGAAGGAGGCGTCAAAGTGGCCAAGCCCTCGGCTCTCGATCTCCGCATGAAGAAGGCAAAGACCCAAAAAGAAGCACCCGCACCGGAATCGAAAAAATCAGATGCTAGCGACTCAGACTCTAATGTCGCCGAGGACATTGAGCTAGATGACGCAGAATCCAATATTGGAGAGGAGATCGAGCTGGACGAAGCAGACCTCGAGAACGACGACGATGAAAGCGACGCCTCTGGATCTGACGAATCCGACGAAGATGATCTTTCCGACTCATCCCCAGCTGGCAAACCCACAGGCGCCAATCGCGGCCGAGCCGTCCCCAAGCGCAACGACCCTACCGCATTCTCAACCTCCATCTCCAAAATTCTGTCCACAAAACTTCCCACTTCCGCCCGGGCTGATCCCGTTCTCTCGCGAAGCTCGTACGCCGCGAAGCTGGTGACCGAGGCTGCAGATGAGAAGCTCGATAACGCCGCACGGGCTAAGATGCGCGCCGAGAAGAAAGAAGAATTGGATCGCGGCCGTATTCGCGATGTGATGGGTATCAAGCGAGGAATTGCTGGCCCTGTTGCTGAGGAGGAAAAGCGCGTGCGCAAGATGGCGCAGCGTGGTGTCGTGAAGCTGTTCAATGCCGTTCGCGCGGCTCAAGTCCGGGGAGAGGAGGCCGCTAAGGTTGAGCGCAAGAAGGGCACAATTGGTATGGGGGAGCGGGAGAAGGCTGCCAACGAGGTCAGCAAGCAAGGATTCCTTGAATTGATCAATGGAAAGAAGGGAAAGCCTTTGAACATCGAAGAGGCATGAGCTGGATCTACGATTACCCATGGCATGTTTTCTGGCGTTGGGAGAACTTTTTTTGTTATATATTCTTTTCTACATTGTAATAAAATTGCTTATGTGGAGAGTTTTGTTTGATTAAAATAGTATAGGAGATTTTCATTTTGCGATACCACGCAAGTCTACTAGATGCATCAGATGAATATTACAGTACAAAATCCTATTTGGTGTCCAAATATGATCCTAAACCCCCGCTGTGTGCAGCCATCTCGATTCAATTAAGATGTGAGGGCATTCAAGATCCAAACAGTCCCTCCCGGGGTCTGTGCTGGCGTCTTTATTTCGACTCAAAGTCGCTTGCTTGGAGATTCCGTGTCATGGAGGGCAACCGCACAACCAATCCGTCAAGATCCTTGGTCATGATCACCTGGCAGCCCAACCGAGAGGTCTCGGTAAGTCCGAAAGCCAGATCCAACATGTCGTTCTCGTCGTCCGATGGCTCTTCCATTTTATCAAAGGTGTCTGGGTCTTCCACAATTACATGGCACGTTGAGCAGGCACAAGATCCTCCGCATGCACCTATTCCGGGGATAATGTCAGACATCGAGAATTGGATAGGCATTATATCGGCTAAACTCACCTTCCATTTCAAGGTCATTTGCCTGTGCGATGTCGAGTAGATTATCACCCTCGGCAACCTGGAGCTTTACCTCGGTGCCATCCTTGTCGATGAAAGTCACATTGATCCTACAGAGTCAGTCAGCATGCAGCACAGATAGCGCACGAGCGCAAAGAGAAGTGCAGTGTGGTGGGCTTACTCTTCTCCGGCCTTTGGCGGCGTGATATGACCATGCGCAGCCTGTGCAGTCAGCGAGAAAGCACGGCGAGCTGTATTATAGCCTTGCCAAGGTGCTTGAAGGCTTCTCTGTGCATTGATATTGGACCGAGGGTGTGTTGTGATTCCGGCGTTCCTCCACGGTCTTGAGTAACTCAGGCATCTCCGCGATTGAGTCAAACAGATATCCCCGGCCTTAGGTACGTGGCGCAATTGCTGACCAACTTCTCGCCAGAAAACCATGTTTTGGAGAAGGTAAATAAATTAAAAGGAGAATCTGAAAGTCAACAGAAAAAATAGAGGATCCCGGGGAAGATGGGAAGAGTTAGCAATGATCGTCCAATGGCCGCGGAGGAAAAAAAAAGACTGACAAAGCTTGGGCGTTCGGACATTCCACTCCTCCCGTTCTTCTTTCCCCGACTCTTTAACTCCGACCAACATCACATTATGTCGTCTCGTGAAGGGATCAATCCCTTGCGGCCTTACTATATCCCTCCAACTGGCCTATCGCCTGCTTCGAATGCACCCCCCGAGGTGGTGTCGCCGTCATCGGCCCAGGTGTTCGGGAGCACAGCGCGTGATCTAATGCCGGACTTGGACTATGCCGATTACCTGGAAGCTTCACCCTCTGTATCTGACTGGGTCCGAGATACATTGAACCGGGCCCTTGTGCGCTACACCAAGGTTCTTACTGCACAGCCGTTCGATGTTGCCAAAACCATCTTGCAGGTTTATGTCGTACCAGACGCCACAGACGAGCAGTGGGATCGGAACTCGACACCGGCTGCTGAAGGAAGCTCTTATGATTCGGTAAGAATGCCGCTCACCACAGCTGATATAGGGCTGTGTTGAATTCCACGACAAATGACTGATGGAATTGTGTTATAGGACTCAGAATCATCCGACGATGAAACCAGTTACTTCACCTCAGCGGCCCCTCCAACGCCGACGCCGAATACACCCCGATCTCGCAAATCACGCCACCACATCACCGACCGTAGTGGCTATATTCGACCAGAATCTACCACACAACCTAAGCATGTCCTGACTCTGAGGAACTCGAACTCTCTGACCGAAGTTCTATCCCAGCTCTGGTCCACCAGCGGCGCAACCTCACTATGGAAGTCCTCTAATGCTACATTCATTCACTCACTTCTCCTGCCGACATTGAACACTTTCATCCGCAGTCTCCTGTCGGCAATTGTCGGCTTGCCAGAGGAAGACCTTTCCACGTCGATGACAGCGGACATTTTGACGGCTTCATCCCCTCTGGCAACGCTGGTTCTGTCATTTATTTCATCCTCGCTATCCGCCCTGATTCTAGCTCCTATCGATACCGCTCGTACATTCCTGATGCTCACACCAGCAACTCATGGGCCGGGGTCCCTTGTCCGAGCTATCCGCCAACTTCCAACACCCAACTGCACGATCCCCTCGCACCTCGTTCCAATCACCATACTTCACTCAAGTCTCCCCAACCTCATTATGACCTCGACACCACTCTTCCTCAAATCCTACCTGTCCATTGACCCCCTCCTAAACCCAAACGCCTGGAACCTCTGTGCCTTCCTTGGCTCGGGACTTGAACTCGCTGTTCGATTCCCGCTCGAGACCGTGCTCCGCCGCGCCCAGATCGCCACATACACATCCTTGAGTCTGCGGCAGAAGTCCTCAGGCGGTAGCATCAGTGCGGCATCTATCGATGCGTCCGATGTGGAAACCATCGTCCCTACACCACGCACATACCGTGGTATCATTGGCACAATGTGGCATGTCGTTTATGAGGAGGGTGTCAGCCCGACACCGTCCGACACGGAGCGTGCAAAGCAGCTCCTCGGCCAGCGAACCTCACGGCAGCAGCGCCAGAAGCGAGAGCAGGGCCAGGGTATTCAGGGCCTGTATCGCGGCTGGCGTATTGGCATGTGGGGTATCGCCGGCATCTGGGGAGCTAATCTGTTGGGCGGATTCGCTGCTGGTGGCGAAGATGAGGTGACAACAAGAGGTGGATATGGCCGTTCCAGCGGTGGACGCTTCTAAACCACGCCGTCGAGCCAGGAGGCTTTCGTCCTTCGCTTTTTCTTTATTTTGGAGGCCACCAAGTCACGACTCGACTGACCCAATCGACCATTCGCGAATAGACATCCCTGAAATTAGGTCTATCATGCGATCCTATTTCATCTCTCATTCCACACATCTTGCTTTTCTGGCCAAGACAGTTCGATATCTGGGATCTTCCAGATTGGGATCGTCAGATGCATTTCTTTTATCGCGTGCGTCAATCATCTTCGCTCTCCACTCTTATCCCCTTCTCCCTCATGTCTACATCTTATACCCCAGTGAATGGATCCAGGGGACAAAGGCGATCGGCGTCATGTTTTTGGTTTAGCAGTATCTGCAGCGCAAACCGTGTATAAAATCCCTCTACCCTACCACATAGCTATATAACGAGATACAAGTCACAGCCCGATCTTGTTCCAAGCTTGCTGGGCATTTAATTCATTTGATGATTGATTATAGCATCCGAAGAACATTAGATTGTGCGATTCAAGGTCGCGATAATCTCACTGCTGTATTATCCAAGATATCACACCTGGCTGCTTGGAACGATCTAAGTAATACATATGGTCATCCAACCTGCCTATGACAGGTTCGAATGACCAGGGGGCGATCTCTTCGAGAAACGCTCAAACCCGCTAATCAAGTCTCTCAACCTTCCACAGTTGATCCGCAAGTTGGAAGTAGAGATCATTAATTGTCTCAACAATCCTCTTCGTCAACTCCGGCACCCGTCCCACAACAGTCCCAAGCACCACATTCCAACTAAGATCCGGAATATCATCCTCAACTACAAGGCCTGGTGGTAAAGATGGGGGAAGAACACTCGCATCGCGGTCCAATGGAACACTGAGACGATACTTCCAAACAACCTCCCCATCCACGTACAAAGTGTAAGTAAGGACCGAGCTACGAGCCCGAACAGGCGCCGCAGCAGTAGTGGAACCAACATCTTCATCCACATCTGAAATATCAATAAGCCCAAACTTACTATTCCCATTCGGCGCATACTTCACCATAACATCCTCGGAGTCTGTCTGGTGGTATGTACGAACGGGGAGGTAAAACATACTCAACGGGCCAACACTGAACTCATGCACCCCCAGCCCAGCCGTATTCGGCAAAAGCTGATCGCGACCTAGGTTGAGCTCCGGGTCCGGGAACCTAGTGGCAGCGAATTCATGTCTGTCACCGCTAAGCAGGACGATGCGGATTCCTTGTTCGCGCTCCGCACGCCACATTGCTTCGAAGACGATGCGACGCTCGTCTAGGAAACCACCCCAGGTATCTGTCGTGCCGACGTGCCAGTTCTTGGTGAAGGGCACGCTGGAGGAGATGATTTTCCAGTGTGTGCCTGCTGGTTCTGGGGTCGAGATATACGTGAGGAGCGATTGCAGCTGGGCATCACCAAGGATAGTTGAGTTTTTGTGCGAGGGCTCGTTACGGTAGGTACGTGTGTCCAGCATGAAGAATGAGGCTGGGCCGTGCGTGAAGGCGAAGTAGGTTACATTGTCTGGGTGGGCGAATGGTGCTGTGGGAATTGGTGGGTTTGCTCGCACGTGGTAGTGGATGAAGGGGTCTGCTGCTGCCGGGTACGGGGCTGTTTTGTTACCCTGCGACCAGTCATTTTCGATCTCGTGGTCGTCGAGAGTGTGCAGCCAGGGGAGGTCGATGGCACGGTTGCCTTCTGGTCCGTGGTTCCATGAGGGGGAGGAGTAGATACGTCTATACTCGCTGCGGTAATGAGACATTGCTGAGCCGAAGCGCCAGGGGACATCTATGTAGATGAAGTCGCCTAGGAACAGCATGAACGCTGGCCGAAGTAGCTTGGGCAGTTTGGCGAGAGCGTCGGTCATTTGTTCGACGCCTGGGACCCGCAGTGGGTGTGATAGCAGGTTGTAAGGGAAGTTTGGCTTCAGACAGCTTGATGTTACAAAAGAAAGCCGACTCGCTTCTGGAGTTTCGGGCGATGGGGCTGTGGTAAATGTGCCTGACTTGTTGTTGGACAGAGAGTAGCGATAGCGTGTCGCCGGCTTCAGATCCGTTAGAGTCACAGTCGTGGTAAAATCGGTAGAATTATCCAGCTTGTAAACGATGCCCTCTTCGTACCAGTCCTGGCTCAGTGGAGAGATCTCCTGGAACATAACCGCCACTGGTAGGCGAGTCGAGTCCGGCTCGCGAAAGACCAAATTTGCAGTGGTTGGGGAGACATATCCAACGCGCGAGAATGCAACATTTGTGGTAGGATAAAGTAGAATACCACGGGTCAAGAAGTCAAGTGTTAACAGTGCTAGGATGACATTGATCAATATTGTGATCCTGGTCCATAGGGGCCACTTTGCCGAGGGCAGTCCTGTTAACAACGTTTTAAGAGCAGAATCGCCGGCTTTGGCACGGTTAGGTGGTGACTTATACCCTGTGAGCACGTGGTTAGAATCTCATATTGTGGTTATTTGGAAGTGGAGCCTGACCGTTGGATCCTCGGGCTTTACCCGTCTGGGTTTGGTGAGGCTGGGTGTCTTTGAGCAGGGAGAATATTGACGACAGATACACCACTAGGGAGGTAACTACGATAGGCACAAAGTGGTGGCCAGGGATCTGTAAATATGTAAGTTTGCTGAAACGCGAGACTGACTGTCTACGGAGGCTCATACCCATCGCAGAAACAAGAAAGTCGTCAGTCGGATTGTCGCCGAGCTCGTGGCTACCGCAATGCGCTGTATGGAGACCATTATGCAAAGCAATACCAATTGTAGAGAGTGAAAATCACTGCATGGTGGAAATGGAGATGTTGAAGAGTGAAAGGTCTGTTTAGTGGTGATTCATGATGCGATGACGTACCTACATAGGAAAAGATCGACACGACGTTGATTGTATTGGAACATCAACCCCATAAATTGTATAAGATTGTACAATATCCCATATTCATTGCCTATTAAATTTATAGATTTCCTTGATTTAACCATGGTACCTACAATCTAGGCACTAAAGGCTGAGGCTCTAATACTGCTCTCAGGCAATCTTGGCATTTACATGTGTACAGGCAAATGTCCATTGATAAAACCATTCACTAACTATGTCTGATCTTGAAAAATAATTGAGCCTAAGTATATAGCCATGAATCAAAATGTTAGATATTCACTTTGCGTCATCGACGTCCCTGATTCAGCATATCCTGAAACAAATTATTGAGACTGCTCGCCATCGGCCCTGCCGAGATTAACTGACGAGCTGCCGCGACAACATCTTTCATACCCATGCTCAATGTCATCTGAGCAGCCCACTGCCATGGGTTTGCCGTGCCTCCAGGGAGAGCATTGTAATACTCCCAACCCATAACGCCACCAAAATTGGGAAACTGCTCAACCAACATTGCCAAAACAGGTCCAATCTTCTCCTGAGACACATAACCCTGTGATCCATTACCCGGGTTTGTCAACAGGCCGTACACAATCCGTCGGGGAGACCATCCCTGGGAAACCATAGTAGAATACATCCGTGGATCCTCGGCAGGGCCCCAGCCATTGTAGAACTGGGCATTGTACCAGCTGATCTTGGAAGCCCGAGCCTGCTCGAGTTCACGGTAATCAAAGCCTGATAGGTTCCCAATGCCAAGTAATGCAGCTGCCACAGGAGCCAGGGTAATAATAAATGCGTCGCCCAGGTCAGCCTTGAGTCGGTCGATGAGTCGAATGACACCTTGCAAAGACATGGTCTCTTCTACATCGAGATCAATCCCATCAAGGCCATGGCGACGGATCATGGTCAGAAGAGGATAATAAAACTGTTCGAATTCCGTCCGGCTACCGTCAAGCCGCGTGAAGGAGCCCGGGGCAGCCCCGCCTAGCATGCCCATCACTTTCACGCCTTGCCGTTGGACGAGGGGTACTTCGGCCCACAGGGGGTCGAATTTCGCGTTGTCTGGCGGGTCATCGTTGAGAGTGATGTCTCCTGGTTCATCGTTCAGATGAATTGCAGCGAGAATAATATGCGTTATTCCGGTGTTGTTTTCGAGGAGCGGGAGCATGGATACATATTGCCCCCCGCCTGGGATGAGCGTTTGGTGGTACAAGATCACCCGCGGACGCTCGCCGAGTCCACCTCGGATAGGTGGCATTTTGAAAATAGAGAGATATTGAATACCCCGACGTAATTTGCAGCAAGTTTACTTCACGGGGTTTGCTTTGTGAGAGCTCGGTGATGTTTAAGCTTTGGCGTGTTGACAGCTGGACAGCTGGGCAGCTGTGGGGATCTGGATCCTTCAAGCTCTAATTTGGGAGAAATGACCACAGTAAGTAAACCTTGGAAGTAAATAAAACTCCAGATTTATGCAATGAAAAATCCAAGCAAAAATTTGATCCCGGTGAATATCACTGCAACACAAAGTTGTACTGAACCCGTGGACTGCGATAAACCAGAATCCCCACTGACTAAGCCGAATGGAAGATCCATCTCTGAGCAAGGCGACCAGCTCTTTATAGGGAAATTATGGTTATTACTTGATCAAGTAAGACTAAGTGCTTTGAATTGGATACTACTTAGGGCATCTTCTTCTCATCCTCCCATACGGGCCTGGACCACTTCAATACTAGAACCATGGATGCCTGATCCCTATATCCATGGCGTTGGATTTGGCTCTGAAAGATGACATCAAAGTTGAAGATCGGATCAATGCTCCGACAAATTGAAACAAACAACCAGGAGCGGAGTGTATCTCAAGGTGGGCCTCTTCCAGATATACACGAATGATAACTATGTATCTATCTCACGAGAAGACAGAAAGCGGACCCGCGGGGTTCGAAGGGAATGTCATATAGAGACAACCCACCATCGCCTCCGATGAGCTGATGGAGGCAAAATAGCCGTTTCTGGAGACTACATAAGTTGCGGGCCAAGCCCATCAAGCCAGGCCTGTAGCTTAGCAATACCTTCACTCGGAGCAACGTATTATTCCGGCATCAACTTCCACACTTGATAGCATGATGGCTTTGATAAGAGGCACTCGGATAATGTCAAGTCCACTTCTTAGACTGCTTCCATCCGCACGGTCTGTGAATGTTGGATTGTGGCATCACTGTAGTGTAGCCACAGCACCACCACCTAATCGCCCACCGCACCCTAATCCTGGGAATTTTGCAACACACGAAGAGCTTTCAGAAATAGGCCACAAGGGTGGAAAAAAGGGCGGTAAAGCCACAGGCGTTGGTGGGTTCCATAATATGGATCCAGAGAAACAGGTGAGAGTGCCGCAACTCCAACCAGTGAACAGGTCTTGTCGTTAATCGTATTAATTTGGGTAACTAGCATGCTATTGCTTCGAAAGGTGGTCGTGCTGGTAGTCGGAAAAAAGCAGCAGGGAAAAAAGCACCAGGCAACGGGGAAACTGAGTTAGAAGCTGAACAGCGCGGCCGGTCCCATGAACCCTCGGTGGTTCCACCTGGATTTGAAGAATGGAAGACAATGGCTTGATTTTCGATCAGACAGTCAATTTCACAATCAAATTCATGCAAATCGCAAAATAATCAAGTTGAAACATGAAAAAAGTTGTAAGTAACAAGTAAGAAGCATACAGAAATGCCCGCTAGACCTAAAAAGGCAGTGGATAAACATCAATGCCTCAGGCGCCAAATACAAACCGTCGCGAGATTCTTCAATCTTTGTTTTTCTCCCCGCAATTTGGTTATCGTTATTTATCTTTTTACCTTGATATTTTTCATTTGGTAGATCTTGAGTGCAAGCCTCGGGGATTGTACTTAACTTCTGCTTTGGCTGTTTTAGCCTTACTGTGCCCTTTGCGCATCCGCACGCGTGCGCAATCATGGCCAACACAGGTTATACCTCGCCATTTCCCACCTCACATGACACCATCGGGCAGTCAACATTGGTGACACCTTTATTTATGCCATCCTCTCCTCCACAACACCCTTCCAGCCCACTAGGGTCTCCGTCATCCGCCCAGACTCCTGCAACTGCTCGAACCCCTGCAACCGAGCGCGTCGCAGCGCAACATAACAACCAAGATAATGGCCATGCTGCTGATGATGAATACCATTCCGACAATGAAATGCAACATGTCTCTCGACCTCCTTCTCCTGGAAGCCCAACAGGCTCAGATCTCGATGCGCGTCTCGCCGATTACACCTTGGATTTCAGTAATTTCCCGAGTGGACATTTTGCATTGGATGGGCAAGAAGAAACACTGCCCCCTTTCCACCAAGATGTAGATAAATTATCAGATGTTGGGGGACCGGAAGATTTTACTGCGAATATGGAAAAATACCTGATGGGCGATTTGGAAGATGGAGAAAACCACCAGGATGAAGCTGAAGTAGACTACGGATCAGTACAACGATCGTTCCGGAAGTCAAAGCAACCCGCGATCGAAGAAGAAGCCGACTCTGGCGAATACAGTGAATTCGGACCGCCAGTGGATATGTCGACCCCTTCACACTTGTTGCACCGGACTAGCGCTCTCCCCAAAGATTCAACTCACCTAGAAGGTATTGAAGAATACCCCGATGATGACGAGGTTCAGGACTCTGCATCCCCTTCCGTCCGGAAATTGTCGGACGCCTCCAGTCATGCACGAGAGGAACAGAATGAGGATCTTCACCAGCAGATTGCACAACTGCAACAATCCTTGAAGGAACGCGATGACCAATTGCAGAAAAATCGCAACCGTGTGCTCGAGGCTGTTTCTGCTGGGGAGCAGATCCGTCATCTCCAGACAGAATTGCAGCGGAAGAATGCTCTCCTGGATGAGGTGCATTCTAAAGGTAGTGATGAGGTGATGCTGCGCGAGCAAGTCCAGTCACTTCAAAAGAAAAATGAAGAGCATGAAAATCTATTACGACAGTCGAGCATGAATACAACGGATCTCAATCCTCTTTTGAACCAGATTCGTGAGATGCAACAGCAGCTCCAAGACAAAGATTCGCAGACCGCTTTGGACAAGGAGCGGTTGGAGACCATTGCTCACCTGCGCCAGCAACTCAATCATTCCCAAGAACAAGTGCGAAAGCGCGATGAAACTCTGGATGAGACATTGACCAAGCTTAAGGAAGTCACACGGGTCAAGGATGCACAAATACAGGAGAGAAACTCGGAAATTGATCAATTGCAAGGGCAGATTGACGACTACGGGCTGGAGAATGAGAAGCTTGAGGCAGAATTAGAGCGTGCGCACAATGATTATCAGGTCCTTGAGGAACGCTTTATCGACTTGGAGACTAGAAACCGCCCTCTGGAGGAGAAGAACACTACATTGGAAGCAAATCTCACCCGTGTCCAATCCCATATGGAAGCCCAGGAGAGTGCCCTCAAAGCTGCTGCAGCGGATCTGCCTATCAGTGGCCATAGCACCTACAGCGAGATTCTCGATCTGATCAAGGATTTGGGCCCAGGGGATCCCGCGTCCCCACTCCACTCACCATTGAAGGAAAAGTTCGTGGACGCCCAAGGTGCGGAGCAACTTCAACAGCCAGGCATGCCAAGCATTGCAAGCCTTCAGCAAGAACTCCAAGAGTTATCCGCCGCACAGAAAGCGGCAGATACTGAAGCAGCACGTCTGCGTGATCAGTTAACTGAAGCCCAAACTCTCATTAAAACCATCGAAACAGAGAATTCGCGACTCTCCACCCGGGTTGGCGAGCTCACAGCAGCCCTAAGCAAATCTCAAAACGACCTACTGCAATCACAAGAAGAACACGCCGAGTCCCTCGAGACTATTGCGCGCTTGCAAGAAGACAGGATTGCCGAACCTCCCAGCCCACCTCCCTCACCCCCAGCAGCGCGTGGAGCTCTCAACCCAGAGCCAAGGGGACCAGACGCAGCAGCCCTAGAGGCAAACCACCAAAGCCAACTTCGCAGCCTGAATACCGCACACTCAACAGCCGTCTCAACTCTCCGTGCCTCGCACGCCGAGTCAATGCGCAAAATCCGCAACCTCCTCACAGCCGCCGAGCGACGTGAAGCCGATCTACGCTCAGATCTTGAAACCCTCCGCACCTCATCCACCACCTCAGTAACCCACCTACGCAAGAGTTTCAAAGCAGAACTCCGACGCCTGGAAGCGGTCATCGCCGCAAAGGACGACGTCATCGCTGCAAAGGACGAAACCGCCGCTGCGATTGACCAGCGCATTGCTTTGTCCGTGGACAAGCGCGAGCGCGAGTGGGAGCGGCGCATCGACCTGCTCCTTAAGGAGCGTGATCGCATGGCCAAAGCTTTGATGATGAGCTGGGGCGAGAAGGAGCTGGGTCGGGGGCCCGGGCCTCTGGCTGAGGGCAAGGAAAATCGCCGTCGTGATCGAGAGCGTGATGTGGATGCGAAGAATGGGCAAGCTTATCGCTACAAGTATGCTCAGAAGACGAAGTCTAAGAGCACGGAGGCTAGGTCTTAGATTGGCTGATTTGCTTGATCTTGTGTTTCTATAAGTTGATGTACCATAGGTTGTGGATTGCATTGTGTTTCTTTTGACTCGTCTTTTAGCGGTCTGGCGTACTTCCTGGAATGGAATTTGGGGGATCTGAACTTGCATGTCTTCGTGAGGTTTGTCCTGTTCTCGCCTTAAGACGAATTTTGCATCTTGTTTCTTGAGAGTTCTACCAAATGAATTTTTGTAATGATCATTCCACCACCTATGTTCATTAATTACTTGTCTTGCTAACGTAGAATACATTTGGGGTATCATATTGACCACGGCGACGGCGAAAGCAGCTAATGAAGTCAATCCTGGTTCTCGGTAATATATTCCCCTATGATCCCTTGCGTGGAATGGACGCTCTATTCTTCCTCCAAGCCATATTTCTCCTTCAAACTCAGCTTCCAATCACTGCATGTCATCCATTCTCCACAGACATACATCATCGCTTGATGCTCTATACTGCGCTCTTTGACAGATTGAGGTCGCTTAGGAATAGTCATGAACTCGTGGGTTGGGTCGCAGATATCAACAGACAGCGAACCGTCTATTAACCGTGGAAAGCATTCCTCACAAAAAAGAACGCTGAACGGCATGTCATGGTGCCAACAGTGGACTATTCCGTCAATGGTGCAAAGAATCCCACACCCGTCACAGAAAGGCCTGGGGGCATCCGTATCGCCAATTTTATCATTGAGAAGACTTATTTGATACCAAACTGACACCCAGTTGTTGACGTCTCGCATAGCGGCAAAGATCCCAGCCAATTGAAGGTAGCAGTTCCGGTCTTCATCGTCATCAGACGAACCGAGTATACGAATTGGGCGTTGCAAAAGTGATTTGAAAAATTGGAGGGCATCATCGTCACGCCCGCACATTTTGTAGTATGTACCGAGTGTGGCGCGTGCTTCGGGCCGCGGGAGGTATGCGTACTCTGTGACGCCTCTGGGGGTTCTTTCATGTCTGGCTAAGTGGAGGGGTCGTCCCATAACAAGACGTTCGAGCAGTTCGCCATATCTTTGACGCTCAACTTCAGAGCAATCGACTCGGCAGCATTGTTTGAAGTAGTAGCAGCACAGGGAAGATGATGCGGTGAATATAACCTGAATTAGATTGCCTTTCGCTTGATTTGGTTTGTAGGTCTCCAATATGCGTTCCCAAATGCGAGCTGCCCCTTCAGGGTCAACCCCAAGTGAGTTGAGCATGGATGAGAGACTTAATTCCAACGTAGCAGTTAGAATGGCCTTTTTCTGTCGACGAGCGGTGATGATGGCGGCCATGAAAGCTTCTTTAAAGAATGAGAAACATCCCCTCCGGATGATTTTGGCGCCAAGTTCATGCATCATTGGTTCCATATCTGGATTTTCGAGCATAAACTCCGTCAGGTGGCTCACGCCCTCATTGGGTGATTTCTCGTTCAACATTTCGAAAAAGTCCAATATCTGATCAACCTTGCCAGCGCCATGGTGGTGCTCCAGAATTAATCGAGCACATTTTGCACAATGGCTGTAAGAGTCATATGCTTTTTGAAGCACGGAAAACGCATTTTCCTTATCTTTGAGACGCAAGTAACAATCTGCGACACTTTCGTACTCTTGGTGAAGAATTTTCCGAATTTCGAAAGATTGCTCTTTTTTATTGAGCTGATTGATGTTGGTTTGATGGATCTCGAGAGCTTTGGCAGACTCGCCAATGTCATGATACAACAAAGCCATATGAGAACGGAACTCCCACAATTCCGGGTCCATTTGTAAAGCCTTTTGCAAATATTCAATAGCCTCATAATAGAGCAGGAATCCCGTCAGTGCTTGCCCGACTCTACCATACCAGTGAGCGTCATGGTCAGGTTGACCCCAGTCTGCGATCTGCAAGATATCATCCAGTGAACTGGTGTCAAGAGAAGGGATAGAGCCCCGAAGGATGATGTAATCGCGAATTATCACTAGGCAACGCGCTGAGTCCCAGGACGTGTTTTGGGCCCAATGAGAAGCTATGTAGCTCACGATTGGGCGCAGAATTTCGGCTGGGCTTTCGGCTATGGCATTGCTATACCAAATTTTGGTCTCATCCGGAAGAGCCTCTTGAACATCGGGGTCACCAAGCCATTTATTAAAGATACTCAGAGCGTCCTGCGTGAACAGATTGAATTTATCAGGCCAAACAAATGCTTTGAACCCTGACTCATCAGACAACAGCTTAGCCAACTGAAAGCCAATGACCTTTTTGGTATCTTTAGTAATCTGGCTGATATCAATGGCAGTGAGAAATTGAACAAAATATTGACGAGCGTATGATCTTAACGCAAGTGCGATCTGCTCTCTCGACTCCTCCTTGTTCTGGATGATTTCGAAGCATCTGCTCAATACCAATACCCGAGCTTCATGATAGTTGACCCCAATATATGGAGCATTGGGTCCAGCTGAAACTTTGGACTCCTGGCTTCTGAAAAACTCTCCGAGGGATGCGTGGCAGAAAGAGACTGTGGTGGTCTTGTGATCAGAATTGAAATCGTCATTTAAATTAAGGTCTTCATTCTCCTCCAAGTCGCACTCGGGTGGCTCTTCGAAATCGCTGTAATCCGCGTAATTTATTCTTCGTTTCAGGTCTGTGGTCGACAGGCCATCTTCACGGGTCAAAAGGAAGATAGAGGCAAATTGTACTCGAAGAGAACCCTCTAGCCATATCCAACTCTCTCCTTCGGGTGACCTCCATTTCAACAGATTGTCGATCTCAAACAGAGAGAGCGGACTTGGGGTGCACATTGTCCATGCCAATAGCTCGTTCAAGTCGGCGGCGTATTGGGGATTATCCGTGAAACTCTCTGAAAACCCCCCTAGGACATGGGAGATCATCTTTGTTAGGCCTTTTGGAGCTTCATCGAGTGTTCTTTGTATCTCGCCCTTGCTTCTGATTTGCGACAAATCATGTAACATTAGCCCGACCCAGAGAAACATCCCCTGGGAGCCAGTAGACAGTCTCTGAATAATTGTTCGCTGGGTAGAGGGCGGGAGCTTCCGCAAGTAGATGGACTTCGCAATGATAGTCTTGATGTAATGCACAATGTCCTCAAAATTATTCACCTCAGAAACATCGATCGTCTGAATTTGAAGGGTTTCCATCAAATCATTCATTTCCTCAGCAATTTGTGGCCTGCCTAGCATCAAGAGCTGGATCCGACCACCGGGTCGGACATCCTTCGCTAATTCAAATAGCTCGAGTCGATCATCGATGAAGGCTTCGTCGAGTGCATCGAGAACTAGATAAACTGGGCGTTCTGTGGATTCCTTCCCGTCCTCATTGCCTCCGTTATCAATGAAGAAATTCAGAAACAGATTCCTCCATAAACTCTCAAGTGTCTGTATGTCCTCGGCACAATCTATGCAATCAACGATATATCCAGCATAGAGAGGATCGTTCAGTGCGATCTGAAAAGCGATATCGCGGAGAGCTTGGTGTATGGACCGGGTTTGGGGATCGTCGTCCTTGAAGAAGAAGAATCCCAGAGAAGCATGTGGCTTCTGCTTCAGGTGATCAATCATATTGGTAGCGATATATGACTTTCCAGCCCCTGGGTTTCCGGAGATCCACAGGACTGGTTTCTTTCCAGCGATCCAATCGATAAACTCTGTTTCTTCTTGTATCCAGTCCCCGGTTTGTGGTACGCGGTTACGATTCATTGTACTGTATCGACCTTCGGAGCTCCTGGAAGGCTTTAGTAAGAGCCGTAGGTTCACGGCCATACGTTCTTTGCGGGGCATCTCAGCCTGCAGCCTCGTTTCTTCCAGTTGTCGAGCGATTTTCTTCATATCGGAATTCACGCGCGCAAATCCTCCCTTCACTTCTGTTAGTGTCTCGGCCCCGATCAATGCACTTTCCGCCTCGACAAGTCTGGCAAACCTGGCCATTGCCTCTTTCCCACCGTCACTGGCAGACAGCAGGCTTTTGCCATAGCTAAGCATCCTTCCGTCCTTCACCTCTTTTCGGGCAAAGGCGAGTACCTCCAAAAGCGAAATCAAAATTTCCGTCAGTTTGTTGTTCAAGTTTTCGGAAATAGTCTGCGCCGAGTAAACTTTCAATCGAATGGTAAGATCCTATGAAGGTCAGCATCTAAATCCCGACTCTCCCTAGGACCTGCACCACAGACTTACTTTCAAAGTTGACATCGTTTCGATGATAGCATCATACTTGTCTGAAATCCCCTTTGCACTTCCCAACAATAGTTGTACCGCACCAAACAAATAGTTACTAGGTGGATAAACTGCAGAGACACTACCCACCACCGTTCCTACCAGTTCAATCGGGGCCATGGCATGTTTGACCACATCTCGAAGCCGATGCCCCCGGTCACGAAAGGCGTTAAATTGCTTATTTTCATCATCGATTACTTCCAATAAATCGTTGACTGTAGTCACCCGCAGAACAGCGGGATCGAGTTTTTGCTTCGCGATCGTTTCATATTGTTTGATAGCTTCAGTCCATAATGAAGCCACCTGATGGGACGACATTATGATCGACAAGAGAATTTATATGAATTAACTTGCTGACTTTTCAGGGGAAAAATAAATTCGCGTCAGCCACGCCAAGGCGGGGTAACTGATTTGCACCCTGATTTAGCCGCATATCAAAAGAGAGGTATCAAGACGACGGGAACAGTCATGAAGAGGGATTTGATATTTTAGAGAGAGCCATTCTATGTTGGATCCAGTTGCTCGAAAGCAATATCACTGTCCAGTTCACTAGAAAGACAAAGTGGCGGAGATCAAGGAAGATGAAACCTAGGTCGAAATTGGGTAGAAATACGAGAACCGAAGTATACACTCGACTCTCAAGTGGAATTCCTACACTTCAGGGCTGATGACCGGGAATACAGGATATACCTCCTAATGATCTTGGGATAAGAAGCAGACAATAAAAAAAGTAAACTAAATATTGATATATAACCCAAGTCTTCCATACAAAAATAAATCAAATATCACCAAAAGAATGTCCGACCAGCAGACGAACAGCTACTAATAATCATTCCATTATCTTCTCCCTCTCAATAAAAGCCCAAGCTCGTCCGATTCGCACCCCGATATTTCGTCTGATCAATACAATTAGACGGCAACTCCAAGCAAGCAGTCGAGAGAGGTCTCGGACCATCTACTACATGTGGATCAGACGTCGTCTCCAAGATACAGCTGAGCGGGACATTCACGGGGCCGGGGGTACTGCTTCGCGAACGACGCGTGCTGGGGTAGATTACTTCGACGTCGCTGCGACGGGGGATGGGTGCTTGTAGTGAGCGAGCTGAGCCGTGGCGACGCTGGTTTGCCCAGCGAGATGATTGGTGTGCATACTGGCTCCCCGGGTGGGTGTTTGGGTGGAGGTTGTACTGGCTCTGTGAGTAGCGTGGGAGGTGGTTTGGGTTGAAGTGGTAGGAGGAGCTGCGGGCGGGGTAGTGGATGATGTTTTTCTGTTGTTGCATGGTCTTTCGAATTGAGTCTGGGCGCATGTTTGGCCCTGGGGCTTGGCGGCGGGACTGAGAGTATGCTCGTGGCCGTGGTAGGGACGGGGCGCGTTGAGTGAAGTTTGGGTGGTGTGGGTGGTGGATTGAGCGGGCTGCGGGCATGGTGGCTGTTTGGGAGCGGCGGACTTTTGGTGGGGAGGATGGGGTGGGGACTACTTCTGGGGCATCGGCAGAGTTCATTGTCATTGTTCGGATGCGGTTGCTTTCTAGGTGTGGGGGCATGGGTTTGGGTAGCGTGTTGGCTGGGCTTTGGGGGAGGGATGCCGAAGATGCATTTGGGGTGTTGCCGTTTGCGACGAGCTCATAGGTTGTGCTGTTTGGTGTAACGACTTGTTTCTCGACGTCAGGTGTGGCGTTGGGGTCTGCGAGGGCCTGGATTTGAGGATCCGATGATAATGGAAGCGATAATGGGAAAGACTTTGGAAGAAGGCGTCTAAGAGAAGACAATGATGACTTTCCTCTCACATGGTGGATGTATTCCTGAGGAACGGTCGGGAGTTTGGGAACAGGCGCATCAGAGAGAAGGGCGCGTAACTCGTTGGCTGTCTGTGAACTCACGGTCGTAGACGTGCACGAGGTGGGATAGAATTCACTAGCCAGGCTTTGTGATCCAGGCGAGATACGGTGCAGAGTGTCGGGCGAAATCGTCGTTCCAGACATAATCTCTCCATATGATGAACCGGGATCAGTGTTGACTCGAAGCTGAGGCCGTAGACGGATGGGAGCAGGGTGTCGGATGCTGGGATGGCAGTTGACTCTGTTGGCGATTGGGTCTGCAGACCAAAATTCCCCAGGTCCATTTCCATCGTGTTGGCGGCAAAGATAGAGAATCTCGTTTTTGAGGGTTTCTTCGCTATCCCAGCTATTGCCAGAGACTATACTGTCGTCTCTATTAACTATCTGGCGCTTGTAGATACCGAGAAGCGACACATCGTATGGTCGATCGCAGAGCTGCCTCGCACAGTACATTGTGCATACGGTGACCCTGTAGGATAATTATCAGTTGAAGTAAAGGTGACATAGAATGAACATTCAGCGTACATTGAAACAACGGACACGATCACAGATGCTCGGTGGAAGGAACAGCTTATACCGACTCTCCAGAAACTTGCATGTGTCCCTTCCGGGAGACAGTACACCTGCTGTGCAGCGACCACTAGACCTGCTATACTCGTAGCCAACCAAAGTAGAAGATCCAAACGCAGCACATATGTGCATACATTATGCAGAACGGTTTTCTGTGTTCCAAATCCACCAATGTTGTTATATTGCCAAGCAACCAGGCTTTGGAGGCTGACAAGTGGCACCGAGAGAAAAGACTGAATTTATGTCAGCGAAACAGTATAATGACTAAAGATTCAAGTCGAACATACTGCGACTAGTGCGAGAATAACACTCAGAGTCATCTTCGAGTCAACCTGGCCATTACCGTAAAGGTAGAGCACGAGCACCCATTCCAAGATAGACTCGAAGAGTAGCATGTATAGCGCAACAAATATCACAAGCTTTGTCCATGTGCCCTCCTCTCGAGGTGTAGCTGAAAGCCCAGACGCCATGATCGCGATAGCTAAAGGACCAAGAGACGAACGGCCCTGTTTGTCGCCCTCTTCGAGCTGTCTGGGACTGGGAAACCGGGTAGGGAAGAATGCGAGTGTGTTGTAAGTCAAGGACAGGCGTATTGAATGCGCCGGATCCAAATCGAACCCAGTTTTAGACACACTCAAAGTTCATCAATTGAGAGTAAAGAAGAATATACATAAGGTTGGTACCAAGAGGAGTGTTGAAGGACTAAAGAGGAATTTAATGAAGGGTTCTCGGCCCTGGAGCGCGTTGACGCGAATATAGTGTGGAAGGGTGGAATGTAGCAGCCGAGGGGCATGCGTCAAAAGAATCCAATACCCTCAGGAGTCCTCTCTGGAGAGGGTAAACCATTTTAGCTTAACAGCTTGGAATGCTGAAGACTTGCTAGTGGTAGGGATGTATTGAGGGTTTGGCTGTTGTTGGCCTTATCCCTGTGGATCTTTCTGTACAGACGTCAGTTCGTTCTAGTCCCTGAGAATGGACGATTTGGAGCAAACTACCTCGTCTAAAAACCCAGTATGATCATTTCTCTGTGCATCCAAGGGTTGCCCTTGGAGGTGAAGATAGGAGGATGGAAGCGATCGTGCCCTAGATCCCTCGATGACGTGGTCAATAACAATTCCGAGCACTGATAATCGTAATGTATACTTTTAATACTGCAATCTAGCTTGTAAACTTCTCAAGGCCTTCTCATTTCTTTTTCAATTTTGTGCTAATAGCTAATCGCTTCGTGTCGTTCTGACCGATTCTGTACACAACACGTGATCTGAGGGGTTGACCTTGTCAGTAAGGACGAGAAATTAGCCATGATCCTAGATCGCAACCTAGATTCACAAACATTCTGACGCATTTGACAGGCACCTGAATGAAGTGTCTCTGATATATTGGCATTGTGGAATGCGATTCTGGTCCGACGGTGAACTTCTCAGATTCGTCGTAATCGCAAGGCGCGAGGGTCTTTCTTGTAAATGACAAGTGTGTCATAAGGAGCATATTTCCGAGCCCTTTATTTGACACAGATAGTGTTTTTATTCACGGTTTGGGATGGAAGCCTGTGTATCGCTTAAATGTTGACTGTGGTCGACATGATGAGATTGGTTATATATAACACCACCAAACCTGTATCGAAATATACGCTGAGGCTGTCAAACATGAAACATCAAGCACCAAAAGCTCTAGAGCCATGTATATTATATTATACCTCAAAAGGCCCCGGAGAGCGAGCTTAAATGACAGACATCTAATCTCATGGTTTTGGCTTAGATCGTCCAGGTCATACCCTAAAAAATGCAGTGGGCGCTTTATCCCTAATTACAACCACACCTTTGGCAACGTTGGAAGCTGTGGGGATTGAAGAATCGCTATACTGGAAACTGTACTAAAATTAAGCATCGTAATATATATAAATATGAAGCATTGTTATATGAAATTATGTCGATCTTCACTACACCTAGACTAGCCTATTTCTCCTGCTACGCATTATGCACCGTTTCAACAAGGGTTTGCTCAGTAAACTCGTCCTCTCTTTCTTTCATAAATTTCGACAATTACAATGAGTGAATGGGTATGATTATAGATGACCTGGAATGTACGGAGTAGAGTGTCCTCACTGCCCAGGTAATTTCCCTACCTGCAGGGGGGCGAGAACGCATGTGAGTTATCAGAAACCCCCTCCAAGCCCCCCCTCGAGGGGGTCTGAGATTATCCTTCCAAGGTTGTTACTGGAGACGTCATAATAAAGCGTGAATGTCCCTTCGGAGAGGCATTTATGTAGTAACTTTGATTTCAAATATAGTATTGGAATTAGTATTTCGGCAAACATACGGCTATAAGATTGTGCAAAGGAGTCCACTGTCGAGTGCTAGGGGATGTGAGCATCACAATCGATACGGAAGACGAGATAGCTTACCTGCAGATATGATGCTAGACGCTAGACCTGAGGCAATACCATTGGTCGCGCCATTGAACAGGCTCCCCTTCTGCCCACGTAGCCTTTGATGGGTATTATGGACTTGGATAACCTCTCCCCGAGTATTATCGATCTCTTGCTCGTATCTTTCTAATTCAAGTTTTATCTTTTGGGACTCATACCTCGCAACAGAGATTTCCCACCTAGGACGCAAAGATCTTGAGTTTTGTGTCCTTGGGCCTGATCAAATCTTCTATGCCCGGTTGGGAAGCGGTTTTTTGGCTGGTCATCCATCAAAGAAGTTCCTTGCCTATATGTCAGAAATTCACAGGCGATCCGATGGTGCCAAAGTTCTTGCCTTGGCATTTGGATACAAGGACTCCTTTGTTATTTCAATAGGACATGCTACAAGATCAGCTGTCCACGAAGGATGTAGCCATCGGATGAATTTGAACGGATACTACAAGGATCTGCGACGATTCGTCAAGTCAAATGCCCTTTTGGAAATATTGGTGAGTTTCCTCAATTATCTCAGTGATATCTCGGAAATCTGACATCTTAACAGGCTATTGCACTTGACCCGAAGATCAAGACCGATTATATATTAATCTACAGAAATGGAGATGACATCCCTCGGATAAACTGGATATGTTCAGATCCCAAGAGGGAACGTGTCATCAGTGATTGGTGGCTCAGGGAATGCACGCCTAATTAAAACGACTGCAGCGCGTTACAAGAAGTATACAGTCTATAAACAAGACTCTGCTGTCAAAGGATTTATATTCTCGGGCATTAGGTGATTCATTATATGGCTTCAAAACCTGCAAGCAGGAGAATGTGGTTCATACGAACATTATGGTAATAGTACCAGAAACAACAAAGGCGCATTCCTCCTCTTAAAGCTGGATGCCACCGAATAGCCCAACAATGGGCTTTGTTACATCTCATATTACCGTGGACGAACTCAAATATGTCCTTCTTGATATGCTTGAGGAAGTATCGTCATGCCTCGTCATCGCCGAGCCCGAGAGCGAAAAAGATGCAAAGCCCAAGTCTGGAGACTGTTATCCCCCAAATACGCTTGTTGTCAAGTTTTATTGTTCTCGGTCATCCATTGATGTGATAAAGCGTGATAGGCGAGTAGGCAGCGCTTGTTACGGCAAATGCAGAGGTGGTCGACTCCGCACTTATCTAACAAAGTCCGGGGCTTTTCCATTCCACTACCATTTGTACTAGATACGCCAAGAAGTAACAATCTACAGCATGCTAGAAATATGCAATTAGAAGATTGAGATCACTATCCCGAATCAACAGCAATATCCGAAAAGAGCATTTTCTCCGATCCCGCTATATACTTGTCATAGTCATCTTCGAGTGATAGATACATCATCATCCAGTGCGACCTCTATCATGTCTTCCATATTGCTTTGAAGAAACGAGGGCGGTCATATCTTTCCAACCTCGCCTCTTTAGCTAGCGTTGCATTGTCAACGCTTTTGCTTGACAGGAATCGAAACCCGAGCTTGCGATATTGCACCGCAATGATTTGCTCGCCTTGGGCCACAAACTGCCGTTGGAAGTCTTCCGCGCGCCCACTAGACCCGGCCAGTCTTATCGATCTCCTACCACTTGTGGTCAAAAGGTCCTTGACCCTGTAGGATCGACAACATGTCGTCTCGGGTTTTTCTGGCTTCGCTATACACGCTTCCTCCCTCGCCATCAAGACTCGATAGCCCATTTTCGAAGCTTTAAAAATTGTTAGAGAGTGGACGTGCTGCCATCCCTAGTCTTCTTATGAATGACCGGAGTGACACTTCTAAACTAACCACGTCCGGTCTATCGATGGTGAACAGAGAGCACAGTTGAGTAACGTAACCTACTCATGATACGCTAAAAAACAGCACAGTATTCCGTCGTATTAACCCTAATAATTATACAGGAGAAAAAAAAAGGCCAAATTCGATACTGTACAAACGTAGATTCCGCGACACTGTTTGACATCTCGGGGTCTCATCGATTTGGGGATGGCGATCCACTGAGAGAAAACATAATTTAATAGCGGTGATATTATGTTATACCCCATGCCACCACATATGTCTCTGCTATCTATAGGGGTGACAGGAGTTTTCACTTACAGATGTGGGTTTTTAGTAGCAGTCATATGCATTTGTTGCTGATCCACTCGGTTGTGTGATCCACTCGGCACCTAGACCCATGGGTAGTGAATCACGTTAACCGGGTATTATGTAATCTGTTGTGTCAGTAGAGAACAGCTGTTGTGTCCCTAGTGATTCTCTATCATTCCTCGTTATTAACTAACTGCCCTGTATTATCTGCGCATTTGGGCCCGTGGAAGCCTGGAATTCTAGAAGAAGCAACCTACTGGATGGCTCTGACTGCTACGAGAATAACATGAAATTATCACCATCGCCATGGCGTTGCAGTTCATTGACCAGAGCCTCAGCGGGATAGGCCGCTCTGACAGGCGCATCATCCGCTCTCACGTCATGCGCGGCAAAAATACGGGCAAGCAGCGCCGGTCCACCAAGAAGCAAAAGAATGTCGCAGAGCTCAAGCCGCTCTTATATGCTCCAGGATTCGGATACGTAATCCCGCGACAGGTGCTCTGGAGTGACTTGTGTGTCACTTCGTTCCCTCAAGAGCTCGACTCTCAGTCCATGGGGCTTATGCATCGATGTATGCTCCCCTCATTACTCGGCTGGTCATCCAAGTCCTCTTGTGTCTGACGTTAGGATCACAGGGTTTTTTGATATTAGTGATACTCTATTTCCACCGCAGTTCTGTACTAAGTTCGACATCATAAAGTCGATCTGGGTCAACTGCATTCTTGCAGATGAAGCATGTGAGTGACAGCATTGTCGGTCGGTTCATACGGCACCGTTGACAACCCGAAATACAGATTTCCACACCACTTTGGCTATAAACGCATCTTATGTTGACTTCTTCCAGCGGAAAGCAGCAATATCGCCAAGAACTCTTCACCATATCTCCAAGGCGTACGCCTTGGTTAACATTAAACTGTCGGGTCCCTTCTCTGTTTCGGACAGCGCCATAGCTGCTGTGGTTAGTCTCGCCATCTACCAGCAAGTACATCGCCAGCCTGCAATCGGACTCGTTCATCTCCGCGGGCTCTACCGCATGATTCAGCTGCGGGGTGGGATTGCCAGGCTAATGCAAGAAAATCGTGCACTGGCAATGAAGCCGTTAAGGTACGTGAAAAGGCTTGCTTTCGCGACCTGCCTTCACTTTGCCTCGTTATGGCATTCTCTGCTTCTGAATGACAGTCTATGAGTTTTTATCTAACTAATTTTAGGCTCGATATTGAATTAGCAATGCAAAATGGAACACCCACATTGTTTCGCGGCGATGAAGTGCCCATTGACTCGGTCCTATGTGATCACGATGTCAGCAATATGCATCTTCCCCAAGATACCTTTTGGATGCCACCCATAATGCTAGATCTGCTCAGCTTCTCAAAGTCGCTCAACGAAGCAGCGAGAAAGTTAAAACCAAAACTTGACCCTCTAGACTACACAGAGACACTTCTGTCGCTTCTTTATCGCCTTATAGATGCCTCTCCACGAAGAAAAACCCCTACCAAGCCCGGAGGACTATACGGGCATCTGACATACCTTGCGATGCTATTATTTATGACGACGATGCTACCTGAGTACACCCGCAATGGTCCCAGCTTCTCCCTTCTTTCTGATGGTCTGGAAAGCGCCATGCAAGACCTCTGCGCCACAGCACCGGAGTCTTCGGACTATAATTTGTCCTTAATTTTATGGATTCTCTTCATAAGCGGGATATCTGTGTTGAATTTGAAGGAGCATTACTGGCTATCGCCATTGATTGCCGACAATTGTACAAGGCTAGGGCTAGAGAACTGGGCTGCCATCCAGCGGCAGCTTAGTCGGTTTCCATGGATATTCAGTTTGCACGAAGACCAAGGCCGTCATCTATGGGAGCATGTACGACTGGGGAGCAGGGAGGTTTCATGGGATATTTCATCACGAGAATCGTCATGACATTCGACTTGTTCGTTACTCTAAAATACTTCTGGGTCTCATGGAAATGCGGCATTCTATCAACCCGGCTATCCGTTGATGTTCCGGCGTCTTTCATTAGATGCCCGCATATCGGGCCTTGTGGTACAACTCGGGAGAGATGTACGACTTGATGTCCGGCTCTCCCTTCTGAGAGCATTGGTAGCTAATGTAAGCATGCATTCCCTTGCCATTCTCCAAGCCCCTATGCTCGGAAAGCCTCTCTAACATGCCAAGATACGCATCGCAGTACGTGCCACGGCCATGCGCGTGCATCCAGGCCATCAAATTGCGGGCAATGGTCAGGTCGTCCGCACCATACTTTCGAGTGGTCAAGTAAAACTTGACCTCCGGCTTGCCATTCAACGGGGCAATGTCGAAGAAGTAGATGAAACCCTCGCACAGAGCCTCAAAGTCCTTCCATGTATTGCCGCCGGTGGTGGCCTCGACGGAAATCTCCTCCTCCTCGGGGAAATCTGCTGGCAGGCCCAAGACAGCAAGGATCATGGAGCGTAGATCCTGCAGGCTCTCCTCGGCGATGTCGCAGATTCCGCCCATTGTCATGATTTCCCGGACCGACTTGAAGCTGGTGTGAGTGGATGTGAAGTACATCTTGAGGCGGGACTTGGATGAATCTATATTGTCCATTCCCATTACGTTGGGCTTCATCAGCTTGCCCTCGGGGCTGGTGGCCATGAAATGCATCAAAGCATCTCTCCCTGGGTGGCCCTCGCCAGGGGTAAGTTTCACGATGGCATCATCCCACTCTTGCAGAGTGTTAGGGTCGCCTCCCATGAACAGTTTTCTCGCTAGGAAGTATGACTTGAGTCCGAAGTCAGCTTTTTTGTTATACTCGACGGCGTGCATGAGGGTGGTGGCTGGCGGCTCGCCGGCTTCCAGCTCCTTGGCATAGAACTCTCTGTCGGGGTTGTAAATTTCTGCCAGGAAGTGACGAAACCATGAGTAGTCCGTTGCGGGAAGTACTTGGGTCACCTTGTCCATATAGTCCAGCGTTGGATCATGGTTCAGCGGGTCGGATGCTGTGCCCGAGTCCTTGCCAATCGCCTCCCACGAGTAGCGGATGTCAGGCTCGCCGACCGTGGTGTTCCACTTCCAGGAGTACTCCAAAGGCGAGCCATCATAGGCAATCAGAGATTTAAATACTGGAGTGCCGTCAGACTTTGGTGCCGGTCCCAGTCGAGGCACCTGGCTTCTTGTTAACATCAACTTGTCTATGGATTATAGTGGAATGTCGGAATATGGGCTTACAATCCAGTGATAGTGGAAAAGAAGCACCTCATACTGCTTCTCGATCGAATATCCAGCCGCATCAATCATTACTGCGAGATGATATCCAGTGAGGTTCCACCAAAACTCAACATCTTTGTTTACCGCCTGCGGGAGACTTTTTTTACCAGCGAGTTCCACACCCTGAGCGGTGCTGCAGTCTGGGTCGGTGTGATGAAAGATGGCATTTTCTCGAGAGTAGAATGAAAGATGACAGTGGAAGAACAGTTTTTTTGTAGGATTAGTTATCACATATATAGCGCTCATGCTACCTTGGAGTGAACTAACAAGGACCCCGAGTTATCCTAATATAATCGCTGACATGACTCTAGTCCCTAAATGTTGTATAGATGAATCCTCGTAACTCGGGTCCGGATCTTACATAACTGACGAAGACATAGATATGTCACTAATCAATCTGGGAAACCGTGAAAAGATTGGATGATGTATCTAATCAAATGCTACAATGCTGTATATAATGTATATAGTGCTAGTTGTGGGATGAGATCTTTACCTGGAACCCAGAGGGCTTGGCTAGCCACTTGTTCTCAACCGTCCAGTCACCAACAGGATTTACTAATTCAATCTATTTTAAATTATTAAGTCAGACCACATAATAGTAATGGAATCTTACTTACATTGTACTGTTGTAACAGAGATGGAACGAGTTTGTAGATTTCAAAATAGGCCAGATGTTTTCCAAGGCAGCTTCGATGACCCGCGCCAAACTAAATATAGTAGAGTCAGTCCGCTATAGTTCTCGCATATGTAAATATAATCGAATGGTATGGGAACATACTGTTAAAAGGGCATTGTTCATTTCTTGTCGCTTGGACTCACTACACAGCCAACGTTCAGGTCGCCATGAGTCAGGATCCGCACCAAACATCGATGCTTCGCGATGCATAGCCCAAGGGTTCTATATGTGATGAGGCAAAGGTTAGAAACGAAATTCTCGTCGTTTTTCAACTTTCGGGATGGTCTTACAATTCCGATTCTGGTGCCAGGGGGAATATAATGGCCATCGACTTCCAAACCACCCTCAGGTACAACGCGTTCAAAGGGGAGGGCAAAAGGAGGATGCATTCTGGTGGCCTCTTTGACACAGGCATCCAGGTACTGCAATTCTCTGGACTCCTTCCAGGTTACATATCTGGACAGCCGACCTTTAGCTGCGGCGTCGTCGACCTCTTCTTTGAGTTTGGCGAGAGAGGAAGGATTTTTGAGGAGATGATACATGACAGCGCTGGCCAGGATGCTGGTCGTGTCTGCACCGGCAACTATGTTAGAGTTGACCCAAGTGGGAACGAATCTATATCATATCCGTCAATTCATGTTGCATAATGGTGGTTCTGATTCGGGCGTTCGTACAGGCTGGGAAGGGTGGAATCCTTGGCCTGTTTGTCAAGGAAACAGGATAGGAAGTCCTTCTGACCGAGGTTCCGCTTCTCATCTTCGCTCAAGCTCATTCGTTCCATGATTCTAGCGAACCCAAACTCCGCCAGAGGGTTCTTCTTGGTCGAGCCAGGTACCAGCGGATTATCTCTCCAGAGATAATCGAGCCAAGGCATTTGGGTATTCTGGGATTCCGGTCAATAACAATGCCCGAGCCGTAGAACTGGGAGGTAGACACCTACAGCGGCAACCTGTCTAAAGTAGGCCCATATATTAGCCATGATGCCATCGACATCTTCACCTTTTTCCAGGCAGCCTAGCTCCCGAGAGAAAGTGACCTCGCCAAGGACGTCGAACATAAAGAATTGAATCCATCGGAAGAGATCGAAGTCTGTGTCCTTGTTCGCAAACAATTCATCCAGACGAGAGAAAAAGTGTTTCAGAGTGGATGTCATTGCCGGCTCAAACGTTGCCAAATTAGTAACCGAGAACAAACGGGCAACAGGCCTTCTCATCCGCCGATGAATGTCTTCGTCGCGTGTTGCAAAAATATCAGGAAGCTTGCCACCCTTGATTCTTGGCATTATTGAGTCGTAAAATTCCGACTTGGGAAGTGCAGTGTTAGCAAAAGCAAAGTTTGATTCAATTTAGGGGGCAAGATACCTTCTCAAGCCTATTTTTGAACCCATAGATAGTGTCAATGGCCTTGGGCTGAGAAACCATGACCGCGTTGGGTCCGACGCGCACCACAGTGCCATACTTGCGATGAAGGGCAGTGTGTATATCATGCGCGTCACCAGTCGTAACCCAGGATCGTCGGACGAGGTTTGTCAGAGCTGACATCCGTGGCCCAGGGATATGCTTTAAGCGCAACCATAGTCGCACAATATTGAAGGAAATCACTAAAATTGCTGTTAGGGCAACAATTGCACCCAGTCGGCAAGCTTTGGCACTGAGAGGTAGACAAATATGTGCTAGTTGCATGGTGATTATGAGGGGGTATGAGGTCTACAAGTCCGTTCAGATTGGCATGGTATACGGTTTTAATCGACCTGGCAAAATCTCACGCTCGACCACTCGGGTCCAAGAGTCCAGCTATTGTGGCTAATGTAACTCGGGTCCCAACGACAAAGTTCCAATTTTAAGGCCCAGCAGATACCATGAGAATAGCCGTTGAGCCCTATGTATGAAATAGTTATGAGTGGCACTAAGCGAGGCAAGCAGGGTCATGGGATAGTATAGTCGGAATTCTTTTTTTTCCATACTGGATGCCAGTAGTCTACATACAAGTCAGCCTTCTACGGAGCGACCGCCCATCCGTCTGGAAACCATACGGTATTAAACAGTTTGCTTCCCCAGAATTTGAAGCAAAAAGTTGTAGCCTTCCATAACATAGCCCCAGCGACAGCCATTGGGATCGCGGTATAAGTCGAACAGGTGAGGCTCCCCGGGCGCGATTGTAAGCCCCGACTCGATGCCAGCGTCCTTCATCGCAGCAACCGTCCGCTGAGCCTGTTCCCATGGGATCAGATCATCATTGGTGCCAAAAACGATGTGGGTTGGCGACTTGTAATTGCCTTGAAGAATCTGCGCGTAGGGACTAGCCTGGATAACGTCTTCTTTTGGTGGTTGTTGCAGGCGATTGAAGGCTGACGCAGCCTGCTGTGGCACGCTTGGCCCTGCTGGTAGCCCGCGGAAAAGGACAGGAAGAGTCTGTCCATGCCAGTTCATATGAAGGACAACTCGGCTGCGAGGATCTTTAGGTGCCATCCACCCTGCTGCTGCCTTTATCTTGGATGGTACATTGTAAGCCGTGATGGGAGCATTGTAAACTCCATCGATGACGTTGTATGACTCGCCGCCGAATGTGTCAGAGTGCTTTGGCATATTGGGCTTCAGCCAGAAATCATCCTCGTAATTGGTCGGACAGTAAAAGGCCAGGATGCCTGTTGGGGGAGAGATTCCCCTTGGTATCGAGGTCCACGCTAGAGACATGGCAAGCATGCCACCAGTGGACCAGCCGATAACTACTGCCCTGCTGCGGTCAAGTCTCTCATTGACTCGGGTTTCTGTCAAACTCAGAGATGGCAGCGAGTTCCGTGCCCAGGCATATGCATTGGCGACATCGACGAGTGGTCCTTCTAAGATGGTGGTCTCTGGGCAGAGTCTGTAGTCAATGGATACAGGCAAAATACCATTGTCAAGTAGAAGTTGTATTTGGCGTGGTCGAATATCTTGACGCGATAACATCACATGGCCTCCTCCGTGAATCACTAAGCCTATACCAGAGCATTGTTAGCTCCGGCCTGTACAATTCTTCTCTGGAAAGCCGGATCATACCGTACCAGTGACCCAAGTATCATATCTGGCCGCCGTCCGCCGTGACGGGTAGTGGATATCAGCCCTCAGTGGAAGATCTTTGTCTGTGTGTGAAAAGACAACCGTCTCAACATTTCCAGTCTTCTCCTGCGGCATGCTGCGATACAAGGATGGATCTTGCACGGGCTGCTTGAACCCGGAGATGACCCTCACGACCTCTGATTCGGGTGTATGACCGCCCGTCCATGACACATGCTGGAAACCAACCTGTAGCATAGTCTTTTCCCAGAACTCGGGAGTCGCGAGCACGTAAGGTCTGCCATCATCGTACAGCCACCATCCGTCAAGGAGGCTGAAGACCATGTCTAGCCAGTAGTTCCTAGTAGTAAGCTCGACTAGCGACACAAAACCGTGGGGTCGCAGTAGCTTGCTAATGTTTCCCATTGAGTTGTGGAGATTGCGGGTTGCATGGATACAGTTGGTCGCGAGCACAACGTCGAACTGTCCCAGGTATTGGGCGGGTGGCTCCTTTTCGATATCCACGGTGCCGTATTTCATGCAGTCATAACGGGCAAACTTGCGCTTACCACCTGTGACAAGTGCAGAAGAGATGTCGGTGAAAGTGTACTCGATCGGTATCCCGCACTGCACCAGTCGGTCCACAATCCAGCGTGTCGTGGCACCAGTTCCAGCCCCAAGCTCCATGATGTGGAATTTTCCATCAGGCCCTGGTGAGGATGTACTCAGTGCTTTCTCGAGGTAGTCTGTTAGTAACTGCGAGTGAATTACAAACATGGGCGCCGTGCTGTACACATCTTCCAGGATCTCACGGTTGGATTTGTTTCCGAACAGCACTGCTAGAGGATCCATCCTGCCAGTAAGGAGTTTTGACATGTCCGAACCACAGAGATTTAGTAGCGTATGTTCTTTGGCATGTTGAGGGAACTGTGCCAGGATATCCTTGTACAGGACGCTGGATGGCATTTTCTGTACGATCGCATCTGAGCGGACGTATTCTCTGCCGTCGTAGTCGGCCAACTTGCCCCGGCGGAGGATCTCGTTGAAAACTTTGATCATACGTTCATGCTTGGGAGCTACAGGAATTCGTGGGATCTGCTCTCCTGGTCTCAGTGTGTTTAGATCGATGCCGAAATCGGCGAAGGCTTCGACCACGTAAGCTAGAACCAGGTCTGCTTGCTTGTCGGCGACTTTGGTGTAGAAATCGCTGAATTGATATTGCTCCGCAAACTTGTCGAAGTGCCTCTTGATACTTTCAAATGCCCGAGCTGCGCTATCGAGGACAGGTGTTGTCGAAACAGACTGCACCTTGGCAGTCGCAGTGAAGATATCGCCGCCATCGACACTATTGTCAGTCATGGTGCCCGGTGTTGTCATCCCAGTTGACTGCGCCCGTGTTGAAGTGACTGTGCTCGAATCTGTGCTGCTTGCTAGTCGGAGAGGAGTGACGGCGCTGACGAGGATGTCTGCGAGATGCCCGAAGCTGCTCTCGCTCAATAAAAGCGATGAATCAATCGAAACACCAAAGATTTCTTCGATATCACTCATAAGCTCCATGCTGAGAAGGGAATCCAAACCGCGATCCATGAGGTTCGTTGATCGCGTGAAATCTGAAGATGGACATTCGAGATGAGTGCCCAGCAAGCCAGCCAGTTGCGCGACGAGCTCTTCGTAGTCCGGCACACCTGCATTTTCAGCCACTGACGTGGTTTGCTCAATCATGACCTCACGAATAGTATCTTGCTCTTCGGCTGGCGAGATGTCCAGGGTAGATGTGAGAGGGGATGCAACCTTGGCTTGAGGCGACTGATCCACTGCATTGACGGACCCTTGTCGGTTCTTATGCGCATCTAGGTATGAGCATAAAGATCCAAACGTCTGCAGATCAAACAGTTGAGATGCATCAATTGCTATGTTAAAGACCTCTTGAACCTCTGATACAATTTCCGTGGTCATCAGTGAGTCAATGCCGAGTTGGTCTAGGGTAACTGTCGTCTGGAAGTGATCCGCAGGTACATCGGTTATTTCGCTGAGCATTTGCCGAAGCTGCGTCTCAACACTCGGCAACTGGGGCCTAATTTGTATGACCGGCGGTGATGGCGATGGAAGTTTCTTCGCTGTCATTGCCTCCACTTGAAGTCCTGTCTGCCTTGACGGCTGCTGCTGGCCTGGTATAGGCAGACTCAGCACTACTGTCGGGGTCTTCGATACAGACGAGATTAATGGAGCCTTGCCGGTATCCAAAAGACCGCGTTGAATTGTTTTATCTCTTATAGGCGCGGAAGTCTCATTTTGGTTGGCGCGAGACAAGATCTTGGCAAGTGTTGCCGTCTTCACCCTGCTGAACTTTGCTCCAAAGACGATGAAGACAAGTTTATTGGTACCCTTGTCCGTAACGAAAATATCGTTAGAACTTTCTTTTTCGCTAATGGGAGTAGATATGGCAAAAACGTCCCAAGCAGGGCTGCCCCCCTCAGTCTGCCGCTTGCCAAACTCGGGCGACAACTGGATGCGGTCGACATGGGTAGAGACAAAGACCTCGTCTGATGGGCAAGGTGCCAGACAGTTAGCAAACAATCCAGGAACCTGGAAGAAATTGTCGATGGCTATAGGGAAAGACAGAAGATCTTTTGAAACTCCCGGTTGAGTCTCTGGTAGGGACACTTCGGCAGCGACATAGCCATCGTTGGTACTAGCGAGCCTTCGAACGCCTTGGTAGAAGTCATGGTATTGGACTACCCTGGAGAAGATCTTGTAGACGACCGACCCGTAGACTGCCTCGCTGTCCGGCTGCGAGGCCATTTCTGCATATCTCTGGGCATGATCTTGTCTCTGGCCCTTGTGCATATGCTGGAGTAGCTTCCTGGTCCTTTCAAACTCCGCAATAACAGTTGTATCATCATCTGGAGTAATCTCGCATTTGCCAGCAGCGTGTGTCTGCAGAGCAATTGGCTTTCCAGCACGGGCCTGTGAATGGAAGGAGAAAGTGAATCTCCGGCCAGTAGTATCTGATGACTTCAACACAAGCTGTACGACCTTGTCCTGACTCATACCTAGAGGAGAAGCCATCTCGAGCTCATCCACGCGGGCGAACGGAACAGATGGCATTTTGTTGATGTTTGCCAGATCCTTAGCTGCCCGAAGAACTAGCTCAAGGTACAGTGGTGCGGGGCATAGAGACTCTTGTAATACGGAATGACCAGCAACAAGTACCTTCCATTCTTCAGAACGTGGGTCAATGGTGAAGGTGGTCTGCTTCTGGCCGTTGCCAATATCTTGGGACCCTGCGAACGAAATAAAGACCGGCTCCGGCTCCGGCTCGGCTATGACCGATGCAGAACTTTTGGACCTCGTCCCAGTTGACTCTGAACCATTTCCTGCCTGTAGGTCAAAGTCGAGCCAGTGTTCGTTCTTTTCAAATTGGTAAGGCGGCAAGTTCAGATGCTGGTAATCCTGACGTTGGATGTGGTGGAAAGGCCAATATTGAACATGTTCACCGTTCTTCCATAGGCCTACTGTTATGTCTACCAATGTGCTCATGGCGTCATCTCGAGACAGATTAATGGGGCAGAATGAATGGTCTTTGAGATCGGCTAGGGCTCGGCGCACCATACTTGTTACAGGAGAGTTGGATCCAGCTTCTAACCATGTACATGCGCCGAGCCGCATCTCAATTCGCTTGACTGCATCCTCAAAGTATACGGGTGTTCGAGTATGCTCGGCGATCAGTTTGGCAGTGACCTCGCTCCAAGGTTGCCCATTGGAGCAGGTCTCCAAGGGAATTTTGGGCTTGTTAAATGTAAGCCCCTGCGCGAGTCTCTCTAGTTCTGGAACAATGGTATCGCAGAAGCGCGAATGGAAGCCATGCGTCACGTCCAAGACCTTGGCTTTAATATTGGTCCTCTTCGTGGCCTGCAGAGCAGCGTCGATTTCAACAGAAGATCCAACGAGGACATGGCTTGACGGTCCATTAAAGCATGCCACTTCAATCCCAGAACTGGAATACGAATTAATTGCCCGTATCTGAGAGACTATTTGCATTGTACTAGTGCGGTCAGCCTCGAGGGCAAGCATCGAGCCTCTCTCAGAAGGCCAACTGTCGCGCATGAGCACTCCTCGGCCATATACCAATTTGAGACCGTCGGCGAGGGACAGAACACCGGAGACCGTCAAGGCAGCGAGTTGGCCAAATGAGTGGCCAAGAACACAATTCACCTTTAGACCACAGGCAATCCATGACTGTGCGCAAGCATATTGCAGCGCAAACTGCATTATCTGGAGCGACACCACATCATGAACCGGAGCCGGGTCGAATATATCAGGATATATGCCATGATGGCCAAATCCTTTTATCACATCGTTGCAATCATCGAGGTACCTGCGGAATACATGCGAGCACTCATAGACGCTCTTGTCTAGGCCAACAGTGCGAGCCGTCTGGCCACCGAAGATGAGAACGACAGGTTTCGTACTTTGGCTGGGTTGGCAGATGGTTGAAACGGGATCAGAAGCCACTGCAAGAAGCTGGCTGTCTAGCTCGGATAGACTAGAGACGGCTGCTGTAAACATGTTGGGCAGGTTTCTGTTTTGCCTGTCGCTGAGGTTGAATGTAAAATCTGCGAGCAGACTTGCGCCTGAAGCAGATTGTCCCTTGAGCGAAGATACATAACCAGCCAATTTTGCACAGTTCTCACTGAGACTCTTTGGACTGTTGGCGGTGATGACAAGGGGATACTTATTTCTCCCATTCAATGTGGTTGTAGCAACATCTTGCGATGGCGGTTGCTCGACTATCATGGCAGCAATGCTGCCCGCGGCTCCATAGTTGTTCATACACGCGACAAGTCTTTTTGCATTCCATGGCATAGTCTCCATAGGAATGGAGATCTGGCCCGGTACGAGCGAAATCTTGGGGTGCGCAGACTGGAGATGTGCCTGTCTTGGAATGGCGCGATGCTGCATCATCAGGATAATTTTGATAAGACCAGCGACACCAGAGGCGCCTTCGGTATGTCCAATATTACCCTTGACGGATGCAAAGTACAGCGGATCGAGTCTTGACTGGGTGCCAAATACCTCCTTGATCGCACCGAATTCGAGGGGGTCGCCAACAGGAGTCCCTGTGCCATGGGCCTCAACGTATGTGACGGCCTCTGGCGTGATTCCAGCGGTTCTGATGAGCTTTCTGTAAAGGTCTGTCTGTGATGGGCTGTAGGGGACGGTAATAGGCACCTTGTTGCTGCTTTGGCGGACTGCGGTTGAAAGGATCGTGCCGAGAATATTGTCGCCGCACGCAACGGCGTCTGACAGACGCTTCAGGACGACGAGCCCGACACCCTCTCCACGGCAGTAGCCATCTGCGTTGGCGTCAAATGACTTGCTTGCGCCCGTGGAGCTGAGAAACGATGCAGAGGATAGATTTTGATAGAAGAAAGGGCTTGTGAAGACGGAGACACCGCCAGCAATAGCGCTCTTGCAGTCACCATGCAGAATAGCCTTGCAAGCAGCGTCAATGGCAACAGCTGAGGATGAACAGGCCGTGTCCAGGGCAATAGATGGTCCAGTGAGGCCGAAAAAATGGCTAACCCGGCCTGGAACAAATGCCCTCAATGTACCCAGTGCAGAAAAGGCATTGGATGGATGGCTGGCCACGTTATCGTTGTAGTCAGAGGCGCATACTCCGATGAAACATCCGACGTCAAGATCTGGCTCGCGGGGCCCAAAGAAGCCGCTCGACTCCAAGGCCTCGTACGAAACTTCAAGGAGAAGCCTCTGCTGCGGGTCCATAGATGCAGCCTCGCGGCTGGACTTCTTGAAGAAACGGTTGTCGAACCTAGAGATGCTGTCCAGGTAGTTGCCAAAGTACACGGTCTTGTCGGTGCTACGTTGATGTTCGCTTGCCGGGAAACGACTTTTGGGAAGATCGCTCATCATAGACTGGCCCATCTCCAAAATACGCCAGTAATCTTCCACTGAATCAGCTCCGGAGAATCTGCATCCCATACCGACGATGGCAACAGCGTTGGGCGACACTTCATCGAGTACGGCGCTACCCATTGTGAATCCGGACGTTTCTGTCATGTTTGTGTTTCCTCCTTGTTAAAAGGAATGTTGTGAGCTGAAGCAGTTGAGCGATGGGGGGTATTATAATAGAGATATGGAGAGATCACCAAGATATATCCTCATATGTAAGTCAGCAACGGGAATGTCCGCTAACTATAGAAGCTGCGGTAATCGGGTCCTCAGAAATGTCTTTTTGGGTGTCCATCATCAAAAAGCCTCCCGAGCGAAATAACACTACGACGAATCATACCACAAGCAATATCTCCACCAATGTTGCAGCAGTTAGCTTACACGAGAGAATAAGCCACGACTGGAATTGCGATCTTTATCCCAACTCGGGTCTCTCTCCAAGCACGTCCGACTCGGGTCCACGATGACTACCTAGCCCCAGAGCAAGGATTCTTTTGGCTTTGAACAAGAGCTGAAGGGTACAGCTATAAACTATTTATTGATAGCTCATTACTATAAAGGGATTGATCCTACCGGGGAAGGAGCCATTGTCTTATCACACCAGTAGGAGGGGGATGGTTAGGAATATAGCAGCCAAGGGCCGGTTTGTCAGAAATGAAGGGATCGCCTAGATAATACGCCCCTGGATACTCACCAAGCCTATCAATATTCTCTCGGTTTATCCGTAGATATTCGAGTTCAGAAGACACTCGATGTATATAGCGCTTCGTGTTGCTATAGTTTGCCGATGGCTCTAGGGCTTGATCGTTGACTTAATTAATGTTTGGGGCTCAATACAATTTTAGGTCCAAGATGAGCATTCTTTACTCTAATTGAATCACAAAACAGACAATGATATGGCGGTAAACATGCTGCCTGCAATATAACCTGCTACTGAAGCAGCTTGATGCTCTTCCAGTAATTCACATACGCCCGTATATAATCATCCCCCACTTGATCCATGTGGACCATGGTTTGACTCACGCTGCATGAGGAAATTGTATCAAGAATCACAGAACCGCATGACATTTTAAGAAAGTCATTTTTCAAGAACTGGATCAAACTCGCCGCAGGGTTGTCCGGCCCGGGTGCAGACTGAATATGATCTAGCCATTGGTCCAATGGGACAATGGACGAACTGGGTATCTGCAATTCTTTGGACAATAAAGTGACTGTATGTTCCCAACTCTGTCGAGTCGGATTCTCGAGATGGTATACCAGCTGCAGAGGGTCTCTGTGGAAGAGAATTTCACTGAGGGCCTGAGCAGCGGAATCCACTGGCAGCCAGGATAATGTCTGTACAGAAATTTTAGTCAGGAAACGAACATCCATGTATATTAGAATTCACTGATTTTGACTTACTCCACGTAGATCAGGAAACTTGCCCATCTTCTGAGATGATTTGCATACCGCGACAAAATGTTCGTTTGAGTTCCAGTAACCACTGCTTGCTCCAGCAATCTGCCCGACTCGTACCACTCCAACCTCAATTTCAGGATAGTTACTTGCCGCACGCTGAATGATTGTCTCACATACAAGCTTGGCCTTGGCATAGCCTAAGTTGAGGGTCAAAGCCGGGTCATCGGGAATGACTTCGGGAACCAGCTTTTGTCCAGATAAAAGTGAATAGTTGCCGACTGTGGAGATCGAGGATATGAAGAGCAGTCTTGGCTTTCTGGTATTGCAACAGGAGCGTGCTTCACGTGCAAACTTCAACAGGTACTGCAGAGACTTGAAAGAGGAATCATACGACTGCAGTCCCATCTTAAAGTTCATTGGCCACGCAATGTGCACAATATGTGTCACCTCCGTCACCAGACTCTCGTAGTGGTGCTTCCTCAGTCCGAGCCATTGTCTCGCTGTATCCGTCTGATATGCCTCGACTTTCGCCCAGGCATCATCGTTAACTAAGATATTTCGAGAATCCAAGGCATTTTTCTGGGCTTGCAATGCATCCCCTTTGCCAGACCTGTTGAGACAGATTACTCGATTGACAGAGTTATCGGAGAGAAGCTGCGCCAAGAAGAAAGATCCCAAACTGCCTGTGGCGCCTGTAAGCACCACAACAGACCTTTTTCCTCGACGGGCTGACATGTTTGAAGAGGATTGAGATGCGTCGTTTCTACTGGTGTATTTTTCCACCAATTGTTTGAATAACTGAGACTCGGTGTCTACTACATTAGTAGCAACGTTCCCAAACAGAAGCGCGTCTGAGATGCTGTTAATGGACGGATGCCGGTAGACGAAGTCGTCAGCGATATTGGCAACCGGCAGAACATGGCATGCACCGGGACCCAACTCAGAGTGCGTGGCCTGCACCGCACCTTTTAATAGTCTGCGAAGCTTCGTTGCCTGTAGGCTGTCCATACCTTGCGCAAAGAAGTCGTCTTCGTAATTGGCTTGCCATCCCGTGCTTTCTGCCACGAGGGCCCTGATGCTAGAATGTAACGAGGACAGGTCCAGCGCTGGTGCTACGGCAACCTCAAGAGTGCGGTATACAGCGGATATCTCTTTTGCGTATTTCTTCGCCACTGCCTTGCGCAAGATGGTTCCCTTGTCTGATCTCGGAAGATCCCCGGGAGGAACGACTAATACAGCGGCCAGAGACGTGATTTTGGCATGAGCATCCATCTGCCAGCCAGCTTCTTTGATTACAGGCCAAACAGTTGCCTTGAATTGGGCAATATCGCCCAAACTCAGCGTATCGGCAGTCTCAATAATCACGCCTATTTCGAATTGACCCTCCCCGAATGCGGTTGCGTCCTTTACTGCATCGTGCTGTCGCAGCAGAGACTCCAGGATGGTAGGCTTCACTTTCTCACCGGTTGCGAGACAAATCAGGTCGTCCATACGACCAGCCACGGTGAAGTCTAACTGTGAAATATCGCTCCCTGCGGGGTACTCGGCTGTGGTTATGATGAGATCTTGCAGCTCAAAGCGCTCAGTCCAGCCGAATGGCACCATACTTAGCCTGTACGTGAAGGCATATTGATCGGATTGATTTAGTTCCGCTTCAACACGATCCAGTCTGACTTGAAGCGGTTCGAGTGTGTCGCGTCGCAGCCTTAGTCGTCGCCAGTTGTGTTCCCTACCGGGGATGAAAAACGGTGTCATTGGACCAGTTTCGGTAGCGCCATACTGGCCGATCAGTCTGATGCCAGTGGCCTGAAGTCTTTGTCCGACCGATTCTTTTGGCATGCCGCCGCCGAACCCAACAAAATCTAGTTTTGCAAGAGCTTCGTGTCCCTTGTTTTGTGGAAGTCCTTCAATTTCTTCCAAAACGGACGGCACAGTTAATAATGCTCTTGCACCAGACTGTTCTAGGAGCGCAACGACTGATGCTCCGTCGGGTACCACTGAGGGTGGAGGGATGCACACGGCTTTTCCAGCACCCAACGAGAGACAGATCGCGACGAAGCCAAATCCCTGTTCAAAAATTAGCACAAGATTCTATCTTCGGTAGCAGCGATTAAAAACTAACGTGGAATAGTGGCAGCGTCGAAATTGTCAGACCTTGAGCCTCACTGTCTGAGGCAAAAACGTGGCACGTTGCATACCCCAAGAAATATTTATGTGAGCAGGGAATTGGTTTTGGCAGCCCTGATGTCCCGGATGAGTGGAGAATAACCACCTGACGGTCCTGCTCTGACACAAAATGGGTCGCATGCGCAGCATATACAGGTTGGAGATCAACTGCATGGTCCACTTCTTCCAGAAGTTTTTCCCACTCAGCTGTCACACCAATTGTCGCTGTAATACCTCCATGTTTCTCGGCTTCGTTTGTTTCCTCTGGGGTAGGTATGGCTTCAGAGGCAAGAGCCTGTAATGTAGGAGAGACTATGACGAGCCTCGCACCCGTCTCCTCAAGGAGGTGACGCACAGCAGAGGAACTCAATCGTGCCGACAGCAGCACAACTGGCACGCCCATTCCCATGCACGCGAGGACATAGATAACCAGGCCAACTTGACTCTCCGTCAATATGGCAACCGGGGCGCATTTTGTCACATGTCCGTCTGCATCAGATGTGGGAGGATGAAGACCAGAATCCTCCCTTTTGAGCCTGGCCTGACAACGCACAATGGCACGTTGTAACTTCCCATAGCTCACCGATACGAAGCCCTGGTCTCGTGTTGCTTGTATGCAGAATGTATGCTGTGGATTGTGTTTGCCATGGAAATCGACCAGGTCTGGGAGTGTACGTATGCCAGTATTGGAGTTTACCTCCAGGCTCACCTTAGGTAGGATGAAGGCAGACATTGGGTTTCAACAGGTGTCGACTCAGTAAATTATCGTGCTGATAGGTAATTTAAATTGCTACAGGTGACCAGATGAAATCAGGGTTCAATTGTAATCATACCAGGGCCGAATCTAAGTATTGTGGATTGATCCAAACTCGGTAGAATTATCCATCAATCATGGCCCCAACTTAGGCTAGTGAACTAGACAGAGGCCCAACGAACTCGGGTCCGCAATGTCGTTATGCTGCCAAGAGCAGTCCCAATGCTCAGCATTTATTTCTTCGCTTGCTCTTCAAAAAAGGGGAAATTCTACTACAAGGTTTGACTACTCAAATTTGTCCTCATTTCAAAGTATGGTAAATATAGTCATTGGTCTGTGCTTCATGTGCAATATCTAGAAGTACCATAGGGCTTCAAAAGTGTCTTCCCGGGCTTCATACCCCTGTAGATACTCTGATAAAACTCCTCATATGTTAGATTCAAATAATACTGTCAACATGGATGGAATCACAGAGAAACAGGAGATAGACGGATACCGCTGGAGTATGCACGTTGAATCACATTTGAACTATGGCGAAGTAGCCCGAATTGGAATCCTCTCTTTTGATATAACCTGGATGTAGGTTGTATACAAAAATGAGTGTCGAGGCTGTCAAACTGCATCGCAGCCGTTAATCCAGATTCCGTAGGAGTCAGGAGTCTTGGCATATGCGAAATACTTAGCATTAACACCAATTTCAGGTTAATTACCGCGAATTAACCAGAATTCTGAACACTTTTGACTAGTGTCTGTATGTATATCTATCCACTTCACAACAAAATTTACTGAATTCCTTTCATTTCCCGTTGAAGACATATCGAACTCTGAGACCCGCGCTGTGCGTGAGTATGCTGCCCATGATCTCGTGGGCCACACTTGGGTCTACTCCATTTAATGTCAGGATGACACTCCCCTTCTGCTCGTTCTCCAAAACGGCATCGCCGCTCTGCATTTCTATATCCGCATCAACATACACCCCTGGTCCGCCCATACTACAGATATCTTCAGCTTCCCTGTCGCCTTCACAGACTGCAGCATGAGGAGATACCGATCTGGGAAAGCAGTGCTGATCCATAGTACCGTTTTCCCACCACGGAAATTCGGACCCAGACGTGGTCAAGGATGACACCTGAAACGGATCGCTCCAAGAAAGGCAGTCGTTGTATGGTACCGACAGGCCCTGTTGATTCTGCATGTTTGTCGCAGACCCAAACCAGCTTTGATCCAATATGGTATTTGCGCTATTCGGTATTATAGGGAACTCATGAGTGTGTTGAAAACAAGAGTCATTAGAGAATCCAACTCTGAGATCTGGATCGACCAGCATGTCTCGGGCGTCACTGTATGTGGCCTCGGAGGTGCCGTCACGGCTCTCGTTATAGGCAGTACTGTCTCTGCATAAGCCCATTTCATCTTCATGTGAACTTGGGGTCTGCAGTTGCGTGGGTATGTGTTCCACGGCACTTCTATTTTGGCTCCTGCGGCCAAGAAGAAGGCTCCTTTAGAGATGGTCAACTTGAGCTCTGTGCTGACGAAGCAGCCTACTCACCGATTTCGTATGTCATGAGTGGAACGGTCTGGGAAAACCGAGAGGCTAATCTGCTTCCAGTTGTTGTCGTGTGTTTTAATGGCCGCCACCAGTATTTCATCATCTTCCGGGGTCCACGAAGTATGGTTCAGGCCAGGCCTCAGCGCTTGCTGCCAGCGTTTTGCACATTCTACCATTGATGTTAGTGGGGACATTTCATCCTATGACCTTATCAAGATATGTGATAGCTCACGGTCTGCATTGCGACACTGCACCATGGTGGCCACGCGAGACCATCTGGTTTGATAGTCAGCACCAATTAATCTAATATGACACTATCGGATTTGAATACTTGAACCCCAGCTGCTGCACTGCACGCTGCAGTCTCTCATCTTCTTCCCGTGTCCATACACCCTTTTGAATGTCGACCTGTACTTTTGACCATCGCTTGCGGCAGTCCTTGTTGGTGCGGCCGATCAGCAACGAGGCAATATCGTTCCAATTCTGTACGATTCCATATTGGCATACTGCGTGATGAGCTGAACGTTAGCTTGGAACATTGTTACATTTCAATGCATACATCCAAGTTGGTGGGGTTGTTACATTGTGCTTGCACCGCACTCTTCAAGATTTCATCTTCCTGACTAGTCCACCATCTCCTTTCTCGAGTAGAAGGCATCCCTGGATATGCCGTGAGCACACAAATCGTTGCTTAACCAAAGACTGGTGCGCACCGAACCTGGTGAAAATCTGAATATATGTATAGCCCGCCCTGCAAGTGAGTTATTCATGCAAGTGAGATTTGTACACATATCTACCCCTGCCAGGTTACATAGCTATTTTCTAACCGAGATGAGGTGAGATATTAGACAGTCCGAGGTGTAGCTCGACGCAGATAAGCAGGCGTCGGGGGCCAAATACAATTTGGCTAAGGCCGGCGTCCCAGAGGCGAGAAGGAAACCGAGGCTAAACACGAGGCAGTGATTTGTAAAATATGACTGCCAGAACGAATAGAATCTATCATTGGCCTCAGTGGAATGACTTGAAGTATGTAGGCCTTTATCCTTCACTCTATAATAAAAGAATTGAGTTATTTCGTGTTGAGTTGTTTAATAGTTATGTTGCCATGTGGGGGCTAATGATGGTTAGACATAGTTGCCAAGACCAAACGCGGAGAATTATTCGTATTCGTCTTGGGGAAGCCAGACTAATTTAAGCAGAAGTACTGAGGGACGAGACTTTGGCCGAGTATCCAGAGGAACGGACGATGTATCGGTCAGTGCATAGGCGGTTTGACCGCCCACACGGGAGAGGGTTTACCTTCCCGTTTTATGTAATCGTGGCAAGCCCACCAAATTAATGTAGCTTAGGAATACACCACACCACCCCTACCGATAGCAGGTTTTTCCACGAGATAGATTGATCCTCCCGAGTCCTGTTCGAGGGAGCTGTCAGCCAAAAAGCTTCCCCTGGGAATAGACCAGAAATTCATCTGCAGGAGGAATCGGCCAAGGGGGGCGTGGGTCAGATTCCGGTCTACAAGTATCACGGGCCGCGATCAACCCGCGACCAACCCGCAGCAACTCATAAAGCCACAGATAGTCTGACCGGGTTGTATTAGGTGTCCAAATACTTCAACTAAATAAACTGGCTGCTCCCTATGGAAAAGCGGTCCGGAAGCTGCGGCTGTCGATCAGACTCGTCAAATCGGCGCCTAAAAGGCTTACTTAGGCTACATGAGTTTTACTTTTCGCCAGCATGAGGTGACATAGTCTAACTCATACCTAGACAACGCCCCGAGGCTAGCGAAAAGAGAGGAGTTAGCGTCGCTGTGCTCAACATTTCAACCAAAATTGCGCAAGATTCATCCGCTCTTCCCCGGTCCGCTGCTCGACCCAGATGAACTAGTGCGGCTAGACTACGACATTGTCCGTCCAGGGGCACTAGGAAGTGTCCATGGCCCGTGGCATTTTGGAATTTGACGCCCATTGCCCACCATTATGCAAAGTTAATACAAGTATTAGCCTATTAGGCTATTTTATGAACATAACTATGTCTTGGCAGGATCCACTTTGCCAAGGGTGCGCACGAATGTCTTGGCTACGCCAAGTGTTTCCATTTTAATGGGCATTGTCGCAGTCTACTAGAGCCTGGGCCGATATGCAGTCGAGCTAAGCTATGTGACGGAAATCTGTCTGTATCAAAATGTATGGTAAAACTCAGTATATTGGAACTCTCTAACTAGCAATAAAACAGGATTAAAACGCGCACTTTAAATAGACAAAATCACTAGTCAATAACTACTCTTTTGGTCGGGTTATCTGGGACCGACTTCTGTGGAAATTCGGGGTAAATTACCCTGTATCCGTTTCGGGTGGTTTAGTACTGAATCTGACCGTGTATTTGGACTCGGTATTTGATATGAGACTATACAATAGTACCACGTAACTAATTTCCCTATGGTAGCTGTTCTATGTTAACTCAATAAAGAGTGCACAGTCAAATAGGGTGATATTAACAGTCTGAGTTCAACAAAATAAACTAGATGTTTCCAATGATGAGTGTCTCGGAAGCTACGGCTTTCAATTACACAGCATTCTCAAAAGGAATTCGCAGTCTAAAAATTCTACTTCAGCTTTGAGATGCAGCCCGGTTGCACAGATTCTAGCTTGGCAACAATCTCACTCCAGATCCCCTTCTGTAGGTTCAGGCCCTCCTCGTTAGATAGCCACGTGGGCACCCAGAACTCCTTGATCTTACAACCGGAAAGCAGCTTGCCGTGGCCCTCTTCGCCCACCACCAGCCCGTGTAGGAAGGTGCGGCTACCGACCTCTGCGGTACGGGCCATCATGGCCCGGACCGCCTCGTGCATGATTTTGGTGAAGGTTCGGGCATCGCGACCTAGGCCGGTGGAGCAGAGACCTGGAGCGACCATGGTGATGATGACCCCTGTGCGTTCCACAGGGCAGAGAGCTGCAAATTGGCGTACGGCACACTCTTCGACGAGCTTACTGAGAGCATATCTTTGACCACATGTTAATTGAAAAATCAGAATATAGGATGGAAGTTTAAACCTCACCTTGAGTCCATGTTCGCCCGATTCTGGTCATTAAGCCCGTCGAGGATGACACCGTTGCGGCTCTTATCCATCTCGCTCTTGATAGTGTACCCGAGGACACTGACGATGAAAACGAGAGTGGGCTTGATGTTGAACTTCCTGGCACACTCTTTGAGTTTAGGCATCATGAGAGCACCGAGGAACACAGTGTTGATAACATTGACAAATATGCTCGTCTCCATGCCCTCAGACTGCGACCACGCGTCGATCATGATTCCGGCGTTGCAAATGAAACCGTCAATCCTGTCGAAGTCCTCTGCTAATTTCTTTACGAAGTTCTGGACGGATGCGTACGCTGACATGTCTATATGTCGTACCTTTATCGGTGTCAATATATGGAGAATAGTGCTCAAGTTCTTGCAATAGACGTACCTGCACAACCCCCTTGCGGCCAGTTGTCTTCTCAATGTCGCTTTTGGCGGCTTCTCCAGCCTTGAGGTTCCGCACGGCCAGCACAACGCATTCGGCTGATGCCGCGACCAGGTGTCGCGCCGTCTCGAGGCCCAGGCCGCTGTTGCCACCCGTGATGACATAGGTTTTGCCGATGCATGTATTCTCATCTACCAGGATCGGCAGGGTCCGGTACTGCTCGGCAGTCAAGCGGAGCATCACCATCTTGGAAACTGGGGTTGATGTGTGTCCTCGCTAAGGGTTTGCTGTATAGGTGTGGACAGGGGTATGGGCACCGTGTGCGAGCTTCGTATAGAACAGCTGGAAATGGACGTAGCGGGTGTACTTGAGGACGCGATGTAAGAAGCAGAAGGGAGAAACGGAGTTTTCTCAGGGGATGACCTCCGATTTTCTTTATATAGTCTCTTCGAGCGATGTCACCACAACCCGGGACCCTTTGTATGTGCTCTAGCCAATCTAATATTGGCGTCTTCTTTTAGATTAGCGGGCCCGCTCACTCGTGTCTAGCCAATCTGATATTGGTGTCTTCTTTCGGACTAGCCCACGGCTAAGGAACGCCAAGATACACCTATGGGCACCATTCCCACCAATCAGAAAAGATTAAATCTGACAAAAGGCCCTCTATTTCCCGTCTTGCCAATCAGATATTGTTTGCCCTTTTGGGATGGCCCCGCCCAGGTACATGTAACTCGGGCCCTCTAAGCTTTGCTTTCAGTATCGCCCGATACAATGGCGATAGCCCATGAGCTTGAGTTTGGAAGCATGCAAGATAGGTATTTTGCCAAGTCGATTGTGTCATTACGTTATTTGGCAAGAAATCTTCACAATCCTCATTCCTGTAGAAATATAGTAACATTCTAACCATCGCATACATGGCCGTATCATCATCAGTAGCTACTTCTAGGCACTCGCCCCCTCCTTTTCTCAGGCGCCGCGGGAATCCTCTTTACAGATGTGCCTATCTTCAGCAAGTCATTCTGCGCATCCCACTCATCGCGAGAAATAACATCACACATATCCTCCTCGCATTTTAAATGTCTACCGCCCAGCCATTCGCGCCGTTCGCTGGTCAGGTAGACGAGGACTTCGCTTGCCAGTTCTAGGTAATCAACCTCCCCGTCAACCATCATTCCTCTGCCCTGGATCTTATTTCACTTACTCAGATTCACCATGTCTTCGGCCTTATAGTGACCTGGCTGCAGCGAATATGCTAGCAGTCCCTCGTCCCCGTAATCGAGCATCAAGCATTCAGATAGATGTATCATAGCAAATTCAGACAAATCAGGCGTTTCGGAAGTGAATTGGGGCAAAGGCGATCTGGCTGAAATGAGATTGACAAACGTCTTTTCGGTTCCCTTCAGCAGGAGCGGCAGCAGAATGCGAGCGACAACGATTGAATCTTTGACGCTGGCCTCCAAGACCTCCCACCACGAGTCAATGTTGCTTTCTGCTATAGTTCCTCGCTGTATATTAAATAGAGAGATATGTTCTGTCACGTTGATGAGAATGTCGACATGTCCCAGTCTCGAGTAGATCTCGGAAAGCTCAGTGTCGATACTAGCAGGCTCACCAATTTTGAGATGGAAGGAAAAAAGCTCAGGGGCCGGTCGTCCAGCTTCTGCAGCAACCTGGGAAGCTTTTTCAATCGCATCTGAAGTACCTGAGGTGTTCACCATGGCAATGCGCTTAGCTCCTGCAGCAGCAAAAGCGACGGCGGCGGCTTGGCTAAGGTCTTGAGCCGCCCCCGTAATAACGACTGTCTTGCCAGCGCAAGGTGCTGATATTGTTCTGGGATTCATCTTCCTGTTTCGTTCGCGGCTTTTGTAATCTAGAAAAGATTGATTGTTGTTCCACCTCAGCGGACAAATTTCGAACCGATTATGCTCATTCAGCTTTTCTATATGACGAGGCGCTTTTCGCTTACAAGACGGAAATTCTTCAGAGCATTCTAAATTTCGGAGCACCTCCGGACTACATGGTGCTTTTCCACGTCCTCATCTCACGTTGCAGACCCGAGTTCGCGCCTCCATGCCGGACCCGAGTCATCGTACCACGCGACAGGATTCACGGAGACGACATTCTAGGCCAGCGAGGCAGACCTGCTATTTCCATTTTATCGCCCCCACAAACCAGCTCGTACTTCCTGCAGGTCCTCCAACACGAATGCAGGAGCCTCGCAGGAACGGCAAGCCGCCACGAGGACCCAGCATCATGGTTCTATTTCCAGCTCAACAGCCGAAGCAAATTGTTGGCTTAGCTCCCAGTCATTCATTAACCAACTATCCACAAAAAAGATCAATGTCATCGCTGGTGGCTTAGAATCATGAAATGTCCAAAGGGCCGCGCACGGTGCAAGGGATTCACTATAAAAACCGGCGACCATCCTATATCGTAGTTTCTTTATTCACAGTGTCTCTCAAAGCTTGATTTAGTTGATACACCTTTCTGAATTACTCTCTGACCGCAATCATGGTCCGCTTTGGGGTTCCGCGAGCCTTGTCGGTGCTGCTGGCTGTTATCCAGACTGTGTCGAGCACGCCTTTGTCGACTAAACACCTGAGTCGAGCGGATACCTCTTCATATAACGACCCAGTATGGCCGCCGACATTGAATGGCCAGATTTACGGCACATCATGGCCCGAGTTTGCAAACAAAACGGAGCGGTGGTCGTCTTATAAGGCGCCGACATTTGACGAAGTATTCCTCCCTGAGAACGAAAATGATCTCTCATTGGGTGTAAGTAATTTTTTTAACTTCCTGTAGGTATCTTGGAAACTAATGGGGCACCATATAGCTTGCTTTCATGTCGAGCAAGAACATGTCGTGGCTGGCCAGGTCGGGAGGGCATGGGTATTCTCCGACTCTCCAGTCAATTCAGGATGGTGTCTTGGTCAACCTAGAGAATTTCAATCATGTCGAGGTCCAGTCTGATGGTACAGTCGTTGTTGGCACGGGCGCGTATTTTAGCGACTTGGTTGATGCCGTGGGTGCTGCCGGAAGAGAGCTCAGTATGGCGCCACAATTAGCATTAACCTATCTCATGTCCATGCTAACAGAATCGCAGCCGTGGGCTCATGTCCCTGCGTCGGATCAACAGGCGCCATGCTCGGCGGAGGCTTGGGCCGTCTCCAAGGCTTGCACGGACTAACCAGCGACGCTCTCCGGAAAGTCCGCTTGGCACTGTGGAATGGTACTATCATTGAAGCGTCTGAACACCAGAACCAGGATCTTTTCTGGGGCATTCGAGGCTCTGGTCAGAACTATGGCATCGTCTTTGAGTCAACATACGAGACTTGGCCAGCGACCAACGGAGGCGTCCACTATAGTGCAGATATGACTTTTGCCAAGAGCTCAATCGAGAAAGTCATGAAGATTGTCAACAAGCTAACAAAACCGGCACTGGATGATAAACTGGCACTTATTATTTTCTTATCGTCAAATGCCACGACATCTGAGGTAAGTAAAACCGCTGACCTCACTGCTCATTGCTGATCATCTCAGCTCACCATGGTTCTCAACATCGTGTATTCTGGACCTAAGGGAATGGGACAGAAGTATACCAAGCTCTTTTCGCCTTACAGCTTGAGCCTTGAAGAGCACATGCTGAAGTGGGAAGAGCTACCCACCAAAGCTGTTTTTGGCCTCATTCCTTATTCCTGCGCGTCAGGCCCGCGATACGATCTATACAGTGTAAACGCGAGGACACTCAACCCGCCAACATGGGTCGAATTTGGGAACGAGTTTGAAAAGTTCATGCAGCAGCACCCCGCGGCCAACGGCTCCTCCATGATGATCGAGACTTTTCCAGTCCAGGGCATTGAGGCGCTCAATGACGACTATTCCGCCTTCCCTCACCGCAGGTACTTTCACAATATCATCGAAGTCATTGGAGTATACACGGATGATAGTGTAGCAAAGACAGTCGATGATTTCCTCCGCTCTTGGCGAGACAAATTCGCCGCTACCTCTGGATATGACAAGCTCCACGTTTATCAGAACTACGCTCACGACGATGAGCCGCTGTCAGCGCTTTACGGATATCAGCCGTGGCGTCATGAGCGGCTTACAAAGTTAAAGAACGCTTATGACCCCTATGGCTTCTTTGATGGGTACCATCCCGTGCCATCTAGCGTCAAGAAATGGACTTAGACCAGCAGAATGATGAAAGCAGTTGATCAGAATGAAGATCTGTCCGGATCCTGTGATAAATAGAAGAGTGGATTGGCTGTTTACTATGTTAAGACGAGGTGTGGTATAGATAATTTGGTGGATTCCTACTTGCACGTGGTCAAAAGCTTCTTATATGTATTCATTGACAGCTCTTTGATTCTCGAATTAATCAACATGAAATAGTTATCTGAGATAGGCGTTAACACCACCGTTTCCCTATAACCCTATGTAATTTATTTATTTATTATATAATATATCTTAAATAAATTTAAAATTTCATATATATAAGGACCCAAAACGAGCTTTAAACACGCTGTATTATAAATCTTGACAAGTTTATTATGTTTGTAACCCAGAACCCAGCGCTGGGTCGAGATTTTGGACCCGGACCCAACCCAAACCCGGGTCGGGTTCTGCGGAAGCCTACTGAAGAAGACCCGTCCTGTCTCGTCCCCTCCCCTAGTCTTTTTCACGAACTGCCAGCTCTTGGAGAGACTGAACCAAGTCACAGATGACTGGGCCAGTCGCCACGCATCACGATTCGCACCCGCCAAGTATGGACTGATACACATATGGAAGAAAGGCTGGGGAGCTCGAAGAGTAGATCGACCGCCATCAGGTAAGAGCATCACCCCTCAAGGCGTTCAAGTCCGGCCTACCTCGTCGCTTAAATACCTGGGCGTCATGCTAGATGAACACCTCACGAGAGAAAGCCAAATTGCGCAATGCCGCAAGAAGGCCGCACAATTGATTGCCGCGCTACGATCAATCGCGGGGATGACGTGGAGCGTCTCTACCCTACACCTCCACCGCATGTGGACGGTAGTCCTATTCCCTCAGATCTCATTCGCCTGCTCTGCGTGGTATACACAAGGAGTATACGGCTCTAAATCTTTCGAGGATCGAGCCAATAGCGCCTTTCGGTCAATACAATGGCACGTTCTCCAGTGTAAGGACGACAGCTGGACCAGCCCTAGGAGGTATGTCTCTTCGTCCTACCGGTAACAATCGCCATACAACGCCTTGCAGAAGACGCCTGTATTTGCATACATGCATCACCCCTTAGATCCACACTCTCTAGACGAAGCGATGAAGGAAACGATACGGACTAGTATCACCACTTAAACGACTGGAGACAAATCTTAAGTTCAAAGGAATCGAAATCAGTAGGATGGAGCTGATCCGGCCGTTCGCGGTCCCCCCTTGGTGGCAACCGCCAGCAACCTGGATAGCACCGGACAAGGAAACCGCCATCAAGGAACATGACCTTATTCTGCGGGCAACGCCTCTATACGGACCGAACTCGGTGATCGCCTACACAGATGGGAGCAAAACAGAGCGCGAGGGCGTCGGTGCTTTGGCAGTCACATCCAAATGGAACGCAACAGGGCAACCCACATCGAGCATTCTGGAATCGCGATCAAGCGCAGCATGCAATAACTAGCTGGATTCCTCTACGTCAAAGTATACTGTGACATCATCACATTGAGAACTTGCTGCTGCCAGCTGTTCCATATGAACAGTGTAAGCAATAAAAAGTCACATTTGGTTGTTGCTGTGGTAGAGCTAGCACAGGATGCTCCAGTCCTTACGGCCGCCATTTATTGAGGTCCGCAGCTTTAAGATGGACCACCACGCTTCCAACAACTGCGAGATCGCCAAGTCATGTGCATTTTCTAATACCTAGCATCCCCCAGACCTTTCGCGCAAAATCATTCTACCCGCTCACTAACTAGAGGGGTGAGCAAGGGTGAGCAGATGGATTCGCTCCCCACCCCCCCCTCGGCGGTCTTCCACCGCTGTCTGCCATAACTTTCATCCACCGACATCCAATCCTCCCCGCCATCTCTCCGCAATAGGCGCCAAGTCTTCGCTATCAGAGCTTGGAATAATTCTCGTTCTAGCCAGGTAGCTAGGTTGAATAGGTAGAAGCCATTTGTGTTTGCCTTATTCGCTTGAAATTTGTTCTAGAGACTGGGGAGACATACAAGTCTAATACGGCAGCTATAAATACATCGTAACTTACAATTGTACCAAAATACCGCCTAGACCAGGGGTAGCAGTCATATCATCATTCTTGAATTTTGTCTATAGATCTTAAAGGAAACAAGGGGCAATTCACAGCACAGCAATGCATTCAATCTCGACATCAGTGTTGAGAGGGAGGGTCTTGACCGCAACACACCTGCATAGTAGAATTAGCAACAAATCAAATCACATATGCAGAGTCACACGGATGATTGTGCAGGTGCAAGCATCACACCGAGTCGAGAAAAAAAGGGGAGGAAATATGACTCCAAATGACTCCAAATGACCCCAACGATAAGAGATTAAATAGCTGGGTAACTCACGTCCGGCAAGGCTTCACATCACCCCAGTACTGCATGTAGACGGAGTTCATCTCGGCGAAATCATCCATGTTGGACAGGAACACATTGACCTTGACGACCTTGTTGATGTCGGATCCAGCCTCCTCGAGGATGTGGGTCAGGTTCTTGATGCATTGATGCTGTTGGAGGGGTGGTGTTAGCAGGTTTAATCGGGTCAATTGAGGGGGCTATAGGTCTCTTACAGTGTGTGCCTTGACATCACCATCAATCAACTTGCCAGTGTCGTCCATTGCGACAGCACCGGAGCAGTAGACAACGCCATTGGCGACGATGGCCTGGGAGTAGATACCGGGGAGGGGCTTGGGGGCCTTGTCGGTGAGGATAGGGGTCTTGGAGGACATTGTGAGAGGCGGACGGAGTGCGAGCTAGGGGTGAGTCAAAGTGATAGAAAAAGGAGTAGGACGTTGCCCTGCGCGGGGGAGGCGCGCTTTATCAACCGAAACTGCACCCCACATCGGCCCGAATTAAAACGTAACAAATGGCTCCATATTGGTTGATAAGGCAGAGCCGAGGAATATGAAATGGGGGCTTTACTCTGGACATTAACTGGACACTCGGATGGACAGCACTCAATAATGGAGACGATGGGGGGCAACTGCAACATTACTGTCGATCATTACCCCAAAACAGCAGACTGTGGACTTATCAGTTTATCGGTCTTCTCCCCGCATTCCCTCCCACTCTTTCCGTGGGGGTGGACTTAGGTGAATACATAGTCTTAGACCCGAGACCCTGAAAGCTTAGTATTCTGCTATTTCATCTTTATAACTTCAAAATGACTGTCGGCATTACTCAACCACCGTATCCACTCCACGAGTCCGTTAAAGACCTATTGGACCCAGAGTATGTGGCATTCTATAACGAGCATGTCATCAATAACCAGCAGGTGCATCTCCGGCCCGTGGAAGCGTCACGGACAAGTGGTGTCTTGATTCCTGGAGCGGGTCCTATGCTAGAGGTGGGTAAGACCCAAGATATTACTGTTCAGCGACGGGCTACTACGGGCCCAGCAGTACCGATCCGCTGCTTTACACCCAAGGGCGAGGCGCCTCCTGGTGGATGGCCGGTAATGCTGTATTTCCACGGTGGTGGCTGGGTGCTGGGTAACATTGACACGGAGAACGTGGTGTGCTCGAACCTCTGTGTACGAGGCAACTGCGTTGTGATTACAGTTGACTACCGGTAAGTCAGCAAAACTCACAACCTAATCACGCCATGCATCCATCGCTGTGAGAAGTTGCAACCTAATGTGTCGTATTTTCTTCTAGTCTAGCGCCTGAAGACCGCTGGCCGGCTGCAGTCCACGACTGCTGGGAAGCTCTCCTCTGGCTGATTGCAGATGGTCCCGCCGCACTCTCAGTGAATGTATCCAAAATCGCAACCGGTGGCTCCTCCGCGGGCGGAAACCTTGCCGCGATTATGACACATAAGGCACTGACTCTTTCACCGCCTGTTCACTTCCAAGCCCAGCTTCTGTCTGTCCCCGTGACAGACAACACCGCCACAGTTGAGAACAGCGAGTCATATCGTCGATACGAGCATACCCCCGCACTTCCAGCACTCAAGATGTACTGGTACCGCGACCACTATGTTCCCAAAGAGGCTGATCGCGCCAACCCAGAATCGAGCCCGCTGTTCTGGCAGGGCGATTATTCTCAGTTGCCGCCTGCATTAGTTATGGTTGGTGAGCTGGATGTGTTGCGTTCGGAGGGCGAGCAGTATGCAGATAAGTTACAGAAGGCTGGTGTGGCTGTTGATCTGCAGGTTATGAAGGGTATGCCCCATCCGTTTTTGGCTATGGATGGGGCATTGTCTGAGGGCAAGAAGTGTATCACTCTGATGTGTGATGCGCTACAAACGGCATTTTGGGCTTGATTGAATGTTTCTTTTTAACATATACGCCCTGAATGTACCCGCGATTAAAGATACGCTTATGCGAGAATTTCTAAGAGAAAGGAATCAGGAGAGAGCGACTTGTGTCTTATGAACTACTAGGCACTTGGGAAGGTAAAAGGGCCCTGCCACCTATAGATGCCTTGGACACCTAGGAAGGCCTGATGTTTCCATGGGTTTTTTGCTTGCCTTTGTGTAGTTCCAAATATATTTTGACTCTTCCTCTTCCCATTCGCTCACCTTCAATTCAACCTTCTCCTCATCACTTGCTGTCGGTCTTGTCGGATTGGCTGGAATCAACTAAGATAGAGTATACTGGATTTGAGAAGCCTCATGGTTATCAACCTAATATCCCCAGCTGCGTACACTGGGTATCTGATGCTGGTACATGATTCCAAAGGAAAGTCGCCATCCTACCTCTGCAGAAGATCACTTTCTTGGGTATAGTCAAGGTAGTAATTGCTAAGTATACAATGTCTCCACGAAGGAATTATAATTTCGAAGGTAAACAAACGGAGCGAAATATCACAGCAACAGTCGAATATGTATAGCTTTTATATTCCCAACAAAAGCTTAATGCAAATGTCAGACTTCGGCGTCTTATGAATCGCTCAGTGGTTATCTTATCCTAAGATATCATTAGATTTTCTAACTATAACTCAGCCACCCGGTTAATTGCTAACATTCAAAGCATCTTCATCACTCTCCAACAGTTTAGGTTGGCCTATTAACCTGAATCTGATATTACCTTAGAGCTATCTCCACAATCTGACTGTCGTGTGTTGCCGGAGACCCATTTACTGCCTGGCTAATTGTGTGAAAGGGCAAACGGAATAAGGAGTGCCAAAGTATGTATATAAGTCTGTATTTCCTCCGCTCCTAGCCATGCGCTTTGGAAGCAACCCAGCTAGCAAAAAGATAAAGCCAGTAGAAATTCTCTAGCAATTCTAGATCGTCGCATCAATATCTTTCACCCGAACCTGAATCTCAACCGGCGACTTGATGGGCCGGCCAGCCGCATCATGCGTCGCATCCCATTCTACAATATCGGCGTTAGCAACCTTTTTGAGGCGGTTGCTCTGGACCCCGCCGCCTAGATTAACAACTTCTTGTCGTAGTTTGTAGCCTCTCCATTTGGGAATAGCAAAGGCCCAAAAATAGTAATAGGTGCCGCAGCCAAGAAGACTAGGTAGTTATTTTAGTAAGAGGATGCTTGTAGAAAGATACAAACCAGCTAAAGCTTGGTTGACTTACATTCCAATTCCTGTCACCGCATACGTTGCATACCAGAAGCTTACATCACCAGCGTACTGACCACCTATGGGTGGGTACCAGGGCATGACAAGGAGGTAGAGCTGAACGAGAATGTTAAAGATGATGACGAAATTCCAGGCCTTGAACTCGGGTTCAGGGAGGTTGACTTTGCTTCGGCGCCAGCGAACAACATAGATACCAATAGCCATTGCAAGATTAAAAACAGCAGAAGGGATAATGGTTAAATCGTTGACTATTATGTATTAGCATTGCAAGAACGCCCGGCCAGTTTCTGACAGGGAGAAAGAGAAAGGAAACCATACTGAAAGTGAAAGCGTCTCCGGCAGGGATGGCTAGGATCATCAGCGCGGTCAGAAACCAAATAACGGCGTACGGCCCTAAGGTTGTGCCGAACGGCTTAGTCGAGACCCAGAACGTTGTCCAAGGTAGAACTCCCTGTCGGCCGCATTCTCTGATCCGCCGAGATAGGCCAATTATCACCGCTATCATGTTACCGAAAGAAGCCAGGGCGATGAGTAAGTTTAGGCCGCGGACGGCACCGCTGTTGCCAAAGATCTTCTCAAAGAATAGACTTGCAGTCGTTAGATCAGAGGCCTCTATCTCGCTCTTGGGAACTGTGAAACCATATGCAATTAGCGTGGTAATTTTAGCATAGATGGAGCTATAGTGACTAACCAGCAGCAAAAAATGCGATGTTGGCGAACATATACAATACATAAACTGCCGTAAGAGCAGCGGTAGCGTATATTTTGAGTGATCTGACGGGATTCTATCAATGGAAATGTCAGTCTCAGCCCCATGCTACATGAATCTCGAGCTGCCATACCTTGACCTCATTTGCAACATTGAAGGCGTTGTTATATCCTCCATAAGAGAAAATAATACGATATAACGCAGTAGTAAATCCGTATGCAGTAGCTGTAGAGCTACCTGACCACGCGTCTTGAAAATTGGCCGTAGGGTTCTCAACCTTAGTGTTGCCCCCTAACACAACAAAGCCAGTGACTATAACGAAGAGAAGAGTGCAAATTTTCACAACCCCAACAGCGTTTGAGAACCAATATGCGTATTTCGTGTTGAACACCAGGGCTGCAGGCTGTCAGTGTCACAAGTTCGAATGAAATGATGACTTGTGAACAACATACTTAAGGTAGCAAGACTGTAGCAGGCTAGAGCAGTGCCTTTTATTTGCCAATTGGTGCCTTCGTGTCCGGAGATGGCGATAAGATACTTAGCCATGACTGTTATGTTTGGTGATGAGTATCTTGCGACTAATAGAACCCCGATACCCCCACTCACCTGTAGCATTGGCACTTCCAAAGGAAAGAATGACGCTCTGTACCGCAAAGGTGGTTGGAAAGAGCCATTTTGGACTAGGGTAAGCTTGTTCGAGGAAAACGACTTCTGAACCTGACCGACTGGGGAAGTACGCTGTAAACTCAAGGTACACAGCTCCAGACGTGAGACATATCTAGGATGGAGCGAGCATGATCAGTCCAGGTTCCTTTCTGACCATGGAGGAGACATACCAAGTAGCCCAGGGTCCAAAACATGAGACTGGCGCCGACTGAGCCCGTACCGGACAGGATAGATGATGCTTCATAATATTAGTTTACATTTCTGGATATGCATGGGTTGTGTCGCACTCACGTGTGGAGTAGATACCAGCGCCAATCATCATTGTGATATTCAGCAAGGTAATTGTGACGGGGCCGACAGAGTATCCTAATGGCGAGTTGCTCTCAACTGGAGCGCCAGATGCGTCTTGGTACGTTGTGGCCGCATTATTGCCTCCTGTTTCACCGACATACTTGCCGCCAGCAGTTGAGACCTGCTCTATCTGGCCTTCGACCGCTGTGCTGAACACGACAGGACGCTTGCTAGATCGCCGCCAACCCATTGGGAGCAATTGCCAAAAGCTCCGAGGATTGTATAAATCTGATAATTGTCCTTTGCCAAAGAAAAAGGGAAATGCAAGGTAACTGATGTCAATGATTCTATTACTTGATATGATGGTGCATGCTGAAGAAATAAAATAAAAACTGCGCCGCATAGGCTATCTATATATCATGGCACCGAACCTTTGTCCCCGTTTTCATTTCCGGATCTCTTGCCCAATGCAATGTTTAGGATCCCAGTTGGTGTGAGAGGAACGTTCTGTTTGTGGAGAATAACGATTTTAACATTTACTAAGCAGGGGCCGAATGGGGGGCAGACTATGTAAATATTGACCTTGACGTAGAACTGAATGAGAATTCGTCATCCGGTGTCCAGTTTGCCGTATAATATCCTCGACAAAAGGACCCAGGCTGTAGCTCTTATGCATTACAAGTGGAGAAAGTATCACGCAATGATCAATTCTGCATAATCTCTGCCGGAGATGAAAGCTTTACACAAGTTAGTATGGTGTTAAATATTTCACATAATTGTAATAAAATTAAATATGTCTTTCATTATATATACACCAGTAGGAGGGTTGTCAAATTGATATTTACATAAGAAGGTAAATCGATTATGAAATACTTATAGCGTTACTATTTGTTGTAGCTATAGTAAATATAGCACATTTAAGCTAGCTAAATGGGGAAGGGAAAGACCTTCGCTGCAGCTGATGGCAGATGTAGATGCGCCAATTTAGATACGCTGCAAGCATACCATTCCGTGCAATGATGGTGTCTTATGGAAGACCTTTGGTGCTTGGATTGCTAATTATGACGCCATGTGTTGTTGGAATGAGTGTGAGCAACGTCTCCAACATCTTGCTGGACCTTGCAGCGCTCCGCTCGGACGAGTAAGCGTGGAGTTGAACGAGATACCTAGAAAGTATTCCGATTACCCCAATAGAACTAGAACGTATTCCGAGGTTTGGCCGACTCTCACACGGCCCCCAATTAGAGTTCGTGTAATTGTTGACGCAGAGGCAATTGATGCTCATTCTTGTATACTTGTCTCACAACCCCCTTTCTATGGATCAACGTAACAGATGTCTTAGGAAGAAACACCACAGTAAGTGGACTGGAAGAGAGGAAAGGGGAGAAGGAAATGAGAGAAAGGGAGGAGAAAAGGAAAGGGAGAGAAGGGAGAGAGAGCAAACTACAGGTACCGTAGTTAACTAGGGGGGCTCGGATGCCTCAGGCCAAACACGCCCAGTTGCCATATCTAAGTAGGAGAAAGGTGTAACTTAAGTAATATAATTGGGAACCATCGTATGTTATTAAGATTCTTCCGATAACAATTGTGTTGATTCATTTTTAGCGCCAAGAAAAAGATAGATAGAATGCGTCTTTTATCCAAGTTATGGCGTGATGGATCCTGGCGCCAAACCTATATAAAATTACTCACTCGGCCGATTCTTTTTTCCTTCCTGAGTACCTATTAATTCAAGCGTTGAGTCGGCGGTACGCGCTTCGTTTCATTGCCGCGAGTATGAACTTGGACTTCAAGGTCGAGCCTACAGGCACAGAGATTCTATCAGATAAGAACGATAAGGCTATTGACACCAAATACGCCGATGAAACATTGCGCATTCTTGAGCTTCATGGAGACTCTGTTGGTCCATTGACAACCGAGAAGGAAAAAAAGCTGAGACGAAAGTTGTACTGGCATGTTTTCGGGCTACTCTCCGCTATTAACCTACTACTCTTTGTAAGCTCGTTACCCGAAGTTCTTGTGTGCAAGCTCTAACTTCTGTAGATTGATAAATCCACTCTGGGCTACGCCGCTATTCTCGGCCTGTTCGAAGAGACTGGCATCAGTAAGGCTGAATACAACAATCTTGGAACTTTCTTCTATGTCGGTACGTGATAGTATTATTGCCACGATGACACATACCTTCTCTAATAATCATGTAGGTTACATTGTTGCACAATGGCCGGGACATTATGCCATGCAAAAACTACCATTGGGAAAATTTGTCGCCGCTCTTGTCTTCATGTGGGGTGCTATCCTACTACTTCATTGCGTTGCCACGACGTATGCCGCTCTTGTTGTTCTGCGGCTGGCCCTCGGTGCCGCTGAATCTGTGGTTGTACCTGCAATGGAAGTCACAATTGGAATGTTCTTCAATCGTTATGAACAGTCGTTTCTCCAACCCTTCCTTTGGTTGACATCGGCAGCAGCCCCTATCTGTGCCGCATTTATCTCCTACGGCTTACTGTGGAGTCATAGCATGATCTTGCCTTGGAAGCTGTTCATGATTATTACCGGGGCTGTGTCGGTACTTCTTTCTGTTCTTGTTTGGTTTCGGTATCCAAATAACCCTGCTGAGGCTAAGTTCCTGTCAATGGAGGAGAAAATTCACAGCATCAGACGAGTCCACAAGTCAAGTCAAAGCTCCATTGAGCAGAAGCAGTTCAAGAAGAGCCAGTTTAAAGAGACACTCTGCGACCCCGTTTCATGGCTATTTACTCTGCAGGCCTTCACCTTAATGATGTCAAATAATCTCACTTACGGACAGCAGAACCTAATCACACAGGCTCTTGGGGTGGACAGTTTAGGTTCAACTCTCGTGGCTGCAGCCGGTGGCGGTTTCGGTGTCTTGGTGTGTGTTGCTGGAGCCTATGCCCTGCGGTGGTGGCCTTCAAACCTTGCCATCCATGGACTCTTCTGGTGTATCCCTGCAGTTGCAGGTGGAATTGGGATGGTTGCTATTGATTGGAACCAGAAGCTAGGGATGCTTGCTTGTCTACTGTTGGCTGGTCACACCTATGGTAATACCTACATCATTGCGTTGGGTTGGGCCACATCATCTGCAGCTGGCTACACGAAGAAGCTGACCCGAAATGCTATGTTCATGGCTGGATATTCCATTGCAAACATTTGCTCGCCACAGATATGGGTTCCAAAGGATGCACCTCGCTATTACGGTGCCTGGGTCTCCATGATAGTGGTCAGCTGGGTGGGGACACCAGTTATCCTTTTCATTATACGGTTTTTGTTGAAACGCAGGAACTCTCACCGCGAGGCTTGGGCTGCATCCTTGACCACCGAAGAGAAAAAGGCGCATGAAGTTGGAGTAGTCGAAGAGCTTGATGAAAGTGGGAATTTGATACGTAGACAAGTTGATATTGCCATGTTGGATATGACTGATATGGAGAACATGTTCTTCATCTATCCCATTTGAGGAGAATATAGTTATATACCAGCGTTGCCCTAACAATGTCGAAATGCACAATTTCCTGTTCAGATTAATCGAGGCCACATGAATGGCCGGACCAGCCCATGTGATAGCTCCCAAGCCATGAGATATACTAAACTACAGGAAACCTAGAACATAAGTTAATCTAAGTGGACTAAGTCAACAGTTCTTGCTTTGGCAGATAGGCATGGATACTAGTGGATATCTCGGGGGGTTTGACGAGGTCTACTGGCACGTATCGCGTCGTAGAACGACATAGGAGATCTTCTAAGAACTATCAGTTTGCTTATCAATAACCAGTTACATCTACGGGTGACTAAGTATTCCACCCCTTGATACAACTCTCCTATTGGATAAAATTGCAGGTATAACACGGGATCTGTGTTGATGGGCTTGCCACGATTATACCGTCGCATGGAGTATACACTAGACAAGTAAAGCAAATTGCTGACAAGTTGCGAGTCGACCTCGAGACGGGGCCTCCAAGGCTTTGGTTCCAAATGGCTGGAAAGCAGCAAAATCAGGAATGGAGAAAATCAACGCTAGTTCTTACAAATCAAATATCCTCATAGCTACAAAGAACCATGATGATCGTGTGTGGATTGTTAAGATATCAGAGATGATAATCAATTCTTAGCAGATTATAGTATCTAATATGGTTAGTGCGTATTGCAGTTTAGAATGTCCGAATCGGGCCTAGCAGCAGCAAAGGGCATAGAAGAGGTTATGTTGACTGTGCGGAAAGGCAAGCATAATTGCATATATACATGTCTGCTAAATCGGCAACGTGTCTATTCATACATGGGGGAAACCTTGATCATCCAAGGCGGGGTAAATGCGATCCAGCTCCACCGTGATCTCGAGTATATCATTTGACAATTGGTGGGTGACCAAGACTATTAAACGGTCAGAAAATGTGAGTTATCGCGGGACCCAGTAAAGAGCTTCGACTTGAGGGATCTTACTGAAAGAGTGTAGTAGCACATAGTCAACATCATCAGTCGAATGAGATATGATTCGTTCTTGGCGGAAGTGATAGATTTGCCCCAGAAGCTCATCTTGTATAGCACCTATGTTTGTAAGAGTACCTCTATAGGCCCTCTCCCGCTCCACTGACGATGCAATGACTAAATTCAGAGTCAGTAATTAGATAATCATAGCTAGATTGCTTGACTGTAAGCCAACGTTTCATTTGGGTTTTTAATACTTACCAGCTAGCAGATGGCATATATAAATGGAAAGCCGCTGTCTGACAACAGCGGTATACCTGAGAAGGGAACATTGGCCTTCCGACAGCCCCGGAGCGTTGACTAGAATGAGATCCAAAGAATACAAGTTGTCTACAATGCGCCTGGTCCGGCGGATGATATTACCGTATGCGGCATCTGGAAAGGGCCGTTTCAACTCAAATTCGGAGCGCGCTGATGTCCGAAGACGCTCGAGCTGGGAAAAGAGGCGCTCAATCTCAAACCTGTCTTGGGGGTTCATGAACCAAGCGGGGGTGTTTGCCTCTGCTATGGCTATGGTGCTCAACGGGTCCGATTCCCAAATGAACTGCAGCCGGAGCCATAGTAGATGCAATGTATTGTTTAGTTTTGTCCATGCGCGAATTGGCCAGATGCCTCGTGTAATGATGATACCCCAGATGCAGCCCGAGGTGACAGAGGTGACTCTGTGAAGGACAATTTCGGTGATATTGAGATGCTCGCCGCTGCGATCTTGCTTGTCGCTGTTGGTTTGTGAGTAAGAGTACGCATACAACACAGAGAGGTTGTAGGTCAGTAGAATAAAACGGCCCATGGGTCCCTGGCCTTTCACAATGATCATGTAAAATGGACCAAGGGCCATGAAAAAGCCCAGCATTGCGAGACCGATAGCACGTTCACCGACAAGGTACCATGCAGCTATCGAACACAGAGCGCCAAGACATGTACCGATAAACCGAGCAAAGCCCGTAGTGTTCGAAGCACCAATAGTCATCGAGCACACCAACATATATGAGAGAAGGCCCCATTCTCCTCTCCAAAATAGATAAAATGGTCTCGTCCAGGATATAAAAGCGGGCAACGCATAGATCGCTGCTCCTATTCCTACTTTGAGGGCGAACTTGACCTCGTCCGCACGAAAGAAACCAAGGTACCTCCAACGGTAATAATGAGTTCTGCTATACGAATGTTGTCCTGGATATTGAAGCTCGAAGTGCTCGGAATTAATCGCGCCTGTCAAGATGGTGTCATTCGATTGGCCGCGAGGATGATTTTCCGTAGATGCTGGCAAGGGACATATTAGCATCATGGCGACGATATACCTCTTAAGGGTATAAAAACTCACTTTCAGTCCACTGAGGTCTTTGGCGCCTGTGGTCAGCTTGCCACCACGAAACCCAAATCCAAGCCCAGGACCTATTGTTCGGTCTTTCATCATTCTCAGCTTGCATCTCCTCCAAAGCTAATAGGAAATGCTGCATTTGTTCAACGAGTTCAAGAAGGGACGCCGAATAGTAATTACAGCTAGCGAATATCTCTTCAAAGCAGGCATTATTTTCCTCAGTCAGAGAAATCATTATTTCTTTGCTTGAAAGCGAATGCAAGGCGACAATTCTAGCGTCTCGATAAGCCTTGATTGCTTCGTCGATATGGGGGCGAGCTTCGCTGTCCACGAAGATCTTGTAATCGGGAGCAGGCCCAAAGGACACTTCTTGGAAGATGATTGTCAGAGTAGAAACTAGTATATTCTTCAAATCATTAGACCACACCATGTGAGGCGTCTGCCGGGGGCCATTATCTCTTACCATAGAAGTTTCAAGTCGGGATTTGAAGTTTTCGAAAACTTTAGCCTCTGAATGGTTCAAGCGAGTATCTTTTCTCAATAATATAGACTCCAAAGCTACTGCACCGCGTAGAGCCCCTAGGCGACGTGTGATTTCCTGCATGAGATTCACGAGACGTTTTGCAACAGAATACTCCCGCTCTGTACCCGCGACATAGTGCTCAAACTTCGATTCGTTGAGTTGATTTTTCAATTCGCCAAATGCTTTGTCGTGCCGCGCAGACACCTTAGTAAAAGGTACTTCCTGCAGATCCTGGGTAGACCCGTTAATAAAGGATTCAGTGATCGTTATCAGCATTGACATCGCGGTTGTTGTCAAAGTTGACAGGTTTCCTCGGAATTTCTTGCGCGCAGAAGAAGGTAGTATCGAGAGCGATACAGCCGCCGCTATTCCGACACCTAAAATAACCATTCTTAAGACCTGGGATATCTTGTCGAAAGAAAGAGCACCATTCTGCACTGCACCTTCCCTCATAATGACAAGGATTGAAGCCAGCGAAGCCAAAGAGCAGGCAATATTGACTAGGGGATCATCCATTTTCTGCTTGAACCATCCAATGCACCCAAACCCACCAGCAACAAAGACTACCAAGACGACCACATGACCCAATTCAATCATATCGTACTTCTCATGAAAGAGAATAGTAATCCACATGCTGGACAGCGAGAGGACCGCGGCAAAGATAAAAGCGACGAAGGCACATATTAGTGCCTTGTACATGCTGCCTTGCGATCTCGCTGGGTGAAAGTAAACTGTGATCGTGGCCACCATGTGCTTACCATTTTGGTGACCTAAGGTATTCCCGATGATGGGTGTGAAGACAGCTAGAGAGGCGAGGAGATATGCAAGGCTGCATTTGAAGATTCCCACCCCCTGCTCTGAACGGATGAAATCTCGTGTGTCGCTCCATGTTTTGAGTAATTTTCTAATAATCCATGCTGTACGTGGCTCTTGGTCGAAGACTTCTTGATCTACTATGAGAGGCTCTTGTTCCTCTGCGTGATCGGCGCTAGAGCGCGCAGTGACGTCTTCTTGTAGTCGGGGGCCTGATATCGCGTGTGTCACACGGGGCTGTGGAAGTCAGTATCACCTCGGATCAACTAGGATGAATGAATAGATTAATACCTACCCAGAAGTTCAACAAGGCCCTAGGGGTCACTACTGAAAGTCTGTCCATCCTAACGCTAAGAGAGCGGAATCTCCACCTAGGCACTCTCCACTTTTGGCTGTTCTCTGGAATCTAGGCTACCGCCTTCTTATTGCCGATGACGTCATTATTGCTTTTCCTTTGTCTATCCAACCTGGACACTGCACTTTTAACCGTTATATGCAAGAATATATTCAAGAAGGATAATTAGGGCTGTGTATTATTGTCGGGATCGGGGCTCGTCCACGTGACACCTTCTTAACAGTGACATTTCAATTGCCAGACCAGGACCAAACGAGGTAGCAACAACATGCTCCTTTTTGCTTTGTGAACGAATCCGATCCAAGACAATCAAGACGGAAGCGCTAGACGAGTTTCCCCGCGTGCGATAGATCTCCCAGCTTACGTGCAGCTGATCTTCAGATAATTGCAAGACTTGAGCTATGCCATCTATGATTGCCTTTCCTCCGGGATGCAAGGCCCAATCGAAATCTCCAATACCTAACGATCTCAGCAGTTGCCCACCTGTTGTTAGTTGGGACTGTATTTGTTCCTCATAAGAGGGAAGCAGTTTCTCAAACATCGGTCCGATCGCATATTTGGTGTATTTAGGAATATCTCGATCCAGTGTAGCTCGATAACCTATATACACACGGCACCAAAAGTCGGTGTAAATGATTAGTCTAGAATATTTTTTGTAAGGGCGCATGACGACAGACAGACCATCTATATCCGCATAAAATGTCATATGTTCAGCGGTGTCCGGAATCAAATCATAGCCCCATTCCAGAAGCTCATATTGAGGAGTGACTTGCTCGTCCTGAGCCATAGCGTACTCATTACAAAGAACAAATGCCGCCGCAGCATCTGAGAACAAGGCTGCTGCAATGTTGACTTGATCAGAATCTGGTCTGATTTCTGCCAAAGAGAGATATCGTCGCACATTGGGCGTACACAGCTCACAAGCGAATGCCAAAATGCGGGCCGGTTTCCGTCGCACACTTGCCCCACCGGCTATTTGCGCTGCGGCCCGCAATATGGACAGCCCGCCCGCACACCCGACGCCGTGAAGAAGCATGCGGTCGACATTGGATGGGAGGTTCAATTTCTGAGCTACTAGAAAGTCGTACCCCGGGTTACCTTGATTGGTACAGGTAACCCCAATCGTATGGGTGATTTGCTGGGGAGTGACACATGCTTCTTTGAGAGCCTTCTTACATGCTTCAACGGCAAGGTCGACCCCGGCTTGACGGAAGAACTGGTCAATTTCACTGATTGAGGGTGGGTCCTTCTGCGTTGCAAATCCTACCTCGTACGGTCGGATTGCAGATCTGGTCTCGATACCCGTTGAGCTGTTGACCTGAAGCAGCTTTTTGATTCTGGATACAAAGAATTAGACATTTTCTGCGGAGCAGTCCAATTTGAACACCTTACCCCGGACGGCTCACATCGTGAAAGCGCGCTGCAAGTTTCTCAAGGTCCTCGGGCCCCAGCAGATAGGGAGGATATTGCGATCCTAGTCCCGTGATGTACAAGGCTGGAGTCAGTGAGTTGGGGTTCATGATAGTCTACTTGGCCTGGGGAGGTAAATTCATTATAAAAAATGGGGGAAAGCAGGTGATAAGGGGTGAAGGAAAAGGACTGAGTAGATCCACCCTAACCTTAGCGGGTTTCTGTGAGTTTTTGTTGTGGTGAGATTGTACAGCCTAATTTCTCCGATCCAACTCCGACCAGCACTCTTGCCAAAAGTCGTAAGGAAAATGGCTGACCTTGATGCCCCGGAATACCCCAAATCAATCCTTGACCCCTTACAATCTTTTAGGGCTACCTCTGATTTGCAGCTGGACTTATCCTCAATCCTGGAAGGATGTTGATATCCATACGCCAATCATCTAGAAATTCCCCCGAACAAGTCGCCAAGGAAACGAGGTACAGAAAGAGAGTATAGCCAAGACCGATAATTTTGGGTGTCATTCTCGCAGATCATCATAATTGGTGTGTACACTCGAACGTCTCGCAGAAGTCGTTCCAGACGAGGAGGTATAAAATCAATGTTTATTGTGTTCAATCCCCAAAACGGGCATTTAAATAAGAGGAACTGATTTGCCGAGTTCCATAATTGAAAAGCCACTCATCTTCGCAGCATTTAAAGCCTCAAGTGCCACGTCCGGAATCGTCGGGCCCGAATCCATACGTACAAAAAGACTCAACTTGTTTAAACGGGACAGCTTTGTGGCCCGATCATCTGAAAGACCGTCGATCAGATGAGTGATGCACTTCAGATGATTATCACTGAATGTGTTGAGATACAAGTTGAGCGTTTCAATGGACGCTGGCAACATCTCAGTCAGTTTGGGCCAAGCTGGGCTGCCGGGAACTGACTCAGATTCATCCCAGTTGATGTATCCCGTCGACGGATCATATGGGGGATTGCACAATGTGTCGATGTCCAATTCAAGCACAGCCAATTTCCGAAAACGAGTCATATCCACCAGTGTGGCTCCTATATTACCCCAGCAAGTGAATATTGTCACCGACAATGTCTTCAGATTCTCCGCGCAGATATTCTGCACAATATCCAAAAATGCACCAACGTTCCAGTTGAAGCCACAGCCATGCCACTTTGTTTGATGGGAGAACTCAAAGATCTCTAGGTTTGGAATTCGCGAGAGTAGTTGTGATAGCTCCTCTGGACCGGCGACACTCATTTCTAAGCTCAATTTCCGCAAGTTTGTGCTATAGCATTCAACCAATGGGTTAAAGGGAATTCCAGTGTACCCATCATCAATTAAGAGGCAGCTGGTCAGGGAGACTTCGGACACGGAATTGATCGCCATGAATGGTACAAATGGGGTCAATGGGGACTTTTCTTCATAGCCGCTGTCACGGGATGGCTCCACGACGGAGAGCTTTGACAACGGCGCATCAGGAAATTCCTGGACGTGATTTGCCCGATGCATAATCAGCTCCAGTACCGGCCAAAGATGTTTGTTGGCCAAGTTGTTATCATCAAAAGGATGTAGTTCGTCCCAACGTGGGTGTAAAGCCACCGTTCGCACTTGAGATAGCAGTGTCAAAAGAAAGACATCTGCATATACTGTGGACCGTTGAATTCCTTCAATCCAATCATCGGGATCCCCTTTGAAAGCTTGGATGAAGGGCGACGTAAGCACCAAGTTCTTTAGAATCTCAGGCACCTCGGCCTCCAAAGGGTCTGATAACTCTTCATCTTCATATCCATCTTCTTCTTCGTCTTCATGATCCCTGAGGTCAACGGATTGTATGTACTGTGCCAAGGAGTGATCCAGAGCGATCTGTTCCAATAGCCCGCGTGTAGTCGTGATTCGGATGCCTGTTTCTCGGGTAATCTCGTCCCAGGATTCGCCTGACTCGGATTCCTCTGCCACTTCTAGTATTTCTTCAACTTTCTGCGAAAATGTAAAGTCTCGGAACCGTTTCCTTCGGGTAGCATATTGCGCTCGGAAAGGGGTGCTTGCGGCAAACAAATCTTTACAAGACAGAGCTATGGCTTCAAAATCCACCGGGATCGTTTCTTTTACGATTAGCCCCAGGAGTTCCAAGGGAAGATCAAGTAATGACGGCATCGCGTCTCATTGCTTAGAGCTCCCGATGATAAATCTTGCGTATGCGATACTGGAAGGAAGAAAGTTGGGTTGCCGGATGATATGGAACGTGGGAAATACAGCAAAGATACCACTAGGTCACAGAAACCTTGGTTCCTGCCTAGAGTGGCTCCAGTTTGACGAATATAAGAACATGATTGGTTTCAAAGGCTCCATCTGATGTCCGTGCGTTCCCGATACTCTAGGTGTTTAAAGGGGAAAAAACACGGCAACTAAATACTAGGCAGCAATCAGAGAACGGACCTGGAATATCAGTGTATGAAACAAAAGTAGAACTTCCATCTTACTCCCCCTCTTGAGAGTCATCATCCGATATTACCGACCCTGAGATATAAAATGCGATGCACAATGGGTCACTTCAATTCATATACAAATTAAATTAAGTGATGGAGTATGCAGTGTAGATCAAAATTACGGTCCTCAGATCAAACCTAACTGGGAACACCCTAAAGGGCAAGGGCAAGGCGCAAGAAGCCAACCGCTCCAGCGACACCCATAGCCACACCACCAGTGGCGATAGCGGCACCGCCGGTTGAGCGCGCAGACGAAGAGGTAGTCGACTGGGAGCTGGAAGCAGCACTGGATGTAGCAGAGGCATGAGTTGAGGCATGTGTTTCAGTGGAAACAAAATTAGATGCGCCAGTAGTAGTAGTCGCAGCGGTCTCAGATGTAGGCTCGGAGGAAGTAGTGCCCTTAGCAACGGTTATTGAAGAACCAAGACCGAGCAACTCTGCGTTAAAGCCACCAAGCTCAGTAACCACCGCTTTGATACTAGCTGGGAGGTTGTTATACCAGGCTGGATAGGTGCCAACTGCAGCGGCACTGGCGACTGAAGCTATTTCGGCGGAGTTCATATACTCCCAAGAAGCCGGAACAGCGGTCTCCATAACGCTCATGTATTCGTTGGCTATTGACGTCGCTTCGGGGTAGGTCGAGATTGATTCATTGGAGTCGTTGGAGTCGTTTGTGTTGGAGAAGCTGGAACTTTCCGAGTAGCCTTCCGAAGTGGCCACAGATGTAGCTTGGGGTACGGCCAGAGCCGGAGTGAGGAGAAGAAGAGCAGTGATTGCCTTGATGTGCATTTTGATCGTGTCAACGTGGCTTTTGAGACGAGTGCTGATAGAAATGTAAACAATGAATCACAAAGATAAAGGGATCGTGATGAGAATGGGAAAGTCCACGAAAGACTAGTGGACCAGCAAAGCTAAATGTCTCTTCGGCTCGGCAAAGGACCCCATAGAAGATGGGGCAGCCTTTTTTTTTAGAGTCCTTGCTGATATTTTTTAGTTTTGAATTGACTTATAGGCTAAGCTCTCACGCCCTGGTGCCCGAGTCCATTTATTATTGTCCTATTAAGAGTTTCTTCATTTCCACCTGTTTTTTGGGCTCTTTCTTCTACTGAGGGCTGTTTTCATCAGCCACATTGAATGCCGTGGCTCACATTCATTTTAATTTGCCAACAAAAGGGCCGCAAATCTTAAACGCTAGTCATTTTTGCGGAGTACCCCCTGATTCGGGAAATGACTACACCCAATTCCTCAATAATTACGTTTCTTCATTGAGACAAGCATTTTTGCCAATATTCGCCAAGACTTATCCCTGGTCGGATATCTAACTGGAGATGTGGTTTCGAAATACTTTATCGAGCCCTCTGTCCCCGGCTTTCCCCATCGGCGCCATCTGTGCTTTCGGCGCTAAAAGTCCCACCGAGCTCGTATTCGCCTTAAACTCACACAGGACTCATTCCACTCGACCATCTAGTCCAATGGTTGGGAGTCGGGTTGCGCCGGTGCGACGAAGGCGAGGAGGCCTTCGGCTGGATAATTGTTGGTGAAATGGACCTCTGCCACATGCTGCGCATGACATACGCGCTACGCATGGTGGAAGCTCTCCAGATCCACACCAGGGACGTGACAGCGGTTTATAGGCAGGCTCTCGTAGAAGCCATAGTAGAACTGTGCTAAAGCACGTAGGTTAGGCCACACCATTGTTGAGTAAATATAGTGCGCCGGCGGACTTGGCGAGCTCAACATCCTCGACACTGTAGACACTACCGTGGAGACTGCAGATGATGATGTGGTAATGGAAGAGAGACCACCTAGGTAGTCGGTGGCAACACCTCAGATAAATTGCTACCACAGGTGATAGTGCCCCTTCACAAAGCCCGGCATGGCAATATTGATGTCGGCATTAATAACAGTAGGTTTCCCCAAGCGGGTACATCTAGGTTCGGTTCAATTGCCCTAATAATATCATTCTCGGGCAATAAATCGCAATTGCTCAAAGTCACGACCGCCGAATAAACTGTAATAGCAAATCCATTCTTGATAAGAATGTATGTTGGTGGGGTCTGAGTTGTCATGACTTTTACAGCTGCTGGCGATGTGTATCAAATGCTATAACAGAATGGCCGATCTCAAGTGAAACATGTAAAGCTACTTATTGATATTTAAAATGTCCGAGTTATCGAAATCTATGTATTTCCGGGGTATCTCTCAAAAGAAGTGGCCGGATGACACGGGCCATTTTGAATGTACTATTGGAGGAGAGGCGTGGTAGAAGGGAAAGGAACGCACATCTGACACACTTGAAGATAAGGAGTAGGTTATTTTTACCAACACAGTTTCGATGTCGAGCCTATATAACCAAACGGAGGGCGGGGACGTGGGGGATTGAGATTCTGACGATGATGGCAAAGCAGACGCCAGTATCCCTAAGGCTGCCATTCACCAGACATCCAGGTGTTCAAAACAAAATCCCAGCAAGAAAGGAAATAAAAATAAACGGGGACGAAAGTCGAAGACAAAGGGGAAGACAGTGGATAGCACCTCTGGCTCAGATTCGCAATTCCGCTGGAGAGCTATCGCATCCTCGAAGATGGAACTGGCATCACCACCGACCATTTGATGGCTGTATATTGAATCACCGAGCAGTTGATGAGGCTCCGTCATGAATTGCAGATCGCCTGGTATAGCGTGGCCTACCAAGGTATGGATACTGCCGTTGCTTCAAGTTTATGCGAGGTCACCATCGGAATGATCAAGGATACTCAGTCGCAAATCTCCGTTGAGTTCCCTGGCCATGATTCTTTCGCTACTATCATGCAACCCATGACATGCGGAGATCCTGAAAAGGCCAAAAGTATATTCGGTCTATCAGTCAGTCGATTGAAACCAGGTGGAACTCTTGACCAAACGTCTACAAGATCCGATGTTGTATGAGAGAAGAATTGTTGATGTGCGCCTATCAGGATCTCTTTAATTTCATCGCCGACTACCAACAGACGTGTAGTGGTAAGCCTACCAAGGCTATGCTGAAGAGCATCCCAATATTGGGACCCTTACCTCAACCTCTTACGGGCGGCCAAATAACAGCGCTTGAAATGGCGCCGAGCCTTTACCATTAATTGGCTATACGATTTGGTCAATGTTTTTTTCATCGATTGTTGTTCAGTGTCGGACGATAGGGGGACAGAACATTTCCTTGAGACGGTTGATTGGTCCAGAACCAGCCCCTGGAATGAACATCGAGGGTTGTTTGGCATCAATGAATTCGCTGGTGACATCACTTACCTCGCGGTGCAGAAGCCTGGGATCGACATTAAGTCAAAGATACTTCCACATCGTGTTATTGATGTGAAGTGCATCGTGGAATCTCTCATAGTCTCTCGTTGCTGGTCGATCAGTATTTTGACGAGGGGCACATGGGGGAATATATATACAAGGCGTACGGCCAAGATTGGATAACTTTGATAACAGGTTGCAGTAGATCAAGCAAACAGGTGGAGAACAGGTTTTGTTAAATTCAAGCTGATAAAGTTCTCGCTCGCCTTTTGACCTTAACCGTAATATCTCTGATGTTGTAGGGGTCCTTGCTATCGCAGCACACGATGGATCAGCCCGGGAAGTATACATCCATGTTGAGATGGTTAAATATAACACTAAAGAGAACATAGCCGGACAGTCCAGGCGAGGGCCAGTATAATACATTTTTTTATCGCGAATAACTTTCTATAGAAGATCTTGCCGATGGGCTCGGCAATTGAGTTTCCACTTGGTTACTTATACTGTGTTCCGTGGCTTATGGGTGGCTTTTTTTCTTGTTTCAAGGTGGATATTTTTTATCAATATCCATATTCACTTAACATAAAAAGAGAAATGATGAAGTTGTCGCTGTTGTTGCTTTGGCCATACTAAAATTGGAAGCGAGATTTAGTACACCGGGGAGGTCAGCACATCGGCAATAGATCCGGAAATTGAATATTTCAGATGTAAACGACAAGTGGATGGATGGTTCCTAGCATAACATAAACAAATAAACAGTTTTTTTTAATTAGGGTTCGAAACCAGAAGTTCTTAGAGTTTGTGTGTTATTTTCATGGAAATAGGGCTGGAATGCCTATAGAGAAGATCTTTTGACGATCTACATGGATCGCCCCAGTTTCCCGCTCACGGAACATTGACTAATATATTACATGATATAACCTACACTGGAACCGCTTAGGCTGGATTTGTATTTGCATGGAACTGGAACTGACTACTATATATTTTGTTATCTTGGTTACGGAGTGACTACTATATATTTTGTTATCTCGGCTACGGAGTAATCTGGACAGCAGCCTTCCAGGTGGTGGCGGCTTATGGAAAATGTGAAATGCGCACTTCCAAGATTGGCTAGTGCATCAATAATAATAGGTGAGCAATTCAATCAGGCAGGTTGAGTGGCGTTATTGTCGCCTAAAAACCCCCTTCTAATGGACATATCTCCGAACCATGCAGTACCTTGCATAAACCGGAAAAAATAAAAGGCAAATGCAACGTGGGAGGTTTGGGGGCCGCTAGAACACATAGCCTCCACAGAGTTACATGGAGTTCGTTAGGGCAACAAAGTTGGACCAAAGCGGAATTAAATACGAACTAAAAGATGAAGAGGCAACCTTGTGAGACACTAATCTTACTGTACTTCCAAGTTGTAAGCAAATAACAAAGGATCATCCGGCCTTCTCCGGATCAACATCTGTGATTGGTGTACCTGGGAGATTTAAACCCCACACTATGGCCCCTAAGGGTTTAGCGTAGGTTGATTAAGTTTTAGCCCCGTCGGTTCTGATCTCCTCCCTTGTCTTTCGATTCCAAGATTCTTACACCTCAGACCATATATGTCCACGGGCCCTTACACTTCTAGGATTTTCTTCCAAGGTTGATCTCATCACTTAAATGAATATTATTTGCACTTTCTTGCTTCAATATGTACCTCCCTGAACCTATGTGTCCAACTCTCGGACATTTAGTGTCTACATACGACATACAACGGCCGGTGGGTCCCGAGGGCGCCCGTGCTCTAGTGCCTAAACCACGAGGTGTGATTGGATTTTAATATATCGAACTTATTGGCTCTACTACAGCCATAACCCTGATGCCAATTCGGCTAGACTCCGTTAGGGTCTTTTAGCCTCTTTCATGCGGCTCTTGTAATTTTACTGCACCGAGATAGGCCGAAATAGGCACGGAGGCCAGCACATACCCCTCCCTAAAGAAAGTCTGGATGGCTTATGGCGGACTTATTTCCTCCTCGGATGGGACTCTTTTACGCCACTGGCTGTATGGCCGTATTACAAGTCATACGTTTGGCTTGTGACCAGTCTGCAGTGGAAAGGTCGCTTCCACGTCGCTTCCATATCGGGGTTGCAGTTAGTCTCATAGCCGTTGTGAATAGACCCTGTTGGCCTCCGGGTCTAGTGTTCACACTATCAAGCTTCGAATCCACTTTGGGACTCTGCGTTAGGTGGCCCTGCACCGGTGGAGTGAATCCGGAGTGGCACTGACCTATGAATCGTGTCGAATCGTCCGGATATCACGCACCTCATTTCCACGCTTTGATAGCTCTATTCTACTTTTTGATTAGTGTCCACTGTGTCGGAGGTCGGCATCTTCCCTAGGGGGCGGAGATGAACTGGCGCTCGACATGTATTTCAGTGTCTTTCCTCCCGAGAATTGCAGTTTCCTTTGACCGTCAACATTCTCATTTTGAGCACTTTGGGAAACTTCCCAAGCAGATAGTTTTCTGCGTCCTCTCGTTGTTCACGAGTTAACCTGTCATTCTTTTTATCGGGTTAATAAGCGGTTTCTATTGCATTTAATTATTGCATATAATTACTACATTCATTTTAGTCATGATGTTCAAGTCTCTTGCCGCTTTGTCGGCAACTCTCTCACTCTTTGCATCGTCTGCTGTTGCTGTTGATCCAAGCCTGAAGAATAATGTTGCTATCTACTACGGACAAGGTGCCAACCAACCCCGTCTCTCACATTTCTGTGAACAGACTACGTCGGACATTATCAACATTGGATTTATCCATGAGTTCCCCAAAAGCGTGGGCGACTACCCTGGTTCCAACTTTGGTAATCAGTGTGATGGTACCTTTTTCCCCGGTACAGGACTGCTTAAGGGCTGCCATCAGATTTGGGAGGATATCCCTATCTGCAAGGCTGCTGGCAAGACAGTCCTGCTGTCCCTCGGTGGTGGTTCTGCCACAACCCAGTCGCTCAAGGACGTGGCTACCGCAGAATCGTTTGCGGATTTCCTGTGGTACTCCTTTGGTCCTTACGATTCATCGTTCTCTTCATTGGAATGGACCGCTGCCATGAAGGGCGAGCTATACCCTCGCCCATTCGGTACTGTTGCAGTTGATGGATTCGATCTTGATATTGAGTACAACGGCAATGTTGGTATGTTTCCCTGATGCTCAAACTTCCTGATTATACCCTCCCTAACACCTCTGCCTAGGATACGCTGCCATGGTCAATCGTCTGCGCAAGCATTTCGCCGCCAGCACCGAGCAGAAGTACTACATCTCCGGTGCTCCCCAATGTCCCATTCCGGACAAACAGCTCGGCGACGCTATTTCCAAGTCGTGGTTTGATTTCATCTGGGTTCAGTGGTACAACACCGCCGCTTGCTCTGCTTCCAGTGGAACTGGCAAGTTCAACTTCAATGAATGGGTCAAGGTCATTGAGGCGAGCGCCAACCCTAATGCTAAGCTCTTCATTGGTCTTCCTGCGTCGCCGGAGGCCGCCAACGAAGGATTCTACCTGACTCCCGCCCAGGTAAAGCCCCTTATTAAGACTTACGTGAGTAACAAGCACTTCGGTGGTGTGATGCTCTGGGAGGCCACCGCCGGTGACAACAACCTCATCGACGGATCAACATACACTCAGCACATTAAGGATATCCTGTACGATTGCGCTCCTCTTCCTCCTAAGACTACGACCACCACCACTACCACTGTCAAGCCGACCACCACTGTCAAGCCGACCACCACTGTCAAGCCGACTACCACTATCAAGCCGACCACCACTAAATCCTCGACCACTACCACTACCACCACCACAACCACTACTTCCAGCTCGACCACCTCGTCAACCCCGGTTAGCTCGTCGACCCCGGCCAGCTCGACCACCACCACAACCACTACTTCCAGCTCGACCACCTCGTCAACCCCGGTCAGCTCGTCAACCCCGGTCAGCTCGTCAACCCCGGTTAGCTCGTCGACCCCGGCCAGCTCGACCACCACCACAACCACTACTTCCAGCTCGACCACCTCGTCAACTCCGGTCAGCTCGTCAACCCCGGTTAGCTCGTCGACCCCGGCCAGCTCGACCACCACCAAAACCACTACTTCCAGCTCGACCACCTCGTCGACCCCGGTCAGCTCGTCAACCCCGGCTAACTCGTCGACCCCAGTCAGCTCGACCACATCGTCGACCCCAGTCAGCTCGACCACCTCGTCGACCCCGGTCAGCTCGTCAACCCCGGCTAACTCGTCGACCCCAGTCAGCTCGACCACATCGTCGACCCCAGTCAGCTCGACCACCTCGTCGACCCCGGTCAGCTCGTCAACCCCGGCTAACTCGTCGACCCCAGTCAGCTCGACCACCTCGTCAACCCCAGTCAGCTCGTCAACCCCGGCCAGCCCGACCACCACTTCCAGCTCGACCACCTCGACCCCGGTCAGCTCGTCGACCCCGGTCAGCTCATCAACCCCAGTCAGCTCATCAACCCCAGTCAGCTCGTCAACCCCGGCCAGCCCGACCACCACTTCCAGCTCGACCACCTCGACCCCGGTCAGCTCGTCGACCCCGGCTAGCTCGACCACCAGCCACAGCTCGCACGGTGGCCACGGCCATGGACACCATACCCATACCCACCACCACTCCCACAGTGTCTCACACTCCACTCCCCTCGTCTCTGGCTCTTCCAGCACCCCTGTCCCTTCTGCAACCGAGTCTGGCGCCTCTTCCACTGACGAGGGAGCCATCCCGACCGGTGTCCCCGGCGACAACACAACTACTGGAGGTTCCAAGCCCACTGGCGGCGAGACTACTACTGGAGGCTCCAAGACTACTGGCACTGACTCTACCACAGCCCCCGCTGGTATCACTGCCACTCCCTCCTTGCCTGCCTCGCCTTCCTCCTTGGCTCCGGGTACCACCACAACTATCATTGTGACCTCCTACATTGATATTTGCCCCACCGGTTTCACCACCATCACCACCACCATCACCAAGACCTACTGCCCTGGTGACGCCACTGCTACTGCTATCCCCACTGGCACTGCTGAGATCACCGGCACCGCCGAGATTACCGCCCCTACTTCCGGCCCTGCCACTTCCACTGCCTCCATTCCCGAAGGCTGGACTACTACTGTGACTGTCTGCACCGTGTGCGCCGCTACCCCGACTACCGTGACCCTTACCAAGCCCGCTGCCCCTACTACCACTGAGGTTGTGTCGCAGCCCACTGCTCCTTCGGTGCCTGAGGGCTTCACCACCACTGTGACTTACTGCAAGCACTGTGGTCCTACCGGTAGCAGCGTCACTCTCGTTATTCCAATTCCCTCCGCTACTGCCATCATCCCCCCTGCTAGCTCCGCGGTGCCATCTTCTTCCTTCAAGGCCATCCCCAGCGGAGGTTTCCACGCCGGCAGACCCTCGTCCGGCCTAGTCTTCCACCCTGTGCCCACGGCCACCACCACTGCTGCGGACACACCCGCAGTGCCCACGGGCAACTCCGAGGGCGTGTCCCCGGTCTACACCGGTGCCGCCTCGCGGGCCAACCTGGCCGGTCTCGGTGGCGTCCTCGCCGTCGCTCTTTCCATGTTCATGATGCTGTGAAGCTGCCTATTTACCTGGACAGTATGATCTTATCATCTACGCGATATGGTTGATCTCACGATGCTGTTCTCAAGAACTGGTGATTACTAGCGACTGGTTGCTTTTTTTTTCTTTACGATATTGTCTTTATTATATTCATTTTTATCCGATCTCCAGTTTCTGGAGTGATTCAATACCTCCTGGTCTCTTTTTGTGATTTACTCAGGCCAGTAGTGGTGAGACCCCCGTGTCTTCGAATTGAAGTCTTACGAGCGGTCAAGTCCGTTTGTTCTCAATCTCCTAATGATATCCATTTCAAGGTGTCGCCGTCGAGTCTGACTTATTTTTCATTTTATTTTTTGTTATTTACAATAGACAGAGATGCTCTTTGTATAAAAATACCACATTACCTTATGGTTGTCTATACCGTATACCATAATGCTATTTCCTTTTGGGCCAACGCACCTTCCCTACTAGTAAAGTTTTCTTCTTGCCCTCCTAAATAATGGTTCTGCTTCTAAGGAGTACAGCGACACCCCCAGACTACGGTCTCTCTCGCAGCTAAGTGGTCGGATTTAGCAAAGCAATGATAGGTCTTGTCTTCGAAAGTCCCACTGATCCCCTTGATCAAACTACAGGACCCCATTAATCAGAACCTAACATTCTTCCGATACCCGTCATCTTTGACTTTCCTCCCACCTGGAAATATCGTCATTCTCACAGTGTATGTATAAATAGGCTATATTCTCTCGTAACTATACAACAAAACTTCATTGTAGGAGGATTTAGTGTATATTATAGGCTCAGCTTCGACTTAGGGGTTCAAAGCCAGGTCTAATAGAGGGCGGAACCCAAAACCCAACCCATTAAAATGGGTTTTGCCGAAGTCTAATAGAAACTCGAAGGTATATATCACTATAAACTAAATAAGTTATAGTTATATCATGCTGAGATTAGGAGACGATACCCTTGTTTGATTATTGTATAGGCCATCGTTAGCAACCTTTTCTCGAATAGTTCTATTTTATGGAAAGCCTCGCCATACTAAACAAAAAAAATTGTATTGTAAATTATCATTTCGCCATCACAGCCACCTTCATAATGCATTTTATCCTTTAGGCCTCTACTTCTACCAACTTGCCTCGGAGTTCATCGATGGTGGCTTCGCACGTGCGTATTTTGGTTTCATATACTGCCACTCCCGGGTTGACTAAATGTCGTAGTTGCAAATCTGTGGAAGGTTTCATCTCAATATTTGCAGATTTCAAAAGCCCGAGTATTTCAGCTAAAAGTGGCTGATCCGGCACTTCCCTGTGGTCAACAAGTCGTTTTGGTGTTGGAGAGATAAGTGACGATTCAAAATTCAAAGTTTGACGTCTTCCCCGAGTATCATGCTCGGACACCGGAGTAAAGAAGCCCAGAGTTCGTGTTTGATTTTGTTGAGGGGTCTGGGGTGAGGACTTCGATACCCTTGCTGTGGGTTCATCCTTTAGCTAAAGAAAAACCCCACAACCTTCTGTAGACATCGCAGAACTATCTTCGTGATTAAATATCGTTCTCGTAAGCACAAATGCTAACTTACATTTATCGCCCCTGGTCGGGCCCTTTTTTGAGGTGAGATGGCTGGCTAGGTCGCCGCACCCGCAGTACCACTCATTGCTCTTGAATTCCCCCATCTCATATCGCGAGACTTGAAACTTGTTCTGAGCCATTTCAGTATTCTTGCAGAGTCGATAGCGAGTGATGGTTGTCCTAACGTCCGCATAAGAGGATAAAGCGAAGGCATGTGGGCGATGTCAGCGACCACTGCATTTAAAGAAGTAATCCATCCCGCTTTGACTCATATTGCAGGTGATTAAGCCAGTAGATGGTATCAAATGCCAAGAATCTCCCCTTTGGGTTATTTTCTCAGTCTCGCAGGCCCATTCCATGAATTGCTTGTTTAGGCCTCGCAATCTAATTTCCAAAAGTTGCAGCAGCCCCAGTGATGCAACCATTGTCTGAATGACACGTAATGGGTTGGACATTCTGCATCTTCTTGCCACGACTCCCATTATTGACGACCACAAACTTGCCAACAGGTCGTAAACTACCCTGCACTTGCATGCATACACCGTCTCACTGTTTTTTCCCCTCATCGTGAGTCTCGGTTTGGTAGCTTCTGATGTATGTGGAGTGAACGCCTTTGTGAGATAATCACGAATATATAAGTCCTCTCTTCTATTACAGAAACGAAAGGCCGATCAAGTTTTCAGAGTCGAAAGAAAACTCTAAGTTTCGCCCTATAGGACATCAAATGGCCGGTTTGGTACAGACAAACCGCCAGCCTGATATACCTCAGCGCCACAGCTACCCGCTGATGACAAATGGATGCTTACCCTTCCTTCACTGTATTAAGAACTGACGATTGCAGGGTTAGAATCGTCGCAATAAGAAGACAATCAATTCATATTTCCATAATTCCTTTAAGATCGATTGATACGTTCGGGATCAGCGAAACAAATATTCGCGATGATGGAATCGATAAATTACAGCTGGCTGGCTTCAGTCATATCCTTATATCTCCGTCGCAATAAATAGCACCAAGTTAACTTCAATCATATGTGCAGATAGCGCTATAGAAAAAGTTCTCCAACGATGATCCTGTGAAAAATTGAAGATCTAAGCCCTCGAGAGGATCTTTCAGTATCGCGAATAATGATACTACGAATACGTCGAGGCAATTGTGGAAGTTTGTAGGCCTATAACTTGAGCACCTTGTGTTCGAGCTATACCATCGTGGGGATTTGAAGGCCAGTAGAGTTTGCACCAGATTATTGTAATTCAGATTAAAGAAGGGAGCCTTGGGCATTAGTGAAAGTAGATTACTGGACTATATCTGTATAGTTAAGAGTCCTATATATAAAAGAGCGACACTTAAAACAACGGCCTCGAATGCCGTCTAAGAAGACACCCCGTGTTTTATAAACGATAATTACCAAGTCGTAAATGGTATTCTCCCTACATTTGCTTATTGCAACTACCATTCGGTTAGAGATAAAGTGCTTTCAGAAATGGCCCGCTCTTACCAATAACATTTGTAGGAATCGGAAGTCTAAAGCTAACAACCCAGTCGTCACCTCGTGATATCGCAATCGAAATGGATCTTTTGAACCGAGAGTGAAGTTGAAAAAACCAGGTATGTTCTCCACCAGATTATCGATCCAAATATCTTTCATGATATATAAAGCCGTCTTGCATTCATAATAGTCTGCTATCACAGCAACCTTGGCGAGTATCGCGAGGGTCGGCTTCCGCGGTATATAGTAGTATTGTGCATGAATAGCACGGAGTAAAATCAAAAATGCTTCAGTATCCCAGCTTTCTGCAGTAATTTCCACTGAGCCCTTCTGCAAGTAAGTAATGCTTCCTTTCCAACGTCCAGTCAATATTTTCCTGAAAACTGAGGAGGCAAACATTAAATGCTTCGCAGATACTTGAATGCGGACGTAATTCAATGTGCCAAATTCGGCAGCGGATTCTTCGACGGCGGATTCTTCAATAGCAGGCTCTTCAGCAGCATATTCCTCAAGAGTCGTCTGAGCCTCTCCATATTTCCTCTCGTTCTTCCTTTTCTTCTCCTTCTCCTTACTATTGATTGCTTCCTCTTCGGGGGGCGGCTGACTCTGCTCTGGCAGTTCGAAACGGAAAGTTGAAAATTTGAACAATGTCACAGTGCTTGGAAGACCATTATGTATCTCCAGGTATGTCAGAGGCTTCACCAGTAGCGGTATTTTCAAAGGGTTGTGCAAATGGACAATCTGCATTGCTGCTATCCATGGAGGTCCAGTGGCGGGCCGAAAGAACTTCCAGTCGGCTACATTCGCCCTGGGGAGTTATGGCAGTATTCATTTATTTTGAAATACTTCACCAGGACTAGACTGGTGGTAGACCTACCCTAGTCCTGTTTACTAGAGACTTGTATGTTTACGGCTAAGAATCGGAGAGTAACTTTAAGTAGGTTTTCGAAATATCGTCGACAAGTATATAGTATATTATCATTTGGTTGTTCTCTGGGTAAAATAATATAGTAAAAGCATTGCAAGAAGTGACATTCGAACCCTGAGTTGACGACAAGAGCCCTTTATGCTTGGAGTCCATATTTGTTCTAGCGCGGCATCATTTCCCCGCATTCTAATCTCCACGGACCTCGGCTGCGGAGAACCTTCTACCTTCTCCCTACCTGTACTAAATGGCCTCCAAGTGTCACTTTTAAATATTGTTCTTTAAATATCAATAAGTATCCAAAATGTCACCATTGAAAGGAATCAAGGTCATTGAGCTGGCAGGCCTAGCTCCAGGTACGCAATGTATCCACGATACATCAACACCACTAACAACCACCCCAGGCCCATTCGCAGGCCTTCTCCTAGCCGACTACGGTGCCTCAGTTCTCCGCATAGACCGACCCAACTCCATAAGCGGTGACCAACTAACCCGCAACAAGACCTCCATAACGCTCGACCTCCGCGACAAAACCTCCATAAATATCCTCCTCCGCCTTCTCACAAGCGCCGATGTCCTAATCGACCCCTTCCGCCCAGGCGTCCTGGAGCGTCTCGGTCTATCCCCAACAGAAGTCCTCCAAAAACACAACCCCCGCCTAATTGTCGCCCGCATGACTGGCTTCCGCCGTGATGGAAAATACAAAGACATGGCCGGCCACGACATAAACTACATCGCCGTCTCAGGGGTGCTCTCCATGCTCGGCCGGGCAAACGAAAAACCCTACGCCCCAGCCAACATCCTCGGTGACTTCGCCGGCGGTGGCGCAGTCTGTTTTCAGGGAATCCTGCTCGCCCTCATCTCCCGCTCCCATACAGGCCGTGGGCAGGTCGTCGAGGCGAATATGGTCGATGGCTCTGCCTATCTTGCTACGTTCCCGCGTTTGGGAAGAAACACCCCCTCGTGGGCGCAACCACGCGGAGAGAATCTGCTCGATAGTGGATGTCCGTATTATGATACGTACGAGACTAAGGATTCCGGGCGGTATTTTGCCGTCGGGGCTTTGGAGCCGCAGTTTTATGCGGCATTCGTGCGGGGATTGGGATTTGAGATTGGAGATCTTCCAAAGAGGGAGGATCGGGAGCAATGGCCGAAGTTGAGGGAGATCTTTACGAGGAGATTTAAGGAGAAGACGCGGGTGGAGTGGGAGGCTGTTTTTGATGGCACGGATGCTTGCGCTACGCCTGTTTTGGAGCAAGCGGAGCTTGAAGAGGATGGGTATGAGCAGCGACCTATGGTGCATCTGGTTAATACGCCTGCGGCGCCGATTCTGGCGGATAAGGGAGGTTGGTCTGGTGGTGGGCTTTTGCCTGGGGATGGGGGTGTTGATACGCTTAGGGAATGGGTGGGGTGGGAAATGGGTAAGGATTTTGAGGCTAGGAAGGATGGGGTTTTGGTGGCGGTTAATGGGAAGTCGAAGATTTGAGGTTGAAGTTTTTGTGAAAACTATTGTTTATATTCTACCTGGACCAGAGGTATCTATGTTTGAGATAATTTAGACTACAGGTAGAACATGGCCCAGACGTGGACATCACAGCAGAATTGACATAGACATTGTAGCCTGGGAAGTCGAATCCAAAAACGCTGGCGAGGATACCCGAAGTGGAGTCTTGAGACGTTCGAGTGAGCATTGAGATAGAAGACATATCTGGAGTGTAGGGGCGATCCAGGGGTCTGTCCGGTTCTTCGAGGGACGATATACGCGACCAACCGAAGGAGCTACCAGTCTTTGGCTGTCCTCTGTGCGGCGTGGCTAGCCCCAGGGGTTCATCCTATCAGTGCGCACAGGCCCCATCCCCACCTTCAGTATCTTCTGAATCCCCATCTTTATCGTCTATTGAGTGAGATGTTGTGCCTGAATACGGCCGTCGGCCACTGTCCCGATTGCGCGAACCGCGAGTGACACGGTGTTTAACTCCTGGCATGTCGTTCGGTTCCGCGGGAGGCATATAGCTGGAACTTTTCTTTCTTGTATTTAACGCGTTGAAACGGTTCCTGATCGCCAAGGTTGTCCGGCTCGGGAAAAACTTCACGGCAATGGTCGCCCAAGCTGTGCCGTGACGCTGAACTGCTAGCAAGAGCGCCTCGTCCTAGGTTTGAATGAGTATAAAAACCTGAGGCGTCGATTTTATGTCACATACATCTTGTAGACTCCACTCACTAACATCAATATCTGGATTCAGCGTCTGGCTCGCGTGTTTGTGTCGGAATAAAATACGGCATTTTTACAACAAAATCCGGGTTCCTATTTAGGGTCTAGGAGGTCCATATCTCAATCTGATAACATATTTAGCGTCGTAGGAAGATATTAGGCAGAGCTGTACGGAGTACGGAGTAGCGATCTACAGTCATCATTTGTATTTGCATCCTAGTACTTCAGCACGCGTCGGACCCACTTTTATTCTGCCGGTAAAAACTTCCCTATCGAATAGGCGGTCTACAAAGCGGTCAAAAGTGGACATGCTTTACTAATGCCTTCGACCTCCTATGGGGTATATAGACGGACTATGGAATTACAAAAATTGTCCGACCTTTAGAAAGCTACACATGCATAAATGCTTATCTTAGGTCGAATTCTTGGCTCGAATGCTTAGCTAGAACTGCCCACGTATTGCTGGCGGGTAGCCCGGAATGTCTTTGGCCCAAAAGAGGGTCGGGCATATAACCCCTGCTACTTCGTACAAAGATTTGTAATTCAGGATGGACTTTGGATTCGATTGGCAGATATTTCGAGCCAGCGATAGGAATGCACCCTTACCCCCGATGTTTCTCCAACAATTATACCTCCCATTATTCTTCCTTCCTAGCGGGGTGCCTGACATTCTACCACCACGTCATCTTGCTGACCCCCTTTCGGTACTATTTCCCCGAGTTAAGCCAGCCATGGCAGTTTTTATAACCGCCAGTTCGCCACGATTTTTCTAATAGTAAGTTTTGACCTAGCTCACCAGGCTTTCATTATTTTCTCATTACTGTATAAACCATTCAATAGGCACATGAGCTCTTTGAATCCAATTTTAACGCTACTTTTACGAGATAATTAATCTACTTTAACTATTAATTGCTGTACGGAGTATAAAATACATATTACAAATGTACTATGAACTACAGGTAAAAATATGTTATGGCGCACTGCCGTACAGCCGAATCCCGCTCCGTGGCAGTAATGCACGCTCAACGTCAAGGGACGCTCTTGCTCGTGTCAATCTTACCTAGACCCGCTAAGTCGCAGGTTATATTTCAATCTTTGAATAAGGCCGAGAGAAAAAAAAACGAATCCACTATCCACTTGATTTCCTATATATCCATCTTTGTATCGATGTGCAATGCTTATATCCTACCGTAGTGTATGTAGGAGCGGGTTCCTGACTTTCCGGGTAACCAACCTACAGGGGACCAAAGAACCCATTTGGTATGGTTGATGTGAATCTGACCTGGGAGTCGATTCTCACAAGAGTTGGTGGATATCTTTGGACTCGACCTGATCTCGAGTAAAAGAACAGCCCCGAATCACCTGCGTCATCTTGGAAGGATACACAGCTGCTGTAGGGATGTCCGCCTATTTACTCGGTCTCAGGCGTTGCTAAGTTGACAAAGAGCAGGAAGCTCCATGTAACGCTAGCCATAGCGTCACCGAGTAATCGCGAGGCCATTTGCTGATGTTGGTCTGGACTTTCTCGGGGACAAGAAAGATAAGACCGTAAGCCCGAACCCCGCAGCTGGTGGCTATATAAGCGTCTAGTGGCTGCGGTATGCGACGCTAAGAGGTGCTTCTTAATATAAACGGTCATAGCGCAGCGACCTACCGCAGGCTCGTAATCCTCCCCCTAATACACCCCTACTACAGTGCCAAATCAACCACGGTTGAGACCCTGGAATTCTTAGAGAGAGAATGGCGTTCCCATACAAGCATTTCTTGGTTATCGGCGCGACAGCTGGAATCGGCAAGGCCCTCGCGACCCGTCTAATTGAGTCGGGGGCCAAGGTCACCGTCGTGGGTCGGCGGCAGGACCGTCTGGATGAATTCGTGCAGGCTTTCGGGGCTGCACATGCGAAAGGTGAGCGGTTCGACATTGGAGAGTTGGCCAAAATTCCGGATTTTGTCACAAGGTACGGCGTCTTTCCCGAGGTTCTCACCCGGGGCTTTCCACATACTAACGGGGTGAAGGGTGATGAAGGAATCGCCGGATATTGATTCCATTGTGTTTAATGCCGGGGTTCAAAGGCCGTACGATCTGACAGATCTCGACAAGTTTGATCTGACGGCGTTCCATGAGGAAGTGAAGATCAACTTTTCCAGCTTCGTCTCTCTCACACATGCCCTTTTGCCATATCTACAGAAGAACCCGCACCCAACTAGTTTCATCTTGTAAGACGCCTACTCGGCCGCAATCCACGGCAAGAGCTAATGGATGTATCAGTACGGGCTCGAATTTGGCCATCGTGCCTGCCGCCACGCTTCCGGCGTACTCAGCATCGAAGGCGGCCCTGAATGTCTTTACTCTCTGTTTGCGGGAGCAGCTGCGGCACTCAAACACCAAAGTGGTCGAGATTTCCCCTCCACCGGTCCAGAGTAAGGCAACCCTGGCCCCATAATGTTGATATTTCAGTGCTGACCCTTGGCTGTAGCGGAATTGCACGACTACATGGGCGAGGATACGGGTCGCCAGTTGGGAATGCCCTTGGACGCATTCACGCAGCAGGTTTATCAGGAACTGGCCGAGGGCAAAGATCAGATTGTAATTGGCAGTATTGGGCCAGTAGACACATTCAACGGGATCGTGGACAACCGTCGCACTGCCTTCGAGAACCTCTCCAAGATGATGCGTGGTGGGAAGCCCTAGGCAGGCCGCAAATCTGCGGACGATCAAGAACGCAACGTTCTTGATAGTCCTCACAGTGGCGGTTGACGGTGGAATTTGTAGTGGTGGCGGCGTCTTTGGTGGCACCAAATGGGAGGATTCGATCATTTCTTCTCCTGAATAGCGTAAAGATAATATTGAAATGCTGTTAGGGTGAAAGTATGCAGTCTTCTGTTTTCTCTTTTCCTTTTTCTACAAAGCTTTATATTATGATGTCGAGGACTGCGTCAACTGTATCGCTTATTCAAGGAGTCCAAGAAATTTGGCTAGTGGTAATCAGAATTGCAGATTATATTCCGACCTACCTGTTCAAATCTCTTTTCTTCAACTTCAATAATCACTTAACCTTGGGGCCGGTGCTCCCCGCAGAAGTGTTCAAATCCCAAGCCAATTAGAGATACAAGACCTTCTCATGACCGCTAATTACTCGGGATCTCTTGATCTCTACGGAGTACTCCGTACTTTACTCGGCACCCCCTGATGTCTATTTTACTCGGTGCCACCAGCCATTGGACCACATTTAAGGCACATTCCCACATTCACCTGGAGTCGGCACAAAATACGATAGCCCCACATCCAAATAACACTAACCTGGGGCCATATTCGTATTCATCATTCTTGCTCACTTCCAACATGTCAGCTAATGACCCGACTAAGCCACAGATCCGCCATGTTGAGCGAATGTACGGTACCCTGGATAATATTAGATAAATGCTGTATTATTACTGGTCAGTGAGACGGGAAATATAAGACTGATATTAAAATTTCCCCATTGTGGATATGCTAAGCTCCTATTTTAATATCAAGGAGAGAAAGTGATCCGTGTAGCGATAAAGGCTCTGTATGAAGCTGAGCTTTGTTCGTTAGTATAAAGTCCGTCTGGACGGGAGTACTTCCCGGAAGTATCGAAGCATATGTTACATACCCTTGTCCCGTGGCTATAGATAGAGCTGTCTGTTTATTCATTCCTGCACTACAATGTTGTTGTCGATCAGTTCTTCTGTTACTTTATTGGTTCAAGCGTTGTGCTTGCAGCTGGCTGCCGCAAACTTCCTGGTAGACAGTGGCAACAGTGAGTTTGACTACATCGTGGTAGGTGGCGGGAATGCTGGCCTGACCATTGCATCCCGTCTATCCGAGGATGCGAAAGTGCGAGTCGCTGTCATTGAAGCAGGCAGTTTCTATGAAGAGGTGACGGGCAATCAAAGTCAAATTCCTGCCAACGACGCTCTGTATAATGGCAAGGCCGCAAACAACACCAACCCGCTTGTTGAATGGGATTTCATGACAACACCACAGGCAGTGAGTCGATCCCATCTAACCATGTCTTGCCCGCCCGGCTGGGAAATCCAGAGGGAAATAAGTAGAGTCTGATAAGGGACGTAGGGCGCCAACAATGAAAAGGTCCATTACGGACGAGGTAAAACAGTAAGCTGCGTCAGTCTGGCATCCTGAAGGCCCTCCTTTTCTGACTTCACCGCAGCTTGGTGGCTGTACAGCGCTGAACTACATGGCGTACCAACGCCCTCCTGTGGGTGCTATGGAAAGATGGGCCGAAACTGTGGGCAACGAGTCGTGGACCTTTGATAATGTTATTCCTTACTATAAGAAGAGTCTCAACTTTACTCCGCCGAATATGCAGAAACGAATTGCCAATTCCACCCCGAGCTACGACGAGTCGACCCTCGGACATAACGGCCCATTGGCGTTGACCTACCCTAATTATGCCCAGCCCTTCAGCACCTGGGCAGCGAAAGGCATGGAGGAAGTCGGTATGCCACACATCCCCGGATTTACCAGCGGTTATCTCAATGGCTCGAGCTGGTTGGTTCATACTATCGACCAGACAACGGGCTTCCGGGCTTCTTCTGAATCAGCCTTCCTAAGACCCTTTCTCACCCGCCCCAACCTGGCGGTCTACAAAAACACGCTGGCTGAGAAAATTGTCTTCAAGGGAAATGTAGCCACGGGAGTCCAAGTGACATCGGAAGGCCATACCTTCTTATTAGCAGCGCGAAAAGAAGTCATCGTGTCCGCAGGTACCTTCCAGTCACCTCAGTTGCTTATGGTCTCCGGTGTTGGACCGGCAGGCCTACTACGCCAGCATGATATCAAGGTAGTTGCCAATCGTCCTGGCGTGGGGCAAAATATGCAGGACCATGTATTCTTTGGCATCACGTACAAGGTAAATGTCCAGACTGCAACATCGCTGTCTGACCCGTCTGTCTATAAAGAAGCTGTTCGGTTATTTCGAGATCAGCAGGCCGGCCCACTGGCTGGTCCTGGAGGAGATTACTGTGGGTTTGAAAAGCTACCAAAAGAGCTCCACGCAAATTTCTCAGATAGTACACGCGAATGTAGGTCTAAATATCAGCCAAGATCCTTTTCTTACTTGCTGCTGTTGGGCTGATCGATGTTTCTTTGTTTATAACAACACATACAGACCTTGACAGCCTTCCGTCGGATTGGCCCGAGATCCAATACTTTACCCTTCCTGCGTATGTGGGTGATTTCTGGAATCCTGGTGTTGGCGGGCCCACGGATGGGAACTACGCCACCATTATGGCAACTCTGGTCGCCCCCAAGTCTCGTGGAAATGTCTCTATTTCATCTTCCAGCATGCACGATCAACCGCTGATCAACCCAAACTGGATGACCCAACAGGCCGATGTGGAACTTCTCACGGCGGCATTCAAGCGACTGCGCCAGATCTTCCAAGCCTCGGTCCTGCAAGAGAACCTGACGATTGGGTCGGAGTATTACCCTGGAGATAAGGTGTCCACCGACGAACAGATCCATCATTTCATTCAAGACGCCTTTCAAACGATGTATCACGCTGCAGCGACATGCAAGATGGGAAAACCCGATGACGAGATGGCTGTTGTGGATAGTCATGGCCTTGTATACGGAACTAAGCGCTGTAAGTCCACATAAATGTCGTTCTGCTCGCGTTAATCTCAATACTCATGCCATGTGGAACAGTGCGAGTAGTGGACGCCTCCGTGTTCCCTTTCCTCCCGCCCAGTAAGTTCCTTCCCAGAACATTGTATACAGCGCCTGGACTGACCATTTCAGATCTCCCCCAAGGAACAATTTGTAAGTGTTTCTATAATATCCCCTATAGATCCTATTGCACCAACAATACCATACTTAAACGAATTAACTGACGTCTCCATAGATATGCTAGCCGAAAAGATTGCACAGGGCATCAAGCAGGGACAGTAGAGATATACCGCCACGGAAGATAGATACGCTTAAGGCAGTGGAGTTACTTGGATATAGGACTAGACAGTCAACTAAGCGGAAACTAAGATGAAGTGACATTAGAAAAACTACAGCGGCTTGAGTGTTCGACTCTCGTATCTGTCATTAACCTTCATCCAATTTTCGCTCCGCATCCAGGAATGTCGTTAGAGATGAAAGAAGAAACTATGTACACTTTAGAAACACATCTACGAACTTCGGGGCATAATCGTAATAATATATCCAGCCAACTAAGTCTTATTCAAACAAGTCACTGGGGGCCATCCGTCGACATATTCTCTTCATACCGATTGATCCTGACCTCAAGTCCGTATTGTCGGAAAACCTAATCCGGAATGTCAAACTAAATTCCATTAGTGCTGGGAAAATCCGGGGGATTGTAGAACGGGCTCATGGCGGTACCTTATATCGAAGCGCCAGCACGAGGACGATCTTCTTCATCTCCAGCAACGCAACGTGATGGCCAAGGCAAACACGCCTTCCGGCCCCGAATTATATGCACACCTTTGTCAGCCATTCCTAGTAATAATAATAATGTAAAAACCACTTTGGACACTCACAGTCAGGATGCTGGCTTCTAGTTTTCGTCTGTGTTCCAGGGGAACCATCCATCGGGATGGGTTCCAAAGGTCGGCATCCTCTCCAAAGGTGGTCTTGTGGCAGTTGATCACATACGGGCTCATTCCGACAACGGTGCCTTCTGGTATGTACGTCTCGTCAATCATTATCCTACCCTTTGGGACCACTCGTTCAAATGGGAGGTGGAATTGAGGATGCAGCCGCACTGCTTCGTTGATACAAGCATCTATATAAGGAAGATCTGTAATGTCCCTCCACTACGGGAAAGGTTTCGAGAACCCTTTGGGGTTATTTTCCTCCGCAGCCCGGAGCTCCTCTCGAAGGCGATCCAACGTCACCGGATAAGAAAGGAGAGTATGCCACACGCTTCGCAGGATGACGGCCGTGAAATACGAGCCTGGAATGGCATTGGAAAATGCCCAGGCAGTAACACACCTACACGGACGAGTTAAAGACACATTATAGCAAAGAATAGTTAAACCAAAACCTACCACTTTGGAAGGGACGTATCATTAGCTTGGATCTCGAAGAACTGCCACAGCATATCCCGACCACCCAGGTCAAGTTCACCTTTCCGGTTGGATTCGAGTGCTTCTGTTCTTTCGGCGATGAATTTGCCGACAATACTGAGGATATAGAAGCCAGTAGTTCTGCGAAACATGGCCGTAAACGAGTTTTTATACCAAATATCATCAAACTAGGGGATTTATGTCGTCTATGCAAGGAAAGTGCCACGGTGTGTCAATCTGATGTCTGAAACTCAAGCAGAGGCTTAGTCCTACCGGTGCGGCTGTTTTTATATATATATTGTCTACTAGGCTATAAATACCAACTTATGACTATTAAAGTTGTCAAATATTCTAAAATTATTTGGTAGTATTAGATTTTTATAATAGTTCTCTTAGTCTTTCTTAGTATAATAGTGAGATCCGCCGCCCATGACTCCGAGCATTTACCAATTACACCAAAAAGGTCATAACCAATAGAATTGACTCAGCTGTCATGGTATATATATGTAGGTATATATTGATTGATAGGAGTTAAGAATATATTAGGAATTAAGTTAAGATTACACCAGAGAGTAGATCAACAGCATTTTTATAGACGATTTAGGAGGCAAATATGAGATCTATCTTATATTTGCCTCCTATATTTACACTATTTAGTAACCCTTATAGGTTACCCAATATAACCCGAAACCTAGTGTGGGTTATAAAAGTCTACCCAGAACCCAACCTATTTACGGGTTGGGTTTTTTGCAGGTTTGCGGGTTTTGGCGCAGTCTAGGTATCATCACAATAAAACTCTTTCGATTCCCCTTCTCCCAAGATTCCCAACACATCATAAACATTGAACTTCATAAATGCTAAAGCCGGATTCAACCAGCATCGATTATCATTACCATTACCACCAAACGCAAACACCAGCCTATACAAACACAGCATAACCAACAACAGCATGTACGGAAACAAGAACAAGAGAAGTCCACACGCGCGACAAAGCAGAACCACTATTGCCAGCAGCACTGTCATTGCTCTTCGGACTACCACTCTTCTTCACGGCAACTGCGCTGCTGGAAGGTGTGGAATTGGACGAGCCGGAAGAACTGAAAGCCGGCTCGGGCTCCGACGCCACGTTGTGGTATGCGCGAATGATATCGCTTGCTTGTTCAGCCACACCGTATGTCGAGGACATCAAGTGCGTGGACAAAGAGATGGGGATAATGCTAGCATCTGCAACGCGCACATTACTAAGGCCGTATACGCGTAGGTTGGCGTCGACCACGCCACCCTGCTTCTCGGGCAGCATTGCGCACGACGAAGACGGGTGGAACTCCGTGCCCGCTGCCTTGCGTAGCCATTCTACCCAGTCTTCGTCGCTCTGAACAGCGGATCCCGGGGTAGTTTCGTTTGTCAGACTTTTGCTCATTGGGCTGGTTTCGCCTACTTTGCGGGCGAGTTTGATACCTTCGAGGAGAATCTCATAATCTGAGTTGTTGTCAGTATTGGAAAACTTTGGTTTAAACCTTTAGTTGGGGTGCTACATACCGGCTGGGTTGTTCAGATAGTTCGGGTCGATGATAGGGAGGTCCATTGGGTCCGAGGAGTTAATGTAGATACGGCCGTGACTGAATGGATGTTGGAGGGCAGCTGTGATGCCAATATCGCCGTTTGCATCGCTGTTCATGAACAGCAACTCGACTTGACCTGTCGGGCTGTTGAAGATCTTGGACGCTGTCGTGTGGCAGATTGCTTTGTAGCCGGCGATCACGCCATCATAAGTCGTGTTCGGGGCATACTGATCGATTGAGGCGAGGAATTTCGACTCGTACTCATCGACTTTACCCCCATATATAGCGGTGGAATTCACGTAAGCAACAGCGGAATCGATGTATGTGAGGAATTTAGAATCGTTCTGTGGGAATTAGTATACGGCCTTGTTTGGTAGAGGATATACAGGACCCACCTTATCCTTGCCGTCATCGTAAAAGATGGAACCTGCTGTGTCCACATTCGTGCTCCATTTCACTGTGGCACTCTATACAACTAGGTCAGTCACATGGTCATTATATGCATAGCAGGCGCACTCACAAAATGGTCTTGAAGGTGTTGGCCGACACCAGGAAGTTCAGATACAAGGTCAACACCGGCCTCAGAGAGGACGTCCTTGGGACCGACACCGCTATAAAGCAATACAGCCGGGCTGCCGATAGTTCCACCCGCTAGGATGACTTCTTTGTTGACCTTGATTTTCAGTTTCGTTGATCCCTTATCAGTTGTGTATTCAACAGCACTAGCTGTTTTCTTGCCCGAGGTTGTAGAATCTTCGAAAATAAGCCGGGTCACATGCGCATTCGCCAATACATCATAGTTGTCGCGTTCTGGAAGCGGATCGAGATAACCTGAACGACTGTAGGACCGTGTCCAATTTGAAGGGTTGATGCAGGAGGTCGCGACGTCAGCGCCCCAGGTTTCACCCCCGTACATGTTATCAGAAATGTCAATTCCAATGCTCTCCAGTGACGTTAACCAGTCACCAACTTCGGGGAATGTGCTAAGAATGTGTTAGCCCAATCAGTGAATTCTAGGAAACAAGATTCCACATACTAATCCGGGTATGTTGCATGGATCGGCCCGTCAGTACCATGATGTGTCGTATTCCAGGTGATCCTAGCCTCATCAACCACATCATCAGTTGGAGGTGTGAATGTCTCGCTTTTCTTCATGGCAGCGTAGAATGAGTCCCACGACCAGTTATCGGCACCATCCATATCTTCGAGCATCTCTTTCCAGGCATTGATTTCATCTTCACCCGGACGGGTCATGTACAGCCCATTGATGGCGGAACTGCCTATATATTTGTCTTAATTTCTGTTTCTTGTTCTTTGGAATGGGATGCTTGTACAAACCTCCAAGAACCTTGCCACGAGGCCAATTAATCTCGCGGTCGTCTGCATTGGGCTGTGCAACAGTGTAAAAATCCCAATTCAAGGGTGTCGTCCATAACGAATCGAAATAAGCATATGCCGGTGTATCTGTATCGGCGTTAGAAATCTCGCCGACTTCCTGATATCGAATCATTGAACGCACCTATGCGCTTGCGATATTCATCTCCGTCCCCACCCGACTCAAGAACTAGTACGGTATGGTTTTTATCCTCCGAAAGACGAGCGCCCAACACGAGTCCAGCTTGACCTCCTCCCACAATCACAAAGTCATAAGAATCGTCGATTTCTGTGCGCGGTGATAATGCGCTCGCGAATTGGTTCGCGACTAGGCTTACGCCTACGATTTGGGTAGCGGATAGACCAGGGCGCATTGTCAGAAATCGCAACGCAAATTGTCGAGAGAGGTGGTGGAAGGGTGGGTCTCATATATATAAAATCCCATCGGAGTAAACAGGCTTAACACTGTGGAGCCAAATCTTTGCAAACCTTGTTATTGCTTTGATTCTCAATTTTACGCATTTCGATAATCCCCGATAAGGACATTCTCAAAACCTCAATTGCGTTGGACGAGTGGGTCAAGATTGGGCTTCTACAAATAGGATCTTGGTTCCTGTCGCTCCACATGGCCTTTTCCAATAAATCTACTTTGTTTTCTTGGAACTGCTCTTTCTACCCGTCTTGGTTCCATGTTTCTTTTCGCTTGGTCCCGAATCATCTACTAGCAGATTTTTCTTGAGTCTACAATCTATACAGAGTAGTGTCTATCCCATATTCTTGATTGTCGGGCCAATATCAATACCTATTGCGTTACCACAGACAACACATCAACTCTGTCATAGTCTAAATGACCGCATGGTTGCTATGCATCAACCAAGGGTCCAGGACCAGTAGTTGACTGGGATTATCTCCACTACTGAAGTTCCCACCTGTAGTGGATCTTATAGAATATTCTGATTGGCTGTTACTTAGATGATCGCAATTATAATCCCTAGCGAGTAACCAGCCACGATAAAGACATCTAAAAATCTAAAAAAAAGCCCCGTAACAGTGTCTAGATTTCCATGGACTTGAAGTGAAACACTCATATGACGAAACAGGCACCGATCGATTCTGATTAACAAATGCTTGTTGTTGTTGGTTCTGCTCGTTTAATTTAATATACAAAATGAATTGATTCAAAATGATCTCATATTTCGTGATAGTGGAGGTGTTAGGGTTTTTGCTGATCCGATCCAAGTCTCGCCCTGTGTGTGATTAGCCACCTCGGCAAAATTATACAAAGTAATTTATTTAGATTCATTTGGAAGAGACTATCGATTTTTAGAAAGATTGCGGTAAAACTATTGAAATTGTACATTGGTGGCAAAAATTCCTATCCCCTCAATCTCCCAATCCAGTTAGATCACGCTGGCAGAGTACCAGGGGTCGTTGCAAATGCCTCTTCCAGTATTTCCAAGCCACTAAGCAGCTCGTCCTTGGTAATCGTGATTGGTGGCGCTATGCGAAAGGCGCCCCCAAAGCTAGGATGGCTACTGAGATTGGCCCACAAGCCTAAGTCATAAGCCCGATCCCCGATCGCCTTACCTAAAGCTAGCGCAGGGCTCTTGGTGTCGCGGTCCCCAACAATCTCAACTCCCGCCATAAGTCCGCGCCCACGGACATCTCCGATACAGCCATACTTTTCTTTCAGTGCATTGAGCCGGTCATGGAGTACTTTTCCCATAGCACGAGAGTGTTCAACTAGCTCATCACGCACCACAATCTCAAGAACTTTATCACCCACAGCAGCAGGCAGTGGATCATTAACATGAGTCGTGTAGAAGCAAAAGTCCCGCTCGACGCATACCCGCTCGATCTCAGGGTTCGTAACAACAGCGCTGAGCGGCAGACCATTCCCTAGCGTCTTGCTGAGGGTGAGGATGTCCGGAACGACATTTTCGTGGTTGATAGCCATTAGATCGCCGCACCGGCCGACGCCTGTCTGCGCTTCGTCAACGATCAAGAGCATTCCGCGCTTTTCGCACTCCCGTTTGAGAGCGGCGAGGTAGCCCGGTGGTAGGACGTGCATGCCAGCCGATGACTGGATACACTCCACGATGCAAGCCGCCAGTGATCCACACGATTGCATATCGACCATGCGCCAACCATATTGCATCTCTGCTTCCCAGTCGTAGGATCCGTCGGCGCGGCGGAAGATGGAGCGGTATGCATTTGGCGACGGGAGCATCAGCATCCCTGGCATCAGGGGGCCTTGGCCTTTGCGACCGAAGTGGTATTGTGCGCCTAGTGCCTGCGCTGTCACGCCATGCCAGCTACCACCTAGTCCGACGATTTCGAATTTTCCGGTGTATATCTTGGCCATCTTTATTGCTGCTTCATTGCTCTCGCCGCCGGTGGAGAGGAAGAAGGCTTTGTCGAGGCCGGTTGGGAGAAGATTGCATAGACGTTCGCCTAGGCTGATCACTGGGGGTGACACCATGCCCGAGAAGAGGTGGTCCAGGGAGGCAGCGTGGTCGGTTATTGTCTGCACGATTTCTGGGTGTCCGTGGCCGAGCAGGCAAGACATTTGTCCGGATGTGAAGTCTACCACTTTGTGTCCGGAAGCTGTGTATACATAGAGCCCTCTACTCCCACAGATCACGTCTTTGTTGAATTTGGTACCATAGTTGAGGAGGTACTTGGATGTTTTGGCTTGAAGCTCCTCTTGATTGACATCGCTATACAAGATGGGATTGTCTTCATTCTTTGGCGGCATGGTTGCCATTGTAGATTCTTCTGTGCTGATTCCAGGGGCCATGTTGAAATCTGATGACAGGATGATTGTGTCTGAGTACTTCTAATACCTTTCCGAGCAAGAGTTACGGCCTCTTTATGTCTCTTATCGGGTTCGCTTCCCCTCGCTAAAGGGTCATCTTGCAGGGAATCGACTTTCTTCTCTTTATCTTGCCCGCGGAGCCGCGGCCAATCTCCTCGCACGTCACAAATTCTTGGCTCCAATCAAATTTAGACATTGCTCTGCTGGAAAATACCGCAAAACAGGTCTTTAGTTGAACCTGAATATCACGAATACCTGGCTTTTATGACCGGATACCTGTGCTTAATCTAAACTGCTGCTATACTAAAGAAATTATTCCAGCGGTAAGAAAAAGGCACTAGTGTCAGCATTGCTGACCACAAGTTGAGTCACCCTTCCATCCACCGTATGGTCTGACAAAATGCTCTATCTGCCCAAACAGGTCATTTCGATTGAACTTGCTACTATAGTGTGTTTGAGGCAGAAAGAAAGGAAAGAACAAAAGAAAGCCAAACATGGGTAAAATTTCAATCCAATCAAGTATAGAAATAGCTAACTCGATGAGTCGAACAGGCTCCACCGAGGTGCCGATGCGATAGGGGCATGGAAGCTCAACGCATTACGAGAAAAGACCGGGACCATAGTCATAAACATATACCCCAGCAGTACTTCTGAAGATTGCACCAAGAGTTCAACCGAGGGTTCTCCTCCATCCAACGCTCCGCAGTTCCTACTGGATCACGTCCCCGAGTGGTATGGCGTAGTTAAGCTCCTGCTACCATTGCAGTCTGGATATATAATCCGAACGGCGCATGGCCGACTATCTGGATGTGACTAAACTCCAAAGCTTCGTCACGCCACGACAATACATCAAAGGCTGCACCACCGAGGAATAACATTCTATGAGCCTCTCGAGTTTACTTTCGTACTGCTATGGAGCAATCGTGGTCCAAAATGACAGCTTATCTTCTGTTACAAACAAGTCCGCGACAATTAACGATGAATTGGCTATGCGCGTTGGACGTGAGATCGAGCGTCGGGTTGGGGAGCGAACGGATGGGTTCTAAAGCTTTACCTTTTTACAGAGAGGGGTACAAGGTGTCAAAATTCTCCTCGACAGACCATACTTTGTAGGACCTTCGCAGCTATGATCACACGGGTTGCATAAATACTTTCTTCATTCCATAATTTGCAGTATGTCCCAAGTACTCGGAAACATATCATCAAGCAAAGCCATATCCGGCACGAAAAGCTGACGCAGCTCAACATTCGTCTCTCCCGAGTTCTCAACCGGTGGCTCTGACTTCAACAGCTTGTCAATGACATCTGAATGTTGCGCGAGGCAGATATCACCCAGATCCCACCCAAAGTTCTTCTGGTGCAGTCGCAGCGAAGCCAAAAGGTCGTTCGCCATTCCTAGCGAACCGCTTTGTGCAAGACCCGCAGCCTGCTCTGTCTCTAGTGCACACCGAATCAGAAACGTCACCGTTGCTGAAAATGTGAATGCCACTGTAGGTAGCCAGTAATCACCCAGCTGTGCTTCTCCGAGTTCCTGGACCAAGACTACAATGTCCTCCGCGGTCCTACGGGCCTCCATAACCCGGTTAGCCATGTGCTCTGCACTAGAGTTTGGTGCTTGCCTCTCGCGATCTAGGTCTATGCGCCGGAGGAGGAGTCTTGTTGCCAGATATGCAAGACGGAGGTTAGAAGCGCCAGGGATATTTAGGTTTGAGCCGCGGATGATGATCTTGCGAATGTCTCCTGTGAGTGAGTCCACCCATTTGTTCAACTCCAATTCTAGATTTCTGCTTGGTCCTTGGGTCTCGATGCGGATGCTGTACACTTGCTCCAGGCAGTGGTCCAGCACGTCGGTCAAGTTCATGAGCTCGATGAAAACTGCGTTTGCTTCGTGGTCGCGTTCCCAATCTGACAGGTACTCGGGTATTGGTAATGGCACGTCGTATTGTGATCGTCTGATATGGGGAGGTGTTCCATAAGCAAGGCTTGACCTGTTTTAAGATGAGTTCTCGGAATGTTCCGCTGTTTGGAGATTTCACTCTTAAAAACATACCACCGATCATGAAGTAAGAGAGACCACCAGATCTTCATTCTCAAGTGCTTTTCAGCTTGTGGAATATCCCACGGGAGTGGGTTTCGGTTCAAACCCAAGGAATGGCACAATGCAACAGCTGAACTCAATCTTACCCCGTTGCCTGTCATAGATGTCGTTGGACGGCCCCCAACATCGAGAAGAATGGCCTTTATTGTGGATATTCCGGCTGAAGCATGCAACTCAGAGTATGAGGCTTCAATTGCAAGGTTCCAGACGAAACGAACGTCTGGACACCTTTCTCGTGATAGAAGGGAGTCATGTTGCCATTGGGTAAGCACATGGGCATACAAACACGCCAAAAGCGCAGGAGAAATGCGATGCCTGGCATTTGTGTATTGCACTCGAAAGGAGCTTTCTTCAAGTAACGGGAGGCAAGGATTAATCTTTTTCAGATATCTATTCACAACACTTAGTCTCCGAGGCTTGTATCGAATATCAATATAAAAGAAGTGTAACTCACATCTCTATCAAATGCGGTCCCCACGGCTCTACGAGCTTTTCAATAGTTTGGAGCTTATGCAATGCCGGACTAGAGTTGACCATGAGTCCCAGCGGTCTTTTCTGCACCTTTGTGAATATGACCGGGGACGAGGAAATACCTGGCTCGACGGGACGAATTTCACGAATTCCCTGGCCACCCGAAATATTAGACAGATAGTCAGCCAAGACGTGGTTATCCCCAGTCACTGCCGGACCAAGAATATGAGGATTATCATCTTCGGCCTCGAGAGATAGCGGTGTATCTTGGTCGCTCTGGACCTGGGTAACAATCGAGAACTGCGGCGAAGCGGCGACTAGAGGCGCCCGGCTCAATGACTGGGCAGCTGCAATTGGCGTTCGTAAACTCGGATGTGGTAGTAGTGGGCCTGTCTCGGTAGCATACCGCTTTTGGGGGGTTGACTTTGCTCTCCCGTTGGGGAATATACACTCTGTGCCGTGCGCGCGACACATCAGACAGGCCGCGGTGTGGGGCTCCAGTTTGCATCGAGATTTTCTCCGCCGGCACGGTACGCATGCTGGCTTCGTATGGGATCGGTATGGTCGCTCGTCTCCACTTTCCATCTTGTTTTCCAGTACTTATGGGATGGAGGGAAATCCCGCGGCAGGTTCCCCTCGGCGAATTTTGGGAGACGTATGGCAAAGTAGATTTGCGTCCTATGTCTAGGGCGGATAGTATAGAGAAATGTCTGGAAGCCAGATCTTCCTAGCAAGGTACCTTGTCTGAAGTTCACCCTTCGATTCCCGTACTAGATGGTCTGATCAGTCGTTGAACTAGGGAAATTCCGCGGGGAAGAGTGGGTGCGGGTATAGCTTGGGGGGAAATTTGCGAATCACCATTGGCTGGTTTCGTACCTGCGATCTGGGAATGTGGGGTTGCGCCACGTGATTTTCCTAAAAGCATAGGGCCAATTAAACCACTGTAAAAGTCCCCACATCCTATCTCCATAACGAAGGATCTCTAAGGGAAAAACAATAGGGAGCTTCTCTTTGATTGAGTGTGTGATCCTTAGTGCAGAGGCCATGCTAATCTTCTCTGTATATTTTCTGTTGACCATATGCCCCAAAGGGCGAAATATCTATTCGCGGAGTTCAATATAACCTCACTTTCTGGCAGAAACTGACTGTCTACCGTATTTGTTGGATTTGCTGTCCACAACATCAATGGATATATTAAGGAAAGTAACAGGGGAAAAGAGCACAAGAAAGAGAGGGGTGCAAGCACCAGAAGATTTGAGTGAGAACGACCAGGGTCAAACCAGAACAGTCAGGTAGTGGAAGATCTTCGACACTTCCCTCGTAGTACACATTGTCATGTTACTACTAGGCCACCTGCTATTGAATACTAGCTATTATGTTACACTTCTTCACTCGCACTTTCCAAAGTTTGTTTGTACTCATAATACATATATATACGTGCCTCAGACTTGTTTGCTCAAATAAGTAGGAGATTACATGTATTAGTGCACTTCATTATACCCGCTACCTTGAAGTGCCTTCCTTGGCCAAGGAGATCACAATGAGTAAACATTAATCAATTCTTCACCCGATCTATCACTCTACCATTCTACCATTGTGGCTCAGAAGGATCTTGGAAGCTTCCGTTAAAAGCTGATGTCCTGGCCATATCGTGGTTCAATATGTGAGGTATAGTCAAAGAAGTGCAGCAAAGAAGATCAGATTCATGCTGTTTTTTTTCGCTTTTCACTTTTTACTTTCCTGTATTGTTACTGATCATTATTGCCATGCTCTTTCTAAGATTACTGATGATATCCACATGTTAAAATGGGTGGTTGATGTGTGACTTCCTAACATACTCACTGTATCTGTGCGGCCGGGAAAGTCTAGTGCTACTATAAAGACCACTTTGTTACCATCTTTCTATCTGTCTTTTCTAGGGTCTTTTAAAATATAACGGCTAACTATCCCTTGACATTGTTACCAGGGCACCTTTAATATGAGCTATTTTTAGATCTTTAAGAGACTACATATATGTATAATGTTGATGCCAGCTAATTAACCTTCTATAGCCAAAAGGCCGATTGGCCCGATGGACCCAAAAGCCGGCCGTATATATATGCCTTCCAGCTGATGTAGTGAAAGAGGATTTTCAAATTCTAATCTTCGGCAACACAACATTTGGAGCTCATCTTCGTTTGGGTGTTGCATTGTCACTGCCTTTCTCGTTGCGGCATATTAGGTAGTGTTAGATGATCCCATCTCACATTGTTTGCTTACAGACTGAGCTGATTGTTTACCAGATGCCAGGATATTTATACCCAGGTTTCTTCTGGATTGAATAACAATGATTCTCCTTCTCTTTTTCCTCTTCGCGAGACCGCATCATAGGTGCTCACAAGCTAATGGTGTCGTCTAGTTCACCCTTTCTCTCTTGACTTTTGTTCGCGTTGGGGTTAGGTATATAGCCTACGTCGCTGGGTGATCTGTCAAGTTACTTACTGCAGCCTGTTTGCTCATTTGCAGTTAGACATTTTACGATTGGGAAAGATGAAACCGAAAATAAATCATAGTAGTCGCTCGTCCCAGAAATCATTATTATGCCACAGCACTGTCAAAAGTGAGGGCTGCGGAGATAGTAGTCGAAATGCATAGTGAAATGCGAAAGTGGATGAACAGATGCGTAGTTTAGGTATAGTATTTTGGGGAAAGCTTTGGAATTTACGTCCATATTTTCCACTAATTTGACATCTTTCATGGCGAAGAGAAATATGGCAGAAGAAAAAACGAAGAATGATCGCTGGGTACCACATAGGCTACTTGTTTAAGAATACCTTCGCTTCACATAAATCCCACATCGGGCATGTGACCCTGGCCTGTACTCATAGATTAGAGTAAAGTGCATTAAATAATATCTGCACATTATATTGCGTGCGTGTTGTCCACATATTCGACATGGGGTCTAATAGCACACCATATCCTGGGGAAATAAGTACCCGATTGGACACGAAAAGACGACCAAGATATGGCGTGTTGCGCGATCGAAGCCATGTATGACCCCAACGGGATATAAAGCGAAAAACAATTCTACTTCTATTTCATCCATATTCTAATCCTTTTACTTATTTCCAAGAAAATACAACTGAACTCGCAGAATATGGCTAATCTCGAAGCACGCAAGCATATTTCTGCTGATTCTGGGTTCCCCATTACAATCCACCCTCATTTCAACGAGAAAATCAAGAACCATGTGCCCCCAGATCCCCTCCGCGAGCCATTTACCCCGCCTAGAGACCGGGCTTTTTTTGCAGATCCGGAGAAGAAGGCTTTATTCTCTGTAGCGAAGCAGGTTGACTTGACTGAGTCTATTGGAACGGTTCTTGAGAATGTGCAATTGTCTCAGCTAAACGAGATTCAGTTGGATGAATTGGCGCTTCTTGTTACTGAACGGGGAGTTGTATTCTTTCGGGATCAGGATCTTACTACTGAAAAACAGGTTGAACTGTTTCAGCATTATGGTAAGGGTATATTGGTTTTCTAGAGGATGACATCGGTTAATTTGGTCTTTTAGGCATCTTGGATAAACATCCTGCTCAAAAGGTAAGTTGAAACATGATATTTCTTTCTTTTTTTCGGATTTCAGGCAGATCCAAGTGAGCTGACAATTCTTAGGATCAAAGGGTATAGTATACCCTGGCAAATCTCATGATTCATTTGATAACTATCATAACATTGCCTTCTTGCCATTGTTGCTAACCTGCCATACAGTTCGTAAATATCAAAGGCAGTCGCGAGGATCACCGTGAAATCCTAAGCTACACGCCCTGGGTAAGATACTCTTCACATTATTAATTGCAAAGCTCTAACAGCAAATCCTATTTATACAGCCTAGTGGAGATTTCCACGCCGATACATCATTCGAGATCAATCGTATGTGGCAACCCATACTCTCTGACCATTATTTTTAACATATTACAGCACCAACCTACTCCCTACTGAGAATGGAAGAGCATCCTGAAGTTGGCGGTGACACAGCCTGGGTATGTTACAAATGCATGTTTCGCTCAGACCCAAATTCTAATTCCATAGGTATCTCAATATGGCATATACGACGCCCTAAGCAACGCGTACAAGAGGTTCCTCGATGGCCTTCATGCCGTGCATACCTCAAGACTGCAGTGTTTGTCTCCTCAGTGCCCCATCTTTTTGTAAGAAATTTTGCTAATATATGTAATGCATAGACGATACTATTATCGACCTATGGGGTGCAGCTCCCAATCGCCCTCCAATCGATACACACCACCCAGCCGTGCGCACGCACCCAGTTACTAAATTGAAGGCACTGAATGTTAATCCTGGATTCGTGACTGGGTTTGCTGAGCTCAAGAAGGTGGAATCTGGTAAGTGACTCAACGAATCGGGCAGTAGTTTCGGGCTGACGTCTGTTTAGACAAAGTTCTCGATTTCTTGGCATATCATATCCACTCGGCTGACGATCACTATGTTCGTTGGAAATGGGCTGTCGGGGGTGTTGCTATGTGGGATAATCGGTAACTAGGCACTATCCTCTTTCACTGTACCAAGTTGGCAATCTAACAATCTCTTAGGTGTACCATTCACCGGGTTATCCCTGGTACATACAAAGGAGCTAGACGGGGTATTCGGACTACTGTTTTCGGCGAGATACGTGAGTCCCATTTCAATATCTCTCAACTTTCAAATCTACATATTTTACTAATCCCATACCAAAGCCTATCTCGATCCCACTAGTGAGAGCCGTGCGGAGCGGAAGTTACGCGAGGAAAGCCAGAATGATGAGGGTGTTCTAGTTGCTTGAAAGAAGTAAAGAACGCAGTATTGCTCACAGACTATATTCGTCTCATTGATTGATGAATTAAATTTTGTTCAAATAGGGTACTTTTGTGCAGACTTCAAACCCCGGTCGTAAATATATTATATACTTTTTTGGAGAGTGGACGATTCATCAAATCCAGCTCATTTCGAAGCAACTGCCTCGGTAACAACAAAGGTCTCCTTGTCAGAGAGACTAACTCTGTTCTGCTCCTCGTCTTGGGCTTGGGGCAACTCAGCAGTCTCCTTATGGTGCTCGATAGGAACGTGGGTCCTGACAACGAGCCAAGTAGGCCATATCGAAAGAACTGGAGATGAAAGTTAGCACTGCTACTTTTCAACAATCTAGTGGGTATCGCTTACCAAGAAGGATGGTGTTGACAATAAGTGGTACTCTGCCGCCGTGCCATTTCTTCGAGTTGAGGCCGTAAGAGACGGCCTGTGAAAAGCTCTCTTGGCCACGGAGGATACCCGACAAACGGGCTATATTGTATCAGTAAATTGTAGATAGAACAACCAGTTTTTATTGTACTTACAGAGCTCGGAGATATTGTCCGTCATGGTGGATAGAAGATAGTAGAGGAAGTTTTGCAATGATTGCTGAGCAAATTCTGATGGGAAAAAAGTTAGCAATGCATGGGAAACTATTCATTTACGAGACTCACCCCATAGCAGAATAACGAAGAATCCTTCAACGAAACCTTTGTCGGCCCAGTCGAAGGTTGGTGGGTTCTTGGTGTATTTTTCTTGGATAACCCAGCAGTAGACCCAGGTAACGATGTGGACGACGATCACGTAGAAAAAGCTGGGGCTTTTGTTAGTCTTATTCCAGGTTTGATTGTAAATGCGGAGATTATGTACCTGTACTTGATTCTGTTTCTGATTGAAAGCCCGCGGTAGTCCAAGAACCTACTAAGAAGTGTCGACGCAAGAAGAGTGGCGAAGTAGGCTTTAATTCATGTTAGCACTGATGCATAAGTGTCTCTGAATAAGGTGAGTGTGTAAACATACTGACGAATCCAATCAGAGCGCGAGCGCGCACGCCGAAGTAATAAGTTTTGAAATCTAGACCAACTAGTCAGCAATTGCAAAAGGCGAAGAGAGGAGAGACAATCCATACTTCCAGTGTACATATTGAAGTACGCAGCCCAGAAAACAGGCAATAGCAAGAGAATCTAAGAAGGTTAGTCACATGTACCACATTGGCACGATTAAGTCAATGATGTTAAACATACCTCCCTCCGCTGGCAGACCTTCCAGAGCTCTTTCATTTCATCACGCCATGAGTCCTGCAGGATAATCCTGACCTTACTTCCGTCGGTACGTTGGACCTTGTCAGGTGACGTGAGGAAGAAGGCAATGGGTACAGCAGTACATTGGAGCGCGACGAAGATGAGATATGTCTCTGTCGTGTGTTAGTAATCGCTGGTCGCTCAATTTATTGTGAATCAACCTACCAGATCCAACTTTTCCTTTGGCGTGGGCGTCGCCAGCACTTTTCATTCGTCAGTCAATTCTGTCCGTAATATGAATTCGTTTTGGACCTACTGGTTGAGGCCAAGAACAATAGCACCTCCCACCAACGGGCCAGCGGTACGGAACCAAAGCCAGATACTTTTAAAGTTAATCACTTGGTCACTGTTAGGACACTTTGGAATATCTCACTTCATATAGCGGCCTCGCTTTGTAGGCTCGGGATAACCCAGTGCCACAGCACCCTCAGAAGCCCAGAAGAGACCAGCACTATAAACGTTAGCCGATGCTCCTGTTTCATTTGATCGGTATAGGATACTCACGATAAACCACAGAGAGCTGATCCAACCAGCACAAACCATACATTTCCCTAGAAATGGATTAGCCTTCATCCCTGGGATGTACAGGTAATGCTAAGTTTGAAAAACTCACAAAACGGTTATTCGTGTATAAGGCAGCGCTGTATATAAAAGTTAGTCCTGGTATAAAATTTGGAATTTCTGTCCTCGCGATACGTACGAATACAACGGATATCCCACAGCGCCAAGCATCAGAGTCCATCTCAAGCCAATCCGGTTAGCGATAGGGCCACCGAACAAACACAAAATGCCCACTAGCAAACAGTTAGCGCGAAGCCCAATTCAAAATCCCACTGCGATTACATACTGAGACCAAAAACGAGTGCGTTGGCCGCATTAATCAAGAACGGCTCTTGCGCGCCACCAGCACCCAAAGCATTCATGGCATTCCACAAGCCCGGGGCCGTGAATCCGACACCTCCAATAACACAGGCATTAAAAAGTGTGCCGCGATACCATACTCGCTTTTCAAGTTGGGTATCGGACGATGCCGAAATAGAAGCTTGTTCAGCCATAGCGTGCGGCTTAATAGTAAGCACCTTGAATCAAGCCACAAAAATAAAATTCCTCAACACTTTGCTAAACACAGGAAATGCGCCATATATAGTTTTTTTGTTTGCCCTAAGAATAAGACGTCGATCTAGAGAGTTTAACGTTTAACTACATTAGGCCTATTCTAGCCCTTCAGCAAGATTGCGTGCTTTTGGGCTCCTGAGCTGCTGTGATCCAGTGTCCTTTTTGAAACAAGCGTCGACTGCCAAGTTGAGTTCTGTGGAATATAGCCAATCAATAAGTGTGTAAGGGCGGATAATTATGGGGAATATAGTGGGGGGAGCGTGTTGAGTCAAGTCACTTCAATTGCCGCGATATCGGACTGGGAAGGCGGGTAGAATTTAGGGGCGCGAACGTCTTGGCTTTGATACAAAAGGAAATTGAGTAACATATACCGACAAAAATGGCCTAGACAAATATAAATGAAAATTTTTCATTATTACATAAAATAGTCGTTACATTTTAATAATTTAGTTTCCAGACACCTCCTTGACCGCAGCGATGATATCGCTAGGTCCAAGGCCCTGAGCATTGACTTGCTCATACAAACCACCGCAGCCCTCCTTGATAGCACCCATGGACTTGAACTTGGGTGTGAACTTGCGCTCAAGGAGGTGGGTACCCAGGCGAGAGCCAAGACCAGTCTTCTGCGCAATGGACTCAACAACCAGGACAAATGGCGAGGATCCATACACCTTGATGGTCTCCTCGTCGACAATGTTGAGCGTGGGCTTGTTGATCAGACCGACATCAAGGCCCTCTGCGCGCAGGTTCTCGACAGCATCAAGCGAGCGGTAGAGCATATCACCGTACGAGACGATGTAACCGGCAGAGCCCTTGCGGATGATTTCTTCCTTGCCAGGAACAAACTTGTAGCCTTCACCGAAGAGCTTCTGGTCGGTGCCCTCCTTCAGGATGTAAGGGACCTTGGCACGAGTGGAGAAGATGAAGCGCATGCCCGTGTTCCAGAACACCTCGCTGACTACGGCCTTCATCTGCTCGCCATCGGCAGGGAAGTACAGCGCGGTGCTCTCAGCATCCATCAGACCATTGTCGGCGAAGAAGTGGTTCAGACCGAAGTGGCAGGTGTTGTCAGCCATCTCATCGACACCGCTGTGAGAGAAGTGCGACAGAACGGTGCAGTTGTTCAAACGGGCCATGGTGATTTCAGAGATACACATCTCCAGGAAGGCAGAGAAGGTAGAGAAGACACCTTGGCGCTCTCCATTGCTGCCAAATCCGAAACCAGCGGCAGCTGAGAAATTGCCGCGCTCCATGACACCAGATGGGACAAAGGCCTCGGGGTGCTTGGAGGCGATGGCCTTCAGGCCGGTAGAACCTGCCAAGTCAGAGTCGATGACCATGACGCGACGCTTAGCCTCCTCCTTGCTCAGTTTGTCAAGTACATCATTCACGGCATCGCCGAAAATGGCACGGTTCGCGCCCTTCTCCTTGGTCGAACCCTTGTACGTGTGGGGATTTGTGCCAGGCTTGATGTCGTCGTAGAATGCAAGCTGTTGCTTGGTGTATCCACGCTTGGTGAGGTATTTACGAGCGATTTCGACGGGAATGACATCGTGCGCGTGACATTGTCCCTCAATACCCTCAATGCCAGAAGCCATCTTGCGGTCAATAACAACAGCGGCAGGACCGTCATAGTTAATGACTTCGCACATGGCACCGTATAGGGAGTCGAGATTCTCGCCCTGGGCGCGGAGGACCTTCAGGCCATGTCCGTCAAGGGTGCGGGAAACCTCATAGCCGTGGAGATATTCCGAGGGGTGTCCGGCAATTGTGACATCGTTGTTATCGATGAAGAGCTTAACGTTCAAATGTCTGGCGACAGCAATGCGCGCAGCCTCGGCGTCGTTTCCTTCTTGCTGGGATCCATCAGATCCCAACAGAATCACGTTCTTATCCCGGTTGGCCATGGCGATGCCGTTGACCATACCCCACATGTGACCCAGACGACCGGAGCTGAACTTCACACCGGGGGTGAAACCGAGCTCGGGGTGGCCGGGGAGGTGGGAATCGGCGGCACGATAGTTCAGCAGGTGATCGGGCTCGATCTTGCCGTCCAATGCAGCCAAAAGGTATTGTGTGGCGACACGGTGGCCGGCCTCGTCATACAGGGCATCAACCCATTTGCTGGGGTTGGCGTTGATGAAAGCAAGCAGAATGCAGACTTCGGGGGCTGTATCGAAGGGACCTCCAGTGTGGCCCGCAACACCACGGGCGGCACCGGTGGCTGTGAATGCAATGATGGCATCTCTGAAAATGTTGATGTTGTGTTGCAAATCGCTCTTCTGTTGATCTGATAGCTGTGGGGTCTTCGGGTCAAGCTTAAGCTGCTTGAACTGCTTGAGATCAACGGGGAATGTATGGCCGCTCATTGTGTGAATTAATTTTCACTTTTTCTACTATAAGTTGGAAAAAGCAAAATGAGTCCACCGATGTACGACCGGGGGGGTTATAAAGTCGAGTAACATCTGTTCCCAGCATGTTGACGTCATAGTATCTGGAGTTGACCTGTTTTCGAACTTTTTTGACATTCCCACACAATCCCCATTTTTATGATCACAGGTGATCTCATTGAGACTCTTATTCCATGCAGATTGTCTAAAATGTTTTAAAACGTTCGGCCCGACCCATCAGCATGTGGCAGCTTTTGACGACCCGATCTTCCCTAACCTACCTATGAAGCTCACCGAAGTTCATCGGTCTAAGTACGAGTCGTACTATAAATAACACAAACTTGAAGAATTGGTACTTAAAGCAATCTAGTCCTTTAGTATAAACCTGTCCTCCTTCTGACCCCGGGGCACCCTCCTTGTCTTTTATTGGGTATTGGACAGCAAGGGGTATGTTCCTTTACAAAATTCATGCACTCCTTCTTGCTTCTGCGCTAATATAAACTTCTCAGGCCGGCTTGGTGTGGCTTTATCTCTCCCATTCCGGTGAATGGCCGTTTCCGGGAAACTCCGGCCCGAGCAACTAGTCAAATTATTGAAAGGCTTACTCCCATCATCAGGCCATCGAGAATGCGGGGAAGAGTATCTTCAACTCTAATTATTCTCGAATAGCCGATTTCTCCGTGCAGCAACACCAAGACAATACAAGCTATCGGAGATCCGTCCGGGGATCCGTCAACAAAATGTGGCGTGCATTAGTCGGTGATACTGTAGTATTTTCCGTCAGCTTATGGCTGAGATTAGGGGTTTCAGACGGCTCGTTTTCTTTTCCCCTCTATGCGATAATAATGTCTTTGGCGGGAGGCATAAATACAATCCATTCCCATGACTGATTATCTTCAATCTCCCCCAGTCCCTGAAAGAAAGACTGAACTCCTAGAATTATATCTGAGGGAAAAGTATACAACATGCTTCCGTCTCTTCTTCCTGTGCTCCTGCTTTCAGTGCTAGCAGAGGCGTCACCAGGAAAGCGAGCAGCCAGTGCATCAGCCTACTGCTCAAACTCAAATGGCAATTATAAGCTCTCCTCAATTGCAGCACCAGTCCAGGGTAGTGGCAGTCCAGGCTCCGAATCGACCTGGAAGCTGAGCATCGATGATACATCCAGCGGGCATAAACAAACAATTGTGGGCTTTGGAGCCGCTGTCACCGATTCCACAGTCACATCATTTAACACGCTGTCCGGTTCCATACTGCAACAACTCCTCAATGAGCTGATGACCGGCGCCGGCGCTGGATTTGCTTTGATGCGCCATACTATTGGCGCTTCCGATCTGTCTGGTGACCCGGCATATACCTATGACGATAATGGGAATAATGCCGATCCATCAATGTCTGGTTTTAACTTGGGCGACCGTGGAAATGCCATGGCTACGATGCTGGCTAAGATGAAATCCCTTCAGTCGAACTTGAAGATTCTTGGTTCACCTTGGAGTGCCCCCGGGTGGATGAAACTGAACCATGTAATTGATGGCGCTACAACAGATAATAACCTCAACGATGGCTACTTGACTAGTGAAGGCACTGGAAGTACTGGGTATGCCAGTGCCTTTGCGCAGTATTTTGTGAAGTACATCCAGGCCTACCAGGATCTCGGTGCCCACATCGATGCTATTACCCTTCAAAATGAGCCTTTGAACAGCCAAGCTGGGTACCCTACAATGTATATGTTTGATTATGAGGCCGCGCAGTTGATCCAGAACTATGTCGGTCCTGCTCTCGCTCAGGCCGGCCTGAACACCGATATATGGGCATATGATCACAACACTGGTATGTACTCGAGAACCCAGTAGCTTTGAGGGATCATTCCCTTTGCTAACAGATAGACATCAGATGTGCCATCCTACCCTCAGAACGTCATCAACGGAGCTGGCCAGTATGTCCACTCGGTAGCATGGCACTGCTATGCCACCAATGTAGACTGGACAGTCCTCACCAAATTCCACGAGACAAATCCCAGCATCCAACAATACATGACAGAATGCTGGACACCCGCATCGGCATCATGGAACCAAGCCGCCGATTTCACCATGGGGCCTTTGCAAAATTGGGCATCGGGCGTTACGGCTTGGACACTTGGCACAGATGATCAAGATGGTCCTCACCTCTCAAGTGGCGGTTGTGGAAACTGTCGAGGTCTGGTGACTATTTCCAACGGCGGGTATACTTTCAACCCGGCGTACTATATGATGGCTCAGTTCAGTAAGTTCATGCCGCCAGGCGCGATTGTGCTAAGTGGTACTGGGAGTTACACTTATTCCAATGGTGGTGTGCAGTCTGTTGCTTCGCTGAATCCAGATGGAACTCGCTCGGTTGTTATTGAGAACACGTTCAGTAACGATCTTTATGTTACATTGTCTACTAATAGTGGCCAACAGTGGAGTGGCAACATTCCGAGTCAGTCTGTGACAACCTGGGTGCTTCCTGTGGCATGAGTGATGTTTACTGAGAATGGAGCTCTGGGGAAGATTCAAGAATTACTGCGATTTCTCATCGAGTATAGAAATCTTGATACTTTCCTGGCATCTTTGACATAAATTATCCTCTTCTTAACGTTATACCCAATATATATCTATTTTTAGTACCACTTGGACCCCTGTGTATATTGTGGGGGGGCCAAGGAGCTAAGACTAATTCCTAAGCCACCCCCGTGCTGCTAGATAAGACCATGATAGGCCCGCCGACCGCCCGCACGTTGCCCGAAAAGCGGCTGTGCCCGACCCATGGGATGTGGGCATTCTCTCATGAGCCGCAAGGTACGAAGACTATTTACACTCCATACGCCATTCCTCTTTGCTTTCCATTTGTCCCAAGATGACCACTCAGTTCACATCTGAAGAGCACACGGAATCCACGATGTCAGAACCAGCCGAGAATCCCCCGGAATATCACACCCTTCAGCCTCCGAAGGCTGTCATTGAATGCATACGGACTCCAGGTGCCCCTCTACGTAAGGCCCTTTTACAGTCTCCAAGGCTATCTTTTGCCTATCACTAATGTAACTCAGCACCAACTGACTCCGTATGATGAAATCTCCCGGTCAACCCATATTTCGCCCATCTAACTACTCAATATAGTCCCAGGCATTCAAAGTCAACGGAGTGATTTATGTAGCAGCCCAGGTAGGGGCTTTGCCTCGTGGCGACCTTGCTATCGGACAAACCGCATATTTCGAACAACTTTTCCGTAATATAGAGGTGATTCTGAAGGCGGCGGGTTCTGGTTTGGACAGGATTGTCAAAACTACGGTAGGATCTGACACTAGCCTTTGAATAGTTTGAAGCTAAGTGTGAATGTTTTCTTCAGGTTTATTTTACAGAGGTTGTTCATGGAAAATACAAATTCGAGGCTCTCTATAAACGGATGCTTCCGTTTGCACCACCGCGAACTAATATTGTGGTTTCACGGATTGACTCTAGGAGTAATGCGCAGGTACAAATGGAGGTTATAGCAGTGGAGTAACCTATTTTTGCTCTTGATTTGGTTGTTACATTATTTTACTACCCGGGCTCACTCTTTGGTCAACGTACTTGCATAACTCTATCCCCGCATCTCCCTCCTAACTACAAAGTCGCGTGTCGGTGATGTAAACACCAATCGATGTAATGATCCCTAGCCAAGATCACAATTATGGAAATTGCATTGCAAGTACTGAGAAATTTGGATGCAAATCAGACTTGGTTTGGTAGGGCTCTGCAACAGCGGGTTAATCTCTACTACTTTGGGGCTCTCCGTCAATTCCATAGGGATAAATGGCACGGTTGTCTACATAATTCCCTCACTAAGACGCATATTCAGGCATCCGTTACTCTTGTTACTGTCTCCACGTGGCCAGTCCATGTTCAAGTGCTGTCATTACATGCAATTCGTGGTATCGGGTCAGATCCTTAGCCCTAGAGCTTGAGCCTGTTGCTTTTCTTTTTGCAGATCACTCGTAAGCATGGCTTTTTCTTTTTCCAATGGCTCGGCCCAGCAACCAGCAATCATCGAAACGGCTATAGATAGTTTTGTCAGTCTCGGATTGAATTCACAGGCCCTTATTTCGACTTCTATATAGCAGCCTGAGGGTAAGGAGTATCAAATCATGAGTTTATCCACACCCTATAAGGAGCCACTATTCCTGAGGGTTCCAACTATATAACTAGGGGTCAGATACCAAAAAGGGGTTTAAAGGGAACTTACATCACAAGACCTGGCCCAATTACAATTTGGACGGAGGCTTGGGATAAACCAAAATTATTTAGTCAAACATAGTATGAAACACCTGAAGTGCTAATTAGAGCATGGCCAATGAACCACGAAGTGCTCTATTCAGAAAAAGCAAGAAATCCACCGAGAACTGAGTTAGGCATACTAATTGATGATCCCAAGATACCCGTCCGTCCACTTCGGAATCTGGGGCTCTTGTATCTACTGTATCTATAAATGACAATTCGACCCCCAGTATTGTCAAGGCAAGTATATACGTAATGCATGAGAAGGATTACATTCCTGGTCTTCCAGCTGAACGGTTACATATTCACTTTGCCGCCAGAGGGTAGCAAACATATTGTAACTTCAAGATATAAGAACACCCAGGTTGCCATCAATCTCAGTCGTGCAAGCCCAATCCCAATTCTATACTTCATCGAAGACCAATACACCCCTTCAATTTCAATCCAAACCCATCAAATCTTTTCCAAGATGAAACTATTTCTCCAAAGCACCGCAGTCCTCGCCCTTCTCATTGCCAAGGCTTCAGCCGCACAGAGTGGCATTTTCGCTGCAAATGGCGTCGAGCTCGAGGTTTACCAATTTGGCGAGGATACCATCATCGGAGAGCCAGTGAGTCCTTGGTCTTCTTAATCCTCCCGTGTACGGTAACTGACTCCATACAGCAAAGCATGGTGCAGGTAAAGCTTCAATTAACCCCACCACACCATTATCAAGAACGGTAGTTTTTAACATGTTTATTTTAGGCCAGAGATCTTGTGGGCCGAGACACCAACGCGTGCACTAAATGTGTGGGTCACCATGGAAGTTGTGTTGTAGGAGAGGGGAACTGCTATGCCCCTGATACGTGTGGATTCTGTGGAGGTTGTTCTGTCAACCAGGCCCGTTGCCAGAACCCCGATAAGGAAGGTTGCCAGTGCTATAAATGATTTCTTGGAAGTGATCAAAGCACAGATGGGAAAGATTCAAGACTTTCTCTCTTTTCTAGGCGTAATGCTGTGTGAGTTCTCTCTAGTAGCAAAGGACTCTTATGTTCCTTTCGTTTCATTCCTTCTCCATAGTTTCCGCTTTCCAAGACGCTCATTCTGGAGTATTTTATTCATACTCCCTGATTTCAGTTATTATCATCTAGTACTACAGTCAATCAAATTCAAACATCATTGCAAGAGGAAGGGGTTAGGGATTATCTTCTCCAATCTATATCAAAGCCAGATCAAATATAATAACATCTTCATCCAAATATATACTCCCACCACCCCTTCTTCCAAGTCCTCCCAAACCTATGATTGACACACGCATTAGGATGATTAAACCCTCCTGCCTCACTATGTCTCTGTCCATTCCCCCAAACACTGATTGGCAACACGCACAGTCCGCCCATGGATTCGCCCGGGACAGCTTCGCCAGCCTCAATGCAGACAGGGTCACGGAGTCTATGAAACGGAGCCCATGTTACCCGTTTCCGCACCTCCCCAGTTTCAGCATCGATGAGATCTCCTATATCTTCATCTGCATGGACAGATTGTTCAACGAACGGATGTGTCTCAGGAAGCGAAGAGGAAAGCGTCTCAAGAATAGCATCCGTGAAGACATCAGGCCCCGTAATTCCTAATATAGCCTTCTCGTCATATGCCAGACTATGGAAGAAGCCTGTACGTCCATCATTGTATTGTATTGTATGTGCTATGACCCGCACAATTGTCTCGCGGAGAAGCGGGCTGAAACGTCGCGGTGCATACACGGTATACTGAATCAGTCCGTAACTCCTTGTCCAGTGCCAGTCGCGCATGAATTGTGGTGAAGCGTATGGCTCGTCGACTTCGATTCCAACAACAAGCGATGCATTAGGATGGATGTGTTCAGTGTATTTGTCAGATGGGGATGCGAAAAATGGTTCTAGAGCTGGACATGTTTTGATGGTTCGAGCCGGAAAGACATCGATGTCTGCGTAGAAGCCTCCGTAGTACCAGACAAGGAGGTATCTGAGGAAATCTGCTCGGAGGATGTTGTGAGGGTAGGATTTGTATATTGTTGCAATTTCGGAAATGGCGGATAGCTCGTTGGTTACGAACTCGAGGGCCTTGTTATCATTGACTAGCTTTGTGGTGTTCAATGGAAGTCGAGTGAGCTGCGTGGTATCCAGAGGTACTTACAGTGTATGCCCATTCTTTATTTTTATGTTGAAATATTATTGAGTCCTCTCCCCTATGCTTTTCATCTTTTGCTATCTGCCAGATTCTATGTTCGGCGATGTTGTTTTGCTGATTTTGTGCCAATACAGTCTTTTCAATCCTCTCCAGGGCCCATGATAGCCGTTTCTCATATTGAATAGCTGGATTGTTCCGAAAGGAAGAACGGTAGAGAAATCGTGCTTTGTCCTCCACTTGATGCACTGGAGGTGGTCGGTCCGCGCGGGTATTGTTCTTGGTGGGAGGAGGAGCTGGAAGATGATGGAAGAGGAACCATATGAAGATAATAAATGTTATAAAAAGTCCGCGGCGAGTAAATAAACGCCTAGATGTCTGAGCAATGATTCTTCTAGGGGTCATGGTGGGAGTGAAAAGAGAAGCCGCAGAGAAGAAACGGCGAAGACTTATTCGAGGAAGATTGGAACAAATCACTGTCAACCCATTGGAAAAAAGGACATGTAGACAAAGTTTAGATATTGTATGCTTGAGGTAACAGACAGTAAAAATGGCAAAGGAGAGAAAGTAAAGAGCGAGAGGAATCAGAATAGCAAACAAAACCAAGGATTGAGTATATGACCAGAGCCCCTGGGCTTCATGCAGCCTTTGACATAATTTCAGGATCAAAGCCTGGAGATTCCCCCAATTATCTTTGAATATCTACAAATTTACTTTGCGGTCTGGTTCTTTGTTTGACAGTGGCCCACTTCGGGTCGATCTTCTAACGCTAGACAAGGATGGCCCTGTTGGTGTTCGATAGTCCACAGTACACATTAATAATGTTGCATGGGACTACGTACCTCCATTTTAAATTGGGTAGGGATATTGTGGAGGTGAAAGACGTCCAATCCAGAGCGTAGTATAGTACTCTGTACGGAGTAGCGGAGATCATGAACAGCAAAGTCGATCCATGGGTTGGAGTTATGTTCCAAGATCTTCCCTTCTAGATCTTTGTATCATTTCCGGGAGATCATGCCCTGGCTTTCCGGTGCGGTCTGTTACGTCGAATGAGAGCTCTTCAAATGTTCGTGTCAGGGTTGTGGTCTCGAATCTTCACATAAATACCATGCAGAGCACGGGAAATGAGCATATGAAAACGTTGAAGGTGAGGGTTTGAGGGGGAAAGTCTTGGTGTCAATAAGAACTATTCTACGGAGTACTCCTTAGATGATCATCGGAATGCCACCGTCTGCAATTTTGTGATCCATTATGCTTGTCTCTGCATAGTCGGGTTGTGAAGAAACCGCTTTGTGATTGGCTGATACTGTCTTGGTAGCAGAGTGGAAGGTTGCTAGTGTAGCTAGAGAGCCTCGTAACCTCTATGGAATGCAACTTAGGATGCTCGGAGAGAAATTCCAGGTAGCATTTACAAAGAGAAATGACGGTTGAAGAAGAGACACTTTGGCCGGGTCTTGTAAGCATTACGTACATTGTAACCATCCCACAGTTGTTGTGGCAGGCTCTCAAAGTTGCAGGTCAAGTGTGTCGCTGTATTAGCTGGATAGGGTGAATAGTGCGTAGAGAACACATGCATTAGAGGTAGAATATTCGAGACGCATGGTGCGAGATAACTAAGCAGCACAGCTTCCTACATACTCGGGGGCAGCTTTCTCTTTCCGAAAGGCCTGAGTCGGTTTATGACAGTTCCCGCCTGTATGCCCCAGTTTTGATTTCCAGATCGAAGAAATTTCGAACTATTTCACCGGCTCTTGTATACTCTTTTTCGTCATTCACAATTTTTCATATCGGAAGTCATGATAGATAGCATAGTAAGCTGACGGCATGAATAAGTTGATCCAATCAGGCTCATGATAGATAGCATAGTAAGCTGACGGCATGAATAAGTTGATCCAATCAGGCTCATGATATCAGGCAGCTTGAAACCTTCTACAAAAAGTACCAAAAAGACCTCCGTGGAAGAAGTGAGAGTCCCGGGGCCTAGATAGGGGCTGGATTGGTAGTATGGACAGATAATGTGTGTTACCCTCCCCTCTAATCCTCTGGTTTAAATCTCCTACATCATATACCATCGGTCTCCTGTTCGTGCGTTCATTTCCTAAGAACGATGGCTCAAGATTCTAGCAAGAAGAATCTTGTCATCCTGGGAGGTTCCTACGGGGGCATATCCACCGCGCACTACCTTCTCAAACATGTCGTCCCTCAGCTGCCCAATAAAACAAGCTATCAGGTCGTCCTTGTCAGCACCTCGTCGCAGGCGATATGTCGCCCGGCCTGTCCTCGCGCATTGATCTCAGATGACATGTTCCCTCAAGAGAAGCTCTTCGTCAGTGTACCACAACAGTTCGAGCAATACCCGGACGGTGCCTTCCGTTTCATCCAAGGCACCGCGACTGAACTCAACCATACCGGTCGCTATGTCACTGTGAGCCTTAAAGACAGCGATACCGAGAAGATCGCATACCATGCGCTTATCATCGCCACCGGTACATCCACCGTGTCGCCCCTACTAGGACTAAACGACGACTATGAGTCCCTGCGCGCTACCTGGAATACATTCCGCGCAGCTCTCCCCAACGCCAAACACATCGTTATCGCAGGCGGAGGCCCAACCGGTATCGAGACAGCCGGTGAGCTAGGCGAATACCTCAACGGTCGGGCTGGCTGGTTCGCCTCTAAACTGGAGAATCCCAAGGTCCCTATTACGCTAGTGACAGGCTCAAAGATCCTCCCGGTCTTACGACCCGCAATCGCGAGGAAAGCGGAGGGATTCCTCGCACAGGTTGGCGTGACGGTGGTCAAGGGCTCACGCGTTGTAACTGTCTCGCCAACTGGTGCAGGGACTAAGAGTGCATTGACAAGCAATGCGACGGTGACTTTGGAAGACGGCAAAACCCTCGAAGCCGACCTTTATATCCCGGCTACCGGTGCAGCGCCTAATACTGGATTTATCCACGAGTCCCTGTTGACCGCTAGTGGCAATGTAGAGACTAATGCATCTACGCTACGGGTGGATGATGCTGGTGTGCGGGTCTATGCGGTTGGTGATGTGGGCTCGCATGCACGTCCGGCAGTGCACAACATATTGAATACGGTACCCACTCTATGTGCAAATATTAAACGGGATTTGCTCATTACCGAGGGAAAAGATGAAGGCGATGTCGGAGACGATCATATGTTCAAGGAGGACACTCGTGAGACTCAACTTGTGCCAATTGGAAAGAGTAAGGGGGTAGGCGCCGCCATGGGCTTCCAGTTGCCCAGTTTCCTAGTGTGGCTTATCAAAGGTCGTGACTATTGGCTATGGACCACCGGAGGTTTGTGGAGCGGTAGTCAGTGGGCTAAGGAGTTGTGATTATGTGGAAGGATTAATATGTACGAAGTATTTTGCTCAGCTGATACGAATAATATGCAATATAAATCAAGCATAAACTAAATCCAGGCCAATACATGAAGTATCTGATAGCCTCGGATACACCCCCCGCACTATCGCCAAGGTTTCCAGGGGCTTTCTCTCAAAACGTGGGTGGAGATATAGTCGGCCCGAAAAACCCTGAGTCATTTATGTTTTGCGGGGAATGGTAGTATTTGTAGATTCGGAGAACTCCGTTGAATTCTAGATAGTAAAAGGAAGAGAAGATTGAAAATAAGATTGAAAATAGGAATGCATATCTTCTTGTCGATCATAAATAAACAATAAATAGTAAAAATTTAAAAAAAAAAAATTTAAAAACACGGAATGCATATTGGCCAATAGGCCGAGATCGGGCCTCGACATCCTGGGGTAACATCCCTGCATCGGCGGACTGTGAGATTTCGACCCCAAAAAGCCTTTTTTTTCCCTTCCTTTTCTTTCTCCTTATTATAGTCTTCTCAAAGTGCGCAGTGTCCTGGCGCAATTTACATCTCATCATGGGGGTCCCAGGTATGTTTGACCCTATAGATCTACCCCGGGTTTTTGTCCTTTTTAGAGTTTACCGAGCTCGCGTCAGCGCATCCTTGCTACAATCCCATGCTGACCGTACTCTCCACGCATAGAAGCACTCGATACCAAAGAGCCCATTGATCACGGCGAAAGTCAGGTCAGCTCTACGGACTTTGATTTGCCTCCTCTCACAACTACCACCGCGCGCAAGTTGCAGGCCAAGGTCGACTGGCACATCCTGCCCTGTCTGTGTATTTTGTATTTGCTTGCGTTCTTGGATCGGTAAGCATTCTGTCGCGTGACCAAACATTGCTTTTATCTAACATCATCGTCCTACAGTGTTAATATTAGTAATGCTGCTATTCTCGGATTGAAGGAGGATTTGAACATCACCGAAGGAACAAAGTACAACACCGCGCTCACGATTTTCTTCGTTCCGTATATTATCTTGGAGATTCCGTCAAACATTCTGCTCAAGAAGTTGAAGCCCCATGTCTGGCGTAAGTGTTTTGATCCCTTTGCGCCCCGTGCGATCAAGCGTAATTTTGGTGAGGGCAGCTTGCTAATTCAAATTTAGTGTCGGGATGCATGTTCATGTTTGGCTTGGTCTTGCTCTTCCAGGGTCTGGTACAGAACTGGGGTGGACTGATGGCCACTCGGTTCTTTTTGGGTGTCTTCGAGACCGGCATGTTCCCTGGATGTAAGTGCAAATACCAACAAGAACTCCTGACCCAAATGCTAATTGCGATCGTCAGGTTTCTATCTGTTGGGCATGTGGTACACACGCTCCGAGGCTCAAAAGCGTTTCAGTTTCTTCTTCAGCTCCACTTCCCTGGCTGGCGCCTTCGGCGGTCTACTTGCCAGTGGAATCGCAAAGATGGATGGCATGTGTGGCTACAGTGGCTGGCGCTGGGTGTTCATCATCGAGGGCGTTTTGACCAGTGTGGTCGCGATCATCCTGTTCTTCTTCATTGCTGATTTCCCCGAGGATGTCAAGTGGTTGAACGAGGAAGAGCGCACATACATGCGTGCCAAGTTGGCCAAGGATGCCGGCCAGGCTGCTCGCCACGCTCACATAGGCAGGCGCGAGGTTCTCAATGTGTTCAAGGACTGTAAGTATAGCCCGGTGAATCCCTCACTCAATTGCAGCGCGCTGACTTTCCCCAGACAAGGTCTTTATTGGAGGCTTTATGTACTTCGGCTTGATTGTCCCGGCTTACAGTACGTACATCACATCATTCCCTTCTTCCATTACCCTCCGAGTTATCGCTAACTCTGATACAGGCTATGCATACTTCGCACCGTCCATTATCCAGACATACGGCTATAGCCCAATCAAAACCCAGCTGTACTCCATTCCTCCCTGGGCTGCGGCATTCGGCTTCTCAATGGTAGTCGCCTACTGCTCTGACCGATTGCGACACCGATTCGCTTTCACCCTGGCTCCAATGGGAATCGCCCTGGTCGGCTTTATCATGCTTATGACAATCCATACCAATAATAGTGCGCAATATGGCGCTCTTTTCCTGGTCACCTGTGGCGCTTACAGCGCCATGCCTGTCATTGTATGCTGGTTCTCTATGAATTTTGGTGGCCATCATCGACGCAGCGTGGGAACCGCATGGCAGATTGGTTTCGGCAATATCGGTGGAATCATCGCGACTTACTCTTTTGTCACAAAGAATGGCGTGACCGATTTCCGAACCGGGTATATCCTCTGCCTCTCGTTCATTTGCATCGCCGGTCTGGCATGCTCGGTATACATGGCAGCTCTGTGGGTTCAGAACAAGCAGCGTGACCGCGCCGCTGTTGACCCTGCTGCGATTCCCGAGGAGGAACAAGAATATCTCGGTGATTTGGCACCCACGTATCGGTACACGTACTGAGAAAATCACCAGGTTGGGTAGATACTTTTGGATAAGGGACCTTTTCTCATTTTACTTTTGTGGATCTCGTCTTGCAGATTTTGCGAAACTTTATGAGTGATAAAGCTTTTTGTATATTGTTTTAACATTGAGCATACGGCCGGCTATACCCAAGCGGAAACAATGGCATCAAAAGCTCACTAGCTCTACGGAGCTATATGATATAATATGCTGTTCAATAAAATAGTAATGACATTGTTCTTCTCGGTGCGATTATTGAAACTTCATTACCCTAGTTATCTCCACTCGTAGTTTAGTTATATGTTACATAAATTATTGTCAAACGGTTTGCAACAACTCTATCGAGTGAAACCCTATCGAATTTCCTAATCTGGAATAGTCATGTGTCGTCACGGATGGAAGCTTGGGCTATCACGTGTGGGGCCTAAGCGAGGACGGCTGAGTCAGCCGCACCGTACCTAAATGCGTCTCGGACCCGCCCACTTCATCTTTCTTTCTACTATCTCTGTTTCATCCTCGAAATCGTGAGTAGCTCTCCAGAAGCTCGAAATACCAACGAGGGAGCAATGCACTAACCAGTCAACAGTTTGAAGATGAGAGCTAAGTGGAGAAAGAAGCGCACTCGCCGTCTCAAGCGCAAGCGCAGAAAGATGCGTGCCAGATCGTAAGTGATTCCATTGTGCGCCAATGGTCTTGCAAAAGGCCATTGAACTCTCAATCAAGCAATGAAAATACTAATTCTCAAATCAGCAAATAAACTACTCGCCCCCTCCATCTCAGCTCCCCTTGCCCGAGCTCATGTTTAAACGCTGAACACGACAATTGACGACGCGACGTTGCGACTTTCGTTTCTTCGTGACGCCCCTCATTCAAACGAGTTACCTGCACGGACAAGATTTCCGACCCATTATCAGAGGATATTGCAGATCGAAGGACGGAATCCGCTGTTTACAACAACAGTCTACCCACATTCCAACACCTCGGATTCATTCACGTCCACGATTTGATGTCATGCATGGTTATTACTCGGAGGGGCTCCTGTGTTTAGGTGGATGTTGGAGGACCGGTGCAAACCATCGGTCTTTGAGCACGGCATTTGGATGGCTGGTCAATCTCATTATCTTTACGGCCTTCCTTCGGGCTGGTCAAAAGTTGTGGAGAGGTTTCTTCCGGGAGTTTATCAAAAATCCATGGAATAACTCGGAGGTCTTGGTTTAGCTACTGCAGATGAATCGATGACTTGATGAGTGCTACAACTTTTTATTCACTGTAAATGTAAATCTGTAAACCCGGAGCACAGCTATGACCTGAGTTGGGCTATATTCGTAGCTTCTTCTGTATATCGCCTTGCGAGATCAGCTTGACGTTTGATGTACGTCAAATATTCCTTTGTGCGGAAACCCCGTGGACTCACCGCCTGCCTGGTCTCCGCTCGTAAAATTTTCTGCCCGACAAGTCCAGACATTTTATTTCACCGCGCTAAAAGCCGATTCTCGAGAGCTACAATCTTTTGTCTCTCTTCCTTAGCGCCATAATGCCGTCCAATAAAACAGATCAGAAACGCAAGCGCTCAGCGGACAAGGACCGTCCAAGCAAAAAGCCTGCGCTGCACCAGCTGCCTCCGCTGGCCGCCAGCGTTATTGAAGATAAGAGCGAGCTGGCACCGGTAATTGGTGAGTTGAAGGCTTTTTAATCCGGCTGTAAAACATGTCTAATCGAATTTTTGCGTTATAGCCGATACACCCGGTCTTCAAAGCTCGAAATCCCTCCACTGGGACCCATATATCAAAAGCCGCCCTAATGTCTTCAAGTCTGCAGCATTGACTCGGAACCCGGGCATTGTCTCTTCGGAGATGCTCCTCCAGTCCTCGGAACACCCCAAGCTGGACTTTGTGGGCCGTGAAGGCACAGGAGATGATACCGACTCTCAAGTGAAGCACTACGTCGCAGTCATCGACCCAGAGCGCAAGACATGGAAAGTCGTGGAGGTTCGACGAGCGACACTGCGAGGAGCAGTGAGAAGCCGCAAGTACGAGGAGGACTCGGATGAAGAGATGGTACAGCCTCCCACCCGCAATCCCATACATGAAGATCCAACTAACAATCACCAGAACACCATGCGCGCCCAACGCACAGCCCTCACTAACACCTTCGGAACCAAACAATCCCGCAAGGCCGTGCAATCCATGGCCGAGAACGCCCAGCTCTCCAACGCCCCTGCCGGCGCCGTTCCCACAGCCGGCGCAGCCCTCATCTCCTCGATGCCCACCGACACAGCCTCCGGCCTCGCCAAGGCTCTCGCCATGCAAGCCGAAGTACAAGCTGCGAAGCCCCTCCCAACACCAAACCTCGCCGTCTCGCACCCCTCCGACGTCTACACAATCGAGACCCTCGTGCCCGGCAGCCACACAACCCTCAGCCAACTCAACGGCGTGGACGAGTGGAAATCCCAAGTGGAAGCCGGTCTGGGCGTGACAACCGTGTCTCGCTACGTCTCGAACCGTGTCGGCGCAGTAGTCAACTCAGACAACACAACCCACCTCCAAGTCCTCCGCTTCATCCAGCTTCTCATCGAGTTCGGCCGCTGTCTCAAAAATGCAGGCGCAAACGCCAAGGGCGGTGGCCCCGGCAGCAAACGTCTCCCACCCCGCGAAGACCTCCGTCGCATCCTCTCAAACACTACCGGCACCCCCGTGGCAAAGCCCAAGCCCGGCGCTGCGGTTGCCGAATCCACAGACCTGCTCCCGGAGTCTGTTATCGATGCTGTTCGTCGTCGTTTCGCACCTAGCGGTGGCTTCGTCTCGAAGAATGACTTCACCCTCTTGCAGACTACCATCTGTGCGCTTTCGCTGCATATCCCGCCCCAGCCGGCGCGTGACGGTGGATCCAGCTCGCTTGGTGGTAATGCGCCCAATGAGCTTGCGACGGATCCTTCTGATCTGCGTGATGATTTGCGTCTTGATCCGAATACTATTCACCAGTACTTCCGTGAACTTGGCTGTCGGATTGATAAGCCTCGTGAGACAGAGTTCGCGAAGTGGAATATTAAGGGTGGACGTGCGGAAGCGGCGGCGCGTCGTGTTGCTCGCCTGCGACTTCCCGTTGAGTTCCCTAAGGTTAGTCGTGGTGGACGGAAGTAGGGTTGAGTTGTTAGGCCTACTTAGAATATATGGCGCTTTGTGTGTTTCAAAATCGTTACTTTTATCTGTTTCTATATCAATGGGACATTGTTACATAGCCAAAGGAATTTACTTGGATGTTTCTTTGATTCAATTTTGATTTTATGTAGACTTGGGCTTCTCTGTCTGATGTGTTTAAGATTTATATAACCTGGGGAATTGCTAGCAAAAGTAAATTACTATTAGCAGATATCATGCTACAGCAAGAGCTAAATTTATTCTCTCGGTTATTCACAGTTATTCATCTAGAGTCTTAAATAATTGTGATTTCAATTGGTATACCTTTTAAAATAGTTTATTTGCAACCAAGGTGGAGGCAATTCAAATCCAAAGTGGATGTATATATATATCAATATCCTAAACACAAACAAGGACAAATCTACCAATGGTAGACCATTTCCTACTAGTAAGCACTTGGATACTACAAAAAGCCCAAGCCTACATTCAAGGAAAGGAGAGCAAAATGCCACTTCAAAACTGTTCATTTTCACCTGGTCCACTTGAGCCCAATAGATGATACTCGACCGATCTAGATACAAGCAGTATATCCGACATAGTCTTGGTCTTGCTAAACAAACCAACGACATAATTAACAAACAAAAGCGTAATTCACGGCCGATCAAGCCGGAAAATGGCTACATCATTAAACAAAGTAGACAGATGACATGAATATGTGGGGGCGGTATGATCGAAGACGGACGCATAAGTTATGTCCGCACGACAGAATATTATGTAGAAAATGAATGGACGGGAATAATGCAAGGCAGGATTACCCCAAAAACCGAGAAGCATAGACGGGACTCGTCTGCCCTAGGCAACAACACCAGCGGTGGAGTTCATTCCCGAGTAAGCCTACTCGGTCAGAGGGGTAGCAGCCTTCAGGGGCACGGTAGACTGGGTAGCTGCGTCGTCGAATTCACGAGCAACAGCGCCCTCAAGGGTCTCGCCAGCTTGGAGACCCAGCTGGGAGTCCTCCCAGATGGGCATGTTGGCAGCCTCAGCGCCTTCAACGCCAACGCCAACGAAACCGCCCTGGCTCTTCCAGTCGCTGGTGCGCTTGAGGCCTAGCTCGTTCCAAACGGTCTGCACAGCCTGCACGAGGTGCTCGCGCAGGGGCTTCACGTGGCCTGGGGTGGGGGTGATGCGCAGGCGCTCCTCACCACGGGGAACGGTGGGGTAGTTGATAGCCTGCACGTAGATGTTGTGCTCCTCGAGAAGCTTGTCGGAAGCCTTCTTGGCCAGCTCAGCATCACCGACCAGGAGGGGGACGATGTGTGAGGGGTTGGGGATGACAGGGATATCCAAATCATTGAGGGCGGCCTTGACTGCACGGGTGTGAAGCTGCTGGAGGACTCGGTCCCGGGGTTGCTGTGCCTGGTACTGGATGGCGGCATCCGCACCAGCCATGGTTGCTGGTGGGAGCGAGGTGGTAAAGATGAAACCGGGGGCAAGGGAGCGGATGGTGTCAACCATGGCTGCCGAGCCTGCGATATATCCACCGACACAGCCGTAGGCCTTGCCCAGGGTACCGGTGATAATGTCAATTCGGTCCTGGACTGTGCCCTTGGTGCTTTGAGGGGAAGCTGTATCCTGCGATGCGTAGGCATCGTAATCGAGATGCTCAGCAACTCCAGCTCCGTGTGGGCCATACATTCCTACGGCGTGGACCTCATCCAAGAAAGTGATGGCACCGTATTTATCGGAGAGATCACAAATCTTTTCAATGGGCGCAATTGATCCGCACATACTGTAGACGGATTCAAAAGCAATAATCTTGGGGGTACCAAGTGGCAACGAGGCCAATTTGGCTTCAAGGTCTTCCATGTCGTTGTGCTTGAAGACCATCTTCTTCGCGCCAGAGTGGCGGATACCCTGAATCATCGAGGCGTGGTTGAGGCTGTCCGAGAGGATGACACAATCAGGCATCTTACTACCCAGTGTTGCCAGGGTCGCATCGTTAGCCACGTAGCAGGAACTGAAGACCAATGCGGCCTCCTTTCCATGCAACTTAGCAAGCGTATCCTCCAGGGCGATAGCATGCTGGTTATGCCCCGAGATATTGCGAGTGCCACCTGCACCGGCTCCGTAGGTATCTAAAGTCTTGTGCATGGAGTCCAAGACTTGGGTGTTACGACCCATGCCAAGGTAGTCATTTGAGCACCAGACAGTCACGCGCTCCTCGGCAGAGGCAGTGTGGGCCCGAGGGAATTCTTTGGCGAGACGGTTGATGTTGTTAAAGTAGCGATAGGACTTGTCCTTGTGCTTCTTCTCCAATTCCACGTTGTAGAAACCGTCGTAGTTGAACTTTTCGTTGGTTGGGGCTTCAGGGCGGGGACCGCGGACCGCAGCGCCGGCATGGCTGGGGGCAGCAGAGGATGCGCGGAGTGGATTGGCCAAGTTAGGGTTTACTATAGTCAGATTAGAAACAGCTCAAAGTCCGAGTTTCACAAACTCAATCTTACCTCGCTCGGTTTTCTCGTATCCACCAGAGGCGAGACTGGCGGGGTGTCCACCGGTGGTGTGCAATGCCCGCTTGGCAGTCGGAACCCGCATAGGCTGGAATGCAGCGACTCCGGCGGCACGCGAGGTGAAGCGCTTGGTGCCACTAAGACGGGCACTCTGAACAGCCAGAGCCTTGCTCATCACTGGGCAGCGGCGGCCCAGAACTTGCAGGTTGGACATGGTTCCACCTCCCGGGCTGGTGCTAGGACGAGTAGCGGTTGACAGAGTACGGAGGGTGGTGGGGGATGTGCGCTTGAGGAAAGGGCACATAGTGCGAGACTGCTGCAAAAGAGCCTCCATGGTGAATTGAGCCGAGAGTATGAGAAAACAGAAAAGAGAGCAACAAAAAATCCCCGTGAATTTAAGGAGATTGAACAAGTTGACATCTCAAAGACCGGCGGAACCAACGGGAAATTCAATCGACCCATGTGGGGTGGCTGACTCATCGAAAGGCTTACATATACTGATCCCTGATTGGTCTATCGACCAATTCCGAGGTACGGATGTTTCTTTCCGATGTGCCTCAATGCCGGGCTTTGCCACTTGGCAGACCCCGGGGGAATCGGCACCTTGTGAAGGATTTTTTTTCTTCGGAGTCTACCGCATAGACAAGGCACCAATGCTTAAAGGCATCAAGGCATCGATATAGTGTTGGAGTATTCCGTATTGTGTAATGTATGGGTCCAATCAATGGTATTCAACTCTCTGTATTTCTGTATCCACTATTCTGGCAATTTATACTAACTGGATTACATAAGAAAAATTACTGCATATTTAGGATTAATAAATCCTCCGGTATCCCGGTGTATCTGCGCCGACATATAGGGCCAAAATGAGAATACGCTGCAAGTGCATACCTAAGTGCGTATTCCCGGGCAGATTGCAATATTATATATCTATTTGTCGTTGATATTGTTTATTAACTAAAAATGACTCTAGATAGATGCCTTCGTACAATTTAGACTTTAGCATTACAATTCAAGGTTGATCCTTGCCTACAAGAATCGGCACTCCACTTGTCAATAATGGATCTACATTAACATCTTACAGTTGAGAGCATTCTTCTCTATATTTCGGCCAGGCTTGTTAAAATATTATTGCTGGTTTGCAGCAAGAAGATAGGAGTTACTCGATGTAAGAGGTCTGTTGAACAAAACCCCATCCTTTCTACAAAGGAAGTATCACGCTTGTACACTGCTTAAATTCCGAGCGCTTTAGATATTCGGGCTAAATTTAGTTAACAAGTGCTCTTGATGTAGGAATTCTTAAATGCATTCAAACTTCTAGCATCTACTACTGCTTTTGAAGTATAACGGACTACATCAGTGCGAGTACTGGTATGGGCCACAGATTTAGTTTAAAACACTGTCAACTACTCTGATACAATGCTATATACTACATATGTATTTAGCCAAGACCCATCAGTTAATGTATCCAGAATTCTCAGGGAGATCTAAAGAAGATAGGAAGAAAAGCCAAGAACAGTTGAATTATAGAATTTGTTGGACATGGACTGCTCCATGATCTGATTTCTTAGACCTGTGCTTCTCTTTCCTTTCCTTTACTTTATTTTGCTTTTGTCTTCTGACTTGGGCTTATATACCTCCACTGTAATCTTATTTATTGAAATATGGCCTCTTCTCCTTCATCTGTGACATTCTGGAGTCTCATCCAGTGCGATGAGTTTTCGGGTGCCCTGATATCTTCCCTTTATATTCAGCCATTGAGGCACGTCAAAAGCTCTCTTCTCTCACCCCACCCCCCTTCCTCTCACCTTTAATTTCTCGTCTTTCCCTATCTTTAACAACATTCAATATGGAGGCTCTTCTGCCTAATTACATACAGCTAAATGCTACAGCTAGTCAGTTTACCCACATTCTACGATTATATGAGAGGCATGACTTTGCCAAGTCTACTTCAGCGGATACTCCGCTGGCCTGATTGGCAGCAAGCGAATAATGAAGGTGAGCTCTCCCTCATTTCTTTATACACATACGTTAAGAAACCAAAGGCTCCAACAAGTGCAGGATATCAATATTGTGACAGAGAGATCGCCTACTCACTTTTTGGACGAGGTTTATTGAGTTTACCTTTCTAAGGCGATAAGTGCCGAAAGCACTACTGTCGAGACATCCAGGTCAGGATTTCGGCTTCAATGTCGGGCTATGGACTATGGAGTTTTCCAAGTCCTCAGGCCGCAGGTAAACATACTATGAGCCCAGAGGATCTCCCAGGCCGCTCCGTTTACGCCCCTTCTCTCACCTCTAGCTCAATATTCTGTGAGTACCACTTCATCTCACCTCTGTTGTCACAGGCCCATGACAGACCTGACCTTTATCAAGGCGTCGCTAGAGTCAAATATATAGGCTTGATATGGCAGGCGGCTAACGCCGAAGGGTACATATTATTTACGATCTCCATGGCTTTCTCCGCACGTCTGATGGGGATACTTGCAGAAGTTCCATATCCCCATAGAACATCAAGATAGTGCGAATACATCATCTTGAAGAGATTCCAAGTATTAGCTTTACGCAAAGACGAAGAAAATCACAAACCCACCCAGATGAAAGGGATGGGGCACAACGGCTGCATATCAGAGTAGATACGATAGCAACCCATCGGTATCGACCACTCCTGCTCCCAAATGACGAACAGGAAACAAAATCCATGACCACAATCTGAGTACGCTTCAATGCCAAGCATTGTCCAGCCTGGACAGAACTCCCTCATGAGATAGAGGACCGTTCGAAGAAGATACTTCAACGATGCAACCGATTGCGCGCGCCACCTCCTTCGAAGTCATGAGTTTGCGGTGGGAATTCTTCGAAGAAAACCAAGAGGACAGGGTAATGAAGAGCATGCAGAACTGAAGCCATCATTACAACCACCAGTTTCGAAATGTGTATTAGAACTCGCGGCGACAAGATCTTCTGGCATGTGTCGCTAATCTCGGCACTGCAAACCCTTTCCAACTCTGTCGGTGGGTGGAGTCGATAGACAGCGCAGGAATGCAATGACTCTGCTGATTTGGTGTTATTATTTCTATTGCAAGTACCGCACATGGTATGCTTTAAGGAGGTAGAGATCATCTTTCACACATCACCCTGCAGATCAGTGCGAATACACCAAACCAGCCGTGGCAGACCACTCAGGCATCATCCTGTACGTAAAGGTTCAATATTAGCTTGCCTGAGGCAATATATCTAACAGCTAACAGTGATAGCAAAACCGTATCCATCCATGGAGGGTTTCAAAGTCATTATTCCGCAACACCCCCAATACGGATTTAGGAATTATTTCCTTTTTAGGATGTTTGCCTCGTTTGTTTAGCGAAGGTGTTTCGCCCCACAAACCTGCTAACCCACTGTGCCGGTCATGTGACCGGAACCCCGATCTAAGCGGACTGTGGTGGCAAATCTGCCCTCCAGTACTTCGAACCTTGGTTCTGAGGGACATTATCCAAGCGCCAAGCTTGATTATGATCTGCCGGAGGAATAATTGCCTCTGGGGAAGAGGGCAGCTAGCGAGACCTACGACGAGAAACTAACAGCCTCAAGCAAGAAAATTGTTGGGAGAAGGATCCTGCGCATTCAGGATTGACCTTGGAGGTGGTGTCTATAGTAGGCTATATTTGAAGCGTGAGAGAAAGGAGATTGACTGAGGTCTGGACTGAGGTCTGCACTGGAAAAGGACCTCGTAGAAAGTCACCATATATGAGCCCCAAGAGGTTGATATACAAGGTTGGCAAGCTGAGTACAAAAACTATTCATTCTTGACTTCACTATCACATCAGTGCCATCACCATTCATAACCTTAAAAGTACACTACACCTCACTATAACAATATCCAGCCTACGATTTCAACAAGCCAAAAGCAAGGGCATAAGGGGTCCATCAAACCAATACATTGACACTCATAACCAAATTAAACATGAGCGCCCTTTTTGAACATTGAAACATACAAGTCAAGAAAGCCAAAAAGCAGCCGTGGGAAAAAAAAGGAGAATGTAGAATGGGGGAAAAAGAACATATAAAAGAAACGATTCACAACAAGTTCACATCGAGACCACCACAACCACCCATGAATCACAAGCCAAAGCCAGGATCAAGTCTATCGCGGAGGAAGACATCTCATCATTGCATCAACTACCGTGAGTTAGCAGGGTTTGGGAAATTTCCAGATCCCACGCTGTTCCAGATAGTCAAAGTTTTGTATGATAATACAGAGCAGTTTCATGTATCTGCCATTTGAGAAGAGAAGAAAAGGGAAAGAGGGAAGGCGTAAGGAGGAATTGGAATAACCAATAAGACAAAAGAAAAATAAGAGAAGCTTTGACATCGAACGCCTTCCCGAGTTGAATTAATTGACAGTCATTGCATTAATCGAGGCCGCCGTCGCCGTCGATGAGACGGAGACGCTCTTTTGTAGTCTTGGCACGTTTCGACGTGCCTTTGCCGGGTCCACGACCGCGCCCGCGCTTTGCAGGTGTTGCTGAAGGTGTCTCAACAAGCTCCTCAGCGGGGGTAGCAGCCCCTGAGGGTTTAGCACTGGCGTCGTCAAAGTTACCCTCGCCTATATAATCGATTAGTATGGATATTAATCACGGTGATGTAGTGGGGTGTTCTCACCTTCATGGTACATGTCATCCAGCGTAAGATCTCGTTTGCGTTTCTGAGCGGCGGCCTTTTTACCGCCCTTAGCACCGAGGGTCTCACCGCGTTCGATGGCTTCTTTTTCTTTTTGCTCGATGAGTTCAGCCTCATCGTCATCGGCAAGCCACAGTGCAATGTCCTTAGTGCGGTTCTCACGAGCACGGGTGTTGAAGTCAACACCGCCAGAAGCACCACCGGTAATGACAACACGCTGCACCTCTTCCTTCTGCAACGCACGCTTGCGGATGCGTTCTTCGATGGTACCGCGGGTGATGAGACGGTATACGGTGACCTGGCGAGTCTGGCCCAAACGATGGGCACGATCCATAGCCTGGGAATCGATGGTAGGGTTCCAATCGGAGTCATAGAAAATGACCGTGTCGGCTGCCGTCAGGTTGATACCAAGACCACCGGCACGGGTCGAGAGCAAGAAGACGAAGATCTCCGGATTGGACTGGAAGTCTGCGACAGTGTCGCGACGGTCTTCCAGCTTGGTGCTTCCGTCCAGTCGGCAATACTTGAAGTTGCGGTATGTCAAGTACTCTTCCATCAGATCGATCATGCGTGTCATCTGGAAGTACAGGAGCACGCGGTGACCACCGGGCTTGAGCTCCCTCAGCAGCTGGTCCAATTTGGCCAATTTGCCTGAATCTGTCACGAAACGACGCATCGATGGTACCTCGATGTGGCTGTAGCGGCCCTTGAGTGAGACCGGTGGTGGCAGCATAGGAGGGTGAGAGTAAGGCGCAGGATCGAGCTTCTTGCTGAGGATCTGCTCCTCAAGTTGTCTGCTGCAGTGTCCAGACAGTGCTTGCCGAACAGATGCATTGAACAAAGCGTGTTCGGTTTCCCGTGCTGCCTGTTGGCCGGAAGCGGACATGGTGATGGGAGGCGCCGAAGCTTTAGGACCAGCACAAGGTTCAATCAGGTGAAGGCCTTGGCCTTCGAATGACGAGCGTGAAACAGTCATGAGATCCTTCATTCGGCCCTCAATGGCGACATCGCGAACATCTTGGTAATCATTACGCTCGACAATGTTCAGCATCGAATGGGCTAGCACAGAGTTCTTCGAATCATCATTCTCATCATAGATGACATTCAAGGCAGAAAGTCTATTTGGCTTGCTGCGGCGACGCTCTGCGCGCTCGTAGACACCAAGTCGTGCCATCTCGCTTGCTTCTCCTGCAGAAGTGTCGATGAACCGCAAGAAAGAGAATGCACCATCTTCACGTGCGCTTTTCTGGATGTTTTCTGGTGTCCAGACGTTCATCAGCTGCGATAGGTACTTGGTTTGGAAGCCCACACGGGGATTATCAGAACCAGGAATATCAAGTCGTCCGGTAGAGCTGCACAATAGGCGTGGCAATGGGTATTCGATCAAGTTCTGGGTTGAATAGCGAACATCGACAAAGTTTCCTTCACGAACGAAGGATGCAGTTTCTGCAAAGGTCGCAGCGGAGAAAGGAGATTTTGTTTCGGCGCGTTCAAAGAGATCGGGGTGGTTACAGACTTTGCGGAATTGCATGACCAAGTTCATCAGTGTGCTGCTGTCAGTGTCGTCGCCTGTGGTGGCCTTTTCGATGAGGTCGATGATGCTGACACGGTTGCGCAGATTGGAGTACAAGGAACGTTGGCGGTATGTCAAGTCGCAGAAGATGTCCTTCTCAACCTTGTCTCCGAGTTCTTGTTGGACGTTCTTCTTGACACGGCGCAACATGAAAGGTTTCAAAATCATGTGAAGACGCTTGAGCTGATCCTCGTTGAGCTTAGTGTTACTCTGAGCGTGCGACTCAATGTCCTTGGAGAACCACTCGCTGAACTCGTCATGAGAATCGAACAAAGTCGGCATAATAAAGTGAAGCAGGGCCCACAGTTCTTGCATGTTGTTTTGAATCGGCGTACCTGTCAACAGAAGACGATTGCGGCAGCTAAACCCGAGCAGGTTCTTCCATCGGGAACTTGAAGAGGACTTGATAGCTTGAGCTTCGTCAAGAATCATGTACTGCCACTTCACCTTCTGGAAGTACTGTGCGTCAAGAACGACAAGCTGGTAGGAGGTGACAAGAACGTGGAATTCTGAGTCACGGTTATAGGTGATGTGTTTGCGATCCCAGAACTTTCGTAGGATTTTTCGGTCCTTGGCATTACCCCAGTAGGGGAGCACCTTGATGTTCGGGACAAACCTAGTAATCTCCTGCTGCCAGTTGTGCAGTGTGGATGCCGGCGCGATGACCAGGAAAGGACCCCAGATATTATGCACCTCAGCTAAGTAAGCCATAACAGAAATAGACTGGATGGTTTTACCGAGACCCATCTCATCTGCCAGGATACCGTTGATACCCTGCTCGTACAAGTTGACAAGCCAGTTAAGACCCTTAAGCTGGTACTCTTTCAGCTGAGCATTCAACATCTTCGGCTGCGAGATCTCAATATCACCCAGACTAGTCGGGTTCTGGAAGTTCATCTCTCCGTCGTCGAATGCAGCCATATTATCACCCTCTCCTTGGTTGTTGAAGGCACGGGCACGGTCCTGGGCTTCCTGCACGGCATTTTGCGCATTAGCCATGGCAGCTTGTTGCAGCACGGTTTCATCTTCAGCATCGAAGTCAAGATCCTCGAATGCAGTGGACTTGGCATTCGGGTTGGCCACACTGTCTGGAAGATTGACTGTGTGGGCGTTTGGCTGGCCAGGTTGAATAGTTTCCCCAGTGGCAGCAACGGGAGTGTCTCCTTGAGCTTCGTCGGTCTTGATCTTGCGCCCGATGAAGTGAGAGTACAGCTCTGTTTGTGAGATGAGGAAGTTGAGCTTGCGCTTCTGTCGGTTGGCTTCGCGGTCCGCCTCTGCCTTCTTAGCTGATTCAAGCTCCTGCTTCTCAGCCACACGGCGCAAGTCACGCTCCTCACGCTCGTTGCGCTTCCAGAAAGACATCATTTCACGCATCGTCCGCTTGGCACGAGCTTGAGTATCCTTGGTACTCTTGTTCGTGCGCTCTTGCCACTTGCGAGACTGCTTGCTGGCCAGCTGAGCCGTCTTACGTAAATTCTCCTGGCGGGTGGAGAGGGAGGTGGTTTTGATGCGGTAGACCTTTGGAATATCCTTGCGCGCAATATCGCGCCAGATCTGCTCGTAGATCTGGTTGTAGCCCTTACTGTCGTAGTGCAGCTGCGACATGGGAGTACCCTCCTTGGAACGTCGAACATCCTTTCTGTTGCTGGGGGTGAGATACAGGTCGTCATCCAACCCGGCATTCCAAGCTGCCTCGGCGAGATCCTTCTCGGCCTGCTTCTGCTCCTTGGACTTCTTGGGGCGAGTGACAGGACCTGCGCGGCCTGACCTGCGTCGGTTGGGCGAGGAACGGGCGATATGGAACTGACTTGTTGTCCCACCTTCAAGGTTGGGAGCAAGCGGGGTGACTTCGCCGAGCTCATCCTGGCCGTCGCCGCCCTCCAGAGCGCGCTTGGTGGTGCGGATTTTCTTCTGAGCCCGCTCGGCTTCGCGCAGGAACTTGGCCCTTTCGCCAGGTTCCTGGGCCTTGCTAGCCTTGCGCTCAGCCTCCAGTTTCTTTTGCATTTCTTGGCGCACAGTGTTCTCACGACGGCGCTTGCGTTGCATATCCTTCTTCCGCTCCTTTTCATCTTGGATTTCCTTTTGTTGAACTTCGGCCATGACAGCACCCTCGTTGAGGACTCGGAATCTTTCGGTGCCAAGAATGGCTTGTCTTTCGAAGGATCTACCTAGATCGATAAGGAACTCATTGCGGCGACGCTGAGCATATATTAGTATGTGTAATTGGCTGAACATGAAACGACATTCAGATAACCTACCTTTCGTCGCACTTCCTCGGCGCGGCTGCTTTCCACCGATCGTTTGTAGCCTTTCTCCCGATACCGTTCATGTTCCGCGTCGAAGGCGGGATCTTCAACATCGCTCTTCTCGGCCTGATCGATCTCTGCTGCAGCTCGGTTGACCTGCTCCAAGTCCACACCGGGCGGGAAAGGTCTCCGAAGCGGCGCACGGGGAATAGGCGGGGCGTATTCCACATCAGGCTTAGTAAATCCATTGGTGGCCAGTGGTGGTCTCGGGCCATCGATGCGTCTATCAAAGTCCATTCGGTGCTCGTGTTTGTGATGAATAGCTCCAGGCGTAGAGTTGTGATCCGAGTGCCGGGGTGTGAAGATAGGGGGGGCATGGGGCGTGTGAATGGAGATGGGGGCCGGGGGAGGTGATGGTTTTCTCGTAGGCTCGTCCGACGGGCCTGAAAGAATACTAGCGAATGACATGGGGTCTGCGGCTCGGGCGGGCTTCTGCGAGTCAAGGATTAGTTAGTAAATGGTAGGATATGGAGGGATCTGGGTAATGCCTACGGCTTCCTGCGGCGAGATCGGTCTCGGCTCCCGCATCATCGGAGGTCCATATCCAGCACCATTACCTCGCATCCGATATGGGGATTCAGACTCCCTGGTAGGGGATTGCGAATGGCCTTCTGGGTGACTGGGCGGATGGCCATGCGGTGTCGCAGAGCCATACGGCGAGGCACTGTTGCCCCCCATCACGGGGTTGGAGTAAGGGCGCGGAAGTGGTAGCTGAGAACCTGCCGAATGTCCCTGGTATTGGGAGGACTCCGGGTGAGATGGGTGAGGCGGCGCACTCCCGTTCAAAGGCGGCGGCAATGTAGAGGGCATCGGGGACGCGTGCGAAAAGTGCGGACTTCGCGCGACGGAAGATGGGCCAAACGCGGGTGGGGTCTGTGGAGGATGCTGATGGTATTGCTGGGGCGGTTGTTCATTCGGGTAATACGGGTGGTTCTTATTCGGAGAGGTGTAGCCCGGATACCGCTGCTGCTGAGTCGGGGACTGGGCGTTGTATGGCGGAGGGCCCGTCATGATGGCCGCGGTCCCCGGTTACGGGTTGAGCGCGTCGAAGGTTGGTCACTCGGGTCGAGCTAGAGTTGGGGGGAATTGAGGACGGAGAGTCAAAGACCCCTACTCAGAGACACCTGTCAAGGGGGTCCCGGAGACCTAGCGACGCGGCGTCAGTGCTTGGTTTCAGGTATGATTTCGGAGCGAAGAGGGATGAAAGAAAGAGAAGGAAGAAAGCGTGACACAAATACCTGATGGAGGGATGGATTCGTTTGTGGTGGGAAGATGCAGAAGGGAAGTTTCCGTGGAGCCCAAGAAAGAGAATGCGCGGGTCTAGGCGAGCTGATGCAGGGGCGATGGATGATGAGAAGGGAGAGATGGAGGGGGAAGAGAAATAATTGCAGGGGAAAGGTAGAAGTTGGGTTAGAAGATGGAAAAGACAAGTTCGTAAAGTAAAAGGGGAAAAGCTGAGATTTAGCATTTCTCGTCAATCTTCTTCATCTGGGGTATTGCAACTCCGGCACCCCGGGGGTTAGATCCGAAGCTGTTGACAGTCTTTACAGTGATGGTCTTTTTTGTCTTTTTTGTTTTCTATTCTAGATGCCTATTACAATTGTTTCTTGCTATATCATCTTCCTTTTTTTCGTCTTCTAACTGGATAATTCCACAGTGCCCCGATCTCATTTCCATACGAACGTGGAGATGGTGAAGACGAACATCGGCATTTTCAAATAGTGTCGTATATTTTCATATATTTTCATATATTTTCATATATTTTCCTATTTCAACATATCAAATCTTCGGCGTTTGGGGTTCTGAAATCAAGATAGTTAATGAACTCGCTCCATTTTCCTCGAAAATCTCTCCGGGGGCTGATCCGAGTTTATCGTGAGATCACCTCCAGGGCTTATCCGTTCTGTAGAGTTGAAAATATCAGTTTCAACTCTGAATGAGCTGCCTGTTTTGGTTTTGATTTTGGAAAAGTTAGGCACATACTATATACGATTTATTAGAATCACTAAATAGGACAAAATCACCTTTTTAAGTCTCCCCGAGTCTGCGGGTCACAGACATTGTATGAGCTTCCAACGCCAACTTCCAGGCAACCAGATGAGAATATAATTGTTTCATATATGTATTGCATATATATACCAGTGGATAACATTAATGTCAGTAGTCAATTGAAAGAGCTCTGGAGCTCTGGGGCTCTGGTTGGGGTTCATATATATACACCTCAGCTCAAACCCCGATCTCGGATCGTAGTCTCGGACCGTACTGTCGGACCCGAGGGGGAACTGTGCTTTATATGTATTAATAGACCATATTAACTTGATTTCAATCATCACAATGAAACTGGAAATATTCAAAATAGTCCCCACATTGCCTGATGTCAATGACGTCCTCCACTTGTGGACAAACGGTACTATTGCCTCTGTTATCATACTGATCTTCAGATCTTCCATGTTACCCGTGGAACAGCACTTTTATCGTCCTTTTGTCAAAGTGGTGCGAGTGTCTCCTTAACATATAAGCTGATAAGGGTTACATTCTCCCATTTCCCATACCTGTCAGGGATAATGGGGATAGAATATCATTACATAGTACAGTTTACTATACAGTGAACGTCTAGATGGCTGCGCCTTACCGGGGTCTGTATAACGCGGTATGCCGCAAACGGGGAGCTGAAGTGGATAATACCCAGAGCTATTCCAAGGTTATTAGAGAGAATGACATAGATACCTTGAAAGCTTACCGGCGAACCCGATAGAGATGCTGGTAAGACAGGAGACATGTTGATCAGGCAATGTGCTTGACATGACTATAAGACAGCCTCTCAGCCATTTCTTGTGTTACATATCTTTTAATCCTACTTAATACTTTCCTACCCTTCATACCCTGCCCTCCCTATTCTTAATTCTTATCCATCTTTAATTCTTCCCTATTCTCAAAATGTCCCCCACAATCCCCGAGACCCAGTGGGCCCAAGTCGTCGAAAAGCCAGGCGAATCCCCCGTCTACAAGCAAATCCCCGTCCCCAAGCCTGGTCCCGATGAAGTTCTCGTGAAGCTGCGATATACCGGTGTCTGCCACACTGATCTCCACGCCATGCATGGCGACTGGCCTCTCCCCGAGAAGCAGAACCTAGTTGGTGGCCACGAAGGCGCCGGCGTGGTCGTCGCAAAGGGCTCTCTTGCACAGGGAATTGACATCGGTGATCACGCAGGAATCAAATGGCTCAATGGCTCTTGTCTCTCCTGCGAGTTCTGCAAGACCGCCGACGAGTCTTTGTGTCCCGATGCCCTGCTGTCTGGATACACGGTTGACGGCACCTTCCAGCAGTACGCGATTGGCAAGGCGGCACATGTATCGAATTTGCCCAAGGACGTCCCGCTTGATGCTGTTGCACCTATTCTGTGTGCTGGTATCACCGTCTACAAGGGTCTCAAGGAGTCTGGTGCGCGTCCCGGTCAGACCGTTGCTATTGTTGGTGCTGGTGGTGGTCTTGGCTCGCTTGCGCAACAGTATGCTAAGGCTATGGGCTTGCGTGTGATTGCTATCGATGGTGGTGATGAGAAGAAGGCTATGTGCGAGGAGCTTGGTGCGGAGGTAAGCCTATTCTATTCCCCTTTTTAAACTGTGGGGTCCGTGCTAATATAGTGTTCAGACCTACGTCGATTTTACCAAGAGCACCGATCTCATTGCTGATGTCAAGGCTGCTACTCCCGATGGCCTCGGTGCCCACGCCGTGCTCTTGGTTGCTGTCTCCGAGAAGCCATTCCAGCAGGCTGTCGCATACGCTCGCTCTCGTGGTACTATCGTTGCCATTGGTCTTCCCGCTCATGCCTACCTCAAGGCTCCTGTTTTCGATACCGTTGTCAGGATGATCACCATCAAGGGCAGCTATGTCGGTAACCGCCAGGATGGTGTTGAAGCTGTTCGCTTCTTCGCACGTGGCTTGATCAAGGCTCCTTTCAAGACTGCTCACCTGAAGGACTTGCCTGAGGTGTTCAAGCTCATGGGTACGTTTCACATGTTGCGATTACTTGATATCGATCATATGCTAATATATGCAATACAGAGGAAGGCAAGATTGCCGGTCGCTACGTCCTCGAGATTCCTCAATAGATGCATCGCTATCATTGAGTCTTGAGCAGATAGACCCCGAAGAGAAATTGCTCCTGAGTAACGAGAACAAGAATTAATGTCCATAAGAGACAACTTTTTTAGCCCTGGTGAAAGGGTAATTTGCTATGATTGAAACACAAATCGAAATCTCTAGTGTCTCCCTAGCTAATAAAGATAAATAATAAAAAAATCTTAATAAAGTAATTGGGTACATATAAACTAAATCGACACGAACAATAGAAGCTCATGTCATGCTGAAAATCCCACCAAATATCCACAACGTCTATATCTTGGAATCTTTCTCCAAAGCCATCCCCTCATCCTCCGGACTGATATTAGTCATAGGCCCCTTAAATGTCTTCCTAGCATGAAGATAATAATAAATCAATGCCCCGAACCAAAGACTCCCATTAATAACAATCGTATAATTCATAGTTTGCGCTTCAAACATCAAGTCAGCAAAAGCACCCCAGATAGCATCCATGGATAGTAAATCATAGTGCAACTCACCCGACGGATCCGGCCCCGAAGGAATCATACTAAGAACAATCACGAACACCATATAGATAACCGCAACCCAGCCGATAGGTTTACTGAGATACTTACCCGTATAGAACTCACCGGGGATGAAGCGATCACCGCCCCAGATCAGACGTGCCAGGATGGGCGTTAGCCAGGCAAGGTCGTTTCCGGCTACAGCGAGCGAAAAGAGGGCGTTGGAGGCGGCTTCATCAATTAGACAGAGGAGGCCGATGAGTACTGCTGCGATGGCTACACCGCATACCATACGGACAGGCTGGTAGCGCATGAATTTGCGTTGGCTTACTTTGCGGAAGAAGGAGGATAGCGGTAGGGCGTTGTCGCGGGAGAAGGCCCAGCTTTGGCGAGAGGCGGCTAGGACCTGTGCAGAGTTAGTGATTGGGTTCTGGTCGGGTGGTAGGCTGTGAGATGGGGACTTACAATGCTCAGTCCCATGAAGAACTGTACGATCATTACCACGGACATGAAACCGAGGGCACCATTTTTTCCGAGGGCATCGTAGTAGATCTATAGAGAGTCCAGGTTAGAAGGTATATTCCGCAAAAAAATAGCAAACGCAAATGAAAACAAACCTGGGTCATAGGCTGCCCAAACTTCGAGCTCAAAATCCCCTCAATATTCCTATCCATCGAAGCCGCAATGACCGCCAACGAAACAAATCCAAGAAGCCCACACAGTCCAGCAGAAGAGATAATCCCCAATGGCACAGCGCGCGCGGCATGCGTCGCCTCCTCACTCATGTGCACGCAGGAATCGAACGCGCCAATAGTCCAGATGGGTGATAACCACGCCATGATGAATGCCCAGCCGGTTGGCCAGGTAGTGGAGTTTTGGATTTCGCCAAAGACATACGAGCCTGGGTTGACTGGGGGGCTGTTATTTGATTTTCCGATTGGTAGGGCGATGACGGTTGCTAGTACGAGGGCGATGTTGAGGAATATACAGGCAGATTGGATTTTCGGCATGATGCGGGCAAAGAAGATTGCGATGAAGCCGTGGGCGGCGACTGTTGCTACGTATGTGCCGTAGATGACTGGTCGTGTTGCGGACCAGTTGCCGTCGCGGGCGAGTGAGATTACCGAGAGGAGCATGTTGGCGAAACCATCTGGGGAGTGTTAGTGTGGGATTCTTGTTTGGGCTTGTGCATGGTCTGACTTACAGTCAATGGAGCAGATGCCTCCGATTAGCCCGAGGGTATTGCTATATCCAACGAGGAAACTGAGTGGGTTCTTCCATTTCTCGGATGCGAAGTAGTGTGTCCAAAAGTAGAGTCCGCCTGCTGTGGGCATTGCGGATGCCAAATCGGCCTGATAGATATTAGACCTGTGATGTCTAGGATTGTAGATTGAGTATATCATACCATTGCCAAGCTCACAATGAAGATAAAGCAACTTGCAACCAACCATCCTGTCCAAGGAACATGTTAACAATTGCCAGAATGATACCGAAAAGATAGTTTGCATACCCTAGCCATAGCCATTCTGTCAGTCACAATATTCAACCAATTTCAGGAGGAGTATATATACCCAAACCATTCCTACAGGACCAGCCGGCATTGAGAACGCCAATGTAGTCGCAATGGAAGGCAAAAGCCCCATGATACTAAAAGCGACAGCAAATATCTGAAGCGTCGAATAATGACGCCGTAATTCCTGCTTGTACCCGAGTGTCGCTATATGACCAGTCAGTGGCAACGATCTCACGGTTACACCAACTCTTTCAATCAGCCACACGATATACACACCTAGCAGCTCAGTATCGCCAGCCTGGGGTTTTGAGTCATGAGTAGCCGTCGACTGACGCCTCTTGCTCGTCTTGGATACCACTTTCTCCATTGCATCGTCCATGGCTAGGTCTACGCGTAATGGTATAGAGAGAAATATGGCAATGGATAGAAAAATAAATAACCAACACGATCGAATGCGCGACTAAGATTGAATGGAAATAATGATCTCAGAAGAAAAGAGGAGCGTTGGGGTTCAAATATCCCGATACACGCGAGTACTATAAGCACCGAATCAAGAGATAGGGCGTGCACTAAGCACAGATCTTTTCAATGCTATAGATATAACATGTAAACACCTTTCGATTCCGAGATACAAAGGGCCAGATCGATGGCATAAACTAAGGTATAGATGATACAATCCGTTATGTCTCCTCACTATTCAAGGAAGATCGGCCTAGTGGAGCGGGGAAGCCTAAGGGCAACATTGTGTATGTGCGCTTCCCCTTTAGGATTCATCCCTTGCTGTCTTTTAATCGGGCATAAGTCCGCAGCCCCTGAAAGCCCTCAGTTGTTTGATAGGTTGCCCAGGTGATCTATGGATAATTTCCACTGCGATGAGTTACGATGCGCAGGCTTATCACTACCCTTCAAAGGAATTGGGTATATTAAGTCCCTTTCTATTTCCAGTATCTCAATGGGCCACTTTTCGCAGGCAGTTGTCCAGAATGTAGTCAACTAGTACAAACTAAGCTAGTTACTTAGGTATCCAAGTATGTACACATATAGTTAGCACCTTTATATTAAGTGGTATGTATGCTGATTGTAATAGATGTCCCTATGCTTGAAAATATCATTAAACTACATCTAAAATCTCCATACGGGCAAACAATTAACGCTAGAATCATGAAGGTCTTCAAACTATCTAGCCTTTCCTACGCGATGCTCATTCAAGATCAAAATGCTACATGCCAATTGATCGTTATCTTCTTGGAATAGAGCCTAAAGTGAACCATATCTCTACAATCGCATCCTGTGTTTCTACCAGAGGTACATATGAAGTATATGCAAGGAAAGGATATTCCTCGATTATTGGCGTGCCTCACATTTTCCTGTCCCCACTGCGGAGACAGCCATCAATTAATATGCCAATGTCCAAGGAAGTCTCATCTAGAGATTCGTACATAAGCATCTAGAGAGAGTTGGCAAAGTATAGACGAAGACACTATTCGAATTGCCCATCTATATGATCACACAAAAAAAAATTGGCTGATAATTACCCCAGCTGAGTGCTGCAGTATATGCTCCCAGCTCAATTTTTATTTCCAATGTCCAAGACTACGTACGTTGTTTACTCCAATTAAGATAATGAGATCGCATTTGTCAGTTATATCCCTCCCCTATCCAGGGCAAGTTATGCATCCATCTATAGATATCGCCACCTACAACTCCCGTAAGTCTATGCTGACATCTACCCTGCGCAGCCCCCTTCTAAAAGCGGCGGCAGGCCAGTTAGGAAAGAGAAGCCACGCAAGCTCCGGATCTAGCAGGGTTCAGATGATAGGGAAGAGACGGCATTGGCGTAAGTTTGCCCAAAACAAGCATGGCGTACACAAGTACCTAGGCTCTTACAGATAGCTATCGCTGATCTGAGTGGTCGATAAGGTAAGAGATACAACGGTGTAAGCCTTTGCTTATCTTGGGGGCGTTACGCTAGACCATAGAGCCATACTTTGGACTTTGTAGGTGTCGTCATTTCTCTTATGTTGTTTTCCTTTTGTTCCTTTTGAGGGTGAGATATCCAAAGTGTGGGGTAAAAGTGCGGAGAAACTCAATTACATTTACAGGGTACATGTACTTCCCACTTGAAGTTGGCTTCTATAAGTTTGAAAAGGCGATTTGTTTACAGCTACCAGACAGGCCTGGTATGGAAGCCAATGCAGAAAAACATTTAACGAGAATGCAGACCCAAACAAGAGAAAGGCTAAATATACATCCAGATCAAAGACAAAAAGGAAACTCAAGGTATCATCTCAGACAGCACCAGGCCCAGGTCCCTTATGATTCGACTGGTCCAACAGAAGCGTGGGTTTGATATAATCCTCATCGAGTTGCCGGAACCAAGCCGCATGATCGCCCGTAGCACCACCCGAAAACAGACCCCGCACTGCATCCCGTGCAGACATACCCTGATGAGTGGGCGAGACGCTGGTTGATGCCGCTGCATTGGTGGGTGGGGCGGTCGGAGGGTGAGGGGGTTGGGAGGCGGATCGGCGGAGACGCGAGGATCCACTTGCAGCGGGCGGGAGGTCGTCGTCGGAGATACCCTCGACATCAAGGTCAAACGCATCTGGGTGGGTCGGGTCGCCGGAGGAGCTGGGACCCGAGAGTGGCAGACCGAACTCGTCGTCGCTGCCTTCACCGGCGCTCGGCCCAGCTGCGCTGTTGAGTAACGTCGCGGTGGATTGGCGGTCGCGCCAGGACTGATCTTTGGTGCTGTACGCGGCGGAGTACATTCTTGTGTGGGTATATGGTGGGCTTGGGCGACGACTGTTGCCACTGGAGTAGCTGTGTGTTCGCTCCCCGACTCCAGCAGGCGGAGAGGTGGTGATCCCATCCAAGGGGATCGCCGAGTCGGAGCGTCGGGGGATATATCCAAGGCTTGTCCCGGAGCGCTTGTAGTAGGTGCCGCCATGGGTCACCTCGGTGTCGAATTCATCGTCCGAGTCCAGCTCTTCAACCACACCCGTTCGAATGCCCAGAATCTCCAACATACGTGCTGTTGTTCCACCAAAGATGATGACGGTTAGCACAACGACAACAAGTACTGTCGCACGAAGTGCAGGGGCGTTGACCCCTGATAGACCAGCTGCTAGCGCAACACCGACGGCACCACGCAATCCAGCCCAGAAGAGCATCGCTTGATAAGCAAATGGCAGCTCGTCGGCAACTTCCACCCCACGGCGACGTGCTCGATACCTAAAGTACCAATTGATAGCCTTGGAAAGCGGGAACACCGCGAGGTAGCGGGCGAGACAGATACCAACTACTGCCACCATGATGAACAATGGATTGAACTGGAGGTTAGGCTCGACGAAGAGGTCAAGGCCGAGGTAAATAAAGATGAAGTTCTCGGAAAGTTGAGCCATCACCTGGAACAGGTATTTGGTGGTCAACTGCGTGCGACGCGACATGTTATAGTAAGCATAGTGCTTGAGGGTGATACCACAAAACAAGAGCGAGACAATGCCGGATAGGTGCACGCCATTGGAGAAGAAGTAGCTGGCGTATGCAATCAAAATGATCAAGCAGCTCTCAATCTTGGGCAAGCGCCGCACGAGGGTGTATTTTAGACCCAGTGCGGTAGCGATTCCAACCAGCATTCCGACAACCATGCTACCAAAGAAGACGAGGAAAAAGAGCCCCACGGCCTCAAATAGATTCAGGACGGTCAACGAGCCAGTCGAGCCGGTCTCGTGATACCTCTGCGCCGTCTCGAAGAGCACAATAGCAATGGCATCGTTCAGAATCGACTCGCCAAAAATGATGGTATAAAGCTTCGGCTCGACCTTATAGAGGTTGAAGATGGCTAGAATGGTGACTGGATCCGTAGCGGAGAGGGTTGCGCCGACCGAAATAGCTTCGACGAAGGAGATATCCAGCCCATTCATCGGGACCCGTGTCCATAGGTACAGCACCAGACCAAGCACGATTGCGGAGATAAAGGTACCGACGAATGCGAACGTGAGAATCGTGCCGATATGTCGGAAAAAGTTCGCTTGGTGGAGCTCATAACCGGAGGCGAGAATGATCGGAGGAAGGAGGAGATTGAAGAAGAACTGGTAGTCAAAGGCGACGCTGTCCTGGAGTGTGGAGTCTGTGAAACGGATGAGTAGTCCAACGAACATCCCTAGCGATCGTTAGTAAGTCCGCAGCAAGTGGCGCAGACCGAACGAAGCCTTGTATATTTCCAGATCATGTCTGCACCACTCGGGGATATCGCCTACCTGCAAAAATTGATAGAACCGTCTCATGGACAGCTTGGATTTTCCTTTGTTGGAGAATGTAACTCGTAAAGAGGGCGAACATCAACAACATGATCATGATAAACAATGCCCAGGAGCTTGTGATCTCCTTGGACCCTGCCTCGGGGGAATCTATAGTTCGCCATATTGGTTAAATCTCCGAAACCGAGTAGCGCCATCTCGCGACAAGACGAGGGGGGAGGGATGAGGGGGTGGATTTAGGCACGCGTACCATCGGGGTCGGATTCCTCAGCGGCTCTCCCTAGAACAGAAATAGATATGTTAGCTTGCAGTCTAGATGGGAAATTAATGTGCAGCATCCAAGACCACCGATCGGAGGGACATACGAAGCAGGGCGTGTAGACCATCGTTCATATATTGGCTAGCCATCGCGGCTCACGCCTTAGGGGATATCAAGGGCCAGTGCGGATGACTGGCAGTTCACTCCCACGGTGAAATTAAGATGACAAGACCAGGCGCACATAATCCACTGAGAGATGGAAGGTGAGAGGTTGCGACAAGATCGAATTGGGTTAGCAGCGATTGGACACGGACTGCTCAAGTTGCATCAGAGGGACAGATATGAGATCAGGTACGAAGTTGTACAATACAGGATACGACAGGGCTGGCTGAAGCCAAATTGGTGGTAAAACTAAAAGAATACAGCGATAGTGTAAGATTGTTACGTATTGGTATTTAAATTTACAGGTGGGTCGAGTGCCAAGTGCCGCGCAACTGCCAAGAACCCGGTGGATTCAGGCAAAATACATAAATAGCCAGGAACAAGGGGTTGTTCAGTGCGGTTCAATACATCGTCATTATTTTGGATGTAATTTGACCTGCTCTAGGGCTACATGCAAGGACCCACATACTCGGTACAATATCCCCTGCGGAATTCTGATATTGTATGCTATAGACAACACTGAAGGCTGGGAGTTATCTTTGCCTAAAAACCGAATACGCACAACATAACTACAACATACATATACAGAATGCAATGAATCCATTGTAACACTCGATGTCCAAGACTATCTTGACCCATCTGAAAGCCTTCTGGCCAACCATGCAGCCACTAACGCAGCACATCCACCAAACCGTAGCACCCAGCCCACACTATCATCCCATGGCTCCCCTCTGGGCTTCTGAGATGCTTTGAAGATAGCACTGCAAACAAGACTAGATAGAATCTGTGGCAGAGAAACAGCCATGTTATGTAGTCCAAGGATAATACCCGCCTGTGCAACATCCCCACCCCGATGATCCTTCAGGTGCCCATGCTCAACATCACTGCCACCGACGCCGTGATGTCCAGCACCCTCGTCATGAGCCTCAGCTTCATGGTCATTGTAGGTGGATTGAGCTGTGTGGTGATGATTCCGTCTCGAAGGATCAATCCGAGCTACCTCCGCCGAGATAAGAGCGAATGGGGCCCACAGCGCCACAGCCCAGGAGATACCGACGAGGCCCACAAATGCCGACCCAGCTTGGTGGGAGTAGATAAAGAAAGTGCTGAACATACACAATGCGAAGAGGAGATGAGACAGGAGCCAGACTCGCGGGAGGGTCAAGCCTGGGATACGCAGACGTGAAAGCCAAGTTGGTTTCCCTTCGGTCTCCTGTCCAACTGGAACTGCCTCAAGCAGAGGCTCAGATGCAGCGCCTGTCGGCATACTTGAAAATGATAGTCTTCTTACAACATCTGCACCATCATCATCATCATCCGAGTCGCGGTCTAGAGAAAGAGAATCCTGACGCGAAACAGCCTCTGGCGCTGGTCCGTATAATGGGACCACGAAAAGAGGAAGCAACATATTGGCAAGGAAAGAGATGATAGCATAAACAAGGAGAGCCAGTGTCCCGACACGAGTAGCATCTTCCCAGATCTTGTCGAGCTCACCCTCAGAAAGATGAGGATTCTCCGCGAAAATGGGATTTGCGTACAGCTGCCCGACATAAGTCGTGGAATAGTACAGGAATGGAAACCATCCCACCCACGCTGCGACCTGCACCTGACAGACGCGGGAGATCTGCGTTGGCAAGCCCTGAATCGACTTGATGAGCTGTTTGAAAAAGGAGACGATGCCAAGCTTGTCGGTCACAGGTCCGTCTCCTCGGGGATCCCGCTCTTTGATGTAGCCACAGCTAATGGCAAGAGTTGCGCTCAGAAAGGCCGAGGCGATTATACATAGGACCTTGAACTGGGTATTTCCCAACCAAGGGAAAATCTTCGGCAGGTCCATATAGCCAAAGATATACCCCAAGATATTGCCAACGCCGACCATACGACTAGCCCAGGCGTTGGACAGCTCCTGTTGGTGGGTGGGACAGTTGTCGACGATGAATGCTCTGATTGCGGCTTGCACTGTAAGATGGTGATTAGCCAAGCAACCGTAAACGTGGGGATGGAACGCGCACCGGTGTTGATGGCAAAATCAAGGCAATACATGAAAATCGTTGCCATGATAATGATAGTAATCTTGGCTCCTTCAGATGTTGATTCAACGCCGAATATAGAGACAACACCCCCCACAATCTCTTTCACCCATGCTAGAGCTAGTAATGAAACGATCGTTGCTGCACCCCCAACTACCATGAATGGTTTCCTTTTACCCCACGCAAGTCGGCAGTTGTCGCTTCGAATGCCGATGTATGGTTGCACCAGCGCACCTGTCAAGGGGCCGGCTATCCAAACAACAGCAAGAAGCGATTTGCTCATCCCGAGGGATAGAAGGTATGGCTGTATCCGGTCAGTATGTTGTTTGTCCAATCTTGCAGTTTCTGACAAAAGAAGTCAGATGCAAAATTAAGATCGAATCATCTGCAAGTCCTGACTTGTACTTACCGATCCATTGCCAAGTTCGACAGACCAAACAATCTGAAGTCTATCAAATAAACACCAGTATCAATAAATGGTCAAAATACAAGTCAAGTCAAATCAAATCACCACACAAAAAGCTACTTACCCACCAATCGACACAGTCAAAAGGAACATATACAGTGCACTCTTAGACGACTCATCGGCACCGGCATGAGGGCGCACCCCACGCCTGTCTTCAGAGCGACTGGTAGCCATGAGAGGCGAGGTCTCATCGATAGAACCAGGGCCAGGTTTGTAAGCCAATTCCCCCATCGGAGAATTGAAGCGTTGGAGTTTCGATTTGTTGAATTGGCACCGACCAGGATTAACTCATGGAACTCAGTTACGCGCGTTTGGATATGGTTGGAGCTGCTGTGCTTTCCTGCTGACTGTAGCTCAGGGTTCAGCCCAGCTGAGATATTCTTTTTCGGTAGGATGTTGTAGTTGCTGGGAGCAGAATTTCTCTTAATTGACTTTACAACCCTTGTGTTCGTGGTAGTGTGGAGAGTGGATTGTTGGAGTGTGGGGAAGTAGATACTGTCTGAAATATGGAATTATGCTGGATGTTGGCAGCCACGCATTATTTACGAGATTGCTGAAACAAGGTAAAGCTCGACAGGGTATAGCCCTCCTAATCAAAGCATGGCGTGTCAGATGGGCGATCTGTTTGGTATCCCTATCGCGACTGCAGGGGGTAGTCGACGTCAGCAGCACGTGATATACCGTTTAGAGCACATCATTATTGCCACCCCGATACTAAAACAAGGGAATATTTAGTATGGTTTTAAGTGTTTTTCAGATTCCAATTCAAAATCGTTACATGTCTCTGTCTATATAGTGTGATGTGAGGCGTACAAAATAGCCTTCCAATTCCCAGCCGGTCTTCATGGACAATGCCTGACGATCCAAGAAGCCGACCTGAATCTTTCCTTTCCCAAGCCATTTCCCATTGAGAGATAGTCGAACAATCTCTCGTGCCCGTGCCCGCCAGGCAGCATGAAAGAAATGTCTGCCAGCGCAACCCAATTCACGTGCAGGGCAGCCTGACACCAATAATACACGGTGTTTCCTGTAACCCTCGCGCAGCCCGAGAACCCCCAAAAAACAAAAAACAAAATGAAAATGAACATTGTGTCAAAAACAAGCAAGGACATAACATGCGAGCTATACACGAATATGGCGGTATGTGCAAGGCCAGCATTGGACCATGTGCGATTAAACAGGAGGCGATATAAACCCCAAACCAAAAGACGCCAATATGCGCCCCGAGGACTCCGAAAAGAAAGGAGAATTGAAACATTTATCCAGAACAACCCGGTAGAGAATAGATGACGTGATGGATCTACTGTTGTGCAGTAGACAGACCGTGCTCTGTAGTATTCTCACATGTGTTGTTGGAGAAGTTGCGGAGCGATCATGTGTGAAGAAGGCATTCCGGCCAGGGCAGACGGCATGCTAATCATCGTGTGAGCGGGCTCCGGTGGGGACATCTCTTCCCTGGGGGAACCGAATTCATGTGCATCATTCTCCAGATCTTCGTCGGTTGGGACAATTGTCTGACCATCCTGCTGTGCTTCGTGGATCCGACGATGCCTAGGGAATAATTAGTGCAATTCGTATACGAGATAGGAGAATAATAACTTACTGTGCAAGATTATCCGACCTCGAGAAAGCTTTGCTGCAGTAAGGGCAGGGGTACGGACGCTCTTGTGTGTGCGTTCTCACGTGTCTATAAACAGGGGTTAGTGGGCGGCTATTGAAACGATCTCACCGGCGCACGGTGCAGATCAGCCCCACCAAAGTGGGTGTAAAAATAGAAGCTTACCTTTTGAGGTGCTCTAATCTCTTGAAGGTTCTACCACATGACGGGATGGGGCAGGAATGGGCCTTGGTTGGATACGGCCCCAACTCCATCATGGTTGCACTCCTAGCTCTCCGTGTAGGACCAGGCGCCGAACGCTCCGACCGACCAGTAGTGTTTTGAACCGTAGACTCGACGGTACCGCTACTTGGCAGAGATGTCAGATCAGCGGTTTGGCTTGTCATTGAACCGGGGTGCTGTGTGGTGCTGTGATCCAGGCTCCGCAGCGGCGTGCCATTACGGGACATTTCATGAAGAAGATCCTTTTGTGGCAGCATCGCACTAGGGTAAGTGCGAGCGAGTTCCTGGGTGGCTTCGTCGCTCTCTGCGACTGGTGCGACTGAACTAGAAACTGAACGCCGCAGATCACTTGGTCTGTGAGCAGCATACGAGACTGACTGAACTCCTGGGGTTGTTGATTGAACATGAGCTGCGCCACTGGGTGCGATAGCACCCGTGTTGGGTGGAATAGATGCCCTACGTCTGCGCTGCTTGTATGTCGGGGATCCCTCGATGACGGGATACGGGTTTGCCGAAAAGGATCGGGGCGCAGGCTGATAGTGAGAACTGGTCAAATTCGAAGGAGGCAGCTGCATCATGGGGTGGTATGCGGGTCCACTTGAAATATCCGGAATCGCTGTGTATAGTCCAGTATCTTCGTTGGCAATGTAAGCCGGTTCCGCTCCGAGTCCGACCGAATGCTGCGGCGGGGTGACTGGTTCGAAGGACAGGCCGCGATTGCTGTAATCCTCATATTGCGAGGATACAAAGGATGGTGCAGGAGAGTATTCGTAGAAGGTCGGCATGGAAGAATGGCGCTGATGGGGGCGGGGAATGGGCATTCCGTGGCGATCGTACTGGACGGGGCCGTAGTCCTGCTCGCGCTTAATTATGCTCTGGACTAGATTGTTCGAAAGGGGCATCTGTGGGTGGCTGTACATCGGATGCCCAGAGTCGTCCTGGAGCAGAGGGATCGCTGGGGGAGCCATCTGCGGAGGAGGCATTGCGTCAACGGTCCGAACCACGGGGGAGTTGGGCTGGCCATATGTCGTACTTGCGTGGGCAGCGAACGAGTTCAAATTCACTTGTTGTGACTTGGTCAATTGCTCGTACAGAGACTGGGACGAGTCGAACTCAAATGACATGGCCGGTTCGCTAACAGCGACCGTGGTGGCCTCCTGGTTCATTTTCTCGCGCTTCAAGTCGCGTTCCAGTGCATCGAGGAAGAGCCGATCGTGGGGCACGCCGTACCAGTAAAACACTTTTTGCTTCTTTTGGGTCCGAATACAGTTGTTTTTGTACAAGAAGTCCAGGAACGGGCTCTTGGGGTCCTCCAGGACCGCGTCTACGCCGGCCTTAAGGTTTCGTAGATCCGAGAAAATGCCCTCCTCGAACTTTTTCGAGTTCTTCACTGGACGTCCAAACGCTTGGAATCGAAATGCGAGACATCGGACAATATCGGTACCGGAAATGTGGAAAAGGCCGCTCCTATTGAGATGGGGGGTCAGATCAGCTTCCCCGAGGCATCACAAGCTCTAGAGTGAGACGAACCAGTAAACACAAGAGACATAGTCGCCCGTGGGAAGCAAAAAGCGTCGAATGAGTTGATCGGGTTGCCAGTCAACGGGAGCTGACAGAAGGAAATATTTCACTGGCCCATGTCAATACATTGCTTTGATGCGGGGATAGATCCAACTTAAAGACATACGATTATCCACTTGCTGAAGAGCAACTTGCGCATCGTGAGGTAGGCTTCGCTGTGCTTCGGTTGAGAGCATAAAAGTTTCGGGTTTTTGAGGTGGTGCCATAGGGATTGGAGCACCTGGTTGAGGATACATTTTCTTATTTTCACGCAGAAGCGCACTGTATGGATAATTAGCACCCGGGAAAGACCGCCTGATAACGCATGCGCAAACAAAGAGGTGATCTGAGTCCAATCAAAATAATCGTGACTCTACTGAGACATAGCTGCAAGACCTCGGATCAAACTCACCAGCCGAATGGTCCAACAAAGATATCGGAAGTGCGAAGATCAACGTCGCCAACAAAGATATCCGATCGGGAAGTTCTAGCGAAAACAGTTCAAGGGAAGAGGAGCCAGCCTCGTAGACAAAAGAGAAAAGAGAGATCAGAATGGAACTGGACCAGCCGGTAAGCCTCTGGGAATTTTCGCGCGCAGCGGAAGAAAAGAAAGTGAGGAGGATCGAGTATTGGTGAAGAAGGAGAAGGGGGGAAAGAAGAAGATACAAGTCTAATAATAATCGAAGAGAGCAAGGAAGCGCCCTGTGATGTCTGACCGGTCATAAACTAGTATGTTATTTTGGGGCGTTATTATTAGTCATTAAGGGATGGGAGCATATTATCCTGTTAAGAGTGTTATTTATGTTATTTAAGTAATCTATTTGGTATTAAATTGTTATTTATACTGTATTTTTCTGTCATTTACAATGCGGAACAGGAAATCAGTTTATCCAGGTTCAGGTACTTTTTTTCATACTTCCCTAGAGGTGATCTTTTAAGAAAATAAGACTCAACATTTGAAGTTACCACAATAAATCACAATAGTTTGTTAGTATTCATAGGTTGATATCAAAGCAAATAAGACTTTGTTCTTTCTTAACAAAGGGAATAACACCCCCTGTCTTAATCTTTTACAATATTTTGGTATAGTATCCCATGTATCTCCGAAATTGATGATTGGCCCAATCCCCATGGGTGACCAGGCTGCATAGACAAGTGATAAACATATCACTTGCCACATTTAGGGATCCTTCTAGACAGAAAACCGTGTGAAGTCCAACGGGAAAATATAGGTGGATCCAGCCAAGGCTCATCAAACTGGCGCTGGGACCTGAAGCACCCGCCTTCTCGTTTCAGAATTTCAGTGGGCGCTTACTTGCATATTGAAACCCAGATTTTCCCCTGCTCTTGTATTTTCTCCGAGCTGTCCGGTGTACTTATAAACGGCTGTGGCTTTGAGATCATCTATCCGGTGTATCCGACTCTCTTATAGCCCCATTCGCCTAAGACTTGTTGAATGGGAATAAAGTACAACGTGGTATCTTGGAAGAATTATGTACGCTCTCAGGTGTATACATGGACACAACGTTGTATCTGAGGACTTTCTATGCAAACTCAAGTCAAACAGAGTCCAAACAGACATGATTTGTGTATCTGCACTCCATACCCGGTCCACTTTTCACCAGCCAGCCATATCCATAAGTAAGATGAGCAAAGTTCCAGACCACATGGATTAAAAAATAACGTAACCATTCTAGTGGGCAAAATTCCAAGCTGGACATTGGACCTTATGGCAATGTGGACTCGGTGGACTTTGACTTTTTGTATGGACAGTCTCGTGATCAGAAATTTCAGTGAGATCGGTGGCCTAAAAGAGCTTGGTACAACTCCGAGATGGTTGCACACCGATATATTCCAAGAGTATACAATGATTCTATCTCCATCTATAGAGATCATTATCAGATCAGCACCCATATATATATATATATATATCTATCTATGTGTCAAGATGTCTCATCCTCGAACAAAAGTATCCCGGTTGGATTTTGACCAAGTTCATCCTAGAACCCCCTTTGAACCATCAAAAGGGAAACGCACATAAACAGAACTAAGATCAGCGTTGTACTCCGTACTGCCGATGCCTTTAAACGAGATTCCCACATTGATCTAGCCCAACGGAGCCCTACCGGATCGGGTCCGAGAAATGTCCAAGTTCACGAGAGCCTCGTATAATCCTCATCAATATAGACTCTGACTGGAGGTTTCAACTACGACCAGGGTTTCCCGGCCCCCTGGAAAACTAGCAGATACCCTCGGTGGAGGCACCCTAGACCAAACATAGTAGACTATACTATGTACTCCGTATGTATAACATAGTCAGACCATCGCACAGGGCAGCCCGGAGATCAAGCCGTTTGATCGTCCACCATGAAACGATCTAGAAATTCCATTGAGCCGTTTCAAGAAACGTGGGGATCGTATTCCTCTATTCATGCAAGAAACCTCATCCGGAAGGATAGGTCGGCTGATGACTGATCGAGGAAAGGGGAGGCGGTTTAGCCCGTCTAACCCCCTGTTCGTGAGAAGGAGCAGGACTACGGAGTGCTTCGGCTTTTATTCCTAGCCCGGTCTTGCAATGCAGTGATTTTTTTTCACTCTTTTTTTTCTTCTTCTACCGGGCTAATATGTAGCTGGAAGGTATAATCTTAGAAAAAAAAGTGAATGAACAATAATAATACTGATTTTCCTCCGAAGGGCTTTGGAACATGGAAGGACACATGGGAGGTTAAGGGGGGCACTTCATTTCGGGTTAGCGGCTCAGCGCCTGTTCTAAACCGCAATCTGGAATATCTCCGGTTTTTCGAGTACACAGAATTCCCCCTGATTCAAACTATATTGATGCATTGCTTATTGACCTCCACTCATATCTTGGCATTGCAGCCTTTAACTCACTTTTGCACGTGTTGCTCATGCAGGGGCTTCATGGGGTGAGAATGACGTTTATAGTCTCAGATTTGGTTCTTAGGTTAGATCAAACTGAAACGTAGCTTTCAGAGTCCTATGGAGTCTTTGGGGGAACTCCTCGGAGCACAGGGTTTTGATTTATGTGTCCACGTGGATTAGGGAGAACACTGGACTTGGGTACGAAAAAAACCTTTAGTGTGAAGGTAATATACTCTCAAGTCTGTTGATATGTGCAATATGTCTTTCAACTCCATTTATGTACAGAGAAAAAGCTGTTAGACAGAGTCAATACTCTTTCTCCTCTTTTCCACCATGGCTTCCTTCATGAACGGACTCCGTGCTCGGATGTCTTTACCCCAGACCAGCACCAATATCGGGGCAAAAGACAGAACTAACGCAATAAAGGCTAGTACCGTACTAGCCCACTGGAGGCCAAGATGAGTATACATGCTCATAGTAGCTAGAGGCAGGAACGCCGCCAGGGTGTTCTCGCCAGTGGCAATGATCCCCATACAACTGCCTGCATATTTGCTGTATGAATCGACCACATAGTCGGAGATTCCCGTCACGACAATGACACTACCGGCCCCTACCATGGCGAGACCAACGGCCGGTGCGATCCACGGAAGATTGGGGTATGACGTCCAGGCGTATGTGAACATACCACCGGAGATGCCGAATATACCGCCCACAATCGCGAGGTACAGCCGAGCCTCGGGTATAGGTGTGCCGGGGATCTCCTTATTGCGGGACGCCGAGTCGAAGTAAAGCTTGCCTGAGAACAAGGTAATCACCCATCCTAGAATCTCTCCGATCACGACTGCTGCTTGGACGTATCCAGTTTGCGATGGTGTCCAATCATACAGCTCTGCGAATACCTGCTCAACGGATTGAGTGAACAGATATAATGTACCGACGGTAAAGGCTGACCATAGCGTGGACACAAATACCACGGACTCGGTGAAGAACAGGAAAAGAGGCCTGCTCGCGCTGTGGCCCACGATGCTCAAAATCGACTGGCCTTGTGTGTCGATTTCATGTTGAGTATAGGCATTCTTGCCTTTGCGTCGCAGAGCTTTCGCTCGCTGTCCTAGGATTGCGATTCCACGGCACTCCTTAAACAAGAAGAAGTACACAGGGAAGAAAGCACCATACCACATGAGCTGGATATAGCCAATCCACCTCCACGTGAGATTCTGGTAGATAGCAGCTCCAATAACGGGTCCAATGCTACTACCCGATAGGTAGGCAACGATAAAAAGACTGACAGGGATATTTCGATTTCGCTCCGTGTCCCAGACATTCCCAATCACCGTGCCGGAAGTATTGGCGAGGATGGAGACACATGCTCCGGCAAAGAATCTCGTTATGACTAAAGTGTAAAAATTCTGTGCCACAGCCTGGGGCACGACAAAACAGAGGAAAGTCACGTACGTGCCCAAGAACACATATCGTACACCAAAGTCCTCCATCAGAGGGAGGACGAGGAGGGAGAAACAGCCGCCACCAACGGCCCACGATGTGACGGGCCAGTATGAGTGAGGGAAATGAGCGTCCGAAAGGTGAAAGTACTCATTCATAGTATTGTGTGCTACTGTGAATATTGTGCCGTTAATCATGGTCATGAAGGTGGCGAATACGGCGAGGACTGTGAGAAGCCATTTCTCGCACAGGGACCAGTTGTATGGGTTTCCGGGATCCTGCGGCCCGTCCCAGGACACAATTGTGACATCCTTGCTAGGATCTTGATGATCTGTGTCATTGTTAGTCAATATTCTGGATCTCAGTTGCTGGTGTTCTGGTTTACCTATCACTGGATCATCATGGCCGGAGACATCGCCACGCGCGAACACCATATCCCACCGCGACTCAAACTCTTCAAGGCTGATCAATTCACAAAAATGCTTGTCGTGGTGCTTCTATTCCGCGTCAGGGTGCGGAGTGAACCGAATTTGAAGGTATGATGTAATTTTTCGCCTCAAAAATCTTGCTCTAGATCTTAGACGTAAGCAGCAATGTAATTTCTTTAAAATTAAGCCTTCAGAAAACAGAGAACCCAGCTTCATTAAATCTATCCGAGTGAAAAATCTCTGTGCCCATCACAATTGAGGATCCGAACAGAGTGATTCTCTCCACACAGGTCCGATTCTCCAGACAATAGCCGTTTCGGGACTAGTCACAATATGTTCCAGGGTCGATTTCAAGGCCGCACAACGTGGTTGGCCCATGACGTTGCTTTGACCGGCTTTTCTTTTGATGTGCTTAGACGAAGGAATTAGCTAAATGATCTGCCTCTGAACCCCACAGCTTTGTGGGATTCATTCCGGGCTAGATGACTTTTGTCGATCAGGTCTAGATGATCCTTTGCTCTGGCTGTTATCTGCCATTCTGCATCCTGCGATCTCGCAGTTTCACTCCCCGATAGCTAATCATTGTACCTAGGCTGTATCAAGCAGCCAAGAGGAGGTGGAGTCTGATGAAGCCAAGAGAATGGCTTATTTTACTCTAATCACTATCAATCAGAGCGTGTTAGGTAAAATGATGACTCTTCAGGTGACTGGCATAGTGTTGTTGTCTTGAGTCTTTGTTCGACTGAGATATCCGCATTGGGCCTTTGTGCTGTGGTAGCCGCCAGTCACTTTCTAGCGTACTATCCAATCTTTATTGTTCCTTCTATACAACCATAAACCTATTAATAGCACGTAGTCGGTTCAGCTGTACATAAGTTACCTACAATTTCCGACGTCCAATTTTCTATTGAATAGCTCAATAATCAAGATCATGCCTAAGCGAACCTTTGAATTCAGATCTGATCATTGATGCTAAACTGCCGTTCATTGCGGATCGATTCCATCCTTGCGATCGCATTTCATTGCCTAATTGGTACTAGTCTGTTTTCTTGTTTAGGCAGGTGCTTCCCTCTCTGCGTGTATCTACATTCATCAAAGGACCAAGGGACTAACAGTAACTAGACCTCACTCATGATACTGAATTACGAAATGAGATTAGGGTATCAATCATTCGGTGCAAATCTCGATAGTTTCCTGGTTCATAGCAGCCCGACATCGCTGTGGCATCAACCACTGTCTCGCTCTACTCATACAGTCGTGCCAGTGGCCTGATTGTGACACCAGAAAGTCAGGGGCAGAACTCAACTCTGTTGTCATATAATATTCATCGTCTTCCAAATCCATCACCAAATCTACGTGGCCTGACAACTGATCTGCCAACTCGGCTTTGGGGGGTATTATAAGAATGACACAGTGGGAAACTTCCCTGGAAGAACTCAGAGTGCGGTTTCCTATTCATTCAAGACAATTTGTGTATGGGTTCTTCCAGGGAACCCAAACCCCTTGGCCACGAGTCTGAAATCACGACAATCAGCACTCACTGCGGTCCAATACTCATTAGTTGTGACTGTCTTGTGAGGGTTATGGATAGATGATCATCCGGCAAGGATCACTGCATCTATGTTTCTCACATATTCCACCACCTCAAAAACAGTCGAAAGACCGAGAACATTACTAATTTTGCCATTGCCTTATTCATTGACGAGCACCTGACCTCATACATATTTGGCCATGGTCACCTACATCGCTTTGTGTAACCCTCAAGTCAGTCAGCTTGATGTGAGTATCACAGCCGCTTATTTCCTTTTCATTTTCTGATTTTCAACTGCTAGGAATGGACGACATTCCTTATTCAAATACTAGGATCAAGATGACTATGATAGGTTCACACGAAGTGTTTATATCATAAGTTTGCCACGCCCAACATATGACATCGGCGACTTGGTCCAAGACTCCCCCGCATTTAACATCAGATAAATAGTTTATTTCCTCTCAGTTTCCAATATATTTCCAAACGAATTCCCTTCTCGGCCCTTCACTTCACATATATCCCAAACCTTGGTTTGCCACCATTATACAATATACTCTTTTAATATGGTGAACACCACCCTTGATCAAAACCCGCTTGATCCCAATTACGAAAAGCGCCGTAGTTCTCTTGGAAACATGGAGCACTCACTGCAAGCCCAATCTTCCAAAAATAAGGATATCATGGTGGACAGAGAAGTTGCCCCGTAAGTGTAAACCACAACCCTGCATGCATGCTATGAAGTATCCCGTAACTGACCACAAAGAAAACAGTTCTTCCCGCGCCATGTGCACCGAGCTTGCACACCAACATGCCACGGAAGATCTCCACAGGATCACAGACCGCCGGTCTTCGCAGGATATCGATCACAGTGTGTCTTTGTTCCCGACCTATGACCCTAGGGTCATATTGTTGGATTATAATATTTGTACTAACGAGCATCAGATTCCTTCCTGTCTGATCTAAGTATCGACCGTGGACTCCAAGAACACCCCGAACAAATTGGAGAGTAATGGTGTTTATATACTGGGCTGGACTTGGGACCACACTGGGAGTTTCAATACTTAGATCGGAACTTGGAGTAACGCCTTTATGAAGCGATGATTAGCTGTAAATTAAGGGATTGTTCAAATCGATACTAAACACATTTTGTGTGCTGTAAATCGTAGATTGTGACGGCTTCAAAGGCAAAGGCGTGTACTGGTGATGTCACCATGATATCCACCCCGCATAGAAGCAATACACAACGTGACTAAAGGATAAAAAAAGCAGTTCTCATTTATTCATATATCCTTGTACTTATATATCTAATTCAGAATATAATCTAATGTCAATCACTTGACGAATCAAAAACTTTCTTCCCCCGATACCACGTCTGACAGACACGCGCTTCAAGCAATCTCTCCGGCATCCACTGCATATCAACAACTAAGAAATCCGCATATAATCCCTTCCGCAGACATCCAGTCCATGAATCAGCAAATCGCGCATAAGCCGCACCACCCGTAGCACCTGTAGCCGCCTCAGCCAACCCCAACCTGAAATGTTCATTTACAGTATTATCAGTCTCGGTTTCCAGCGCCGAGCGCCTAGTAGTAGCATTGTAAAGATTCGGAAAGGGAAAGTGACGCGCAGTAGGCGCATCCGTGCCTAACGCAATACGAGCACCTCCATCTAAGAAGTCCTTGTAAGCGAAAGCGCGCTTACAGCGGTCAGGTCCCACAAGACCAGGCCACGCCTTGAAAAGCATGGGATCGGAGTGCACGGGCTGGATAGAGGCCGTGATACCCAGCTCACCGAGCCGCTTAGCGTCTTCCGAGGTTGTCAGCTCCAGGTGTTCGATTCTGTGTCTCCGACCTGGCGTGCCGACTCTCGATAGCACATTGATTGCTTGGTGGATCGTTTTATCGCCAATCGCATGAATTGCGCATTGGATGCCTGCCGAGTCGGCGCGCTGAACAACTTCTTGTAGCATATCCTCTGGCCAGATTGGCTCGACGGGATCGGATTTACCAGTGTAGGGTTGGAGGAGAGCGGCAGTGCATCCGTCGACAACGCCATCACAGATGAGCTTTATTCCGAGGACATGGAAATCGGGCTGGCTGTACTGGTTGTGTAGCTCAATGGCTCGGTCGACGTACTTGAAGTTGGCGGTTTGATCTGCCGAGAAAGGGACGAGCCAGTGTGCGCCGATGTGGAATGGGATGGTATGATTCTGACGGTAGAGATTCAGAATCTCCCAGTTTCCTTCATCCATAGCCATATCCACTAGTCCCGTATACCCGGCAGCTGTGTATGTGGCAACTGCAGTGTCCAACGCACTCAGTTTGTCTTCCGTGGAGGTTACACTTTCTAGATGAGGCCATGCAAGGTTCATGATAGCGGATTCGTCAAGTAGGCCTGAAGCTCTTCCACTTTCATCGCGGTGGATGGTTCCACCGGGAAGATCGGGGGCTGTATGAGCCCCCATTTCATCGAGAGCAGCTGCGCTGCACCACATGGAGTGGAGGTCGAAGGAGTCAATAAAAATGGGACGTGGGTCGATCCCATCCAGCATACTTGCTAGTGCGACTCCATTGGTAGATGATTGGATCCAGCCTCGGCATAATATGCGCGGCAAAGATGGATGGGCTTCGGCGTAGGATTTAATGGCTTCACGGATTTGATCGAGGGAAGTGCATGCGATGAGGTCGGCTTTGCGTAATGATTCCCCGTACTGCAGGATATGCACATGGGCGTCGATAAAGCCTGGAATAATAGTGCGATTTTCCAGGTCAATGACAGTTGCATCTTCTGGGATGGTTATTCCATCAAGAGAGCCGACATGGGAGATCTTGTCATTCTCAATTATCATGCTATCAGCAAAGTCCCCCTCCTTATTATTTGAGTCTTGCGAAGACAGGAAGATGCGCCCATTCTTGAAAACGGATGTCATGATTCCCAGATATTTATGATTCTTTAACTCGCGCAAAGAAGAACGCGGCGATTCTGAGGTATTTATTACTTCATGCGGGGAAGTCGGAATGTTCAGCTAGTACATCCGGACTTCTCCAGGACTTTCCGTTTGAGAACATTGAGTGGATATGGTGGGATTTGGGCTGGGTTATCTCGACGGCGAATGGTCCAACGAACGTTTTAATCTAGCCTGGGAGGGATATTGATTGCAAGAACCAGCCAATAACTGCAGGGTGATTGAGTGTGAGGGAAAAGATGCTTTATGAGAGAAGTTACAAAGTTCATGAATCGTTCATGCTGATATTTTTCCATCAACCAGCCAATGGTCGAGTTAACTCGACCACGTCTTCCTTGGTCTAGTGGTGATGATTTCCGCTTGTCATTAATACCGATAAGCGCGGGAGACCGGGGTTCGATTCCCCGAGGGAGAGATTTCTTTTTTGCTCTCGTCAATATTTCAAAACTAAGTGAATATTGAAGGTTGTTTGTTGCATAGTCTTTTTTTTTTCAACAACCTGTCTTGTGTTAATTGTTCACATTGCTCTGATACAACAATATTGGAGGAAATGGTGCAAAAAATCTGATGTGCACATATCAAGTGGGGCCTGTATTAGCCTTGGACTGAAGGTAAATGGCGATACTCTTTGGTGCGGAACTCACTGGCTTCATATCTCTTTTGAGGAAATCATTTTTGGTGTGTCGCTCTGGGTGATATATATGGAGTTTTATAGATCACGCCTAATTTGGCTCTGTATACAAGTTAGCACTGCCAGTGCGGGTGGATATATATATAGTGCCTTTCAGGCATGTATGCAAGCATGTATAAAATGTGTATGATCAATCGGCGATAGTCATTAACTGTCATCCTGAATGGGAGATATTGACTACTAGTCCAGAGAAGTCCAGACTATTACGAATACTGAGTAAAATCTTTGGAGTATGTACCATCGTGGCTATATAAACCTTCCAAGGACTACAGGTGTCTATTGCAGCACTCAAACGGGGCCCAAGTTGATACCTCTTGGCATTGCCCAATAGATTAAATCACTTTCATTATAATCTCATTGCAGATATCGATGATCTTTTACCTAACATAAAGTGCCTAGGTGGGTCACAGGGCTATGTATGTTGTAACCCCATGCTCAAGATCAGACGGGAATGACACCTTTGAAGCACTTGTCAAACCCCATACACACAAAGGCAGCAATGATTATTTCCAAGTAAACTTTACCGGCCCCCAGAAAGTGATATCATGTCAATATCCAAGAGCCACCGAACCCAATGATGAGAATGCGTGCAAAGAAGGTGTGCGTAATGCAATCTAAGGACTTGGCAAACGGATATAATACCGAACCTTCTACCCACGCAATCTCAAACGCTGGAGAAAATTAGCCCTGCAAGTTCTAAAAGCAGAAAAGGGACATCAGTTAGCACCACGCAGCCTTACCCTAGGTTGTAGAGTATCGGTAATTTCGTACGAACGGGAGCAGGGCGCGGGCTCACCCCCCAACAATCGAGACTAAGGTAAAGGATCACACAATGAACGATCTCGGGGGCGCCTTTTCCGTTTGATCGACAACTTTGGGGGCGAGAGGCCGTGATTGGCCGTTGATAGTGGAACCCGGGAACATAGCGCGATGGCTTCGGGCTGCACCGTCAGAGCCCCAGTACGCCCCATATAGTTTTAGTTCGCACAGCCTTCTAGGGGTTGTGCTAACGCATCAGGGCGTATTTAAGCATATCGCCTCCAGATATATGTACATTGATTTTTTCTTTCTTCCACATACTTAATTACCTCAGAAACATCTCCATTTATCCTCCCCGTCTTATACTCCAAGTATATACTTCCTCCAACCGTCACCATGCAGTACAAGCTTCTCGCAACACTCCTCTTTGCCACCAGGGTTATGGCTGCCCCGGCTGACATCAACTCCGAGCTTGGAACGGGAGACGCAGAATTGGGTCTCGATATACCTCCTCCCTCTATCGCCACGGTTCTCGCAACCGCCGTCCCAACCTCATTCTGGGCCGAAGCCACCAACACCGCTAATTTCCTTTCCCAAGTTGAGCAAGGAATTGTCTCAAACTCCTGGCCAACATGGTATAGCGATCTTCCCGACAGTGTGAAGGAGTATGTTACTACTGCGGTTGAGGATTACTATCCTTCTTTCGCATCGTCGATCGCAGCCCAGATCACTGGCTCTGGCGCGAGCAGCTCCAAACCCAGCAGTGCTGAGGCCACCTCCACCACCAGTTCTACTTCCGGCGCTTCATCATCTGATGCTTCGTCTTCTGCCGGTTCTAGCTCTACTGTCACGGACTCGTCTTCCTCTACTACCACCGGATCAGACGCTGCTTCATCATCGGCCTCTGCTTCGGCATCCGGCTCTGCAACATCCAGCACTGCTGATGGTGGTGCCGCCCCTACTGGTATCGCCATGAGCCTTGTTGGCGCTGCTGGTGTTTTGGGTCTTGCTCTCGCGCTGTAAGAACGGTGAACATTACATTTTGAAGCATACACTGTGGATCCGGGACACTTTTTTTTCCATTTGCTGCATACGCTCGCTATGAAATGACTCTTTAGTTATCTTGTTTTTAACGAATTATGGAGCCCCGATGTTGAGCTTATAACTTTTGTACTTATTACCTAATTTTGTGAAACCTATAATACAGTAGCGGTTTCACACATAACGTATGCAATCTCCATTATTGACATAAGAACCAGGAGGGTTCGGGTCCCTCTTCTTTCACGTATCCATGCTATTGACTTGCTTTTTTGGAGGGGCTCCAGAGAATGAAAACATCCTTGCGGCGGACCGGAGTAGCTGGGGTAGCCGGACGTTATGGCTGTGTTCCCAGAACCACTTGCTTCCGATTGTGACCGTTTTGCCACATCCAAGCTTCCTGCGACGCTACCATCAATGTGGGTTGGGAAGTCAGGTTTGGTTGGATCATCTACTGACATAAATGGGTTGTCTGACACTAAAACGTGGGGCTGGCAATCAGACCGTCGGCTGCTGGAGCGACGACGTGCTGCTTCAGCTTGGAATTCTTGAGAAGCCTGTGAGATTTCCTTGATATCATTTTCACTCTCATCTGACACCGTGTTGCGTTTCTCAGGGCGAGGTGAGAGATCTGATGCAAATGAGGCTAAGGTTTTGTCAATCGGGGCGGGTACGGGGTTGTTGCGCGAGTCTGGGTTTGATGATCTATGTTAGCATTTATATGACCCACAAACCTACTAGGGATGACTGTAAGCTCACGATCCATGACAGAACTGACAGGAATGATGTCTTGTTTCCCCACTATTCCAGCAGCCTTTTCTTGTTGTATCATGCGCCGTGGGTATCCTAATTTGATGAAGTGGTAATTCTCTGCAGACACCTCAACCAACTTTCCCTTGACACGGCAGTGGTACATGCCACTTTCCTGGAACTGGAATAGGGTTGCCATTGATGTATCTGAAAGCACTTTAGCCAAGTGACAATGACATATTCACGCCGGGACTGTTGAACACGTTACACGCTATATCTAGGCGGTCTCTATGGCGGTTTCTATCTGCTTACACTGAACATACCATTATGGAACACCTGTATGATAAGTTATGTTTGGATTGACCTTGCTAAAAATATGGGCTTGCTAAGAATATGATGTCGTCAAAGTCATGAAAGTGTTCGTTAAGTCATAACCGGACACTGCCTCCCAGATAGCGCATTAGAAACTCCTTCCCACCAACCATTCCAACCTGTCCACCCTCTTCAGTTCCTCCTCTCCAGTCCCCTCCCATTTCATCAATCTGTATCCAATCTGTATCCTCAGTCCGCCGGGCTCAAAACGCATAGAGTGCGCATGTGTATCGATCATAGCAAGACTAGGTTGACTAAAAGCAGTTGTTAGTAAAGTTTTCTCAATGAGAGTAGAGTAATGGGGGCTGGGTACCATAGTCTTCTGCTTCTTTGCCTCTCGGAGCGGTTTCAACAACGCCCAAGCGCCTTTGATTTTGAACTTCTTGAAGATAGCACCAGCAGTACGGGTGACCCCGAACACTTGGGTGTATTCCTCTTCAACTTCGGTGGTAGTGGATCCTTTTTCGACCAGATATTTCACAAATCTTGGGCCCTCTTCCTCTTCCAATTGAGAGTATCTCCTAGCTGGGTGTGGCATGCTCCATTCCTCGTTGTAAGAGGATTCAGCTCGGGGTCTCTTTGAGTCATGAGATCTTGCTCCATGTTTACCCCCTGCAGCAGTACCAGTCGAGTGGGACGCCTCTTCGGGTTTGCTCTGCCAAGGGATGCCAGATCCAGACGAGTGAGATTGGGCATTGTCGTTGTTTGCATTATCGGGATTGTTGATGTTCAACAACCACGGACGGACTAACTGGGTGACAGCCTCGGAGGTGAGACCAGACGATTCGGCATTAGCATTGACGTTGGAGATGGCATTTGCACTGGTATTGGCGTCTGTGTTCTCGACCACATGGTTTTGGTTGTTCACGGTGAAGGTGGTGCTGCTATCGACCAATCCGGCATCGAAATTCCTGTTGCTCATCCGATTACCGGCCGCTCTCAACAAGATGAATGCAATCAAGCCAGCATTCTCATTTGTGTCGCGCGCTGAATCAATGGTATTGCTTCCGGGATGGTCGATTGACTGGGCATCATTGTTCGAATCGCTCGCCCAATTAGCGGAACCACGTCGAGAAACGTGGGTAGAAGAGACATCATCATCCATGTTATTTGGGTAATCAGTCGAGTATCGTAGCATAATATCGGTGGATGAGACAGCATAGCCCGTATCGCTGACCGAATCACTGGAGTTGCTGCCCAGAGTGTCGGTTGGGGGGACATAATCATCCGAGTCGCTGGCTGAATTAACGAAACCCCGTTGCAAAAGGTCAGCTGGCAGGACAAAATCCTTTGTATCGGTGGCTGAATCAATGGATGGAAGAACATCCGATGGGCCGGAATTGACCGGTTCTTCTTTGATACCAGGATTATCGTTTCCAGTTGGTTCGGTCTTGATAATTCCAGGAGGATCACACCGAGCCAATGCCGATGCTGCCGGGTTGGAGTTGCCGCTATTGCCATTGTTGTCGCCTTCAGAGTCGGAAATGTAGATCACCTCTCGACCAGAAGTCTTTGGTGGAGCTGACAGTGGGGTAGGCGGTTGAGCTTCATGTCCAGTGGAGCTGGGGTTGGCAACATGGATAGGTGGAGGACTGTTCAAGGCTTGAAGAGATGTGCGGACTGCGTTGGCAACTAGTGGAACGAAATGTTAGTTCGAAAATAAACGACTTATAGAAGCCAAAACGGCTCATAGACGTGGATGGACTTACATTGAACGAGTTTGTGGTGTGTCTGATACAGATCAGAACCCAGTTTAAGACGAACTCGAGTTTCCTTCTGTGCGCTCGACAAGTTTTGCAATGGCTGCAAAAGCCGTTCAGTGACGCCAGTGAGGATTTCAGTGTAATTGGCCTCGGTGATCTCGATCAAGCTTCCTCGAATGCAGCACCGGTACATACCATTTGGCTGGCGTTGGAAATCCCCAGGAGTGAGCATTTCACGAAGGACATCAGTCCACTCAATGGGTTTCTGGGTATTGCCTCCAACCATGTGTGGGCGTGGTTGGCCAAAGCTTCTAGCAGCTGTCTTTTCTACCTCAGAGCAGAAAATCGAGTCGTAGAATTGAGGGGCCAACGGGCCTCCTTCGGCAATGATATCAGCATACCCTTTGTATTTCCTGTAAGCCTCACCGAGATCATGCTGCAGTTCAGCATATGGACTAAGCGTCATGTTGATTTCACTCGACGAGACTCCCGAGGCCCCTTCCGGGTGCTGTCCCTGGGTAAGGGGATGGCGGTCGCCCATAGTTTATTCAGAACGCCGTGCGGCGTGAGGCGAATATCTGCTAGTCCAATTCCGGGAAGAATATTCGGATCGCGACAGGGGTGGAGACAGTTTAGAAGAAGTAAAAGTGACAGTGGGAACTATTGAGGATAAACGAGCAAGGAAAGGCGAGAGCTATTCAAACGAATACACTGTGGTATACTGATATTGAGCTTGAAACCTTACTCTCACACTTACGTCGAACGCAAGCTATTCTCCAAAAAGATGTTTCATTATTTCCATACTACTAAACGTAGGGAAATGTAGGAACTAAAATGATACATTTACACTCGTTGTACTCGAAACGAACAAAGGTAGTGGGCTGGGTTAATTCCAGAATGGGGGCTGTTGAGTCTTACAATAAGAATTGCATCGTATCAAGTGCTATAGAGAGGCTCCCCACCATAGCAATATGTAGTGAGGCTAATCCCGCACCTACCTAATATGCGTGGACCTGGCGACGGCTTCCGGAACCCCCCAACAATGGCTAACGGCTTGTAATATCACCTCCGACGGAGATAGACCTTCTGCAGACAAAGTGACCAAGAGCTGCTGATAGCTAGGGTGCGGTATCGTGGGTAGGGGCGGCTCCAACGAACCCCAACTACGGAGTACACGATAATAATCTCCGACATTAACAGCGATAACCTGCTAATATCCAGACCCGACTTCATCAAACTGGCCGACATCAGAATCACCGACACCGGCACAAACAGGATAGGGCTGGCCTTCTTGTTCTCGCTCCGATATTTATTTCTAGACTATGTCTCGGCAATTAGGGTACACCCGGTCTACAGTTTTTGCTGTCTCATTTTGCATTTTCGTTTCTAGATGCTCGTTGTAACGTCTCACTACATACTAGTCCCACCCGGGGCGTGACAGCTACACAGGATCACCTCTTCCGCAGAGCTACCATTGTAACATCTTTCATTTACAGTGCCACCCAGCCAAAAAAAAAGAAAACGCAAGTAGCCAGCACGCTCCGATGAACAATCAGCAAGAAGAGTAAGAAAACCGAACCCGGTAGGTCGTAGACCGGTACGGAGTAGAGACAAGGTATAGAGACAAGGTAGCTGGCGCTCATGTACATGTAAGGAAAATTTGCCCATGTATCGAAGGACATGGGGAAGGGAGAGTTGGGATAACGACTGTGGAGTTTTCAGGGGTGTTGTCCATGAATCTTAAGCCCGTAGGAAATTACATAAAGAGAGCGCAACTAAGGTGGTACAGGTACTAGACGATGTCCAAGAAAGACTACGTAAGAATGAAGAGAAAGACTGTTATGCTACCCGGAGCGGAGCGGACGAGAGGAATCCGAAGACAGGAGAACCATAGTTCCCATGTGTCTCCCGCCGCCTACGCAAATGGCCTTAATACCTACCTAGGTAGGTGCTTCCAACCTCTCAGTCATCACTCAGATACTCCGATTTCTTATCGAGAAGTGCGAAACGTCCCGAGGTCCCGAGGTCATCTTTGCCTCTAAAAAATCCTCGGCCGGAGTATCAACTTTCCGATAATTTGACTAGGTGAGCCAGCGTTTACAAATATTGGAATGCAATGATTGAAAAAAATATGGTCTTGCTACAAACGCATATGTGAGCAGTAGAAAATAACCGACAATACCACTCCTAGATGGCATCGGGTTGCTAGTTAGTTCGCTTATTTGGATGAATTTCTCTGCCGCTTGACAAAAGAAAACACCAACAGTGAATACTTTCAAATCGTAGGACGGGATTATTAGAAGGTATGTAAGTGCCAGATGGAGTGGGTGGTATGAAGATAAGTGTTTGACCAGTTGCACTTAGAATCCGCAGAGGCAAACAAAAGAGAAACTTCCCGATAGAAGGAAACTTCATCTATGAGAAAATAGATCAGTCAAATGTCTGTAATGACATCGAAAACAGGAACATACCATGAGGACACGTTTTAGGCATAGAAAATGTGTTCAAAGGTACGTCAGTTGTGAAATGACCCGCAATAACTGACATCCAGGCCCACCTATCAGTACAGGTTCGGGAGGCCATTCTTACTTGGTGGTGCAGCTGATTGGGAGGGCCAGTGCAGATCGTAAGCGATGGATGAGCCCCGAGGCTGCTGGGAGGGCCGGTATAAGGGATATGGGGATACGTAGGACGGTGCGGCGGCATAATCGGGGTTGGGGATAGCTGCTGCTGACGTTCCTCCGCTGGTTGGGAACGATCGACTCGGCTAGGAGGGATTGTCATTCAAGAAGGCCATACGAAAATGCAACGGGAGTTGTACTTTCAATACCACAATTTTGCTTGGGCGCTCTGCTTTAGCGGCCCTTTCATCCAGTCTGTCGATCCACAGTTTCAATGTGAGCCAGCGGTGGAAGACACCGAACTTTTCAACGTAGGCTTTCTCAACATCGCCCGGTAGCTTTCCTGCCTCTACCTGGCTCTTGAACCAAGCTGGAGCGTGCTCCTTCTCATAGTCGGTGAAGTTGTTTCGTGTTCGCTTTTGTCCTTTCCGTCGCTTTCCTGCAGAGGAAGAAATGGGTTGTGGTTTATTGGGTGTATCGACCTTTTCGTTCCACATTGGCAGTTCTTCACCAAAGTCGATGATTTCTGTTGGTGATGAGGTAGTCTCGGTCTTCTGCATTTTTGGAGGCGGTCGCATTATGTCCTCGTTGCCATGGAGCTGGTGTTTCGCCAACACGTCTCCCTGGAAGCGCTGGGACTTCTGTGTATCATCCTGGCGCTGTGTGACATCGGGCCTTCTGTTGCTGAGAAGTCCAGACACCAAAACACCCGTTTCATTATGATATGTTTTCTGGTTGCTTTCGGCGATGAGCTTCCAATGCTCTTGTTGGCTTGGACCCTCTTCAACCGTATCATCGCCATCTTCAGTGTCATAACATATTGGCTGCGAGATATCGCCGGGGACAGTGAAGGGGATGTCGGATCCGCTTGAGACATCCGAGCTTTCGGATGAACTGCGTGCACGGATATCATGCGTCTCAACAGATACCGTGGGACGACGTGACTCGTTTGGGGTAGGATACTGTGATCCGGGGGTCTGCGGTGTACGAGACCTTTTCAGTGGGCCTCGAATACCTTGAAGCTTACTTCGGCGTTTCTTCAGTGACAGCTGAAGTCGCTTCAGTTTCTCCACGTCTGTTTTCATTAGTATGTCTTCTGCGACCTGCCTGTGTAAGAAATTCTGGGAAGTACGGACATTTGATATTCTTGTCAAGTTCATCCAAGACATCTGCCTCTATGGCCAGAGTGATTGTCGACTCTCGTTCAACATCGGTGGGACTTGGCCACAGGTAAGAGTTCGCAGGGAGGAAGCATCGGTTGAGTAAAATACTTTTGTGTAGGGATTCATCGATCTGAACGCGATTTCCTTGATCATAACAGTAGTAGGAGCCATCACTTTGCTTTTCAAAGCTGCCGTGTCGGAAAATGTTGACCCAGCTGATTGAGGGATTATTTTCGGCGTCAGATGAACACGGAGGACGAATACCTAATGTTTCCCTTAGCCGTGACTCGATTGTGTAACTCTCGAGTGGCTCGTCTGAGAAGTACTGGGTGAAAGTCTCATCGTTGTCAAGGACGGCCTGGTAGGACTGCATTAACGTGAGGCCATGATGTGGCAAGGACTCGAATTTTTGAAGTTGAGACTGGACGCCCTCTCGATATGTCCCCCATTTGATCGGATGGTTAAGACCACCCCCCATTTTCAGGTAGTATTCTATAGATAACTAAATGTTAGTCCTTATTAAACTGTAGAGATTTGGTTAGCCGCGTCTCACCTAAGGCAGAGTAACAATTGTCACTTTTGCAGGCCTCTGCGTACTGAAACGTGAATTTGAATGTGAAAAGGTGAAATTTCGAAAGACGAGTAGAGTGATGGGCAAACACTAGGAATAATTTCTCCTAGACCTTTTCAACCCCCCCTGCCGCAGAATATGTGCTCAGATGCTCGTAAATAAGGCAGTCGTCACTGGCGTAATAAATACCAGAAATGAAACCACGTAATTTTCAACTTCACGCACACTATATACATAAGCTATTCAAGTCACTCCAAGTAAATTTATATGAATAGAAGATGGCTTCTAATTTGAACAATAATCTTCTTGATTGAGGGGAAAATTCGCGACACACTTTTCCGGTCGCAGACGCTATTAATTAACCTATTAAGACCAGCAAGCGAGGCCCACATTAGTGTTTGGGCAACTAGGCGCCAAAAGTCCGCTGTAGTTTCCCGCTCAACACTGTATCCTGTTATTTTTCTGGGGGCTCTCGACCTCAAAAGGAGTTATTATAGACGCGGTCATGCGTAAGTGACAGCTTTAGCTTTGCCGTGATGCATATAAAACCTGATTACTCGCTAAAATGGTCCTATTTAACAAAGGATGCCTTCACCGCTACCTAGTTACTCATTTTTCAATCAATCTTAGTGTTTTACCCATGAGCTGTATGATTGGTTAATACAAGTTGAATTTTTTTTTTTCAAAAAAATGGGAATCAGAGAAATTTAGTGCAAACGGATGAGAATGGCTCAACAATACCCCGTACGAGCTTCTTAAATACACAGAACATTGCTAAGAGCATCAAATGCCGATGATAGAGACCTGACTGGGGTCCACCGGTGTTTTAGGTCATCTTTAAAAATTCGAAGTATGAAAATAACACTCAAAATGGGTGTGGTTGGATAGGTCACTTTTCCCCTTAGATAATAAGACAGGGGATTTAGCCAGGAGATTAGGTATGTATTGAATAATTAAGGAGATAACGATCAAGGTTATCCTAAAAATTTAAGCTAGTTATAGTTACATCCCCTATAAAAGTGCCTCTATATAAGTGCTCCTATATAAAATGCCACCGAAAAGGTGGGGCCATAACACATGATCACGTGCCTTATTAAAATCAATCGAGGCGAAAAGCCTCAAACCCGTCTAAATACGCCAAACAGATTTCAAGCGACGCTTGCCAAAATCAAAATGTGGATCAACTGCGGAAAACTATCTGACTTCACGCAAGCGCGATACGTGGTCCGTTTGACCACAGGCAAGAAAGTCGTCTTGTTTCGGCTACCGACGATCGACAAATCAAATTTGAAATCAAACGAGACCAATGACGGTTGGTCGTACTATGCCATGGAGGCAGAATGCCCACATGCTGGCGGCCCAATGGCCGACTCCTCGGTTGACATCGAGGACTCGGCGTATGTCGTGTCATGCCCGTGGCACGCATACGATTTCAATGTAGAGACTGGCGAATCCAGCGTCGGTATCAAGGCTTGCACGTTCCCGGTGGATGTGGGCGGCGAGTTCGTGGCTATGGATTTCCCCGTCGAGGACGGAGTCAGTGTGGGACTTGATAGTGTCGACCCTGTTAGTGAGAAAGTCAAGCTCAAGCACCCGCGACCCGCGGAGAAGGCTGTTGCTGATCTCACTACTGCTCTTGCTACTGTTTCTGTTTCTGCGAGTCCAGAGGACACAGGAATGGCGACTTATCTCGGCGACGACGCGACACTGTGTGACTGGGCCGCCCACGTTCTCAATACTGCTAACCCAGAGCACAAGATCGAGCTGGCTACGCATCTTTTCTCCATTTTTACTGCGAGAGAGGCATCCGATTCACCCATGCCGCTTGGCAGGGGCACTGTCGCACCGCCTGACCAGCCACCACGCGAGAAAATGGAAACTGTTAACCCGGGCCAGATGCCGAAGGCGGGACGAGGCGGGACCTTGAAGAGCCGCATCGCCATGCTCCATGCACTAGCCAATATTGAACTATGGGCCATTGATTTGGCTATCGATATCTGCATCCGCTTTGCGACATTCCAAACAAAAGGGACGTCCCAGGAACTTCCACGCGCATTCTTCTACGATTGGCTGAAGGTTGCGAACGACGAGGCTAAGCACTTCTCCCTCCTCCGCACCAGACTGGAGGAGATGGGAACTGCATTTGGTTCGCTCCCCGTACACCACAGTCTGTGGTTATCGGCGACCGAAACCGCGTATGACCTCCGAGCGAGAATCAGTATTATCGCCCTGGTGCATGAAGCACGAGGTCTGGATGTCAACCCCATGACGATTGAGAAGTTCCGCAAAGCTGGCGATGGTGAGAGCGTGGAGGTACTGGAGGTTATTCACAACGACGAAATCACACATGTTACTACAGGTCACCGGTGGTTGACGTGGATCTGTGCACAGGAGGGGACTGATCCTGTTCATGTCTTCCGGTCTAATGTGCAAAAGCATTTCAAGGGTCCGATCCGGGGACCATTTAATGAAGAAGCGCGATTGCAGGCTGGAATGGACAAGCGCTATTATGAGAGTGCTCCTAGCGCTGGAATTGCGGCTTCATGACCGGGCGCGACGATGAAAAAGGGAAACGCTTTTACGTTAAAACATGATATCACGCGGTTGATCGGCTCTACGATCTTTTTCTCTTGCTAGTGTGTTTTTTTTTTTTTTTGATATCCCCGCCTTGAACTAGCAGATTGTATATAGCAAGAAAGCAAGCATTTCATATTCATTATTCGCTGAAAACGCAGCATTAACTAGTAAACATTAGGTCCTCCTAACCGTCATTGAATGTCATTAAAAGGGACCAAATCACCCCAAGCGACCGTGGGAAATATCCAAGATGTATTCGGTCTTCAACTGGACCTTGGAGCAGGAGGAAGGGATGGTGGCTTCGTAGAAGCGGTTGAGGTAGAATAGCTGTGGCGCATTGTGGAACCAATCACAGACTGTTTTGGAGATGTTAATGTCATGGTCTTATAAAAATGAGGGCAAAAGAACAAAGACGGGTTTCTTACCGAGCCAGCCACCGAAGCCGTTCTGTTCCGACCATTGGAAGTTGTTGCCGTTGATGGAGTATCCTTCGCTACCCTCGCTGCCAGCGTTGATAACAATAGGTTCCCAAGCTAAAGTGAAGAAAAACATGAGTCAGTTCATACTGTAAAGTAACACCGGGGAAACCTTTTCCAAGGCATGTGGCGATACTCACAAGCATAGTTGGTGTCGCCAGTGGCGATCATTCCCCAAGAGAAATCAGACTTCAAATCGAAAAGTGCGTTTGTGCCATTCAAATAAATAGGACTGGCTATGCCAACATCACTGGTGAGAACGGCGTCGTTGAGACCTGCGCCCGTGTGGTAGGCGTAGACATATAGGTTGTTGTGGTTCGCATTGGTGGCGCCTGTAGACTTAAGGTGAAAGCGCATTGACTCCTTGGCAGTATCGACAGGAGCTGCGATGACAGTGGTAGCCAGCAAGAGAAGGGAAGTGAGGAAGTTCATCTTGGGGTTTGATGTTTTGCGTGTGAGATGGAAGGTTTAAATTGGAAGTCGCAGTTTGGAGGTTGAAGGATGGAGGCTGGAATTTGTTCGGACTTCCAAGGTTGTAAGGGGAAAAGTTAAGAGGGAAACTCACAATATTTATATGCACGGGTCCTGTTCGAGGGGATTTCTAGCCTGTGGAGATACACATCCTATAGTATATCTTTTGCAAGAGATTTTCTGATTACTTGCCCTTTACAGAATTAAAAACTCCATTTCTGCACAGCCCCTCCAGTCGGAGGTTTACATTGTGAATGACCCGGGGAAAGAAACATGCATCAAGACACGGTTAACCCCGTCAATATCTGATATTGCACTGATCGCTGAAGGTCATGATGTCAAGAGACCTAGTAAAACTGGGTCTGAACCAGTGATGTGTCGGGGTGGCGAAAGTCTTACTACATCTAGACTTAGTGTCGGGGTTGCCACGAACTACTAAGAACTAGAGAATTGGCGGCGGGGATGTGAGACATTTTTCTATTTCGGCTTTGGGCATCTATGAAAATTAGGATGTCCATCACCGAATGTCAATTGTAATATCGCTTCTTGAGGCTGAGACATCTTTTGTTTTCCTCAAAAGTCCATTTGGCAAAAGACCGTGAGAAGTGGTCGAAGCAAAAGAACAGGCCATTTACAATATATCATATGATCGCAAAACATCGTGGGCTGAAACACACAGAGGATCTCATGTAGGCTTCTGATAGCTTCGAATTGGTTGGAGTTCGAAACATTCTCCAGTCCGCAAGTTGCCTTCATTAGAACGCCCTACGATGTAAGGGTACAATCTCACTGCATATTTCAAGTGTCTTCCAAGGTTGCTTCTGTAAATCCCAATCTCATGGTATTAGATTAAAAGTTATAACTAGTTAGTTATTCAAAGGCTAATAACCTAGTTCCACAATACCAAGGCTATGGTATCATAGCTTATTTTGAGACCAGCTGAAGATCGCTCACTACATAAACGTGTTGGCCGTTATATTGTCCTATCGGACGCTAGCTCTTTTTTTAAACATTGAAGCTTGTGCTTTGTTAATATGTATATTGTCTCTCATTAACAAGTGAGGCTATTATGGTATGTTGGGGTCTAATATTTAACCCCTATACTGGGGTCAACTCCACGGGAGATCGTGATGTGCAGTCGCAACCAAGGTCTGTTCCATAGCCAAGAAATCCGATCTTGTAGGTATAACGTCATTAATCTGTTTGAAGCTGCATATGCGGTGCGACCCTGCAGTAGTCAATTTAATTGCATCGGATATATCACAAGTAACTCGGTGGTTCTCCGTCCTATGTAGTGCTGAGCATTCTAAAACAAGATTGTGCTTAGGCATGCTTGTGGACCTACAATAACTATACAATAATACAGACAACTCCTTGGTCCGCCTTCCTCCTCCTATGCCTAAAGTTCAATCATTTCACTTGAATCCTAACAGCTGTTAGTCCGTTCAAGGTTATCTCGCGTCTCTAGCTCAGACATCCGTATATAGCCCCCCGTAAAACAACCAATTATGCCTAATAACTATGCAACAATTCAATCTACACCTATGTCTTCTCTGCTCCTACCGAAAGCATTCTCGACAAGTCATATGAACGATAATTTTGTCCAATGCAGCTAACGCTCTGTCGGCCCACAAGTTAGGTGAAGTAATAATTACTTCAAATACTAGAATTATGAACAATAGCTTCACGAGATAGCCGGTAAACTCTACAACCTATAAGAAGCTCTCTTAGCATCGCACAAGCTTCTCCGTACTAAGACGATAATAAGAAGTAAACTCAATTATAAACAGAACGTGCTGCCCCACCAAAACAAACGCACCAAGACTTTCCTAAGGTTTCACCGCGCACATCTACTTGGCGCGGAGGCTGGGATAACCCCTCAACATCGGCTACTGGTCATACCTCTACGGCCATGTTTCGTTTCAGCCCTGCGGTACTATGAGATATCCAACCATATTTTTAAAACTTGTGGTGTTGCTCTTGCTGACCTGCGAGTCGCTGGCTGATATCCCTCCCCTATATCGATCGCGACCATATGATATTGGTGCGTTCGACCGATGGCCTCATCAGCTGTACCACTCCTCCAATGCTATTGGACCTATTATGAACGTTCATGAGGAAAATCCACAGTGTTATAATGAGAGCATTTACACTGTTGTGCCCTACTGGGGAAAGCAGGTGAACATTCCGGGAGTGATGCTCCTCGATACAAAGGGGTATCTCGTTTGGCATACGACCGGGTATGTCACAGCAGACATACAATATTTTCGAGGAGAGGACTATATTGTATCCCTATCTGAAGATTCAAGCTATTACGCATTAGTAAGTTTTCGATTGGCGACATTGTATTGAGAAAGGTTCTAATGTATTTTAGCTAAACTCCCGCTACGAGGAAGCTTACCATATCCGTTCAGGCAACGGGTGGCAGCTTGATGCGCATGAGTTAACCCTGAGTCCATCAGGGACAGCACTTCTGGTTATCAATGGTGTCTTCGCGGTAAACCAAACGACATTCAAAGCACCACTAGGAGTCGATTTCATTCTGGATACAGGGTTTCAGGAGATCGAAATCGAGACAGGAGAGGTATTATTTGAATGGCGAGCTTCAGACCATTATAGCTTCGAGGAGTACTATCATTTCCAGCCGGGCGATGGTAAAACCGAAAAAACTGCGCCAGATTTGTTCCATGTCAACAGCATCGAGAAAGACGATCTCGGCAATTACCTCATTTCCTGTCGAATGATGAGCTCCATTGCCTATGTGGATGGTCGAACAGGCGCTGTGATCTGGAAGCTAGGAGGAAAAGCAAATATGTTCAAAGACCTTTCCGGTGGCGCCGCGACAGCCTTCAATGGTCAGCACCATGCCCGATTCCACAAAAATGGCCAGATCGTATCCATTTTCGATAACGGGAACTGTCCTGGTCGTCCGGTGACAGGTCCAACCCGGGGTTTGACACTGGTCCTGGATATAGATCAGATGACTGTGCGGCTGCAGCATGAATATATCAGTCCGAACAGTGTTCTCACGGACAACAGTGGATCGATGCAGATCTTGGATAGCGGCAATGTGGTTCTAGGCTTCGGCCCGAACGCGAACTGGGCTGAATACGCCTCGAATGGATCTCTGCTCTGCAATGTTCATCTGGGCCCCGAGACATTCTTCAACAGCGGCGAAATTCGTACCTACCGGATCTCAAAGAGTCCCTGGGTTGGTCATCCTCAGAGCATGCCTAAGATTGCTGTGGATGATGGACGGGTGTATGTGAGTTGGAATGGAGCCACAGAAGTGTCTATGTGGTCGTTGAGTGGAACCAACATTGAGGGTGCCTGGGAGAAATCAGTTTTCTTGGGGACATTTCCGAAAGATGGGTTTGAAACTGAGATATCTGTTCCTACCAACCCGATGGGTCGATATTTCTTCATCAGCGCTCTGGACAGAGCCGGTCAGGTTCTCGGGTCAACCCCTGCAGTGAAGTGGCCTACTGAGTTTAGACCAGGTATTGTACACCAGGGTATTTGAAGTTCTGTATGGAAAATGGATCGAAGGAAGTCACTGCTCTTCGCCAACAATGTTACTGTCTTGGCAACTCTTGGCAATTATGGCCAGATGTCTCTTTGTTTGTCTTCTCTTCCATCTTTCACCATTGAATTATCCATACTCTATACAGAAGAACGCTTTTCTATATCCATTTATCATGTTTACATACAGTAACGTCCACAATCGCCTTCTATTTTGGAAACAAAGAGTTTCTCTTTTAATCCCTAATCACATGATCCACTAAAAACGATGTGGACTGTAAATACATTCCCACTCCTGGGATTCTAGATTTCTACTTCCAAGGCTTCCTATACCATTCTTACGGGTATCATTAGACGGTCTTGTATTATTACATGTCCATACACAAAGCCACTATGACCTTCAAGATAGTTATGGGCCCATTGCTTATTTGTCTTAGTGACGATCTTCCGCCAGGGGCAGATGAAAATTATTGTAATCCTATTTACTAAAACTTGAAAAACTTGAAAGTTACTTTCTATAAACCCATCTCTATTTTCCTACAAGCGTAGATTGAACAATTGGACAGGTATTTCTGCCGTAAATTGTCAAGTTGGGATAGGGGAAATGTTTCCCGCAGAGCCCCTGAACCAGATTGGTACACACAAATCATAATTTATTGACAGCAAGACCTTCAACTACTCTCGGATGGCAACGGATAGCTTGAGCTGTAATTGAAAATACTAGATCAAGTGTTCAAAATATTCAAAATGTTGTTTTGACACTTCACATAACTCGACAATTCCAGGACCCACAGTTGAGCTCCCGAAATCTCTTCGCGCCCCTGACGCGTTGTCTTATTAGGAGACCTTGTCTAGGGTATTTACTAGGCATCTATTGTCTTTATAAGCTCGGAAATTCCAGAAATCATCTTAGAAGCTCTTTATAATCAACAATCAGCTCTCTGGACACGGGTTAGTGCGCGCCCGTGGGATTCCATTTGACAGGATTAACAAGACTAGCCTCTGCTGTACTGAGGCATCATGGATCCCTCTACATACACAGATCCCCAGCTCACCTACCAAGATCGACTGGTGATTGATGCCATTGTTGAGCCTCAGCCAAGCTCAAATGGTAATACACCTACGTTGTCAATCAAATACCAAACTAACAAACATGCAGGCGAAACAAGTGAGCCATTGGACAAGCTGAGCAATGAAGAAACAGTCCAAAAGCTTCACAACCTCAATGATCCTTCTCATGTAGAATTTGATCCCACTATCTCTCAGTTCTGGGATACCCCGCTGCTGCGGGCCAAGCTACCCGCGCCCATCCAGAAGTACGTGCTCACGCCATACATCAACTGGGCCAAAGGCATCGTGCGATACCAGACCGATGTGGTCATGGTAACACATCTTATACTTTACTTCACCACTATTGTCCCAAGTGCTGCATTTCTATATTACCGATTCTCTTACCTCCACGGTGCTCTGCACTGGCTCATGTCAGGGTTTTATTGTGGTGCTTTCACGCTGATGAAGCACCAGCACATCCACCAAAATGGAGTCCTGAACTCATCATTATATCTGTTTGACATGCTTTTCCCATACCTGCTGGACCCAATGCACGGACATACATGGAACTCTTACTACTACCACCACATCAAGCACCACCACGTCGAGGGTAATGGTGGGGACGATCTGAGCACAACAATGTACTACGACCGCGACAGCATCCCCGACTTCCTGACATACGTGGGCCGCTTTTTCTTTTTCATTTGGCTGGAACTCCCGATGTACTTCTGGAGAAAGGGGCAGTTCAAGTATGCACTCAAATGCGCTTTCTGGGAGGTGGGTAACTACGTTGCCCTTTATATGCTCTACAACTACGTCAACACCCGCGCTACCATGTTCGTGTTCATTCTCCCGCTCACCGTCATGCGGGTGGGATTGATGGTCGGCAACTGGGGCCAACATGCTTTGGTGGATCCAGCCGACCCTGATTCGGATTATCTGTCTAGCATCACACTGATTGATGTTCCGGTGAGTTTCCATCAGCCTGCTTAACACGTCGAACTGAGACTGACAAATATCAGAGTAACCGATTCTCTTTCAATGACGGCTACCACACTTCTCACCACCTGAACCCGCGCCGCCACTGGAGAGATCACCCTGTCGCTTTTCTCAAGCAAAAGGATACCTATGCTAAGGAAAATGCTCTCGTCTTCCGAAACGTCGATTATATTTTCATTACTGTGAACTTACTTCGGAAGAACTACGAATACCTGGCCAAATGTCTGATCCCCATCGGCGATCAAGTCAACTGGACCATGGAAGAACGAGTGGAGATGCTACGTCGACGGACACGAAAGATACCCAAATCATCTTCGAAAAAGAAGGAATAAGAGGGGTTGGCTTTTGAAAATTTCTGCCTGATAGATAAATTTGTTCCTGGTTCCTGATTTGCTGCATTCATAAAAGAGTTTATAGATATTTTGCATTGAATATATTTTACTAACACCCAAGATCTCGTTTCGTTTAGAGGACTGGGTTTTGCTATTGTTAGTAGATGTATACGGAGATGTCTAAGTGCATGTTTCAATGTGAGATTAATTGCTGGGTATTTGAAGAAACTAACAACTATAGACCATGAAAGTTGACAGATATATTATATATAGTATTTGCCAGGAGCATTAGAAGTCCTGCTGTCGTGATATATATTGGCAAAGTCTATTCAAATCGTCTGGATACTGATCCTTGCCTATCGTCCATCTCTATAAATCTATCTGGCCAAACAACAATCAATGTTTCCGTTCATCCGTTTCCAAACACACGCAATGGTAGTGATGAATGGGTCTCATAAAATAGTGTATAATATTCCATAGTCGCATACTTCGATGATCATTAACCACACTCTGATTATATGACTATTTACCCTTGGACCCCCTTCTTTTCTCCTTTGCCACGACTCAAAGGTAAGATGGTGACAACAACGGCCACATCGTAGTCGCCTTTGATACGAGCGATTCTATATTAGACATATCAGTAGTTCTTCGAAGCCGCTTTACGAAATAATTACAGAAGATGTGACTTTCTACGGAGCGGTGGGAGCACCGATTGAATCCTACTTTCTACAAGTGCACATGGCATCGGGATCATGGAATATGTATAAATGTGTGCCCTATTGGGCATTAGCAGCACTCAACAAGGATAATATTACAGAGCATTACTTGTCTGCGTTTGATTTTATTGATGCGACTAGAGGTGATGCTGAGAAAGATTCTTCCATGCATAGGTATATCTAACTTGCTTACTCCGTAGCTGGACATGCAACACGGCTGGTGCAACATCGCTTCCTTGAAAATGAGCGGTTTATTTTCTGATTGTAGACCATAGATCAACCCTTGGTACTATCAACAACTCCTGGAATCTCTATATGGTCCAAGACAGCCGAATTTAATCATAGTAAATCAGCAGATTTATACGTCTTGTCATGAACGCGCTTGGCATAGCCTTATTGGGAAAGTCGTATGGGTTATTTTAGGGCTGGGTTAGGGTTCGGAGTTTTTAAGGCTGCACTTACTACGAGCTCGACCCGTTTGCGGGGTTTAACTAGCCAGTCACATAGGAGCAATATACTAATGTCTACCTATTATCATATCTATTGTCAAATAAGACATAGATTGGCTCTGGGAAATAAGAGATTAGCAGACCATATCTTCAGGGGGCCAAAACCACAGTTCAGATGCTTGCAAAGATTTCAATTAATGTGTATCTCTTTAGACAAGACAAATCTGGGGAAGTCCTATTCTTCCGTATTCATCTATCTCTGCTCAAAGCCCCGACAGTAAATCGCATCCCTTATCCCAAAACGCATCAGGACTTGGACGTGCAAGAGCATTCATCCCTCTATCATCTTTTTGACCCTATAGTGCTTTTTGGCCCCAGATTTCTTCTTATATATTAGAGGCATTTATTAGATCTAATGGGCCAATCGGCTGATTTATGCCGACCTCAGAAAACCGCTGCCAACTGCATCCTCCACCGCGGGACATTATGAAGTTAGCTTGGATAAAGTTGGGCTGAATTGGTACTGTCGAAGACAGCAACCTGAAATCTTTTTAACCCGATATGTCTCAAATAATTTGCCGTGGTTTGGTGCTTTGTTATGCTCTGAACAATGTTATGAATCCTTGGATTAATACCCCGAAGCCTGGCCAAGTTTGTAGTTTAGACGAATTGACTAGTTACTATGGTGATAAACCACCACTACCCAGGAATCCCCCGATTTGAAATAATCTGACAGGAACCAGGCACCATGGAGAATATAGAGTGGAGGGCGATATTGCGAGACAGCACTCTATATCCATACGTTAAGCTACTTTAGGAAAGGATATGATTGGCACAGTTTCTCGCTCATTCTTGCATCTTGTGCTCTTCTGGATAATGCTATTTCCCCTGAAGATTGTACGGAATACGCAGACTGCCAAAAGAAAAAGGATATTGTCCCCCGTATACCAAATCCACTTTCCTGATTGTTGATAGCGGCAATTAGAAAAAGATATATATACTTCGGAAATGTCTAGTAGAATCGTTCGCATCAGAACTTGTCAGAACTACAATCTCAGTGTGGCCCAGTGACATGATTTTCGCATCCCGTCTGCTTTCTATGGGCACATGGGCAGCGGTTGTCCTCCAAGCAACCGCTGTCCCCCATGGCCCATCCTACTTCAAAAACATGCGGCGACAGGAGGAGGATAGCTGCGGCGCGGTTGCAAAGTACACGGATAATCCTAACCTCGAAAAATGGAACCAGGCCAATACCGACGCATGGCTTGATCAATGGTGGATTGTGAACGCCAACAAGCGAATGACGGACCCACAAGGCTTCGCCGGTGCTTTTGGCAAGTACGCACTAGGCCAACCCGGCTGGTCGTGCCAGAATAACGGCAATGACGGCAACTGCGATATTCCGGTCTGCGATAACCCTAAGCTCAACTCACTCGGTAACAACACCGAGCAAGCGTACTACGTGCTGCAGTCACTCAACAACCTACATGGCTTCTTCGTCGGTCTGGACGAGTCATTCAATATCCCTGCCGTTGTCGCGGCCATGGATAATGATGAGATCGTGAACAACTTCTGGTTTGATGAGAACAACTGGGATCCAACGATCCTAAAGCAGATCTTGAACGTGATCTCTGCCTTGGTTGCAGTCGTTGCCGGTGCTTTTGCTGCGCCTGCTCTCGCGGCATCTGTGGCAGCTGGTGTCCCCGGCATTGTGGGATCAGGCTCAGCCTTGGTTACCGGTGGAGTGAATGCAGCCGGTAATGCTCTTTCTGCGGTGTAAGTCTCTCCCTATCCGAGAGAGATCTTTGACAAACATCTCTGGCTACTGCTATTGCTAATCTCCTATGTAGAGACTCGGCCGACGTTACACAGGCCAACCTCGGCCATACGATGGCTATGGCAGTGAAATCTATCTCTGGCTCATTTATCAACATGAATAACGAGCTGATGTACGGTCATGGCTACGGAAGTTCTAGCACTGATATCCGCTCGTACCTCAAGGGTGGATCCTGGGTCGGCTACCCGGGACTGCAGAAGAATGGAGCTAAGGATGTGATGATCAATATGATGCAGTCGATGATGATCAACTCTCTGTGGCGCATGCAGCGTGTGTTCATTCTTGGCGGTGGCGCCTGCGGCGACAACCAGGGCATTGGCTCAGGTATATCCGCACCCGACGACAACTATATCTGCGACGAGAATGGCAAGGCCTGGTACCTATACTTCTGGCAGAAACAGGCCGGCATTGCGGGGGATGCCCCGAACGGATGGGTTTCTCGGCCCTGGGGATCCGATCGCATGGGCCCCAATCCTCGGTACGAGGCGGAGGGCGGCTCCGGTTCATTCTGGAAGAATCTCAAGCCACAAGTATGTGAACTCGACACATGTATACATTACATACTAATCTTTTCTCCTATCTAGGATGCCATCAAGTCCTCTCTCAAGTCCTTCCGAGCTGCTGGAAACAATTATACTCCGGAGACTTTTACCACTCGCGCGGCCGAGTTGTTCGCTGATGCCACTAAAATTCACGACGAAGGTGTGAACATGGAAGGTCTCTGGACCATCCCCGTGTGCGACATCGGTCAAACTACAAGCCCAGACTGGAAGTATAGCCTGAAGACGGACATCCTCAGTCCGTACGGATGGAACCGTTATCCACACTGGTGCGGACCGATCTGTGAAAATGACCCGGCCAAGACGGCGGAATTCTACAAGGCAGCCAACTTCAAGGATAAAAATACCAAGCTGTTCCAGCACGGTTGTGGGACTGCTATCGACCCCGTTAACACTTGGTGGGATTGGAATACCGGCAAGACGAAGAACGGCCCGTAGAGAGGGTAGGTAGAGCAGAGTTCTCTTTGCCATTCATTGTTGGTGAGATATTGTTGGGACAGAGATCTGCTTAGGTGCCTAGCTAGACTACTAGCTAACTATTTAGCTAATTAACTTTTAGTTGTGTGTAGAGAATCACTCATTCTTCTCTCCTCTTTGTTCTCTTGTCGGATATAAATATCGTTAGGCCTAGATTTGGAGCCCACTTGGTCATTATACCATCTTGAACTTCTTAATGAAGTTAAAAGAGCCTGGCTGGTCATCCGCTCGCTCTGCCTGGGGCCGATCATGGTATAAGATGTGCTAATCTCAGTGAATTATATTTTTAATGGACGTACTTCGTATGGCAAAGCAGTGAAAAGTCATCTGCGACTGATAACATCAATATCATCACGTGAGGGACAAACAATCAAGGAGTTGATTAGTTCCTGTGGGGGAAACTGCAACATCCCGGTCTTTGGTTTTGTTGAATTTTCATAACAGCCATGAGTCCGAGAGTCCAGCTGTGAGTATTTAAAGGGGCCATGTGCCATTAGGGTGCAAATACGCCATAAAACAGAACAGACCAATCAAATCGATACGTTGTGATGTTGTTGCTCCATTTCGTGGCATTAGCCATATCAGCAGCCGGCTATGTAGTCACTACTTTTGTCAATGACAAAGCTATCTGCTATCTATACCCAGAGTCTCTACGACACAGCGGCCAGGCGGTTGACGATGCGCGTTCGATCCACCAAGCCTTCGATATATGCGGTCAGAATGGAGATGTCATTTTCACCAACCATGTTTTCCACATAAACTCAGTGATGAACACAACAAATCTAGTCAACTGCAACGTGATTCTGCAAGGAGAACTACGTTTCTCTACTGACATCGCATACTGGCTCTCTCACTCGTACGATGTCGTTTTCCAGAACCAATCAACCGCCTGGCTCTTCGGCGGCGAGAACGTCACCTTCCGCGCCGACGGCGGCTGGTATAACGGCCAAGGCCAGACATGGTACACGCAGAACCAAAACCACAGTAACCAGCGCGGCCGGCCGATAAGCATCACTTTCTTTGAATCCAAGAACTTGCTCGTGGACGGTCTCCGGATCATCCAGCCCCAATTCTGGGCAACCTTCATCACATACAGCAAAAACGTCTCACTCACGAATTTATACGTCAATGCAACTAGCAATGACCAATGGGGCACCGTGAACACGGACGGCTACGACTCGTGGAACAGCGATACGCTTCTTGTTGAGAATGCGGTGGTGCAGAACGGTGATGATTGCATCGCAGCCAAAGGAAACACCACAAACCTCCACGTCAAGAACATTACTTGCTACGACAACTTCGGTATGACGATCGGCTCTGTCGGACAGTACCCGGACATGCCCGACTACGTCGAGAACGTGACCTTTGAAGATGTGAGATGCATCAACTGCATGGAAGGCGCATTCATCAAGACCTGGCAAGGTGTCACAAACGAGGATAATCTCAATAATGATGCCGGCGGCGGTGGTAGCGGCTTGATTAAGAACGTCACCTTTCGCAATTTCGAAATGACCAACGTCGCCCTGCCAATCCAGATCTCGCAGTGTATCTACACCGAAGCGGATGGTAGGTACTGTAACACGTCCAAGATGGCGATTGAGGATATTACATGGTCGAATATCAGAGGTACTACGAGGTATAATGTCGGTGCGTCGATTTATTGCTCTGATGTTCACCCGTGCCCGGGTATCAAGTTTGAGAATGTTCATCTTGAGTCGGTTAATCACACTCTTGGCTTGCCGATGTATGGGACTACGCTGCAGGAGGAGGTTTATCAGTGTAAGAATATCATTGGCCAGGATGGATCTGGTGTTCCTTGCAATCGGGTTGCACCGAATAACTATGGCCAGGTTGTGACCTCCAATATCAAGGAGTAGCTGGGTTGCGTTATGGGGTGATGGAAACTGGGATTTTGGTGTGGTGACGCGACGAGGAGGTTCTAGGAGGTAAAGAAGTTGTGCGTTGAAGAGAGGCTCTTAAAGTCTGACTCATATGATGAATTTTATTTTTTTGATACTACTGACAGATGTGGTGTACTGACTGAGATCACAAGATCAGCGGGCCGAGGCTGGTCCTAGTGAGCACGCCCGTATGAAATATTCTTGGCGTTGAAAACTAAGTCCACCATATGGTTCCAACGCCTCATGTGACTCAGCTAGGTATTATTGTGAGAAGGTAATCAGATCAGATCATTTGTTGCAAATATAGCGAAATTGATGGAAATCGCTCAATTGAATGATGAAAGGGTCGATCAATGAAGGTGTAGGATACGCAAGAGAGATTAAAAAACTACTGGTGAGGTCTCACTTTGCAGGCAAACTGCAAATCCAAATGCAGGTTTTAGGCACTGCGAAATCTCTGCGCGGTCATACGCTTGTCTTCTCGGCAGGCTCGATGGCGACAAGCCACGATCCTGAGGTTATTTTTCTTTCCTAAATTGGTGATTACTAATTCTTGGCAGGAGTACGGCAATATGTTACCGCCAGCAGGCTAGCTCAGATTCTGCCTGCAGTATATAAATGTAGTTTGTAAGATCAGTATTTATATATGTGAATATGTGAATACATCAGTATTGCACCAATTCTATAAACAAGTTGAATTCAATGTTGTTTATTTTTGGAATAAAGCAATTATCTACAAAATAATAAGAAAGAATATTGTGGAACATTGTAGATATTAAAAGTAATACCTGTAGCTGGATATATCGGATTTTATTCCGCGGCACAATTTTCCTCATCTGTGAATAATCCATGCCTATCCGGTCCAAAACTAAACCGAGTAGTGTTTTGTTTTGGAGAATGGGGCTGATGCATCGTCATTTCCCACCGAACTACGACGGCCGCTTGCCACCGAAAAAAAATCTCTGATTCGATAGTCTTGGCTGTTTTTGCGACAAGGCTCACGAGCGCGTTTGTCGATGTCTTACTGGTTCATTGGTACTTTACGGAGGTCGCTAAGTTTTTCCCTTGGCGCCTTTGATGGCGCCTTTCTATGTATAGGTAAGGGGAAATTGTTTAAATCATGTGGTTGACGTGTTTGTCAAGTTTGTTCAGTCACCTGAGAAATCCAGTTGAAAATGCGGGGAACGTTCGGGCCGAGCGACGAATTGGATAAAATGATGACTCCTGTCTGTGGCAATGACTTCATATGTAATTTCTGTAAATAGAGCAACTAATTAAAAAACAGAAACGTAAATGTTTCCCAGGGGTCACTTGATCCATTTGCGGGATATTACCTAAAAACTCGGTTTACTTCGGTGAGAGTCTAACCGAATTCGGACGTTCCTTACGTTTTATGATCAAATATGAGTCTAGAATTCCATGGTTTGAGTGATTTTACGTGATTTGAACTTGGATCACGAAGTTGGTTGGTTAGAATTTTCATCTCATATTTTTCACAAGTCACACTTGGCCCAGATGGCGTTATAATGATCTACCCGTGGGATATCCCCCGCAAAATCTTTATAAGAGGAGAAGTTCCCCGGACTTGAGAACAACATTGAAAACAACATTCAGAACAACATTCCAATTCTAAATCTACTTCTACTATATCAGATACTTCATCCGATAATTCATCCTTCCATCCGCTACACAACTTTGTGTGAGTAATACCGACATCTCCATATATCCAACAGCTACTGATACAATCCCTTTAGTCAATGACCCAGAGTCAACCCTCTTTCACAATGTCACTCCAATTCAACCACTCCTCACAAGGCCGGAAGTGCGAACAATGCGGCCTTCCTGGCGTGCGTGTATCCACAAGCTCAAGCTCAAATGATGCTGGCAGCCGTGCATACTACAAATGTGTCCCTTGCAATCGCTCCCTGGGCCCTTGCCCCTGCACAACACCAGGAACTAGAACAACCGTGACATGTTCCTGTGGTGACAATGATTCCAGGGCCGGATCACCTGGCCTTGACGAAACCCCTCGCGGTCAACCACTCAACCCACACAACCCCAATTCAGGGTTCGACGAGGATTGGGAGTCAAATTGCAGTCCCGGTTTCATGGTCTCGAAGTTCAAGGCTCGCGGCATGGAATTGCTGAACTGGCCTTGAATTTGATGCATTTTGGGTTTCTTTCTTTTGTCGAAATAGCGAGCATTGTTTAATTTATCAAGTGTTGAATACTCGATCGTTGCCTAACAAGCAACCCTAAGATCTTGAGTAAAAAGTTCATATATCTCTATAATATCATTGAATAGTCGTGGCATTCTGGTCAGAATAAAGAACCTTGGGGTACATATCTGTTAGTAAAGACGTAAGGCGCATAACCTTTTACCTAAGAACTATAGACATAGACCAATAATAGAGTTAATAGAAATTAAATGTATTCCAGTCACTAACTATCGATTACGACTTCGACGCCGTTTGTATTTCAAACACATAGTAATATATATGCTGTGTGCAACCTTTTGGTACAACATATGCAACATATGAAGTAATATTTTCCAAGGTTGCGGAACTAATCCGCCGTTCTACCGAGACGTCTCGGCGGCTGTCGTCTAGCCGCCAAGCCTAACGAACCTTGGAATGTTCTATGGGAAAACAGGCCCAACACACGCCACGCCGGGCCGGTTGAGCGATTATATAATGGTCAGGTGATGGTCAGTGACTCCGGGCCGGGTTAATTATGTCATAATTCGGCGCATGTTTCCGAGGGTTTATTCAGTGATCAGCAAGGGGCAAACTAAAATGGAAAGGAAAGCCATGGAGCGCGGACTAAAATCCGATGTATATAGAATTCAAAGGCGCTGAAAACAGGCGGTGAGCCAGGCGGTCAATACTTTTTTTTTGGAAAATCTGGTATGGCGCATGATGCATCAAATTGACATCATCCATTCTGTTGAAACCAGCCAGCCCCACTATACGGTAAGGCGGCATCCTTGGTGATATGGATGATGCCATTTCTATTCTCGGAACTATCTAGCTAGAGATGCCTTGGTGTCATGGGGGATGCAAAAAAGGATGAATTCCTATGCTACTTCACTAGTGTGGGCAATTGGTCAGGGCGGTCAGATGGTCCTACCCGTAAGCCCCTGGTGAGAGCTTGTATGCACGTGATCCTGTGGCTGTTGCCACTCCCTGTTGCTTGTTACCACCACTTTGCTAGTTTGGGTAATATGTGACCTCGGAAAGATAGGTCGTTTTGACGGCATTAGTGGTAGGTACAAATGTAAATTTCCTCGTTGTTGTATTTGGGTACATCCGCGGCTGGCAGCATGTTCCCAGCCGCGCTGGCTATATGTAGATAGCCGTGCAAGAATGTGACACGACGGAATCTGGCCCACCCCTCTCTGGATGGCGATTTGTCCGGGAAATGACCTTGGTGTTCTACGAGAGCTGGAGCTTCCTGGCGACTACAGCAAATGATGGAGTCTGATACACAGGATGACATTCAAATGTCTTGTCTCGCGATGAAAATCAAAGAGTGGGATGGATTTCAAGAACAGAAACTATAAATCCAGAGTGGAGGGAAGTAATATCCTCCGGCGGAGGCGGTATATGACCCACGCCCTATTGTGTACATGTCGGAAAGAAATACTGCTTCAGAATGCAACCAAAAGCCATCCAGCCCCATCCTAATCCTATCCGCTCCCTCAAACTGAAATATCTATAGATAGCCTTCACTTCTGTCGCTTCCAAGGACAAAGCGAAGGCGACGAGGGTCCCATGTTCATCTTCCGCTCACTAGGCACATCGTCGGATGGGTCGGACCTCGTCGACTCTCGCGTGCGACCAGGGTCTTATTTGCGGGACCCTCTTTCTCGGCTCAGTTGATCCAGCTGACCCGGAACAAGCCTGCATCGAGTACGCGTTTGAATTCCTTCTTCTGTTTGGCGGTATAGATTAGTTCGGCGAGGAATCGATATGAAGATATTAGTTGAGTTGTGAAAGACCTTCCTCCCAGGTCGAGGCTCGCGTTTCCAAACCAGTCCTCTTGCATTGCACAGTCAAAAATTTACTGGTTTGGTCTTCTCTGGGCAGATACTGGTATTTATATAAATCTGAAAAGCCCCTCTGTCCGGTTTGACATCGGGATAGTTGAGACATACACTAGTTATATACTGTATCTACGGTAGGTAGTATAGGTTACGTTGGTTTGGAAGGTGTTCTACATAATTAGTAGGTGAGCAAGAAATGAGCAACAAGTGAGCAATATGTGACTAAGAGTACGGAGATGGTAAACGTAGCTTTAGATTGAAGACAAAGAAAACCTTGGGTTTATCTGACATGTTTACCTTAGACAAACATCGTTGTGCAGATGTAGGTCCGGTAACCGGTGACCATTCGGTGACCATTCTGTACATTGAACGATCTAAATATCGGCTCACCTCCCCCTTGAGAAGGGAACTATTATATCCACTTGATATCAATGATTGGAAAAACAATAGAAGCAGTTCTGTGAGCCTAAGATGTCTTCCAATGAATCCCCTGTCAAATACATAGGAGTTGACTTGCTTGTGCCTCATTCATCGTATAGACATTAGACATATATGATCGGACACGAGTTATCTGGCTGTAAACAGATGTCAATTAGTGGCGTCTCATGGGAAGGTCAATAAGGGGTGGTTGTTATACCGGAGTTTGGACCCTTGGGCCTCTTGACATGGAATGGGGGTTGATACCATGTGAGCGGCCATTTTCTTTTGTGGTCATCAATAAACTTAAACTTTCTGAAAAGTTCGTTTGATGTCCGAGGATGGTTGGGAGTAAAATCCAATTATACTCATCTTCTAATTCCTCGTCGGAATATCCTTGCGCCAAAAGATGCCGTATGAATCCTGGTGCTTCCTCCATCTCCTGTGGAGTATACGATTTAGACCCTCGTATTGGCTGTTTATATCGAGTGATCATGGCCTCGCGGCGAGCTTGTTTTGAGAGGCTAGCCTCATTACTCGTTTTGTTCGCCTCGAATCGGGCCATCGCGGTGTTCAATGTAAATTCCATATGATTGTCAACATCGTAAGGGATGTCTGACCCAACAGATTCAGCATCATCATCGTCATCCTCAACCATCACAACCTCATCAAGGGTGTCTGAGGTGACTTGGAAAATGGAGTGAGTAGTCATGTCATTCCTGTGCGCAAACTTCCCATCAGTGGCGCACACGGCCCGTCTGTTCCATGGCAGGGGTGGTGACTTGACTGACAACCTCTTTATGAAGATTTGTAGTGGCTTGACCGACAGCATCCTTGGGGACACTACCGGGGGTTTGTTGAGAGGAATTCACTTTATCAGCAGCGCCAGTGGTCTGGAAAGTGGCCCCAGTTCTGGGGGTTTTGTAGTCGGTGTCGGTGTTGTTTGTGGTTCGACTGACAGCGCCCTGCAGCGCGACATGCGGCGTCTGAAACAAAGTCCCCTTAATCGGTTGATCGACAACATCTTTGTCGGCAGTTCCCTTGCGAACAGTGCTAGAAGTTTGACTAACAACATTTTTCCCAGGTTGACTAACAGCAGCTTTGTCCATAGTGCTAGGGGTTTGACCGACAGCTTCCTTGTTTATAGCGCCGAGGGGTTTGACTGCCTTACTGACGGTGTGATTGACTGTGCCCTTGTTGACGAAACTAGGAGCATGACCGACACCAACACCGATCTGGCCGGTGGCGCTAGGGATTTGACTATCAGCATTGTGGACTGGTTGACTAACAGCAACCTTGTCTATAGCGCTGGGGCGTTCGACGGTCTTCTTAAAGGTATGGCCGACTGCGTCCTTGTTGACGACACTGGGAGCCTGGCTAACAGTGACTCTGCTGGCAGCGCTAAGTGTTTGACTAACAGGATTGTTGACTGGCTGACCAATGACAACCTTGTTTATAACACCGGGGATTTGATAGGCAGTTCCTTTGCTGACGGCAATGGGAATTTGACCGACTACATTAGTGTTGCCGGTGCTTGGAATCTGACCGACAGCCTTGCTGACAACACTGTAGGTTTGACCGACAGGATTATTGACGAGTTGACTGACTGCATTCTTGTTGATAACGCTGTTGGTTTGAGCAGCATTATTCGCAAATTGACCGACATCCTTGTTGATAGCACTAGGGTGAGTAGTAGGCTTATTGACCGGTTGACCGACTGTATGCTTGTTGATGGTGCTGGCGGATTGATGGCCAGTCTCTCTGTTGGCAGTCCCAGAGGCTCGACATCCAACTTCGTTATTAATGGTGGGTGTTTGTGGCGGATTTGAGCAACATGCTATGTCGGGTCTAAGGTGCATCGGCGGTGTACGACCCAGTTTGTCTATTAATGACAGTGGATTTGAGGAAAGAAGATCATGGCAACCATGGTTGACTACGTCCCCTGTCTGTGTACGTTCAACTGTTTGGATTTTTTGCTTGGTTTTCTCCATATCCGCACTCACTAAGTAATAATTTGCCGTTTAGTTTCAAAGCGGACCTGGGAGTATAGAAAAGCTTACATTGCTTGACAAACGCAAAGGTTTTATCAAAGTGATTCTCAAACATCAGACGTTGACGACTCTCCGGCATGTGACGCAGAGAATCTAAAATTCCATCTAGGACGCCACACAAGTTTTCAGAGCGGTCATTTTCGGTAACTTGAATCCATTCTCCTTGCACGCAGCATAGGTACAGATCATTTGGCGCCCGATAGAAACTTCCAGGGGTGAGAGATTCCCGAAGAACATCCGTCCACATCAGAGGTGTATCAGAGAAATGTTTAGCCTCAACTCTGCATGGCAGCGGAGTGCTAAAGAACATCGAAACCCTCTCTTGCACTTCAAAGTAGAAAAGAGATTCGCTGAAGTTGGCTGGTAGCGACCCGCTGTTTTCAATGTTGGACGCGAAAGACTCGTAGATCCCACGAGCCTCGTGCAAAGCACGGTCCAATGCGAGGTATGACCTGAGCTCGACGTTCGCTTCACATGATGTCCGCACTACACAGTTGCTAGTCATAGTGTGAAAGCAGCTCCTATGGATACGTTGCGAGAGATGGTCTGAGCGTATGAAATTGAAACGAGTTTAACCAACAGCGCAAGGTAGCTTCTACTTATTCAAATAGTTTGAGCAGAGGGGAACTTGTCAATTTCCCCCAAAAGTAATCGACTGGCTTTTGCGGATCAGCGGCACCTGGACCGATAAAAACGATTCGCCCAAATAGGAAGGAAAGTACAAGTTACAATCAAGACATCACAATTCCGATCATTGCCACATTATTAAACATTTAGCCTGAAAAGGCGATTACGGAGTAAAGATGCAGGTAGGCTCTTTTTTGGTCAGCCATACATCCTAGTTTTTCTCTTCGAGTTTATTTTTGTTTATTTTTTTGATCAGCGGAGTTATTGCTACATAAAGCAGACTAGTTTAGAGAATATAGCTTGGAACAAACTACACCAAATCACTAACCATTCTAATACTTTGGAAAAAGAGGACCAAGAAGCTGGAACCTCATAGACTGGTAGTTTTACTACGCTGTTAGAAAATATTAGCATCTGTCCATCTAAAATATGAAGCTAACCAAATATGTTTGATTAGTGAGTGGAGTGAGTCATGTAGAAGCCACAACCTTCGAGCCATTTAAAAACTTTGCGATTTTCGACTTCAACTTGAGACACTCTCATAATCAGTATATCAGTGATTGGAAGCCCAAATTGACAAATTGACAAAATGGCATTGGAATTTACCCTCCCCACAGCCCTGATCCTGATAGACAACCAATCGAGCTTCTGCGATCCAAAGACAATATCCCATTGGGGGACCACACGATCCAACCCGAAATATGAAAACAACCTCCAAACACTTCTCTCTGCATTCCGAGCTGCGAGATCTTCATCCTCAACGCCGCTAGAGGTGATCCACATTTTTCACTCCTCCACAACCCCGGGATCTCCGCTCCACCCTTCCAACCCTGCGGGTATCCGTCCTCTAGACTTCTCCACCCCCGCCTCAGATGGGTCGGAGCCTGTCTTTTGGAAAAGTGTCAATTCCTCTTTCATTGGAACTGGACTTGAAGCGCATTTGCGTGAAAAGGGGTTCCGCCAGCTTATCATTGCTGGATTGACCACTGATCATTGTGTTTCAACTACCGTGCGAATGGCGGCTAATCTGGGGGTTGTGGATCGGTATCTCTCGGGTGGGCCCATCCGGTTGAGATCGGATGGGACCCATGAGAATGAGGCGGAAGTGGATAAGGGGCGTATTGTGCTTGTCGAGGATGCCACAGCTACCTTTGGAAAGGCTGGAATTGATTCGGAGACTGTTCATAAGGTTTCTATTGCTAGCCTTGATGATGAGTTTGCGGATGTATTTGCCACAGAGGAGGTTATCGAGGCCTTGAGCAAACTTCAAAAGTAGCCTGATGGTGTCTGCTATATGGCCCATGATCGAATGACGGCGTTCAAGCCGGTTGCAATCACCACCATCTCGGAGCATGTGTATAATTTGCAATATGGCTATTTTATATAGCTGAATACAACAATGTCGCACCGATTCTAGAAATGCAAGTTAGACTCCAAGTTTCATTCTCGTCGAATTCTTGGTGCTTAAATTATCATTATATGAGTCCCAGTTGCTTGACTTCTGAATATATGAATACTCGATATCTCTATACTTCAACTACCTTTACTTCTCTTGTATAGTCTACGGACATCTACAATGTCTACAAGTCAGACTACAGAAACATGGGTCATCTCTCTCATCCCCGTGTACATTTATATATGGCACATGCATATTATTTGAACAAATAGATAAAATAATACAGAACTGTATGACGGGTTGCCACTACATGTAAACATAGTTGCCTTTGCTGTGAACAAGGATAGACCAGGTCCTAGGGCGCTTCTGGGTCCCAGCCCCCTCGCCTTTAGGCTCAGATCAACTCTCGCATTCTCACTTTCCCAGAGCCCTCATCTTCTCCTCCAACCGCTCTATGATTTTTCTGTTGATGCCCGCAAATATCACGAACTCATCGCTCCACTCCTCGATGGGATTCTTGTTTTCCCCATCGCTCTCATCGTCCTCGTCGAATTCCGATTCGCAGCCACTGAGGTCTTTTTCGACCTCAGCGCTGTTACCATCCTCTTCTGATTTACTCCCCCCATCTTCACTATCCTCCCTATATCGTAGTTCCCACTCGTCCCACTCATCCTCTTCATCGTCCTCGATCGTTGGAAGAGGGATGGATTTGGTGGTATCCCCATCCGTGAAGGGCCATGCCCACTGGTGGAGGACGTCCATTTTTTCGGTGTAGTCCTCTGCATTAAAGTTGAGTGCGTGGGTATAGGCGACTTTTAGTCGGCTACCGTCGTAATACCTATGCAAAACTCGTACTCGAGCGTCGGGGAGGAAGGAGATGATCATTGTCTACATAGCAGTCGGTTAATTATGTCCTGTGGAGGTGACTAGGTCTGGAAGAGCGTCTGGACTTACTGGGAAGTCAAGTTGGGGACGCTCATGTCGGTGGTACCTGCAGAATTGGTGCTTGTGGTTTTTGAATCCACTCAGCATCCATCGAGCAAGCACAACGAGCTCTCCCACTGACGGGAGAATGTCATGGTGGCACTCGTCCTTTTTCATGACGACGATTTGGTGAGCGGTCTTTCCGTCGACACTTATGGCTCCCCTTTCAATGGTGAATCCGTGCCGATCGTTGCTGTTGAAGATACCTTCCTCTTCTCGCATGCTTTATTTACCAAGATTAGTCTGGGGCTACCTTCTATCTACTGGGAATCTAGACTTACGAGATCAGCTCCCAACAAATGGGGATTTTATTGCCCCCTGGGGATTTGCGGAGGTAGTTCGAGAATGCCCGGTGGAGTTGATGGTGCATCTCTTTGGGGATGATGTCTTGATCATCTTTCATCTCCCGGGCCCATGTGAACGGGTCGTCTAGGGGGTCCTCCGGGTCGAGGGCAGTGTTGGCGATCTTGAAGGTGGTGTCTATGTCGGGGGTGAAGAATTGGATGAGGGAAGGATCGGTATCCCCAATCCAGAAATCCATCAGGTGGATATCAATATCAGTGTACTGGTTTGATATATAACCAGGTTCCAAGTAGAGGAGCTCTCTGTGGAGCTGCTGGAGTCTGTGCTCCTTTTGCTCGAAGAGCCAAATCCAGGGTGAAGTAGGGCGCATTGTGACACCACCTGGGGATGAAGAAGTATGAAGAAGGAAGAAAAAAACGAGAAGGTGCAGACAACGGGGGCTCTTTTATGTTTTGCTTGGATCAAATCCTGGTTCTGCTCCGATTTCCAATACTGTATCAATTTTGCGTAAATCAGACTAATTCCAGTCTATAAAGCTTATTCTTAATGAATAGAGTGCATCCACTGTCAAATAGGGTAGCAGACTGTCTCCTGCTAGGCTATGTGTCTCTACCCAACAGAATATATAGTTTATACGTCGGAACAGAGAGCCACGGTAGACGATCTGGAGTCCTATGTGCTCTGACTCCCATCCTGGTCAATGCCAGGGGGTACGAGGTCGACATGCTCTACATTCTATAAGGGTATAACGATATATATCCTAAACTGGAATAACATACAAACTGTTCATGTATTGCGTCATTGGTAGACTGTCGATGTATAGTATTATAAGGAAGAGAGGTAGGGTCAGAGGGCTATCAGAATGAGATGAGGATTTAGTGAAGAAAGATCGATCTTATAGTAAGAAGTAAGTGAGACTGAAGTGAAGAAAGGCAGGTTTTACAACAAACAGCAAATGGAACTGGGATGAAAGGTATGCAGGTAGTTGGTTGATATAAGAATGCTCCGTTGTAGGTACCTGGCTTCTCTTGTTATATAGAATGATATGATACACCCCCTGACTCCTAGAGCCGATGTTACTTCTGTACCGAGAGTCATGAGCCTCGATACTCCAACATGTAACCTGGAGGTCTTTTTACCACCTGCCAAGTTTCTGGTTATGACAATCACAGTGCATAGTCGTGGAAGGGTCAAAATTGAAAAAATGGAATCTGAGACGTGCTCGTCAACACACAAATTCGTCCCCTCTCCTTCACAAATGATGGAGATTGTGAGAAATCCTGCGCCAAAATGTCATCCTCATAGACCAGGATATCACAGTCATTGCAAAACAAATCTGAATCAATCAGTTCAGCGAAACACTATCATTCTGCCTCCCGATAATACCCAAGAAGGGAAAGCATGCAGTATCCTCCCTGTCCTTTACCATTTTTGTGTTTGATCAGATTTCCAAGGGTTGGAAGGCGCAACGTCCCCTCGTCTTTCGGATCTTGCTTCTACGCCCATCTGTTCTGCCATTCGTTCTTATGGGTGTGTATGGTAATTAGAATGCACATTTGATATGAATATAGGGCCGCTCAAGTAGCTTGCTTTGTGGACTTCAAAAGATCGGTTTCCATATATTTCCATATTTCTACCATCTACTCTGCACAAGCAGCAGTAATAATTACACGACCATGATTACTTCAAGGATCTCTAACACAAAGGAGAAAAAGAATACAGGAGCAGCCGAAAAGGAACAGCCCATAAAACCCCATAGTATAAAAATGGCACATATACCTCAAAAATCCGTGGCTTCAATAGCAGAACAAGACACGCGATGCATCAGAAGGGGCGACAAATTTAAACAAGATCGCGCTTGACGAACTCGGCAAGGAGGGTCTTGCCGAGGGAAGCAGGGCTGCGCTCAACGATGACACCAGCATCGGTGAGGGCGGCGATCTTAGAATCAGCGCCACCCTTACCACCGCTGACGATGGCACCGGCGTGGCCCATGCGGCGGCCGGGAGGAGCGGAGATACCGGCAATGAAGGAGACGGCGGGCTTGTTGTGGATGTTATTGGCCTTGAAGAACTCGGCGGCGTCCTCCTCGGCGGAACCACCAATCTCACCGATCATGATGATACCGTCGGTCTCAGGGTCCTCGAGGAAGACCTTGAGGCAGTCGATGAAGTTGGTACCGGAGAAGGGATCACCGCCGATACCGACGACGAGGGACTGACCGAGGCCAGCGAGGGTGGTCTGGTTGACAGCCTCGTAGGTCAGGGTACCGGAACGGGAGACGATACCGACACGGCCGCGCTTGTGGATGAAGCCAGGCATGATACCGATCTTGCATTGACCCTAGAAACGAGATGTGTGAGTATTTAACGCGACTCGAATGATTCCAGGAGGTCGGAGTGATAGCTTACGGGAGCGATGATACCGGGGCAGTTAGGACCGATCAGGCGGGTCTTGTTCTGGGTCTTGAGGATATCGGTGATGCGGACCATGTCTATATGAAATCGATCAGTTTGCGCACTTCAATTGATGGTCGATCGATCCGTACCGTGCTGAGGGATACCCTCGGTAATGCTGTTGAACGAGAAGCTGTCAGATGAAGTTACTTGCAGGGGGGGGGAGCTCCATTTGACACGTACCAAACAACGAGGCCAATCTCAGCGGCGATGGCCTCCTCGATACCGGCAGCAGCAAGAGGAGGACTAAATTGAAATTAGCATCGTTTTGTTGATATTTCGAATGAACAGTTATCATACGGAACGAAGATAGCGGAAGCTGTGGCACCGGTCTCCTTCACGGCATCGCTAACGTTGGCGAAAACGGGACGGTCAAGGTGCATGGAGCCGGCCTTCTTGGGGTTGGTACCACCGACGACATTGGTGCCTGTCCTGTGTAAGCTTTGTTTTGATGCGATCACGAAAGTAATATTTACCGTAGGCGATAGCTTGCTCAGCGTGGAAGCTATGTCAAGCTCAAATATCAGCATAATGCGCGTGCGATAATGATAGCGCGGTGATTTCACTTACGTTCCCTGCTTTCCAGTGAAACCCTGGAAGATAACACGGGTGTCCTTGTTGATCTTGAGGTTGTTCAAGGTCTGGCTGTAGGCAGAGGTGGCCTGAGTCCGACGCTGGGTAGCACCGACATTGCGAAGGGCCGAGAGGGTGTTACGGCGGAAGGCCTGCATCGCTGCAAGATATGTATGTTTTGAGGGGAGAGGTGAGGGTATATTGAGATTAAGGGGAAGAAAAGGACAAGATAAAGGGCAGGTGTTCGGGATACGTACCCGGGAGTTTTCGCTCGGGATAATGATTTTACTTAAGCGGAAACTCACTTCGGGCGCAGGCCTCGGCGACCACATTTTTCTATCTAATCAACCTCACCCCCACTAAACAAGCAAATTGTCGATTTTTGTTGACTTCCCCACCTAAGTGTGGTGCTAATCTCTTCGTCGTGGCTACCATGACTATGACTTCGCAAGAAATCAAAAGGGCCGCCAAGAAGAACGCAAAGAATGTCCCTGAAAACGAGCGATTCATGCGAGCATGTTCTGATATTGCAAATGCCCTCATTCAAGATTACGAGTCGCACAGGGACTCTACGAAGCCCAAAAAGGATCTCAATCTTAACAAGTTGCGGGCGACCTTTTCAAAGAAGCACAGCTTGTCCAGCTCGCCACCATTGACGGCCATTATCGCGGCAGTACCTGAACACTACAAGAAATACATCCTGCCAAAGCTGATTGCGAAGCCGATCCGTACGTTTACTTCTCCCAGCTGGGTAGTACTGGAGTATAGTTAACCTCGTCCATAGGAACCTCCTCTGGTATCGCCGTGGTGGCGGTTATGTGCAAACCCCATCGATGCCCCCACATCGCGTATACCGGTAACATCTGTGTCTATTGCCCTGGTGGCCCCGACTCCGACTTCGAATACTCGACTCAGTCATACACTGGATATGAACCGACCTCGATGCGAGCGATCCGCGCTCGTTACGATCCGTTTGAACAGGCGCGAGGACGTGTGGATCAGATCAAAGCTCTCGGTCACAGCGTGGACAAGGTGGAATACATTATCATGGGCGGAACCTTCATGTCGCTACCGGAAGACTACCGGGACACCTTCATTTCCCAGCTTCACAACGCGCTGAGCGGATACCAAACGGATAACGTTGACGAGGCCGTGCTGGCAGGTGAAATGAGTAACGTCAAGTGTGTGGGTATCACAATCGAAACCCGGCCGGATTACTGTCTGGATACACATCTGAGCAGCATGCTCCGCTACGGTTGCACGCGGCTGGAAATCGGTGTGCAAAGTCTGTACGAGGACGTTGCACGAGACACCAACCGCGGCCACACCGTCGCAGCTGTAGCTGAGACGTTCAGGCTTGCAAAGGATGCCGGTTTCAAGGTTGTCAGCCACATGATGCCTGATCTGCCAAACGTTGGAATGGAGCGCGATCTCTTCCAGTTCCAGGAGTACTTCGAGAACCCCAACTTCCGTACCGACGGTCTCAAACTCTACCCTACACTTGTCATCCGAGGCACCGGTCTCTACGAACTCTGGCGTACCGGCCGATACAAGAACTACACACCCAACGCACTTATCGACCTTGTCGCACGAATTCTCGCCCTAGTCCCCCCATGGACCCGCATCTACCGAGTCCAGCGCGATATCCCCATGCCCCTTGTCACTTCTGGTGTGGAGAACGGTAACCTGCGCGAATTGGCATTGGCGCGTATGAAGGACTTCGGCACAACCTGCCGTGATGTCCGCACGCGAGAAGTTGGTATCAACGAAGTCAAGAACAAGATCCGTCCATCGCAGATTGAGTTGATCCGCCGTGACTACGCAGCCAATGGTGGCTGGGAGACTTTCCTGGCATACGAAGACCCGAAGCAGGATATTCTCATTGGATTACTTCGTCTGCGCAAGTGCAGCGAGACTCACACTTTCCGCCCTGAGTTCACGGGCCAGCAGACGAGTATTGTTCGCGAGCTTCACGTCTACGGTTCTGCCGTGCCGCTTCACGGACGTGATGCCCGCAAGTTCCAGCACCGTGGCTTTGGAACTTTGTTGATGGAGGAGGCGGAGCGTATTGCCCGCGAGGAGCACGGTAGTCGCAAGATCAGTGTTATCTCCGGTGTGGGCGTGCGTAGCTACTATGCTCGTCTCGGGTACTTCCTTGATGGTCCTTACATGTCCAAGATGTTGGACCCGTGGGAGGACGAGGAGTAACCACCCGATGGAAAACAAAAAAGCAAAAAAGCAAAAAAGAAGAAAAAGAAAACAAGGTGTCCAGCTGAGGCTCGGTACCTGATTCTGCATCCACTGGCGTTGGCGGTCTCACAAAAACTTGATTTTCTTCCCAACGAAGGATAAATGATTGAATGTCTATACCAAAATTTATCTTTAGATGCATCCAATGGGCCAAAAAATGAAAGAGCTGGTAATTATGAGCGCTCTATGTACAAGTCGCAGGTCGGCCATTGTGTATTCTAGCAAAGGAGACCGGGAAACCTGCCCGCTAACGCCTTTCAAGTTTAGTCCGAACCTGCTCGTAACATAGGACGAATCCGGGTTGCACAAAATGGACATGGGTGATCTATACTCAAGGGGATTGAAGCAATTATCTCGGCCTCGAATCACCCCCAACGCAAGAAATCTAAACCATCGTATTGCACTCAAGAAACCCCAGGATAAAAGCTCAGAGATTGAAAATCGACAAATAAGGGTGTCGTCAAGACATCGAAGGAAAAGGGACCAAGGTAGTTTCAATGAAGTGATATAGCACCTCCCCTGCTGTCTCGCATGTGAAGATAAGCCTGGAAACCGCAGAAAACGAAGAAGCCCTGTAAGTCAGAAAAGCGCATTGTCAGTAATCGATTCCTGTCTCGTGCAATGAGCCCGTCGGAGCTCAGGGAGGGGGTTGTGACGTACAGTGTAGACGAGCACAGCGACGTAAATGGAGGCGGCGACAGCGGCACCATCTTCAGGTTCATCTTTTGATCCGGTGTATGCGTGGTTGTTGCTCTATATTGTGGAACTTCTTGTTAGCGGCTGAACCCCATATCGTAGGTTTATGACAACAGGTGTTTCGAGGGTATGATGGGTCAGTCGGAGTCGGGGAGACGTACACTGTATAGCGACCCGAGAACTGAGAGGATAACGATTGCGAAAACTGAGATAACGACACTGTTTGAGACGCGAGGTGTTAGAACGATAGGACTGTCCGATGGATACTGTTTGGGATGGGGGACCGTACCAAGACCAGGCGTTCAAGACGGAGACGACGGGCTTCATGTTGGCGGTTTGATGGTAGGTAAGGGGTGTTGTAGAAGCACAAGATAGGTTGTTGGAGAAAGTGGTCGCAAATCGGCTAATACAGAGAGTTGAGGTTGAAGACTTACAAGGTTGACATACGGAGGCGGGCGGACCTTCAGTTGATGGAAAAGCCCCTAAACCGCTTTGGGACAAGTCTAGACACTTCTGTGACTCGCTCTCCTCTTTGTTTATTTTGTCTTTGAAGTATGAAGATGGAAAAAGTATTCAGCTCATCATTTTCTTTGGTATAATCTATTCGTTTTGATTCATGTTCTAAATTTAATGCGTTTTGTTCCATTCGATACACTCATCGAACGTCACTCCGGAGCCGCCAAAGATATCTAGCGCGCTGCCAATCGTCAAATCCACTCTTCCCTTGCTACTCGTGTGGACCTTTTCTAGATCTTGTAAATGGCGTGCACCTCCTGCGTAGGTCACAGGAATAGTACACCATTCAGCCAGTCTTGAAACAAGTTCCTCATCAACGCCTTGCTGCAGGCCCTCTACGTCTGCAGCGTGGATTAGGAACTCAGCACAATATGGTTCCAGCATTGAGATCGATTCTACACAGTGTTAGTCAGCCAACAACTAATCCAGATCCAGCACTAGTAGGACATACCCTGGTTGATCTCCATCTCTGTGATGGTTTGCCAGCGGTCCATCGCAACGAACCAAGTATCGTCTTTTCTGCGGCAGCTCAGATCCAAGACCAGCTTTGACTTGTCGCCCCCCAGAGCAGAAAGGACCGACTCGAGTCGCTCGAGCGAGAACTTGCCTCCAGGGAAGAGGAATGAAGTGATGATCACCTATTGCCCACATTCCATATGATTAGCGTCATCTGACTATTTCTATGACGGAGCGCAAGAAAGCAAGAACTTGAAGTAGAATGATAGATATCATTGGGTTCTCGGTCAAGCACAAGGCCAAGCGAAGGAATAATAATTTATCTGGGGTCCAGGCGCTTACCTTGTCTGCACCCTGATCGATCCAATATTGCGCATTCTTATCGGTGATACCTCCGGCCACTTGTAACCCACCCGGCCATGTCTTCAATGCCTCTTGGGCTGCCTCTTCATTCCCTGGTCCAAGCTTCACGACGTGCCCGCCGCGCAAATCGTGCTTTTGATACAATCCCGCATAGTGGCTGGCTGGGAACTTGGATACGTAGTTGGTCTTCAGGTCTGCGGCCACTTGACTGAGCGTACCACCCACAATTTGTTTGACCTGCCCTGAATGCAGGTCAATGCACGGCCTGAACTTGGTCATTTTCTTTGGCGAATTAGAGAACAAGTTCATTCAGTGACGCTGTGCCCACGACGAACGAGTCGAGGGGCAGCTTATCTTATCACACGTGATCTCAAGCTAAGTCCGAAAAACTTTTGGGCCGAGACGCGAATGTTTGATTTTACAATTTGATCGACAGCACATTCACCATGGTTGTAAAACGAAAGAGGGAAACCACCGTGGTTTCCAAGCCCAAGGCCAAGGAAGACAGCCCCCTCCAGTGGACAATGCGCAGGACGTATTCCGCAGATTATTCGAAGCACAATTCGAGCCACTCGATTTGCCAGGCCATACCGCCAAACCTACAAATTCCGATGAAGAAGAAAACGAGATTGGCGATGACTCTGATCTGTCTGGGTCGGAAGGCGACTGGGATGGGATGTCCGACATTAGCGACGAGAGTAACCAAGTCGAGGTGGTCGAACACAGGGATGCTTACGCGGCACCAGAAGACCGCATGGACAAGAAGACTTGGAAGGCCTTTATGGTGTGTGCTACATCTCAATGCATTGAAAATACATGCTAACACTGAGACTTTTAGAGTGGAAAACTGTTGTCCGACTTAGATAAGCCGAGCACCGAGCCAGAGCCTACATCCAAAAAAGAAGAAGAGGAAGACGCCCACGACTCTGCGAACCTCAAGCACGATCTTGCACTGCAAAGACTACTCAAGGAGTCACACCTTCTCGACTCCGCTGACGACCTCGCTCCCACTGGAAAGAACCGTTTGAAAGCTTTGGATATGCGCATGCAATCCCTTGGAGCCAAAACTTCGCTCTATGCGCAAAACAAAATGCCTACTGCGCACCGACGAGGCATCAAAGCTAAAGCCGAATCAAAGGAAGAGAGACGTCGCCAAGAGGCCAAGGAGAACGGCATCATCCTCGAAAAGCCTAACAAGGTAAATAAATCGAGCAACAATGGGCGAAGAGAGCGCGGTGTTTCCGGAGCCTCCGTGGGGAAGTTCTCAGGAGGCACATTGAACCTGAACAAAGACGATATCGCTCGCGTCCAGGCGTCAGGACGCCGTATGATGGGTGGGAGAGGAAAGGGCAAACCAAGAGGCGGCCGCGGCGGGGGTGGCAGAGGTGGTAGAGGTGGTGGCAGAGGCGACAAACGCTAAGATCACGATATTTGAGAAAGGGTCTTCTCCCATTCTTAGGCCAATATGCTTCTTCGTGCGGCACTGCCTACCCACGCTACTTCAACACAAGAGCTAGCTGGGTTCATCATCCACAAAACACCTCATGCCATGTCCACTCCGATTTCGATCTCACGGGTCATGAGCTACAACTTCAATCTCAACCCGCATATCATCCTCACCAAGCCTTGTTACCCCAACACACGTCCAAATAGGCTGGTGATTCGGCATCCATTTCTTGAAATTCCGCACCATCGCCTCCAGGGCCTCGTCATTGATCGGGACGTGGTACGAGTTCACCCGAAATACCTGCTCCCAGCCTTTTCCTCCAGCATGCTTTAGGTTAAGGTCCACATTGACAAAAGCTTGGTAAATCTGCGCATTGATCTCTCGATGGATCACAAAGGTTTGCGGATCCCAACCGCCTATTCACGATGTATTAGTACCGTCTATTCATTCAGAGAGCGAGGTCTCATGACTTTGGCACATACCTTAGCCTGCACATTCGATGCGATCGCCAATACGGACGGCTTGGCTGTAATAAAAGTCTCGCTTTGCTTTCTGGCCCCAGCCGTCGTAGTTGAAGTATTGGAGGTGCGACATATTCAATCAATAGAGATAATGAACCCTTTGACGATCTATAGATATTTGAGAATGCTTATGAACAAAGTCCGTAACACTCAATTGAGATAATAAATGAACTCAAACGTACAGCTAGTCAATGTTTAATCTCATATAATTAAATACTCTTCCACTTTGGTTGTTGGGTGGAAATACACTCTGCCGGATAACATACGTCATACATTTGTGTGATTACAAAGAATCATGCAGCAACTCCCATAGTTAGACTGTGCATTGAGTTTGGTACCCCAATTGGATTATATAGAACAATAGAACAAGAAGAATTTGCACACACGTCTTATATTTGCTATGTACTAAAGATAAACAACTAGACAATATATTTGGTTTAATCTTTAAACCATGGTAGTTCTATAGCATCATCTCGCATTGAGTTTGCGAATACTTAGACTACTCTCATTGCCGAAGGCATCATGGCCCAGAAATCTACACATGTAGATAGGTATCGTAAAAACAAAGGACTGCTAGAATAGCCTGTTTCACCTGCACCAAGGTAACCCTCTAGACCCATCCTGAGTTTATAAATACTCCGAGAGGTGCAGCGCCAAGTACTCACTTTTGCGACGCCAAGGTCTCAAGACCTTGATCAAACGATACCAACGAGTCAAACTTACACAAGATGATATGTATGCAGCCGAAAACATAATCCGCTCAATGTACAATATAGTATACTCCGTACTTCGAATCAGCAACCTGGTCCGGTCATTATCGTTAGAGATGCATCTCCACACACCCCACAGCGCTATCAAATTATGATCTCCGGGAACAGCTCACGGAATCCCCGGATACACACGCGGGATCCATATGTCGACAATCAAGGGCCTTCCGAGGGGCGGCCGGCGGCCCTGTAGGGCCGCCCCTCGGGATATGCATTCGGGAAACCGCGTGTCGTCGCACAGGCCATATTGATTTTTGTTATGGGCTCAACAACATCGTGCCAGGCAGGCATATTATATTAGGCTGCGCAAAAACGAAAGGGCGAGACTTTAATTCCGAGGGGCGTTTTTAATGTTTCTGTTAATGAAACACTCAAGCGACCGAAGAATGATAGAATGATCGGCGGTTTGGTAGAGGATATTAAGGATGGCGCTCCATGCGATGACGACATGTCGGGGTGTCTTTGTTGTAAACTAAATAACCTGACATTCTTCACACGCTCTGGAATCCTTAATATTAACTATGTTGCTTGTCTGTGTTAAGTTTTTGTGGCGGAGTCCGTCGGGAAAACCAGGGGCTACATCGGATCTGCAAATCCCCTGGTCAATGCGCTTGTTTATTGAAGCACCAGGCCAGATAGATCAGACACAGCCTCATGTGTTCGTAACACCGATGAATTTGAAATGATAATCTTTACTTTCTTTGCTACTATCGCTATCGCTGCGGAGTAGATCCATATGAATACTCCGTAGACTGCGTTTCAAATGAGAATTATCATACTGTCAGGGGGATCTACTTGATCTACCAGATTTAAGAGCCAAAGTGGATAGAAACTATTGTTCCAAGGAATTTTGAGAGAGTAGATAAAATAAAATCCAATTGTTTACAAGACAACTAGAAAAGTAGAATCAAAAACTTGTATTGAGAGATATGCAGTGCTAGAGATGGCGTCAACAAATGTGATTCGTGATTGATAAGATCCAAAAATCGGAGCATGTTTTCAATCACATGAAGTTCTTAGACGGGTATTCATTATATAGACTAATTATTTTCCCACCAAAGACGCTTCTCAACTCCGTTACGACTGCGGGGCCGAGATCTATGTACCGAGCAGATTTGGATATTCTTCAGGAAGATCCTCGCTACAACGTAAACGGGTACCTTGCCAGATCTAGCTACGTCCGGAGGTTTATCGCCTCAGCAAGTTTGGCCGAAGTTCACCCAGGACCTAGTTCAACGTACCAAATGTATGATACGACTCGGAAGGCTTGGAAATTAAAGCTGGAACCCTACTCTAGCCGAGGGGTCCAGACCCCTATATTGCTTAGAAGTGGGGGGTATTGTGGTTGTGATGTCGGGCCAATCTACGAATGAAACCATCCAACGTGCACTAACTACTCCGTAACGGAGACGGTATCGGGTACCCGAGGATCGGCATGCTCTGTGGGTGTGACGGTTAGGTTGATACGGGACCGTTCTCACTGTGAAACTAGAAGCTTGGCATTGGGCATCAATATTGAGGTCTATCAAGTTGTTATGGGAAACTGCATCAGCCTCATAGGGTGGACAGCCCTAGCCAGCCCTAGCCGAGTTAAGGGCTAGGTCGGAGATAGAAAAACACCCCGAAAGTGTAAAGTCGACGCTCAATTGCGAAGCGATGTGCAAGTTACTGATCAATCGTAGTCGATGACGAGATCTTGGCGGCTCCGCTGGGAATTCTAGGGGTGTTGCGCGTGGCGCATCAGTGGAGTCAGATATGGAACGTACCTTGGCTATATGTAAAAGAATATTCACAATCTTGCACAGGGGGGCGTTTTGTGGGTCTGATCTACACGAAGATTGACACCATTTGTACATAGTATATAGTACGCATGTATGTAGTTCCTACGTACGTTGTACTCCATAGAAGCCGTTCAATATGTCGATCATCTCCTTTCTAGCGCAAACCTTGTCCCGAGAGAAAGTCTTAGACGCATTCTTCCGCAATGTAGCAGCCTTGGTAAATAGCCTATAGGTATCATTTATCTGTAATCATAATTCATCATCATTCGATGTGATGCTAAACTCTGTATGGAGAGCCCAACCCCCCTTTGCGGGTCCCGATTGGTGACTTGCGAGCAGCAAGGGCCAACATCCCCTATACAGATCTACCAAAGGGGAATGCACACGTAAGTCAATGGTATATCCTGTCCAATAATCTCCTCTGAATCAATATTGACTAGGACAAATGACGAAGCTTGGCATTTGTTTGACGGATAGCTATCAAAATAGCGGATATTCACACGTGGAGAAAATGAGACCCTAGAACAGAAATCGGATTTCGGCTTCCTGTTCCCTGTTACTGAGATATGTATCCGCTTTGGCAAGACATGGATTGGAGGCTATTAGTGGATTGGCTAACCAGCTTATCATACATCCCTGATCCTGCAGACTTTCGGGACCTTTAGGACACGAAAAATGCTTCGGGGCTGAGCCGAGCGATCGTATGTAGGTGTCGAGAAGGGTTTTCCCAAGATTCTTTCTCCGATTTTAAATCTTGAGGGTGAAATCGGGCATGTGGGCTGCACATGCTGTGCAGATCGATTTCATTGTACACGCATGTATGAAGACCATATGGAATTCCAGAGTGGGTATTGGCATCTACCTACCATTTTAGGAATCATCAATGTTCACCCGTAATCAGCCAGGCCCTAGATCGCTCATGGAGAGCTCTGGAATGTGCTTGCCCTGGGGCAGACGTCAGCCGTGGGGGCGTAGACATGATACAATAGACACCCAGTCAGCCTATACTAGAACCTTGAGTATCCCAAGTGCGGATCATGGCCCGTACGTGTCGAATTGAGCGACCTCGGTTTTACCAGATTTGTCTTATCCGTGTCACTCTCTACCATCAAGGGGACAGTATAGTGATCCCCCTGGTCGAACCCACTGTGGAGCAAGTTTAGTTGGCTCTCAGATGCATGGGCCTGCCTAATATTTTGTTTGTATTTTTGAATAGGCGCTATAGGGGTTTATTTCTGGAATTGAAATACAAAAGGGCGCCTCCATTCCATCGTTGATCTCTCTAGATATCTAAAGCTGTCTAGGCCGAATGAAGCCATAATTTCTCTTATATTGTCAATAGCTTGTGTCTGTTGATATATCCAGACTTGTCTTTATATTCTATAATAATTTTTTTTTCATCATGACTTTGTCCCAGTTCAGTTCAACAGAAACCCTCAAGAACCCGGAGGTCACTGACAAGTCGGTCAACTCGAGTCCTAATCTCTCGCCCCGGGATGAGAAAGACCTCTCGATACCATCAACACCAGCAGAGTCAATTAATCTTGAAAGCCAAGCCCCGGTATCACCACCATATCATGTGTTCCCTCGGTCTCGCAAGTTGTTGATGGTCATTATCGTCTCTCTGGCTGCCATCTTCTCCCCGCTATCTTCAAACATTTACTTCCCTGCGCTTACAGACGTTGCAGAGGTTAGTCGACTCGTGTTATAGATTTTATTACTTCTTGCTAACTTCAATATAGGAACTCAATATCTCAATGTCTTTAGCTAGCTTAACCATCACGGTATACATGATTGTTCAAGGTCTCGCCCCGAGCTTTTGGGGTTCTTTCTCAGATGTGCTCGGCCGTCGTGTGATTTTCATTGGAACATTTGCTGTCTACATTATTGCGAACATTGCTTTGGCTGTTTCTACCAACTATGGTGAACTTATGGCTTTCCGAGCACTACAGGCTGCTGGAAGTGCAGCCACCATCTCAATTGGTATTATACATTGATCATCCCTATTTTGTGTCTTAACTAACTTGCCTAGGTGCTGGCGTGATTGGTGATATCACTACTTCATCGGAGCGAGGCAGTCTGATTGGAATCTTTGGTGGTGGTGAGTAATCCGATACTCAGATGTGCTATGTTCCAATCTAACATTATGCAGTCCGCATGTTGGGCCAGGGAATTGGACCAGTATTCGGTGGAATCCTCTCTCAGTACCTTGGGTTCCGGTCTATCTTTTGGTTCTTGGCTATTGCATCCGGAATCAGTCTTTTCTCTATCCTATTTTTCCTCCCCGAAACACTCCGATCTATCGCTGGCAACGGCACCGTTCCCCTTAAAGGCATCTACAAGCCCATCCTCTACTACATATGCGGACAGAAGAACGCACAAGAAGCTTCAACCCCCTCCGGAAAGAAGGCCAAGGTGACCTTCAAGACTGTGCTAGCGCCCCTCACCTTCCTAGCCGAGAAGGATGTCTTCATCACCCTGTTGTTCGGCAGCATGGTATACACAGTCTGGTCGATGGTAACCTCCTCTACATCCGCCCTCTTCGAAGAAAAATACGGCCTGAACTCACTAGAAGTCGGCCTGACCTTCCTCGGCAATGGTTTCGGATGCATGGCCGGCTCTTATACAATCGGATACCTAATGGACTTCAACCATAAACGAACGGAACGTGAATACTGCCAGCAGCACAATCTCCCCATTGATAGTCGCATCAACTCAAAAAGCCACCCCGACTTCCCCATCGAGTACGCCCGCATGCGCAACACTTGGTGGATCACTGCTATCTTCATTATCTGTGTCGCTGTCTACGGAGTGTCCCTCCGCACACATCTTGCAGTCCCAATCATCCTGCAGTTTATCATCGCCTATGGCTCTACCGCTATCTTCACCATCAATAGCGCCCTCGTCATCGACTTGTACCCCGGTGCCAGCGCCAGCGCAACCGCAGTCAACAACCTGATGAGATGTTTGATTGGAGCTGCTGGTGTTGCGGCTGTTCAGCCTATCATTGATGCGCTCACTGCCGAGTTTGCATTTCTCATGCTCGCCGGGGTTACCACTGCGATGGTCCCACTTCTCATGGTTGAGATGAAGTGGGGATATGGATGGCGTCTTGAACGCCAAGAGCGCATTCAGAAGAAGGAAAACTCAGTCTGAAAGAAGACGGCTGAGATGGTGCCATTGGCAGTATAAAGGGGGAAGACCTTGTAGATAGTTGGGCAGGGAAGCCTATAACGACTTGACGATTTTGGTTTGGCAAAAAGTACCTGTATGTACCGGATTTTATGCGCGACTTGCCCGATTGGGGTGCCGCCGCTTTATGGGGCCGCTCAGGGTCCTGTTCGCTGAATATAGGTCCTAGGACCTCTTCCATTCTCTTCTTTTCCTCCGAGTCAACCAGTCCAGATAGTATCATACATTGTATTGCTCTTTCTCCGGGGCTTCGTCTCAAGAAACTTTAAAAAAATAGTGTCTATTCTAGGTCATTTTATGTTTTTTTGGCGTCGTTTACTCGCGAAGTTGGGCACAAAACTGGACTCCAGACAAGAGAGAAAGAGGCAAATGAGGTTGGGGGATTTTTAATATCTGGTCAACGCGCTAGCCCTGAAGGATAATCATTTTCTGGCAATCATTTTCTCGTCCACGTCCGCTAGGGTGAAAATGACAATGCCGGTGAAATGATACAAAGTGTTTAAATGCTCTGTAAAGTCTACGTTGGTATTAGATTTGTCGTTCTCGGTGCTTATGCTTAAACCCTCTGCCAAGGGTTCTTTTTGGCTATATATAATTGCGTTCACTAAACAAATGACTATGTGAAAGCACATGCAGTTTACCTTTAGTTCCCATGGTTATAGGAACCCCCTTACTCAAGTGATATAGAAAATACGAAACTCCTCACGTGCGAGGCAAAATTACCACGGAACATGAATTATGTCTCTTTTTCACTGGTATTATCGCACGTCATGACTTCACCTACCGTTCATTATACCTAATAGCCATTGTGGCGATCCTAGCTATTCGTTTTATCTCGTAACATTATGACAAAGTGATCACAAGATCACCATACTAATAAGGTCGTATGACGTCATTCGCCTTACTATAGCTCAACTATATAGAGAGGGCTTTGGTGAGCAAAACTCTTGTAGTTAGTTTAAAGCTACCAATTATTGTCAAACCATTCAAATACATTTGATCAGGAAAAACCATATCCATCATGTCAGACTTCGTCCGGAGAGCATCTGATGCGTTCCACCATCGCCGAAGCTCAACCGATTCAGCGGATCTACCCAACTCCCCTGATCCCCCTAACGCAGCAAAGCCACCCGAGAAAGAGTCACTAAATCAAAAGCCCGAGCCTACTCAGCCTGAATCTCACGTTAATGAGGCTTTCGCTGGTGTAGCAAGTGGTACGATGGCATTTTCCTATCTTCGTGCCTGATATATATCATAACAATATCATATAGATAATGTTCCGCCTCCGAAGCAACACCGCCTTTGGGGATGGCCACACCACCAGGCAAAGCAAACCGGAACAAATCAGCAACCTAGCCAGAAGCAAGAAGATATTGACTGGGTGGTTGGCACGTAGAAGAATTACCGTGCTCAACGGAGTGACCGGGGTGCTAACATTGTGGTTGTGAAGAGACCGTCTACCAACACTTTTATTTTATTTCTTGTAACTCGTTTGTGCTAAAAAATTACCTTGATATCATTATTTAGCTATAGTTTTAATCCGCCTCGGAAATTAATTTGTTATACCCGTCTGAACTGCGATCAATCCAAAGCTCTAACAATGGATCTCAGAGTAGGATCTTAGTGGCTTTGTTCTATTAGGCCTTTGGTTCCGGCGTTATCTAGACTGGATCCCAAGATTCTTAAAGATTGATTCGATCTAGCAAGAAGGGAAACAACTACGCCTACCACACTAATGATGCCAGGCTTTTGTCAAGGGGATGACAGTTAAGAGTGCTAGGTGAGTTTCGCTGCAAATATTTATGCAATGGCAAGCATTAAATATAACAGCTACCTCCGGGTAGCCTTTTACTTTTGGTATATTTGGTGCCTCTGTCACGTAGACCGTAAAACGCTGCCCGTAAACGTCGGGGAAAGTTCCACATGGCCGCTATCGTCGTTAGTAGCCCCCCGCCAACCATCAACTCCCCTCTTGCGCCGTGGGCTTTGCTTTCTTTGTAGCCAACCACATTCTAATTCTAATAATCGCAAGTCCTGAGTATCTCCACAGAGTAATCTCAGTACTTACCATGGAATCTGCGCGAAGCCTCTACAAAAATGACATCGATTTTGCAGCGTTGGCGCTGCAATCGCGCGATTTCGCCAAGCAGTACGTGAAACCACCGCTTCTCAGACAGAAAGACTAGTACTAATCGAGTCCAGCTTGACACCAAACGGTCAACTGAACTTTACTGATCCAGCCGCCGTCCGGTGAGTCGGAGGACTCTAATGTCTGACATCCCGAGAGTGGATCTGATTTGCGTCATGCAGACAACTCACCACCACCCTCCTGGAACAAGATTTTCACCTGAAAGTTGAGATCCCCGAGAATCGACTGTGTCCACCGGTATGCAGATACTAAGCCTATCTTATGTACATGTATTCACTTGATTTTTAGGTACCAAATAGGTGTGTCGTCCCCAATGACGGTTTAGACCTTACACAGTGTCTGACATGTAACATAGACTCAACTACATCCTCTGGCTGCAGGACCTCATCGACTCCAGCGCTGGAGGACTGCATGATGGGTACGACCAAGACCGGGGGGTCGTCGGCCTCGACATGTACGTAGCGAGTCCATCCAATCTCTGAATCATATCTGACAAAGTGAAGCGGAACGGGGTGCATCGGTATCTACCCCCTGCTGGGCTGCGCGACACGGCCGCGGTGGAACTTTGTAGCAACAGGTACGTTCCTAAGCCCGAGGATCTTCGGTATCCACTGATCGACCCGACAGATATTGACTCGAACAATATTCGCACCTCCCAACATAACGTGGCGCTTAACAACCTCGAATCACGAATTCGGATCGTAGATTCTGACCCAGACGGACCTCTCTTCCCGTTAGAGAAGCTAGGCTGTCAGAAGTGAGTCTCTTCTGATTTAAAACTTGCGAGAATCTTACCTGACTGTCCGCCAGCCTCGACTTCACAATGTGCAACCCACCATTTTACAGCTCATCCTATGAGCTGAACCAATCTGCCGAGCAAAAGGAACGAGACCCCTTTTCGGTGAGTGTCAACAGCTGTTTATTTCTTACCATATTTCACCCCCTCGTCTTACCGTACTAAACTATACGAAGGCTTGCACTGGCGCCGAAGTGGAAATGGTGACTAGTGGCGGAGAAGTAGCTTTCGTGAAGAAAATGATCGACGAGAGTCTCCAGCTGCGCGACCGCATCCAGTGGTACACATCCATGCTCGGAAAATTAAGCAGTATCAATGTACTCGTGGAGACCCTGCTCAAGCACGAGAACCACAATTTTGCAGTCACCGAGTTCGAGCAGGGAAGCAAGACGAAGCGCTGGGCCGTGGCGTGGTCGTGGGGAGACAGAAGGCCTGCCATGGTAAGTCATACTTTATCACGTTTTACTCACTTCAAGCTTGTTATACGTGCCATGTCTAACTGCTGGTCTAGAATGTTGCGCGTGGAATCCCCGGCTGTCCGAAGAGTCATTTGCCTTTCCCTTCAGATTACACATTCACGCTATCACCTGACATATCAATCGACACAGCCACTGCTACGATAAATGCAGAACTCAACTCGTTGCCTTGGTTTTGGTGTTGGGATCAGTCTCGTTCTGCAGGGACTGGCTTCGCTGCTGAGAATGTGTGGTCGAGATTCGCGCGCCGGAAGATGAAACTTGCCGGGGAAGAGGGTGCGGCTAAATTAAAGGTGATTCCGGCCCAGGTGGCGCTGGGAGTACGTCTGCAGATACGGCTGGTCCGGGGGCAGAAACCGGATGAGAAAGAGGTGAAGATTTTAGTTCGCTGGGCGCAGGGGACTGACACCGTTTTGTTCGAGAGCTTCTGTGGGATGGTGAAGAGGAAGTTGGAATCAAAATGATTCCCATGGGCTTATGAGTCTAACTATACACGGATTTGGATAGCTTCGATGTATCAATCAACACGAGCAGATTTGGATAATGTTGAACTTGGTATATGACTTTTGTAAACATTTGCACGGCGAGCTAATCTCTATGGTTCATAAACAGCATCAAGGGTTGTATGTACTAATTGCCCGTAACTTCAGACTGCAACTGCTTCAAGCGGTCCCAGCCTTCCGAGCCATCCCAGAAGTCCTTGCCCTTACCCATGATTCCTCTCACGGCACTACGGGCCTTGAACCGCCAGTCCTTCGCAACAAGCTGAGCCTCTTGATCACCCTCAACCTTCTGATCTTCATGGTCCATAGGACCAAACTTAGCATACCCATCTCTCACAAGCTTCTCTGTAGCCCGAACAACCTCAAGCCAAGGCTTCTCATCGCCCATCTGGAAAGCACCCTGAGCATTGGCGGCAATAGTAGCACGCCACGCCTTCTCATGACACTCGAATGCCTTGGAAGGTTGACCACGGAAGACTTCAACACGAGCAACAATTTGCCACAGGACCGAAGAGTGCGTGATAAGCGGGACAACATTCTGATCAATCAGTGAGATGATCTGGCCAGGAATGGTACCAGTGCGAACAATCGGGGCTTCAGATGGATCGTCAGAGCGGATAAGCAACTTCTCGTACTCGAACGCCACGTTCAGGAAATCAACGAGCATGCCCAGGATCGCCACGTCAATGCACTTCTCGCCCTTCTTCGTACCAGAGAGCTCGATAATGCGCTTCTGCGCGGTAATCACGTCGCGGAAGGGTGTTGCCGGCGGCGGGATGGACGCTGCGACTGTCAGGACGTTGTCCCAAATGCGGGCGTCAGTGCCCTTGAGTTGCGCTGCGCGCTGGAGCGCTGATAGAGCCTCGCGCTTGCGCCTGTGGGGGTCAACTTCAGCAGTAGAGACCTCGCCGGTGGTCTCATCGATCACCTCTGGAGCAGGCTCTGTGTCGGGCATGCGCAGCATCGCGGCGGCAAGGTTACTCCAGGCCTGGCCGTCAGTGTCGTCGAGTTGAACAGTACGGGTGAAGGTATCGGTTGCTTCTTGCCACTTCTGGAGCTCAAGCTGAACGCAGCCGAGAGCGAACCATGCGCCCTGGTTCAGACGGTTGATGTGCAGACTCTTCTTATATGCTATCTCGGCATTTTCCAATTGCGGTGGTGTCGAGGTCAGATAGTGGCGGGCTAGGGACCGCTGGGCGCGGGCGTATCGCTCACCAGAGACCTCCCAGGCGCGCTCATACATCTTTTCGTCCTTTTCGATATCTCCCATGATACAGAGCAGGCGTGGTGCATCAACTGGTAGTGGTGATCGCTCTGGTCCATCGAATTGCTCGTTTTCGTCATTTTCATCTGGGCCGGTGGCCTGGTAAAGCTGACGGCGGATGAGGTTCTTCGCCTTGCCTTCGCGTTCGGTGGCGGCATAGCAAAGCGCGGCCTCGGCCCACATGTGTAGTCTCTCGTAGATCTCGAGTGCAGTGCGCAGACCACCGAGATCAACCCAGCGCTTGGCAAGCTCAGCCTCGAGGCTCCAGCGTGTTGAGAAGTTTAGAATCCAGATGTGCTCGAGTCGGTCAGCAGCTGGGGCAGACTCAGACTGCTCAGGGCGTGGCAGGAAAGTCGTAGGATCGCCTGATTCATTCTGGGCTGCATCATCGCTAGTTGCGGTGTCCGCAATGACCTGATCCACCAAAGCCTGCATCTGCAGCACAGCTCTCTCGACGGTACGGGAACGGTAGCCCTCTACCCGACTGCGGACCAGAAGTGCTTGGGTATAGATCTGCCAGTTGGAGCTGCCACCATCGAGAACTCGGGTAGCGTAGGGGTTTGTTTCCTCTCGGGTGAGGCCGTTCTCAGGCGAGGTGTTAGTAATGGCAGATGCCAGTGCGAGTAGGAGAGCAGAGTCAACGGGGTGAAGAATGGGCTGGTTATTGGCATCAATAGCATCCAAAGCCGGGGAGACCTTATCCTGAATTGCAAGGGATTGTTCGTCCGGCTTTTGGTCAGAGAAAGAGATAGCCTCGAGAAGGGTGTCGTCGTCCAAGTTCAGGTTCTTAGGCCCAGAAGACTCCGAAGATTGTGTTGTCTCATCAGCACTCTTAGCTAACACGACCAGCTGACTGATATCACGGTCTTGGAACTTTGTGCGCTTGCCCATCTTTCCGGTCAACGCAAACTCGAACCTCCGCGCCTTAGCCGCCTGGTCAATATCTTCCCGTGCCTTGACATCGAATCCATGGTGTGTGTGGATAGTGGCCCTTTCCAGCAGGAACCGACTCCGCTCGTCTGAGTTCAACTCAGCCTTGTCCAGGATCTCAACATCCTTGTAGATCACATCCTGGAGAGTACTCGTGACCTCCGAAAGCATCTTTTGGTGAAGGAAGTTGGTGCGCATACGCGCAGTCTTTGCGACAAGCGGTCCATCGCTGCTAGCATCGACTAACAGAGCTTTGGCGACAGCGAACAATTCCGGGTTGGGTGTGAGCTTGTAGGCATATTCTCCATCCACGGTTAGGTCACGGATGATCTTTGCCCGCACGGCTTTGAGGGTTGTGGGTTCGGATCGCAGAGTAGATGGCAACACAACTTCGGCCGAGCTGAATTCGAGGGGAGGACCGGTGACGTTGGACTGCAGGAAACCGAACAAGGCTGCTAGTCCAAGGTGCAGGAGTTGCGATTGTTTTTGTTCCGTGGTCAAGTCATCGGTAGACTGGAGGGCGGCGCGGGCCTGGTCGGCAACGAAGGTGGTATATGAGATCTCGCCGCTTACAACCTGTGCAAGAGACTCTTTTGAGGCATCGTGGCCCAGCACCTTGTGACTGAGGGGCAGGTTGAAGATCGGGACGATGTTGTCTGACGTCAATCGGATGGGATCAATGCGGTCTTTGAGGGGAGATGCGGCATCAAAGATGCTGTCCAGATTGGACGGGTACACAGGAGATTCAGCCATGTCGAATCCCTCCAGTAACCTTTAATGATCTTGAAGTCGAGAATGTGCCCCGCGATCTTTTTCGATTTTTCTGCTTATCGATAGTGTGTGGATAACAATAGTGCGTGGTATTTAGGACGAAGTCACGAAATTGCTAGAACGAAACTTATTTCCACTCTCTTCTTGTAGAGCATCACATCTATTATTAATCTAACCTCTCTCAACCCTCTAGAGTATCAGAATCAGTCCTGAATTCCATTTTACTGCAGTATGTTATATCAAGCCGACTCTCGCTCAGACTCAATGAGACGAATGTGCGTGGTCCTTGAGTATACGATTCAAACCCTCTCGCTGCACACAACCCTCAAAGTGGAAACTCCTAGCCAACTCTTCCAGATCATTCTCACTGCTTCCTCTAAACAATTCAGCAAACTCATCCACAAATGAAGCCGCTAAGAAAGTGTAAAACACATTCCGCATGACATGCAACTCCGTATTCCACGACGTGGGATAAGTATCCTTCGCAGTAGGACTAACACGGTCAATCCACTCGAGCAAAGGCTTCAAAGCTGCCTCCGGCTCAGCCCTAGGCCGACGGCCCCATTTATCCAGCCAGAAGTCCCTCTTCTTGTCCAGGAAAGGCTTGAGCGTCTTGTTCCACTTGCTCTCGGGATTAGTATAGATCATACCCTGCAGACCAATGTCCTTGTAAAGCCAGATCGACCAGCTAATGTTATACTTGTCGTAGATGCGCAGCTGGTCGCCGAGGAGGTTGTATCGCTCCTGGTTAACAGTCTCGGCATCGACGTCAAATACCTGGTCCGCATAGACGGGCCCGAACTCCCCGTTCCAGACGGGGGTCTTGTTCTCGCTCATGAACTGCGCTTTGCGTAGGTACACGCTTTCAAGGCGTTCTTTTTGTTCGACTGTGCCCTTGTAGCGATCGCCGGTGGGGAAGCCCATTGACTAGAGATTATATCGTGTCAGAACACTGTTCTTGCAAGTTCAGAAAAGAATGCGAAACCCACTGAGTAATCATGCATGGCATACACGCAGTTAGGCAACACCTCGTTGAATCCCTTCCACTCCATCGCAAACGTATTTCCATCCAGCCACAGGATATGATCAGGGTCAATCTTGCGAATCGCCTTCTCAACACGAGCATAAAATGCGGGTAGCCGCACGTGCTCAGGATCGCAAGGTTCGTTGAGCGGGTTATACCCAGCAACCCAAGGATTATCCTTATACCTGGCGACGATCTGCTCCCAGAGCCAGATAGTCCGGTCTTGGTGGTCCTTGTAGTCCCAAAAGGCGGCATAGCCGGTGGGATTGTCGGAGTGCCAATCTGGGTTCTGGCCACCGGGGACGGCGTGCATGTCCAGGATGGTATAGATCCCGTGTGCTGCGCACTATACACCCATTATGATTAGCTTATTTACTGATACCACTGACTCCATGTAGAAGGGTATGCAAAACACTGACCAGGTCGACGACTCGGTCCAAGTGTTTGAACCCTGATTCCTTCAGCACGCGGGGATTCATATCGTCCTCGAAGTGGCGGTAGTTGAAAGGCAGACGCAGACAGTTCAGTCCTAGTTCGGCGAAGAATTTGGCATCTGCCTCGGTGAAGAAGTATTCGAGCCATTTATCGAAAAAGAATTCGTATTTCTCTTGTCCTAGTACTCGACGCATGGCGGCGCGGTGTTGGGCTTCGTGGCCTGCGAAGCCTGTGATGAAATTCTCCATACTTCAAGACGATATGTCAGTTCGGAGACAGAAAAATACTATGACAACTTGATTGTCTGCATACTTCATCCATCCTCCAAGAGCAGCTCCTCGCATCACAACCCCCTCTCCATTCCCATCGACGATAGAATCCCCCTTCACGTGCAGGAAGCCGGTAGTCATAATGTCGGTTCAGTAATGTAAGACAATTGCCAAAAGCTACAATGGTGCCCACAAGGATGAGTTAGGAGGTGCTACGCATGGCTATAAGTACTTATACTTAGCCGTAGCAGGCTATTTATGCAAAAATCCAGCAAGCAAAACGCGGGGGATGGGGTAAATATCCAGCTTGGCAACTAACAGGGCGTCAAGCCACCAAGCCCAGTAGTTCAACCGGCTAATTTCACAACATTTAGCCTACGCATGCAGCCAAGACTGCTGATCAATTGTACTAGAATTGCATTTCTCATAAATAACAAGACATGTGCCAACGGGCATGGATGCATGCCACCAAGGGTATTTGGATACAAGTGAAGCAACGCCGTCCAAACAAGCCGCCCAAACGCTCAGAGAATAATGCAGCACATCCAAGACTAGACTACCAGTCCTGCCCACGATCCCGCATCAGGATCTCAATGGCTTCGTCCTCGGGGACGGGATTGTCATTCAGTTCCTTGACACACTGTGTGAGCCCCTCCGCGGCTTCATCTACTTGCTCCGCTGTCCAGCCCGTGCATGCCATCACCATGCGACGGTAGTTCTGGCCAAGAACTGCATTCTTTGCTTTCAGGCCATCGACTTCAGCCAATATCCCTCGGTTGAATTCCTTATAGCATTGTGTCTGGCGCCTAAGCAGATCTGTTGCTGGTAATGAAGCCAGGAAGGCGACTTGGTGTTCTGAGAATCCGGACGCTGGATCGAAACCCTCGGGGAATAGGGCGTCAAATGTCGCGACATCAACACCGGAATCTCTGTCGGCATCACCCACAACAACCGTCTTGCTCGCGTCGAGTCCTGGCGTGTTCTTTACTGTTACTAACAGACCCTCAGATGACCGCTCCAGATTCTTGATGCGCCGATCTAGCTCCACGCGCTCAGAACCCTTCCGTCTGAGCTCATCATACTGCTTCTGCTCGATCTGCCGAGCTTTGGCAGACTCGCGGATCTTCGTATGCCAGTGATCAAAACTTTCTTGTTTTTGCGTCAAGCTTGAAGCCAACTCTCGGTCAATTCCCCCGAGTGTCTCCTCGACCAATGCGCTGATTTGGGACATTGCCGCTAGATTTCATGTTAGCACAAAAGAAGATTAAATTGGCGGGAAGACACTTACCATCAAGAACCTCTTTCTTCGACTTCGCCAATTGATCAATGAATGTGTCATTCCGGCTAGCCAGTTGTTGAGACTGAGAATTTCCGTCAACCATGTCGACACCCACACCGTAATCTGCAGGCCGGAGGCCAGTGTGGTTTGGAATATGAGGATCGGCACCCACTTCCAGGAGTTGCGGGACAAGGACTGAGCGCGCACGCCCTGCCAGATTAAGGGCCGTATCGCCCTGATCATCGCGGAGGTTGACAATCTCAGAGATGAACCGTCCCAAAGAGATAACTTCACCACCAGTGTTCCCACTTGGCGCATGGTCACCATTCGCACTTGGGACGATACCTCCATGTCGTACAATAAACTCAAGAAGAGCTTCCAGATAATGCTTTGCGGAGACGTGTCCACCGCCACCAGTCGCAGCCATCATGGCGATATGGTGCAAAATGGTACGTCCGCTGTAATCCACCATGTCAATGGTGGGGGCCAACACTTGCAGCAAACGCGGGAAGCTTCGATAATCAAGGTTGTTCCGAGTGCCCACCGACTTTTGTAGAGCCGTTTCTCCGGCACCATTGACTCGCGATATACTGACACCCTTGGCGACTAGCGCATTGAGCAGTGACATGCGGGCAAGCATCGCAGCCCAGTGCAGGGCGTTGTTTCGGTACTCATCAAGGGGAATTTCAAGATCATCCCCGGTCAACTGCAACAAGGCTGGGTGATTTGTGAAGTCTTTTGTTCGTTTATCGAGGAACAATGTCATAATGAGCTTCATCTTCTGGAATCTCTCTGGGGTAGAAGCAGGCGCCAGGGACTCGATGCCGCGTTTGGAGCCATCATCCATGGGAGGAGGAGGAAGATCCATATCTTGATAAAAGGAGTCGTTAGGTTCTGTGGGTGTAGGTTCGTGCATGGATAGATTGGATGGTTCTCGAGTGAGGCCGATAGGCGGGCCGTGGTGCGAAGTGGAGCGCATGCGTTTGCGCGGAGGCTCCGCAAGATCGTCGGTGTCATCTTGCACCTGGTATCGATTTTGTAGGCTGCCAAACCCGCTGTCAGACATGCTGTACATGCTCTGCTGGCTGCTGAACGCAAGCCCGGATTCCTGGCTGCTTATTTGCTGTGAGGGCTTGCGAGCCATGCTGGGCCGACGACTGTTAGAGCTGGGTGAGTCGAAGCGCGCTTTGCTGAGAGCATTCACAGCGGTGGCGGCGGTTCGTGAGATATTCTGGAAGAAAGTTCCCTGCTGCGGTTGTGACGCACTGCGATTCTCCCCTCCGTTGTAAAGTCGCTTGCGCTGTGCGGCCATTGCTTGTTCTTTGGTAGGTGTATCTATCGTCGATCCGTGGGCAGGAGCTCCAGAGCCGTCAGGGCTCATATCGTACTCCAGCAGTGGCCGGAGTGATTCTTCAACGTGGTACTCTCGACACAGGTCGACGCCTCGTTGGTAGTTAACCCACGTTCCCTGGTATTTTCCGTAACCACCTTGCACCTTCTCGTGTTCACCAGCAGCAATTTCTTTCTCGAGGGTTTTCGTTCGTCTCGCTTTCACAACGCCAGCCACTTTCAAAATTTGCGTAGCGTTCAACCAAGAATCGGATCGACGTTTCATCACAGCGACACCATTCACTTCCATCTCATAAACAGCGACATTAGAATAGACAGCCTATTTGAACCTCGTCAGTGACATTCTCTGTGGATGTGGATAAAGACCACGAACTCGGTAAATCTGTGGTTTATACTCCTCCTGATATGACATTACCGAACCATAGTCGTTGGCTCCATCGTATCCACTAAAGCTTCGTGGGTGTCCGTTGGGGTAACCGAAAGAGGACATCTGAGATCCTTTCGGAGGTGGAGGAGTTGCGCGAGGGGTGGAGTTAAGGGATTGCGAAGCATTCAACATGTTGTAGGCCATTCCATTCGATCCTGCACTACCCTGTGAGTATGACATGCTGGACTTTCCAGGAAATGTCAGCCAACAAATCGGGTAATGCTGGGGTAGAGTAAGTAGCAAGGAGAGAGATACCGGATGCCGATTGGAATGACGCGAGCTCAAGGAGGCGCGTGGCTAACCCTCTGGAGGGAAACCGCAAGCCAAACAAAATACCATTCAAGGCCACAAAGCGACCGAACGAGATGTCGAATGGAAATTGAGATATTAATATCCGAGGCTCAATGCAAGGCAGAGCAATGTTTCGCGGGGATTGGGGGAAGACGGCGAAAATGGCGCGTCGGAGTTCCCGTGACACGCATTTTGCCAAGGATTTCGCGTTTCTCCGTTTTGGGGTTCCTTTTTTGGCACTTCTTGATTGCATTAAAGTGAAATATCCCTCATGGCCAGACCACAACCTCAGCATTGGCTACACAATCTTTCAAAACCACAGCAATGGCGCCATTTATTTCGCGCTACGCTGCGTGAATGTACCTACCTACCTGACCCCATCGCCCGCAACTACATGAAAGACCATATCATCTCCCGATATCGTGCTGCTTCCTCCCGTTCCCCCAAGGCTGGTTCCCAGGCGGTTCACGCGGCAAGGAATGCGTTGTCGGTTCTGCGACGAGCAAATGAAGGCTATTCACGACCTCTCGAGAAGGTGTTATTATTGTCATACGGTCGCACAGGGAGACGGCGACATGAGCTGCTGGCAAAAATGTTAACGCCGGAAATCCCCAATGATTCTTTAGCTCTCAAAGAGCTAATCTCCCAGCCTGCTGATTTCAGTGATGACTGGGAACCCTCAGCTATTGTGAAGAGCCTTGCAGCCTCTCAAATGCAGAACACAGTGGTTGCAGCAGTCCGCATCAGGCCGTTGATCAAACAATTGGAACCCCCGATCCCCAAGGAGGACAGCTGGGGCAGAGAAGTGTGTCAGTCTCGGAAGAGAAATATTCGGAAGAAATGGTACAATGCCACATTGAGCAGTCTCCTTCCACCATTGCCAGAGAAGGATCTCCAGGTGCTTCTGGGACTCATATCGGGGACTGTACCATGGGAACCTGTCAAAAGGAGAGGTTCAAACCCTCAGATTCCCCAGACCAGGTCTGAAAGCAAGTCTGGTAGTGCGCTCTTCAGGTTGCTGGCTAGGGGCCCTGAAAAGGGTTCCACCTTTGCCGAATATGCCAATGGCCGGCCACATACAATTACAATCCGGCTCATGCGTCGTCAATGGAGACGTCTGTCTGCTCTTGTACCACGACAGTACTGGAATCCCATATCACAAAGGTGGCGTTTTATGTGGGAATCACCAAAGGAAGTCCCGCAGCTGTGCTTCGATCTAGACAGTAGCATCAACCCAGAGGCTTTTTTCAAAAAGTCAATTCAGACAAAGAAAGACAAGGCTGAGATGCGCCAACCCACTCAATAACAAAAATATTAACCTATGTAATAATACACGATTTGGATTCCCATCATGCCTCTAGTCATTCCCACGTTCAAGCACACTGTGAACTGAAACGAAGGACTATCTATCGGGCATAAATGCAGGCTAACAAGCACTCCAGGATATCTCACCAACTAAGGCATAGTCGCATGATTCAATAATTCAACTTTGTTGATGAGCTTTCATCTCACTAAGAATAAAAATTCATACAATAGCCGTAACGCGTAAAAGTACTCGAGTCAAAGAGGACAATCAACAATCCCAGACAGGCCGGATGTTGCCGAACAAGAAGAAGTAGTAGTAGAGAACAAGACAGGGTATACAATATTGGAAGGATAAAGCCAGACCCCGTAACCAATCACACGAAAAAAAAAGGCGAGACTGATTAGTCGCTATCAGACGAACTGGAGGAACTGGAGCTCGAGCTTGAGCCCTTCCGCTTGTGCTTCTTATCCTTCTTGTGCTTCTTCTCTTTCTTGTATTTCTTGCCTTCCTTCCCACTATACCACAACAGTCAGTCTCGTCTCGACCCAAAAGATCAAAAATATCAGCGCAAAGAGCTAAACTCACAGCTTATTAGTTGCCATATTCATACCAACGGCACCCAAAACAGCACCGCCCGCAGTACCGAGCATGCCGTGGCCAAGCTTATTGCCCATGAACCCACCCGCCGCGCCACCAAGCAGCGTCGACCCGAGGCCCCTCTCGCCCTCCGGTCCTACGGCACCAGGTTGTCCTGGCTGTTGCTGGTGCGGGGGTGCACCGCCATAATACGCAGAGCTCTCGCCGCCACTCTGTGGGTACTGCTGTTGCTGAGGCTGTTGGTATCCATGATTGCCTTGAGGAGGGTACTGGCCCTGCTGGTGCTGTGGGGGGTAGCCCTGACCGCCGTGTTGATCATAAGGTCCTGGGTGCTGGCCGTATTGGGGCTGACCGTAGGCTTGCTGGCCCTGTAGCGCGGAAAGTTAGTTAGGCATGGTCGCGGTGCGGGTACGAGTTGAGGGTTTGAGCGCTGTGCGACTCTGTAGACTCACCTCTGGTGGGTAATAGCCTTGCTGTGGTTGAGAATGACCCTGTGGAGGGTATCCTTGGCCTTGCTGGTCATAGTAACCGGCACCACCGCCGTATTGGTTTTGCGGGGGTCCTCCGTACGACATATTGATTCGGGAGGGATGAGAGTTGTTGGATAAGTTTTAGGGTGATAGATACGTAACAAATACTTAGGAGCTGGACAGGAAGGTGAGATCTGGGGATGACCTGACACTAAATACACGGCATCAGCGGGGCAAGCGGGCTGAGCGGGAAATTGAGCACCGCCTCACAGGGGCTTTTCAGATTAACACAGCCTCCTTGACATCTTATAATGTGGCTCAATATTTCTTCAGCTGGGCTAGGTAGCCAATGAGTATGTGTCTACCTGTTTGATTGTGGACTTTTATAGCATTTGACATTCGGCATATATTCCATGCTAATGGCAGTTAACGCCAAGACACTCGACCCGCAGTTGACAGGCTGCAAGGAACCGAGGAGCATTTCTGGATTTGGTAGATATTTATAGACCAAAGAGACTTGAGTGGCGATAATGAGGCATGTAGTAGTATATCCAGCTCTTTATGCATTCATTATGGTCCTTCGAACTTGGCAGTTTCCATGTTCATCGATAGTCCACTGCCTGTTGTTCGGCGTTATTATCGACTTAATATCGAAACAGTAACCAATCAACATATTCTTCAACCAGCTGGAGGGGAGTTGGCTACTCCCGCCTATCAAGTATGATCAAATCTATGGTGCTTGATGAGTCCGACGTGATTTCAGCCACAAGTCACTTCCAATAGAACAGTACTATAACCCTCACGGTGGGTGTTTGAACGTCCTGTGTAGGGACATGAGCATTTCCACTGATGCCATCACACTCCAAAATACGCATCGTGGTCTTCAATCTTCAATCTGAACTGGGTTTCCAGGAACTTCATGAACTTTTTGAACCCAGCTATGCGTAGTTATGGTGTGAAGTAAAAGTTAGTTAATGGTTGGAAAGAATAGTCCAGGCCTGTAGCATACAACTTGGTTGTTTCGCACTCGAACAATTAATACTATGCTCACGATTTTCTCCATAATCACTAAAATCCTCAATAACGTATTTCACCACCGAGCTGCGCACACCACCCACCCGATTAATCTTAAATGCATTTATTTCAGCCAAAACGCCACTAAATTAATTCAACTAGGAATTGGTCTATCTGGATATGTTTCTCTTCTATGCCTTGGCAATCTGCATATTCCACACCCCCAGGGAGGTATATGCCTTACCTCCCCTTCGTATATAAAGAAGTCGAAGGAATAAAGAGCTTTTAAGCTAGCGAAGGCCAACTTTATTAGAGGTCCAACCGTTTGGACTAACTTCAAATCGTTAGTTATCCGGAAGGCTATCGAACCAAGATTCGAGGAAGACTTTACCTTTAAAAATCATACACGGAGGGAGGGCCTACCTCGAAGTATTCGTATACTCAATAACAGCCACCTATTCACGGTTTCTAGGTTGTAAAACCGAGCGCCGACCGAAAGAACCGGGGTAGTTCCGTGCTTTTCGAGAAGATTCACCATTTCTCAAACCATAGAAGGCCGAGGGGCTGATCTACGAGAATCCATAGAGAGAATCCATTTTTTAAGAGATTCCTCTTCAATTTGTGTCAGTTTATGAGAACTGGCACAAGAAATCGCGCGGTATTGAACGCCACGTAGGCGTGTCCGAAGTGTCAATTAGGGTACATTAAATCGGCGTGAAGCAGATGGCATGAATAGCTAATAAGATCCTACCCTCTTGGTATGTTGAATTTGGAGAGTTTCGAGAGCGAATTGGTGGCATAGTGGGTGGTTGAATTGATTAAGTGCAAATTTAGAGACGCATTTTTGATGGGGTGCGTAGCTCGGTGGTGAAATACGTTATATATATTGTTGCTCTACTACTTTTGAGATAGACTTTTCAAATATGGCCTGCTTATCAGTGACCTTTGGGGCAACATGATTCGCAGTCAGTGTGGTTATTCTCAGCCCCAAGACCGTAATTTCTATACACTTCTCTGCGTTCGTTGGAGCAGCTTTTACCAAGTGGTTGTCGACCGAAACAAGATTATAGTACTTTAGGCTAGCCTATCTTGGTAATTACCTCAAAGAGCCTAATTGTTGGGATACGCCGAGGAGATAAGTGAACAATATTACCTTACTTGGAATACTCCCCCGCCTCGCTCCATAGTAAAGGAGGTTGACCCGCCAAGCGGCATCTTAACTTACCTATTCAGCTATGTACTTCCGAGGAGTGGAGACTCCTTATCGTCTTATGGCAATATAATACTCCGTACCATCGAGGGAAAAAAAAAAAAGGATGGATACCAAAATGGCGAAGTGAACACACAGCCAAGGTATCAGCCCATGCCCCAATTTAGCCAAGCATTGGAGTCCGTGCGTGGTGATAAAAGCTTTCATGCCAATACCACGGCATTTATTGGCACTGCAGCCAAGAACCAACTGAAATCTCAGATCTCGCAAGTTGGGAGGGTTAGAGATCAACTTTGGAAATGAATGAAGAGATATGTGATAAGTGCAGCCTCAGGTAACTCCATACTCTGACCACGGCCCGGGGGAGCCGAACATCTCTCACACAGTCTAATGCTTGGCAGTCACCCAAAAGTCTTAGTTGAGAGAAGCCCTGCCAAGCGACGGGATCATTCGAAGGTTAATACATAGTTATACGTGAGTCTATATTGTACAGAGTTACTATCACGAGAACCTTATTCCATATGAAGTAGATGTTTCTAAAATTGTGTGAGTTCAAAGTTCAAAATCCCCTTTTCCTTGTTTAGCACACAAAACCGGTGATCAGCAGATAGACCGACACGGAAGGTGACCGAGGGGCTTACCACGGCTTACCCCGACGTTCAAAGACTCGGCTATTGGGAGACTTCTACATTTTGTCTCCATTTTAATATCCCCCACGGTCTAAGGAAATTGCAGTCATCTGCTGAACCCGAAACCACAGTTCTCAGAAAAAGCAAAATGCCAAACCCAAGTAGGCCAAAAGACAAAGAATTCCAGAACATTTACATTTGAACAAAAAAAATATGTCCCTTTGCATCAACCTTTCATCGAAGAAACCCGTATTGCTCCGAACTGGAAACTTTCTAAACTTCCCCACGGGGACTTCGTATTATGGAGCCCCATAAATGTACCGTGCTCAGCACTGAGCTTAGATCCTCCTCATTCGTGCCCGGTCCCGACTCCATATTGCTGCCCCGCGGGGCAAGCGAATAGGATCATATCTTATCCCTGCATTCGGGGCCACCCATGTCGGTGGTCAGTTGATTCCTTTTCCCTCGGGATGTCCGTTAGATTCGGTGACCATAGGGAGGTGGGGAAGGGAAGGGTATCGGCCGTATTTAGAGCTGCGCTGACCCCCTTGTTGTGGCTTCTGATCTATCTTATTTCTCTTCCATCGCACTTTGCGCCAGGGTCAGACTTTTACTCCGCTATTCACGGGTGTTCTAGGATCCTCAGCAGTCATGGATGAGGCAAAGCCTCAGTATGCAGCGACACCTTCGCCGGATGTCGAAGAGCACATGAGCGTCGGCCGCTACATCTCCACGCGTATTTCCTCTCTCGTGCCTCCGATGAACCCTGCGCCCAACCCATTCAAGGCCTTGACATTACTCAACAAGACTCAATGGCTTAATTTCTCAGTATGTTGATATCACTATAGGGCTGACCTGCAAGAAAAAAGCAACTGGCTAACCAGCCTAATCCTACAGGTCGCGTTTCTAGGCTGGTCTTGGGATGCGTTCGACTTTTTTACCGTCTCACTTACTGCCTCTGCACTTGCCAAATCATTCGATAAATCTGTCACCGATATTACATGGGGAATTACCCTGGTGCTGATGCTACGATCCGTCGGCGCCATCCTCTTCGGAATCGCCTCTGATCGATGGGGCCGTAAATGGCCCTTCATCGTCAACCAGATGCTCTTCGTGGTCCTCGAGCTCGGCGCCGGTTTCTGCCAAACCTATGACCAGTTCCTGGCATGTCGTGCCTTGTTTGGAATTGCCATGGGTGGCTTGTATGGTAATGCGGCTGCTACCGCGCTGGAAGATTGCCCGGCTGAAGCCCGCGGTATCATTTCAGGACTCTTGCAGCAAGGTTACGCTTTTGGGTATCTGCTAGCCACAGCTTTCGCCAGAGCTTTTGTCGATACAACCCCGCATGGCTGGCGACCGCTGTATTGGTTTGCGGCTTGCCCACCGGTTTTGATTATTATCTTCCGGTTGTTCCTAGGTGAAACCGAGACCTTCCGTCGGCGCCAGGAAGCAAGACAGGAAATGCGCGGAGGCGTTGCAGCGTCGTTCGTGTCAGAAGGGAAGGTTGCACTGAAGCGTCATTGGTTGATACTTGTATACCTGGTTCTGCTTATGTCTGGGTTTAACTTCATGGTATGTGGATCACTTGCTATTCGAGTAACGGAAGAAGGCTAACAAAGAAACAGTCGCACGGATCTCAGGATCTGTATCCGACAATGCTGGAGAACCAATTCAACTTCTCCAAGAATGCAGTCACCGTCACACAAGTCGTCGCCAACCTGGGCGCTTTGTCAGGTGGCGTGTTGTGCGGCTGGGCCAGTCAGATCTTCGGTCGTCGGTTCTCCATCATCGCCATCTCCATTATCGGTGGCGCCCTTCTCTACCCCTACACATTTGTCGAGAACAAGAATGTCATCGCCGCTGCCTACTTCGAGCAGTTTATGGTCCAGGGTGCCTGGGGTGTAATCCCCATTCATCTGATGGAGCTATCGCCAGGACCTATCCGTACCTTTGTTGTCGGCACCGCCTACCAGCTTGGAAACCTGGTCTCCTCTGCTAGCTCGACCATCGAATCAACCATCGGTGAACGCTTCCCACTGCCTCCAACTGAAGAAGCCCCCCACCGTTACGAGTACGGTAAGGTCATCTGCATCTTCATGGGATGTGTCTTTGCCTATGTTATTATGATTACGCTTGCTGGACCAGAGCGTTTGGGTCGTAATTTCGACGCGGAGCATGATGAGGACCTCCAGGAGGTTGCTGCTCACCGCGGCCTCAACGCCAAGTCGGAGGACTTGGGGGATGATCCTGAGAAGGCTACGAGTTCGATTGTGCCGTAGACTTGCTAGGAGATTTTCAAGGCTCGTGGTGTATGACTGATGATTGCTTTGTACGACCTTGTCGCAACTTGGGACTTTATTATGGGGGATGTGGAAGGAACCTAATGGGATACTTGGACAGATAATAAATTGGCTTCCCACTCGCATTATCTCGCTTTGTAGAGCCTATCACGCCATTGATAATAGAGTAGAATATCTTAAGCTAAGATAAAGGGGATTTGGTCTAAATAACTAGTTCAATGCATAATTAATGCACATAATATGAAAGACATCCTTTTAGGAGATACCCTTTAGGGAGCTTTGCATTTTATAGTAAGCCAGTAACATACGCGTCCTGCAGGAACTTCATGACGGGATACACGGTTGCCTGCTGTGGTAATTCCATTGCATCTACGGAGTATACAGGCCTTGACATTGTTTTCATTCTTCCATATTTAATCCTTGTTTTATAATAAAACATAAAATATAATATGATTCTTGCCCTCAGCTTTAGTAGCTTCAAGCTTCTAGGCCTATATACTAGTCTATGGTGACTGCCAAGACTATCATGCCAATTGCGTCGAAAAAAAAAAAGAGAGAGAGAAAAAAAAAAAAAAAGAAAAGAAAGCATATCCAGACCGCTGAATATTTCAAGTCAAAATCCTAGTTCAAAAGATCGGAAGAATCACTTCTACAGTTCATATAACACATTGAAAACGTACCCACAAAAAAACCACTTTCAGGGCTGTCAGGGCCAGGGACGCCCTTTTCTCCGCCAAGGCCCAGACAAACCTCCAACCGCCCCGGCTTCCATTCTTGTTCCCCATTCCCACCCCCTTCCCTTCCCCTCGTTCCTTACTCATTAAGGGTTCTCTTGCGAGGTTTAACCCCCTGCGCCAAGAACCTGTCTGTGTGTGCTGGATGAAGTCCCGGCTCCGCCTTCTCCAATGCACAGACGCTCGTCGGGATCCCCTGTCGAGGACGAAGATTCCGCCTCCCGAACAGACGATGGGACCGCCATCGACGAGAAAACCAGATCCCAAATAGCTAGGCGCGGCACCAGCTTTGACCTTCGCCGCGACGGCAGCGCGACACCGCGCTCCCGAAACTCGAGCATGTGGCGCACCCCGTCCTCCCAACCTTCCAACGATACCAAACCGATGCCATTGGGATCCCCCCGACTTCCGATGGAAGCCCCTTCCCCCCGACGGCCGTCGTGCGCGACAATCCCGACAACGCAGTCCATGGTCTTGCTCCATTCTGACAGCCTTGACTACTTGCGTTGCTATCGCGTTTTTGATCTCCATTGTCAGCTCGTTCACCGGTCGGCAACATGGCGGAGATGGTTGTGGCGTTCCAATGATGAGTCCGACGTTCATTCGTATGCTCGAGTTTGACACGGAACATACCCGGTTTGCAAGCAAATACAATCTCTTCGTTTATCGGGAGGAAGGCGTGGATCCTTACACCCAGGATAACATCGGGGTACGGTGGCCCCTCGGCGCATACGCTTGGATTATTGTGCTAACTCGTGTGTTTAGTTGAACGGCGTGCCAATTTTGTTTCTGCCCGGGAACGCTGGAAGCTATCGCCAAGTCCGATCTTTGGCCGCCGAGGCCTCGCGACATTACTACGATGTGGTCGGACACGACGAGAGCCGCCATGCGGCTGGAACGCGGAGCTTGGACTTTTTCATGGTGGACTTCAACGAGGATATGGCGGCGTTCCATGGACAAACCCTATTGGATCAGGCGGAATACGTGAACGAGGCGATCTCATACATCCTATCACTTTACCATGATCCGCGACGCACCCGCCGAGATCCGGGGTTACCGGACCCCAGCGCAGTCATCCTTATCGGACACTCTATGGGTGGAATAGTAGCACGAACCTCTCTGACTATGGCAAACTACCAGGCCAATTCGGTCAATACGATCATCACCATGTCTGCACCTCACGCAAAACCGCCCGTCTCCTTCGATTCCGATATCGTCAATACCTATAAACAAATCAACGATTATTGGCGCGACGCCTATGCGCAGACATGGGCTAACAACAACCCGCTATGGCATGTCACTCTTATCTCCATTGCAGGTGGTGCGCGTGACACCGTGGTGCCCTCCGACTATGCCAGTATATCGTCTCTCGTCCCCGAGACACACGGATTTACCGTGTTTACTTCTTCTATTCCGGATGTCTGGATTGGCATGGACCACCTATCGATTACTTGGTGCGACCAATTCCGCAAGGCGATAATTAAGTCCTTATTTGAAATCGTCGACGCCCGGCGCCCTACTCAAACAAAACCACGGGCAGAACGGATGCGTGTGCTCAAGCGGTGGTACTTGACGGGTCTGGAGTCAGTGGCCGAGCGTACACTGCCCCAGAAGGAAGCAAATACCCTTTTGACACTTGAGGATAACGCAAACACCATTCTTGCACAGGGCCAACGGCTGATTCTGCGCGAACTGGGCCTGCAGCATGGTCCGGATGTTCGCCTTTTGCCAATCCCTCCCCAGGGCGTTTCTGGTAAAAAGTTCACCCTGCTCACGGACCAAGCGCTTGATAAGAATGGCAATATTGAGGTTCTCTTCTGCAGCGTGTTCCCGCTATCCAATGGCCGTTCAACGAACTTCCCGCTGAATTTGGATTTCTCCGGTGGCACTGTGGGCTCAACCCGTTTGGCCTGCAAGAGCGCGGCGGAGGATAGCATTCATTTGCCTGCCTCAACCCGCTCGTCGAAACATGCTTACGATCGTAACCCGCCGTTCTCGTATCTCCAATACGACTTGGAGACACTTGCAGAACATCAGTTTGTGGCTGTTGTTGACAAAGCCAATGTACCAACTCCAGGCTTCCTTGTCGCCGAGTTCTCGGACAGCTCGGATGCAATGATTCGGGCCAAGGTGGGATTGGGAGGACTTCTCAGCGCTGGCCTGAAGGTGCGGCTACCCGCGATCCGACCCATGCTCACCGAAGTGAAGATCCCCGCACTGTATTCGAGCCTACTCGACTACCGGCTGAAGATCACTCGCCATCCTCAGAAGGATGAGATGTTTGCTCCATTGCTCCGACAATCCGTCTCTGACCCCCATGAGTCAAAGTTCTTCGTCAATGTTAATGAAGTCAACGTGAACCTGCATGGTGTGGCGCCGTATATGCCCCCTGCAATTAGCGAACAGGCCGCTCTCGGGGGCGTATCATTCCACCTGTGGACGGATCCAACCTCTGGCTCGACAGTCGACATCTCCCTCCAAGTCGACCTCGCTAGCAGTCTTGGGGAGCTAGTGATGCGGTATCGGACCATCTTCGCGGCGTTCCCACTACTGGTCGTTGCCCTTGTTCTCCGAAAGCAGTTCCAGGTCTATGATGAGTCTGGCTACTTTATTCCCTTCACCGATGGCCTTGATCGTGCATTGCGGTCTTCCTTCCCGCTCCTTCTGGTGGCGATGTCTCTGCTGGCCTCCTCCCTGGCTACCTCCAAGGCCCTGCCTCAGACCGATGAAACCCTCCATTGGCGGTCCAACTCGACCGAAACCCCCGTCGACTTCACCAAGAATGATCTCTTGCTTGGTTCACAAGACGCTTTCTTTTGGTTCTTAGTCCCGGTATTTGGTATCATCAGCGTTGGCGTTTGCGTCCTTGTCAACTATCTCGCTCTCCTCATCGTGACCATCTTCTCCTGGGTCTATGGGATTCTGCACAGCAAGACAGGCTATATCCGGCGAGAAGACCGGGGAAACCTGCCCATCTTCCACACCCCCACTCCTCGACGACGCATTATCCACACCGCCATCCTTTTGATCCTTGTCTCGACTGTCATCCCCTACCAGTTTGCCTATATGGTCGCCTGTATTGTGCAGCTAGCCACGTGTGTGCGGGCACAATGGCACGCCAAGGAAACTAGGTCCACCTCGCATCTAAACTTCGGCAACTACGCACAATCCATCTTGATCCTGATGTTGTGGATCTTGCCAATCAACGTGCTCGTTCTCCTGGTCTGGGCCCATAACCTCGTCGTGCACTGGTTTATGCCATTCTCATCCCACCACAACGTCTTATCTATTATGCCCTTCCTCATTCTCGTCGAGACCATGACCAGCGGCGCTATGATCCCGCGCATCACGACCAGGTATGTAGAGTGTTTCTATCTGGATTCTCTTTCACCCTCACAAGCTCTAAGCTAACATATCTATCTCCGTACTAGGTTCAGACACGTCACCTCAATGATCTTCTTCGCCATCGCCATCTACTCAGCGATCTACGGCGTCTCCTACGCGTATCTCCTCCACCACCTCGCCAACCTCCTCGCAGCATGGTTCGTCGGGATTTACCTATTCGGCAATAATTTTTCACCTCGTCGTCTATGGCGTATCATCGATGGCGACGAGCTCCCTTCCGAAACAGGGAGCAGTCACGTTAAGAAGAAACCATGAAAGCTAATCACGTCTGTTGTTGTTCTGCTTTGCTCTTTTTTGTCACGGAGTTGTGTCGCGCATATGGGTCTGGAGTTTCAAGCGTTTTTCACTTTAATGTACAGACATTGGGGGTTTCCCAGCGATTTTACTCATATCGATGTCCCCATCTTTTCCTGTCTTCACCCCGAACTCTTAAATCTCCCCACATCACTTGTTATGACACCTAACCCACAAGGCCACATCTCTCAGTGAGAATTATCGGGTTCTTGTGGTACTACTCGACGCTCGCAACCCCCAGGTTTCAGACTTCGTTCTCTGGTCTGGTGGCTGTTATGATGAAGTCTTGTATATATCTCTGGTGTGCTTTTATTTTCTATATCTGCTTTGTTTTGTTCATGATCTGGACATAGATTTGCGGGATGCGATGGTCTGATTCTACTTGATCCTGGGCGTGTCGGTGGTTCTGTGTTTTTATTTCTGGTTTATAGAGTTGTGCATTCCCACATACTAATTACCTTCTCACTTGATGTTTTTCTTTGTAGACCACTACTGCATGAGGCTTTTAGCATAGATCTTGTTATAGATATATTTTCTATTTAAATATCTATACCTGCGGTCAAGAACATTAAAAGATACAACATGTATGCACCGAAGGCCTCTTGCATGGAGTACGATGCACCTCGCACGAACCCGCCAGCCTCAAAACTATCTATACGAGACCAAGCCTCTTATAGGCTGTCTTTCTTACCCCTTTATTTCCCCTGCTTCTTCGAAACGATAGGCTCATTCTAGGTCAACCCCCTGGTACTCCATATATTTATGTATCAGAGAGAAAGGAAGGGTCTAAGCGCTATATCCGGAACGGGGGGCCTCGTAACACAGCATGGGTAAAAAGGGGCTGTGAGAGAAAAGAAAAATGTATAAAAAATAAATGTATAAGAAACACATGCAAAATTATAAATGAAAGGAACAGATCTTCAGATCACAACTGTACCGAGTACGGAGTATGGGCCTCCTTACACGGCATCTACCCCGGATTCAAATGGTGGATACTCAAGCATGTCTTACATAGTCTAACCCCTTTGTAACGAGTCAATTTACAAAGGGAGTTAGATCAGTAAGATGAAGATTCGCCTCCGTTCCCCATCAAATAAACAACTGGGGCCGGATGCGGATCCACTTTCAGAATATGATATGTCCGGATGTCGGCAGACTCGATACTTACATTCTAGAAAATAATGAAAGTGAATCTAGGATAGAACAGCCATCTACCAAAATGTACGGTGTAGGATGTGATGACCTCGCCCCGACGTGTGTGGCGAACGCCACATTCAGAAAAACGGAAAAGAAACAAGTTCGCAAATTCAAATTTCGGGCTTCCAGAAACAGTTGTGGTTTGGTTTAAGAAAAGAAAAATCGCAGATGATTCGCTCGCGCGGAAATCTCGGGTTCATATAAGACATATTGTTGATTATTTTTTTTAAAAAATAAAATTTCAATGAGCATTGTTGGACTATAGAAAGTAAGGAATGTATTAGAGGGCCCACCGGATCCGATCCTTGGGGTTTAGGCTTTTGCCATTGTTTTCGGGGTACTATTTCTACTTTCTGCGTTAAGGGTTTGCCACTATGCAGGCTTATTCGAGTCTGTTTAAGGATGTTTATTGAATATGCATAATTAAAGAAAATTGTATTGAGTCCACTGTTATAGTTGGAATATGACGGCTTTACCGGCATGCCAACATTACCGATCCTCTGGAGTTGAATCTAATCACCACGTGCACCCAACTACTTTAGAGGGTTTAAAAAAACTAAGAAATCATTAAGTAGTAAAGAAGTTGAACAGCGTGATTTAAACACGCCCCTGAGTAGTATTTCCAAGGATAAATCCAGGCTCGAGACACCTTAACCGCTCCCGGAAGCTGTCAAAAGTCCAAAATATGATTCCTTATAATGGCTACCAATTTTAGGTACATGCGTTGGATCACCGGTAGGACGATATAAAAATAGAGTTCGGGCTTTCTTTTTTTTTTTTTCAAGGGTGTTTTTTTTGCCACCCGAATCTTCATTCTTTCGCGGGGGATAAGGGCCCTGTGATAGCGCTAGGGGGCAATTCCTTTGTTCTAGACGGTTACATGTGTTATTAGGTGTAATGGTACTCAGTACATATGTTTAGCCAAATTTAAATTTCTTGAAGGCTATGTAGGTTTTGTATAACACGCGATAAGCGATAAGATAAATCAAGCGGTGAAAAAAAAATATTATCCCGTGGTTGATATTCGTGTTTAATTGGACGTACAAAGAAAGACATATTATACAAATTCGAAATTTACGTTGCGAAGGCTGTTGAATATTAATTGGACAGGCAGTTGGACAGGCTTACAATTTTATTTTATTACTGGCTGACTTTTGGCTGAGACTATATTCAGCTCTGACTTACATATCAACTACATATGTAGTCTCGGATGGGATCCAGCGGTTAAGCATCCACAGTCGACACGGAGGTGCCAAGTCTGGGTCTGGATGGATACGGGAAGATCAGAATACCAAGGTGGAAGAAGATTTGACACGGTAACTCTAAAACTATGCAGTTCTATTTTTTCCTGGAGAAAACTCGGGTATCTTCATTGAATTTCTAAACGGTACTGCGCCACTCTCGATCATGGGTGGCGAACGGCGACTCGTGCGCCTCGGGCAGGTTTTATGATGTACTTACTGGATAGGAGTGTTGGTACCATAATATGGGACTAAAGTATCCCCGGATACATCGCCTAGAGAAGGTCGGGTATAAGGTTAGGCATGAGATATGTGATGGGAGTTGAAGTGAAAATTAGCGTAGTTTAGATGAAAGTTCAGATCATACCTATTATCAAGTGTGCTAATGTGATACTAAATAGTACAATAGATCTAGATGTATAATATACAATGTACAAGCCATTTAATTCAATATAGAATATTCATTCAAAAATAAAATAAAAAGCCACATACTAAGCCAAATACGGCCAGGCAACGGGTTCAACCAATAGAACAAAGGGGATTCGGGCAAAAGTAGGACTTGACCCAATAAGGGTGCAGGAAGAGAACTGCTAAGCCTAATTCGGTACTAGTGGACAATGGGCCTGAAAATTTTTTAAAATTTTTTGATTGCCATCTTCATAGGGTTTTGCCGCCCAGGTTATGCCACACGATAAATATCCTCGCCCCCCTTCTCTTCTCCCCCTCCTCTCCTCCACTCCTGCATCTTTTTTTCGAGGGTCGGCCTCTTCTTTCTTTTTTTTTGTTTTCTACTCTGCATAGACAGAATAGAAACTCTTACGCTCCAATCTTTGAGCGCTTGCGTCTAGAACTTTCGACGCAGTTGAGTCTTTTGCTCAAAAAAATTTCAACGATACCCCTCATAGAAAAAAAAGGAAGGATTTTTCTTTCTTTACTCTAATACCCCTTCCTCTTTTTCCCAACCGTCAAAATTTCTTCCAAAATGCCTGCCGCCAACGTCGCCAGCTCTCCTGCCGTCACTGGCAAGGAGACCGCCCAGTCGGTTGCTGTCCTCGAGGACCTCATCAAGAACCTCAACATCTCCACCAGCCCTGATGAGACCATTGCCGCGGCCAACAACCTCGCCACTCTCTTCGGTGGTCCCATCCCCGAGCAGGTTCTCCCTGCCAAGGCTGCCGAGGTCTTCAAGAAGCAGCTCGCCAACAAGAAGGATGCTGTCGCCCGTGAGCGTGCCTGCGAGGGTATCCGTGCTATTGCCTCGCACTCCACAATCTCTCCCGCTGTTGAGCCCCACCTTGTGGCTCTCCTCGGCCCCGTCCTCGCCGCCGTTGGTGACAAGGTGGTCCCCGTCAAGCAGGCTGCTCAGTCCGCTGCTGTCGCTATCGTTCAGGCTGTTAGCGGTAACGCCGTCAAGGCCGTTATCACTCCCATCCTTAACTCTCTCGCCAACGCCCAGAAGTGGCCCGAAAAGATGGCTGCTCTCGACTGCATCAACATCCTCGTCGAGTCTGCCCAGATGCAGCTTGGTTACCAGGTCCCCACTTTGATCCCCGTCATCTCCGAGGCCATGTGGGACACCAAGGCTGAGATCAAGAAGGCTGCCTACTCCACCATGGAGAAGGTCTGCGGTCTGATTGTCAACAAGGATATTGAGCGTTTCATTCCCGAGCTGATCAAGTGTATCGCCAAGCCCGAGAACGTCGCCGAGACCGTTCACTTGCTCGGTGCCACCACTTTCGTTACTGATGTCACTGGCCCTACCCTCGCTATCATGGTTCCCCTGCTGGATCGTGGTCTTGTTGAGCGTGAGACCGCCATCAAGCGTAAGACCGCTGTCATTGTCGACAACATGTGTAAGCTTGTGGAGGACCCCCAGCTTGTCGCTCCTTTCTTGCCTAAGATGTTGCCCGGCTTGAACAAGAACAACGAGACTCTTGCCGACCCCGAGGCCCGTGAGAAGACCCGCCAGGCCCTCGACACCCTCTCCCGTGTCGGTAACGTCGTTGACGGCAAGATCCCCGAGGTCTCCCGCGCCGGTGATATCTCCACCGTTGCTGCTATCCTCAAGGAGATCCTCGAGGCCAAGCACAAGGACGTCATTGCCTCTTCCGAGGAGGCCATCAACTACGTTGCTGCCATCGCCGCTCAGCTCGTTGATGAGAAGGAGAACGACCACGTCATCTGGACCCAGAACACCATTCCTTACATCACTGCCATCGTTGGCGAGGCTGATGCCAAGGCCGTCGCCGAGGAGCTCCGCAAGAAGGCCTGCCCCGACGCCGCCGCTGCTGATGCCATTGCCTCCGACGAGGAGGAAGGTGTTGATCTTTGCAACTGCACTTTCTCCCTGGCTTACGGTGCCAAGATTCTGCTGAACCAGACTCACCTGCGCCTCAAGCGTGGCCAGCGTTACGGTCTTCTCGGCCCCAACGGTTCCGGAAAGACCACCCTCATGCGTGCTATCAACAACGAGCAGCTTGAGGGATTCCCCAAGAAGGATGAGGTCAAGACCGTCTACGTCGAGCACGATCTCGACTCTGCCGATACCGAGCAGACCGTCATTGCCTGGACCCAGAAGAAGCTGGCTGAGGTTGGCCAGAACCCTCCCCGTGAGGAGCTTGAGGACAAGCTGCTCAACGAGTTCGGTTTCTCTGAGTTCCAGATCCAGGGTCCCATCACTGCCCTCTCCGGTGGTTGGAAGATGAAGCTCGCTCTCTGCCGTGCTGTCTTCGAGAAGCCCGATATTCTCCTGCTCGACGAGCCTACCAACCACTTGGATGTCAAGAACGTCGCTTGGCTCGAGAACTACTTGAAGAGCTCCCCTTGCACTTCCATCATGGTGTCTCACGACTCCAAGTTCCTTGACAACGTCATCCAGCACGTCGTTCACTACGAGCGCTTCAAGCTCCGCCGTTACCGTGGTTCCCTCTCCGACTTCGTCAAGGCTCACCCCGCTGCCAAGTCCTACTACGAGCTCGGTGCCTCCGAGATGGAGTTCAAGTTCCCCGAGCCCGGTTTCCTTGAGGGTGTCAAGACCAAGTCCAAGGCCATTTGCCGTGTTAGCAACATGTCCTTCCAGTACCCCGGTACCCCCAAGCCCCAGATTCACGGAATTACCTTCCAGGTCTCCCTTGGTTCCCGTATTGCCGTCATCGGTGCCAACGGTGCTGGCAAGTCTACTCTCGTTAACGTCCTGACTGGTGAACTTATCCCCACTTCCGGTGATGTCTACCAGCACGAGAACATCCGTATTGCCTACATTAAGCAGCACGCTTTCGCTCACATCGATAACCACCTCGACTCCACTCCTTCCGAGTACATCCAGTGGCGTTTCCAGACCGGTGAGGACCGTGAGACTATGGATCGCGCCAACAAGATCGTCACCGAGGAGGATGAGAAGGCCATGGACAAGATCTACAAGGTTGAGGGCACCCTCCGCCGTGTCATTGGCATCCACTCTCGTCGCAAGTTCAAGAACTCTTACGAGTACGAGATCTCTTGGTCTCTGGGTGACAACGTCGGCATGAAGTCCGAGAAGTGGACTCCTCTCATGTCCGCTGACAACACCTGGTTGCCTCGTTCCGAGATTATCGTCTCCCACCCCAAGCAGGTCGCCGAGGTCGATCAGAAGGAGGCCCTCGCCTCCGGTCAGTTCCGTCCCCTTGTCCGCAAGGAGATCGAGCAGCACTGCGCCAACTTCGGTCTCGATGCCGAGCTTGTTTCTCACTCTCGCATGCGTGGTCTCTCCGGTGGCCAGCGTGTCAAGGTCGTTCTCGCCGCTTGCTCATGGCAGCGTCCCCACCTTATCGTCCTTGACGAGCCCACTAACTACCTCGACCGTGACTCCCTCGGTGCCCTTTCCAAGGCTATCAAGTCTTTCGAGGGTGGTGTTGTTATCATTACTCACTCCCGCGAGTTCACTGAGCACCTGACTGAGGAAGTCTGGGCCGTCAACGACGGTGTCATGACCCCCTCCGGACACAACTGGGTCCAGGGTCAGGGTTCTGGCCCCCGTCTCGACGCCAAGGGCGACGATGATGAGGATAAGTTCGATGCCATGGGTAACAAGATCGTTGTGACCAAGAAGGTCAAGCTTACTGGTATGTCGTACAATTATTTCTCACTTTTATATCACAATGTTCAATTGCTAACTCACATTTTACAGGCTCTGAGCTTCGCAAGAAGAAGAAGGACCGTGCTGCCCGCCGCAAGCGTGGTGAGGAGGTGTTCTCCGATGAGGATGATCTTTGAACATCCAATCGGGGTGTTTAATGCATATTATGATCGCTTGATGAATTTCATATGCTTTGCTAGGACAAAATACATTTCTCTGTTCAAACATTCGTTATTATTATCTTTTGTGTCCTGTAGATCTGTAACCTCGTAACTTTGAGCATAAAGCTGTGCGCTGGTTATGGTCTAAGTAACCGCAGAATGAGGAGTCTTCACAAAATAATTTCAATATTCCGACCTGCAGGAAATATCATGGTTACCTGCATTGCATGCCCTATGGTTTGCCTTTATGCGTCCCAGTACCTTATTGAGGACATGGAAATGTTGGTAACAAGATCTTTTTTTTGTTCAAACTCTCATTAAGCTTAACTAGGATTTTATATTGTATGTACGTTTATTACATACGATCCATCTTCTGTAGGACCAAAGCGCAAGCAGAAACATAACAAAATTAGCCGTGTCCGACACATGACACATCGGGACCACAATTGTGGTCCTGCAAGTCTCCATGGATCCTCGCCTCCTCTTGATGCTGTTATTAGTTATCCGTCCATATACCAATTTCCTATCTGAAACCCTCTTGACTCACAACAGGGCTACTTGCCATATCAACCAGCCAATGGTCGAGCAGTAACTCGGCTACATCTTCCTTGGTCTAGTGGTGATGATTTCCGCTTGTCATTAATACCGATAAGCGCGGGAGACCGGGGTTCGATTCCCCGAGGGAGAGATTTCTTTTTTGTTTTTTTCGCTATAGGATACTATCGCGGGTGAAATATCTATCAACTTGAGGGATCCCAGTGGAGACGGATATCTTCTGGACGGCCAATACTAAATCTCAAAAAGGGGGTCTTTTGAAAACACATTCTGTATCTTCGCAGAAGGATAGGTGAAGACTAGCATTTATGAATTCCTTTTCATGCTCCTTTTGTACATAATTTCATAGTTTAGCACGTCGAGCTCCAACAAACCATGTCCGTATCAACCAGGAATCCATGCCCTTTTGCCTACCGTCCAACTGTGAGCAGTATTCACCAGCGTTAGCCAATTTATACTTCTCGTTACATGACATGCAGACACTTTAAAATTCGGCTCATTTCATAGTGTCAGGGATTCGGCTAACATTTGTGACATCTACGCTACTAGGAGCTAGCAGGTATGATTTGTCCGCGGCTACTACTAGTTAACACCTGAGCATTGAGAGGTAGTAAAAGAGGCAACCGAGTGTTCTATTCCACTCGTACCATGCAGAAACGAAAGCGAGCTGCTCAAGGTAAAAGCCTATCAAGAATCCGTACGACATGTTCCACCCTTAACCTTGCAGAGGCATGCTTTTGCAAATTCGAGTGACCATCTGTGTAAGGAAAATTGTGCATGTATTTTAAAATTAGTGGCGCAAGCCCTAACAGATCGGCATTTCCTCACGGTAGATCGTCCAACCAACACCCCGCGATCCAGTGCATTTAGTGATCAGCTCTCCCTATAGCAGGCTAGACGCTGGCTTTGTACAAACATGCCGACCTCCTGTGCTCCGTACTGGTTTAATTTGGGTTCTTGTACAACGCTGGTGGCCTCGATCTGTTGTAAAATCTCCGAGTCATGTCAATTGTGGAATGTTATTTCCTTGATTCTGCATATATATATGTGGCATCCTTGTCGCTGGTTAGTTTACAGGGTATTGTTGGTTCTCGGTTATGGTTAGGCAAATGTTCATTTCGAAGAATAAGATTGACGATTGCACAAGTTATAGCATTCAAAGTAGATATAAATATATAGATCGAAGGCTTTACAGGTAAAGACATTTGCAAATCTCTGCACCTCATGGTGCTTTATGGAATTAGATATCTTGCAGTTCTGACAGGCAAGAAACATAATGTGGGGTCTCAAAACCGATAAAATGTCAAATAGGCACGAGACGTACCATATGTGTATACAATGTATGTATGTATGGATTGACGGATGGTATGGAGTAGAGAGACAGCGGATCAATACCGGACCCTGACAGCACCCACCTTTTGCGAACAATGGACCTTTGTTTTTCTCTTCGATCAACTCTTCCTACAATGTCCTCCTCATATGGACGTAATCGAAATCAGGAATCAAGCCCCGAACCCCAAGTTCCACTCAATTATCGAACAACCCCCCCCGATCAATGCCGATAGTCCAATCGTCGCCGATGATTTCACTGTAGGTATAGCCAAGGTCTCTGCCTTTCCGGGTTCCTGTATACTCATTACAAATAGGATGAAAGTAGTGAGTTCGGCAGTGATTCCGACATGATCTCTCTCTCTTCGAGCGTTCTAGAATATGAATATGAAAATGGTCGGCGGTATCACAGTAACCGGACTGTAAGCATCTCATCCTCTCTTATGGTTTTGGTTATTAACTTGTAATTAGGGACAATATATGTATTGTGATTCCCCATTCTATATACCCTGGATGCATAACCAATTCAAATAGGATGCCAAATGACGAAGAGGAACAAGATCGAATGGACTTGGTATGATACAAGGCCCTCATACATATCTAAAAACATGGCTAATAATCTCAGACACATCATATGTCGGCCAAAGCCATCATCCTTAACTTTCAACACAATGCTAACATAGCAATCCAGATGGCTGATGTTGATGAAAGGAGAGTTACACAAAGCTCCAGTCACAAACCCCCAAAAGATCCTCGACCTTGGAACAGGCACTGGCATCTGGGCTCTTGATATCGCCGAGTACGAACACACATGCTACACTTCGATCTATCTCCGAAGCTTACACAAACAGGAAATTCCCCAGCGCCAAAGTAATCGGAAACGACATCAGCGCCATCCAACCGAACTGGGTCAACCCGAACGTGGAATTCATTGTCGAAGACTTCGAAAGCGAATGGCTCTATCAGGAAAACAGCTTCGACTTCATCCACGCACGTCTACTAGCCGGGTAAGCCATCTTACAATCTCTAACACCGATCCTATTCAACAAACTCACAATCACAAGATGCGTAGCAGACTGGTCTCAATTCTTCGCTCGAATCTTCGACCACGTAAAACCAGGCGGTTACTTCGAGATCCAAGAAAGCGCCGTCTGGGCCTGGAGCGATGACGGGACCCTCAAACCCGACTCGCCGCTCGTTCAGTACCTGCAAGCCCTCAACACGGCAGGACAGGCGATGGGGCGGGAACTGAATATCTATCATAGATTGAAAGGGTGGATGATCGATGCGGGGTTTGAAGATGTGCAGCAGTATACGTATCTTCTGCCGTACTCGCCTTGGCCGCGTGATCCTTATCTCAAGGAGATTGGGAAGTATCAGGCTGTTATGGTGCAGCAGGCTGTGGAGTCTTATGGGTTAAGGCTTTGTACGCAGATTCTTGGGTGGGGTGCGGAGCCTTCGCGGATTTTTCAGGCTATGGTTAAGAAGCAGTTGAGGGATAAGCATTTGCATGCTTATGTTAAAGAGTGAGTTTTCTTTGATATTCTTGGGGATTGATGGGACTGACGTTTGGTAGGGTGGTTGTATATGGTAGGAAGCCTTTCCATCGATATATTCCCTCGGAAGTAGGGCTCGAGTGTTCGATTTTTGGCGTTTTTATGATAGATTTCTTTATTGTTGGATACCTAGCAAGAGACTGTGATATTTAATTGTTATTTAATTGTGTTTTGGAGATATGATGTTGAACGGTTTGAGTTTATATATATATATACAATGTAAGGATCAATGTAAATCTTGAGCTCCTTGGCATTAGAGTCGTGTTTGTTTCTCCAATGGTTTACAAGAAACCGCAAATTATTCTATCAAGCCTCGACTGGACCGACCTTCACATCGACCCTTCTTTGCAGCTCCGCCATATTATCCATTTGCCGTAACTTTTTCCGCTTCTGGACCTCCAAATCCTTGAAGCGTTTTTTGCCTCCATGTTTCAGCTTTGTAATCATATCAGCCGCTTGGCCGCGAGTCAATTCCTCGGGTTTCACATTGCCATCTCGAATGCGAGCTCCGTTCAGCATTTTGATTTGTCCCGGTGTTGCTTGGGCCCGTCGCCAAGGTTTCCAAGATGCGATGTAATGTTCATCAAATTTGGTACTAGCAAAGGTATCCGCTGCCCGGACAATGCTCTCCAAATCCGAGCCAGTGGCGACCCTCCGAGGGCGTGTGAACTTCGGTGCTTCGGTTTCTGGGTCTTTGAATTTCATGACATGATGAGCCGTGAAGATATCGTCTCCTTTCTCAATCGTTATCCAACCAGATATATCAGTTAGCATATATCTGTCATCGCCGACTCGGACCCAGTTATGCGGGCTGAACGACCTGATGTGTCGCTCGGACTGCATATCTCCTAGGAGATCGTATATACTGTCATAAGTTGTAAACTCGAGTTTCAGGTCGTTGTCTGAGCCATCGTATGGTTCAGCGGCCTCAGGAGCGGACATTGATTCGCTGCCCTGATCGTCATTCTTCTTCATATCTTCCACGCTGGTGTTATCCAAAACTTCGTCTGGGTCCAAGCCGAACAGCGTAGGTGTTGACAGGACTCCAGTTGCTAGGGAGGCAACCATATCGATAACATGGCAGTCCTTTTTCCCAGGAAATAGCCGAAGACCACGACCGATCATTTGGATGAGCAGGTTTCGAGACCTGGTGGGTCGAGCTAGGAGCACGCAGTCGATATTTGGGATGTCTGTGCCTTCTGTGAATAGACCACAGTTTAGCAACACTGGGAATTCTTGGTCCTTAAAAGCCCGGAGCTGTTCCGCGCGGACGCCTTTAGCTGTGCTAGCTGTGATATACCTAGCATCGACGCCATGGTCGCGGAAAGCGGCGGTAAGCTGCCGCGCGTGCTCGACATCGACACAAAATACAAGAGTCGACTTTCGATTCTCCGCACTAGCCATCCATGCCCGGACTGTGATGTTGTTTGTAGATGTAGTATTAACCGCCTCCGAAAGCGATCCCAGGGCAAAGTCTCCAAAACTATCTTTCTTGACTTTGGACAAATTGGCCCCGGACTTGACAGTCGTGAAGATTGCATTGGACAACCAGTTTTCACTAATCATGTCCATGTAGTCCTTGTGATAGACAATATGATCAATGGCAGCACCCAGTTTGAGACCATCGAACCGCGAAAAAGTAGCGGAAACACCTACTAGGACCGGTCCATTGGCAGATGGCTCGTTCAACCCAAAATGCCCCAGAGCTTCGCGGTACGATTTGGCAACAATATGGTGAGCCTCATCTACTAAAATGAGCTTGAATACACTCGGGTCGAATTTGTACATGCGTCCTCGCGCTAGTGTCTGAACTGACGCGATGATAATGTCCCCTGCTCCAGTCGCAACATTCTTGCCCATTTCTATTTCGACGGTCTTATCTGGATAGGCAAGACTACAGTGCTTTGCGGCTTGTTCGACGAGTTCGCGCCGATGGACGATGATCATGGTCTTGGTGGCTTTCGCATTATGAGGAGGGATTCGGCTGATGAGCTGGGTGAATATAACCTGCAAAGATCAGTAACATTTCGGATAAAGAATGGATTCAGCCTTACTGTCTTGCCAGCTCCAGTTGCAAGCGAAATTCCTAGGCGCCGATGGCCTTCACCCAGATATTTCAGGACGGACTGGATGCTTTCCTCTTGGTAGTCGCGGAGCACAATGCTTGGAGAAACCGGGGACTCGGTTGAATTGAAGCGCACATGGCGCAAAGATTTTTGTAACAGAGGACTCTGTACCAAGTACCTCCTTGGGAGCCTTAATCGCGAGATACAGCGTATGAACTCCATGCAAATCTTACAAACGCTCTCCCATTCTCCTGCGAAGCTAAAAACAAAGAACAAACAGTGCAAACATTCTTATCGATAACCATGCATCTCATAGTGGATTCCTTAGCTCAACTTTTTTTCTGTTGTTTCTATAGCTCTTGATGGAATTGACGTGCCAGATTTCATTGAAGGCGCAGCTGTGATGTTTTGCTACCGATCGTTCCGCATGCGCTGCAAATCTGCGAGCCTGAACGATGAGCGACTCCGCCTCCGTATATGAGCCCGACGACGACGCCGAGTCCGAGTCCGACTTCGAACAACCCAGCTCGTCCAGTGAACGCCCTCCAACTCCAAATCAAGATTTGGAGGAATATGATTACCATGATGACCCCTCATTCGAAGGGGTCGAACGACAACTCGGCGATGGACTCGGTGATGCGCTTCTGGCACGCGACCCGCAAATGCGTGGATCGCTCAGATTTCTCCGAGCCTACTCCCACCTTATCGTGGAAAACGAGGAGCTTCTGGATTATGCCTCACTGAGGGAAACTGAGCACACATACCAACTCAGCCAACATGGCTCGATGATCTGGACGCCCGCGGAGAAAGAAGTATTCTTCAATGGACTGGACCGGAAGGGCAAAGGCGGCATCAAAGAGATTGCTGCTGCAATCGGTACCAAGTCGGAACTCGAGGTTATGGAATACATGCGAGTTTTGCATAAGTCCTTGAGGGCCCAGTATGATTCCGATGTGTACCTGGAGCGCATGCCTGTCTTAAGCGATGTCCCGGCGGCCACAGAAGTCAGCCAGGAATGCTGTGAGCTACTCGAGGAATATGGGGATGTTCTAGTATTGAAAGAGTCTCTCAGTGAAGCTCAAGTTGGAACGAAGCAACACGGAGACAACTGGATCATCACTACTGCTCGTGCACAGCATCTGGCCGACGAGGAGAACGCCAGTGCTCGAGGTGACCTACGTCTCGCAGCCGATCTGCTGAGTCTTCCAGATTGGGTCCGGCTTTCTTATATTTTGTTCATGAACCTGGGTGGCAAACAAGCGGAGAACAACTGGTGGAATCTTGCCAAAAGAAAAGACCTAATCACAGCATATGGGCATACCCCGTCTATGACTGTAGATACTGCAGTGGACTTCTACTCTCTCGCTGTTAGCGTCACTCGCCGCCTGGTCCAGTCATCCCTTTACTTTGCAATGTCAAGATTGCGCAGCACGAATCGCAGTGGGAATGATAGAAAGGGATATGTTCGCATGCAAGATGTGCGGGCCGCCATTGAAGTGCTCAACATGAAGCACTGCAGGCCCAATTTACTGGACGTCGCTCGTCGCAATGAAACAGTCCTAGAAGACATCAACAACCGGAAAGGTTGGGTACCTACAGTATTCACCTACGAAGAAGCCGAGGAGATCATCGACAGACACGAATGGACCCGGTACCGTAAAGACGGAACCATGTACCATGGTGAAATCGACGAAGATGACAGTGAAGATGACGACATTACCAACGATAATATCGAAATGGGCGATGATATTGGAGCAGATGACGATATTGAAATGGAAATCAACAAGCAAGAGACAGAACCCGAGCCAACCCCAGAACCGGAACCTGAACTAGAGCCGGAGCCCGAACTCGGGTCAGGACCAGAGTCGGAACCAGAGGACATGGATCACGATCAACCACGCACGCGAGAGTACCCCGAAATACCAGCGCCAGTCGTACCGTCAGTCGAACTGGAAATGGACCCAGAAGAAGAGCAAGCAGACACTGTGGACCAGAACGCCAGCAATCGCCAAGAGGCCACCTTTTTGAAGTTAATGGAGCAACCTGTGCCGGACTTCGTTGACGAAGAACCAATGAAGCTAGAGGAACCTGATGACGACACCAAGGTCCTGCCAGAGCGCAGAATGAGAGAAGATATCTCCAATTGGCGGGATCGGGTCATCTACCGCAATGAGTGGGAGGAGTACGGGTACGATTTCGCCGAGCTGAAGGAAGACATGGAAATGCCTCCGCCGAAAAGGGCCAGATACAACCAACCAGGTGTTGCTCTCCCCGCCCCGTTTCCTTTGAGCGAGGCCGTAATAGGTGACAGTGAGGACGATGAGAATGGTTCTTAGCGAGAAAACCCACCAACCGCTAAAGAGTCCTGTTTGAAATACTACGTGACAAAGTTTGGTCAACCGGGCGACCTAACGGGCCTGGATGATACACTACACTCTACTTTGAACAAGAATATAAAATTCCCATCAAGGACATATGATTAGAGAGTAAACACATTGATGAAAAAAAGATCCCCAACCCCCTAGTTCAACCCCCTAAGAACAATCCGCTTTCTGGAGAGAGGGTGAATCAACAGAAAAGAACTCCAGCACATAACAGAAAAACAAAAAGTGCGCCTTTTCCAAGCCAGAAAGTTCAGAATATTCATAACTCAGCGAGACGAAAAACAGTCCCTTTGGGTTCCTCTCTCGGAAGATCCATGGGGGATTATCGTACATGCATTGGAGAAGACTACAAATCAAGGGTCTTGTAGTCGACACCACCGTGAGCGCTCAGAGGCTGGGTTCCAGCCCGCATATCTCCGCTAACGGGCTGGAAGCTGTAGTGGCTTCCAATGCCGGTGGTAGCAGCATCAGCCAGCATCTGGTTAGTGTGCTCGTTGGGGCCCTGCAGGCTGACAGCCTGGAGCGCATCCTGGGCCTCCTTAACACGCTTCTTGAATGTCATGCGGTCCAAGAAGAGTTGCTGGCGTGCCTGCTCCAACTCCCGACGCTCCGCCTCAATAATCTCTTCCATCTCGTTGAATTGCTGCAGCTTGATCTCGAACTTCTGTAGGGTGACGTTGACTGCAGCAGAGACCAGGCGGGTCATTTCGCGCTCCTCATGTGAGGCAAGGGCTCCGGCACGTGCGGCAGCTGCGGCCAGAGCGATTGTGCCAAGGGTCTCCTTGGGCTTCGCGGAAACTTGCTGCTCGGCCTCACGTGTAGGGTCGACATCCATAGAATCTTCGGACTTGACCGCGTCTTTGCCCTTGTCTTGTCCCTTCTCCAACTGGCTCCGGAGCTCCTTGCGGATCTCGTCGACAGAACGACCCGCGGCCGCAGCAGCCACTGCGGGCTCAGCCATCTGGGCCAGGAATGCGACGACAGAAAGAACGGGGTTTTCGGACTGGCTGATGGGGTCACGTCCGCTGCCAGACTGCAGCTCGGGGGCATCTTCAACGTATTTATCCTCGATCTCCAGCTGTAAGAACTTCATGACACACTCTTCCCGAGACCGTGTGCCAACGTGGTTCGCAATTTGTTCCCAGTTTTCATCGAAGTTCTCCAGGCCTTCCAGCAACAAAATCACTTCCGAGTCCGACCAGGGAGTATCCTTCTGGGGCAAGTGAGAGTGGCTCTTGTCCTCAAGCTTAACAAAGTCCGAGGCATTGTGGCTAGAAGGCATTCGCCCTTGAAGGAAGCAGTTGGGGCACAGATCATACTTGGTGTCTGGTGTAGTGGCATTGGCTGACGTCGAAGCAGATTTGGCGTAGTGGAATCGGAGTTTGGTGCAATCAATACCGCAGGAGAAGCAGTGTGCCTTCTTCCTGGATTCCTGAGCAATGTCCAAGCCGTTTGTTGCTTCACCGTTCGTTTGTTTCTCTTTATCTTCGATGGAGGTGATATCCTTGCCTTTTTCATCGTAAATGGTGCGGCGTAGTTCGAGGTTGAGGTCGTCTTTGGATGCAGGGATAGAAGAGGCAGCACGCTGTGTGGCTGGGTGAATCTTGCCGGACGTGACGCTGTGATTTGGTCCAGGCTGGAACGGCTGCAGTCCTCGTGGAGTATCTGCGACGACTCGGAAGTGACCGGTGAATGGCGGTCCAATATTGGACGGGCGTGTCTGAGGGTCAACCTGCAAATGTGTTAGCTAAGGTACTTGAATGGGAAATACAAGGCCACTCACCTGATAGTTAATCAAACCCCACTGCTCAAGGAACGAGTGAACACGCATAATAGCACAGACGTCACCCGCAAGGTTACGACGGCAAGCAGTAACGGTCAAATACTCGATGGGGTTCAATCGATAGGTATTGATCATGAAGTCTCGGTAATCTTTGTATGTAGCAGGGGTCTTGCTGCGGTTGCGGCCATTGAAGAACTCAGCGAGAGCTTTCTTCTCGATTGGGTTGATGGTGTTCATGTCAAACCATGTCGCATAGCTGGGGAGGATGATAGCGTGTGTTTGGGTGACGAGTTGTTCGCGCGCGGCGGCTTCTAGAGACGACTTGGATGGAGCAGGTTGGTCTTCACCTACAGCATCCTCCAGTCCATCCGTTCCCTCCACTTGCGGATGCGACTCGCCCAAAGCATCCTCCAAGCCCTCGGTGTCAGGCTTGCCGTCGGTTTCAGTACCACCCATCTCTTCGTCTTCCTGTTCAGCCCCACCGTTCCGAGGTTTGGGAGATGCGGGGGCATCCATCGGATTGTCGGATCCAGGTGTGTTCTCGATCTTCTTCACGGGCGAATCCTGGCGCGATTGCGCTCCTGTCCATAAATTTAGCACTCGGTGAAACATTCAACACATTTGAGGGTAGGCATACCCGAGGCTTCGCGAGCTGCATCAGCTGCGCCATCTAGGCCAGTCACGGACTGAAGATTCTCGTGGGCCGCAGCTGGGTTGATAGGAGTCTCATCCATGATGGATCAAAGCAAACAGCTGTCGCGGTCGGCAGAATGTCAACTCCTTTCCAGTGTGTCAATTTGTCTGTGTAAGGCGCAATAGTAGTGTATGATGGAGCAGGAAAAAGCCAGCAATGGCGTAAATTAAGGCCACGGGAGATGGAAGAGGAGGCCTAAAGTGATGATTGGACGGGTTACTGGGGGGCACTTGGGGAGGTTGGTCGCGACACGCAAAACTCACGGGTGAGCGCCAAGAGTTCAATCGCCACTAGCCTCTTTGGGACTTGGCTCCTTTCCCTGTGGTCATGTGATTCAGTCTACACTGTAAATGTATGAGATATCAAGTATCTGGTTCAATATTTGGTTCAATATTACAATCCTGCTCTTACTGTTAATAGCTTGAGATATTACCAAGGCTTACTAGAAGGGCTACATCAAAGTATATGGCATATTGTGAAAGAGAGTTCTCAGCGTTAGAAAACTAAAAGCTGGGGAAATTATTAAAATCTCAACTGCTTTATATGTGATCCACAGTGGGATATTAGCAATAAAAGAATATTCCCAATGGGAAGAAAACTTTGTACATTTTACAAAAGAAAGCAATGTATTCCATCTTGGGTGTACTCGCCCCTATATGTGCCTCAAATCTTGAGGTTCCCATAATATCTCTAGGACTAGAGTTTGATATCCTAGAGTAATACCAAGCTATTCAGGTTTGATTAATTTCAATGTAGATGTCAAAGAAAGACTTATATAATTCACTGCTTATAGTCATATTTACCTGAAAAAAATAAGACACATATGTAGATACTAATGAAAATGATAATGCAGTGTAAATTACTTCGGACTCACTGCTCTCTTTTTCTTAGCAGGCTGCTCAGGCTCATCGTCGTTGCCTCTCTTGGCCCCAAGGGCAGGAGAGGTAACCAGGGGAGTAGGGGAAGCAACCGAGGCGATAGGAGTACCAGGCTGGGTGATGTCAGAAGCAGTCGGTGAAGTAGGAGTAGAAGCCTGGGTAATGTCAGAAACAGCCGGGGTGATAGGGAAAGGAACGGGGGCGGGGGCAGCAGTAGGACCGGGCACAGGAAGATGCGGCATTGTGCCTGCAACCCCGGCAAGTATATCAAGGGCAGAAGTAGTCAAAATAGGCTGGGCTTCGCTTGCAGCTCCTGCAAGTATCTCTGGAGGAGTAGACAGAATAGGCTGGGCTTCGCTTGCTGCTTCTGCAAGTATGTCTAGAGGATTTGGAAGGTTAACAGTACCAGCAGGCATAGGTACCCTCCAGTCGGGATCAGTGAATCGATAATACTTAAGAATATCGAGTAATATTTGACCAAGAACAGTGTCAGTCTCTATAGATTGAACACTTGATGGCAGCTCTCCCTTCCTAGCAATAACCTGTTGTTCAAACACGTTACTGGAAAGCTTTCTCTGGAATATGTTATTCCAGGTATGACCTGGCTCAGCAAGCCAAGCGGCCAGCAAAGGATCGTAGACACTTCGAATAATATCGAGGACAGATTGACGATCAAGTTCAGCTTGTGGGAGGTGGAAGTCGTCAAGCCGAAGTGGGAACCAGATTCTCTGATTTTTGAATGGGGTTGGCTTCATGTTGAGTTGTAAACAAATGGTGGTGCGAGGCATGTTGGAAAGTGTTAATAGCAAATGATTTATGCCGAGTGAAATTGTTGGATTTGATTGTTTGAGTCTTGCCGTTGATTGTTTGAATGGTTGTTGGGAATGAATATCGAGGGTTGGGATGGACTTCGTCGACAGCTAAATACTCGAAGACCTCTTTGAAGCTCTAATCAATGCCAATATTCATTTATATTCTTTTTATCTCGTTTTAGCACAAAGAAATATGCGAACAATAGAATCCTTGACAAGTTCTTCACTGAGAACCTATATAGATCCATATTTTCTTTCGGAATGGACACAACAGCATTGTCATTCCTTAGAGGCCAAAATAGAGATAAAGAAGAGGTCTAGTATCAGTTTTCTTACAACTCTATTTTAGACAGACTCAATATAGAAATGAATGAATGAATATAGTCCAGACCTATCACAATACGCGATATAGTTAGCTTTTCTAACCTTAGAACACAGAAAGTAAACAAATTAGATGATAATAGGTTATTATTTTGGGGATTACAAGCTCATCTACTAGTGCTACTGGGTTCTGGATAGTATAGCTTCGGCATTGCAACACGAAGTGATTCTCTAGATCCTCACCCTCCATTCATTCTGTTCCTTCCCTTTTCTGTTAATTCCAATTTTTGCTCTTTCCCTCTTGTTCTCTTCCTGTTCTGTCTTATGGCATCTTGCTTCCATTCGCAACACAGCAAGAAACTTACATCATGTCTTCGTTTAGCACTAGTACCAATGCTAACAGTACCCCCTCCGGCTAATCCAACCGATCAGCCAGTTGGATAATGGACGTTCATGACTTTAAGGCCATCGGAATCTCATTCGGCATCCTCACCATTTGGGCTGCTGTTTTTTAATAGACACATACATACTAGTTTATGGCAGGATATTCGGTTTGATGACGACTGCATAACAGCTTATGATCTGGGAGATTTGTTAGCTTATTACGAGTTTAAAGTTGGATTTGGATTGATCAAAGGGATGACTTGCTGATACTTGCCCGCTTCCCTCAGTCCAATAAGTTCCAATAAACAGAGAACGGCAGCACTGCCCTATAATAAAATGCTCAAAGGAGAGAATCAACGAAGAAATGATCCTTCGTACGGTAAACATTGCACTAACTGCTGAGGCAATATGTGGCTAAAACAATTGACATTGGTCATGCTGGGTCACTCACTCATGGCGTTTAAGCTGATCCATTTATGGTATATTAGAAGAGAGATACACATGCCATTTATCAACTCCCCATGGTAAGCCTCATAATGGCGAGCACACATCAGGTAGACATCCTGGTCGTAGGCGCTGGATTTGGGTGCTTAAGGAGAACTCATAGGGCAAGGACGAAAAATTGGGCGGACAGGATGTTAGGTTCGTCCCGCGTTGATGGCGCGAGGAGGATGAAGAGCAGCGGTGGGGGTGTTCGAGGCGGCCTGGAAGAAGGGCAGTTTCCACCGGTATTCAAGGGAAAGCACATCGATTGAGATCAATTATCATGAGGCATTTAACTGGGAGAATGTTGAATGAATTTACTTTAATGCGCCCAAAATTACTAACTCCACCGAGGAGGCCATCGTTACGCAAAATGAAGGTATTAAACGGTTCGATGTGATTGTGCTGGCGACAAGATTTGAAACTAACACAGGAGCATGGATCGCGATCTCCATCCGTACCACTGAAGGTAGGACACTAGAGGACCGTTCGCGGGATCCAGAAACAGGTGTCGGGACGAGTCACAGTCTATCCACTAGCAAGCTTCGAACATGTTATTTTTATACAGTCCTCAGACACCGACGGCGTGTCCCAACGAGCCAGCTTACTTTGAGCTGTAGGGGGTCTCATGGCCAAAATATCGATCTTCAGATTCCGACTGTCACTTGACGTATGTACATGCACTTGTGATCGGCAAACGAAGTGTCGATGTTATCGGTAAAATCTCCTAAGGTAAATGTGGGCGTCTTATAGTCTTAGGCCTGTATTGAGAATGAACTATACTTAAGCTAGAGCAAACAGCAAACTATAGTTGACTGTGTAGTAGCCCTACAGACAAAAGTGTATTGTCCAGCTAGATAAGAGTGTAGTCCAGCATGGCTATGGGCAAGACTATCGTATTAGCATTACCGTTCGGCTTCACGGTTGTTGCTCTATTGGCAAGGACTAAAATAGTTACTGTGCCAATAGGCAGGTTGATAGAGAAGCATTAGCAGCAGGTAACATGTTCCGTGAAAGAATCACCAATCAATTTGTACATATGCAGTGGGTCTGCTATTTGTCCGTGTCAAACCGAGCATATGGCCTCCGTAGGCCCTAAACAGGAACCGAGGTTTTTGTTATAGTCTAGTAGAAATATACCCTGTAAAAATTTCCTGCTCTATTGCTCTATTTGTCAGCTCTACTTGTCAGCTCTACCTAGGTACTTGTCAGCTCCAGGGCTCTCTCTATCCATGTATTTGTCAGCTCTATTTGTCAGCGCATATCAGAGACCCCGAGGTCCGACAATCTGCCAGATTATGTTGTATGTTGTATGTACTAAGGTTCACGGAACAAAACGCAAACTGCAACCACATTGGACATGTGGGGCCATCTAAGCCCAGAAACGGACATAATGTGGAATCCTGAAGCCTGATCTGTTGACAATAAATAGGCTAAAGGTGGAACTTGAACATAAATCATTTTTACACCACTCTGCATCATACTATCATTTCTATTTAACACCCAGTCTCTCTCCATAAAGGCTAGCTTCCAAATAAGTCAACAACCAGAATGTCACCTAAAGTACCTATTAAGGTCATTCTGGGCACGCACACGGTACACCCGAATCGTCATTTTCCACTTCGCTGAGCTAACAAGTCTAGGTCGGCGATGGTACCAAAGGCAAACTCGTGTCATTTGACAAGCCAGACGATGTGAAAACGCTCCTAACTACGTTTAATCGCAGGGGCTATAATGAAATTGACACGGCGGCTAACTACTGTATCGATGCGCCGGGGACAAGTGAAGATCGTCTTGGCAAGGCCGATGCGGCCTCGAAGTTTGTCATTCACACCAAAGTCCTGGATGGGCCTCCAGGCTCTCATGAGGCGGCCAAGATTACTGCTAGCATCAATAAGTCCCTGGCCTCCCTCAAGACCCCTGCCGTCCAAACGATATTCCTCCATGTCCCAGATCGCCAAACGCCATTTGAAGACACTATCCGCGCAATCGATGACGCCGTTCAGCAAGGCAAAGCTAAGAACTTCGGACTATCCAACTATACAGCATCAGAAGTGCAGCAGATTATTGATATCTGTGAAAAGAATGGTTACACGAAGCCGAGCGTCTACGAGGGACACTATAACCCTATTGTGAGAGGCGGCGAGAAGGAGCTATTCCCTCTTCTACGGAAACATAATATGTCCTTCTTGGCCTACAGGTATGTTACTATAAGTACAGCCTCTTAACACCGTGATGTGCGCTGATGACATAATAGCCCTGCTGCGGGTGGCCTCTTTTCAGGCAACACGAAGACTTCAAGCCGATGGGCTGGCGATGTAAGTTTTGTCATATGCATTAGATATTTACGTGGCTAATCTGCGATTAATAGAACCAAATTGCCAAGCTCTATAGTACATTGTACGGCAAAGAGTCAGTACAGGCATCTGTAAATCTGGTAATTGACTCATCTGCGAAGCATGGTATCTCAGGACACGCAGCGGCGGTGCGCTGGACAGCTTTCCACAGCATCTTGAACGGACAATTTGGCGATGGCGTCATATTTGGAGTGTCCAAGCTCGAACAGGTCGATAGGACATTGGATGCTCTTGAGGCGGGGCCTCTTCCTGAAGAGGTGGCGGATGCTATTACGGCTGTATATGAGACCGTGGAAGGATCTGAGCCTGCGTACCACCTATGAAGGCGATAACTGAGCTGGGACCAATGATTATCTCATCTGTAAAAAACAAAAATTAACAATATTGATAAAGAAATAAGAGAGCACTGAGGAGGAAATAGGGGAGTGATAGCCGATATACGGAGTAGATGATTTAAAGTTATCATGGGCCGTAATTTAATTATCTTGTATTTCTGTATAGTGAAAGTAGAAAACAGTTTCCTCGGACACATGCACACACTCGGCTCGTACCCGAGACCACGCTAGTCTATAAGCATTTTCGAAGAATAGACAATTTTAATACCAGGACGATTACATTACGTATCAATGATGATATTTTTCCAGAAATCCTGATACACTCATACCTTTATGGCCCTCTATGCTCTTTTTCACTAGAACGTATCATTTTGTAACACTATTGAGTATTCCTGTTCAGATTTCTTTCCTTTTATTGAATACTGCACATTTGGTGGAACACTATAAGGTCAACAGCATGACGCACGTTTCCCGAGCTTCACTTAATGAGTGAGTTTGAACCCTTTTCCCCATTCACTCATGCTCACTATATTCCTCTCCTGATAAACCCAATTCACTAACTGATTCTCGATACGTAGAAACAGCGATGGGAACAGGAATAACAGCAATTGTCGTATTGAACCCACATTACGAAAACAGGTAGTTAACAGTGCTAAAAACCACTTCATAGGATGCAATGATGTATGTCTCCACACTACCTAGCCCATTATGCTACTATGCTGCGATGTTCCTACTGAAATGTGCTTACAAATAATGCTAGTGCTCCAATTGTACTGAATGTGCCGACTGTTCATATTGCAGCAACTGCAGCAATTGTGCAAAATGCAAGAATTGTTCGAATATGACAGGTTGTATACATTGCCAGGATTGTTCCAACATGGAAAACTGCTCCAATTGCGAAAACTGCTCCAACATGGTAAATTGCACTAATTGCAAAAATTGTTCCAACTTGAAGGTATGTTTGTTACATGGAGTATGCTTGAACAATAAAAGCTGATTGCATTTCAAACGGCCAGAACCGGGATGGTGCTGTCAATGAGTCCGGGTAAACTGACGAAGGGGAATTCATTATATAATTGGTACTATATGGCCAGATGACGCATCTTCCTTGTTCTATCAATCCAGTAGCACACACACACACACACACACACACAAATGGAAAGCCCAGGTTGTGCCTGTGATTGTATCGAGAATACCCCGGCATAAAAGTCTAATTATTTTCTATTATTGATCTGATCATCGCCTTCCTCCCTCGTTGCTCTCCCGGGGACATCATAGACTCGACCCGCCCTCCTTAATTCCCGATCAAGTACCTCAGTCAACTCCCCAAGCAACCACTGAATCTCACTCTTGTCAGCAAGCAAAGGGTTCTTCTTATCGGTCCAACTCCACTCTCGTACAGCCCGCGATTGTTTATCATCGGATCCATCCCTCAGAATATCGGGTTTATAATCTCCTGAAATCAGACTGATGTAATACTCCCATTCTAGATAGTCGAATTTCCGGGATGGAGTATTGTTGGAGTATTCAGTCATTTTGCGCAGTTCTCGGAAGAGCAGGTAGAGGTAGTGGTGGATGTTTTCGGCGCCGGTGTCGTCGCACTGCGCAGGGGACTTTTCTTTCTTGTGTTCATTTACGTGGAGAGGATTGTCGTTTTCTTCTTTATCGGGATGATTATTTTCGCTTGCGTGCCATTCTGCACCTTCTTTTTCGCCGGTCGTTTCTTGAATCCACCACTCGATCCAGGAGATACGAGTTAATGCCTTAAGTCGATCCATGAAAGGTTGGTCACCGGGCAAAATAGTGAGTTCGCCAATGAATAGCGTGACGTCGCGGATAAATCGGATGGCGGTATCGCCGAGGTTGGAGATGAGAATGGTAATCGTAGGAACGGCAAGCAGGGACCAAAAAACGAAGAAGGATTTACCCAAACTGCTGATCGGATACAAATCCCCATAACCAATTGTCAGGAGACTTGTATATGCAAAGTATAGAGCCTCAAAGTACGACCACTTTGCGTTCGACTCCGAGCGCCAGAAAACCACACCTCCAATCAGCCATATTGTCATCCAAAGCAAAAAAGAAACCAAGAGCGAAAGCCATTTGTGCTGGATGTTTGCCAGCTCACGCACCTGGCGCATGGCTATGAACTCTCGTTTGTGCTGTTCCCGCTCACTGCGGCCTTCCGCTTTGGCACTCTTCTCCCCGAGCGAGGGAATAATACCATTAACACGAGAACGGTCCGAGAAGGCTTCTTTGAGAAGGTATTTGTGCGTGCGTGCCGTCAAGATATTGCCAATCTTTTGCTTGCCATTTTCCAGCATAAGTGTACGCATGGAGGAGATAATAAGACCTAGAATAATAATGCCCCCGACGGCATATGGAAAAAGCAAACCTCGGCCGAGGTGCGTACCCGGCGAGAAATTACCCACACCGATCGTGAGCAAAGTGTAGTCTGCGAAATAGACTGCGTCCAGGAAGCGCCACCCCTCGACCTTGGAGTAGACAGCTGCACCACCGAGGAGGTAGAAACAGAAAATGATGGTTTGTAGCATGAGTGTTCGTTGACTAGTAGTCAGGTTGTATCTTCGGCTGTAGCAGCCACGGTAGGCGCCATACCCAGTCACTACCATTAATGATGCGATAATAAAATATAGCCCTGCTGCGAATGTGCCGTAGTAGTAACTCTGCGAGTAAATTCGGCCGTTGTTCTCGGGCTTGTACATGTCCACGCCGAAGGGAATTAAGATTGCGATCAATAATGCCGATGAGATGTACCACCCTACGATGATGATTGGCTGGGCAGTTTCGAAGCGAATGCGTCGGGCCATATTAAGCGAGAGGGCTAGGTTGGCGATAAGTGCAAAGACAAGTGATATTGCGTTGATAGCGGTGACCCTACAACCGCATTTTTGTTACTCGGGGAATCATTTAGGGTATGTCTGATCAGATTAGGTACCATTTTGGATCCGGCACATCTGTTCCACCGCTGCTGGTGAGATCCATTCGCCATGGTTGTGACAAAGAACAGATGTTGAAAGCGCTAGCCATCGGCCCGAAGGTGCCCTGAAACAGAAATAATGAGAATGCGGACATCAAGAATGACCAAGCAGGGTTCTGCATACAGCTAACAGAGGGTATGCCGTACTTGCGAGCCACCAACGTGCAGCTTGCTGGTACTCAGCATCTTGTTGCAAGGACTTATCATTTTCGTCTATCTCGTGATTCGGAGAGCTGGAGGTGTGATCGAGAGCCACTGCCTCGTCGGCAATGGCGTCATCGAGACCAGGATCATTCATTTGATGCGTGTTTGATACAAAGGAATCTCGTATAATCTGTCGTTTGATCACGAGTTCGCAGCTGGAATACAGAGGATGGATGAGAAGCCTACATTATCTGCTAGAATTCCAGAAAGGGCCAAGAGGCAGTGGGGTCATATGCTGAATTGATTTCAGTGGTGCACCATAGTCAAGTACTCCGTAAAGCTTATAGCAACCTTGAAAGTCTACTCCATACTTAGTCACAGCACGTTATTATTGGCGCGCAAGGTCAGGAAATAGAAAAAAAAAACACGACGTCATATCACGTGGCTGCCATGTTTCTTGATTACCATGGGAACTTCTAGTGCAATCCATGGGTCCTAGAAAATTACACTTTGGGATCGCAATATACACTACGGAGTAATATGAGTATAATAAGCCCAGTGTAGTATTTTTTATTCTATTTACAACATAGATGTCTCTAAGATATTCTCTGCTCCTAGCCAGTTCTATAGGTAGACGTTAGAAAAAGGCGGGAACAAAAGCATACAGCATACCTTGTGCAAGATAATTTTCTATGTATAACCTTTGATGATGATGATGATGATGATACGGAATTGAAACTCCACAGTGTTCTATCGGCAGTACGACCGAGCGGAAAGGAAGCCATGTCTTCCACATCTTATGGTCGTATGTATCACGTTATGTGCGGGAGAGGAACATATAATGTAAACTGTAAGTGTATGGCGTTGAGCTTTTTAGGATGAGTGTCACTTTAAAGCCACGGGGCCGTGTTAGGAGGGTGAGTGTGCTATAGACCGGGTGAGAATACTCCGGGGTGAGGGGGGCATTTACCCATTAAGGCGAAAACAACGCCGATCAGCAACCCTCAAACAAGTGTGGAATAACAATCCCCCGAAAGCTAATTGGAGAATTCATCGATAAACATATCAAGAGGTCGCATCACAACTACGGCACTTACCTACACTGTAAGGGTGTGCAATTGGGTATCTCTAAACGCGGACGGAGAACGAGAAGTTGAAGTAAACAGTGGACACCGCTCCACAAGAAACGCAGAAGCTCTAATCAACCATGAAAAACTTCCTCGGAGCCACGCTGGTGACAGCTGTTGCAGCCACAGTGACTAGCACATCTGCTCCTGCATCTGGCCCAACTGGATCTAGCTATGTATCTGGTTTTGACATGACCAAGAGCTGGGCCAATCTCAGCCCCTATAAGGACGCAGATAGCTTCGGCGTTCCTAGCGGTGTCCCGCAAGGATGTGAACTGTCTCAGGTGCATGTTCTGCATCGCCATGCGCAGCGATTTCCCACGGATTACCCGTTGGACGGCGAGGGAATGACCAACTTCGCAGCTAAGTTGACCAATTACAGCAAGGCTCACCCAAACAAGACTGTGACTGTGGGTCCTTTGAAGTTCCTAAACAACTGGGATTATGTTCTTGGAGAGGACACTCTTATGGAGAATGGTGCTGCTACTGAGGCTACATCCGGTGCCAACTTTTGGATCAAATACGGAAGACTGTTGTACCGTGCCGGACGTGAGAATGTCGCTGCTTGGAGCTCATCCCTTAACGTTTACGCCAACGGCACAGATCGCCCGACGCCAGTGTTTCGCACTACCTCCCAGGAACGTATTTTGGAAAGCGCACGCTGGTGGCTTAGTGAGTGCAAATCCTATCCTCATTTATCAGTCCCGGATAACCAGCTGACGTCTTCGACTAGGCGGCTTCTTTGGCAACAGTGGAGCCAACAGCTCTTACGATCAGTATAATCTTGTTGTGATTCCCGAGCAGGGTGATTTCAATAACACTCTCGCTTCTTACGAAACGTGCACTTTTGATTATATTGAAGGGTGAGCGAAAAGCCCTGCAAAAATAAATGCATATTCATGAGCCTGTATTAACAAAAATTACAGCGACAATGCTGCTGAGGTTTTCATTTCTCGATATACAAAGAATGCTCGCACCCGTCTGTCTCACTACTTTCCTCGCGACTTTAACCTGACCGCCATGGACGTGCTTGCCATGCAGAACCTCTGCGTATATGAGTACACCAGTCTTGGCGGCTCATCATTCTGCTCTCTTTTCACCGAGCAAGAATGGAAGGACTTCGAGTACAACGTTGACGTGCAGTACTATGGAGATTACGCCTATGGTTCGCCCAGTGGTCGCGCCCAGGGTATCGGCTACGTTCTAGAGCTCGCCGCTCGCCTCGAGCAAAAGCTCATCACCTCCAGCGATACAAGTATCAACTACACCTACACCAATAACGAAGCCCAGTTTCCATTTGGCCAGCCCTTCTACATGGACATGTCTCACGATGATATCATCTTGTCCGTGATCAACGCCCTTGGTCTCGACTATTTCAATTACGGTCCTAAGGGTTTACCCTTCAACATTGACCATGCGCCTGAGCGCAACTTCTCTCTCAGCCAGATGACACCATTTGGTGCCCGATTGATGTCTGAAATCTGGACCTGCCCCCGTGATGTGTCATTCGATTACTTGGACCCTGTTCTCTATACCAACCCTACCATCAAGTCTACTGCCAACACCACGAAGTACATTCGTTTTGTGCTCAACAATGCTCCTCTCCCACAAGATGGGCTTGTTGGTTGTGAGGATTCCACCAATGGTTTCTGCCAGCTTGATAAGTTTTTGCGTGGCGTACCCACTCTGAAGGAGAAAGCGCAGTTCCAAAAGGCATGCTTTGGTAACTATACCACCGGAAGCCAGGTCGGGGATGGTGCTCCTGAATCTTAGATCGAAATGAGATGGTGGTCTCTACATAATTACACCTTTATAGGCTTTTGTACATATCATTATACCACACCCGATAAGATTAATAAGACCTGAAAATTTTAGTGCTAAGCTCACAATTAGCTCAGATAAGGCAGAAAATAATGGTTCCTGATAAACGGGAGTCCCTAGGCCTCAGGCACCAAGGCAGCCTCGCCCGTACGCTAGTCTGCATGTCCCACACCCACACGGCACTCGCATCTCCATCTTCCCTCTTACTCCAGATAAAGATATGCCCCAAGTCTAAAAGGCAATGCCCTCTGCAAAACCCACCAAGATATTTCCAATCACAACTTTCATTTCAGACCTACCGGCCAACCTTCTTCCGCAGTCCCCTTTATCATCTTCCGAAAATGGCCCTGCCAATGGACGCTTGGTCATTATAGGCGATGTGCACGGGATGAGAAAATCTCTTGATGCACTCCTAGAAAAGGTCGGCTTCGACAAGCGCAAAGGAGATCACCTCATACTAGTTGGGGACCTAGTCAATAAAGGGCCTGATAGCCCTGGCGTTGTCGATCTGGCTATCAAATTAGGCGCTAGCGCAGTGAGAGGCAACCATGAAAATGCAGTTCTTAATGCGGCCATGGAAATAAAAGCCACAAGAGATAGACTACCACGTTCTGGAGATTTGACTGGAAATTTGACTGTTCCTGAGAACCCCGAAGCCGACTTGCCCGGGGATACTGTGCGAGATTGCGAGGTTCCCGAAAAATGCGCATCTCCTACAACACGCGCTACGGCATTGGCACTTTCAGAGCACCATATTGACTGGCTTGCTGCTTTGCCTTTGATCTTGCGTGTTAAGCTGCCTCAAGACATAACATCCACCCTTGGTGACACTCTAATTGTCGTACATGCGGGCCTCACTCCTAGTATCCCACTTGAAGACCAAAACCCATATGATTTGATACACATGCGGAGTCTCGTCCGCACACTGAGCGATGAGGGTGGATTCAAACCGGCTGAAAGTCCCGGGGAAGAGAGCTGGGTTAAAGAATGGGACCAATGGCAAGATAAGGTACCATCCAAGACTACTGTGATATTCGGGCACGATGCAAAGCGTCGTTTGCAGCGAAGCAGATATGCAATTGGACTGGATTCCGGGTGTTTATATGGAAATCAATTGAGTGCGGTTGTAATTGGGGCTTCCGATGGGGAGATTGAGCATCGGATTGTTCAGGTCGAATGTGCTGACATGCCTGTGGCCCCAACTTCATCTACGAAACAAGACGACGACCTAATGGTTGTATAATAGATACATAATATAAACGGATGATTTAAGTTACCTTGATTTTATGGGTCTCTTTATCGGTCTTTTTATCGGTCTTTTTATCGGTCTTTTTAGGGGTCTTTTAAAATATGACCGCTAACTATCCCATCATATTGTTGGTGGTACCCCGTTGACAGGAGCTATTTCTAGACGTTTAAGAGAATACATAAAAACTTGATGGCAGCTGGCTAACGTTCCGACGAAAAGCCCGGTTGGCACGATGGACTCAAAGACCTGCCATACCCGGTCAAGGAGAAGAGGGCATTCGCTCCGTCACTTGCACCCACATATCTGAAATAGCGAAAAGTCCAAGGTAGTTCCGCGCATCCCAGGGACGCGTCGGATTAATGAGTGCCAGGTCGAAGTTGCGTAAGAGCTATGTCCAGTCGGCGGTCAGTTAACGAACGTGTCATGGAAAAAAGAAGGCAAAATCAGACATGTAGAGCCATTTTCACTCACCTCGAATATTGTCTTTCCGATCTCGATTTGGGCCACTGGCCTTCCTAAACACTGGAATTTGCCGTAACCAAATATTAGGTCGTTGGTCCGAACCATGGCAGCCAACTTGACTGGGTCCGAGTCGAGCCACCGCTCTGGCAGGAAAGCCTCTGCGTCCTTGCCATAGAGCTTCTCGCTCCGATGCATAGCGTATGCTGAGTACCCGATGCAGGCGCCACCTGGTAGGAACACACTCTCGCCGTCGACAACAACAGTGTCACCACCTATCGGGATATCACGCGCGAAAATGCTCGCAACAGGTGGCGCGACTCGTAAACCTTCTCGGATCACAGCCTGAAGATACGGAAGATTTTTAGCCTGGGCGGCTGTAACAAGGCCTTCGCCTATGTTTGGAGCACGGCCGTGGCGCACGGCATTGTCAACCTCGCGCTGTAACTTGAAGTAGACGCGGGGATTCGTTATAATGTACAGAAGAGTGCCACGGAGGGCGCTGGCAGTGGTGTCAGAGCCGGCAATGATCTGCTCTAGCGCCTCACTGCGCAGCTCGTCCCCTGATAAGCCGTGGCGCATGAAGGAGGCTAACATATCGGATCTTTCGTTCGAGGGGCTCGCAGCGCGCTCGTCGACAAGGCGGAAGCATGTAGCCATCATCTTACCGAAGCCGTTGTTATCCTTGGGTGAAGGTGCAATAAACCTGCCGATGAAGGGCACCTGGGTGATCCAGGCCAGGCCCATGGCAAGGGCGGTATTGCCGATAGCAAGTCCCTCCTCGCTCGATTGGAGGAAGTCATTCACGTCATGATCACTCTGCAACATACCGAACGCCTTACCGAGACCAACGCTGCTAATGACGTCGAGTGTAAAATACTGGACCTTCTTCGCTAGATCCATGGGCACAACATGGCGGTCGGACGAGATATATTTGGACCGGATGAGGCTCACGAATTCTTGGACTCTTTCATTCACGGACCCCTCGAGCCGGGTATTCTCCCTTCCTGAATACTTTAGGACAATATTCCATTAGCAGGCTATGCCGGTATGAATGGGCGGCACAGGGTGAGGGTCGGAGATAAATGAGACAGATATCATACACCTGGAGCCATCTGCTTCCTCCGTTGCTCGTGTTTCGCGTTATCCGTTTGACTGAAGACATTGTCTCTCCTGTACTCAATTCGTGTAGCTCTATAGAACCAATCGGAGCGCTTGTAACCAGGCTTGTTGTTTACGTGCATCCAAACTTCGGGAGAGGATGTGATGAGTATGTGAGGCGCGATACGGGCGATCGGACCTGCCTCGAATCGAAGATGTTAGCCACAGTAGATATGGCACTTGGTAGGGATACAAAATCATAAGAGATGCCTCGCACCATGTTTCTTGTTGACTTCTGCATACCACTTGTGGCAATTTTGCCCAAGTATGGCCATGCTGTGAGGCCAATTCGAGATGCCAGTTCCCGGGGGCCCCCTGAACTGCATCAACTTGGCATACGTCGTGATAACCCTGATGATATAGAGGCTTAAGAGACCGCAGAGGAGCATTGAAGCCTGACTGGATAAGAAGGCTACCCCCATAGTGGAATAAACAACTGGATGAAGTTGGTTGAAGCGAATTTTCTGGAGCAGTCGCAGGCTTTACTATATACTTCTTATTGAATGTGGAAATGACACCTTTTTACCTCATGGTGCGGGGTTACTATTAAGCAAGGTCCCCTATCATAATATGCATCATGCCCTCTAGTCTAGGTCTAGTGAATGGGGCTGCATACCCTAGACTAGCCTAATATACATGCCGCCTTTGACCGCTACGGGTTTTCCCGTGAGGTTACCCGTTTCCCACAACAATATCATGGATTATTGTATCCCTATAGATTCTAACCCAATGAAACAGCAAAGGGCCTCGGAGCTTCTCTGATTTTATGTACAAGCATGAATCAAAACTCCGATCGAAGTTGTTCCATCTATCCATGACATGAATCATCTGTTTCGTTGAGCCTACTACTTATGGTGTTTTCTTACACTTGTATAAAATTATTACTGAGCTAAATGCACTTCCTTTGATACCAATTGACTTCATCGGGAAGGGATCATGTGTCTTGCTCCCACTTTGACGTAAGGTTTGCCATTTTGTACTCTTGCGCTATGTTTGCTTCAGGTAAAATGGCCCCAAAGGAGAAACTGCACCAATAACGATCATAATAGCCACATTTCTCGACTCTGTGACCATAGCCACTTCCAGGTGTTCTAAGGGACTTATAATGGGAGTTCATTGCCTTCGACAAGCGCATAAATGATGGTCTCATTCCACGCTTGCCGAGTCTGCATAATAGCCGCTTGCATCTCCTGCTTACTCCCAGGCGCGTAGACCTAAGGCGCAGAATTCAAGCTCTCGTCGGGGTCAATAAGCTCCTGCCAGAAGTACCGGTTTATTTTGTTGGCAATTTCATATAATTTGCGTATCTGAGCCTTAGCTTTCTGAATTTCAGGTTGAGCTTCGAAACATGTCAAATTGGCGACGTGAGGATTTCTAGCAATTGTCGAATCCCTGAGTTCTACCATCTCATCCATGATTTTGCGGTACCTTTCTGTTGCCGTTTCATAGGCTCCATTGGTTCCATGGGTGGCAAGAAAAATGAAATACAGCTTTATTTTGACGAGAGTCAGTGCAACGGTGTGCGCAAGATGTGGTTGGTGATGCATGACCACGAAGAACAGCTCAGATGAAGTTTCAAGGAGGAAAGGGTCGATCGGCTCGAGCAGATTGGCATTTTTGATGCCTAGGTATGGCAGGGTTTCGTCATCCCAGTCGTACTGGAGGTTCTTGGAGATTGTTGCCCACCATTTCAAGAAATCGTAGCATTCTTGATCCTTGTTCAAGCGGATCATTAGGCCAGGAACCATATCTTTGGATCTAGTGCTGTCGCCGCGGCATAATCGAAGGTTCTCCATGAGGGTATCGAGCTGCAGGTGGACGACGAATGTCAGAGCAGCCCTGTAATGAAGACGAGAGTTCATGCAAGGGCATGTGGGGAGAATTTTCTAGAATTGACCGATACCATATTTAAAGTCGTTATCTGGATGATTGCGCGAAGCCTGTTCTTTGGATTCCATGTCGACGCGACACTTTTTGACCTTGTTGCAATCATATTTGTGATCTGGCAGGTGGGCTATTTGATGCTCAACACTGCAGTATGGCATCACTTTGCAGCCTGAGCAGAGGCGGACCCCGTCGCTTTTACCGCAGAGGCCACAACCAGAGTGCAGAGGCACTTTCATTTGAGACATTGGAAAGTGTTGAAAGGGGAGAGAGACATAGGTAGGAAAACGAATGTGCGTTGAGATTGAATCTGGAGCCACCCCCACAAAGTAGGTTTAATCCCAGGTACTCTGTACATGTTTGCTAGACATAGTTGGACATTGAACATCATTTTATCCTATTTTGGAAAACGTTGCCCAAATGCGTCCCGTACTTAACCATATTCCACAACTTATTTCAAAGCTGTACTATTGACTAGTATTTCGACTTGTTCTATCTCACACGAAAAATGTCCTTTCAATCCCTTTAACCAAGACAAAATGTCATCTCATTTAGGTAAATGTACTGGTACCTATTTCAGGCCAGTGAAAGAGAATATAGAAAAACTTTATAAAGGAATTCCGGTGACAAAGACGCTTTATTAATCTGCACTTAACAAAGGATTTTTACTAACTCATTGTATAAACCAAGACTCGAGGGACTCGAGCAATGTCTATAAGAACGATCAAGCCCTCCCTCGGAATAAGGTCAATCATCACACCAAACAATATTCACACTCAAAGCATCTTCAATATCCTCTTTCCATTACCTTGACTTGTAGTCGCATATTAACATCCTTTTACAGATATTTACCCTAGCAGCCTTCCATATCGCGATCATGGCTAATCGAGGACCACCCAGACACGGTCATGGTCACGGACATGGCCAGGGACACAGCCACAGAGACAACACACCTCAGGGGCCAATAGATTACAAGCACCGTGAGCTTTACGTTCAAATCTGCCATGAAGATGAAGGTGCCATCCATTGGTTGATATTCATGAAGTATCCAGGTGATGAGCGTGGCATCCGCCTCCACAGCGTTGGCTGCATGGGCCATCGTCAATTGGCCATAGAAGATGACAAGAGATTTGATAGCTATACAGTCGCGAGCACACACTATCTCGGTACGATTCATGAGGCCGACAGTTGGATTGTTGAGAGAGAGACCGAGAGGATTCCACTACAGAGCTGCCAACTTTGGGCTTGTTACCTGATCCTTCGACTTGAGCGTAAGGGACTGCTCGAAGACGGGAACTATAAGCATTTTATGAACTGTTATAAGCATAGTAGGAGAGAGGATTATGGACCGGGAGACGATTTCCATGATTGCCCGGTTCATGGACATTAGGTATCGGTTTCTCTATCTTTTTGGTCTTCAGATTTGACCCTTTGACTTGATTGTTTTCTTTGTTTATTTTAGTGTCTTAGTGCAGAATATATATTTACTTGTTGCGCTTCAAAGTAAATTTTCTAATAAAGTAGTTGAAAAACATTTGTTCTAACTTTGTATATCCCTTAACTAAGGTCTGTAGTGGTGTTGGTTGGGATCCGGTCACTTATGATGATACCAAGGTGTGATACATCGATAGAGAACCATATTAAGTACAGGTGAGCGGACGGGAACCCATGTTTTCCACATCCCAACATGTGGGAGAGGGAAATGTAATGGAAGTAGGCTTCAGCTTAAATTAAATGATCCATTCAGTTCGTAGTATTACTCGTATCTACATGATTTTATAAAAACATAAAGATGGCCGTAAACATCGCTGCAGCAAATGCCATCAAGCCCTGCACACCAGCCGATTCCTTGGTCAACAGACTACTGGCAGCTCCCGTGTGGTTTGCCGAGCCGTTGACTGCAGTTGGTTTACTCCCCAATCCAAATGGCAGTCCCTGGTAGCTGAACGTCAGGTTCTGGGGGATAGACTGGTTGTAGCACTGTCCATTCGAAATATCCAAGTTGGTCAGGTCATCCGAGTTCACGAAGAACATGTACATCGACTGCTTCAACTTCTTGAATCCGGACGTGTCGTATGGGAACTTGTCGCCCGGATCGGTTGCCGAGGTGTTGCGGATTAAGATGCACTGGACTTGTCCGGGGAAGTCGGTGGCTAGTTTGGGGTAATCGCGCATGACATCGCTGTTGCTGGTGTCGGCCACCAGGACAAACTTGCGCTCGGGGAAGGTCTCGAAGATCTTTTCCAATAAGAACTTGCGGATTGATAGAGTGGCGGAGACGTCGCTGAAGTTGAGAGGACGGGTATCGAAGGAGCCGCCTGGGTAGTTATCGTAGATGAATTCCATGTAGTTTCTCGTGACTTGTTCGGGGGTAGTAGTCTGAAACGACTGTTAGTATTTTGAACGTCAAAGCGGGAACTAGAGGAGATTTACCAGGTAGTGGAAATGCGCATCGGGAAGGCTGCTGGACCAGTTGCTGTAGATTTCTGGCATCTTCTGCCAGGCCGTGAATGGACGGGCGAAAGAATTGAGCAATCCTTGTGCCGGTTGATAGATCTTGGTGACACGCAGAATATCGTCGACGTCAGAAATAAAGGTAAGTCCCTTTGGAGGCACAAGGTAGGCGGTAGAATTTCCGATGCTTGCGCCCTGAACATGAGTATCCAATCTCTGGATTTTTTTTGTTTCATTTCCCGCGGTAAGGCCATTGCTGTCAATCTGCACAAAGGTGTCGAAATCACCCTCGACTGTGGTATTGTAAGGCAGAGTGATGACTTGCTTTCCACCCGTTGTCTTGGATGATCCGCCGCCGCCTGGCTCTCCGCTGGAGCCCTGACTCTTTGCAGGCTGAAGGTGGATCTTGTTCACAGCAACTTCTGGCTGCTGCACAACAAAGATTTCGGCAGTCAGGTTACGTGCTTGGGCCTGCTGGGATTTAGGAAGCTCTGAGATGCTAGTGTTGACGAGGAAGATATCGGCCAAGTCGTTCAACTTTGAGACAGAGGTGTTCGGTTGCTTGTACACGTTTCCGTGGAAGCGAACGTTCCAGCCTGACTTGGTCCAGTTTGCATATGGGGGGATGTTCAACACATTGGTTGGCAATGCTTCCAATTGGTCGTCGTCCAACCCGAGGGATTTCACAACTGCGCCTCCAGTTGGGAAACCCTGAAAGAAGTTGGGCACTCCAGACGCGATCCACGAAGGTAGGCCAGATCCAAGGTCTGAAAGGATGCTGGCGGCACCAGATTCAACGTCGCTCAATATGTTTCGGGCAACAACAGGAGAAGGGTTACGCTCGACCGGGGAAGGCGTAATGACGGGGTCGGCCGGGGCGACATTGTTGGCGAAAGCTGTTGGAGCTGGGGAAGCGGAGATAATGGAGAGAAGAGATGCCTGCACAAGGGCATGTGCAAGAATGGACCTCATTGTATCCAAGTATGTACGTAAAGTAATACAATTATAAGTGAAACCCCCACAAAGCAAACACACAACAGTCCGCAGGGGGAACCTTGAACTGGATCTTGGGTATATTATAAAAAAAAAAAAGTCTACACAAACAAAATGTGGTGACGATCAATCTATTTAAAAGGTTGAAGGGGTCCATGAAAAAGCCTTGGAAAAGGAAATTAACAGGGAATCCACTGACGTCATTATCCGTCCCAACTATTATTCCCCGAGGTTTATTAAGACATTCTATTAAGGACGTTATATCTGTAGATCTATGATATGTGCAAAAAAATAACACTTCCTGATACCCGAATCGTGAAATATCTCTATTTGGGCTCTATTGTTAACTAAGGCTGCCTTACTGCCTAAGGCGGATAGAACGTCTTCTCCTTACCTCAGCTGATCCCCCTTGCGCTCTCTCTCTCTCCCTCCAGTCAATTGTTCAATTCAACCTATAGTTTCTGTTTCAACTTGTCTCTCTTTACAATTCCAGAGGAATGTCCAATCTGTAGACAGTAAAGGATCCTTCATCTAGGTAACCCAGCTTCGCGTCCTCATCATTGGATATATATCCAGGTGTTCCCCGCCACTAATAGGAACTGAGATTGGGACTAGGCTTGTTATTTGTTCTCGATACGTACGGATTTTTGCAACTCGTGTGGAAATATCCTAATCCATTTATCAACTAAGATTGTGGATATTCTAGCCTAGCACATACTCCATAAAGAGGTATCATCGTGCTTATGCTGATCGGTGAGATTCAATGAAACGATATATGAACGACATCACGATCAACACCGTTCAACGCAAATTCTTGTTGCCGCCTCGGACGTTGGTATGCCGCCATACTTAACTGCGATGAAGTCGGAGATCTTGATGATTTTATTCCCGACTCTGCATCCCCGATCGTCCCACCTTCCTTCTCCACTTTGTGATAAAGTTCGATCTGGGATTCTTCATCTGCTATAATTATGTCACAGAACTGCATAGCGATGTCTGGAAACTGAACATAATGTGAAGGAATGAGAGTCTGGATGTCAAAAATGGTAAGAGGAAAGACCATGGATCTCGGAACCTTAGCCTTGGGGAGTGAGGAAGGCTCTTTTCCCGGGGCATGAAGTTAGTACAGAGGCCCATTATTCATTCATCCATGCTGTACGATATACTATGTACAAATAAAATTATGCGCCGCATTTATACTAATTGTAATTTTAGAACCCTCCATCATACTTGTTTCTGCGCATGTGATTTTCTCCTGGATCAGATGGCCCAACCTCCGAATGAAAATCAGTCTTCATCATGATTCCACCATTAGGCACAATGGCGTCCTGACTTCCAGTGCGTATGGTAGTCTCATCCCTACCATGAACTGACCAGCCGTGATTTGAACGATCTGCAACGAATGGTAGCGGCTGATCTCCATGGGAGTGGCTATACGACTGGTATCTTTGGCCACCATAGTAACTCCCAAAAAGACGGGGGGCGTAAGTTTTGATAAGCACTGAGAAGGAAGGCGCAGATCCACAACAAATGGCTAGAATGATGACATTCGTCAGTAAGAGCTTGATACCAGCGTATTTTCTCGTTATATCATTGATAGCTACTAACCAACATAAATCTCAATACCGCACCAATTCAAGGAATCCGCGAGCTCATAGTATTGGTCCTTGGTACCAGCTAGCAGCTTGACATAGGCATATCGCACGCAACCGGCTAGAAACAATCAGTGTCCCTTGAATTAAAATGTTTCCAATGACTCTTACCGGCAAGAGCGAGAATTCCAACTCCAAAGACTCCCATGAGAGCAAGCTTTTTGCGCTGCGAAGTGTGAGCGGCGTCTCGATAAATTTAGGTAGATATTGCTGAAAACTAACCAAAGGCATTTGCACTTTCCACAACATAGGGACCGGAGTTAGGTAGATTAGTATATCAGTCACAATATTTAGGACACCATTAGCCTCATAAAAGGTTTGCTGAGAGGTAGGCGACATGCAATGTCCGGGAACAGTCCCAGTTAGGTCCCAGAACTTGGCGGGTGGGAAACAGGAAAAGGCGAGAACCAAGCCACTCGCAATTGACAATCCCAGCACCACAAATGTCAAGACATATACTGCCCATTTCATGTATCCGTGACGATCGAGACGGAGATAGAACCAGAGCAAGGAGAGCTTGACAAACATGATTCCTATCACATAAAGTAGCCGAGTCGAGTAGATGGACTGAAGGTAATGAATGGGATGTTAGAAAACTTCGTCCAAAATCAATATCCGCAGAAACATTAATATTACCTTTAGCATTGGAACATAATCTTCATCAGCAATAGCACTGACTGTGTGGACACAGGATTAGTATTGGTTTGCTGCATGTTGGCTTTGATGGTAATAAAACTCACGATGCTTCCCAGCTCCGTAATATGCCGCTGATTCGCATTAGTGGCTATTCAATAAAATTAGGATTGTATTCATACCTGCCATTGAGGCAATGGACAAACCGAAGGTAAAAATCTGTCGCAGATTTATTCGTCAATAGCGCCCGTTCAGAGGAGTCACGTTCACTTACAGTGCCCAGAATCATCAAGACTGTAAGATAGCTTGTTAGCCTCAGTGCAATGCTCTATCAAAACAAAAAACATACCGTCATCACTTCCAACAGCTCGGATAATTTTAATTCGCACAAACATTCGTATAGCCATGACGATTGAAATGAAAACTATGAAGCTTATTCCCACGCCAAAGACTGAAGCTTGTCGGGTCCCTGATTCAATACCCGCGCGCTCCAACATGCCAAATGGCACGAAGAATTCCATCTTATTTTTGGAGGGTGTAATAAGCCTGAGACTGGTACCTCCCGATTAAACGGATGATAGATAAAAACATTGAACTCTGGAGCATTTATTGAAAAATGTAGCACCGCAAAGAACCGCACAGCTTTCCACCTTTGTTTCTTATAACAACTCCCCAGGTTGCTCCTTTTTTTATTTATTGCCAAGCACATTCTCATCCATTGCTCATCGTACTTCTGGCTAGTGTGTTAAAGAACCAAAAAATGCTCGGATCGATGAGACAAATTGTGTACTGTTTACTGTCAAACCTAGAGTGGAGCTGTATGTCCACTTATTATGCCGTCTAATCCCTGGAATCTCCACCAAGGATCCCTGCCTTGTACGAAAATGGATTGATCCCCGTTATACATAAAAATAATCCTTGTCCGGAATTTCATGTACTTCCCCCCGACGCTAAACGTCGCACATATAACGGCATGGAAAAGGTTAGCTTGACAAGCGTAGATCGGATCTCGAGTCGAAACAGTAAAAAGCCCACAGTGATTCGGAAATAGAAGTACCTGTACGGGCTATTCTTACTCAATTGAACCATCCAATATGATACCTTTTCATGCTTTCCAAACTTTAATTGGTCAAGTAATGTTGCAAAGATAGTAGGTCTGGAGGATGATATATCCGATTTCCCACATTTCCACTTCCGCTTCTGGGAGCCTGGGCTAGAAGAACAACCCATTAAGTGGGGTACAGCAAACTTGCTCTATCTAAATCCATGGGCCAAGTGAGAAATGGGAGAACATGCTGTGGGGCAGGTCTGTGTCATGGCGCTTGATCCCGTCGCGGGAGCGGCCCCAGACGCGGGAGTCTGTATGGCTCCAGCCATGGTCAATTCGAGTCGGTTAACATGAACCGATGCGTATCCCCTCTTTTTAACACTCTAGGATAAAGCACGGCTTGAGTACCATTGAACTGCTGATCAATTTTGGAACGTTGGAGCTATCGTTTGGCCCCCAACCCATCGGGGAAGGTTTCAACGACGATCATCTTCGTTTATTGTTGCTAGCGCCTGTTCTTTCTTCGCTTATTTTATAGTCCGGTCACTTGGCCGAATCCTGTGCTGCTGCCCTGGAAATTTGACGCGTGTCGCATATAAATTATTTCGGGCTAACGGTAGTAGCTTTATAGAATAGGAGATTGATGATACCAGGCACGTCTATTCCGTAGGCCGTACATATATAATTACATAAAATAGGGTCCAGAACACTTGGTTCAGGGGACAATTACTTCTGCTTAATTTTCAGTTTCTCCTTTCTATTCACTCAATTGAAATCAATCCCCATAATGACTGACAGCAAGAAAGTAGCACTGGTCTTTGGTGCCAGTGGAATCTCCGGATGGGCTGTGACCAAAAACTTACTCTACTATCCCACTGCTACCACGTTTGATCGAATTATTGGTTTGATGCATCGTCCACGGACGATCGCTGAGAGTGGCCTACCTCGAGACCCCCGACTGGAGCTGTACTCAGGGGTGGATCTCCGTACCGACCTCCAAACTGTGAAGAAGCAGATGCAGGAACGAATTCCAGACCTAGACCAAGTCACCCATGTCTACTACCTTGGTATGTGATACAAGTTGCATCATCATCAAATTGGCTCCGCATCAAAACGAAATGCTCACCAACAATAGCATACTCCAATGATACCGCGTACACCGAAAATGTGATGGGTATCAGGGACATCAATAAGCAAATGACGTATAATGCTGTCCACGCGACTGATACGCTCTGTTCGCAGCTTCAATTCTTAGTTCTCCAGACTGGAACTAATGTAAGACCCCTCGCATGATCCACCCTAAGCTATACTGACCGTGCTAGAACTATGGGGTTGCGGTTTTCCAGTACATGGACAAGATTGAGATCAACCCTCCTCTAAGGGAAGATAATCCCCGAATTCCATCGCCTTACGGCGATGAAATCTTCTACTACGATCAAGTTGATTTGATCAAGGAGGCTGCCAAGGACAAATCGTGGAAGTGGTGTGAGGTTCGGCCTGATCAAATCATTGGTGAGTCACCCCCCTACCTTCATATTTAGTCCCACGGGCATTGGTTTATCTTTCTTACATTAAAATTCATTTAGGATTTGTTCCTAATGTGACTGGCATGAATTTCGTCGAGCCATTGGCTCTATACCTCGCTCTCTATCGATTTGTCAATGGCCCGGGTGCAAGTGTTATCTTCCCCGGTACAAAGACCAATTTCACCTACACCTTTACAGACTCGTCCCAGGATCTGATTTCAAAATCCGAAATTTATCTCTCAGTGGTTCAGCCGGAGAAGGCTAACGGTGAAGCCTTCAACATCGCTGACACTGATGTGCCAGGGCCGTGGTCCATTAAATGGCCGATATTAGCTGAATACTTCGGCCTCAAGGGAACCGGCCCCGGCGAGAGGGGCTGGGAGAATCTCGAAGAGTGGTGGAATGAGCATCAAGATGACTACCGACGGATGTGCAAAACTTACGGCCTGGAGCACCGTCTTGTTCCTCCTTCGTCGTGGATTTTCCTCAAGGCTGGCTTTACGCTTCTTGACCGCGACCGGGAGATGTGCCTTGACAAGATTCGAGGTGTGGGTTTTCAAGAAGAGATCCCCGTTGGCAAAGGTCATATCATCGCCCTGGAGCGTATAGCGGAGGCCAAGTTGATTCCGTCACGACGTGCGCTATCCACCTCCATGTTTTCGCAGCCAGAATCGTCCAAAATCATGGACAATTATCCTGTCACGGATAAGCTAAGCTTGTGAATATGTGACCGCTTTGGGCGTATTAGATTAAATACATGGAAAGATGGGTAGTGCAAAACCAGACCATTTCACACTCTCGATTAAAGGCCCGGAACCCCCAAGACCGAGGTCACGATGAGAGCATCCTTACTGAGCACCAGGGACTGTTTACAATTTGCTTAGAAGGGATTGGATGGAGGAGTATTTTCTCCGGTAGAATAGTTGCACATGTCGATTTTAACATAAATATATTTTTAGGTCTTATACTACATCATACACGTGGATACCATAGCCTCCAATCCGCTCAGCGTTGAAACACCTATAGAATGATCTCGACACCAGGGGCCAAAACCGTAAAAGGCAAAATGCGCCGATAATTGTATGTTATACTACTCTAATTGCGTCAATTATACCACGCCCAACTGACAAGATTTCTTCACCTCTTCTTCACCTCTTCTTCACCTCAATGCCTTTTCTCTCTCACTACCTCACTTATGTATAGACTTAGGATGCATTCCACCATTTTCGGCTGGGTTATGTCATCTTATGTGTTTTACAAGTCCGAGAAAGGCAAAAGCGACGTACATGCTATGTTTATTGAGGAAGAGGCAAACCTCGGAGGAGCAGGCCGAACAGGAAGTGATCCGTCAACGTTTACAAGAAATCGAAGACCAAATTAAAACTAATAAAGACTGGTCAATTCTATCTATAGTGGGCAGTGTGTGAATTGCTATTTTGTCGCTCTCCAGACAGACAAAACTCCCATCAAAACAAGCTTTTGCTAAGGAAGGTGGCTTCGCTCCATATATTCCAATTTCTACACACATTTTACGGGGAATTGTTGCCAATGTGATTGTCACCATAACAATCAATGATAGCGCTTTAATGCACAACAATCTGAAATTGCCTTCAAGTGGTTTAACGGGCGAATCTATCCAACAGGATAGATTGTGGGGGTTATATTGGAAAGTTTGCTGCATATCTATAAATTTCAACAATTCCAAGAGACTTCCTTTGTTTCTATATATTTAGCTGGCTAACAGCATTGTGGAACATATTCTCGAGGATTGAAACGGCAAGGATAGTTCACAGTATCTTACGGAACCTATCCGGGCACTTTGTCTTCGATATTGCGGCATTATTTCAGGTCTCACTTTCTACTCCTGGTGCAACTTCTAAATCATAAATTTTATCGATAAAAAGAATCCCCTAGACTGTATTCCATACTCCTTCAGTAAATATGCTCACTCTGTCAAGCAAGACACCCAATGTACAGTTGGTTATTGATGTGACCATTCCAAACCATGATATTCCTCCTTGATTCCACTAATCATGGCTTATATTCAGGTGGCGGAGCCGAAGACACCGGTGCTTTTGGTGAAACAACCTTTTGGTGCGTTGCGGCATGGTTCCGCAATATCATTCTGGTCTTTGGATTATTCGAGTAAAACTCGGGAGTTCTACCATCGTTGTCCTTTGAATCAACTATAGCACCATACGCAAGTAAGAGCTGGATCACCTCGGGAGCCCCAGTGGTGAACCCCATGTTCTCGGCGATGATAGCCCGGTGAAGGGCCCGACGTCCTTGATCATCTTTCATCTCAGTATCCGTACCATGATTCAAAAATATCCGAACCATCTCAACCTTTCCTCCCCTTATAGCCCTATGGAAATGCAGCTCTTTGTGGCGATCGGCAGTCTTACGCAGTTCTGGATAAATGCGCAAAAAGACCTCGACAGTCTGCTCATGACCCTTTTCAACTGCATAGGCGAATGGCATGTTGCCCGCGTAATCTTTTGAGTCGACTTCCAAACTGGGTCCGACCAATCTGGTCCATAACGATCGATTCAAAGATTTGTCGTGCTTTAGGAGAAGCTCGCAGATCTCATGGTGTCCCTTTGCAGCCGCCAAGTGAAGCGCCGTTTCGTCCCCGTTGCTGCCTAGAGTGGGGGTGTTGTAATTCAGAAAGAGTTGGACTATTTCTGTATAGCCAAACGCTGCAGCAATGCGAAGCAGTCTGTAGGTTGCGCTTCCATCTGATACGCTTGTTGTCTCGCTTGTAGGAGGATCACATTCAAGCAACAAGTGTACAATCTCTTTTTGACCTGCTCGTACAGCGAGGCGGAGTGGAGTTGCGCGGTTGCCATCCTCAATCTGAGGTGATGCATTGTTCTCGAGAAGAAGGCGGGCGATATCCCAGTGACCCTGTTTTGCTGCATTATGAAGAGCCGAGGTTCCTATTTCGTCCACGGTATTTGGATCTGCCCCGCCCTCTAAGAGTGCCTTGACAAGATCGAGTCGGCCATGATCGGCTGCAACAATGATGGTTTCAGAGATTTCGGCTTCCTTCTTTGATTTCCCAGCCATATTAACACATGCGCACAACTTGAGGATAGGAAGAAAATTGAAATGTCTACGGAGTAATCTCATACCGATCTTTTAGCTTTTTTTTAGCGTAAATCGACCTAGCCCATTGAAGTACCAATAAGCGAAATCCGTAAGCGTTCGTTGCCCGGCCAAGGATCTTTACATGAGTGTATAAATTTCGCAAATATCGAGATACCCAAGTCGGAAGGCAAGTTTTAGAAGTTATAACACCAGCCCATGCCCATTCTCGGGTTAAGGTAGTTGTACGGAGTATACAAGATAACGAGGCAATGCCAAGAGGCTAAGTGTTTCAGATGGAGCGGACCCAATCATAATTCGCCTCAGCCCTGAGGCTGAGAGGAGGTTGGTGTACTTGTGGTGATTCCTCACCTTTCCTCTTTGAACTACCTAAGCAGCCTCCTACATTTTATAAGCCCCCGCTGATAACCTTATACATACGACCTTGAAAACAGGGCTTCCCGTTCGCTCAGCCGTAAGTCATACGCCGAACGGCGCTAATAATTTAATCTAGCCTAGTGGGGAAATAACCGGTTGCCGCTTCGGTACAAATTAGGAAAAACCATTCACATTGTTAATTCTACAGTTTATAATATATATCAGACGCCCAAGTAGCCATATTAATCCCGCTACCCAAAGCACGAATCCCTGCTCTTTTTGTTTGCTATACGGAAAATCATCCATAGCAAAAAGAACCTAGCCAGGAGACCCACGGGAACACTCCGCAATCTGATTAGCAGATCCCCTATCAAGCGGAAATATTGGGATTGTTTGCCAGTCTAAGCGGTTTATTTGCTAATTTGTTGGCGTATAAATGCCCTACTCCCTATAGATTGAATAGCAGAGGTTTCTTCCCCTGCTTACCCCCTCCTAGCAGTCAGGTCAGAGATAGATACAGCGGGCACCAATTTATGGAGCTATTCTATTCACATCTCTTGGGAACAATGTGACTTCGCGCACATCATCAAGGCCAAGGAATCCCTGGAGCAGCCGATTGACACCTAGACCTAAACCTCCATGAGGCGGCATGCCGGCCTTGAAAGCCGATAGATATGGCTGCCATTCCTTGCAATCTGGCCTCATATTAGCAGATATCATAGCTTCGCAGACCTCTTCATATATGTTAATGCGCTGGCTGCCTGAGCAAACCTCGCGGCCCCCCACGATTGTGTCCCATGCGTTTGCAAGCCCCGGAGTACTCGGACTTGCGTGTGAGTTGAAAGGGCGACAGGATGCTGGGTACTGATCAATTGTGAACACGTCTGTCTGCCCAAGATGAGGAGACGTTCGGAAGAGTCGGCCGAGGGCAGCTTCCTCTTCTTCACTACATGCATGCATGATTCGTTAGCTCTGAAAAACACAGGGCTGGGAAGGGGTCACTACGCACGTGAGATCCTGATCATCAACTGCGTTGAAATCAAGCTCTTCCCGTAGCAAATGCTTTGCCTGCAGGAAGGAGATGCGAGGCACCTTTCCCTGCTCGTTTAGACCAACACGAAACTCTCTTGCGGTGGGATAGTACTTCTTCACAGTTTCGATGAGGTTCCGATATTGTTCACGTTCTTGAAGGCCTTTGAATACAAAAAGAATCATAGATTCCATCATATCCACTACTTCATGGTAGTCTTCCTGGAAAACCATACCCGTGCCTAGCACAGTAAACTTCAGAGTAGATAGGTCAGCAGCGAGCCTCAGGAGCGATATATAGCGACGCAAAGCAAAAGTCGAGAAGGAATGAAAATCACCTTACCTCGGTCAAATGTCTACCTGAGGTACGAGACTTTGTCTCAGCCCGGAAGGCTGGGCCAATGTCAAAAACACGTTGCATATCCATAGAAAGGACCATTTGGTTTTGATACTGAGAGTTCTGTGCCAGCCACGCATCACTTCCAAAGTAGGGCAGGTGAAAGTATTCTTTGTCCCCTGTTACTGTATGGCTTATTATACGCGGCGCGTGTATCCAGTGGAAACCATTTGAGCCAAGAAACTCGACTATCAGCTGACACATTCCCGAGTGAAGCTTTAAAATAGCTCCACTGCCCGCATTCCGTAAGTCCAAGATTCGATTGTCGAGTCGTTGCCCGAGATTGAGCTCGTTTCTACGGAATGAGGGCAGACTCGAACATGCCTGTGCTATTATGGTCAAGCCGGTCACGTTGATAGTATGGGTAATCTTAGAGGTGGCCGGATCCTTTTGGTCTTCCGCAGTCATAACGTTGGCACCAGGTATAACATCGGGACTCAACGACATGTGACCGGTGACATGGACGAGAGACTCAGGATTTACTCTCTTCAATCTCTCACAAGCTGTCTCACCGAGCAATTTTAAGTCAACATTGGCTTTCATGATGCCATCATCGGTCCTGAGCTCCAGAATAAGTGGCTCTGGCCATTCAGACGTTATGATCGAAATGATCCTGGCGTCAAATGCTAGCTGTTCCCCTTTGGAGGTGGTAGCCACAAGGCTGTCCTAGAGTATGCGCAAAGAGTTCACAGGTCATTAAGGGATAATCCATGGTGCGGTCGTAGGCAACTTACATTTGTCCGAGTCATGACACAAGAGCGAGCTGATTCAAAGAAGTGTTGATAAAGAGCAGGGTTACCAATTGTGGCAAGACTGTTGCTTGGGGAATCCCCAAAGACATATTCATGGGAAATAATGATTGGAAATAAATGGCGGGGTCTGTACAGAGAGAGATACATCTCATGTTACATGAGAGGGACATGTTGCAGGGCGCATGTTGCACGGCACATGTTGCAGGGCGTGACAAGAGGGGACAGGTGTCATACACGATTCACCGCCAATTTCCAGGTCGCAGGGTGTGATATATCATGTCTCATCAGGGAGCCACTGTCCATTGGGAATTGCATTATGAAAGACGCTATAATAATTACGAAGTCCTGTTAGCGTGCAGTCCGTCGACAGTTAAGAGTATGTGCGGAGTACATACCGGGATAAAAGTTTATGTTATCCCCACATGGACCCATTATCTCATCACACCGTACCCCGTACCCTACGTGGTTTAGCTTAGGTTTTGTAGCTAACTAGTTAACTAGTTACTCAAGCTTCTCATGCCCTAGTAAATTTGCTATCTACACAAAGTTATTCTGCCAGCAGAACCTCCCCACTCTGCCCTATCTAAGCTATATATTTTTTAGACGTCTCTATCTCCCTCTGCTATATTAGTATTTCTCATTTATCTAGATTTCTGATGCCGTGTTGGCCTGGAAATAGGGGTAACAGTCAGTACAATTCATATATACCGTGGATCAGGTATCGTGAGAGACTCCCTAAAACAAGTGCCCGACTAAAAAGCAGCTCCCCTCCTTTCTATCAACAGCTTATCATGTTATGAGCCTTTTACAGTCGCTTCATTTTAAATCAACTGTAAGGCCGGAAAAGATAAAGAATCCCGTTTCGCACCCTTTTTGGACCGGGTGGAGCCACCACGCGGTGCACAGTTGAGTGCAAACCACCCCTCGACTTGGCGGCCAGTTCATCGGCAACGTTGATGAGGACAGAACCCTCTACCACTGGAACCGTTTGCCATACTTCTGTTTGCCCTCCTTTCTCGTCGTAGACAGGAACCTGTGTGGTTTCCTCATCATACCAAAGCAGCGTAGCCAGACCGAAATCGGTATGGGACGCATTAATCACTTTGCCGGCATCGTGTATCGGAGGTTTAAATACCAGCTTGAGCGCGGTGTCACTTGGAATTGTGAAGTCATCGCTCAGTTCAGGGATATTGATACCCACGCTCGCACAAAGCTCAGCAAGGACGGTTTGTATAGCTTCATTAAAGGTTCTCATCGTGCGCCTGATGCGCTCTTCTTGCGATTGAAAAGTAGGGGGTAAGTCCCAGTTTCCACGTTCGAATTCATCCCGAGGAATCTGGAACTCATTGATCAGAGACGTATTACCGGCAGGAATCAACTGGTAGACAAACCTCATAATACTCAAACCCTTTACTGGGATGATATCTGTGTTAAGAATAATTAGTCAAGACGGATCACAGGTTGGTTACAGTGAATCCTCACCCTCGTTCCTCGCCTGTTCGAAGGCTTTCAGTCTTTTCCACGGAATCTTGTGGGAGATTAAAAAACTCATTTCCGGTTTTGAATATGATTGGCATGTCATCAAAGATAGCTCTCGTCCGAGCGCCTCGGAGGTCGAGATAGAACATGCCTACTGTCTGGCCAGCGTGAACGAGCTTTTGTATTTCGGCAGCATCTTTGTTAACAAGGGCCTCGTAGTCGACGATAGCCAGAGAGGCCACGTTTTGTGCAAGATTTTGGCCGCTCATCGTGAAGACGAGCAGAGGCCGGATGAAAAATCTCTTGTGGACTCAGGAGTTTTGCAGTAGTTCTCAAATTTAGTTATAGGATCACTCTCGAAAGCTCATTTCTTGGTCCAGTCGCAAATGTACTGGCCTAGCTTCTTCAGCTTACGTATTTGATATTGCGCTAGATATGCAGTCAGTGAAAGTGACCTTTTTAGACGGGGCACATAATATCATGCTAAATGATATCATTTCTAACCATCTGGTATAACAAGCTGTACCTTTTCCTTACATTCAATCCCAGCCACATTGCGCGGTACACTCAACTGAAAGTCTTATTGGAAGTCGGCCTGATACCAAATTTCCACACCGCTTGACCTAGCTCCGATGATACGACGTGGCTAACTGAGAGATGCCTAGAGGATCCAAACATCTTGGATTCATTTCACAGTGGGGTTGTACCACCCATCAAACCCCACTGACTTGCAACGTCACGCCTACCGTACATATGATATGTAGATAAATCTCCTGCTGGTCATTGCATGGTAATTATTCTGAATGATGGTAGGATGGAAGTATGCAGGCAAATCTCGCGTCCACGAAGAGAATATATGTATCCAGAAGAAATTTTCGTCTGCTGATAAATTCCTGCATGCCCAGAATCAATCATGAATAACGGATACCGGTTAACGCCACTCTCAGCTCTACGTGCGCTTTCTTAGTCAGCTGAACCTAGTTAGTGTATGTGTTGTACAAATACGGTCATATCTAGGTTAATATTTGAGGACCGGGGTTGGCGGCTACGATCCCAATGAATGCTGAGCTGAGCTTTGATATAGCCTGTGCTATAGGAACATAAGCCTTACATGAAGAATCCACATCAAAGGGTCATATAGTTAGATACAGCCTGTCTAACTAGTTAACCTCGTTTGACCAAGTTTAGTCATCTTTCAAGATATGGGTCTCTATTGAATTAAAGTAAGACAAAGACAAATCTTGAAGACAAAATCAGTCTTCATTATTGTTGGATCACGGAACACAGCCAGGATCCTCCACGACTTAAAGCACAAATTCGACCGGGGCCACTTCGCCAGAGTCCAAGACCAAGTAATGCGCCATTTGTGATATGGCACGTCCCGATGAGAGGAAACTTCCCAACACCAGCTTCCTCTTCAAGAAGAACATCATATTTTCGTTGTTCAATTAGCTTTTGAACGACGTAGGTTGTTTTACCTTGTTTCAGACGAGGGTCCCGCATGGCCTGGAGAATTGAGACCCAGTCTTCCTGTATGACCTCATCACCAAATAGGATCCCGCTCCCCTTACCGCTGCGAACTGGCTTGACCAGATAGCCGTCCTTGATGCAGGAGTCTTTCTGGCAGCTGGATGTGAAATGCTTCAATCTGTCTGATCCGGGTATAATGGTGTGGACGAGTCCCCGATTAAGTATCCCAGCTTGGCGCGACGAGAGCACGTTTCGCGCAACCAGTGAATCCAGCTCTTCCAGAACCAAGCCTAACATGCGCTTGTCATGAACGAGAAACACAGTACGTAGGTCATTGAAACATCTCAGGCTGATTTGCTGAAGCATTTCAAAGCTCATAGCAAACAACTCTCGTTGGTAGAGTTCTAGTCCTAGCTGAAATACTTCTTCTAAACGCTCGCCGGCATCATTAAGTATTGTCGGCTGCTTGGTACTTGCCCCTGACAGACAGTACAACTTGTAACCCCCTGGAGCTGGAGCGGGTACCAATCGGAGACTCTCGGGGGAGATGACTTTAACATCCATCCCCAGGTAACGATGTGCATACGGAACGAACATGTGGATATCGAACCCATATTCCTCCCCCTTGACCAGGTGCAAGGGGATTGAAGAATCAAACAGGGTTTTCAAACCAGTAATGATCTGTACTGTATCAGACTGGCTTCTCTTATATGAAAGCACGGGTGGATCTAACCTTTTGCGGGTCTGTGGCTCCTTTGATACCATATTCTTCGACGCCCATATTGAGAAGGGCCTGCTGGCCAAATGCAGTAAAGAGGAATCCATGCATACAGAACCGAGCGTTGATCTCACAGATTCGATAGTTCTCAATTTGCTCGGGGTCATCAGAGGATTCAAGCAGAAAATCAGGCCTCCAAGAGCCTTGATGGCGTCTGAATGGACGAAGTACATGCTCTTCCTGTTGTTCCATCCACTGGACCATTTAGCAGAAATGCATATTATGCTAAGGGTTGAGACTCACTTGTAGCAGCTGTTCCTCCACTGGTTCGATCGGCATACGCTCTGGAAAGCGAGCCCCGACGTCCGACCACCATCGTTCCACAATATCGGTAATTGCTAGGACCAACGCCTCGCTAAGCTCTGCTAGCTGGCGTTGGTGAGCTTCATTGCCGAGTATTGGATAAGGCGCCGATTTCTGGTGGGAATTGCCGATCCACGTCTCCGGAGGGCTACAGTTCTCGAGCTCCTGGTGATACTTCTTAAGTAGAGCAGATCGAGCCTCAAGGTCAATTTCTGCTGGGTGAGAGAAACGGCCACCACTTGGAGGAAAGCAGATACTATGAAAATGGTTTATTGGCTTCTTCATGGTTGCGTTCGTGGTAGTACCAAAGGACTTCTAGACGGACATGACACTCTGGAGGCTGCATTTCCTTTAAGTACTGCGCTTTATACATACATCTGTCTCAAGTCAAATACACCTGTATTGATTACGTACGACCCCTGGGACAGTTCAGAAATACCAATAATTCATGAAGGGATCTGCATTCCAAGCAAGGGATTTATTTGCCCCGCATTAGTGCCACTGCTCTCACCTCCCGCTCCGTACGTAGTAGTACGGAGCACCAGAATCCACTTTACGAAAAGAATTGGGTGACAAATATCTAAGTTCATTGATGCTGTAAATAACCGATAGTATGTATTTGATATTACGGTGAACAACTGACAAATCGGCGACTGGTACTCGTGAAGATAGATAACTACACCCACACCTCTCTCATCCTTCCCCCATGCTCTGTCTCTCCCAAATTAGGTCTCCGTGGCATATGTGAGCAACTATGACGGTTACATCCAATCTGAACGTGACGAATAGTTTTGACTTGAGTGATGTTCTGGCCATCGCGAGTGTCCATCCTTTTTATTCCTCTACTCCATATCCGCCGAAGAGTGAAGATTTGCCTATTCTGCTGGCGAAGCACCGAAAGTCAACAATAGACTTCAAGTTATCATCTTTCCCATTGACCTGGAAAGAAGCATTGTAAGCTTTCCCGCTTTCATTTCCGTCGTCTGCGTAGCTAAAACTGCTAGGTACAAGGAGATCGCTAGACTGACCACTGATCGAGACCCTCGAAATGGCTACCGACAAGAAACTTACATCAGCACGACTGGCGGGGGATCTGGCAAAGGCTCTCCGATGGTCTTTGCAACGGATTCGCAAGAGACTCGTCAACAACGAGCAGCCATTGGGTCTCACTTGCGATCTTGTGGGATCACAGGACCAGGAGACTGGATCATGACAATGCACGTTTCAGGACATCTCTACAGGTAATGTTTTAATTGCACTCAATAGAGAAACACTTTTAACAACGTGGACAGGGCGTTGGATCTCATGGCCGAAGTGTTAGAGGGGTCTGGTGCCACGGTTCTTTGTGCTGGTAGCCAAATGGAACAGGATCAGATGGTTGATACACTCATTGAATATCGGGTGAATGGCATTGCCGGTGACGCAGGTCAAATCATGCAACTATCACGATACATCTCTACCCTCTCAGAGGACAAGAGAAGGCAACTGCTGATCAACAAAGTGATATATACCTCGGAGCCGATGACCCCGGCCCAGCACAGCTTTTTAAACTCTGTCTTTCCTGATCTAGCTGTCTCTTCGGTGATTGGTAGTGCGGAGGCTGGGCCTTGGGCCGCTTCGCCAGCCAAACTGACAGAGACCACAAAGGCGGAGCACTATGCCAACTTTGTGTATGACCAGCGTCTGATGCATCTCGAGGTATTCCCTTTCGCTATCGAAGACCATCACGACTCCTGCACTATCGATATTCAGCCTCTTCCCGATGGCGAAAAGGGGCTGCTTGTGCAAACCTCGCTGCAGAGAATGCGTCATCCTCTCATCCGTTATGTCTGTGGTGATGTTTGCTCGCTTCACCCCTTGCCAGAGTCGATCAAAGCCGAAATATCACCAGAGGATGCATCTCACTACAAAATCGCGCGGGTATACGGACGCGATCGACGAATCAGTTTTGATTGGTACGGGGAGTATTTCGAATTCCCAGTTGTCCAAGAGGCGATGCGAACCAAGTCATGGGGAATCTTGCAGTATCAGATCATCAGGAGGTACGATGGAGGAGATAAAAACAATCTGGGCATTGTTCTTGAGCTGCGTGTGCTGCGGCACAATGAGCCAGGTACGATTACCGAAGAAGGGTTGACACGGGAGTTACGAAAGCTCTTCTGGGTCTTTGAGAACAACGAAGAACTATTCGATTTGCGTTATCTCTCTGACTATGCAGGATTTGTCAGAAGCACTACGGGACGGAAGGTGATCAATTTCATTGATCAAACACAAGACTAGATTAGCCGAAGCATGCCAGTAAAAATTGAATAACTTCATGGACTGTCAAGTAGAGACGGAAATGAGATGCCACCTGCTCTTCCGCCTGACTTGAATCTCTTTGGAATGTTGGAATGTTGGAATTATGTCGATCGTCAAGGATCTAGGTACAGCTGTCAAGCATGTATTTACTACCTACTACTTATATATATTCGTGTATTTTCAAGTTCTAGAAAATGTTCCAAGGTAACACACCAGATCGTTGCGGCATTTAACCTTCTGAAACGAGAAAAGGACATTCACGCGCATCTAATTTGCTAATATATGGACGAAGTAGGTACAAGTCGAATAAAAAGACCCCCTCTGGTCTCAGCCCAGGTTGGTGATCTGAATGTTTTCGTTTCTGTCTCCCCCGGGGACTATAGCCCACAAAATCCGATCCCTAGTCCAAGGATAAAGTATGACAGGGAGGGCCCACCCGGCTGTAATAGTTTATTAATCCCTGCATTACAGTCTTAAGGACTGGCGAGCTGAATATCACCCTTCCGAAATGTCGGACCAATGATCTTGCGGCCCGAACCCTCCCTATGTAGTATAGATGATGTCCCTACAGCCTTTGCGCTCAACTAAATTTCACTACTCGGTCAACAGCTTCGGTCAACATGAGGGATGTCCATTTCAACAGTGAGACGATAGGTCTCAGCTGGCGCTCTTCTAAATGGTTCATCCTCTCGACAATCGCAATCGCGTTGTTCGCGGGTTCGTATACCCTTTGCCTCCTAGTCGAGTGAATGGCTGACAGCGCATAGAAACATTCCTCTATGGCTTCCTTGTGCCTGTGTTGCCATACATGCTCCGGACGCGACTGCATGTAGATCAAGCCAAGGTCCAGGAACTAACGTCACTTGTGCTTGCCGTGCATGGAATGGTCTCGGTTGTTTCGGGTCCCATCATCGGTCACTTTGCAGATAAAACATCGAATCGCAAGCTTCCACTCCTACTATCACTTGTCGCGTGTATAGTCGGTACTGGCATGGTCGCTGGCTCAAGATCGTTTGCTGTGCTCTTTATTGGCCGTGTGGTGCAGGGTATTGCTGGATCTTCAGTGTGGATTGTTGGACTCGCGACCGTGGCTGATACCGTGGGTGGAGATAATATGGGTAAGGTTGAGGGCATAATGATGTCCTTTCTTTATTCTGGATTGATGGGCGGACCGTTCGTTTCTGGTTTGCTCTTGGAGTACGTGGGCTATTGGCCGACGTGGTCGCCACCGCTCTTGCTTCTCAGTATAGATTTCTGTGCACGTCTAGTCATGATCGAGAGTCGACCTGTGGAAGTTTCTAGTTGCAGGCGAGAATCGACAGGATCGAAAATTTGTGATACTACTACCCCGTTCCTCGCTCCACGCGAAACCCCTCAAACCCTCTCTACTGCAGGGAACTTCTGGCATATTATCCTCACTGATAATAGAGCACTAACTGCCTTGTTCGTTGCTGTATCGACAACAACGGTTAGCACAAGTTTCCATGCTACGCTCCCCATTCATGTACAGGAAACATTCGGCTGGGGTTCCGGAGAAAGTGGGTCCTTGTTTGCTTGTCTCATTATGCCAACTCTCCTAGTCAGTCCATTGGCTGGATGGTTGCGCGATCGTTTTGGAGTAAAGTATCCTGCAATGGCATCTGCAGCTTTTCAAGCACTGGTGCTGGGGCTATTGGGCCTTGCCGGTACCGATTATCTCCCTTGGATTAGTGCTCACACCGGAGGCGGTGCATTGTACACAGGCTGCATTCTTGCCATCGGTGTAGCTCGGCCTTTTACGGCGAACGTGGGCCCTGTCGAACTTTCCGGTGAGTGCTACTTTATCTGGACCCTCGCGTTCGTTGTTGACTCTTTGACAGCCATCGTTAGAGGATATCAAGAGGAATCACCCGGTATCTTCGGACCTGAAGGGGGCATGTCCCGTGTTTTCTCTCTTGATGATGTTGCTGCGTCGCTTGGGACAGTTATGGGCCCAATAATCGGTGGTTTCCTTAAACAATATACCGGATATATCTATATGTGCTGGACTTGGAGTAAGTCATCTCTTGGACGCAATGGATGCATTTTTAACTCGATTCAGGCGTTTTGTACATTGCCCTTGCTATTCTTGTAATGTGCTTCCTTGGCAGAAAATGAGGAGAGAAAGGAAATGAGTCGAGTCTACGAGGGCTAGAAGTATGAGTGGGCAGCTGTGTAAGGCTGCAAGGCAGCCAAGCATGTTTAACTAACTAATCGGAACTCCGCCTCTAAATTTTATCACGCTTTGGAGGCCTGCCTAGTCCACTTCTATAAACATGTCTTCTTCAACAATCATAACTTCACCGCTGAGTCTGGATATTAGCGCTACGTAATCTCCGCTACTTGGTATAATTCTTGTATCGTATTAGGGAAAGGGTTACAGTACAGCGGGGGGCTCCGTGCAGGATCGTTGCGGTGTCCTTTCGGTGCACTGTCTGCTCAGCATTAGCCAGGCGGTTTCCGATGCTCGTCGGTTTGGCCGGGCCTTTGTCGTTCTAAATCGTATCGACGATGAGAATATTTTTTGGCCCGATCTGTGTTAAGGGGAGGTATGTGTTCGGTCGGCGATCTATACTGACGCAATGGAAGTCAGGCGGTGTATTGACAGCTGCACTAGATCAATAAACTCATGCCTGCTAGTGAACCGGGCGGCCGTGGTTTCACGAAGCTGGGCGAAAAGCCCGCAGAACTCAGCTCACGGTGGCGCTCGAACTCTTGGACTCCACTTCGAGGTCAGACGGCTGTGCCTTACCGCCCCGTTCAGGCGGGGCTCCAAGGTTCCACGACATGGATGAACAAATTCTAAGAAGTGTACAAAGCGGGTCCATTCATTCCTAAGCCTGCTCGTTCCCAAAACGGAAGTTGGCTGTATTCCAAAAGGGTATGCAAGGCCATGAGGTTACAACCACAAGCAGGCGCTACTAGCCAGTGCTTCATAACCCCCTTCTATATTCCAAAGTCTGAATGCATATTTTGTCTGCAGCATACTTTTCGTCTTCGAGCTCATTAACCAGAATGGTGGTTGTCATGGACTTTCCAGAATGTTTCGTGATGATCAATGACTACTTGGCTGTCATCCTGGCCTTATTTGTTATTTTCGTTACCTGCTACCTTCGACTAGCTTCAAAAGTGCATCTTTTTGCGCCAGCTAGGCGTTTCCTCGAGTCCACCCGCGAAGGACACAAAATACCGATATTGAGACCAAGAGCTCCCAAGCCCATCCATTGGTATCATGAAATGTACTTCCAGCTTCATAATCTTGAAGAGCACTCCAGTGTGCTTGAATCAGCCCGCAATGAGCTCTTGGACATGGTAGCGGAAGGGATTTCACTCGCCCTCGAAGATCCCCAAAAGGGTATTCTCGGTATCAATTCCTACGATGCACAATGCCTCCGAAATTTCATAAGCCAAGAACACGAAAATATCATGATGGAATGGACAAGTTATGTCAGTCGAAGGGAACTTGGGAAGAACCCTACACTATTCGGAACTATTGGAGAAGCTAAGAAATGGCTAGCTCAACGGGCTCCGGCAAAACTTGTGGATGGCGCTTGGCTGGGCCATATACATAAAATAACCACTCCATTCGCTCTCCGAGGAGTGACCAAAGATACCTGGCAGATTTTGTCAGAGGAACTTGGTGATGGGGACCTCTCCAGAAACCATGTCTTTGTCTACCAGCAGCTTCTCAAAGAAATTGGGTGCCCCCTTCCAGATCCTCAAAGTCGCGACTTTATCAGGCCATGCTATCTGGAGGCAATGGATGATCAGCGCTCTTGGAAAGCTGCTGTTGCCCAACTTCTCATTTCACTATTTCCTAACGAGTTTCTTCCTGAAATACTCGGCTTCAACATGCATTACGAGCTTATCAGCCTGGAAGCAATGATGGCAGCTCGTGAGTTGAAGGATCTCGGTGTCGACCCTTCCTACTTCCTCCTCCACATATGTATCGACAACGCGGATTCTGGACACACTGCCATGGCGTTGCTGAATGTCATTAGTTATCTTGAAATGATAAAAGCAACTGAATGTGACAGTGCTCTTGAGGAAAAATGGAAACGCGTTCAGGCTGGATATATTTTATCCCAAACTTTGGCTGTTTCTCCTTGTGACGGAATAGATTTTCCAGACTCGAGGATTGAAATGTCCGGGCGTGCCAGTAAAAGCGTGCCAATTGATCCTCTGACTCGTCGGGTCATTGAGATCTTCAAAGATAAGACATCCATCTCACAAAAGTACCATTGCCAAAGCAAGGTACGGATTGGGAGCAGAACACTGGTCGAGTGGCTTGATTCAAGTTCATGGGCACACGATGATCAGCAGAAACATCTAGAGCTTCTGGGCACGCTTTCCCAGGCAAAGCCATGGGTTCACCCTGGGATGGGCAGCGAGAGCAGGCTCGTACAAGAATTATCTTGCGGGGGACGGATGTTTGGGGCTTTCACGAACGAGGAAGTTGATATTCTCATCGCATGGATTGACGCCCTTGGGCCGGAGAACACCACCTGGTTATATTATAGATTCACTGTTAGAGAACCGGTCGCTTCTAGAGATATCGTGAGCAGTCTCCAGGATCCGGCTTGTCATCATCCAGTCCTGGCAGCCCGGAGTATGGACAAGACAACGACCAGTGCTTTTGTGGCGGAGTTTCCAGATTTCTGTTTTAATGCAGGGTTCACAACAGAAGAACAACCCTTGAACACGCCATGCCAAAGCCAACTGCCAGACGTGGTAGCACTCTGGTTTGCGCACATTGGTCTCTTGGAAAACATGATTAACGTACCATCCCGTACCGCGACCTCGCTCTATTCAAATATCTTACTGGTCCTACGCGCCCAAGCGGGCTTCGCTATCGAAACACATATCCCAGCTGGCATGGCCGAAATGACGCGTCCATCTAGCCCCAGCCTCGTTGAAATCGGGCTAGAAATAGTGTCCAGCGCCCAGTGGACTGATGGTGCCAACCTTTCATGCCTGAAGGATGTGTTGCTTCTAACGAGACGCCAAGGGCAGAGCGAGGATAGTGCTAAGTTGGCTTATAACATGCTCCAATGGGCGAATCATCCCGATGAAAACCTCGGTCTTCTTGTGGGACTGGCACTCGCATTTTTGGGGCTCAAAGACGCAATCGCAATGCCACATGAGTTGCTTGGTGAGGAAGGTCAGGTTGCGCTGAAGATGATCGTCGAAAGGGAGAGAAAAGGTCTGCTCAAGTGCGTGCAAGATATTAAAGGTATGGATGGTGCGCACTACAGAGACCTAAAAAGGGGATATTGCATTGGCAGAGTGGCCTTGGAAAAATGCTTGGAAAAGGCAGGTCAGAAAACAACAAATACTTTGGGGAGTTCTCTCACCGAGGAAATGAAGAAAAACGGGGGGATATAACTAGACAATCTGAGAGGTGCTAGCCAGAGACTAAATCCAATCAACAAGTTATCAGAGGTCATATGGTCCAATATATGCTCCTCAGATATACGTGGTAAGGCTTAGCAAATATCAAAAAGAGTTCTTGTCAACGAGATGAATGAAGTCCATTCATAGTAACATAACGTAACGCAATTACATGCCCAGGTGGGTTGGAGGAAGGGGGAGCGGTTTGCCAATGGGAATTCGCCATGTTTCCGTGGTTTGTGATATTTTCCAAAACGCAAAGTACCATCAATAAATATCATGGCATCAAGTATTTGTTCCCTTGTGGTAAATCAAGGGAGATAATGAACATTTTAGATAATCCTCAGATAGCCCAAGCAGTTTCGCGTCTGCCATTGCCAATTGCATCCTTGCGCTATATTCTTCTCTAATGATACCGGGCGATTTATACATATAGCTTATGTAGACTAGAGCCTCACGGGGTCCTTCTTAAACCCATCTTATTAGTATGGCAACAAGCACATAAATTTCCGGGAAGTCGACTTGCCTGGACTTGTAACTTCGATCTCACGTATTTTTTCTTGCTCAGATGGCGAGAAAAAGTTGAAAGAATAGGCCCGGTGCCTATAAGGCCCTTTACGAGGACCTTGAGAAGGTGATCCATCATCCGACAGAGACAAGCGTTCCTCCTTTTGATCTTTCATGCAAAGAAACACATCGTTCAAGTTAGCATGCCCTTTTCTCGAGCTTCGGTCGGCGGAAAAACAAACCTGTTTCTTCATAATTGGTTGGCAATGGCTTTTGCCTCATTGCGTCTGAATTTTTGCTTTGGCTATGGCCAGAGTTGCGTTGTGCCAGCATTTCAACCACATCAACAGTCCTCCGATCCCTAAACTCCGGTTCCAATATGCACTCTACCTCAATAGCAAGCTTTTCCTCAGCAAAATGTTGCTTTTCGATTCCTTCACAGCATCTTAATGTTTGAATGTCACTTGAGGAAACTTTGAAGACGATGCCCTGCACAATGTCTTCAGGGCCCCCTTCTACAACATTCCCCCCACCGCGGCTGTTGACCTGCCATTTATAGTTTCGGAGTGTTCCTTTCGCGAAGATTGTACTATCCGGACATCTTTTTGCCATCTGTTGAAGGTGCATGTTGCTTCCATAGGCAAAGTACAGATCCTCGGGTTCGGGGCCCGAGATAGAAGATGGGCGACCGGCCAAAGACATGTTTGTCTTTTTGGTAGATTGTTAGAACCTTCACTTGAAAAGCTGTCTTCAATCCTGTCAAATACATGAAGATAACGAAGGAACGATCGAAGGCCAGATAGGGGCGGGCTCTATTCAGCGAGACATGTCACATTATCTAATTCATGGTTTAGCATGCAAGGGCTAGGTAGTATCTGCCCTAGATACAGTGCACACCCATTTTGGGAACGAGCAGGTGAAGCACACATTCTCAATATACATAAAAAATATAAGGGTGGACCCATTTCTTAGAGTTTGTTCACTCCCGTGCAGCCTTTCCCACCTTGGCGCGGGGCGGCAGCGAATTGCTAAAATGACACCTACAAATGCTATTTTGAAAACCCCATCGCTTAACGAGGCATTACCATATGATTTAGAGTCCAGAATAATGTATACACGAGATTGATGCTTTAAGAGTAGATTGTAAGGGGATAAATAAATCAAACCCGTACTTGAAGCCATATAGACATGACCATTGAAGAAATATTCCCAATCAGACTCAATGAAAGCCTATGTAGGACTCTATACTTATTGCAAATGCCAAAACGCAGATCAAGGTTTATCTTTCTTACGCATGAAAGGCAATGGAGCCCATTCGGCTTATTCCATGATTTGTCGCGCGTGCAGTGGTACTAATCGACTCGTATTCCAGCTGATGGAACATCAATACAGAGAGAGCAGAATTGACTTATGCCGATGCGAACGTGCTTTTAGCTCTCGGGGACTTCCGATATTTGTAAAATATAAAGCTAAAAGAGTCAAAAATGGATACATAGAAACGTTGGGCTCAGTCCGTACGGGAAAGGCCGCATGGCCAGAGTCAAGAAAACATGCAGGCAAGAGGCTTATTGGAAGCCCGTAATATCGCTGTACACTATATTGGGATTAGTGAATCCACCATATTTTGTGACATGCCAAAGCTTACTTTGTTCTGTTCTGTAAATAATACATCGCCTTTCGTCTCCCCAGGCAAACAGGCGCGGCTCTATCACATGTCCGATGCATGTCGCAACCCTCGTCGTGACTCACTTCTTTAGCTTTGCCTCACTCTCCTTGCTCTCTATAACAGCCAAGTTCTCTAGTACCAGCTTCCTAGCCATCTCATCATCGCCACCAACCCGCAGCATTGCCTCCTGTAGGGTCTGCTTGAACTTCTTGTTGGTGCTGTGTATCGCGTCGAAGAGCCCTGTCGGACCAAAGTTTTCAGTGAACGCAAAATGGTGAAAGTCATGCTGCAGGTTTGACGGTAGCCACGGCGTGTTATACCCAGAGTGCGTACAGATGGTTCCGAACGTCAGCAGCAGGAAACTGAAGATGGTCTGAGACCAGTGGTGCGGGACAATCATGCTTCCGATGGCGTTTGGCAACAGATTGGAGAAGATGTGCTCCGTCATAGTGCAGTACGTAGACGCCAGCCCGACAGGCGCGGTGAACTCGTGGTGCTGCTTGTGGAAGCGAGCGTACAGCTGTTTTGAGTGAAACGCGCGGTGGATGTAGTAGAATCCCATCTCCGTGCAGAAGAGGTCAAACAGGATGGTTGTGACAGCCTGTGTGGATGAGGGGAGCAAGGATGTCCCAACAGGCTTGGAAGGACCAAAAACGCTAGTGAGGTATACCAAGGGCAGCACGACCACGACCTGGTTCCGAAGCCCTATCAACGCAATGCGGGCATACTCCCGCCCGCTGACCCGGACGAAGGGCTGCGTCTTGTACTTGAACAGCCACCGCGGCCAGCCGGTCAGGTCCGGGACGGCGAAGACGGCGGCACAGGCCCAGAAGAAGACTGTGGTGATGATGAAGGTGCCCCAGATGTTGACGGTGATCTCGTCGTACGCGTCATCGAGGTGGTTGTAGAACCTGTGGCCTACTGCTGACGAGTTGAAAGACACATATGCAACAATGAGAGCGACATTAGCACTGACGGACCTGAATTTTCCGTTGGTAAGGGCTGATGTCGAGTATACCCAACGCTGGCTGTGAGGGATCGGAGAGCCGGACAGATCTTTCGGGATGAGGTTCTTAAAGCCCCTGGACCCAGCGGGAGGCCCGTGGGAGACAGCCTCGGGGTGAGTCCCTTGGGATGCCATGGTTCGAATGTGTGGGGTGTTTGCTGCCAATAGTTGGGGCTGAAGATGTATCGCGAGGAGCTGTCGGGTGGGTCCTATGTTATATGTATGTGTATATTTTCACGTATTCACACTGTGGCGGGGTCAGGTCTTTCGCTTGGTCAAGATGCCCTCGGCAGCTGATTATATGTGGGGAATGAAGGTGATTGGTATTTTAGCTGTGATTGTTTTGAGACGGGCTGTTAGTTTCCCTTTTTTTCAGGGTCGTGTTTTAATCACATGCGAAGCAATGGTGTAGGTCAAAGTCAACTAGTTTGCGCCTCTCGGCATTCCAACGAAATCTTGGGTTGTCTGCGGAGCAACTTATGCTGATTGTTTCTCGGTGTGGATATGAATCGCCGTAGCCGATCCAGGGAAGACCAGTCAAACATCAAGGACCTTTTGGTCTAGTCTCCATGCGGCTTAGATGATATTCCCCGAGGAACGCTATGACCCTGAAATGAATCAGAAATGGGTTCTAATAAGGTTCTGAGGTCCACAGGTCCCTTTATTAGTAAGGCCATTTATGCCTCGGCATTGAAACTGAATCGTAGCTGAATCATATCTATGCTAATGAGTTTGCCTTGGCATAATAGCAAACCAAGGTGTCCCTGAGTCAGGTCAGTGGTTGCGCCAAGTGCAGGTCTCAAAAGGTCGGACTGGACATGGCCCAGCAATCGAGCGGAGGGTGCTTACAGAACAAAGCAAGTTGCGTGTACGCTGGCAAACACAAACAGGGGCCTCACAGGTATGACAAAGTACAACAACTGCAAAAGTCGCTCAATTCTCTGAGCAGCTAAAGGATTTAAACCCGCCGGGTCGCAGCGAGAGCAACTCATTCGGTCAAAAGAAGCTTCCTTCCGGCAGCCCTGGTAACGATTCTGTAGGATCGCCAAGGGCTGCGGGACCAGGGGTGATTATCACCCTGTTTCACCCCCTAACGCTACAGTGGCGCTCGTCGATATGTGAACAATTGATTTTACATTCCTTTGATATATCTAACTCTTCCACAATTCACCTAGTACATACGACCATAGGGTGTGGAAAACAGGGCTTCCCGTCCGCTCAGCCGTACTTAAGCCACACGCCGGTGAGTTAGTAGTTGGGTGGGTGACCACCAGCGAATCCTCACTGTTGTATGTTTTTTGTTTTTATTATATTTTGGAAAATGCCCTTGCCGCCGCCCTCTTCAGTCCTTCAGCCTACTTATTCACCTGAGGCCTAAACAAACACCACTATTCTACCTACGCCTGAATATCTATCTTGCATGCCCCTGAACCGCTGCTGTGTCCTTCCCCACCCATACTGTTTTTTTTCTCACAGCAGTGTTGTTTGAATTCCAACTCTTTGCTACTAGGTTCTACAGGTTGACGCATTCTCCTAGGACTCAAAAGACAGTAGGAAGAAGGGAAACAAAAAAAAGGGGCGCAAAACATATCCGATGACAGAGTTATTGAAGCTATCGGTAAATGATCCTAAGAACTGTCATCAGCAATAATCTCTTGGTATGGATTTAAGGCTGAGCTTATCCAGTGTTACATATAGAAGATCATAAGATGTCCGTTACTGAAGCCCATGGTTGTGATTTGACTTCCACGTCAATGCAATTGAAAATGCGTTATGTTCATCGAGGCGGGAAAACGAATCTGGTCCCAGAGATATTTATTAATAGGTAATAGGCGCTCATTTCTAGTGAACAAAATCAGATGAACAGGTTAGCTCCCATCATATAGGTCAAGTAAGGCTTGGGGAAAATGCCAATTTTATACTGTACTAGAGAGGCTCGATCCCGAAATCAACCCTAGGTAATTATATGTTTGGGGAAATGGGTTTGAATTGTGGGGGAACTGCGGAGGAATTAGATGAGGATTAGATCATGTTATATTGCTTCAGGTTGCGAACTATCTAGGTATATCGTTCAATGCTTCATTCTTCAATATATCGACAAGTCTTGATTCTTCGAAGGTGGGAGTGTTTCCATGTTCGTATTACCATACCCAGGCATAGGTTGGTAACAAAAATGGAAAGAATGCCGACTTGTTAAATATCTGGGTCTAAACTACCAAGCTTTGCCTTCTTTGTGCTCTCGTCTTTGACAGTACGTCTAGTGCTCATTGCAGTCATCTTCTAATTGAAGAAGTTAATACTCTCTTTCTAACGCATATGCACCTTTCCTCCTATGCCTTATACTACTTGGCCACGAGCTCAATGCCAGACGCCCATTTAAACTGAAGTTCTGAAATTATCTTATTTAAGCAAAATTTCACTAGACACTCGATGCACGGTCAGTTGACATTGCGATATATTTGCATGGTCAAAAGACTTTGTAGTTCTGGACGTAGCCTAGTTAACTATAACGTTAGACTTTGTGTTTTAACCTAAGCGTTTAGGCATTTAAACCATTGAATCCAGAGTCAGAAAAGGAGTTCAGAGATGAAACAAAGTCCTTTATCCCATGATCTGTAAGTTCACCTTGTAAAGGTAATTTTATTAGATTTCTATGTTTTATTTGTTCTCCTTATGCTCCCCTGACGGCCCTCTCATTTCCCCAAAGGAAAGTGTCACCACCGGATATAAAACTGGACCAGCATAAATAATTTTGGATGATATGTCTTACGTAAAATTTAACTCTAATTACTCGGCTCAGTTACCAGGTTAATTTTTAGGTTCAATTGACTATCGAGGTACAATAGTATATAACTACGCAAATGCTACCTATATCATCACCGTCTAATTTAGAGTGCAATAGTGTAGCTTTTTTTTAAGTCATAATGGGAAATGTACCGTGTGCTGTACGGGCCGAATATTCAGGCCTATGGGATTTTTGCCCTGTCTATAGCGCACTCACCCTTCTTAAACCTGGTCGCGCGACTTTAAAGCGGCATCCACCCTAAACTTCCACCATAGCACTCACTACATTGTACGAGCACTTGCTATGTATATTCCGTTTCCAAAATTGACATAATACATACGACCATAGGGTGTGGAAAACAGGGCTTCCCGTCCGCTCAGCCGTACTTAAGCCACACGCCGGTGAGTTAGTAGTTGGGTGGGTGACCACCAGCGAATCCTCACTGTTGTATGTTTTTGTATTTTATTTTGGAGAAAACTGACTGCCCTTACAGGGATGCCAACCAAATAGTGGCCTAGAAGCTAGGCAGATCATTGTAGTATCTCACCTCCTCCTCTATCCAAGGACAGGCAACTTCCGACAAATATCTTTGAGAATGCGGTTGAGAGAAATCTCGCCTCAAATGGTTGGTGAATAAGTCTAGGAAGCAAAAATAAAAGAGGCACAGTCAAGTTGTATGATTACGCTATGTGTGTAGAATAGGTGATATGAAGAAAGACGATGTTTTGGGATTCTGAGGGAAAAGGCTCTTTCTGTGGTGCGTGGATCAGGATCCCAAACATATAAATCAAAACCACATCTTCCTGGGCTATGGAAACTCAACCTAATGTATGTGCCTCATATTATCTTCTGGTTTCAACCTTGTCTTTAATTATAGGGCCCCAAAACTTTTGTCTTGTAGAGGCCAACCCAGAATAAAACCAGCATCCCATAGTGTATACATCATAGACTGGCATCTGGAGTGCCATTTGAATGGCCTCCGAAAATGGTGGCATTTGCGTGCACTCCATACAGAGTACTGCGATATCGGGATATTCAGCAACCAGTTTGCGGGCAACAGTTACCAATTCCGCACATATTTCCTCATGTACATATTCAAGACCTTGGCGAATATGATTTTGTAGCAGCCCCCCTTCTGGGGCTCCCCGTATATGACACCTGGAACTGGGGATATTCATTTTGGCGAGGTGAAGAGAACCGAGCCGTGTGTCATCAAATGTTAGGATGCCGACACTTCGTGTTGCAGGAAGCACGGCCAAGATTGAGGGAATTTGAATCAATGCAGATGTGGCGATAGGTATGGAGATGCGTGAAGCGAGTCTTGAAAAGTTAATGGATAAGATTGAATACATGATTTGCGATAGGATAAACATACTCTGGTTGCGCCATTGCTAGGAAACCACAACTCGTGATAATACCCACGGCTCCACGTTTCGCAAGCCTCTCGCCAGCCTCAACAAACTTGTTGATAAAGACCTCATCATACGGCCCTACACAAACTACTTGAGCCTCGGATGAGCCATCGACTTTCTCTCGGATCAGTGGAAAGGGCCAGGTATCTTTATTGAAAGGATCACCCGGTGGCCTATGTAATATGACATCAATAGAGATAAAGCCCAAGGGAGGGCGGTCATCAATAATAGCCATGTTTTCTGATATCGCTAAAGTTGGTCCTTTGGCATCAGGTCCCAGGTGATGTTTTGGTAAGTTTGGATTTGAGGTTGTTGCCGGCTGTGTTGTTGCCATGAATTAATTGATTAGCAATAATTCTTGAAATCAAAACATCAGCTTCCAAGGTTATTTTGCGAATGAGATTTTTAGAGCTAAGCTTATCGGGACTTTCCGCTCAAGATACTATGTAGTCATCTCGGAAGATCCCGAATGCAGATGCCATCCTCCAAGCTGGGCACGCGATAGCGATTATTTGCATCATGCGGGGTCAAGCTTGAAAAGTGTTAGAAATCTCTTTTTTCTGAATTTCTTTTATTCTCAGGTTCTGCAACGCCATACCATTTTGCCTGGATCTTTATTTTCTTGTATTTTCCTTTATTTTCCTTTTTTTCAAAGTAACCATGAATATCGGAAGAAAGCCGCGCGTGGTTTCCCTCGGGGAGCCTGCATTTGTGGGCAGTGAATACCTTGCTCAATTCCAAACTGAGTTCGACTACTCCGTCTTGCCTGCAACAAACCGCGAGGAAACCCAGACCTTGCTCCCAAAAGACATCAAGGAGAATGGACCGATAGACGCGTTCATCGTTCGCATGGGTACGCCGCCTTACGAGCCATTCGATGAGGACTTGCTTCAAGCACTAGCACCAGGGTGCAAGATTATCACTTCTGCTAGCGCAGGATACAACGAATTCGACGTGAACTGGATGGCTAGTCAGGAAATTGTGTTTTGCAACACTGTAAATGCTGTCGCTGAAGCCACAGCAGACATGGCGATATTTCTGATACTTGCTGTTTTGAGGAACACCACAAATGCCGAGCAAAGTGCACGGAGCGGTATGTGGAGGAAGGGCGCGGACCTAGTTCCTACTTGTGATCCATCGGGATTGACTCTTGGAATTGTTGGTATGGGTGCTATTGGAAAGGTGAATAATCCTAAGGTTTGTTTCGGGGCGTTGCTGATTTCTCTCTTCTCAGTACCTCGCCAAGAAAGCCGCTGTCTTTAATATGAAGATTAAGTACTACAATCGACATCAACTACCGGCCTCTGAAGAGACTGCTTATGGTGCAACATACTGCCAGTCTCTTCATGAGCTTCTTCGCGAATCAGATGTCGTCTCCTTGAATTGCCCTCTGAATGCGGCAACCACGAACCTAATCAGTGAAGCCGAATTTTCCGCCATGAAAGATGGTGTATTCCTCGTTAACACGGCTAGAGGAGCGGTAATCGACGAGGAGGCTCTTATTGCGGCACTCGATTCAGGCAAGGTACAGCGCGCTGGACTTGATGTGTTTGTTAACGAGCCAAACCCGAATCCCTATTTTCTACAAAGTGATAAAGTCGTTGTGCAGCCACATTTGGGTGGTTTGACTGAGAAGGCATTCCAAAAAGCCGAGAGAGAATGCTTTGAGAATATTCGTGCGTTTTTTGTGACCGGGAAGGCGAACTCGCCGGTGAATATAGCAGGAGCCCCCTGAGGGTGGTAGAACGTTTCAATGAGGGCGGATATCAGCTCAGTTCAGTAGCTTTAGACATGAATATATTATTATCTATTCACACATAACATAACCATAACTTCAAGAGGCTAATGAAAAATACAATATTGAACTTCTGGTGGATTGTAACTTAGAGCTTAGTCAAGAATATCTCATCCGAGGGTTATCGTAAATCAAGTCTCAGACGCAGTTCTAGCGCTGGAATAAAATCCCGTAAAGGATATTTCCAATATTACCATCTTGAAGTCCCGTTCCACAGTCGCTGCTTTTTTTTGTTCAATCCTTTTTAATGAGCGGATGGGATGATATTAATCCACCCTGCTTATCTGAAAGAAGCTGTCAATGTATAGAAATACCCATCCTTAGAAGGATGTGCACTATCTTGTTGGGTACAATCAGGTAGCTACGTATGTGTCTAGGTAGTTCTGATGGTCTTGATTGTTATAGGGTAATAATTCACAACACTCCACTCGTAACTAAAACATCACACCGGATTGTCCTATGTAAAGTCACCAGTAGTTTCAATCATATGGAGAGTATCCACAGCGACCACTTTGTCTTGTAAGTGGCTCATCTCTGGAAGGACCGTGTTGTATACCATATCGATGAAAGTGCATCAAAGATGGCACGATAGGGCTTGCGATTTAGGTTAATCTGCAAAGGATGGTCCGATGAAAGGAAATCATAAACTTGGGCCATGATGATTTTTAAGTTGGTGGATGTGACCTGGATCATAGCAGGTTATATAGGGGCTGAATATCTGCCAGGGTCACAATGGGGCAGAGACGGTGGCGAGGGATCAGAGTATATGGTAAAGCTCTCGCGGAGGATTGATTTCAGGTTAGAGCCCACGGAAGGAGAACTTCTAGGAATTGGTCCTTTGAAAAGTTATGTTCTTTATTTATAGGGTAGGGGAGCTCTCTGTCTAGATGAAAGCTGCCTACAGGAAGTTCGCGGGGTTAGGCTACCCGGTATTGCTATAAGGCAGGTAACTTAGGAAATTATGTAGGTTAGTATAGCCCTCCCAATAGTAGGTACAGAAGTCGGTTTTACCTAGGTAGCATTTAAATAATTTGCAAGGATGGCAGGAGGTAGAGCGGAAAGGAAGAAAGGAAGAGAAAACAAAAGAGAGACACGTAAGTACGCAGAGACGCGTAAATGAGGTAAATTCCCTCAACAACGTAAGATTATAAAAATCTCTGTTACAGCTACTAGCTATGGGGGAGAGGGGAAGAAGAATCAGGATCCATTAATTTATGACGTATTTATACCCTGGGACCTAGCAAACAAGCACCAGCCTGCTAGCAAACAAGTAATGGGATAGTTATGGGATCATTAAATAAGATCTTCAATTAACGGGGTCCATTCCTCATTCCTGATATGGAAATACCTTGTTTATGCACTGACTATAGTTTAGCCTTTTCTTTGCTTTGCAAGCTTGCTTTTTCAACAAGACATATGTTCTGAAGAGCTCTTGGTCCACCAATGCCGTCCATGAGAATGTTGGTTGGTTTCTCCCCACCAACAGATCTCCACCGCCATGCCTTGACCGCTGGTCGATCCATATAAATTCCTTCCATTATATCGACAATCCAATTTCCGATATTCGGAAGGTATTTGAAAGCGTGACCACTGCCCCCTGTTGCGACCATAAGCCCTTGCTTATTGGGAACACGGTCAACAACATAGTGGTTATCAAATGTATCAGTGTACCAGCAAACTCTGGTCAGAGAGATATCGATCCGCTCTTCAGATAACTCTGGAAGGTACTCATTCAAAAAGCCCGTGAGAACTTGATGTGCTTGTTGTGGGAAAGATGTGAGTTTGTCGCCCGTAGAGATATTTCCATCTTGTTCGGCAGCTGACCATCGTGTCACCGGTGTGCTTCGCTCACTGCCATCCCCCTGGCGTAGCGGGTTGGTGTACTTCGTTCCTCGATATCCAACCTTGAACCAACCGTTTTCATCCCTCGGGAATCCATACAAACCACCTTCAGCTCCGTTCCGCATATCCCACATCCAGGTCGGAAATTGGTCGGCACCTAATCGATCCCATAGAGGCGACTGCCGAGGAATCTTGAAAAGTATCACACTCCCTGCAGTAGCCTCGCACAGGCCGTCCAGCTCGGGTAGTAGCACTGGCGTCCAGCCACCACAGGCCAGAACAGTCATCTCTGCTGAATGTGTCTTTCCATCCCGAGTTTTGACACCGATCACCTTCGAATTTTGATAGCACAGCTCCTTCATACATCCAGTCTCTTCGCCGAAAATAAATTTCGCTCCCAGGTTTCGTGCCTTATGCAGCGCAAACCGACAGGCCTTGTCTGCAATAGCCATGCCACCTGTGGTATCTAACACACCGGTGTTGTGCTTTCCGCGCCTTTCTCTCTGAAACGGGTCCATGAATGATTGAAGTCCTTTCTGGGCCGCAATCTCCTTGTGGCGAGGAATGGTCGTAGCTAGCTGGGTATCTTTGTTTCCAGCTTTCTCCATTCCATCAATACAGGCAAGCTCCCATGCTGGCAACTCAGTGGATGTAGATAGAGAGATGTTGCCATTGGGCACGAAGACTGCATCCTTGGTGGACATTCCAGGGGGTACTAGACTGCCCGCTTTGAGCTCAGTATTCCAGGTATGCCATTCAGCAATTGCCTCGGTAGATAAATGTTGATATTCCGTTTGGGATCCGTATGCTGATCGAACGATTTTGTTGATGTCGGCAGAAGCGGCATCCGCGCCCTTGATGTATGAGTACAAAGTCTCATCGTAGGGTTGTTTGTCAAGAACAGTCACATCGCTGTAACCACGTTTGCAAAGATGGAGCGCTGTACTGAGGCCGAATATTCCAGCTCCCACAATGACGATGGGGCTTTTCTGATCTGGTGGTCCTGTCTGGTCCATTTCTCTGGTGCTTTGAACTGAGGTCAAATCAGAAATCAGCTTTTAGAAGTAAACATTTCCTTGTATGCCCGTGAGACCACTCCGGTATCATGTGTAATCTCTCTGGTGACTGATTGCGTGCACCGTATCTCTTTCGCTATCGCTCATTGGACCTCGGGACGTCGGGTTCTCCCGATCTGTTATCAAAAGGAGGTACCCCCCCCCCCTGGGGCCTGCAATGCTCGGTTTCTCCCGATTCGAAGTTTGGAATTATCCAGTCTGGCCACAAATTGAGCAATCTCAATTAGACCTAGTTGCGCATTGCCCAATCTGCGCGCAAGTCGGTCCTTTGTGGGAAATGTGGGGAACACTTGTTAACATCCGTACTCCGTAGTCGTAAGGACACGACGATGAGGATAGAAGAGAACCCTGTTAGACACGATACTCCATCATTCATGAAGCTATACGGACTTCGAGGTGTAAGAAAAAAATTGAGGGGTAAATTTTAGATCAAATGTCATTGGTCACCTTATCTCAACGGTTTTATCTCCCCCGCGATATTGTCAAAACTATGAACACACTGTCCCAGTCAAGAGTTTTGAATCATGAGACATGCACAAAAGCGGCCAAGAGCCGGGGAGCGGACAATGTTAGCTTGTATTGGGTGCAAGCGCAAAAAACTGAAGGTAAGGGTCGTACAAGTGTGAAACACATGCATACATGTAGGTTGACACATGATTAGTGCAATGGGCAAACGCCAAAATGCAACCATTGCATGAGAAACCAACAAGGTATGTTGATTACTCTTTGGAGTCGGTGGCTTTCTCTTATGTGGCACAGAATGCCTCGTGGAAGACCCTGCCACAGGGCTACATCGTCCGCGTGACTACATGCAGTCACTTGAAACACGTGTGGTTTATTTGGAAGCCCTTCTTAGGGAATTACGTTCAGGTATAACCTTCGATGGAGACAATCATAATGAGCCCAGGAATGTCGAAACTATCGCTCCGTTTGTTTCAGCAACCTCGGCTCAGACGCCGGAAGCTTCAACCTTCAGCCAATTACGGGACTCGCCGGGGGAGTATACGAGTTCTTCCCATGCACATCAAGTATCATCAGCACTTTCAAAGGAACATGCCGGCCAGGTTGACCATCTCTCTTCTGAAGTTGCCCTGCTCTGTCTGAATGCCGCGGGTGGTGAACCCCACTATTTCGGTCCTTCGTCGGCGGTCTCATTCTCGAGGATCATCAGTGCAACAATGGGTCTCAAAAGCGAGAAATCGTCATCGTCGCCACGTACTTTTGACGACTCAGAAGAGAGCCATCCTAATACGTGTTCGGATAGAGTACCACGACTACCATCACCAAGCGTTGCAGTTAATCTATCGCGGGCTTATTTCGATAATATTCATCCTCAATACCCTTTTCTACACCGGCCGACCTTCTGCAAATGGGAACAGGATGTTCGTGAACCTAGTCAGCCAGTAAATATTTCTACCGCAGGTGACGTCCCACTATTTTTTATCCTTATGGTATGACCACCTCCAGTACCCGCGGTGAATTTGAGACATGATCTGACGATGTTGACTTATCGTAAAGGTTTATGCGACAGGCTCCCTTGTATTGAGTCAAAGTCAGCACGGTGCAGCAGCGGTATGTTCTATCTGGCTGCTTGAACATTCTAAGTTCCTAACACCATCAGATGTATTACTCTATGGCCTTGGATTACCTCCCCTCAGTCCTTGCGCTTAATAACCTGGAATCAATCCAAAGTATACTATGTTGCGCCGTATACTCAATCAGGTCACCCACTGGAGCCAGTCTTTGGTATGTTGTTCCCCAATCCTAGTTCCAGCTCAAACTATAACGTCAACAATAGGAAAATATCAGGCATGGCTATTCGTCATTGTATCGAGCTAGGATATCACAGAAGTGCAGAAAAATATCGCAAACATGTTGATCCCTTGACAAAGGAAATGTCTAGAAGGTGCTTTTGGGTTGCATACGACATTGATCGTGTTGCAGCTTTCACCCTCGGTCGACCAGTGGGTATCCCAGATGAGTTGATCGATGCAGAGGTATGATATACTGTGTTTAATGTGATATTTTAGGTCTTGCCTTTCTAACATTCTATACTAGCTTCCCATGGATATTGAAGACGAGAATATCACTCACACGGGTTTACTGGCAAATCCCCGTGCTACCGATGACCAGGTGCCAACAATCATGACTGGTACCCTTCATGTTATCAAGTTAAGACAACTATGGGCAAAATTCCATGCGAATCTCTATTCACCTCAATTACAATATGGCAGTACGGATAGCCAATTTGCCACAGTTGATACTCTGCGCCAAGAATTGGAAGAATGGCATGCATCAGCTCCCACACACCTGGACTATTCATCCTCTCATCCTTTATCGGTATTTGCGTCAAACGACTGGTTCCAAATTGCGTACAACCATTCAATCCTGATTCTTTATCGCTCATATATCACTGGAATTATGGGTAAACGACGACAAGGATCCGGCCAAAACGAGTCGAACAGCACCGACTTCATTGAAGAGGAACACAATCTCCAGAGAGCATTCGAAAACTGTTCCCGCTGTGCCCGTGAGATATGTGTACTATACCGTCGGCTCTACCAGAAATCAACTGTCCAATTCACTTGGGGAAGTCTCCATATCCTGTTCCTCGGCGGGTTAACATATTTGTACTGTCTTTGGCGGTCATGGCGAGTCCGCCAGCAGACTAAACAGACCGAGGTAATCAATACATGTATGGCCTGCACAACAGTCTTGGTGATTATAGCTGAGCGATGGAACTTGGCTACATCGTATCGCGATATCTTCGAAACACTCTCTGAGAAAACCATCAACATGATCTGCGGAAACGATAAACTCGCTGGACCGGCCACTCCACAGACACAATGGACCGTTCCTTGTGACACCCTTCCCCCTGGCCTGTCACCAAGAGACTGGGGTTTGGGCTTTGATGATTTATCCATGCCTCAAGGTTCGGACTGGTTTATTCAAGAGTTTTTACAAGAATTTCCAGAATCTTAGCATAATGGAACTGAACTAAGTGTCATATCATATGTATTCTTCCTATGTGCTAAACCTCACTCGCGTCTGACAATTAGCCTACACTCTTCATGTAGTTATCAAATGTGAACACTTGGGGATTATTGTTCTCCCCATTACTGATGTGTTAATGATCGACATAAAACCCCCAATATAATACTAAAATAAACTGTATGTAAATTGCAGCATTAGTTAGACCTCGACAACACCATCCACGAATTGCGGCTTCTTCTTTGCAGGCATATTCTCTTGTTCGGTACTGTGTTGATTTTAGTGGCTTGAAACAACGGAGTAGTATTAGAAGGAGTATTCTTACGGTAACTCGCAAGCCTCAATGCAGGTCACACGGTTCCGCTGTGTACCACGATATGCCTTCCATAGTGGCTGCTCGAAGATGGCGTCGAAGTCTTCAAGCCCTTCGCTTGCAGTTTCTGGTATCACAAAGTAGGCATAGACTAGTGAGATAAAACACCACGCCGCAAAGAACAGGAATGCACCCCAGTTATCGGTCTTAGAGAGGAGGGATGGAGTAGCTTTGTTGATGCCGAAGAAGAAAAGCCAATGAAAGCACTGTGAGATGGCTGCACCAAATGATCGAATGTGATTGGGCCATATTTCTGCGCCGAAGACGTATGGGAGAATCAGAAGACCTGAAGAAAAGTTAGCATTAACAGAAAAACAGTACTTATGTCGTCCAATAACTTACCGACGGCAAAGCCAAAGCCATGGATAAATATAGCAGCAATGGCCGCTTGACTCGCGTTGCTAGTAACGAGGCCACTTTGTCTGTATTTGATATAGACACCAATGTAGATGTCAGAGATCATCTGGAGTGTTACGCCGGTAAAGAAGCTTTTCCGACGCCCCAGCATATCAATAAAGCAGAAGCTTGCAATGAGCGTGAAAAAGAATTTCGCCATCGAATACATGCCAGACAAAAACAGCGAACGATCCGTTCCGCCACCCAGCCCCATCAGACTAAGGATTGGTACCAAATACGAGGTCACACTGTTTGCGCCGGATAGTTGTGCTAATGCGTAGGATATAAAGGTTTGTTGAACACGACGTAGGTTAGATGGTACGAGGAAAGTCTCTTTACACAATCCCACAAGGCCTGTTTGGGAACCACTGTGTTGGAACCTTTGCTGTGTCTCGATCTGTTTTTGGATATCTTCGATTTCAGATGCAATGCGCGGATGGGTAGCAGGCAATCCGCGCAATGTCACCAGAGCCTCGATGCCTTGCTCTGGTTTGTTGACGAGAAACAGCCATCGTGGACTTTCTGATAAGAAGAAGCTCGCAACAATGATCAAAGCCACCGCAATAGTCGGCACAAAGAATACGATCTGATATTGCAGATAGCTGCTGGCGACATGAAGGTAAACACCCAAGACCACAAAGACAGAGACCGTCAGTGATAAGAGCATCACCACGCTGAACCACACCGAAAGCAGTCCTCGGATTTCGGTTGGTGCTATTTCGACAATACTGACGGGACCGATGACCGTAAGAGCACCTATCCCAAGACCTGACACTATTCGCGCCGTATATAAGACTCCGATATGACCAGAGGAAAAGGTAGCGATCATTTGGCCAATGATCCATATGACCATGTATAAGCGGAAAGACCACAGACGTCCAATACGATCGTTGATGAAGAATGAAAGGCCAGCACCGACCCCAGCACCGATATAGACAAATGAAATGAAGTTAGAAACTTGGGTGGGATTTGTGGCCGAGGTAATGCCGAAAGCATCTTGGAAACCAGGAAGTGACGGGATCACGGAAGAGGAGCCTTGGTCCCAAGCTGTCAAACATCCATTAATTGGAGTTCTACTCTCTTGTATAGGCACATGAACGTACTAATAGGAAGCCCCGCCGTCGCATACATAGCGGCCGTTAACAAAATCTGCTTATTAGCAATGATTTCATGAGGGCATGAGCGGATGGTTTTGACATAGCGAGCAATGGTCGATTCTGCCAGCATTTCCTTGGGCGCCATAGCTGTAATGAACACCTGGATTACCCAGGAGAATGGTGCCGGTTTGTATTTCGTGGGAGATGATGAAATAGAATATCAACGAGGGGCAACGTCTGGAGCTTTGATATACCGGTGTTGGCATGTTATCTCCACTGCTGCTATCTGCGTTAAGAGATACGAAATGACCAGGTCAGTATGCATTAGTCTGGAGGAAGCTGTCGATAAGATAAATCGGGACAATCCGAGATTCTTGAGCCATCTTGACATTCCACCTGTCCCGAGGTCACCAGGGATCCTTCGATAAGAAGATACCCCTCTCCCCCTTCGGGAGAATCCGAGCCAATCCAACAAAGTCACAAGACAAAGACGATCTATTCTATTGGGATTAGTTGGCATATCCCCATGGATCTCTAGGGGCTTGGTGGGACTTAATTACATTACGCTATAGAGAAGAAAGCCTTAGTGGAGTAGTCGATGGTGGATTTTGCAGCATTGATTTGTACTCTATAATCCTCTCCAGAATAGTACCTCGTACATACGACCATAGGGTGTGGAAAACAGGGCTTCCCGTCCGCTCAGCCGTACTTAAGCCACACGCCGGTGAGTTAGTAGTTGGGTGGGTGACCACCAGCGAATCCTCACTGTTGTATGTTTTTTGTTTTTGTTTTTGTGCTATTATCACTAACATTTTTATCACGTTATTCTAAACTACCTAGTCAACATCTGAAGATTTTGCGCGCCCCTGAACCGCTGACGTTCCCTTCCCCATCCTGTACTGATCTTTTTCTCGGGCGTGTTGTTTTGATCATAACTTCCCGGTAGTCGTTTCTACCGGTTGACACATGTGCTCCTAGTAGATGCGACTTCGAGTTCTCCTCATGGCTGTCTAGACACTTGATGTTAAAAAAGGTATGTAACTGATAAGAGTGGGCACCCAACCAACTAGTTTTATTTCGAAGCTTTGACGTCCACGGGTGGTCTTCATAGCTCGGGTCCCAAGGATCGGCGTGCTCTTAGTCATGAGATATATATCCTCTGGTTGGCTGATTAGTATTACCGGATTCGGAACCGTGGAAGATAAACCTTCGATGCGTCATTTCGTCCCACAGTTACATTTACACAAGCATATAATGAAAAGATAAAAAGTGGATATAAAGTGCTCATTAATCATGTACCGATTCATTATTAAAACTCCAAGTAACGTCTAATAGCCATCGATACCTCACCAAATTCATTTAAGATGCCTCAAGGTTTGTGACTTCATCACTCATTCGGCCTTCCATCCCAAAATTTAACCAGAGGTCCAATTATAGATACTCAACAGCCTACCGTGAATAATGAGTCCTTCTTGGAAAAGATCCTTCACCACCACAAGCATGAAAACGAGGGCCAGGCTGCCAAGAACAACCCTCAGGCCGACGAGGGTGAGTTGCATTCCCATCTGAAGAAAGAAGAGGAAGGCTTCAAGCAATATCTCAAAGAGGACGAGCAGCTCGAAGAAGAGGGTCAAACTTATGGAGGTTTAATGTAATGGTTTTGCCTTTTCTCGGTGTTTTTTCTTTATTACGATTATGCCTCATGAACAACCATGAAATATTATTAGGGTATTTTGCTATCACTAGAAGCCGCCCACCTTTCTTGACTTAATAAAATAACTGGAGACATTGTTCTGTTATGGCCATAGGAGGTGGTGCTGTTGGAACAGCGAAGTTGACGGATCCAAATATGGAATCGCTTAGGTATATCAAATGATAATTTCGCTCTGCTCTACCCGTAACCTTCGTGCACACTAAATGCGACTATGTTTGGCTTTGCGCAACAGCATTTAGCACTAATTGGAACGGAGGCGAGTCGCCCACCAGTGGAGTAAACTCGCCTCCGTTCCAATTAGTGCTATGTCATTCGCCACATGGTGCGGGTAGTCGGTTATCATATGGTGATATCATTTTTCAGTATAGTCCACAAATCAGACCAAAATCAGACCAAAATCATCCCATCGCATTGGAATTGACTTCAAGATACACAATAAACAAGTCAAGGAGAGTAGTGGAAATGAAGAAGTAACTCGATCTCATACCGCCTTAATTGATGTTTCGGTACGCTCTTGCAATTTCAACCCGAGCTCCTTGTTAACACGGCTAAAGAGGCCTATACTCTGTTAGAACTTGAATTGCAATGGACGGACCTCTTGGTGGATCCACGATGAATCCACCACCAGGGCACTTACTATAGACATTTTTGCGCAATTCTGGGTACTTAACATCCTTGACGGTGGACGCGAGATTGTCAATAAGCCTGTCCTGGTGACCAGGCACTCGCCCAATAACTTCCCACAATGCTGCTGGCTGGACAAAGTCTCTATTGGTAATCTCGCTATTATAGGCCGAAACCTCTCCAGCCCATTTTTCGTGGTCAGTGTGTAGGCTCAATGTTCCAGGGTCTGATCCTTTCAGGTCTTGGTAGAACTTAGTGGGCTTGACCGATGACCCAACGTAGTTAGGGTCCCCACCATAGTTGTCGTCGAATCGCATCTTTCCGTCTCTCTGGAAAGGGCAATAGACCTGGACCTTAGCTGCATTGGTTGGGAGTTGCTGGTAGTTCACTCCGAGTCGATAACGGGCCGCGTCGGGGTATGCAAAGAGTCGTGCTTGCAGCACTTCGGATCAAGTCAGTATCGAGGAATCGTGGAAACAATTGATGGGATCTTCCCAACTTACCTGGATCCGCGGACGCAGCGAATCCCGGAACCATCGTGGATGGCGAAAATGACGCTTGCTCAATATCTGTGAAGTAGTTTTGCGGCTGCTCGAGCTCAGCCATTGCAAGTGAATATCGGACAAAGTTTATGAAACTTACATTGCGGTTCATAGTAAGACGACCAATCTGTTGCAAAGGGAAGTCCTTGTGTGACCAAACCTTGGTCATATCGAAAATGTTCCATTCGTATTTCTCCGCCTCTTCAGGGCTCATCAGCTGGACGTAGACATTCCAAACAGGATAGTCGCCTCTATCGATGGCCTCAAACATATCCTGGATCATATAATCAGGATTCTCTCCGGCAATCTTGGTAGCCTCTTGGCGGTCAAAAGTCTGTATCCCTTGCTGCGTTTTCACGTGGATTTTTGCGTATTTAAATGAGCCATCCTACCCACAACACCTTAGTGAGAGAAAGCTTAGCATCTGGCTATTATTTTTGCTTACCGCTTTGGTGAACTTGTACGTATGTCCACTGTATGAATTCATGAAGCGAACCGATTTTGGAGTTCCGCGGTCGCTGAAGAGAACCATAAGTTGGTGTATGCCTTCCGGGTTGCCGACGTGGAAACTAAGCAAGGTTAGTATTCAATTCACGACTAGATTTCGAGAAATAGACATACTCCCAAAACTGCAATCTTTGTTAGATTTGCTCATCACCAATTAAAAGCAAGTGAACTTACCATGGTTTGGTCAGGAAGATGGGTTTGGGGGTGCCGCTTGTGAGATCGGTTCATTGACGGGAACTTGATTGGATCACGAATGAAAAAGACAGGCTAGTAAGGTAATAAAAATCAGAATCAAATAAATGATCGAGATGGTGACCAATCATACCGTGTTGTTGAAAACCCAGTCGAGATTTCCCTCGTCTGTATAGAGCTTCATTGCCCATCCGTGAACATCGCGAGCGGTGTCAGCGGATCCTGACTCGGCCCCGACAGTGGACACGCGCTGAAGCACCGGTGTTTTCTTTCCGGTCTTATTAAGGAAGCTAGCGCTGGTGAAATCGGAGCAATCGCGCGTGGCTTCAAACTCGCCATAACACCTACACTTAGTGTCAACCAGAGAAATGTTCGTGCCCGGAAGCACAGGCTTAGCAGCTTACCCAACAGCCTTGGCATGAACGACTCTTCCAGGTTCCAATGTCAGTATAATTAGGGACCTCAAAGAAGTAACAGATCAATTACACAAGATGCTTACCGCTCGGGGATTCTCTCCCGAGAGAAATGAGCCAAGGTCTCAATGAGCTGAGTATCCTGCAGCAATCCGAGCCCACCGCCTTGCCCGCCCCGCCCGCCCCGCATCATAACAGCCGTTTTGTTGCTAGCAAAAGGGCAGCCTATACATAGTCAGACGTCTACATAAACCCAAGCTTGGAAAGACCTTGTACCTTCAGCCAAAGTGTAATATTTGTCGTCCATGTTGATACTTGGGGTAATGGTAATAGTGTCCGACAAATAAAAAAAGAAGAAAATGTACGGGCTGGTCTCGAGGAGTGTTTATATAGCTCCCTGGGAAAAGCTCATCTCTTGCTAGGAATGTCGATGACCTCTCATCCACTACGTCAGACCTTACGGCAAACTTTCGACAATGGGGTTGACGTGTTATTAATTACTATTACCAACCCAGGGGTCAGGTTAGTGTGGATCTTAGGATCCGGCCCCACTTCCCTTGAAGCCTCGAAAGCTTGTTGGAGCTTGACATCCTTGTATAGCACAACCGGGGACTCCGAGAAAATGACTCTGATAAAATGTTGGTACCATAACCTACAAGCAGTATTTTGGGACGGTCATGATCTCATGCCAAGTAGATCCTGCAATTGAGATGAATTCCATGTAAAGCCTACGCCCTTAGCTTCCAACTCCTTTAGTAACGCCCCGCATTCGAAGTTCTATGTTATCATTGATATTTCACTCGGATCTAACCTTGCTATTTTATTGGGTCCATGCAAAGCATTTCTGAGGTTAAATAGTTGAAAATGATTTGTTAACCAGCCATTTCATTGATCCGGGAGCATCTGGATATATTCTGTGCCTCGAATCGATCAGAGATAAGACAAACCTCAACCGAATCCATTGAATTCTTGATGGCACTAGTCTAGGAGGCAGAAATATATTGATGTACGTCTCTATAGAGAAATAGAGATCGATTCATGCTAAGAAGATGGACGGACAGGGAAAGTCAGGGAGAGAGAGCCGAGAGAGAGCCGAGAGAGCAAACTATTTATGGATCTGCTGTTGATGACTGAAGCATACACGGTTCCAACATCTAGACTTCTGGGATACGAGGTAGTCGGGGGATCTGTTGGTGGACTTTGATCCCTGCACCCCTCAGTCACGAGCCTGGTCAACTGGAGAAGACCAATAAGGATTTTTAGACGATTCTAGATTCATAGATACCTCGAGCTACTTTGCTCCTTTCTAGATCTGTGACGTCTCCCTGAGGGGTTTGGAAAGTGGGATGCGTGGCTTCCTCCATGGGGTTTGGGCTCTTCCAGAAAACACATCTGCTCACTTATAAAAGGGTTATAGGTTTCGTCTGTTATTAAGAAAGCATCATCCTTTGTCTTATTCAAGAACCTTCCATAATTTGAAATTTATTACAATTATTCTCGTTGCATCATGCCTGTCCAAAACAATGCTAGATTCGACTTTATTATCGTTGGTGGTGGCACTGCAGGCAACGTTGTTGCCGGCCGCCTAGCTGAGAACCCCAACGCGAATATCTTGGTCGTTGAAGCTGGTGTTGGCAACTCGCAAGATATTGAAGAGATCAGAACCCCTTCGGAAGCTATGCAGCTTCGTAACAGCCAGTATGATTGGGCCTACAAGTCAACAATGGTCAAGCGAGACGACTATGAGAGGATTGAGAAGCCTAATACCCGTGGCAAGGCTCTTGGCGGCAGTTCCTCCTTGAATTATTTCACCTGGGCTCCTGGATCCCAGGGTACCTATGATATGTGGGAGGAGTACGGTGGAAAGGAATGGACTTATGGCCCTCTCGTTCCCTACCTGCGAAAATGTGCGACCTACCATGATGATGAGAAAGCATACCCTCCAGAATTGAAAAAGATCGGTCAAAACGGCCCGATCCCGATTTCGCACTCTGAACTTATTCCCGAGATGCAACCTTTCCGTGACCTCCTCACCAAAGCGTGGAAGTCCACTGGTCAGCCAATCAACGAAAACATTTTCGACGGTCATATGGTTGGCCTAACCCACAGTGTCAACTCGATTTACCAGGGTCGCCGCTCTGGCAGTTTCCTCTATGTCACCGGCAAACCAAACATCACCATCCTTCCCGAGGCGCACTCGAAGAAGCTTATCATCGACAATGCTGATAATACCTGTAAGGGTGTGACTGTTATCACGGCTTCTGGGCAGGAGCTGAATCTCTATGCCACCCGTGAAGTCATTGTCTCCGAGGGCGTCTTCGAGTCCCCTAAGCTGTTGATGCTTAGCGGTATCGGGCCTAGCGCAGAGCTTAAGAAGCACAACATACCGGTCGTTGTCGACAACGCCCACGTTGGTCAGCATCTGCTAGATCACCCCGGTGTTCCGTTTGTCCTTCGCGTCAAGGATGGCTTCGGTATGGAAGACTACGTCCTGCGTAAGGGAACCCCCCACAACAATCAGGCCATCCAAGCTTACCAGAAAAACCACGGCGGTCCGTTGGGTTCTGGCTTCCTTGAGATGGTGGGATTCCCCCGAATCGACAAGTACTTGGAAAAAGACTCTCAGTACAGCCAGGCCAAGGCCTCGAATGACAATAAGGACCCATTCTGTCCGTACGGCCAGCCTCACTTCGAGCTTGATTTCGTTTGTCTTTTCGGTAGTGCGTTCCAGTGGCACTATCCCATGCCACGTAAGGGCAACTACATCACGGTTATGGTCGATCTTGTTCGCCCTGTCTCCGACCCCGGTGAGGTCACCCTCAACAGCGACGACCCGCTGCAGCAACCTAACATCAACCTCAACTACTTTAACAACGACCTCGACATCATCGCTATCCGCGAGGGTATCAGGTTTTCCTATGATGTCTTGAAGAACGGAGACGGCTTCAAGGATGTTGTTGAGGACGAGTATCCCTGGGAGATGCCGCTGCACGATGATGACCTTATGAAGAGGGCCGTGCTTGAGCGCTCCCAGACATCCTTCCACCCTTGCGGTACTACCCGACTATCTAAGGACATCAAGCAGGGCGTGGTTGACCCCGGCCTCAAGGTCCATGGCATTAAGAACCTCCGTGTGATTGATGCATCCGTCATTCCGGTCATTCCTGATTGCCGAATCCAGAACTCTGTGTACATGATTGGTGAAAAGGGTGCCGATGCTATCAAGCGTGACCACGCGGACTTCTATAAATAAGTTGGTTGGGCTGGATGACCTGAAGTTTTAGTACGAACGTTCGATATGATGTGATTTTGACTCATATGAAATTCCTTTTTCCAAATTGATGCCTGACTTATCCTAATTGGATCTTTTAAAAGCCAATTTACAGTTTTTATTTATACTTCGTAATGGGAAATGAAAAAATCCAGACTGCCTGTCCTAAATCGCCATACAATAGTAATATAAAAATTATGAAGCCCTCCATAAGAACAACCAAATTGAAAAGTCATAGAACATGCTGATAAACTGGCACACGCAATATTGTCCAGCTCTCTAATTTCAAAAAACTAGAAAATGACGCGCAGATCTACCAAATTTCCGACATGGTTCTTCCTTCTATTGTCACTCGCATATTCCAAAATTGCAGTTCAAAAATAATATCTTCTCATGAAGTAGACGACCCCCAATATAATGGGACAAAAAGCGACGATCACTATAAGATTATCAATCCTTACATGGTCCGCTATATAATTAAATGCCCGCCCGTCCGATCCATGCCACGACCTGCCTGCCTCGTGGCGTATCACCGCTCTGGTATATCCATCATCCAACACTCCCAGGCTGTCTTGAAGATTGCCATATAGCCATGCGTACTTTCGAAATGCGGCTGTCACCATCGTGGGACCAGTGGACCAAAAGACTTGCAGATACGGTATGGGAATGAATCGAGACGTCGCACCGCCGCGGCGCTTGCCCTCGTATAGTACCCACTGGAGAAATGGAGATTCAGGCTCCGCCATGAAGAAATGATTGCTTAGCCCCCGGGTACCCGTCGTTGGGGCGAATATGGCCTCGAGATTGAGACTTTGCAGACATTGTATTTGACTAGCCGAGGTCGGGTAAACATCGAGGTCTGCATATATGCCTCCCTCTGCGTGAACGACAAGCAACCTGGCCATATCGGCACGTTGTATGTTTTGGGGATAGGCTTCATACGTCGACAAAAGCCAAGCATACTTGCCATTGATCAGCTGGAGGATGGCATCATCTGTCCAGAGCTTGATTGTGTAGTTTAGGGGTTCGAGAGTGTACTCCCACTGGTCACGCGATGCGTTTATTTGCGTAGAGTAGGTTTGGAGGTCGTTTGTTTTCCATATTTGATGAACAACATTGGGTATTCGTGGGATGGTGAGAAAATCAGCGTCGTTGGGGTGTTCGAAGTCAGAGGTAGCGCACGCAGCAATTATGTCCATCGAATCAGACAGTTTGCCGGGGTTGGAAAAGGAGGTTGCAAAGTTGAGCATATGAATGGGGAAGATGAGAATGAGGGACAGAATTCCGACAACAATGAACCTTGTCCGCCCTTTCCCCCAAATGATGATCATTATAACTTGTCGAGTGACACGAGATCCTAGAGCTCCAGTGCCAAACAGATGAAGCACTGAGAACTGGCCATGAAGGGAAAGGCTGACTGGCAATGCGCAAAGAGCAGGGGTTCGTAAGAGACTCGTTTGTTCAAACCCCGAATACGTAATAACATGCTGGTATGCATAAGAATAAGGAGTCTGTGGGTATATTTATGGGGCAATACTGTACACCCTGTATGTTCTAATAGTGGCTCTCGGTTGTCTAGAAAAGCCACTAGTTCCTGCATAACTGTCCTTCTAGGAGCACATAGAACAACACCCTATGCAGTTCGTGTATTTTTACCGTGCGACGACTGTTCCGCTAGCAAATCTGGCTTCGTTTCCAGATGCAGTTCTCGTTCATGGAAACAGGAGTATAATACTAAAGCAGAAGTTGTAACCCCATAGCAATACCAGATGAGACAATGCTCTTGGCGCAGCATACGACAAGGTTCGATAGGTTCTCCGGCTCCACGGCTCCGTGATCGACAGGGTTCTAAGGGTATATGATTAGTTCCGGTGAGCCTAATACTGTTGCCTACCAAGAAGTAGCTAGCAAAATAATTCCCCGAAGCTCCAGCTCTCCCAGCCCAAGTTCATAACGCGATTACTCGTTTAGAACTTATCTTGAGGGACCAATGGTCGATTATATTTGCTTCTGCTAACTTGAGCATCACCAATGAACCAGAACTTGCTTTTATATTTGATTGAAAGGCTCCTAAAATCAAATATATATGGATATCAGGTTCTCGCGGCGCCTATAAGAAGGAAATCAATGAGAGGTAGATCGTCGATAATCACCTACTGGCGGCCTGAACCTCTGCCTCCGCCTCCCCACTTCTATATGCAATTATCTATCATTCCATGATTCTTTTAAGCTGCTCTACGTTTAATCAACGCATTATTCTCCATGTGAGTTCGAAATAATTCGCAAAGTGCAATTTTATCTGCGCGTTCTCGTTTAGTATTTAACGATAGTGTTTTACATGATTACCACGGGACTTCAGATACAAGGTATAGTGGCGTATAATGTAATACACAGGAAGGATACTAGCCCTAATAGCTGCTAGAATGGCCTATAATGACAGCTTTGGGGAAACGAAATTACTAAATATAGTAACCTCACTGAGCACCCTGTTAAAACACGATTGGTCGAACCTCTTGGAGCCATACATGTATCCGTTCACGATTGGAACTAACCGACTTGGGTTCAGAATAGTTTCCGCGGCTTTGTAGATGTTCTTTATGGAAAATTTCAATATCTCTCGATCCATAGAACACACGGGAAAAGAGGAACCCAACTTATGTATTTATTATATAAGGAAAGCATAATGATGATGATCACGGTGAAACCTCGGTATTTGGACAAGGCGCAGCTGTTTGTAAACGATGTGCGTTCCCGCAGTCTACTTCCATCCGGGATCCAGCCTAAACTGGCTAAGCTCACCCGAGTTGAAGTACTCGTCGATTGAAAATATATATGATGAGCTAGGAAAGTCACAAGACAATCCATAGGATGAAGTTGATACATCTGTACAGTGAAATTCCCAATATCAGACACAAGTACGGAGTAAGGTAAGCTTTTGCAAAACAGGCATCCCTCAATTTATGAAACACCACTTGTGCCCACTATTTCCCGCTTGGGGGGATTAATGGGAGTGGGGCTGAACGGCTAATATTAGAGCCGCTTTACAGGCAACTTTATATATTATTGTAATCCCATTATGTACTAAAAGTTCGTCCCGGCGTTTAAAGAAAACGCACACATTCTTACTTATATATATCTAGCCATAGTTGACTAGGCCCACCTAGACTAGAGAATCTTCGGGAAATCATAATCTAGGCAATGCCTGCACACCTATATTGCGATGATAGTTATAAAATATCACCCAAAAACTGGCTTGCGGGGACATGAGATGGTTCAAAATGAGGTAGCGGGGTGGGTGAAGATCTGTAGGCTTTTGATAGCATCAAATTAATAGATTACAGATAACTGTAGTCTGATGTAGAAAAAAACGAACAAAATATAAAAGAGGAGGGGAGAAAGCTAGGAACCATCTACGTGGTCGTAACCAGTGAGATGAAGATATGGTGACTATTCTTTTGTTTCCCCCTCTCTCCACATACCTTTTAGTTGTCATTCCCATCTTTTGGTACATTGATCACATTTGGACAGGCAAGTTGGTTCTCAATACACCCATTTTCACATAAAAGAGTTGCGAGATAAAGGATTGATATCTATAATCAGCGCATCTGTGGCATTGACGGAGTGATATCTATGAAATGGTAGAATCTAAACTCCAAAACGGAATTCCCGCACCTTCTTCTGATAGTAGAAGGATGCCAACAGCCCAGTGACACCGAGAGCCAGAGGCATAGCAGCCCTAGCCTTTGTCTTAATGATCCTAGGGATTGCAGAGCCCAGAAGAAGGATGCTGTTTCCCAGGGCGAGCTCAGTGCCGTAGTCCTTGTTCTCCTTGATCAAATAACCTACCAACATGGTCAGTTTCGGGATATTTTGGAACATGCATGAGATTGGCACTTACCAGAATAGGCATACGAGATGCCCAGTCCAACACCGGCAATCAAGGAAGGAGCTGATCGGGTTCGTAGAAACCCAATGGTACCTCCGATAGGCACTGGTTTTGGTCAGAAACGTTAAACGACTTAATCTTGTTGCAGGACTTACAAAGAGCAGCAAGGGTGAAGGAAGGATGTTCAGCCATGATGATATTTGTGCACTTGTAATCAATGTCTTCCAGAGGTATGAAGCTTCAGAATTTAACTCTCTCAACTGCCAGGGGCAGATCACGGGAGTTCCCATGAGTCAGCGGGACGCAAGACTCGGGACTTCGGGACCGGGGCCTCGGGAATCCGAGCACCGAACTGGCTACAACCGAAGCCATCGTGTGATAAATCTTGCTTATAAGTGTTATGAATGGACAGAGATTTTAATTTTAACTCATTGGTGTACTGTTGAGTAGCGTCAGTGCCTTGCTGCCTCAGGTCTCCACACTTGTATTGCGCCTTGAGAGGTCCAATCAATGGTGTTCAAGACTCTGTATGTTCTCAGAAGCAGTGTTTCTCCAAGTTCTGAACCAAGAATTGTTTGTTGGGTCAACATGATGAAATATAGAGAGAAACGGGACTTTTCATCCCCTAAGTTCTATGGTATATGTTCTTTTTCTCGTAGGCCTAGAATCTGGGTTAGTCATGCAGCCTAGCAACCCGCCTTTTCAGCCGCAAACAAAGAATGAGAATTGCCAAGGCACGGACGCGGTGTAAATTCGGACCATAAAAAACAAATATCCAAATAGGCTTATCAGTTTGTTTTGCTGATTAATTGGGGCTTTGGACAAAACAAACGCGTTCGAATACTAATAAGCGGATGGTGCGCCGCCCACTTATGTGTGCAGCTCGCAAGTAAATTACAGTACCAAAAATATCTGTCGTAGTCCTGGAGATATTGCAGCGCACTCATCATGGCAGCGCATTCACCATGGCAGCTCGTCATGGCAACACGAGAATAAGTATCACGGTATGTGAGTTTATAAACTCAGTCCCTCCCCGGCTTTTCCACAGCTCACTTTTTTTTTCTATTCCTCCTACATCTATTCGTTACCTCGGCTCTTTCCAATTTTCAGCTGTTTGAGAGAAGAACAAAAGTGTCACTTTCATCATGGAGAACTATCAGAGATTTGAGAAATCCGCTGAAGGTGACATTTCTTTTTGTCGCACCAGTTGGTATGGTTTTAAGTCCTAGCTGACGGATATCTTTTTTACCATAGGAGCCTACGGTTACAAGGCTCGAGAGCTGAAATATCCTAACCGTATCGTTGCTCTGAAAAAGGCTCGATTCAATCGCGAGGGTGATGGGGTCCCTGCTACAGCCATGCGAGAAATATCCCTTCTCAAAGAAATGAAGCACCCCAATATTGTCAAGTTGCTGAATATTGTACAAGCCCGCCACAACCTCTATCTTGTCATGGAGTTCTTAGACATGGACCTGAAGAAATATATAGACTCTCTGCCTGTCAGCGAAGGTGGCCGCGCCAGACCTATACCAAATGGATTCAGAACGAGACTCGGCCTAGACGAAGCGATGGTGAAAAAGTTCATGGCACAATTGCTTGAGGGAGTCCACTATTGCCACAGTCATCGTATTCTACATCGTGATTTAAGGCCGCAGAGCTTGCTCATCGACCGCGATGGAACCCTGAAATTGGCTGACTTCGGGCTGGCTCAAGCTATCCGTATTCCGCTGAGGGGGTATTCTCATCAGGTAACAACGCCTCCAGTCAAAGTGAAATTATCTAAACTCTTGAATATTAACATCCATCTAATAAGATTGTAGCCTTATGGTATCGTTCCCCGGAAATTCTTCTTGGGGGTCCCCAGTACTCCACCAGCGTCGATATGTGGTCTGTTGGGGCTATTTTCGCTGAGATGTGCACCCGCCAGCCGCTCTTCCCTGGTGACTCGGAGATTGACGAAATCTTCCAGATATTCCGGTAAACACTTTCTTCTCATGTCTATATAATGGGATTGACATTTCAATTCGATAGTCTCCTTGGTACTCCGGACGAAGAGAACTGGCCTGGTGTCACTGCGTACCCCGACTACAAAGCCACTTTCCCCAAATGGAAGCGGGTCCGCACCATTCTAGTACCGGGCCTAGAGAGTGCTGGCTGCGAACTACTAGATGCTCTTCTCGAGTATGATCCCGCAACAAGACTTTCCGCAAAGCAGGCTTGCCTCCATCATTACTTTCGTAATGGAAGTTCATACTACTCCGGGCGCATTCACCCTAGATAGATTGGGACCTGATCCCGAGATAGTTACTTTTCTACAATCGACTCTCCCGTCTTAGTTCGGTTCCTTCTAGAGTAGAAGTTTGAATAGGAAGAGACTATGGATGACAGACATCATCAATCCAGTCTGAACTAGCGAGTTGCACAAATACTCGCCTTCTTCTTAAACCATTCAGGGCTTAAGACACAGTTCATCAGATCTAACGAAGCAGATAAATGAGCCTGTCTAGAATGATCAACTTTCGGTTTCACTTCGTGGAGCTGTTTTTCTGCATTTGTCTATATCAGCTACTCGTCCACAGGGCATGGCTGCCTATGGCGCTAACGGTATTGCTTGATCAACTAGCCTCGCCGGCCTGTTAGAATTAGCGCCCAACGAAAAGCCCCTCCCCTCCACAAAAAGGACAGCCTTTTCAGTACTTCTGGCTGACGTAGGCGAACCGCGACAGAATATATTATTAGATTATGGGTAAGAGAACCAGACAAGCTAACCTTGGATTCGGAACCCATTTGCATGCGTGGGTATATACTTGTGACTTGTCCTGCATGATGCCATGGCGCTAAAGATTTCCAAGGATTGATTGATCGCCCATGACTAGTTAAGCTGAACATCTTTTTACCCTCCGGCATATAGGCACTTCCACCTGCCACTTTACTTCAATATATCTGGACACTCCCTAGGTCTATTGTAAGTCAAGCAATGTCATCAATGTTATGCTGCGTTATATGGCGCCGAAAGGCCCCCGGGAAATCTGAGGATACCTTGGCAATCGACGGCTCTAGTGTGGGGAATTCTACCGGTAAGAGGTTTCACGGCGCAGACTTCAGATGTTTTGCTTTTGTTTTCTAAACTAAAATTTAATCAACCACAAACAAGACCTACCTCAACCCACAATATTCACACCATCCACAGGTGATGCTCAGACTTCTTCGGTGTCCCTCCCCCAAGCCCCGGAGTTGTTCCGGTCCAAGCGCCCTACGAACCATATGCCAAAAATTACGATATGGGGGCCGAAGTCCTGGATCGTCTAGAGGAAGGGAACAGGCAAATTGTCGAGCAGGTCGTGGGTGATACGAAGAGCGATAGCACTTATAGGAAAGCCTCGGTGAAGAACATCCAAGAGAACCTCGAAGCATATAACAGAGAGAATCCGGACAGAACGGGGCGTCTTGTGAAACTGTTACCGGTATTGAGCAAGTTCTTTTCCGTTATAGACGTCGCTGTCAGCTACGACCCTGTCCATGCTGCCCTGCCATGGGCTGCTGTCCGATCTGTTCTCGTGGTGAGTAGCCCATCAGTCTGAGTGATTTGTGTCTAGAAAATATTGGAATCAGAACCCCTATCCGTTTTGGTAGTAAAGTTTAACTTTCCTTCTAGATGTTGACCGCAAACAACGAGCCGAAGGGGCTTATTGGCACTGGATTTGCCGAGGTTGTTTCGCTCCTCGTACGATATGACATGTATCAGCAATCATATAGTGCTGTATTTCATCTCGAGAAAGCGGAGACCCATATCGAAAAGCTCTTAGAAAGCACAGGGAAGCTACAGCAAGCGGCAGATGACTGTGAAAGAGACTGTAGCCATTTTACCCGATCTGATGTCAAAGAGCTTCTCAACATCTTGGCGAGGCTCCCTATCATTGAGTCCAAGTTGTAAGTGGCGAATGCACGTTCAAAAAAGGTCAACGCTGATAATCTCTGAAGGGAAATGGTTCTAGACTGGATATGGCCGATACAATATGGAAAACATCACATTTCAGTGAAGGACTCTCGAACTCCTGGCACATGTGAATGGCTGCTACAAACCGATAAATTTCGTGAATGGATGACCATCAATTCATCGGCAGTTCTATGGCTCCATGGGACGAGTAAGTTCCCTACGATCATTGCTTTAATATATAGTCTGTGGCGTTAACCCTTTTAGTTGGAGCCGGGAAAACATTCCTAACTTCTAAGGTGATTGATCATGTTCAAGATCTGCTTAAAGTCTCACTCAACCACGCGGGTTTCGCGTACTTTTACTGTAAAGATGACGAAGATAATAGGAGAAATCCACTTTGCGTCCTACAGAGCTACGTTCGTCAACTCTCAACCATTATTGGAAATCCTGGACATATGCGGAAAGGGCTTCGAGTGTTTAGCGATGAAACCAAACGCCAGTGATCACCCCTTGGGTTTAAAGAATGCCAAACTCACCTATTAGAAATGATAAATGAGTACTCCCATACAACTTTCATCCTTGATGCCCTGGACGAATGCGATCCAGGGTCGCGCGAGCGGCTTATCAAAGTAATATTGGACTTGGTATGAAAATCTGCTCGGCCGTGGGACAAAGTTTCGACAAATTCGGAAGATTTTGCTTCATGACGAGTAGGTGGATCACCACCTACACGTATTCTATATTCTGTTTTCACATCAACTCTGATACATACGACCATAGGGTGTGGAAAACAGGGCTTCCCGTCCGCTCAGCCGTACTTAAGCCACACGCCGGTGAGTTAGTAGTTGGGTGGGTGACCACCAGCGAATCCTCACTGTTGTATGTTTTTATTTTTTATTTGCAGTTCCCCGGCACTCTTAGAGTTGTGGATTTCGTGGGTTAGAAATCGAAAGGGATTTGTTGAGAGCTTTGAGGTTACCGCAAGAATACGGTAGATGGGTCACAGGTTGAGCCGAATATACTGACGCATGCCAAATCGACTGAGAACTAGTCAAACGATGGAACCAAGCAAACAAAGAAGCATGATCGTAACACCGCAGATATCAACGATCTGAAAGGGCCACAATACTACCTATCTCCTTTACATTCAAATCTCTCCTTCGGGCTATGTTGACGACTTTTCGCTGAGAATCCTATACGAAATAGAATGCCGTCATTGAAATGATAACATAGAGCGCAATTAGGGAAACTCCATCAAAACCGAGCATTTATAGTTGCCTTTACCAAGACAAACTCGAAAGACCGAGATAAGAGAGGAATTTGCTAATTTGACTTTATGTCAACTTTCTGAATCGACGTAAAGGCCACTCCCAAACAATGCTATAACCTTATAGTTGTCTCTGCAGTTCCCTCGCTCCCAATACCGTCACATTATGCGAATAAATCCTTATTGGACCAAAGTTGGATAAAGGCGAAAACCGCGTACGATGTTATTAAAACAATAGCAGTCCCTCATGGGAGGAGGATTCTTCCATCCACTCGGCTTAAGGTTGGCCAGGAATGCAATGAGGTAGGAAGGATTATGCTTAGACAAGCTAGGAGAAGCAACGTGCCTAGCTCCTTGGCAGCCGTATTGTTGAAAGCCTGCTCGGGGAATCGTATACCTCCAGAGAAAAAGCCCATCTCAAGCATAAGGTGCATATTTGAAAACATGTTCCCGATAAGGGAAGTGTGCACATTGAGGGGTTGATTGTTTTTTTTAAAAGGAACGTTATACTATTATATATTATATTAATGAAAGGTAAAAGATACCAGCCAAGTGTAGGGTAGGCCAATTGGCGATAGCGACCTGGGATGTGATAGTGAAAAACGCTAATAAGAGGGAGAAGGCCTCGTCGCTTGCTTGTGGAAGTGTAGAGCGCATAGCTACGTTCAATGATTATACTAGTAGTATATTACGATTAAGCAAAAGCTAGACGCCTCTCAATCATCTCCAGAGCTATGTACAATTCTTAACGGAATGAGAATTACATCCTTTGCATAATACATATATATTTGGTTTGAATGTAGCTCTCAGTCAACTATGAGACTTGAACGGAGACCACTTGTCACGGATTTTGGAAGTTGATCCACAAGATCTATGTTCTCCGCAAATTCCATCAGATCAATGGCGATGCTCACGCCCCGATGTACAACATGATCCACCCATAGCAGCTCTAGCCATATTTTGGCGACTCAGCTGACGAGGCTCACGAGGCTCATAGACAAACTCGGGCTCAGGGGCTGCGTCACGGGGCCCTTTGCCGAATTTTCCTTTGCCGGACTTCCCTTTGCCGGACTTCCCTTTGTGGTGTTTTCCGTTCTTGGATTGCGTAATCTTCTGGCTGTAGATCGTGTTGAGCCAGTTGGCTAGTCGGTAACCGCCCTTTGCAACCTGGATCTCGATCGTGCCGATGGCAGAGTTGTAGTATGTCGGGTAGAGATCGCCAGTCTGGAGGGCAGCAGCTCCGTCTGGCATGACAACAGTACAGATATACGAATTGGCATCCGCCGCCCATCGAGTGGCAGTCACGACAGTATCGCCGATATCATCTCCTTTGATCCATGTTGCAGCTTCCTTCTTGTAGCTTCCGGTCTTAATTTCATCGACCAAGCTGTCGGCCCATCCCTGTGCATCTTCGAGCGAGCTACCGCCAACCAGCTTTGCGGGCATGTATGTATCCCAGTCCGAATGAAGGTTGTCAGTGTAGTTGTCGAAAGTGACCTCGATACCATTTCCGCCAACCTCGTAGTTCTCGTCGTGCAGTGGCTGAGTGAGATCACCAATGAGGTGCACGAGGAATCTAAGTGCCTCGGCGGTTTCGGGGGCGCTCAGTTTGAGATTGCCTACACGCTGAGTGTAATTGGCAATGGCGGAGATTGAGCAGCCTTCAGCTGGACAGTCGCGCTCATAGTCCACGCTGCAGCTTGTAGGCGGGTCATCCATGGCATCAATGTAGTGCAATGGGGCTGACCATTTACCCTCATCTGTGAGACGATATTTGTCCGCCCAAGAAGCAATGTTTGCTAGGTATGAGTCGGAAGTATCGTTGAGGACTGTCTGTGCCCTTGAAAAACATTAGTACTGTATACTCTCATTATTATAAAGCTCTTTAGGAGAATTTACCATTTTGCGGCTTCAGGAGACATGTACTGTTGTGCAACATAAGCCACTGTGGCATGGCCCAATTCACCCCATGCATTTGCCCCATGAATCACCCCAAAGGCGATAAAAGCAACCCTTGATAGAGACACCATTGTTAAGAGACGTTTGAGTGAGTCTCAGTATAAAGTTGTCTGTGAAGGGCCATGATTGCCACTCCGCTCACATTAAATAGTTTCAAATTCCGGCGGTTTCCACTTGACGCGGGTCACATTGTCATGGAGTTAGCCGTGTTGCAGCAAGAAAAAGAGCATCTCATAGGCTTGTCAGGAGATAACAACATAATCAGTGGCAGCAAGGGGGTATGATTCGCGACCGAAATTGCGAACTAAATTGCGGGGTCGCCACTAAACATCAGAGCCACCGGAGTCCACCGGGGTTGACACCCAAATAGCTATCTCGGTTCCAATCTGTAATTAATATATGAGATAATAGATTGTGATAGAGAAAGGGGTACGGAGTACTATAGAGTAGACAAACACGAGGTCTGGGAGTAAAACTCGGGAATTATTATCCAAACAGGAGACAAAACAGTGCTGAGAAATCCCCGCATAACAAGCAATTATTCTTATTTTTCTTTCGACTATGAAGTCTTTGATTCATAGCATTTGGGAGAGCGATGACTTTGTATAGACCTAGTATTCCTTCACATGACACAGTCATTCTGTCGCTTGGCTGTTGCTTGATAACCACATCAATCTCGTCGGATTAACGGAAGGTGATCAAGTGTCGTGACCCCGTAATGAGAAATGCGCGATTGTTAGTGCGCGTGGCAGTCGTGTCTTACAAACTTGGAATAGTTTGTCGATGTCGTAAATTAAGTTGTCAAACCTGTGTTTGGGGTCAAAAGGGCGTGGGCTACGCCTGTATCGTCCAGTCGGTAAGTATTTGGTTACCACAATAATTCTGTTATGGGGTTGGAGGTCCTTTTGACGTCCGGATCGTCTGGCGGTCCACTGGTTTTCCAATGACACACTAAACGGAAATTCACATGTTCATCATTGAAGATCGCATCCGTCCCGCTATCACCGTCGGATTGCCGTTATTCTGATTTCATGCAGTCATTTTCTTGTTTGTGCGCGGCGTACGTCGCATATTTCCAAAATTCTTTAGGTTGATCGGAGTTGCGAAATATTTCTGCTCAAATCAAGCCAAAAGTCGACCGCCTGTGTCACTGAGACCATAACCTCTAGAGTGACGATGGACGGTGGGAATTCGCGTGTATCAAGCTGGTGACTTTGAAAGCTTTATCACATCGCCTCTCTTTTGCTTTTGTTTTGCCATGATTCCTTGGTTATTGGCTTGTGCTGTGTAGGTATAAAAGTGAGAGATATGTGAAAGCTAAGCAAGTGGGTGTGAGGGGCAGCGGGTTATCATGGAAGGAGTTTATTTACGAATGAGAGCTCGGCGAGGCTACTTTGTAGTGGTGTGACAGTGTTTGGGTCGAGTTGGTCGAGTAGGGGACTTTATCAATCGTGGGAAAATCCGTGATGGGTTGGATGTGCTCCTAAATGATCAAAGGGAGACCTTTGTGTGGGGAAAAAAAAGTAAGAAATAGGTCTCATATCTCAATCAAGTCATATGCTGTCTCCTAGGGCTAGCGTGCTTTGTATATTGTAGGAGCATCCTCGACGTGGTCATGCGAGGCTGAAAGGCTATGGCAGTGCTTGTATAAACAGTAATCCCAGCGATTAACCTGGACTTCAACTCCAAAATGTCCGGGCTCAAAATTGTAGCCCTTATCCCCGTCATCATCTCAGCATTCAGAGCAATCTCAGTAGAATACAGAGCATGGCGAAAGCAACGTGAAGATTGCCGCAACAAGGGCAAGAACCTTGCTCTACAAAAGTGTCTAGATGGTAACTGGGAGACAGTTCAGAATGCATACGATGAGGATCTTCGACTCCTTGGTCCAGTGTTTCAACGGGATGATGGTAAGCTTTTCTCTTCATCTATTTTACTTTTCAAAAGAGCTTCTTCTATACTAAAAAGATCTAGGCATCGGACGAGAGTCCTTGATGCAGCATCTCATTATACTCCAGTCGAGTGTCGTGAGCGGTGGGTTTTAATGGAGCTAGAGAAACATGTACGGAGGAATCATTATTTCGAGGAGTTTGTGTAGCTTTCATCATGTGAGGGCCATTTTAAATGCCTTGATCTCTACCTAACCTAGGTACCTTGTACAGTGTGATGCAACAGATGAAGAATTCTTTTTGCGCATAAATAGAACTCCGGCGAGCAAATTGGTGAAGCCACACCCTAACTTACTACGACACGTATAACATTTACTACACATATTTATCATGTTGCCAGAATAGTGGTGTTGCATAGCAGTGGATACTTAGGAGACAGCTTAACGGCCTTTGGTCAATTGCTTCAGGTGTCTGGCAGTAGCCTAATAAAATTGTACTGGGAGGTAGTTTAACAGATCTCGTGCATCCGACGGTAGCCATATGCAGCCACTAAAGCGACAACATGAAAAACACCGCCAAGTACAGCAAATGTATGCCAGAGCTGATGTGAATGACCCCAAATATCAAAGGTCCCAGGGCTCAGTCTCTCTGGGAATCGACAGACAAAAACGCTCACTCCGACCAAGAGAGACGATGCTTCTGCAAGATACCACCCAGCACCAATTTCATTACTTGCACGAGTCCAACCCAACTCAATCACACTTTGAAGAATAGGCAGCATGGCAGAGATAGCAAGCAAGGAGAAGACACCTCCTCGCAGAGTCCTCATTTTGTTGCCTCCACCGCCGGTGTCAAACAATGTGATGGCAGCGCCAATGGCTGAGATGATATTGAGTCCCCAATACACCCGTTGGATGAAGGGTCTGCAATAAAATGCGTAATATGTCATCGAAGTACCAGCTCCGAGAGCGAGGAAACAGATGCCGAGGATATCCATTTTGCCCCAGAGATGGTGGATATTGTACGAGTGACTTCTTAGGGTGTGGAATCCAGCGCTGAGGGCAAAACAGATGGTTGCGGAGGTCAAAAAGGATCCGAACGCAAATACATCGCCGCGGGTGAAATTGAGGTCCTTTGAGAGCGAGGCAGAATAATTTAGGGTAAAACCAACAGCAATGAAAGCCATCGAGCCCAGAAGATGAGTCCATATGTTCATTGTTTCCATATGTAAACAACGCCACAGACGCAAAGATCGTTTGTAAGAATATGTCGGCATCGGATGGCCTTCCAAAATATAATCATTATCACGTAGCCATCCTGGAATCAGATCTTTGCTTCCAATAGTTGGCCAGTATGACTGGTCATCTGGCTTGGATATGGCCGGGCTCTCAGTCAACAATTGGGAGTCTTCGCGCGGGGATGGTGTCGCGCGTCGGGTCATCCTTGCAATCTTCCAGGAGCATCTGAATGTGTCAAGCACGACAGAAATAATGAAATGAGAAAATGGCAGGAGAGTCCTGGAATATTTTGAGCGATGAAACGATCTGGACGGATATTTTTTTACTCAAATTTGCAAGCCACCTCTTTTCGCGCGCGACACGCGAGCGTGAAATCTATCACACCAAACACGTGTCACGATTGGTGGATCTAAAATTAGTTCCCGCGAGAGGCTACTAGTAGTAGTTCTCCAATAACATACCTTACTAGCAGTATTCTACTTTGCATCGCTGCGTTCGCCGGTTTGTTGCTGTTGTGTATCTCAAAAAGGCCCCCCCCCCGGCCTGCTGAACAAAGGCGCACATTGGCCTGAGATGCATGGAACATATCTACATCTCGAATGAGTTTTGCTGGTTTTTATCTTGAGTCTTTTCCTTTGTGCGAGAGCTACAAATATGCAGGTCTCAGGTCGGCGCGGCCTTTGGCAAGGGCCATGCATGCCCCTCGTTTCAGGGACAATCTGGAAATCCACCCGGCGGCTACACGACAATTGTTGGCCAGGATTTCTCGAGATTACAACTGCGCTGAAAACATGCAGGTATATTTTTATCTTTATCTCCGACATGGACATCATAACTTAGGAGCAGAGCGAAAAGGCTTGGCCCTATGCGCCTATTCATTTTCAATGACTCCTAAGGGATAGATATGAGTGCTGGCGATCCTATATGATGGTTATATTATTCCAATTTCTCGCGGTACTCAACCCTGTACTTAGTCTACCTTTTATTGCGTTTCTCTTTACGCTATGGATATTGTCTCAAATAATGGCACTGCCGGCTGGGTATCCGGGCCCAACACACGGGGAACGATGGACATTATTTGGTCTTCTCTCTTGACAGTCTTTATCTGTACTTGGACAGCAGTCTGTTTGAATCTCCCTAACCCCAAAGACAGTCAGTCTCAAATCTTTTGTCGTCGGGCGAAGTGGATGTTTTGGGCGATTGTCTCCCCAGAGTTGGTTCTTTCCGTTGCTATCGGTCAATATGCCTCAGCACGGCGATCTGTGAAGCGTTTTCGCAAGCTGGGAATGAAGGAAGACAGATGGACTCTACGACACGGCTTCTATGCCGACATGGGCGGGATGCTCCTTCAGCCTAGAGACAGCACGCCCTTTCTAGTCAACAGCCGTCAGCTGGCGTACCTCGTCGAGAAGCAGTACTTAGAATGTCCACAAATTACACAGAGCGAGATATGGGACAAGTCAAAAACGGATACGCTCGCCAGACTTCTCAGCTTAGGGCAGGCTACTTGGCTGATGATCCAACTCTTTGGTCGTTTCATTCTTAAGCTTCCGACCACTACGCTCGAACTATCCGCAGGTGCTATTGTCATTTGTACCTTTGGGACTTTTATTTGTTGGATGCATAAGCCAAGTGATGTGCACACTGGCATTGTCCTTAACATGGAAGTCAGCACGGGTGAAATTCTCCTTGAGGCTGGTGATGTCGCTGCTACACCTTACCACCACACACCTCTAGATTTCGTCGCCAAGCAGTCATTCACTTGCGGCTACGACGTCATGCGGTTCTTTGGTCTGCGTTTTGATGACCGCGAAAGGCCATTGCGACGCTTTCCAAATGACCGGTTCCCTGATATCGGGACATTTGAGAAATTCTCCCTGTTTTGTTTAACCTCTGCATTTGCTTCCTTTCACCTTATAGGATGGTATTTTTTCTTTCCTTCCCAGGTTGAGCAAATTCTTTGGCGGGTATCAAGCTCTATCGTAACGTTTGCAACCGTGCTATACTGGATCTTTGAAACAATTGCTGCTCGTCAACGCTATGGTAGGTGGGATAAATACTTGATCTGGTTGCAAATGAAAAAGCCAACATCACAGCGACAAATTGATGCAGAGGCCGCTCTGGCGCGGCAGGATACTGTCGGTCGCTTAGACGCGTTTGAGAAAGAGCAAAGGGAGGCAAAACCCATCTTAAGTTGGGAAATTAGTATTATTCTTCCAATAATCTTCCTGTATGTTAGTGCTCGGGGATATATGATCGTCGAGGTGTTTGTCAGTTTGCGCCGGCTACCAGTTGGCGCCTTCACAACTTTTGAAGTTGCAGACATGTTACCTCACTGGTAAATAGATAGCTTTCAGTGCTCTTTCCGTTCATTTACCCTCGTATTTCGGATTTGAATTATTGATGACTGTCTAGAACGTTTCCAGGGTCAATACAGTGTGACTGTAAATGATATCCGATTACCTATAGATAACCTCAGAAATCTCGGCAGTTTTATGTCTACGAAGCTGTTCGCCACAACGTTAATAAACTTAGGTTTGAAACACAATTTACCTATGTACTTAACCCAATTAGAGACGGGCCACCTTGGAACAAATTAGCACCGGGGCTTCTAGAAAGTTGACTTCTTTTTTGAACCGAACTCTCTCCTCTTTCCTCCATCTCGCTCACAAGTTCTTCAACTTATATAACTCAAATATATACCAAATCGCAAGTCATAATGCCGTTCGCTTCAATCCTCCAGCCGCTAAAAAAGGGCCTGCTGTTTGTATGGACAAGCAATCGCTTTGGAGCCCAGGCTACAATAAACTGTCTTCTCGCAACGGATTATAAGCAGGACAGATTTGAAAGAAATGTTATGGCCTTGCAACGAAAGGAAACCAGATAAATGCCACATTGAAGAGTCGATCAAAGAACACAGAGATTGACGGATTGTTAAGGATTGATATGACCTAAGGACAGCTAAGGTGATTTTGGATGGTGAATCTAGTTGTTTTGTTTGTTTTTTTCGATGTATTTTTATGCCTTTCCGACAATACTGTGTGTTTCGGTGTGTCCGTTTTTAGATATTTGCCCAGACATAAACTGTAGTGATCACCTAAACTAAATCACAAACGCGCATTTTTCACCGTCTATCGTATGATTGGAACGCTTTATGGTGGGTGGATCCTTGTCAGAGGTTTGGGGTGTGCATGGCTTCTTAGCTGCGTGCGACCTGTCCATATTCACTGTTCTACCTGCTACGAGAGGAATGATCAATGACTTGGCTTATGCGCTTCAGGACATATCAACCCGGTAGACAAATCTAAATAAAAGTGTGATAACTATCCAATTATTCTTTTTCTATCCGCTCGCAAATATCCCCATATAAAATCTATCTAGTGCTGCACCGAAGCCTCAGCCCGATCCTGAACCGACTTAGCAATAGAAGGACGTTCCTGCACCCGCTTCAACCAAGCTGCAACATTGGGGAAATCCTTCTCCATATCTTTCTCCGTATAAATCTCACACTGGATAGTAACAAGATACCAAGGAAGGAAAGCAACATCGGCATATGAGAATTTATCACCGACGAGATACTTCTTCCCCTTGAGGGCGCGGTCGAGCACACCAGATACACGACGGATTTCGTTGAGGTAGCGGTCGATTGCGCTCTGTAGCTTCTCTGAGTGGTACCGGGTGAACCAAACAGCTTGACCGAAGTATGGGCCTTGACCGGACATCTGGAAATGAAGCCATTGCTTGGCGAGATAGTAATCCTTAGATCTGGCGGCAAAGCTGATGGAGTTTTGTTTGTCGTATGTGTCAACCAGGTATTCGATGATCGCACCGGATTCCCAGAGCGTGGTGTCGGTGTTTGGGTCTTCGATTGCGGGGACGCGGCCGTTGGGATTGATGGACTCGTATGCTTCTTTCTTCATGTCTGGGAAGGCGATGATTTTGTGTGTGTAAGGAAGGTTTAGCTCCTCCAGGATCATGATCACCTTCCAGGGGTTGGGGCCTGGGCCATGGCCCCAGACGGTAATGGGCTTGAGAGACATTGTTTGGTGGGGTGGTGGTTTATTTGGGTTGAAGGGAAATAAATAAAAAAAAGGAGGAGAATTGATATATCAGATCAGGAACTAGAACTCTCTTAAACTTATCTTCCATCCCCTCACCCCACGATTCGAACTTGATTATTCATCTTCTTTACTGGAAGTTTGCAAGGAGGTTTCGCAATGCTGCAGGTGGAATCTGATTACAAATGGCCCGGTGGGCACCAGGGGTGACACAGAAACTTCCAGAGCGCGGAATTGGATTCCTCCATGTCGTTGCTAGGCAGTTGAAATGCATCATGGTTACCGACAGAGACCGGTGTTGCTGTCAACTTGAACTGCCGGTCGTCTGCCATGACCCGACGGGTGGACCCCCCTGGGGGTCACTAAATTCTTGGTAAGCATATTGATCCTCCACTGACCTCGGGAACGACCATATCAAAGCTCATATCAATAAGGGAATGACTCCAAAACAACTCGGGGGGACCTAATTGCAAAAATCAGTGCTCATATGAAAAGCACATATAGTTGATACTTTGGCTGTTTATGACTCAGAACATTCGAACATTCCAAGACGGATTCCTTCACTGTCTGAGACCAGATGGATTACAGCGAAATCATCAGAATTGACTCTTTCTGGTATTTGAGAGAAAGTCCGACGCATCACTCAAATGACTCTACGCCCTTATCTGGCCTCGAAAACGAGTCGACTGCACTATATTCGTAATAGTGGGAACCCTGTGGATATATACTGCATCCAAGGCCGTAGGGCGTGTTCGGATATCAAAGAGAGATAAAGGGACGATAATTATTCCTTTGGAATATAACGGAGTAAAAACAAGGTTGACAAGCCTCCCGGAGTCTGACATCGGACTTAACACCCCCAAATGGATTCCAATGCTATGCTTACATTTGCAAAATTATCTACTCCGTAGTTATCAAAGTATTTCGACTTTAAAATAATATCTCACTCGCAGATTAAAAATCAATCAGTATCCGGGATTTGAGAATTTAGGATCGGAATAAAAATCTATTGTTCGGACTAACATCGGACTACCCACACATGTGCATGTTCTATTCTACACTAGTAAATTCTAGACTAGTCAAAATGACCTTTGATTTCACATTTTCGACCTTTTAAGCTTTGTAGAGATGCAAACAACTGCAAACACCCTTGAGTCATCCCAAGCCCCTTCGTAAATCGCAACTCAGCCTCCAGGTATCGAGTATTCGTATGCTTAGAAATTAGACAGATCAGTTGATCTCGGAAGCTAAATATCCTTGCGATTTGTAGGGATTTATCATCTTCACCAGCTCTAGGAGGCCGTTCTTAGCCAACACGGAAGGCAATCCTTGCACATTCCGGAACATGCTATGCGGAGTAGTATACTTGATATAATATGTGCCTAGATCGCCTAGATCGCCATCTTTAATTCATTAACTCTCTTTCGGAAACGAGAAAACCTCTGAATTAGTCTCAGCCTCTCAACGCCCAGTCTAACACGTGAATAGTAAAGAGCCATACGAGAACTCAAAATCGACTGCGCCCTTTCGCAAGATCTTTCTGAACTTGGAAAACTTTATGAGTTGCGTATCAAAGGACGTGCGAATAATACACCGCATTAGGAATCCGCACTGTTCGGGCTCATCATTTAGGTCTAGAGGATGGATACACATGTCCTAGAGAATACGCGGCTTGATTTATCAGATATTCTTGACTTTCCACACTCATAAATTCTATTGGATAATTCTAATTAATTCATCATATATTCCTAGATTTCCACTCATGCCTCTAACCTCGTATAGTCTCCTACCAGTAAAACTTCAACTCCGACCCTTACTCCGAGTCTTAGTGGCTCCACACATAGGGCGGCTGTGACTACTGACGTCTTTAGGCTATGCTGTGTGGATTTTACAGTGCAAACATTCTAGCGATGTATAGGATGAATGTGAACATTCTAAACTCGATGTATAGTATGGGTGTAAACATTTTAAAGTCGATTAGTATAAGTGCAAACATTCTAAACTCGATGTATAGTATATGAGTGCAAACTCTAGACTCGATGTATATACTATGAGTGCAAACATTTACGAGTGCAAACATTCTAAACTCGATGTAGACTATGGCTGACGTAGTGGGGCTCGTGCGTTGTGAGGCTTTTTTTTTCGGACTGACAAAACCGACGGAGTAAATCATGTATGTAGTGAGCACCCAACACTATATAAAGACCAATGGATATCCCGTAGAAATAAACAGTATATTCCAATCCATTCCAAAGCATCAGATCCCAAAGATCAAAAAAGATCCTTCTCGCATCTTACTCCGAACTATCAACGTCAAACCAACTTATACTTCGGTATACATCCATCGACAACGAACCCTCCAAATCCTCAAGCAATCTCTCAAAATATCCCAAAACACACATACAAAGCATCAAATACCATCCAAGATGTTCTCCAAATCCTCCAACTCGTCTTCAAAGACCACATCGAGCGCAGCCTCAACACACTCCACCGTCTCCACTGCCACAACTCTCAATACATGCGACGCATCAGTTAAGAATCAGAAGTGGTACTCGCTAAACTCGAAGTCTTCGGGCTCTGGTTTCAAGAATAATGCTGCTGCCATTGAGAAGAAGCGATTGCACAACGAGGCTCTTGCCAGCTACCTCAGCATGCGCTAAATGGCTTTGAGACAATCGATGTCTGTCTCGATTGCTATTATACCCGCTCGATCCACTCGCGACACATGAATTACATGTTTCGATGCATCTTTTTTTTGGTTTTTTTTCTACTTTTCTGCTTGGTTTGTTGGATTTGCTTCGATGATATGCGCTGCGTCGATTTCTGGGTGCATGTTTTCGCCCCTTTCGCTTCAACGATGGAATGATTTGGATACCACATACTGTGTTTAATAATTTGTGATTTGCTTGTGTTTAATCTTGGTGACTTTCAACAGTCGTTATCTGGACTGTTGGGCTGGTTTACTTGTTGATGTTCAATATGCCTGGAAATAGAGCAACATATCTTTCGTTTGATTCTTTAAAAATTATTCTCACTCAACTCAAGTTCTTCTCCATTTCAAAATATTGAGTTATGTAGTATGTAGCATCTGATATTCAATAGCTCGTATGAAACAGCAATCATTATGGAAGGTATACAACAAATGCATGGGGAAAAAAAGAAACTCCAGCACACCATGACAAACGCTTAAAGGGAGCAGCAACTTGAAATCTATGCATATATCACAACCCAGCCATCAACTCTCCCATAGATATGGGTTTCCGGACCGCATTTGAGAAACCTTCGTGGAAAGTAACCCAGACTTTCCGTCCAGCCTTGGACGACTCATCAGCCCAGGCATCCGGGTTGATGGGATCATGAGGCTGTGGTGCAGGCTGCTCGATCGTCCGGCCGAAGAAGTCACGTTTGACAGCTGCGCCCCTTAACATCTTGGCTGCAACCGTATCTTCGGAACTCCTGGGACCCATCGCGCCGAGTCTCGATGCGCTCATAATATCAGACTGCTTGCGCGTTGTCGCTTTGCGATACTCTTGGTCTAGCACCTGGCGGACGGCATAACGCACCGGCGCCGTGCCACCCGAAGCCTCGATGGTGCTACCTTGGATCTTCGAGAAGACCACAAGTGAGTCGATTGGTCTGTTTGAGGGTATGTTAGCTTGGTGTGTCTCACAAGATATTTGGAATATCACTCACGGTTCCATTCTGTATGCCCATCCACCATGGCTTCCTTCATGTTCCACTCGGACCCTTTCAAAAGTCACACCCATCCCGGTCATGACACGCACGGTAGATTGGACAAGGGCACGCTCGGACTCTTTGCGGACGGTGGCAGTGCTTCTCTGCTCTCCGTTCCCACGGATGATGACCGGCTTGACATCTGGTGATAGCATGCGGATCAAGTAAGGGACTAGATCTGTGATTATACTTTCATTCGATCGGAAAAGGCGAGCCATAGGTGCTGAAAAGGAGGCGTGGAAGGCAGTCATGGCCGCACGATTCTGCTTTTGTGCTTCAAAGGCAGCAAAGTCGGCTTTGGGTCCTGAGAAAGGGTGGGGCTCTTCGGCATCCTCGTCATCTTCATTCTTGTCATCATCGGTGGTTCTGCCCGTAGCCGTGGCAAATAGATGATGGAATGCGACAACCGACTGGCTGAGGTATGGAATTAGTTCCCACTCTTGGGATGAATGGACTTTCGAACTGATTGAGTCATGGAAATGAAGCCAGTCGTGGGCGGCGTTGGGTTTGGAGAAATAATTATCATCCTGGTATTGCTGGATGGGATATGAAGCGAAGCAGTCAGATACACAGCGGTCATGATCACCGCTAGAATCAACCATTTCCCGCAATCGGTTGATTGCGTGTCGCTTGCGCAGATCCGCCACACCCACGGGAACACGGCTGTTCGTGGTATCAAAGCGATCTTGGAAACTCATCCCAACAGGAGCGTCTGAGAAGCCAGCTCCCTCTGTGAACACGCGGTTCACAATCTCACGAACACCTCCACGACTTAATTCTTTGAAGAATGCGCTACCCTCAGCCGATGCATTGAGGACTCGGTGTTCCAACCAGTTCCTCGTCAGTCTGAGCGAGGATGGCGATGACTCGTTTCGGAGCTTGTGTGCCACAAATTCTGCGGCAACAAGCACGCTACGAATATCGCCCTCGGCAGACCCTTGAGTTTTAGCATTGCGATTTCTTTTGCTCGCCATACCCCAGGCTGCTTCACAGAGTCTTCGAGCTCCATCACTGTCACAGGGGATGCCTTCGCGGCCGAATATAACCTTGACTCGTTGAACAACATTCTCCAATGGTGCCTGGCGGACATTAATCATTTCTGCAATGGACGACGCCCTGAGAGGCCGGAGACTGCTATGATAGAGGTCATTGCAAACCAAAATCAACGGCCGCATGAATCGGAAGTTGTCACCCTTGCGCTTCTTGCCATTATTACCCTCCGAAGACCGATTCGCGTTACGTTGGTCAAGCAAAACAAGGTCAATGAGGGCCTTCATGAAACCACCCTCACCACCACTACCAGAACCACCAGTGACACCGTCGACTTCGTCCACCACGACACACACGGGTTTACCGGCACGGCGGACCTTTTTCTCACCAACTTCCACGTTCATGCCTTTGACGTTCTCGGTTCCCAGCGCATCACGGATACGGCCTTTGACCACATCCCTGCTGCGGTCATCACTTGCATTGATTTCAAGCACTTCGAAGCCAGCCTGTTTGGCGCATACGTGCGCTAATGTCGTCTTTCCAAGTCCGGGGGGGCCACTCAATAAGAGAACCTTTCGATGGGTGTATTCTTCTTCGCCATCCTGGACAGGCTTCTTCGTTCGAGACTTGGCTAGACCAGGGAACACAATTGACTCCCATCCCTTGAGCCAGCGTAGGACTGATCGATGAGTGCGTTCATCTCCAATGAGATCGGTGAATTTACGAGCACGGTATTTCTCCGTCCACATGGCAGAGTCTATCTTCTTCTGTTTTGAGCTCACATTATTCATTTCGATGGTCTGCTGGACTGGCGGTTGTGGGACTGTGGTCGTAGGCTTTTTATCGTTGGCGGCCTCATCTAACAATTCGTGGATGTCGATACCGTAATAGCTCTTTTTCGCCATTCCAGGCTCTGTCTCGGACCGACTGGCGATCATTTGTTTATAGGAAACGGGTGCTTGGGTCTTCCTTTGTGGGACATTATGGGTTTTTCCAGCACAAGTCTTGATCTGGAACCCTTTGGGGGCCGCTGGAGCCTTTGGAGCAGGTCGAGGTGTCAGTTGTAATGGTGCTCGGGAAGAGCTAGGTGTAGCATTTGTCGTCTCGTTCAATTTCGTAGGTGCCGGCAGCCGTGCCTGTATACTAGGGAGTTCCGCCGGAGGCTCCTGGAAGAAGTGTTCAGGCAGGTCATATTGATTGTTCATCTGCTCGTCCCGGAAAGCAGCGAGGTCGTCTTCTTCGTCATCATCGTCATCAACAAAGCCTCCGACCATGCGCTGGCGCTTTGGCTCCGTCGGCTGCACGCCTGCCTCCACATTTGTGACTTTTCTCTTCTGCGAATCGTTGGCCGCATTGCCAGATGTGGGCGCAAGCGCGCCCGGGGACGCTATGAACGGCATTCTTGAAACGGGCGGCGAGGATGGCATAAAAGAGAGATTTTGAGTAGGAGTGCGAGAAAGTAGTCTTGGAGTTGTAACGTTCTTCGTCGGCGTATCTACTATGTGGTTGTCAGTGTCTCTATGCCAGACCATGCGGGATTGGGATCACAAACCAGGTCGTATGTCTTCTTCGCTGCGAAACACATCAGATAGGTCCCACGCTCGATGTTGAATCACGACTCGATTGCGGGTTTGTTCGCGGCGGTGCAGGTGGATTGCCTCGAGATCGTCGGAGAATGATTCGGACGGCGGATTTTGGTTGCCAGGACCTTCGGAGTGGAGGCAAATAGCAGGATCAAACGAGGATAGGAATGATGGCGAGGAAGGAAGCATTCAAGCGTTCAGATATCTCATGTCATTGAATGGTCTCCGATGTAATTCCCCTCTGATAGACGCGCGACGCGTGTAAACGCGCTAGTCCCGTTTTGGCCGCATAGTCCCTTTAAGTCCTTTTAACTACAGGCTCTTCTTCCAGGCTGTGTCTACAAATGTATTCAAGTTGTGTTTAATTTGTAGACTAGATTCTTTTGAAATTACATTGTGAAGTTTAAAGCAGTTGATTGCTTCCAAGATATTAAAATCAGATCAAAAATGAAGGAAATTTGGTATTGTAGACCAAACCAATATTGGTTCTAGTCCTCTAGTCAATGGTATACTGTACGGTTCATTTAACAGACAAAAAGGGTACATGCATCGACCTGCTCGATAGGTCATGATACAAAAGAGAGAAAGTATTCGTGCGACCAGATTAGGCGTTCTTGACCTTCTCGGTCAGCTCGGGCACCTTGTCAAACAGGTCACCGACAAGGCCAACATCAGCAACCTGGAAGATGGGGGCCTCGGGATCCTTGTTGATAGCAGCAATGACCTTGCTGTCCTTCATACCAGCCAAGTGCTGGATAGCACCAGAGATACCGGCACAGAGGTAAAGCTGAGGAGCAACATTCTTACCAGTCTGACCAACCTGCAGACTGTTATCGGCGAAGCCACTGTCAACAGCAGCACGCGAAGCACCAACAGCAGCGCCGAGGGCATCCGCCAGCGGAAGCATGACGCGGTCAAACTCCTCCTTGGACTTCAAGCCGCGACCGCCAGACACGACACGGGTGGCTGTGGCGAGTTCCGGGCGCTCTGACTTGGTCAGTTCCTCGGACACCCACTCAGTCATCGCGGGGACGTTGGGGTCCGCTCCATCGATGATCTCGGCGGATCCGCCCTCGATCTCGACATCCTGGAAGGCTGTGCCTCGCACTGTGATCACCTTGACGTTGTCGGTTGACTGGACAGTCATAATGGCGTTTCCGGCGTAGATGGGGCGGACGAAAGCTGGATTGTGGTCAGTGGTCGGATCACATGTCAAACTTCTTTCTCGGCTTTTCACATACTGTCCTCGCTCTCAATGCCGGTGATGTCTGAGATTTGCTGGACATCCAAGAGAGCAGCCACGCGGGGTAGCAGGCTCTTTCCGAAGGCAGTGTGGCCTGCAACGACGTGGGTGAATTCGCCCTTCTTAATGTTCTCGACGAGAAGAGGGGCATAGTTTTCGGGAAGGCCCTATTGTACAAGAAATCCAATTGTTAGTTCCTTCTGTAGAAATTGATTTCGGAGGATTATGGGGTATATACCTTCTCGTATGCGTCATTATCCACGGCCAGCACCTTCTCAACACCCTTGATCTTAGCAGCCTCGGCAGCCGAGGTACCCTTGACACCGGAGCCAGCAATGAAGCCCGTTACTGAGCCACCGAGCTTCTGTGCGGCCGCAATTGCGGACAAAGACGAAGATTCCAACTTGCCATTGCGCTGCTCGAGAATGGCGAGGGTCGAGAGAAGGCGGGCGAGCGCCGAAGAGGCGGGCTGGCTCAGCTTCCGGGTGGGTTGAAGCTGAGAGCGGGCAGCCCGCAGGACAGAGTGCCTAACGATCGGAATCATAATGACAACTTGGTGGAATGATTTGGCGATGTTCTTCCAGGCGTGGGGGAAAGAGCAAGATTGAAGCTCGGCGATTCACGGTGATGTGACTTTGGGTGGCTATCGTCGGGATGCCAAGACTGGCTCCCCGAGGTCGGACTCGGTTAATGCGGTGATCATATAGCCTGTTCATTCTTCGAAATGACGCATGCGACGGTGATAGAAACGACTTAATATATTACTCTGTTATGTTATATCTCGATACTTTAGTTTGGCTACTGTTAGATTGATTTCAATTACTAGCACAATATAAATTGTCGGAACAATAGACACGTGATATTTTGTACGCCAGAAATACCTTTACATGCAGAAAACATTAAGAGCTATAACAATCATGAAGTCGACTTTCTCTTCTTCTTGCCACCAGTCTTCGTTGCGACCGGCTTGCTTGTGTCACCATCCTCGAGAGCCTGAGCCTTGAGCTGCTGGAGCTTCTCTTTCCGCGCAGCCTGGGCTGCAGCCTCCTCCTCATCTTCTGTGGGCTTGGTCTTCTTGGTCTTGTTCTCCTCAAGCAGCTTGCTGTCTCCAGTGGACTTGCGCTTCTTGGAATCCTTGATAGCTTCGGTCTCAGGGGCAGCTTCCAGCACGTTGGCATCCTCCACCCACAACTCATCAGCGAGCCAAATAGGCAGGGCCATGGTGTTGGCACCCTTGATGTGAAGAGCCTTGATGTTTCTCCAGCCCTTTGCGACAAACTTCTCGGTCAAACCGTTGACAACAGCGGCAATATTCTCAGACAGCTGCTCGGGTGTGAACTTGGACGAGCCGACCCGGACGGCAGCGGTAGTGGAGGGTGCGAGCTGCACGGAGGCGCAGTTCAGGGTACGCTCGATCTCCTTGGCAACAATAAGAGGGGAGGCGAAAGAGGCATGCTTCTCTTCCTTGGCAGTAGAGTTAGGCACCTTGGCGTCCTTCTTGACCCGCTTGCCATCGACCTTCTCGATCTCAGCGATACGGATGGGAATCGGGCGCTTGCTAGACTTGTAGAAGATCTTTCCGAGACTCTGCACCAGGCGCATGGCGATACGATCATCGGCCAGGAAGACATCGTGCTCGGCGAACAATTGGCGACGGCTCTCGAAGCTCTGGTAGCGGGCCTTAAGTTTAGAGAAACCAATGACCTTCTCGATGCGGGATGAAAGGCCCTGGGGGAAGGATGGGTCGGCAATGATATCTTTAACGCCACGCTGGGGGTCGGCAGTGATCAGACAGATGCTGAGGGATGGGGATGTGTTGAGAGAGTGAGGGATGCTGATTTTGCCGGGCTTCAGGCGGTTCTTGTCGACCACATGCTGCTTGGTGGTGAGAACGAGCCAGATGGCTTCGTTCTTGGTCGCGCTAGCCTCGTCATCGGAGTCATCGTCGCCAATCAGGGTCTTCTTGGTGTTGGTCTTCTCCTGTTCCTGCTGGGTAGACTTGATGTGCTTCAACAGCGCGGTGGACGCTTTGAGGGCCTGATTGAGGAAGATAAGTACTTTGCGAAATTGAATCTTGGGAGTTATCGATACTAACCTGGGGCTTATCAAGCTGGTAAGGTGAGCCTGAGGTCACCTTGGAGGTGAGTTGAGTAGTAGAGGAGCCCATTTTAGTAAGTTGTACACTCGATGAACATCTCCAATTTTTTTGCAATCATATCAGGACTCAAAAAAAATTCGGAAGGCGGTGGCAGTTCATCCGTGCTTGGCAGTTCCAGACCCCAGTTGGTGCCTGAGGCCTCTATATGTTATCAAGGGCTATTTGCATGGGATTTGATAGACTCAAAAATTAAGTCTCTCGGAACATGTTTTATCACTACGGTGAAATGCGTTGCTAGATAAGCAGCTTTCCTCTGTTGTACATTCCAAGTGCGAATCTCGGTCGGTATATAAATCGAGGACAAGTTGACCTTCGGCAATAGAATATCCCAAGGCCCACAGGGTTCGTAAAAAAAACCTCATGTCCAAAGAAGCCAAACAAAAACAAAAAAAGGCGACCTCGCAATGAAACGATACCGTGACCACCGGCAGTCAACTTTTCGTCCTAAGCAAAAATGAATTAGAGTCCACCCATGTACTATTCGCCAACTCGAGCTCATTATTCATTCCACGTTGATTTGAATGGTAAAGACAGACTAATTTGCAGCATCTACCACATTTGTGAGTACACTGAGAACTCGTGATTTTCTGATCCGACCTGACTGTCAACAAATCTAGAGCGATGAGGAGGCTCTCCAGCTGCAGCTCAAATTTTGACAGAGGATATGGGATCCCAGGGTGCCTCTGAATCTGAATCACTAGGTTGATTCCTTTGTAGTAGCTTTTATTGTATGGCAGGGTAACTCCGAAGCGGCTAATGAACGTGTTCGGATGCGTTACGGGATACCATGCGGCTAGAATAAGCTCGAATGTGACCACAATTTTAGGCTGTTTCATATTATCTAAAAATATGCACCATGGAATACAACATACTCCCTCGCTTCTCCAGAAAATGGAATCTCTCAAAAATTGATCGCCACCTTATAGAGTGCCAAGTCCAGCACGGCTTGAGTAACTATTTATAGACAAATGAGTTGGATCTCCGTGTAGATCAGACCATTGTTGTAATATATGTTGATAAGGATTTTAAACTATTTCCATAGGGTATACCCCATTTAAAATAGCCATCTATTTTGGTTTTTATATTAGTAATGCTGAGGTGACTGAGCATGAGAGAGTGCATGTCACACGCCCCAAGACTCCGGAGTAAGCCGTGATAAAATTGGAAAACGGAACCTATGCAAAATTAAAATTAATTCCCATGATACGAACGGTGGTCCCCGAGAAGCCGAACTGTGGACGGTCTCCGGTTTTAATATATAACAGAAATGCTTGAATGCATGATATATATCGTAAGATCCATTACATATAATATCCTTCGTACGATACATATCCCAAGGAATTGCGAAAGTCTATGATATACAACCTAAGTCTCACCAGGCGATACCCGAATCTGCTTTAAAGCACCAAGTACAACCTAGAGGAAAAGGAGTTGGGTCGGGAGAGGATATGATCGTTGTCGCAGGCACCAGCTTAAGCAAAGTTGAAAGAATCGGATTGATCGGGGGAGTGTGGAGCTGGATATTCGCACCCGTGAAGGTAGATTTCATGTCTTGTTGGTTTTGATTGTTTACTTGAATAAAAATGTAGCAACTGTGGTCTGAGTAGCATTATACGTTGAGACAAAAGCATATCTTCATCAAATGGCCGCCTCGGCTGTTTGTATGGAGAACGAAGAGAACGTGGGCGATTGTGTCGGACGATTCATTTTTCGACACATTATTGGTACAATAATACATTTGGTAATTTCAGTGTAATTTAGAGGTCTGCTAGAGGGTGCTATGACGCGGACAAGTCCGTGCCGTCCAGGTAGGATTAAGATTGCTGTGGATCGACGAGTCCGTCGGCCTCTAGTTCGCCTATCATTATTCCACTGGCCGGTTATCAAAAAAGTGGATGGGCGGAGCAACTCTCGGCTGCTAAAGAGTATGGAGATTCTGGAGATGTGCGTGAATTTAGAATTATTTTAAAGCGCGGAGTCGTCATCAGTGGTGATTATAGCGCGAAGCCTAAGGAGAGCAACGTGCCTATGTACCTCGTACCCCCTGACTAGTTGGGGAGTTCGTGTAATTCAAGAATACGTGGGCTGATATTTAATTTCATTTACGCTATGAGCAGGTTCGATTTGGTATATCAAATTCAGTAGGCTGGAATTTGAGTCCAGTTAAAGTGGAAAAACCGGTCTAGGCACAAGGAAATCCCCTTGCTGGCTACACCGCACTGTAAGCCTTGGAAAAGCTGGGCGGGGACAGAGTCGATCGGTCATGTTGTCAGGGGGTTCTCCTCTACCCCTTGTTATGGGATGCCAATAGTTAAGAGGCCTTTTATTATACGGAGTATAAGAATTGTTAGGGGGAAGTAACTTCAATAGCGTATTTTAATAGATTGCAAAGAAACAAAGAAACTTGGAAAATACCCGTGGACTCGGTATATTGGAAGGTTGAAATATCCATAAAAATTCCACTGGGTACCCATGGATACGCAGGGAATTCGGCAGGCCATGTGAACATCTGATTGGTGTACCTGAATTCTGGGGCCCAAACAAGGGTTCGGGTTGATTGGCTGCCCCCTGGCAGTTTTTAATCTCGTTTTGCCAAGGGAAAAAGTAAACAAAAGAGAAAAAAAGGAACTGCCTCACCCATGGATGCAAGAATATAGAACCTCCAAGGTGGGCTGGGAGATGAGCTAATGTAAATATGAATTTTTAGAAATATGATATTGGATATGCCAAGCGAACGAGTAGCATCCAGACTCTGTTCAGGGGTCCACTCCCAAGAGGTAGGCAGTGTAAGACAAGTATCTCAAAGCCGTATCCTGTACCTGCCCCTTTTCCCGTGACTATCACGCTAACGATATTGGGAAATGGGATGAATCGCCCCCCCTCCTTTTTGTCTCTCCTTGACTTCTTATTCCCCAGTCTTCGCAACAGCCATTTCTCGAAGTTTTCCCACACCAGAGAGATTCGTTCTCTCCACATTCTTTTGAAAACAGCCGTCTTGTTTACTCGATTCTCTACGACAAACGCGAATACCCTTGATGTATGTGCTATATCCCGTTTACCTCTACAGTTGCAATAGCAAGTCGCGATTGGGTCTGGATTGTTGTGTATCGGGGAAATGTACAGATGACTGTGCAACACAGACGCGACATATGACAGACACTCGATCGCTTCCAACCTGTTTCACACGAGCGAGAACCATTCGACGAAAAGAACCATGTATAGATTTGAACGTAACTAATGCCTCATGTTTAGCAGATCCTCACCACTACAATGAAGTTCCAAAACACCGTTGCCGCACTGGCGACGGCTGGCCTCGCCACCGCTCACGGCCACGGCCACGCTCACGCCCACAAGCGCGCTACTGAGACCGAGATCGTTTCCGTCCCCGGCCCAGTTGTGTATGACTTTGTTGTACTGGATCCTTCCAAGGCCAACGGCCCTCAGTCCATCACCATTGAGGAGGCCTGTAAGGGTCTCGCAAACCACGAGCTGGAGTGGCTGGACTCTGCCGTTGCTGCTGCTTGCCCAAGTAGCAGCACCACCACCGCCAAGCCCACCTCGACTTCCACGTCCGTCCCAACAACAACCGCTACCGTTGCCCCTGCCATCCTCCAAGAGACCTCGGCTGTTATCAACCCCCCCAGCTCGACCAGCACAGCCGAGCCTACCACTACCACCAAAGCCGCTGCTAAAGCCGCTGCTCCTACTAAAAGCTCTTCGTCCAGCTCCGGTGCCAAGGGCCTGACTGCCGACTTCCCCGATGGAGAGATCGACTGTGGTGACTTCCCTTCGGATTACGGTGCTATTGCCCTTGACTACCTTGGTCTGGGTGGTTTCTCCGGTATTCAGTATGTCACTATCTTAGATGACCTGATCAGCGATATTGTGACCGCCGTTACTGGCGATGAGTGCCACCACGGTGCTATGTGCTCCTACGCTTGCCCCCTGGATACCAAAAGTCCCAGTGGCCTACCATCCAGGGTGCTACCGGCCAGTCCGTTGGTGGTCTCGAGTGCAAGACCGATAACAAGCTCTACCTCACCAACAAGAAGCACAAGCAGCTTTGTATCCCTGGTGTCGGTGGTGTTCACGTCAAGAACAAGATGTCCCACGACGTTGCCGTTTGCCGTACCGATTACCCCGGTACTGAGTCTGAGACTGTTCCTCTCGCCGCCTCCCCCGGTACCGTTCACGACTTGACATGCCCCAATGGTGATGACTACTTCTTCTGGGAGGGCAAGGTCACCTCCGCCCAGTACTACGTCAACCCCAAGGGTGTGTCCACCGAGAAGGCCTGCCAGTGGGGTGATGGCACCGAGCCCATCGGTAACTGGGCTCCCATCAACCTTGGTGTCGGTTACACCAAGAATGGAAAGTTCCTGTCCATCTTCCCCAACACCCCGACCACCAACAAGCCCCTCGACTTCAACGTTAAGCTTGAGGGTGACAACCTCAGCGACGAGTGCCGTTACGAGGATGGCAAGTTCTACGACTCCAACGGTCCTATTAGCGGTAACAGCGGCTGCACTGTAAGTTTCTCTTCACAATCCTCTTGGTTTGCAAATTTCCATACTAACATGTTTCCCCAGGTCGGTGTCACCTCCGGCAAGGCCTACTACGTCTTCTACGACTAAATGTCGCAACTGCTTTTTGGTCGGCGGTCCGCACACCGCCAAGCGAAACCCGATAAGCTTGCCATGCTCGAATTACACTAGGGCGAGCCGAGCTCCCGCTTTCATCCCACTTCCCTGTGTGCACCTGTTTATATTCACGGCTTCTTATTCGAAGGATCATTATTATTTTCTGTGTATCTTAAGTTCTATTTTGTTTCATGTGTGACAGGGCCCGAAATCCAATCCTTGTTGCATCCTTTTTTGTTTTATTTCTTATGACCATATTTTACCCCGTGGTCAGACACTGATGGGAGCGATATCTTTTTTTATTTGACGGCTAGATTTACCTTCTTTATCTTCAAGTACCAATCAGTTCTTGATTTCAAATCTATCCCTCGTTCCCTTCCCTTTCATCTTTGGCCTGGTGACTGGATCTTCCTACCCCATGTTTTTCTTTGGACTCTTGGTTACTTGCCTTTCCTGTGCTTCGCTTGAAGTGGAAGGTTCGAGTGTACAGGTTGATTCAACAGGGGAAATCATGGCACACAGCTGGTTCTGTAACAGCCGGTAATCGGCTGGCCGCTCTTTACTTGGCCTGGCATCCAAGCAGGAGTGATCTAGTCCACCAGATATGCACTGTCTGTCTTGATACAGCTATCTTCTTCAGCCTTCGAATGATATTCTGCAGCTTGTTTTCATATTCTCTCCAATGATAAAGTACAAGAGTAGATCCCCGCTTATGCGGCCTTGTGGTATCCTTTTGGTAGTCTTATCAGTGGTCCCAGATATTTTCTCCCCTTCTTCGGTTTTATGACTAGGTAGACAGCAGAAAGAAAGCAGTACGAGGTATATTTTGTGAAAGCGAATTTCCTATGTACAACGTATGACCTGGGGAGTATGTGTCAAAGAGAGCTACTTACTTATTCCATTGCCAATCAATGCAGGGGTCCTCTGTCAAGTACATGTTGTATAACCTGCGAGTCGGCAATGTGTGACATATACCAACCTAGGCGTCCATTTGAGCTACCTGAAATTCCCGATAGTTAACGTGAGGGACAGCTAATTATTAGTGTGGCGGCAAGCGCTTGTATGTGACACATCGCGTACATGAAACGCCAGATGCACAACCCCGCCCGGTAGCTATAGCATGCATAGTTGCGTCATTATTTATACCCCTGTTGGCAATAGAAACATTCTATTTTGTCAGGTACATCGCGGTTTGCTTGAAAGGAAGTTGTCTATACAAAAATCGAAATTCATGTTGATCACGTGCTGATATATATAGGAGCCAAGCCCTAATGGATCTCGACAATTAAACCTCTTCAGGGCTTTTCGTAGATCTACAGCACATATAATAGCTGCCGAAGTAGAAGTTCTGGCTTAATACTATGCGAGAGCATTGATATACATGCTTAGATCTAAATGCGTACTTTTCTAATGACATGCGTGCAATCGTTGTCCTTAACTACAACGCACGCTGCGCCCGACCGCTGTAGCCTCTCTCTCTCCTCATTTGCGACCGGGGGATATTACATGTCAAGATCTTGTCTTTCCTCGGGTTTCAGACAAGCCCCGAAACCTTAACAGACATCTAAACTCACCTGGTTGGACTTGACGGCTGGGTGGAGTTGCTTGGTCGTTCTGTCGACCAATAGTTTCATATAGGATATACCACAGAAGGGGTCTCATTTGAAAGGTCTGACAGCCAAGCTTGTACTAATTGATATCGGCAGCGATGATTGTGAAGAAGTTTGCTGGTGGTGCATTTCTGGTAGTGGCTGGGCTACGAGCACTGCTTACAACGGTCATGTCCATTTTTTACCATGGTCGGTGGCGGCAGGGGGTTTGAATCGAAGGGGTATCATCTCAACTGTATGCCCATATACCCATATACCAGCATTCCTAGTTTGATCACGGGGGCTCTGAAGGAGAAAAGATCGAAGAGGCTGGTCGGACGTGGAACGGCACTAGAGTCGAAAGAAACGACGTCTTGAAAGCTGGGTTGAAGTTACTAAGCGGTTTTGTGGTCAAACACAAGGCAAAAGCAAGTGGGTTTAAATGAAATGGTCGATTAGAATATACAGCTGGACCAAGAAATGAATACAAAAGCAATCATTGATCATTCCTGTAAGTCGGGGAAGGAAGGGGGCCAGCAAGTCAATTCGATAAGCACAAATACACTATGGAGCTTGAGTAGGAAATGGTCATTGCTCAATTACGTCTAGTTTTTTGTATTACTCATATGGTTTAATATAATTTTCACATTGTAGTTACCGTTTTATATAACCGTTAGACCACATGCGTTAAGACCTATATATTAGGCAAGGGCATTTCGCGAGAGGCATAACTTCACAACTGATATGAGAATATGAAATCAGCTGCTCCTTAAATTACCCAAGAAGATTCTTTGGAGTGCTCCAGCCCTGGTGAAGACCGGGTTAGCTATGCTAGAAAACATAGCAAAAAACCAAACTACCCGAGGCCCCACCAGTTGTCAACAAAAGATCCAGTGCAAAAAAAACTAGGGCGTTTTGTCATTTTCATTTTTTCAGATGTTATTGGTCAGGAATTTAGCTCATGTGCCCTTGGAGAGAAAACTTCTTATTTGACCAAGGAGTCAAAATGAAGGTATCAAGGTGGTCGGGCAAATGGCTGGGAGACGCGACGAGGTGACCGGTGATCAAATTGACAGTAAGTGGGGGGTTAGAGGGGGTTAGGGGTTTGCATTTTCTGCTGGGAATTTATTGTATACCCTAGTACTACATATAGTACTTCGTACTAGAGTACTATAGTACTAGCTAGGTATCAGGTTGGGGAAACCTACTTAAATTTCACCATTGGCTTCTAAGACCTGACTAGGTCGACAATATAAGATAGAAGATACGTTGCACTCATTTTTTTCGAAATGATCCAAGGGGTTACTGGCTAAATAAGACCAATTTTGAAGTCAATACCAGCCCTGACACATCCTTAAACCCGATTTACTGTCTCGCGTGGGGTCACGTGTTTTGAGACGCGGACGCGCCGCAGTGTATAGACCTTAACAGCACGAATTAAGAGAAAAAAAACCTCTAATTCGCGCCTTTTCACGTTTTTATCTCTCAATTTACAATTTGCTATTTGTACATTACTTAGAGGCAGCAATTGAAATCGCGAATCTGCGGTGGAGTGTGGTTGGCGCCTATCGAACGCGTCTCGGGCTGTAAGCGTGCATTTCCGCGCAGGGTGGACAAGACGCCTCCGCCCCAGGGCATTCCACCACCACACACCTTTCAACCTTTTTCTTCAATGCTTCTCCTCCTTACTCCTTGACCAATTTCTTTCATCCCACCACACCCTTTTCTCTAGGGGAGGCCTTGAAGTCTTTCTCTTCTTCGAAATTATCTAGCTTCTTCTCTGTGTTCCTATAACACGCGGAGACGCGGGTCCTCGACCTCGACTCAGGTTTTTTTTTTTTCGTGAGTAGGAGAGCTCGTTCGACTTCGTCCCACCTTTTTTTTTTTCACTATGGAGTCCTCTCCGTTGAAAAGCCGAGTTGGCTCTATCTTGGGCGTGAAACGTCCTGCAGCTCTACTGCCTGCCTTTGAGCCGAGCTCGTCGCCCTCCCCTTCCTCGGCCTCAAAAGCGTGTAGCACGCGATCCAGATGTCTCGACATATCCCACCCCGGTGCCGACATCGTCGACTCATATCATGTCTTCTTCGCCTCCTCCTGGCGTCGCTGCCTCCCGACCCGCCCTGTCACGATCCTTCTCTGCCGCCCTCGAACGCGCTCCCTTGTCTGCCGTGCCCGCCATAATGTTGTTGGAAAATGGGGAGCCAATTCTGATGGGAAGATCCAGTGTCTCATGCCATCACCAGCTCGCTGCTAGTCGGATGATCTCTCGTGTTCATGTCAAAGCTACATACAAGCCAGCTCCAAACCCGTTCGATCGGGATAGGGTTGAGATCGTGTGCATGGGATGGAATGGGATAAAGATTCACTGCCAAGGGAGGAAATATGATCTGGCCAAAGGCAAGACCTTCACCTCGGACATCAAAGATGCAGATATCATGATAGATGTCCACGAGGCTCGAGTTTTGGTTCAATGGCCTCGCAACGAACGAAGGGACTGCCCCTCTACCGACTCGGAACAGACCAGTGACGAAGCAACACCAACCCAGCGACGCCAACCCCGACGAGAGCTGCAGGAAAGTCCGCTCCTAGATCGCCAGCGTCTGGCATCGCCGGTCTCCCCTTCACCTGTTGCTCAGCATGCCATCCCCCCATCCTCGCCAATTTTCACACCTTCTCGTTCTCGTGCTGCAGTAGTCGTGTTCGAGGATGAGCCGTCTCCATTGAAGCGTCACAACACCGTCACTGGAGTGATGTCCCAGAGTGCCCGTCGTGCTACTGCTATGCTGAACCACACCTCACGGGCAAGCGAGTTGAGCGACCTGAGTAGATCTGAAGAGTTCTCCGACAATGACGAAGAGAATGATCCTATCATCCACTCCTTTGGACCATTCGGAGAGAACCTTCTTCCTCGTATGGCTTCTTTCCGGGCGGGTGATTCCCCCCTCCACACTGCTCGTTCTCCTCGCAGTCTGCTGCCCGCCCAACCCCTCCAGCCTACCCGTTCCCCTAGACAGCCAGCCACCGTCCACGAGGACAGGGAATTCGAGACCCCCGAGGCCAAGCCCCAATACACCGACGAACGGTCTGAGAGAGTCCGCAACCATGCTGCCAATCAACTCGCGTTCTCCCGACTCTCCTCCACGCCTTTCTCAACTATCTTGAACAACCTCCCTCCCGCTTATTGGAAGTCTGGTCACGAGTACCCAACCGGACTTTCGAGGTCTGATATACGCAACATTCTGGAATCGACCAAGTTTATTGGCAGAGTTGCCCGCGAAGGAAAGGATGCCGCTGGCAAGCCACTCGAGAGTGAATATTACTACGTTCCTGATGAGGATGACGATGCGATGCGCCGATCTGCTGTGGTGGATGATCTTCGGAAGCCTGGCCTGCGCAACTGTCGGAAGCAGCACAAGGTCAGTACCTCCATGTCCCTTGTACATATATTGATGTACCCGAACCCCCACTAACCTCTTTCCAGCAATACTTCTGGCGCAAGCCCAAATGAATCATTGATCAAATAAGTTCCTTTGTCTTTCCGCCGTCGGATGGACTTTCTCAGTACATATTTCCAGTGATTCTTTGTCTCCCTGGCTGTTAGGGAGACCCGCATAGCGTGGCGTGAGGCATACCCTGTTTTTAGTTTCGTTATTATCAACATCTTTGTTTTTTTTTGCTGTTTCTGCTTGGTCTTATTTCCTCGTTCCATTATCGACGTGTATGATTTTTTGGTTTCCAAAAAGCGCATGGATACGCCGAAGTTAGTCTTTGGTTTCCAGAGCGTCATGTTTCCTTTGGCCATCATTGGTCGTTTTGTTTGCCCTAGGGATCAGTTATTCTGATACCGGCTCTCCTGTGTTGCACGTGTCTCTTTGGAGAGATACTTCGCTTGACTCTTAGTCTACTGACACTGTTCAAGTCACGCGCCCTTCGCGGACTATGTACCCTACATCTGCTTTTGCCTCGTTGGTTTTGCCATTTTTGTCAGTCTGCTTTCCAATGGTTGAACGCACTCACGACTTGTATGCTAGATTGTCGATTTCAATATATCAGTTCGAACTATTTGTTACCTTGATAATGTATAGGATGGAATGGCGTAGTCCCTATTTTGGTTGTTATGCCTTACCAGCTCGCAAGAACGAAATCAAAAGGATGCTGCGTTGCACTTGTCACGCCATATAGCATAGTCAAGTTATTTAAGTCATAAATCATTCGACTCGCCTGGATCCAAGGTGATACAACAGATGCTCGCTGCAGGGTTTGTGCCATTGCTGTCTTGATATCACGTTCATACACAAACAAAACTCTTGACAAGCTCTATAATACTAGGCATACCGTTATTATGTTGGAGGATATCGATGACGCTCCTTGGTACCTGTGCCATATTCCGTTGTCCTACTCCTGGAGATAACCTGATGTCTTCGCCACCTGCACGTCATACCCACCTCCACCCGAATGCAGCCATATGAGAAGGTCTCTTCGCATATATCATCTCTGTAAACCCCACTAGGACAAATCTCACTCATTGTCACACCGCACATCTACACTTTGAATACCCCGCACCCAAGAGGTATAAAAAGACAAGCAGAGCTGTGAACAAAACATTGAGCACCCCCAATATCTTTTCTATACCATCATAAGCTAGCTCCAAATCGGTAGCTTGAAGTATCTTACGTCCCAATCTCGATCTTATCCTCTATCTATCCACATCACTCAAAATGGCATCAAACAACCAAAATGATAGCCATGGCCAATGCTCGAATACCGACAAAGAACACACGGTCACTCTGCCCTTTGCCCATAGCCCCAATCATTTAACCGATACCACCGGGTCATCGGGTCTCAACCGAGAGGGCAAATCTCTGGAGAAGTCGTGGAAGCCGACTTTTGATCGCAAAAATAGCTGGAGTAACGAGGACCGCAAGCACGAGCTGCAAGAACGATGGCACGGGTCGACAAAGGGAAAGGAGATGGGGTTTACAGAGGCGCATACACATAGTGGGGATTAGAATGGTTCGAAACAGCATTTAGTGCTGCGATGATCGTCCTTTGGTGCAGGGTTATAACACATGGTGGGACCATAGGTGGGGAGTTGGGGGAGAGGATTTAGGGATAATGAACCATGGGCTTTTAAATAAATTGAGTATCAGATAGGGTGAAATTGAGATTGGGATTGAAAGAATATAACGAAGCGTTAAGATAAAAGTAATCAAGTGAAGTACAAAGTGAAGTTATCGCACAAGTCGGGGCGGATAAATGGATAAGCAAATAAAAGTCCGCCTTCACCTCCGCTCCGCTTTGGACCACTTAGACCTTTGGACCTGCATCTCCTTCAAAGCTTTGAGCTTTGTATTCTCTCATCTTTTCTTTTCCCCCAATGTGGCATTCACGTCACTTATGCGCTTTCCTCTCGGACATTCAGAAAGGACCCCACGATTGAGCTTGTGTGATACACAGCCATGGATCGTCAACGTAAAAGTACGGTCTATCGCACCTCATCTTGGAGACCTTAGCTAACGTTTGTCCTTTTTTTTATTGCAGGGGAGCTTCGCGACCTAAACGAGCGAGCCTGGGCAGGTGAATCTGGTAAGATCCCATCTGACTCCCTTTATGACGAAATGTTATTATAGCCCACCTTCGAGGTGATCCTAACGACTTGCAACCAGATGTATTCTCCACTAGCAAATCCCTTGACTCGGCACTCAAGAAGAACACCGCCTTCATCAAACGTCTACGAACCGGCATTAGTGCCTCCGCCCTTTCTACTTTTCTCGCTGATATCCGCACCCTCTCGCTCCACAAGTACCTTTCCGAGATCATTTCCGCCTGCTACGAAGGCCTCTGCAAGCTCAAATCCCCTGGAGAAATCGCCGCTGGAGTAGAGGTCGTGAGTGCGCTGCACCAACGTTTCGGACCCTGGGAATTTACACGCCAGATCGGCTGGCTGCTCGGCCGCGGACTGAGCACACCGGATAAAGCGCAGCTCAAGGCGCTCAGCCAGGAGATCCGCGAACGCGAAGAGAAAGACCGGCTGTCTCGGCACCGCGTTCTTCTCCGCGTTGTTACGGAGCTTTGGCTGGTTAATGTGCTGAAGACTCTCGATGACGTTGAGCGACCTGAGGAACTGGGTGCCAAGGGCAAGGAGGGAGCAGTTGGAATTGGGACCAAGCCGTCCGATGCCCCGTTGAAAGCCAAGACTCCCGCTGCGGGCACGAAAGACCAGGACAAACAGGCCGACCCGTTCCCATTGGAGGTACTGAAGGAATTGCTCGGTCATGACCGTGATCATACGAACCTACCTCTTGCAGTCTTGTTTGTGAAGAGTTTCAGTTGGGATATCGTCGGTTCGAAGCTTGCCGAAGACGTCAGGAAAACAGTTGAGGCGGATGGCGCTACTACGATTTCTGGCGCAGACGCGCAGACCACGGAGGCCAATGGGGATGCCCACTCGGAGAGTGATTTACCCCTAACCCCAGAGAAAATCCAGCAGCGGTTTAGAAATATCTTGAACCGGTATCTGGAAGATGTCAAGGCCCACGTGGTTCGAGACCAGAGAGCGCTGGCACAGCAAAACCGCCGTAATGCTGAGGCATACGTGAAGAGTGGCGAGATCTTCGAGGACCGCCAGGCTAATTTCGAGAAGCAGTCTAAGGTTCTGGAGAAGCTCGTAGCCAATACTCAGGTGCTGTGCGAGGCTTTGGGAACCGAAATGCCCGATTTAGCCGAGAAGGAACCCACCGATGCTTCTGCTAGTGGTGGCATTGGCCTTGTGAAGACCACGGACTACCTACGAGGCCAAGGCGAAGGCGCTGGGATTTGGGAAGACGAAGAGGAAAGACGCTTCTACGAGAACCTGGTTGATCTGAAAGGCAAGGTGCCTGCGGTCTTACTCGAGGATGGCAAAAAGAAAAAAGTGGAAGGCGAGGAGTCTGGTAAAAAAAGACCAGATGGTGAAATCGCCGACTCTGCCGAGCCTTCGGACGAAAAGTCCACTGCGGAGGCTGATGACCAGTCAACTGCTATTGCCAGCAAGACTGTGGGTGCACAGGTAGACTCCCTTCTTTCCAAGCTTCCTGAGTTGCAAACGAAAGATCAAGTCGACCAGTTTGCTCTCGATTTCTGCTGGGTCAACTCTAAAGCATCACGAAATAGGCTGGTCAAAGCTGTCTCGGACATCCCAAAGGGTCGCATTGATCTTTTGCCTTTGTATTCTCGCTTGGTGGCGACTCTTGGACAGTACCTTCCAGATATTCCACAGGGACTGACCACGTACCTCGATGAGGAATTCCGAAGTCTGCAGCGACGCAAGTCCAAGGAATTCCTCGGCCAAGTACGCATGAGCAATGTTCGCTATCTAGCTGAACTGACCAAGTTTGGTGTCGTTCCCGAGCATATCATTTTCCACTGTTTCAAGGTTTCACTTGACGAATTTTCGCGCATGAACATTGAAATTATCGGCCATTTGCTGGAGAACTGCGGCCGTTACCTTCTGCGCAACCCCGACTCATCACCCCGGATGGCCTCCTTCCTCGAGACCTTGAGTCGGAAAAAGACCGTGCAGCATCTCGCCCAGCAGGAGCGGATGGTCATCGAAAATGCCATTTACTATGTTGACCCGCCACCACGCCCAGCAATCCAGCAGAAGGAACGTACGCCCATGGAGCTGTATATCCGCCGGCTGATCTACCTGGATATGAACAAGCGGAATTACACCAAGATCCTGAAATCCATCCGTAAACTTCACTGGGAGGAGCGAGAGGTCGTCGAGATTCTTGAACGTGTGTTCAGCAAACCAGTCAAGGTGAAATATGGCAGCATTCACCTTCTGGCAATTCTTGTCAGTGCTTTGTACCGGTACCACCAGGGTTTCGTGATTGGTATCGTCGACAACGTCCTGGAGCAGGTCACGCTTGGCCTCGAACAGAACGACTTCAAGTTTAATCAGAAGCGTATTGCAGAAATAAAATATCTAGGTGAGCTCTACAACTACAAGATGATCGATTCCCCCGTGATCTTCGATACATTGTACCGAATTATCACATTTGGCCATGAAGGTGGTACCCCGGCCCCTGGAAAGATCAGTCAGCTGGACTTGCCAGACGACTACTTCCGGTTGCGCTTGGCATGCACTCTTCTTGATACCTGTGGTCACTGTTTCGACCGTGGATCTGCCAAGAAGAAGCTGGATTTCTTCCTTGCCTTCTTCCAGTACTACTTATTTACCAAGGATCCACTGCCCATGGATGTCGACTTCCTTGTCCAGGACACGTACCACTCTATCCGCCCGCAGTGGAAGCTTGCTACTGATGGCGAAGAAGCGACCCGGATTTTCAGCGAAGCTGTTGCCTTGAACTACAACGTTCAGGATTCCGAGAGACCTGTTGAAGTTGATGAAGAAGATGCTGAGAGCAGCTCTTCTGATGAGGACCTTGAGGAGGATGTTATTCCTGAAATAGACGAAGACCAAGAATCCAGCGATGAGGCCGAAGTAGGTCCCCCATCTCGTCTGCATGAAGTACGCCCAATTAACCCGTTTAACCCGTCGAAGGCATCTGGACCCAACCCGGAGGCAAATGACGATAGCGATAGCGAGTCTGAGGACGAACAAATCATTGTCACCAGACAGGAAGAGGAGCGAGACCCAGTAACCGAGGCTGAATTTGATCGTGAATTGGAGAAGATGATGGCCGAGAGCATGGACTCGCGACGGTTCGAACGCAAGACCGTCTTTGATATCCCTCTTCCCATGAAGCGCCCCCGCGAAAACATGCCCAGCGATTCCAGCCCTGAGCCAGTCCCGGCAGTGCCAGTTGCGCCCAAGACAATGGCTTTCTCCCTGATGACAAAGAAGGGAAACAAGCAACAGGTAGTGCTTTTCATCCACACCCGCAATACCGTGCAGATTGCTAAACATACCTAGACCCGCACCATCGATCTCCCGTCGGACTCGACCTTTGCTATTGCCATGCGAAGCCAGCAACAAGCCGACCGGGAAGAACAGCAGCGTATCAAGAACCTAGTCCTGAACTATGAGGCGTCGACCGAACCCGAACCTACCGAGAGTGAGCAATATCCCCTGGTTAACCGGAAGAACTTCCAACTGAGATATCCAAAAGCAGCAACCCAGGAAAAGCGAGCCCCCACTGGCCAGCGAACGGACAAAGCCGGCGCGAACCGGTCCGCCTTCCGTTCCCGCAAGCTCCAGCTCAGCGATGTCAATTGGTAATGAATGCTGCTACTATCTGGACCAAGGGTCCATATTCCATATCTTCACTTGACACAGCAGCCAGCGCCTTTCCCCCGTGGAAGATTGCCATCCCACCATGGAACAAACCTTCCGTCTCTGCACTGCCTAGTGTGAAAAACTCTTGGTTCAACCCAATGAGCTTATCTATGGTATACGTCATACACAATGCGAGTATGCAAATGCCGTATGAGTATGACCAGGAGTCCATTTTCGCTAATGGAATCTACCCCGTCGCGAATGCCATTGAAATGGATGCACCCCTGTTGCTACCCGGGATCCTTCTTTTATCACTTTCCCATCCTGACTGGCGAGTTCCTGAGCTGAGTGGAGAGCTTGATGTTCTTCATCCCCGCATACAGAATCCCGAATCCCGATATGGTCGCCAATCATCACTTACCATGGCGAAAGACATCACCACTTTGCTGCCCTCTTGTGAACATGGTACACTATTCGATTTAGGGGTGATGGGGGGTTAATGGCTCGGAGGATTGAAGAATCAATTAGAATGGATGGAGACACAATTACGAATGTTATGCTATGGATGTATCTCTTAGCCGATCTCTATTGGTTAGCGGTAGTAATCAATGTAACGGACTTTCTTTGCACCAGGAAATGAGACATAAACCAATTGTTTTCGGTAAAGGGGTGGTTGATTGCCTCTTACCTCTCTTGGTCATGATGGCTAGATGCCGAGAAATCTTCGTTCTCAAGGTATACCTCGATCTAAAGAAAGAGGCTCATTAGTACCCACGGTAACCCCTAAATCGAAAAGAATAACACGCACCTTGTTGGTCACCCTTGAATTGACAAGGTTTCAGCAAAGACAGGCGGCAATACCTAAGATGCGGAGGGCCAAGTACCATAGCCACCACACTAGAAGAGATTATTAGAAACCGCTTCTTTCCCCGCTTCCCCCAAAGTGTGCATCTAAGATCTGTGTATTATGCTTCCAAGATTACTTTGCAGTAGGCTTGGCCGAGAGCCGACTCTGCCCTTGGAAGATGGCTACGCCCTAAAAGTTCTAGGCCCAGGTTCCGAGCTCGTAACAATAGCGGGCTGTCACTAGTGCGACGATGACGGCTATGTTGGAAATGAATCTTATACCTGACGGTTTGCACCGGATATAACAAGCCCGGTAATAACTTGGTTGGTGGTGCGTTTGGCTGATGCTACCACAAAATGGCCGATGAGGCATACCTAGAGGAATGTTAAAGCATTGTCTACTGGGCTCTAGTCATTGATTTTACTAGATTACCCAGAGCTAAGAGCCAGCGTCGACCTAAACGACGGGTATTTGGGCCACGACGAAATTTAATGGATATTATTGGGAAGATATTGGTGTTTCAAATGCACACAAGATCAAGCGCAGGTGAGTGAGATGGTCCAAGCCTAGATTGGATTAGTTCTGTCTATTAAATCTTTAAATACTCTTTAAATACTGGAACAAACTAGCTATATTCAGTCGGAGCACCAATATCAGCAGAGATCATGGTGCTAATTGCCGATAGGATGGGGACTGGCCAGAAAGAGAGGCCATAGCCACAAGAAAGAATCTATATATACTATTAGAATGCACAATATAACTGACGTGTCGTATACAGACGGAAGAGACAATCCATGTTTTCAAAGTGACCACCGGTTTTATTTGATTCATTATAAACCGTCGAAGGCGAGCTTGATGTCCCTGTTGGAGAACCAGCCTACACCGGTCCCTTTTCTGTGTCTAGAAGCCATGCTGCAGTTTAATGTAGACGAAAGAGGGGAAATGGAAAGAGAGATCATTTCAATCAGCCCCTAACAGCAGGCCATAGTAATCATACGAAGAGAGGGGCTTGGATCGTCTCATGCTAACGTTATATGATATGATAAAACCCCCGAGAATTGAAATCTTTCTCTTTTTTTTTTTCTTCTCTCAAAGTGGGATTTTCCCCATTAAGTATCAAATACCACCACATCTCTTCTCATACAATGGGCTCACAAATTGAACCCCGTGTTGCTATCATCGCAGGTGCCACTGTCAGTACAATGAAACTGATTACACAGGACCCGCTATCAGACACTGACCAAAGATCCATTACAGTCTGGCATGGGGGTTGATCTTGCCAAGCACCTCTGCGCAAAAGGATGGAAGGTCGCATGTCTAGGTCGACGCCGTGAGGCCGGCGAAGCCATCCTGAAAGACCTGCCACAGGACAGAGCGCAGTTCTTTGCCGCCGACGTTTCTAACTACGACGAATATGCAAGTGTATTCCGCAAGGTGTATGAGCTCTGGGGACGTATTGATGCATTATGCGCCAATGCTGGTATCATCGATAGGTCTTCCATCTACATCTACGACTCGAAGAACAATAGCGTCGACGACGTCCCACCGGCACCAGATCTGTCCGTCGTTGACATCAACTATAAGGGTGTTGTGTATGGTATCCAACTGGCAATCCATTTCATGCGCCATAATCCGCAGCCAGGTGGTCGCATTGTCGTCACGGGTAGTATTGGCTCCATCTTCCCCCACCCGTCATATCCGATATACTGTGGCACCAAGGCTGGAGTGAACCACTTGATACGCGGCATTGCTCCGTTGCTGAAGCAAAAGGATAATATTTTGATCAATTGTGTCTTGCCGGGGGTTGTGAACACGCCTATTGTGCCAGCCGACATGGTTGCCGCTGTCAGTCCTGAATGGTAAGATTTTGTTTTGTCTTCGAGTAGCATCGTGGAGTACTGACAACCTTGAACTTAGTCTCACTCCTGTGCAAACCATTCTCAAAGGCTATGATACGTTTTTAGAAGACTCGACAGGCATGGCGGGTGAGCTATTAGAGTGCTCAGCCGACAAGTTGATCTACTACCAAATGCCCGAGCTTGGAAATGGTCATGTCACAAAGCGGGCTGTCACAGTCTGGGAGCCACTGTTCCGCATCATGCATGGCGAAGACTCTGGACTACCGGATGCCATTCTGTGAGCATATCGGGGGAGTCAAATCTCAAAATTGAGACTACCATTGTCTGAACTGGCTAGCGTCATAAAATAGGACTAGCACGGTTAGGCGACGATCTTCACGCTCGAGTTCGTATCCTTGTCAAATAATCTCAAGGGAGCCAATATAAGCTTTATTTCTGTTTTCAAATTCGTAACAGGAATAATTCTCTTTCACGTGGGCTTCCAACGGGGCAAATGTGATATATCATCTGTCATACGGTCTGCTTTGGTTATTGTTTATTGCGTTGCCACCCGTGCCTTGAAATTTGGGCATTAAAATCCACTATTCTCAATATTGGCCCATGTATTCCCGCTTTAGCGCTCTGTTCATGACTTGGCAATGTAACGGTGATGCGCGAGCCACTCCACAACTAAGTGGCGCCTATCCCGGATGGCCCGCACGCCGGAACGCCCTCAAGCTGTTTTCCATTTGGGGCGTCATAGAGACATGTTTTTGCTTAGTAGAATACCGACCGATAAGATTGAGTGGATGGCAGGGAGGGAGGGGTGATATACTGGAAAGCGCAAGTTAGTGGCTTATCTTGCTCTTCGGGTCAGTTAGAGAAAGCACTGTCAATGCAGCTGGTGCACGCTGAGTAATATGGAAGAATTCTCCAAGCCAGATATTGAGGCTTGGTCTTATTTAAATATCGACATGGACACATCATTCATCTTAACCAGGTTATCGAAACTCACAAAATGGATTCTGAGCTGTTATTTCAACTGACTGCGTCGACAATAGCATCGATTTACTGCGGAGCAAGTCTTACTTTCTGGCTCCTGTCGATCAGGGATATGAGCTTGCAAAGAATGAGCAAGGAACCACTCATCTCCAGTCAAGCTGTTATAGGTGGTTTCGTCTTCCTAGGATCAATTGCTTCAATTCTGCTAGCGTTTTTGCAAGTAAACCCAAAGGACGGCAGGTTGCTCACTTCGCTGAACCCAATTTCCTCTCTAATCGTATATCAGATCAGTCTTAGCCGATACTGCAGCAGGAAATCGGCAGTGTACTTCTTTTTCTTACTTTAAATGAGGTGGGTATAGTGAAATAGAAGGAGAGCGACACTAACCTCTTCCAGTATCTATATATTTCTATTTTGCAACCCTGGATAACTTATATGATATCTGCCTTAGTATTTATAGGAATAATCGCCATTCTATCACTTTCTATTTACCTGTCGGTACGTACGGTGACTAAACTGCCGTCATATACTACTCACGCGCTATATAGCTCCAAATTCAGAGGCAGATTAATATGGGCCCACCTTCTCTGAAAACCTGGCTGAAAAACCTCGCGGTAAGTGGGCCTGGTCGGGCTAAGGGATTTCAAGGCGTCACTTATAAATTCGTGAAGAATAAGTTTCTAGACGAATCTACTTTGCAGATGCGCCTCTACATCCGAACTCAAAGATTCCATTCGAGGAAGCCACCAATAGTCGCGAGACTCTGCCCCATCAAGGATCAATTCAAGATCATATCCGTTTATTATAAATATCTCAAGAGGCGATGAAAAAGTTAAACCGAAGATAAACGCATAAAGGATGCCGCTACTCCAGTCCTTCTTCACCCAGATTTTCACAAGAGGAATCTCTACGTCTCAGTCGACGACCTAACGGCCATTACTGGCCTGATAGATTGGCAGTCAGCAAGTATCGAGCCCGCATTGATTGATGCCAATGAGACACCCGATTTCGCTATAATCCCGGCTATTCCCGATGAAGGTCTACCCGATAACGAACCAGATGACCCGGAAATTTCTAAACAGAAAGCACGAGGATTGAAAGATGCATCCATCTGTCACCAGACATACGATGTAGTCATGACAGCCCTTATTCCCAAGCTTCGTCCGGTAAGATTACTTAACCCAACCATTTTCCGACTCTTCCACTACAGCTATACAACATGGAGAGACTCTGCTGCCGTTATCCGGCAAGAGCAAATTGAGCTCTCAGCTGGCTGGAAAGAACTGGGAATAGAGGGCTCATGTTCATATAATCCCACAGAAGCAGAATTAAAGCAGCATGCTCGAGAATATGAAGACTTCGAGGCTATCCAAGCGCTCAAGTCATGGCTAAAAGACACACTTGATACAAATTCTGACGGATGGATTCCAAATGAAGCATGGGATGCCACGAAGGACACTCATCGCGCAGCGTATGATGAATGGATCCAAACTGCTAAAGAAGCCGAAGCTCGTGGCGAGGATATGACAGTAGCGAAGGCGGATAAAATGTGGCCGTTTGACGCTAGATAGACGATCAATCCAAAAGTGGGCTAGTTGTCAAGCACTACCGGAATCAGGGTTGAATTGAAGGGATTCATAACTATGGTATGTGTTCAACCAAATTAAATGTAGCTTGAATGAAGCACAAAATGAACCCTTTATATCAACACTTTCTTTTCTACAAGGTTAACTAATAACTAGTTAATAATGTTGAAGTAAGGCATTCAGGCGTCAAATCACCCCCAAAGGGGCTATAATTCTGGGTGGAGCACGCCAAACCCGAGGCTAAACAGAAAAGGAAATTCGTCTTCTGTTTTCAAATGCTAAGTGGCATTTCTGACATATGTGTAGTTATTTCTGTCCAGGTTCGCTTAACTGGTAGATTTTTACGTATGTCCTGGAGAGCTTCAGACTGATCGGCCATACGGAGTACTCGCTAAACATAACTAGTCTGTGATAGCGGAATGTCCCATCGAATCAAAAGAAAGAACTATCACATCATAATCATGAGAGAACTAGAGTGGGATTTGGGATTAAAGGCCCCATCACCCAATAAACGAAGTTCAGTGGAGCTCTCCAATATATTATTATTGTGTGAGACTGATGAATTTCATGACCACGTGTACTGTGTTTTGCTTATAAAACCGTAACTTCCCCACTTAATTAGTATTTACCTAAATTATCCTATTTCAACATGACAAGAGAATCCAAGCTTATTACCGTCGTTGGAGCGACGGGCACCCAGGAGGGTCAGTCATTGCTGCTGCCCTCAAGTCTGGTGACTGGAAGATCCGCGGAGTTACTCGCAATGTCAACAGTGATGCATCCAAGGCCCTGGCTTCGAAAGGAGTCGATATGGTGGCTGCAGATTGGAACGATGAAAGCACCTTGGTGAAGGCATTTGAGGTACAATTCTTAATACGCTTATAAGAAAGTTAGCTAACTCGACGAAAGGGGTCATATGCTATTTATGCCGTTACTGATTACTGGGCTGGTTTCATGACTCAGAGCGTTGAAGATCTGATTGAGGTCGAAGCTACGCAAGGCATCAATATTGCAAAGGCAGCTTCTCAAACTTCCTCTCTGGAGCACTTCGTCTGGAGTACTATGCCCGACAATGTGAAGATCTCGAGTGGCAAACATTCTGTACCTCACTTTGAGGGAAAACTCAAGGTCGACGAATTTATCAAACAAGACAAAGATCTACTTAGCAAGACCACCTTCCTCTGGGTCGGATACTACGGAACAAACATCGTTCTGCCTATGATTGTCCCAAATCTTCTTGTGAGTTCAACCCTCAACCCAGAAATCATTATACTGATGTATGCAGAAAACGTGCGGAAAATATGTCCAACTTCTCCCGATCTCAGACGACACCCCTATCACAACAGTGGGCGATCCCAAGGTCAACACTGGAATTTATGCACTCGCCATCTTCAACCAACCTCAACTCACGATCGGCAGGATTGTTCTGGCGCAGTCCGAGACCAAGACAACTCGTGAAATTATCAATCTGTGGTCCCAGATTTCAGGAAAACCTGCTGACTATGTTCAAGTTTCACTTGATCACTATGATAGCCTATGGCCCAAGTGGGGGCGAGAGATTGGCCTGATGTTGCAATTCTGGGAGACAGCTCGTGAAAAGAGCTGGACTGGCGATGAACATGTTCTGACAAAGGAAGATTTGAACATCTCTGGTTTGATTGAGATGAAGGATATTTTCAGTTCTCTTGATTGGTCTTGAATTTTGTATCCCATAGAGGAGTTGATTCATCTCTCATATAAACTTCAAAAGACTTGAAAACTACCAGTGGAGGCACGCATGCTGACAGTTATCGGTATGTTTAGCCTCTTAAGACTTAAGATACAGCACATAATTTCGCTAAAATAGCCGATATGGAGGCTACCTGATATGGCTACAAACCAGCCAGTCAGCAAGGTAACATTTCTATCTCCGGGGCCATATTTGAGGCTACGGAGTAGCCACCTAGCGAGACTATCCGTTGCATTGTTCCTTCTAACATTGATACAAAATCTCTATAGACTTAAAGGGAGGATTCCCCGTCAACATATTCCGCCCCGACTTCAAGCAGGTCATCTGGTAACATTCCCAGTACCGGCCAACCTTCTCTTCGATAAACTGACCATTCATAGTGGTCTCCATGATCCATCTCCCGATTGGTATTCTCAGAGTATGTCAAATGAGCTGGGGCACGCCTATATCTGAACCCTCTCAAACCCGAGGAAGGCATGTGATGAAGTAAATCATGACCCGGGTCAGATTTGTACTTGTCTGCTACGACATGAATGACCGTTTGATCAATTTCAAATTGCCGGTCGACACAAACGAAATACAATGCGCCCCAGCCGTCGGTCTTGGGATATAGATAAAGATCTTGGACAATGTCCCAGATGTCTTTCACCTTCCCATCGATGATGTCTGTATCACTCTTCCAATGTATGAGTGAATATTCGGGCCTTATTTGTTCATTTCGGGAGTCAACCTCAGATTCAGATCCATCCGACTCATCGAATGCTAACATTGTCCCCTCCAGACTCTGTTTTCCAGCTTCGGTTAACTGATTCGTGAGGGAGAACACAATTCGATGCCACCCTGTGGTGATGACAGGTAACCATGGGGGTGGGTTGTTGAAGAACGGTTGTTCTGGGTGCCAGAGTTTTTTGGCGCCTGTTTTCCCGGGGCCATTCTCAAAACCTCCTCCATAAACAGGGACACAGCCAAATCTTTCCATGTTTGTGCAAAGATCTCCAAATACCATATGTGTCATGATGACTGGGCTTGTGTAGGTAGACTTGAAGGTCAAAACGTTGAACTGTGGCTCATCCAGATCAGACAAAGGCTTGCGCAGAAATATCAGAGGCATGATCCCAGGTCTTTCCCTTAGTTCCGCATCCCAAAGACGATATTCATTCCAGAAGTCCATGAGGTCCAGTCGGGTCTTCATGCCGTGCCGGTCCCATGGGATCAGCTCCAGGGTCATGTCTGGAGTCTCGGTATACCAAGGCTCGGTCTCAGAGATCCACTCCCCTTGTGACAGGCTTTCGTTCACCTTCTCGGCGGGAAACATTGCCGGAAGCGACTCCTGTAAAGTTCGGTGTGTCTTCTCGAGCTCTTGTGATGTTGTATGATACAAGAGGAAGATGACTAGATGCGTATTTCCTGGACGACGTTTCCACACAGGCATTCTGACCGGGGTGCTGTGTATATTGGAAACTTGCACTGCTAGCTCTGTAGGTAGATGGTGACTGAGAGCAGTTACCACCGCATTGGCATAGTACTCCCTTCCTGCTATATCTCCTGCTCTGGACGTGAATGGTTCTTGATTGGGGTCATGAATTGTCAATCCCCTCCACCCTTTCGCATGAGCCCACAAAGGTCCTCAAGCTTTATGGACGGATCTGAACCCGCTTGGTTGAGGATCATGATCATGCCATAGGAAATCTATGTCGTCGAGATTGAACATACGCTCTTGGGCGGAGCAAATAGCACGCTTTGCGAACACAGACAATCCACCTGATTGGATATCACAACGTGTAGATAAGAGAATTATTGAAATGACGCCTCGCATCAAGTCAGCATCGGGGATTTATTTTCCTGATAGTTGACGTTTGGTCGCTTCATCCGCTACGATGATTCTTGGTCGACCGGATCTGTATGCTAGCACAGCGAGGGCATGAAGGCTGCTTTGGCTATCCCGGCATGGACCTTGTCGAGCAATAGATTCGAGAAGCCGACGAGGTGGCGACCATGGATGGACCTTGACCTCAGTGATATCCTCCTGGGAAGTGAGCCCAAAGTAGTCATCAGAATGAAGTTCGAGGTCGTCCTTGAGTGTCTGCTGGATAAGCCCAATAAGGTTCGCTTGGCTCGATGCACATAGGTCGGCCAACAAGACCAGTGGCCATATATAACCAGGGTCCATGGGTTCATCTAACATCCCGGATCATTTCTCGGTGCACTCTCAGTGTATAGAAGGACGTGTTGAGGCTGAAAAGGTTGTGTTGCTTCGCCCCCACTACACGCTAGCCTGGATAGTATCAAGTTTGCCTGAAATGGCCCTTCGATGTCATGATACCCAAGCTTATATTGCATGAATTTGCATGAGTTACTCGATTTCTATTGTTCACACATCACACACGCTCTATACTGGATATCAGTTATGATGCAACAAGTCTATTCGATTTCCCCTCTTTCTTTTATTTGTCCAAGGGACAAGAGCGTGAATCATATCAGTAGAATAAGTTACACATTGAGAGGCAGGGAAGAATACGTAGGAGCAGAGACCGGGGGAATGGATATGCTGAAAGATCACGGAGGGGAAAATGCACCAAAGGCAAAACGGGAGATGGAGAGATGGCAGAAAGGTCTATATAATACACAACTCCAATCGCAGTCCCTGATGTGCATTACATAAAAGAGATTAAGCAGTAGACTTGTCTCTAGGGGAGGGTAGCGTCAAACAAGATGCAGGGATTCGGAAAGTCGGTTCTAAGCCTTGGTGGCCTGGTTCTTCTCCTTGGCGTCATGCGCAGCCTTGGGAAGGAGGATGTCTCCCTCAATGTTCTCGCCTGCAGTAACGGTCTCGTTCTTCAACTGGTTGCTGACATCTTTGGCGGGGGTCTGCTCCTCAATGGGCTGCGACGACGCATCCAGCTCGGCGGCAGAGGGGGCAAGTTCAGAGGTGGCGGGAGCTTCGGAGGGGGCGGGAGCATCAGATGGAGCTGGAGCATCAGAGGGAGCTGGAGCATCGGATTGGGGCTCATCGTCGTCTTCCAGCTCGGCGCCGTAGACTTCGGGGTGTTGGCGGAAGCAATCTTGCATTGCCCTGCAAAAATTATTAGCACAGGACTATCATCCTCGAAAATGACGTTAAAACATACTTGAATTTCTCAACACAGTCGATGCCCTTGGGTTCTTCCTCAGAGTAGACGAAGCAGCTGAAAGCAGCCTTGAAGTCCTCTCCGCATGGCCCGTGGGCCATGCCTCCAAGACACGGGCAGTCCCAGTTGATCTCGCCGGTCTCCGGATTGAAGGCAGCCTCCTGGCCGGCCTCCTCCTCGAGTTCCTGAGGGTTCAGTCCACCTTCCAAAGCAGCAGCCTCGCTCTTCTTGGATTGCGCGGCAGCTCGTTCTTGGCGAATCTTGGGAGTAATGGAGTCGAGGGTCTGGGGGTTGGCATCATCGGCTTGTTTCCGGATCGTAGAAAGGACAGAGACTAAAGCCAAATAAGAGCAGAGTTAGCGATTTGTGACTCCAAAGCTCATGAACCTTGACGGTGAACGGATTGTCGCGGCCTGCAACCTCGGGATAGAGGAACAAGGGCAGCCCTGACTTCCAATCGGCGAGACATACACTTCGGCTCCTCGGAGAAAACACTGCTCGTATTGTAGTAGTAGATAGCTCCGCCAGCCAAGCCCAATCGCAAGAAGGTGTTCTTCCAGCTTCTCGACTTGGTTGGACCGGTGCTTATCAATCGTCTGTTCGCTGGTGTACGGGCTGCGACAGCGGGCGCGCGGGCGAGCGCTCGAGCAGCGGGACGGAACATTATGTATGAGAAAAGTGGGAATCAATCGAATTGACCGAGAGTTCCTCCAAGAAGGGATTGAGGGGAGGGTAGTCGAGGACCGCGGGATGGAGAAGTTGGAAAGCGATGGTGGATTTTGGCCTGAGGTTGTCTGCCCGCGTCAGCCAGTCACGTTGCAGCTTGGGTCACGATAATTATATCGTCACCACGCAACGCTTTGAGCTCTGATTTCTCTCGGCTTACATCTTTTGGACTACAATTTGATTTGTATTCATCTACAATGGAGTGGGACCCTAGTCGATTCTTTCGTCCTTCGGGGAGTCCTTCGCCCTATGCTCTTCTCATCCTCAATCAGCCAATCAACGAGAAAGCTTTTGGAGTGTTGAGCAGATATGGTAAGATCCTATATGGCTTACATATGAACACGATGGCTTGATAAGAAATACTGATGCCTATGCAGCATCTTATATTATTTGCGCCGATGGAGGTGCCAATCGGCTTTTTGATATGCCAGAAGTTAAGGAAGAATCTAAAGAAGTAAGCGATATCTATGGACTTTGCTATGTGTACAATCCTTCTAGACCGGCAAAAGACCCCGAGTTGTAGCACGACAAATAACACACCAAACCAAGCTATCAAGCTGATCACATATATAGCTTCCTGATTCCATTGTCGGCGACCTGGATTCTATCCGCCCCGCAGTGCGAGAACATTATGAGAAACTCGGAGTGTCCATCCACCAAGATCCAGACCAATATTCAACAGACTTCACAAAATGTCTGAAATATCTCAACGCACATGCCGCAGAGATCATAGCGTCTCCCCGAAAAGGAAAACCAACCACCAATGGCGCAAATGGAAAAACATCAACTACCCCATCTGATCAATCACCACTGGAAATCGTAATCCTCGGTGGTCTAGGTGGCCGCGTGGATCAAGCATTCTCCCAAGTCCACCATTTGTACATGATGACGCAAACCCAGCGATCAATCCGTGAAAATGAAACCAACACAAGCCCTGATGCCAATCCAGCTGCGGGTGGTAACCTCTATCTCGTCTCCGAGGAAAGCATTACGTTCATTATCCAAACGGGAAAGAATACAATCCACACGCCCGCAACAAGACGAGCTGATATCGCGACAGCGTCGACATCTGATGTGAGTGAGTCACCGAAGAAACGGAAGCGTGAGCAAGAGCAGGGGAAAGAACCAGAACCAGAACCAGAATATTTCTTTGAAGAAAATATCGGCATCATTCCCCTCTCCGCACCTGCCAAAATTACAACCCATGGCTTTGAATGGGATGTGGAGAACTGGAATACCGAGATTGGAGGACAGATATCTACGAGCAATCATATCCGTGCGGACAAGGTGGAGGTTGAGACCTCTGTGCCGGTTTTGTTCACAGTGGAGCTGGCGGAGAGATTGAAGAGGTGACCGTGAGCGTGAGGCATGATATTGGGCAAGGAGGTTGATAGGAACCACGACAGTCTGTCTGGGACCTCTTATGCCTCATGGGGCCTATATATTATGTTACATTGCCTTTCACCAACCGCTGCGTGCCCCGGTGCGCGTTTTGATCAATATAGAGACATGCCCATGGGCTTCCGTTTGGACTTCGGGGTTCTTTGACCCGCTCGGCTCCAAGTACCTGCTGTGAACCCTTTATTCGTCATTGGCGTTTCTGGAGCTTAACAAACTTCCGCCTATCTACAGAACAACCAAGACGGAAGCCAACATTAAATGTCGTCCACAGCACGGGTAAACTCGACCATACATATACAACTACACTCCGATACCCCTGTTACGATTGGAAAAATAATAAATCGGTCATTAGAAGAAAACAGAGGAGAAGAATCTCCTAGATGGATAATCAGGACAACTATAATAGAAACCCCAAGGCGCCTTCTCTAGCTAGAACGAGAGACCAAGAAAGACAGGGGAATGAGAAGGCAAGAAAAGACACCTAATATCGCATATCGCATAATCCACATACCAGTGACCAAAACTTGAACCCATAAACAAACATAAAACCAACCAAGACGAGGGATAAAAATCACCCAAAACACTGAATAACCACTCCTTGCCAGATCATCTGTACAGCCTCGCAATTCATATCTCTCTTACGAGCGGTGCAGAATAGCCTCGTACAGAGCACCAACACCGCCGATAGCAGTTCCAGTCAAAAGACCGATGTCACCACCAGGGACAGATTCAATGACCTTCCCGATAGTCCACCCGCTATAGAGCCCAAAGAAGTTGAAGTCATTTCCAAAGACAAAGTGCACCAACAACGCTTTGACGATATTGAAAGTCAACGGATCAAACTGAGCAAGATTAGGCGCAGATCGAGTCCGACGGACACTGCTAGAAGCCTTCCAGCTCAAGTTGATAAAGTAGGCCGAAATCAGAGGCAAAAACAGACAAGTAAAGAACCATAGCGAGAAAGGTGCCCAGAACGCTCCTTCCAGCAACACAAACAGATCAGGGACACGGATGGGAATCGCGGGGATCTGCGCCGCTTGCACTGGTGGTGTAGTAGTAAGATAACGTATTGGGATCAACGCTTTAGCAAGGCTGCCACTCTCAAGAAGAAGCACGAGGATCTCAATGGCCTTGACGCTGCTCAGAGTTGCGCGCAGAGAGTGCGCACGGTCTACAAAGCCCGACGCAGTCCATACATCCTCGATGGTCTCGCGTAGCTTGAGCGTCTGCGTGTCGATGGCTTCGGCGATCGCGGCTGGAGACGCTGGCAGCGATGGCTCGGGATCCACGATGGGAGAGATATTTGGTTGACGGGGTGTTTGGCGGGGTGTCTGGCGCGCAGACTGACGTGCACTCGTGCGCGCCACAGTGGGAGTCGGGCTGACTACAGTTGGGCTGGACACGGCTGCTTCTTCCATATCCTCGCTGGCGGGTGGGTTAGTATGTGCGCGACAACGATAGAATGGCGCATTAGAGGGCTTGCGCTTACATAACTTCCTCTTCCTTCACTTCCTTCACTTCCTTCTTCGCGGAGCGACGTGCTGGAGTTCGCGCCGGAGTTCGTGCGGTTTCGCGCTTCACGGGCGATCCTCTGCGGGGTGGAGAGGCCAAACGTGAGTAGTATTCAGAGAGACTCTTGAGTCCAGAGAAGATAGAGCGGTTTTCGCGAAGATGTCTATCCAAAACTACGACAAGATCATTCTTGTTATAGTCGTCATAGCTATGGCGATTAGCTCGGTCTATGCGACAATCGCAATCGCACTTACTGTGGGAGATCGGTTTGATCAGCCAACTCGGCCAACTCGGGCTTCTTCAGAGACTTGAGATAAGGAAGAGACATAATGTATCCGATATCTTGAGAAATTGGACCAATATCAAATAAGAAAGTAAATACTGGGGGGGGGGGGGGAAAGAAGATGCAAGGGAGGGGAGTGGCCGGTAATTGTTTACATCCGCCGATCGCCAAAACAAAACACGGTCTAGCGCGTGCACTCCCTTTGTTCACTCTCTTTGGACATATTCCTTTTTTAGATCCTTTAAGGATTCCAAGGTATATATAATATAAAGGGTTATTTCTGATGTCTTTTATATACATATGTAATGTTTGCTCTTTTTTTCTTGGTATAGCAAACCATATACATCAACGGAACAGAAGGAATATGCCAAAATATGTATAATATGGAGTTGAAAAAAGAGCTATGGTACAGGAGGCCGCAGCCAGTCTAATAATCTATCACAGAGTAGGATACACAGTATACAAAGTGCTCAAAGCACCGGTCATAACATCCCAGATCGGGACAAAGAATCCAACGCCCCCATTTCCCAACGGCCAAAACAAAATGAAAAGAAAAGCAACCTTGGAAATGCATGCAGTTAGATGAAAGGCCTTATAAAGACTCTTCCAGAATCTGGTAGGCCTCGAGTTGTTTGAGCAGGTACTGATACATAACCAGCATCGTCCCGCTTTGAATGCTAGTCCACACACCGCGTGGGCCCACGCCGCGGAACCACCCTCCAATACCTTCCGTCCGGTAGATCATCTTCAACCCCGTGAACACGGAGGAAGTGTCAAGTCGGGGCGTACCGGGCGGTGGGATTGATGTGTTTGCACCTGATGTGGAGATTGGTCGTGAGTGTGCCCGGGGAGTGTGGGAATGTGGTGATGTTGGTGCATGTGGCCGTGGGCTTTCTTTCGGTACATGTTCAACACAATGTTTGGCACCCGAAGAACCGGATGAGGGCGCTGGAGGATTTTGTTGAGTTTGAATGCGTGTCTTGACCACATCCATCGGACAAGTGATCACACCAGCCATACCGCCGGCGGTGGCAGCTGTCAAGATCTCCAAGCCCAGTCCAATGTCTCGCTTTCCAACCCAATGTTTAGCCAAAGATTGCTCCTTCTCGTAGAATGCGAATTGGAGCGCCGAAAATGGGAGATCGCGGAAGATAGTGGCTTTGTAGCCGTGGAATAATGCTGAGAATCCTTCCTGACGGACGATCTGGCGGAACCCATCTCGCATGTTGCGGTAGTTGTAGCCTGAGTTGAAGTGGGGGTTGTTGTGTCGGCCCTGCAACTGAAGTCGTGTTTTCAGCACTTCGGATGGCACGTAGACAACTGAGGCTGCCAAGTCGGCAAAGAAACCACCTGATAGATACGCGATGCTGGGGTTGATGCCCGAGTCGATCATCAAGCGCTTGGTATACTCATAAACGCCGAAAAAGATCACGGTGCCGGGAAACGAGCCGAGTAGGGCCGGCGTTACTCCGCCATATAATCCGCGACATAATCCTTCTTGGCGGTATATTGTTGCATAGGACTGGCCCATCGAAGTGTATTTGGGCGGAAAGGTCGGATCGCCTTGTTGTCGGGTCTTGACTGTGTCTAACGAGTGCATCAACATGTCGCCGCATGTTCCTCCGGTACCACCGGCCAACATTGCCTAAAAGTTCAAATCAGGTCAGCCTTGCGCAATGGTGTAATGTCGCTAGGGACAATCGTACATGTAAGTATGGTGGCCGAGGCTCCTCGTCCTCCAACAGCGCGAGGCTATCATTTCGAATAGTGTAAGGTGAATCACTAATTACACCCATTGAAGTTGGTTGTGCCCATGTCGAGGTATGTGAGTCACCCGCAGAGGGTGCTGTTGAGTCTGAGGTCGCTGTCGAGAACAGGCCGAACACCCGCGAGGTCAGGCTCATGGCAATATGCCAAACTGCGATCCCAAGCGGTACTGGTCAGAACCAGATTAGGGGGGTGCTAAATGATTGAAGGAGAGGAGCACCCCTAACAATAAGAAAGAGTGACAGGAGATCGAGAAAGGATTATTGTGAGATGATTGTTCCACCCAAAATTCTGATCGGCTTCATTTTGCCGCCAAGCCCGATCTACCGCCTCACGGATCACGGGATTTCGTCATTGGCATTGGAGCATTTTAATATCTCCTGAGCGATATGATTGTGAGCCTATAGTATGAATAATACAGATTTGAACTTTCTTCCATGCAAGGACATATAAGTGCCTATAAAAGCCGCAAATTTGCTGATATCCAACATATGCATGCCCGTCATTTTTGACAAATCACTCATACACCTTATCCAATTTGTTTTGCTCTTAATGCCTAGTTATTGCTTGTAAAATTACTAGATTTGGTGAATCTCTACAAATTTAATGAAATATTGAAATGAATCCAAGACAAGGTATGTTGACAAGAGGAAGGCAAATACAGAAACTATGCATCGCAATACTCTAGAAATAATAAACACAAGTCGTTGCGTATAGCATCATCATCATGGCGGGAATCCTCCGCGTCCGCCTCTTTTCTACAGTTGGGACCTGGGCGTCCCATATTCCGACATCCTCCCATGTTCTTCGCTCATGGAACATGCCAACGTGAAAGATAAAGCTGTAATATTATGTCTTGCACCAGTCACCTTCGTTCGACACTCTTGCAAACCGAAAACCAACGTTCTTTCCTAATGTCAAGAGCTCCAGCTTGCAAAGCAAGGTGTCTGGCACATCACCATTGCGACATTTACTGGGGCTTCTTGGCAGCGGTAGGGCCAGAGATGTAGCGGCTAATATCGGTGGCCTCGTAGCCCTGGCGCACAACACCCTTGAGAGTCTCCCAGCCCTGGCGAACCTGGGGAGGAGTGCTCTGGTGGGAGATGGCGGCATCGGCACGGGCAGTGAGCTGGCGAACAGCCTGCTGGACGAAGGAGCTTTGGGCGTAGCGGGCGCGGAAGAAAGACAGGTAGACGATCAGGAGCACCCAGCTACCCTTGGAGAAAGTGATAGCGGACAGAACAAGGCGGAACAGCAGGGCGATCTCGAGGGTAGCGACAACACCCATGCTAGCATCGTAGTATTGCTTGATGAACCGTCCAATGGTCTCGGCAAGGGGAGACTGCTTGACAGCGGGCTTGGAGTTGGGGGAGGAGGGAGAGGCAGGGGCCGGAACAGCGGGCTGCAGGGTGGGGATCAAGTACATGCGGCTGTAGGTTGCGACGTGGAAGACCGAGTAGACGCTGAAAGGCAAAAGAGCCAGAATGAGCTGGCGCGAGTACAGCCAGACCAGAGCCATGCCTAGAATACGTGTAAGCTTGAATTTCGGGCCGTCGCATCGCCAATCACGTACCAAGGTATTGCACATTCTCATCAGAGATGAGCTTCATCACAATTGACACAGGGCTGCCCTGAACACCCCGGGCAAAGTGGCCCTTGTACACAACGATTCCATAAGTCACAGCGGCCGAGATGAAGGTCAGACGGTAAGCGATCTGTGCCGAGGAGGAATAGTAGTTGAAGAAAACGCAAGAGAGGAGGTAGCGGAAGACGGAGAGCAATAGTGTCACATGTCTATAAATTGTCAGTGGCCCTGGATTTGGGGTCTTAGTGTGCTCAGCAGATTGACCTACCCAACGAACCAAGCAAATCTGCAACGTGGCATTCCGTTAGTATTGATAAACAAGACATTGAATCATCACTTTAGCATAGGGATACGCACTGGAGAGTCTGGGCCAAGGCCTTGAGTCTCTCGACCAGGGGCAAGGTCGCGGAAGGAGGAGGAGGAGCCATATCTTTTTCTAGCAGAGGATGATAGAATCGAGTCGAGATGATGGAAGAGTAAAAGTCGAAAATAGTGGAAAGACAGATAAGAAGGTGGCTGGGGGGAGAGCGGGGAGAACCATCCGTGGACGCACACTGAGCTTCTCTCGCTATCTTTCTGTCTCTCTCTCTCCGCCTTTTGTGGTGACGTCGGGTATTCGCAATGTCTTATCTTTTATACTTCTATTTCATTTTCTTTACTTCTCTCTTTTTGATCTAATATTGGATATTGTTTCTCTGTTTGTGTCAACCTCGAGTCGAGTCGGTGTGACAGACCCGCTTAACGAAATCCAGTTTCAGCACTAACGTTCAGCCATTTGCATACACTTGCAGCGTTCTCCAATACTTCATGTATCAGTTATATCGTGACAAATCCCCTTTTTTCCCTTGTATGTCAACCAAACCGATTTTTAACATACTTAACATATTTTTCAAGCTTGATCCCAGCTCTTCCAGGAATATATCTAGAGCCAGCCATAGACACCGTGGACTTAGGTGAAAGAACTATAATTACTTTGGTAGGAAGCATATCCCGATCTCATTATCATTCCTTTGGTCCGGTCCCTATCTAGTGTAACTACTCAGCTAAATAACGACATAATACTCCATATACGAGTTAATTTCACCACATAACTAGGAGTTCTAATAGCCGGTTAACATCCTTTAGGTCTATATGTTATGCCCTAATAGGCAAGTTTTAAGAACCCGAGCATCAAATATAATCGATGTTCCAATTAAGCTTAACAAGATTGGGTACACGAGAATTCCCCATGGGGATTATACAATGGACAATAGGTTAATAAGTACTCCATAACTAGTTATGCAAATCTTAAATGAAGGATAGAGATTTTTAGGCCATATTTAAATAAGTAGGCTAATACCTTAACCACCTCAAAATCTGGCGATGCATAGATTTGCATTGTATGAAAAGCTTCATTTTGCTTTGAAGCTTGGGGTTGAATTATAAAGTGCCGGCATAGGTTTACAACGTCCGGGGGTGTTAACCAAAAACCAGACCAAGGCCATATTCAGGAATTTAGGCCTAAACTAACTATGTGCATGCGGCCCCTGAGCGATATGTCGCTTCGTACTGGTATCTTCTTGGTAACCCAATGCCCAGTAGAAGACGATGGGAGATGAACTAGTAACTAACTAGTGGTCATGGTCATGGTAAGCCTCACAAATTAGGCAAAGACTGTTTCCTGCAAATATCTTTTGTCGTGGAAGTTTGCCCTCACTAACAGAGTAGAGCAATTCCGCAACAGCGGCAGCTTGTAGACTGCTGTCTTCCTCAGAGGAGCCCATCCTGAAATATGCAAAGTAAATGTCCGGGGTGTGACGAGGCGCATGTACGCAGCCAATGTAGTCATAATCAAAATATGGAGTCCTCTCGGTGGTGGCTTTTGCGAATCTGACTCCAGTCGGATGCACAAGAATGTAGATTTCCTCATGAATAAGAAGCATAAGTAGCGATGGGCGATCCAAAGCGGCCTTAGGTCCGGAACTCAACAGAGCTATGGGAGCTCTAAGTCCCAACTAGTCGCTGAGCTGAGCTGATACAAAAAGAACCACTTTCCAAAGGCCAAACCATTTTTGAATACACGGACTTGATTCGGTTCGAGAACGTCCTTGTCCAAATTTCGGATACCCTTTTTGGCAGCACGTGCGCTCCTCCTCCTCCTCCTCCTCCTCCTCAGCCACTCTTTGTCTGTCTGGTCCCACCGTGAAGTCAAGAGATAGTTGCAGTCAAGCAAATTACGAGGGCACCATGAGAAAGCACTACGCGGTGCCATAGTAGGATTTATCAGTGATGATTTAGGGACATTTCTTTGCGTGAGAATTATCTTCTTGGTGATGCGAAGGTCAGAGTCACTAACGTCTAGGTCATGGTTCCTTCCGTCTCCTCTCGGTTGTGGGACTGGGCGGAGCTTTCCTTTAAGTTAGTTAGGGCCTGGGCAACGCCGCTGTCGATATCGGTCTTCTTGGCCTCCACATTGAGGTATACAGCCTCGTGTATTCCATACCAGTTCCCGTAACCTGGACGAGCTGACAGATTCACCTTCTCGCCGTGCAATTCAACTGGGGATATTTGAAAGATCTTTTGGCTTGGATATTTGCAGGTTGCGCATGGGGGATATTATGACAACAGTAGACGGCTACGTACAACTTATGCGGCCTGATGATGTCGTTTTAGTGGTCCTTTGAATGGTCTTAGATACTCTGTTTGTAGCATAAATGTCTTTAAGATATTTTCTCCCCCTTGTCAGCTTTATAAATAGAAGGTAAAAAAAGGCGGAAATAAAACCAATTAAGCTATTCCCATTATACAAATCTACATATTTCATGACTAAGGCAATGATTTGATCATTTATGCCGTCGGAGAGGGCGATTTAGTAAAACCTGAGAATTTATATACGGGAATAGCTTCAAAACACAGTATAGGTGGCGCTAAAGGCGGTCTAAAAAGTAATATAAAGAAAGCTAAGCCTAACTAACAATTAGGAATAACTATATACCATAGACTTCAGGCATACGACTTTTGGCCGCTCTACCCCTTCGCACAGGGGATACTGGACCAGCCGATGGGGCGATCGGGGACGATTCAGTATTTCCCCATCGAGCATTCCTTCAATTCAGTCCTTATCTAGTATAGCGACTCAGCTAACTAGCGACGTAGTACTCGGTGTACGAGTTGGCATTACCACACAACTAGGAATTATAATAGCCGACGCTTAACATGCACAAGGCTCGTCACCAGACGGATACACTTTCAGTATTGAACCCCTCCCTCACTCAGAATTTAAAACTAATCTATATTTATAAGATGAAACAGTAGATATTCATAAATTTATCCTCCAAACCTTTCCTAATCTTTAGCTTTCCGGTGTAGTATGCACTAAACCTGTCAGGAACATAACAGTCGAATCAGTAAAAGTTCACGATCTGAATACGGGCGATCTACATCAATTGATGCTAATCTCCGAATAACCTTGCTATTTTTAGACCTGCATGTTATGCCCTAACAGACAAGTCTTCAGGAACACGAGCGCCAAGCGTAGTCTATGTTCTGATGAAACTTAACAACATCGGGACACTTGAATAACACCCTATGGGGACTATACGAGATGACCGCTTTGAAAATAGATTCGCTACTTCCACTCGATACAACCTCAACACTGGATACGGGCTTCATGGAAATAATCCACGAATACGAATTGAAGGTCCCCCTACATTCCACTTCTATACGAGCCTCGTGGGGTCCAAAGCAACCAAGAATGAATAAAATGGTTCCTCACAGTCTCGAGGAATGAGGAACACAGAGATATAAAATCCTCCTTGGTTCCCCTCCAAACTCTTCTATCCATCAGCTTCTCTGCAATCTGCAATTCCCAATATCAACTTCAACTTCACAATATATTTCAAGTATCATTCGAAAATCCATTCAAAATGATATTCTCTCCCATTCTGGCACTCGCGTTCGCCGCCCTCACACCAATCGTCAATGCCTATCCCATCACCGGCAACGTCGTCAACTGTCGCTCTGGCCCGGGAACCTCTTACTCCGTAGTCAAGAGCTACAAGAAGGGAGCCGACGTTGCAATCACCTGCCAGGCTGCCGGTACCACCGTCAATGGCAATGAAATCTGGGACAAAACCTCCGATGGCTGTTATATTGCCGACTATTACATCAGAACCGGGAGTAGCGACTATGTCACCAAGAAATGCAGCGGTGGAGGTGGCAGCGGTGGTGGTAGCAGTGGAAACCTACCCGGTCTCACATCCACCCAGTCTAAGCATGCAACGGCCATTATTGGAGAAGCAAAGAAAGAAGGTCTCGGTCGTCAGGGCTGTCTTGCTGGAATTGCAACTGGGCTTGTTGAGGTGAGTGGATGACATGTTTAATTCCAATATGTTCAGAACATTACTAACAATCCCAAGTCTAATATGCTTATTTACGCCAATAAGAAAGTTCCCGCCTCCCTCAATTATCCGCATGATAATGTGGGATCGGACTACGACAGCGTGGGAATCTTCCAGCAACGCGCTATTTACTACCCTGACATCGCTGCTGATATGGATGCTGCAAAGTCGGCAGCCCAGTTCTTCAAGGGCATGAAGAATATCAGTGGATGGAAAACCATGGAGGTTGGCAAGCTTTGCCAGAAGGTGCAGGGCTCGGCATATCCCAGTCGGTATGCAGAGCGTCTTGTTGAGGCTAAGAAGATTTGTGTTGCTGGTGGCTTGTAGATAGACATTTCTTTCGATGTTTCCTCGAATCATGCTTACTAGAGATTGTCGTGGTTGTTGGAAAGATTGTTTTGTTGGAATTTGAAGTATATATTTGGTACTTTATTATTGTTTATAGTACGAGAAATATACAGACGTTTGACATTGTCCTCTCCTTGGGGGGTTCAAAAGGGACTGATCGATAAGATTTACTACTCGTCAATGTCATGTATGCGCGACAGATCTAGCAAGTATACACAGGGTTCTCTCCCACTATATAGTCCACAGTGGAGAAAGAGAGTGCCCTAGACAAAGCACACGAAGATCAGGAATCTATAAGACCATATCTGTCGTTCTAAAATCTCCCGCATGCCTATGCCGTTCGCGCAAATCATATGTTCAGACTCCGCCATACCATAGCCGAAAAGAAGGATGGAATTCAGCGCCAGGATGGGTTGTCTACCACACCTTTCTATAGCTATCAAGGGCTATAGCCTAGAGGGATGGAAGCGATGTGCGGAAGCAGCACCAGGATGGTTTTATCAAGTACCATACTCATCATAGACGAAGCAGGGGCAGGATTAACAGCTTCCCTCTCAACAAGAGCATGATATTTTCACGTTGTGTACTAGTATTGCTCATAACAGTAAGTTTTGGGGATACGGAAAAGCCAAGTAAAACATGCAAATCACCAAGATCTTCATTACCTCCATTAGGAGATACCAAATGCACGAGAATTGTTAGTGTATTGACTTTCGAGCCTGATGCATGGATAAGTTTACTCAACCTCCCAAATGACGTGAAATACTAACATCTTGACCGCACTAGTATGGATGCCTATTTTGGACATGTTATAGTATTACCGGTTTACTTCTATTTACTCCGGATCTTCACTAGTAATCCTATACCAATAGGCATTGGCAGCTCCATCATACATATCCTGCAGTTCAATCCCCTGCCGTGCTTCTTTCAGAGATATTCCCCAGACTTTGCCATGTGAATGTTCGACGATCTCCAATACCCCATAAACGGCTCAAAATAAAGTTTGTTTCCCCATCAAAATCACATGGGAGACCTCGGATGCCCTGCATACTAGCGCTAATCCAACAAGGCCTTCTTCCCCGGATAGTTTCCATTTCCACGTCTTCAAGTATCAGATCCTGAACTTTGTAAACTCTGCCCCGGATTACGCATCTATACGTGCTCCGTAATACCCCACGGGGCCGAAAAGCACGTGTTAACCCCATCCCATAAGTGCCGAAGGATTCATCTAGCCTATGAACAGCCCCTAGTTAACTAGTTTATCCCACATATTAACTAAAGATACTACTTTGTACATACTCCACCTTAGTTTTCCAATATTGGGTCCGGGGGAACACGCTATCGAAGTCGATCAACCCCGCACCAGGAGTCAACGTGGTAAGATCTCCTGATCAGCGAAACTAAAACTGTCACAAGAACCGCGGGAATTTTGAGAGAAAAACGTTCGGATTGATTTGCCGATATTTTGGGGGTGAGCTCCGTGGAGTTCGGATGACTGAAAAATCAAGTTATGACATCCCTCGCAGGGACCACGTACAGCCCCTCGCTATCCATACCCCTGTCCAATATACATTTAATAAACTTCCCGATGTTCCGAACCCAGTCCTTGTCTATGCATGTCTATGAGTCTATGGTCACTTAGAATACGAAATACGGGAACCCCCAGCCGCAATCTAAAGAATACACTTATGTAGGTACAATCTTGAAATAAATGAATCTCACATAATCACCAAGGAGAAATTTTCAACAATCTAGAAGGGGTCGAAAGTCTAACAATCTAACAGGGATTACAGTGTAGGGTTTAACTACAATAGCCCACATTTCGGTAGTAAACTGTATTCACCGGTAGTAACTACGGAGTAGTATCTCCGTGTTCAAGGCGCAGACTAAAACCCAGCCCCAACGAGGTAAAACCGCCGTTCCTGCATGAGGTGGAGTCCGGAAGACCGAGACTAGTGCCGCCCCCGGCTTTGGCTCATAGCGATTGGATTGGGGCTCGGCTGGGAATTTTGGGGGGGGGGGGGGGGGGTTCAATATTTCACGGTATTTTAGTATAATATATATACACAGTCGGATCCATCACTGTAAGATTATACTGCATTCTATATGCGGCTAATCACGGGCATACCGATGCATGAAACTCGATTGCATTGTGATATTGAGATATAATAAGAATATACATTACAATTGTAAGGATGGACTAGTCTTATTTTCTTAAGAATAGTGTAACCAGTAAATGTGGAGATCAAAATAAATTAGATTTTATATTGTTACGAATGAGAAACGAAAACATCATACATCATTGATACACGTGGACTGCCCAGGAAATAGTGAGACATGTATGTAACACTGTGTCTCCTGGAATCTCCCTATTTTTTTTTTTTGTATAGGCTGGGATAGTAACCCAGAAGAGAAAACATAAAAACGTATTTCGGTAACATTACACTCGTCCATGCCCAGGCGCAAACGAAGACTGGGGATCCCACTCGCGCGCACTATGTAACGAGCTAGGCGGCCTAGGCCCGGAAAAACTCAACGAGGGCCGCACATAGCGGGCCTCGCGAGCGACATGGGTACGGTCTAGGCTCGGGTTAGGACTGGTCGTACTGCGGCCGTATCCAGTCTGTGTAGGGCTCGGTGAGGACATGAATGCGCTGCGGTCTGTCCGGCCCATTTGGGTAGGGCTTGGGGAGCGCATGAAGGCGTCCCGGTCAGGGCCCATTCGTGTTGGGCTTGGCGAGCGCATAAATGCATCGGGTGATTTCACAGATGTAGTGAGCATTTCAAAGCCCTTGTTGGCAAAGCGGGCGTTCGCATCTACAGAGACGAACTCGTTGCGCTGTGTTAGTTTGTTGCGGACGAGATCTACCCAGCCGACGAACATGGAGGGACGGGCGTAGAGGATGAAGTTCCAGAAACCGACGAGAGAGAGGAGAATCACGACGGCTAGGAGGGTTGCTTCGTTGGGGCCGATGGCTGCGGCGTAGTTGCGGCAGAGGTCTTTGTCGCCGGTTTGGGCGAGACACAGTAGCCAGGGGGTTGCGGTTTTGACATTTTCTGCTGTTGGGGCGACAGCGTTGTCGAGGTTGATGAAGACGACGGCGAAGAAGATTACATTGCCAAGGATGATTAAGGTGAGGGCGATGCCACGCCATTGAAGTTTAAGCACGCGGCGTACACGTCGGTAGGCTTGTCGGGCTGTCACGGTGCCGATGCTGGCTGTGTAGGAGGGGAGGTTGGCGCCGGAACTGCCCAATGTCGAGGTGGATTTGTCGAAGAGGGAGCGGAGGTAGATGTGGGTGCAGTAAATCATTGTTGATAGTTGGAAGAAGAGGGCTGCGGCGGCGAAGATCATGACTGGGATCCAGTAGTCATATAGTCCGTTGGTTACGTTGATATGGCAGATTTCGCCGAATCGGAATGACACTCCGGTCAGGATCAGCATAACTGTCAGTCCGATGGCTGGAATCCCGAATCCGCAGACAAAGGCTGTCCACATGAATTTGGGCCCTAGAACTCGTTCCCAGCAGACTTGTAGGTGGAAGGCCATGGTGCGGATGAAACTCCAGATAACCACTAACCAGCCTCCAAAGAGCAATAAAGATCCAGAGAAGGCACAGGAAAGATCGGAGCGCATATCATTAGGGGTGATTGCATTGTGGCACTGTTCCGGTTTGGCGCCGAGGGGGATAATGAAGGCAAGCTAGATTAGAGTTAGCCATAAAGGTTCCCAGTCCACGCCAACATCTAACTTCAACTTGCCTGCATGCAGCAAATTCCCACCGTAAAGCAGATACTCAGGTAATGACGGTGAGTGTGTTTAACAGGTAGCACGGCGTAGGAAATCAATAAGAAGATACATAGAGGGAGAATGGCGACGCTAATCCAACTGGTGACTGCGATCTTCTCGGCCAAGTCTATATCCACGTTAGATTTTGGAACGGGCCCGGGGATTACCCAACTCACCGGTATCATATCTCCACTCGCCGAGAGGACATGGCAAGCAACAGGAATAAGAGCTGTTCCCGAAAGTGATCTTCTCGCAATAGCGGCCATCGATAAATCCCCCGGTGGTGGGAAATAGCGCCTCCTGCAAGAACGGAGGCGGGCAATGTCCAGTTAGGGCGTGCACCATGATGGCGAGAGATGCATATCCTGTATGAATCCCTAACGCGCCAGCGCGATATGAAGGAATGATATATATAAATATATATGCCAAGAGAGAGAAGGAATGATAGAGAAGTTAAGGGTAAATGGGGATGTTCATCGTACTTGTACGAACTTCCCGTACTCTAGTAGTACATTTGGCCGTTCACTCCACCGGCACACGAGGCCCCCCGCTAAATCCTTACCCACGGTCCTCGAAAACTCAATTCGAGCTTGGCAAATGTCGTTTAGCGGGGGGATAAATTACACGGAAACATACGTCTTTGAAAATAACCGTAAAAGCCACGGTAAATTAAAAGATGTAAATCTTATCCGATAACTACTCTTTTGAATATTAGATCTTCCGTAATATTTTATAGTACACTAGTAGAAGAATTCTATACTACTCTAGCATCGAATTAATCTAGCTTATCAGCCTCGGACTTCCATACACCTTTGCCAAGCCTGAGTTAGTCCCTTTTTACTACATTTCAACCCATACAATGTTAATGTTGGATATTAAATCTAGATTCAATCTAACAATCTAACTTTTCAATTACTCCAGCTGACAGGTACAATCCAGCCCTCAAGCCCATGCTGACAAGCACTCGCCTCGTGCACCCTGATTCGATTACATTTTTACCCCTGGAGATCAAAATTCTGCCTGTCCTCGCACAGACTGGCTTGTGTTACCTACAATGGCATTTTCTTCCCGAGAACCCACGCGGTAACCTACCCAATCATTACCACTAACCTGTCTCTCGTTGTGATCACCGCCAGCATTTGTTGTTCCATTAGTCCAATTAGATGGATGATAGGGTAGTATATGATATGTTTATGTACGCTAGACAATCTATCACAAGTGGTTAAGATCCTGAATGTATCTATCCCATCCACGCATTAGATCTTATGTATGGATCAGCTGACATGTTCGCCATATACATATGTAGTACATAATATATGCCTCGCGATGGAGTAGCTGAAACATGTTGCTAATATGTACCTATATTCTCAGATTCGCAGATCACACCGACGGTGATCACCGCATTTAACGCTAGCCACGAACCGCCAACTCTTAAACCAGTCAAACACTGACTTTTTTTGAGCATTTTTCTATTAAGATCATCATCATCCATTTATGAGTCATATTGCTTAACACAAGCATAGTCCAAGGTTGGTACTAAATCACAAGCCCTAGTTCCTACAGTGACTGGACATAAGTAATTGCACCCCTTGGCCCCACCGCCTTCATCATTGATACCGCCTTCCTAAAGCGCATCCTATCTATGAATAGAACTACTCTAAAATAGCACGCGAAGTTACTTTTTGTGCTTCAAAGATTGGATTCTTCATTTACTAGGCCTATAAGATTAGTTCTTTAATTATATGCTATATTAGTCAAGGTAATTATAATAATGGGGGGTTTTTTTAGCCGGCAGAATATTATGTAATATAAAGTGTCTGGGGCCGTAAGCTTAAATCTATCAGTGCTCTTCACTACTATTCCCTTCATACTCAATCCGATACCCATCGTAACACTGAAAAATTAACTACGACACGCAAGTCAGAATAAAACAAACAGAATGCTGTAGAAACACGCTAGGCAGCTAATACCATTAAAACTAAAGCAGGAAATAAATATCCCCCAGCCCCCACTTCATTCTATCTCCCAACGGAGTCCGGAGTAGACTCTGACTCAACAGAAATACCACACACAGAGATCAGCTCCAAAATCATACTTAAAATCCCAAATAACGTGAATGCTCCATCTCAAATCTAATCAAAACCAAATCTCGAACTCCCCACAACCGTTAAATCCTGCCCTAAACCCCCGGGATCCTCTTTCCACCCCCCCGCCAAACTTGCCATTCTCCATCCTCCATCCCGAAAAATATCAGAATTCTACCCGAAGCAAAATAATTCGGGATAACCGATACTAGTAACCCGAGATATTCTCGTAATCACGTAGATCCTGAATGATATCGGGACGTGGGGTTCGGATAAGTTGCCCCCAAGGGTAAATCAGTGGGGGCAAGCTTGGAAGTGGATTCGACATGTAATGGAAAACCTGCGATGGTTGGGGCTTTAGGCTGGATTAGTTGAGATTAGGAAGAGGTGATATTTGGTGATGGTGATATTTGGTAATATTTGGGTGCTAGTTATTTGTTGTCTTTGGGTTTATATTCACTAAGACGGTTGAAGCTAAAGTGGACAAGCAAGGAGTAGATCGTCAGATCATCCTCTAGAAAAGCTCGAATCGCCCAGGTGGAAATAAACCAGGATAATAACGTCTGTAGAACTTGGCAACTAAACCGAAGCTGCAGAAGCAAATAAGGAAAGGTTCTCGGCCCGTTAATATTTCTTCAGAATCCATTCGCCCACCTTATGGTTATACATTGTACAGATATCTGTATACATTATTATAACAAGTTGGGTATCATCATTACTCATGTGTCCGGCATTCGTCAAACATGAAAGCTCACATCCTTGACCATCTCCAGTCGCTTGAAACCATTCCTCATGGCGTGGGGTAACAAGACTGGAATCCCCAACTCAGCCGACGCATTCTACAAATACACCCCAGTACCCTCAAAATAGTTTCATCGGGTGCAATACAGGTCCAAGGATCAGTATCTGGAATTATACCCTCAGCCAGAAGGCGACCGCGTCGAATTCTCATCCCACCCCCACTCCTTCAACAACTGTTTCACACGGTACTCAGTCGCCCAGCCCAGATCAGACTCGATACTCCTCAGCAGACGTACGGTAGTGCGACGCTCGCGCGGGTCAGTCAGACACTGCCCACTAACAAAGAGCGGCTGCAGCGAGTTGATCCGGACGCTTCCATCCGGGCGAGAGAGAGCGATACCCACGATCTCACGGCTGTGGAATGCGATCTCGGCCTCGATGGAGCGGTACGACTGAAGCCGAAGCGTGATGGTGCTCCGACGGCTAGTGGACTCGTGTGGCTTGTTGATGAGCAGTAGGATGCGCGCCATGTGGTAGTGCTGCATGGCGGAGGCGCACATGGGTAGACTGTACCAGATTTCCTGGAGGGTGGAGATATCTTCAATTTCGTTGGGTGGGCGGTGGTGGGAGAGTTTGTGGGAGTCCATTCGTGCGCAGGGTCGGAACGTCTCTGGGATCCCGTTGTACCATGTGTCGAGCTCGGATTCGAGTCTGTACCACCGCTCCAACAGGACTTGTTGCGAGACGCCTAGCGGTCCTGGTAAGGGTCGGTGGTCGGTTAGCTGAACGTTGTCGCCCGAGCTTATGAAGTTGACTATCTTGGAAATTATCCAGACTAATCCGTTGCTGATTAGGTCTTCTTTCATTATGTCGTCGCCTTCTGGGTAACCTGCTGCACTTGTGTTGCTGGCGCGGAGAAAACCTGCGTTGTCGAGGAGTAGACCAGCTTCGGTCCAGAGGACTGTGTCGTCTGTGTTTAGCCTTGTATGGCTTTCATTGATGACTACTTTCCGTTAGCGGGGGTTGGGGGTAAACCATTCGTTGGAAGAAAACACTCACAGGCAGCTAGGTAGTCCTGCCGCGCGAAATTCCAAAACGTCGCCTTCCGAGCCTTGGAAAGACCCGATTTCTTAGGCGTCTGATATGAGTTCTCTCCCGGAGATGAATGCTGCTCAAGAGGCATCATGCCCACTTCCGCAACATCAAGCAACGACTTCACGCCACTCAAATGACGATTCCACGCAGGGCCTGCAGCATCGAGGAACTCATATACAGATAGAATAGCCGTCGCCGCGAGCACCTCATCAGAATGAACTCCATGCGAAAGTCGGCTATCAGAAACTCGTCTGCGGCGCTTACGTGGGTTATCTGTATCTACTGAAAGCTCAGAAGCCTGCCATTGACCGAAAGCCTCGGGGGTGCTCAATGGAGGCGGACCCTCTGCATCAGGTTGCAGCTCCTTCATTAACAATTGGATGGCCTTTTCATAATATTTGGCTCCGTACCATGCGAAGTCGGGGTCTTTATCAGGCCACAGCTCCATGGCAGCTTGCTGCGTGCAGACTCCGCCTACCGGTGCCTTGGCACCTTTGACTCGGCCCAGCTGTTTGGCGGAATATGCGCAGGCGGCGAATTTCAAGAGAGCGTTTGTTCTCGCTCGTACTGGGACGTATGAAGCGAAATATGTCCCTAGATCGAAGAGATCCATCCTACAGATATCACTGTTACTAATGCTTCCACATCAGCAGATGGGAGAAAACATACCACAATCCCGGTCCTTCCGAGTAATGCCGCAGGAAGAAAGCAGTCTCGAGATCGGTCTCTGCATTGTCGTCTGGTGTGTGATTCATGAGGCTCATTTGGCTCATATGGCTCATGCTTCTCTGTGAAGCTGCCGGTCTTGTGGGAAGCGGAGTGTGGCGGTCGGAGAGCTGGATACTGGGATCGATGGGGGAGATCGAATGCGACGGGTTGAGGAGGAAATTAATATTGGTATTGTTGTTGGTGGATGACAGCGACATGGAGGGCGAAGCCGGGGGCATAGCGGCAATGTGTCGTCGGTTTGGAGAGGTATATGAGGTACTATCGGAGACTGAGTGGTCTAAAGAAGAATAAGGGAAGCGATCGCGTGCGACCGCCGACAAGGCTTCCAATCCCTGTGTCTCGGCATCGCTCGTTCGAGAACCTCCACTGCCCCATCTCGGATTTGGAGAGTTTGTTTGCGCTGCGCTCGGATCTACCAGTGAGGCCTCGAGGTCATCGGCGTATGGATCGGAGTTGTCGACGAATATTACTGCCGAGGATATGAGCTACCGTCCAACGAAATTTCAGACCCAAACAATATCTCCCAGTGGTTTCGTACCATGTTTAGGAACATCTAGCCAAACACTATCCTTGTCAAAGGTGTTCTTATACGAATAGAACCCGTTGAGACTACCACGACCATCTGGGGAGTTCCGATTCATCGACGCGTTTTGTTGATGGCGGAAAACCACCCCTTCGCTTGGACGACATTCTCGGCCACCTTTGCGACATTGTGAACATTCAGGCTTTTCTTCATCACCTAGAAATTATTTAGTCAGGCAATGAACCCTTGAAAGAGAATCTATCCCTACATTTAAGCTTTCGTGTTCGACACGTTAAGCTTGGTGGTGTTAGCGGTGTACATCAGTTGGGGCGCAATAAACATACCAGCCGGTTCGTGATCGCATACCGAAATGGCATGTATACGATGCAGTGACAACATCAGAGGAAGTGGTTGGGGAATACGAAAACCTGGAGATCGTCTTGCGGGGAGAGAGACCAGGTGACCTGGGGCCCCCACACAAACGGCCTGACTCAGACGGGCTGTGTGGACGCGTGGCTATTAAAATGAAATTTAGCCTATGTATACATGCACTTTGGATATTATAGTATGCGAGAACTAGTTATACACATTATAGTATTTCTTGATATTTCCATCAGCAAAAGGGGTATTGCATTGATTGAGTCCACGAAAGTGTGGCTATTTACATATCTCCACTCAGCTGAGAAATAAATCGCGTAAAAGCATATGGTACATCGACACAAGAGACATATTCACAATAGAGCTTTCAAGAGATTGTATCGGTATGTGTCAGGAGCCAGGAGGGGGGGCAAAAAAAACATTGAAGATAAAATCGCGGTATGGCCGGCGCGAGAACAAACACAGGCGAACAGAACAAAAGACATTAAAGACGGCTGGGTATAGCAACGTTGCTTCCGATAAAAACAAAACAAAAACGCCAGCCTCGAAGCAAATCAGAGGGGTTGAGTGTTTTTGGAGCGAGAAGGGACATTAAAGGGCCGGGGCACCGGGGTTGGGCTGGTGCAGCGAGTTGAAGAGGTACTCGGGCGGCAGGCGCTGCATGTCGGAGGGTCGATCGGTGCCGAAGGTTTGAGGGGCAGCTGCGTAGCCCTGGCGGCGCCGTTGTACCTTGTTCAGGATGACACCAGCTAGAATGATGAGGAAGACGGAGCCGAGAGCACAACAGAAAGCCACCAAGACTACGATACCATTGGAGTGATGTTTTGCTAGGTTGATTATCAGTATTGATCCCTGTCAAAGATGAAAGGTCGGGTAAACTCACTGTCGACGGTGTAAGGGTTCTTTTTCTCGGAGATGAACTTCGACATGCTGCCCGGTGTGCCATCAGCTCGCTGGGAAAGGATAAATGGAGTGATATCGGTTCCGTCGTAGAGCGCCGCTGATGCATATCCGAATTTCGGGATCACGAGCGAGCCCATGATCAACAACGTCTGCTCGTTACGCAACATTGAGGCCTCGGGATGGTCGGTGTGGACAGGAAGTACCTCTAGACTACGAATGACCGTGCCCTCCGAGAAAAGGTTTCCGGGGGATCGGAACTTGGAACCGTCGTAGCTCAAGAAGAATGCCGAGCCATTGGTCGCAGTACCTCCGATCCAGAACTTTGACAGATCTGTGCTAGAGGCAGTAAAAGTCGTAACATTGCCGGGAAGATCCGAATGGGACGCTCCAGAGAAAGCAGTCCATTTTTCGGATTTGGCGTTGTAGGTAGCAATTGAGGTCTTGTTGCCACTGATCTGAAGGTCGCCCACAGCCATCAGCGTCTTTTCACTGGCCCAATGAAGGTGAATCACAGCACCAGTTAGGGACGTGTCAAGTCCATCCCAGTCGCCGGTGGTAGCATCCACATAGCAGACAGAAGCACATGGGAACTGCCCGACACCGTCGAAGTTTCCTCCAAAGTAGATCTCAGATGAACCTGGCCGATTGACGATAGCATTGATTGTGACATCGGAGCCTGAGAAAGCTACTTGTGTGTGTGTGAACTCATTCTTGTTCAGGTCGTAAACCACAAGGCCTGACAGAGAGGTATCGCCGATGTTTCCGGTAACGTTTCCACCTGCATAGAGGGTGTCGTTGTGCACAAGCATTGAAACAAAGGTCGAATTACTGCCGACGCCTTGCGGCAGACCTGAAATCTTCGAATCGGTACCATTGAAGATGGCAATATTTTGAATGGTTGATCCATTGCTGCTAGCGGCAGCGAAATGCCCACCGTAGATAGTGAGATTGCGGCCCGAGTCGGTATCATAGGCACCAGTTGTCAGACCAGTGCTCGACTTTTGGTGGTTAATCTTCATCGACAGAGGAATGAGTTGCAAATCATCGGAGTCTACCAGTGACACTGCACCACCAGCGATGATACCATTGGTGGCGAGGTTTCCTGCCAAAATGAGCGTATTGTTGTACGAAGTAACACTTGAGAGTTGGCCACCGAACTCCATCTGTGTCACATTAACGTTCTGGAGCCAGTCCCTGTGGGAAGGGACCCAGACGGCGAAACCAGCAACAGATACTGCAGGCTTCCCGTTGAAAGCAATGATTTGGTCAAAGTCGCCGCTCACAGCAATGATGGTTTCATTGATAGCAGTTGATGCATTCAATTCAACGGGCCAAATTGAATTGACGGGACCATTCAGTCCTGCCCCCAGGGCCGACCACTCTTTGGAAGAGTATGAGTATGCTGCAACGTGTTCGAGGCCCTTTGAACCTGCATCCGAGGTATCTGTAAAGCGGCCTCCAACGTACAAGACATTCTCAAAGCTGGCCATTGCTAGCACTGGAGAGTTCAATCCAGAGCCAGGCATTGCTGCGACATTGCCATCCTTAATCGACATGACATTATGGATCTTGCTGTCGGAGAAGTTACCAGCGACATAGATCACATTATCATGCTCCTTGATGGTTGAGATTGTTGCGTTGTGGTCAAGTGAAGTCCCCGCCTTGTTGATGTCCGACTTTGTAAGATCAGAGGTTTCAGTCTTAGAGGTCGGATCATAATCGTAGAGTCCATTGAGACCACCAGTGCTGGACATGAGTTCAAATCGGACACGAGACGCCACAATGGTGATATCTCCTTGGTCATCCTTGGCCCGCAGGGTAACTTTCGGTCGGAAGGAGTCACTGTTGGCGTCAACATACCCCGTATAGAATGTGTCATACTTGTCGTGGCGGTTGGTCTGGTAGAAATATAACGGATCGGGCTGGTTAGAGTCAGACCCGCTCGAAAGTGTGGCCGTGATATTAACAATGCCCCGTGAGCTGCAAGAGTTGTCCTGGGTGCAGCCAGGTGTATATATCTTGATCTTATAGTTGCCCGATTGCTTCACATCAGGCTCGAATGTGACGGATGTAGTCGAGGCATCAGAGTCTGTCACCTTTGCAGACACATACCCGTCCTCGATAGTCCAAGAGCCGGTGCGCGTTGACTTGGCAGGGTATTCAATGCCTGAGCATGTCGGTTCGTTGAATTTGTCGATAGCGTATGTCAGGATCTGATCCTGGAAGACTTCAACGCCGTTCAGGCCAGCTCCTTGTCCGTACCAACTAAGAACCTCGATCTGGAGTCCCTGCATACCAACGGGATTAACCATGGTGAATTCGCGGTATGTTTCACTCGTGCTGCTGGAAAGAGGACAGGATGAGTCGCAGCTGATCTTTTTTCCTGACTCGTCGATGTAAGTCAAATTCATGATACCATTGTCGGGGAGCGCTCGAAGTAAAAAGTCTTTGGTCCCGCGTCCATCCAAATGAGTGTTGTAAAGGCGGATTTTGGTCGGGAAAAAGTCGAAACCGAGGTCTGCTCTCCAAAATCCTGGCGCATAGTCGTGGAGAAGATAGGTCTTGCCTTTGGCAGCCTTCCCATCGGTCGAGCAGATGATGTTACGAGGATCAGAGTAGCCGTCCAAAGAAGAGTCCGCATCAGATGTGACGGTCGCATTTTGAAGGTTGAGAATTTGTCTTTCTTTTGAGGAGCTGGTTTTGTTTCCCAGGGCGTCGAATGATCCTCCAAAGATGATATGGCCATTGTCAGCCTTCAAAATCGAGCTGACTGGGCCATTCAGGCCATTGAACGGGAGATCAGTCCAGCCATCGTCAGGCGCCCACGCAACGGCGTTAGTAGCGTTGTCATAGCTGAATTTTCCTCCAACGTAGACGCGGTTAGTGTCCTGATCGCAAGTCACGGCCGCTACCGAGCCCGAGAGGCCCGGCAAGGCAATAACTTTGCTGGTATTCGGGTTGAATAGAGCAGCACCGGGGGAATGGACTCCACCCAGGCTGGTGAAGTTGCCACCGACAAATATCCCCGCGAAAGTTCCATCCTTTTGAGTGAAGGGGCACATTGTCGTGATCTGTGCATTGGCGGACGAAAGATTTGTGAGAATACCGTTGGGTAGCGGGGTGAGAAGGGCTTGGGTGCCATCGGGAATTGATTCAGTCTGTTCCTTATATTGATAGAGAGAGACGCCATCGAAATCACCAGTGATTGATACCCGTCCCAGCGAGGTCAGGTCCAGTTCCGGAACGGAGACTGACTCGAATGACAGGGCGTTGATAGTCGGTAAAAGCGCGAGAAGCGAGGGCCAGCCGGCCGCCGCGGGCCCAAACAATGAAGGGATCCTCATTGTCCTGGGAGCGACGACGGGCAAAAGAAGTGTAGTTTACTAGTTGAACCGGTTGAAGCGAGTGTGGGAAGACTAGACAGGGTTGTGCTGTCCAAGAAATTCAGGGAGGCCGTTAGGCCGCAACGCGTGGAGAAAAGAACGTGATAAAGAATGTGGGCATAAAAAAAGAAGTTAAGAGCGAAGGAATGTAAATGAATGGATCATGCTCGAGACCGAAGCCTCACTGCATTTGAGTATCAACGAATGACTGAAGTTGAAGGGAACCCAGGGGAAGAGACCCAGTTCTTGTTTTTTTTCCGAATTGAAACCGCAATACTTCAAAATACAGCTCCCAAATTAAAAATACAAGAACTGCCACGCTAATGCACTACACAACTCATCGACAGCCAATGATAGTGGCTATTACCTGCCTCCCGTTTAATAGTGGAGACCTATGAACCGTGGGTGTGTGATATCAAAGGTCTTGATGTTGTTGACAAGGATAGGTATACAATATACATAGTACACTAGTGAAAAGAGAAAATGTATCAATTGAGCTGTTTGCCAAACAAATCTTCAAGTTAAGATCTAGTAGGGAATAGTCTGTCCATTACTAGGGCAAGGGGGACTCCGTAGAATAAGGATCTACCGTCGTACGACTAATCTGCCGGTAATGACGATGATATACAAGAGCACTGCCTTTATCTCCTGTGAACGTTAAAGTCATATCCCCTTTAAATCCCTTATATATCAAATTGTTCTTTTGATGTCATTCATTTTGAATGCCAGTCCATAATTTACCCACACGCCTATCTATATTGTATTTATAGATCGATAATTAAACTAGTCTTAGAATCCCATCGGACATCAGCGTTGAGCTAAATCACCAAGTGGATCCCGCGTCGCAGAAATGTTCCAGAGCCCCGCGATCGTTTCGCTTAATTATAGAATTGGGCTCCACGATCTGGTTCGGTCTACAAGACACGCAACCCTCTGGATATTGTAGATGTTTGGATCCTTCAGAATCCACATAATTAACTCAATTAACACATACCACCTCTATACCGGACAATGTAACATATGTACCCACATATGTATGTAGGTTGCAGATCGATAAGCGTGTGCATACAAAGTAGGTAGAGTTGAGGTATGATATGTTTATGCATACAACATAAGCAATAACAAAGATATGGTAGAAAAATATTGTGTTTGTCTCATCAGATTTGACACCTCCAAAGTCTAGAAGACTTCCGGTTCGATATATATGTTTGGTTTCAGCTTCAATCAACACCTAGATAAACAAGCTTGTGAGAGTCGGCTAAGACCCTAACGGATGAAATGACATAGTATGCGATGGACTATGACTTGGTCATCTAGCAACTACCAGTCCTACGGTTAGTTGGATGACTTAATTGGGTTTTGACGATTTGGTTTTTGCATAACCTGCCCAGGTGAGCTCCTCTTCAATGAACAATGCACTTCAAAAGATGACTAGCTCAGATATTCTATATACAAATGGATCTTACTGGATCTGAATAAAAAGTTATATCACTATGCGGTTTTTAGAGATTGAAACTCGAATCCTAAAAGAGATGCTCATGCTGACCGCCTCAGGCACTGGCGCTAAACGCTTTTTGGCTGAAGTGGCCTCCCTACGGCGCGCCGCAACGCGAACTCCAAAACCGAAATCTTAAGGCTTTCAACCCAGCTCGTCTCCCTCACCTACCTTCGTCATCTATCTTCTAGTCATTTAAACCCCCTTGTTTCTGTGCCCTATTCCTTCACCTGCCGCAATTTCACATCTACAAGCTCCATCATGTAAGATTTTTCGCTGCAGTTATCATGTCTGGCACTGACCATCCGATAGGGAGAGCTTCGACAACATCTATCTAGACCTCTCAAAGCAGCCTGGAAAATGCAAGCTTGCTGAAAGTGGTCTTGGCTGGCGCCCGTCTGGCGGTGGCGATACTTTCACTCTCGACAGCAGCAACATCGGCGCAGCCCAGTGGAGTCGCGCTGCGAAAGGCTTTGAGCTGAAGATATTGTCGCGATCATCTGGAGTGATCCAACTGGATGGTTTCGATCAAGAGGTATATTCCACCGATGATGTTGCGACCATTGACCTAAAGACTGATGACCCAAAAAGGACTTCGAGCGACTGAGCAAAGCATTCAAGATTTGGTACGGCATTAACGTGGAGACCCGCGAGCACGCTCTGCGAGGATGGAATTGGGGTAAGGCAGAATTCACAAAAGCAGAGCTGGCCTTTAACGTCCAAAACCGCCCCGCCTTCGAGGTCCCTTATTCCGAAATCTCAAACACCAACCTGGCTGGAAGAAACGAGGTCGCCGTCGAGTTTGCACTCCCCACCGGCGATGGAAATGATGCCGTGACAAAGCCTGGAAGCACAAAGAACCGAGGCCGCAAGGCTGCTGCAGGCCCCGATGAGCTGGTCGAAATGCGATTCTACATTCCCGGAACGGCCACGAAGAAGGAGAAGGTGGAAGGCGCCGAAGGCGCTGAGGGCGAGGAAGAAGAGAATGAGGAAGGGGCCGAGGAGCAAAATGCTGCCAATCTCTTCTACGAAACGCTTATGGACAAGGCCGAGATTGGAGACGTCGCCGGCGATACCTATGCTACTTTCTTGGATGTTCTTCACCTCACCCCCAGAGGTCGCTTCGATATTGACATGTACGAATCGTCCTTCCGGTTGCGCGGAAAGACATACGACTACAAGATCCAATATTCGGCCATTAAGAAATTCTTCCTTCTTCCCAAGAATGACGATACCCACACTCTTATTGTGCTTGGTCTTGATCCCCCTCTGCGACAGGGTCAGACCCGTTATCCTTTCTTGGTTATGCAGCTGAAGCTGGATGAGGAGATTAGCCTTGAGATGAACATGACAGAGTTAGTTTCCTTGCGCCTGGGTTTACTTCAGCCACTAACAACCTTTTAGGGATATCCTGAACAGTCAGTACAAGGACAGGTTGCAGCCGCACTATGAAGAGCCAATCCACCAAGTCGTGACCAAGGTCTTCCGTGGTCTATCTGGAAAGAAGGTCATTATGCCTTCCAAGGATTTCTCTAGGTCAGTAAATGCCTTATCTTTGCAATCCGCCCGATGCACATTGCTAACATGTCCACAGCCACCACGGCCACCAAGGTGTCAAGTGCTCAATCAAGGCCAACGAGGGTCTCCTGTACTTCTTGGATAAGAGTCTTATGTTCGTTCCCAAGCCCGCGACCTACATTCAGATGGAGAACATTGCGATTGTCACAATGTCGCGTGTCGGGGGTGCTGTTTCCGCCAGCCGAACCTTCGATATCACTGTTACCCTGAAGGGTGGCTTGGGTGAGCACCAATTTAGCAACATCAACCGGTAAGTACCCCGACATTCTCCTTTTCCGGAGATATTCTGACATAAACAGCGAGGAGCAAAAATCCCTCGAGGACTTTTTCAAGGCTAAGAACATCCGCATCAAGAACGAGATGGCTGAAGAGGTATGTGAACTCTGTTTCCCTGGTATATTAACACTAGTTGCTAATCATCTCCTAGGCTTCTGGACTTATTGCTGCTGCTCTTGACAACGATGTCATGGGCTCCAGTGACGATGAAGTACGAGCCGACCGTGGATCAGCAGATGAGGATGAGTCCTCAGTTGACGAAGACTTTGCTGGTTCTTCGGAATCTGATGTGGCCGAGGAATTCGACTCTGATCACGAGAGCAGCGGTGATAGCGATGAAGAGATGGGCGATGCTTCTGGTGGAGAGGGCGACAATCAGGAAGCTGAGCGTCCCAAGAAGAAGACCAAGACGGTTTAGATGTACAGCTAGTTCAAAATATTCAAGTCTCTAATACATTCTATAGTCCAATGTTATGATATAGTGGAGCTCACGTGAGTTGGTGATTGGCGGGACCAATTCTGGGGCTTGTTAACCCCTGATCTCAGGAGAAGAGATATCTGGCAAGTACACAAGTACACTTACACATGACAATAGCTTCCAACTTGATTGCCAATGAGAAATTCTATATTTCTAGTTGGCAATAGAACTGCAGTCCTATCGCTTAGAATGCAAGCTGGCACAAACAAACTTGCATTTTACGGTGTACCGGAGTAAACAGAGGTCGAAAAGACCCGAAATTAAGATAAAACAAGAGCAATTAAAGCAGATAAAATAGAAGGAAAAAGTCAAAAAAAAAGTCTACAAATATACGAGTCCAAATCCCTAAATTGTATACTTTGAACATATCAGGTGTTCTACGCGGGTCGATCCAAACCAACTCCAGAATAGCTGGGGCCCGACAACCTCCCCCCTTTCTTTCCCAGACTGGTAGAACCTCCTTCTCTCCATCCTTCTCCTCTTCCTTTCGTTTCATTTACTTCCTCTTTTCTTTTCATCGTCTCTCGCTTCTGGTCAATTTATTCCAGACCCCCCCTTTTTTCTTCTTTTTGGAAACAATTCCAGGTAACCACCCCCCCTTCTCCCCCGAATTTTTTTCCCCTATCGCGACAATTCGACCCCACTGAAGATTAGGAAAGGCAACTGACATACATCTAGGGGATCTTAATTCACAGCTTGACATATCCTGAATCACCCATTCGCAATGTGTAAGCTATCCCCCAGGATGATCAGGAGACAAACAATCTCGAGGCTCTTCCTCAGACAAGATGCTGATAGATTTGAAGCTTCACCACCCCCAAGCAGTCCCCCAGTCGCGTCTCCTGTCGCGTCCCGGGACTCACCCACTCCCAACAACGGCACGGAGTCGCCTTACGTCGAGCGTAGCAACCCCATGGGCTCCGGTATCGCCCAGACCGTCACCTCCCGCGACCCCAAGGCCGCAGCTCAGGCCGCCACCGACATGAAGAACGTCGTTCGCCGCAAGCTGACTGGCTACGTCGGTTTCGCCAACCTGCCCAACCAGTGGCACCGCAAGAGTGTCCGCAAGGGCTTCAACTTCAATGTTATGGTTGTCGGTGAGTTAGACAGGTGATAATCAACCATGAATCAAGCTCATATCCACCAGGTGAATCTGGTCTCGGAAAGTCCACTCTCGTGAACACCCTGTTCAACACCTCGCTCTACCCCCCGAAGGAGCGCACAGGCCCCAATGCCGATATCATCCCCAAGACCGTGTCTATCCAGTCGACCAGCGCCGATATTGAGGAGAACGGTGTGCGTCTCCGCCTGAGCGTTATTGATACCCCCGGCTTCGGCGACTTTGTCAACAACGATGACTCCTGGCGCCCGATTGTCGAGAACATCGAGCAGCGCTACGACACATACCTCGAGGCCGAGAACAAGGTTAACCGCAGCAACATTGTCGACAACCGTATCCACGCCTGTGTCTACTTCATCCAGCCTACCGGTCACTCCTTGAAGCCCCTGGATATCGAGGTGATGCGCCGCCTGCACACCAAGGTCAACCTGATCCCCGTCATTGCCAAAGCTGATACCTTGACCGACGAGGAGGTTGCCCTTTTCAAGCAACGTGTATGTTTTTAGTGGCCCCTTTTGATTCAATTGAAACTGTGGATGCTGACTAGTCTAGATCCTTGCCGATATCGAGCAACACTCCATCCAGATCTTCGAGGGCCCCCGCTACGAACTTGATGATGAGGAGACCATTGCTGAGAACCAGGAGATCATGTCCAAGGTTCCTTTCGCCGTTGTTGGTGCCAACTCCGAGGTGAACACTGCCGACGGCCGTCGCGTCCGTGGCCGTAGCTACCCCTGGGGTATCATCGAGGTCGACAACGAGGAGCACTGTGACTTTGTCAAGCTGCGCCAGATGTTGATCCGCACCCACATGGAGGAGCTCAAGGAGCACACCAACAACTTCCTGTACGAGAACTACCGTTCCGACAAGCTCACCCTGATGGGTGTTGCCCAGGACCCCAGCGTCTTCAAGGAGGTCAACCCTGCCGTCAAGCAGGAGGAGGAGCGTGCCCTGCACGAGCAGAAGCTGGCCAAGATGGAAGCCGAAATGAAGATGGTCTTCCAGCAGAAGGTCGCCGAAAAAGAGAGCAAGCTCAAACAGAGCGAAGACGAACTATATGCCAGACATCGCGAGATGAAGGATCAGCTAGACCGCCAGCGCGGAGAACTCGAGGAGAAGAAGGGTCGCCTCGAGACCGGACGCCCTGTCGAAGAGAAGGGCAAGCGAAAGGGCTTCTCGCTTCGCTAATGTCCATGACTCTACCATTGCTTTTGTCTCTGCCTATTCTTCTGGCAACTAACTGATCCCACTCTCGTTCCCTTTTTTTTCCCTTTACACTTGTCACCCATCACACTCCCTTACCATCCCATAACGCAGCTGCTTTCTCACTGGATGGGCCCACGCACCGAAAAAAGAATGGGGTTTTTTTTTTCTTACCAATTGATTGATAATACGATCCTGCGAGGGTCAGCCTGGGACCTTTCACTTCTTGTGATGTACTTTTTGCTACGCCATATCTTGTCTTGCCGCTTTTCTGTGTGCCCTATTACCCGCTCATTTCGTTATTTTCTTAGTGTTTGGGACATTTGGTTGTTCGCCGCCTGTCCGTTGTCTTAGTCAATTCAGCGCTTCAGCTTTAGATTTGCAGCTCAAGTAAACCTAGACAGTAACTCCATATTTATATAATAGCTTTTAGATGTATACGGTAACTTGCGTATGTAGAACAGACACCACCTGCACCGAGTCTACAAGTACGGGTTACTCGATTTTACTTGGTGTTTACCCATATTGATCGAATCAACCGCAATATGATTAAGTCAATTAATTGAGAAAGGGGAGAGAAACAAGGGAAGATAGGGGAGTTCTTCGCATTATATATCTTAGCACAACTTGTTATAGGCACGTCGAAGTATGTTATATAAACCTGAGAACCTGACTGGGGCTGTTGAAAATATATTAACGTAGTGTTAGTTGAGAGGCTGAGTGGCAATGTATACATAGCGGCCTTTTTTTCCACTCATAACTTTTACTATCTATAGGAATTCACATTAGCTACATCAGATTGATAACAAGTCAACCGAACATATAACTACACAAGCTCTACTGTAGATAGCTCCCCGGTATATCCTTTCATCGCCTCGCCATGCATAACGCCTTAGCACGTATGTCTCTGCAACAAAGACCCTCTGTTCGGATTCAGGGAGCTTCCTGAATGTACATGGGGTTCTAGCACCGGCAATTACCCACGCTTCATCCCCAAGCTGCATGGGACCTTGTCCGAGACCCAGATATCCATTTTCAGTGAGATACGGGGAGCGCACATTTGAGTAACGGCGAGCAGCACCACTAAACGGCTCCAGCCACAGTAAGCCTTTGGTTTGATGATGGGTACATTGAGTCCCGTAAAGATCTTCAATTTCTGCAATTGAAGGTAGGGGGTTTGTGGAGTCGAGCTTTTGTAAGTTCTCATAAGCATCAATGAGCTCGTTGAAATCATCCCCGCCCTTGCTTTTGATGTCTAGAGGCTCTTTCACGAGAATAGCCACTATTGTCCAGAATGCCCATTTCTGCTCGCCCGAGGCAGGTTCATCAGGATATATTGTGCGGTTTGTTATGTATGTTCGCCATAGGGCCTCTGCTCGTCCTTCGCCAGTGGATAGATAGACTGGATTCATGTCCAGGGGTATATTGATGATACACCCAGGATCATAAACCACGTCCTCAAGCTGGTAGGATAAAATCATTTGCAAACGAACGGTATTCAGGCAAAATCCTTGCAGGCATAGTCCGTCAGTTCCTGCGAAAATGATGCCCATAGAAGCAGTAAAGGCACCAGGCTTCAAATTCCGCAGACCAGATTCGCGACGAGATAAATGGTAAGCTAAAATCTGGAACGCAGGATGGAAGAACTTCCTTAAGTTCAGATGGAAGATAATGTTGGATATATGAGAGACCTAAGGGTTCGAATATCTCATATTCGCCTGTCTTCCATGATAGCATAGGCTCATTAGGACACCCTTGAATGAATGCATGTGCGAATTCAACGTAAAGTGTTTGTCCTGACTTGGCATAATCAGGGATGATGTCGTATTTAATGCTAGGGTGAGAGATAGATAACAATGAAAATATCTTGTCCCGCGGATCCGTGGCGCTGAAAGCCCATGTCATAGCTACTAAAATTGGAAAGACTAAGCTTCATGCTTGTAGGAGAGGAAAATCCAATACCCCACATCTGCATTGTTGCCTGGCGATGGTCGAGCAGAGGACCACTTGTAGCCAGTCTGATATCAATATCTGCCAGTGTATAGCCATACAACTCGCCGGCGGCGTATAAGTGCGCTGAGGCCCAACATTCCTCGAATACAAGGCTCGTGGCGAAGTCCTTCTTCTGAGAACCCCGCAAGCTAAAAGTGTTATGCAAAACAGACCGAATATGTTTGTACTCGGTAGTCAAGATTGATTTCTTTGGCAATCGTCGTTGTGCTTAAAACATGAGCTTCGATATTAGTTATTCGCAGTATTATTTCTTGCAGGGTTTTTTAGAATATAATCTAGCTTAGACTGTATTTTTGAGATAAATTTCCTTATCATTCACTCCACGAGGAGACTTTGATGTACATATTTAAGGATGACGGCAAAATTCTATAATCGTTTCCAACACCATGTAGAGTGAAGGTCATTCTCATTTCCGGGGGCAGAAGAACGTGCTTCCCAAAATTATGCTATGAGCTATCAGTGATATATTCATGTCGCATGTGACGGTCAGGTTTCCAACATTTGAGAGCTGATATGGTCCTGTTGGAAAGGGTTAACGAAGTCACGTGTACTAAATGACATCATTGATATTATATTGCCTACACAGGGCTGAGCGGTAAACGCCCGGATATGCTTGATACATGTATAACTTGGGGTTACCCGAAGGTACAGGCGCATTGTCATGTTAGAGATTCTTTGTGCCCGACATAGACTTGTCTGCTTTTATGTAACCTGATACTATGTATTATCCATTGGAGTGGTTATTCTACAGTGTCACAAGAGAAAAAAAGAAAAATGAATCCATGAAGGCACGTTAGTCAACTACAACGTATCAATCAACTGGGACTGGTACCGACATTCACCTCCCTTTTTTCAACCTAATCCTTATTCCAGCCACTGGGAAGCCACAGCTGTACGGAAAAGAAACTAAAGCTTTGGTGAGCACTTCAATTGACCGATGATGATGTGTGAACATTTTTTGTTATGGTACACATTTGGGACCTACTCCGAAAGCGACTGGTCCCGAGAAAAAAGAAAGAAAAAGAACACGCCTGCATCAAGGGAAATAAGGAATAGAAAATGAACAGTATCAACCCCGGTTTACCAGGCCTCGGTCTCGAAGTTCTCAACCCCAAAGTATGAGGCAACAACTGTACGGTCCGAGAACTTGCGACCCGCCAGCGCCTTAAGAGCGGTGGTAGCGGACTCGGCGCTATCGTACTTAATGAAGATTTTGCCAGCACCGTGTCCGCGGCGGGGAATTTTTATTCCAAGAATCTTTCCAAACTTGGAGCATTCCTCACCCACATCCTCCATGATCTCTTCGTAATCTTCGTCATTGAGGAGCTCGTCAAGAGTGACCATGTTGAGAAGTTGCAGGACCTGGGTGGTCTCGAGATCCTGGGAGGTGGTCTTGGCGAACATTTGCATGGCATTCACGCCCATGTCGAGGCCAGAGGCTTGTGTGGTTCCAATACTGGCGCGGACAAACTTGAGGTGGCGGTCACCTAGTTCCATGCCGTTCAAACCTTCGACGGCAAGAGCAGTGTTGTTAGGATCGACATATTCATAAAAGGCAATCCCCTGGGAAAGTTAGTCACAAAACATAGGACCGTAGGGAAACACTTGAACTTACCCGAGACTCCTCTGTAGCAGCATCCTTGACCAGGACAAACGACTTGAGCTCGCCGAATGACGTGAGCAGCATGATGATAGCTTCCTCGTTGATGTAGGCGGGAATATTAGAGATGCAGATTTTGTTAGGTGAGTCAGGAACCTCGCTCAGCACAACGCCCTGTTGGACTGGCTGCGCTGCGCTACCGTCGGGAACAATGTAGTCCTTTGGTCGTCTCACTTCAAGTCCCTTATCTCCACTCTCCGCCATGGTAATTCCGTCAAAGGCCAATGCGACTGTGGCGTCATTTGGATCCTTGAACTCCAAAAGTGCGAATGTTTTATCTTCAGAAACCTGGGCTGAAATGCAGGGGTCGACATTGTGAATAACGTTGAGTCCATTCAACTGAAGATTGAAGAAAGAAATAACGGCATCACCCGAGACACCGGGCGGGATGTTGTAAACGAAAAGGCGCTTGGATTGGCGAGAGTTGGAAGGCTTGAGGGCAGCATTATCGCTATCGCCAGTGGGGGGGTTCAGGAAGTCCTTCATGCGGCTTGGGTCCATCGGCTGCTGACGAGGAGCTCCGGGAAGAGGGAACATCCCTGAGATCTTTGCCTGTTCAGCCGTAACATTCTCGTAACCAGGAGGTTTCATATCCCATTGAGTCAGACGACGCTTGCGGGTCAACACCGAGGGCACATCTGTGAGGTCAGGAGTAGGTTCCTTGCGCCGAGGGGGCGTGGCGCTTCGCTTGCGCTCTCTTCTCTCACGATCTCCACGGTCTCCGCGGTCACCACGTTCACCGCCACCCCGGCCGCCGCCGCGTCGGTCGTCAAACAGGTCACGACGGGGTCTGTCGTCGAAGTCACGTCGGCGACCACCGCCACGATCACCACCACCACGCTCAGCGCGGTCACCTCGCTCGGCACGGTCACCTCGGTCCCAGTCTCGATCATCACGGCGGCCAGAGTAGCGGTCTTCACGCTCACGGGCACGGTAGTCACGGCTAGTCGAGTATGAGTTCACTTCGCGCTCCCGACGAGAGTCCCCTCGGGATGCATGATGAGGTGAACGCGATCGGCGTCGTTCACCACGATCAGTCCGATCGCCCCGTTCAGCTCCACGCTCGCTTCCACGTTCGGCGCCACGCTCAGCGCCTCGGTCGACGGCTCGGTCAGCTCCCCGTTCAGGTCTGTCACCTCGGTCTCGCTCACGTCGCTCGTCGCGCTAGAATTGAGGTTAATCGCTGCGGTTGCGATCAAATTGGTTAGTACTTACGAAGTAATCGCGGGAACGTCCAGTGTCTGAGAGATATTAGCATGTAAATCACCAGTAATTATATGGATACATACCCCTGGATGAGTAGGTGTCGCCGTTCATGTTGGAGTTGGTTGAGGAAATGAAGCTTTGTCGCCAGTGAAGGGGAAAACTCATGACCCGGAGCTGCAGGCGGTGAGAGCATTACCGCCAGAGTGTCGATTGGGCTGCCGGCAGAAAAGACCAACATGGAGACAGCGACTCCGCAGCCTCGAATGAACTATTTTTGTGTTTCAAAGATGTCTGCAGGTGTTTTGTCGGAATGGCAGAAGCTGCCTTTGAGCTTGGGTGAGCTTTGCATCAATACCACTCTCAGATGTGGACAGTCTTTTAGGTTTGTCAGCCAAGTTCTCGGCGCCGGGGATTGCATATCAAACGAACTGACCCTTCTTAGATGGCAGAACCTCCCAGAGAATCGGGAATGGCGATGTGTTCTCTATGGCCATCTTTTATCGCTGAAGCAAGACTCAGATTTCTTGTACTATAGATCTGTGCAACCTCCTTCCCATACAATTACATCAACCTCCGACAATGACCATCTCGTCCGCATTATCAAACATTACTTCAACCTGACGCCAAATTTAACTGAACTCTACTCCCAATGGTCATCACAAGACCCCAACTTCAAGAAAAAAGCTGCCCAATTCACCGGGATCAGGATCCTTCGCCAAGATGCATGGGAAGCACTGGTATCATTTATCTGCAGCAGCAACAATAATATTGCACGGATCTCCCAAATGGTAGAGAAACTATGCATACATTATGGAAAACCTGTGACCACAATTGAAGGACGCGCATATCATGACTTTCCTCCCCCGGATGCATTAACTGGCAAGGACGTGGAAATCAATCTGCGCAAGTTAGGGTTTGGATACCGGGCCAAGTACCTATACCAAACAGCACTTATGGTATCAAATCGAGACAAGGGATGGCTAGATAGTTTGAGCAACCCCGAGTGTCCGGCATTTGGCGTTGATCCTAAACCCAGTGGTGAAATGAAACCAGAGGGGCGAGAGGGATATCGCGAAGCCCATGAAAAGCTTCTTGAGCTACAGGGGGTCGGGCCCAAAGTATCAGACTGTGTCAGTTTAATGGGCCTAGGCTGGGGAGAGTCCGTGCCGGTTGATACTCATGGTGAGTTCTCTTGATAACATTTCCGACTCATCTCTAATCATTTATGACAGTGTGGCAAATCGCACAGCGAGACTACAGATTTGGAAAAAGCTCCAATAAGAACTTGAACAAGACGACATATGACGCCGTTGCCAATCACTTCCGCAAGCTTTGGGGCAAAGAAGCTGGATGGGCTCATAGTGTGCTTTTCACTGCGGACCTGCGGACCTTTGCAGACAAACTTGCCGCAACCAAGAAGGTTGATGTGAAAGTGAAAGATGAAGGATCTGATGTCAAGATCGAGACGAAAGTGACTACAGCTCTTTCTTTGAACGTTCTTAAGGAGGAAGACGTGGAGCAAGACGTCGATGTGAATGTCAAGGTCGAGGACATAGATGATGATGCCAAGAAGCCCAGCGGCAGGAAGCGTAAGGGAGCCGAGAACATTACTTCGGCGGCTCAAACAACAGAGACACGGAGAGTGTCCAAGCGATTTAGGCGCTGAGTCTGCTAGGGACGAGAACTATTCTGACTACTATTATTCTGCATAACTATCACATAAATAATCTGTACATATTGTATAAAATGTTGCAAAGCAACCAGATAATAGGGGCGCGAATATACGATGAAGAATTGAGCCTAATGCGATAAATATGTGTATTTGTATTCAATATCTTAGCTATATCAAGATCAACGCCTATAACCGTAGTTAGTATAACGGTCAAACAACTCATAGCAAAGTCTTGAAGTTGAAAAAGTAGATCAGAAGTCCAGGTAGATCATCGAGCTAGCATCCGAAAACACTAGCTCTGACATAAGAGGTACCAGAAAATAAAGTAATAACAAATGCGTTGTATCATCATGTGGGAGGGTTGGAAAGAAGCAAGAAATAATTAGAACTGACCTGATATTAACGGTATCGAGATGATGAAAGGCGTGTCGACAAAAAATACTACAACTTGCACTCTAGATGATCCAGAAAACATTAATTCCAGTCAACTCAAGTACAAAATTGAGATTATTGGTTGTTGAGGTTGAAACAAAATAAGAAGAGAAACAAAATGAAGTTTTATCGACGAAAAGAAATAAGCGAAGTTATCACGTGACCCCACACAGGCCCCATCTTTCCCGTCCACACTTACACCCTCACACCTCTTGATTTTCGATCTTTCATCCACGCCGACAACCGACCAGATTTCCTCCGCCGGACACATCACCAATCCAAAATGGGTCGTCTTCACTCCAAGGGCAAGGGCATCGCCTCTTCCGCCATCCCCTACTCTCGCACCGCCCCCGCGTGGCTCAAGACCACCCCCGAGCAGGTTGTCGACCACATCTGCAAGCTCGCCAAGAAGGGTGCCACTCCTTCCCAGATCGGTGTTGTCCTCCGTGACTCCCACGGTGTTGCCCAGGTCAAGATTGTTACTGGTATGGAAATCCAGCGAAAACGCGATGGCAATTTGAGCATCGAAATTTTCTAACATTTTCGCGCAGGTAACAAGATTCTCCGTATCTTGAAGTCCAGCGGTACGACTCCCTCCGCCCATATAATCACATCCGTCGGGTGAAGTGAGCGAACAATTTGTGTGGACAGACTTTTTTTTGGTTCGGTAAAAGAACCGTCAAAAAGTCTCGAAGCGCAAAATGCTTGTCTCTCTCCCCGAAAACTGGTCGCAGAAATGCATCAGCAATTAAGCCTCTGCTTGGTCAAGAATATCTAGACTGACAGAGAGATTTTGGAATACAGGCCTCGCTCCCGAACTCCCCGAGGACCTTTACTTCCTGATCAAGAAGGTAAAACTTTTTTTTCTCCTTATCTTTACATGTGCAGATTATGCTAATCTCGAATCATCCAGGCCGTCGCTGTCCGCAAGCACCTTGAGCGTAACCGCAAGGACAAGGACTCCAAGTTCCGCCTGATTCTCATCGAGTCCCGCATCCACCGTCTGTCTCGTTACTACAAGACCGTCAGTGTCCTGCCCCCCACCTGGCGCTACGAGAGCGCCACTGCCTCCACCCTTGTCGCATAAGCGCATTTTGGGAGGATGAGTGGTTGACGGAGGGAACCCATCGGATCGTCGTGATCGTCGTATCTGGAGGGCTATCTTCTGCTAGATACAACAAAAAAGATTACGATTATTTGATACCCTGTTCATGAATGCTCTAGACTCCATGGTAGCCGTAGGTTTGACTAGTAGGTGCCCACGGGTAATTTATGACATCAATGATCGCGAGTTAAGTCAATATAAAGCGGGTACTCGAGGTATATTGAATCTCGTCCCAACCGTAAACACTATGTATGCACCTAGCACCTGGCCTATGTTGCATGACTTTAAACATTACACATGTTGAAGAGAATCCATGTATAGACGTTAGACATCACAATCGGCTCTAACCTCCCTCGCGACGGCATTACAAAGCTCAACTTTGACACCAGCCGCCAACAAGATATGAATCCAAAGGCGCTGAGTATCACTCAACCGATCATTCTCCGACTTGACCTCAGCGAACATTACCGTCCTCGTCTCATGATTCCAGAGAAACAGGTCCGGTATTCCCCCACCGCGCTGCTGATACTCCTGCGCCATGACCTTGCAGATAGTAGCAAGTGCCTCTCCCTGGAAAGACTGCACGATCTCAACCAAGTCATCTAAATCGAAAGACCAGTCAAGCCCAACAGCACATGGCTGCATCTCCGCCTCACGAGCATGGATCTCACGAACGATCCGCTCCGCATCTCCATTCGTGATCTCAACCAGTCGGTGATTGATCTCCGATGCACGAGACGGGTAGAAGACATCAGTGTGGAGATCGAGCGGGCACGTCTGATACGCAGTCTGGAAGACATTCGGTACGTATGTGAATAAGATATCGTAAAAGAGGTAGCCGAACTGCATTGAAATTCAGAAATCGTCTCAATTCTCGGAATATTTCAATCCTGCTTTGTATGGGGTAAGACTCACCAGCGTCCGCACAATTCCCCCCTCAGAGTGATACCCCTTCCATCCATGATCACGGTACCAGCTTAGGCACATATTCTCCACCCTGCACTCGCCGCCCTCTCTCTCATCAACCCAAACCGTCGCCTTCCCCTTCCGTGGACCATCACCCGTATCGATACGGATACCCTCAATTCTCCGCTCAGCCGGTTTTCCTAGCATGACATGTCCGAAATCATGCTGCTCGCGCTTTACAACCCGAAGCGCCTTTTCCAGCTTCGCGATCCGCTTCTGCAAGTCATAATGAAAGATCAAATGACACAGCGGGTCTTCCAGACCGGCCTCGCACGTCCGCAGTGCATGTCTCTTCCAATGCTTGCGCTGGGCTTCTTCGCTACGTCCCTCTGAAGGGGTAAGCGCCCACAGGTAGTGTTCTTCCAGGAGTGCCTTGCGCTGATACCACGCACCACGCCGCGCTGCGTGGAAGAGACGTTGAGCAAGAAGTTCCTCTAACACCTCGTGCTCACGTTTATGCTCCTTGAACCGCCCGAGCGGGTTGAGACTCTTGTGGATGACTCTTGTGAGTACCCATGCCGGCGAGAATCGGCGTAGATAAGCACCTTCGCCGCTTTCGTAGATACTGTCTTCTTTCTTTTGTTCTTGCTCGACTAGCTCTTTCCATCGGGGATGGGATTTGTTAGCAAGGTCGATGATCTGTTGGAGGGAGTCTGTCGTTACTGGGCCGTTGGATTCGAGGATGTTGTCAATGGCGAATTGGGTTTGTATCGCCGATTCGAATTCCAGTAGCGCTTCTCTGGAGGAGAAGATGGAATTCGAGCGACAGACGATGTATTCAGGGAAGTTTCTTTTGGTCATTTTTGCTAGGATGATTGTCGTAAGGGACTTTTCGGTCCACTCCGTGGAACGATAGAATACTAGGTGCACTCGCTCGAAGAGAGCGCGAGGCACTGGCGAGATCCTGATGCATCCACCCATGTAATCCAATATCTTCTGGGTAAAGTGCCCGTCTCTATTGTTTGTATCTTTGAGTCCTGTTTGGGTCTGGCTCGTTTCACGAAGAGCTGCCAGCAGCTCTTTCTTGCTCTTGCCCTGGACCTTGGCCTCCTTTGCAAAGACCTTGAGTTCTTCCAGCAATAGAAGTGATGAAGCCTCTTCCAGCGTTGTGATCGCTTCTATACCTTCTGCAAATCTGAACGTATTTCCAAATTCTGAATCAGGTAGGTTCCGGTCCCGTTGCAGGTCCTCGGCAACAGAGAATAAATCCGAGATATCGGAGTAGTAGTTCAAACGGTTGATACGGTGCCAGGCAGAGGTCTTACGGAGGAACAATCGAACATAACTGGTCAAAGATCAGTTTCAACCACAGCCCATCACGTTCTACAGGAAGACATACAGATACTGGGATTCGTAGGACAACCTCCGCCACTGCGTAAAGATTTCCATTTCGGCCTCGGCAAAGAGATGCGATTCCTCATTCAGCACAGTTTCCAGCGCCAAGTTGAATGCATCCACATAGATGGAGCTTTTGCCTTTCTGCCAGACACCATCTCGTAGCCTCACATGTAAACCCAGCTCGGCGTCATTCTGCGACGTCTCATACTCCTCGATTGCATCCTCGTCAGCCTTTATCATGGGGAGGGAAGTCTCGAGTTCTGTTTGGCTGTTGGCAATAATCCCTATATCATCTACAGCCGGGGTCTCCCCGGCCGTGACCGAAGGACTCGGACTCGGTGGTTTAATGTCTGCATCTGTACTAGAATCCTCATTTTCAAAAGTCCTTCGACGTTTTGTGGGACGCTGCGTCTCCCAAAAGTTCAACAAGGACATGATCTCTCGTGGCCATAGATGCAATCCCAACGACTCGAGTATCCGAGTATAAGCAGCCACGAACGACGTGTCTCGCGAACAGGTTTGGAACACGAGATCACGTGTTACATATAACTCTATTAAGCTGTTTGTCCTGTTTGCATATGACATAGACAAAGAGGCACGGCCAAACACAAGAAAAGGAACTAAACAAAGACGATCTGAAGAGAGAAAAAAAAGAAGAAATACCATCTGAATACCATTTGAAAGGACCCTAAGTGCATTATCTAGATATAAAAATGGCCCTACCAGTAAGCCCCAGTTCTCCTTCCCTCACGGATCGACCCCCGAGCTCCACAGCTTCCGCTCCGCCAGCATTCGCCGATTCCACTGTCGCGACTTCCCACTTCCCAAAGATACACCCAGGGCCTCAATTAACCTGTCCAGCCTCCCACCCTCGCGACCCCAGATTCACTCGCCCCCTCGGCTCCTATACCCACGTCCCAACCAAAACCCACATCCACAATGGGCGAAACAAACGGCGCGGGCTCCGGCACGCCGCTTGGCGATTTGAGCAATATCTCTGCGGGCCAGGTTCGCCCCGGTGGCGCGCCAGCGCGTGTCTATCTCAATGAGAAGGTTGTGCCGTATTTGCTTGACGGGATGAAGTCTGTTGCGCGTGAACAGTGAGTAGAGTACTATGGCTGGCTTTTCTATACTGGTCTGCTGGATGGATTCACTGATCTCTTTTGCTTTTTGCGCCAGGCCTGCCAATCCTCTTCGTGTGCTCGGCGAGTTCTTGCTTCAGAAGAGCAATGAAGTGGAGGGTGAGACTAAGAAGGAGTCGGAGTAGAAAGAAAAGGATATGATTTCTTGGGCGTTTGGTGCTTGATTGGCTGTTCTGGTATTATTTTTACTTTTTTTCCCCTTGTTTTTTTTTTTGTAAAGGCATTGATGGCTTTGGCTTGAAAAGCCTGTGAGTGTACTTTGATGTACACTAAGACGTCCACCATTTGATACCCCGGTCAATGTCTATACCTGTCTTACCAGTAGGGTCTGAAGGATAGCAGAAAAGAAAGATAGTGAGAATGACTTCTCAAAAAGCAAAGTGGGGATTATTCACCTAGGAATTTAGAGTATACCAAATTATCTACAAATTGAGCTTTTTCAGTGCGCGTATTCTACATTTTGCGGCTGATTATGTTCATCCTTCTAGAAAGCTAAGGGGAAAACATCTAAAAAGAGTGATATCTTAATATCTTGGATAGAACGTCCCTAGTACCATCTCATATACGTTGGATTATTCAAGCGTCAATCTCGAAAGGACAAAGCGTCACATAAGCGGGCGACTATACTCCCTAATGTGAGAATATGAGAGCAGCAAGGCTGGGAGGCCATGGTACAGAAATGCCTTACTGGTTCGAGTATGTATTCTTTGATAAAGAGCCAAGTGTCTATGAATCAAAGAAATCCACACAGCCCTGGATATATTGCTACTCAAGATGGGATCTTGGGATGCCCATAATCTTCCAAGTAGTGTCTCAAGCTAAGCTCCTGCAGTGGGCATGGCATATCCCAAAAATGAAAGCCGATATATATTTTAGTAAGCTTGGAGATTCCTGAATGGTATAAGTACAAAGTCCTACCCCGATCAAATATTCGGGGAAGGACAAAGGAGTCCAAAATAAGTTCAAAAACCTAGATAGGTTAGCGAAACACATCTCACCTTTGACATTAATCTCCAAATAGATTAATGCAAGGTTTAAAGGTTGAGACTACAAGCGCAAAGTCGACGGCTTTGAAGGCGAATAGTTCATTCAGTTGTTTAGAGAAGTCGAATACAAATCGAGCCGTTACTGGAGATGGTGTAGAGGTGAAGTTGTAGCTGTGTGACGAATTTGCTGACCATGAGATAACCGAATTACAGCGATAATTTTCTGTCCCTTTGCCGCTAGTTTTTTTTTTTCTTTCCCGAAGTTGCGTCCCGAATAGACATGAAAGAGACGACAACCGAAGTGTGAAGTTGCCGAGTCGTGGCGCTCCGTTTTTCTTTTTCTTAAAAATCGTCGAGCCGAAACAAACAAAGACAGCGACGCCCCGTGGCCCGTCGCCCAAATCCCGCATTAAAACAATCCCAGAAACAAAGAAAAAGAGGGAGGAAGTGGGCAAGTTGGTGAAACGTGGGTACCAGGAACCAGGAGACATCAAAGGCCAGTCTCTGTTCTGGTTAGAAAACAAGGGGAGGCACTTTACCTGCCAGCGTACCGATCCTCGCCGCCACCAGGAGCACCACCGGTGCTGCTGCGGGCTTGGCCTTCATAGGAACGTCCACCACCACCAGCGTAGGGGTCGCGGGCCTCACGGGGAGGGCCAGCAGCATCGAAGCTAGGAGGGTTGGCGTCACGATCGTAGTAACCACCGCCACCGCCACCGCCACCGCTGCCGCGAGATTCTTCACCACCTCCACGACGCTCATCACGGCTGTAACGGTCATCACGGCCACCACCGTAGCGGTCACCGCCACCGCGGTACGCATAGTCGTCGCGCGATTCACGGCGACCACCATACTCACGGCCACCACCACCTCCACCACCACCGGCGTAGTCACGACGGCCATAGTCACGTCCGTAGTCACGGCCATAATCACGGCGATCATTGTAAGAGTCGTAGCGACCGTAGCGGGAGTAGTCATCATCGCGACGACGCCAGCCGCCACCGGAGGGGCCACGGCGATCATCGTAACGGTCACGGCGGGGACCTCCACGACCACCGCCACCAGGACCACCAGGGGGACCAGGGCCATCTGAAAAAAAAAGGAAATGTAAGCTTACGCAAGGCGCAGGGGAAAGGGGCGGTGTAACTTACCACGCTTGGGAGGACCGAAGTACTTTCCGGGGGTAGGGGTACGAGGACGAGCACGGCGAGCCTTCTCGATGCTCAAGGTGCGACCTTCAATGACCTCACCCTGGAGACCTTCCTTGGCGGCATCAGCCTGCTCGGCGGTGACCATGTTCACGAAACCGAATCCACGGGATTCCTTGGTGTGAGGGTCAAGCATGATAGAACAGTTATCGACATCGCCGTACTTTTCGAACAGACGCGAAATGTCGGACTCGGTCAGGCGCGGGTGAATACCAGTAACAAAGAGGTTGGAGCCTGAGTTGATGGCACCTTCATCGTCTTCCTCGAGGGGCTTGCGAGCCGGAGGAGCTCTGTAAGCTTATTAGCTTTGAATTGTTATAACAGATCAGACAAACACATACCTGTCATCAGAGCGGCCATTGGGGGAGCGGCTGCGAGCACGGTCGCGGTCGGCTCGAGGCTCATCGCGAGGAGAGGCGCTGCGCTCGCGATCATAGCGAGGCTCGTCTATTGAAAAACGGTAAATATTTTCAAGCGCATCGAAATAATTCTAAAACACATACCCGCGTAGCGGCTTGAATCGTTGTCGTAGTCCGCCATGATGAAAGGACTGAAGATGTAGTAGGTTGGAAGAAGGAAGAAAGAGAAGTTGGAAAGCTGATAAGAGACGCTAAGCACCGGAACTCTGCACACCCGAGGAATCAGGCAGCTATGCAAACTGCGTGGAATTTAATCAATTTAGTGAAATAGGTGAATTGGAAGTTTTAAAGAACAAATCAGAGTTTTCTTTTTTCTTTTGAAAATGCTTTATGCAGGGGGGAAAGCCTCTATGACAAACAGCGATGCCAAGACCGAAGTAATCGCCATATTAAAGCTGTATTAGCTATAGAACTACACTCATACATAGCTACACCGAAATTCAACGCTAAAATCAAAATCATGAACCCCATACGAAATCATGTCCACGATCATCGTGAGCCTCGCAAACGTCGAGTTCGACGGGTATTCTGTTGTGAAGTAACCGGGGTGCTGGTGGTCTCGCTCTTCAGCTCTCCATCGTCAACCAAGTCCTTTAAGCCTTCGAGTTCATCCTCATCCAGTTCACTGAGTTCTTCGCTCATTCCACGCATGACATCTCGTCCAGTCCACCGTTCTTCGTGAACAGTTGTACCGACAGGGTCAAATGGTTGCATGTACCACTGGATGCCACCCATAGCCAAAGGCAGCTGTTGGTCTTGCTCGGTCAAGACAGGCGTTGGATGTCGATAGTAGGAAGGAACACTCTTCATAGGTCCTTCAGTAGGAGGTAGCTCTTCCGTCGTAGAAGCTTCGGGGTGTTGTTCATCCGTAGGCCGGGCTTCCGATGGAGCCTCCGTGGTAGGATGTGCTCCTTCGACTCCTTCCATCGCATCGGGGTGACCAGACAGCTCAATATCACCGTCTGGCTCGACGGAATCACCATTGCGTGACATCACACTGTGGTCAAGAATCACATCGAGCTCCTTCAACTCCTTCTCGAATGGTTTCCGGTTGAGCTCGCTCTCTTTCCTGATCGCATCCTCTAGAGAAGGCTGGATGACCTTGATTATCCGTTTCGCTAATTTTCTCTTCTCGCGTTGCTCCAGGCTGAGCTCCGGGGCGCGACCACTGATCTGCGCTTGGAGTTCCGCGGTGTCGCCAGCGGGCTCCACCCCGATTTCTGAGGTGAAAAGACTCGCCAAGTCGGCAGAGAAGGCAGCAACAGACGGATAGAATCGTTCGTTGAGCCTCTTTCGTATTGACATCAAGCCTGCTGCAAACACACCCTTTCCATCGAGCCTGGAATGAAGTCAGTAGGAGCGTTGACAAAAGAGGAGGAGTATATCTTACAGTTGAGCTTTCTCAAAGATGGGCCACAGCAATGGGAACGTAGGGAAATAGACCAGATCGACGATGTTACGAAGCATCTCTGCATCCTTCAACTTCTCTTTCTCCCGTTTCTTCACTTCGTCGCATAGCATTCTCAATCGGTCGAGATCCTTGTACAGTCGCTCACCAAACTCAATACGACGCTCCAACCGTTTGTGTCCGGGAACACCCATTGCGACATAGTCTCTTCGTGTCATCTCCATAGATGAGAAGGTCTCCAGCTGCAACTGGAGTCGCTTGAGCAATGCCGCTCCACGTCGCGCCTCCCGTTTCAATGTCCAATATTTGGATGCATCCTCAGCATATTGTTTCCTTTGGCGGACGGTAAATCGCCCAAGAGAAGCAATCACCGAGTTTAACACAACCTGGGGGATAACTGGGGCACCAGAGGGTAGCTTCCAGATTGTTCTGGGAACACGTTTCCGTTTATTGCCGCCTACTGTTAAGGTAATGCGGGGAGTAAGGGTGCGATCCTCTTCTCCTCCATCACTGGGATGCGCCGGGCCCATCGAGAGTGCCGCAGCTTGGCTGTCTCCCCATCGTCTACCTTGCATGGTATTGCGGTAATACTCGATGGCATCGGCAGTTGCAGAATCAGTGCCATGCTCCAACCGCCAGTCAGGAGGAACATGCTTGTCGCAGAAAGCTTTGAGAAGGTGGGAGTCCATAAGACCATGGCCAATCTTCATTTTTAGATAAAGTTGAGCTCTGCGTGCACATGAGACATGGAAGGCGACAAAGCAGTTCTTGTTACTGCATTGAATCGATGCGCCCATCCGCTGTTTGCAGATGTAGCAATTCAACTTCCAGCGGCTGCGTGGGACCTTTTCGACATCGGTCACCGGCTCCATAAGAGAGGGGTTACCAATTGAAACTTCAGGGATCCAGAAAGAGCAGAGTAGATGAGCCCACTTGGATGAGGTTGTTTGTTTGAATGCACCCTCAGTGTTGGGGCAGAAAATACAATTGGTGGCTCCTCTTCCTAGCAACTGGCACTTGCGGCAAAGCCACTGGCCTTCTGGGATGAAAGGAACACCATAACACTCCTGATGCACTGCAAGGTCGCAACCGTCGCAGAAAACAATTGCATTCGAGTTTTCACAATCGCCATCATCACAGATAGCACATTTGCTGTCTTGTTCTTCGCCCGGTCCAGCAGTCTCGCCATTGACTGCAGCTGCAGAGCTAGAGCGAAGACGTCCGGTCTGTGGGGGTTTGGGATTCGGCTTGGGGATGCGCTTCTCAAGGGCGTGCCACTCCCTCTCGATTTTAGTCATGGTAATCTCAAATATAGCGGGCTTGATAGGTTCGAGCTGATCTTCACGGCGCTTGGCGTTGTATTCTTCCAACCATTTTTCATCCTGCTCATCCATGTCATATTCGACACGTCCAATCGTAGTGTTAACGTCTCCATCTGTCATGGCAGGCTGAATCACATCGAGGTCATCTTCTTGGGTGCCTTCAGTCATTCGAATAAATCGCCGGTCGTGGCGGAGGAAGAGATCACTCTCCTGGTATCCCACGTTTGCCATAGTCCGGTCGACATAGTTTTGATGACCGACACCCTTCTTCTCATAGAATGTGAAAGGGTCGCGCAATCTGAACGATGGCTTGGGGAGGGTTAGTTTCTCCCGGGGGTTGGGGCCCGGGGGCGGTATAATCTTCTGCCCTTGCTGGGCAAGAAGCGCATTAAGGATGGCTTCAGGGCGACGAGGTGGACGACCAGGCCTCCGTTTGATTGGGATTGGGGAAGCCAGTTCGCTTGATATAATAACTGGTGATCCTGAATGATCTGAGACTGTCGCACCAGCCAGTGACTCCAGGCTTAAGAGAGGAGCAGAAGGATTTGGGGCATCAACCTCTTCAGAGGTGAAGACAGCAATTTTGCCATCAATGTCCAAGTCAGGATGGAACTCTTCCCACCCTCGTTCTTCGCGTGGCTTGTACCCATCACCTTGTTGAAGAGCAAGAGCGGCGGCCGTAGAAGAGGTGAACCGACCGCGGGTTTGGTTCTTATCGCGCCTTGGACGCGACATAGAGGGTGGTGTTGTTGGCATGATGGGAGGTGGCGGTGGAGGGGCTAGGAATGGTTGGTCCATCTCACGGGGTGGACGGCCTCGAGCACTTGCGGAGTGGCGCTGGGGAGCGCTAGTTTTCTTGGGAGTTTCTTGGGTTTCGGCGGTGGCGGCAGCAGCTGCAGCAGCAGCAGCGTCGAAGTCGATGAATCTTCCTCCTCCTCCAGGGCCACCTGGAACGTACTTTCGCTTTTTTGAAGGAGGGCCGTCAGGGGAATCGAAGGGGGCGCTGTTGGATGATTTGAGGGAAGACCTAGGTTTACTGCGTGATGGACGACCAGAGATTGAATGTCTGACCGTCGGTGCCATAATTTGAGAAAGAGCGTTCGGGGGTGTATGTTGATCGCTGGGGATAGTGATTGTTAATCGGAGGGCGTCAGGTCGCGTTCAGAGGCCGACTCAGGCGGGGCCGCGGGAAATATCAAAGCCGCGAGCCTCAAGTCATGCGACAACAAACTAGAAACGAATGGACACAATGGACGCAAAGGACGCCAGAGCCCGTGGAAGCTGCAAGGCGCGATGAGGTGTTTGGTTATCTGGTCAAGGCGGAGACGCCCGAGCTGGCTGGGCCTTGTGGCCTGAGGCGCAAATCTGGACTTTAAGCAACTCCACAGCTTGACATAGGGACATGACATCCACAGCTGTTTCTGGCAAGCTATTCACGATATTATTCCTTCGATCGAGCTTTGGCTTTTCAATTTTTGCTTAGATCTACAACATGAGCGGCTCTAGCGACAACAGGTACGCGTTATCCACGTCAAAACACCACGCGCTTCAGCTTCGCTAACTGGTGAAGATGGCGGGGTGGACCTAGTCGCCAGGCGTCGCAACGCAACTCGAACAACCGTGAGAAATCAGGAGGACAGGGAAGCGCACGAGACAACAATGCTGCTTGGGGCGCATCCAATCCTCCGCAGGAACAGCATGTCCCTGTACGGGGCTTCAACACCGCAGAGGTTAAGAGCACTCTAAAGCGTATGTATATGCACCTAATCTGCAGGTACAAGGGCTGATTAAGCTTCTGTAATACAGCAGGACCTAATGGTATGTCTTATCTCCACCTCCATATCTGCTCAAGTCTAACCTATGCGCCATTGATACAGAAATCAAGTTGTCGACGCCCTACAAACCTCAATCTAAAGACGGTCCTACCCAACGATCTACCGCCTGTGGTGCCAAGGGTACGGTCTCCCTTCGGTCGCAACATGCCCTTGAATAAACAATAACCATATTTACAGCGCAAAACATGGCGAATGGGAAAGACTTCTTCCTAGAGCTTCGAAGACAGATTGCTTCGCTGCAACGAAGCGGCCCCGCTGTCGGCGGCTGATCATGAAGGTTACGACTTGATTATCTCAAAGTACTTGCATTGCACAGTCGGTCGGTAGCGAGTTTGGTTCGTTTTCATGGGTTGCAGCGGCGCATCTTCGATACCCTACTGTGGAGGATGCATGGGTGATGAGTGGACTCGGAGGTTACATAACATCGGCGTCTCTGATGATTCCTGGGTCTTACATGTCCATAATGCACTATGTCTCCTGCTTTTTAAAATTTATTCATTACAATTTATGCGTTGCATCAGGAAATCCGTTGTGATGAGATTGTATTATTTTACATGCGCTATTATACAGAGAGGGTATGTCACTAATATACAAGCAGGTAGCTATCCAACTGCAATCATCACTCTTGGATCCAGCCTCCTGGGCCAAGGATACCACCATCATCAGCTTTCGGGTCAAGAGTCCATTTCCGCAGAGGACGACAGCTGAGGTCGGATCGGAAGCCAGCCTCGAACATCTCAATACCGGCCCATCCAATCATGGCCGCATTGTCAGTACACAAATATGGAGGTGGAGCAACGATCTTGATATTGCCAAAGCCGCGCACTTCCAAGAATGAAGTGAGCACTTTCATGAGGAACTGGTTGGCGGCAACACCACCACTGACAACGAGAGTCTTGATATCGTTCTTGCCATTATTGTGCGGCCGCAGAGTCTCCAGAGCGATAACAGTGCGCGAAGCAAGGTGCTCGAAACAGACGCGCATGGCTTCCCGGCCTAGATCGACACGCTCTGGATGCGACATCTTAATATTCGTATCGTTACTCTGAACGATCTTCCCGACCATGCTCGCAATTGAAGAGAAGCTGAACTGCATGATCCGCGTATTTGCAAATGGAGTCGTAAGATACCAGCCCCAATCGCTTACACGCTTGTTTATTTCTTTACCCCGAGTTTCTGGTGGCGTATAATCCGCGAAATCAGCCTTGCCGTTAGGGAAGACGAATTGCTCCAGACTCTTGCCGTACATGGTACTTTTAGCTTCCTGAAGTACAGAATCTGGTAGGATATCTCGTGCAGATTTATCGAGTGCTTCTCCAATAGCTATATCTTCGCTTGTAGCGAGAATATTATGGTCTGTGAGACCTTTGGAATGAACCAAAGTCGTATGGCCTCCGGAGACGAGAATCGACAGGAAAGGGAATTCTGGGGTCATTGCGGGTGGGTCGTCAGGCGTGGCTTCATTTTCCAGGCATGATACAAGACCCGGTGTCAAAAGATGTGCTTGCATGTGGTGTACTCCGACCATGGGGATTTGCCATGCAACCGACAGCGCTTTTCCAGTATCGAGGCCAACGGATAGGTTGGACCGCATACCGGGACCTCTTGTGGCGGATATGAAATCGGGCAGGCGGCGACGAGGCCCATCTCCCAGCTTGAGTCCATCGCCAGTTTTTGACTCCGGTAGGTAGTTAAGGGCTTTCTGTACAAGGGTTGCGAGGTTGTCTTGGTGGGATTCGAGGGCGATGATAGGGTGAATTCCGCGATGCGCGCGCGTGTCGGCCGTTACATTCTCAAGGAAATGGATCTTGGCTGCGCTTCTGGACTCTTTCTTTGTTTTCTCAACGATAGCTACTGATGTATCGTCACTGTTATTGGTAGTCAATTAGTTGGGTGGGTTTTTTTTCGGATGGACGTTTACTTCCGCTTACCATGAAGTTTCAACTGCCAACGTGAGCAAGCCACGGCGGGAGGTCAAACATCTCCTCGCATTTAGCGCTGATCTGCGAAAAGTCGCAGCTGGTGTCACTAAGAATATCATTGGTAAGATACTTGACATGCGACCGGCGACAGGGGGGAAAAAGATCGGACGCGCACGGGCCGAAGAAGCCCTCAATTGGAGCCCTAAAACAAGTACCAAAACAGCAATTTATAGTGATCTACTTCGTACGGAGTACAGAGTACTGTCGCAAAAACTACTACCACCTATGAATCTTGAACTTACTTGCTATTGAAACCGAGTGTCAAAATAGGGTTGAGGGGACCATTGTATTTGCAATAATGAATGACTAGGTTAAAAACATTTATACTCAAAAATCAAAATCATCAATCCAGTTCCCATCATAACGTCATAAATATATTGTTCCTTCAAAACATTGATACATCATTTTCGTTCCAAGAACCGACAGAACGTGCGGTTTGCATCAAAGGCCGAGTCAGTCCAGATGAATGATACTGACGAGTTCTGGCCCGGTGAAAAGCGCGAGAGGCAGCATAATCACCCAGAGAACCATCATGAGACAGGCTAGATGAACACTTTAATGCGCCGTTCTGTCTTTTTCAGAAATTCACCGTGTAGCTCGGGGATGTCCATTGCCGGGCGTACGAGGTGTGCGGATTGAGGTGATCCAACAAGGGACCCGGGGTGTAGGGCATGGCATCATTGCGGAAGCAAGATATAAACTCCGAGTCATTCAGAAGCACCTGCTCACTCCCCATTACTCCAGTCGTGGACGGTCATTAGTGATACATATCTCGACCTTCATCTCACTGTCGGACCGTCCATCGCCGCTCTTCTCGTGACATCTTCATGTGCTTCCCGTAATATTCGTCTGGGTTCTCAATAGGCGTCACACAGTGGACTGTTGGTGTTACTTGGAATTGTATACGCTTGACAACAGTGGCAGGTCGCGAGGACGACTGCTTCTTTAGGATACTTTTCGATGAGCAAGAGTTTGTGTATGAATAGCTTGGGACTTGTAGCGAGGAGAATCTCATGCTTGACGGGCTCGCTGCGGAAATTGGTGAGACAGGTGTGCGAGGAAGAGCACTTGGTGACTTGAGTGATAGTGTTGGTCGAGGAGCATTCTGCACCGCAGAGATGCTCAGGGACAGCTTTGGCTTGACGACACGAGTGGTATACATTGTGACGAATGAAGAGTCCACAGCAGTTGGAAAAGGATGTTATTGGGGTTTTGTTCACAGGGAGACTTTGATCAACAAAGTTATCCAAGTAGGTAAGGAGAGGAAAAGATTATTGACGTAGGTGGTAGGTAAGGAGTTGAAGAAATTTGGGCCAGCCAAAATTGAAGCGCACGAAAATAGAGGTAAAAATAGAAAAATAAGAAAATCTTAAAAAACAATATCCAAAAATCCAGTCTCCTGGGGGACAGATGGGGGCGGCTATATACTGAGGGCGAGAGGGGAACTTTTCTAAGCGCCCACCCCATGCACGACGGTGCACAAATCACCGCCATCACACTGGAGTTTCTAACTTGGGAAAGCTTCCGTCCCATCCAGCCAATTAGAATCCCTCAGGATTGGACTCCCTGTCTAGTGTAATGTGACGGATGACAGGATTCGATGGGGGACATGTCCATATGCCCTGCAGCCAACTGCATACACTGTTTTTCTGTCCATTTGATTCGAAACTCTCGTCCGACTATCAATAGGCGAAGAAGATCACACTTCCATCAAGAGGATTCCCACATTATTGGGTGATATCCCCGCATTATCACAGTGACGAGCAGTGGCCGCGAAAGCTGATTGGTTTGAATATCAAATTTTGAAGATCGTCAGTACTATAATTAGATATCACATGGGGTGAATGGCGCTATCAACTATTTTTACTCTTCAGGATTGAGCAGAGTGATGAATAATCTCTGTCCTTGACATACTTCCTAGATCAATGGTTCATACTCCATACACCGTACACCGTACAGAGTAGTAAATGTAGCTATGGCACCGCTGGTCACATTTTGCTGGGACTTTGGGGGGGGGGGGGGCAATTGACCTCTAATCCATACAAGATAATGCTCATCTAGGTTACATTCCTTCTGCATGCATTTCCTAGTGACTATATTTCTTCATCATTAAACCGAGCACGTATGCTGTATGATGTACATAATGCTTAACATTTATACTATTTACAGAAAGATCTCTAACATCAACGGCGCATAATTGACATACGTTTGCTTCATGAGGACAATGCCAGGGGAGAGCGGTTGAACTTTATGAAACGAGCGACTAGCTCTATCTAAGTATATGGACCTGTGACTGGACCCTGGACCGTAAGAAAGACATCAGGAGCAGACATACAGGACATGAAACAGATACAGAAAACTTGGAATAGCATATTGACTCGAGATCCTATGAGATAAGCGGGGTTTTGTAGCATCCTACCAGGGCTCGGGGTAGGAGGCTGGGATGTCCATAGCTTGGTGGGAGTATTCCTGCTTGCCGGTGAGGTGATTGGGGCTTAAGGGGTTTCGGAATAGGATGAAGATTGGTTAGCTTATTGGGCATTGCTAATATAGGAAGGAAAGCTAAGTGCTAGGTTGTTTAGACTCTTGGGTTGGGATATTGAGCTATGATGGGCGTTGTAGCTTGCTCTTCGAGATTATAGGATATGTATGAAATAAATGCGTATGAAAAGAATTGATAATGTCCATTATATAGAAGCTTTTTGTTCTATGTTCGTTAACAAAGTGTAAGGTGCGGGGACTGAGGGTGTTTGTCGGTGCGGTAGCCAAAAGATTCTTTGCGAGGCGAGTGACGTCCCGGATGGCACCAACTTGTTACATGCACGGCACATGATGTTAGATAATAGCCTCATTGCTTTGATCGTTTCAAGAAGCTGGGCTGATACAGCGGGCTTCGGTAAGTCCCAGCGGCTCGCGCCATGCGCAATGGCTGCTAGCACGGGGGATGATGGCTGTGTTCATTCAACCAGTCCGGACTGACGAATGCTCCATTGAGAACTTCTGATAGTGTTCCCAAAACTAGTCCGTTTCGCAAGGCATGGATAAGAAGCCAACTGACGGGACAAATATGCCAATTAAGTCTCTTCCTGCTTTCTTCTGACCGTCTACGTATAAAACCAAGAAGGGAGAGAAAATATCCTAAAGAAAAACATCTAAAAGAATGTCCGAGAAGACCACTAAAAAGACAGCACAATGCAGCATAAGCGGCCAAAAATAGGAATAATATCACAAAACATCTATAGGGCTGAGTTTACCCTTGTAGTCCGCACACACGTGTATGATAAGACCGTATTGACCCACCCTTTGATAAAATGGGTCCATAATTTCCAAGGTTCCAACAGTTGAAGCCATCGCTCAAAGGGGAATTGAAGCATACATGTATACATGTATACATAATTTGGTGCCAGTGATATCAATTCTTCTTACACTGTGATAGGGTTCTCATTGTTTATAGCAACGAGTGTCTTCTTAGAATCATTCTTGAATTCCTTCTAGTGTTTCTCCTATCTTTCACGTAACAAGCAATTGTTATCAGTATGACATTGATTTTAGCTCTACGGCCCTCGGGTTCATGGCTAGTACTTAATAGTTAACACTTGCTAGGATAACGATGTTCTAGTCGGCCTTAAAATTGGTAGGTTATTTAATCTCTTCCAGGTAATAATAATAATGGGTCGTCCACATATGTACGGAGTATGTACCGCATACATATGGAGCTACCCCATATTATTAATCGAGCGAGGTAATGTCGGCTTGGCTCCCGGTGAATCATTTTTGGAGCTTTAATGGCTTGAGCCCAAACGGGCTGAGCTGATACCCCCCTATACACCGTACTGTAGTTGTTTTCCAACTTTGCAATTGAGTTTGGAAGCTTTGGAATTGTGCTTGTAAAAATCGTGCACGTAAGAATCATAAGCATTGAACATGAACGGTTAAATGCACACAGATAGATATAAAGTGCGGAGAAGAAGTAGATATCACGGAACATTACTTCCGGAGTTAGGCCGAGTGAGAGGCTTTTAAGGAGAGGGGAAGACATGAGATTGGCCAATTAAAATGAATCTCTCCAAATTCTTGTTCCCACTGACTCCGCACCGAACTCGGAGATCCTTTTGGTGTTTTCGTGTTTTCGTGTTTTTGTGTCTTTTCCCAACGCTCACCGGGTTCCGAAGCATGTGACATGTTCAAACTCCCGGTTTCTTCCTCTTTTCTTTCAAAGTCGCTTGCTGATTGTATTTTTTTTTGTCTCGTTCAGGTCCCTTTATATACTGTGGCAATAGTGGCAAAACACATATATCATTCCCAAGGAATGACTGGGAAAAGAGTTCTCGAATAAGAAGCAAGGTACCTGGAGACCCTTGGATATACATAGTAATAAGAGTAATCTAGGCACAGGAGTAAGATCGGTGAGACTCTGATTCGGTCCGATCCCGGGTAAATAACGCCATAATGAAAAGCCCCCCCCCCAAAAAAAATGTCAACGTGGCGGGTGTGTAAAATATCTTGAAAAATATCAATTGTATCTATTATCTATTCTAATATCTAATATTATATATATTATCGTGAAGAGAACTGCCCCAAACTAGAAAAGTGGGCACCTTTTATATTATCATAACACTTTTTTTATTGACTCAATCCTTCCCTTCTCCACTCCCTCGACCCCTTCCTTCCCCCAGTTTTCTCTTTTGTGGATTTCTTTTTTTTTTTCTTTCTTGTGTACTCGAAAAGTCAATTTGCATATACACACCATGGCCAGTGTAAAAGAAGCCGTGAAGGAATCCCTTTTGGGAAGCACAGAGTCACCTCAGCTGTCCCATCAATCGCGCTCAAACTTTCTCCGTCACGCGCAAAAGGATGAGAATGGCGAGCTCTTCATGGACGAGGAGAACTTCATTAATGCCGTGGCACCTAAACAGGAAGACTATGTAAGTGTCATTAGAGCAAAGGTACTCATCACAATGGCTGATTTGGTTTCCTCCCAATAGCACAAGATTAAGCGCGAACAATATGGCATCCTTTTCAACGTCGCAGACCGACGGAGAGCTGGCAAGCTGAACATTACCGACTGGGCCTCCTTTGAAAACCTCCTCGCGAAGCCCGATGCCGAGTACGAGATCGCCTTCCGTCTCTTCGACTTCGATGGCACCGGTAGTGTCAAGTTCGATACCATGCAGGGACTGTATAACATGAACAAGAGTGCCGACAGCATCCCCTTTGATTGGAACTCAGAATGGGCATCGCTGTACGGAGGCCGTTCCAAGTCTCGTCATGATATGACCTACCCCCAGTTCGCCCAGATGCTGCGTGGCTTGCAGGGTGAACGCATCCGTCAAGCTTTCCACATCTTCGACAAGGATGGTGATGGATTCATCGAGCCCGAGGACTTCCAGCGCATAATCCTCGAGACCTCAAAACACAAGCTGTCCGATCACGTCCTCGAGAACCTCCCCACCCTGTGCAATATCTCGACCAGCAACCGCATCTCTTACGCCAATGTCCGTGCTTTCCAGAATGTCATGCGCGAGATGGATATCATCGATATGGTGGTCCGCGAAGCAACAAAGAAGAGCACCGATGGCAAGATTACTCGATCCGACTTCCTGGACGAGGCCGCTCGCGTCACCCGTTTCTCCCAGTTCACACCCATGGAGGCCGATATTCTGTTCCACTTTGCTGGTCTGGATGCGCCTTCGGGCCGTCTCTCGCAGAAAGATTTCGCCAAGGTCATCGATGCTTCATGGCGTATTCCCGTGGCCGCTGTAAACCAGGCCGTGGCCACTGGACATGAAGTTGCCGAGAAGACTAAGGGTGTGCTTCACGGCGTGCTGGAGTCTGCACACCACTTTGCTTTGGGTAGTATTGCTGGTGCTTTTGGTGCTTTTATGGTCTACCCTATTGATTTGGTCAAGACCCGTCTGCAGAACCAGCGTTCGTCTCGCCCCGGCGAGAGACTGTACAATAACTCCCTCGATTGCGCTAGAAAGGTTATCCGCAACGAGGGTTTCACTGGACTCTACTCTGGTGTCATTCCTCAGTTGATTGGTGTGGCGCCTGAAAAAGCTATCAAGCTGACTGTGAACGATCTCGTTCGTGAGTTCTTCACAGACAAGGAAACCCACAGGATCAAGTATGCCCAGGAGGTTCTTGCTGGTGGAACTGCCGGTGCTTGTCAAGTTGTCTTCACAAACCCCCTTGAGATTGTGAAGATTCGCCTGCAGGTCCAGGGTGAAATCGCAAAGAACGTCGAGGGTACCCCTCGCCGCTCTGCCCTCTGGATTGTCAAGAACCTGGGTTTGGTGGGTCTGTACAAAGGAGCCAGCGCCTGTCTCCTTCGTGACGTCCCCTTCTCGGCCATCTACTTCCCCACATACGCACACTTGAAGTCCGACTTCTTCGGCGAAACCGCCACAAACAAGCTCGGCGTTGTTCAGCTCCTCACCGCCGGTGCCATCGCCGGTATGCCTGCCGCCTACCTCACCACACCCTGCGACGTCATCAAAACCCGTCTGCAGGTCGAAGCCCGCAAGGGTGACACCAAGTACCACGGTCTGCGTCACTGCGCTTCCACCGTCTGGAAAGAAGAGGGTCTAGCCGCCTTCTTCAAGGGTGGTCCCGCCCGTATCATGCGTTCTTCACCTCAGTTCGGTTTCACGCTGGCCGCCTACGAGGTCCTGCAGAAGAACTTCCCCATGCCCGGTGAGGGCGACGCCATTACACCCACTGGCCACGTCGAGCCTAGTATCGGTGGACAGGGCGCTAAGGCACCTCTGCCTTACCTCCGGTCAAGGAACGCGCTGAAGCTCATCCTTGATCTGGACCAGAACATTGGCCGGGTGCAGGTCCCACGGCCTGAGAACTGGCCCAAGTTCCTGCAGAGCTCGAAGTAGGGTTGCTGTTACATAGTGAACCTGTCAGTTCTGTTGTTTCTTTCATTTTCATCTTTTACTAGCGATACGTTTCTCATTTGGTCAAGGCCTATCTTTCCTTCGATTTAGCATGAGATCTTTCTCACATTTCTTTCGGATTATTTTCATGTCAGCCCTCTTTGTGGTTTAGTTGGGCTTGACATGGGTCGTACATCCCCCTTTGCATCATGATGTCTTCTCTTTATTTGCCGAAGACCATTCTTTGCATTGTACCAACAACAGATAGATATGAAAAGAAGGTGTGGGTTGTCTTAGAAGGCCCTGATTGTGGTGTTTCTCTCAATCTATATTTGGTTTGGGTTGATATTTTCCTGTTTCTTGCGAGTGTAAGCGTAAATAAGTGCATAGCTTGTGTTTAATCCAAGTCGTGCCTAGAGAGCAGATAGATCCTACTCAGGTCAAAGTGGTATCTATTTGCATTTAATCTTGTAATCTGAACTGGATCGCATTGCAAGTTCTGGTTTTTGAGTTGTCTATCCCAAGTTTGGGAAAATATGTACATGAAGCGTGACTTGCAAGCTCACAAATGGGTATCGGAATCTACTCTCAAGCCAAGATTCCCTGTACAGGTGATGTTACATTTATATCGTCGAGGATATATTGGTCATGAACTCGGTCCATGTGTGTGGACCATGTGTCGTGGGATAGAAATAACTGCCATCGTGATCTAGAAGATCAATTCGACATCATTCAGGCGGCAGTGACTCAATGTGCCGGTGTATATTCCGAGTCCACATGACTGAGCCTCAAGACCAGTGGCTCATTCTTGATGAAGACCAGATTCAGTCCCCATTCAGTAGAACCTAAGTTTTCGTGTTGACTCTGTCTTAACTGCCTTCTCGGCGCCCTTTTCTTCCGTAGGCTGTGTGGGTTGTTTTTGTTCTTTCTCGGGCTCCTCGCCCTTCTCTGTTTGCGACTGGGCGGTCTTCTTCTCATGCCATAGGGAATCTTCGGCTTCAATCTCGCGCAGTACTAGAGAGAAATAGTCAGACAATAGCCATGTGATAGAATTAGCGGATATTAGTTAACATACCCTCATCCCACTCTCGTTCCTTCGCCTCATCGCCTGTTCCTAGCAACTTCTCCACATCGACCTTCTCTCCATTCTTGACTCTTGCAATAATCTCCGCTAGAAGTTCCAGCTTCGCATCCGTCGTCCGAGTATATGCCGCATAGCCATTCTTCAAAGTGAGCATGCGAATGGCCTGCGAGCCGATCAGAGTAAAAATGATGATGTAGAAAGTCGCCGGGTTCCATTCTTTAGATTTATCTTTCGCAGGATCCTTGCGCGCTCTGCCACCCCGAAGAAACCGGGGAATCATCGCCGTCCATACTGACGTGTCTGCAATCTTCGGAAGACGATCGGAGGTCGAATATGAGCGCCCAGCCGGACCACGGCATTGTCTGGTAGCATTTAATGTAGAAGGAGCAGACAATATTTGCTTGCTAAGCCCAAACGGCTTGAATCTGAAAGCCATAGCTCTGTTCGCATCTAGCAGTAATCGTCGATCTTCAGAAGAGGGAAAAGTCGAGGTTTATGATTGCCTCAGGCGATAAGGCCATCTACCCCAATACGGTATAGCGCTGTTGTTGCTGCGACAACCCCCCGTTTGGAGTGTCCAGCCGATAGCGATTGCACATCAAAGGCTCGACGCGAGCGATGACCTCAGCCCTGCAGCTTCGATAATACGACCAAAAAAATGGCGGTCACCGTCTTGCCGGCCAGTTCTTTAACAGAGTCTGTGAAACAGGCACTCCGTTCAACAACTACATGCTCAGACGCTACCGTGTTGTCCCTCCAAACACTCCTCCGCGGGTCGCCAAAGATGCCCGAGAAACCCACGAAACGCACAAAATCCACAAGAGAACCTCCCGCAACTCCGAGTCGGACGAGAACTTCCCGCGCAACGAAAGCGAAACCTGCGAATGAGGCGGGGCTCCAATCATTGGCTGATCATGACGCTGCGGCTTTGTCAAGTCAGGAGAAGTTGGTCTTTGCTACGGAGGTGTTCAATGCTACACTAAAGACCCTCACGGATGCCGCGAAGATAACTACAGCAAAGCGACAGAATAATGCCCCCGATACTGCTGGCCCCGATGCGGGCATTGTCTCGGCTGCGGAGTGCGCCAGGTTTTCTTTGTCAACACTGCGCTCTCTTAAAAGTGATACTGGGAAAGACCAATTTCCGAACATGCAGCTTGAGCAGGGGCTGTGTGTTCTTGCGGGAAAGCTTATCTCCCTAGGACTGAACGACATGGCATACAAAGAACTGAGACTTTTAAAGCGGAGAATCCAACAACATCTGGATGGTGGGAAAGCCGGGAAAAAGACTACAGAAGCGAAGGAGATGGCAGAGGAAGAAGCCTCGAAAGAACGGATGTCGGATCTCTTGACATTCGCTCACATTTCGAACGCGAAATCGCTGTACGGCTTGCTTGTTCCCTTTCACTCGAATGTGATGCGGCTATTTGCTGCGGACAGAAGAGCCTCCACAATCCAGAAGGTTTGCCCTGCTTTACAACTTTCTGATTTGAGTAGCCCCGCTCAAGTCATTCTGGCTGCCGTGAAATCGGGTCAACTATCAAACGACAAAGCTGCTCTTCAGCTTCAGTTACTATCAAATACAGTTCTAGCGCTTTGCTCGGGGTCATATTTCTCGAAGGATGAAGCGTCAAATAGTCTGAAGCCAACGACGTCGTTGGCTTTGCAATTGCTTTCCCTCGAGGTCAGATGCTTGGGCTGGAAGCTGTCTGGTCATGTCTGTGATGAGAGCAAAGAAGTGTTCGATCCTTTGCTTCGCTATTTTGGTAATTTTTCTCACCGGAGCAAGGGCATTGAGAAAGCCGAGTTTGCTACAATCTACAAAGCGGTTACCCGGCTGCAAACATCTATTGCAGAGATTAAGAAGAAGTCCTCAGAAACACAAAACGCCAATCAGGCTGCGAAGCTTATGACCCTTCTCGGCCAGCTCGCTTTCGACGCGGGTTGCTTCGACGAATCTATGAAGCTCTTCGCACAAGCCATAAACCCACTCTCAAAAACCCAGTCTCTTTCGCTAGCAACAGTTCGGTGTAAAATTGCATCTGTTCATTTCCAGGCTTCGAAGACATCGAAAAAGGTCCTGGACGGAGCTTTGGATTCCGTATCAGAGGCGACTCAATCCCTAGGGTTGCAATTAAGAGGCAGCGCAAACGACCTAGATGAACTTCTGGTGGAAGCTGCGAGACTGAAGAAGCTGGCTCTTGCGTGGTTCGGGGAGACTATCACAAAAAGTAGCGAGACTGGAAGCGAGAAAAACGAAGTTGCCAGTCAGATCAGGGAATATTTACAAGCATTCATCAGGTTCCTCAGACGCTATGTTGGACGCCAACCAGCAGAAGATGGTGACGAAAAGGATATTGAGATGTTCAACAAACGCATTTCAATATCTAGGAGCATTATTCTAGCTGCTATTGATTCGACTGTCGCAATCGGAAAACTTTCAATCATGTCTCAGAGGCCACCCTGGGAAGACATGCATCCAATTCTGACTGATTCCCACCGCCTGCTTTCCACAATTGAATCCCCCAATGAAGAAAGTGCAGAGACAACAGAAACCCTTGGAATGGCACTTGTCAAGCTTTCAAACTTGTTTTGGTCTCGATACATCAAAGAAAAAGAGGCTGGACAGGGTTATCGCGAGCTTATACCTCTTCTCAAACAATCTACCCAGATGCTTTCGAGCTGCTCACCTTCTCAACGCAACACGGCATTTGCAGCCCTCAAGTTTGAGAGAATGGCTCATCTGTACATCGAGGGCAATATGTACATTGACTCAGAGCAGATGTTCCGAAAATCGATTGAAGAATACATTCTCTCAGGTACTCTAGAGCAGATCGTCAAGATCAACGGAGGACAAAATCCAAGTTCGGTCGACCAGGATCCCAAGAGTCCCAGTTTCATGCTTGGTCGTGTATTTTCCGCTTTGCTGAAGATGAAGCTGCGCAGGAAGGGATCTCACCCCTCTATTGTCTATGATGATGTTGAGCTAGAATTCGAACAGAGAGGTCTACTTCTTGAATGGCAGATGAGCTTGCTTGTTGACATGCATAGCTATTGTTCAAACGAAGAAGAGTTCCGCTTGATGCTTGGTTCGGCTGTTTCCTCCCTTCTCGATCTCTACGCCCCTACTGTATACCCTATTCGCCATTCTCGTGTGATCCTCTCTGCCTTGCGGCTTCTACTGGAACAGCCTACTGCCTTGGATTCGTCTTTGATTGAAACTCTGCTGGATGCAGGAACAGAAGCTTTGAATAGCGGTCTACAAGTCCGAGATGACATTGAGCTTGCTTCATTCGCAATCCATATTAGAAACTCATTGCGCATTATTGTCGGCTTCCACCGCGGCAAGATTGATGCAAGCGAACTAGATGAAACCCTTGCATCGTGGATTTCATTGGTGCGCAAGTCCCATGACTGGAAAACATTGCTGCTCTGCATCAATGATACGGATTACTGGGTCTTGCAGTTGAAGGCCCTGGTTGACTATACCGAAATTCATGGGCTTTGGAAGGCTCAACTGTGCACCCTGGAACTAATATTGCGTGCCGCGGAGCTCCAACAATCAGGGGATTTGTCAGACGCTATCATCATTCTATCGCGCTTGGTACTGCAGAATTGTCGCCTGGGCTACTGCCAAAAGGCAGGTGAACTCCTCTCGCGTGGTGAACAGTATCTTACCCAGACCAAGGTGTCTTCTCTTGCTACCATCTCCTACAAAGTTGCACGGGCGGAATATCTTCTGGAGACCGGAGAGCCGGAGAAAGCCGTCACCGTTCTTTCAGCAGCCCGCACACTCTATGAAAAATGTCAGAGGTCAGAACTAAGCAACTTGACTGTGCTGTCGAAGATATCATGGGAAAGGCTGGTAGCAGATGCCGCCTTTGTTCAGTCCAGGTTGTTCTCCGCACAGGGCTCAGCAACCCAGGCTCTGTACTTCGCCAAGTTGTCTGTAAGACTCAACTGCCGCATATGGGCTAAGGTTGAGAGGCTCGCCCAAAGAAAGCAAGACAAGTTGTTGCCTGTTGCAGGAAGTTCTGATGTTGAGGCTGTTGCGGATGGTATCGCAAAGCTTGACTTGTCGCAGAACGGGTCTTCCCCAGATGTCTCTGCCAGCTACGTCCAAGGTGCGCCTTTCTGGCCGCATTTGGGTTCCCACCATACCTGCTTGTTGAACCTCGCCACATTATCTGCCCACCATGGCTTATTCCAGGATGCTATCTATTACAGCGAACAGGCGCTGAAGATTGACAAAACCCTCGATGCTAATGCACGCCTACTTGCGGCGCAGACCCAGCTTGGTTGTCATTGGATTCTCAGTGGACACATGAGCGAGGGACAGGACCATCTCTCTGCAGCAGCCGAGTCATCTAAGCAAACTCAAAAAAGTATTGAAACTGTGTCATTTCAAATGGCGCTTGCGTCTTTATACAAGACGCAGGGTGCACACGATAGGGCTCTCCGTGTTCTCCTTGAAGCAGACAAAATCATCACAGCCGTCACCTCTGCTGATATACCTGCCAGCTTGGAGGCATCAGGCGTGGCCGAAATCGAAGAAAAGATGGACAAGTTACGGGTTAGAGCAAGCAGCCGGCGAACCCCAGCGCCTCGAACCCCCACACCTACTACGACTACTACCACTCGACGGACCCGTGCAACCAGTTCCGTTGCGACAAAAACTACAAAGAAAGCCCCAGCTCCAAAAACAACTCTCCCCGAAGTTCAATCTAAATCCTTATTACAACTGAAAGGCAACATCCTCAGACAGCAAGCCGATTGCCTGCGGGAATTGCGCGACTTTGAGCGATCTGCACAAACCCTTGCAGAGGCCAGACAATTTGCTGTAGCCCGGGAAAGCAAGATCACTCTGGAGATCGGTGAAAGCGAGCATCTGTTGGCCGATGCAATTCGACGTTTTGCCAGCCATGCCGTGTACTGCGTTTTACCTGAATCTACAATCTCGCTACCGTCACTCAAAACACCAAGCAAGACGGCAGATGAGACTACCTTACCCCCGGCAAAGCCGTCGACAAGGAGGACCAGAGCTCCAGCCAAAACAACGCGCACCAAGGCTCAACGAGCTAGTGACGACTTTTCGGTTATGCTATCCAAGGCAAGCGATTGTCTCGCCAGTGTCTTCTCTGATGCCACGATTCTAGGCTCAACGCTTGATAGTCATGCAGCGTCTCGCCTGATGAGTCGGATCTCTATGCTATCGCATGCGACTTCTCCCGGGATTCCAGCGACTCTGGCTCAGTCGCCTGCAAATATGAATGGTAAATTTTGCGAAATCATTTCGGTTTGACGTGTATCTAACTTTTCAATTAGAAATCGGACGTGTTGGCGCATTTGCCCGAGAACGTATGGCGATTGATATCGATCGACAGCTGGCTGATTTTGCCGACCCTCTTCTTTGGCCAGCTTCGTTCCCCTCAGCTGTCGAGCTGGACAGTGACCTTTGCTCCAACTTCACACAGGATTACGTCGACATTCTGCCCGAAACTTGGAATGTTCTCTCTTTGTCATTGAGTGCAGACCGTACCGAATTTGTGGTTTCACGACTCCAAAAGGACCGTTCGCCGTTCCTTCTGCGTCTCCCCCTCCACCGAGGAAACTCGGAAGACGATGAGGAAGAGCAATTCACTTTTGAGGATGGAAAAGAGGAAATGCAAGAACTCATCAAACTCGCCAACGAAAGTGCACATGCGGCTAAGGCCCAGACGGACAAGTTGTCGAAGAAGGAATGGTGGAAGACCCGCGAGGCGCTCGATCGTCGGATGGAAAGTGTGCTTCAGAATATCGAGAACATATGGTTTGGAGGGTTCCGCGGTGTGTTCTCGCCGCTGTCACGGGAGACTACCGCGTTAGCCCGGTTTGCGAGCACCTTCCAAAGCATCCTTGACAAGCATCTTCCTTCTCGGCAAAAGGGTGGCAAGGCCGACGGACCCCGGCTCACACTACATCAGAATGTAGTAGACTTGTTCATTGGTCTTCGCGATCTCGAGGAGCAAGAAGAACCCGAAGACACACTGATGGATCTTCTTTACTTTGTCGTGGATATCCTACAATTCCAGGGCGAGCGCAATGCCTACGACGAGATCGACTTTGACATGATGGTCGTAGACACTCTTGATGCCCTGCGAGGCTACCACGAAGCTGCACGCGATGAACTTGCAGCCCGGCCACCAAGACATACAATCCTCGTACTCGACAAAGCTCTCCACCTGTTCCCATGGGAGTCACTTCCTTGTCTCCAAGGATACCCTGTCTGCCGCGTCCCATCCCTCGAATGTCTTCGGGACCGCGTCCTCCAATTCCGCAAGGCATCCTCCGGAGCCATCGTGGACCGCAAATCCGGCGCCTTCGTCCTTAACCCAACAGGCGACCTACGTACAACACAAACAACATTCGAACAAGACCTCTCCCGGTTTAAATCCTGGACTGCAGTCGTGCAGCGCGAACCAACCGAAGACGAATTCCGCGACGCGCTGGAAAAGAAGGATCTATTTCTCTACTTTGGCCACGGCAGCGGCGCACAGTATATCCGCGGCCGTACGGTCAAGCGACTCACACAATGTGCTGTTACTTTCCTCATGGGATGTAGCAGTGGCACTTTGACCGAAGCTGGCGAGTATGAGCCCTACGGCACGCCGATGAATTATCTTCATGCAGGCAGTCCCGCGCTTGTGGCTACGCTGTGGGATGTCACGGATCGGGATATTGATCGGTTTACTACGACTGCCTTTGATGCGTGGGGTTTGGTTGAGAAGAAGGATAAGAAGGATAAGACTCGACAGGAGGATGTTGGGCTTGACACAGCGATTGCACGGTCGAGGGGTGCGTGTGTATTGAGGTATCTGAATGGTGCCGCACCTGTTATTTATGGAGTTCCGGTATTTTTGGAGTGAATCTGGGGTGTTTCTCTTTCTTTACTGTGTATATATACCTTGGCGTTTACCCCACTGTGGGCAGCAATCTGATTTGACTCTTATACATACTCTTCAAGGGCTATGAAGTTAATAGACCAATGTCTACCTGTGTTATGGCCTAAGATGCTGTTAATAGAACTAAACAATGTTCAGTGCAATAGTTCTAAGCTTCAAAATCAGACAATATTTGATACAATCCTATATAAAATCCAAAATAGGAAGAATAATCCTATCAAAGTGGACCTTTTCCCCTCATGCGGGCCCCCCACCATAAAACGTCAACGTCTCCCCGTTCTCGGTTTTCTTCTCTCCTATACATTCTTCCCATACATCATGTCCGTCACTACAAACGCAACCATTGCCTCCTTCGGTGGCAAGCTCCTAAAGCTAAGCCATGCCGCCACAACCACAAAATGCGAGATGAAATTCAACCTCTTCTTGCCTCCGCAGGCCCAGACACAGAAAGTCCCCGTACTTATCTACCTCTCCGGTCTGACCTGCACCGCCGATAACTGTTCCGAGAAGGGCTTTTTCCAGCACAGTGCTAGCAAGAAGGGAATTGCCGTGCTGTATCCCGACACTAGCCCACGTATGTGTCTACCTTTGTCTTTGATGCGTCAATTTATATTGCACACCATTCCATTCAAGTTATCCTATCGAAAGTAAAGAAAAACAGAATTAAACTTACCTTTCTATTCAGGCGGCCTCAACATCCAAGGCGAGGACGACGCATACGACTTCGGCTCCGGTGCCGGCTTCTACGTCGACGCCACTAAAGCCCCCTACAACGCCGGCTATAACATGTATAGCTATGTCACCGAAGAGCTGCCAAAGACTGTCTTTGCTGCGTTCCCGCAGTTGGATGCCGGTCGTGTTAGTATCACCGGTCACAGTATGGGTGGACACGGTGCTCTCACTTTGGTAAGTTATACACTACCTGTCGTATCCGGAAGTTTTCTATATATGGAATTATAGCTAGAAAAAAATATCCCTGTTGGAGCGTTATCTAACCAATCCATCAGTTCCTCCGCAACCCAGGCAAGTACAAGTCCGTCTCTGCGTTCGCGCCGATCACGAACCCGACGAACTGTCCCTGGGGCCAGAAGGCGTTCAATGGTTACTTCGGTGATGATCAGCAGGATAAGTGGAAGGAACATGACGCTACTGAGTTGATTAAGAAGTGGAGTGGGGGTCCGCTGGATATTCTGGTTGACGTGGTGGGTTTCCTCCTTTGCTTTATTCTGTCCCCTCCATGTACGTACACCATCTAATCCATATCCAGGGCACCGGTGACAACTTTTACAAACAAGGCCAACTCCTACCGGAGAACTTCGAAGCCGCAGCCCGTGATGCGGGTATCGCCGGATTGAATATTCGCTACCAGCCGGACTATGATCACTCCTATTATACCATGGCTACCTTTGCGGATGACCATGTTGAGCATGCGGCCAAGTATCTTTTTGCATAGTGTGTGCTCTTCTCTTAACTCCTAATCTCAAAATTATGTTTTACTTCTCTTGCATGTATCTTTTGTAAACTAGATCTGATGGTTCTCTTTTTTGGCTCAAGTGAGCGCCAGGTTGTTAGGTCCATGATTTAGATGGGTTTGGGACTTTGAGGGCAAAGCTGATGCTGGGGAGATGGTGCTACATCCGGTAAACAGAAGTATCGAGTCTATTAACATTGATGAGAACATGGTGGTCGATGGAGCTATGAAATCCGACCAATAGTATCCTTTGTTTCTTATTCTCTCCTATCATCTTACTTTTGTACAAAGACTTTTCCAAGTAACCGAATTCCCTGTTTAGACTACCAAAAAGACTACTAAAAAGACAGCCACGGATGTACCGAAGATAAGGTAGATCATATGTTGACACATCCTTCGATACTTTTTCCCACCAAGAAGCTTTTTAGTGCCAAGTTGGGATGCATAACTTGGAATACAGTAGTCCTTTCAATGGAGTTTCTACCTTTCTATTTAGCTATATAATCCTTCTGGTTCGAGGATTCTAGTGAAATAGTGAAATTTTAAGGGGTTCTGTTCCTAAGCAAGATTAACGCTGGACACCATGCGAAGACCGAGAGAAATAAGCATTGGGGAACGGGTCCGGAAACTCCCTCAGATCCTGCGAACGCACGGAGTATCATAGACAAGATACCAATCAGATCAAAGCCTATTGGGGGACTAAGGACAGATATTAAGCGGTAGTCTATTCTTGTAATCCTTAATTATCCAATTACACTTGTATATATATACTCGAACTGATTATGGAAACTCGCTTCATTCCATCTACGTACTTCACTTCACACCCATTAAAGTTAAAACTCAACACAAGACAGAAAAACAAAGCTATTTCGGTCGTATTTTATGAAGTAAGCAAGAGGAAGAGGATGAAAAAGAAAACGCCGAGTGGTGGGCGGATACAAATGAACACCACAATGCGAATGCACCATGAGCAGAAGCAGATCATCGGGAAGCAAGAAGCAAGTTATATACTCGGAACTTTTGGAAAGGTAAATTCTTTTTGTTTCTGATTTGCTCCCGAAGTTTGATCCATTATTCTTTGGGGTTCAAGCTGGACAAGTATGGTATCGGGATCGGACTTGGATGAAGTAGATGGTATAGAAGATGGCGAAGTCACAAGGCAACATGAGGAGAGACGTCACCTCGTCGCGTCAAAACGTAAATATGGAAAATAGATGGGGGGAATCTAGAAAGCAGATAGAGAGGAGAAAAGGAAACTTCATGCGCTCAATCGTTGGATGAATGACTATTCAAAGGTGCATGTTAGTTGCATGTTACGTAGTTTGAAAGCAATAGTACTTACCGGGAAGAATTGCCGGAACCCTTTCACGTCCAGCTGGCTCATTGCGGTCAGGAACTCTTCGATGAGATCGGCCCCCATGCCCATGCCGGGCAGTTCCTGGTTGCGCAAGTATTCCACATACTCCATGCCTGTCTTGGAGTAGATGGTGCGTTGCAAAGCGCCAGCCTCGGCGAGGACCTGCTTGGCTTGTGCGTCTTTGGAGTTGAAGGATGGCGTCGTGGGGAGTGCCCAGCACAGAGGTGAGAACCGGGTGATCATAAATCCACCAAAGCCAGGGAGTGCGGCTTGGGCAGGTGCGGCGCCGTTAGCAGGGGCAGGAGCAATGTCAGGTCCGCCCCAACAGCTTGCCATACGGCCCAAGACGGAGAACGCCATCTTGGCGGTTGTGAAGTCCTCAATATCTTTGGCGAAGTGTTCGATCGTCGTGATCACGGTTTCGAAGATGGGCTGGTTCCTTTCGCTAATGATGACAGCGCCCAAATCATTGTTCAGCACAGCCAGCAAGAAGTTCAGGTATTCGCGCTTCAACTCGGCAAGCTGAATCTCGTCATCAGTACCGGTTGTCGGATCGGCAATACCAGAGAAGACTCGCTGCAAGAAAGGAGTCAGGAGGGTGTCGAGGATACTGTAGATCTCACCCTTGAACCCAAAGATGACCTGATCGAGAAGGCGGAGGAACAGCGCCATCTCGTCGCGCGACGAAGTCCGGGTCAAGAGCCCATCGATCCATCGGGGGAGTTGAGGGAGAATCTGCGCGCCCAGAACACCAATAAGCCGCGAGAACGCAAAGCGAGCAGCAGTCCGGATATTGAACGAGAAACTGAGAGACTCAAGCGCAACTAGGGTTGCTTCAGCCACCTGGGCGAAAGCCGCCGAGACCTCGGGCGCCGGGAGAGCGGCAGGCGAGCTGGTACCCGGCTGCCAGTCCGAGTAACCACGGGCGAGGGTTCCGAGAGCCATGATATCGTGGTGAATCTGCAGCAACGCGCGTTCATCCTTGGCCTTGGCGGCTTCGAGGTTACGCTCCATGTCGCCGAAGACAGGGTTCATCACCGACTGGGCGTAGAGAACCTGCTTGTCTGCACTGACACTCGGGGTCGAGGAAATGATTCCAACGGACTCGAAAAGGTACAGCTGACTGTTGAACACGGCGTCGGCGGAGCCCTCGTGGTCCTCAGAAGACATCTCATCACCGTCATCGCCCTCCGAAGGCACCTCGGCCTGGATAACCAGCAAGTCACTCAATGCCTCTACAACAGTCTGTGCCACGTTGCCAATTTGGCTACGTAGCTGTCTAGCTAGCCGCTGGAACAGATACCACGAACGAGTCTTGACTTTTCGAACAGGGTGGTGCACAAGCTGGAGGAAGCTCTCCAGAACCCCAGGGATGAGATGAGAGTGATGAGTGAAGAATGAACTATAACGAACACATATTTCCATGTACTGAAGTTGCGTCGCGGGGTGGGTGAATGATCGGATGTCGGACTCTACCATTGCGAGCATCATCTCGATGAGGCGGTTCGCAGCCATGCCAGTAGGGGCGCCCTTCATGTATAGACTGCCGCCCCTGACGGCCAGATCGCCAAACAAGAACATCTCGTGTAGAGCGAGATCTAGGTCACGCCAGTCGAGCTGTCCACCGGATGCCCGCAGTTTTTGGAAAGTGGTTCCCACCACCTCTGAAATTGCATCGATGTAAAGCTGTTCATCGGCGGAGGCAATGATTTGCTGCAAAACACCTAGTCTCTTACGCAGATCCTGGAACTCTGCCTCATCCGTCTGCTCGTCCTCCTCGCCCCAGTTCGAGGTCTCGTCGTACCGCATTTTCGCAATAATCGCTTTCAAAATCGGAAGCAGGATGGACTTGTTTCGCTCCTCGAAGGACGGGTTCGCCTTGGCGAGTTTCCGGATGTAGGTGAGCATGTCGCTGACGCAAGGAATGACGGTCGAGCAAACTTCGTCGTATTCGTCGGAGAAGAAGCGCAGAATGTGCGGCAGGAAGACCTGCAAAAGGTTCTCTGCCTGTTCCTTGACAGGACCAGCGTCATTATCCAATACTCGCACAATATCCACTACCGTGTTGTTGACCAGCTTGGCAACTGTCTCTGCCAGATCAGTATCGTACTTGAATGTGAATCGGCTCTCCCGTAGTGGAGGGCTGTTAGACAACTGCGTGATAATGGAGTCGAGATTCAGGAAAGCGATCATCTCAATTTTGTCCGAAGGCTTCATTTTCTTGCCAATGATCTCCGTGAAGACATCCACAGCCGCATCGCGCACCCGCTGTTCTCCCTCCCGCAGCTCCTGTTTCTCGGCCCGTCCAAGCTGCTGGAAAAGCAGGTCCAACATGGTCTGGTTCACGACAAGACCAATATCGATCCAGCTAACCCAGCTACCAACTGCCTTCAAGCACATCTCGACAATCATATCATCACCTTCCCGCCACACTGTCAAAATCTCCTGCCAGGAGTTGGCAATTTTCTGCATGTCCCTCTCACGAATGAGGTCCTTCAGCGCATTCGCCTTGTCCTGTTCCCCACGAGATCTGGAAACCAGCACATCGCCAATCTCCTCGTGAATCGAGCTCAGCACACGCAGGTAAAAGATAACTCCGATTTGGCTATCCCGGCCAGTGGATTTGTAGGTCAGGTTCAGTAGATCGTCGATGCAGGACTCCCAGCCGTTCGCGTAGAGGGTGGAGAAGAGGAAAGTAACGGTCTGTGCAATTTTATTCTGGATATAAGGAGCATCGGGGGTGGCAGTGGCCTCCGGTCCGTAGGCCTGGCGAATGTAGGCTAGCACACTATCTCGAACGACGCCGATCGAGGCCTGATCGATCAAGCCGACCTGGGCGGCACTATTGACAATCTCCAGGCTGACATGCCGTACGACTTCGGGCCGCTGTGGGGTTTGGGTGAAGAGAGAAAGGCAGACCTGCCATCCGGAGGGGTCGGAGCGGAGTTGGTTGAGGTATTCGTAGGCTTGTGATTTTAGGGTTGTGTCGGAGGATGGATTCCAGGCGATCTCAATGGCACTTGCTACCTGGGATGTGTCAATCATCTTGTGTGCTGAGCTGAGGAACGCTCAAGGTTTCCCGGGGGGGGGGTTGAAACGGCGGGGGAGGGGCCCTGTTTGGGGTGGAATTTTTTTGGTATTGGAGGGTGAACATAATTGGGAGACTCACCTGTTCTTCCATCTTCCAGTCTCCCTTTTATGTGTGGGAAGGAGAGAGGGAAATGAAGTGTCGGGGAGGCGTTGTGTTGTCAAAATTGTTTTTTGGTGGAGATATGACCTGCGGGCATTTAAACTGGATATCGTAATCGATCCCGTGCCAGTCAGTTTCCGCCTTCGCTTGCCAAGAGTGTCAAATCTACAAGATTTATAGTGTCTCAGAGCGATATGAAAGAGATTTGAAAATGTGACGTTCCTTTGTGTTTTCCTAAATAGGATAAGGGCCTTACACACAGTTGTTTTTGGACCCGAAGCTTTATTAGACATATATGTACTAGACTTGCTATACTCATTGCCATATAAGGCTTCAATCTAGCTCAATGCCAAAATAGTTCTAATTTTTATTTTATGTCTATATTATTTTCAGCTTCAATGTCCTTTGGCCTTGTCGGCCTCTTGCTGCAAAACCTGCAGTTCCATCTTCTCAAAGCCCTCGACGGCTTGACCATACTGTTCAAACACCCCCTTTTGATAACCGTCCGCAATTTTCTCAATGAACTCCGCCTCGTTCCACCGCTGACCGATCAGGTCCTCAAAGGTTTGACCGGGCTGTCGCTCGATGCCCCAAACGGCCTTGTATGCGGCACCCAGGGCACAGGCATTGTCGCCAACATCGAGCGAATATACACCCTCAACACCACCAAGGACCTCGCCAGCAATCTTAGCAATTGCCTTGTTCTTAGATCCTCCACCAACGAGATAAACTCGGCGTGGCTGGGAGGGAAGTCCATTGCCAGGGCTCTGGGTAAGGTCTCGAGACCGCAGACGCAGTGAAAGCAACTGGCTCTCAACGATGGCGCGGGCTTCATCCTGCGGCGAATTCCATCCATCGGCCGTCTCTTGGAGACTTCCAGTGTTGACATCGTATGTAAAGCGCCATTGGCCCTTGCTGATGTTTGGTACGATCTCATGGCGTGGGAAGAACAGACCCATCTTCATCGGGCTCATTGGGTTCTGCTGGCCCAGTGGGGCAGTCTGCAGCGCAATCTTGTCAAAGTTGGCCCAGGGGTGGGCAGGGGTATCCTTCAAACTTTCATTGATCGCGTCTCGGACGTGCTCACGGGCCAGGCCGCCGTTTTTGTAGCACAGCATGAACATGTACAAGCCGGGGGTAGTAGGGTGGTTGAAGAAGTGTGTGGCAGGGTCTGGTTTGTAGTTGGGGGTGGACATGAGGAAGGTAGTAGAGGTGCCGAGTGAAACCATTGCATCTGATGGCAGCAATGGCAACGCAAGAATTGTCGCTGGATTATCGCCAGTTGCTGGAATAACCGTACAACCAGGACTGAAGCCGAAACGCTCTACGAAATATGAATGAACGGAGCCCAGGTGTAGGCCTCCATCTTCTGGTACCTCGCCGAGCTTCTGCTTGAGATCCTCGACTCCAAGCCCACCCGAGCAGAGTTGGATCAGGCGCTCGTCGTACGCCCCTTTCTTGATGTTCCACAAGTTCATCCCGCACACGTCGGAGATGTCGAATGGGGCTACATGGCCTAAGAAAAGCGATGCCAGGAAAGACGACACCAATGAGATTCTCGAGGTCTTCTTATAAATCTCGGGGTATTTCCTTGTGAATCGGAGGATTTGAGGACCTGTGAATCTCTAATGATAATGTCAGCAGGCTTGCCCCGCATATATTTAGATTTTGGCTTCTTACATGGTGTGCTTTGCTTCCGGTAGCCTGTGCCAAATCTTCGGGCTTGCCGAGAGCTGCGTCAAACTCGTCACATTCTTTCTGAGTGCTCGAGTCTTGCCAATTAGGACTGTAGGGGTGGGAGAAAGCGCCTTCGAGCTGTGCCTCGAGGGGCTTGGTAGAATCTAGATTGTGGAGAAGTGACTCCGCATTCTGCCCCCAGTATACACTTCCGTGCTGTTGTCCTGCACCGCTAATTCCTTTTACGCGGCTGAAATCGAGACCCTGCTTGCGCAGGCTTTCTAGCACACCGTCCAATGCCTGCAGCCACAAAGCGACCGGGGCAAACACTTCATGTTCGGCTTCATTATTCAGAACGCCTTTTTTGATCGGGAACCCATGCGAGTCGGCATCGAAGTCGAATTTGGCAACGTGAACCACTTTAAGATCGGAGTTGACAACTAATCCCTTCAATTGTTGCGTCGAGAGATCGAAACCAATGTAGAGGGGGGCATCGGACGCCATGGTGGAAGTGATAGATACAATTCCAAGGGAAAATAGAGTAAATAGAGAGAAGGATAAAGTGGGATTCCAGCTTTAGGCAAAAGTATTTAAAGTCCGGGAAAATAGTGTACAAGTGCAAGCGGCAAGATTTCCCCGGGGAATGAAAACCGATGATGTAAATGGATTATAACCGGTCTCGTATAGTGGACGCATTTTATATAAAAAAAGTGGAAAGTAGAGACCGAGAGCCAATTAGGATAAGCTTATGATTTTCCCAGGAATGTCAAGTCAACCCCGAGAAAGGTTTTGACCGGGTAAATAGCCTTTTTTTAGTAGCTCTGCTAAATTCTCGGTAGAATAGCCCCCCCCACTATCTAGGTACTATCTAGGTACTATCTTGTATGATCTCTTTATATTCAATCTATACACATAGGTATCATTGCAGAAATCTATCATTGTCGCTTCCGATCTTGGACTGTCTCTGGGTCTCCACTAATATCCTGTGCAACGAACTCATCCGAGAACGTGAGGTCCTGAGCTTCCGCCGGAATGAAGCGCACCTTGATTCGCTTCACACCACGAACTCCAGATCCAACAGCCGTGCGAACAGCCTCTTCGATGTGTCGCGACCGACTAATAGCCCAGGCTCCAGGTACAGCCAACTCAATATCCATGAGATAGTTTTGACCGGACTTCATGCCTTGCACGTCACGAACAATCACTTCGTGGCCATCCTCAAGATCTTCCAGGGCCTTGGAAGCAGCATCCTCCACGGAGTGTCGGATGTCCTCGTCAACCGTAGTATCCGCCAATTCCAAAAGAGAGATCCGGGTATTACCCCAACCGGCTTTGATGACCATCAAGGAGATTAGTACTCCACCAACTGGATCCAGCCAGGTGGCGTCTTGGAAGACATAGCTTCCTCCAATTGTGAAAAGGGCGACGATGCTCGTGAGGGAATCGATGCGGTGGTGAACGGCGTTGGATGCGAGGACAGACGATTTGCGTTCTTCGGCAACCTTCATAGCTGAAGATAAAGTTAGCCACCTGATAAAAAGAAAAATTCCCAGATTCCCCAGTATGTATGTACTTACTGGCATGGTAAAGCCACTCCTTAACCACAATCGAGCCTGCTGCAATCCACGCCGCGTGGATGCTAGGACCAATTGGCCCATGACTGTGGGAATGACCATGTCCCAAAATCCCAGAGTGAGCTACTGTTTCAGCCACGTCGGGGTAGAACTGAGCTAGCAGGACCTGTCCCGCGTTGAGACCCATAAACACTCCTCCGCAGAGCAGAAGCCCACTCACTCCTAGCGCACCGATGCTCTCGATTTTGCCATATCCATTGGGGAATCGTTCGCTCGGGGGTTTCAGGGACCAGGCGACTGTTCCCAGGGTCAAAAAGTCGGAGACAAGATCGGTGAGTGCGTGGTAAGCGTCGGCGATGAGAGCTTGAGAGTGGAAGACATAACCGCCAATGAACTTCCCAATTGCCATGCACAAATTAGCGACGAGACCAATCCTTGTGATTCGAACACCAGCATCGCGTTTGTTTGTGGAGGTCAGGTAGGTATTATCGTGGTGGTGATGATGACCGTGACCGTGACCGTGGCTATGGCCATGGCCTCTAGTTTGCGTCATAGTGAAAGATGTTGCCGGACGTGGGATGGAACGAGGTCTGGAGTGAAAAAGAAAGGATGAAGCGTCTTTTATAAAAGGAGCGGATGTAAGTATACGCCGCTGAGCAGTAAGAGATCTGAAACTGGAGATCCTTAGGTGGAGAGGACGAAGCCTGCATAGGGGCTGCGTCAGCGGCATCACGTCGAAGGCACGCGAGCACAATAAAACGATTGGACAGAGTGTTCTTTTCTTTGTTAAAGACAGGATTTTTTTTTTAAAGTTATAACTAATAAAGAGATGCAAGTGGGATGTTTTGATCAGGTCATCCGGCAATTCCCTTGATTTTCCGTTTCCAATCTGAACGCTTGCATTTCGCATCACCTTCTCTCCATGACTCCTATTGATCTCTTTGATTCGGACGACTCCCCGGAGCCTATCAAAATCCTACTTTATCAGCCTTTCACATTATTCCGCTAGTAAATCCTTGACGAATCTTAAATCTTGCATACCCTCTTACGCACTATCCGCCAAGCTTCCAACTACGCAATCGTTGAACTTCCGCTCTTTTGCCAAGACAATGATGTTGCGTCTTCAATGACGACGCCTGCTATTCGGATCCCCTTCACGGGACCATTACCGCCAGCTATTATAATCCCTCGAACTGCAGCAACATTTGCAGGGGCAATTGACGCTATTAGCACTTTCTTGACTGCGCCATCGTCCTCAAATCTCCGGGGCGTCGATGTGGGGAGACATTCCCAGACGGTACTACTGACTGGCGCAGGTATCTCCGTCGCGTCTGGTCTGTCGGATTATCGAGGCGACCAGGGTACCTACCGATTAAACAAGTCCTATCGTCCGATTTACTATCACGAGTTCGCCGCCCACCATGAGTCGCGCAAGCGGTATTGGGCGCGCAGTTTCATCGGATGGCCCGGGCTTTTGAAAGCAAAGCCGAACTCGACGCATTGGGCAATCAAAGATCTTGGTGATAAAGGGTACATCAGTTCCGTGGTGACACAAAATGTCGACTCGTTCCATTCCCTCGCGCATCCGGACCTACCTACCCTCGAACTACATGGATATTTGCGATCTGTGGTCTGCACTAGCTGTCGAAACCAACTTCCCCGCGCTGACTTCCAAGCATCGCTGGAGAAACTCAATCCAGCTTGGGCGGAGTTTTTGGCTCGTATGATTGCAGACGGTGTACTTGATACGGATAATCAGGAGGAGCAACGGCAGAAAGGCTTGAAGCTTAACCCGGATGGTGACGTTGATCTTGCTGAAGCGCCATATTCTACTTTCCGTTACCCTTCATGTCCGACCTGCTTAGAGAATCCTCCTACGCTCAGCGATGGCACGAGGGCGACTGTAGAGGTCGAGAGCGATGGCGCATTATCGGCGACTTCAAATGCAGGCATTTTGAAACCAGCAGTGATCATGTTTGGAGAAAACATCGATCCACTGGTGAAGACAGCGGCTGAAGAAGCGATTGATGATGCTGGGCGGCTACTCATCCTGGGTAGCAGCCTGGCGACTTTCTCGGCGTGGCGCCTAGTGGAACGAGCACACAAACGAGGCATGCCTATTGGTATTGTCAATGTTGGTGGCGTGAGGAACGAAGCCCTACTATTTGGAAATATTGAACATGAACCCACAGCTCATGTCCGGTGTAGCCATCCAGCTCAGTCAATCCTCCCGACCGTTGTATCTCAACTCCCAGTCAATCGATAGAATTTTAAAAAATAATATAGAATAGATTGAAATCAATATCATTGTAAAACAATACAAGACTAGTAGCAAATTTTATAAATATAAAACAGAGAGAATAAGCGCCTGAGGCAAAAAGAAAAAGGCCATTCGATAAGTCCCGGGCCGCTCAACGCGGGGCTCCTCCCTCACGTCTCAGCATGGAGCACTTCAGGGATCCTCACCCTTTAAAGATCGCCTCCAATCTGGTTTCTCCTGGTCACTTTCTCTTTTCTAAACCCAAACCATCGGGGCCACCGGCTTCCAAAACTACACAGAAAATGGACAAATCTCAGCAACCCAGTTCCTTCCAGCAGCTGGAAAAGGCATGTCTGTCTACTTATCATGTCTTGGATCTTCGCTAACTGTCTTATTTCTAGCTTGGCGAAGGCACTTATGCTACCGTACGTTTCGATCTCTCTCCGTTTCACCTCCCCGGTCCTAGTCTGATCGCCACCCTCCCCCATTCACCGCTGATGCAGAATACAGGTCTTCAAAGGGCGCAATCGCCAAACCGGTGAAATGGTGGCGCTGAAGGAAATTCACTTGGATTCAGAGGAGGGAACACCATCGACTGCAATCCGTGAGATCTCGCTTATGAAGGAGCTGAAGCATGAGAGTATTGTTTCGCTCTACGATGTCATCCACACGGAAAACAAACTCATGCTTGTTTTTGAGTTCATGGATAGAGATTTGAAGAGATATATGGACACTCGCGGTGATCGTGGACAGCTGGATCCTGCCACGGTCAAATCCTTCATGCACCAGCTACTCAAGGGTATCGCCTTCTGCCATGACAACCGAGTCCTCCACCGCGATCTCAAGCCGCAGAACCTCCTGATCAACAAGAAGGGCCAGCTCAAGCTGGGTGACTTTGGACTGGCTCGCGCATTCGGCATCCCCGTCAATACCTTCTCCAACGAAGTCGTCACTCTGTGGTACCGCGCACCGGACGTCCTCCTGGGAAGTCGCACCTACAACACCAGCATTGATATCTGGTCCGCTGGCTGCATCATGGCAGAGATGTACACGGGTCGTCCGCTTTTCCCCGGCACAACCAATGAGGATCAATTGATCAAGATCTTCCGTCTGATGGGCACACCGTCTGAGCGTACATGGCCCGGTATCTCCCAGCTGCCAGAATACAAGTCCGACTTCCAAATCTACGCCACGCAGGATCTGTCGCTGATTATCCCACAAATGGATGCTGTCGGCATGGATCTGTTGAACCGCATGCTCCAACTCCGTCCGGAGATGCGAATCAGCGCCAACGAGGCCCTGCAGCACCCGTGGTTCCATGATCTGCCTCAGATCCAGGCTAAATTGCAGCAGCAACACCAGCAGCAGCAGATGGCTGGATATGGAGGCATGATCCCCCCGCAGCCCGCTTATTAGCGGTCCAGACTGCGCATGACGAGATGACGAGCTCGATTAGACAATTGGACATGGGAGAATTCGGCGTTATACCCGATAATGGATTTTTTGCATCCTTTTTTTTTTCTTTTTTTCACCTTGATACTACGGATTTGGGGCTAGTTTCTTTTTTCAAAGATGAAGAGTATCTGACCTGCCTGGAGATGGATCGACTTCGGAACACCATTCTGTTGTCTTGATGCTCTGGAGCAGCGCTCCAGATGTTATCAACATTCTGCCTGTCGCTTTTTAAATAGCTATTCCTCGAGAAATGAATTCTGCCATCCACCCCAAGCTATATTTATTAGTACAAAGAGCGAGACATGTGCAACAAGCGCTTGGGCCTAGTGCAAATGTCCCCGTTGGGACTGCAATCCTCGGGGACATCTCGGCTTGTTACTGTAACTGGTTGTTTGTACGCCGGCCAAGGATTTCGGAATGAACAAGTTCATAGCTGCTGCACTGTGCTTTGTTATTAAGTGCCCAGCTGTAGGTACCTAGAGCAACCCTTTCGAGCAGGCATTACCTTCGTTTGAACGTCTTGATGCTTGTTCGGAATAATCTTTCAAACATGCAGTCCCCCATATTTCAATTTGGTCTTTTGTGCGGAGGACTATTGAGCTGTGAAAACATCGGGGGGAAACACATTAGTGTCACACACGGGCGAACTGATTTTATGATCTCACAAGGCCCCTAAATTCTTGCTACCGTTGTACTCTTGGCATATTCAGGTTACTTCAAGAACCATTAGACTCTAACAGCTGGACAAAGACCTAAGGAATGGCTCTGATCATTGGTGCAATCCAAGGACTATGCATCCGATGCTTTTCTATGCAGATCATTACTGGTCCCTTATCCAATCCCTTGCCTATTACCCATTTCGCAAATCCCGGAAGAATGCCCGTTGTGGTAGCACCCACACTGGAATCGTTCGCATGTCTTTCCCTGGAGGTACTGGCCTGAGCCCTAGTGCTCAAGAGGAAATAATTTAAAAGATATCCTCCTTGGTTCTTACTCATATTCTTGGCAATTTTTTGAGCCTAAATTCTGTTGCGGCCGTGCTCTTTGTTATATGGCCGATCATCAGGCTAGCATCTTCCTAGCTATAACCCTATGAGAATAACAACAATATGCTGATTGGGTTAGCCTTACCTTATTTGTCATTGGGGTTTTTTTTCTTTGTTGTCCGTTACGGACAATAAGCAGGTGGTATTGTGCTTCAGTCATATCTACTCGAACCGTTTGCCTTCTGTTTTGAGGGTGAACCATAACCCAAAAGTCCCCCTGGGTAGATCTACGATCATCTGCATATTCACAAGCAATCTTGGCTTTGAACCACGAGAATCTTCTCGGTTCATATTGGCCGTTAGATATATAACCTTTAGGCGCTGGATGCTCTTCTCTTCGCGGTGACTAGGTAGATCATGATACCATGACGCTGTCAGAACGACAAATATTGGCCATTTCGGCCACAGAGCGAGTTTGCTCGACTATCTCACTCGTTGGCACTTTTGTTATAGTTGCTACTTTTATTTGGTCCCCCACGTTCCGTAAACCCATCAACCGCTTGGTATTCTATGCATCATGGGGTAACATCATGGCTAATATAGCCACCATCATATCGGCAGACGGGATTCATTCTGGGGTTGATAGTTCCCTGTGTCAGTTTCAAGGGTTTTTGATTCAATGGTTAGTATCATATCGGTAGCTCATCACCCTTAGCAGACGACTACTAATAGGCAAGGATAGGTTCATGCCCGCCGATGCACTATGGACATTCGCAATGGCATGCAATGTCTACCTAACATTCTTCCATAAATACAACTCCGAGCAATTACGCCGGCTGGAATGGAAATATGTCCTCTGCTGCTACGGTGTTCCATTCGTCCCAGCTTTCGCATACTTCTTCATCCAGACTCAAGCCCGGGGCCGGATATATGGCTCCGCCATCGTAAGCAGAACCATATGCCCTTCCTTCTACCAGCTTCTGCTAACCCACTCACCCCCCAACAGCTCTGGTGCTGGATCTCTACACAGTGGGGCTTCCTCCGAATCGCTACTTTCTACGGACCAGTCTGGCTCATTATCTCGTTGACCTTCGCCATCTACCTACGAGCAGGCACGGTGATTTACCAGAAACGGCGCCAGCTTCGAAATCTCGGCGGCATCGACTCAGACCTTGCTCCAGAGTCTCCTTTTGCTATGTTGACCGGCATTCAAGTTACCAGGGAGATTGCTTGCTCGACGCCAGAACGCCGGTCCTTGTCGGAAGGCAACGCGCGCGGGTTGCCGTGTGCTGCGTTCAGAGCATACTCGGTCACGATCGAGGCCGGGAGTAGCCCCAACATGGTTCAAGGTTCCAGCTCAAAAATCGGCCCAATTCCTCTTCAGCAGGAGAATTCTGGCAAGACCCCGCGGCCGGAGGGACAGGATTCACTGCGGAGGCCGACGTCCACAGAAGCTAGTTCGGCTACTTGGGCGTATACGAAATACGCTATGCTGTTTTTCATTGCATTGCTTGTTACATGGGTAGGTCTGGTCAACGTCCATTATAGTCTGCAAACGGGTGTCGGTTCTTTTCATGTGTTGATTGTTTGACATTGCAGGTCCCCTCGACGATAAACAGAGTCTATTCACTGGCTCGTCCTAATGACTTTAATTTCAGTCTCAACTACGCTTCTAGCTTTGTCCTCCCACTCCAGGGCTTTTGGAACAGCCTTATCTACGTCTCTATATCATGGCCCGCATTCAAATTACTTTGGTCTGACCTCCATAGTCGCGTATGCTTGTGGCGCATATCCCATTCGGTGACAAATATACAATCCTTTCATCTACAGAAAATCTCTCAAACCTCGAGTCCTGCTCTTTTGGTGAAAGACGAGAATGAGGAGAACAGACGCCAGATTTGGCTAGGGTTAGATCCGTCAAGTTAGTTAGGGCTGGGAGTTGGTTGATAGCTGAATGGCTCATTTCCATTGCAATATACCATTAGTACTACTTCATGCAATCTATACCCCCCTATTAGCACTATCCAACATTTAGCAGAGTATAAAAATCAAAAATATTCAAATATCAACGTAATGTACGACCCCATCAATTCGATCTATAGAAACACGTGACCGGCGCGTCGCGTTGAAGTCCGTCCAACATCCCAGATCCAAATTCCCAAAGAACCACAAACAGTCACCTACACGCCACTCTCGCCATTCCCGTATGCTCTTCATTGCTTCCCACTCTCCGACTCTATTCCGACAATAGCGACATCCACCATGGCCGAATCAAATTCCCGCCAACCGCCTGCGTCGCCTTCCCCTCCCCCGCCAGCTCCAATCTCCCAATCCCCGGGCCCACGCGCCTCACGTCTAAACCAAGTCTTCGAGCAGGCTCTGGCACGCACGCTCCGCGCAAACTCATATGCGAATTTCGCAGGCTGTTTCCCGACACCTGCGCGCCACGTTCCTGCCAGCTTAGAGGGTGTCTGGCGGCAGCTAAATGCGAAGCTGGAAGCGAATGCCAAAGCCGAGTTTGATGATATTGTTGCGGAAAGGGATGCGGTGTCGCATTTGAATGAGCTTGATCAACTGGTTGGGGATGCGAGGGCTAGGAGGGATCAGGAGGGGGAAATGCCGAGGGACAAGAGAGAACAGTGTATGTTGTATATGGATTGGGCCGTTTATTCGGACTATGTTTGCTTTTGTCTTTGGTTCTGATTTCTAACTTTGTTTACTGTATAGCGCGCATACACTCGGCGCCGAAGATCTGTACAAAGCGCACCTGACGCCCTATCTGCAAGAAGCGCAGTCAACCCTCAACACCAGACTCGAGGCTACTCATGCGGAAAACGCGGAGCTGGCGCAGACTGTGCAGGCGCAAAGGCTGGAAATTGAGCGGCTATTGTCGCATCTTGGATTGGTTGTTTCCGATATTGAGGGTGCTGCTACGGCGGCCACGCAATTCAGCAGACAACATCACATTCGCCAGGACGCGATTCAGATGAATGAGGAGGCAAACGCCCGTCCGGGTCTGTGAGAGCGTTGGAAATTGTTTCTCTATCCGATTCATGATGAAATCAGGGCACTCAATTCCCTGCCGTCAACCATTCCATCTTCCACCATATCCTGCGCCACGACTATCACCTGTTCGAGACCCGTTGATTTGAGCTGCTCGAGCTTTGTGTTCTGGCCTTCGATCGCTGCGGCAATCGCCTCCTTGCAAGTTCCATCGCGTTCTTCCTCAGCCGCTCCGTCGCGGCGGGCTAGAGCTGTTGCCCCGCGGTAGTACGTTTGAGCGTTGCGCAGGAGCATAGCTCCGTTCTGCTTCGCCATGGCGTGGTTCCAGGGCGCTCGTCCAAGACGCCATCTGTGCATCTCCGCGTCTCCGCGACCAAGGTGGATCTTAGGCAGGTTTTCGGCATCCGGGAGCTTGGTAGCAGCCGTCAATGCGTCCAGGGCGGTTGATAGCGACTTCCAACGCAATGCTACCACATTTTCAAACGCCCCGTCGTCCTCCGGTGGAGGAAGGTCTGAAAGCGCCTGGTTCAACGATGTGAGCGCATCTGCTTTACCACACAGTCCTTCAGGGTCCGCAGATACATCTAGCTCAGGACCAAAAACCTGTCCAACCTCCTGCTGGTAGGTTTGGATGTCGGTATGTCCGCCTCGGTAGAGCAAATCGTTCAAGGCACAGATGAACTTGGCTCGCGCCAAGGCCGCCTCATACTGTCTATCCGAGCCTTCGGCATAAACAGGCAGTCGCGAATGCACTAGCTCCGACGAGTACTCTTGCACCCAACCAACGCCGCCCGCGCCGGGGTTAGAAGTCAACAAGTTGCACAGAGTCGCCAAAGTTTCCAGCTGTGCCACCGCTGTGTCCACGAGCGTATTCTTCGTGACGGGCTCCACAATCATCGCCCACTGTTCTTGCTCCTCACCTGCGGGCTCGGCTTGGGACTGCCCCGCGGCTGGTGGTGCAGCCTCCGGCTCCGGTGGTACACCCCCGGATTCCATCAGTTTGATCTCCTCTTGCATTTCCGTGTACTTCATCTCCTGTACCATCAAACACCGCTGGAACAGCTCAATCGCCTCTTGCAGGTATGTCCCCGCCTGCATCTGTTCCTCTTCGCCGGGATGCTTCAGGTTGGATATCAACTCCGCTAGACTGGTCAGTACCTGGCCCGAATTGAACAACACGTCAGCATTGTCTTGTTCCAGAGACAGCGCATCCCGGTGTGACTGCAGTGCAACCTGCAAGAGCTCCCCCTGTGGCGCTGGCAACTGGGCCGCTAGTTTGGGGTGCTGGGTGATTTCATATTGGACTCGTGCTCTGGGTAGTGTGTTAGTAAAGGTAAACTCAATACCTCTCAATCATGGATGAAATTGAAAAATGTGGAAAAAATGACTTGTTCCGATATGCCGATTATACATACTTGTTGTAAGCTAGATCAAATGTGCCGGGATGTTTTTGTAGTCCTTCGTCATAGTTGGTGATGGCCCGCATAAAGAAGCGCATGGACTTGGCCGCGTCTCCGGCCCGCCATTTCTCGCCGGCTTCTTCTAGCTCGACACCGGCTGGAGAGGTAGTTAGTATTTTTGACTAGTATTATTGGATTATTAAGGTTCAAATACACACCTGCAAGAAAATCATCTGCAGTCACAGGCACCTATATCAAAATGTATGAGATCATGATCGGGCTGTTTGGGGGTTATATTGCTACCGTATACCTGTTTTGAGGCAGCCTTCTTCTTTGTCTTTGTCTCCCTTAGGAAGGATTTTGGCTTCGGCATATTTGCGGGAAAACTGTTGGTTGAATGAGGATCGACAGAGATGGATGTGCTTGAAATTGAAGTAAATCCGGCAGAATCTGCGCGGTGTGGGAGTATAACTCGTTTCACCCTCGACTACATGTAACAATGATAGTGATGATTATTTTTCGATTTTGAAGTTTAATACTCGTGGATATAGTAATGGAAGACTTCTTTGAACTATAGAATCTGCAACTGAAATTTTTTCAAAGCAGCCTGATCCTTTAAATCTGCATGGATGCCAAGACTGGCTACTGGTGTACAGAGTACGGAGTAAGCTTATCTGGTTTTATTTCACGTTTTGAAGGTAATATTGGTATATGTTGCAAAAGGGGGTTTTGTGTTTGCCGGCTCCGTGTCTGCGTAAAAATGGTACATATAGAGGGCCGAGGTATGTACTGTCCCTTGCTGCTATCTCGGTAGTACCTACAGTACCTAGAGTGGTATACATTGGTAAAACTAGCCAGGTTTTATTCACACGGAATAGAATAGAAAACGAATATAATAGAGTCACTAAAATAATGTACCTCATGGTACCTCCCCTATTACAACGAAAATACCCGAGATGATCTCGCGTGGCGAACAGCACGTGGCAAAGATATCTCCGGTAAAGGTTTCTTGTCAGAAGAACAGGGAATTTAAATCATTTGAGCAGTTATGATTTGTGTATATAATCATGCCATATATATAGATATCCACCTTGCAGTCTCTCCTAACATACGATTACGTCGATCTTTCAAAAAGAAAACCCTTCCACCCCTTTCCCACACGCCTTTCCCCACCAATTTGACCCACCCCGTTTCAACTTCTCCTTTCTGTGACTCTATTTCTACTTCTGCACTGCATTGGTACTTTTGCGATCTCGACATATTCTTCTACCGGACTGGGTATGTATCCCTTGGTTCAAGATCGCCAGGCACTAGGCCTCACTAACACCCGCTAATAGGTCAATTCTGCAGGCTGCATTCTATTTAAGGCCTTTTTTTTATACCTACAATTTGAAACCGAGCCCCTCTTTCGGCGCGAATTCTCCTTATAACAACCATATCACCTCCCAAAAATGGCTCGCCAACCTTCTCTCGACTCTGAGCGTCCCATCATGGCTCAATCGGTAGGACCTCCTCCCTTTTCCTCTCCACCCACTCTGCCCATCGGGCCCTTTACGTTCGCATTAGAACCACACAAGTCTAACCTGCTGCAGAACCGAAACTCAAAGCGATTCTCCGCTGTCAGTGGAAGCCCCTCGCTGGCTGCCTCCGATCGCACAAACAGCACTCTACCCAGCGGCGATCCCAGAATCGCCGACATCTTCCAACTCCACGATGGCTTCGAGCGTCTCGAGAACAAGCCTCTCAACAAGCAGCGATTCGTTCCTACGGAGGAGAAGTCGAACAACCTAAACAAACTTGCCCTTGGGGCTAAGGTCGAGCGCGCTCTCGGCCGGAGAATGACTAGCCAAGACGCTGTCATGCGCAAGCCTCTCTCTGAGAAGACTGAGACGCGTACTGACTCGCCCTGATTGTGACGATACATCTAGGAGACACAATAACTTGCCGTGTACTTTGTTCACTGGCTGACCGTCTCTCATCGTCGCTTGTTTCTTGTTCCTTGTTTCTACCTTTTTTTCGTCCCAACATTCGAGCCTCTATTGACACGGCTCTTATGATTGTCTTTTTTTTTCACAGTCACCCTTTTATGTCCTATCATACCCCTCTGTCTTTTTTCGGATCATTTTGTGGCGTTTTGACTTGAGATGCGCATTATTCCTTGAGTATGAGCATTCGGATCTGATATTTTCTTTTCTCTTTTCCTCGTGTATCTTGAATTATCATGAAATCTTCCACTTCATTTGTATTCTTATAGAATTCTCTAATAGATCGTATACTATGAATTCTGCCGGGCGGTGTCCATCCGCCAAGACCACGCGAAACCCGCACGGAGTCAAAGAGAAGGAAGTTCTTTTCGAAGGCGAATTCCCACAGCTTCATTTCCATCTCTTTTTTTTGTTTCCCATTTTCTATACTATTCTCCCCCCCACCACGCCTCTGTCCATCCTATAGGACCCACATTTTCTCGATCTTCTCATATTTGCCTCTCCCAACCCTCCTCCCTTTTCGCGCCACCGTAAGAACTCTTTTCTCACTTCAACTATACTTCCGCTTTTCTGCAATCTCAAAGCGCCTTCTTTCTATTATTTTGCTTTTTATCTTCAATTGATTGCATTGGTGCTTGGTCTATTTCGCATCGTGAGTTCCGATCTACCTTGTCCAGTTCGACATGATAGAGATCTCGAAGACTAATAATCACCCAGTGAAGTGAGGGAAACACAAAGAATTTCATTTTTAGACAGTTCATCGCTTGCTTTTTAAAAAAAGAAAAGCCTTTCGGCCCTTATATTCTCGGCCACCATTTTCGCCGCGCTCGGTTACTTTCAATCTCATTTTCCACCCGAAATCGAAGATAAAACCCCTCAATCCTACACCATGGCCGACATGACTCAAGTTCCCATCAATGGAAACTACCCTGCCCAGCACGGTTACCCCGAATCCTACAACCACGCATCTGCCACTATGAACACTGCTGCTAGCTTCCAGCCTGCGCAGTCCTCCACCCCGACTACCGTTACTCCCACCGACCAGCAGAAGAATGAGATCTCCAAGGATGAGGTCGGCTGGTATTTCGTTGAGCAGTACTATACCACCATGAGCCGCAACCCTGACAAGCTTCACCTGTTCTACTCTCGTCGGTCTCAGCTGGTTTTCGGCACTGAGGCCGAGTCGGTTCCCGTTACCGTTGGTACTAAGGTAAGGTTTGATTCGATCCCCTCAATGTGAATCTTGTCTAACCAAATACCTCCACTTTCATAGGCTATCAATGAGAAGCTTAACTCGTTGAAGTTCCAGGAGTGCAAGGTGCGCGTCCTGAATGTCGATTCTCAGGCCTCTTTCGACAACATCCTGGTCTCAGTCATTGGTGAGATCTCCAACAACTCCGAGCCATCCCGCAAGTTCGTGCAGACTTTCGTCCTCGCCGAGCAGCCCAACGGCTACTATGTTCTTAACGATATCTTCCGATACATGGCCGAAGAGCCAGAAGAAGAGGTTCCCGAGCAGTCCACCCCGGCTGCGCCTGTTGCCGAAGCCCCCGAGGCTGTTGCCGAGGCTCCCGCTGAGGAGGCCCAGGTGGCTGAGGAAGTCGCTGTCCCTAATGTCGATGAGAAGGTTGAGGAGGTTGAGGCCAACGCTGCCTCCGTCGAGGAGCCCAAGGATGTCGCTCCCGAGACCAACGGCGCCCCCGTTGAGGAGGAGACCCCCGCTCCGGTTCCTGCTGTCGAGGCTGACATTGTGAACGAAGAGGAGCCCCCCACCCCTGAGCCCACTCCCGTTCCCGTTGCCGAGAAGGAGGAGGCTCCCGAGAAGGAGACCTCCGCCACTCCCGCTGTCCCCAAGACCTGGGCTAGCATTGCGACCACCTCTTTCGCAGCTAAGGCCGCTGCTGCCGCCAAGGCCCAGGCCGCCCAGGCTGCTCCTGCTGCTCCTGCCGCAGCTCCTACTACTACTACTAAGGCTTCTGCTCCCGCTGCTCAGGCTGCCCCTGCCGCAGCTCCTGCTGCCACCCCCGCCCCCGCGGAGGCTGCCCGTTCCCAAGATGCTCCTTCCACCGAAGCTGGATGGCAGACCGCCGGCCACGACAAGAAGTCTCAGCCCCGTGTTGAGGAGACCGTCCTTGCCTATATCAAGAACGTCAATGACAAGGTCGATGCCAGTCTGCTCAAGCAGACCCTGGCTCGTTTCGGCAAGCTGAAGTACTTCGATGTCAGCCGCCCCAAGAACTGCGCCTTTGTTGAATTCAACGAGCCCGCCGGTTATACCGCTGCCGTTGCCGCCAACCCCCACCAGATTGGCAGCGAGCAGATCCTCGTTGAGGAGCGCCGCCCCCGTGGTAACGCCTACGGCAGCAGCAGCTTCCCTGCCGGCCGTGGTGGCGGTGCCGGCCGTGGTCGTGGTGACCGCGCCGGCAGCCAGGGCCGTGGTGGCTTCCAGCGTGAGGGCCGTGGCAGCTTCACTCCCCGTGGCCGCGGTGGCAACGTTGCCGCCAAGGGTCGCCCCAGCCAGGCCCAGGCTGCTTAAACACATTTTACGTGATTTTGATGATCCTCTTACGTTCTTCTTCCCCGTCGGTGTTCACGTCTCTCACAATTCCTGTGACCATTTCCTCCGACGGATGATCTTCTCGGGATCTGTATTACTCCGATTTTGATTCTCTTTTTTCTTTTGCCCCGTCTCCTCCTAATGACATGTGTTACGTGACTATTGCCTCCCCCCTTTTTTCCCGTCACAGTGCATATTAGCGGTTAGTCCGGGTTGGCTGGAAAAGTTGCGTCTCTTTCCTTCCCTCTGGGCACTTGTTTTTTAACCTGACCTTTATTTTGATTTTCCTCTTTTATTTTTTGCTGGGATCGAGTCTTGTCTTCGACATTCGCGATTCTCTTATTTGCACCATATTCCTTTCTTTCAGTGTCTTTCTGCCATGATCTGTTACTTGCTCCTTTTTTTCGCAAGACGTTATATCGCATCTTTTTTTAACTAGCATAGCAAACTCCAGGGTTTTACGGTGGTGCGCCATCCCGGTCTTTCTTGTATCTTGTTCTTTCTTGTATCTTGTTCTTTCTTGTATCTTGCTTTGATTTTGATTTTCTTGGCTATTCTCTGTGTAAATGAGATATTCTCAGGGGGGAGGAGGAGTTACTGTATCATGGCCTACCAAAATATGCATTAGAAAATGAACTCCATGCTATAGTTATATTGTTATATACTACCTAGTTACGTTGTATCTAGGCGTGCCAAGGTTTATACCCGCTGCTTACCTAATGGAAGTCAACGAGTCATCCATCTGGGGAACTGTCGAAGATTCTAGCTATGTCGAATGCCTGAGGCATCTTGCCACTACGAATGTAAAGGGGAGTGAGAGCTAAATACCGGGGAAATTAGAGTATAAAGAAAAAAAATTAGCAAAATGTAAAGCAGAAGAGTCTAGAATAATACAGAGAAAGCTGCAAGGTTGCCTGAACGACGAGTGGAAGTTGCTGGATCATCGTAGAAACTCTCCACCAGAAATTTTTGGAAACACAAAAGGAACTGGCCCGCTCACCTTGATTCTCTCTCTTCATCTCTCCCGCTTTGCTTTGGATTATCCCCCCCAGAGCTGCTTCTTTTTTTAATTACTTTGCTTTCTTGTAAGACCCTTTCCTTGTTCTCCTGACCGCTTCCCATTCCCCTCCCCCACCGCTTGATCAGACTCTGCATCTGCATCCGTCTACATCTTCCTCAATTGCTAGAAATTCATCCTTTTCTAACATTCATTCAGAATCACAATCCGCCATCATGTCTGAGACCTTCGAGTTCCAGGCTGAGATCTCTCAGCTGCTCTCGCTGATCATTAACACTGTCTACTCCAACAAGGAAATTTTCCTTCGTGAGTTGATCTCCAACGCCTCCGATGCTCTCGACAAGATCCGCTACGAGGCTCTCTCCGACCCCTCCAAGCTCGATTCCAACAAGGATCTGCGCATTGACATCATCCCCGACTTGGAGAACAAGACCCTCACCATCCGGGATACCGGTATTGGTATGACCAAGGCTGTAAGTTTTTACCCTCGGGGAATTGATTCAAATCACTCTCCCTCGTATCTGTTTGGCCACAGAAACTCATATTCATCTCTTATAGGATCTTATCAACAACCTTGGAACAATTGCCCGCTCCGGCACTAAGCAGTTCATGGAGGCTCTGTCCGCCGGTGCTGATATTTCCATGATCGGCCAGTTCGGTGTCGGTTTCTACTCTGCCTACCTGGTCGCTGACCGTGTCACCTTTGTGTCCAAGCACAACGATGATGAGCAGTACATTTGGGAGTCCGCCGCCGGTGGTACTTTCACCCTCAAGGAGGATACCGAGGGCGAGCAGCTCGGCCGCGGTTCCAAGATCATCCTTCACTTGAAGGATGAGCAGCTGGACTACCTCAACGAGGCCCGCATCAAGGAGGTTGTTCGCAAGCACTCCGAGTTCATCTCCTACCCCATCTACCTTCACGTCCTGAAGGAGACCGAGACCGAGGTCCCCGATGAGGAGGCTGAGGAGACCAAGGAGGAGGATGATGAGAAGAAGCCCAAGGTCGAGGAGGTCGATGATGAGGAGGAGGAGAAGAAGGAGAAGAAGACCAAGACCATCAAGGAGTCCAAGATCGAGGAGGAGGAGCTTAACAAGACCAAGCCCATCTGGACCCGCAACCCCGCCGACATCACCACTGAGGAGTACGCCTCCTTCTACAAGTCCCTCTCCAACGACTGGGAGGACCACCTCGCTGTCAAGCACTTCTCCGTTGAGGGTCAGCTTGAGTTCCGCGCTATTCTCTTCGTTCCCAAGCGCGCTCCCTTCGACCTCTTCGAGACCAAGAAGACCAAGAACAACATCAAGCTCTACGTTCGCCGTGTCTTCATCACCGATGATGCTACCGACCTCATCCCCGAGTGGCTCAGCTTCGTCAAGGGTGTCGTCGACTCCGAGGACCTTCCCCTCAACCTGTCCCGTGAGACTCTCCAGCAGAACAAGATCATGAAGGTCATCAGGAAGAACATCGTCAAGAAGACCCTTGAGCTCTTCGTCGAGATCTCCGAGGACCGTGAGCAGTTCGACAAGTTCTACTCTGCCTTCAGCAAGAACATCAAGCTCGGTATCCACGAGGACGCCCAGAACCGCCCCACTCTGGCCAAGCTCCTCCGCTACCAGTCCACCAAGTCCGGCGACGAGCAGACCTCGCTCGCTGACTACATCACTCGCATGCCCGAGCACCAGAAGAACATGTACTACATCACCGGCGAGTCCATCAAGGCCGTTGCCAACTCTCCCTTCTTGGATACCCTCAAGCAGAAGAACTTCGAGGTTCTGTTCCTGGTTGACCCCATTGATGAGTACGCCTTCACCCAGCTGAAGGAGTACGACGGCAAGAAGCTCGTCGACATCACCAAGGACTTCGAGCTCGAGGAGACCGAGGAGGAGAAGGCCGAGCGCGAGACTGAGGAGAAGGAGTTCGAGGACCTTGCCAAGGCCCTCAAGAACGTTCTCGGCGACAAGGTCGAGAAGGTTGTTGTCTCCTCCAAGCTCACCGGCTCCCCCTGCGCCATCCGTACCGGCCAGTTCGGTTGGTCCGCCAACATGGAGCGTATCATGAAGGCCCAGGCCCTCCGTGACACCTCCATGTCCTCTTACATGTCTTCCAAGAAGACTTTCGAGATCTCCCCCAAGTCTCCCATCATCAAGGAGCTTAAGAAGAAGGTTGAGGCCGATGGCGAGAACGACCGTACCGTCAAGTCCATCACCCAGCTGCTCTTCGAGACCTCCCTGCTGGTCTCTGGCTTCACCATCGAGGAGCCCGCCAGCTTCTCCGAGCGCATCCACAAGCTCGTCGCCCTCGGCCTGAACGTTGACGAGGAGGAGACCGCTCCCGCTACTGAGGCTGCTGCTCCCGCCGAGGCTACCGGTGAGAGCACCATGGAGGAGGTTGATTAGATTAATTCTCTCAACTCTTTCGATATTGCTAATTTTAAGTCTTACGGGAAATGGGAAACGGGATACGACCCTCTGTGATGTTTTTTAACTTTTCATTTTATGTGTTCGCCAATAATAAGCGATACTTTTTATATTTATTTTCAGGATGGAGTAGACTGTAGTTGAGCCATTGTAGTTAACTTGTACTGCTGAAACACCTGGGCTCGATCTCAACACATGCAATCATAGATGAACCTCTAAACTCATACTCCGTCTTCCTCTCCATCTCCGACTTTATCTTTCTCTCTCACATGCCACTGCCCGTTTTAACAGACCACACTTTACCGCACATAATACTTCCCGTTACCGTTAACGATGACTCAGCTCAGTCAAAACTACTTTTCAACCCCGACCCATCACCTCAGACTCACAAACCGAGCCAGATCAAAGCTGACCTTCCATATTCATACCTAAACCCCCGGATGCAGCCTACATTCATTCACATTATGTACCTACAACTCCTCCTACATTCCGTCAATTGGGCGCGTAACTCAGTTGGTAGAGTGTTCGCTTTGCATGCGAAAAGTCCAGCGTTCGAATCGCTGCCCGTCCATTTCATTTTTTTAATTTTTGCTTAGATTTATCCAAGCGCCCCACATTAAATGATGCTATTCTACTACAATCTTTTGGGGGTCAACTAAATGATTATGAGCTTGCTTTTTACGAATCGGCAGTCTGTGGACACTATAATGTAAATTATTTCGATTATTTTGTAAGAATTTGGAATTCGGGATTGACAGCCTAGCAAATATATATTTCATGTTCGATACACATGCCTCTACTTGTTCGTCAAGAGTATTATCATTCTTCCTAGTGGGAGGCTAGAAAGCAGGGTTTTTATTAGACAGTTGCGTAGGCGAGGTTTCCACCTGGCAGAATTGGAGAATAACAAACATATGGATGTATCATAAATCCACCTATCTTTACTAACATCCGAATCCCAACATTCTTGATCGATATTATTGCTGACAATAAAGTCAATCCTGGGTTCTATTTATTTGGTCTGCTTATTACTCCAATCCTCATTTCACCACCACCGGTAATACAAGTTAATGGTTATTAATTCGACAACACACCATTCCATCTAACGGCAGGCTTAGCTCGGAGGCTCCTAAAAATGGCACTGGGATTCGAGAGAGAATCACACAGTAGTAATACAGATGTTCAAAAGTACTTAAATGGGATAGCAGTCTTTTTGTGGGACGAATTCAATTCCAATTCTAGCCAAATTGAGTCCTAAATGGTGAAAGAGCGTGACTAGAGAGTAAAGGAATAGAATATCTACAAGATTTTCACATTCATATATCACTTGGTCTTTATAAATGAGGCTGAATGTGATACAATGGGGTTTGAGAGGTTAATCTCCGCTAGGGCAGTTGTATAGACTCTTTTACTAGGCACCTGCACTATCTACAAATGTATACTTTAAAAATAGCAGAAACATATGGGGATTCGTCAGCCAATAAAAGAATAGGATCGGACCAAGAAATATTTAAATTTCGCCGAAACAGTTCCTATTGGCTTGGCACTCACCATGTAGATAGCATCACGTGGAAAAAAATAGGAAGTGAAAGAGTATTAAACAAATGCTTCCACTTCCAATGCTTTAAACAGAAAGACCATGTACAGACCCACCGCAAGAAATGAATGGTGGCTGTGTGGTGTATTGTTCACGCAGGCTATCTTGACCATTGCCCTTGAGATGTACGCTCTCCCTATCCTCATCTGAATCACTCTAACCAGAACAGCTATATACTTGTGGAATGGCAGCTATGGGTGACCCCTACCATAACTCAGGTCCCGGTATCCTATATGATCCCAACCAACCTAGGCATTTTAATATTCGCCTCTGTCTATGAGTTTATTCTTGCCCTGGATGCCATCCATCACAAAAATAATGTTCTCCTCTTTTCACTCTGCATCTGCAATGTCTGCAGTTTTGGGTACTCTATTATGCAGTATACATCGATGAAAGAAACCACCACGAGACTGTTTGAGTCGCGTTATGGGTTTCCGACTCTGATAGATACCACTCGCAACGTCTGGCCCCAGATCCGGCCAGCGGAGATCATGGTCTCAACTATTACAGGGCTGTGCACTCTGCTTTTGTGTGGGTCCGTATACATTTTGCATAGGGAGTACTCATGGGTCATATACAAGTCTGTTCATGGTAGCTTGAAAACACGAATTCGTTACCTGGGCTACGAGGTAAGCTCTAGTTACCACCTAGGGCTTCACTGCCTTTGAACAAAAAATATTGAGTCCGCTAACAAACATGGGCACAGATCTTCTTGGTCCTGATCAAACTCCTCTTTTACTTCCTGCTGGGTTTCATCATCCAATATAACCTGGTCTATGTCCACTTTAGGGAACCAGAGTATACTCTCACAATGCTCCTCATTCCGGTCGCATTCATCACCATGCTACTTGGTATCTGGGTTGTCCAACACGAACGAATCATTGGCGTCGTTGTTATCATCGTGAGATCTCTTGCTTCTCTCCTTTTAAACCCGGAGAACTACTAACCTTTCGCAAGCTATGCTATCTCGGTCTAGTTGCATATCTCATCAGCCGTATAATCGTTCTCTGTGGGGCTCGAACCGATGGCAAGGACATGATGTTATTCTTCGCATCGGTATCTTTGGTGCTGACTTCGGCAACGGTTTGCTGCACCATTATCTGCATCAAAAACTTCGACCGAGGCTTTAAAGTCATCAATCAATCGAAGAACGGCCATGCACAAGAGTCATATTCACGAGAGTCATATTCCCTACCTGGCGGAAATTTTCCAGCAGAGCCGTCTCGTTCCTTTTCGCGTCCTACCTCGCGGCCCACGCTTGATTAGGATCGCATTTCTATATTAGCTGTTTTACCAGAGTGATGTAATAAAATATAGAGATTCTTTGGATTTTGGCTTCCCATCGATTACTTGCATACGTGTTTAAGCATGTAGTTTGTTGCACTAAATATACAGGGGAGGTTTCCTCGGGTGGAAATTCAGATGATCGCCATGGTGTAACCCACGAATCGTCGTGGAAGACACCCATATTTTCCGACATGACTCTTATAAACTATATATATATATATATATTTAACGAAAACACACACACATACACACATACAACAGCATGTGTATGACCGTGGTCACCTAGCGCTCACAGTACGGGCATGGGCGGCTCGCCACTCTATTCAGGGCTGATATCCACCCACCTGAATATTCAGCCCGTATAGCAAAAGGTACATTAAAAAATTTCCATTTCATATACAGTTTCCAGCTGCTTCCATACAAGGGATGTTGAATTCCGTATCACACACACGTAAAACCAGTCGGCCGAGACAGGACACATTACAGCAGGGTGAAGACTTGCCCTCACAGAACTCTGCCACAATAGGCTTAGCGGACGTAGTAGGTTGACCATTGAGTACCGGAGCTGGCGTATATGCGGGCGTAGCCTGAAGAAACACTGCAGTTCATCACCCCCACGTTCGGTGATATCTTTAGAAGCAGAAGCGCCAAGAAAGGGGACGTTCGTTTTACCAACAGCCTCGGTAAACTGGTCATCACAGCAGCCTCATTGCACCCGGGGTCTGTGTAACTTCGTCAGAGAACGTTGTATTATTATTGATGTTATCCGTTTGTTTGCTTTGGAGAGTGATAGAAATGTGTACAACAATGTATGGTTATTCTACAATGGGCAATCACACAAACGCGTAATATGTTCAAGAATAGTAGACCGTTTTGATCACAATTACACTGTGCTATATAACTGCATGTATATAATTGCCTCACTATAATAATAAATGTATTGCAAGGCTCTCAATGTGGTAGTGTTGTAGTCTGACTGGCCCTTCCGGAGATTAGTTTGTAATTGAAATCTAGGTACCACAACGTATACTCTAACTAAAACAACAAAATCCGCTAACTATTTTTCTAATATGTGCGGACTAGCTTACTATTATGCACTTTTGTATGGGGAATTTCAATCTACGAGGACTTTCCAGAAAATCCCCTGTAATTCTACTACGGTATGCAATGGTATTCGACAATTTCCCCAAACATCTTTAAGTTGCATCGCAGAGTCTCGGGCCGACAGTGGACCGTTATTATCACTTATTGCTGTATTTGGAGTATGATTGACGTTCGACTAACCATTTTAACTCCAAAATGTGTGCAGATCCCCCGCTCAGCCCAGGGACCGGGGGTCTGAACACTGCCCCGGCTTTTCTCTAAGGTGACTGTCGGCTTATTATCGGCGAGCTAACTATATGAGGAGAGATCTTCAGGATAGATGTAGTATATTAGAGGCAAACCACATCTGTGAAGCATTGGCAACCCCGTGCCAAGCGTTATGGCAACTCCGTGCCAAGAGTTATGGCAAGCAAGGTGAAGGTCGGAGCCCAGCTGCGTAGAGAGAACATCTTGTAGATCCAAATATAAAAGGAGGTGAGATTCTCCGATCGGCATCAAACTCAAATCATTTACCACAAGTCCACTACAGTCTTCAACAATTTGAGGCTTCACTTTTGCCTGAATCATGAAGTTGTCCAGCACCCTGGCAGCTATTCTACTCCCCCTGATAACCAGTGTATCAGCGGCGGATGTGGATGCATGGAAGTCCCGTAATATTTACTTTGCTTTGACTGATCGCATTGCCCGTGGAAGCGATGATGCAGGTGGAGATGCCTGCGGCAACCTTGGAAACTACTGCGGTGGAACTTTCCAAGGCTTGCAGTCTAAGCTTGACTATATCAAGGGGATGGGCTTTGATGCAATCTGGATTACCCCTGTTATCGCTAGTGAGTTCGATTAGTTCTTCAGGCTGTTCTGTTCTCGACGACGCAACTTATCTGATCGCGTTACCATTTCTACAGATGCGCCAGGTGGATATCACGGATATTGGGCACAGGATCTCTATAGCATCAATGAGAACTATGGTACCGCCGATGATCTCAAAAGTCTAGTTGATGCAGCTCATGACAAGGCATGTACAATCCATAGCGTTTCCTCTGGTCCAAGTTGGAAGGTACTAACCGGCTTCGAAAATAGGGAATCTATGTCATGGCAGACGTAGTTGCCAACCACATGGGAGGCCCCATTAGTAGCAACAAGCCGGAGCCATTGAACCAGGAGAGCTCCTACCATTCCACCTGCACAATCGACTACTCAAGCCAGGATAGTGTTGAAAACTGTCGTATCGCAGCAGACCTACCGGATGTGAACACACAGAGTTCCGAGATTCGGGAGCTCTTCCAGACATGGGTCAAATGGCTCGTCACAGAATACTCATTCGACGGCTTGCGCATCGACACTGTCAAGCATGTTGAAAAGGAATTCTGGTCAGCTTTCTCCGCTGCTGCTGGGGTTTACACCATCGGTGAAGTCTGGGACGGTGACCCAGCCTACCTTGCCGGATACGCAAAGGACATGGACGGCCTGCTCAACTACGCAGTCTACTATCCTGTGAACAACTTCTACCAGCAAAAGGGCTCTTCCCAGGAGATAGTTGACATGCATGATAAAATCGATCAAGCTTTCCCTGATCCCAGCGCCCTGGGCACGTTCATTGACAATCACGACAATGCACGATGGCTGAGCGTAAAGAATGAGAAGACCCTTTTGAAAAACGCACTCGCTTATGTGATTCTCGCCCGGGGAATCCCCATCGTCTACTACGGCACGGAACAGGGCTACGCAGGCGGCAACGACCCCGCAAACCGCGAGGACCTATGGCGCAGCAGTTTCAGTACCGACTCAGACTTGTACAAGGCCATATCCCTACTCTCGGCGGCGAGAACGGCTGCTGGTGGCCTCGCTGACAACGACCATGTCCATCTGTACATCGCGGATACGGCATATGCGTGGAGTAGGGCGGGCGGAGACCTCATTGTCCTTACTTCCAACAGTGGATCTGGGTCTGATGCTAAGCACTGCTTCGACTCTAAGAAGCCTGGTGGGACGTGGAAGAATACCTTTGGAGAGGGTACAATCACCGCCGATGATGGTGGACAAATCTGCATCACTCTCTCCAATGGCGAGCCTGCGGTGCTGGTTGCGAGTACTTAGTTGAGAGTAACTAGTTCTCTCTAATTGGGTCTTCATTACTACCTAGCTGCAGTGAGTTTAGGGGTTTGTACTATTCAGTTATACGATAGTCCCTATCATGTTGTCAGGCCTGCTCCTGATCAACAATATGGTTCTATTGGCGCAACGACATTCTGTTTGGGATATTCTTGTCAGCTTTCATTTTTGTATTCAATGTAGTTGACTAAATCAAAGAATCTTTTATTTAGATGAAGTCTCTGTCACTGTATGCAAAATTTATCTCAATTTCTGCTTCCACCCCGAGACCCATCCGGTTTAGAAGCAGTTGACTGTTCGAAAGAGGCCCATAAAATGAGCCACCAAAGAAAGGGGGAAAAGTCAAGGCCGTTTTGTTATGCTCACCAAGTAATCCTCTCGATTTGTCTTCCACCTAACCTACGTCCTGCCATCTCTGTCAACCATATTAGGTCGCCGCTACCCCCGAGAAGTTCTATAAGGGTATGTGTGGCCCTGCAACGAACTTGACGTACACTTAATCTCTAACTAAGTCCTTTCTTTTAAAGTTGAAACTTTGAACCCGGGAAATTATATGGTATATAGGGCATGAGGAAGGTACGTGAGCTGCACGTAAATAGAGTGATAGCTGCTAATGTGTAAATGTTCTCCAATACTACGTATTCTAGTTAGTTTGACAAAAGGATAACTCAAGTTTGAAAGAAATTTAAACAGTGATTTGATATACAGGTATAGTGATGTGACCATATGGCAAGAGTGGATTTCCTAATGAATCAAAGAAATAAAATAACACAAAAACATACTACCGCATGTCTAAGGTGGTCATCTAGCTCACGGTTCGGGCATGGGCGGCTCGCCGCTCTATTCAGGGCACCCAGGACGGATATTCAGCCCGTATAGCAAAAGGTATACTTCCTATTATAGCTAAAAAAAAGCTACAAGTACCGTTCCTTTCCCTTCTGTTACGAGCCAGTTCTTTTAACAAAGAGTGCATTTAACTGAGAATACTAAGTACAGAGAGGAGAAAGAAAGAGAAGGAAAGTGTGACGATCCACGTGCTTCGTACTTGCTTCCTTGTACTTGCTTCCTTCCTGTTTGGGGTTACTGTCTCAAGCGAGCAAGTTGTCTGTTGTAAGGTTTGCACTGCTGGGGTCCTGGACCCACAAATCACAGCAGCCCATCAATGCTTTCCTTCTCTTTCTTTCTCCTCTCTGTACTTAGTATTCTCAGTTAAATGCACTCTTTGTTAAAAGAACTGGCTCGTAACAGAAAGCATTGATGGGCTGCTGGGATTTGTGGGTCCAGGACCCCAGCAGTGCAAACCTTACAACAGACAACTTGCTCGCTTGAGACAGTAACCCCAAACAGGAAGGAAGCAAGTACAAGGAAGCAAGTACGAAGCACGTGGATCGTCACACCTTCCGCTTTTATCATTCCAGCCTTGATTTATGACGAGCAAGATACGTACTAAGCAGAACTAATCTTGAAATAGATGGCTAATGTTATAGATTTCGGGGAGTATAGTAATAATGAAATCCAGTGGGTATTGCTACTACGAATAGAATCTAGTTGTAGTTATAAGCTGCTTGTTTTCCACGAGTACGTCTTAGCTCTAGGAGTAGAGAAGTAAATCGCTCAACTATACCTATATCTTTAGTTTTATCGGTCTATATCTATAGGCCATGATCCAGTCGGATATTAAAACATATAGGACTTTTCTCCAGTGGGTTGTAAGAGGAATAGACAGTGGGATCGAAGAAAGGCCTGTAGTCGAGGCGATTTGGGATTTTAAGGAATTCGCTACTAGTATAAAAAGAAAAAGAAAGTTTTTAAAAAATTCCCACTAGCCACTTGGACTACACTCAAGGTCTATACTAGTGTCCTTTCAATTAGTATAGTGTTAATAGTAGATAGCATAGCTATCGTAGGAGAGATAACTATAGATTAAGATTACTCTTTTCTCTTTAAGTACATGAATAAAGATTCCCTAAATGTTTTGGACTATCTTAATAACTCAATTATAGTGCCGAGACCACTATAAGTACCGTAGGACCCCTGCCAATCGGGCTAAAGTTTTATTAAGTATCGTAATGCTCAGGACATAACTATCTTATGGTAAAATTAGTCTACCAATGATGACTATTGTCACAATCTAGGTGATTATATGCTTTCGTTTGCTTTCTTTGTTCTTTGTTTCTTTGTTCTTCATTTGCTACTATGCCTATTCGGGTAATAGTACCCTTCTCAATTAGGAAAGAGCTTGTTTGCTTGCTGGGATAGCTCCGCTATAAGATCCCCTTGGATTCACCACTTGCTCTCTCTCTCTCTCTTCTTCCTCCCCATCTTTGCTTTTCTAGTTGAATGCACTCTTTCTTCTTGATTGATCTGGCATGTAATAGCAATCCCCATTTACATGATGAATAACTAGAAACAGGCATTTACAAGCCATGGCATTCCGTTATCCGAATCTTCAAGCGTCACAACCGGCCCTTTCTTGGGATCAACGAAGAAAATATCATCTAAGGAATCCAAACAATGCTGGATATGTTTATAATCAATGTCTCGAGGGCAGACATGTCGACCAGTCTCTTTTGCAATCCAGTACCTCCTCAAAGCGAGGAGACAATGAGCAGGATGAAAGAGAGGATCGGTTAGAACCTTAACCGAATATGGATTTGACCAAAAGGACTCGTTGAGATAGTCTCCGTTAAGCTTGATCTTCTCTATTTCCGGATACCGTTCGCGAAACCATCGCTGATACTTCAGCTCCGTATCGTCAATCAAATCAGGCGCTACCATCGATTGGTCATCAAGCCGGATAAACCATGGTTGGCGGATTGTTTCCTCGTCAAAATATTCCACAAAACGAGCCCATGGCTTGGTGAATTGGAGTTGATGTTTGAGGCCGATGCTTTGGCTGGTGTTCCATGTGAGCCAAAAGTCAGCCTCACTATTGTCGGAGTGCGAGCCACCAGATGTGATCCAAACGCTGGCCAAAATTCCAATGCTCATTAATAGCACCATGACCAGAAGCGAAAGAGGAAAAAACCATGGAGAAACTTGACGCAGCTTTTTCATCACATGTGTACGAAGTACCTGTGGTGTAGCTAACCAGCTAATTGCTGGAGCGTAAGACCGGTCACAGGCTGAAATATTCAAGATGGAAAGTAGATAGACATCAGGCGGGGTAGAAATGATTTCCTTGTCCAAGTCCAGTTGAAACGTGAAGCAGACCGATTGGAAGTCAGATTGTGAGATGAAGTCCGTTGTACGGTCAACCATGTTCTCAAACGTCAAATTTGAGTCATCGGAAATTTGTGTGAGCCACAACTTGAACTGTTCGCCTTCATGGATAGAAATCAAGAGACTGGAGTTATGGAGAGAACTCCCGTCGACCATGCTTCTTACCCACTGGCTCAGAAGACTTTTGATTGTACCCGAAGAAAATGCACTCGCCCCCTTCATCATATCGCAGGGGCCAGATATAAGATGCAATCCAAGGTCGCCCTCTTCATTGTCGCTTTTTGCCCTGTGATACGACCACATTGCTTTCGACTGAAATTGTACATGTAGGGTCTGCGCTCAAATTCTGAAGAAATATGACTACCAAGCATAAACGATAAATGAAACTTAAGGCGGGTAGAACTAATCTGCATGTCTCAAATGCAATGCAACGTCAGCAAAGTCTTATCTACTTGGACAGCTAGCAGTTGGGAAAATGAGAATGCCGCATAACTAGACGCTCACGAAGAATACAAAACAAGAAGGTCCGAGCCACACGGGTATTCCCCGTTTTAGCGTATTTTACAGTAGCGCTTAGATCTAGTGCTTATATTCCAATATGATCGACAACCGGAACTCCGGTCAAAGATCTGCATCAGCTTTCTCAATACACTCATCTTTGTATGGCACATGTATTATGCAACATGTACGGCCTACACCGTAACTATTCTATGTTCGTATTCAGAGCCACCCCCGATTTCGTCCCCGACCCTGGTGACAAGAAAATCTCTCCACAGTGCTTGATGTGATGCTCAGAATCAGACCTGGGCTCCACGATCTTGCCATTGGATCGTGTCCGGAACTGCTTTCGCCAATAAAAGATGCAATGGATGGTGTGCCACTGGACGCTCATATGGACCAAATCCTCAGGCCGATCTCCAAAGGCCGCCACCTCGTTAGGGTCAATTTGGATAGTACGTTCCCGATCGGCGTAGTATATCCAAGTTCCATTAGGACCGTCTCCCATTGTGTTGAATTCTTCTGCTAATTCATCGTCGCGACAATGTTCTGGAAGCCAGGCCATTGCGAGCCCGTCGAATCGGCAACCGCGGGATATTGCCTCTGCGACGGACTCTCCACAGTCACATCCGCTTGGCTCAATGCTGGAGGAGATTCGGCCTTTAAAAGGAATTTCAATTGCTTGCAACGGATTCGCAATGATCGTGAAGGCGCCCCAGATGGCTAGCGAGTAGAGAAGGCAAGACTTGGTAACAGTGAGAGAGGTGGCTAGTAGCGTGCGCCTCGGCTGGGTGGATTTTGACCGCTGGTCAAGGCCGAGCACCTGCCCATCGCCTCCGTCAAAGAAATGCATGGAGGATATAGAAAGCAAAGACTGGATTTACTCCAAATGTGCCTTAGAGAATCTGTCCCGGGACCTGATTGTTTCTTCCAGATACACCGTGATTATTCGGAAAGATGGGGAAGGCCAGTCCAAGGACAGTATTTAGGAAGATATATACATTTGGTCTAGCGCCACAGCCCCTAGGTTACTTGGTAATTGTAATTTCCATCCCTTGAAATTACATATCTAGAGAACAGCGGGGTATCTCTGGTATCTAATATCAATGTACGAGGCATTCAAAGCTAATTCCAAACCCACAACTAGCTGGAAATTCATGTGCGCTCACTTTTGACATTCTACCCAGTTTTTGAGATTATCTCTGCAATACTGTTTACAACCCAATTTTGATCTCCACGGTCCCATGGCTTCAACAGAATACTCTGCCTTGGACTCCGAGAATGGACCAGAGACTGAAATCACGAAATTTCGTTCAAAAATCCGTTCCCACAGGCTTACCTATTGGGTATGTCTCTTAATTGGAATGGTCGTTGGGGCTGGAATTGCTAGTGTCTTCAATCCTACCGTCCAGCTGGTAGCCAACGCAATCGCCAACGCGACCTTAAGACCACCAGAGGTGGGTGTGGATGGCCACTTTGTCTTCGACGCCGAGACAGGAGAAGCCAAATGTGGTACGCACTGGACTGAGGCCAAACGTCTGGGCTGCCACTTCGACGTCATGGCCTCGCGATGGTACTCCCCAAATTGTTTCAACGAGGGCGTCTTGGGCGAAATGCTCGAGGAGGTCAATTTCAAGTGGTACGCTGACCGGGAGCATACCAAGGAAGTCTCTCGGGACGCCGTCCTCGCCGGCGAGTTTGAAGCTGTCTATCCGGACAATGATTATCACATAATGCATTGCCTCTACTTGTGGCGACGATTGCATTCCGCTATCATTGAACACCGACACTTGGATGATGATGTGTACAGCTACGAGCATACATTACACTGCACCAGATTAATTATGCAATGGCCAAGGGGGATAAATTCCACCACAATCGCGACCTCTGGCATTCCGTATTGCAGGTCCCACCCACTGTGAAGTTGGTAGCCGGGAGATCTTTTGCCAGAGCAGGTCTTATGGGGGAGAACAGGGGTGAATGGTTTGTTGATAGCGCAAATTGATAGATATCCAAAATGGGCTATTGAATGGACCAGTCAAAGAGCGACACGCAAAATCCGTACAGATAATGCTCAATTACATTACCACATCAATAGAAGCGGGGACAATAAAAGGTAGATTTGGACCCTTCGTTTGAGCTTATTCAAGGATTACTGTCATGGGTTGAATTTCTACAAAACACTCGCCCCCCAAACATACTATACGTGACCAATGTCCTTTGGTATTGCTTACTGTGCCTGTTTTATCAGCGATTGCATATTCGGTGTCTTAGTTAGGGTTACATCGGCTCTGGGAATATGCAGGTGAGACTTGAAAAACCAAAAGTTTCTAATCAGGACACTCCTTGTTATGATTCCCACGAGTCATTGGCTTCTCTAGCAATAAAACAAGCACTTGCATTAGGGTCCAAAATGTAAAAATTCATGAAACAGTACCGACTTGTATCCTTAGTCGAACTTTGCGTATCGGTGTATGAAAACAGGAATACCATGTAAACCGTTGGTGATATAAAGTCTTTGTTTCCTACCTAGTCACGCATTGTTGCTATTATTGCCATACAATTGATATTGCCTATCGCAGAAATATTCTAAGCTCGCCCATACTCCCAATATGAAGTTCCTCACTACACTGATGTTGCTTTCAATCGGTGCGTCCCAGACAATGGGATTGTCGATACCTCGCGCCATGGCTGCCGGCCCCGTCGCCGAGGAGGCTGTGACTGACTATGGAAAGCGGGCGATGGCTGCTGGTCCTGTCGCCGAGGAGGCTGTGACTGACTACGGAAAGCGAGCGATGGCTGCTGGTCCTGTCGCCGAGGAGGCTGTGACTGACTATGGAAAGCGGGCGATGGCTGCTGGTCCTGTCGCCGAGGAGGCTGTGACTGACTATGGAAAGCGGGCGATGGCTGCTGGTCCTGTCGCCGAGGAGGCTGTGACTGACTACGGAAAGCGAGCGATGGCTGCTGGTCCTGTCGCCGAGGAGGCTGTGACTGACTATGGAAAGTGAGCGATGGCTGCGGATCCTGTCACCGAGGAGACTGTGACTGATTACGAGAGCAAGTGATACGGTGAGTACCAGACTAAGTCACTATACTATGTCTTCAAACTTTCTGACCACCAAATGAACACATAGAATGTCACAGTCGGGGAATAAGCTACGCATGTGGTCATGCGCCTGGTGTGGGGTTTTCTTTTCTCCTTTCTTGTATTCATCCCGAGGACGAATAATTATGACTTGAACTAAATCGCAATGAAAATGATGCGGCGTAAAGCCTATCACTCACTGTTTGCCAACACCATGTGTAGCTAAGTAGGAAACAACATAGACTATCACATCATATAAACTAGGATTTTGGCTCGCGGTTTCATCTCGTCTTAATCACTCTTTGAAAAATTGAATATTTGCTTAACATACATTTCTATTGATTTTGCATTGTTGCGGGAAGCCAAATCTCCTAAGTATGACAAGCCAACAAATTTATTGCTGAAGGTTGTCAGCAGAATTGGGAACTTTGAGAGGATCAAAGCTGTCCGGTAGCAATCTCTCTGTAAGATTCCAAATCGCGTGCTCATTGGCATACGCCGTCAAAGCATCCAAATCCACACAAGAATGTGTCTGACCCCAGCCTGTACTTTTCGCCCACGCCCCAGTCTCACCTTCCAAAGTTGTATCTGCCGAACATAAAATGCTCTGCCGAAGATATTCCACGCAGTGAGCACGGTGCTCAAGCTTTTCTGTCTCAAGCATCGCCCATTCTTCCCGCGAGGTTCCCATAGCAGTCATAATAATAGACTTCGATCGTAGGTCAGTGGGGTATATAATTTATCGCTCGGCGCAGACTTACTAAACAGTGTAACTGGTGATAGACCGCCATAATGTATCCTTCGTAGTGATCGCCTTCGTCGAACACATGATCCATCTTGAATGGGGGATGAAGGACATTAAACTCCTCATTTTCCGAAACCGTGATATATCCACGACCCGCTATGAGAAGGAAAAGAAATAATATCAGTCGTGGAGCCAAGATACCGGTGCCCAACCTGGAAAAACTCACGCGGGAATAGGCTGTGCCAGTTTCTATGAATCTCTCGCATACGTGTAGCATTCCGCAACATCTCAGGATCATCGTAATCGAGTTCCGGTCCAAGCCCCGCCGTATTACCAAAAATGACATCTCTCCGCGGTACTGTCATAAGGATATTAGAGATCAACAGCTGAGCAGATACTTGATGTCTAATCCAAGGGATACTTACGGGTCGGTCCGTACTTTCTTTCTTTAGCTGAATTCGATTCCTCTGGACTGTGTGTAATAGACACCAAAGTGATAAATAGAGAAAACACCAGAAATCCTTCAAATATCAAGCGAAGGTCGATGTATTTCCGCAAGGAGGCCACTCGGGATTTAGAGGTAAGTTCATTCAACAAGCCAGTGGATGAAGAAATGGAATCACTGTGCTTGTCATCATTGATATCCCAGTCTTCTGAGGATCTCGACACCGCCGTCATAGTGAGTAAGTCTAGGATGCGTGGCGCTAGAGGCTGCTGGAGAATAGATTATTTTGGGAGCATTGAGATCGGACTGAAACTGACATGGACTTCGCCATTTTATCACAGGGCCTGCAGGTAGACGTATATTAGAAACCTATACATGTATCTAACTTGAAAGAGGGGTTGCTCATCAATACCTCTGGGTAATGTAAATGCAATCCGCGTTCTGGCAACATTTCACCATTTTCCTTAAAAGCCACTAGCCGCTTCGCTCATACATTATTTTCAACTACCCTCCCGTGCCAGCGTAAGAATGCACGCTAATGCACATAAGCCGCCGGTAATAAAAATGGTATTTCTCCAAATGCATAAAACTAGTTAAATACAGACCAAGGCTATAAGCTACATCCCAGTCAATAATAATAATTAGTGGCATTGGTATAATTAGCAGGCTACCCCCAACTAGATAGTATGTGTATGTGCATTAGTGTCCATTCTCGTCCGCGCGGGCATGGGAGGGTATATTGGTAGGTGGGTTATCTGGCTTCTGATTGGGATACTTAGGGTTTCATTTAATTCGCACTGGGTATCGATGCCGCTTTAACCAGATAAGAATCTTCCCCAGAGTCAATGTGTATTTTCTTACAATATATACGCCACTGGACGGCATGAAACGACCACAACACAAGCCCCAAGATGCAGGGAACTCAGCGTTTATCAACTCGTCAATCTCAACTAGATGAACCAGACGATGAGGGCAGATGGTCTCTTCTTCAACTTGTGGCTGCGCATGGGAATTTGTGCCAGGTACAGCGGCTCTTAGCCCAACCAATGGACCATAATGAGCCTCCTAAAGGTTACTATGGGCAGGCAGCCCTTTAGGCCTCCTCTTGTAACGGGTATTTCGCCGTGGTTGAAATACTATTGGTGGCAGGAGCAGACGTTAACGCGCCTGGGGGAAACAACGGTGGCAGATCAGCGGTAGTGCTGGCCTCTAGAGCGGGGTATATGAATATCGTCACCCGCTTAGTCTCTGTGGATGCAGATATCAACTACCCACCCTATCCGTATACGGGCCGAACTGCCCTATAAGCCGCCCCCGAGGGAGGCCGTGTCGAGCTACTACGATGGCTGCTTGAGCAAGGTGCAGATATTGATACCCCCCCCCTCTAAGAATGGAGGCCGCACAGCACTTTAAGTTGCTACATTAGAAGGGTATATTGATATCGTTGAAATTCTCTTATATCACAATACCTACGCGAATACCTCTGCCGCAAGGTATAAAGGCGTTATAGCCCTTTGAGGCGCAGCTTTTGGAGGTCACTGCCGGATAGTCCGTCAACTGTTAAATGTAGGAGCTGATGTGAATGCTAAAGGTTTATACTATAATGGGTATACGGCGCTTTCGGCAGCGGTAGAACGCGCCCATTGTGAGATTCTCCGAATGTTTCTCGACACTGGCGCAGATGTCTCCCTTATATTAGGAAATAAAAAGTGGACGGCCGCACAGATTGCGATCTTCCGAGGGCAACAGGCTGTCACGCAAATTTTCCAACAGATCAAGCAGATGAGGAAGAGTGTCTAAGCTATTCTTCTACGCAGCAATTTTATTTGCCTCCGAATTTCGAAGATATATTGAAAGAAACCTCGTAAAATCTGATATGACAGCTGTAACAGATTAAGGAAACCTAGAGCTCAAAGCTTCAGACTCCCAAGAGCCATCCACATCGGGTTTACTCGGTGGTTTTCACGCCAGCAGCTGGCTGCTGGCTTTCTGCATGGGGCTTCCTTCACCACCGACGGACAGATCACTCATGTCCAATTTACTGAACATGGTCAGTGTCTCAGAGTCAACCGTGGCTCCATTAAAAAGGTTTAACGATTATACGTCGTATCGATCTGTGGCAAACTTAGAGAGAGATATAGAGCAGTGACAGTGGATATTTCTAAACGGAGCAAGGGCACCATGTCTGCCCCCTAACACTCAGCCTTATGGATCAGTGATTAATGCAAATACTCCTGCCCTAGGAGACTTAGAGCAGGTCAGGCTTCTTTCATGCTGATAATCCCAGTCAATTGCAGTAATTGGCATCCCTCCAGGATCGTTTCAATGCTAACCTTGATGTGGCATTGTTTCATGCCAAGAATCTCCAGGTCCTACAGATTCGAGATTAGCGCTGTTGATGCAGTGTGACAGTCGCCATCTAACGCATATGTTGGAGAATCCCCATAGATGGGATGTCTCTTTGTGTCATGCAGACTGAGCCTTTGCTGGTTTGCCATTTCTTCCATATATAATCAGGCTTTATAAAGAGTCTTCTCTTCATAGATAGATTATCAGTTTTTTTCTTTCTTTTTCTTCTTCTTGATTTTCCCACTGCTGATATTTGTATCTCCATAGTAGTCTCAGCAGCAGGCAATTGGTACACTTCTGCTGGAAGACTTCTCCCACAATCTGAATTAGGATTTATTCAATCAACATTTGTAGCCCGGCTACTAATGCTCTCGTCATTTGGCTGTAGAGGACAAAATAAAAATAAAAACATACAACAGTGAGGATTCGCTGGTGGTCACCCACCCAACTACTAACTCACCGGCGTGTGGCTTAAGTACGGCTGAGCGGACGGGAAGCCCTGTTTTCCACACCCTATGGTCGTATGTATTCAGTATACTCCTGGAAGATATCATAAAGTACAAGCTGGGGGTGCAAATATAGTTGAGAGTGAGAAAATGGGTGAGCGCCGCTTTACAGTCACGCGACCGGGGGTGACATAGAGCATGATATGATTAAATGGCAAGTTGAACCTCGAAAGCTTAATAGCTTGGCTATCTTTTCTCTCCTTTGCTAATTACCTCCATATACCAAAACATCGGTACACTCGACATTTCTGAACAATCGCTAGGTCAGTTACCATTGATAGACAGTTCCATGTATACATAGTACAGGCTATCTAATGGTGATTCCGATGTCAATAGCAACATTTTGGGGAAAGAGGACACAAGAAGATATCTCACATATTGTTCTTGCTTTGCATTGCCAAGGAGCATAGCACAACTAGGGGGTTGGGGCCGGCGGGGCGGCTGCGGCTGATACAGAATGCCGAGCTATCCTGCATCGAATGGAAATGATTCAAAATACAAGATACTAGTACAGCAAATACATTATAGTATAATTCCTTTCCCACACGATTGGTACTAACTAATGCCAGAGCTACCACTGTCTAGACAATATCCCAGCATAAGCCGATACCTCCTGATGTGGTATAGAGTAAGGATAGGACCTTTTTTATACCGGAAATGTCAAACAAATAAGCCCAGTTGCCCCGCAGAAGTCAGCTCTGGTGCGCATATAGACGACGCCGTCATCCTGCACGGGATTAGGCGGGAAATCACGAGGCGATCTACGATGTCGATCTCAACGCTCTATCATATTCCCGCCCTCCGGTGGGCTAAATGTACGGGATTTCAGTAGTCCCCGAGCTTCTGCCTAATAATGAAAACCTAATATACGGTATCGGGTCCCACCTGGGTAGACAAAAGCTAAGCAAGAATATCAAAGTTGCTGACTGAAAACCAAACACTTAACTCTTTGTAGAGAAGGTCATGGAAGCTGACCGAAGATCATCGCCTATGCCGAGATCCTGGGGCGGTGATCGACAGACATACGAACAACCCTGCATCCTTGTCTACCCACATAAAACTTGTGCTAGGTTAGACTGCACTGATTTTTCCTGTTCAAGAAGAGGCCGTAGGGAGGTAGGGATATAAAGTGGAGGTAATACCCCGTCTACCTTATTCTTATTATCACACAATAATCAACCAGATCAATCAAACCTATTTCAATCCTCAAGCTTGACCATTGTTCAATATGCGCGTTATTGCCATCTTCGCTGCTCTCCTGGCCGTCGCCTTCGCTTCCCCCAATCTAGAAGCTAGACAGCAGGGTGAAAGCTGTGATGTATGTGTTATAGTTGACCATCAGTCGAGCGCGTAAGACATCTAACATATTGATAGCTCATTCATGGAGCCTCCTGCGAATCCAAGTAAGTACTTTTGAATGGTAGGCAATCGACTCAAGAGGTCCTGACATCCATAGGGGCTTGGTCCAGTGTGGTCCTTCTTCCGGGAATGTCCGGGTCTGCTGCGTATGTTCTATTTTTCCTAAATACTAGTTCTGCTAGTGGACATTTCTAACTTTCGGCAGAAACGCTGCTATTAAACGTCTTTCGTGGTATGGAAGGAGCTAGACGAGGACACCAGTTGACATACCGAAAAACCAGTTAGATTCAGTTCTTCGGGTTGACCTCTTTGAATGATCACTGCTTCGTCATACTCATTAATGTTTTGCCCAGTAGATCCCCTCACGATGACGTGGATATAATATTGGGCTGATTGTACAAGTTGACGATGTAACAAACTTTATCGACAATATTCTAGTCCGATAGTCAACGCTCCTTCCCATACATATACCCTCCCAAGTTAGGGCCAGCTGCACCTACCTTCGTATACTCCTTCGCCCTCTTTTTCATTTCCTCTCTTTTTTCATTTTCTTCTTCTTCTTTTTCTTCTCTTCGAGTTCTCAGACAACACGAAGATAGTGGTCCCCCTCTTTTTTCTCTTTCTCGACCATATAGACTGAAACTGTTGTTTACATTATCTGTGCTTTCACCTTCGGACTGAACGTTGGCACATACCTCCCCTCTGTCAAGGAGTGGCTACACAACCGGTATCCCTGGCTGTGTCCGCCGTCAGCCCGGAATGACGAGTCTCCTCTAGCCAATTTTGAGCTAACCAGGAGTGGCGATGCTGAGAACACCACGACACTCACTCACACTGGGTTAGAGCGGTTGATCAAGGCACATGCCCCTTCGATCTACCGTGAATGGCAGGTAAGGCAGCTCGCGGGAGAAATCCCTATCGAGGGAATCGAAACCCCGATCCTGTGCTACTATCTAGTTATTAGATGGTAGTAGGGCTGCCTTATCGACTGTTCAAAATGGGGTTGGCGATGAAGAATTGGCGCAAGGCTTGCTAGCCGGCTGAATCATTGTCTGCAGACAGTTGATATCAGTCAGTTGGCTTTTGGTTCAGTTCGATTCCCCACCCCTACACCTGGGAGGTTGGCCGAGGGAATGGTGTAGGAGCCCTCCGTCTTTTGAGGCGGCTCACCTTGATTGATGGGGTGGTTTTGACCACCAGCAAAGGGCTCGCACTTCTTAGCAGTGCTGGTGACTAGTAACTTTCGAGTGAAGCTAAAGCGACCCCATATGTAAATAGTTCGATGCTTGTTCTCTTTGTATTAATGGATAATGTACCCCTCTCATGATGATTTGGTACATCTCTAAAATATGAAACTTCCAAAACGAGAAAGATGTGTCAGGAGGTCTGCCGTGAAGTAAGTAGATGAATCACGATGTATGTAGGAATAAAAATACATGGGGGATGCTCGAGCCACAGACTCAACATGTCTCGCGAGTATTGCTTTACATTGGGAGAATGGGCCCGTAATCTCCTGAAGGAATACAGCGTTGAATAATCTAAAAAAATGAAGAATTCCCAACGAAGATAACCCCCTGTATCGAGGAAGCTGCTGTATTTGCAAATCGGGTCTCCAGAAAAGACTATATCAATGCATTGCTTTAGGGCTTGCGGCTGAGTTGAGCGTGTCACTCGGCCGATAGGTCTTAGTTGCAGGCTGAGTTGAGACAGCACTTCCCAGTAGAGTGACCATCTTGACGGCTGTGGAACTGGCAAGAGAGAGATAAACGGAGACCTTTTTACCCTGTCTATTAGTCGTACTGGGACTAAAACCAAGGGATTTATCAACATTATCCATGTGCTACTCCTCGGAGATTAAGTGGGAGAACCCATTGATGGGAACTCACTCCGAGACTCTCAATAGAAAGTCCCTCGGCCGCCGAGCCGGCGATGAGTAGCGAGATTATTGACACTAACGCCGGTAAGGAATGGTAGTACTAGGAGAAGCTCCAGATGGCAGGGGTGACACATGCGTCGGTGAAACCGGAAAGTCAGCGTTATGTCACTTTTGAACGAACCCTTCGAGCGTATCTAGTGCGAAGCAATTAGGGAACTGTGCGCAGCCCTTGTTGTAAGCGTGGTTTGTGAGAGTGTTATGGAGGCTTTGGTCCGCGGCATAAGCGCTGGCTGCGACGACAATGTATGACTTGGGTGGGCCGTCGACGGCGAGGTTGCGGAATAGAGTAACTGCGCGAGACTGGCCCCCCTTTTGGGGAAGTATTTCTCGACTGTGTGTGGCTCAAGAGCCGTTGGTTGGATGTACTCACCGGTGAGTAGCTCGACAGGCTGAGCGTCACCTATGTCGACGGTTCACTTGAGCCTAGCGCACCACGAGAGAAGATCAGCCTTGTGGATGTGGTAGGGACGAGCTTTGAAAGGGATGGCGAGGCGAGGCTGGAAGTGGAGGGCATCCTAGAAATGGAATGGTAAGAAAAAGAGGAAGGCAAATGACTGAAAATTGCTCAGTGGGATGTCCATTATCTCGATACTGCGACTCAGAAAAGGTCGCTTTAGGAGCTGTGATTGCCGGAAGGACTCTCTCGATTGATGGTATTGAGAATATTGTGGAACTACTTATTAACACGCTGCCTCTGTGTGTCGATACTGATAAGGGTAGTGTAGGTGATCTGCTGAAGGCAGTCTCACTATCTCTACGCGGGCTGTTGGATGTACAATACTCCACTCATTCACTGATCCATGAAGCCTGTAGCATCAAGGGCAGTGATCTCTTTGACACTGTCTTGGCGATTTATTATCACTTCCCTACTTTCGGCCCTGCAGGCAGTGATGGGATGTTTCCGATATATGTGGAATCCCGAGAGTCGACCGAGTTACCATTGACTGTGTTGGTCAACGAATTCAATGGAGTTCTCGAAACAAGACCCCTGTACTCCTGTCAGTCTTACGGCCAAGACCAGGCGACGCAAATCCTTCAGAAATTCCATAGGCTTGTTCACGCCATCGTACGTGCAGACTCACAATGATCTCTTGAGGAGGTCAATTCGCACATCTTCGACCCCTGCTATGAGCCACATGCTCTACCGGCAGGAAGTCTATCAAACAAGGATAATGCGATGGATGTAGACGTTGAAACATTCGATGGGCCACATACAATTCAGATGGCAATCCAAGAGTCCTTTAGCCGCTTCCCAAATCTTTGTACTGTGACAATGGACTGTAGATCCCTCTCATATCGGCAACTGGGCTCTTCCATCAATGCTGTCTTTTTGGGTCTGGATCGAGGGATTGTGTGGGGAAGAACGTCTCTTTTATTGAGATGCATAAGATAGTCCCCAGCTACTACGGGAATTTGAGGTTCGTTTGAATAGTTCTAAAGAATCGGAGGTGAGAAATATTTGATTTGTGCAGCAGGAGAGTATGATATATTCTTGTGAAGAGGTGAAATGGATTTGTCTTGAGGGAAAGAAGCCATTGGTTGCATTCAGCTAGCTAATATAAAGAGAGAGGAGGGAAGATCAATCCAGGTGAGGAAACAAGGTCCTATGAACCTGAGGCATAAACGATCCCAACATTTCATAGTGATGATGTAGTTCGTACCCTGTATCTTTCCATCAAGACATAAGAAGCATTATTTCATTTTCGACAATGCCTAAATCTACATCTACATTACAAATCATAGCCGATGGGAAGGGTCCTTCTGATCCAGAAGCCTCATGTAGGCCGACATTTCCTTTGCTCCAAACTGAGATCCCGAAAACCCATTATCACGAGTAACACCCCAGGTTCTCTTAACCTTTGACTCTTCTGGTTGAATCAAGTTGTCCTTGTTTCCAAGCGCACAGGCTGACGCGTGAGACTGAATCTCAGAGGCAGCCAGCAACTCATACATCAGATACCATGCGGCGCTGATCGACTCCGCAGCTGTGATAACACCATGGTTTCGGAAAATCATGATATTTGTCGAACCCAGATCCTCCACGAGGCTTTTCTGCTCTCCTCGATCTGTCACAATGCCTTGATAGTCGTGATAGCCGACAGGGCCGGCCTGATGTGTCGTTTGGGCTAACTCCAAAAGCCCATGCTTGGTACAAGCTAGCCCTGTCGCAGGAGGGTAGTGGCAATGCATGACGCTTGCCACGTCCGGTCGAGCGCGGTGAATGGCACTGTGGATTACAAACCCAGCATCATTAATACCGAATGTATCCCCTGTCACACCATGGTCCTTGATCTTGCCGTTCGCGCCGACTTTGATCAGACTAGAAGCGGTAATCTCTCCGTACCGGAGACCAAATGGATTGATGAGGAATGATTCACTGCCATCGTCTTCCTCGACCTTGGCAGTAAGGTGGTTGTAGATGTTCTCGTTCCAACCTTTGAGTTCAAAGAGGCGGTAGGCAGCCGCAAGTTCGATTCGAGTCTCTACTTCCTTGTCGGGAAGCCCCTTGAGGATTGATTTTTGAAGCAGTTCACACACTTTGGGCGAACTGAACTTGGCAGAGGGCATATGCGTTTCAGGGTCTACGGCTGTGGCGAGACCTTGTGATGAGGAAATCGAGGGAATACCTGTCTTCGAGACACGGGCTCGGAGTGAGCCTGTGGAAACACGGCTTGCATGCCGGAGAATTGATTGGGGGTTATTGATGAGGCCATCTTAGAGAATTCGACAGCACAAAATACAATCGGTGGCAATTTAGGCAATTTTAGGAAGCGATAGAGAGGAATATCTCACATCCAGGGAGGACAGGATAAGATCTTATATAGCTGTTAGTGGGTATTATCTCGACATACAATAGCTTCAAAGCAGTATGTAATCAATCCAGTCCGCCATAATGATATCATTGACCATGCCTTGATCTCGCTGGCAAAAGGGACTCAAGCAAGGGTTGGATATCATGTACCTTAAGACATTGACCCGCACAGCCGCAATACATGGTGGTACAGGGCCAATCGTACCTAGTACCGGAAACTCGGGCCATAAAAGCTTAGCTATGACGTTATATAGTACTATATTTGTAGACTTCTTCCTTGTAGTCTCGGCCGAGAAGTCAGTATCCATCATGGCTTTCATCCAAAGGTTCCCGGTAGCCTCAGACAGTGACCGACTTAACCGAACTATCCGGTTAGACCCCGAACAGCCTAGTTAACTAGTCAGAGACAGCATAACGTTAGTTGATCAACATGAATAAATACAGACATTCAGCTAGAGAAAAATGGCCGCTTTAAGATTCTGCATTTTTCCTGCATTAATTTATCGAAAATGCCTAGCAGGCTAACTTACTAGTGTCATGGAGAATCTCAGCATTAAGGATTGACATTCAGGGCGCAATGCAATATTTAAATTAGCGCTTATCAAAAAGGAAAGATAGGTATCTACAACCCCTAAGCGCTATGCCTCATCTTCGCAGCAGACCCACCTACTCGAGCCGCCTAGCATAAATTCTCAAGAAACGATAAACAGCATCTCGGTCGAGGACTTCCAACCCGCACTACCCAACTTTGAGACCTTTATTCTGGGGGAGAGGGCGCGAATTGGCAATGCCTACACACCCGTGGAATCCACGATCCAAGTCATCAACTGGGGGTGTGGAAGCTGATCGACGCAAAAGGCTCATTGCCCACCAAACCACACCTATAGAATCCACCAAGGCAGGGCTTCTGGGGGTTGAAAACAACCAGAAAGTGTTTGAAAACCACAGCCAGAGAATTTCCTTCCTTAATTATTAAATCTTCTAATTAATGGCTTAACACCGACAAAGAGAGAGGCGAAGACAAGAAACCTGGCTTAGCTTGGAGGGAGCATCTAACTGAAGGTGCTAAAGCAAGGAAAGCTTGAAATGCCAGCCAAATCAGTTAGACATCCCCCAACGAGGCGCGTTCACGATAATTCCAGTTAGACAACCGGAGATAATACCGGCGCATGGAAGTGTGATGATCCAACCTATATAGATCCAGGCAACCATTCGCCAGTTGATCGTTCGCCAAGTGCCGTTGCAAAGCCCAACACCGACGGTAGCGCCAGTAATACACTGAGTAGTGGAGACGGGGAGTTCTGCAGGTGTGACAGGTTAGCGAGTGGTCTTGTAAGATTCCTGGGGGGGGGGGGGGGGTTATTTGGTGATGATAATTGGGGAATAGCTAAAATGCAACATACTCAGCCTGGTAGCAATAATGACAGCAATGGCGGCACCGAGCTCCATAGCAAAGCCACGCGAGGGGGAGTGAAGGGTAAGACGGTTACCCAGGTTGCGCATGATGTGATAACCGTATGTCCAGATACCGATGGCGATAGCGGCACCACCAAAGACACTGGAGAACGTCAGTTAACATGGGAGCGGCCTTTCATTGAAGGAGTGAAGCTTACAGGATCCAAATGGGGACCTCGGTCTTAGCGCCTTCAAGAGCACCGGTTTTCCATATAGCGTAGATGGTTGCGTAGGGGCCGACAGCGCTGGGAATAGTTAGTGCGTGAGTCGATAGTATATAGGCGAAGGGGAAAACTAACTTTGCCACATCGTTCGCACCGTGGGTGAAAGAAGCAGTACAGGCTGTCAGAATTTGGAGGAAAGAAAACATGTACTCCGCTTCGTTATCATAGTGGTCGGCATGGGCGTGGGTCTTCTCGAGATCACCAGCGAGTCTGCTCTCGCCCTTCTGGGCGCTAACAATGTCTTGCTCGATACCGTTGAAAAAGGCCTTCTTCAGCAGCCAGAGCAGGACGGGGGTGCTATACCATGCTCCCTCGGGGCGAGGACCACAAAGGTTGACGACATCAGGATCCACGGATTCCGTCTCGTTATGCAAGTTGGCAGTGACCTGGGTCTCTGCCTTGAGATCGGGGGACCCAGGCTCACTGTTGCTGTTGCTGTGGCTTTGTTCAACATCAGTGGAACGCTCGGCTTGCAGTTCCTCTAGAGTCTTGTGGCCGCGATAATAGTTACGGACGGTCTCGACATGGGCAGGAGGGGCAGAGACTTCACCACGGTGGAGGAGAAGAGGGCCGTAGATCAGATCCCAAGGCTTGAGTTGCCAGTCGCCCATGATTACCCTGCGGTAGATCCAGGGGCAAAGGAAGACGGCGGAGATAAGAGCCGTGCCAATGCCAACACCGATAACAGTTCCAGCTATCTCAGGCCCTTCGAGGTCAATCCTGCTACTACCGCCCTTCCAGACGATAAGCACTGTGTTTTATTAGTAGCTGATATAGAAGGATCAGAGATAGAGGGATCAGAGTCAAGAGGGAACATACTAGTAAGGAGGCCGGTAGTCAAGAGGAAGTAGAATGGAATGGTGTACAAAGCCTTGAGGGCGGGATTCTTCCGCAGTAGGATACCATATTTGGTGATCAAAAAAATAAGTGCACCAGCAACACCAGATAAGAGAGGTGCAATAACCCAGGCAAGGAATACCTGGACAACACCAGAGTTAATATCACCTCCCCACCAGATAATATCATCAGCACCGATAAGCGCGATACCCATGCCAAGAATACCACCGAGAATGGAGTGGGTTGTGGAAACAGGAAGGCCAATCTTGGTACAGATGGTAAGATAGATAGAGGAGGCAACCACAGCGCAGCACATTCCAAGCATGAGGAGGGGGGCGTTGTCGGTGAAGGCATCGATCTTGACGATCTTGGTACGGATAGTATCGGAAACACTGTTTCCTACACCAACACTAGGAACAAATGTAAGCACGAGGTTTGGGAAACGGAAAGTACGCCATGAACTTACGCTCCAGCAAACTCCATGATAGATCCGAGGATCATGGCCTGCCAGTGCTTTAGCGAACGCGACGAAACAGATGTCGACCAAGAGTTGGCGCAATCATTGGCGCCGATATTCCAGGCATCGAGGAACGCAAAAATGGTGCCAATGGCAAAGATGTAGTCATACTGTTGAAGAACCATCTTGACGGTTGGCAGAAAGCAGCAGCGCTCTGGCCTGTCCTTTCTGGAAGGGTTCTAGAAGGGTTCGAGAGGGCTAACGAGATAAAAGGGAAATTAGTATGATGATCCGGATTGGGCCTTTATATATGCCAGCTCTGATCCGGGTCAGGACATGGTAACCCTTACGCTATAGATGCGGCGATGCAATGATCTAGTATGCCAAGCTGCCCAGGCCCGCCGCGCCGCCAAGCAATCGCTCCGGTGCCTAGGCACTGGCCGAGATGGGTCTCCACCGGCGAATCCTGCCATCGCATACAAGAACGTGTCCACCCCAGGTAGAAAACTCCAGACTAGCTGCCCATAAACACGCTAAATGTCGCGCAAAGTTTTCGAGATGGTACAGACACACGAGGTGCTCTCTGCGAATGCCCTTCTTCCGACTGACACACCTGTATTCTCCTATTGGGGCAGAAACGTGAAGGCCTCGATTGGACCCCAGCTGCTATAGCCATAATCTCCCCTGGCCCTTGGCAGGACAAATGAATTCGAGTCGGTGCGCCATGTAGGCATCTTACACGAGCCTCGCAGCCTGGTATTCATCCACATCGTGCTTGTATTCAAACTTCTTATTGGATGGGTTGATTAATCTACTGCCATTGAGCCCTGAGTCTGATTTTGACATTCAGCGCACCTCTGATATCGTGTGGCTACCACGACTCGGCTCTCTCAGTTCCTCTATCTGTTTCTGGAAGTGTTATTATCATACTGGGTCTTTTGATACCCCGTCAAATTGCTTAGGATTTCCCGTGATAGCCGACAGGTATTTGGCCCAAATTTCGTTAACGTCTTCCATGGAGGAATTGTCGTTTAATACAGGCCTCGATGTACCCAGCAGATCATAGGAATGAAGCATTGAATTCGCAGGAGTAGGTAGTGCGATAGATGGCCTATCCCCACTCTGGGAAACTGTAAAGTCTATTACGGAGCTCGTCCATGCTTGGGGTTGACTGAGTGTAAGGTGTGTTGACAGGTAATTTGAAATCCGACTTGGGGGTTTAGGGAGGGGAAAGAGACGAGGAGGGAAAGTTTCGCGCTCTGACATGTCAAGATGCTACTAACTGGTCTTTGTGCACTTTTTGCAAAGATTATAGACCCTCATAACGGAGTGTTCACCACCCATATGAAAGAAATCACTCAAGTGAGAGACTTTTGCTAAATTACACCAAACCACACTACTAGCAATGCGGAAAACCAATAAAGACATTGTCAGCGGTCACTTAACCTCTGTTGCTTGTTTCTACGGTCACTAACGGATGTTAGGACCTAATATATATACCGCTGCAGAGACAAACATATCTTTTATCTGTGCGATCTCCCTAGTTGCGAGGCTTTATTATGGGCAGCCTCCAAATAAAAAAATCCATTATGGAACCCACCTCACAAACATGTTCATGAGAAGTGCAGCACGACTTCACGTGGGGACCGAACCCAATTCACCCTACTACCTCATATTTTGTACTCTATATTTCTCTTGCATATGTAAACCTGTACATACGACCATAGGGTGTGGAAAACAGGGCTTCCCGTCCGCTCAGCCGTACTTAAGCCACACGCCGGTGAGTTAGTAGTTGGGTGGGTGACCACCAGCGAATCCTCACTGTTGTATGTTTTTGTTTATTTTTTATTCCTAGCTATATTAGGGACGGCTATTAACAGTTGGGATAATATACGTGTCTTGCTTGGGCCCTTGGTAGGGTGAGTTGCATATAAAGAAGAAAAAAAAAGTACAAAAAATAGGACCCAGATCGTAACGTAGGTCAGCTATACATTAGTCTAATCCTCACGTTTGACATCCACAGCTGGGCCAGAATACTCTTTCCGCCCTTTGACGAAATACATAATGAGACTCAAAATGAAAACTGCCCCAAAGATCACGACACTCCAGTTGAAATTTTCAGCAGTCACCGGCAGCTCACCTGGCCAGAATGACCAAAACATCGCAAAAACGGAGTAACACAGGCCAATGATGTTCACAGCCAAACCCCAGTTCCGCCCCATACCCCACCGACGAATAGGCAGGGTATCGGGATGCCAGATCTTTCGCCAGATCACGCAGGTGATTGATGTCACATAGGTGTACATCAAGGCAGCGGTGTTTAGAGAGATAATGGCGTTAAATGCAGTATCAGAGCCGATGTTAATCAGAGAAAGCAGGCAGCTGAAGATGCAAGAGAGGGCGATGGCATTGACAGGGATCTTGCGTTTAGGATCAATTTCTGAAATCCATCGAGAATAGGGAAGACCCTTGTCACGAGCAAAAGCCCACGTTTGACGAGAGGTAGAGGCATTAAACATGATGTTACTGAAGATGACAGGTAACAAGATGATAGCTGTTAACCCATTAACTCCTGCCGTGTTAGTAGCTTGCTTGAACACGTAGAGGAACGGAAATCCGGTAATGTCGTTAAGAGAATCTTCGACGGATGGGGTGGCAAAGAGGTAGGCAACCAGCAAGATTGCTGCCATGATTCCATTGATGAAATATCCCCAGGCCATAGCCCGTGGTACGTTCCGGCCGGCATCCTTAATTTCTTCCGACATGTGCGCACACGCATCGGAACCTACGGGTTAGTTAGTCCCTCATTTCCACGGATTTCTCTCTGCATGAATAAGATAAGTGAAACATACTAAGACAGCCGTAGATTGCTGAGATTTGTCCAACCATTACGCTCAATCCCATCGTGGGTAGCCCTCCTAGATTTTGCCAATCCGAGACGAAAACAGCTTCAGTCGATCGGTGAGGAGACATAGCCCACAGGGTGACCAAGATCACTGCCCAGCAAAGGACATGAAGAATCATCAAGAGGTTACTCAAGATCGGCATCAGTTTTGATGCATAGACATTGAAAATGTACGACACTAGAACCATTGCGAACACGAGTAGAGTGCCTTGCCAACCTTTGGGATCGTAATCCGGATTGTGAACACTGATCAATCCCTGGATGATGGTGCCAGTGAGGAAAGATCCAGAAGCTGTTCCAGCTTGCCATGCTAATACAGACATCCAGCCAGTGATGTAGCTAAGGAATTTCTGGTATCGAGGCGAGGAAAACTCCGATACCCAATGGTATTGGCCTCCATCGGTAGGTGCTATCGAAGCCATTTCCGACAACGACGCAATAATGAATCCGAATCCAATAAATGTCCAGATATATGACCAGAACATGCCGGCTAGGCCTCCATTTTCCAATCCTTGATAATTCGACCTGAAAGAGGTTAATTTGTTTGTCCTGTATCCCTGTCGCTTGGAGGAACGATATTTCAATTGGCTCTCACATGATCAGATATTCCCAAGTAGCTTGCAAGACTGATGCAAAGCTCAATGCCGCAAGAGGTCGCATGTTTCTCTAATTCAAGTCGCAGTACATTAGTTGTGAATGTGATACCCGCAAAAGTAAATGAACAAACCTTGAATTCTTGAATTTTTCCCATGCGATGCATTTCCTCGGCGTCCAGTGCCGTCCCACCTTGTTGGGAGACCCCTGGCTTCCTATGATCCATACCCATGTCCAGCGTCTCCAGCGCAGTCGCTTTGGTTGAGGTTTCCATGATCCGATGAATACGGATCCAGACAAAAGTATGACAAAGATGGAATTGGGTTCACAGGGCTGAAGGGGGCAGTGGGGAGTAAAGTATTAAATTCTACCTCGAGGGTCGGAGTACCCGTGAGGAGTACCCGTGAAACAATGAACACATTATAGTGTACTCCCGTGGCATTCTAAAGTTTTCATCTCGGCTAATCACTAGTCAATTGGTCGCGTGTTTCGCTTTAAAATCATACCATAATCTGAACATCTTATTGGGGTCTAGAGCGACTGTTTTGATAACAGCTTTGTGCACTAGACCAGGGCCTGCATGTAAAAATTCTGCCTTTACTAAGCGAGGAAAATAGATGGCCACGATGTAACAATATTCGGTTAGAAGACCAAAAGTACCAAAAGCCAAGAAATTATTATGGAGCTGATCGGTATATGGCCCCTGGTTGGTGATTGGATTAATAAGGACGGACGGGTACGGATAGATAAGCCTTTTTCTATTCAATCTGGGCGTTTATTTTCTACTCTTCCACTCTGAATCCTCTATGGAGTACTCTGTACGGAATAAAAACATTGTATATACATTAAAAATACCACAGATCAACTCTTCGCTACTTTAGAGCCTGTTTTGAGGAATGGGGGAGTCATTTAATATGGAATTAAATAATAATTGACAGCATTTACTCCTTTCGCTTCCCCTATCCTTGATATGGCTCGACAAGATTGCAAACCCTGCAACCCGGTTTGTTCCTACCACACCCTACTTTTTGCATGTAAGTACCCCAATCATGCTCCGGTTACTATAGCGCAGTAGGAGCCCTCCTATCGTTGACTTAATAAATTTTGCATTTCTAGCGAAGGATTGAGCGCCCCTGTAAGTTTGTTTGACTATCCGGCCTCGAGAACTTCCCATGTGACGATCTGTGTTTTCTAATTCAATAATTGAAAGGGTCTTTAACCCTGCCTCTCATGTTTCGAATGTGAAAATTTCTGGTCTCAATTTTTCTCCGGTGTTTGCACGGCTCCTAGTTAGCTTGTCATGTCGGCTTCGATATTGGCTTCGGATATGAACCCCCATCCTACGACGGATAATGACCATAATCATAGTGGATTGGTTGTGGTCATCACCGCGGTCAACTTGTGTCTGGTTTTGATTTCTCTCGCGGCGCGCACCTTCTCTTCGTACCATAGGAATAGCTTGCAGCGAGATGATTACACATTCGGGGCTCTCGTGGTACATTACTATCGACCCCGTTATAAACTGGTAATGCTTAAGCTTCTTGGCTAACGAATTAATAGCTTGCGGCAATTGTCCAGATTATACTTGTATTTTGCCAGGTCCACTATGGGTGGGGAACTCCTATCGATGGCATCAAGACCACGAGGAAAGAGCAGATGTTGAAGGTGAGTTGTGAAAGAACCTGAGAGTTTTAGAATATTTAACATTACAAAGATAGTATATGCTGCTGATATTCTTTCCATTATTGTGCTCGGCCTTTCAAAGGTGACAGCCTGCATGTTCTATAACGGCCTATTCTCCAGGATACAACGTCAAGTATCCTACGTGGTCCTTCTAGTAATGATCGCGTGGACAATACTATCCGTGTTTCTGCTTGGAATACGGTGTTCTTCTAATCCCTGGTCCGAAATAATCACCGCTGAATGTAATAGATTGGTATGGCTCTTACCCCTACCACAAATGAGAGTATAAGGACTGACCAGGCTACAGCGTCCCCGCTGGGAAGTTATTACAGCCCTCGACATTTTCTCCGAGATTTTACTTCTTATATATGCGGTACTTGCAATCGATAAAGTCAGAATCTCGACAAAGAAGAAGATCATCGTGTTTTGTGCTCTCGAGAGTCGGATGTTGTAGGTCCATTCACTGGACGATTGATCTAAGGAATCGTTTGCTAACGACATAATTGGATAGGCTCATCCCCATGGCGGCAGTTCGTTTACATTTCATCTTAGTCTAGCTCTCTTCCAAAGATCCAACTCTCCTTGGGTCATTTGCCACAGTTTCAACGGAGATATATATAGGGCTAAGTACCTGCTGCCCCTTGACGGCCGTTCTCAAGTCCTTTGTTGCAGTCTACGAGGACGACATTGGGATAACGTATACATATCGGAGGCCGTCGAAGTCAGATTCTCGGTCGAGAACTATGGTGTCGAAGGATACACCGTCTCACAAACTCTCCACTGGTGTGAGAATAGAGCGAGGAGTAAAGGGCTGGGAGCGAGAAGACGACCCCATTATCGAGCCAACTGAGGGTATTCAAGGGTTACAAATTATGAAAACTGTACATTATAGCGTGCGAAACGAGTCTATAGAGCTATCGGGGCGAAGGGGGTCTACAGGTATCTGATAAGCCCTTCTCATGAAGCTCAAGAAATTTTCTAACAGTATCTACTAGTAAATATCCTCAACTATGCTTTCGCTCTTGAATACCTAGATAGTACATTCTATCGCCAAGGCCTTGTGAATTCCACAGACCAGGGTTTTGTTTCAAATGGATTTCCATATCTGTTTTACGACAACTTCAAAAACAGGTCAAGGATTTATATCTCGACAGGGGGATCTTTCCATGGCTAGTATTCTAAGTAGATGAACCAACTGATGAGTAGTTATTGAATATCCCAGAACAATTAGGTGATTCGATTAACCAATTGGCTCATTTTCTTTCCAACCTACTGTGTGCAGCATCTCTGGCAACTGGTAATGATACTCCGTTATATCCCCAAATAAGATATCCCCCGCCGTCCGACCATCGATGACAATCCACCGATACGCCCCTTTCTGAACCAAAAAACACAGGAACTTTCTTTCTGAAAGATAAGCATGACTCGATTGAGATAATTTTGCCTTCATTATCTCATGGTATGCCTGGCACAGTCGATGGAGCGGCGGGCAGCCATCATCCACAATGGATGCATTGATATCGGCCCCCTCGGCCAAGGGGTGCTCAATCATGATTCATGAAATAGGTTGTCTCCTCTTCTCGGCCCATGAGCCCTCCTTTGGCAACAATGCATTGGTGTAGCAGTGTTGTCAGAGTTACCTTGGGTTCCTGGAGAGAATACTCGAGCAGGTGAGCACGCATGATATAGCGGACTTCTTCCAGGTCGCGGCCGCTGCGTGTCTACTTTCTCGATTCCCTTAACAAGTCATTGGCAAATCGGAGCGGTTTGGCAGACCTATTAAAGCGAGCCCCTTTCTTGTGACAACGGCCGTATGTCTGACCAGACCAAGTAATATCAACAGTGCCGACAGGAAATCTATAGCCAAACACTAGTCAGCGGATAGTAGGAAGATAACTTGGTTTGCAGGCCCAAATCATAGCTTGATCACAGGCACCTTCACGGTTGGAGAGAAGCGGATCGACGCTCCGGCATAGCGTCTTGTTGCATGCTAATAATCGAGCAAGTGAGGTAACCGACAAATACTGGGCAATCTAATCTAGGATTTCTTGTGGCAGGAGATCTAATTATGGGGAAGGTATAATTTAAGACAAAAATCGGAGGGGCGTTTTGACGAAAAAATCTCAAGCAACTAAACCGCTAAACTAAGCTAATAAATAACTCACATCGACCCTTTATAAAGTACCTTCTATAATCTCTCTAGATTAGCTCAAATTAAAGATGCAGGCTACATCAAAACAAGACTTAGCTTAAAGTGGTTCTCACCTCTAGTTATATCGCCTTGTCACTAGCCGCGCTAACTCATTTCTCACCCGACACGCAAGCAAATTAGTATTTGGGTGAGCAGCGAGTCCACCCTATATGCTTTTTTGGGTGGCAGCGGAGGCTAAGAAGCAAGGGAGAGGGTTCAAGAATAAATGTGGATAATCTACCTACCGCCATGGAGCTATCTATATAGCTGGAGATAAAGAGAAATTTAACTAATCTGCAGGTATTTGATACCTACTTGGGTGTATAAGACATAGAAACGTCAAGGTTGTGATGATGGGTACCCTGTCTTCCAGAGTGAGAATAATGAGTCTCTAGTTTGACAGCCAAGACTCGTGCTATTGACCAGTTGACGATAACGCATATCTGAGACCCCACCCAAGTTATGTCCGCATCGTCCTAAGACTGCGTACTTGTTGGATGAATAAAGAAGTGGACTCGTTTACATGCCATTGAGTATAGAGGCCCAGGAATCATCTTCCAACGAAATGCAACAAGTTCTTGATTAGGAGCATTCGATCAGGTGCATTGAAGACATTTGTTTGTACAATGCCGAATGGGGCCGATGATGTTTTTACTACATCAGGGAACTCGATCCTTAAAAGCCGCCTTCAAAATGGTCTTGGGGGGAAATCTTCAATCGCTCAATGTACCAATCATTTATAATGGGTGCCATCTTGTATCGGGCCTACTAAGAGCCTTTTAGCTCTGTCGAATAAGGACTTACCTAAGCACTTTCTGGGAAACTGCGTCAGTTGCAGATCATCAAGGAGAGGGGAAGAAGCCAATTAGAAAAGATAAAAAGGTCTTGGCATGTACCGATAGAAAGAACTCAGCCCCTTGGCCTCATTTTACCCACGGGATTCCGTCCAAACTAGCAAATTGTTGAAAGATTTAAATATATTCATAGTTGAGTTCATTGGAAGAGTAGTAGAATTGAGAAGTATGAATATATAACAGATGTATCTTTAATGAAGGAATTGCTCAGAGTCACCAACAAAGTGCTTAAAAAGCAGCTAACACAGCCTCAAAGGCGCTCCCAATCCATGACCTATTCAGACGAGCAGCTGCGCCAGATGAGGTAGTCGCCACAACACCTCCACTCGTCAAAGATGAGCTACTATCACCAGTCGGTGTCGAGGTTATCTTTGCATTTTTGCCAGCCTTGGTTTCCTCGGCCGTGGTTGACGCATGGGTGGCCGAATTAGTTTCCGCCGTGGCCTCCGGGCGCACGCCAGTGTTTGTAGCGGTGATAGTCACGACCAAAATGGCCCCCTCGTTTACCAGGCTTGGCAAGGATGACACCGTGGTCGACCCCGAGTCTGCATCTGACATGTAGACTGTGCAGCCGATGGAGGAAGGTGCGAGAGTACTGCAGTATTGGGACATATAACTGAGTAGACGAGGACTTATTAGCATTTTCTTTGATACAAGATCCTTGCTGAAAGGAATATATACTGGGTGAAGAACATACTCTCCGTCAGGGTACCTCCATGTCTGGTAGTACGTAGATGGGCCAACAACGATGGTACCTGGGATTTCTTCAATCACATACGATGTGAGGGATTCAGACTACAGTACCATGTGTTAGAGCTTGTCGGAGATCAGATATCAGATAAATACTATCATAAAGTAAAGATACATACTAATCCAACTACCTGTCCAACGCCAGTTGTGGTTTCCTTTCCTCGACCAATTTGAATAGTAACAACATTAGCAGTTGCTGGTACTATGGCTGCCGACAGGGCGAGGGCATAGACGCTAAACATGATGGATGGAAGTTATTAATTTTAGGAAAACAGCCCCATCTTATGTTATATATAGCGGTCAAAGCAGAATACTAGTGCCAGGGGCTGTCTGTAATTTGATGGTATTATTGCGGCTTTAAATTACATATAACTATCCATGTACAGTGGTATTTCATGAGTATTTGCACCCTGGTACCTTTATTATCGACCGATTTTTACACCGCCTGCCTGTTCCTAGTATAAGCCCCCGCGCTCCGCGCGCGCGCAGCAGCGCGTACTATACTAATATTGTGAAGGCTACTACCCAAGAGGTTATCAAGTAGGAAGGGTGGCATACTAGTTATTGAGAAATTTTTGAATGCGAAGTTTTGTATCGGCGGAAAATATGTAGATCCCAGGCCTTCCGATGTACTGGGGTGCAAATACTCATGAAATATGACTGTATGTATATATACCCGTCCCATGGACATGTGGAGCGAATAGGAGAGCCGCATTTTAATGCGATTAATTAAAATTGAACAGCCACATATACTAACTCTCGTGGGAGGCGTAAACTAGGCAAGCCTTACTTATATCACGACTCGAGCCTGGGTGAGAGGGTTCTGTCAGGCAAGAAAAAGAATTTATTGAATGAAGATATTTTTATTATTATTTTAATAAAAAATAATAAATGAGCGACGCAGGGATCGAACCTGCAATCTTCTGAGATCTATTTGAGATATAGCTCGGCCGAAATCAGACGCCTTACCATTAGGCCAGCCGCCCTGGATTATGTAAGTGTTAAATAATAATAGATTCTTATAAGAATATAATAACTCATTAGACGGAGCTGCCATATAATGGGGGAATCATGTAACTGCAGGAAAACTTCCGCAGGAGGAATGGAAAGAGAAGCGTGTGTCGCCGCCTAAGCGGCTGGCTGCCTCGATTGGGCCTGGGATTCCTTCCCGGCCCGTTATATTAGTTATAGTTTTCTAGAAATATCATCACCCTCTTGTTGAATCTTCTCTATCGGATAGAATACTTCGCTGTTAATCCGAAGGATGGAGGGCCTTCTATAGCAACTAATTGCCCTTAGTGAACACCTAGTAAGGTTTATAGGAGGTATCTCTTATAAGAGACGTGGGTCAGACTCCGGTCTGTCACCATAGTAGATCTAGTAGTATCCAGATGAACACCGTATTCTTGAGAGATACTAAAATTCTTAAGAATACTACAACCTGCCAAAAATATTAAATAAATCTACAGGTCAGATGGGGAAGAAGAAACCAAAAAAAAATATTGAAGAGTCATTCATGTGTGGCTTCACTGGATCATTATGATGGTGTACCTACAAGCTATCAAAATTTTCATACCAGTCCCGTATAGTTAACTAATTATACATAGTTACGTAGACTATCTTCCAATAATTAACCACCTGGGTCCCAAATTGATTTACCCTAACTTTACGACATCAAATCTATCTCGCATTGGTACAATTAACCACACGTGTACCATATAAAAACTGCAACGTAATTAATTCGCATGCGAGCTGGGCATCCAAAAACACCGTAGTAAATGCGATAGTTATACTGTATACTCTCAGCAACCCACGTTTTTCCTTGATTTCATTGTTTATAGATGGTTGTTAAACTTTTCAACACTACGTATATATCAATTTTAAATGACTATGTAAACCCTATATATTATTACAGTATCGAAACTATGAGCCAAAAATAAATATCAATGAGTAGTTAAGTTTTCTCTAACGTAATTAGCAGATGGTCGATTATAAAAAGACTAACATTATTTATGATATCAGAAACTTATTGAATAAATCTTTTTTGAAAAAAAAAAAAAAAAAAATGAATGAGCGACGCAGGGATCGAACCTGCAATCTTCTGAGGTCTGTTTGAGCATAGCTCGGCCGAAATCAGACGCCTTACCATTAGGCCAGCCGCCCTATAACATATGACATATGAGTAATTTATGTTAGGAAAAATAAGACTTAAAGGATCATATTATGAAGATCTAATATTTATATCCACCACTTAAATTTCCCATTCTTGGGTGGCTTTACATATTACCTTGTTTTATATTTCTTCTTTAAAACCACCATAGTGAGAGCGGGATGTCTAACCATAGGTAGAATGTAAGCTTTATTGCCTTGAAAGAAATAATAACAAGAGCTCATAGCACGGTTCTCCACATGAAGAAAATAACTTTTTCCTGCTTCGAAACTGTGCAGATATGTAGGAATTCCCAGAAAACAGAAACTTGAGAAAATAAGAAGAGCATCCGATTCAAACTATTGAAGGAGAGATTCAGAAGCAGCATTGGCAAGAGCCTCTAGATCAGTTATTTAAATGATTTTTATATACAATACGGTCCTCGAGTATAGTTAGATACAGGCTAAAAGACCTCTGTTTGCCCCCTTGTAATACTTTGTGGCTTTCGGGCCTTATCTGTTTGTCCCCATGGAGCTATTTAGAGGGCTATATCCACACCGTATGGGCGTATATGCTTGATACAACACTGGAGTGTGTAGCATGTAAGTGACAGGGGAGTTGGATGGCGGGGATGGTTTGCACCAAGAAGAAAAAAGAAAGCTCCCATCTACAATCCAGCCGCCGCCCAAAGGGGCCAATAGCAAGGCAACCCAACCGAATCCTCAATGATCAATGCTGATCTTGATAAAAAGGGTAGAATTGAAAGAGAGAGAAAAAAAATAGGTCGAAGCCAACGCCAATGCCAACACAAAACAATCAAATCATTTATATACTTGACACCGAAAATAAAACAACGCTATTAGTATGTCATAGCATATCATTGAGAGGCTTTCTTGACCTCGCCTGGGTTTCTCTCATTCAATACCGTGAATAATTCTTTCCGTTGGATCGGTTTCGCTAAAAAGAGATCCATACCTGACCCATAGGCTTCGTGTCGATCACTAGCACTTGCAAGGCCAGTCAGAGCGACAATAGTCACAGGTGTAAATGATTCTTTCGCTGAAATATCGAGTCTACTCTGGTACTCCCGCTCAGCCTTGCGAATAAGCCGAGTAGATTCGAACCCGTTCATCACAGGCATGGAGATATCTGTGCTTGTCAGAATAGTGCTTCATATACGGGAAACAAAGAACTTACCCATCAAGATCACTCCAAACTTTGTAGGATGGGCTTTGAAAGTGTCCAACGCCTCCAAACCATTGCGGGCAGTCGTATACCTGTAACCTTCTTTCTTCATATGTGCAACCAATATCTGCAGATTTATATCATTGTCTTCAACCAACAATACTGTCAGAGCAGGCTCCTCTATCTTGGGCAATTCCTGTCTAATTGGTAAATCGATGGCATCGATTTCATTTTGAGAAAGATGAGTGGCGTCAGGTTCCTGCGAGTCTTCCGTTTCGTCCAACTTGCGGTATTCATCATCTATTGCCTTTTTTCCTGCTCTGTGTTTTTCGAAATCTGTTTCATCTTCTGCACGTTGTGTTTCGATATTCTTCTTGGAAACTGGGAAAGGCTCCGTCAACTGGAACGTAACCCTTTCCCGGGGTGGATCTTGATCTATATTAGGGTCACTCTCAGCCAAACGGTCATGGCCTTGTTGTCGCTTAATGCAGATGTTGAATGCCTTGGCCAACTTTCGTGGGCCACAGGGCTGGCTGATAAATTCAACAATAGTCTCGTGATTTGATTGGTTTGCTGCAACAAACATGAGATGTGCTGCCTCTGGCGACCGACAAATCACCACAATCGGGGATCTTCGATTCTCGACATTGTTATGGGAAGAATTCTGGGTTCTCGACAACCACGATTCCCAAGTGTTGACTGAATCGGTATCTGTCTGCACCGCGACATAAAAATCGCATGAGGGGAAAGAAGCGTCCAATGGATTCAGGATATGGACATCCATCTCAAACCAGTTCTTGCACAATTTCTCCAAAGAAGTACAGAGAATTGTATCACGATCGGATATGTCAGGTGATCCTAGCTCCAAGAGTCCTAGGGTCGCACCACGTGTAACGTGTTTCATTTTCAAGATGGGCTCTGGTTCAGAGAGGCTGGCGTTGGCTTTTTGAGCGGGCACATGGGCAAGAGGGACTTCAATCGAGACTTCAGTGCCACGACCCCGGAGTGAAGTGACTTCGATATGGCCACCCATGGACAGAACCGCGTGGTGAACGATGCTTAACCCGAGTCCGTTGCCAGGCGCGAGCGAGTCTTCTTGCGTGAATGGAGTGAATAAGCTACTCTGAAGATACTCCATGCTCATCCCGATACCTGTGTCCTTGACTGTGAGGGTCACCTTAAAATCACAAGGTCCTCCGGGCACGGCGTCTTTGGCAGGCGATGCTGTCAATTTCACTAAGATAAAGCCAGTTTTGGTGTACTTGAGGGCGTTGCCGAAAATATTCATCATGATGCGGCGCCAGGCGCCTATTTGGGTAGAGAATCTCCATTCGGAACCTTCGTCAATATCCAGAATGATGCTGACTTGACTTGCTTGCTGGAAAGGCCCCAATACGTCGAGTGCCATGTGGTTCGGACGGTCTATCGTCATTGATCTTTGTGGGCTGTGGTAGAAACTGTAGCCTGCGAAGACACTTTCCGTTACCTCTTCCAGAACAGCATCCAGCTGGATATCAGACCTCAGACTAATCATCCCAGTATGTCGTGACCTTCGTGATGGTTTCAGGCTGTGAGGTGATGGGTCCGTATTCTTGTGTCCTCTTAAAGGGCTTTTCCGTTTGTGGAGAGCTTTGTTGCCTCCTTCCTTCCGGAAATTGTTTATCTTTGAAAAGTCTAGTAGATGGTTGATCGTATCCAACAATGTCCGCCCACACGATTCAATGGTGTGCACCAATCCGTGCTGCAGTGCATTCATCGCCGTGTCCCGGAGTATTTCTGACGTGCCAAGAATGCCATGGAGAGGACTTCGTAACTCGTGCGAGATGCTACTGACCAGATTTGTTTTCGCCTTTTCTGACATCTCGACATCCAGACGATGTACCTCCGCCATGATACTATTTCCGAATGCCGTCAGATACGTGAGTTCAGTCTCGGACGTGAAGACCCGTCGAGGGGTGTTCGTCCATACTAGGGCGCCTGAGAACCACCGAGCTCGGTGGGAATCCCACATCGGTAGAAGAGCAATGCTGCGAGCTCCCGGGAAAAGTCGAATGAGGATATTTCCATCCTCTTTGAGCGTAGCACTGTGCGTCTTTTTCCGGTTTCCTCTCTCCCTCTTCTCCCAATGAGGTCGGCGTTGATCGAGTTTGAGCTCTCACGGTCCAGCGAGCTCTTCCAGGGTCCATCACTGCTTTCGTCTGAGGACATCGATCCCTCCTCGCTGAAATTGAAAATTTTGCCGTGTGGGTAACGCCGCAGGAGCGTCTTCAACAATACTTCCCGGAGGGCAAGTCTTCCTTTCGATTCATCGTTGATACTGGATGTAGTCGAAGTCGAGAAACCTAGAATTTCACATAAGGTTGTATTCTCTGGAACTGTCTCCTTCCCGGCTGATGCCGTGGAGCTTTTCTGGGAATCAGATCCGGTGCTATCATCGCTGCTGCCCATGGAGTTTTCCAAAGTACCGCTGTCTGAGCCTGGCCCCTTTCGCTTCGTATCGCTGACGAGACCACCGTAAGACCCAATGCTCGCGTCGAAGAACGCGACACCTTCGACTTCTATCGACTCCCGAATGATGTTAGCTGCCCGCGAAAAGACTTGTCGAACTCCGATAGATAGCATATCATCTTGTAGATTTTCGGTCGATGCCGTGCTTCGGACAGAGAAACTAGTTTGGGTTTCGGCTTTGTTTAGACTTGATATCTGATCGATACTGGCGTCTGAGCGCTTGTCGGATGTTGATGAGGAGGAGAATGGTCCTGGGGAGAGGCTCGGCGATGGTAAACCGGACAAATCAGAGGATATGAATTGCTCGGGACTATTTCGTGAAGATGGCTGTGACTGAAGTGGCGGGGATGAGGGGCGAGTGTGGACAGTTGTGAGGAGACCGGATTTGATTTGTGCATTTTGCTGCAGTATATTCAGATGACCTTCGTCATGTTCCTGTTCGTTCAGGCGTAGTCCAGTGTCTTGTACCCACTCCCTGCGGAGGGTCGCTTTACCTTCCACATAACTTCCGAATCCCACAATCATTCTCTCTGCGCGTTGATGTTCCGCTTTGCATCGGGCCATGTCCAAGTGGGTCATGACAGTCGATGCCATATTCTGCAGGAACTTTATCAATGGGGGGGTTCAACCCGGATCGTGGCTCGTCATCGATAATGCAGTAGGACCCGATGGTGATCCCTTTGGAACTGATTATGGGGGCGCCTGCATAGAACCTCGCTTTGGGAGAGCCAGTGACCATGTTCAATTTGTTAAACCGATCATCTTCGCGCAGATCAGGTACCATGTAGATACCCTCCTCAGTCACATATTTGTCGTCCTCTGGCTTGATTTGCGGCAGGGAAGCGACTTGTTGACATATCCCTTCCTCCTTGGGGACAACGCAGCAACCCAACCATAAGGCATCTCGATCATTTTCCACGGTATGATCTTGAAGACTGAGTGTTTGTGTGGCCTCTGTAAGGATATAATGTTGGTCTCGACCGAAAAGCGAAATCAAGGCACGTTGAGCCTTCAACCTCAAAACTCCCAACTGGGCGAAGGCCGTCAAAGCGGTATCTGGCGACAATCGGGGAACGTAGGTAGTGTGTTGATTCTGCGCATTCCCAGGCGTGTCGAGGATGCTTGGGCCGGATTGGAAAACTTCATTGGGTTTAAGATATCTGTATATCGTGGAATTTCAGCTTTCATTTCGGTACTGGGAATGACGGGGATAGTGGGATAGTGGAAACCCTGTCCACTTGTCCACATACTTGTATAGTTCCCTCTCTTGCGCTAATTTGAACTTCGGTGGTTCGGCTTGGAACTCTGACGATGACATGAGATGTATGTAGGGAATTTCTTTCCGATGATAATCATCAGACTGAGAGAACAGAGAGACAATAATACCTAAATTCTGAATCTTGGAATCTTGGAAGTGGGCCTTGCATTACATAACATATATAAGTACCTAAATAGTAGATTGGCACACGGGTCAAGAAATATGAATGGGCCGATCCGTCAATCATATCGCAAGATTCCCACGATCTGGGCTTTCTGACATTTTGTGGAGAATATACCTAGATAGGTATGGCTCCACCACCTTACTCATGTGCACGTGACTTTGACTAAACTTCCATTAGAACAGTCTTATTGTAGAATGAGATAATCTATAAAATTTTCTAATCAATGTTAACCACTTGTCTTCATCATTGTTGCATCAGCTTCACCCGCATCACTGGACCTTGATAGACCTTTCGAGCATAAATCACATAATAACCGAGTGAAACGACAACAACACCCCCCAAAGATAGCCACACTCCAATTCATGGTAGTGGGATCTACCTCCTTGGTCAGGGGGAAGAAACTAAAGGCCCAAATCACCACCAAAACCATGATAGAAATGGTGTCACAGATGGGGGTAAACTTGCCCATGCTCCAACGTGCAGGTGGTAGGGGCTGATTGCGCCAGCGTCGGAGACGAACACAGGTAATGGAAATGATATAGGAGGACAGAAGGGCGGCTGTACCGAGAGACATAATGGCGTTGAAAGCCACAGAAGACCCAATGTTGATCAGGGAGAGGAGGGAGACAATAACGAGACTGACGCAAAGGGCATTTAGTGGAACGGTGAAGGTCGGGTTAACCTGTTTTTTTCTCTATCTTAGTCAAAGTAATAGATAGTGGCGTGTCGAAGAACTTACCTTTGCCAAAAAATTGGAAAAAGGAAGACCCTTGTCTCGGGCAAAAGAGTAGATTTGACGGGAGGTTGTGGCAACATTACTGATTGCCGCGCAAAATTGCATGATCATAATCACCACTGTCATGCCTGTCGTGGCGCTAACCGATCCCGTAGCGTTGAGAAAGACCTGGATGAAGGGGAAGCCTGTTTCAGACCCGAGCACTTCATCAATGTCGCCCACGCAAAACGCAAACGTGACTATCATGACAAATCCAGTAGACCCATTGAGGATCAGTGTCCAGAGCATGCTCATGGGGAGCACCTGGGATGCATCTCTGATTTCCTCCGCTGTATTACGGTATTAGTTACATACGCAGGTGGATTAGGAAATAACAGAATACATACCCATATGAACCGCTGAGTCGGGGCCTTTTTAAGATATATCGTTAGTAACGGCCAAAGTAGGATCCACCAACGCGGGAACATACCAATCAATGCATATATGGGTCCAACCAGCCCTACCATGCACGAGAGTCCATTGTTACCCCATCCCCCTCGATCCTCGATCGAACCAAATACTTCGGAAGCAGGAACCTTAGGGGACAACACCCAAAGTGGGATCAAAATTCCAAAGAAACCGAAGCAGTGAACAATCAAGATGATACCTTCGATCAAGGGGAGCTTCTGGGCTAGGAATGTGTTAAACATCAAGGCTACCAGGGCCACCGCAATGACGAGCAGTGTGACATGCCATGGCTCATAGGTATACGTGTCGGGATAGTTTATGGAAATCACGCCAACCATCATGTTAGCCACTGTATAGCAGCATCCTGCGATACCGGTATGCCACCCCAACACGCAGATCCAGCCAGTGATGTAACTTAACAGGGCCTGTGAACTAGGGGGTGCAAATTCTGACACCCAATGGTACTGACCGCCGGACAATGGGGCCCTGAAAATATCGTAGAGAAGGGTTAGCGGTCTCAGATCGTCAAGAATCGTCAAGACATCCGAACTATACATACATAGATGCCATCTCAGCCATCGAGAGGATCACAAAGCTGAACCCTGCTAGGCCGCCCAGGTAAGTATAGATCATACCTCCTCTCCCACCATTAGTCAATCCATAAGATGAACCACTAATACAATAGATTAGCACACGATTCAACGTAATATAATGAAGTTTTTTTCTTCTTCTGGTAAATATATCGCTGGGTATAATTGAGAGACTTACAAGAGAACTGCTTCCCATGTGCACATCAGCACCGCTGTAAACCCAAGAACGGATAGGAACCGGAAGTTTCTCTGTAAAACGTGTCATTTTTGCTTTCTTCTTTCTTTTTCTGGATTTCGTGATTTGGAAAGGGAGACCCAGAAATATTGAGCAGAGTTGCGTACGTTTAGTTCCTGATCTCGCCCAGCACGCCACATGTCTTGCTTGTCCTGCGCTGTACCTGCCCTTTTGGTGGTGCCATCCATGGAGGGCATCTTCTCCGGCGTGGAGTGTTGGACATTCAACATAATTCCGTCCTCGCGCCCCATTGTGAATAGTGATCACTTCAATTCCAGTGATCGGGCCGGTGGATTACAAGTTCCGAAGGAGAAACCAGTAAAGGGGAGAAAAAGAAATAGTAGCTACGAAGTATATACGGCATGGCACTAGAGCGAGAATGTAGCCGTGCTTCCGGGAAAAAAAAATTTTACAAACTAGCCGGGGGCGCAGATATCACCTTGCACATCGAAAAAACCAGGATAGTAATATTTCATCTCGCGAACCCTGGTCAGCAACCAGGGGTTATGGTTGGTAGAGGCCAAAGTACGATGCATTAGGGCGGCACTAGGAACGCGCCGGTCGTATGAAGTAAAACCTGCATATCCCATCCCGCCTTTACGTGCTGAGTGCTTTTCCCATTATGGAGCTCACTAGCCTCATTTTTGTATGATTAATTATTGTTTTTAAGGAGAAATGACCTGACCTTCGGACTTGGGTGGGTTTTCTCTAAGCACGGGTGATAACTGTTCCATAGTATGGCCCCATTCAGGATCACAATCCCAGGTAGACCATTTATTGCAATCATCTGATTGGGTGAATTGCTATATATTGATCCGCAACTCCTTCGAGGTTAGCTCCACGGGTTACGATGCACGTCCATAAATCTCGACCAAACAATTCGGGAGATCCCGCCCCCACGATTCGCTACAGCATAAGCCACCTAGGGCTTGTATTATGTTATTTGTATGTAAGATGTTTAATTTATATATATTGTATTCGGGTCGGCCAAGCCTATGCTCATTTTTTCGCCCCAGCTTGGCTCCAGGATTTCCAATATACAATCTTACTATGCCGTGCTCCGTGGATACATACTTAGAGTCTTTAATACTAGTTTTTGCTGGTAGATCAAGCAAATGATTATTATCTCATTTTAACCGATAATTACTTAATATCAGGCCTTCTGATGGAGGTTGACGCGTAAAAGAGAGGTTCATCTAATTGATTGGGCGATCGGAAATAGTATGCATGGCCCACATACGTACATCGTACACAAACCTCGGGAATCAACGGAGTATGTTTAAACAGTACAAGCACGATATACAAAAATCTAACATGATCCCTGTCGTTCATTTAATTCTACAATTCATTAAGTCTCTGCAATATGGCCCTAGTATTCCTCAAAAGATTTAGCCATGATCCATCGCGAAATCTCTGCTTTTCAGTCCCCATCACAGCACACCTATCTCGACCCCCCTTATGGAGTCCATCTCCCCCTATGCAGTCTCCGCGACGAATCGAAGTGGCATAATTGTCATCATTGAAACATTGTTTATGACATGGATGATCATAGTGAGTTTGATTCGACTGTATATGCGACTCGCGATCAATGGACCAGTCAAGGTTGATGATGTGGTATTGTTTACTGGAAGTGTAAGTCTCTATTTGTTATTATTCTTTTCCATAACCTTTCCTTTCATATCACCCCTTGAATTTCCAATATTGATCGGGTTCTACTTTCTAGGTAATGGCCATCGCCCATGTAGGAGCAATAATGGATGCGATTTCCCATGGTCTGGGCCGATCAGCGGACGAAAGTTCTCTGTCAAACTTAATACGCGCTGGAAAGGTAAACCTCCCCCCCCCCCCAACCCCCAAACTCAGCCTTCCAAGTTACTCGAAAGAAAATGAAAGAAAGGAAACTGACGGATGTCGGCTTAGGGGGTCTATGCAGCGAACCTTTTATTCCTGGCTGGGCACGGCGCGGCCAAGATTTCCGTATGTTTGCTTCTCAAGCAACTAGGCCGGCAGAAAAGCTACTTGCTCTGTTCCACAGTGCTTCTTGGAATGATGGTGGCGTGGACGCCTGCTTCGATTCTTGCGGTTGCCCTCAGTTGCTTCCCACAATACCAAATTTCGATGATCCAACACTGTAGTAATACTGTGCGTTATACTGAATCACATGAGGTGATATAACTGACAAGCGAGAGTAGGGTATTGCCTGGAAAATTATCAGTGCGTTTGATGTGATTACAGAAATTCTTACCTTTGGATTGTGTATTTTCCTGGTATGGGGGGTTCAAATGCGGTGGAAGCAAAAATGGACTGTGGTTTTTGCATTTGGGATGAGGACCCCGTGAGTGTCTAATATCGCAATGAAAAAGACAAGGAAGAAAATCTACAATAACTAATCATTTTTCTGTGATATTTAGGGTTATCGTCCTAATTATACTCCGCCAAACCTATCTTAATCGCTCGCTTTTCCATCCCGACGCGCCTCTGCATTTATCGGATGCGATGGTCGTAACCGCCCTTCTCCTTCACTGCAGCATTATGGTATCTACTGTGCCATGTCTGAAGCCGTTTGTTGCTGTATTCAACACAGGATGGGGCCAGGGCGTCACGAATCGCAACGGCCAAAATTCGTATTTCACACCCACTGGAAAGAGCGCATCGATCAACCAATCTCACGTCTACTCAACAAAGCGTGGAGAAGAGGACGAGGTTGATCTGACTCTGACTAATTCTCGGCAGTCACACGATAGCCAACGTCTGATTATTCACCAGACACGGGAATGGAGGGTGGAGCAGGAAGAGTTTGAGATGCACTCTCTACAAGATAAAAATTGAGTTACCTATACTATACTATACAAGCGTTTTTGTCGCCAGGTCACCAGGTCACCAGGTCAAAAATAAAATATATCTCTCTAGCATTTGCTAGTAAATTTTAGTGAATATTGGTACAATGGTTGTTACTAGTAAATACTAAACGTCGCCACTGGTAACAAACTCAGGTCACCAATTGGTAGTAACCTTTGGGAATACCTATACTCTACTAGTAATTACCAGGACCTAGTGACCCCCCTATTCCTATTATACTGTCGATTGCTTCTTGGGGGAAACTCTCTGGATTATATTCATACAAAATATCATGTGTCATTTGCAGGGAATCATATTCCAATATTCTGTCAAGCCCTCGCGGTGAAATGCAATACGGAAACCATACATTCATGAGATCGGTTCATTCATTCATGCATATAGTAATGGCATATTATATCAATGCAGAAGCTTCAGCTCAGAAACTTTGATCACCTTTAATCTTCAACCATTCCATTTGCCTGGCATGGAAACCATTCCTACCGCAACGCGGTAATCCTCAGCCATCAACCGGCGCATCAGCCGGCGAAGCAACGCTACCTCACTTTGCTGCCAGTTATTGGAAGATATGAAGGAATTCATTACTGGTGTGCTTTTCAGAGACCTGCCGGCAGAATTAACACACAACCTACGCTCTAGAACGCTCGGGGACATTTGACATTCCGTGTAGGAATTCTATTTCACTGTCATATTTCAGACCTTGCGGGGGTTATCTCAATCGTATTGTGCACAGAAGAAAAGTACAAAGGTAGGATAGAAGGGGCATCAGCAAGCTGTGAAATTAATCATTAAGGCTTAGTGCTTGGCTCTCGGAAAGCCAAATATAGCTTCCTCAAGTCAGAATCCCGCTGCTGCAACTTTTCGGCTCTATCGCACTCCATAAAGTTCCCCATGTTTAAGCAACATTATCCAATCGAACCAATGGATATAACGAAGTCGACGCACCACCGCAATGACAGTTCATCTAAATTTGGCTGCATTCAAGGACGGTTGCTTATTTCTATGGGATACAGAGCTAAGATATTTATATCAAGATTTATCGCTACCTCTACAATCATTGCCTATTTAGAAAAGATCACTTGTCAAACTCCGAAGGTGCATAGTATCTTCATTCCGAGCAAATACGTGTATCAATGTATTGATTTTGTCTCAGGTCTTCTAGGTCTATACCTCACCAACGGGTCGCTAGCTAGCGGTTATGTGGCATCACTTTATCTTCTCTGAGATATCATATTTCTATGTGAAATTGAGAAGTCCCAAATTTGATTGTGTTAGAGGACTTGGCAATATTGATATTCACAGTCCTCTGTCATATACAGCTACGTACATAATGCTCAAACCATTCGAGAAATGGCACACATTATATACAGAATTATTCTCCTACGAATTTCGCCTGAGTAGCAATCTATTTAAGTAAAAGATGAACCTTGAACGCAATCGAGGATACTCTTTATTGTTATTGTTGCGGGAAGCATAATTCTGATGTGAGTTTCAACTTCTATTGAACAAGATCTAGCCTTTGTATTTCCTCTCAAATGTATATATTGAATTGAGAATGGTTGTTGTAACTCAGTCAAGTGAATTTTAACAATGGGTCCTGCTTCCAGTGGATATTGTCAAACCACGCCATAAAATCGAAATTACCGTCCAAATCACAACCATCGAGCCAATTTGTAGATATATCAATATCTGGAGTTAATGGAGCCGGCTGGGGAAATTCAGGGGTAATAATTTGATCGAGCACGCGACGAATAAATCTCGTCCCTTGTTGGGCAATCTCGTAATTGCCTTCGTGAGGCCGCACCAGGGAATTCAGATGAGAGACAAAAATATTGAGCTTTTGGATGGTAATTGAGCGAACGTTGGCAGATAACGGCGTTGGTGATGGGTTTGATATTTGAGAGCTATGGTCCGAGAGCAGTTTTGAAGTCAGGGTGCCTGCAGCAGGAAGGCCCATGTAGCATAACTAAAAGAAGATGAGTTTATGAGAGAGGCCCCTTGATAGTATTAAGGGCCAGAACAGTCTTACATCCCATAACATATTTGCCAGCGAATGATCAGACCGAGTCCGCATGGCAATAATGTCTAATAGCGTGGCTATTATTTCCAGAGAGCTTTGTATAAGACCTTGTGAGTTTATTCCAAGGCGCTTTAGCAAGATCCGATGCAGCAGAAACTCTTGGTACGTAAATTCTATGTGAGCGAAGGTGCGGCCCTCGTCTCGTGGAAAGCTGTAAGCACCCGCTGCAGCTTTCTCGGGGGACCAGTGCATAAACGAAGGGAGGTCTTGTTGCGTCTGACGGCATTCCTGGATCAACTCTCTGTGCGGTTCCTTTCGGTCAGTACTCTATATCAACATAATATGAAGTCTATAATAGGATACGAACTCAACTCTGGCTGAAATATGCTGAGTGCTAGGACTCAAAGACAATTCTAGGATACTTTCTCGCAACAAGCTGGTCAGTAACACAACGCGAAGCCTGACGCCAACGGTCAGGCTTCCTTCGGTGTTCCAACCCTTTGCATCGAGATTCTGCAGTGACTTCTCTCCTTCGCTTCGTGAGAGCATTTTCTCATAACCTATATCCAACGGAAGTGGGATACTACAGTATCGAGAGCATATTCGTGGTGGACGCCCCAAAAAGGTCGCTAGCTCCTTATCAATTGCATATGCGCACACCATAGCTCGCTTTCGTACCTCCACCAAGAAGAACGGAAGGTTTTCTTCGGCGTCTTCACCGGACTGGTGCAAGTCAAATGCGTAAACAACGGTAGATAGATCTCCGAGCTTTTGCCAGACCCTATAGTCTATCTGAATATCAGCCATTTTCTCTCTTCTCCAGTATGTAATATTAGAAAGTGATTACCGCTTTCGCCAAACATCAAAGTCAAGAGAACTATTTGCTGGCCCGTGAGCCAGCAAAATGGATCGCTAGTCGTTCCGACACTATTGCAGAATTGGCAGCAAGCATCACTAATGGCGGTAGCGACATTTCTGAGTTGGCTCTTTTCCAGCTTCCACGGGTTGCGATGGGTGAAGACCGGGTCATCATCGGGTGTATAGAATAATGAGGTCCCCAGCAGGGCGAAGACAAGTCCAATTGTCTCCCACCTCGGCGTTATTGAATCGAAATACTCGGAGAAATTCATCGTCGGATATGTCTGGATATCTTTAGATGTGTTGACAAATATTTGATGAGACAAAGTAGCTAGTGATGCATGGGTATCCTGGGAGTTGCGGACTGCACAATCATACATTTTCTCCATAGAATCACACAAGGCGCGAATCAAGGGAGCACCCAGAACCCATCCTGGGGAAATCTTGTTCTTTAGCTCCATGATCTCATGGAACCAGCGGATCTTCTGCAGATGTGATAGAATCTGAGCCCCTAGCAACACCTGATTGGAGTCGCTTGGTAAATACGCAGTTTCTGGTACTGTCGTTGCTGGTAGACTACCTGGTTCCTCGACACACAGGGTATTTTCATACTCACTGAAAATGTCTTCGGGGGAGACCAGCCCTAAAAGTCCCGGTGGCAGAGTCCGCTTCTCCTTCGCAGTCCATCGCGCAATATGCTGGTCGCATAACGTATTTCCCTCATTTGTGACCAGTGGTAAGCCTGGTGGCGGACCTGAGATAGCTGTTCTGGAGAACCTCTGATCCAAACGAAAAACCAACTGATTGTCCGGGCGTTCTTTCCTCTTAGGTCTCCGCGATATCACCCTGGAGGCACGCGCGCGAGGCTGAGTTAGTGGAGCAGGATGGTAGAAGCAGCGTTCGGCCTGGTCGTGACCGAGACACCGACCACAGATGGGAGTTTGGTGGTCACATCGTAGTTTGGACTTTCGGCAAGGCTCACATGATGACAGCTGTCCATTGCGGCGATGTGTTGCCATTTTTATTGAATTTGTAAGGAAAAGAAGGCTGGCTTTCTCCAGATGGTACTGGTAAGAAAGAATCAAGGCTTTGAGGGTTCAAGATTCGAAGTGGTAAATGCTATCAATATATAAAGGGCCTAGGTATCGGACCTCGGCACCGGACCTTAAATTCCCTGTTTGGGTAATTCCAGCTGGAACTCCGAATGGACTAACAGCACTAGCGTTAGCGGTCATGGATGTAGCCTTCGATGAGCCCTACTTTAGCACTGCGACCTTTAAAATCTGTATTGGTGTAGATTTAGCAATTTTATTTAATTAAATAACCTCCATTCCATCTATATGCCAATTCTGAAGCAACAAATCAATCTACCCGGATATGAGATCAAAATAGATTCCTGATACTTCTTCTGCTGGGTGTCAAGTACGGGGAGTACCAGGCTATAGACTATTGGTGGTTGATTATGAGTCCCTGCCCAATTCATTCGACATAACTAGTAGCAAAAATAAGAAAGATAAATCCTATCAGCTATGCGATAAAATAGATAGCCAGGCTAGAGTGAGTTGGAGCTTTCTAGGGCTGTTTAGCTACATCCGTACGGAGTACACAACGTGCATATATAACACAAGCTCAAAGAATTCCATGGAGACGCATTGGCGCCTGATCCAGCCTTTGGGCTGGATATTCTCATATTTATTTGATACATACCCACTGTACTCGTACTTTGCTCTGTGGTCATTCGGTGTTTCGTGGGAATTCGACTTGGTCGTCGGGCTCCCGCATACTCCATTGTCTTCCTGTGTTAGTTTTTGTTCATGTAGCCATTTTCTCTTCGACCTTCCATCAAATTGGTAAGATGGCCGAGTTGGTCTAAGGCGCCAGGTTAAGGTATACCTTGACTCTACAACTAGCAATAGTTTCCTGGTCTCGCAAGAGGCGTGGGTTCGAATCCCACTCTTATCATATCTTTTTATTTTACCTTCACCACCTTGGTGATAAGTTGTTCAACCCTTTTATTAGCTTATTTGGCTATTTTTTTGATGTTTGATAGGAATAGGTGGTTGAAACTTCTTAAAGTTGTGCGTTTTGCAGATCTTGAGTCAAACTTGTATGTGGCCATAATATTTTTACTCTATCTTTAATACTGTCTATACCACTCCGTAGACTCTCTCTCGCTGGCTCGCTTAATGGACATTATTCTCCTTCTATTTTTATTCTACTCATTGTGTAAAAATACGTTGTTTGATTTTTATATAAAAGCTCTACCAAGCAGAGCTTACATCTATCTACATTTAACTGGTCCGTGGCTACGGCTGACCAATAAACTAAAACAAAGAGAAGAAGGCCGGGTGAATCTAGCCGGTTCCCAGATATAATTGGTTATGCAAACAAAATGCAAAAAGATATGATAAGAGTGGGATTTGAACCCACGCCTCTTGCGAGACACGGAGACAGTTGTATACCATCGGGATCAGGTTAACCTGAACCGTGCGCCTTAGACCAACTCGGCCATCTTACCAGTTGATGTAAGACGATTGAGATTGTGAATTTATTAATGAAACTACCATATCGGGGCTTCGTTTGGGTATTCAGTAAACCAGATCATGCTGCTATTCATGCTGCTATTCATCCTTCTTGTCAATATGTTAGTAACGTCATTTAATACTATGGTTAAATATTGTTTGATTATCCAAGTATGATCATTATCCCCTACGGGTAGTAGGTCGGGTTTGTCCGATATATATATATGCCATATAACCGTCGACTGGTCAACATATATAGCCAAACAAAGAAGTGTGGCATTATTTGATCAACATTGCACTGCCGTTGTGCACCACCTTGGTCTAGTGAATGATAACCGACCCCACCAGAAACACATAAATAGTAGCATACCTCGCGATCCCATCCAATTAATCATTACTTCCATGTAAGGTAGATGTGAAACATCCCCTCACCAACCACCCTAGCAGACTAAAGGGATTTGGCAAGAATATGTCAGCATAGCTTGGCCAGGCAACAAGCACAAACGGTCCGTCCATATCAGCTTGCCAACAGCGCCCAAACACTATTTATTCCCACCAAGTAGAAGTCCAAGGAACGCTTCGCACGTGCACCGACGATGCCCCCCCCCCCCCCCAAGCGCGACGACAAGATATGGAACTCGCGCGGCATCACCAACGGGTAGATGGCTGTACCGAGCATACTACGTGCCTTGGTCCCGATCTCACGACCAAGTTTTGATGTTAGTGGTATAGGTGGGGCTAGGTAGGTCGACGTTAGTAATTGCGCCACCGGGAGTAAGTCTATATATATGTGTTAGTTCACATGTTAGATTACGGGGATAGTGTAGTTGGATCCCGATACGGATTCGCCCGGGACTAGGCCAGCTGCTGGGTGATTTAGGGTTAGCCGTGGAAGTTTCTCATGTGCGATACAAGGAGCCGAGGCTGTGCGCCGGGACCCCGAAAGGAAGCAAAGGAAGCGAAGAGACACGTATGTAAACAATGGACAGCAAAATGGTACACAAAGTTATTTTAGCACAGGCTCAATGTCTGGAAGCCCGAGGAACATGGTCCTCACGAATATTTTTATAGTTGAGCACGAGGGGAATGCGATAGACCAGGGGAGAAAAGCCGATGTTGCTTGTGCAAGTAAAGTCGTGTAAAACAACTCTCTGCGCAGCCATCCCTGTCCGCTATACTATAGCCAAAAACCGAAAAGGTGAAATGTAGTATAAATATGATATACATAAATTAATGGGAAAGGGAGAGGGCAACGAAAAGACCGACGAAGTTAAAGTGCACGGCTCTATACGTTCAGAACAAGTACCAACCAGACCTTGAACTACAGCACCGAAGATACTCTACGATGCAGACACTATAAATTAAATAACTGACCCTAGCCTATGCTTTATTGAAGCATTAAGGATCCAAAATGTGTTGGATAGGTGCATACTACAGGCATATCCAATACACCTAAAGTAGATGGTAAGTGAAGGAATTTTGAATTAATTAAAAATAATAGTTAACTAACTATTGCTTGTTTCTTACGGAGTACTTTTCCTATAATTGAAATGGGAGTATGACAAGTAAAAAATAGGCTTCCTTTATATGGCTATAATCTCAGCCATCTTCCATCAATTGGTAAGATGGCCGAGTTGGTCTAAGGCGCACGGTTCAGGTTAACCTGATCCCGATGGTATACAACTGTCTCCGTGTCTCGCAAGAGGCGTGGGTTCAAATCCCACTCTTATCATATCTTTTTGTTTTTCTTTTGCTCGGTCCTATCCGTTTTCTTATCATAACAATAATAATGGGATTGATGGAGGAAGCTGTGGTGTTTTGTGGCAATTCTTTTGTGTCGGACGTGTCGTCCAGTGTAGACGCAACAATCATTTCACCTAATGTAAGTTGGAAGTTGGGTTCAGAAAGCACCCTTCGAAAATTATATGTAAAAGCATGACCATAGAAGGCAAAAGGAGACAGCGAAAAACCAGTGTATGTGGAATGAAATAGCTAGGTGAATATGCGCATATATATATAGTCATGCGAGGAAGACGCGAGGAAGAAAACCACAGAACAAGGGACCACTAGATCAGATGAATGAGCCTACAAGGAGAGAGGCACTTCCCCCAAGCCACAAATGACCCAAGGTGATAACGCACCAGAAATCAACTAGAATGTTTAATATACTACAGTGTCCGGACTGGTTCTATGTACAGTTTCTGAACCGAGAGCCCGAGAAGAATTGCCAAAGGCCAGAGTAATAATGTGACGGGAAACAAGAATGGATAAGAATAAGGAGCCACTACAGCTTAGCCCTGGGAGCAGACATCTCCTCAGTGGCCTGCTCATAGAGCTGATCCAAAAGGGAACGGTATACCTTGACAACAGGGGGACGCTTGAGCTTGAGACTGTGGAAGGGAGAAAATAATGTTAGCAATGCCAGGATTATGGATGTGGAAATAAGAACTTACGTCGGGGTCAACAAGTTGTTATCAACGGTGAACGGCTCCACCTTGAGAGAGACATTGCGGATTCTCTCATAGCCAGCAAACTTGTGCTTCTTAGCAACGCGCTCGAGGTCAGCGAGCACAGCACGGCGGAGCTTGTCATCGCCCAGATATTCCTTGACTGCCTCCGCGGTCGGGGCAATGGTCTTGCCCAGAACCTTGCTGGCATACGGAGCGAAAAGGTCAGGCGCGACACCAAAGATGCCAACCAGGAAGGTCTGCATACTATCGCCGTGGACATAAGCCTGGGCGATGTAACCGAGCTCGGCAAGGACGACACCCTCCAGACGCTCGGGGGAGATGTACTCGCCCTGGGCGAGCTTGAGCACGTTCTTGCGGCGGTCAATGATGATGAAGCGGCCTTTCTCGTCGATTGTGCAGACATCGCCGGTGCGGAACCAGCCATCCTCGGTGACGGCATTGCGGGTCTCTTCCTCGTTCTTGTAGTACTCGCGGAACATGTTGTTGCCGCGCAGCAAGAGCTCACCACGGGGGAACGGCTTATCATCCACGGAGTACTCCATATCTGGCAGGGAGGCCAGGCAAGCCTCGACGCAGGGTGCAAGACTACCACAATTGCCGGCGGTCAGATCGTATGTCGGCTGGGCGGTGGCTGAGGCGTAGGACTCGGTCAAACCGTAACCCTGAAGGATATCGGTACCAGTGGCGACACGGAGGAAATTGTGTAGGGTCGGGTCCAAGGGCGCGGAGCCAGACACCATATATCTGGTTCGCTCCAGACCAAGAGCGGCAGCCACCTTCTTAGCCCAGATGCGATCATACAAAGCGTGGCGGACTGTCGCTTTGGAGGGATCGGGATTCTTCATGTTGGCAGTTTTGGTCGCAATGATGTGTCGCGACAGAGCGCCCTTGAAACCAGGCTGCTCAACAGTCGCGGAACGGATTGCGCTACCAAATCGACTGTAGAGACGAGGAACGGACATGAAACCAGTGGGCTTCAGCAACTTCAAATCATCGACCAGCTCCGCAATGTTCCCATGGAAATAACCAATCCGTGCACCACCCCAGAAAGCAGTGTGCTCTGCCAGACGGGCATAGATATGGGCCAGCGGCAGATAAGAGGCTGTCGTATCACCTCGGGCTTGAGCGATAGTGATCAGACCAGCGGATGTGGCAGCCACGGCATTGCCGTGGGTCAGAACGACACCCTTGGGGGGACCGGTCGTGCCGGAGGTGTAATTGATAGTGACAATGTCCGAGGCAGAAGGAGCATTGTATCCGCGCTTTGAGGCCAAGCCCAGCTCCTCAACCTGATCCATAGTGTAGATTGCCAGGCCCTGATCGGCAGCCATGGATTCGAGAAGGGCACGCTTAGTGAGACTGTCCTGCTCACCTGCATCCAACGGGTCCAAACTGATGATGATCTTCAGGTTCGGAAGAGAAGGCTTGAGCTTGATCAGAGTCGGGATGTGGGGTAGAGAGGTGACGACGCAGTGCAGCTCAGCATGATTGATAATATATTCGGTAGCGTCCGGGGCCAGGACGTCGTAGATCGAGACGGAGTAAAGAGATTGGGAAACACAAGCCAGATCTGTACATAGTATCGATTTAGCGTCTTGTATCTTGAGATATTCGCTCTCGCGATCTCACTCACCAGTGATCTGCCACTCTGGCCGGTTCTGGGCCCAGAGACCGATACCGTACTGGCCAGGACGATGGCAATTGTGCTTGTGGTGCAGCTCTACCAGACCAGCACCGAATGCGGCGCGTCTCTTCTGCACAGTCTCGTAACTGAGCCACTCGTATGGATCGAAGGACTTGGTCGTGGAGTTATACGGACGCCATCCAAGGCAGTGGTTCTTGGGCTGGCGATTGGCTGTCGACTCAAACATATCATGGGCCGTGGTAACCTAAAATCGGTCAATACTATGGTATTGTCGTATTCGCGCGTGGGCCTCTGTACCTTGGGGTCCAGTGTCGTCAAAAGTTCCTTTTGCGCATTCCATGCTCGGTATACCCGACTCCGACCGGGCTGTTCAGTGCCAGGAATGGCCACAGAGTAAGCTGCGCCCTTTGGAGGTGCTTGCTTAAGCTCCTCGGCCTTGGCCAAATGGGGAGGTTGTGAGAAGAACATGTCTGTCGGGATATGGTCAGCGGGGGGGAAATCAGAATAAACAATAGGCGGACGAACCGGAATTTAAAGAAAAGAGCGAAAGAAACAAAGGCCCGAGTTATCACGTATTAAAGGGGGAAAAAAAGTGTGGGGGAGAAAACTGGAGTTGAAACCGGAGCGACCGACTCTTTTCGGACACAGCAGACATGGGCCGACAGGGAACCTCGGCTCTTTTGGGGGGGGTACTTGCCACATGGTGATACCTCTCATATTATCTCAGGTACCTGCACTAGTGGATCCTGCTTACATACACACGTCATTTGCACAACTCACATGCACTTTTCACGTGGAAACCGAGTTAGGGAATATACGTACATCAGTATAGACGCATCAAGAGTTTAATAATATACATGTATATTGGAGTATATATGCGTTGAAATAAATAACGCCCAGAAAATATGCAAGAAAATAAAATATATACAAGTGAGATCGGCAGTCTCTAATTATCCGCAAATCCACTTCCATGCCTTGCCATACCAGGTAGTTGGCTCAATAGTCTCCCATGTCTCGTTATCAGCAGTGGTACGGCCAGTATCCAGGTCGGCTTCAATGGGCTTGACAAAAGCGGGGCGGTAAATGATTTTGTGTCCCGCATACAACACCACAAACAAGATTAAGCTTAGGTAGTTGATGAAGAACTCCTTGACTTGGAAGTGCGGGATGAAGGCAGTGAATCCCTGAGTGAAGATGATCAGAATATTGAAAAATAGACCATACCACGAGAACCAGGGCTGCCAGAGGGCCTTGTAGGGCAATATATCCCGAGAGATATTACGGGCCTTGAGTGCGCGTTGGAAAGCGAGATGACAAGCGTTCAGCGAACACCAAGTGATGAAACCAGCCACACCAGAGATCTGGAGCAACCAAGTGAACACCGTGCTGCCTGCATCAGAGACATTTAAGAACCCGAGCAGACCAAAGGCCGCCGTGAAGAGTACACTGTAGTAAGGGACACCACGCTTGGTGGTAATCTTGAACCAATGAGGGGCAAATCCTTCCTGGGCCAGACCGACTAGGATACGGCTCCCGCTGTAGACGTTGGAGTTGGCTGCCGAAAGCACCACGGTCAGAAGGACGGCGTTGATGATACCGGGGAGAGCCGTGACACCGGCACGGTTGGCGGCAATGACGAAGGGCGAAGCGTTGGCATTCTGAGCAGAAGCACCATCTCCCTGGCTAGCCAACAGGCCAGGATCGTCAGAGGGCACGACAATTCCAAGGAAGAAGATCGTCAGGATGAAGAAGAAGACGATACGGAAAAAGGTTTTGCGAATTGCAGATGGGACAGTCTTGCGAGGGTTCTCGGTCTCACCGGCCGCAATACCAACCAGTTCGGTTCCCTGGTAGGAAAATCCGGCCTGAATAAGCGTCGACCAGAATCCAACAAATTTGGCCAACGAATCGTTTCCTTCGATCAAGTAGGGGAAGAACGGACCGGGGTCTACCCAGTACCGGAAACCGATATACCCTTCCTTTCCGACGCCGGCATTCATGCAAATTGAGAAGATCATGAAGCCAATCACGGTAACAACCTTGATACTTGCGAACCAAAACTCGATTTCTCCATAGAAGCCCACGGGCATCATGTTGAAAATGATAATCACAACCCAGAAGACGGCGATGAAGATGGCGATCGGAATGCTGCTGTCCCAGAACTGGATAATCAAACCGGTTGCGGTCAACTCCAGCGCAAATGTTGATGCCCATGAAAACCAATAGATCCAACCCATAGCAAAGCCCAGACTAGGGTCAATCAGGCGAGCGGCGTATGAGGTGAAGGCACCGGGAATCGGAATATATGTTGCAATCTCTCCGAGAGCGGTCATGACCGAGTAGACGATCGTTCCGACGAAGATATAAGCGATGAGAGCGCCCACCGGGCCTCCGTGAGCAATGGCCGTTCCACTACCAATGAACAATCCCGTTCCTATTGTGCCGCCTTGGAAGACTGTTAGTCTGAAGATTCTGAAGATTCTGATACCATCCAACTAACCAATGGCAATCATCTGTAGATGTCTGCTCTTCAGCTTCCGCTTGAGATCCGGCAGCGGGTTTGCCTCGCGCTGGGCGCCATGCTTCTCGTAGTCGATATTATAGTCGGCTGGGCTCTGCACTTGGACTTGGACGGTCATTTCATTGCTCGTCTTTCCCTTAGACGGACCGTTTGACTTGTCCGAGGCCATGTCTGCTGGGGGCAAGGCAGATTTGGGAGCTTCAAGGTGAAAAGAGGAGGGAGAAAGGATTTAACACCAAAGCCTCCACTCAATTAAGCCTGGGGTCCCAAGACTGGCTTTTTCCCTCGAATGTGGATACACGTTTTAAAACACCTCGGAAAATGTTATGTAAAAAGAAGGGGAATTTGGGAGGGGAAATGGATAGCTTTTATTATATGTAGATTTCTATTTATTCTATACCTTTATTCTCTTGGGAATCAAATTTTCCCAATTTTTCTCGCCAATGCCCCCGGGGTGGGTTTGGCGGGAAAGAGATTTTTTTTTTCTCTGGTGGCGAGACTCTTTGCCCCCTGATATTTTAGATATTTTAGATATTTTAGACATTTTAGACATTTAATTGGATCTCCTATTTTCATTATACTTTATAACTATATGGTTTATCTTAATATCTTATGGATCTATTATAGCAGACAAGACAAACCCTACTTTTTACGGGCACGTAGCCTATAACCTTTCATTCTTCCTCTTGTCTGCTACAGTGAGGTTTTCCTGACCCCCTACTGCTTTTAAAGCTATCTAGTATATCTATTTTAATCCCATACAGTATATCTAATTCTTTTATTGCCCTTCTTCTGAAGGCTTGTTATGGCGGAAAACTAAGAAACTAGTACACATCTATGTTGTTAGCCACATACTTGGCGGTCTTGGCGGAGTCTTGCGTCTGCGGAGATAACTTGGAGTTAATAATAATAACAATGACATTACATTCTGGCTTCTGAAAAAGAGATATTAAAATAATTCCACCGCTATCAAAGGGTATCGTATCCAAACTATGACAAAATTCAAATCATAACATCCAAAATAAATATTCCATCCAATAGCTTTGGATGCTTTGCATGAAAACAAACACTTCAAACCCCCATATGCACATTCGAATGTGGTTTCGCTTCTCCACCGCGGCGGTGGTTCATCAGATCGACAACACCGAAATAGCTGGTGACGGCAAAACATACCCTATATGCCACATAAATCACAATTAGAATACTCCGTCGATGAATACTGTCGCAAAACCAAAGGGGACGGAATCTCACCACTCAAAAGCCGCAAATATCGTTGCTGCCTGGAGCGAGCTGCATATACTCCCATGACACGCCCTCGGCGGAGGCAACATCGCTCCCATAGCGATAAACCCAGTAAACCAGAAGATCATGGTAATCACTTCGACAGCAGGAATCACATAGTGGTGCGCAAGACGAGGGAACCATATTGGTGAAATGGCGAGGTAGGGCACTGCTACAAAGGCAGTCCAGCAACTGAGGAAGAGGAGGAAGTTGATGGTATCCGAGTATGACCATCCATAATAGTATTCTGACACCACTAGAGATTTGTCAGTTTTCATCGATTTTTTGGAGAATTTGTTCTGAAATAACGTACCATATCCTGTCAAGCCGATCACGATCACACCAAAGAGTGCTTGCACGATTCGAACAGGGTATATCCACGGGAGGGTCATTTTCGATATGGATGTACGAGTAAATGTTGATGCCGATGTTGATATGTACTGTGAAGGTGTGAAATATCAAAGGCAAAGGTGTAGAATTATCTGCGGGTTTGCATCAGAAAGGACAATTTGTAGTGCCCAAGGTGTGGCATGGTATATAAAGGTGCAGGGGTTGGCGCAGCCACTGGCGTCGCGCCAGCGTCATTAATATTTGCAGACTTGATTTTTGACACTTTTGATAGGGCTGACGTAGGGGCATCTTTCGACATACCTTGAATGCTTTGTAAACTTCCGACCTTTCCTGCTTTCTTGACTGGCTACTAATTACTGTGTAGTTTATATACTCCCACCCACCACTCCTTAAAATTACTGCCTAAACACTATTTATACACTCTGCTTTTCTTTGCTGCCTATGAAGTATTCCTATATTCTTGGCTAATGCACGTGCAAGCCATATGACGCCGGGTTGCCGATCACTGCACATTTGACATTTGGTTTAATTCCACTTGTCTATTCTATCCTAGTGATAAATGGAAATTCATGCTTTAACAGTTTCGACTTTATTTTGCGTACACTCCCATACTTGATGAGACACATAGAGACAAAGATGAAGAACACTCCGTTTCTCCCATGTATGTATTCGTTCCTATTGTGGCTGTGGCTGTGGCTGTGAGAGAAACAAAGGCCGACTTGATACTTTTGTCCTCATAGACTCAGTAAGCAAGGAAAGTGGCCTAGTTATGTATCTATAGCTCCAGAGACCATGGGAGACCTGGCAAAAAAGCGTCTACAACAAACATTACTACGCATGTCCAATATATGTCTAAAGAATAGACTCGCAGAACGAGCATGTAGATGTCATTTGTATCAATTCGTCGCTCATGCGCCTGTACAGATTTATGCAACCCAATTACCTTCCCAGTCTTCATGATATGAACGTAGCAAATCAATAATCACGGAAAACAGCAACCATGTCATCTAATCGAGATACCTCCGCCAGCAGCAAAGCTTCCTTGGCCTTCCAATTGCGAAGATGCTCTAGTTCAGCCTCGGAGAGGAATTCTTCCTCGTGGCCCTTGACGTCAGTTCGTTCAGTCTTTTCAAGGAAATCTCTCTCGCGGCTACGTTCAAATTTGATGCGCTGTAGGCACCGTGACATGGCTTTGTATGTATCCTCAAGAATACTGCTGCACACGCGATCCGGATCGTAGTACCACAGGTAGATTGTCTTGGAAGGTTGACGCTGCGCGTCACGCGGCACTTCCTGCAAATCTACAAATCCTCCAGTTTGCATGCTAGCAAGCGTCTGGCGTAGGTCTTTGAAGGGTAGGAGACTGATCTCCTGGAGTCGTTTCTCGTCAAGCTTGCCCTTGGCATGTAAGACGCGGATCACCCGTAGTGCCACATCTCCATACCGTGATTCAATCATGCGCTCCAGTTCTAAATGGCGAAGTTTGCGGGCCAGACCTCGGAATGCAACTCGCCACGTAGGGAGGCCGGAGATAACGTGCTTTGTGGTAAGATTCAAGGGAGGTTGTGAGAGAATGCTAAGGTGCTGGTCGATCTCGTAGGCGCGGTTCTGCCCGCTCGGTTCGTCTTCATGCTCGTCACCATTCACGCCGTTTGTATCATCTTCCAATGGTCGCTTCCCCCGTCGGTTTAACACCGTCGAGGGCTCCATCGGGCCAATACATCCTGCGAGATCCAGATTTGGGTCAACGTCTTCGACAATTGAGCTCAGTTGGATTGGAGCAGAGTATTGTTCGCCTTCTTCTCCTTCGCGAGGGATCTCATAAGAGTCTCGGCAGCGGGCTGTTTGGTATTCAATTCGCCGAAGTAGACAATCGTAAATCTCAATTGAGGCGGGAGGTGCGTCTTGCTCAGCAAGCTCAAGGAACCGCGTGTTTCGAAGGGCCACATCGAGTTTCTCGTAGTTCACTCGAATGATGAGGTTAGACTGTGGTGGAAGTCAGCGTTTAATCGAAGCCGTAGGGAAAAACGAAACGAGCTTACATCCATTGGCATTGAATCAATTCCATCTTCGTCTTCGGACCAATCGTTCTCCTCTTCTTCCTCATCATCTACATGGCCTCCGTTGACACCGTTGGTGCCATTCGGCACCCGCTCATCGGACTCCTTGTTGCCATGGTCGCGTTTTCTTTTGGCACCTTGGGGGAGACCATTGAACATTAGACCCCGGCTCAGATCTCCTTCAGTTCTTTCTTTGACCATTTCCTTCGCCTTCTCCTCAATCTCCATCACTTGCTGTTTGCCCTTCATTAGTTTAACATCTGGCCTTGATGAGACGATTCGGGAAGCATCTAGCCAGTTGTCATTTGGGCTCTGGAAGTGCGCCTCTCGAAGGCGATGGATGTATCCGTGCGAGGCAAGACTCTTCAAGGTGGGATGGAGACGCGCCGGTTTCTCGCTCACAACATGATCGCCGTTAGAAGCTGTGGAATCCTCTTCTTTTTCCTCGTCTCCATCGGCCTTAACTTCATCATGGTTGGCTCCATTTGGAATGCGCTGCTTCTTGGACTGAAGCTCGGGAAGCGTCTCGAGGTGGGCGATCGACGAGTGACCGAGGCTCATGATTGTTTCTAACACCTGGGCCGCGTATTCTCCCAACCGGCTTTCAACAAGCTGGAGAATCTTTCCAGATCGCACGAGGTAGTAGGCAGCTTGTGGATTAGCTTCGTAGTAGGTGTTGCCGTCGTCGAGGGAAGTGAAATGATAGATCAAGTGGTGCTGGATCATGGCGGAGAGGCCATGGTGCAGCTGGCGATCTGACAGGCGAGCATAGAATTTTAACCGAGGGAGAGTCAATCTTTCGTAACGTTGAAGGACGGTAAAGATGCGCTGTGAAAAGTTGACTAGTTAGCCTGGTTCTTTCCCCGCTGTCGCAAGGACACATGACAGCCCCAGTATCTACACAAGATGACTCACAGCAAAGAGCTCTCCAAAATTGTCTTCAATCAAGAGCATACAGAGCTCGGCAGAGCACTAAATCCATGTCAGTAAGTAGCTCTCTCTCGAGGTTAGCGGGACAGTCGCATACCTGGGACATCATGGTGGGCTAAAGAGATAAAAAAGGATTCACCAGCCACCAAACCTCGAGAGGGGGCACTTGAGGGTCACCGAATGTTCATGAATATTTCCAACCTAGCAGAGATCTGCAAGTCCAAAAATCCAATGCGCGATGAGATGCAGGTCTTCAACGTTCTTTTGTTCTTTTTTTGCTTATCGGTATATTCACGTGACATCAATCAGGTGATCCAAAAGCCTCATTCGGAGGAAACGTGTTCAGGTAGAGACAATGGATGGGGAACAATAGAGAGATTTACAATTTGAATGCTGATATTAATTGTTTAAAAATTACTCAATAAAACTATAGCAATTATATACAAAGACAATAGGAAACAACTTCTATATACTCGAACAAAAGTAACTCCGGTTCCGTCCGCGCTTTTGATTACTTGACCGCTGATTGGCTGGAGTGACGAGTCGGGATCTTGAAGCTTTTCGTGACCTCCCAAACTGCCTCTTCCCTCTTGCTCTCTCCGCATCCCACCTCCTTCCCCGCCTCATTTGCGCCTCTTTACAAACCCAATTCGGGTTTTTATCTCTTCTTTTTCTCTCACATCTTCTCGGCACAGGCGACGATGCTGTCGCGGTCTTCCCTCAGCCGAAATGCGCCGCGTGCGTTCGCCGCCGCCGGCCGTCGGTCCATGGCCTCGGCTGCCAACCCGGCCTTCCAGTACGAGGTCTCGGAAGCTTCTGGCGTGAAGGTCGCCAACCGTCAAGTTGAGGGCCCTACTGGTACCCTGGCCCTGGTTGCGAAGGCTGGTTCCCGTTACCAACCCTTCCCTGGTTTCTCCGATGCTCTCGACCGATTCGCTTTCAAGGTTGGTTCCATATCATCAATTGATTCATCTCAGGTATATTTGGTGAGACTAATCATTCAATTCCTAAACAGACTACCCTCAAGCGGTCTGCACTGCGGATCACCCGGGAGACTGAGCTGCTGGGCGGTGAAATCTCGTCGACACACTCGCGCGAAAACATTGTCCTCCGGACCAAGTTCCTCTCCAAGGATCTCCCTTACTTCACAGAGTTGCTGGCCGAGGTTGCTACCCAGACCAAGTTCGCAGGTGAGTCGGGCCCTTTTGATCAATGGTGATTGGTGGGTCGCAATTATATGGGCATCCTTTGCTGACTCGAGCCCCCTCGATGATATCAGACCACGAATTGAACGAGGTTGTCAGCAAGCTCCTCAAGTACAAGCAGCAGGCCGTCCACTCTAACCCGGAGACCGTTGCTGTCGATGCCGCTCATGGTGTTGCTTTCCACCGCGGTCTGGGCGCCTCCATCACCCCCTCCCAGTCTTCTCCTTTCGAGAAGTACGTCTCCGGCGATGCCCTGGCCGAGTTCGCCCAGAACGCCTATGCCAAGTCCAACATTGCTCTTGTTGCCAGCGGCCCCAACTCCGCTGAGCTCTCCAAGTGGGTTGGCCAGTTCTTCAAGGACACCCCCACCGGCAACGCCTCCAGCAAATACAACGTTCTGCCCTCCGTCGCCTCCAAGTACTACGGTGGTGAGCAGCGCATTGCTTCCAAGATCGGCAACGCTGTTGTGATCGCCTTCCCCGGTTCCAGTGCTTTCGGCACCGCGGGCTACAAGGCCGAGGCTTCCGTTCTCGCTGCCCTTCTGGGCGGCGAGTCCACTATCAAGTGGACCCCAGGCTTCTCCCTTTTGTCCCAGGCCACCAAGGGCTTCAACCAGCTCCGTGTTTCTACCCAGAACAACGCCTACTCCGATGCCGGTCTTTTCACCGTCACCCTGTCCGGCCAGGCCGACCAGATCGCTGCCGCCAGCAAGAACGTTGTCGACGCCCTCAAGAAGGCTGCCGCCGGTGAGGTCGCCTCCGAGGACATCAAGAAGGCTATTGCCCTCGCCAAGTTCCGCGCTCTGGAGTCCGTTCAGACCCTCGAGACTGGTCTTGAGGCTACCGGCTCCGGCCTCGTCCACGGCAACAAGCCCTACCAGATCAACGAGATTGCTGAGGCTCTCGAGAAGGTCACCGAGCAGCAGGTCAAGCAGGTATGTCATTTTTCTCTCCGCATTGTTGATTTTGTGATACTAACAGGTACCCGTAGGTCGCCAACACCTTCCTGGCTGGCAAGACTACCCTCGTCAGCGTTGGTGATATTCACCAGCTCCCCTTCGCCGAGGATCTCGGTCTGACCGTTTAAAATCCCTGTATACATTACACTGTAGAGAGGGAAGAGTCTGTTCCCTCCATTTTGGATTTGATGTGACCACTTGTGCCTAGATTCATTGCCGATATCTCCTTTGTTCTTTTAAGGGTGTAGTTGACTGTAATACAATTGTACCTTATCCTTTGTTTTCATTCTCTTCGGTAGATGCTATGGATTTCCTTGACTCGTGGTCATGATCCTGGGGCGAGGTAGAATTTCATGGCAAAGATCGATCATTGCTTGCATGTTTCATGTGTCCATACCCTTCCGTTGGTTTCCCTGCGCTCTCACTTTTTATAGCAAAAATACCTAAATTTTGATATCGTTTTACTCCATGAAATTATATATATATATACCAAGGTAGCTATATATTTGTTACCCCACCTTCACAACAACATTTTTGTATTTTATATACAAAGAATATTGGTACACACTGAATGGCCGAGTCCGAGATTCCTCTTTCCCACGCATAGAAAAGGGTTATATTCAACTAGCACCACCACATTGTTCTATAGATATATGAACCATCCGTGGCATTCCCCACAAAAGGAGCCGCCAGCAATAATAAAACCTGAACTCAGCAGGGCAATTATTAATTTGATTGGTATATATTGGGGTTATATCCTATTTCGGTGACATAGTTACTTCATCTGCAACCAAGTAAACTAACAAAAAGAACGACCACAGTCCTCCAACCATCCCATTATTATGACAAGACAGAGAGATAGGACTGAGCAATTAAAAAAACAAAAAGATATGATAAGAGTGGGATTTGAACCCACGCCTCTTGCGAGACACGGAGACAGTTGTATACCATCGGGATCAGGTTAACCTGAACCGTGCGCCTTAGACCAACTCGGCCATCTTACCAATTGTTGAGAGACCGGGGATAATATGAATATATAAGTGGGAAAAACATGTATGCAAAAAAAAAAAAAAAATGATGTACTAAGATTCTTGAATACAATGAACCATGTCCAATTTCAATATATAACTGTTGCTTAATTGCTATAGTATTAGGGAATGGCCCAAGAGAAACAATGTTTACATTGAGAGGATAAAAGAACCAAAGAGAAAAGCCAGGATAAATCTCTTGTAATAAAAATTCAGTTTATCATTTTCATGTAATGCTATCCCTATCCGACTATGCTATGTGACCTAGAACAGCAAAAAGGAATAGCCCCAGAGCCGTAAGACAACCCAAGACGCCGAAAGATGAGAAAAAATGATATCCGAAAAAATCAAGCATGAAACTGAGCAGAAAGACAAATCCCGTCCAGTACAAACCCTCAAGGCAACAAACTAGAAAACCATGACTCCATAAAAGCCCACACATATTCAGACCCTCATTATCATACCGGAGTCATCTCACCGACCTACCGATCCATTGTACCGCACCAGTAATCAACCCGCAAATCTGAGAGACTGCGCGTCGGCAAACCCCAAGTGCGCGCAAGCCAGAGCGCCAACCCACCAACAACGCCCACACTCCCAACAATCTGAACAAGCACCCAGCTCCGGTGCCCGAGGTCATCAATCCAACCAACCACACCCAGGGGGTCATTCGGACTGAAAGTCGCAAAGCGATACGTCCCGGAACCGGCATGTGAGTGTATGATCTGGAGCCCACTAGGGCCCTTCTCGCTAACGTGGCTATGCAAATCACAAACTCCAGGCGTCTGAGAAAGAGGCACTAACGACCCGTCGACAACACACTCGCCTAGCCGCTCGGTGAGCCATACAGCGCGCTCGCCACGAGCCAGCGAGGTATATCGATCACGCTCGTTCTGTAGGCTGCGCTGCAGGTCTGTTGCCCACTGTGCAAGGCGGACTTGCGCCATGCGCTCTTCGTGACGGGTGTAATCTGCGATGCGGGCCATGGCATAACCAGGTGGGGAGCCGGGCGAGGTGGAAGTTCCCGAGATGGAATGCCAACTGCTAGATGCACATGCGGACCCACTTGCGGTAGGACCCGACTGCGCATTAGGTAGCGGAACTGAGGGCGGGAGCGAAGATGAGTCCGTGCTCTGCTGGAGGAGTTTCTTTGCGGCGGAGTGGCGCATCCAGGCTAGGTTATCGCGATCGAACATTTTATTGACTAGGGCGTCTAGTTCGGAGGGAACGAGTGGCTGGACATAATCTGGGCTCATTAGGGTGCTTGCATCCATTGTTTCAATATCGATTGCTTTCTCGGAGGAGACGGCATATGGGGGTTGGGATTCGAGCCCATTTAGACCGTTCGGCGGGTCTCCGAATAGGAATGGTTTGATTCCGGCCTCGCGAGCTTGTTCGTGGAAGCGGAGTTTCAAATGGGTGATTTGGGTTGGGGTGAGGGTGTCTGCTTTGGATATTATTGGAATTACATTGCTTAATTCGCAGAGTTTGCGGATGCATTCCACGTCTGTTGAGAGGGTGTCTATAGAAGGTCAGCCATGTTGAGTTTGGGGCTTTCCTTCTGAGACATAGAGAAAACCCACCATTAGAAATCAAATATAAGATGGCATCCACCTGGGATCCACCATTCCCCGCTAGTAGGTTTTGGAAATCAACACTGGACCCATTGAGAGCATTGGTAGCACGGAAGAATTGCTGTCTCATATACTGCCTGATAGCGTCGGTTTGATCTGTCCGGCTTAAATTTGTCGCAGTGTCTACAAAACATAGATTCCGCTCCAGCACAATTTCCCCGATGCTTCTCCGGCGTTGGAGCACGCGGGAATCTTCCAAATCAGACCACCATGAAGGATAAGGTTTGGTGCTAGCATAAATTTCCGTCGTGGCAGTCAACGTCCCCCGAGATCGCCCGGAAGGTCTGTGACGTCCCAAAGAGGTCTGTGGGATGGTGTCGACATGTACGATATCGTCACATGTCTGAACAATAGACTTGATCAATGAGGTCTTACCAGAACCTAATGTTTGAAATAATCAGCCGTTGTGATCTTTTCTGAAACAATTAAACATACCAGGAGAACCAGCTAGAAGAACTTTGAATCGACCCATGGCTTTCCCTCGCTCCGTAAATGGGCGCCGGCTGGGCATTTTGATACTTGGCATGATAAGCTGGGAGGCCCCACCTGGGGCCAAAAATGGAGACCCGTGGAGCATTTCGTCCTCATCTCCAGATCCGAGAGCCTGACTATTGATTTCATCTGTGATAGAAATGTCATCGAGTGGCCGCATAGACTGGTTGGATATAGATTTGGGGCTGCTGGGAAGCGAGGATGGGTCATCGGGGATGCCCAATGTAAGCGGAGTTAAGGGCCGCGACACATGGATGGGCGATGGGTGTCCAGAGGATTCCCTAGTGCCTGAGTTTAGCGGCTTCAATGTTGACCGGCGCTGCGCGAGGTGCGATTCTAAATCATCGGTTGCCTGTTTCAGGCTGTCTGCAGAGTGTTCACGGGGCAAGGAGGTGACTGATTGGGACAGAGAGGCTAGGCTCTGTACTCCATACATATTCTCTTTGACATCTCCGCTATCTAAAGATATACTGGCATCTTGGTCCGCGACATGTGGACTGCGCGATAAGAAGAAGGTCGCGGGGGTGTCAATGCGGGGATCAAGGGGTGGGGATGGGGGATGGTCGGAGAGTTTGTGAGAGAATGAGAGGTCTGGCATAGGTCTCATGATGAAGACATTTCTCAAAGAGATACCGAAGGAAGTCAAGAAAGTCAACAAAAGTCAAGCCCTGGGAAGGAGTAGGTAGCCCTGGAGGTGATCATGTCATCAAGCATCACGAGGTGATAACCTTGTACCCCTCCTGACTTCTGCCTGAGGTATCCATGCATAGATTTTATATCCTTGAAGTTGCTTATATTAAGAAGTACACAAGTACCTATATTTAATATCATTACCTCAAATGTTACTTACTTTTTAGTATAATAGATATAAACATGCATCATTAACATATATTTTCGGAAGTTTTTCAGTTTCTCCGGGATCCCCACTGTGGATTTAAGGAGATTTGACGGAGTACTCCGAGTAAGCTCGTACTTTTTTTTCTACATCGGCTACCAGCACTATAAGCATACGCGCATCTAGCGCAAAATAAGAAATCAGACCAAAGTCTATCAAAGTGGCAAGACGATGCCGACCACGGAGTACTGTCTCCGCCTTGAACTCCACTTCATCGCTTTCCAGGGCTCTTTTTGATTTCCCCGATCGGATTCTCCTTTTCTCCGACCTCTTGTGTGATTCAACTTCACACCTCCCTCTTGACCTGAGCCTCAACGGAGTATCTCTCTCTCTCTCCCCCCCTCCCTAATTACACAAAATGGAACCGGCCATGTCGTGGCCAGAGCAGCTCCATGAGAATACTCTCATCAATGCGCCTGAAGAAGAGTTCTCCAACTTATTCGAGTTCAACATACCTTTTCCCGAAATCGAGCACGGACCAGGGAACATGCAGCATTCCCATTCTCTACCGACCACCACCGGCCCGGACTCGGATATGGCTCACCTACGATCGCATCCCGTGCAGTACTCGGGCCAGATGGAGGGCCTCATGGATTTCAGCGATAACACACAGTCGCACACACACCATACCCACCCAATGCCTTACTCGACTCCCCATATGACGCCAGGCTTTTGCGCACAACCATCACCTATGTCGCAACCCCCTACGCATCAACATTACATGCAAAACCACAGCATGATCCCCCCACTCCGAACAGTATCGAGATGCATGGCAATACCGCCCGATACCCTCAGCGCGCGGACGAAACCCCGGATATGTACGACGGATATTCACGCATTAATGAGGAACAGGTTAGTTCAGACACAAATCCTAGATGAACCTGTTGGTTAACAAATAAGGCTCTCTACACTCCTCTTATCTCCCCGGCCATGACTCCTCTGGAGAATCAATTCCGACTCCCTGAATACACAATTCCTGGCGAATACTTTACACCTCTTACCTCTCCGGCCCTGGAGGCCCAGAATGCCGAATCCAGCAGTTACCAGTACCATGCAAGACAAGTATCGGATATGGGCTTTGTTCCCACTACTGCGGAGGTGAACCCCCTTCCTGGAACCTCGGCTCCACCTTCTCCTAGCATCATCCGGAAGCCCAACACTCGTCACCGGCAATCAACGACCACTACCCGGCTCAATAACGCACGAAAAGTCAAGCAATCGCCCATCATTCGGGCGCAGCGCAAACGCAGCACTTTGGCTACCAATTCGGAGGAGTTCTACAGCAGCCTTACCCAGGAGTTGAACACCACAAAACCGCAGAACCAGGACATCCGCTCGCTCCAGCTCAGCAGTAATGAGGGCTCCGGCCAGGACTCGGTATCCCCCGAGCCATTATCAGAACCATTGATGCCCCCTCCCGCTCTTCCTCCCCCTCGGATGTCTCCTGCAATTGCTCCCCATGTTCAAGCTTCTTCGCCTGGCACTGCTGCCACCCCTGCGCTTTTGATGCGCATCCAGCGGAATCAGCATTTGCAAGACCCTTCAGGCCAGTTCCGGGGTCAAGCGCAACTCGCAGAGCCTGAGTTCCCAGATGACATAATGGAGGATATATCTCTTCCAGAGGCGGCGGCTCCTTCGCAGCTGCGTCCGAAACCCAACCGCATAGATACCGCTATACGGACTCCGTCGATCTCCACGAATGGGACACCTTTCTTGGATCCTTCGTCAGCGTCATACGATAAGCCCCCCAGTGCCTCTCTTGCTCCCAGTCCACGCACAGCCGCAATGCCATCCCCTAGTGGGCCGGTCCCCCGGAAATCAGATTCCAGGACTGCATGTAATCGGAAACGACCCAGTTTGAGTTCCACCCAGGCCAGCCCACAGTTGCGACCCAAGATTAGTCCCAGCATCCAGCCACTCATGAAAGGCAGCGAGGGTGAGTCTTAACCTGAATCGAACCTCATGAATGTTATACTAACTATATTCTAGGCATGTCACAAGATGCGCTTTACCTTGCATCAAAGTCCAACTACCAACACATTCTCGACGGCACTCTGCCATCAGGTGTGAGCTATCCAGAGGCCTTGGCAGAGAATCTGAGCTCAAAGCGGACGAACCACAAGCTCGCAGAGCAGGGGCGCCGCAATCGAATTAACAATGCGCTCAAGGAGATTGAACTGCTCATTCCGCAGGAGTTCATCGATGCCCGCAATGCCAAGGAGGCCGCAGAATCCGGTGGCAAGGTCAACGAGAAGGAAAAAGAAAAAGAAAAAGAAAAAGAAAAGGCCAATCAAGCCATCAGCAAGGCGACCGCCGTGGAGATGGCCATTGATTACATCAAGGCCCTGAAGATGACCTTGGACACAACCACTGCCAAGTTAGCCGCCGCCGAGGCCAAGCTATCGGGAGAGCCCTCCAATGAGAGCTCAGCATCCACTTCCACTACCCAACCCGAGACTTCTTCAAACGGTGTCGCCAACTCGGAGGCGAAGAGTTCGGCATGATCAGACTGTATTACCATAAAATGACCAGGTCTTCTTCTTGCCTGCATAGTTATGTAATTTATGGAACGGTGGAAGATCAAAAAAAAAGGATATTCCCTATTTGCGGGTGGAGGTTTCGCGCAATTATACTATGGATCCACGATCCACGATCTATGCTTTATGCTTTTTTTTTTTAATGTGATTTGATAGCGTTGGTGTTTCAACTACGGGTGGCTTATTTTTGCTTCTGCTATTTCTATCAGATAACCTCTGCCAATTCGATTTTTCTTTTCCATTATAGTGCTCAGACCTCAGACCTCGTATTTTACTCACCTCGTATTCAACTAAGAGAGCTAGGCCTCTGGGCAGCTACCTCAATTAAAGAACAGCACGCTAGCCCCATCTACGTGTAACCCTGCGCTGTACCCCTCTATATTGTCTCTCATGTATAGAGTACATTAATGCGACTGTTCACCCTAATATATTAGCTACTTTATAGTTAGCTAACTAGTTACATACTACATAACTAGCCACACAGCAAGTACGCAATGGAATCTATCCTAACCCAATTGATGTTCCCTTCCACGCTGTAGGTATCACCTTAGGAAGACTTCGCTTACTTCCAAGGTTGTACTTTTGTACCTAGCCGCCAGCTCAAATAATAATCTAGCTCACACTTTTCAAAAAAAAAACAAAAAAAAACAAAGGCATATTAACTTGGCGAGAATACGAGACTTTAAAGCTGAAATAGTAACAAAATTGTGCTTCCTGTTTCCTGTATTCAATATTAAGCGCGTATATATTTGAGATTAAGAAGCCTTCCTAGGGTAGACTTGCTAGTATCCTCCGTGATAACGGATTATTTATAGCAGCGAAAGTATCCGTTACATACATGTACTCAGTAAAGAGCTTGCAACATGTACTCGAAGACTTGAATGGTCTCCCAAAAAAATTTCTTCTGAGGTACCACGCTACAGAAGTTCACAACGCATATCTCGTTCCTTCGTATCGACATGCTTTACTCGTTATCCCTAACATCAATAACTGTCGTCTTGAACTTGCGAGCAGCAATCTTGCGATTGAACAAGATATCACTTTCACGGTACGAGCGGCCCTTGAGCTCAGGAAGGAAGAAGTAGGCCGACACGAAGCAGACGCAGGCGGTACCTCCCCAGACGTAACCACACTTTCCAGCTAGATTCCATCCGGTAGGGTTGAGCATCTGCGAGGCAAGGTAAATCATGGGGATCTCGGCGACATAGTAGGCGGCACGACCGACACCGGTGCTCAAAGCGCGAAGACGGACGGAAGAGGTCTCGGCAATAATGGTGTATGAGATGGGCCCGAGAGAACCGGCAAAGACGAAGGAGATGATGATTCCCAGGACGGCCTGGGCGTAATTGGTCGCATGGTTCTGGCTGATAGAGGCGCAGATACCGAGGATCATGAGCAGAGTGACGTTAGTAACTGTGCCCCAGAGGTAGATGGTTCGGCGACCGAATGAGGAGGCCAGAGGTAGAGAGATTATGTTGGCAACCAATTGAAGGCACGAGTTGATCAGATTGAGCTGGAATGAACGGTCGGATCCCATGCCGGCCTCTAAGTGGGGAGTCAGTTATCCATTGTTGGAATTTAGAGGGAGAAGAAGTTACTCACGTTCGAAGAAGTAAGTTGCCTGGTTGGCAATCAAGTTACCGGCAAAGTTCTGCGATGCGTAGATCAAGCAGGTGATGATTGTTCGTCTTAAATCGGTTCCCTTGAGAAGGTCGATGAGAGTAGGGGAACCACCCATTTGAGCTTCAATCTCAACGGTTCGCTCAATCATGGCAAGTGACTTTTGGGCTTGCTCGTCAGATTCGCTACCGAGACGCTTGATGGAACGAAGGGCTTCATCTTTGCGTCCGCGGCGAATCAGCCACCAAGGGGATTCGGGGGCGAAGAAGAGGAGAATCAAGAGGGGAGTCTAGAAAAAGTCAGCGCCTATCAATAGAAGTTTTTTTCCTTCTTTTTTCAAAGAAGACTTACAGGGAAGATCCACTGCAATGCAAGAGGGATACGCCAAGACCACTCATCAGCACGCTTGTTGAAGCCGTAGGTTGCGCCGGCGACAATGATTGAACCGATGGACCAACTCATTTGCAGAGTAGCCGTGCAGGCACCTCTCAGGGAGAGAGGAACAATCTCACTGGCATATGCGGGGGAGTTTGCAATGAAGAATCCCCAAGGGACACCTTCTAAGGCTTGGCCGACCACAAGGAGGGCGAGTGAGTTGGCCTAAGTGGAGTTAGAGAATAAGCTCAGCAACTGGGTAGGGGCATAAGCCTACAAAGAAGGAAACAAAAATGGTGGCGTTCATAAGGATCAGGGCAAAGATAGTTGTCAACCGGTAGCCGAATTTGTTGGTGACAGGACCGGCCAAGAAAACACCGACGAAAGCGCCACATTGACCGGCCTGAAAGAGGGAACTCTGCCACTTGGTTGGAATAACGTAACCCTCATGCCCATCGACCGCGACACCGTACTTCAATTGAAAAGCGGGAAGTGCGACAAAGTTACCGTTGAGGAACATGTCGAAGGATTCCATCACCTGTTGTATATCAATCAGCTTGAGATCCGGAGAAGGAACACCCGGAATGTGGGGAATATCCAAGGGATAGATCAACTTACAATAGTGAAACACATGGTGAACGCCCATAAACAAGCCCAGGGGTGACTTTTCATGGCTGCCCATGTACTCATCTCATGTTCGCGGTTCTCGCCATCAAATGCATCGTTCATGAGATCCGAATTGACCAGGACCTCGGATTGCTCGACACCGGCCTTCTCACCGTGCAAATCATCTTTTGTGTCGACACCTGACATTTTCGAAAATTATTATCCAGGTCAAGAATGGAGTGAGAATCAAAAGCCGGAAAATAAAAATAAGGACGGGCTGGGGGGGGGGGGGGTCTTATATCCCTTGACCCCATTAACGCGTCTCTATGGGCATTAGTATGCGTGATACGTGGATTAATTCTGCCATCTGAGAGCTATCCAAACAAGGACCGTAGCGGTATGGGAGGGGAGGCAGGGGGTGCAACCCTGTCCCGCCGGGGTTTTTCCCGTTTCCCATGAGCACGACGGTTACAGTAGACGATTTATCCGGACTTGGCCAGGGGCCGAGCCTAATGCGTTGGAAGCTTAGCTAAGTCCAGAAAAGGTTAGCCACCGGCGTTGTAGTTGCTAATCGGCTGACTAGAAGGGTTGTGGCGTTTGCGGGTAACCCACTTGGGGGGGGGAGGCCGGGGGCATTTAAATTAGAGAGGGCAATATATGAATACGAACTAAGTACAACATATTTGACCTAATGATGTGACTCTGGGGATTTCCCCCATAAAATTTAGATGCGGGGCCCCGGACGAGAGGGAAGAAAATAAAAAAACCGATTTATTGAAACATGATTGGTTCAAATAATTTACACGGGATGCGACATGGCAATGTAAAGGACCTTGTCTCAACTATCCTGCTTATAGACTAACGTGGACGCCACAATCTGGTTAAATGGCTGCATATGGTTGCATGGGAATACCAACATCCCACCGATCCGAGCGTCTCATCTGACCCTTAAAGCACTTGTGGGGTGATAGTTGTATGTTGTACTTTGAGCAGATCAGATCAAGAGATCTACATCTCGAGTTCGGACATGAGCCGAGGTACCCTTTCAGCCCCAGACTCGAAGGAATATGCAACATCTATAATAATGACATGTTTTTGGTCTAGGTTTATAGTTATATTTTCAAATTTACCCCCCAAAAAGGAAAAAAATTTGATGAAAAGATTGAAATATCTAGAACTCAGATTCAGCAATCGTATCCCTTTCCCAGCCATACGCTATTTTAGGTCTATCGCGATAACTACGGCATGTGAATAATTCAGGACCGGAAGGGAACATACACATTGATTTCTACTGGAAGACGGCAAGGGTCATTAAGTATATCTTTGTTATTTACATGATCGAGAACAATAGCTACCGCCGGGTTTTGATTTCCTACCCCCTAAACAATGATATACTATTTTCTCTGTTCGATCATTTTTGTTGTGAATAAACACCGGAAACACTAGAAGAAAGAAACTATTGCAATGAGAGGATCAAGTTAAAGGCAGAGTACTCGAGAACAATTATTTCATTTCAAAAAGAGATATATAAACACTAAAAGTCCTCATTCCCACTGGGTTTACCACAGTAATGTGCTTCACTGTCGCACACACCATCTAAACAAACTCATCTGGTCAAGCCATTCACCCCATCCAAGCCGCCAGGTCACATAGCCACCCCGCCCTATGCCTTATGCACCAACCATATTCAAAGAAAATGGCCGAGCCGTTCTCGAGCCCTATGGATCAGGCCTGGGGCTACTGTGGGTCACGGCCACGGATGCCGCTGAACATGTCTGGGATTGGACAAGTAAGCTTGTTGGTAAGTCTTGTTGATATTTCTTCATGCTTTTCAGTCGTCTTTTGTTATCGCTGCCCTTCCACCGCTATTTGCTAATACGAAAGGTGCTCAGATGAGGTGTGGCACTTCGGAGATAACGACAACAAAGATGATCAGCTGTGGGGTAGAGTGACTTACAACTGATCCACATACTACTTCGTCTACGGGGGATCACGAAAACCGTCGCCTAGGCGGCAAAACACCTAATTGCGTTCCGTAACCCATCCGATCACAGCGTGAATGCGTTGCTTAACAAAATAGAAGGAAACTTGGCCAGCGGCACGATCGATGCACTGGAGAAGCTAATCAGAATTTCACTAATCCACGATCTTGCCAACAAAACCATCGATATCCTGTTATAGGATGGCTCTGGGATAATGTAATTGCGCCAGGGCGACCATTGTCGCTGCTCAACTTCTGCGCTCTCTTGTTCGCTATCCCGATCACGATGCTCTACAAAGTTAAAAAAGAAAGATCGATTGACCAAGAAGACATTCAGCAATTATCTTAATGGCCAAGGTGACTCGACTTTGGCGTCGGATATCCTTGGATTCAGTGTTGCTGCGAGATTGAGTCATGACTTGGCCTGTAGAATCGACTCCATCAGGAGTGACCACCGCCAACTTTGACACCAGGGAATTTCTCAAATACTCGGTACGTAACCAGCGATCAGTTGGTTAATCAAACACAAGCCAAATATAATAACTCATCTCTAATCTCCTAGGGTTGGGGTATGGAGGGCGCAAAGACGGTGTCGGGCCTCGTCATCAAAATTGTGGCCAAGAAAAAGATAGTCGAGCACCCGTGGTTAAACGCTGGAAAGCAACTACCGAAGCAGTCCTGTCGGTCCTTAATCTATGGGTGTCCCTTGCTGATAACATCTTGGATGCCAAAGAGGGAACCAAAAACGAAATATTGATCGTGAACGCTTTCCTAGAAAGTACTGTCTCATTTGGTGGTACCTGGGGAGGCTCTGTGGTAGCGTGGAACTATGAGCTCTAAAACGAGTTGATGTATATCGGGCTCACCGTAAAGCAGTTTTGCACTGCCACAGAATCTGGGCTTAAGCCGATTGAGTTTGGAATAGAAGAACTGGACTGAATATGCTGTCAAATGCGGGTCGGGAGCTTATAGATGGCTATTGAGTTATCTGGAAGGTGTGCTTATTGGCATAGGTTCCCTTCGACAGGACCACGCTTCCTATTATACAAAGAATTGCCCTTGAAACCTTTCGCTTTCCTTATTTGAAATGTACCTTGCTGCGTTAAAAGACAAAAATTTCATCATTTAGTATTTCTCTCGCTCTGTGTCAGCATATAATGCTGTGCATGAGAGCGCTACGATGTAGCGGGGAAGAATAGACGATGGACAAATCCATAAATACAAACAACTCCATCGTCAGCAAGCACCATGACACCACCTTCTAGATTGAACTCGCGAGTTATATGGTTCCACTGCATGGAGGCTGTCAAACCAGCGGTAGAGGAACCCATTCTAGAGGTGTAGATGGCAAGGGGAGTAGCCTTTTCGACGAACTTCAAAAGCTGAGACTTGGCAGTACCGGGATCACCAAGCATAATTACGTCAAAATCACCACGAAGCTTCATTCCACCAGGAAGAATCTTCTTTGAGGGGACATTCCGAAAGTACTGTATGACAGAATTCACTATACGATGGGTGCTGCACTTTGCACATTTCTTAATCGTTATAAAAGCGGTTTCCGATCTTGTCGCAATAATCTCTCAATTATAGAATAACAGCAGACATTCCCCAGTTTATTGTGCCAGCTGCATTATATATGGGATTCAGCATTAATTTAGCAGTAACATATCATTGCCCTAAGTTCCGATGCCTTGTTCACAACCAGAACAATCCGACAAAGTTTCTCCAAAGTCCATATGCTCTGCTTGACATAATGCCTGACCCAGCGTACGTATTATTTCCTCTTTAGTCTGGAGTGTAACCCAGAGAGTAAAGGTCCGCTCCAACATCTACCTTGGAACTTACCTTTGCTAAGTCAGGTTAAATTACAGTAATGCCGTAAATATGGTAGCTACACTGACACGGTAAAAGTATAACACTCGACTATAGGGAACATATCAATTCCCACTAGGAAATAATATCCTACACAACTGGCACCGTGTTCCGATTGTTCAGCTCGATAGCAAAAAATTTACACTATGTGCAAACTACCTACTAGAATATTTGACCTTCGTTTTATCAAATTCCATTTAACCTTAAATGTGTGTTATCGTTGCTCACGATGCATTCTTTTCAAACCTCGACCTTCACTGCATTGTGATTGTGGTTTTATCACCCCCTATTTAAACGTTAGACCAACACCGATTTTCTCTAATATATCATTTCATACCTTCCATCATGTCCACGTAGACATGACCATCACGTGCTTTCAAAGGCAAACCTGTTAGTGAGATTAGTAATTGTTCTAATAGTACCTAGGTACCCAAAGCATAATGTTCCCATCATGTACCTCCCAGCCGCAGTTGATAAGAGTCCCCGTCTGGTACAGCAGTAGTAGGTTGAATCTGATGGCGATCAAATTGGGACTTTTTGAACCAATAGACTCTCTTCGGCAAAAGGGATCTGTCTTCAATCGCCCACCGGCCTAGGTAGCAATCACCGCATTCCAAGACACCGTTAGACAAGGTGAAAGTGGCTGGGTCAGAACCCAATTTTGCATGAATCGGAGGCTCGTCACCCCCCAAATCATTGGACACGAGTTTACCGTCAATGTGAATTGTAAAACGACCGTTGATAGTATCCATTGTGAGGGATGTCAAATACAAAAAAGGGAGAAATGGTTTTTAGGTTAGAAGAGTGGTATAGCGACTTATATTTTAAACAGAGAAAGTAGGCGGAGCCATAGTTCAGCTAGCCACAGAAGATATCGATATTGATCGTCATCTTCATTGTCATAAAGTAGTCGAAACCGGCTTCTGGTCACGTAATAAAAAGAAGGGCTAGTCATAAAGAAAATACGAAGAGAGGAACGAGGCATAACTTGGCGTAGATCGAGCCAGATCGTGCTTTACCCATGCAGAAGATGCCGTATCATTTCTTTTCTCTAGATAGGTCATATTAGCATTCATCGGTCTGGCCCGGTTCCGTCTACCGTCCAGTAATAGCACATTGCTACACCTTAGAGCACGGCTACCTCGTTTCTCGCCTAAAAAATTAACTGAGATTTTGACTAGTTGTGGGGATGCCTGTACAGAGAGCAAAAATGTGGGTCTCCATGTCCCCAGGAAGTCATCTTAAAATGAGTGGAAAGAAAAAGAACCTTCGCACATTTGGTGGGCATAGGATACAATATATCAAGCAAATACATCAGCCACTTTACTTTAATCCTAACAGAATAACTTGGGGATTAAGTCCGGTATGAATAGTTGGGTGCCAAATTCATGACCACGTTGTCTACATTGCACTTCTAACACGTCAGATTCTCAGCAACACCATCCAGATATCCTTTTATTGACTGGGGTCGTGCTTCTGAACCACAATATCCACATCGAATATCAAGTATCCAGAAGAGACATCTAGGTAGCCATGGGATTGTATAACCCACGCTAATTCTGGCTGATGACCTATCCACGGAAAGGCTCAAACCTGTTGGTCCAGATTCTAGGGTTAGAATATCAACCAAACGTCGTACCTGGACATATGCATGTGGGCTGGTTCTTGTTGTCTTGCTGAGGACCATGAACCTTCGCCGCTGGGGTATAAATGAATGGACCGAAGAGGAAAGGAGGCAAGGGAAGGAGTGCTATCAAAGTTGCTTTAGCACATTACAACAATATCTGGAGGAAGCCACACTGAAGGGCTGCTCCATCTTTTTGGAAGAGCACATTCATTTCTTGGCTCAGCCCACGGCGCTCACCAGGAAGCGTTTCGGGACGAGCGTGGAAGCCCTGTGGATGATGCAGGCCCCCGAAATATACGGCCAGCCGATGCAGTCGATGCAAAATGAAATCGTGCTTCCCGATGTATTCCTCCGCAATTGGTTCCCCATGTTTCCCTCCCGCTATCATGCCTTTCTAGGCCTAGACGGCGCGGATACCGACGTGGCGTATAGATATGAAGGCGCATTGAGCATGACAATGCACTGGACGCGTCTTCTGTACGACTGGTACAAAATATATTCCCTCTTGTCACTGGCGGATAGTTTCTTGAACTCTGTTTTGAATCACTCTAATCGATATTTGGGTTAGTTGCAGATCTCAAGTTTCTAAGAATAGACACCAGATGTTACACCGTACAGTCCGATAGTCTATAGTTACCCAAAGAAGCGGTGAGGTATCGATGCATTGTCTGTTAAATTATGTGGCCAGCAAACCTACATAAAAGGGTAACATATTTCACACGCGAGCTGGCCATGCCAAAACATATAGTAAATGCGATATATTTTATACCACTATCTCAACAACCATGTTTCTATTTTATCTAATGGTTCATCGATAGCTGTTGATAGGGCTTTTTAATACTATATATTAATTTCAAAGAAATCGAAAGCCTATATTGTTACGGCATCGAAAATTACGTTGGTAAGACCCAGAAGGATATACAAACACTAGTCAAAAGTATCTTCCCACTCCATTTTTCGGCCACTCCCATCAAATATATATATCTACTTTGTACAGCACTACAGAACCATATAATAAGCTAATTAAAGTTAGTAAAATATACTTGATAACCACACAATTGATTTCTCGCTTAATATTTTGTATAATACCCCTTCACCTTGCGCACCGCTGCCAAACGTCTCCCCATACTCAATATCAATCTATCAATTTTCACCTGGGTTGCAATCGCCTACAAAAACAATGAGACCGGAGCGGAACTATCCTCAGTTCCAGCCTATCAATCTCTTCTCAAAAGGGTGGAAGTCATATATCACGAACTATCTGGCTGGAATACTATTACTTTTGTTGAATCTAAACGTTGGAAACTAAAGATATTGAAAGTCCCAGGCTTTCACAGCGCCGCTCCGATTCTAATCGTAAAACTTACTATTATTGAATAGTGCGTGGTTACTTTGAAGAATGCGCCATTTTGTAGCTGCCCCAGAAAATTGATATATAACCTCGGTTATGGGTTGGTAGAATTGCTATTCCCACCCCATTCTGCCTGGAAGGTGTACCCTCGAGGACCCATGCCCGGCCTTGTAAGTCCATGACCGGCGGCCTGCTCGCTCTCGGCCATAGAGTCACCTGTCACATTGCGCTCAGGTAGAAATGATGCAAGATTCCCCATGCGCTCCTGTGCTCGCTGTCGGAGACGCTGTATGTTTCCCTCTGTCAAGACTTCACCCTTACCAAGGCGTAGCAATGTAGATGTCAAGTCGAGCTTGACATTGAAATTTATTTCCTTAGAATCCTTGCCTTTGTCCTTCAGTCCTTTGATGTCAACATACTGCCGCGGTGGCAGCTGATGTTGATCAGAAATGAGGCGATAGAGAGCACGTGGGTTGTTAGAGAGCGATGGATATAGCGTCCGGGTGCCAGTTTCGTCCTTCCGGGTGCATTTCCAGCCGCCCGGGATCGAGTCTTCGACTGAGGTGGAGTCGATTAGGTTGTACAATTGAGGTTGGTCGCCATGGTTGATAAGATCGAGAGGAATGTCGGAGTTTGACGATCGACTCATTTTGTGTGATCTGCTTGATTCTTTTGCGGAGGAGGGCATCGGGATTTTTTAATAGTTCAAAAACAAAGCTCAAGGCACCAGAGCAACCGATCAGTGAGACATCCCATTTCCCAATACTGCGCCCTGTTGTTAACTGCGCCCTGTTGTTACCGTCACATGACCAGGTCATGTAAGGCCCCTCACTTGGCAGCTAGCTTTGAGACAGCATGAATAACTACATCATCTCTTACTACCCATACAACTTGTACCGCCTGGGGAGGTATATGGCCCAAGAAGATTGAACTCAGTTGAAAGGGTCAGTGCGTAGGAGGACGAACCTAACCCTATACATTACGCACCCCCCATCGCCCAAGATAGGGCACGACATATCAAGTGATTATAAATTCTATTCTATAATCCTCTCCAGTGCTATTCCAAATACATACGACCATAGGGTGTGGAAAACAGGGCTTCCCGTCCGCTCAGCCGTACTTAAGCCACACGCCGGTGAGTTAGTAGTTGGGTGGGTGACCACCAGCGAATCCTCACTGTTGTATGTTTTTTGTTTTTATTTTTGCTGTTTTGTAACATCAACAAGAAGTAGACGGGTGGCCATGTGATGTCTTATCTTTTTTTTTCTTCGGTGGAACTGACGTTGGCCCATTTATATACTCCGTAAGCAAAACTGTCCTTGGGATTCTCATGGGAGAAGAAACATGCATTATTCGGATCAAAATAGAGAACAAATGTATATATATAATGTACGAGTGGACCAAACATAAGGGGTAGAACAAGTTCAAATATTGTTTTATACACAGGTAGTATCCAAGGCTATACAATAATACACATATAATATCAATTGAATATAAAAAAATCCATAGCATGTAAGAAGTTCATGCAGGCACATCAGTGGAGTATAACCAAATCACGCCATCTGCACCCCGCCAACTCCCCTCCTCTCGTATTTATTTCCCCTTCTCTTCTTAGAATCGTACTGTTTCTTCTGAAATTTTGATTTCCATTCTTAAATCATGTCTGAGCAGAATCTCCACTTTGATACTCTGCAGCTTCATGCTGGGTAAGTATCCAATTACCCCCGAAAGGACAAATCTAACAGATCAAAGTCATGAGCCCGATTCAGCCACAAACTCACGAGCCGTCCCAATTTATGCGACCAGCTCGTACGTCTTCAATGACTCGGCCCACGGTGCGAGGCTCTTTGGCCTTAAGGAGTTCGGTAACATCTACAGCCGAATCATGAACCCGACTGTCGACGTCTTCGAGAAGCGCATTGCAGCCCTCGAAGGTGGTGTTGCTGCCGTTGCTGCCTCCTCTGGCCAGGCAGCTCAATTCATGGCCATCTCGGCCCTCGCTCATGCCGGAGACAATATCGTCGCCACGAGCAACGTGTACGGTGGCACCTACAACCAGTTCAAGGTGATGTTCCCCCGCCTGGGAATCAATACCAAGTTCGTCCAGGGTGATAAGCCCGAGGATATTGCTGCCGCCATTGATGATCGCACCAAGGCTGTCTACATTGAGTCGATTGGTAACCCCCGCTACAATGTGCCCGACTTTGAGGCTATTGCCAAGGTTGCACACGACAAGGGTGTTCCCGTTGTGGTATGTTGTTTGTTCAAAAACCATACAAGGATGCAAAGCTCACGAATTTTCATTTAGGTTGACAACACCTTCGGTGCAGGTGGTTACTTTGTTCGTCCAATTGACCACGGTGCTGATATTGTCGTGCACAGTGCTACCAAGTGGATCGGTGGCCATGGTACCACCATTGCTGGAGTCGTGGTTGACAGTGGAAAGTTTGACTGGGGAAAGAACGCGGCCCGCTTCCCCCAGTTTGTCGAGCCATCCGAGGGTTACCATGGACTGAAGTTCTGGGAGACCTTCGGATCGCTTGCATATGCTATCCGAGTGCGCGTTGAGATCCTACGTGATCTTGGTTCTGCTCTGAACCCCTTCGGTGCCCAGCAGTTGATCCTCGGCCTGGAGACTCTGAGTCTGCGCTGCGAAAGACATGCAACTAATGCTATCGCCCTGGCTAAATGGTTGCAGAAGAACGAGAATGTGAGCTGGGTGTCATACCCCGGTCTGGAGGATCACCCTAGCCACGAGCTCGCAAAGAAGTACCTGACCCGCGGCTTTGGCGGTGTTTTATCTGTTGGTATCAAGGGCGGCGCTGCCGCTGGTGCTCAGGTCGTAGACAACTTCAAGTTGATCTCGAACCTTGCCAAGTATGACTCATTCCCATTCGCTCCCTGAAAGCTTTCACTAACACATTGCAGTGTCGGCGATTCCAAGACTCTGGCCATCCACCCTTGGTCCACCACCCATGAGCAGCTCACGGAGCAGGAGCGTCATGACTCCGGTGTGACTGAGGATGGAATCCGCATCTCGGTTGGCACGGAGTACATTGACGATATCATTGCTGACTTTGAGCAGTCCTTCCAGGCCTCAAAGGGTGTGCCGGACCGTACTGCTTGAAGGTTCTGACACATGTGCATGAAGGAATACAGAAAGAACACTACATGGCGGCATGGTAAAATTGGTGATGACCTACGATATCAATGAATACATTTACAAGATAAATACACGTAAGACGTGCGTAGATGTACCATAGGGCAGTAACATGGCTGAGCCGTCAAACTCTTACAGCCACAAGGGAAGCATGAGGTAATGTTAATGATTTAAATTTCTCGTAAATTTCGGTTCATCCCGAATGTGTCCTTGTTCAACCGTCAGCGACCTGCATAACTTGAAAAATTAAGGTAAGAGAAGTGCACAACGAAAACCTCCACCCGCCAAACGATATGCCTCAAGATAAAAAAAAAAAGTTCAATCCACCCCCAACGCCTTTGCCATGCGCGGTGCGCGCATCCTATTTGGACCATATGCATGCATCAATGAGGAATGAAGAAAAAATCAGTTGCCCTGACCACCGGAAGGAGGCTGACCACCGGGCATACCGGGCTGACCACCCATCATAAATCCAGGAGGCAGCATGGGCATGCTGGCAAAGTTGAAACCGTAGGAAGGAACTGCAGGTGCGGCTCCCTGGTTCATGCTAGGCATGTCAACTTCACCCATCTGGGGACCACCGTATCCATCACGCTCGGGACGGCGACCACTGAAACGAGTATCCTGGGGGTTGGGGTTGGTGCGAGTGGAGATTGGGCCCCGCTTGCCGCCAGTATCAGTGGCGATGCGACGGCTAATAGCCTTGGAGGAGACACCTGCACCAATTTCGATATCGGGCTCCTCAACAATCATTCCAGATTCAATAGGACGTCCACCAGTTCCGCCATACTCCGCAGAAATCATCCACTTACGATCAGCTTCGGTCAGTCGCTCAATCGGGATTATGCTAACTCCAGTCTGGTAGTCGCTGCAGTCACGGGGGCCGAAGCCAACACCCCAACGGGTCTACATTGATAAAGTCAGCGAGGTCCAACCACCCATGGAGGGCAACAAAGAAGAAAAAAAATAATAAGTAAATGACTTACCCTGAGTTGCATCTCACCGGTACGGTAAGACTCCATCCCATCACGTGCCTGCATGGCATCGGTGCGGCTAACCATCTTAATAAAAGCGTGACGCTTGTCCACGTTGACAATGCAGGTTTGAACAATTCCGAATTGACCAAAGAGCTGACGCAGGTGAGCCTCCGAGGAGGTGACACCACCAACGAAAAGAGTTCGACTCAAGACTTTGATCATACCCTGACCAATCGAATAGTCCCATTCAATGAACTTGGGTCCAGGGGGAGGCAGGTTTGGATCCTTGTTACGAGCAGGCGAAGGCGAGCGACGTCTACCACCAGCACGACCACCAGGGGGGCTACGCTGGCGATACTCATTACCACGACGGCCACGCGCATCACGGGGATCTCCACGACGGCCAGGAGATTCACCATACTCTCCATAAACAGGGCTGTCGCGACGGCGAGGGGGCGAAGCAGTACGGCGTCTATCCCAGCCCGGAGAACGAGAACGACGACGATATCCAGTGGGTGGCGAGCGAGGGTATTCGCGGCCACGATCATCCTTATTCTGGGCGTCTGAGTGACCCCATCCACCAACGTTCTGTCCTTGCATTGGGTTGAATCCAGCCATCGGGCCTCCAGGCATCGCAGGCATGCCAGGAATACCGGGCATACCGGGCATACCGGGCATACCGCCCATGCCGTTGTTGTTGGTCATGCTAAAGAGCTGGAGAGCAGTTCCCCACTGGTCCTGAGGGATACCCTGGGCAGCGAGCATCTGAAGAAGTTGAAGCTGCTGTGCCATGGCGTTCGCGTCAGGTGCGGCAGGCTGCGCAGCCTGAGGAAGCATCGCAGTCAATGGGTTCGCGGCAGCTATCGAGATCGGAGTTCCACTCTGACTCTGCGGCTGGAGAGCAGGGCTCTGACCCATGCTGGCCATACCTGCGAAGGGGGGCGCGACAGGTCCACCGGCGCCAAGCGCATTCATGGCAGTGGCCATGTGCGAATTAGGATCGTTGGCAGGGGTCACAGAAGCCGAGTTGAAAGCACCGAGAGGGTTGGCCGGGGCTAGAGCCGAAGGGGCAGCAGGCGCGGCGGTGTTCTGCTTGGCCATGTCGGCCAAAGCTTTCAGAATGCTCGAGGTATCAGGTGCCGACTGTTGCGGGATTCCGATCGGGTTGGCGTTCGGTGCAGGCGATCCTTCGGGGGTGTTCGATTCGACATCTAATGAATTGTGAGCATCGGCGAAATACAGTGCTATCCTTGAGGGCTTACTTTGGGCAGTATTGAATTTCTCTTTGAACGAATTGAGCATCGGGGCCGGGAAAGTCGCACCACGTTCCCAGATATCGATCAACTTCTTGATCTTGTCCTAAATTGTGACGGGGTATATGTGAGTTACATGTTCGAAACGGTCTGGTCAAGGCGGCATGATCTTCGGATTGAAGTACATCGGGGCAAGGATACAATATGCAGAGCACAAGCCCCAGAACAGGGCTTGGCCATCGCCAAGGCTGCGGGAATGGGGTATGAGGTTTATCACGATACAGGTATTTCCTATTGCGTACCTTTTGGTCGTGGGGGGCGTTATTGATAATGTCCGTCATCAAGATAGGCAAAAGATCAGTGACACGCTTGACACCGGCGGCGAAAGTTCCATCAGGCGCATCACCTCCAGGAACCTGGCCGGCCTTGCGTGCGGCCTCTACCCACTGTCGAGTTACTGAGTCTACCACATAGAGCACACCCAGCTTGTGGGAGCCCGGGGCCTTCTTGAAGTGAGTGTAAATTTTCTGAATGAGAACTGATTCATTCTGTGTGCAGGGTTAGCATATCATCGATCACGTCGGGACCAATGAGATGAATCAATCGACCAAAGGGGACAAGCGTACCTGCACGTTGGCATTGCACAAGTTTGTGATGCCACCAATCTTTGAGCCGGATACGCCAGGCGGCTTGAGTGCCAGCATGGATTGGAGAAGATTCTCCAGTTCAGCTACTGCGGAAGACATGGCGGGAAATACTACCGTCAAGTCCACTTGGAAGGGGAGTCGCAAAAGGAAGAATGAAAAGAGTTCCCAGTCAAGGCTTTATGCAGATGGGAGGAAGGAATCGAGAGGTCCCGGCTACTGCGCTTTTGTGACGCGACGGACAATCTCTCAGTATGCAAAAAAAAAAGATATGTTTAATCGGGTCCCTGGCGATTTTTCACTACAGACTCCACGAGCGCATTCACTGTCGACCAGAGAATAGCCGCCTACAGCTGGAATACAGCCTAGCGATATTGATGAAGGCTGCCTGGCGCCGAGTACGAGAGTACGGGGAGTACGGGAGATGTACAGCCTAGAGCGTCTTTTTCTTTTTTGCAGTGAGATCCCAGAGAAAAACCAGATCGGGGTTTACGGAGTCCAAGAGAGGATCCAGTGAAGTCCAACGCAGTCAGCGGATGAACTGGGGTCGAGAAACTGATGAAATCGAAGGGAAGAAGGATGCTGGGGAAAGATGAGGGTGAATGGAAGGATCATCAAAGGGGAGAGCAGACTCTGCGATCTTGGCGTCCTATCATGGATCACGTGTTGATTATGACTGTGCGTCTTTGGTTTTTATCCGCAACCGGATGAATTCGATCTTTTATATCTGGCAAGTCGATGAAAAGCCGCACAAAAGCCTCAAAAGACAGGCCGAGGGGAGTGTTGTCAAATGATATTTTATTAAGCCTCGGCTCAATATTCCGTTTTAAAGCTTTCAAATGTTTGACCTTGAATGAAGTCTTACATTTATTTTTACAGTCCTTAATTTCTGGTTATCTATTCAGTTATACGGCCAAGAGGAATGAAGTTTCCATTAATATAATAAAGGTTGTTAAATGACTTTGGAAACCAAGGACCTTTTGATTCCAATATATGAAGTAGATATATCAAACGGTAGTTCAATCAGAACTAGTTAACTAGTTAACTAGGTACTGACCGTTGAGCCGAGGGACCCGTGGACATCCCATCCCTTTTTCCCACACTTCTGCCACCATAGACCGCCTATAGCTCCCGACCTCGGTGAACCATTTCAGAAATGCCATACAGCATATGCATCATGTACAACGATAGTCCTAAGAGTTGGGATATACAACTATATCTGGTTGTAGATCAAATGCTCTATGACATAATTTATCTACGTACAGTCCATGGATACAGATACTACCTAGGTAAATCCATCTGATAAGCCCCGAGGATTTCCATATCGGACGGATGGCGGCACGGATAAAATGGCGACTTCCCGACGTCACTGCCTGCCGCTTGTATTTGCATTACCCTCGAAATTTGGAAATGGAACTGGGGCAGAATACCCACAGGGAGATTCGATTACGTATGTATCAATTATTAGGTAGAATTAATAGATATGCACATTATTTTAGTTGTTGCACATATAATAGATCCTGGCATATAGCAAGCACTACAGTATAATAGAAAAGAACACATATCCTAAAAGAAAATTCCGTATTTCGTAATCTACGTATAGAATCACGATCTGCCGGCAGCCCGAGCCCGTGCTCTTCCGTTGGGGAAACCTTGGTAAGGAAAAATAATTACAGAGCTATATGGTTGACTGAGCTTCCACGGGGTCCCGAAAGCCCCAGTTACCGTAACAACGGTACCGGGTGTAATACGGCCAAATGGGAAAAAACCGAGAAAATTCCAGGCGCAAAAGAGCTTCTCCCCGAATTCTTTCCTTTCTTTCTTCTTTTCCCCCAGGCTTTGTGACCACTTCTCCATCTCCTCCATATTTCCCCATCCCATATATCCTGTCTGATTCGACATGGCTTCTTCCCTCAGAATTGGTTCTACCGCTCTCCGGTCTTCCATCGCGAAGCCGGTGCAGTCCGCTGCCTTCAATGGCATGCGCTGCTACTCTTCCGCTAAGGTTAAGGTATGATGCTTGTTCGACTTCAGCCAAATTTCAATGGAATGCTAAACTAGTTTAATTGTTTAGTCCCTCAAGGACACCTTCGCCGACAACCTGCCCGCCGAGATCGAAAAGGTCAAGAAGCTCCGCAAGTATGTGACGCGCCCGTTCATTCGAAATCAAACAATAGCTGATCATGGTATTCAATTGTTTCAGGGAGCACGGTAGCACGGTCATTGGTGAAGTTACCCTCGACCAGGCCTACGGTGGTGCCCGCGGCATCAAGTCCCTCGTTTGGGAGGTAAATTGAGAAATTCGACCTCTGGCAAATGATGACGCTAACCTCATTTTTTTCCTTGTAGGGTTCCGTCCTCGACTCTGAGGAGGGTATCCGTTTCCGTGGCTACACTGTAGGTCTTTCTCGATTCGAATATCGTCTTATGCTTGCTCACTGACATTTCTAGATCCCCGAGTGCCAAAAGCTCCTGCCCAAGGCTCCCGGTGGTGAGGAGCCCCTGCCTGAGGGTCTCTTCTGGCTTCTGTTGACTGGCGAGATCCCCTCCGAGCAGCAGGTCCGCAACCTGTCTGCTGAGTGGGCTGCCCGCTCCGATGTTCCCAAGTTCGTTGAGGAACTCATCGATCGTTGCCCCAACACCCTCCACCCCATGGCTCAGTTCTCTCTGGCCGTGACCGCTCTCGAGCACGAGTCTGCCTTCGCCAAGGCCTACGCCAAGGGTGTCAACAAGAAGGAGTACTGGACCTACACCTTCGAGGACTCCATGGACCTCATCGCCAAGCTGCCCACCATTGCTTCCCGCATCTACCGCAATGTCTTCAAAGATGGCAAGGTCGCCCCTGTCCAGAAGGACAAGGATTACTCCTTCAACTTGGCCAACCAGCTTGGCTTCGGCGGCAACAAGGACTTTGTTGAGCTGATGCGTCTCTACCTGACCATCCACTCCGACCACGAGGGTGGTAACGTCAGCGCCCACACCACCCACTTGGTTGGCAGTGCTCTGAGCTCCCCCATGCTCTCTCTGTCCGCTGGTCTCCAGGGTCTTGCTGGTCCCCTTCACGGTCTCGCTAACCAGGAGGTCCTGAACTGGATCACCAAGATGAAGGAGTCCGTCGGCAGCGACATCAGTGACCAGTCCATCAAGGATTACCTCTGGGCCACTCTTAACAGCGGCCAGGTCGTCCCCGGTTACGGCCACGCCGTTCTGCGCAAGACTGACCCCCGTTACGTCTCCCAGCGCGAGTTTGCTCTCCGCAAGCTTCCCGATGACCCTCTGTTCAAGTTGGTCAGCCAGGTCTACAAGATCGCCCCCGGCGTTCTGACCGAGCACGGCAAGACCAAGAACCCCTACCCCAACGTCGATGCCCACTCTGGAGTTCTCCTCCAGTACTACGGTTTGACCGAGGCTAACTACTACACTGTCCTGTTCGGTGTGTCCCGTGCCATTGGTGTCCTGCCCCAGCTGATCATCGACCGTGCTCTTGGCATGCCCATTGAGCGCCCCAAGTCTTTCAGCACTGAGGCCTACGCTAAGTTGGTCGGTGCTAAGCTTTAAGCGCATCACTTTTTCCCATGTCCTTTTTTTAATATCACCCTTGGGGCCCGTTTAAAACCTGCGTTAGACATTTGTATTATCTCCCTTTGTTTGACCGAGAAGAGTCTTCGGTTATTTTCATGTATGATAGGGACTTGATCGGTTCGAGCGGGCCTTGTAACAGAACTTCCATGTCAAATCATTTTATGATCTTATAAGAAATCGGCGATATATTCCGTCATACTCCGTATATCAAAAGCCACTAAATTATCGGGAGTTCGGTGTACGTAGAATATCTACACGGTCTCACGGCTACCTGTGTTGAATCGATCACATGCGGGATATTGTTGGGAAGAACTCAACGATTGTCCCCCACATGTCAACCCGTAGATACTATCTACTTGTGAAGTAATTTACAATATATATAAGTATTACAACCGTATCTTAGAAGTAACATTTAAAAAGATATTCTTATAAAATTAGATATAAATCAAAATAATTAAATATAATATTATGTGAACTTGGAATGGTAGGTGGATTCCGTCCGGAGCTGGTATGGGAGGTACCGAGTACCCAATGGTATGAGTGGAAACTCTGGGGATCAGATGTACCAGGTACTAGTTGTCCCCCAGCTTACTCAATTTGATTCCCCGACCCTATAAGACAATCTTCTCCCTACTCTCTCTTTCCACTTCCTACACACTTGCAATCTATTCTCTTTCGACTTTCTTAGTCCTCCCCTTCCTTCTTTAAACGCACGAAGCCCCCCTATATCCCTTGGTCAGGGCCCCTTTCAGCGCATCCCTCATCCCAGAATGTCTACAACTACGTCCAAGGCCTCGGCCCCTACGCTCGAGAAGAAGCCCGTCAAGTTCAGCAACTTGTTGCTGGGCGCAGGATTGAACTTGTTTGAGGTTACATCGCTGGGACAGGTACGAGTTACTTCAATGATTAATCTAGTACACAATGGCTAACCATCCTGAAGCCGCTGGAAGTGATCAAGACAACCATGGCCGCAAACCGGGGCGATAGCTTCGCGGGCGCTATGGGTCGGATTTGGGGCCGTGGCGGCATTTTCGGTTGTAAGTGTCCATTCAATACCCGCTTTCAAATATATTCAATACCCGCTTCCAATTTCCCCCGACTTCTCCAGCTAGCGCGTGGGGGTGGACCCGCCAGATATGATGAACTTGAACTAATTGCGAGATCGGATGTTTAGACTACCAGGGACTCATTCCGTGGGCCTGGATTGAGGCATCAACCAAGGGTGCGGTTCTCCTCTTCGTCGCCTCCGAGGCCGAATACTACGCCCGCTCCTTCGGTGCCAATGACTTCGTCTCCGGTATCAGCGGTGGTATGGCTGGCGGTGTCGCTCAGGCCTACGCTACTATGGGTTTCTGTACCTGTATGAAGACGGTCGAGATTACCAAGCACAAGTTGGCCGCCACCGGTGTTAAGCCTCCCGGCACCTTTGCGACCTTCATGGATATCTACCGCAAGGAGGGTATCCGCGGTATCAACCGCGGCGTCAACGCCGTCGCCATTCGCCAGACTACCAACTGGGGTTCCCGTTTCGGTCTATCCCGTCTCGCCGAGTCGGCTATCCGCAAGGCTGCCAACAAGGAGGAAGGCGCCAAGCTGTCTGCCGGAGAAAAGATCTTGGCTTCCAGTCTCGGTGGTGGTCTGTCCGCCTGGAACCAGCCGATCGAGGTTATCCGTGTCGAGATGCAAAGCAAGACCCCCGACCCTAACCGCCCCAAGAACTTGACCGTCGGCAAGACTTTCAAGTACATCTACGATAGCAACGGTATCCGTGGCCTCTATCGTGGTGTGGCTCCCCGTATCGGCCTAGGCATCTGGCAGACCGTCTGCATGGTTGCTCTTGGTGACATGTAAGTGTTTCACTTCCCCGTTCTCCACACTTTTCCTCCTTATTCTGTCGTCATGATCCACCTTTCCTATTCCATGTGAAACCTCGGGCTAACCAGATCTCCTTTCTACCGAACAGGGCCAAAGAAGCAGTCGAAAAACTCACCGGCGACAGTGTCACCGCAAAGCACTGAAGAAGGTTTGAGATACCCTTCTGCCGTGCAGTGGTTTTCGGAATGGAAGTTTTTTTTTTTAAAGTCTAGATGCATTTGCTCATTACATAACTTCATAATTAGTCTAGTCCCATGGACAGACCCGATACCCATTGAATACATTTGCGGCTTTCAGCTTTTACTCGGATTTGTTTTTTTTCACTTTCTTAAAATGTATCGATCTATGTTGTAGCCATATTCTATGCAAGTCACTTCGAATCCCAATTAAACGCCGGAATTACAATTCCGATTTACATGTACATATGTACATGTACAATATACCTTACTCATAGCATGAATTTAACTCTCCGAACCCTGGATTCCGACAGCCGAACCCCAGACCAGAGGAATCTTCCGATATTCGGTGCGTAAATCGGCCATTTTCACCCTTCAGCCCGTCCATTAATGACAATAAACAGAAAGGATCTGATGCCTGTCATGACATCACTTAGATTGGTTGCAGAGTTTACGCTAGATGGCTTATCAATGTCACTCTTGCATGACACTTACGATATTTAGCATCTACTCCGTGTCGGGCGGATGGCCACGGGCTTGACGACCTCGGCTTATGGAAATTACAACATGTATGGAATCCCGTCTGCCCGTCCGCTACTCCGTATGCAACATACTATATACTAGGGGTCAGTGATATAATCTGGCTAAATTGTCGGGATAATTCCGGGCTGGTCATTTCACATGCTTTTTGTCCAAAGTAGCACCCGTCGAGGATTATGCACCGTGCCATATTAGGTCTAAAAAAATTATTTTTCGCTCATGAAGCCATATTATCCTCAACCTTCCATCCAATTGGTAAGATGGCCGAGTTGGTCTAAGGCGCCAGGTTAAGGTATACCTTGACTCTACAACTAGCAATAGTTTCCTGGTCTCGCAAGAGGCGTGGGTTCGAATCCCACTCTTATCATATTCTTTTTGTTTTTTTCATTTCCTTCAATTCACCTCGATATATAAGGCTTTCATTGGTTGGTTTTTTTTTTGTTGTGCTTTAGTGAGTGATTGAAAATGTTAAGGTTTAACTAACCCCTATCAAAATCAGTTCTTGTTCGCCAGGTTGACAAGTGAAATTTATATAGATGGATGCCATCTTTTTTCGAAATTAGACGCTTTTTAATGCTATTGACTGTTTTTACCTGAAACTGGTTAAAATTTTAGGAATCTCCTTAACTACATATTGCAAAATTGCCTGTACAATTCAAGATTAGAATAACCGAGGAGACTAGACGAGGCTACATGGGCCGGTGTAATAGACACTTGTAGGACAAACGAATAAATGTTTTTCAGTCCACCTCGTCATCGGCCAGGGCGCCTATGAGTGAGAAAATATCAATTACACTCCAGAGCAATGCCTAAGCCCTGCAACCCATCTAAAACAAGATCAACGATAAAGAATATACTGCCATGGCGTCATATATGTCGGGACTGGACTTTTTATTTTACCCTGCGCGATGCCTCTGGAAGAGAGACGTGAATTATAAAGCTCCTGCTTATATACCCGAGGCTCTCTCCCTCTTCGTTTGCTTCTCCATTTCCATACCCAAGGAGTTCAATGATAAACTATAGAGTGATTCCTGTCGGTGCTGCGCTCTTGTGCTGTTGGGTTTACAAACTTATAACCTCTTTGACGTCAGCTATATCCCAAGACCTTAATGGCTATTAATGAATCAGTATTGCACATACTCTGCCGTCGCAAATCATATGCTATACATTGACAATTCGTTTTGCATCTGTTAAGCCATTTTGCCGCCCCGGATTCTATACTTTCCGGCTAGTTCTTCTTCTCACTCTAGCTATGGCACTAACAAAGAGAAGAAATATCTGACGAAGCATCTAAAAATACTACCAAAAGACCTAACAAGGCCACATAAGCGGTCAACTATCATTGTATATCTTATCCCTTCTTCGGGTATTCTACCCTGACCTGTGGGTAGGTTTTGTTCTAACAAGCCACTATATTCCTAGATCATAATACTGGGAGAATTCAATATAGTCAGACCTAGAGGATTATTATATTCACCACTCACCACTCACCACCAAGCTACCTAGGATGGCACATCCCACAGAGGAGCATCGGTTGCAGTTTTGATATACTTTTTATATTGAGATTGCCATTGCCATATATACAGACTCGAGGAATTTAAGGGGGAAATTATAAAGCATTGCAAAGAGAACGTTTCATGGAGAAGATGCCCTGAATATCTTGCCCCAACAGCCACTGCTATGTAAAGCGGTCTCCATTACCCACCTCTATACACCAAGTACTAAACTGCGTGCTTTTCTGCTTTCCTTATAACCACCCCGGCACACGCTAGTGTTGATAATATGTCAAAATTTTGAATTCAATATTTGACATGCTGTTAGGTATCTCAGCTAGGATATGTGTGGATTTTCTTGTATCTATGCTAGCTAGTTATAAAACTACAGGATAAAGTGAGGTACTTATCGATGTATATACTGGACGCACCAAAATGAACATTTTTTTTCCCGAAACCACCACACCTTTCTTGGCTGTGGAACTTCACCAGCTGCATTAAAAGCAAGTGTTATGAACAACAAAACATAAAGAAAAAAGAATATGATAAGAGTGGGATTCGAACCCACGCCTCTTGCGAGACCAGGAAACTATTGCTAGTTGTAGAGTCAAGGTATACCTTAACCTGGCGCCTTAGACCAACTCGGCCATCTTACCAATTGGTTGAAGTGTTGAGGATAATATGGCTATATGAAAGAAATCTAAACTATACACCACAATGTAACTAGTCGATAAAATACTGCCGTTCTGGACCTCTCCATATTTTCCCCCAAAATAGGAAATTAGGGCACGAGAATACCTGTGGCAAATTTGAAGATAATGCGCAATTGTTTCCAAAATCTACATAATTGGAAAGGATAAAATGTCTATAACTCCCGTTAAAGACAGAACGAAATAAAACCTTTCATTTTGATCCTCTGTACTTGCCTTGGTGGGATACCGCACCGTGATACGCAAGCATCTTTCCTCCCATAATATAAAACGTCTTACTATTGGCCTCGGATATTGCTGGGATTGGTTAGTTGTTAGTCGAATGATTTAGCGGGTCTGCAGGTCTGGGGAATTGCTAAAGGGTGTCGAATGATGGGTATTAATTATCGAAATAGAAGGTGAACACGCTCTAGGTCGCATTGTGTCGCCCTAGTTAGGGACCTAGGGAAGATGGGTGATCTAGGGACTCCACTGGCGGCTGGTTCGATTGTGAAGCATAGATTCATCTGTCATCTACCTGGCATCCTTGACCTCCGTATTACTTTCTTACGAGAGTCCCTGGTCTCTGCTATTCACGCCCTGTGGGGGTCTGTTATCCCTATGGGCGAGTCCGCGCCAACCTCGGGATCATCCGCTAAGGCTACACTCTCCGTAAACACAACTTTAACTCTCTGCGCGCAGGGTTACCAAAACGAGGTTACCATCATGCTTTTTTTTTTTCCACTGGGTCATTGTCCCCCCAGGGTGGACAAAGCAATACAAACGCGATTGGGCGGGTAGTGAATCCGAGGGTCAGGTTCGATGCCATGGGATTCGCATACCAGCAACGCCGATGGTAGAGTTCACAGATGCACTTCAGTGATTCTCTAATGAAATCATTTCTCGGAATCTAGGTGTAATAGTTGCGAGCATTACAAGGTCGGGACTTCGAGATCTGGCTAGGAAGCATGTATATAATCATTATGATCATGAACTGTAGTGAAGACTTGAATACTGCCTTTTGATCCCGGATTATGGTCTTGATCTCTGTGAGGATATACAGTTTATGTTAAAATGGTACATTTATAGCCCCGTTCTCCGGGTAGCAGCAGGCAAAGGCCGTGTGGGATAGGATATAGTGGTAGGGGACGTGGATTGTATATCAATATGCACCAGTTGGGCTCACTTGTCGGCAAGCAATCGACTACGAGAGGGGCACGGCATAGGCAATGAGCAGTGGTGGCATCCTTATATCGATTATATTCTCACACATGAGGTGCGAGGCTGAACCCATTTGGTTCTTCAGGTGTGCAGAGGAGGGATTTGAGACGAGGATTATCATTACTGTAAGTAATCACAGGGGTGTAGCTTCAATATACTTTGCTTGCATGTATAACTAGACCCAAGCAAGAAATCACCGTGAATATACTAAAAATGATATATATATATATATACATACGATCAACAGTCAAAAAAGGTCATAGCAATCTAATTGCTAAAAAGTGGTAGTTATAGTTAGGTGGCATACTTTCCGCCTAAGAAATTCTCAAACTATAACGGGCAGTAATTTAAGCGATATGATTACACCCTATCATTCATCTAATTTTTTTAAAAAAAACACAAGCGGAAAAGACTGATATATACCAAGGTGGAATAGACAAAAACAAAAAGGTATGATAAGAGTGGGATTCGAACCCACGCCTCTTGCGAGACCAGGAAACTATTGCTAGTTGTAGAGTCAAGGTATACCTTAACCTGGCGCCTTAGACCAACTCGGCCATCTTACCAATTGGATGGAAGGTTGAGGATAATATGGCTACATGAATGAAAAAAAAAGTGCACTCGAGCCTTTATGCTCATATCCTCCGTAGGGATTAGGTCTAGCGTGCTACTAACTGTGGAGATAACTATCCTCAATAGTTAATTATTCACATTTGGTCTAGTTAAATGTTTTTTTGTTAGGTAATATACATATATAAGTCAAATCAAGAAAACACCACAATACATCCTATACTAAAGATGGCATATGAATCATGCCCACTGTCGGGGGTGTCGCAGCACATCCATTAGCTCTTTCTCCTTGGTCTTAGCTTCTGCCAGATCATCTTCATCCACAGGCATGTTCTCTGTCCTTGTGCCAGAGACAGGGTCCATATAGGCCCAACTAGCAGTACGTGGAAGACTCATCAAGATACTCTCAATGCGGGCATTGGGTGTGCGCAAGCCAAAGCTAGTTCCGCGATCATAGACAAGGTTGAACTCCACGTAGCGGCCCCGACGAAGCTGCTGCCACTCCTTTTGTTCTGGGGTGTATAACATGTCTTTGCGTCGCTCAATGATGGGCACATAGGAAGGAAGGAAAGACGCCAGACCGTCCGAAACGAAGGAGAACAGTGTCTCCTGCGGGTTGGAGGAGGAGCCGGCGGATGTTTGAAGGAAGTTGGCGTCGAGGTCATCGAAGAAGATACCTCCAACGCCACGGCATTCGCCACGGTGGGGGATGTAGAAGTACTTGTCACACCAGGACTTGAACTTGGGGTAGTATGTAGCATCGTGACGGTCGCATGTATCTTTAATGGTCTTGTGGAAGTGCTGAGCATCCTCCGGGAAGAGGTAGGTCGGGGTCAGATCCGTGCCACCGCCGAACCACCAGTTCTTGTCCCCGTTGATAGGGTCCTTGGGATCCGACGTTTCGAAGTATCGGTAGTTGAGATGCACCGTTGGAGCCATGGGATTGTGTGGGTGCAGGACCAGCGAGAGACCGGCGGCAAAGAAATCTAGCGAGTCCACATCTGAGCCAACAAAGGACTTGTGATCGGCTCGCATCTTCTCAATAGCTGGCTTGGGTAATTTGCCATACACCACGGAGACATTGACTCCCGCCTTCTCGAAGACGTTCCCGTCCTGTAGCACACACGAAACGCCGCCGCCGCCATTGGGGCGCGACCAGGTATCGGTCTTAAATTGTTGCCCATCTATTCTGCCTAGTTCCTCGATAATCTTCTGCTGGTGTTGCTTGATGAGCTTTTCCATTCGCAACCGCATCGGCGAGGACTCGTTGATTTTCGATGACTGCTTCAGTGCATCATCCACTTCCACGATGGATGGAGCGTCGAGTTCCGTGACTTCTTCTGTCATCTGGAATAAATGAGCAAATGGATTTCCTCGGAGTTTGAAGCGTCATGTCATACCATTGAGTATAGAATTGCACCGATGAAAGGCACACCAAAGGCGAGGCGCAAGTAGGGTCTCCAGACAGTGAATGGCTTCGGTTCGCGCGGACTCTGCCCAGTGGAGTATCCACGGAACGAGAATCCAACGCGACGACCAGCAATGCGAGTGCTTTGCGCAGACAACTGTCCAAGCGACCTCCGCAGAGGCGCGTATGATCGGGTGGCCATTTTTGGAATAGGATTGGCTGCGCGATTGCCCAGCACAAAGTATCAAAAGGTTAATGGTCGAAAGCGAGTGAGTGATAACCAGAACTTGTACAAAGAATAATTTGAGGAAGAAGTTGAATTGAGTCAACAATTCAGCAAAATACCACGCAACCTCGGTCTCAAATCGTACGACTTTCCTAGAGCTGAGTTTGATCTGTTTGGCTGGATGAGATAAGCACGATAAGCCCCAGAGTTGAAATAGGCAGCACCGGGACAATATAAGCTCCGGTATTGGTGAGATTGGTTTTCGATATTAAAGATCTGACTATTCCTGTAGTATATTGAGAGATATCTTTTTATTATAGATTAATATATGTCTTTACTATTCACGTGAACCCCTAAGGCATATAATTTCTGCCGCGTGACCGTTGACTCACCGCCTATGGATCCCGTGATGGTATTACCGTAACGTCAGCGGGGGAGGTCGCCTTGTCATCCTCTATCACCCCTCTCCATCTCTCTCTTTCTACTTTCTACAAGATACTTCACATCCAGGGCTTCTCATCAATAAGTCACTACTGTTACCACCTTTGTACTAGAGCTTTCTAGTGTTTTGATCTTACTCTCCACCCGACCCGCTCTTACTTATCAACCCTTATCAGTCACGATGCGATCCAAGTTCAAGGACGAGCACCCTTTCGAGAAGCGAAAGGCTGAGGCTGAGCGCATCCGCCAGAAATATGCTGATCGCATTCCTGTGAGTATATTTGATTTCCAGGGGGTTTTCCCGATGGTGGTGGTTGCAACCAACCTCTCAGACCCTCACCGCTTGTTTGGTAGCTAACGGACTTTCAATCTACAGGTCATCTGCGAGAAGGTCGAGAAGTCGGATATTGCCACCATCGACAAGAAGAAGTACTTAGTGCCGGCCGACCTCACCGTGGGGCAGTTTGTCTATGTGATCCGCAAGCGCATAAAGCTCTCCCCCGAGAAGGCCATCTTCATCTTCGTTGATGAGGTCCTCCCTCCAACTGCTGCGCTCATGAGCAGCATCTACGAAGAACACAAGGACGAAGATGGCTTCTTGTACATCACGTATGTTTTCTTCTTTTCTTTTGTTAGACGAAATCATACTGACATAACGGTTAGATACTCGGGCGAGAACACTTTCGGTGACCTGTAGAGGTTGTCTGGTCTCTCTCATTTCCTTTGCTGTTCGGTCACTCTAACCTGCCTGAGTGAATCAATGATGGATGAACGGACGGGTGAGAAGGCTTCTGCGACCTTGGGATACTGGTTTTGGGTCACTGGCGTTTCATTCGGGTGTTCTGCGCATTTTCTAGCTTTGCTTGGCAACTATGCTCTTTCGCTGCAACTACAATCATTATGAGCTTCTCTGGTGGTAATATTCTGGGATTCTTTTGCCACTTTTTTTTACATTTTACGTCTTAGTTGTTTCGAGCAATGGAACACCAACCTAGAAACAAACCACAGATCAGGCTAGATAAAGTGTTTACACTGAAGAGCAATATGATTTCTTTAGCCATACATTTCCCCTAGGGAGTACTTAAGAGCCGACATGTCTACTGTTGGAATTCATTTTAGTCACTTTCACCCGTCCCATTCCGGTGCGGTTTTTCATTCCTATTTTCATACTGGTTATTTACAGGGGAAAATGAGTGTATAACTATGGAGTCATATTTTAGAAAGAGGTGCAATTTACTTAATACCTCTATCCCAAAATCCTCTGCTATCATCTACTCCATACTATAGATCCTTGTATAGATACCCCCTTGACTCTCCGATGGCGGCTCCAAAACGGGACTAGTGCCAAATCCCTCGATAAAATTTAACTCCGAGCACATGTTCCTGAATTGAATCCATCGGCGTTTTCATTCTCTAGCTTTGTCTTTTTTTGAATTTCTTTATTAGAAAATATGTCTTCCGCTATTGTCCCCAGTGCTGGCACTGCCTCTACAGATGTCAAGAAGGAGTCTGCCACTGCTCGTCTCCTCGGTTCCGGTAAGTTGTCAGATGTTCAAAAGACAAACTCATTACTGACCTATGATTCTTCTAGGCTCTGCCGGTATTGCTGAGCTGTTGATCTTCCACCCCGTATGATCTCCTTCGAGTCGAGAGCCATTGCGACTAGACACTGACGTCCATAGGTTGATACCACCGCCAAGCGATTGATGAGCAACCAGACCCGGGTGAGATTCGGATTGTTTACAACTGAAGGTGTATTCTATTGCTGACTGGATCCTTAACAGATTGCTAGCGCTGCCGCCTTCAAGCAGGTTGTCTTCAGAGAGCATGTCAATGCCACGATCGGTCGCAAGTTCACCTCTCTGTTCCCCGGTCTGGGATACGCTGCCGGCTACAAGGTCCGTGATTCCTATCGACAGAAGAATGGGATAACAACCAGCTCATACCTTTTTCAAATCTATAGGTCCTCCAGCGCATCTACAAGTATGGTGGTCAGCCTTTCGCACGCGATTACCTAGCTAAGCACCACGGTGCCGACTTCGATAATGCATTTGGCAAGGGTACCGGAAAGGCCATTATGCACGCCACTGCTGGAAGGTAAGAACAATTAAACGATTGGGTGCGAGATTTCATCTGACTCGAGACCTTTTAGTTTGATCGGTATTGGAGAGATCGTTCTGCTCCCTCTGGATGTTCTTAAGATTAAGCGTCAGACCAACCCCGATGCCTTCCGGGGCCGTGGCCTTTTCAAGATTGTTGCCGATGAGGGTATGGGTCTGTACCGTGGTGCTGGCTGGACTGCCGCCCGTAATGCCCCTGGCTCCTTTGCTGTATGCTTTTTCCCGCCCCGGTCTGTTATCACTGAACCACCACTAACTTTTGTTACAGCTCTTCGGTGGATCTGCTTTCGCCAAGGAAAAAATTTACAAGCTGACCGATTACAACACTGCCACCTGGGGCCAGAACTTTGTCGCCTCGGTCTGTGGTGCTAGCGCCTCCCTGGTCGTGTCCGCTCCCCTCGATGTCATCAAGACCCGTATCCAGAACCGCAACTTCGAGAACCCCGAGTCCGGCTTCAAGATCGTCTCCACGATGCTTAAGAACGAGGGCCCTACCAGCTTCTTCAAGGGTCTGACCCCCAAGCTGCTGATGACAGGTCCCAAGCTTGTCTTCAGCTTCTGGCTGGCACAGACTTTGATTCCCGCTTTCGGCCAAGTTGTATAGAGATCATGTTTTATAATTGCTTCAACCCCCCCCCCCTTTATTTCTCCTTTCTTGGGCTAGGTTAGCCTAGACTTTTGTATTTTTCATAGACATGTTTTTAGTTATTTCCCAAGGGGATCTACTTAGGTAGTTTACATTTTCCGAATGCGACGAACTCAATCTCTACTTTAACGTTTGTGACTACATCAAGACTATAGCCCTGAAGAGTTCTTTAAATGATAACATTGAAACTCTATTTGAATGACATACATTCTATTGACATAGAAATAACCACAAGAATAAGACGGGATGTGTAGTGGGAATATCAACATCCAAACCAATAAACAAAATAAAAAAAACGCATATGTAAAAAGAAATGACACACAAACTTCATTTGTAAGGCATTCTACTAACCAGCAACGGCGCTTCTTTGCTTTGCTAGCCAGCCCTTGGAATCTCCCGTGCTGGCTCCATGTCGATATCGTGACACCGTCATATTGTTGTTCTGCCATCGGCTCTGAAGGTGATACCAAGCCGAACCCACAAGGTTGAGTTCTCGGGCCTGGCTGTCGATAATACTCTGAAGCTCAAGCTAAAAATATCATTAGTATACTGCTATAACCTAACATAACCAAGGGACGAAGCATAAACATCATTGTCTTTTGACTTACTTCTCGCTCTTTGGAAATGCCATCGTCAAGGTTTTCTTCGTAGTTCTTCATACGCTCACGAAGTGATTTGACCAGCTCATTTTGTTGCTGGATATACTATAGAAACAATCTAGAGTTAGCAAACCCCAAAGTCCCAGCGAGGCTCATCCGTGGAAAACTAACCTCCGCACGCTGAGCGAGTCGTTCGACATTCTTCTCCAGAACTCCCGCACACTGCTTCAAGAGCTCGAAGCTCGATTTCTGGGGCATTTCGCCAGCCTCGGTATTGTGGGTTTCAAACTCGCCTAGGAGCATCTGCATTTCGTTCATCACTTCCTGATCCTCGGAGCTGATCTCGCTTTGCTTATTATCGAGCATCTTGCGCAGTTCCTCTCGTTCCGCACAGACTTCGCGCACCAGGGTCTGGCTAGCATCAACTTCTGCCTCCAGGTGATGGACGTTCTGTGTGAGGCTTTCCCAGTCATCCCGGAGTTTTGTGGATTCAGCTGAGTTATGCGCTTCGAGTCCTTGGAGCATCTCGATCTGCTCCATATTGACAAGGCCAACTTCGAGATGTGTAAAGTTAGATGTTTTGTCAGATATGTAGAGCCAGAGCAATCTTTGCACTTACGTTCAGCTTGTGTATCAGAAAGGTCCCTTTTGGTTGTTTCCAATGTGTCCTGAACCTCTGCAATCTTCTTGAGAGCTCCAGTATAGTTCTCATATAGTTTCCAATAATCGTCACTGCGAAGGACGTTAGAGATTATGTTCACTGGAACTAGATGTTGGGTAGTCAAACCTTTGGGCGGAACCAGAGCGTGCCAGGTGCACAGAAGCAGCAAAGTTTTCAGAAAAGCCTCCAGTGTGAGATGCCGGCTAGTGGTTGTCATTATCAAGAGATGATTGTAGGAAATAGGTGGTACACATACAGCTGAAGGTGCTTTGATCGATTCCATTTCCCGCTTCAAGTCATCATTCTCAGATTTACTGTCAATGGTTAGCATTCAATAAGACTGCGAAGACAAAATGTATACATACAGTTGAGACTCTTTGACACCGAGTGCCTCAAAGTCCTTGTGCAATGTCCCTTGCATCTTTGGCGTCTCAGAGCCAGGCGACGCGCTGCCCGGCAAGCCGTCCATTTCTCCGAGGCGTTCACGTAGTTCGCTGATCAAAGCATCATCTCTCTCGTGCTGTTCGTCTGCACTTTCTAGTCGCTCTGTGAGCGCATGATTGTTGAACTCGAGTTGTTTCTTCAAGTTCTGGATCTCATTGCATTCTTGCTCAACTTGTGGCAGAAGCTTGCGGTATTCTTCCAGTTCCACATCACGCTCCGAAGACCACCGCTGTTGCGAGTCTGACTCTTTCAACTGCTGCTGAATATCTTTGATCTGGTTCTTGAGAGTCTGGTTCTCTTTCTCAAAGTCTTGACTGGCTTGCAGCTTTTGGCGATATTTCTCGGCCGCGTTGGCTTTGCGCGCGAGCTGATCCTTTTCAGTACGAAGTTCATCGTAGTCATCCTGCAACTTCTGATAGCGCTGATTCTTGACCCGCAAGGACTCGACTGTCATCCGAAGACTGTCTATTTCGTCCTGGGCGGCACTCAGCTTCGCTTCTTGGGAGGCAATTAGATCATCCTGTTGACGGGTCTTGCTTTCCAATGCCTTTGCATTGAACCCGATATCACCCTTTCCAGATTTCAATGTAACCAGCCGGTCCTCGGTAGAGGCGAGACGGTTTTGCAGGGTGTCGTTGTTCTCCTGGAGACGCGCCAGGCGGTTGTGCAAGTCCTCCAGTGCCTTTTCTAATTCTTTCTTCTCGTGTGTCAGACGGTCGTTCTCCGCGAGCACCTTTCCGACGCGTTCTTCGAATTGAAGTTCCAGGTCCACAGGGCGATCGTGTTTGGCCAGATCTTCCCTGAGCTCGTCCGCAGCATCCATCGGCTCATATTGGCCATTGTGCGCCTCCTCGATAATATCCTTGAGCCCTTCTTGTGTCGAGGTGCTTAGTTCCTGAAGTGTTTGTACATATGTTCCGGCGTTGGGGGAGCTGATAGCTGCGATCAGGAGCAGCTTCAGCAGCTTGTTCGTTTCCTTGGCAGATGCTTTTTCGGCGATGGATTCGAGATCGGGCGACGGATCGAGACCGGAGGGTAGGATGTCATCGTTTTGGTGTCGAATGTAGTTGAGCAGTAGTTTGTGGATGTGCTTCAGGTTCTGCCACTTGGCCACCCAATGGTCGGAGTTGCGCTCTGGGATTTCCTCAAGGAAATACTGGGGGTCAATATCCTGGAGAATCTCCCACAAGATGATTCCATCGGTCAATTCATCAGTGGCCCGGAGAGTTTTGCCCAAGGAGAAGCTGTTAATCCATTCCAACAGAACTTTGGTCACCGTGTGTTCCGACGCCATTTTGGCGATTGACGCGTTTAATCAATTGACAAAGAAGCATGCAATTCCAGCATTTCCAAGCCTCTAAAGTGAGGGGATTATGCAAAATGCCTCGGTGGCCCAAAGGGAGTTTCTAGCGGATCCACGCGCGCCTTCGGGGCCACGGGAATTAACTAGCGGGGGAGATGATCGGCCCTATGTCCATGCTCTTTTGATTTGCTACAATGGTGTACATCAGGTCTTTATAAATCATTATGATAATGAATACTATGCTTTAGTTATCTTAAGAAACTAGTAAACATTATGTTTCCCCAAATAAGGCCGCAAACCATTTACTCCACATTGTATACATCCCAAACGCCGAGGTATTAAATCACCCAGATATTTCCAAGAGTATGACCCTGATTGGTTCATATGGGTTTGCCTCCAGGCGTAATGATACTCTCAGTGCTGTGAGATTCGCGGTATCTCATTGGAGACCATATTAGACTGCGGCCGCATAGTCTCCGTATGCACTCACAACCTTGTCTTCTTCGATATTCGGTTTGTATTGGGTATCCTGCGTGGATAGGGTCTGGAGAGCGCTCACAGGAGCCTCGGCAGCGAAGCCACTATAGTCAGAGTTAGAAAATTGGTGAAATAGAAACGTTCAAGTCATACTTGATTAAATCTGTATAAAATGTATGTTAGGAATGATATCTCCGTATCTAAATATGGACAAGTTAGAACTTACAGTATTCATGTGTGATAACACCGCCCTAGAAGTGTTAGTAAAACTATAACAGCAACAAAGAAGCACAGCGTACTGAAGCCACTAGGGATGCTTTGGCCTGGCTAACCACCGAGTCAGGCGTTCCTTTGGGGAACGTAATCACAACGGACTTGAGCGATCCGGCCAGTGCCAGTGGTAGAGCCAGCAGGGCGGCAAATGTAAGCTTCATATTGAAAAAAAAGCAATAATATCTTTTGAATGTAAAGAGTAAAAAGTAATGGAAGTTGGGCTTGTTAAGAGAGGTTGCAAGTGCTGGCGTCATTGATCACATGACTATATCTGACAATCCCTTTCTCTTTGGCGCTTCCACCTGACCACTTCACCACTTCACGTCTCTTTTTTTCTCTTCTTTTGACCTTCAATTTTCATTGTTTCCTCCACAGCGCTGTTTTCTTGCATTTACCCAATCTTGCTCTCTTTTTGTTTCTTTTCCACCGCTTGGTTTTTCGCGGAACACGACTTTTCCTAGCATTTCTTCTCTCGTTCCACCCCTCGGCGATTCTTTGACTGGAAGGTAGATAAGGAAGCTGGAAGGTTACAGGCGGGGTTGGATCGAGATCAAGCATTTGAATCCTATTGTTTTCTCTCAATTCTCGCAAAGATAGCTAGCAAGCATTTACAAGTTCCGACTATTTCTCCATCTTGCGCGTTGATCCAAGAGAATTTGTTCCTTGGAACGTGAACAAGGATTAAGAAGAAAAGAAGCCAGTGATAGTCACAGGGAAAAGGACAGAACCCCAAGGGAAGAAGTGAAGGAAAAAAAAAAAGAACAAATTCGGAAGCACACAAGACACAGAGACAAGGAAGTGCAGGAAAAAAAAAACCGTGCTGAACTTCGCCTTGATATTGATTTCTGCTCTCGACATCTCTGATAAATCCAGTTCTCGACTCATCCTACATCGCCATAATGTCCGGCCTCGTTTCCGACGAAATTGCCGAGGACTACAAGAGTTCCTTGGAGGATCTAACTACCAATGATGGAATTCAGATTCGTACTCTGACTGTCATCGCCAAAGAGAATACCGAACATGCAATGGCTATCTCTCGGGTCTTGGAAAACCACATTCGAACAGTAGGTGCTCCTGCTTCTTTTTTTGTTGTGTAGTACGGGATGAGTACTAACCACTATGTAGACACCACCCCTACAAAAGCTTCCAGCCCTCTATGTAGCCGATTCCATCGTCAAAAACGTCGGAAGCCCTTACACTCTCTTCCTTGGCCGGAACATGTATCAGACCTTCATGAATGTTTATACTCTGGTTGATGGAAACACCCGAAGGAAGTTGGATGAGATGCTCAACACATGGAAGCAGCCGGCCCCAGGTTCCCTAGACACGCGCCCAGTCTTCCCTCCCGACATCACACGCAACATCGAAACTGCCCTCATTAAAGCGCGCACTGCGGCTTTGCAACAACAACAGGCCAGGGCCCAACCAGACATACTCGGCCGTAATCGTGGAAATGGGACCCCGACTGGGTGGACCAACAGCCCTACGCCATCTCAGAACATGCCTCGGCCTTCACAAACCCAGTTCCCCAACAATGGACATTCCAATTCGGTAAGACTACTGTCGCCTGTCACATTCAAAGCTAATTTGGGTATCACAGGCACCTCCCCAGACTCATCGACATGATATCGATTTGAGCTATCTCAATCGAGATGTAGATGCCCTGATCGCTTCTGCCAAGATTGACTTTGCTAACAGTCCTTTTAACCCCGTCTCTCGGCAGCGCTTGAAAGCGTTGGTGGATCTTCAAGCCATTCTACAGAAACAACAGCTCGCCCCAGATCAGTTGAAACTTGTCCGTGATCAGGTCTCAGCGCTTGCTGCGACAAGACCGCCGTCAGTTGCCCCTACTGCCGCTACAAATGGCTCGGTAGTTTCCACTCCACAAATTCCGACACCACCAGCGCAACCAGCCTCGCAGCCTCTTCACCAACTATTAAACCATAACACTCTCGCTGAGCTGATCAAAGCTACTGCTTCGCGTCAACAGTCCACCCCACCACCTCAAGTCCCGGCACCGCTACCTCAGATGCCTCAATATCCTCACCAAAGCAGCCCTCCACAGCCAGCGCCGGAGAACCCTCTTATTGCGGCCTTGAGAGCACGTGGACTTCTCCCCGGTGGACCGACACCCTCAACTCTTACGCCTTCGACTTCGACGCCAGTATCCGGGAGATCTAATTTGCCATTTCTCTTGCCCCAAGGAATGCAGCCTACACCTCCAGCTCCGTCTCAAGTTGCAATTCCCCCCAGTGGGTCCTCTGGGGTCCCCATGAACACCGCATCTATGAAGATCCCTCGATTCGGACTCATTCTCTCTCTTTATGACTCCCGACCGAACCGATGCGGAACTTGCGGTCGTCGTTTCTTGACCACGGACGAAGGCAAGGAACTGAAGGCGCGGCATCTGGACTGGCATTTCAAGACCAACCAGCGCATGACCGAGTCTTCCAGGCGAGCTCAGAATCGCAGCTGGTATGTTGACGAAAGGGTATGTTTTTATCTCTTGTATTTCTTCGAGTTTCATTTCTAACTCCAATAGGACTGGATCAAATCTCGGGAGGCTGGCGACGTGAACGGTGCTGCGGACCCCCAAGCCACCGCCGAAGGAGCCGCAGGTGCGGATGGAAATACCAAGCAAGAGCCGCCAAAGCCATGGATTCGAGCTCCGAACGATGCCACTCTCCGCAATACCCCGTGCCCCATCTGCCAGGAGAAATTCGAATCGACTTGGTCTGAGGATGTCCAGGACTGGATCTGGCAAGACGCAACCAAGGTCGGAAGTCGTGTGTATCATGCAAGCTGCTATTCCGAAGTGACCAAGGGCCCTGCACCGACACGCCAGACACGGACCAGCACTCCCGACTCTGTTCTAGGCAAGCGGAAAGCTGAAGTGAGTTCCCCTTTTGAGAGTGGATGTTCAGAGAGCTAACTAGACACAGGGAACCGAATCTCCAAGCCAGAAGACGCGCATCAAGACTGAGATCTGATTTGTACACGATTAATCTTGCATTGCATAGGGAATATCTCCCTGGCGTTAATTAGCGAACTTTTTTTTACCATCATGTAACCACGTAGCGCCTTAGATCTCCCCCCCGCTCGGCAATATATCCCCGCCAGATTTCCCCATAAATTCCTCCGACGTAAACTTGTCTTTCTTTAATCTGTCAAATATATTGGATATATCGAATATACTGAATTAACTATTCAAGTTTACTTCCATCATGGCGCCGCACATTGTTCGATGGGGTATCATGGGTATGAAATCTTGCGAGAACAGACAAAAACAAAGCTAACTGATCGATAGCCACTGGCTGGATTGCTGAAAGTAAGATCTCACTGCCACAATACCGGGCTATATAAGACAAGAACCTATGAAATAACCTATCTCCCAACAGCATTCACAAACGACCTTCTCATTGACCCCAAGGTCCGCGATGCCTCTGACGTAGCCCACCAAGTCGTCGCCGTGGCGTCGTCCTCGTCCAAGGACAAGGCCGAGCAATTCATTTCGGCTCGAGGAATCTCAACTCCCTGCTCTGCATACGGGGACTACGAGACTCTGGTGGCTGACCCCAACGTCGATGTCATCTACGTCGCGACCCCGCACTCCCACCACTACCAGAACGTCAGACTGGCGCTGGAGGCGGGCAAGAATGTTCTTTGCGAGAAAGCCTTTACCGTCAATGCTGCTCAGACTAAGATTCTCGTCGAGATTGCCCGCAAGAAGAACCTCTTCCTTATGGAAGCTGTCTGGACGCGCTACTTCCCCCTCAGTATTCAAATCCGCGAGCTCATCCAGAAGGGCGAGATCGGTGAGGTCCTCCGTGTCGTGGCTGATACAAGCTTTGGTGACGATGTTGAGACGAAATGGGGTACCACACACCGCATGGTGAACCCTGATTTAGCCGGCGGTGCTCTCTTGGATTGTAGGTTATCCAGGAGTTTTGTTCATTAATTCTCACCCTGGAGCACACAGAAAGAGAAAAAGAAGACCTTGACTGACTTGCTCTTCTAGTGGGTATCTACTCCCTGACATGGGTCTTCCAGACTCTATATCACACCCTGCCCCGAGACCAGAGGAAGCCACCTGCTGTCTCCTCGCAGATGACTCCTTACCACCTCACCGGTGCAGACGAGTCCACAACCATGCTTCTGAGTTTCCCCACAAGCACCCCCTCCAATGGCCCCCACCCGCAGCAATCGCACGGTATCGCCCTGACCAACATTCGTGTCTCTGCTGATCCGGATGAGAAGGGCTCAAGTGGTCCCCCCATCCGTATCCAGGGTACCAAAGGCGAGATCCAGGTGTTTGGCCAGCCTTTCCGGCCAGAGAGCTACCGTATTATTCCCAAGAAGGGTGCCGGTGAGATCCGTGAGGTTCAGTGCCCGTTCCCTGGTAATGGTAAGGGTATGTACTGGGAGGCTGATGAGGTTGCTCGTTGTCTCCGCGATGGCAAACTCGAGAGTGAGGGCTTACCATTGGAGGAGAGTATCGTCATTATGGAGGTCATGGATGAGGTGCGGAAGCAGGGCAGTTTGACCTATCCTCAACAGATTGAGTCGACTGAGTACCCTCTGAAGTTTTAGGTATGAGTTATATGGCGAGTGTAAATAACAATAGTACATGATATCGGACGAACACACATCACACCTACTCGAATGTAAGACTAAAGATTAACAAATTTACCAAAAGATCCAATTGAATGCAAGCCGGTCTTGAGTGTATTGGGTACTCAAAAGGTACACACATACTACTATACATGGCGGTTAAGGGGATAAACCCACGTCTATATGTGGACGAAAACGCCAGCCATTCTTCCGGTGTGCCCAATTAAGAAAAACATAGGAAAAAAAAAGGTAGGCGTCACGGAGCGCTGGACTGGTAAATTGTCCCAAAATCCCCCCCCCCCCCCCCCTAAATTCCCCTTTTAAATGATATCAATCCAACAGAGTCGCTTACTGGCGGAAGACTCCAAGAATGCTCTTCCAGACCTGGCCAGGCTCCTGGCTGGCATCGATGCCGCGCCAGATACCGGTCTTCTTGTAGTAGTCGACAACGGGGGTGGTCTGGGCGTGGTAAGTAGACAGACGCTTGGTGAGGGTCTCAGCATTGTCATCGGAACGCTGGATCAGCGGCTCTCCGGAGATGTCGTCCTTCATGTCAACCTTGGGTGGGTTGAAGATCTTGTGGTACGAGCGGCCGGAGGCAGGGTGGACCAGGCGGCCGGTGATACGAGCCACCAACAAGGAGTCATCAATCTGCAGCTCAATGGCGTGTTGAAGCTTCTGCTCGCGGGAGATGAGCATGTCATCGAGACGCTCGGCCTGCGCAACGGTCCGGGGGAAACCATCCAGAATGAAACTGTGCACCTCTCGTGTTAAATGCTGGTCGAGCCTCGGAAGAAAATGAATTGGGGAGGGAACTGTAGATGTACGCACCCGTTCTTGCACTCGGCGTTGTTGTCCAACTCGCTCTTGATCATGTTGACCATGATCTCGTCGCTGACGAGACCACCTTGGTCCATGATCTTCTTGGCTTCCTTACCAAGATCGGTCTTCTTCGCGACCTGGGACCGCAGCATATCTCCGGTGGCCTATTCAGGAAATGTATCAGCGGGAAAGAGCTTATGCTGTACTCGGGCAAACTTCTACTCACCAGGTGGCACGCGCAGTACTTTTCCTTGAGGTTCGGGGCTTGAGTACCCTTGCCTAGTTGAAACCGTCAATATCCATTGTCTTTTTTTCCAGTTGTAATTCAATCGCATACCTGCACCAGGAGGGCCCATCAGGATGATGCGCATTTGCTCAGCGGCGGACTTGGGCTTGCCGCCATTGGCGAGACGGCTCTCAAGCTCGGACACCTTCGCCTCGAGCTGGTAAATGGTGTTCTTCAGACCGGAAACGGCCTCTTCAGTGATAGGAGCCATTGTGATTTGTAAGAGGAGAGAGGTTTGAAGAAGAGAAACGCTGTAGACGGGGAAACGGAAGAAATGGGGAAAGGGAAGATTCGCAAGGAACTTAGCGCCCGAGGTTCGGAGAGCACGGGCTTCACAGAGAATAGAGTGAATACATAGTGTACCATTTGTAGAGATGTTTACGTGTTATATATCCTGATACAATGTCTAATATCTATACAATATGCTCTATATTCTTTACCTATTCTATCATATACATATATATAATTATCTTGTATATATGTATATCTTCCAAAGCTTCTCTTCACCCGGCAAATTCTACCGTGGTTGCTTACTAAGTTCACCAGCCTCAAGATGGCGCAGCTCTGTGGCGGAGAGCTCTCAAGAGCACCTGTGCATCATCGCTCTCCATCTACCGCATTCTCCTGTCTCGCGTTGATTTGCTGTTTCATTAAATTTTATTTGATCTACGAGCTTTAATCGTCCCTTGTAGCTCTCGATTCCTTTTCATCTCCCCTTTCACGATGCCTGCCACCACGGCAGACACGCTATCCCTCGTCAACCGCTCTGTGACGGTTGCCCCGTTAGTCCTCCTTTCCGTCGCAGATCACTATGGGAGAACGGCAAAGGGTACCCGGAAACGTGTTGTAGGTGTGCTTCTGGGTGAGAACTCGGGCGATAATGTCCGAGTATCAAACAGTTTTGCTGGTGAGTGCAAGCTTCGGTGAATCAAATCCATACAACAGAGCTGACACCTGTGTTTTCTCTCTAGTCCCGTTCGAGGAAGATGAAAAAGATCCATCAGTGTGGTTCTTGGACCACAACTTCGTCGAGTCGATGAGGGATATGTTCAAGAAGATCAATGCTCGCGAGAAGCTAGTCGGCTGGTACCACTCGGGTCCTAAGCTGCGCGCTTCGGATTTGGAGATCAATGAGCTCTTCAAGAAATACACGCCCAACCCCTTGCTGGTTATTGTCGACGTACAACCGAAGGAAGTCGGTGTGCCTACAGATGCTTACTTCGCCGTGGATGAAATCAAGGATGTGAGTTTTGTAATCGAACCCAAGGAAGCACCCATCAGGCCCACCAGGACTAACCAAAGCTATTTTGCACTTACAGGATGGAACAACAACCTCCCGGACATTTGTGCACACCCCATCGATAATCGAGGCAGAAGAAGCAGAGGAGATTGGCGTGGAGCACCTCCTCCGAGACATCAGGGACGTCGCAGTCGGCACACTTTCTACTCGTATCACGTCGCAGCTGCAGTCGCTACAAGGATTGCATCTACGGCTACGCGATATCGGCCAATACCTCCAGAAAGTTCTCGACAAGGAACTTCCCGTCAACCACGCTATTCTGGGCAACCTCCAAGATGTTTTCAATCTCCTTCCCAATCTGTCCACCCCACCGGCGACGCAGCGGACCAACGGTCAAGAACCACGGATCGAGAACAGCGAGTTGGCACGGGCCATGAGTGTCAAGACTAATGACCAGTTGATGGCTATCTACATCAGCAGTTTGATCCGTGCCATTACGGCTTTCCACGACTTAATCGATAACAAGATCCAGAACCGACAGCAGCAAGAGGAGAGTGACACCAAGCGAGGCCAGGAGGCCAATGGAACCAAGGGAGACAAGGATGTCAAGAAATCTAGTTCGCCAAATGGTGAGCAGAAGGAGGAGCAGGATAGCTCCGACAAGAACAAGAAGAACTAAGGGACTTTTTTTTAATTTATGCTCTTCCGGATAGAATTGTCAATTCAATGAGTGAAGCATATGTCATTTCAACCACTTTTTCCCCCCTCCCCCTGTTATATCTCGCCATGTATAGTGGATAGCCAAGACCAAGATCACATTCACAGTCCTAAGTCTGTCCATCTCGCACAGCGAACGAAGAAGACCTTGGTTTCTCTGTGGACTGTTTAAAAGTACATTGCAATAACACTGTCATTGGCGTGTTTATCATCCCCATCATCCCACCATCGTAAAGGGCTCCGGGGCAAGTCTCCATGCGTCCACGGATGGCTAGCCGGACATATCATGCTTTCAATGATTGATTGCCCGGACACGAGCAGAGGGTTCATGTGGAATGGACAAGGGTCTGTAGTAGGACCCGTTGGCATCTGCGGATGTCTGAGATGATTCTCATATGGCTCAGCAACTTCTCTTCCGCCCAAGTACATGATAATTCATACATCAATTTGCATTGACGTGTCAAAAGACAAATCAACCACCCCAGCCAGCACACCAACCCGCCAATTCCTCCATGGAAACGCCGAATCTGCCATCCCCGTCAACCCCGAACAGCCCAGGACACCGTGTATGCAGAATACAGGCTAGGATATGTTTGCAGGTAGGAGGTGACACCCGAGCCGTACCACGAGCTAGAGTTCCGCCAAATGAGTAGGGCAACGGATTCTGTTCGTTTGCCGGTTGATTCGCCGGTTGATTCGCCGGGGGTTGATCTTGGTATGCAGACAAGGTAAATGTAGGACAGCTGCAATTCCAGGCACGCAGCCGAACCTCGTAGCCCTTTTGGGATGGGGGTGAAGGTGCTGCAGATATCACGATGAAAATATCCTCTGTCTCTGAACAATCCGATCTAATTTGACGTACTAGTTTGCGATCGAGGATATCAAGTGCAGGGAGAAAGTCATTTGGGAATAGACAGTGTAATGTTAACATCAATGGTTTCAGATTTGAATTTCCCAATTCTGTGATCAGTTGATCAATGAACATGTTAGGGGTATAATTGATATTCATGTTTGAGAGAGAGAGAGAGAGGGAAAGAAGACTAAAAACTAAAAGGAAGAAAAAAAAAATTGATATATATCCTGACAACCTCAACTCCTTCAACTTCCCTTTACTTCTTCTTATTCTTCTTCGTTCCATTTCCCTCTCCAGTTTCATCATAGTCCTTCGCTTTGCCTTTCACTTTGTTGAAGATTTTAGAAAATGTCTTTTCTTTTTCTTTGTCGACTTCCTCCTCCTCCCTTTCTCGTTTATTGTTCTTGAGTTTATTGAAGTGCATTCCTTGAACTTCAAGATCCAATAATTTGGCCCCTTTTCCTTTATCTCCAGTCAAAGTTATCTCCAGTCGTCCTCGTTCCTTAGTCCAGTTGAGGATTTCCTCATTGTCCCCAATGTCCGGACCAATAGCTGAAGTCTCTTGGACTCCCCTTTTGACTCCCATTTTTTTCTCCAATTCACCTGCCCATTTCTCAAATTCCTTGCGCCTCGATTCCGCCGTGCGAGCTATGTATGTATCGAGAACCTTGGGAATGACCACATCCAGTAACCTCACTAATCCCTCGGAATCGCCCGGGATATCATTTACTTCTGGATGTCCAGAATCAAAATCCGCGAAGAAATTGGAGTCAACTTGCATGTCCTCGGGGTCTAAGGTTTTCCCTCCCTTAGCAGCTTCTCCCTCTGTTTCTTCCTCGGCTGTTTGTACATTGTCATTCGTGGGTAATCGGCGGTATGTAAAGAGATAACCGGTCGGGAGATGGTTTGGGTGGCATCCAGGCCCTTCGGGGATCCAGTCAGTGATTTCCAGGTCATTCGCCTTGACCCATTCATCTCCTTTCCCTTTGACACCCATACTGTAATGACCTTGTGTGACATCCCTGCCATGATGCAAGACCATCGAGGTCAGCTTGTACTGGATAACTTTCCGTTCGTTGCCCCAGCGTTCATCCATGAACCGTGTCTCGATATTTAACTCCTCACTCAGATACACATGAGTGCTGATCTTCTCGCCCATCGCACTGGTGCGGTTGAGCTGAACCAAGAGAAGCTCGGGAAAGCTTCCTATTTGGTCTGTGGAAGTTCTGGTGCCTCCACACTTCTCACACGCACCGTAATCGTCCTGGTGGTCAAAGTGTTGGGCAATGATATCGCTCAAAGTAGGCTTCACAGGGAGTTCATCGCCCTCCTCCCCGGATAAGTTGATCATCATGAACAGTTGCTGTCGTGGAATGTATTTTGGCTCACAGGGGTTTGCCCCAGCGCACTTCATCGCCATGATGATTTCGGCCTGGAACATATCTTCCAAGTCTCCTTGCCTATCCATACATCAGCCCGTGTGTCTGTGAGGACTGGAGAGAGAGAGAGAGAGAGAGAGGAAGAACATACATCATAGACTTGGTGCTGCTTTTGATCGCGTTGTAAAGCACGTCAAAGTACTCTGCCGGGTCTTGTTCCGAGTCTGTCCCAGCTGGTTTCCAACCACGCAAGAGCGAGCGTGTTAAGGATCTAAAAGCAGGCTTCCAGCTTTGAGTTTCCCCTGCCCAGTAACCTTGAGCGATCGTAGCAAGTTGGCAAACTTGACATTCCGTGGGACCGTTATCGGATATGCCCAGTGTGCAAACGTGACCCTCTGGGGCATGATGCTCCTTGTACCAGATGATCCAATTGTAGAAAATCGGCATATGTAGAATCATTTGGAAGACGGCATTTCGATAGCAGTCCACTCCGCCATTTGGAAATCCCACGGTGGTTTTGTCGGGTAGGTCGGGATGCCAATAGGTGGGAATTAATGGCTATGTCTGTTAGAGTTGTTCTAGGTATTGTGTGGCTACAACTTACTCGCAATGTTCTTTTCTCTTCCCCGGACTTTGTTCTTTTCTCCGTTTTATCTTTCACCTCCTTGTCCGAGTATACTTCTTCCCCTTCGACTTGCCGTTCAACTTGCTCTTGTTCTTCATACCCTTCGTATGGCTCTTCGACTTGTTCGACTCCCTCTTCCACGTGCTCGACGTGCTCGATGTTCTTTTTGGGCATGATGAAATATATAACTGAATCAGTGAATAGATGTGATCTGAAAATTATTACTTGGGATTGCAGTTTAATTTATCTTACATGGCCAACTGGACTTTCATTGTTTTCATCTCCAAAGAAAATAGGAAAACCCGGCATCGAGTTGGATTCAAAGAATCTATGAGAGAGCTAATCAATCAAAGACAGTTGAGAAATCTGTCAACTCAACTCGCGCACTCATTCACAGTTTCATTCACCCTTGGTTTTGATTATTTCGTTCTTTCACCCATTTCCAACCGTTCCATGATTTTAGACATTCGAAGTCGATGTACATTCCAACAAAGCCACTTTCTTTCTACGGTTCTATAAATAAAACGTACAATGAAAACGAGAACCTGTGACTCCCTGGAATCTGAAAACTCCGAGTCAAATTTCAGGGCTACCCTAAATGTATAGCTAATTTCCCGTGTTTCCCCAGTTTTCTTTTTACATGTTCGAGACCAGTCTGTCGAGATCTTAAGGCAGAACCAGTTCCACCTAAAGTGTCTATAGAGTGTCTAGAAGGAAGGGCTGTTTCAGATGTGGAGTCAAATCAAATAGTTAATCTGACAGAATGATTGGCCGTGGGAATATCCAGAGATCCGGCCGAAAGTTCTGTACAATCGGGATTTGTATATATATAAATATATATATATTTGAGATGCATCCACTTGGGGGAATACCATGTATTGACAGCAGGGTTCCTCACATCTACCGAAGATCCACTGAGCCTCGGAGATGAAATAAGTCCTCAAAAACCCCCCTGAATTGACACAGATTCAAAAAGGTCAAAAAAACCGGGTCGGATATTTAGGGCGATCGCGTTAATAGAGAAACGTCCACGCAACGCCACCAGCTCTTCGCTACCACTTAAGTCATAGTTCTTGATGATCCGACGTTTGCCCCTCCTTGAAACTCCACACCGTTATTTCTTCAGATGTTTTTCCTGGTTTTTTTTTTTTTTTTTTTTCTTTTCCGGGTTAGAGGTTAGCCTTGTAAATCATCACACTTTTTTTTCCTTGTCGAAATCTAGATTTCTTTTTATCTTATATTCCTCGTTCGGACATAACCCGGGCATTGAGTTATTCAAGATCATACGGTGAAGTCGCTGCCGAACGGGTCATGTCTGTGCGAAAGCCAAGGGAGGCAACGATCGTCTTGCGAACGTTGCGATCCACCTAGACATTTGCCTTTTTTTTTTGGGGAAAGTTGATAGGTAGAAGGTAGAGATTAGAAAGAGTTTCAGGAAATACTCAAAGATACGGGAATAATATAGTATATATTACTATAGAATATAGAGATCCCAAGGAACTCGTGTTCCCATGTGGTTTCTAGGTCCAACGGGCATGACGTGGGAAATTGGTGGAAATTGAGGTCCATCAGGGCCTGACAGGGCCTTGACAGGTTAATTCCATGGAAATTGATGACCCACCGGTCCCTTAATCTGCCCCGTCGTTCACACTGGTTCAAACTTAAGGGGAAAAAGGTCGAAATAGAGATTTTATTTATATATATATATAAATGTATAAGTATATATAATTATATATATTTATAGAAAAATAGATAGAAACCGAGCGTCAGGAACCCGGACTCCACACAGAGCAAGGGGGATGTTAAAATTCCCCGACTGGTTCCAAGGGAGTTTATAGTAAATTTCAAGCGAACGTTAGCTCTGGACCGGAGAAGACCGTCATTTAACCAAAGGATGATGCGGGTCCCCGTTTAAAATTAAAATGAAAAAAAGTATTAATTAGTACATATTCCCCGATGATTTTTAATATATATCTTTGATCCGCCCCTCTTCCTTGTCTAGGTTAGAAACTCTGCAGGTCATAAATATTTACTCTATACTTCCTAATTCTTCATTAGAGAGAGATATTTATATACTTCTAACACCGAACTTAAATCATCTATACCTAAATACTGAACCCCCCCCCCAAAAGACCCAACCTAGACCGAAGATCCCCCAAAAGTAGACAGGGGAACTGACCGCATCTTTAATTAAAAAGTGGATAGTAATTTTGACTCTGTAACGGCCGTTACCCTTAATGGTCCCCCCGGTCTTAGACTCTTCTTTTTCTCTCATAGGTTTAGATCAGCTGTCACTTGTTCGTTTCACATTCGGGGCTTCATATGGGGTTTCCTTTCCTTATGAATTGGAATCCTTTTTAGCTCTTTTACCTTTCCCTCTCTGATATCCTGGAGATTTCGAATATTCCCTTTTTTTTATTTTTTAAAAAAATTTGATTCTGTATTTGGGAACTAGCATCACACCTTCCCATTCTTGTTTCTGTTTTCCCTCTTTGCCCCCTTCCCCCTTCAGAGTTGGGGAAACCTCCCTTGGCTTTTTCTTTTTTGGCTATTCTATTCGCTCATCCGCGCATATGATTGCGTTACAAAATCGGCCTATATTGCCTCCTGTCAAAGTGGATATCTCACTACTACTCAAGCCCCAAGATGAGGAAGAAGCCGCCCCGGGTTTGAACACCGGGTACCCGCCCCGAACGATAGGGCCACTAGGCTTAGGTCCCATGATGACTATGCCGGGCCCGGCTGCCATGGCCATGCCACCCTTGACCAAGACCGGCCCGTCGGGGGCTGCCAAGCGCCTACAGCCCTCACACACGTCCGAATCTCCAGCAAAGAAGCAATCCAAGTGGTCACCAGATGAGGACGCCTTGATCATCGAACTGCGGGGCAGTGGGATGAAGTGGGAGGACATCAGCAAACGACTCCCCGGCCGCAGTGCCATCAGTTGCCGCCTTCATTATCAGAACTACCTGGAACGCCGAAGCGAATGGGATGAAGATAAGAAGAACAAATTAGCCCGTTTATATGAGAGGTAGGTTTGGGAGAATGGTATCTTCCCGGGGGGAAAAAAAGAGAAAGACATCTAATCTCGCCATAGATTCAAAGCCGAAATGTGGTCCAAGGTAGCGGAGGAAATGGCGATCCCATGGCGTGCAGCAGAGGCCATGCACTGGCAGTTGGGAGAGCAGGAGATGGCTCGACGCGCAGGCGTAGTGCCATTCTCTCTCTCAAGTGCTGCTATCGATCCCCCAACCACCAGAACACGCCGCGCCAGCACCTCTTTATCCCGCCCAAGAAAGGGATCTTCCTCACGCGCAATCCCAGGCCATCTGCCTGGCCATCCACCTCAACTTCCCTCCCTTGAAGAGCTCACTGCAGGCGTTCCTGCATACGCCCCGGCTCCACCTCCCCCAAGAGAGTTCTATGGAATTGGACGACCGCCGGAGATGGGGATTCCCCCACCAGGTCTCATGGGCACTCACCTTGGCATGCCCCCTCGGACCATGCCCTAGGATGAGATGATGAAGATGACGCTACACGTCTTTGAGTTTTCCCCCCTTGTTATTTCTTTTTCTTTTTCTTTTTTTTTCCTTCTGTTTTCTTTTGTTTTCTGTTACGAATTGCATAGCGCCGGTTGGAGGTATATCGTGATTTGTGGGGACAGTGAATCGTATAGATGATTTCTACCCCTCGGTGTTTGTTGCGTTCTTTTCCTTTTGCAGAAATTTGGGGGAGGGGCAGCAGTGCGAATTGATGTGTTGTCCCTATGACTCCGAGGCTGGCTCTCGGAGCTGCATACCACATTTTCAAACGTCATGAGCCGTTTTGGGTGTTGCGATCGCCCACCAGTTATCTTTCTCGTACCCTGATTCTAGCACCCGACCGCCCGCATTGTCGATATCACGCTCCAACTCGCCTTCCGCGTACAGGTGATAGTAGCGATGGAAAGTCTGGGGTTGATCACCCTTGCGAACCCAGGGAACCATTCGATCTTGTTCATCGCCCTTGTCCCAACCTCTACGGCTGTTCTTTTGCTCGAGGGCCCAGGCATATATCAGGATCTTCCCACCCTCCTGCGTCTCCGAACAACGCTTCACAGTGCGCATGATCTCGGCGACAGCTTGGACTCGCCGGGCTGGAGTGGAAAGATGGTGCACCACCGCGATTGAAATTGCAAAGTCAAAGCTTGCATCCAGGTGTGGGAGTTCAAGAATATCAGCTACCACGGTCGAATGCGGCTGGTGCTGCAGGGCAATCCGAGCCAGGTTCTCAGATCTGCCATTGGGTTAGCCCAGAGCAAGCTAAAGGGATACAATGGACGGAATGGGGGTATCCCAAGGAAATACACCAGTCTATAGAAAATCCAAAAAATTCAATAAATCCATCTTATCAAAAACATACCTATCTGAAGCAATGATAAAGACATCTCGATTGACCATCAAGTTTTTGCCATTACCACACCCTACATCTATCCCCACTGCGCCTGGTGCTAGGCTCGTGAGGAATCGCTCGACTATAGGCCATGGCTGGAAAAATGATTAGTTAGGGAACTCGCGAAGTGGTGGCGATAGCCAAGTCGCTGAAAACATACCTTATAGCGGGTGGCGGAAAAATGCTGAGCAATCTCTTGGTACACTTCATGGACATTTTGCTGCTCATACGCTTCGCCGGTCTGTTGGGACGCCATGATGCTCTTGTCGTGAACAAGGTGGGAGCTGTTGAAGAGTTGAAAAGTCAAGCGAGAATGGATATCACGTGGCTCACGATTTGTAACGGCCATAATATCTACATCATCGCGATGTTGAATTTATATAGATCTACAGAAAGCATCAAGTATCAAGCTTGAATAATGTCAAGTTTGACTGTTGTCTACTTTTTATTGGAAAATATCTGAAAGCAATTGCTATAGAGTCATCTAAAGAGGGTATCAATCTTAAAGCATGAACGCTGTTTCTATTATAATGCAAGTTACGATGATATCAGTATAGAATCTACAGCATACCCGTTGGAAAACAGCTTAAACTGTGATATGCCTGGTTTCAATAATAGGGCTAGAGTTGAATTGCTCTAGGAGAGGTCACTAGATCTGTATTCTAAAGGCACGATAGTTAGCCCGCATAGTAAATTATAATTTCCCAGTATTTTAAGATCAGTACTACTCTAAATAACTACATAACTAGTTACTACCTATAACTAAGTAACCTTCAATCATAATAAGCTATGACTTATTTTTTTATATATATCAATTTCTTACAGAATGTCGACTTACTTCGAAATCCTACTTCGATATCCCGTTCAAGCAATCGTTTATCTACATAAACTGCACCGAAAATGAGACTACTCTCAGTTTCACCTTGTCCTCCGTAAAGCTAATACATCATTTACCAATTCCATTCTCAACTTGTTCCTGGCGGAGACCGCTTACTAATAAGCGCTTCTTCGGGGGGCGATATTCCTTTCCCTGTCAACCATAGGGAATCACAAGGTCAATTGTAAGTACTCCCCACCCCGTTCAAGGATTGTCCTTTTCGTTTAGACTATTTTGTGTTCTTGTCATCAATTGCCAAGTTACCCTGGCAAGTGCCGGCAGCTTCTTGTGAGTCCCTCAGAGGAATTTTGATATTAGCAATTTAGCATGCAATGATGCTGAATGCATAATCTGTTCTTGGTTTCATGTTACTCTAAGAATTACGGAATCTTGAATCTAGCTGTCTGATTTCGAAATTTGTTTTTTCCATCTCTTTTTCTTTGAATGCCTCACACATCAGGAACCTGCGTTTATTTACAGCCCACTCTAACACTCCTTTCTAGAAACACGAAAAGACAAGTGATACAGAGACAAGATGGCATTCCAGCCTACCCCGACGGACGTCTCCGTCATTATCACCAACGCGGCTTTAGCCAAGCCCGGGAATTCGGAGCCTAGATTCTTGACTGAACGTCGCATCACCCCAACCTGGACGGTGATGCAGGTCAAGGCAAAGCTGGAGACTATGACGGGAATCCCGCCAGGGTGCCAGCGCCTGCGAGTAAAAGTGCCCGGTCGTCCTGATCAATGGGCCGACGGGGACGACCGCCTGATTGGGGATTGGGGGTTGGTGAAGGGGTCGGAGATCGAGGTTGGTTTTCTTTTCTATGTTCTCTATGTTTGTTTGTTTTCGACTCTGCTGTGACTGCTTACTGGACCCAGAACGACATGTCTTCTGATTGAAGCTGTCAGCGCAAGATGTTTATACTATGAACATGAATATATGCTGATTTGTATCCTCGCTAGGTTAATGATAGCCGTCCACAAACCATGCGGGCTAACTTCACCGACTTATCATCGGTCGAAAAATATGTGCTGCCAACTGAAACATACGAGGCCCGTTCGGACTCTGTCTTGGCTTGGAAGAAGAACCAGAAGCTGGGCCGGTTTGATCCTAACGCTCTATCGCCCGAAGAAGCTCTGCGTCACCAAGTTGAGAAAGACCAGACCGAGGTTCAAACGAGAGGTTCGTTGACATAAACTTTTCAAGTGTCAATGCGATTTCTTTTCGTCATTAATCTAATGACATGTTGCTAGGAATCACTATTTCGAAACGAGCTATCGTTCTGCCTTCATCCCCGCCACATATTCGACGCGGCACGATCCGCTTCGTTGGACCTGTTCCAACTATTCCTATCACCGGTCCGGGTCGCGAGCTGCAAAAAAATGCAGAACTTCCGGCAGATCTCCAGCCAATCTGGGTCGGGATCGAGCTTGACGAGCCGATGGGGAAAAATGATGGTAGTGTGGGCGGACAGCGCTACTTCGAATGTCTAGGCAACAGGGGAGTCTTTGTGAAGCCCGAAAAGGTTGAGGTCGGAGAGTTTCCCCCGTTGGGTCTAGACGACGACCTAGATGACCTTATGGAAGAGATTTGATACATTGTGTGTGGTATGTATATTTTGAATACATTTCGGTATTTTGGAATACATGAGGTTCTGATTCCCAGCTTCTCAGTTGCTCTTCCATCACCAATTATCACCAATAGATATTGCATAATTAACTGGGGAAACAGGCAGAAAAAAAAACGCCAAATTCCCTGGTAATCGTATGAAAACAAATCGCTCAAGAACGAATAACAATAAAAGACATTCAGACGCCCACAAAATAAAATTTCAGGGTATCCACGTAGAAGAAAGGTATCATGGCGCGTTGTCAATGTCGACAAACATGAGAACAGGAGTGGAGGGCGGAGCTAGGAAGTGATCATTTGCCAGCCTTCTTCTGCTTGCCCTTGGGGCGACCCTTAGCTTTCCTAGCAGGGGCATGAACTGGAGCAATGGGAGTATCGGCTTCAAATTCGCTCTCAGGGCCGGCATCCTGAGACATCTGCGGGGTGTCGTCTTCGTTCTCGTTCTCGTTCTCATCGGGGACACAGCCTTGTGTGAAGAAAAGTCGAGCCTCTTTTTGATAGGTGTTTGCAAAGCTGTAATAATTACCTAGAGATGGGGGTGTTAATTAACTGATACAAATCAACAAGCCAGAAGAACTGTAACTCACCACGAGGAACCTGGAAAACACAACCCTTTCCGGCACTAAACTGGACACCTGAGATATCCACTTGAACACGCCCGTGACAGACATAAAAGACCATGTGCATTTTCTTCGAGTTCTTAGGTTTCTTGACTCCGTCAGGTGGGAGTTCCACAACCCCGGACCCGATGAACGACGAGCTAAGCAACTTCGCAAATCGGAATGTTGAGTCTTTGACTTCTCTGGTTTCGATTCCAGAGGGAGCATATGCAATGTCTGTGTCATAGACTTAGTAAAGGAACCAACTACAAGGGCTGGAGATCATACCTAGGACTTCCTCCTCCTTCGAACTGGTCTGTGTTTTTCCGTCCCATTTGAGGGTGTAGCCATGTAGAACACCGCCTTCCTTCTCCCAAAGATCAACATCCTCATCCTCGTCCGAGGAGTCATCCTTTTGTTTCTTAGACTTGGACTTGTGGGACGTTGAGCGTTTGCCCTTCTTCTTCTTCTTTTCGGGCTCTTGCTCTTCGGTGCGAATGACCTCTTTGATGGTTGAAAGAGGATATCGATGTCCCTCGGCTGCCTCCCCATCACCGAAGACACATCGTTCATTGCGCCAGTATGCTAGTGGTCGGACGGAAACCCGCCCGGATCGAGTGTGAGTCGCACTGTTGTCGGTGGGATTTTCGCGTTTGAGAATATACAAACTTCGGCCTTTTAAAGGCCCTGTGCGGTTGGCGTAATTCTCAACCACTCGATCTAATTCTGGCTCCAAAGGTTCACGCACCGGTGGAGATGCTTTGTTGGTGTTCCGCTTTTTGGTTGGCCTCGTGTCGGTATCTTCTTCAACGTTACGGCGCTGAGACTTTGGACGTCCGCGCGGCGCGGGGAGTTTCGCCTGACCCTTGTCTGCCTTGGCAGTCGTTGGTGCGGCCTTCTTTGTGGGCTTGGAGGTCACAACGGGTTCTTCGCGAAGCGGAGTTGTGTCAGCCGTAGATGAATTGTCGTCATGGTCGTGTTGGGTTTGTCCGGGGGAACCAGGTAGCTCCTCTGCAGCAACTGAATCAGAATCGACATTCAGACTGTCACCGAAATCTTGTTGTACTGCAGCGAATGCATTCGCGTTCTCATCGCCGTCGGAATAGTCGGAAAAGTCATGTATGACTGCGGGCTCAAATTCTGCTGCTAGTTGTGCTTTTGTCGTGGGTTTTAGCCGTGTGCTATTCCTTTGGTTTGAGCGACCAACGTTCACCGATCGAGTAGAAAGAGGAGATGGATCTTGACGCGATTCTCCCTGTGCGCCCGCGAAACCTTTACCGCCAGACGGACTAGACGACTCAAGAATATCCTGCGGGTCTGGAGTTGATTGCAATGCGGGAGTCCTCCGTGGAGACCCAGTGAGGCCAGTCTTCATCGGCGACCGCGCAGCAGGCGGGGGGAGAAAAGAGGTACGTGGGCCATTTGTGCCCTTGAGGAAGTCCATGGGATCTGGCGCATTGCCTAGAGAATTTGCATCAGCACGCAATGAGTCGACATTTTAAGGCAACACGAGATTAGCCTACCTTCATCCATCGACATGCCCTCGGACCCAACAGAAGAATCATTTTCCACGTCTTCAAAGCCATTCAACTCGACAGACGACTTTTCAGGAGATGAGAAGAGACCGTCTACTTCTTCCATTCCATGTTCGTCGCGTCGACCCTCTTTTAGAGATATGCCAGTGCGCCTAGATGTATTCAGTATAGAGGTCCCTAGTGAAATTGACTATGACATATCGACTCACCTTCCCTTGGTTCCCACATTGGAGTAGTCGAAGTCGCGGGCCTTCCCGGGCCCTCGTGCCATATTGAAAATTGAGAGCCAGGAATAGCAATTCAAAGAGATCAAAGATAACGAGAGATCTAAGTAAAGTAGTCAGAGAGACACAAAGTGGAGGAATGCGGAATTTAGGCGGGAAGAGCAACACGCGCCCCCCCCCCCCCCCCGCTAACCCCGAACGGTCGACGCGTTCACTCGGGAGATCTTTGGAATTTCTTTGTACCTTCACTCTTCCTGTTTTTAAAACGGACTTTCACAATCTTCTACATGCCTATTATGACAAAGGATACTCCCCCAGTCAATCCTCCCAAGGATTCCTCAACTTTTATTCCTCCTAGTGTGATTTTAGAACCCCTTCTGTCCGGCGAATCCTACGCATACTACACCCCATGCCCAACCGCAATCACGCCCCAAGAGACCTCATCCACGATTCACGATACAGTTAAGAGTACACCATGTGTTTTGGGGGTCGATGAAGCCGGCCGTGGTCCTGTCCTAGGGCCAATGGTCTATGGTGCCTTTTATCTCCCTTTGGATCTCCACCACTCGCTTTTGACCGAGAAACATAGCTTTGACGACAGCAAAGTGCTTACCCCCGCCGTGCGAGCCAACTTGATGCATTTATTGAATACACCAGGGGACTCGTTGTTCGAGTCTTGCGGATACGCGGTAAAAGTACTCTCGGCGCGCGACATCTCTTCTGGCATGATGAGATCCCCCACCGCAGTATACAATCTGAACGCCCAGGCCATGGACGCCACAGTCGAGATCATTCGAGGGGTGGTTGAAGACCTTGGAGTGGATGTGCGAGAGGTGTACATTGACACGATTGGGAACCCCGCTACATACCAGCAAAAATTGGAGCGAATCTTCCCATCTCTCAAAATCACAGTTGCAAAGAAGGCCGATTCCTTGTATCCTTGTGTCAGCGCCGCCAGTGTGGTAGCCAAGGTGACACGAGATGTTGCACTGGAAGTCATGTACGAGGCCGTGCTTCAGGCTGAGCAGTCACTTAGCCCAGCCCCCGAGACTTGGGGAAGCGGTTATCCCTCAGATTCCAAGTGCGTCGGCTGGCTTCGACGCAACATGGACCCTGTGTTTGGATGGGGCAACGAGTGTCGATTCAGCTGGGGCACTGCGAAGGAGATGCTTGAAATGAAAGGAGGAGCACGAGTCGACTGGCCCGACGAAGAGGAGGAGGGGGCACCTCGGTTGGACGAGTTCTTACTATCATCAGCCCCCGGTAAAAGCACGGGCAAGGTTGGATTACGGGATTGGTATGGTCACAGACAAACCGAGGTTCTCTGAATGCGAATGCTTCGTGTAATGTGAGTAGGCATGAAACTTAATAGAACATTAATGATACCCTTTGCGCTTCCTTGACAAAACATAGCAAGAGTGAGAACAAATAAAATATGGAGTACCCAAGTTCAACCGCAAATGCCGTAAAAAGAGATAAGAAAAAAAAGAAGAAAAAAAAACTCGTACATAGATATAATGGGTATCGTGGTAAAGCAGAACTGGGCTCATCTGTGGAAAATCACAGCGTAGCAGTCGAGAAGTAGAAGTTGTCCCACAGGTATTCATAGTCCTCCACAACACTGCCCACCAAGTCCAACAATGGTTTGCCTTTCATCTTTCCAGTTATACTGTGTAGCCAGGACCTGTTGTAAAATGTCAGTATTCAATCGGAAACCCAAAGGCATAGACTCGGGATTCTTACTTGGTGATATTTTCATAAAATGCGCCCCGCATCATCCACCAGCCCATTGACCATCCACGCTTCTTCAATTCCTCTCGCTCAAGCCCTGTGAGCCCCCGAAGACCACCAGCAACCCGTTCCCGGAAGTCCCGCTTTGCGAGCTGACGGCAGCCATACTCCATCCCAAACCCAATAAGCCATGGTCGCCAGCTTCGCTTATCACCACTCCACTTTTGCATTGCCATTGCGTAGACGACAGGTCGAAGGATGTATAGCACTTCAGCAAGCTGTCCTTGTCCTGTTGCCCGATGGAGGAGTGCCTTTGGGGGTTTGATATCATCTGCCGTAAGCACTTTGGAGATAAGATAGTTCGACACATCGTTTACGTCGGGGAGAGACGGAAGGGAAAGTCCCGTGCGAGGCATCGTCCAACTCAAGTCTGAAGATCGCTCGCTGACTGGGGTGTCCATTCCATTCCAGTCACTCTGCGGTTCCTCTTCTTCTGTCGTTCTTGGATCTACCTCACGTTCTGGAAGTGGAGGACTGACGAGTGGCCTGGAGTTGGTCAATCGCAGAAGAAGCAAGCGGCAGACTGCCTTTGCGAATTCAATAAAGACAACCACGCGCCAGCGGGTTTTCTGTCCGCGCCGCCGCGCCGCCATCTCCCAGAGAAGCTCAGTATACTGGAGCATTTGTAGCGCAAGAGCTACCTGGCGATACAGCGAGGAGCGAGAGGTCCAGTATTTAGTATACCGGGAATGAGGAGTGGGCGGCGGCCGGGGGACAGTCGATGGAAGTTGATCAACAACTCGCGAGACGAGAGAGTCATGGTATAATGATAACAACTGGACACCGGAATGTACTGCAGTGGATATCAGCACGCGCGCTCAAATGCAAGTACAATGTTACACTAACCACATTCTGAGGGTATCTCTGATTCGCGGTATCGCCCTAGCAGAGAAAATTTGTTAGATTGATTATTCAACAACTTGTTACTGCAAATGAGAACTCACCAGGGATGATATAAGTCAAAGATCTCAGCGCTGACTCGACTTGACCAACCGAGCTGGCATTTTTAGTCACAAAGTCTTCATATATAGAAAGCCATTTGGAGGGTTGCAAGAGCACTGGTGGTATTGGATTCTGAATATTGCGAACGGTTTCCATCTTCAAGCATCAAGCATGTTGGAGATAGCTGTGACAAAGGAGATGAGATCCGGGGGACGGGAGGTTACAGGGGGGCACGTGGTCCCGCTTCCGCATCTGCCAAGATGTCTGGGCCGAGGTCCACGGCCTTTTCATACCTACATGTACGGAATACTATATCCACGTACTTTGTATATTGTATCATATTGAGATCTATTAAGATCTATGCATTGCACATGAACTGATAGTTTCAGATTTCTTTTATGATGTCTTTATAGGCATAGAGTAATATTGAATAGGCTATAGAAATATGTTTGTCTCATTCATCCGCCCATGTCCATAATCCCCCAGGGCGCATAGCCTCTCGATATCGCTCTTCCACTTTCTCACGTTCTAATCTCTTAGCAGCTTCAAGATCGTCTTCCTTCTCCTGGGTATCCGGCATGTCAGTCCGCCAGAAGCCTGGAGGAGATTGGGCCCGCTGGTGAGTATGTCGATGTCGTCCATATTGGTTGGCCAAGGCCCTGGCTCTTGCTTCCACCAGGAGATTTTCACGCTCTTTGCCGCTCATATTTCGAAGCAATTGTGTATCTTCTCCCGCAAACTCTTGTAGAATCGCCTGGTCTTCTTTCTCTTGTTCTGCTCCAGATTTGCCGGGGAGGCCCCCAAGGCGGGCCATGGCCCGGAACCGATCACCACAACATCCTGGGCGAATACAGCCTGATATGCATTTGCGGTCATCCTTCTTTCGGACAACTGCATCATATGCGTAATCAAGCCCTTGATTTCTAGCCGGATTGATTTTGAAATGCCCCAACCCAAGGCGACGAAGTGGTCTTGCCCTGAATGGTTCATCGTCGGGGTCTATATTAGGGAGCATTTGAGTCGACATATCAGGCCTTGTTTGATCACTCTGGGGTATATCGTTCGCCATGGTTAAATCCGGACCGGAGACTTTGCTCGACAAACGAAGTGGTGATTTGGAGGGTACCGATTGTTCTAGAAGATTTTCTAGGCGTCTCTGCGCAAATCCACCTTTGTTCTTTGCTTCTGAAGGTCCAGGATTGACACCAGAGCCGACCTTTGGGGACATCTGTAAGTTTGTCGCATCGTCGCCGTCTTCTGCCAGAGCTGGTATTGCGCGTCGCTCCAGATCTTGCAGGCGTTTCGTGGAAGATCCCTGTGCAGAGAATGCGGCACTGCGTGCATTGCTGTCAACTGGTTGGAGTATATATGACTGGTGAGGTGTTTGCTGGCCTGTTGGTATCCGCGTTGAGTGATGTGCATTACTTGTATTGTTCTCTGCATTCCAAGCGTCCGCATTATTGACATCCCAATAGGCTTTCCGTTTCATTGGTGTTCGTATCGTATCCCCTATCTCATCGAGATCTTGAGTGCTTACAAATGGCTGTTCACTGTTATCCGTTGCACCTCGGGTTGGACTCGAGGAAAATATCTCATTCTTGATAGCTGCAGGGTGCTTTGAGTCGATGATCGCCCGCTGGCCATGCACGAGATTCCTGCTGGGAAGGGCTGGTGAAAAACTCTGCCAATTTTGCTGTCGGGGGACATTGGACGGGAGATGTATTGTACCAGAAGATTCCGAGGGTTCCATAACGAGTCTAGGAGATCTAGACTGAGTGGATGCCGACTCTGATGTTGGGCCGTAAATTATTCTTTGGTTATCTTCTTCGACTTTCATATTTGCATGCACATCATCTGCACGGGTCCTTTTTTGCGACAGCTTAATGGCCTCGGCTTGAAGATTTGGACACTGTTCTCTTGGACGTTTCTTCGAGGAGTCTTGGGCCTGCGGGTGTTCTTTATCAACGTCCTCGGGAGTGGAACTTTGCACTCTGCGGAATGTGACGGGTTGACCATTGAGAACAAGCGAGAATTCTTCACGCTCTAATTGCTGATCCCATCGCCGTAGCTTCTTTTTATGCTGCAACACCCGGGATTTGAGACCACTCCAAGTTTGGATGAACGTCTGTAAATTTGTATAAAGCGCGGTGTATTTGGCCTCAACTCTTTCCCGAGACTTCCTAAGATTGTGACGGTCATCATCATCCAGGGCATCCCCCCACAGGTTCTTCGGGTCAAATTCGGTCTCTAGATTGGCGTATTTCCCGGGAAGTTCAAGATCCCGTGGATCAACTTCATATTGTTGCAGCTCACTCCGGAGTACTGTGATATCGCGCTGAAGATCTTGAATTCTTGTCTCTGATTGTCGCTGGGCTTGATTTGCCAGCGATTCTTTGATTTCTGACTCTTTGGCGTGTGCATCAATATGGGATTTCATGTGTCTATAGGCATTGTCGAATGAGGCCTCACAGGCATTTGCCACAGCAGCATGGAGCTCCTTGACAACTTCCATTGTGGAGTTTCTAATGTATCATGAGATGGTATGGATAGAGAGAAATAAAGAAAAATAAAAAAAAAGAACACTTTCTCCATCTTAGGCAGAGCGATATAAACGCGACGCGTCGAGGAAATGGCCACACGTGAGCTTATCACTGATAAGATTCCCCCGGCCCACTCCACCTGCAATTCCCTAACCACTGCGTTCCTCCGAGTGCGCGGAATGATTTCTCCAAGTCAAATAGTCTCCTTGCAAATCTTAACCTAAAACAGGATGCCAAAACGTTGTAGAGACCGCCAGGACTCTGATCTACCGCAAAAGCGTATCCGTACTTGGAACGATATTGGGCCTGTTGATCGTCTATCTCGTCTGAGCAATGAGCTGCTGCTCCATATCCTTTCATTTTTACCAGTATCATCCCTTAACGTGTGTCAAAGGTATATTTGCTCCCATTATGGCCAGTCCTTCTCTTGAGTTTCGCTGACTTGCTGCCCCCAACCAGGTTATCACATCGCTTCCATGCTCTTGGTGGGGACTCTGAGATATGGAAAAGGCAATACTACTCGCAATGGGTGCGACCCCGTGCCTGCCGCCTCGCAAATATTAGACGCACGGCCCTTCCAGCCAAGACAGTTTATTCGCCCAAAGTCACAACATGGTTCGATCATGGGCACTTAGCAAAGGAGGACAATTGGAAACGACAGTATCGGCTCCGGCATAATTGGTCCAAAGGGCTATGCCGGGTTACTGAGGTAGAGTTTCCTCAGCCATCATGCCCCCCTACGCTGGTCAGGTTCTGTGCTGGAGTTGTCTTCACGGCAGACTCGGCGCACGGGCTCCGGGCTTGGACTACAAGAGACTCGGCATGTTGTCTTGCAAGAATTCCTTTGTCAGCTCCATCGAAATCATCACCTATGACACCAACCGCCTTGGCAGTAAGCCTGATCCAAGATAAGATTGAAATCTCTGTCGGACTGGAAAATGGTCACTTCCGTCTCTTCGTCTTGAATCTTCAAACGTCCCAGATAGACTTGCAGTCCTCTCATGTCGGCTCCAGTGATGCTGCTATAACAGCAATGGCCCTCTCGTCGCCGTATCTAATGGTAGTATCCCAGCACAAAGATTTGACCTTGTACAATCTGCGGCCTGGCAGTCATCAAGCCGGGGAAACCGAGTCCTTCGAACCCCGCCAGGTTGCCTCCCTCAAAGCAGATAACATTGTTGCACCCATGACATTATCTCTTAGAGTGTCATCCTTTGAAATTGTCGCTACTATTGTGTATAGTTTCTTCCACATTGGCTGTGGGTGGTCTCTGGGGATTCAAGAATTGCGTCTAGGCAAAGATGGGCAACAACTTGATTCGCGACTGGCTACTACAGTGGATTCCCAATATGGATTGAGGCCACTTCAATCCAGAAAAAGGCGACACTCTGCCGAATCTGTCGACACTCAACCTCCCATCCCTCCTAGGGCACCGTCTATCCTACATCAACATCCGCCAACCTCTATGTCCTATTCTCATCCGTATTTGCTGACCTCTCATGCCGACAACACGTTGACTATGTACCTTGTGGTATCTACATCGGACAGTTTGTTCGTCCAAGGTGGCCGGCGACTTTGGGGCCACACCTCTTCCGTATCTGCCGTTCAAGTGACCAACCGCGGGAAAGCTGTCTCGGTAAGCTCTCGGGGAGATGAGATTCGAATATGGGAGTTGGAGACGGCGATATCATCCCTGGGCAGCCGTAAATTCTTCGAGGAGAACGGTGTTCAGCTCAACGCTGAAAACAAGGGGGAGCCAGAGCCAGGAAGGATTTTTCCCAATTTGGAGAGTGTAAATGCGCAGGAATTGACCCTACCCATCGGATTTGATGAAGAACGGGTATTTCTTCTTCGAGAAAAGACCGGGACACAACTACTTGAATGTTACGACTTCACCTAACGTATATATGTTTTAAGGTATAAATGAAAACAACGGACCAATAACCCCGGGTAGCACAAGGTACTCATGGACTGGGAACCCTGGACAGTTTATATATAAACGGACCTTTCTGTTTTCACAACTATATAGACCTCTTTTCTATCAAATTTCAGAGTGACTTTGTATGGAAGAAAAATGGAAATTCAAGACATCAGGGCGGTCAGCTTTTACGAGCGGGAAGATTTTCTTCCCCCGCACTACAATATTATTTTTTTGAGACTTCAACTTACTTTTTTCTTTTCTCTCTTATAAAACTCATACCCTCCCCCCCTTTATTCAATATGGATTTCCCTCCTGCCGGACGTGGTGGCTGCTTCAACTGTATGTTCTTTCTCTTCTCTGGGAGTCAATTTTGAAATCCCTGCGAATACGTCATTCACTTGGGAGCTTAGCTTTGGACTCGGGGCCTCTTTGTCACACATTGCGCAAATTAATACTTGTTTATTTTATATACTAACGCTCTTCATAGGTGGCGAGGCTTCTCACCAGGTAATTATCTTTACCCCGATTGACATTTCTCCGGATTTCTGGCGAATAATAGAATTGAAACTTACCTACTCTTTATAGGCCAAGGACTGCCCTAAGAAGGGAAACCCTACCTGGTAATTCCTCTCTTTGATCTGTCAATTCACACAAAGGCTAACCCTCAAACTCCAATAGTTACAACTGCAATGGTATGATCCTCTCAACATTGTCCATGAATAAACCATTAGGCATCTGGACTGGTTATATGAACTTTGCTAATCAAGTCAAATTGCAATTACAGGCCAGGGTCACTTGAGTGAGTCGAAGCTGAATATCACAGACTCTGAACTTAGCTAACAGTCCAAAAAAAAGGCCGTGAATGCCAGGAGCCTGCCAAGGAGAAGTCGTGCTACCGTTGCGGCCAGACTGGACATCTTTCCCGTGAATGCCCCCAGGGCGGCGACAGCAACTACAGCGGTGGTGGTTCCCAGGAATGCTACAAGTGCGGACAGGTCGGCCACATTGCGCGCAACTGCTCTCAGGGTGGTAACTACGGCGGTGGTTACAACGCTGGTGGTAACTACGGTGGTGGTTTCGGTGGTCCTGGTGGTGCCGGTGGTCGCCAGCAGACCTGCTACTCCTGCGGTGGATTCGGCCACATGGCCCGTGACTGCACTCAGGGTCAGAAGTGCTACAACTGTCAGTTATCTCTTTCACCTCTTTTTTTGGAAAATTTGCTACTAACTCATATGATTAGGCGGCGAAGTAGGTCATGTCTCTCGTGACTGCCCCACTGAGGCCAAGGGTGAGCGCATGTGTTACAAGTGCAAGCAGCCCGGTCACGTTCAGTCCGCTTGCCCTAACTAAGATGCCCCATTGCTTGCATTGCTCTTTTGGTCAACATCTTTCTGCAGTTTCCATGGGATTGGACGACATTTTTCATGCATGCACGAAACGAATTTCTCTTTTTTTCCTGAAAATGTATGATTAGAGATCAACACCTGCCAAGGTTGACATGATCTCAACTTTTGATACCTCCTATCTAGGTTGTTTGGTAATTCTCGGGTTTTATAATAGCGCGTATAAAATGCGAAGTAGGGAGCCTGGCAAATACTTGTATTTGCATGTTTTAATTACTCTTGAGTATTATGTCTCGTGGATTGGGAGTCGATGTTTTTCATTTCTAGTATATCATCCGGCTCCCAGAGAATTGACATCCGCATAGCGCTCTTACTAGCTTGATTACGAGCTGCAACTGCACATCATAGCCCTCTTGTACTTAGGGACATCCCCACAGAAACGCTCTTCCTCTTCCCTGTGAAGACCCCATTCATCGTTGAACGGGTTCAAAGACATCTGCATGATCCGTTCTAGAATTTCTCGGTCTCCTTTGCGTTCCACGCGCTCGATGACCTCGTCGAGAATCCACCCTCGAGGCACAAACTATCAATGGGTCAGATAATCTGCACCGGACTTGAAAAAAATAACAACAGGTACTTACATTCGGGTTAACGGATTTCATGCTCTTTTGTCTTTCCTCGTCGTTTTCGGGGCCCCAGTCCTCTAGGACGCGAAGTCGCCAACTATCCAGCCACTTCGCAATGCGATCTCTAGCTGTAGCCTCGGTGTATCCAATCCCACCGAACCCTTCGGCGTGGAAGAACGTTGAGGCTGACTCCCTTCGGCCTTCTTCAGTCTCTAGATTGGTTAGTGGTAGCCTTGAAAGCCGGCGGAAGAAGTGGTTGAAGTCCAATTCGAGTGCTTCAAGTGTGTCTAGCATCTCCGAAAAAAGATTCTGGAAGTCCAATTCGGCCTGTGTTTTAAGTCCTAGCCTCTGGCCCATCAAACGCTTGTATTCGTTTAGGAATACTGCTTTGAACTCCTCGCCCACACGCTCAATGATTTTCTCCGCGCGTTTGATGAGCTCCGGTTCAAACTCCTTCGTCACTCCATCGTTGACGAAGATTTCATCGTCAACCCGATTTCCGGCCCCAATCAACTCACCTAGTGACTCTCCCAGTCGGACCAGATTCCACCAGATAATGCTGGGTTGGTTGCGATAAGCATATCGCAGCATGTGATCATCATGGTTCGGGGTATACTGGGGATCAAAGTTGTCCATAAAAGCAAAGGGGCCGTAGTCAAGCGACAAGCCGTAAATGGATGTGTTGTCAGTGTTCAGCACACCATTCATGAATCCATAGGCCTGCCAGGCGGCCACTGTCATTGCATTGCGGCGAGCGATTTCTCGATACAGTCTAGCAAACCGATTCTCCTGTACATCCTCGTGTTCTTGTACTTGATCGGCGGCGATACCCCTTTGTGGATTGTCAATTTGCATGGAAGACCGCTGGTCACGCAGTGATACAATGGCGGGAAGGGATTCCCACCCGCTAAAAACGTCTTCTGCAACATATGTCGCAAGCTTCCTGATTAGCTCACGTTCTCCGCGAACGCGAAGAAGATCAAAGGTGCCTATTCTCAACCAAGACTCGGCAAACCGAGCAACAATTGCTCCTGGTTCAAGACGCTCTCGCAGTACCTTGGCATTGGGGACCAAGGTGAGTGAGAGTGCCCGGGTGGTTGGTATGCCAAGGGCAGAGAGAGCTAGCAATGTTTCAGTGGTCTGTCCTCGGATTTCACGCAGGTAGCTTACCTTCTGAGACCACGTATTCACGGATACTTGACCGGAGGACAGCTTTGCCGTCTGCGAAACGCGAATAGGGTGTTTTGCCTGCTCCTTTCAGTTGCAGCTCATACCGCTTGTTTGTCTGAGGGTTAGTGCATTCAAAGAGACTGATTGCACGCTAATTTGTCGGCTATTAGTATCTCTAGTGGGCTGAGGACTCGATTGCACGTTGATTTGTTAACTTACCCCGTCTCCAAGTTGTCCAGCCCATGAACCACTGTAGGTTGTTAGCTGTTGACATTATATCTCCAGTTCCTTTCGTAGCTTACAATTGCCACCCTGCGCATGTTAGTCTTTTTAGATTTCACATGCATGACAACGTGGATACTGACCTCCATAACACTGTGCCCATGGGTAGATTCCACCCTGTTCCTCGTCCCACCAAATCTCATTCCCGGCGACCAGCGCCTTGAATTGTGACGTTTGTTCCTCGCCTGGCTTCAATCCCAAGTCTCTCATCGCTTTCAAACTGACTCCTAGTAGTTCTGGCTCGTCGGTCTGCTCTGGGCGGACATATGTGAACAAAGCTCCTTTAACCATACGAGGCCCCAAAGTTTCCCGTGGAGCCTTATGTGAGGATTCCGGTGTATCAAAAGCCGGATCAGGGGGCAATTTAGATGTGAAAACATTTGATTTCGGTAATTCAGCCAGGGAGATTCCGGCAGTCGAAAGATGTGATGCCATCTGGTTTAAACGATTCCAAGCCGGTGGCCGAAAGCTCCGTGGAAACATATACCAATTTCTTGAACACGCGGGCACGCGGAAGTTCATAGAGAGACCAAGTAATATCTTCAAGGATATGGATCTAAGTGAAGTTGAAGTATGGAGAGGGACAAAAATGACATAATTGACATTATTAATCATTGTCCAGGTCCACCCGTAGACCTTTTGTCACAGGTACGGCCTTAGCTGGTCGTATCCACCACCTTGACAACTTCTCATCCTATATTACCATTTTTAAATCACATTGAAAATGGCCAACACCATTTCGTCTATTCCTACGTTGGACCTCAATGACGGTACCTCGGTCCCTATCGTGAGTAAAACCGCCAGTATCTCCATATAGTATGGTCACTGTATTCTCTGACAAATGACAGGTTGGATATGGCACTGGCACCGCGTGGTTCAAGAGGTCTGGGGACAGCGGTATCAATCAGGAATTGGTCGACTCAATCAAGACGGCAACGAAGCTAGGATACTATCACCTCGATGGAGCCGAAATCTACCAGACCGAGGAGGAACTGGGACAGGCAATCAAGGAAAGCGGGGTAACCCGAGAGAAACTCATCGTGACGACCAAGGTCATCACCAATATCGCGGATATTCCTCGGGCCATTGATACCAGTCTTAAGAAGCTTCAACTTGACTATGTGGACCTGTAAGTGAACTCCAACCTAGTGTGACTAATGGCTTGCCGGGGAACCGCTGTTAATACTTGGAGCAGGTACTTGATCCATGCTCCATACTTTGCAAAGTCTGAGAAAGAGCTTCAATCTGCGTGGGCCGCCATGGAGCAAGTAAAGGCATCTGGGAAAGCTCGGTCCATTGGCGTGTCCAATTTCCTACAACCTGATTTGGAGACCATTCTCAAAACTGCCAAAGTGGTCCCATCTGTGAATCAGATTGAGTTCCATCCTTACCTTCAACATGGCAATCTTATTCCTTACCAAGAGAGTAAAGGTATCAAGACTGTCAGTTATGGAGGCCTCACCCCTGTCGCCCGGGCTCAAGGCGGGCCATTGGATCCTCTGCTCTCTTCCTTGGCCACCAAATATGCTGTCAGCCAGTCCGAGATCCTGTTACGCTGGATCATTGACCGTGGATGTGTGGCTATCACCACGAGTGGCAAAGAATCCCGACTGAACAGCTATTTACGGGCATTTACTTTCAAACTCACACCTCAGGAAGTGGATGAATTATCATCCCTAGGGGAGAAGTACCATTACCGTGCATTCTGGGGTGAGAAGTTTGCAGATGATGATCGGTCCTGAATGTTGAGGAATTTTGAATAAGAACTTTTATATAGATTCATCGGATATAAACATTGTACCTTGAACTGTCCACGGGTAATGGAATTGTATGGTAACGATAAGCCGATAAGCAACAGGCACCACGGGTAACCTCACGTAACCTTCTCCATCTTCTTTCATTCTATCCGGGGACATTTCCCATAGCTCCTTCATGGAAATCACTCTCATTGTGACACATCCCACTTTTGCTTTGTTACATCGCCTGTGTTTATTTTATTTTCTTTCCAATTGCGCACCTTCAAAATCCTAGGGTTATGGGAACATCCCCCCCACGCGACAGTGATAGGATGCCCTGATTATTCGGCACCTGAACAAGGCCGGATCTTGTATATCCACTATCCTTCACTTGACTCAATGCGTTGACTATCACCAGGCAACTCGCCATACCGACTAGAGACACAGGACTCGGTGATAGACTTCGGCCTAAATTGTGAAGCGCGTATGATACTAGCATCTCTTGTGGAAGCACAAATCGCGAAACCTTGCGCACTGCGATGTCGGTGAACGAGAAACGCCATTCCCAAACCACCACAACCCCCCGAGCTGCGAGTTCCCCCACGTCAGACCGTGAAGTGCTTGATCAACGATTGCAGCGCCTCTCCGACGACGTCCTACCGCCCGTTCCATATTTACTCACATTTCCGACCAAAACACCCTTTAACCTTGGGAACCGGTCCGCCAACAATTGGGCTGTAGGGCATGACAGACCCTTCAGCTTGGAGGAGCAGCAACTACAATATATGACCTTCTTGACACACCACGACACAGACTCCTTGCTTCTAGCGGTCGGGGACTGGTCAGACGAAACGGGGCGCATGATGGCCGATCGATCAACAGCCCCAAGCGCTGGAGAAAGTTCAAGAGAAACCGTGGCCAAAAAGAAGATTAGTCTTAAGGACTACAAGACTCAGAAGACCAGTGGCGCTGTCGCATCCCCCGTTGGCCTTGGGCTCGGGGCAAGTAGCCGAGGCGCATCAAGCTCCGTCAAGTCCGAGGAAAGACGACGGACGACATCTTCGGAACCCCTAAAGAATAACGATAAGACTAAGATGCCTCGAATGCTGCCGAAGTCACATGCGCGTCTCTCTCCCGAAAGAGCGGGCCAGAAACGGCCATCTGGGCCTGAGCTCGATTTCCCTAACTCCCCAGCGACCAAGAAGCCCGAAGCTCATTCTACAAAGAAACTGCGATTATCTCCCGAGAAAGAGACGCGCCGAGAGCCCAGCCCTGCCAAGTCGCACTCTCCCAGGCTGCCCGCACTTCTTTCGCCCACTCTCCCACCGACATCGGGTGGCCCCAGACTTCCGCGCTTACTGTCTCCTACCCTCCCCCCAGACATCGAAAAGGAGTTGTCCCGCCTTGAGGACCGTTCGCCACCTCGTAATAGTCGGGCAGGGAAGGGATTGCCTGCTAAGGAATCCAATACCCAGGAACATTCCAGAGACCACACCCGTGCCGAACCACAAAAGACGCAACTTCTTACCAAACTGCGGTATGGAAGAGCAAACCGAAAGCGTGTCGAAGCTCTGCTTAAATTTTCTGGTAAAAGGAAAGCGCACCTGTCAGATTCACCGATCAGCCAGGATACCGATCGTGATGATGTCTTACATCCCAGGAAGAAGGGAGGAGATACCGATTCGTCTCGTGGGCGCACATTCGGGGATCCGAAAGGCAAGAAGCATGAGACTGACGAAGCCCTTGGCCCCAAAGGTGGTCGCCCAACGGAGCCAAAACCCTTTCCCGAAAAGCCTCGAACACCGATTCCTCAGTCACACTTGACCTCTAATGCAATCACCCATGACAAAACCAAAGCAGCTTCCATCACGCCGGTTAAAGACCTAAAACCTCCTACCTCTCGCCGAAAAGATCTCGGGGAGACCGATGGCAAACCTCCTTCTAATCCCGCAAACAAACGTCATTCTGTTGACCCTGGGCCAACCGTGAAAGCTTCTCCGGCACAGGCAGATGGCCGTACGCGCAATGAGCGGCAGGTATGGTGGGATGAATGGCAAAAGTTTGCGAGCATCGGTCGTGAATTGAAACATGCCGCAGAGCGGCATACCTCCAAAACTGGGACCTCGGTCACTGACGAAAAGCTAGCCGTTGTGACTGCAATAGAAGCGTTGTTGTCTTTTATTATGGCATTTGTAGCGAACGACCAGGCCAAGACTTCATCACGCCAAGTCGGGGATTCCTCAACGTGGCTGTCTATTGTGCCATACTGGCGTGTGGTCAAGAAGAACAGTGTACCATATCCGGCATTGAACAGTCTCTGCTTGCTCCTTGGGGCCATATCATTCACTGCCATTCACAGTCTTGATCTTGAACGTCTCGCCATAACCCCAATTCCTGGAGAGCACACCCCAGTTCCCACGCCTGGGAGTGACGGAAACGATGAGAACAGGAAAAGCAGGAAGGAATTTTCAGAACTGAAGGCTCGTCTTCCTGAATTCTACAAGGATTCCCAGAGACTATGGCTAGAGGGAACCCGGGGTCTCTCTGAAGATGTCCTTGGCCGTGAGTTCCCTGCGATCTGGTCTCAGCGATCTCGAAATTACTCGGAGCGAGGTCGATCGTCTCTCAAGGCTGGCGAGTATGCTGGAAGTTATTTCCTACCACTTGGTGGCACTACTCCCCCCATCGAAGTAGTTCGGTTTGGCTGGTCCCTGCTGAAAGAATGGTGCTCGAAAGAACGAGTGGAGTGGAATGGACGTCTTGGTCTCTAATTCATGTCTCATACTTATCCCCTTTCTTTTCGCCCCGTCGCTCGGAATATGCTTCACATGGCGTCTTAGGGGATGCCGTGTTTTTTTTTTATTCTTTCGCACAGGTCATTGCCTTTCTCTCTTAATATTTTCTCATGATACCACGAGCCCTGGATTTTCATGTAGCTATTTGCAATTCGAATATACCACGGGGATGCAAAATAATACATTATTCTCTCACAGAGATGCTTCAGCATCGTGTGCAAAACGTAGAATGCAGAATGTATTTGCTTGTCAGGTCTTCCATGAAAAAGAATTCTACTTGAAAGTCAAGGATTTCGCTAAAGCATATGGAAATATTATAACGCTCAATCGTACAAAGAAATGGTGCAAATGTCATAACCATGAAAAGCGCATGCGTTAGGGGCTTATAAGACGAAGAAAGAAAGGGAGAAGAAAACCGACCTAGACCTCTTGGTATTCATGTCCGAAGCGAGGCTGCGAGTCACCAAAGAGCCAACCAGCCTCGCGGCAATACCGGGCTTCTCTGCCGTAAATGCCGACTTCGCTTGCCCAGCAAATCACCGCTGCGTCTACAATATCTGCGATCACACCTTCCATCGCACCCAGTGTGGTCCAGCCAATTGTTCCAGCAATAAGGCCAACGACGTAGGCATAAAGACTGCCACGAACAGTGCCACCGGACGCCGAGGTTGTCAGGGTCCGAGCAGTAGTCACCCAACCACCGAACCCTAAGGCCAATGACATCATGAAACGGGCAGCGTAGAGTATCAGTTTAGACAGCCGGTATGAGAGTAGAGACCCCGAGCTCCCGGGGGATCGAGAATAGGAGCGGGGGTGCAAAGATGTTGAAGCCGCCGACGGAGCAAGGATAGTCATTTGGCTCAAACCCCGGGAGGAAGCGGCAAGAGGCTGCGAATGAATCGCTGCGTATGTGAGAGAAAGAGGATTGGTCAAGAAAGTAATTGGGGTGGGGACGAGTGAATAGGCAAACAGACTGAACAATGAGGAGATGCGACCTGGTAGCAAGATAAGAGGAAGTCGAACCAGTAGCCCCAGTAGTCTGGACAAAGAGATCGTGCCAAAGAGAGTTGTGGCGGCGTGAATGATGGCTGCCTGAACAATTTGCCTCGAGGTGGGTGCGGGTGTGGCCAAACGGTGGAAATACCACTGACTCACTGTTGCAGCCGTGACAGCACGCTGGATGCCTGCAATGACGCCGATCGACCACAAATAAACAATAATGAAATAGATGCCGAGCCACCAGCTACCCACGTCAATAAGAAACGATTTCGAGCTAACAAGATGACCGCCCAAGAAGACGCGAGTGAACATCAGCATCCAGATCCATGTCCAGGAAACAACGCAGACCAAGGCACCCAGACCAAGAGCAAGTAGCTCGGGATTGGCTGCCAAGATTCGACAGGCAAATTCAAGAATTCCTATGGCCTTCCCTATAGACTGGCGCCCACGCACAACATTGTAGATCCACATGGTAGCTATGAGAAACGGGACAGCAGAGCCCCATCTCATCGCCTTGTCCTGGATACTCGCTCCATGCCATGGTCCCTTGAAACTTGAGATGAAAGGATATAAGGAGAAAGAGTATAAGATGATGGGAACGGCGACTAGGATCACATGGACGAGAAGTCGCACATAGGACCGTAGCAAGGCCAACCAGAGAAGGGACACAAGAACCGATACAATGGTATATATCCCGAGAAGGAAAAAAGACCCATGGACAGTCATGTATATTGTATCGCCCCATCTTGATTTGTCTCCAGATGGGGTAGATGTGTGAAGATACACGAGAAATGCAGAAGCAAATAACCCCGCGAGAGATATCAAAAATAACTGGCCCCAGAAGGTATCATGTACTGTGTTTTCTGAGACTAGCGGCGAGACCGATGTTCGGAATGAGCTTGCCGAGCTGGGCGGCCGTGGAGCATCTTGGGATAAAAGTTCAGCCTGTTCTACAGTATGGCCATGCTGGTTGGGACCAGCGGGCTCCTTCAGTAGTTCTCGTTCTCGGAATCGCTGAACAGGCGGATCGTTGACACCGGGACTGGATAACGCCTGGCCATCATCAGCATCGGCCTGTAAGGAATCTTCCAGACCGATATCAACTAGATGACCTCGAAGTTTGCTACTGGTTGAGCTGGATCGAAATGTCGGTTCATGCTCTGGGGCTTCTGACACAGACTCGATAGGAAAAGGACGAGCACCAAAAGCACCCTCTTCTCCCCTCCATGAGCTCTTGATGCCTTTCCCATTGCCAGGACGGTCGTCGTATGGTGAGCTTTCCTCAAAACCTGTAGGCTCAGAATCCTCAAGCTCCGACGATTCCTTCAAGTTGCTGTCGCCAAAATGCCGCCTTGATCGTTGGAGTGCATAAAAATCAGCGATTTCTCGCTCACGTTCTGTTTCGTCATCTTCCTCTCGGAATTCATCAGTGGCACTGAAAAAAAGGGGAGCTTGTTGAACCGAGCTGCGTGGGGCAAAGGGAAATTGAGATGCTTGGGATGCACCCGGCCGATAAGGATCGCTAGGTCGTAAGAAGGAACGCGATGAGGGGTGTCGAGGGTTGCCTTGCTGTTGACTAGGGCGGCTACGACCCGTTCTTTGAACCTCATCTGGTCGAGAAGTCACTCGTGACTGTGACTGAGCAAGGAATCGTGAGGCATCTAAGGGGAGAGTATTAGCCATATAGTCTTCTAATATTCAATAATTTCCAGTGCCTACATTCAGAGAACATGGCCTATTATCACAACACAGGAAGTACGGTGAAGGAACAGGGCCAGTGATAAATCACTAAAGAAATCAAGTACGGTCGAATATTAAAGAGTATAGGGAGGGGAGTGAGAGGGGGAAGACTGTGAATTTGCTTTGAGATATGTCAAATCTAGGGGAGAGAGAGAGTTGTCCGGGAATAAAGTGAAGGGCTATAAGGTCGGTCACGCAGGTGATGAAAGCGTCATACGGGCACATCAGGCTTGATAGATGACTCAGCTGATAACAGGTGAGGTCTCCAAACATACCATCGTAGGTAAACTGACCTCTTTCTTTCCCATCTCTAATTCTGGATTTTTCTACTACTCTCCATGTCACAGCCATGGGATTATATTGCTAAGCTTGTCTGCATTGGTGACTCTGGCACTGGCAAGTCCAGCGTAAGTGCTGTCGGCCTTTAACTTTGGGCATCCACTAACCAAACAATAGCTCACCGTCCGACTTTGTGAAGGCCGCTTTTCACCATCTCATGATGTGACCATCGGAGTCGAGTTTGGATCGCGAATTGTGCCAGTTGGTCCTCCGGCTTCACTAGAGCTAGAACTTGATGAGCCTTCTCCCGGATCATCGGGTGATACATTTCCAGAAGCGCCTACCACCTCCGGCCTTCCTACCCCTCCACGAAAGCCACAAGGTTCTTCCAATCAAAAACGCATGAAACTCTCCCTGTGGGATACCGCTGGACAAGAGACATACAAGTCTATCACCCGCTCTTACTTCCGGGGCGCCTCTGGCGCTCTCCTAGTCTTTGATATATCCAGGCACTCGACCTTTGTATCCTGCACACAGTGGCTGCAGGATCTACGGCATATCGCAGAAGATGGCATTGTTGTCATCTTGGTCGGTAACAAGACTGATCTGACGGGGGGCAGCTCTGGATCAAATCAAAGGCAGGTCACCCAGGAGGAGGCCGAAGAGTGGTGTCGCATGAACAATGTGGTTCGCTATGTTGAAACTAGCGCCAAATCTGGAGATGGTGTCGAACGAGCATTCCTGGAAGTCGCTGAGAGAATATATCGTAACATTGAAACGGGCAAATACGATCTAAATGATCGGCGGAGCGGCGTGAAAGGGTTCGGGGCCTCGGGAGGAGCAAACACGGGGGTGCCCAGAACTGTCACATTGGGAATGGATGATGCTATGCGCAAAGGTGGCAACGGTTGGACTGGGGGGTGTTGCTAAATCCACAGTCCGTAATAATATATAGCTAGCAACACATAGCCCCGACTATCTTCATATTCAATTAAAATTGTTACCATGTACCCAGTATGACTATAACCGCCGGAATGAGAACTTTATTAGCTCTAGTAACATTGCAACAAATACAGAAAGCAAAGTGAAATTATTCGTGTTAATACAAGTACCCATGTAGGCATATAAGGTCCCAGTTTTTGAGGTGGTCAACACGAGCTAACAAGCAGAGAGGACGAGAACATGTCATCAAGCGGTCCATGGTTAGTTCACATTCGCCATTTTCCATCCGGGTAGCCAACGTAGGTGAGTCCATTGCTGGTTAGAACCCTCCATACCAAACACGATAGCTCGGAAATGAATGAACAATCCGACAATAATCACGTAGAGGAAGGCATACACCGCCGCAGACAGTCTGGGATTCATCTTCCGCGTCATCCAATCAACGCAGAAGCCGAAGTTCAGGATGGCATAGTAGAGAGCCGGATAGTAATGGTGGACATAAGTCACGCGGGCCATGATGATAAAGGGAAGGTAATGCAGGACCCATCCGATAACCGGGTATAAGCCAGAGTAGTGGATGTGACCAATTTCCTCGTTGCTGAGATCATTATACCCCCTCTGCCAGCGCAGAAGGTACCAAAGGAACAGAAGACCAAATCCACCGAGAGCGGCAGTGCTTCCCCAATAGACCAGAGGATTTCCTAGGAGGTAGTATTTGACAACGTTGTCATCCCAAGAACACATGCGCAAGCCGACATTGAGAATCGGCCATTGCCAAAACTTGGAAGCCAAGTCGTCTTGCTTGTCAGGATCAGGAACCAGAGCATTGTTGGAGGTCATCATAGCCACATTCAGGTGGATGAAGTCTTTCAAGAAGGGCGATTTATAGGAGCCAGGGTCACCAGGGGGCACTATGCATCAGTCAATAAATCTGATCGGGCTCATCAATACCAAGTTCTTGAAAAAAGGGTCAACTTACAGCGGTCGTTGGTATGAGACTCAACATTCCAGTGGGTGTACACATCGCCGGGTTTGTTTTCTTTGGTACACGTGGTTTCAATCTGCTTGAAGCCCCATTGAGGCAGATTGACATTTCCTGCCCGCAGATAACAGCCTAGGACCGGATGGCGGAGGCGGAATGCTGTTGTGAGTGTCCGGATCCTAGATCGGTCCCGGGATGCAACATCGTCGACTACCTCCACTTTCCAGTGGTCCTTTTCGTCCCCAATGGTAATATTTCCGTAGGCCGACACCTCGTAGTGTGATTTAGTGATTGGTGCTGGAATAGCGTGGGAGTGCAGGTTGCGACCCGTCTGTCCGTGAATCAGCCGAATGACATCGCCATCACCGACGAACCGCAGATCAGCAGTGGCATCGTAGTCTGGCTCCTGTCGGTTGGGGTAGATGAACCAGTCGTTGTTGGCATCTTTGTGGTGGTAGCAAGTGACCTGCTGCTGCATAGACCCCTCCGGGAAGGTTTGAACGTGGGAGTGAAGAAGCCCTCCTCCATAGCCCATATTTTTGAGTGTGATACGCGATCCAATTGCAAGCTCAAGAGGGCTATCTCTACCAACTTCGGTACCGTGGAGGTTGGCTTGGAAAAGTGAGCTCATCTGGGCATCGCCTGGACCACTGTTCGCCAGCACCAAGAAGTGCAGATAAAAAGAAAACATGTAGACCAAGATTGGGATAAAGATCAATCCCACAACACGAGCAACCAAATGCTTTGCGAGCACAGCCTGTTCGAACACGCCCGTATTAGCCAGCTAATCGGTGATCGACTTTGGGGAACAGGGGCTGAAAGCAAGTACTTACCCGTGGCATCTTTAGGTCGCCAAATTTATTCCACAGATCATCAATAGTATAAAGACCGACAAGAGCAGTGCAGAAGAAACCAACCCATTTGACACTGCAGACACATCCAATGCTCAAGCCAGTCAAACAGAGCCAGACATACCATTCCAGCGAAAAGCTAGCATGCTGCAAACGGTGAAATCTTGCCCAGCACATTGTAGTAGTAAATGTAAAACAGAGCAGCATCGAGTCAAGCAGTATAAACCGAGATATTGTCGCATAAGAATTTTCACACAGTACCATCAGACTGATCAACCATACTGTGGGCCGACGGAAGTTCAACTCTCGCGCAGTGTAGTAGGCAAGGGGAATGCAAACTATACCAAAGGCAGCGTTAAAGGCTCGCATAAAGGTATAGTTCACATCTTCTGGATACTTCTCGCCAGACTTGAATTCAAAGGACCCATTATAGCCAGCAAGATAGCCGGACAGGCCAACTAGCATCTTCCCCAAAGGCGGGTGGACATCGAAGTAGAACTCGCGTTTGAGATAGTGAGAACCAAATTTGCCGAAGTGGGCCTCATCCCAGGTCACGATGTTGGAACGACCAATCTGATACAGGCGAGTGAAGAGGGCGAGGGCAGTCAAGATGATGGGAGCAATGATCGGCTCCCAGCTAGCTAGCACATTGAGGAACGAGGGTGACTGATCAGGGGAGGTTAGAAAAGTGTATATGATGTCGAAGAAGGCTATCTCACCTGTAGTCTAGTTTTCTTCACATCTTCGTTATTCATCCGGTTTGAGTCCAGATGAACTTTGCTAGTATCAGGGACATTTCTTCGACGGAGGTCGGACTCGTGTTTGGCGCCCGTGCTCACGGCAGTGTCTAGGCCCGCCATAGTGCGCCTTGTGGTATTTCGATAGAAATCAATAGAAATTGGAGAAGTAGGGATTTAAACTGAGGAATACCGAGGTAGACCGATAATCGAAGAACGGATAGCTTAAGAGAACATAGCCATTCCCCTGGGCAAATGAGTGATAGAAGCAAATTTAACGGATAGACCGGAAATAAACTGAGTAGATCAAAGAAGAAGAAAAATCAAAAGAAATGAAGTGAAGCAAGAGAGTGGGCTGAGAGAGTAAAGGAGAAAGTGAGATCCGTGGCCTCAAGGAGGATAAACAAGTCCACTTTTAGCGGGCCGTTTTCAGAACGTGGCCCTTGTAATTCCGTTGAAGTAGTACCTTTTACCTACATACCTATAAATATACTCCGTTCATGGATATTTTCAAAATCTATTAGTAGGTACTTATATCGTAGTTATTACTTCTAGATATTTAAATACACATATGTACTATGTACTAAGGAAACCATCAGTGATACATCTATACCATAAATGTGAAACTTCCCCCCCCATACAATAGAAAACCCAATATTTGAATATGTAGGGTAAACGTGAATACGAGCAGAAGACAGTAAATGGGGAAAGGAGATATATGCTATCGAATTCTTTGGTCTTTCTTCCTTTATTCGCCCCGAGGCCACAATTATCCGTAATCCTGTCATTGCCCATCTCCTTCTCCTTGCTCCAAACGTCTATATTGACTGCTGGTAGCGTCGGGACCCGCTCCTCGGTTTCGACTGACCATGCTTGAGATCCAACCACCAATTCCTTCACCGCGAACACTGCCCTGATGAGAATCTGAGCGACCGCGTTTGCTGGTTCCTTCATGGCTTGAAGTCGGCGGATCAATATCTAGGCCGGGGATGGAACTCTCTGTCCCAAATTGACCATACTGTCGACGCAGATCAAGCGATGGGACGGGTGAACCAGCACCCATAAGCGACCCGCGTTCGCCTTGGGTGGCGGGTGTCGGCATGGCGGTGGAAGCATCGCCAAAAAGAATGTTCATATCTTCGAGACGAACCCCACTCGTTTCGGGATACAAAAAATAAACTTTGGTGGTATAGTTAGTATAATGGCCCCTAGCGGATGATCATGGATGAGGGGTCCTACCGAGCACAAAACTGCATGCACAAAAGAATGCATGAACCAGGTATAACCGCCACTTGATGACTTCCTGAAGAACAGGGGTCACTTCACCCACGAGCCAATTGAATGCCCAATTTGAAGCGGTGCTCAAGCTTGCACCTTTGGCGCGAATACTCAAAGGCAAGATCTCCGGGGGGTATAACCATGGAATGGGGCCCCAAGATGCCCCGAAAGCTGCATTATAGAGCATAACGAAGATGACTGTCAGGGTTGGGGTGGCGGGAATCTCAATGTAAATAAAGTAGGAGATAAGAGAAAGCGAAATGAGCATGGCAACAGCACCCGAAAGTAAGATCGGCCGTCGACCCCAGCGATCCACGAGGTACCACGGCGGTATGGTAGATAGTAAGTATGAAATGCCATTGATTCCGGTCATAAGGATGGCATCCCGTCCAGCCCAGCCGGCCTATAATGAAGATTGGTCAGCATAATCCTGGGTCACTTTGGATCTTGTTTGCATATGGCATGGCACCGCAGGAGAAAAGCTCTGGGTTTATAACAGCGTGTGATATTCATACCTGTTCAAACACGAGAGGCGCATAGTATGAGATTACGTTAATCCCGTTGAGTTGAGCTAGAGCTTGGGCCGACATGGCAATCAAAACACGTTTGCGATACCGGCGGAACATGTCGGAGTAGGATCGCTCGCCCTCCTGTCGCTGGACGAGGACGTTCATCTTGATCTCACGATATTCTTGGCGGGCCTTGTCATTGAGGAGATCGCCCTCACCATAAAGGTTTGCGATCACAACCATGCCTTCTTCGTCGTGGTCATTGTCAAGAAGCCACCTAAGTAGAACCATGGGAGTTAGCCTGGTAGACGGTGGGGGGAGATTTCGACTCACCTAGGTGATTCGCAGATCATCAGACTGCCAGCCCCAAGCAAGGCACCCATGATACACTGAAAAAGGAGAGGGAGGCGCCAGGAATAGTCGCTATCGATAAAGCTACAGAAATAGTCTACCCACACACTAGTTGCATATCCAGCAATATTGCCGGTGAATTCGATGCATGCGAGCTTCCCACGGTTGTGGGGAGGCTTCAAATTCGTCAGCATACCTAGCAAGGGAAAGGGGAAGGAGGCAAACAAAAATCCCCAAAGGCTGATGGAGAAAGGGGGTTACAAACCGAGATTTCAGACTGGTAAACTGGCACAATGGTAGAGAGGGCACCAACACCTAGTCCAGCAATGACACGACCGACCATCATCATGGGAATACCTGTGGCAAATGCTTGAAAAGCACCGCCGATAAAAAACACAATAGAACCATAGAGTATAGTTCTTCGACGACCGATCACATCACCGACACGTCCCACAAGGAGAGAGGATATGAATGCACCGATTTCGAGAACTGCAACCACAGTACCAATTGTAGCCCGAGAAGGCTGGTTGAAGTAATCCTTGAAGTACCAACCACTGCACCTGTTAGCCACATTCTGCTTCTAATCTCTATGGAGAGTCTATGAGGGATTAGACACGAACGTTATGATGCCAGACATTACACCCTGGTCATAGCCAAAAAGGAAGACACCCAGTGATACAAATACACTTGTGAAGTAACTACATGAAACCTGGAGTCAGTAGTAATACTACGGTATTAGGCTTTGAGACACTCACAGTAATGGCTTTCCGACTAAGCCGTGCATCTGGGCGTGTGCATCATTTCTGGGTGTCATTATGGCGACCAGAACACGTTCAACTCTCGAAATATGCCGCGGGGGAGGGGTTGGTATTCTGATCTTTTCAATATCGACCTCAGAATGCTCGCTGCTCAAGTTTGAAGAATAGTGTACGTGTTTGGGTTGCTTCCTTCGATCTTTTCGACGCAAGAGCCGTCTATCTGAGGAATCGCGAAGGTGAATCTGCAGAGGATCTTCAGCCTCAGCGAACTGCTCGGCGAGGTCACCGGTGTCTGACCAGATTGAGAAGTCAGACCCGACCGAGCGAGCAGACGAGTGGGAAGACCGTCGACTATCCTTCTCGTTGGACTCCAACAACCCCGAATGTGTAGAGTGGGAATCAGATGGTATAGACCGGAGAGGTATGTTAGAGGCGCGTGTGGAAGAAGTCGGAGAAATGATGGCGGTATTGGGCTGAACCTCGCAGCCCCGAAAAGAATGCGGAGATGGGGAATTAATGATATCGATAAGAGAGGTTCTCCACAAAGGAGTCAGCGCTGGGCATAACCTTGAAAGTGGATTAATCTGCACTAGCGCCACTCAGGCGATGTGGTCGCAGGCGACTAGCTACGGTAAAAGTCACACGCGCAGAATGTCAAGATGGGGGGTGTCAGGCGGAATAATTGGGGGGTGCGTTTGGGCAAAAAGGGTCCCGAGCCAAGTATTACACAGTCAAAAAGAAAGTCAAATATAGGAATTCAGATTTTGATCTGCTTTCCAAGAAACTAAGGTAAAGTAGTAAATTGAGTCGAATAGAAGAAAAGAGAAAGGACGTTCAAATGATAATAGGAGAGATATGTAATGCCAAGTATTTGTACGCATACGGTATACTAATACGTCTAAGGATCGACGGATAAGTTACTGCATATGTATGCCGGGAGTAGGTATAACTAGTTATGTAACTATAGTTATTACTAAATGAACTATGTATAGTTATATCTCATAAAATTTCCAAAATGTAAAGCTATTACCTCTGACCTAAAATAACCCTGTATATTTGATCCCCTCTATATTTTATTGTTATATCAAATTTCTCATGCCAGGGATCATAGGTGTTGAAGTTCTCAATTGAAAGTCGGGTATCACTTGTGTATGTACTCTATATGAAACAATATTCTATGCCCGTAACGCCATCCCCAGAATGAAGAGAGAGAAAACAAAAAAAGAATTGGACTGTAAACTCTTAATTAAGAAGGATATCATATCCATCACTCTGGATATGGACAGCGTCTGCGGGATTTGCGTACCGTCGGCGCACCAATTCAAAAATGATCAGGCCGGCACTAGTACTAGGTACTTGGCGAAGAGAGCTCCCGATAAACCCACGGAACAACCAGGAGTGCCAACCCCCAGCTCGCACAGCCTTCCGCTTGCACCTCTTCAAGGTCTCTTGATAGGCGTGGTAGTATAATCGGATCATCTTCTGTCGAGAGGGTATCAAACTGGCCTGGTGATCCAGATATTCCAGTCGACCCAAGTGGAGGTCTTGAATCCTACTTAGAGGATGCTGAATAGTTTGCTGAGCGATCGATGCCACAACACCAGCCATCATCAGGAAACATGGCTCCAAAGCGTAGTGGGGCTTGATGAGTGGCACCCCGCGATCACTAGACCTGGACGATGAAAGCTTGTCCATATGATCAACTTGCAGGGAGCCATAGTACCAAGTAACGAAGGAATAGTAGGACTGTGACTTGATGTATTCGAACGAGGAGAAGAACACAGCATAACCGAGTGAATCACGCATAAAAGACAGGCTCCAGCCTGCAAAGACCCCTCGAAGACCAATCTGTTTGAGCTTATGGTGACCATAATGCCACATACTCCGGTACTGACCCTCCAGCATGTCACTGGTTTGGAAGCGAACCTGTAACGCGTCCAGAGGCGCAGCTACAATCGACTGGATTGTGCCGGCGGTGAATCCAGCTGCGAATGTTGCAGAAGGAGGAGCCGGAGGCCAGACTCGCTTGACCCCTTGGGACACAGGTTCATGTAGGGCCCCCAAAACCTGGAGATAGGACGTGTAGAGAACAGCACCAACTCTGGTATATATTATTAGCACTTTCAAATCACGTAGAGCTAAATCCTTGGGAAGATCTCACCCTGCATTTGCCATCAAGGGTGGGAGCACTTGATTCGGGATAAACCGCCAGCCATATGTCTGAACGGCGTGAAGCAATAATCCCGGGGTTGTCGTATGCAGAGACCATTTGCCTTCAGCGACACGGGGGTTCACAGCTCTTGCAAACGCCTGTTTCAAATTTTCAGTAACCAAGTCTGGTGATGGGCTGATTGTATTATTCATTTATTGTAGATGATGGGGAGGATATACCATGTAACTAGGTAAAAATATTGTCAATACAAAGATCATTAGGTCCACAGATACTACATACTCGACACGCATACGGAAGAAAGCCTTGATCGGGGCCCTAAAATAGAAGGCCACCATCTGTGCACTGAGAGCGCGAACGCCTGCGGCAGATGCTCCGGTAGCAGCATCGTTGCGAGAAATCCTTCGTGAACTTCCTGGAAAGTCGCCGAGATGGGGCTCAAGAAGAATGGGAGCCATCGGAGACTTCATTGTTTACAGACAATTAGAAAGCCACACTGTACATCGTAGGGAAAGGGTTCTTGTGGGGTCTCAAAGAGAGACTGGTTCAATGTCGAGAGTGAATTTCAAGCAGGCGATATAGGTGGAAAAAAAGAAGGCAGCATCACAGGGTGTGATTGTTATCCAGTCAAACGACCAAGTGATGGCTCACATATGCCATGTTGACCTGAAAATAGAAAATAGAAAGAAAGTGAATAAAGAGATACTAACAAAACATGTTCAGATTCAATAAGAGAGAGAGAGATGTAGAAGAACGCTAACACAAAAGTGGTAATACTTTGATACGGTACTCGACAGGGACCTAAAGTGTAAGAACGCGCTTTTCGCGTTCGCTTTTCCCCTAAGCCGTCCCTTTCTATCTTTGTCTTTTCTTCCACGACCCCAGCTCTATCGGTGCCTTGTCTCTTGTCATTGCAGCTGTCGCATTGATGCTGCTTTCATTTCCCATCTACTTTCTTCTTCATCCTCAACAAATTTCACACTCGGGCAGACCTGCAATAGCTCCTGTGCTCCTGCACCGAGCTCTCTTGCCATCAACCTAGTCTTTGACTGCGGCATACCTTGCTCGCATCAGGCTATCACCATGGCTGAAGAAATCGCCATTGACAAGAACACCTTTTTCAACCGCCTGTCTGGTTTCTATGCGTCATGGAAGGCCGACAAGCGGTCGGGCAATGCCCTCTTTGGCAATGCCGGCTCCATGGTCATTCTGATGGGCAAGACCGACGAGGAGAACTCATTCCAGAAGAACAACGCGATGCATGTATGTGGATCATCTTCCAACATCCTATCCTCCTTCCCATAGAGGCCTATAGCTTCATGCCGTCGTTACTAATTGAACTTGTTCTTAGTTCTGGCTTCTCGGCTATGAATTCCCAGCGACACTGTTTGTTCTTACAACTGAAGCGATCTACGTGGTCACTACGGCCAAGAAAGGTGATTGTTAACGATCGGAATTTTGCACGCTGTATAACTGATTAAATCAAATCAAAGCGAAACACCTCGAGCCACTGAAAGAAGGAAAGATTCCCGTCGATATTCTGGTGACTACCAAAGATCCTGAATCCAAGACCAAAGCATTTGAGAAATGCTTGGACGTTATCAAGGGCGCAGGGGTAAGCTAAAATGCCATTTGAACTACCAGTTTGATTTACATTCCACTAACTCCCACAACTGTAGAACAAAGTTGGTACCTTACCCAAGAACACAGCTTCGGGGCCCTTCGCAGATGAATGGAAACGTGCATTTGCAGAAATATCGAAAGAAGTGGAGGAAGTCGATATAGCACCTGCACTCTCGGCGGCTTTTGCAATCAAGGATTCCGATGAATTGGTTGGTATATCTATGACAGTATATTTAACAAGTGATGTTTGCTGATACTGTCTCGTAGGTCTCAATCCGCAATGCTTCCAGAGCTTGCAGTGGCCTTATGTCAGAGTACTTTGTCGATGAGATGTCACGTTTGCTCGATGAAGAAAAAAAGATGACGCACAAGGCCCTCGCTGCAAAGGTTGATGCAAAGATTGACGATGGGAAGTTTTTCAATAAGCTGGCGCGGTTACCCTCAGAATTTGATTCTCAACAGATCGACTGGGCCTACGGGCCTGTAATTCAAAGTGGAGGCGCCTACGATCTCAAACTCACAGCGACTCCCGACAGTAAAAACCTTGAACCCGGCATCATTCTGTCCAGCTTTGGAATCAGATACAAGACTTACAGCTCTCTCATCGGCCGTACTTATTTGGTAGACCCAACCAAATCACAAGAAGCAAACTATGCCCTATTGCTGAGCCTCCATGAAGCAACCATGAAAGAGGTTCGGGACGGTGTGGTCGCCAAGGACGTTTATAACAAGGCACTAAGCCTCGTTCGGTCCAAGAAGCCTGAGCTGGAGGGACACTTTGTCAAGAATGTTGGCGCGGGGATTGGAATCGAGCTCCGGGATGCCAATATGGTCCTCAATGCCAAGAACAACCGCGTCTTGAAAAACGGCATGACACTGTCTATCACGATCGGGTTGACTGATGTGAAAGATCCAGACTCGAAGAATGCCAAGAACGGTGGCTATTCTATGGTCATCACCGATACAGTTCGTGTCGGGGAAAGTGGACCTCACATTTTCACCAAAGACGCTGGTATTGACATGGATTCGATCTCATTCTATTTCGGGGATGAGGAAGAGCCCGAGAAGCCTGTGAAGCAGAAAAAGGAGGCAAAGTCTAGCGCAGCTGCTGGCAGAAACGTCACAAGAACCAAACTTCGTGCTGAAAGGCCAACTCAAGTCAATGAGGGAGCTGAAGCCCGTCGTCGAGAGCATCAAAAAGAACTGGCTGCGAAGAAGACAAAGGAAGGCTTGGAGCGGTTCACCGGTACTACTGGAGACGACAATGGGGTGGCACAGAAGAAATTCAAGCGCTTTGAGTCTTACAAGCGAGATAACCAACTCCCTGCTAAGGTCAAAGACCTTACAGTTTACGTTGACCTCAAGACTTCCACCGTGATTGTGCCTATCATGGGCCGACCGGTTCCCTTCCATATCAACACCATAAAGAACGCCAGCAAAAGCGACGAAGGAGAATACGCCTACCTACGAATCAACTTCCTGTCTCCAGGTCAGGGTGTAGGCCGAAAGGATGACCAGCCCTTTGAGGATTTGTCAGCTCATTTCGTTCGCAACCTCACTCTCCGGTCCAAGGATAACGACCGACTTGCACGAGTCGCCCAAGATATCACCGAACTTCGCAAGACAGCCTTGAGACGAGAGCAAGAGAAAAAGGAATTGGAAGATGTTGTTGAGCAAGATAAACTGGTTGAAATTAGAAACCGACGTCCAGTGAAACTCCCCGACGTCTACCTCCGACCTCCTTTGGATGGAAAGCGTGTTCCGGGAGAAGTCGAGATTCATCAGAATGGTCTTCGGTACCTGTCGCCCTTCCGCAATGAGCATGTTGATGTGCTCTTCAGCAACGTAAAGCATTTGTTCTTCCAACCGTGTGCCCACGAATTGATCGTTCTGATCCATGTGCATCTCAAGACGCCCATCATGATTGGAAAGCGAAAGACGAAAGATATTCAATTCTATCGTGAGGCTACGGAAATGCAATTTGATGAAACTGGAAACCGTCGACGCAAACACCGCTACGGAGACGAGGAAGAATTTGAGGCTGAACAGGAGGAAAGACGGCGAAGGGCTGCATTGGACCGTGAGTTCAAGGCCTTTGCCGAGAAGATTGCGGACGCTGGCAAGGACGAGGGTGTCGACGTCGATATTCCATTCAGAGAAATCGGCTTTACCGGCGTTCCAAACCGGTCCAATGTCTTGATTCAACCGACCACAGATGCCCTAGTCCAGCTCACTGAACCTCCTTTCACTACCGTCACATTGAATGAAATCGAGATTGCCCATTTGGAGAGAGTTCAGGTAATGTTTTCCACTTACTACTATTTTGTGAGTCTAGTTTACTAATTCGTGCGCAGTTTGGACTCAAAAACTTCGACATGGTCTTCGTTTTCAAGGATTTCCGCCGGACTCCTGTTCATATCAACACGATTCCTGTTGAGGCACTTGAGGGCGTTAAGGACTGGCTTGATTCCGTTGATATTGCGTTCACTGAAGGTCCGCTCAACCTGAATTGGACCACTATCATGAAAACAGTTGTCAGCGATCCGTATGGCTTCTTTGCCGATGGCGGGTGGTCTTTCCTATCCGCCGAGTCAGATTCCGAAAACGGTTCAGATGAAGAAGAGGAGTCGGCTTTCGAGCTGTCCGATTCGGAGCTTGCAGCTGGAGATGAGAGTTCCGAGGAAGACAGTGAATTCGATGATGACGCGAGTGCTGATGCCAGCGAGGAAGACTTCAGTGGCGACGAGGAGAGTGGTGAGGACTGGGACGAGCTTGAAGAAAAGGCGAAACGTAAGGACAAGGAGACCGATCATGAAGACAACGATCGCGGGATCAAACGCAAACGCTAGTCAACATTTTGTTGCCGCTTGGACATCAAACGACTGTTCTTCTTGCCTTGTTGCAATTTGTGTCCCAATCTGTGAACAAGTTAAGTTGGGCTAGGCCTTCGTCTCTTGATTGACTTTTCAAATGCTTGTACGGTTTGACTCGGAGCCACGGGGGGTTGGGAATCAGCACAAGACGCATTTTAATCGGGAGGGAAATAGTCTCTTTAACGTCTCTTAAATGTACTCTATCCAAATATTCACGCATGATATTAGTTCAAAAGGTCTTTAGACTGGAGAGTTACTCTACAGGGCAGCAATCAACTAGGTTAACATGGCTGATTTACTTCTGACCCCTCCTGTATGTACATATATATGGCCCCAAATGGACTCCATAGAGAGAGCTCGCATTAAACTTGTTGGCAGTCTCTTTCCGCGCTATTTCCCTTCCCGCATGGATATCCACATGCTCCGCATGCGCTCTCCTTGTCCGGGCGTGAAGCGCTCATAACATACATCAGATGAATAATCCATGAAGTCATGGACTGCGTCCAGTCCAGGGGAGTCCGGACACGAATCCTTCTGTGCAGGACATCCATTTGTCGGGGTGGACTGCTGTGGCGTGTCACTTATATAGTCCCCGGGGTTATCTGCTGAGCAAGATTCCCCCTGGAATGTGTGTAAAAGGCCATTCCAGTGTCCAATCTCGTGGATGGCAGTTCCGCCTCGGTTGTAGAGATCCAAGGAGCCACCGGGCATTGTTTTGGCCAAAATATTGCAGCCATCCTTGACATAGTGAGAAGATGGGCTACTGGCATTGACACTGGGATCAGGCAAGGTGCAGAACCCAAGAACGCTTGGTGCCAGGTCAGCGTTGGTGACTGCACCCCTGTGCCCGAAAGCGCGTCCTGCTTGTCCAGGAGACGCCTGGAGATTGGTTTGGAAATAAACGTTCAACGTTCGGTAGCTCCCCTTACGAAGAGTCGTTTTCATTGCCATATCATCCGCATTACTCGCCCACGTATCATTGGTATGACGAGTCACACCTTGTAATCGATAGGAGATGCCAGAATCTGCATAGGATTGTTGTAGAATGGAAAACTGTAGGTAAAATGAATTAGCACTGAGATGCGCGTCGAAAAAGAAGCAACTGACTTGAGAATTGATCATATCCTCGGTGACTTGAGTGGACTCCGACTTGCTACTGATGATATGGAACCAGGTCTCAATCTCGATCGGAGCCTGTCGGGCCTGTGAACCAGCAGGGCTGGCTTCATCCGATTTGAGGCGGCCTACTTCATGCAAGAAACCTGCACTAGGGTCCTCAGTAGCACAGGCGCCTCTTTTCTGAAGGGTAAAGGGGCTGCACCGACCCTGCAGAAAAAAGGTGACAAGAACCACGAGTTGGAAAAATGAGTGACAGACCATGGTGTTAAGAAGCCCTGGTTTCGATTCCCCCTTCACACCTGTTTCAAACGAGAAAAACAAAACAAAAGGAGTCGACAGAGAGTCAAGAAAAGAATCATCAGGCTCGAGATTGACCAATATGGTATCATATATAACCTGTCAAATTCCATAAAGAAAGTTGCGTCATGCGGGAATGTCTTGGGCAAGGGGTAGCATGTTTAAAAAAAAGGATCGGGGAAGATAAAACGATTGGTATGTCGAAGATTCGAGGATGAGGTCATTGAACACAATTATTTACAGGGCATATTTGAAACAGAAAACGCCAAAAAAAGAAGGCATCTTAGGGGGCATTATCCCGTCCCGTAGCGATGGCAGTAGTCGGTTGATTTGAATCCCAAGTAAGATAGGTGTGGTCACCAAGTTTTCTGGTAGAGAGAGGTTAGCCATGTTTAGGAGTTATATTCAAAGGATATCATATATCATACCTCGGACGCACCAAGTGTGCGACAGTGAACAGAGCCCCGAGAACAACGCATATTCCACCAACAACTATATAGGCGATTCCCATGAAGGGATTCTTGCCTCCAAGCACTGTTCGAGTTGAGATCAAGATCGACTTGGTTCCATCATATTCAGTAACATTGAAGCCTACAGCGGTTAGTAAGTGCAAACAAGAAGTGGTAGTAAACACATACGATCAAGAATCTCAATGCTATATGTTGCAGCAGGCATGCCATGGGTATCGTTACGGCGGGAAAGCTTGCTGAACGATGGCAAACCAGCCGTTCTCATCCAAACCATGAAAGCCTCATTTTCATGTAAATTGAGAAGCTCTTCATAGGTGTTGTTCTTGGTCGCCCAGGCCCAATTTGGGGGTGGCTGCATTTCCTCCAACGTATACTTTGTCTTTTTGATGAGTTCCTTGTCACTGTCCCACGCAATGCCTTTATCGGTCATCTCGTAGAATAGCATTCCACCTTTTTCGTCCCCGGTTTCAGTCGAATATCGAGCTTGGGGCATCCCAATGCTGTCGTTGAAGAATGAGTTGGCAATCAGTCCACATGGATAGTATACCTTCCCAGCCGTGCTGTTGACCGCTAATGGGTCACACGTGCCACCCTTGATCGTATGGTAGGGGACAGCGTCTCCTTTCAGCTGATTCAAATCAAGTGACTGAACATATCGGCGGTGGTTTTGATAAAAGTTGGTGAGGCGATAGTACATGAAAACCGGTGCTGGAAGCTCGTTCGGAACCTCGAAAAGAAGAGTGCAGATAGTGTTGTTAGACTCATCGACGGTCTTGCGCCAGGAGGGTCTCCTTATGGCAGATTTGAAGGTCGCCGAATAATGAGGAACGGGTTGATAATTAGCCGTTGCCCGTTCGGCGCAGTAGGAGTAATCGATGGAAATTTCTTGGACCTGGAGCACACAGCTCGTCAGAGATGTTCTATCAAGGACAAAGGTATGAAATGAGGCATACTAGGGAGCTTGCCCAGAGGAGAACACCGCCAATTGGCGCAAAGATAATGCCCACGATGAAAAACAGAGGTAGAACGCTTTTAGGGGTTAAGATTGGTCTGGAAGGTTAGCACGGTCCAGGGGCAGATACAGGGATATCAAGCTCACTGCCATGCTTTCAATCTTTGCTGGCGAAAAGCAGTATCTGGTAACAAGTTAGTTGATGACATAGGGTTGATGGGATCGCGAGACCTACTGGCTGGTCGACGAGACTTTGGCTTCTTGTCGCCATCCCTTGCACGCTCCTGTTCCTCGATGGACTCAGTACGAGTTACCTCCTGAGACATGGCTGACCAATATGATTTCAAAGATGAAATTTGATGGTCAAGATTTGGAGTGAAGGGAAAGATGATACAAGGGGGGGGAATACGTCAAAAAAGGTGGCGCCGGGCTGCCGGATGATTACGATTGCGCCCCACCGCTTTATCTTTCGGGTTTAAATTAGAAACAATACTTTGGATATATCAATATATCGATTGAATATATTATTTATTTAGTTTATATTGGTTGATATTGTGATCTTTGATATATTTTTATCAATTTCATGTTTCATTGTGTAGGGGAATCCATATCTGGTCAGGGTATCAAGCCTCATCCTATGTGCTATTCTGAAAAGAACGATCAAGCAGTAAAATTCAATCGCAATAGAGAAAACACCAGTGGCTAACCAAGCCTGCCATTCTAGACCAAAGCGAAACTGAAGTGAAGCACCCAAACGCCATAACCAAAGTTGGAAATAATCAAATGCCCATGGGGTCTGTATGCAAAAAGCAAAACAAAAAACAAAGCCAAGGGGGGAATCTCAAAAAGAAAAGAATGTGTCATGAGGAGTCGTAAAAATCGAAATAGCAACTGAAAAAAGAAACCGAAAGGCCAAGAGGTAAGGTGAATTCAGGGGAACACCCATACATTTGTCTTGGTGCAGAGAGCTGAGAGCACCCGAATAGGGATTAATAGTCGAGGGCTGTATTGCACGGTGGTAAACACTGGGGTGAAAGGGGGTCAGTTATTGGAAACGGTGCATCTGATGGCTCAGCCTGTGATGGGAAGCAACACACAAGACTGTGAATTGGTGGCATCGTTGTCCACGAGTACCATCAAACACGTAGCCTGCGATATCATGCTAGGTATTGATGGAAATATTCAGCCTTAAACCAACCCACACGTTCGTAAGCGGTCCAAAGTTTGCTGGCTTTATTGACATCAATCTTGCAAGCCTGCTGAGCATCCGTCTTGCGGAACTCTTTGCCAATACCAAGAGCTCGGACCCGAGCTTCAAAGATTCGACGCTTGCTGCATAGATAGGTCGCACATGAAAGTCTCAGAGTAGAGGCAAGATTGAGCTCGGCGGGACTGAGAATATTTTTGTCCGGGTCATTGCTCAAATCCAACATCTGCCCCTTCCAATCGGCCTTCAATGCTTTAGCATTACTGCCTAGGGTTTCTGCCGGGGGCGAGTAGTCCTTGAGTGCGTGATAATCGGTGTCATCGCGATTCGTACCCAAGACACGTGGTTTGGTAAGCGGGGTTTGGGGGGGGATCAAAGTTGTCAAACACATGCTGCTTGGGGGTGGATTTAGGGGTGCGTTTGACCCGGGTTCGCTGCACGCGCGGCTGAGTTCCCAATCTTTTCGCGGGAGCTGGAGCAATCTTCTTCAACTTGGGTTCATAATCTCCTGGGCGATAGCGGTTCATCATGACCATCTGACGCTCCAGCGTCTCCCGTTCCTCTCGAGCCCAGGCAGCCGGGTTGCGATTGTACTGGGTCGAAACGATAGGAACACAGGAGAGTGCCAAGAGATATTCATCTCGTGTGGGTTTGTTCGACTTATTGCGAAACATTGCCATATGAGAATTCATGTGCTCTTCCACAAGTGCCTCTACAGATGGAGGGTGAACGGGGCCGAACAGCGGCTCATCCGTAGCAACGTCAGTAACGGAATCCTGAGGAGGGAAAAGGACGGGGTCCCTGGGGGATCCCAAGTCCCTTTCAATTTGGTCCGAGGCGTGGGAATTGCTCTTCTTATTTCCCGTATAGGGAGTCACGGGTGGTGATGGGAGATCCATCTCTGACTGCGTCCGTTTTCGATCAGCAGAGATGGGTGGAAGCTGTATGTCACGAGCTGAGGAATCTCGAGGCTTTGTAAACGGTGAAAGTGAGACAGAAAAGCTCTCGAGAGGCTTGCTCTCTGGGGGCGACATAAGGCTAGAAACGGATGGGAGACGATGCATAGTGCTCGGCTGTTTGGCTGGCTGCCAGCCAGCTGATGAAGTCATTCCAGATTAAATACCGTGTAAGCCGGTGATTGGCAATAAGAGGTTAAAGTAGTCAATGGTGTCAATGGTGTCCAGGGCTAGAGTTTCCGGGAAGAGAAGGGGAGATGAATACACCAGGCAGAGTGGGAAGATGGATGGCGAAGTTGAGCAAGTGTTTATGGAACTCAATGGAAGTTGAATCACCTGGCAAAACAGGTGATTTGTCAGGTCCTCTTTGTCTTGAGTGGCGATAAGCCAATACCTAAGTCTCGGCGTTAAGGCTCCAATGGCCGAATGAGTCAATTTGATTAAGAGGATAATGGTCCATGGAAATTGAAAAAGAGAGAGAGAGAGAGAGAGAGAGAGAGAGAGAAAAGGAGGGAGAACTGTGAGTCAGTATGTGATAAACTGCGGGGTGGCGCTTATGGGAGATTCCGAGTTTCTCCAGGCTCATGAGACCAGACTACCTGACTGTAAAAGGGTTAGTTGGGACATCAGAGCGCAAAAGGGGATCTGAGGGGGGAGGGGAAGGGGGGGGGGAATATGTTTGGGCGTTGGAAACCAGCTGATCTCATCATTTGGTTTCCAAAGGGTTTCCAAGGTTACTTACTCCGGTATAATTGGGAGGGGAAAAAAAAAAAGGATTGGTATTTTTGAAGAGTTTAAGTATTTGATTTATATACATGTACCTACTAATATATATGTACCATTTACGTAGACCCGATATTCAGGTATAAACTTGTAAATTTCATATTGTAACCTTTCCTCGTGTGATAAACACCTAATAAGATCAGCCGCAGGAGAGGCGAACCAATCATCTTATGGCACTGACCCCTGTCCCATGTGATCTATTGGTGCAGATCCTTATCTTTGATTTGCTCTCTTTTTTTAATTTTGCTTTTCTGTTACAAACTATTTTTGGTATAATCAAACTCGAATTGACCAATAAGACTTGAGTTGACTTACTTGGGTCTGACTCATCGGAACCTTTTGAGTCATAGAATGGCTGCCTGCGCCAGGCGCCTAAACTATTTCTATGAAAGTGATGTCATAATACAACAAGAGCCGCTCTTGTGATGCATTTAGCAGCCACAGGTAGACATCCCTTCTATGGGGCCAGGGACAAGGCATCCATTCCCTCGAGCCATTTGAATACAGTCACCCTATAGAAATTGACCCCACTTTTTTAAATAACTTGAAAGAAAACAGTTAATTCAGTCATTGAAGCGGGGAGGGGAGGGATTAGGAGGAACAAGCGTATTTATAGGGTCCAGCTTCGAACCCTGTAAATTATATAAATACAGAGGTGTCTCTTTTCGAGTTAAACCTGATCTCTACCTGAAAGTTCAAGTCCCGCTTTCCTGATAAAAGTCCTGCTAATATTTCCGCCACACCATATTTGTAACGGATAAAGACCCTTACAACCAGAGGATATAGTCACCTGACCTTATCGGTCGGGTAACGGGAGTGAACCGCCAAGGAATTATTACATAGCCACCACGTCGATATCATCGAATATTACCTAGAATTTGTAGGTGACCACGCCTTCTATTTACTTTTGGATGCCTATATCTTCATAATTCATCATGTTGATAGAGTACTCAGTGGAAAGTCTGTATGTTAACGGAACAGCTGTAAAAAACAGAGATGAATCATCAATTTTATCCAGCCAAAAGAGGAAAGGCGTTAAGAAATTATGTATATGCAGGTTCATGCGGGTCGATGGAGGTTAATGGGCGGTTGGAGGTTATTAAGGTGGGAACCTCACCTCAAGAGGTGAGGTTCGAGGTTCCGGGGTAGGGACCCATGCGGAGGTTCAAAGCCAGGTCTATGTCCAGTAGTCGAGGGCGATTAAGAGCTTCGCATCTTGTGGTAAGGTAGCGAGAATTGTATACTACTCCTCATCGACCAATTTCTTAAGCCGCGTTGAGCGGTGCGAGGATGGAGTAAAGTGGGTTTAGCTAGAGCCTTTTATGCCATTCGAATGAAGGAAGCAAATTGCTTCCTCTTAGGTAGACTTCGGCAAAATGGGTTAAACCCAATAACCCATCGATAACCCATCTGAACCCATTTCTGCATAAAATCTCAGCCTTGGCGTTCATAGAGAAGTTAAGTCATCAAGATTCCGATCAAACAGTGTATTTTACAACTCAAATCCGACCAAACACTATATTTACAACTCGAACACTCTACATATAGATATATATTTTTGCAATGGTGTTTTATCTACCTACGTAGGTATATAGTCCATAACATATAAATATCATATTTGATATTTATTATGCATATTTAATTATATCACTAGTTAGTTAACTTAGTAGAGTGTCTCATAAGGTTACAAACTACATCTAAGTTAGATGATCCAACTTAGACTGCGACAACGCCCACGAAAGTGGAGACACTTTTAGCGTCGCCAAGACATATGCGGGCACTCTTGGCAAGGTGGGTACTGCCAAGAATTAGTTGTGTACATAAAATAGCCTAATAGGGTAATTTTTGAATTAATTTTGCATAACGGTGGGCGATGGGCGTCAAATTTCAAAAGGCCCACGGGCCGTGGACACTTCCTAGTGCCCATGGACGGGCGATGTCGCAGTCTATGTGTACCCTTGTGGGTCCCCGCTGATTGGTGACGGGTAGGTCCGTAACACGTTCCTCGATACTCTCAAGAGGACTTAGGCTACAGTAAGGCCCAGTGCGGCAATAGCTCAGTTGCGAGACAGATCGTTGACGTTGGACGGAACCCGAGGAGTACTAAGGCAAGTATACCCTGAACCCCCGTCTAACCCTAACTGTGACCAGTTAGCAAGTGCGTAACAATCATGCTCAGTGAGCAAGAGCATGATCCGCCCGGATCAGGACCCACTGGCAGAGGATATCCGCTACCTAGGTTACTCTATGTACTGGAAAACCTCCGCCATAACAATTACCACTTTGGGGCCGTCAAACACGTGACCATGCAGGTAGTAGAATGGTAGTCGGTCGACGAGTAGATCTTGCCAAGACAAATCTACCAACCTACCATCTACACACCTACACAGGAAGAACTCAGGGATATATAAGAACACTCATTCATGTATCTAGTTTAGTTCTTCGTCTTCAATCCTACATTGTTACTTGTGTTTACTTTTGGAACTACTGTGACTCTCTACTTGATTATAACTTGACAACACTCACGAGCAGACCAATACTGTGGTATAGATCTACTCGGCGCTCTCACTGGCACCGTTCCTCGATCTCTCAAAAGGACTTAGGCTAGCGTAAGACCTGATAGGCGATAGCTCAGTTGAGACAGATCGTTGACGTTGGATACCTGAGGAGTATTAAGGCAAGTAGACCCGAAACCCATCTAACCTAACTGCGACCAGTTAGCAGTGCGTAACACTATACTTCTGACCATATAACTATTATATCCTACTAAGTACTTCAATTTGTTGAATATCACTAGGTGAGTATAATTTCTAACCGCGGTCAGAAATCATAGGTGGAAGGTCAAGCATTGCTTATAGTAGTGCTTATAGTAGTGCTCAGAATAGTCTAACATATAATAATAATTTCTAACTGTAGTTAGAAATGTAGTCTTTGACTGAGGTTAGAAATCCATAGGTTTAATAGGCCCTGACAACTCCCATGGGACTAAAAAAAGGTTGGTCCCATATCCTGGTCCCATCTACTCCCATGGGACTTATGGGACTCCTATATGGTCCCACGCTAGCATAATCTTGCCAAGAATCTCCTCTTTCGGCTACACAAATCTACAAAGTAATTAGATAAAATACTATTATTTATAGGTGTATGAGCGTCCCTACCTTTAATGTTAACCAACATAGTTTTTTATATGACATGGTCTATAGTTAAGTGCATAAATGACTTAAGTCTATATCAAAAAGTATCTTCCTTTGAAAAAAAAATGTATAATAGACTATTATCGCCCAAGGGTATAAAAGAGATATAAACATGGTATTTAGTGGAAGTGGTTAAGTAATATATATATATTCACATAAGATACTAAACTATATTTCTTATATATTATTGCGACAACAAAAATTCGATAGACATATAGTAAAGTATAATTAATTCCTATACCATAAGAAACGTTACCCCTAAGTTGTTTATTTTTATCTTAGAATTACTATTCTCCACTATATGGTCATTGTAGAATTTTAGGATAAAGTAGGTTTAAAAGTGAAAATTTTACAATTAAAGTTGTGGGGGATTCTAGATACCCCTAGATCTATCAACTTCCCCTTTATATAGGAGTCCTATGGGAATCCCACGGGAGTCCCATCTAATAAACCAATAAGTGTGATATAATAAGTGGACCGTCACCTATTTATGATATGTAGTCGCACTACTCATTGTTTAGAATCTGCTAGTAGCTAGACGCGACTCTCCTAATTGTGAAGATAGGCCTTAGAGATATTCTTTTTATACCGATATCCTTTTTATACCCTCTTCTATTTTAGTAGAATTATTATTTGAGTATGTCTTAATATGAACTATATACAAAGGCTAGCCCTTTATCCTAGGTTTCGTTCTCCTAAGCGGAAACCCTCTACCTTCTTTAGTCTATAGTATTAGTATCATTAACGAGCCTCTTACGCTAGATCATTCAATTAGCTAGTAGCCGATCTATAGCGGACCCGAATCTTTAATCCTCTAAATAGAGCCGAATCCGATTCCTCTAACCCTCCGCCGTATCGGTCCTAAACATTAAAAGTTCTAGGTTCTTTGGACTTCAATAAATAAAACCAACTTCATTAAGTAGTGGCGTTATATAGTAGGTGCATAACCGTACGCTCCGCTACGTAAAGTGAACTTTAATGCAAGGTATACCTCTACCGCTTAGGAGCACTTTAATTAAGTAGCCCACTTCTAAACTAGGAAACTAATAGCACTCTATCGGAGATATAGAAAAGTAATTTTACACCTATCATCATTAGCAAATGGCTCAAAGTCACTCGCTACGCATTCATCTAGTCGCGCATATATAGCTATATCGAAAAGGGTGTCTATATAATAGGATATATAGCAATTGCTCGAAATTACGGTATTATATATATCTAATTCTACATTCTATCTAATACTAATACTTTCATTACATTTAGTCCACTCGCCTAACTACCCACAAGGTCTTTAATCAATAGCGATTCGAAAGAGTTTAAGTTAAATTTATAGCGAACTCACGCCTTCCATTCGAGGTCCTCTAGCATAAAGAATTCGAAGATCTTATTATAGAGGCTTAGCTTTCTCAACAAAAGCTTACCCTTCTATCACCAAAGACCGCGCGGCGTCGGCTCAAGTTAATCGTCCATATAGAGTAGCAAAAGCTTATTTCTCTACTCCTAGCTAGAGCAAAATTATTAATTGCCCTTAATTATTAGACTTCGCCCTTCTAATAGGCATTTATAGCGATCATAGGCTATTTTGTGTATACACTAACTAATTAGGATTATCATAAGATCCTTCTAGGTTTTATGCTAGTTCACGGCTAGCACATAGGCTCTAATCTCGTAGACATTCTCCTTAAGGTTCTTTAGTAGTAGAATATTATAAATCGAGTAATTGCAATTACTATAGATAACGCGTTAAATAATAAGACCTTAGTTGATAGTCTATGTGATTTAATCGAACGGATAGAGCTTCCTAATTTCACCGAAATTGTGTGGGTTCTATGTCTTACTTATGTGATTTAATTAAGTCTAAAAGATCTCCTTGGCCTAATGAAGGCTGATCCAAAAAACGATAAAACCGCAATAGTCTAGTTAGAAGAAAATGGGAGTATTCTTCAATAAGTAAAGAGACAAAAGGGAATCATTTACACGCTAGCCAAGGTAAAGTAATTAAAGCATTCCCATAATTTCATTTCATACTAACCACTATACGACTAGGTACGGGCCTTTACGGTTTTTATTAATGCTAGTCCATAGCAGTGGGGGGCATTTCTAAATCTACAAAGTGAAGAACCGAGGCTTACTCCGATCTAGGATATACGAACTCGGTGGAACTCAACATATCTTATGCTCTAGCGCCCTAATCGACTTTCTAGTAGCTACCAAAGATATTGCGTAGAACATCAGCGCCTAGAATTCCGGCTAAGTAAAAGCGAGTGGAGGTAGATCGAATACTTACTCCATATCATAAAGCCTTTCTACAAATGGACTATTAGCCTATCAAAGATTAAGGCTACAACAATACATGATGTATTCTGGGTCTATAACCGACTGTTTACCCATTTTGAGTAGGCCTAGGCCCGCCTTCGACGAAAGAAAGTGCCGTAGAAAAGGGCTATGCTAAAGGCCCTTAAGGCCGGAAGTAAGAAACTCTTAGTGTACTACAAAGCGACTAAGTAAGCACATAGTAGCCTATATATAATTAGTACAATTATTGCACCCTAGTATAAGCTTAAATTCTTTAAAGGGCTAGAATGGGTAGGTGATGTCGATGGCATAGATTCCTCCTAGTATGATATATATAAGACATCTCTTCATAAGCACTTAGAGGAATACTCAAAACACTAGCTAGAAAAGTAAGTGCTTACGAGGGTAAAGTCCTCCTCGTATAGTATAGATTAGACTGCGGCACGATCCGCAATATCCGCGGATATCCACAATCCATATCCGCAAACTGCGGATATGGATATGGACCTGATATCCATTGGATATTTGCGGATATCCAATGGATATCAAACAATACAAACATGCCTAGACTCGTGACCTCGAGGGGTGTGCATTAATTTTATGTTTTCCTCCGTATTTTTCGTGTAATGGTATGTCATGTCAAAGAATTAAAATCTGGATCTTTTTGGGTTGTATGAATTTAAATCTTCTTATTCATTTATATATACTATTTACAGATCTAACTGGAAGCCATCTGGTAACCTTGGCTGTTTTCGAATCCGCCCTAAACGACCTGGCATACTCCCATCGACCGGCATCTCTGGAAGATCATCATCCTCTTCAACCACCTCGCATGGTCGTTTTTGAGGTTGTTTTCCTTTTGCCCGACTACCTCGCTTAGCAATATCATCATCCGAGTCATGATCACCGCTCTCAGTGTGCTGGGTAGCCTCGAGTCCAGTCTCCTGATCCTCCTCCTCATTATCACTGATAGGCTCTAAGACCTCAAGCTGTGGTAATGATCTCCGGGTTTGATCTAGCAAAGCAGCTTCACCTTGGGATAGGTGCTCTTTGATAATCCCTAGCTCCTCTTGCCGAAGATCAAAGTTGGTAGCAAACTGATGTAGCATCAGGCCACGGATTGTACTCGGCTTCAATTGACCACGACGGTAATGACAGATATCACGAGCACAGTTGAATAGTCGTTCAACACCAGCACCACTAGCAGGGATAGATAGAATGTCCCTTGCTATCCTAGCCAGGGTTGGGAAGCTCTTCTCATGTTCCTTCCAGAAAAGTCGAGGTTTCTGTCGCTCAATTCCACGAGCAAGATATCGCGCAATCTCGTCGTCATCTGGTTTTGCAAGCTCCTCTAATAGCTGGTTCTGGGATGCACAAGCAGCATCAAGATCACAGTCATCATTCTCATCGATAGCTACTCCAGAAGTCTCCAATGCCGCTAGGCCATCAGTATCATGCGTAGGCCTTGACAAGTCCCGCAGCACCAGCCAATTTTTGGTTACGGTGCTGCAGCACCAAACGGAATTCTGGTGCTGTGGTGCTGCGACCATACCTATTTAGGCTAGAAAACTACCTAGATAGGAAAGTGATCTGCATCATAATGCCAAGGCAGCACTGAAACTAGCGCCTTGGCGCCTGCTTGGCGCCAAGGCGGGACCAAATCGGCGGGACTTGTCAAGGCCTAATCATGCGTAAGCATCTTCCTATATCGATCAAACTCTCGGCTCAGGACCTCTTGATAACGATTCATATAATCAATATCGCCCTGCCAATCAGGCGAGGAAAAGTACCGGAGCTTCTTTGATGGGGAGAAGATTGTTGCCAGAGCGTAGATATCACCATAAGGCTCATACTCGGTGGCAGTGTAGTACTTGGAGAGCTTTTTCTTTGCTGTTTGGAGTGCCCGCAACATCCGTTTCTTCCAGATCATACCTTTATTCTTAAGCTTCGCCTCGGCTGCATCGAGATGAGAGAAAAGCTTATTGTAGATACTGTAGATATTGTGTGCGGTAATATCCTTTGTCTTTGACAGCATCATGGTGAAATCAAAGAAGGGCTTTGTCAGAAGAAGAAGATACTCGACTTGACGCCACTCTTCTTGATCGAGCTTGAAATAAAGATATTGATGATCAGTACAATACTGATCATAGAATGGCTGGAGCTTCTTGGCCCGGTTGAGCATCAGAAATACTGAATTCCATCGTGTCCGAACATCTTGGATCGGAATCAATGCAGGCTCCGGCTGAAGGGCCATAAATGCCTCCCGACGTTGTGGGCTTGCATTAATGAAGACTGCTAGTCCTCGGATCTTCCATACTTTTATTAGTCTAGCTATACGGATCTAGGGGTAGAAGACATACCTTTTTCAATGTATCTGTGATCTGGATACTACCGGAGGTATTGCGCTTATTCTGGAAGGAGTGGGTTTTTTCCTCAGACCACTCTAACTCGATCTCCTTATTGCTTGGTACTGCCTTAAGCTTCCCAAGAAGCTCATTCAGACTCAGCTGGATCACATGCGCGATGCATGGGACGCGGAAGATGGAGAGATCTGATGAATGCTGAGACTGAAGGTGGTCCTGGATACTCTGCATCAAAGTATTGTTATTGGTTGCGTTGTCTGTAGTCACTGACAGGACACGATCTGAGATACCATGCTCTGTAAGGATCTGGGTCACAGTTTTACTGAGATTTTCACCAGTATGGGAGCCATAGAGAGGCTCAAAGCCTAGAAGAACCTCACAGTAATCCCAGTTATGATCGATAAAGTAACCAGTGATAGCCATAAAGGCCTGCTGGAAAGGAGAAGTCCAGCAATCCAAGGCTATTGATAGCCGACACCCCTCTGGAAGTCTCTGTAGAATCCCCTTCTGGTTATTCTGGATTGTTATATCGAGATGACGTCGAATGGTTCGTGCCGATGGAATTGTAAGTTTAGTGGATGATTGTTGAGCAACCTCTAACATGCGGTGGAATTGGGGGTGTTCGATCACTCGAAAGGGCAGATGTGCAGTCGAAATGAATTTCAGAATAGCATCGGAGAGGCGATCTTGGGTGAATGATGTACTAGTGGTACCTGGCTAGATCAAAGTACTCAATGTTAGCTGCTAAATTATAAAGAACTTAACCACTATAGTAACGCCAGTCAAGTACCCTGGTTGACATACCATTCTTTTGATAAGCTGGTCGATTTTTGGGCCACTTTTTTTGAACATGCTCCAGCTTTGAGGTGCGCTGTCATACGCGAAGAACCAGCACGCCGGAATCTTGGATGGCCAATTGTACAGAGACATGCCTTGCACATAACCTTCGGCTTTCCATTTTTGTCATTCGCAACCTGGTAGAAGCTATCCCAGATATCCGATTTGCTTTTTGATTCCCATCGAATTGTGTTCTTGGTATCAGACTGAGATCCATATTCAGTTGTAAGCCACCAACTGACGAATTTATTGCGTACGTCCTCTATGTTATCACACATAGAATCGGATGGATATAAAACCCAGTGCTTTTGAAGGGGAGGTCCAACGCGAGTAAGGGATACGGGCGCAAAGGTTGAACGAGGTAAACGAGTCGGCGATATCGATGGGACTGGTGTTTGGATACCTACAAAATCAGAGAAATTATCAGGATAAATCTGATCAGAAGCAAAATCCACATCCGAATTGGTGAATGAGAACTGTGATTGAGACATTGAGAAGTAAACAATTATAATATGTAGTGTAGTAGGGTGCTTAAAAGAATAGAGAGGCTTACATCTAAACCAGTAGATGTTTTCAGGGGTAAAGTAAAGTAAACGTACTAGGATATTCTGACTTAGACTTGCTTTTGATGTGGTTTACCTGAATGATTGGCTATATTGTATAGTTAGTGCGGATATCTTGTGGATATCCACAAAATATCCACAAGATATCCGCAAGATATCCGCAAGACATCGAAAGTTGCAAAGTCCGCATTTTGAGAACTTCTATCTCGGGTTTCTCAAGTTCTAGTCGTCGAAACGGATTAAAAAGAAAATCTATAGATAGCTAGGACTCTCAGCTTTTATTTGAGCCTAAACTTGAAAGAATTTATCGAATAATGAAGGGTTTGATTTTCCATGTTCTATTTTGTACAAAGTTCATGGTTGATAGTAGTTAAATATATATTTCCACATGTAACTTACCACAAAATCGTCAATCTACGGCCACCTTTCCAAAAAAAACGTCGGACTAAGAAAACTACGACACTGCCTACAAATAATGTATAAGGAGACCGTCGATACATGTCCATTTCCTAAAATTTCAAAGGGTCGACTGTCGATTAAAGGGGTTGGTTCTGTCAGGACCAAACATGCGTTTATTTCAGTGGTAAGGAAATATTGGTAAGCTGCATTAAGATCATGTGACAGGCTATAAGGGGGAAAGTAAGCGAGAGTTATGCTAGTGCGGATATCCAAGGATATCCGCAATTTGCGGATATAAGGATGGACCTGATATCCATTGGAGCGGATATGCCGCAGTCTAATCATAGGTATAGCTACACCGCAGGCGCGTCCTATAGAAAAAATAGATGTTAGAGGCCCTTAAAGCCAGTCGGTCTAAGCTTAATGAGGATTACTCTTAAGCTAATGATCTTCGTGAGAATATCTATATAATTAGTATAACGCTTACGCCTATGAACAAATTCAAATTCTTCCTCTCTAGTAATTAGGATTAGAAATAGCGAGATACCTATCGACTTGCTTTTGAGTAAGCCCTTATTCTATATTAAGCATGGGTTAGAGCTAGTAGTTATGATCCACAAAGCTCTCTAACGATAGCTCGACTAAGCTTAAGGCTAGAAGAGATACTTAATGGAAGGGATATATAACCACGAGCTATTACTAATGAAATTAGTTAATATCTTAATAGCGGTAAGTAAATATAAAGACTATATAGTTACTATAATAATACTAACATATAGGTAGATACTATTTCTATTAGACCGCTCACTTTATAGAAAGAGCACTAAGCTCGCTTTCGGGCTATTTCTACCCTTGCGAGGGATATACTCTTATTCCTAGCAACTAGTGTAGGAGTTGAACGACTCTTTAATACCGCTCGGGATATCTATCTATCACAATCGTCGTGGTAGAATGAAGAGTAAGATAGTTAAGGGCTTAATGATGTTTCTTTATATAATAAAATTCGATATAGAGGAATAGGAAGTAACGCTTCTCGAGAAATTCTTCTCGTAGGATAAGCTTAAGGCAGCAAAAGAGGAGAGGGAGGAGGAGCTCATAAAGGTCGAGATTAATCCAATTAGTGATATAGAGGAGTACGAGGATAAACCAGAGGATGAACCGGAGGATATAATGGAGGATACGATAGAGGAGGGCGCCTTACCTATAAGTGAATATGGTCGTTCTTGCTCACTAGTATTACCACCGACCTATATATAGACATGGGTATTAGGAAGGAAACGTAAAAATTGGGATAATGATAGATTTGAATACCATTAGCTTACTTAATGATGAATGCTTAATCAAACGCTTCTCTTTCACACTTTTTTTCATAATTAAAATTAGATCTAATTAAGTAATAAAAATACTCAAGATTACCGTGACAAAATGCATAAATTATACATTTCGAATCCTTAGCATATTTATCTAGTTTGTAACCTAAATCAGGGCCCTAGACCTAGTACTAGGTTACCCAGTCCGACCTAGACCCATTACTAGGTCGAATGGTTAGACCCAAAACCCAACCTAGACTCGGTTGGGTCTAGGCTGGGTCTAGGTTTTACTAGGTCGTGCGGAAGACTAGGTGCAATGAACCTCGAACTTTGGACCATAATGGTACTTCCGTATAACCTTAGAGGGCCTTCGAAAGGAACTCGTAAATGCGAAGGTTCATATTAAAGATATTTCATAGATGGTTTAGGCTAGGATCTAGCTTAGTGGTCGAACCAAATTAGTTATTATAGAGCGAGACGAGGACTCACGTTCGGGACGAGGTTATACTGCAAATTCGTATATAGAAGCGCTTAAAAAATGTCTATTGCCAATCTATACCCCCGGTGTAGTATTTTAGCAGGATAACGCGAGGATTTATATAGCATTACATGTGACGCATTAGATCAGTCGAAGATAGATACATTGATATTGAGTATGGGAAGACGTTTGAAGGCAGTACAGAAGGCTATGGGGTATGATACGACATATTAAGCGAGAAATTCATTGTGCGGGTGTTAGGCTTACTCATATTTTTTATTTGAATTAATTAAACCTATAAATGGTAGTACAGTGTAATATATAGTAGATATATATATTTGTTGAGGGAATCCATAAAAGTGGAGTGGGTAAGAACATATGGTAGGTGATGTACTTCTAGTAGATGCAAAAATCTTGATTACATTAGATTGCTGGACTTCACCATTCGGATAAGCATCTATGGCCATCACTAGCTATTTTATTGACATTGATTAGTTCTTCCGGGAGGTGCTTCTTAGGTCTAAACCTCTCGAAGGTGCTCACACTAGTGCTAATCTAAGTGGTGTCCTCTTAGAGATACTTGCTAATCACAACATCTAGGATCGTGTGTTTGGGTTAACCGCGGATAATGCATCGAATAACAAGACCCTTATTGACTCGCTATAATAGGCCTTATCGAGCGATATTCATATTATCCGAATACCCTATCTTGCATATGTTATCTAATTAAGTCTAAACCAACTTCTTAATCGCTTAAAAGTAGTCCCTTAAAATAATATACTAAGACCAAATGGTCTAATCGCTAATTAATACTCGCGAAAGTAAATGCCCAAAGCAAAAACCGTAGTATATCTCATACTTTAAATAAGGTACGGTTAGACTTCCGCACAACCTAACCCAACCCCAAAATGGAGTTTGGGTCCAATTCCATAACCCATTGGGTAACCCATTGGGGCCCCAAAATCGTGCAAACCAACTAAACACCTCTTGCGCGTGACTACATAATTTATGCAGTTTTTACTTGTAAATATGTGTATTCTGCTTACAGCACCCTTCTAAAAGAAATTTGAATCAACTTCGATGTGTATAGATTTCTTAATATTGCTTAAAATTGTCATCAGCCCTACTCTTACGTCTCCTCCCCCAAGCCCGTAGCTAAGTTGCACTCCCTGGTAATTGGGGCTCTATTGTCTCTTTATCTATTACATGAGGAGAAATCTCTCGCTATCTATCTATCATCTATTTCCCCTTCCTCTTCATTATCACTAATCAGATCAACCTTATCATCCCTTATATGATTATCGTTCTGCTCCTTCACTAATTCGATCTCCGCTAATATAAAGAACTACTAAAGCTGCTTTACCTTAGCATCCTTGACACTGAACCTTGTTGCACATAGAAATAACATCAGCTCCTCAATCGTTTCAGATTTAAGACGACCACGGCGAAAATGACAAATATCTCGAGTAGTATTAAAGAGGCGTTCGACACTAGCACTAGTTGCTAGTTCTACTTTATAATTAAGTAATACCCCAGAAAGAAGAATATTATTATAGACGTCCTATCTTAAAAGGAATCCTCTTATATAAACGAACTCGATAGTTTATAATATTAATTACCCTAGGACTATCTTAAAGGAGTCATACCGATAGACTTGGGCCTAATATAAATAGCTAGCTAAGAACCTCTTAAGACAGCTAAACGTATTAAGGAGGTAAACATTAAAGTACTAAACTCGATAAATTCTAGTACATTATATAGATTAGGGAAGATCCTTAATACACGCTATATAATAGGTTACTCCTATTTAAAGAACGTCTTAAGGTTCCTAACGAAAGGGACCTCTATACCTATCTACTTAATAATATATACCATTAACCACTAACTAGTTATGTACCCTAGTACTAAGAAGCTAGTCTTAAATAGATATTACTAGCCTAGATAGGTACCTAATACAGGACGATATATCGATAATTACCTAATATATAAACGAATAATAGATTTATACTTATCCCTAAAGGATTACTACGGTTATGATATAGTTTTTATAGTTATTAATCGTCTAAGTAAAGACTATTATATGTCGCTTATTATAAAGAAATAGATAACTATAAAGAGGATGGTATAACTTTTTATTAATGATATTATTCGAATAATAGGTATCCTAGAAACTATTACTAGCTAGTTCTTATATAATAAGAGTACATTTTAGTAGAGATTTACGCGCCGCTAATAAGAAGTAGAAGTAAAAGTGGGCTAGATCTCGAAGGTATATACCCTCCAAAGAAGGTCTCTTAATCGAAGAAGCCTCTATATTAATTATATAGTAGTAGGAAGTAAGTAGAGCACTCCCCTAGGGTCCCAGTATATGGGAGAATCGGCTATTTAGCCACGTACTCGGCCCCACTAGGGGTATAGAATATATAGATTGAAAGAGTATAGAAGAGAAATATATCTAGATAGACTAATTCCTAGTTGAACTAATTTGGTGGCGTTACGTTATTCCTATAATAAACCCAAGGGAATTTAGTCTTATCTACAAAAAACTTATACTTTTATAATATAATCTAAAGGCCTTCCTCCTTTAAATATAAAAGTACTTCTCTAACTTAATAATAATAATCTTTAATATTCTTAATATAATTAAAATACTATCTATAAAGGCGATTATATATTTATCTATATATTCTTAAAGGATATTATTTATAAATCTCTAAAACGTCGTTAGACTGTTTATTACTCTAAATAATATAACTTTATATTCAAAGGATCCGTATTATATATAGAAGGTAGTAAGCTCCTTAGCCTTAAGTATTAGGTAAACTTAATAGAACCCCTATTAGATATTAAGTTTCATAAAGATCTTAGTATTACTAGTTTTTTATAGTACCCTATCAATTAGAGGTAAGAGGTAATGGTCTTTTTTATAATTACGTTTAATCTCTTAAAGTCGATATAGAAGTAGAGTCCTCTAGTTAACGTATTTCACCACCGAGCTGGACAAACCCCATAGCTGGACACCCCACCTAAATCGCGTCCATCAATTAGCACTTAAACAATTCAACCACCCACCATGCCACCAATTCGCCCTCAAAGCTCTCGAAATTCAATAGAGCAAGAGGGTAGGGTCTTACTAGCTATCAAAGCTATTAAGAATAAAGAAATCACCTCTGTTCGTGAGGCTGCGCGCCGTTTTAACGTACCAAATTCAACCCTATCAACCAACCCGCCTTAATGGGACTAAAAACCGCGCGATTTCTCGCGCCAATTTACAGAAATTGACAGAAGTTGAAGAGGAATCTCTTCAAAAATGGATTCTCTCTATGGATTCTCGTGGATCTGCCCCCCGGCCTTCTTCTATACGAGAAATGGCAAATCTTCTCCTCGAACGACGTGGAACTACCCCTATTCTTTCGGTCGGCGAAAACTGGGTTACAAAATTTGTGAAACGGCACCCTCTCCTCTCCTCTCGATTCTCGAGACGCTATAATTACGAACGTGCGAAATGCGAAGACCCGAAAATTATTCAAGAGTGGTTTGATCTTGTTCAAAAAACGATCCTTCAATTTGGAATCGACCCCGATGACGTTTATAACTTCGACGAGACTGGTTTCGCGATGGGGCTTACAGCAACTGCGAAGATTATTACGAGGCGTGAACTCTCTGGTCGGCGCTCGCTTTTACAACCTGGAAATCGTGAATGGGTGACTGTTATTGAGTGTACGAATGCTTCGGGGTGGGCCCTCCCTCCGTGTGTGATTTTGAATGGCAAAGTCTTTATTGAATCTTGGTTCGATAGCCTTCCGGATAACTGGCGATTTGAAGTTAGTCCGAACGGTTGGACCTCTGATGAAATTGGACTTCGCTGGCTTAAAAAGCTCTTTATTCCGATGACTTCTTCGCGTACGAAGGGGGGTATCGACTTTTGATACTTGACGGACACGGAAGCCATTTAACCCCTAAATTCGACGAGATTTGTGAGCAAAATAAGGTGGTACCGATCTGTATGCCACCTCACTCCTCTCACCTTTTACAACCTCTCGATATCGGCTGTTTTGCAGTATTAAAACGATCATATGGTCGACTAGTTGAAATGAAAATGCGGACTGGGATCAACCATATCGATAAACTTGACTTCCTCGAAGCGTACCCCCTCGCACGGATTGAAGCTTTTAAATCGGAGACTATCAAGAATAGCTTTAAAGCAGCTGGTTTAGTACCTTTTGCACCCGATCGAGTGATCTCGAAGCTAAATATTTGTCTTCGAAAACCAACCCCCCCCTCCGAGCCGGGGGAGCGAATCAAGTCGAAATTTTACACCAAAAACACCAGCCACAGAGAAGGACTTACGTCGACAGGCTTCGTCAATTAAAGCTTTACTTCGTACAAGATCTCGAAGTCCACCTAGCCCATCAGATCGTGCATTAAACCAACTTGTGAAAGGCTTCCAAGTCTCAATACATAACGCTATTTTACTAGCGAAAGAAAATAAGGAATTACGCGCCGCCAACGAGAAGCAAAAGCAAAAGCGGGCTAGATCTCGAAGGCATATACCCTCCGAAGAAGGTCTCTCAGTTGAAGAAGCCTCTGCATTAATTATACAGCAACAGGAAGCAAATGAAGCACCTGCCCCCGGTCCCGGTATACAGGGAGAATCGGCTATTCAGCCACGTACGCGCCCCCCTCGGGGGTGTGGAATATGCAGATTGCCAGGGCATAGGAGAGAAACATGTCCAGATAGACCAGTCAATTAGTTGAATTAATTTAATGGCGTTTTGGTTGAGATAAATGTATTTAAAATTAATCGGGTGGGTAGTGTGTCCAGCTATGGGGTTTGTCCAGCTCGGTGGTGAAATACGTTACCTAGTTTCTTTACTAGTTAGTTATTAATATTAGTAAGGTAAAGGGAGCTAAACCTAGGACTATAAACCCCTTTTATAGATTATCTATAATATACTTCTTTACTACCTCTAGTTCCTTAAGCGAGAGCTTATAGGGGATAGATAGTACCTAGGTTACGCAGAATTCTACCTGAGGGATAATTGTTTGGGAGTCATATGGCTGTCTATATTTGCTCCTAGTACTTAGTCTCTAGCACTATAGATAGTTTCTCTCTTCTTCACATAACTTAGTGGATTTTCTAGAGCAATCTATTTATTAGTAGATCTCTAGATTCTCTACCTCTTAGGTTATAAGGCCCTTTACTATTAAAGCCTCTACTATATCACTATAAATTTTATAGCCCCATTTCCTCTAGTTAGCACTGCGTGTTATACTTCCCTACTCTAATTCTATAAATTAGTTTTTTTATAGCCGAGATTTATATCTTAACTAACCTACTATACTCTATTAAGTATTATCTTACTTAGGGGGCACCTCAGTAGACGGAAGTGGATCCCCTCGAGTAGATCTAGGTGGTAACGCTAAACTAGTTTCTGCGCCCAAGTGGAGTCTTCTTTCGATAAGATGTCATAACCGTTAAAATTACTAGCTATTCGTCGACCGCTATCCTTAATCGTTTAAAAACCCTATACGTTAGCCCCTCCTCAGTCCAATTCGTAAACTATCGTCTACGTTTACCCTACCTTAATCCGCTACTCACTATAGCTAGTTACCTAAAATAGTCTTTTAATCCACTACCTATTATAGCTAGTCGAAATTAGATATAATTTTAGGATAAATTAAGTCTATAGCTCCTCTAGGTTCGGTTTCTTAGCGAGCCTATTTTATAATTATCCTTCTCTATAATAGAGGAGTTATTAATAATATTAATATTCAAGTTTAACTATAATCGTCGAAATAAATATAATATTAATAAGATAGCTATAAAGCTTAAAGGTTAAAAAATGTAACTAGGCTATATAGGAATATTAGCTATATATAGCTTCAAAATAAAATAATAAAGCCTATATTTGTATTATTTAAGAACAACCTATTCGTCTAGCCTACCTTAACATTTCTAAGGATATTATCCGCGAGCTTACGATTATTAAGATTGGTGGAAATTAAGAACTAGTCTTTAAAATAGTTATTAAAGAAATAAAAAAGGAATATTAATATATAAATACTCAACCTCGAGCTAAGTAGTAAAAGGAGCTTAATAAATAGGACCTCTATAATACTCGACTATATATATTAATAGTTAGTACTCTTAATCTAATTCCTACTTCTTATATTTCCAAACTCGATGATATAAGAGATTTATCGAGCCCTCTTTATAGAGTATACTAAACCGTCCTAGTAGACGAACTTTGAATGAACGTTTTAAACCCCTTTATAAGTTATAACACAAGGGTAATAACCTATAGGACTTTATACGTGGGTTTAAGGAAGCTCTCTTCCAGATCTTAGAGAAAGGGTCTAAGCTCGATATAAATACCTAGCTTAACTTCTTTATTCGTACTATTTAAAATAATCAATATTAACGTATTTCATATACGAGCAGTGCACACAAACGAGTGGCGCACCCCGCCAAAAACGCGTCTGCTAATTTGCACTTAATTAATTCGACCACCCACTATGCCACTAATTCGCCCCGATCCTCTAGCAATTCAGTAGAGCAGGAGGGTAGGATTCTATTAGTTATTCAGGCTTTTAAAAATCAAGATATCAGCAATATTACTCTCAAAAGTGGGCTAGGTCTCGAAGGCATATATCATCCGAAGAAGGTCTCTTAGTTAAAGAAGCCTCTATATTAATTATATAGTAATAGGAAGTAAGTAAAGTACCTCCCCTAGGTCCTAGTATACCTAGAGAATCGGCTATTCAGCCACGTACGCGGCCTCCCTAGGGATATAGAATATATAGGTTACTAGGGCATAGAAGATAAATATATCTAGATAGACCAATTAATAGTTAAATTAATTTAATAGCGTTTTATCTAAGATAATTGCCTTTGAAATTGATAGGTTGGGATAGGTGGCCGGGCCGCTTGTGAAATATGTTAGTTTAGGAGTACTAAGTTAGTTCGAAGGTATAAGATTACTAAGATTACCCATATCTCTATTGTAAATAGATAATATTAAATTAGATTACTAGCTTTAGGATATAATAGACAAAATAAATAGTAAGGATTAATTATAAAAGGAGAAAGGGGATATATATAAAGGGTAGAAGACGTACTTGCCTAGCTATTATAAATAGAGAGCTAAATAGACGATTTATTATTTATTGAAAGTAACTACTTCATTAGTATTTAATTGGTAACTATAACGTATTTCACCACCTAGTGGTCAAAAGAATCTAACCTATTAATTTCAAATTCATTTATTTCAACTAATTAATTAGTCCATCTAGATATGTTCCTCTTCTATGCCTTAGTAACCTATATATTCCATGCCCTCTAGGGGGATGCGTACGTAGCTAAATAGCCGATTCTCTAGGTATATAACTGGCTCTTGGCAGTGTCCACTTTTCCAAGAGTGCCCATAAATGTTTTGGCGACGCTAAAAGTGTCTCTACTTTAACGGGCAATGTCGCAGTCTAGTTCGAGGGCGTTTTTAAGTCCTAATTACTCCCCCCTATTTAAAAGGGGGGGGGGGGGGGGTGGGTAAGGGTTCAAAGTTAAATATTAAGCTTTAAGATTACTTAATTAGGTATAAAAGGTACTAAACTAGCTACCCTAAAGCTATTCTTAATCGTCTTTAATTTATATAAACGGGTATATTTCGAAGAAGTTAAGTTTATTAATATAGTTAATCTAGGTCCGTATTTTCATTTTAACTAGCCGATTATATAATCCTTTAATATAGTAAAATAGCTGATATCGAGAGGCTAGAAAAGGTAAGAGAGGAGTATAGAGGTATATAGATTAGTATAGTAATAACCTAGTAATAACCTAGTGGACCTAGTCGAACCCTAATTCCCACCCTAGTTTCATAAAGACTTCCCAAAAATCTCATCCTACCCTCCCTTAGACTTTAGTATATCCGCTCTTATCATTTAGTAATCCTCAAAAAAAGTGTAAGTCAGAATATACTAATATAGATATAAGCCTCTCTATCTCTTTATAGACTAGATTCTAACCTTAGTTAAAGACTGAATTTCTAACCGCGGTTAGAAATTACTATTATATTATACTATAACGAGGAGTACTATAAGCACTACTATAAGTAATGCTTAACCTTCCACCCATAATTCCTAACCGTGGTTAGAAATTATACTCACCTAGTGATATTCAAAAAATTTAAGTACTAAGTAGGATAGAGTATATAGTGTAAAGTATGGAAGCTTAATGTGGTTTAAAGATGTAGGGTTGATATATGTTCAAAATATATATCTATAAAGCGGATATACTTTGTATTCTAGATAGAATATAGCCCTATACTTATTAAAACTAGTAGCCAACAAATAATACTTTCCTATATAGAATAAAATAATTCATGGAGTAATTAACCCTAGACTAGATATACTTCTTTCAAAACCGAGAAGATTTCTTAACCTTCCCATCATCTTAATGGTAAATATTATAGTATTTCGATGTAGGAACCATAATAGAGGAAAATGATAGTATGTTATTTAAATAGTTATGCGAAACTTTATATAGAAACTAGGTCGAACTAGATCTTTACTGGGTTTTCTAGGGCCCTAGTGACTAGGTCTAGGTTGAGCCTAGGTTATGAACTTTCGACCTAGACCTAGACTAGGTTGGGTTCTGGGTCGTGACCTTCGACCCAAATTGGGGTTTGCGGAAGTCTACTCATCAAGCTTCTCTCGGCTAGCTTTAAGAGACGTAAGCATTTTCTATTTCCATAGCACACGCTTCCGCTTTAGCTAGGTCATTGACTTCTCTAAATGCTCGAAAAGCACATTATAGATCCGGAATATAAGGTGCGCTATGACATCTTGAGTCTTTAAAAGCGCGAGCGTATAGTCGAAGAATGGCTTAGTGATATAAAGGAGATAGTCAATCTAGCGCCATTCTTTAGTATCTAGTGCTATTTCCATTTCCTTATAGTTATAATCTATATAGAACGTCCTAAAGAAATCACGGAGTCTTTTTACCCACTAAAGTATTAAAAATGTTGAGTTCCACTAAGTCTATACGTCCTAGATCGGCATAAGCCCCTACTCTAGCCGCTAGCGGTTAGAGTTTTATGAACGCGTCACGACGCTAGGGGCTTACCTAGGCCTTCGAGATCTAGCACGCTTTTGCTTCTGCTTCTCGTTGGCGGCGCGTAAATCGCTAACTTCTTTCTCGAGAAAAGCAGCAGACTGCATAGTGATTTGACAGGCTTTTAAAACCTGATTTATCGCACAATTTAGCGGGCTCGGAGGGCTCCTCGATCTAGTACGAAGTAAAGCTTTAATTGACGAAGCTTGCTTTTGTAATTGCACGTAGTTTGAGGGCGTTTTTGGGTCCCAATCGCTCTCCCTACTCGGAGGGGGGTAGGGGTTCGAAGTTGAATATCAAGCTTTAAGATCACTCGATCAGGTGCAAAAGGTACTAAACCAGCTGCTTTAAAGCTATTCTTAATCGTCTCCGATTTAAAAGCTTCAATCCGTGCGAGGGGGTATATTTCGAGGAAGTCAAGTTTATCGATATGGTTGATCCTAGTCCGCATTTTCATTTCAACCAGCCGACCATATGATCGTTTTAATACCGCAAAACAGCCGATATCAAGAGGCTGTAAAAGGTGAGAGGAGTGCGGAGGCATACAGATTGGTATAACCTTATTTTGCTCGCAAATCTCGTCGAATTTAGGGGTCAAATGGCTTCCGTGTCCGTCAAGTATCAAAAGTCGATACCCCCCCTTCGTACGCGAAGATGTCGTCGGAATAAAGAGCTTTTCAAGCCAGCGAACTCCTATTTCATCTGAAGTCCAACCATTAGGACTAACTTCAATTCGCCAGTCGTTTGGTAGGCCTTCGAACCATGATTCCACGTAGACTTTGCCTTTAAAAATAATACACGGAGGGAGGGCCCAACCCGATGAATTTGTACACTCAATAGCAGTCACCCATTCGCGATTTCCAGGCTGTAAAAGCGAGCGCCGACCGTAGAATTCACTCCTAGTTATCACCTTCGCAGTGGCAATTAACCCAATTGCGAAACCAGTCTCATCGAAGTTATAAACGTCATCGGGGTCGATCCCAAATTGAAGGATTATTTTTTGAACAAGATTGAACCACTCTCGAATAGTTTTTGGGTCTTCACATTTCGCACGTTCGTAATTATAACGTCTCGAGAATCGGGAGGAGAGGAGAGGATATCGTTTGATATATTTTGTAACCCAATTTTCGCCGACCGAAAGAACCGGGGTAGTTCCGCGCTTTTCGAGGAGAAGATTCGCCATTTCTCGTACCATAGAAGGCCGGGGGGCTGATCCACGAGAATCTATAGAGAGAATCCATTTTTGAAGAGATTCCTCTTCAATTTCTGTCAACTTCTTACAATTAGCGCGTGAAGTCGCGCGGTTAGGGATGTTCTTTAGACGACGGAGAAGAGTTGACTTTGGAACTTCGAACCGACGTGCTGCTTCGCAAATAGAGGCGATCTCTTGATTTTTAAAGGCCTAGATAGCTAATAAGATCCTCCCCTCTTGCTCTGTTGAATTTTGAGAGCTTTGAGAGCGAATTGGTGGCATGGTGGGTGGTTGAATTGATTAAGTGCTAATTGATGGACGCGTTTTGGGTGGGTTGGACCACTCGGTAGTAAAATACGTTAATCTTTAATATCTATAATAAGCTCTTCAACCACCTTAAAAAGTCAAAGACTACCTTAAAACGGAAGAAGGTTACGTGGAAGCAGCTTATGCTTGCTTCTCTTAAGGTAGTAGAGAAGAAGCTTTCATAATATTATAGCTAGATCGATCAAATTGATAATAATTTTTACGTAATTAACACTATTCTTTCACCCCAACAAAAGCTTGACTTTTTCAAAGGAAAGGACTAGGATGATCTAGTTAATAACTAGCGTGCAATCAATCTATCGTGTAAGTCTTAAGGAATACTTTTAGTCCTACAAGAAATTTTATTTAGATACACAATTATCATCTAGAGCTCGATCCTCCGTAATCGCGATTTTAGAGCTTAAAATGGAATGCGGGGTAGAAGAGTCCTAGCCCTTAGCATTGAGTGAATATAATGAGCTTAAGGGATACCTTAATAGTGGTAAGTTGTATCTTTTTATTAACTATCCTATATTAACTTATATTTAAGGTATTGTACGAACGCCTACCTATGTATCTTAGAAAGAGCATTAGCATTAGTATCTAACCTACTCTTACAAACCTTACACGTGATATACTATTAATACTAGCTATAGGGGTGGATGTAGAACGCCTTTTCAACTCCGCCTAGAATATCTGTCACTACTGATGAGGCTCTCTAAAGGCATTAATAGTTCAAGATATAATGATGTTTATATATATATCAAAATTTGAGATCGAAGATGCCCACTAAGCTTAATAGTTATGAAATTAAGAGTGACAAACGCCGTAGAACTTAAAGCTATATAATATATATTAGTTCTCAAAGAATAAGATATTTCTATTAAATAGATTTGATGTTATTTAGCCCGTTTAAATGATTACTCCTAGTTGTATTAATTTTCTACAATACTAAGCTATAAACCAAATACTAAATAATATAGCCGAGAAATGCATATTTTATGTAACTCTAGGGATTTCCCTATTTGTCCTATTTATCGGCCCTCAAAATGTTTGGAGGGCCGCCCTCTGAGGGCAAGAAAATAACCTACCCTCCGCCCGCAAAAGTGCGGGTCTGCGGGCGGTTATGAGGTCTATCAAAAACACCTACCATAGAGAAAGAGCTACGTCGATAGGCTTCGTCAATCAAAGCTTTACTTCGTATAAGGTCTCGAAGCTCGCCTAGCCCTTTAGATCGTGCATTAAACCAGCTTGTGAAAGGCTTCCGTCTTATAATGCAAGGCGCTATTCTATTAGCGAAGGAAAACCAGGAATTACGCGCTGAAAATGAGAAGCAGAAGAAAACGGACTAGATCCCGAAGGCACATTACTTCTAAAGAGGGCCTATCAATTGAAGAAGCTTCTATATTAATTTTGCAGCAATAGGAAGCAAGTGAAGCACCTCCATCCGGCCCTAGCACCTCTAGAGTCTAGAGAATCGGCTATTCAGCCACGTACTCGGCCCCCTGGGGGAGTGGAATTTGTAGATTGCTAGGGCATAGGAGAGAAACATGTCCAGATAGACCGATTAATTAGTTGAATTAATTTAATGGCTTTTTTGTTGGGATAAATGATGCCTTTGAAATTGGCCGAGTGATTTAAGTGCGCAGCTCGGTAGTGAAATACGTTAGTTAACTAGTTAACTAACTAGTACCTTTCATCTAATTCCTACTTCTTATATTAGTAAATTTAATAATATAAGAGAGATTTATTAAGCTCTCTTTATAGAGTATACTAAGCTATGCTAGTAGATAAACTTTAAATACTTTAAACCCATTTATAATTTATAATATAAGGGCAATAACATATAGGATATTATATAAAGGTTTAAGAAACTCTTCAAGATTTTATAGAGAAGGTCTAAGCTTAATACTAATATCTAGATTAACTTCTTTATTTAGTTATATTATTTAAAATAACCTATATTATTATATGCTCTTTATTTATTTATTAAAACTTAGTCCTACTAACGTATTTCACATGCGAGCTGGCCACACAAGCGAGCTGGCCACCTCACCCCAAAGTGTCTATTAATTTAACCCTTACTTCTTCGACCACCCACCATGCCACCAATTCGCTCCCGATCCTCTAGAAATTCAATAGAGCAAGAGGATAGGATTCTATTAGCTATCTAGGCTTTTAAGAATAAAGAAATCTCATCAATTCGTGAAGTGGCGCGCCGATTCGACGTACCCCGCTCAACTCTTTCTACGCGCCTATAGGAGGTTCAATACCGCGCGATTTCTCGCGCAAATTCTCATAAATTAATAGAAATTAAGGAGGAATCTCTTCATAAATGGATTCTCTCTATGGATTCTCGTGGATTAGCCCCTCGCCCTACTACTATACGAGAAATAGCGAATCTACTTCTTAAAAAGCGCGGAACTACCCCGGTACTTTCGGTCGGCGAAAACTAGGTTACAAATTTCGTGAAACGACACCCTTCGATATCGAGTCGATTCTCGAAAAGATATAATTACGAATGTGCGAAATATGAAGACCCGAAAACTATTCGAGAGTGGTTCGATCTTGTTCCAAAAATAATTCTTTAATTTAGAATCGACCCCAACGACGTTTATAACTTCGATGAGACTAGTTTCACGATGGGGTTAATTGCTACGGCGAATTTCTAGTTGAATTAATATAATGGCGTTTTGGTTGAGATAAATGCATTTAAAATTAACGGGTTGGGCTGGCTGGGTGGCCTGCTCGCTTGTGTGGCCAGCTCACGTGTGAAATACGTTACTATAAACTTTATAACTTAGATATATTATAAGTTTATTTTAATAAAAGATTTGATGAAGATCGCTTTAGGCTCTAGAAATAATATAACTCCTTTAGTAAATATAATTTTATTAAATGCTAAAGATAATAATTACTCTAACTCTAATTCTACTTCTAATAATAAGAAGAAGGATAATAAGAAAGGGGGAATTGTAAGTCTAGTTTTAGAAATAATTATATAAGGAATTATCTATTAAAAAATACCAGTTCTATTAATACTATCAATAGTTAAAGACTATAGCTAATATAGGCTATATTAATAGCTTTAGTTATATCATATTGAATTAATAATACTAATAATAATAACCTTATTAGGGTTCAAATATAGTCTTTATACTACCTTTATACCCTATAACTCCTCAGTAGGGCCCCCATTTAGTAATCATATCGTTCGATATAATAATCTCTTTATAAATACGCTATTTAAAGGTATTTTCTTCGAGATAAATACTATTTGAAGATTATATATTTCATTAAAAGAAGGTAAATAGCTAATAATTATAATAATATTTCTCGCTAGATAATTAACTTAGGTACTAGTACTTATATAACTATATAACGTATTTCACATACGAGCGGCGCACCCTATCTAACCCATTGAATTTAACTAAATTGATTTATCTATCTAGAGATGTTTCTCTCCTATACCCTAGCAATCTATATATTCCACCTAGGGGAGCCGCGTACGTGGCTAAATAGCTGATTCTCCACCGGGGCCCTGGGGGAGTGCTTCACTTACTTCTTCGACTAAGAGACCTTTTTCGGAGGGTATATACCTTTAAGATCTAGCCCGCTTTTGCTTCTACTTCTCATTAGTAGCGCGTAATTCGCTTACTTCCTTCTTGAGAAAAGCGGCGGACTATATTATGATTTAATACGCCTTTAAAACCTAGTTTATCGTGTAATTTAATAGGCTTAGAGGACTCCTTGATCTAGTACAAAGCAGAGCTTTAATTAATAAAGCTTACTTTTATAATTATACGTAGTTTAAGGGCGTTTTTCGGTCCTAATCGCTCCCCTGCTTAGAGGAGGGTAGGGGTTCGAAGTTAAATATCTAGCTTCGAGATCACTCGATTAGGTATAAAAGGTACTAAACTATTTTCATCGTCTTCGATTTTAAAAGCTTTAATTCGTACGAGAAGGTATATTTCGAGGAAGTTAAGTTTATCGATATAGTTAATTCTACTTCTCATTTTAATCGATTAGGTTAAGCCTTAGAGAATTTATTTATCTTAATATCTAAGGCCTTATTTTACAACTTTATAAATAATACTACTCGATTTACCTAGTTATATCTATTTAAGTCTGGATTATAAATTAATAGGTCGTATATTTAGCTAGAGATATACTTAGAAATATAGTTTAGATATACTATAAGGAGGGTATATAGCAATAATACTATAGAGTATATATAAGCTCTTAGTAATCTACCTCTTATGAAAAGGGGTTATTTAGGATTTACTCTACTATATATAATATATATGAAGTAGCTAAATAGTATTATAACCTATTTCACTGCCGAGTGGTTTATACCCCCGAGTGGAAAGGCAATTATCAAAAGTAGAAAACTATATAGTAATTTAATAGGCTTTTAGAACTTAATTTATCACGCAATTTAGTAGCCAGAGGGCTCCTCAATCTAGTATAAAATAAAGCTTTAATACACAAAGCTTACTTTTATAATTATATATAGTTCGAGGGCACTTTTAGGTCTAATCGCTCCCCCTACTTGGAGGGGAGGTAGGGGCTCGAAGTAGACCTTGACAAGTCCCGCAGCACCAAGGCAATTTTGGTGCTGCGCTAGCATAATTCTGTCAAGTATTACCCCATAACTTATTTTGATCTTTATAATTAATATATTACATAGGCTTTGTACAATAACTTAATAACTATACTATCTATTTTCTAACCTTAGTTAGAAATATAAGGTTTAGAAGACCTTGTATAATAACTTGATATACTATCTATTTTCTGACCGAGGTTAGAAACAAAGGTTTAGAAGTTAGGCTTTGTACAATGACTTGACATACTGTCTATTTTCTAACTAAGGTTAGAAATATGGGATTTAGAAGCCTTACACTACACTACTAGACTTCCGCAAAGCCCAACTTTGGGCCCAAGGTCCGGGCTCGAAACCCGACCCTCAACGAGCTGGGGGTCGAACTTTTTGGGCTCGACCCGGACCCCGGCTCGAAGGGGGGGGGCTCGTCGGCCCCCCCCCCTGGGCTCGAAATTGCATAAACCATGGTCTTGGCGTTCATAAAATGGCTGAATCACCCAAATAAATGACAGTCTTTTACCCATGTTTTGGTTCAAACATGGAATTCTACTCCATTATCATAATCAGGAAGGTGAAATATTTGGAAATTCTAGTGAATAGATGTTTATCTTTGATATATTAGCATAATAACTAAGCTTTATAACTATATAGATCAATTTGTTGGAAATGTTCTACGCTTATGAGTTGATACCTGCTGAGATATATATTCTGTACTGGGAACCATGTATATCTTCATGGTCGAGTATCAATCTCAGATCAATATCAATTATAAGTGGCTTGACTTATTCAAATTTTATATGAAAAGAAAGTCTATGCCTTTATGATTTCTAGGAACATTTTAGATTGCTAGTCCTAATGGTTCTGGATAAGCTACCTATGTTTAACAATTTCTCATGGCTAATCAGTTGAAATATTTTGAGGAAAATCAACTTCTAACGAGCTAGGAATAGGCCGGGAATGGGCTTTTTACGGGTTATTAGTGGGCTTTACGAGCTTTTCTCGAGCTTTATGGGCTCTTTTTCGAGCTTTGTGGGCTTTTTTCGAGCTTTGTGGGCTTTCTTCGAGCTTTATGGGCTTTCTTCGAGCCGGTCCCACTTATTGTAGACAATTTAACTAATCATCTATTACTATTATCACCCTCTATTTTGATCTATCGATTATTGATTTAACTAGCCAAGTAACACTTCTAGGTGGTCGAGCTTCTTGTAACGTATCAACACTCCTTCATGGATTCTCAAAAGCCCTTACAGTTATAGGTTTTATTAACTCTGCGATGTCCCAAAGTCAGCAGTCCGAGTTTACATCATCCCAATTCGGAGGTGACTACGATAACTTATCCTACCTCATACCCTCTAATTATCCAGCTACGCCATCGACAAGCCAACAGACTTTTGATGTCTCTGTACCGGCTTTTCTTCGACCAGACGACCCTCCCTTACTCCCCCAGCTTGAACGATTTGAACGTGTCGGACCCGATCGGAAAAGGTTATACTTCTTGTATGATAGAATGAATCACCAAGAATGGGTAGAGTGGTGGTTACAAACTGATTATGGATCAAAGGGTAAGGTCGCATGGCACTCAAATCATCTTTCACATGTCTGGGAGCACTTTACCCAGGTAGCCCATAGCAGCGATGGCAGCCCAAAGGTTATGTGTAAGCATTGCTCTGCGATCCTTGAGCATCCTTATGCAGCCAAAAAAAGATGCGAACGGGAAGGATGCGCGTCATGGTACAACTACTATGACTAGGCATCTTCGGACTTCTGCCTATAAAAGGGCTGTGAGTGGAGATCAGCAACGAGGGCGACTCGATAAGTTTATTCAGTCAACAGTATGGATATCCCTCTAGTACGGTTCGTACCACTAATATAATTAAAATAGGAAAATACCATCCGAGAGCCATTCTCCGAGGCAGCTTGGGAGGACAATCTGTTACAGTTTATCACGATCAATCGACTTCCCTTTCACCTTATCGAACATCCAACGTTTCGACGGATAATATCACAAGCACACTCGGCCCTAAGCCTGCCATCTATCCCCTCTGCTGATACAGTTCGACGTCGACTATCTGCTCGTGTGAAAGAACGTCAACACTCTACACTCAAACTACTTCCAGTAGATGCAAAAATTTCAATTGCATTGGATTGCTGGACTTCACCATTCGGACAAGCATTTATGGCTATCACTGGCTATTTCATTGATATTGATTGGTCCTACTGGGAGGTGCTTCTTGGGTTTAAACCCCTCGAAGGTGCTCACACTGGTGCTAATCTAAGTGGTGTCCTCTTAGAGATACTTACTGATCACAACATCCAGGATCGTGTGTTTGGGTTAACCACGGATAATGCATCGAATAACAAGACCCTTGTTGACTCGCTACAACAGGCATTGTCGAGCGATATTCATATTATCCGAATACCCTGTCTTGCACATGTTATCCAATTGAGTCTGAACCAACTTCTTGATCGCTTGAAAGCAGTCCCTCAGAATGATACAACTGAGACTAAATGGTCTGATCGCCAATCAATACTCGCGAAAGCAAATGCCCAAAGCAAAAATCGCAGTATATCTCATACTTTGAACAAGGTACGGTATCTTGCTGTTTATATCCGGGCTAGTCCCCAACGTCGCGAAGCTTTTGTTAGTCTTCAGCCCTCAGAGCAGGCACTTATGCCACTTCAGGATGTGAAGACTAGGTGGAACTCAACGTTTCTTATGCTTCGCCGGGCAAAGAGGCTCCGTGATTTCCTTGGTACATTCTGTACAGACTACAACTGCGAGGAGATGGCACTTAACGACGAATGGCGTCAGATCGATTACCTTCTTTGTCTCACAAAGCCATTCTATGAATACACTCTTGCGCTTTCAAAGACTCGAGATGTGACTGCACATCTAGTATTCCAGATCTACAACATGCTGTTTGAGCACCTTGAGAAGTCTATCAAGCAGCTTCAACGAAAGCGTGTCCCATGGAAACAACAGATGCTTTCCTCCCTTGAGGCTGGCCGATTGAAGCTTGATGAGTACTATTCGCAGACAGATCATGATGGTGATCACCTTTATGCGATTAGTACTATGCTGGCGCCAGATAACAGGTTCCAATTCTTTCTCTCCGATGATTGGACGAAGGAATGGCGTGATAAATATCGAGCCTCATTCCAAGATACTCTCTTACCTTACCAAGAGCGTTATGCTACTAGTCAAGGCCTACCAGTCTCCTCTCCTGGATTAAGGCCAAACACAGCTCTTCATAATCTGCTTCGCCCAAAGAAACCTAAAGCGAAGCTGGTTGGTGACGAGATAACCCAGTATCTTGATGGTGGTAAGTTATATTCTTCTTGTGATCTTATTTCGATGAATATTCGTTACTAATTCTATATAGATGTTGTTGATTCTGAGCCGCTGCCCTTTTGGCGAGAGAACCACGGTCGCTTTCCTACGATTGCTTCGCTTGCGCGGGATATTCTATTCTTGCAATTCCAGCAACTGGTGCAGGTGTGGAACGATTATTCAACACTGCTCGCGATATTTGCCATTATCGCCGCGGTCGTATGAAGTCTGAGACTATTGAAGAGTTGATGCTATTCCTTTGTTCTTCAAGATTTGACCTTGAATTACATGAGGCAAAAGAGCTTGAACGATTCTTCTCTTTGAATGAGATCGAAGCATTAAGAGAGGAAAAGGACGATAAGCTTGATGATGTTGAATTTGAACAGATTAGTGATTAGACTTCCGCAAAGCTCGAAAAGCCCGAAACCCGACCCGACCCGACCCTCAAAAGGGTCGGGTTTCGAGCCTAAGGTCAAAGCCCACAGCGAGTTTCGGGCTTTAGGCTTGGGCCCACAGCTCGAAGGGGGGGGCCCCCCGAGCCCCCCCCCCTACGACTAAACAGTGCAAACATGCCAATTTCTCGTGACTGCATAAATAATGCAGGAATTCCCAGTAATTTTGAGTATTTCGATTACATCGTTCACTTCAAATTCAATAAATCGTTGATTCGTTCACGCATATATCAATGTATTATGATTAAATCCAGTGTAAACTAATGAGACTGATACATATCATCCTCTACATGCTTCCTTTTCCTCCCTGACATACGTGGCTGAGTACTATAAATTGGCAATGGAGGATCGCCAGCATCATCATCACCAGTATTATCATCATCAACATCAATCAAACCCCCCCGAGCTCTCAGGCTGTTCTTCTGTATCACTAATCTGTTCAAATTCAAATTGCTTCCTCTCAAGTATCCGGAAAGGGAGGTTCAGACTGGTAAGACATTCAATCTGCTCTCTTTCCCATTCATCATTCGAGAATTTTGACTTATAAGATAACTCTAGTGCCTAATATATAACGTGTTAGTTATCTTGAAGGGTATAATCATATAAGACTTACTGGTATATGCTGCATGGTTTCCTTAATCGACTGTTGTATAGACTTGCTTTTACCACCCTTTTGGCATTTGCTTGAGGCTATATGCCGCTTGAGTGTGTTGGTGCCGCTTTGCTTCGTACTTGGATGAGGCAATGTAGCCCCACACGTCCGACACATAACCAAAGGTTCGCCTGTAACATGATGTGCTACCTGGTCGAAGTTCTCCCAGATATCTGATATGTGTTTTGCATCCCATCGTAGCCTTTGTTGTATCTCAGTACCGCTGCCGTATACTGTGGTACGCCACCACTCGATAAAATTTGCTTTGGACGCGTTGTTCATCGCGTCGTAGAGGATAAACTGCTTTCTCCGACCAGAGCCGACGCGTTTGAGAGAGTAATCAAGAACAGCCGGTTGAGTAAACTCAGACTCTATCAGTGATATAGAAGTCTGTTGGCTGTTGAAGAGACTAGGATCGATGTTTGGATCAAGGTTGCGATCAAATATATCGGCGACGTAGGAGAGGTCTGGTTGGGAGCTCGGAGGAAGTGAAGAAGGCCCTGCGGTATAGGCACTAGGTTGGGACATAGTTAATATGATGTAAGGGATAATATAATAACTAAGGGAGAGTAAGTGATCTGAACTTACAATAGGTAACTTGCGACCGTGTGAAACGGGGGTTACTAGTAAAAGGGGTGCTTTACTTTCGATCTACCTATAAGAAATATACTAGAGCGAGAGATAAAGTAGAATCCATAAGTAGTATTTTACTTGTGGAAAATAGCAGGTATATACCACTGACTTGAATATATATCTTCAAACTGTTACAGTATGATTTAATAAGTTAATGAAAATACCACACAATATGATATATTTCAATCAAAAATTTATTCCAAGTCGTATCATATATATATTGATTTCTCATATACTTAGATATTTCAGTAAAATTTATAGATGTTGTAGATTAAGACCGCGATTTTACATGGAGTTGGCAAAATAGGTGTAAATAACAGTTATCTATTATGCAAAGTCAGCAAGTTATACGTCCATTTTGGGTGACTTTATGCAATGGTGGGCATAGTGGGCATGCCCGTGGGCCTTGGGCGTTATGGACGGGCACTCGAAAATCCAAATAGCCCTCCGCCCACCGTGGACGGGCGATGTCGCAGTCTACTATATCCTGGTCCCATCTACTCACTCCTATGGGACTAAAAGAATTCTGGTCCCATAACCCTGTTGTTAGTCCCATGGGACTCCCGTGGGACTTAGGGACTCCTATATGGTCCCACGTTAGCATAATTTTGCCAAGAATTTCCTCTTTCGGCTACACAAATCTACAAAGTAATTAGATAAAATACTATTATTTATAGGTGTATGATCGTCTCTGCCTTCGATGTTAACGTCGTTTTTTTATATGATATAGACTATATCATATAGTCTATAATTGAGTGCATAAATGACTTAAGTTTATATTAAAAAGTATCTTCCTTTGAAAAAAAAAGTTATATAATAGACTATTATCGCCCATAGGTATAAAGGAGATATAAACATGGTATTTAGTGGAAGTGGTTAAGCTATACCCGGTCCTTGCCAAGTAACCCCACCCCCTTCGGGTGTAGGGTTACCACACCGTAATGTAAACTCTTGCTCAACGTAAATTTTAAAGAACGCATCAATTATTTTTGTATTTTTCTTCACGTACAACGCCTGTAAAAATCCACAAAAAATACTATAAAATTCTCAAATAGTAGATACATCATCCATAGGTGGAATCCATGGAATAAAACGGGGTGCCGGAGTAGGCGTATCCTCTGTAGTCAATTGCTTCGAAGACCGCTTTTTCAACCGCTTCTCTTCTTGCACCTGTTCCTTCGATTCCCGCGCCCGGATAATTCGATTGGCATCACCAGCTGTAAGGGGCCCCCCTAGGTTGATCTGGCGCTTAGTAATGCGCGTATCCCGATGGGCTTTATGGCGTAAAAGGGTGGTGTTGTCCTCGGCAAGCTGGGTAGCTAGCTCTGCAGTGATCCGCGCACTTCGACATAGTAACTTTGCTCTATGTCGAATAGCAGTATAAAGCTCGTTGTCTAGCAATTCAATATCTGCCTCCAATTTGCGCGTACTCTCATTGATCTGAGAGATTCCGTGGGGTGGTGAATTGGTAATAGAGCTAGGAAAATCTGGCTCTGATTCATCTTCTTCACCAAAGATAATTAAATCATCTCCGTAATCCACAGATTTTTCAAGTGGATCGAGTACCCTTTCATAGTTAAATGGAGAAATGCCACAATTAGCAAATCCCGACTTAATTACCCGGGTAGAAAGTACGTTGCGTACAGATACAATCTCTCGAAAAAAGTCCGATTTTCGCTCCACTGATCCACCCCATTGAACAACAGTATTGTTATTCGATTGATAGTAATGCTTTAAAGTAAGAAAAGGCTTACTATCAAGCGGCTGGCATATATGCGTTGTATGGGGTATAAAGCAATATGGGATAATACCATTATCAACTGCAAAGTTGATGAATTCCCGGGTACGGTGAGACCCATGATTATCCATCAACAAAAGGCGTTTACTACCTCGAGTAGTACGATCCTTAGTTGCTTGATGAAAGGCATAAAGCCATTGAACTGCAGTTTGATCTGTAGTATACCCACATGGTGTAGTTACTAGGGTATAATCCTCTGGAAGCCTAGTATCTTTATACCAGTTTTCCATATGGAATTTACCCTTAACTAAAAACCATGGTGCCATCTTCCAGCCATCGGCAGCAATACATTCAATGCCGGTAATACCTTCAGCAATACCTCCATTAGGTGAGAATAGAGTATAGCTTTTTGAAACGACTTTTTGAGGCTTTCCTTGCCCAATTTGAAAGCCAGTTTCGTCGAAGTTGTAGATATCCCGTGGGCTCAATTCGTTGCTTTTGATATACTGATTTAAACGTTGGTACCAAGCAGCAAGATAACCAATGTTTTCGGCCTCCATTCGTCTTCTTTCTTTTTGTTTTTGTTTTATAAAATGAAGGTGGTGGGTGGGTGGAATACGTTTTAAAAACCGGTATACCCAGTTTTTGTCAACCGGCCGACGCGACGTATTTTCTTCCGCATTGGCGCGAAGAATCATGGCATTAGCACAACCTTCTACCATTTTTGCAGTTGGTGGAGAGCAAGCATCATCTAATATAGTGATCCACCTAATTAGGGCTTGCTCTTGATCTGGATTTAACGTCGAATTGGTAGGACGGCGCGTCGAACGAGAACCCCGACCGTGAATCCGGTTATACAATAGATTGTAAGGAACCCCGAATTCTCGCGCCAATGGGGCTATTTTTGGTTTTTTTCGAATGTGCCATTCAGAGAGAGCATTTGCAAGTGTATTCTCTAAATCTGGGCTTTTTTCCGGCATGTTGATGCGGTATAAAATGGTAGTAAAAATGGTGGGTGGTATAAAATTTACGTTGAGCAAGAGTTTACATTACGGTGTGGTAACCCTACACCCGAAGGGGGTGGGGTTACTTGGCAAGGACCGGGTATATATATATTCACATAAGATACTAAACTACATTTCTCATATATTATTGCGATAGCAAAAATTCGATAGACATATAGTAAAGTATAATTAATTCCTATACCATAAGAAACGTTACCCCTAAGTTGTTTATTTTTATCTTAGAATTACTACTCTCTACTATATAGTTGTTGTAGAATTTTAGGATAAAGTAGGTTTAAAAGTGAAAATTTTACAACTAAAGTTATGGGGGATTCTAGATACCCCTAGATCTATTAACTTCCCCTTTATATAGGAGTCCCACGTGAGTCCTATTAAATAAACTAATGAGTGTGACATAATAAGTGGGCCGTCACCTATTTATGATATATAGTCGCACTACTCATTATTTAGAATCTACTAGTAGCTAGACGCGACTCTCCTAATTATGAAGGTAGGCCTTAGAGATATCCTTTTCATACCATCTTCCATTTTGGTGGAATTATTATTCGAGTATGTCTTAATATAAAATATATACTAAGGCTAGCCATTCATCCTAGGTTTCGTTCTCTTAAGTGGGAAACCATCCACCTTCTGTAGTCTATAGTATTAGTATCATTAACGAGCCTCTTACGCTAGATCATTCAATTAGCTAATAGCCGATCTCTAGCGGACCCGAATCTTTAATCCTCTAAATAGAGCCGAATCCGATTCCTCTAACCCTCCGTCGTATTAGTCCTAAACATCAAAAGTTCTAGGTTCTTTAGACTTTAATAAATAAAACCAACTTCATTAAGTGGTGGTGTTATATAGTAGGTGCATAACCGTACCCTCCGCTACGTAAAGTGAACTTTAATGTAAGGTATACCTCTACCGCTTAGGAGCACTTTAATTAAGTAGCCTACTTCTAAACTAGGAAACTAATGGCACTCTATTAGAGATGTGGAAAAGTAATTTTACACCTATCATCATTAGTAAATGGTTCAAAGTCACTCGCTACGTATTTATCTAGTCGCGTATATATAGCTATATCGAAAAGGGGGTCTATGTAATAGGATATATAGTAATCGCTCGAACTTACGAGATTATATATATCTAATTCTACATTCTATCTATCTAATACTAATACTTTCATTACATTTAGTCCACTCGCCTAACTACCCGCAAGGTCTTTGACTAATAGCGGGTCGAAAGAGTTCAAGTCAAATTCACAGCGAACTCACACCTTCTATTCGAGGTCCTCTTATCTAGCATAAAGAATTCGAAGATCTTATTATAGAGGCTTAGCTTCTCAACAAAAGCTTACCCTTCTATCATCAAAGACCGCGCGGCATCGGCTCTAGTCAATCGTCTATATAGAGTAGTGAAAGCTTCTTTCTCTACTCCTAGCTAGAGCAAAGTTATTAATTACCCTTAATTATTAGACTTCGCCCTTCTAATAAGCATTTATGGCGATCATAGGCTATTTTGTGGATACTAATTAGGATTATTATGAGATCCTTCTAGGTTTTATACTAATTCACGGCTAGCATATAGGCTCTAATCTCGTAGACATTCTCTAGGGTTCTTTAGTAGTAGAATATTATAAATCGAGTAATTGCAATTACTATAGATAACGCGTTAAATAATAAGACCTTAGTTGATAGTCTATGTGATTTAATCGAACGGATAGAGCTTCCTAATTTCACCGAAATTGTGTGGGTTCTATGTCTTACTTACGTGATTTAATTGAGTCTAAAAGATCTCCTTAGCCTAATAAAGGCTAATCTAAAAAACGATAAAACGGTAATAGTCTAGTTAGAAAACGGAGTATTCTTCAATAAGCAAAGAGATAAAAGGGAATCATTTACACGCTAGCTAAGGCAAAGTAATTAAAGCATTCCTATAATTTCAGTTCCTACTAACCACTATACTACTAGGTATGGGCCTTTGCGGTTTTTATTAATGCTAGTCCATAGTGACGGGAGGCATTTCTAAATCTACAAAGTGAAGAACAGAGGCTTACTCCGATCTAGGATATACGAACTCGGTAGAACTCAATATATCTTATACTCTAGCGGGCTAATCGACTTTCCGGTAGCGACTAAAGATATTACGTAGAACATTAGCGCCTAGAATTCCGGCTAAGTAAAAGCGAGTGGAGGTAGATTGAATACTTACTCTATATCACAAAGCCTTTCTATAAATAGACCGTTGGCCTATTAAAGATTATAGCTATAATAGTACATAATGTGTTCTAGGTCTATAACCGACTATTTACCCATTTTAAGTAGGCCTAGGCCTGCCTTCGACGAAAGAAAGTGCCTTAGAAAATGGCTATGCTAAAGGCCCTTAAGGCCGGAAGTAAGAAACTCTTAGTGTACTATAAAGCCACTAAGTTAATTAGTATAATTCTTGCACCCTAGCATAAGCTTAAATTCTTTAAAGGGCTAGAATGGGTAGGTGATATCGATAGCATAGATTCCTCCTAGTATGATGTGTATGAGATATCTCTTCACAAGCACTTAGAGGAATACTCAAAACACCAGCTAGAAAGGTAAGTGCTTACGAGGGTAAAGTCCTCCTCGCATAGTATAGATATAATAATGAGTCTCTTCGAAGAGGATTAGCTAGAGCTATTACCGCAGCCGAAGACTAGGTGGCAAGAAGAACTAAAGGGATATCTTAATACTAGTATATTTATGTGATTATAATTATAAGTTAACTAATCTAATCCTATATAGAAGGGAGCTTAATCAACCTATGCCACTTCTAGAAAGAGAATGAGTATCGGTTTCCGACACTTATAGCGGTCACATAGGATATTTTCTCTATCCTAGCCATCGGTATAGGTGTTAAGCGCCTCTTTAGTACTACTCGTGATATCTACTATTATCGATGAGGGTCATTAAACGAAGCAATAATCTAGAATCTAATGATACTCCGTTGTTTATCTAAGCTTAATGTTAAGAGTGAGGAATCTAGTGAAGATTTCTAACCTAAATCTATTCTAAATCTAGACGAAAGGACGGAGGTTGATAAGGCAAGGGAAGCAAAACTTCCTAAGTCTACATTAGAGGGAATTAGCGAGGGTGAAGATGTTGAGGGCTTAGATGAAGTGGGAGGTATTAATATTAATATAGATTAGGAGGCTACTAAGGAGTTAGATAATGATTCGGCACTACATCCATTACCTCTTATTATTATTAATAGTATAGGTCAAGCTCGACCCCAAAGAGATCGTAAGAGGCGTAGGGATGATGATCTATACGAGTATATTAGATAGTTTAATCATTAGATTCTATATCACCCTATATTCTAACCGCGGTTAGAAATGGAGTATATATTCTAACGGCTATCAAAAGCCTATGATAGCTAAATAAGCATATATTCTAACCACGGTCAGAAATCCTAGTTATAGAGAGTATGGTTTGGGTTTGCGGTTTTTGGCGCACTCTACTCTCACTGTAAGCTAAATACCTATTAACATAGGGCATTTCTTCATATCTTATGTAGGTCACGTTTTTCTGCATATTTGCATTGTTTATAGTCCCATGGGAGCCCCATCTTGTACCCTAGTCCCATCTCTTGGCACTCCCATGGGACCAAATGGTGGGAGTTGGCAAGGTCTATATATAAGCGTTGTTCCACGATCCTTAAACACCCTTATACTATTAACAAGGATATAAATAGGAAGGATAGGCGTCATGGCACAACAACTATAATAAGGCATCTTAAGACTTCTTATATAAGGGTAGTAGGAGTAAACTAATAGAAGGGAGCGATATCATAATTCATTTAAAAAATAGTATATTCATTTATGTTTAAGACTTGACTTCGAATTACTAACCTTTATTAATTAAGGACACACTAAGCGATATAGTCTTCACTTAACGTATTTCACTACCGAGTGGTCCAACCCACCCAAAACGCGTCCATCAATTAGCACTTAATCAATTCAACCACCCACCATGCCACCAATTCGCTCTCAAAGCTCTCAAAATTCAACAGAGCAAGAGGGGAGGATCTTATTAGCTATCTAGGCCTTTAAAAATCAAGAGATCGCCTCTATTTGCGAAGCAGCACGTCGGTTCGAAGTTCCAAAGTCAACTCTTCTCCGTCGTCTAAAGAACATCCCTAACCGCGCGACTTCACGCGCTAATTGTAAGAAGTTGACAGAAATTGAAGAGGAATCTCTTCAAAAATGGATTCTCTCTATAGATTCTCGTGGATCAGCCCCCCGGCCTTCTATGGTACGAGAAATGGCGAATCTTCTCCTCGAAAAGCGCGGAACTACCCCGGTTCTTTCGGTCGGCGAAAATTGGGTTACAAAATATATCAAACGATATCCTCTCCTCTCCTCCCGATTCTCGAGACGTTATAATTACGAACGTGCGAAATGTGAAGACCCAAAAACTATTCGAGAGTGGTTCAATCTTGTTCAAAAAATAATCCTTCAATTTGGGATCGACCCCGATGACGTTTATAACTTCGATGAGACTGGTTTCGCAATTGGGTTAATTGCCACTGCGAAGGTGATAACTAGGAGTGAATTCTACGGTCGGCGCTCGCTTTTACAGCCTGGAAATCGCGAATGGGTGACTGCTATTGAGTGTACAAATTCATCGGGTTGGGCCCTCCCTCCGTGTATTATTTTTAAAGGCAAAGTCTACGTGGAATCATGGTTCGAAGGCCTACCAAACGACTGGCGAATTGAAGTTAGTCCTAATGGTTGGACTTCAGATGAAATAGGAGTTCGCTGGCTTGAAAAGCTCTTTATTCCGACGACATCTTCGCGTACGAAGGGGGGTATCGACTTTTGATACTTGACGGACACGGAAGCCATTTGACCCCTAAATTCGACGAGATTTGCGAGCAAAATAAGGTTATACCAATCTGTATGCCTCCGCACTCCTCTCACCTTTTACAGCCTCTTGATATCGGCTGTTTTGCGGTATTAAAACGATCATATGGTCGGCTGGTTGAAATGAAAATGCGGACTAGGATCAACCATATCGATAAACTTGACTTCCTCGAAATATACCCCCTCGCACGGATTGAAGCTTTTAAATCGGAGACGATTAAGAATAGCTTTAAAGCAGCTGGTTTAGTACCTTTTGCACCTGATCGAGTGATCTTAAAGCTTGATATTCAACTTCGAACCCCTACCCCCCTCCGAGTAGGGAGAGCGATTGGGACCCAAAAACGCCCTCAAACTACGTGCAATTACAAAAGCAAGCTTCGTCAATTAAAGCTTTACTTCGTACTAGATCGAGGAGCCCTCCGAGCCCGCTAAATTGTGCGATAAATCAGGTTTTAAAAGCCTGTCAAATCACTATGCAGTCTGCTGCTTTTCTCGAGAAAGAAGTTAGCGATTTACGCGCCGCCAACGAGAAGCAGAAGCAAAAGCGTGCTAGATCTCGAAGGCATATACCCTCCGAAGAAGGTCTCTCAGTCGAAGAAGCCTCTGCATTAATTATGCAGCAACAGGAAGCAAGTGAAGCACCTCCCCCGGGTCCTAGTATATCCAGAGAATCGGCTATTCAGCCACGTACGCGCCCCCCTCGGGGGGTGTGGAATATGCAGATTGCCAGGGCATAGAAGAGAAACATGTCCAGATAGACTAATTAATTAGTTGAATTAATTTAATGGTGTTTTGGTTGAAATAAATGAATTTGAAATTAATGGGTTAGATTCGTTGGACCACTCGGGGGTGTGGACCACTCGGTGGTGAAATACGTTATGGGAGGAAAAGTAAGATTAACTAGGATTCGAAACGCTATATAGAGATCTAGAATAGCTATAATTATGTAGCTTAGGTTAAAGATAGTGCACTAAAGGTTATGTGTAAGCGCTATAGAAAGATCCTAGAGCATCCTTATACTCTAAGTCTAAACAGCATAGGTAAAGCGTAGTATTATAGTAGTACATCGACTATCTAGAAACATCGAAAATCAGTTAGTTATTTTAGTCGGATAAAGGGAAGAAGTCACAGATCACAGGCTTTCTATAAACATAGGTATATTTTATATTATAAAACCAAGTAATAATACTAATTACTAATTAATCTTTACTAGGAGCAAATTATAGTAAGCGTACTATTCCTATAATAAGATTGGGAAGAGGATCTCCTCTAGTTTCTTACGCTAAACGAGCTACTATTCTATCTAATCAAGCATCCATCTTTCAAACGCATCATCTATAAAGCACAATCTACCCTATCCCCTCTAGTGATCCTATCTACCGATACTATCCATCGCCGACTAGGTAGTCTAGTCAAAGACCGGTAATAGTGTATCCTTCGTACGCTACCTCCTAGCTTAAAGATATCTATTACGCTTAACTACTAGATATCCCTAGTCTTCTAGGCATTTATAGCTATCACTAGCTATTTTATAGATAATAATTGGGTTTATCGTGAGGTACTACTTAGGTTTAAGCCGCTTCATAGAACATATACTAGCTCTTACTTAAGTAGTATTCTTATAGAAACCCTAGTGGAGCACAACATTAAAGATAGAGTATTTAGGTTAATAATAAATAATGCTATAAATAATAAGATGGTGGCTACCTCTCTCTAAGAGGCTTTGTTAGATGTATCATCACCCGAATTCTATGTCTTACCTATATTATCTAGCTTAGTCTAGGTTAGCTTCTTGCTCGGATTAAGGTAGTTCTATTAAATAAATTAGCCGAGATAAGGTGGATAGAGAAGCAATCAAAACTAGCCTAAGAGAATTTAAAGCAAAGCTAGATATCCTCTATATTAAATAAAGTCCGTTATCTTACGATTTACATTAATGTAAGCCCCTAGCGCCGAGAGACCTTTTATAATCTTTAGATAATAAATATGAAGATTGTCCTAATCTAAGATATAAATAAAGACACGATGGAATTCTACATTCCTTATACTTTGACGGGCAAAGAGGCTACGTTCTATCTTCTCTCTATTCTATATAGAGTACGATTATAAGGAGATGCTACTTAGTGAGTAGGAATGGCGCCAAATCGACTATCTTCTTTATATCACTAAGCCTTTCTTTGATTATACTACATAGCTATTAAAGACCCAAGATATCACTACCCATTATGTCTCTGAGATCTATAATAAACTATTTAATTATCTTAAGCGATCATAGGTGTAGCTACGCCGAAAGGGCGTTCTATAGAAGAAATAGATGCTAGTGGCCCTTAAAGCTAGTTAGTCTAAGCTAGATAAGTATTACTCCTAAGTAGATGATATTAGAGGGAAGATCTACGTAATTAGTATAATGCTCGCACTAGTAAATAAATTTAAATTCTTCCTCTATAGTGATTAGGATTAGAAATAGCGAGACACTTATCGACTTACTTTTAAGGAAGCCCTTATTCTATACTAAGCGTAGGTTAGAACTAGTGGTCGTGATATCTAGAGCTCTTTACCGATAGCTCGGCCGAGCTTAAGGCTTAAAGAGATACTTAATGGAAGGGATATATAACTATAGGCTACCACTAATAAAATTAGTTAATACCTTAATAGCGGTAAGTAAATTCCAATATTCAGAAAATAAAGATACTAATATATAGATAGATACTATTCTATCACTACCGTCATGGTAGGATAAACAGTGAAATAATTGAGACCTTAATGATATTTCTTTATATAATAAAGTTTAATATAGATAAGTAGGAAGGGATACTTCTCGAGAAGTTCTTCTCACATAATAAGCTCGAGGCTATAAAAGAAGAGAGAGAGGATAAGCTTGTTGCGGTAGAGGTTAATCCAATTAGTGATATAGAGGAAGGTGATAAACTAGATGATAACCTAGAAGATCAACTAGAGGATAGAGGATAGTCTAACTAAGCACAGTCGTCCTTGCTCGCCATCATTATCACCAGCATATACATAGATAGACACGAGTATTAGGGAGGAAACGTAAAAGTAGGGACGATGATATATTTAACTACCATTAGCTTAATAAGCAATCCTAAATTAAAAATATTTCTCTCACCCTTTTTATTAATCTAATTTTAATATAATTAAGTAAACTAAATACTCAAAATTACGACCAAAAAATGCATAAGTTATACATATAACATCCTTAGCATATTTGTTTAGTTTGTAACCTAATTTGGGGCCCTAGACCCAGTACTAGGTTACCTAGTCCAACCCAGACAGACCCAACCCGTTTTACTGGGTCGTGCGGAAGTCTAAGTGGTATATTAAACCCCTATTTATCTTAATCAAATACTAACTTACTAGTAGATATTACCGATTCCGAGCCACTTACATTCTAGAGAGATTAATAAGGCCGTCTCCTAGCGATTACTTTACTTACACGGGATATTCTCTCAATCCTAGCAATAGGTACTAGTGTGGAAAGACTTTTTAATACCGCCCACGATATCTATCATTATCGCCGCGGTCGAATAAAGTCTAAGACCATTTAGGAATTGATAATATATCTTTATACGTCAAAATTGAAGCTAGAGGTGTAAGAAGTAAAGGAGCTTAAAAAGTGTTCTCTTTAGATGAGATTAAAGTATTAAGGAAAGAAAGGATAAGAAGCTTAAGGATATTGAGATAGATAGTATTAGCGACATAGAAGAGCATACCGGGGTTTCTAAGGACCTTATCGATATTAATACTAATGCCGATGATGAAACTAATACTAGTCCTATTACGCTATAGTTAGCTACCAAAACCACTCCTATGCTACGTATATTAGGAAGGAACAGGAAGATTATAGTGGATGATAAATTCGAGAGCTACTAGTATATAATTAAGTCAAAACTTCAACGCATTTCATCAATATCACTGGTTTTTATTCACTTTAAGTCAAAAGCTATAAGAGAATTACTAAAAATGGCAAAAAATGCATTAATTGTGAAGTCACGGGGAACTAGCATGTTTGCACTATTTATCAAGGAATGGGCCCCCAATAGGCCCCCACGATAGGCCGTGGGCCCAAAAAAAGCCCAAAGCTCAGCCCATTCGTGGGCTGGGCTTTGGGCTTTGGGCTTTGTGGGCTCTGCGGAAGCCTATCCATTATATGACGAGGGGTCGTATTTTTTAGAAGAAAAAAATTCCACGGGCCGGCTATACTATAAATCGCTATTTTGCCGTTACTTAGCCGACATACCTATAGTTACTAGGATACAAATAAAGTATACAGATATACACGGACGTGTTAATCTGGTGGTATTTTCTTCAATTATAAATGTGACGTCGAGAAGAAACTGACCCGATCGATCGCGAGAGGCATAGGACCAAGATTTTTTAAGAGTTAGACTCCCATGATTCCTTCGCTGACATGATCTCAAGAATCAGGGGCGCATTCAGCAATGTCTTTTTCGCTGCTTCGTCACCTGCAGCTGCTTTACTCAAACCCTGACCGGAACCCAGAAACCTTTTATTCCATCCCCATCCTGTGAGATACAAAGCCACGAAGAAAGTCTGTGTGCCACCCTTCTGTTGAATTGATGGACGCTCCTCGAGGTATTCAAGCTTGACGCCTTTCCCCATAATCCTCCTAGCAAGAGCCTCCTTGGAGCGTAACTCCCCTTTCTGGTGCCCTAGGTTCTTGAGAATCGGCACCCATAAACCTGCTAGCCAATTCTCGGCTATTTCATAGCCACAAACAGGATCGGATAGTATGATTGCTGCGACATAGGCCTCGAAGACGTCGCCCTTTGTTTTGGTCCATCGCTTTGACGGGGTATTGTAGTTTGGTGGCACAGAAACCCTGCGGTCCAAACCAAATCTTTCTGCAAAGCCCGAAAGTGTCTCGTTCTTAACAAGGATCTCCCGAATTTGTGATATTCGACCTGCTGGTAAATCTGGAAATCTCTCCCAGACGAGTTTGGTTGCAATCAGCTCAATATATGCATCGCCTAGAATCTCGAGTCGGTCGTAGGTCGTGTTGTTATTGTTGCTAAGAGCTGGATGGGTAAAGACAGCAAGCTCCAGCTTGCCATCAATGATCGGGGGTAGCTTAGGTTCACACGATCCACTGACCAATCTGGAACTGTGATCTGGGTGATGTGATTTTGGGACCTCACCAGCCATGGAAGAATCACTGGAAGGTAACTGGTTCTTTGTCCCACAAAAGATGTCATCCAGCCTCAAAATCGCGTCCACAACCTCCGAGTCAGCACCAGCCAGATCAGAACCGGTTGAAATTTCTTGCACAAGGTGCTGTAGAAAAAGAAGACGAGATTTGTTGCTGGACTTGGCCATGCCGTGACTGACACCACTAGAGAACTTAGTGCCCGATGGTCGACTTGATTGTTGAACCTTCATGCAAGTAGACGTCAGCGAGTTACTTAAACGAACGGGTGTTCACCCAGTGGGACGATAACACGATATTCACCTTCAGCCGCTTTTGTGAGTTTGGTGTGGCATCTGACCCGAAGACAGAAGACGATCTTTTCAGATCTACCACTGGCCTTTTTAAGCCTGCTGAATCTGCTATTTCATTGTCTCGAGGCATTTCAATTGGTGTAAGTACTGTTCAATTGCAGTCCAGTTTTGCTCTTTCTCTTTTTTTTTTTTTTTTCCCTACCTGAGCGTTGAACGCATGAATGATATGTAGGCGGTATACTTCGGGAGATCACATGACTAACGGCAAACTTCAGTGGGTATCTCCCCAAAAGTTCGATAACATCTGTCTACCGAGCTGCTGTGAACAGCTGCTTCGCAAATTTCTTTTTGCACATGATTCTTCTGAACATCTAAGAAAGGAAAATGGCGTCAAGTCGGATCTTGGATCTAGTGAAGGTTCAACCACACTTTCCGTTGTACTGTGCTGGCACCCACTCACTAATTTGCAATTCTTTAGACCCAATGCCGCATATTCTCTCTTAATTTCAACCCACAACGGCTTCGACTGGGCAATAAGGTCTTGAGACAGCGCCTACGTGGACCAGCGCTTGCAGCCTGGTACCCAAAGAAGACTGTGTCTTTCCAGGATTTACAAAATACTTATAAGCCTCTTGGATTGACGACATTTGACGAAGCCGAAGATGACAGGGAAGAAGCTATTCAGATGTAAGAGTTGCTATCCACATTATATCAAAACGAGCTCTTGCTAAACATCCGAACCACAGTGCCAAACTGCGAGGGAAGGGTCGACCGAAAAAGAAACGAACTGCTGCAGGTAATCTCCCCTACACTTAATGATTTTATGCTGGGATTAAAATCTAATACCGGAACAGAATCGAGGTCCGCAAAGAAGAAGAAATAGACTGTCCGTCTAACCTTCTAGGTTTTGCCGAGCTCAATATTGGACCACTCACATCAACACCGGCATATATTCTATGTCCGGATTATTTTCATATGATCTGGCTGAACTGGTGAATTATCGCCTTGAAATACTGCTTAGACCTTTCGCTTTAGGTGAAAATTGCCAGTGGGTCTTATGTGTCATCGCTGATAGTCTTCACCATCGGGTACACAGCTCATTTTGTTTCACATTTTGTACAATAACACATTATTTTTCTTTTCTTTCTTTGGATCTCATGTTAGTAGTGTACTGGAAAAACACCGAAAATTCTATTAAAAAAGACTTGCATCAAATACATCTATGTACAACAATATACATTAGGAAGGCTTCCAGCCCCTGGTGATGTAGGCGGTATGCAGTGTTAAAATACAGGCGGTAAGCCATTGTAGCTCGATGCACGTGATGACAATTGAGTTGCAATATATTCGGTTTTTAAACTTGTCCGCCCACTTCATCGTCTGTCGCTATCTGAATTTATCATTGCACGCACTTGAACCAAGCTGTTTGTGTCATACCTTTTTCCATTTCTACAATACACCACCTTGATTGAGCGGCTACCAAACCTTCCGGCAACCATGAAATTAAGCAAGAACCAGCTCAGAAGAGCGAAGAAGAAGGCCCATAAAGCCGAGGTAAGGCAGATACATTCCTTAAAGTCTTTGGGCCATAGCCGATACAAATCTGACACTACTGCGAAGACCACAAGCGTTCCCATTGACAATACCATACCACGCGAACCGTCACCTCTGCCAGTGGCTACTTCTCAGGAAGCATCTGCTGATACCGACACTGATCTGCTTCCCGAGCCAAGCGATCCGCTATGGGAGATGTACAAAGGCGTTGCTGGAAAATTCGACGCGACACTGAACGAAAATTCATCAACCAAGGAGTCCGATAAACCTGAGGTCTTCTTTGACGACGGTGATGAAATACCCGACGAAGAGCAAGAAAGCGAGCCCAAAATTTCAAAAAAGAAGCGGAAAGAAATGAACAAGCTATCCGTTGCTGAGCTCAAAGCAATGGTACGAAAGCCTGAAATTGTTGAATGGACAGATACATCCGCCCCTGATCCTCGACTTCTCGTTCACATTAAAGCCCATCGCAATGTGGTCCCAGTCCCCTCTCACTGGTCACTCAAGCGAGAATATCTCTCATCCAAACGCGGGGTGGAGAAGGCACCGTTTGCTCTCCCTAAATTTATACAGGAGACGGGAATATCTGAAATGCGCGACGCCGCTTTAGAGAAGCAAGAACAGTCAAGTTTGAAACAGAAACAAAGGGAAAGAGTGCAGCCAAAGATGGGCAAGCTGGACATTGATTACCAGAAGCTTTACGAGGCATTTTTCCGCTTCCAAACTAAGCCAGAGCTGACTCGCTACGGTGAGATCTACTATGAGGGCAAAGAATACGAGACCAATCTCAAGCACCTCCGACCTGGCGAACTGAGTGATGATTTAAGGGACGCTCTTGGTATGGCTCCAGGAGCCCCTCCGCCGTGGCTCGTCAATCAGCAGCGATATGGTCCCCCGTCTTCATATCCCGCGTTAAAAATCCCCGGCCTCAATGCGCCGCCTCCGCCTGGTGCGTCGTGGGGCTACCATCCTGGAGGGTATGGCAAGCCACCAGTTGATGAACACAACCGCCCATTATTCGGAGGCGATATCTTCGGCGTTTTACAACCTCAGCAACATGCCCAACAAGGGGAGCCGATCGAAAAAGAGCTTTGGGGAGAATTACATGAATCGGAAGAGTCAGAAGAGGAGAGTGAAGCAGAGGAAGACGAGGATGAACAGGAAGAGGAAAGCGACGAGGATGATGTGGGTGCAGGTGCTCATTCTCCTAGTGGCATGGAAACCCCAAGTGGGATAGATTCAGCAGTACCATCTGAATTTGTTGGCGCTGAGAATGTTTCTGGGGAGTTTGATGTGCGCAAACACCACCGCGGTATCGACACGGAGGAATCCGTTCACCCTCGGAGTGCCTACCAGGTCATCCCCGAGAGGCAAACGAACGTGGAAGGCTTTTTCGGGGGTGATAGGGCGTACGATCTTAGCGCATCAACAGGCAAGCCTCCTGTTCTTGGTGCAGATGACCAAACCAGGAAGCGCAAGAAGCCTGGGGATGTTGAAGTGTCTGTCAACTTGGATGCAATCCAATCTGGCGATGGTCTCAGCAAAGAGAGCCTCCAGAGCATGTATGAATCACAGAGACAGCAGCAAAACCCACCGAACTGGGGTTTCCAGGAGGATTTAAGTGACATGATTGCACAGGAGAGCCGCAAAAGATTGCGAAAGGAAGAGGAGAGACGAGGGAAGCATTAAAGACGTTTCTTTCATTGTATTCCCCCCCCTCTCCTCCTCTCCTCCCTATCTTATTCCTTTGGGGTTCCCCCGGCGTGCATCTTTCATGATGAGGATTGGAGTTTGGCTGCTTACACTCTAGGTGGCAAGAAAGGCCTTTGGCCTGTAATGTACGGTTAGTTTTGAAACAAATCCTTATTAAATAATCCATGATCTGTACGAATGTTTGGTCAGCATAGACTGGCTCTTGTTGTATAGACGTACATACATCGATACATCGAGATCCACAGTCCTAGTAATGTATTCCCAAAAGGGTTTAGCTTAGTCCTCTCATCTACCACATTTCGATCCCTCAATTCCTTGACATACTTTCACACTCTCCCCCCAAGGAGACGGAGAAGTAGCACTGGGTAATTGTGTGTTCCTGTGCTCTGCCTTCTATTTACACACCAGAGTACTTTGAACTTCACTCCACCGCCTCTAATATCCCTATTCTCATTGCCAGAATGGACTGGGATCGCAGAAGGTTTGTAGGCACATCAAGATGTTTAAAGGCAGAAAGTTTCTAAGTATTTCACTAGATTTGATGAACGACGAGGTGGAGAGAGTTATCGTCCAGCCGAGAGAAGCGGTCGTTCCCCTTCTCGGGGGTATGAAATTCGTCACCGGCGTTCGCCACCACGAACCCGAAGCCCTCCTCGACCACGAGCCGACACTTGGGTACCGTCATCAAATAGAGGGTATGGGCGCATACGAAGTAGGTCACCACCACCATACCGACGCCGCTCACGTACTCCTCCGGGGAGAAACTTTGGACCTACCCCCTATGAAAGAAGACGATCTCCACCAAGAAGATTCTCGCCCAGAAGAGATGAAAGGGTCAGATCACCGCCCCAAAAATGGCGCTCGAAATCGCCCTACAGTGATGGCAGATCACGGAACGCATCTCGTGCTCGCCACAGCCCAAGACGAATACGCGATACAACCCCTAGCAGCCAGGGGTTCCGATCCGCGAGACGAGACGGCCCACCTGTCTTGAATATTGACAAACCCCCCAGAGCTTCCTCGCCGAGAGTACAGGCGGAAGTCTTATTGCCACAAAGCCCAATCAACGCCTCCCATCGATCCCACCCCCGTGATGCGGCGAAACGAGATCGTACTTTGTCGCCCCCAAGACATGTTTCACCTGCACAAGCCTTGGCCTCACAACCCGCCCCGATGTCTCGACGTTCGTCTCCGGCTATGGAAAAGCCTGTTGTGGTTTCCCACACAGCTCGTAGTCGTTCACCGATTCGCTCTCCGGTACCCTTCCAACGTCCATCCAAACTCTCGGGGCGATCACCCTACAGGGATCAGATCTACGATACGGGGCCCTCTCACCCACAGCAACGACCAGATCATGAGGACCGGGTATCGGTTGGTAATCATTCGCCTTTTTCAATTCCAGAAAAAGCACATTTGGAACCTCAGACAAGCGGGACCAGGGTTGGTGGCAACATCCCAACTCAACCGAAAAACCACGGTGCAAGCCCAGTTCAGCTACCACCATCAGGACCTTACCAAGGACCGAGACCGCCACCTAATCAGCATCGCGGTCCTCCGCATGTCTCTTTGCTGTCAGCGCCGACTCGTCCTCGCCGCGGACCTGGCCCACGTGAAACTTGGACGGGGTCTCCACCCGTACGCCGCGGACCTGCTGCATCTTCGCAAGCCCCACCAGCAGGTCCTCGTGCTTCTTTTTCATCCCCCGTACCAGGTGGCAGTTACCGACATCCGTCTTGCCGGCAACCCAGCACTCCATCTGTAACTCAACCATTGGCTCAGAGAGGTATAAACCATCTTGCGGGGCTATGTACTATCATACCGGAAGGTCGGAGTCTTCCATCGCTTCTGGATCCTGCTGTGGAGAAGCGACTTGCTCAGCTCGATATCGACAAGGAAAAACTACTTGAGCAAATTGCAGAGACCCAGAGGTCCAAACGAGCGGAACTTCGAGACTGGGATCGACTCGATCGCGAAAGCTCAATCTGCGCTCTTAAGAGCGAGCTAGCAGAAGGTCATCTCCAGCGAATGGCCGATGAGAGCATTGGAGGCGGAAATCTGTTCTAACGAGCCCAATGTACATGTTTGTTCTGGAATGGCAATTGATCTCGGCGTTTCATCTGGTCATGTGTCTGGTTGTGTCAAGGTATTGGGGAGGTCTAGGTAGCGATTATGATTTGTATTTTTCCATGGTTGTATCAATATGATGATTTGACGACATTATGCACCCCGGGGTGTACACATAAAGTAAATATTTTGTCGATGCAATATTTACATTTGATATACTATCGAGATGTAATGCAAGGTGTCTACGTAATAGTATGCTAAGGGGGAGGATATTCTACATCATTTAGGTACATTAATCTACTTCTAGCAAAGTATTTTTGTAACAAAATACACGCATTTGATACTTTGCAAAATGTACCAGTAAGTATCAATGTTTATTGGATATTCCACATACAATTTTCAAGGTATGTCGTATGTATGTATGTGTACGGTACCTCTCGTACCTGATCTGCATGTAATTTTAAGTTCCCCTTCCATTTTTCTGCCTTCGTGTCAACAACTCAGCTGCTTTGGTCGAAACTCCTACCAATTCTCAACCTCGTCGCCCCTTCTCCTCTCCCCTTCTCTCTCTTTCTCTATCTCGGCTTAAATTATCCACACTGCTAACTGAGATCCGTCACCGGCATAATGAATATCTTCAGGTTATTAGGTACGGCATGAAAATCCAATGGAAACCAACGCGGTATACTAACTAGCGTTCCATTGTAGCCGATTTCTCTCATCTGGCGTCGATCTTCATGCTTCTGCGGAAGATGAAGACGTCAAGTGTATGTGATGATGTCCATAAAGCCACATATGACTTGAACTAATGGTGGATCGCAGAGTTGTTCTGGGTTGTCGTTCAAATCGCAAGTACTATACCTTCTCGTTTTTGTCACTCGGTATCTCGGTGGGTTTCGATGTCACTGTCGGCTTTATGTTCGTCAAAATCGCTCATGCGCCCTCTAGATCTTTTCTGGACGTTCACCGAGTCTCTGTACCTCACCACCTTCAAGCTTCTGTTTATCGGTTCCTCGGCCTACGTCATCTACCTCATGCTCAACGACTACAAACCCACACATGACCCCAACATCGATACTTTTAAGGTCCAATACCTCCTCGGGATTAGCGCGGTGCTTGCGATTCTCTTTCCACGTGATTATCGCATCTCCGAGGTTGGTTGAACATGCTGTCTGCGGAATGGAAGGATCCAGGCTAACGTCATGTAGATACTCTGGACTTTTTCTATCTGGTTAGAGTCGGTTGCCATATTGCCACAACTATTCATGCTGCAACGAACTGGGGAGGCAGACACTATCACCACACACTATCTGTTTGCCCTGGGACTCTATAGGGCACTCTATATCCCGAACTGGGTCTTCCGCTATTTCACCGAAGCTTCCTTCCAGCGTTCCTTCCAGCCTGTGACGATTATCGCTGGAATCATCCAAACGTTGCTTTACTCTGATTTCTTTTACATTTACTACAACAAGTAAGCTCAATTCGCTCAACCTTTTTTATATATATGCAGACCTGTGGTGACTGACATTTGGCGCTTTTTTTTTTTCTCTCTCTCCTAGGGTCTTGAAGGGCAAGAAGTTCTCGCTTCCTGTTTAGAATCCATTTTTCTTTTTGAATGAGTCGGACAATTGATGATATCTTGGATTTTCCAAGGTTCCGAGATGGAATTTTGAAACCAAACCACTCGTTCCTTTTATTTTTGCCTGGAACATGATACCTAGCCGAAGGACAGGGGTGAAACATGCAGTCTCGGGTTTCGTCGCCTATCTCACGAGCACCAAGTGCCTTGAACCCATGCAACACCCCTCAAAACTCCCGTTAGGGGTTGCTATGAATTAATGTTTTCATGTCGCCAATCCGTATGCATTTAGGAATGGTCACATGAGGCTCAGATAAACCCGCAGTCAACTATCGAATATCGAATACGACCATGGACTATGTGCATATCTGATTGCTTTGTTCTATAGTGCCGATCAGAGAAGGGAAGTTCTCTTCAATTTGGGCCAAAATTTCTGTACTTTTGGGTTATCTGGTCTACGATTCAAGCGTACTACATAGCCTATCTTGTATACTTGGATCATGTTTCCAGATTCAAAAATCAAAAATTTAAAGAGTATTATTTTTGGTTGTGTTTGGGAGGGTGTTTTTTTTTATGTTTCTAGTTTTATTTCGAATTACTCTCTTGGTTCACTATTGGTATCCCTTTGTTTTCTCGTACACTCAGGGCCCCCACAACGGATGGGGGTCAACTTCTCGCCGTGTTCGTGTCTGCCACCCATCAGACCTGTGATTGACAAGGAAGCATAAAACGATCTAGAGTCTCCTCACAAGGTATACTTTTGGGGGGCACACTTGGTGTACTCCGATAAGATCAAAAAGCAACATCCACACAAGTCGACCAGAAACGACAATCAAAACTCTCGCTGAGGCGCAGCCCCATGTGTCGGCACATATCCTGCTGTATAACTCAGCTGGGACGGAGGGATGGATAGATCGGTGGAGAAGGGATCCAGGGTCCCAGAAATTGAATGTGAAAGATTGCCCATGGGACCCTGGAACGACCGAACTCCATTGCCTAGATTTGAGCGACCTTGCACATTTTGATGACTATCTAGCCAGCCACCGTGACCGTGTAAATGACCAAAATAGTCCGCTTGCGTCCTGTCAGGGGGCATTTGACCAGCAAACGTCGATTCTCGTCGCGAAATTGGCGGCGACGGGAGTTTGGGGGATCGAGAAACCATCTCCAGTCTGGGGGAGCTTCTTCGCGAATTGGGCGGCGTCAAACGTGATCCCCCACGGCGCACCTGACAGGTTGGACAGATCTTGACGAAGCGGGAGATCAATTCCTTGGGAACCCTAATGCGAGATAGTCAGTGGCCGTGGATCAGACACGTCATGTATATATACATATATAAACAAGACTCTCGGAGTTTCTCACCAGGAATAGATCCGCCGGACTTGAGCAGATGTCTTGTCTCGACCACCATGTTGGCATTGCTGATGGGCCTTGGTGAGGATTTTGAACAATTTCTCTCGAATAGCAACCGGCTTTCCCTCGTGACAGATCATCTTCCTATGCTTTATATTGCAACAGATCGCCCTGTCAGCATTGATCATCTCCATCGGGACACGCAATACATACATCCGATCCCACAGCTTGAAGTTTGAACATCTTTTTGACCCAAAACCTGATTTGTTTAGCAAGGCAGGCAATTGATTGACTCAGATAGGTCCATACCGAAACTGAGCCGACTCCACCGCCGTATCTTTGGGGTCAATCAATACAGTTCTGATGTTACGGGCTCTTTTCGCATAGATCAACGCCTTGTCTTGCTTCTTGATGGACAGGTCCTCCACGTAACTAGAATGGTGAGATATATTAGCCTCCGGTTCACATGGTTGATCACGGATCACTCACTTCTGCATCAGTTGATCAAACTCCTTTACATCCGGGAAGCCGCTGAGTGCCGGCACTACAGCCTCCGACAGCAATGTGGTCTCGTTGTGAGACTCCTGGTTTTCAATCTCTGTTTCACCCAGCGGGTCGCGGGGGAGGTATCTTGGCCCTTGAAGGTAGCGCGATTGGGACATGAACTGCGGCGGATGGTGTAACCTGGGGTCATCAGGAGTTGTCATCGATGGAATTGAATGTTCCGATGTATATTGCAAATGCTGCAACCCCGGAGACAGACTCGACTGTGGGCCATAGGGCTGCCCAAACTGAGACCCGTATGGGTTAAAGGAATGCTGAGGGAAATGATATGAACCAGATCCATGCGTGTTAAAGTCATGGCTTTCTTGCTTGAAATCATGACTCTCTGGCTGACCGTAACCAGGCACTGCCATTTGATGATTCATGAGATAAGCATCATTCCCTTCATTGCGTCTTGCAAAGCTACTCATAATTGATGCTTGAGTTTTTGAATGTCAGTTGATTATTGTTCAGCCCACGTCGGTCTGTTTCAAACAAACAAGAAGAAGTAGATATAAGAATAAAAAATATAAAAAAAGGACCAGTATACAGCGAGTCTTCCGAAGGAGATAGTGAAACAAAGACGAGAAAAATCCAGACGACTGGGTTAACTCGTTTGCAGTCGAAGAATTGCCACAATACCCTGGTACACAGTATCACAAAAAGAAACTGTGTCTAGAAAAACAGTAGAAGATATGGAATAATTCACAAAAAGCCCTGGAAATGGGGGTAGCAATTCTATTAAAAAGACAAACAGTGCAGGACTGACATGGCTGATGCCCAAGATGAAAGTGCACGAGACCATGTTGTGAAGAGACAACAGAGGGTATCCCTGGAAGAGGAACAGCAAATATTTCACAGAGAAAAAGAAAGGATGGAGCCAGGCGTGTCGAACGTCTGTAAGGTACGGGAAGCATAGGTTACCAAAGGGGATAAGGGAAAGAAAAAAAAGAAAAAAAAAAGAAAAAGAAAAGTGAGAAAGGACTGGGGTTCGTGGTCAAATTCCGGGAAAAAAGAGGGCTGATACGACAGCGCACAGCAATAGGTGATACGGATTCCTGTCGCCACAAAGAGCCACGTTGATATGGGAGAGATTCGAGGCACCCTATCGGAGACAATGATGACTTTCACAAACCATTCACCAAAGTAGAAGTGAAGTAGAAGTACAGCGGGGGGCGAAATCATCTCCCCGATTTTTTCGTATACTTAGACCTGAACGGGAGAAGAAATTCTGCAGGTTTGCTTTCGTCAAACAAAGTCGGAGATTCCGGCAGATTTGTCTATGCAAGTAGCCGTGAAAAAAAAAGGTAAGGAACATGGATTGGGAATCTGTGGGAAGTCAAGCTCCTCTAAAGAAAGGGGAGGACTAGAGAGAGAGAAAGAGAGAGAAAGAGAGAGAAAGAGAGAGAAAAGAGAGAGAGAGAGAGAGAGAGAGAGAGAGAGGTGTGGAAATTGGGCTCTCCAAGATTTGAAGCCTTCTGGCAATCCCTGTCCATGTTGTACTAGGTCTGTTGTCCCACAGGGTTAAACCTCTCTCTCTCCTCTTTTTTTCCCTCTAGGCAATGCAAAGTAAGTATCCGTGAGAAGATAGGAAAAAGAAAAAGAAAAAGAAAAAAAAGTACACGGGACGACAGGATGACATACGTTTGGTTGAAGAGTGAGACACATCGGACTTCAAGGTTCGGACTCCCCTAATATCTGGTGTTACTCTTTTTATATTCCCGAGTCCAAATCTTTAATATTAAAATACAATATTATAACAAAATCATGGCAAGTCATAAAGTTCGTTGGAAGTTCTATGATCGATCAAAGGCTAAATCACGAATGATCCATTGCCAATGATTGTCACGATCAAATACCCATTTGGCAACCTTGCGTCTCCACTTATCTTCCTCGGCCCGCTGTCGTCGAATGAATTCTGGTCCGACATCAAATTCCTCGGTCATAGGTCCTTCGTCAGAGGATTCACCGGTTGCATCCTCCCCTGGCTCAAACGTTCCAGAGGTTCGTCCAATGGTGATTTTTTCATCCAAGTCATCCAGACCGGCAAACACATCCTCGTCTGCACCTTCAGATGCTCTGAGCCAACACATACGATGTGGATCAAAGACCATTCCACCAACCGTCTGGACATTCTGCGCCCCCACGTTGGCGATGAGAGCCGGGGCAGGTTTGGGGGATTTGGAAGTGGCATCAAATTCCTGAACCAAATTTTCATTTCCTTCCCACCGGAAATTGGTAGGGTTGTAACGCATACCTCTCACAGCTTAAAAAAAAAGACACAGTCAGCAATGAGCCTGGGATCATGTAGAGATCGGTCTTGCTTACATTTGGCATCCTGCACCCCAGACCCCATGGGCTTGATCAAGTGCGGCTTGGACGTGGATTTGACATTCGACTTACCTTTCCGGCTTCTGACCGTTGCAGAGGCCGGAGGAATCCTTGAGATGGGTTGGGATTTCCAGTTTGAGTTGAACGTCGAAAGAGGATTTGGTTCACGGTTTTTCAAGTTAATAGCCATGGATGCAATGCGTTGTTCCCTTGCGTTTCTGGAGGCATTTGTATCTCGTGCAAATCTAGGTATCGGACTGCGCAATTTGGAGGTCGATGGGGACGTCGAAGATTGAATGGGAGACGCATCATGGGGATCGATCCGGCTCTGGCTGAGCCGGGCGCGGATGGACCTCGGAGCGCCTCGACCGGTGGGGGTTTTAACAAACTTGCTCTCTGCCAGGACCGAGGTAGATAGATCGTCAAAGGACTCCAACTCGGTTCCATCCCCAAAGTTGCGTCTTTTATTGGGTCGTGTGATTGTACGTTTTGTAGAACCGAGAGAGTCCACGCTCGTGTCACCAAGCCCAGCACGGAACGGCTCATTGCGAGTTGGCCGGGAAAGTCGGGAGACTGTGCCCTGTGGACTAAGAAGCCCACCAGAGCTATCGGAATTTGTGCGACGCGACGAGCGATACCCCTTCACACTGGCATGGTGTGATTGGGATTCCGATACCCCAGCCGGCATAAATGGCACCTGTGGCCTACGACCCAGCGACCTCGCATCAGTTACGGGGAGATCCACCGGTGTTTTAGGTCTGGCAGAGGGAAGGCGGACCGGGCGATCGACCGGTCGCTGGGAAGCGGCCGAGCCTAAGCCACGAATCGATGGCAGGGATCGTTTGGTCTTCAAACGCCTGACTGAAGGGGTACCCTCGCCGACCTGGGCAATGTCTCGGGAATTGCGAGACCCGAGCACCCGTCGATTAGAGAGTGTAGGAGTCGGCGATGGCGATGTCAGATTAGCGCTAGGGGCTGGGAGACTTGAAGTTGACGATTGAGATGAATGCCCTAGACGCGATTGTGATGTTCGGAATTTGGAAAGAGGTGCACCACTTTCTGACACGGTTTCAAGGTGGGTTGAATGGGTTCGATCATGACCAGACAAGCGTGGGATGCGAGTTCGTGGAGATCCTGTCGCATTGGTGAACGTGAGTGTTGTTGCAGATCGACGAGTCGGGCTAGATGGCCGTTCTGTCTTGCACTTTATGTTAGGATTCAGAGCGGGCTTTCCAAAGGAGAAAGCCTTCTCATTGTCGATGTCAATGCCGGAAAAGAAGTCATCAGCGTCAGAAGGAATATGATCTATCTGACTCTCTTCCGCTTCAGCATTCTCAGCCTGCGCAGTCTGTCGCTTCTGCAGAGAAGCACTGAAATCAAGCGGACCTTCGGGAATGACAAGACCGTCGAGGCCATCGTCTTCACTTTCTGCCGTGAGACAACTTGAAACGCTGGGGCTGGCGATGGAGATAGAAGAACTAGGAGCCGAACGACCATCCCTTGTGGTACCACCAACTCGTACGCCGATACTTCCTTCGGACCAATCAAGATCAAAGTCCTCCAAAGTGGGACTAGAGACATAGAAATTCGCTTTTCGATGGGATAATTCGAGAGGCTGATGATTGGCGGGAAGTTCAAAATCCTGGTTGAAGTCGTCTGCTTCCTGTTCAAGATTGAAACCACTGCCAACATTCCCCATGTTCAATTTCGTCGGAGATCGAGGAGCTTTGAGGGTTAGGATGTCCCGAGCTTCTAGGTTATCATCGTCATCTTGGAAGGTGCCAAATGGCCCGAAGGTAGATTGCAAACGTGTCGAGAACTCCTCCCCCCAAGAGGGTGAGGCCGTGGATTTCACTGGACTGGTAGTAGCGGAGCTCAAATGTCGAAGAGAGTCAGGAAACCATGTTTCCTGGGGAGTTTTGAGCTGCAGCAGGGTTTCGGGACCCGGGAGCTCAACGTCTTCTGACCAGTCATCAACAAAGGTTTGTTTGGTCTTTCGAGTTGACAAGCGCTTGATCGTGCCCCCAATAAGAGCTGACTTGGGAATATCTGGAGGAATGGGAATGCCCGCAGTCTTGGCCGAGGCAATGGCATCTTCTTTTGCAAATTCATCATTATCATAGAGCGGGACCTGCCAGTCTTCGTCACCCGCATTAGAGTCAATATCTGAGCGAGCAGAGCGACGAGAGGAGATAGAATCTCGGTGCCCAGAGGGCCGAAATGACGAGTTTGTTATGGAACCCGCGCTAGATGCGGTGCGAAAGTGAATATCTTCGCTGAACTGCAAGTCGTCATCATCATCCCAGCATTCAACCGGCTCGTCGGTACCGGGTCGTAGGTGGATTGGTAAAGATTCCATGATTGGCGAAGCAAATTGGCTGAGGGCGTACAGATAACACAGAGGTCATGGGAATATTACAGGCGTCCGAGAGTGATTTGTGATTAAGCAGCAGACTCAATGCTTATGCGACACTGGTGAGGGTTCAGGGGGTGCGGACATGAGCGTCATTCCGTGTCGGTTGGTAGGGACGAAAGATAGGAGTGAGAAGCACAGTTTCACCGTTGATCGTAGCGTAAAGAGTGAGCCTGGATTTCGCAGGGCGGGTTGGAGGAATCAGATCAATGTAAGCCGGCCTCGCTCTAGGGTCGTTTTCACCGAATGAGACCAAGCGGGTTCACTAGGCGACCTGATAAATGCCGGGTCCTCCATAAACATTCACAAACACTTCAGCATTGGGAACATCCAAAGACACTTCGATATTCGGGGGAATTCAAGAAATCAAAGGAACTTTGCGAGAGAAAGAAAAAAAGAGGAGACAGGGGAACAAAAGATGTTGTGGCTGGATCTCAAATTCCTCGTGGAGGAGAGGCAGAACGTGACAGCCCGTACTGGTAATGTATCTAAGTAGGCAAGTTTACCTGAATATTCAATGAAGACTGCATGCTTTTTGAAGTAATACCGTATGCGATACCCAGTCATTACATTAATTACATGTAATTAACAGAACATTGTCCAGTATTTACTTAGGTACCATTTGTAGGGTAGCTAGTCATTTGAATATGTGTCAAAAGGGATATTTATATACAAAGATAATAGTTTCCGATCTAGCATTGTCATCAAAAATTGTTAAGTAGCTACATTTCACATTTACTGTATATGTGGAGACTACCTCGTCACTTTATATGAGTTCCACCTGAGTTCTGTTGCCTTGGGATATGACAGTATTTCACTTCAATTTAAAGTAACTTACTGTTTTTCTTTATAATTTCCTTTCCTCGCCTGAATCTTCCAGATATGTTATCTCCTATTTCAACAGACCGAATCCTGCGGTTCCCCAGATCCGACGAGACTGGGGGGTTTTGTACTAGTTCGGGTCTCATGTACCAGTCCTGCGCCGCTTGATCTGAGCCTGACGGCTACTGAGGGGGAATCACCCTATGTTAGTTCAGGTGGGTCATCACAGAATGAAGGTTGGAAGTCATGAGCTCATGTCGCGCAGTGAAACAAACACGCCTAAAAGACCTTCAAGCCAAAAACTACCAAGGATCGGATGATGAATGGCTTAAAACTGTCTCACTCATTCTGGGACAATGTTCTGCCCCTCCGGATGAGCCGGATTGGGCCACTGGCCTCGAGGCTTCGGCCAATATATCGGGTTCTGACGAAGACAACAAGGAAATTGTGATTACGATACGCAAGCGAGTCCAAACTATCACAGTTCGTGTTCCACACCGGCGGGCTATATCCATAGATGTATATATATCCTTACTAATGCTAATATAGCAACGCCTTGGTGCTTTGATCCTTAAGCAAGACGATGAACAAGCCGTCGAGCTGTTTGAATGGACAGGAATCACTGCGGCTAGAGTTCACATGCTAGAGCAGCAAGTATCCAGCCTGACTGCCAGTTATCGCCTTGCCGAGGATACCATACATAAGCTGAATGAACAGCTCGAGGAGCTGGTGCATGCGAAAACCGAGCATGAAAATCGACTGGTGGCCAATTTTGTGCAAGTCTTGAACGAGAAAAAGCTGAAAATCCGTAACCAGCAACGTCTTCTGGTATCAGCCACTGTGGATGCCACCAAAGGTAGGTGGTACAGACAGAGAAACCTAGACATCCTGACTAACCAAATATCGACAGTCTCTGAGATACAAACTAGCATTCCCGAAGAGTCACATGGAATCGCCAAGAAATCTCATCCAGCAAAGAGAAGTGCTCGCAGGATGAGCGACACAGACGACTCTGATGAGTTCGAGCAAATGGATATTGATCCAATAAGGACTGATCAAGATCCCCCCACTAATCGAGACACTGATGATGAAGAGCGTTCGACCCCTCGTCCTTTGGACGGCGAACAAAACAATAGCACGACGGACGACGATTCGTCACAGGATGAACCTGCCCAGTTGAAGCGGGTCTCTCCGGCGAGAGACAACGCGCCGCCTCAAAGAGATTTGCCATTTGCTAAAAGGACCGGCGGGTCCATCAAGAGGACTGCTCCAACCCAGCCTAGCGAAGATGCCGAAGAAACTGCGGGAGAGACGGATGATGACGAGCTCTAAACTGGCCATCTGAACCGACTCAGATAAATTCCATAGTTGAAGGGAGCGAGATGCGGTTTCCATATTATATGCAGAAAAGCACCCAATCGACCTGGGAGTTAAGAGTTACTCTTGACTCCTTGAGCCTGCAGATAGACGTATATAGCCAAGCGACGTTAACTCCTGGATATTACATTATACCTCATAAATGAATGGATATATCTGGGCTTATCTCTCGTTCTTCCTCCCCGTCCCGTTCTTGTCACTGCAAAGAAAGGATTTCCTTTCGCCCAAAGTCACTGGTCTCAGTATAATTTTACTTCGCTTTTACTATTATGAATCCTCAATCAAGTGTACTTTGCCTTTTGAAAGCTACTACGCACCAAATTACAAAAGTAAGATTTATCATCTCCGACGCCCATGGACTCGAAATTTTGGGGGTTCAATCTTTTATGTACAAGGCAACCACTACCGATTAATCCCAGGCGACACCGGAGAATGGCGAAGAGGTCAACAGGAACCGGAAGGGTGTTCAAGATGATAGGGAAAAACACAGAGGATGGAAAGGAAACAGTACATCAAGAGGGAAATTTAAGATGTGGTACAATAAAAACGCCTGCAACCATTAGAGAAACACAGAATGAGGTCAAAATAGACCCGATCTAGCCATACAAAGCCTGAGGAGACATTTCTCCTGCGGCCATGAAGTTGGTCTCAGGGTTTCCAGTGGCCTTAGCAGCGGAGGCGCGAGCCATAGTGGGCGAACTAAAGTAAAGTTAGCAATGCAAATCGATTAGTGATAAATGATGGAATAGGGTATTCACCTTCTGGAGATAGCGTCAGTGAAGAAGAAGTCTTCGATCACCTTCTTGAAAGGAGCCCCAGTAGCCGGAGATCCCCTGTTCTGGTCCACAAGTTGGACCTTGCTCAACGAGCCAACCGAGGTCGGCTCAACAACGTCGTAGTGACGCATGACAGGACTGATCTCCTCCATGCGGTCGCGAAGAGCCTCAATGTCATCATAAGGAAGAGGAGCACCGAGGAACTCGCTAGCGGCACGGATGATCTTCCAGTCATCACGAGCTGCACCGGGGAGAGAAGTAGCAGCACGGGTAACCTGCACACGACCTTCTGTGTTGATGTATGTACCTGACTTCTCGGTGTAGGCAGCGCCCGGGAGAACGACATCAGCAAGTTGAGCGCCGCGATCACCATGGTGTCCCTGGTAGACGACAAACGCATCTTTCGGGATCTCACTTTGGGCAATCTCATCTGCACCCAAAAGCCACATAATCTTGGGGGTAGTCTGAGCAACCTGGGAAGATGGTGTAGTGAAGCCAACTTCATAGGCACCAGCCCGAGACGCCGCACGCTGGAGGACATTATAGCCCTGCCACTCAGGGGTAATGAAGTTGCTTGCATTCTTCTCAACGAAACCACCGACGGCCTCGAAGATAGCCTTGGCATCGGGGTGCTCAGCAGCAGCACTACCGACAATAATCATTGGCCGTTTGGCTCCGGCAAGCTTCTTGCCAAATTCTCCGGACAAAGCGGATTTCAAGGAAGAGACATCAGTGCCCAAATGGTTAAAGTCAAATGTGCTCTCAAACTCCTCGCCGACAAGTCCAACCTCAAGATCAGACCTAATATACTGCTTGCGGATACGGGCATTAAGAACTGCGGCTTCATGACGAGGGTTGGTTGCAACCAAAAGGATTGCATCTGCCTCCTCGATTCCATAGATCTTGGAGTTGAACAGGTAGTTGGAACGGACATCGATACCGTGAGCGATGGGGGCACCACCGCCAGGTTGATCCAGGGCGAGGTTGTCAGAGCCAAGCTTGTTTGCCAGGTCCTTCATGGCTACGAGCGATTCAGTATCAACCAGGTGTCCAGCAACAGCCTTGAATTCATTGGCTTGTGGCTGAAGCTTCTGGTGAGCCGATGAGATCTCCGTTAGAGCCTGTTCCCAAGTGGCAGGAACGAATTTGCCCTCCCGACGAATGAGCGGAGTTGTGAGCCGCTGGGTCTTCAACCCATCGCATGCGAATCGCGACTTGTCATTGATCCATTCCTCGTTAATATCGTCATTCAATCGCGGGACAACCCGCATCACTTCCAGGCCTCTGCTATCAATCCGGATGTTAGAGCCAAGCGCATCAAGGACATCGATCGATTCGGTGTGCTTGAGCTCCCAAGGACGTGCCCGGAAAGCGTAGGGCTTCGAAGTTAGTGCACCGACGGGGCAAAGGTCAATGACATTGCCCGAGAGTTCTGAGTTGAGGTTCTGCTCAAGGTAGGTTCCAATCTGCATGTCGTTTCCGCGACCTGCGGTTCCTAGTTCTGGGGCACCGGCGACGTCATTCATGAATCGGACGCAACGAGTGCAGTGAATGCATCGATTCATTGAGGTCTTGACCAGTGGACCGATGTTTTTATCCTCCACGGCACGTTTTCCACCGGTTTCATGGAATCGACCCCGATCGGCACCGTAACGCATCGACTGGTCTTGGAGATCACACTCTCCTCCTTGGTCGCAGACAGGACAATCGAGGGGATGGTTGGCGAGAAGGAACTCCATGACACCCTCTCTTGCCTTGTGAACCAGTGGTGAATTCGTCTTCACCACCATACCAGGTTGTACCGGCCAAGCACAGGAGGCCACAGGCTTTGGGGCACGTTCGACTTCGACGAGGCACATACGACCTATAGTATCGGTAAGTACATAGGTCTCAACAGCATGGAATAGGGGTGTGGTATGGGTTGCACGTACAGTTTCCTGCAACTAAAAGTTTTCTTAAGGGATTGGTGTTAGCAAAAACAATATGTGTGATTCGATCAGAGGCACATACTCATGATAACAATATCTAGGGCATGTTAGTACTGCAAGCAAATTGGATTGGTGGATTCTTGTCATACCTGGGAACCGTTGCGCCTGCCTGCTCACAGGCCTGGATAAGAGCCGAGCCAGCTTTGGGGAGAGAATGTGAGTGAAGGTACAGTGAGTTATCTCGGGGGAGTATCTACCTTCTACAGACACCTTTTTGCCATCTAGAGAAACGAGCCATCAGTTATCGATCAATTTGGATGAACTAGACCAGCATTGGACTTACCAATGGTAAGTTCTACCTTGGCCGCGCGAGGGGCTGTCGTCGCGAAGGTCCGGGGTGTGACCTTAGGAACCCGGAGGGACCGGGCGGCCGCACGAAACAGCTGCGGCCGCATCATTGGAAGGAGAACAGAGATATGAGGGTGGGGTAAGGTGGAGGAGGGCGAGGGGGTGAGATCCTGGTGACGGTTGGGAGTTCAGAGAGCACTTTGCATCGGAATCTGCGGTTCCAAGGTTACATAATGGAAGTGCTGACCATCACTTTGCTGACTAAGGACAACGGCAAATGGGCTCACGGGGATTGGCTCGATTGACTCGGTTAGGCGGATAAACCTTCGTCCCGAGTTTCCTTATAAGCCACCCTTTTTCTCCCCAGTTTCTCCTTTTCTCTTCCTCAATTAAATTGTTACGGGCATCATTTATTGTAGGAGGCAGGCAATTTCCCTGTTCCTATTTCCTCTACAGCATGTCCCAAGAGCAGATTTGCACCGTAGCTGGAGCTGTCAAGGGTTCGCCTAATTATGACTTTGTTCCTTACCAACGGTAGCTACATCATTCTCCTGATAGATAATTAATTCTATACAAAGTACACTTTCAATGCAATCATCCTATTCATACCATGATTATGGGGTTTGCCCATACTATTTCTAGATCACATCTATTGAAACTTCAGGTAGCAGTCTGAACTCTGGTGTGTCCCATACGCAGCCAAGGTAGATATCTGTGGTGGCTCAGAAGAATACCTTGCACGTCCTAAACAAAATAAACACCACAGGGGAAAGGATAGTAATGTAAAAGCTCTTTAAACTACACCGCGCTGTCATGATATTGTACACCGAACTAATAAAATACAAATGCTAGGCTGCAGCTTGAGAATCACTGACCTGCCAAGTGGATTCTTGTTTGGTCCCTGGTAACCAGGTACGAGAAACACTGGCCCCCCTTGGTCGAATATGTCCGGGCCCGTCATCTTCTTTCTTGGAGTAGTTTGCTGCTGCATGGGAGTTGTTGGTGGCACCTTCAAAGGTCCGCCCCGCGGGGAAGGCATAACCATTAGAATCCCATGGCTTGCTTGGGTGCCGCACATTCATTGGAAGAATGGACTGTTCGGCACGGAAATGATCCGTGTTTGCCCTTTGGTCAGCTACATCGTCATGGCTATTGCGATCGTAAAGGTAAAGGCCCAAGAAAGTGAGGCCAATGCCAAAAGCTTGAATCGAGGTGGTCGAGCTCCCAAACCATATAATCGCTACCACAATCACAAACACACGCTTGACCAGGGATGCAACCGAATAGGACACTGGAGAAACCATTGACAGCAACACAAAGGCTAGGATGTTTTGGGCAAAGTGTGAGACTCCGTTAAACACAAACTCAATAGAAAGAGCACCGTGGTCCAATGAGTCTTGCTTTCCCGATAGCGAGATCACACCATCATGAATGAAATCAGATACTAGTGGGTAGCCCTCGGTGACAAACCAGATAGGCAGGGTAAGAAAAAAAGCCAGCCCGGAGCAATAGCAAAGCAAGTTAAGTTTGTCCAACTTCCGCCGCCCTGGGTTTTGTAGATCTGCTTCTGCACGGTCTACCTCGTTGAACAACTTCTTCGAGAATATATTCTGCGAGACAAACACAATAGCTGCACCAAATGCGCAAAAAATACCGAAGAAATTTGTCGATACTCCGGTCGAGCATGCAAGCATTACACCCAGGGTCAGGGGGATCAGCGATAAATAGGTTGCCCGCGCATATCGAATGCGAAAGAGGAACCGGTATGCTAGAACTGTGAAGAGAGGTGAAAGACCCTTGATGGTATGAACCAGAGATACGGGGATTTGTGCAGTGGCCATGGAGCTTAGGATGTGACCAGCCAATTGAAATATAGCCAGGGGTAAGGCTGTGGAAATCACGTCGCGGGATGGGTAGCGAATTCCATGTTGAAGGATCGGGATGCTTTGTCGCAATCGAGGAATAACTGTGGAGAGATACACCAATAACAAACACCAAAAGGAGACAAATGCAAATTGAATCATTGTCAATGTGATCGGCATCGGAAGGGCGTTCAATATCGATTTTGAGGATGTGTTTGTGAGGGCAGAGGTCAAATACCAAACGACACAGAGAGCCTTGAGACAGCGTGTTAGCGGCCTTGTTAAGAATTTCTTCTTTGTGTGCATTTCTCAAAATGCGAATCAACATACAATGAGTCGGTAAGAGACTGGGGCGCGAAGTGCTTCGGCCAATTCATGAGCATTGGCACTCATACTGCCATTGCGTGTTCTGATAGTCGTGATGGCTTCGCTAATGCTCTTTCGTGGGCGGTGTTTAGGATTCCGTAATGTTCCATTCCCATACTCTCGAGAGTAAAGGCTCGCTTTTCGGGGTTCCCAAAGCTCGTTCGAAGCATATTTCACCGAGGCGCTTCGACTTGGACGGGTTGACCCCGCGACAGTGTCGAGTGTGTCTTCGTAAGGCGGGAATTTGTCTATCGGACTGCTCGTTTGAGGGACGGAGGATTTGGTTGGGATTGTCAATTCGGCCTGGCGCATGGAGGCGCGTCGCCCATGACCAGTTACTGTGGTTGTAGCCATCTTCAGAGACGTCAATTCCCCGGACTCCGAAAAGAACCCGCACTTCAGGTGTCACTTACCCGATAAGGACGAGGAAGTAGCTGCGAAGAGACAATGCGCTCAATGATTTCCGGTGAGGATATGTGTCTTCACTAATTAATGGAGGAAAAAGGGCGGGTTGGTTCGCCGGTTCGTCGATGACGAATCCCCTTGGGCGAATGAGCGTCGAGTATAGAAACACACACGCTTTCGGCGAAGCCAAGCGATGAAACGATATGTGAATGTATACCTGATCGCTAGGCGAGACAAAGGAATTGTGAAAAATATAAGTTTGAGAGATATCCACTATAAATTGAAATCAACGCGACCACGGATAGACATGCAATTTGATTTCCACCACCACTTACATATGTACATTACGGGATATGTTGATACTGGAGTATCCGCATATAATCATTCCTGTTACATAGTGATTTCTATGTAGTTTTTTTTTTTTAAAAAAAAAAATCATTCTCCCCTATTTCTATATTAAGAAATGTCCCTCGTTCCGTCTTCGTATATGCTCTCCATTACGCGTCACTTGGATCACGTGATACAGACCCTGATCTGCATGCAAAATGTCTTGGCTTTGGAGAATTTACAAGGAACGAAGTGATTGGTCTAATAAATCCTATATACATGTACTTATGCAGCCTCTGTCCTTGTAGGATGTTCATAATTATTTTTAACGCATGATACCTATGGATTAGGCCATCAATGGTCTTTGGTATAGATCTGATCTTGTAGGGTATTGGATATTCACCAAAAATATGTTATACCTATAACCTTTTATACATCTACATACACACATATTTACCTACATTGATATGTACCATGAAAATGAACAACTATGCCTAATTGGGTAGTCAATATAAGAAGTATATTGGAAGGCTCTCTTCTGACCCTGCTCCTTCCTCTTGTCTCTTCTTTCCTCTGTCCATCTCACATCTCAATTTCTTCTATCTTCCAGTTTCAATCTCGTCTCACCACTCAACTTCCTCATCTCCAAAAGTTCCCTTATGTTTACCATCATCTCGCAAGAATCTGCTCGGAATCCTTTTCGTTGCATGTAAACTCACTTGGTTTCCAACAAGCCTGTTTGTTCCAACCTTGACGCAGCGACTTCATTACTCTTTTTTTTTCCCTTTCTTATTTTCTGTCTCTATCTCTGGGCGGGGTGTTTTTTTTCCTGTTTCACTTTTAATTTCTTCCAGTTGACAATATGTCTACCCTAAGCGGACCTTCATCACTTGGTCGCATGGGGAACGGAGGAAGATTTACCTCCAATGATGGCATTGATGTGCGAAATCTCTCTTTTGGACATGAATCTTCGGTATCTTTCTTGGAGAACAAGCTTGGATCAAATTTATATACTAACCACATTGGTTGCTTCAGAGCCCTCATAACTCGATTACCCATTACGGCCCTTCCGATGGGTCTGAAACATCCCAACATGGAAAGTTGCAGGTCTTGTCTGGTGAAGGGACTGAGCACTCATCGAGCAAGGTATGTGTTTCCTGTGGTATTGATTCACGTGCGTGTATGTGTCTTTAATCTCACAATCCCAGAAGCAGAAGTTAGATCACATCAAAGTTGAACCTTTGAACGGACAAACATCGGATCTTGACAGAATACTGGCAAATATTTCCCCCAAAACAATCACCCTCCCACGTTCTGAAACTGATAGCTCTTCTGTTTTGTCTCAACTCACCCCGGCCACAGCGGTGCCAGCTTTAACTTTCACTGATACTACCTATCCCTATTTCCAGGAAGACAGAACGGTAGAGCTGCTCCGCCTTAAGCAGGAGCTTCTTGCTGCAAATTCCAAAATTGCTCTGCAGGAGCAAGAGCTTGCCCAAACTCGCGTGATAAAACATACCTTGGATCAGGCCCTCGGTCCGTCATTAGAGGCTGATTTCAGCAGCCGCGAAATTACAGAGAAGACCATTAGTCACCCGCAGAACGCTTTCAACGCATCGAGCTCTGCATTCGTTCAGTTTCAAGATGTGTGGGGTGGCCAAGACGACTCGCAATCTGATGTCTCGGATCCATTGCCCACAGGAACTTACAACAGATCTCGCGGGCTCTGGATCCAGAATGAGCCTGCCACTGACAGGGAATATGGAGAGAGCCTTTCGGGTACCAGCAGCTCTACAAGCCAGGATCCGAATCGGTTCTGGGGAGTTTCTAATATGTATCCTCCGCTTACCGGTCCACCGTCTCTGCAATCACAAAGGACACACTCGGGGTCCTCGGCAAGTCCATGTGGATTCTACTCACATCCCATGGGAGAACAGATGTTGTATCCTTCAGGACCCATTACTGGCGCTTGTCGCCCCATGACTCAAAGCAGTAGGGGTGGATCTCTATTTCCAATTCAGTCTACTCCTTGGGGTGAATTTGCTTCTGGATCCTCTAGTGAGCATACTCCTAAGTCACCTTCTTCGCCGAAGAGACCCCCGAGCGTCTTTCAGCAGGTTGGGCTTTACTCTGTACCATCTTACCCCCATCGACCAATCGGCAGCCCACTCTCACCCACTGCTATTGAGTTTACAGGTGCCAGCAAAAATGAAGCTACATGGACCAACTCTGTAAGAGATAATAATCATATGCATCGTGCTTGTATTCATCCTAACTCTTATCAGATGAGCGGCACTTCCATCCAGACGTACGTGTCGCCACTTGAACCACTCAACTACCGACGCCTGCTCGACAAGAATGTGTCGTGTGATTGGAAGTACATTGTAGACAAGATTATCTGCAACAATGACCAGCAAGCCTCAATTTTCTTACAACAAAAGCTCAAGGTTGGCACAACTGAGCAAAAATACGACATCATCGAGTCCATTGTGCATCAAGCCTACCCACTCATGGTCAACCGCTTTGGAAACTTCCTCATACAACGCTGCTTTGAACATGGAACTCCGGAGCAAGTCGTCGCCATCGCCAATGCGATCAGAGGCAACACGCTAAACCTCAGTATGGATGCGTTTGGCTGTCATGTAGTCCAAAAGGCGTTTGACTGCGTTTCAGAGGAGCATAAATCTATCATGGTACATGAACTTCTCCGCAGAATTCCCGAGACGGTGGTCCATCGATATGCGTGCCATGTTTGGCAGAAACTCTTTGAGCTCCGGTGGAGTGGTGAGCCTCCGCAGGTGATGACCAAAGTGAATGAGGCATTACGCGGAATGTGGCACGAGGTTGCCCTCGGAGAGACAGGAAGCCTGGTCGTTCAGAACATTTTTGAGAATTGTGTGGAGGAGGAAAAGGTGAGATTCCCCGTCAACCTCAACCGCTACCATATGCATCAAAGCTCTTTTCTCGCTGCTCTCCTCCTCTATTTGGTTCTTTATATTGATTATACCAATGCTAATATTTTGAAGCGATCGGCAATCGAAGAAGTCCTGGCGAAGATCGATGTACTCGCACATGGTCAATTTGGGAATTGGTGCATCCAACACATCTGCGAGCACGGTGCTCCCCATGACAAGAGCCGTGCCATTGAGCATGTTCTTCGCTGGGCTGTGGACTACAGCATGGATCAATTCGCATCTAAGATCGTGGAAAAATGCCTCAAGATTGGCGGTACAGAGTTCATGGACCATTATCTCTCTCGTGTCTGCACTGGCCGATCTGACCGACCTCGCATGCCATTGATCGATAGTAAGTTGCCCAGGCATTAATACAGTGAGCAGATACTGATTTTCTTTATAGTAGCGGGTGATCAGTATGGTAACTATCTCATCCAATGGATTTTGATGAACGCTGCGCCTCATCAACGAGAGCTCGTGGCCAGTCACATTCGGTACTACTCCCTAACAATTTATTTTCTACTTAAAGTGGCGTAAAACCTAACATGATTTAACTAGGAAACATATGGTCTCCCTTCGTGGTTCCAAATTCGGCTCTCGTGTGGCTATGCTCTGCTGCAACCCGTCTCATACTACTCGCCCTGGTCCTGGGGCTGGAATGCAAATTGGCCGTTTCAACAATTTCAACGAAGACAAACTTACCATGAGCCAGTCCGGTGGTCGTTTTGGCCGTGGACATCAATGGGGACCCAATTATGCGCCACTTCGCTGAGTCTGTTTTCTTGATACTTCATATTCACTTTTATCGCTGCGCAAACAACCCCCCCCCCCCCCCCCCCCAGAACTAATAACCAAGAAGAAAACGCACCACTTGGGCGTTTCATCAACTCTGCTTCTAGGCAGACAGTCTGTCTTTGTCAGTTTCCCTGACCGTGTTGACCCAGCTCTGAATTACCCAATCATTTCTGTATCCAATATTGCGAGTTATCACTACTTGCCGATTTATTCATTTGGCTTGCTATCCCTCGTGGTTATCATTTCATTCAATCGTATAGATTGAGACCTGCGGCGTGTAACTCTAATTTTTCTTTTTAAGAAAACCATATTGTTATTATCCAAATTCTATTCCATTCAAATATTTGATCCATCATGAACCTAATGCGGGCAGAACAGAATTTCACGGAGCAGCGCTTGCAGTGTCATCGGAAGCAGTCATCACTTCATCTTTCTCCCATGGTTTTCGTCGCCGTGGTTTCTCACTAGAAATATCGTGGCCACTAAGCACAGTGTCCGGGATGTCCTGGATCCCAGGTATTGGTTGTCCCGTGGTGATGAGTTCCACAATGTGCGCAAACGACGACGGGTAAACAGGTTCAGGATGTGTTGAACTCTCGGGCTCAGATGTACTTGGGTCCGATGCTTTGGGGATTTGCAAGTCTGCATTGCCTAGCCCTTGCTCCGTTGTCCGCAAGACCAACCATGACTTAAAGGTAGCAAAGTCAATAGCCGGTGTGAGCTTTTCTTTTCTATACTCATATTAGTACCTGGAACATTTTACGCAGATTCCCAGCATACCGTGAGAAAAAAAAGCACTTTGCTTGCAGGACAAGGTCGTCATCCCGGTTCATCTCCACCTCGGTGGCGGGGGTGTCGGGGTGACCAAGTATTATTGAGAGGCCATTTGCAAACTCGGGATCTGATGTGAAGGAATAAGATTGTAGCCTTTCAAAGACTTGAGATTCTGAGGGCTGCGCCATTGTCTAATAATGTAGGATAGAAAGGTCTGGGATGCGGATGCGAAGGATGGCGTGGGGCAATCTAAGCTAACTAGCCGAGGCTCATCCTGGTGCGATCTCCAATTATTTACTCTGCACGTTTTGTCCCTTTAGAGCCATTTCTACTCCCTAAAACGATAAAAGCCACAGGAACTTGCTAGAAAATCGTATTTTGTATATATATAGACGCCTTGAACAACCCCTGCCCCCTCCCAATGCTACCTTCGGTCTGTGACCATAAAAATCCAGGGATATCTTGCGACGCCAAACTATGCAATATTGAGACAATTCCACGCCCTAAACTGTGATATCCATTCCACCTGATGGTGGATTGGCAACATCGGAGCGTGTGGGTGTGCTTTTACTTTGACAGCCGGGACAGTTGTGCACGACCTCATGTGCAAAGAGATCGCAGTCGATACAGAAGTGGTTACGACACGCGGTACACTCATAGCGACTGCTCACGCTCATACCCTTGGTATTATTCTCTGCCATTTGCCAGTGATCTTCCAAAGGCACGGACGGAAAAGAAAGACCGCAGGCAAAGCAAGCAGAACTTCGCGAGGCTCGACGCCACGGCACCTCGACCCAGTTGATCAAGGGAAACAGATGATGATACGAGCGTGCCAGATGAGTTGAAAGGATCAATGTGAGCCCACAAGATGGGCATTCAGCAGGAAGATTACACACTTTGCTGTTGCATCGTGAGCAAAGATAGCCTCCTCGTGAGGGCTTTGAATGGCATGCGCAGAGAGATGGGTTGGATTCCACTGTACGAGAAGGGAATCCCATCATCAGCAATGAGCTCGAAGATTCTTTCTGTGAGTAGGCAGCTGGGGGTGTAGTCACGTCCATCATCAGCTCCCGAAAGTGCTGCTCATTTAGTGCTACTCCATATGCGGTTTCATCACCGCCGTTGGTTCTTGTACAAAGCTCCCGGCAAATTGCAACTTGAGCTGCGAGTCCCACGATACCAACCCGAATTTTGTCGCTGATCAGGGTATCTATCGTCTGGTGGATATCTCCAGGATCGGAGGAAAGGAGGGAACCATATATGAATAACACTTCTCGGGTGCCATGGCTTGGTGTATGGCTAAATTCACCGGTTAGTTTCAGACAAACCCCCAGACTATATGTAGCTGGTGTAAAAACATACAAAAGTGCACCACGTGCCATCTCCAATCCATTTTGAAGACTAGGCAAACCTTTCGGATCTTGTGTTTTGAGGGCTTGAATTGCGGTGAGGTGCTCTGTTGGATTACCACTCATATCACTGACTCGGAGCGCGAGACCATCTCTTAGGCCGAGGACACCAAGCTGGGAAATGGGGTTTTGTTCAAAAAATTCTCTCACGAATTCCTGGGCATAGCGGAGGGTCAACAAGTATCTCGTAGGTCGCAAGTCCTTCTCAGACATGGATTGCGAAAGATCGAGAATTAGGATGAGATGTCGAATGATACCGCGCTGTAGTGGTGTCGTATCTTTCAAGAGCCTGGATGACCGATACACTTCAGCAAGAATATATATGGACGCTGCAAGGGTAAAAGGACTAACCTTTTTCGTTTTCCAGCCTCCAGCAGACCTTCGACAGTCGAATTGATGGTACCATCTGCACCCTCCACCAAAGTCTCCCATGTTCTGGATAGCTCCCATTCTGCGCCTCCACGCTGCTTTCTTTTGGCTCGCGGATTATCGCCCCGAGTCACCTGTAAATCATCTTCATCTTCTGTTACATCCCCCACATATTCTTCATCGGAGTCGGCCATGATTCGTAGACAAGAGTGGAGAGAGAAAGAGAGCGTGATAGAGAGAGAGTGAGAGGATCTAAGCGGAAGACCGAAAATGGTCCAAGCTTCCGACGGAGCTCCGTTGGAGAATAACCTCCCTCTCTTCTTCACTCACCAGTCGCATGTCTCTCTTTCAATCTAAATATTTTTCTTCGAAATAGCTCCGACGATAGCCGTAGACGGTCAAGCTCGAAATTCCCCCGATGTGGGGAAGAAGATTCATTCGAGCTGGCGTAGCAGTTGAAATCCGTCCTACTGTCCGCCCTACCCCCCCCTCCTCTTCTTTCTCGCACCCTACACAAACTTTCTCTTTCACATTCTCCTCGACTGCGGCCTCGATTGCCTACACCTGCGACTACATTTGATCTGAGTTTCCCTCCCATTAGGCATTGTTCCGCCGAAGTCCGCATGATGTCTTCTCAAGAGCGAGAGACCCTTCCTGACGTGTGAGTGATGCCCCGCTTGGGTTATTTTGTTTCTTCTCTTTTTCGTTCCCATAATTGAGTCTCTTTATTTCTGGGTTGCAACGAAACTGACATGCCAATAGAGCTAAGCCTATCAACTACCATGTCTCTCTTTTCGACTTGCAGTTCGGTGGTTCATGGGAATACAAGGGTGCTTTGAAGATCGATCTCAAAGTCACCCGTGCTACTCGCGAGATTGTGCTGAATTCGAAGGAGATCGAAGTACAAAATGCTGAGATATTGGGAAAAGATGGTACGTGTGGGAGCATATTGGTGTGATATCAGAGAAAAGACTAAAACCGGTCTTCTTGTCATAGGGACCCAATTGGCAAAAGCATCCGGGATAACCTACGACAAGCAATCGGAGCGAGTCTCCCTCGCTTTCTCGCAAGAGATTGCGCCGGCAGATGTTGTGCTTTCCATCAACTTTACGGGCACCATGAACAACGCCATGGCCGGCTTCTACCGCTCGAAGTATAAGCCCGTTGGAGAGCCGTCTGCCGACACCCCCAAGGAGGACGACTTTTACTACATGCTAAGCACTCAATTTGAGTCTTGCGACGCACGAAGGGCTTTCCCTTGTTTCGATGAGCCCAACTTGAAATCCACCTTTGATTTCGAGATTGAAGTCCCCAAGGGACAGACTGCACTGAGCAACATGCCTGTTCAATCCGAAAGAGACGGCAACAAGCCCGGTTTGAAGTTTGTCACGTTCGAGAAGACGCCGGTGATGAGCACCTATCTTCTCGCCTGGGCCGTTGGCGACTTCGAATACGTTGAGGCTATGACCCAGCGAAAATACCAGGGAAAGAGTATCCCCGTTCGAGTCTACACCACGCGGGGCCTTCAAGACCAGGCTCGCTTTGCACTAGAATGTGCTCACCGTACCGTTGACTATTTCTCGGAAGTCTTCGAAATTGAATATCCCCTTCCCAAGGCTGATCTTCTGGCTGTACACGAATTTGTGAGTAACCATTTCTTCCCTATGAGCCCCAAGCTTTTCATTTGAGTTAATTGTGGATCTGTAGGCCATGGGTGCCATGGAGAACTGGGGTCTTGTGACCTATCGAACGACCGCTGTTCTCTTCGACGAAGGAACGTCGGACAACCGCTACAAGAATCGCATTGCTTATGTTGTAGCTCACGGTTAGTACCTACATTCGATCTCGGGGGTACCTAGGTATCAATATGGCTTTGATAACTGACCCGCTTTATAGAGCTGGCCCACCAGTGGTTTGGCAACCTGGTCACCATGGACTGGTGGAATGAGTTGTGGCTGAATGAGGGATTCGCAACCTGGGTTGGTTGGCTTGCTGTTGATCATTTCTATCCTGGTGAGATAGGTTCTCTCCTGGTTGATGAGTCTCCGATGTAGTATCTAATATGCAAGCAGAGTGGAACGTCTGGTCTCAGTTTGTCGTACGGAATGCCCGAGGTAATATCCATCATGCCAAGACCAATGTTGACGTTCTCCCAGGCTGAAGGTGTGCAACAAGCATTCCACCTTGACTCGCTCCGCGCTTCCCACCCTATCGAAGTACCTGTTCGGAATGCCCTCGAAGTCGATCAAATTTTCGACCATATCAGCTACTTGAAGGGAAGCTCTGTTATTCGCATGCTGAGTGTTCACCTCGGCAGAGAGACTTTCTTGCGTGGAGTTGCGGACTATCTCAAGTCTCATGCATATGGTAAGGCATCAAACCAGAAGATTATGAGGAGCATCTGCTGAGTGGTTATAGGAAATGCAACCACAAATGACTTGTGGTCTGCCTTGAGCAAAGCCTCCGGTCAGGACGTGCATTCTTTCATGGTAAGTAAATACCTAATCCTTGACCCTTTGTTTGACTTTTTGTTTGGTCAACTCGAGATCTAACTGATCTGCCCTAGGACCCCTGGATTCGCAAGATCGGTTTCCCGGTTGTCACCGTGGCAGAGGAACCTGGCCAAATCACCGTTAGCCAGAATCGATTCTTGTCTACCGGCGATGCGAAGCCAGAGGAAGATGAGACAAAATGGTGGATTCCCCTCGGCATCAAATCTGGACCAAAGCTAGCTACCGTTGATACCCGTGCGCTCACCGCAAAATCTGAAACTGTTGGAGGAATTGGAGAAGACAGTTTTTACAAGATCAACAAGGATCTGTCTGGGTTCTATCGGACCAACTATCCTCCCATGCATCTGGCAAAACTGGGTCAGTCTCTTGATCTCCTGAGCACCGAGGACAAGATCGGTCTGCTGGGTGATGCAGCTGCCCTTGCAGTCTCTGGCGAGGGAACTACATCCGCCTTGTTGACCCTTTTGGAAGGATTCAAGGACGAACAAAATTATCTGTGAGCAACCTCTCCTTCTAGCTCTTTGCTGTCATTTCTGACCTCTCATCCTGCAGTGTTTGGTCCCAAGTCTCCACGTCTCTGGCGAACCTCCGGTCGGTTTTCTCCCAGAACGAGAAAGTGGCCGAGGGATTGAAGCAGTTTACCCTGAAACTGGCTTCCCCGGCCGCAGAACGGATTGGCTGGGAGTTCAAACCCGACGAGGACTACCTCATTGTGCAACTTCGGAAGCTGCTCATTGCAATGGCCTGTAATGCGGGCCATGAAGGGTGAGCTCTTTCCCCTCGTCCCCCGATTGTTGTTGAACACGTTCTAACACAATCTCAATAATTCATAGATTTGTCTCGGAGGCCAAGCGCCGTTTCGACCTCTGGGCGACTGGAAAAGATACCAGTGCCATTCATACTAACCTGCGGTCAGTGATTTTTGGCGTCAACGTGTCGGAGGGCGGCCGTAAGGAATACGATGCCGTGAAGGAAGAGTATATCCGAACCGACTCTGTGGATGGCAAAGAGATTTGCCTGTCTGCACTTGGACGCACCAAGGATGCTGCTCTGGTAAAGGACTACTTGAACTTCGTGTTTTCGGATAAGGTGGCTGTTCAGGACCTTCACAGCGGTGCCGTATCTTTGGCCGCCAACTCGAAGGTCCGGCATTTGCTATGGCAGTACATCAAGGATAACTGGACGGCTGTCGAAACACGATTGTCATTTAACAACGTTGTGTTTGAGCGCTTTGTCCGCATGGGCCTATCAAAGTTTGCCGATCACCAGATAAGCGACGACATCGCGGCCTTCTTCAAGGACAAGGAAACAGGCGCCTATGACCGCGCACTCGTGATTGTTTCAGACAACATTCGAACCAATGCATCCTACAAGGAACGTGAGGAGGCGTTGGTTCTCGAATGGCTACAGGCACACGGTTACGCATAAATTGCCCTTTAGATTTTCAACAATATACTTGTTTGAACTTGCTTTGATTGTGATACAACGTAAAAGGGGGTTTCTGGGATTTAGATCATTGTCCGATGGGTTGAGTTTATGCACGGGATAACACATGAGCAGGTGATCTCGGATATGAGAGAAGTGGAATCAATACAATACTCGTGATATAACTATAAATAGAGAAATCAAATCAAGAGGTATATATACATAATATCAAAAAAATCAAAATATAGAAAATCCGAGAAGTGGTTTGTGACGTGAAACAAAGCTGCGCATCAGGTGCGTCTGCCTCCCTGCACCTCCTATCATTTCAGGCGACTGTTCCATCATTGTCCCTCCCCCGACTTCCTAGGAACTTCGACTCCATCTTGTTTTTTTTTTTTTACAAAAAAAACTCCCTTATATTCCTCTGGACTCGTGCTCTATCTCTTCATTTCACCTTCTCCGCCCCCCAAGTCATCATGAATCCCGAGTGGTAAGCCTTCCCTATCTCCCATCCCCCCTCAAATTCCTATGCGCCCTGCTTTGGTCCACTATATGAGTCCACTTGTGTGTTAAATTTGACTAATGTGATTTTGATTTCTAGAGTATCGTCGCGTCGTTGATTTGACCGTCACCCGACCCAAATCCCCAAACTTGCCGATCTCCGTTGCCTAACCATCGAGATAGATACGATTACCTTTTCAAGCTGCTCCTCATCGGTGACTCCGGTGTTGGAAAGTCTTGTTTGCTGCTTCGTTTTGCCGATGATACCTACACTGAAAGCTACATCTCGACAATCGGCGTTGACTTCGTACGTCTGGGAATCTTCAGGGTACTGGGCCACCAGAGAACAGTGGTGCTGACGGGTCATTATAGAAAATCCGCACAATCGAACTCGATGGCAAGACCGTGAAACTTCAGATCGTACGGCTATATTGGAACCAAATATTTGAAGCAAAACTAATAATATGTACAGTGGGACACCGCCGGCCAGGAGCGATTCCGTACCATCACATCTTCTTACTACCGGGGAGCTCATGGAATTTGCGTGGTTTACGATGTCACCGACATGGATTCCTTCAACAACGTGAAGCAGTGGCTCCAGGAGATTGACCGGTACGCTACCGAGGGTGTTAACAAGCTGCTCGTTGGAAACAAGAGCGATATGGAGGACAAGAAGGTCGTGGAATACACCGTTGCCAAGGTATGTTTACAGACAGACCCAGGGCCGTTGGGACACCGAGGAAGCCAGACTACTAACGTGTCTTGATTGCACTTTTATAGGAGTTCGCCGATAGCCTCGGAATTCCTTTCCTCGAGACTTCGGCCAAGAACGCGTCGAATGTTGAGCAGGCATTCTTGACAATGGCACGGCAGATCAAGGAACGCATGGGAACGGCCACTGTCAACAACAAGCCGACCGTGCAGGTTGGCCAGGGCCAGGGTGTCCAGTCTGGATCGGCAGGTGGCTGCTGCTAAACGGCACGATGTTATCTTTGTGTGGTGCGGTGCTTCACTTTGGCGCAATGTTACATCATGAATTGAAGGGTTCCAAGCGGCGTGATATCTAATCGGCAGAATTCAGGCTTGTCAGGCCTTTGGAAATTCGGCATGTTCCTGACGGGCAAGGAGAAGATTCTCCATGGAGCTGGCAAACGTTATGATGATGCCGTTGGGGGTTGTTTCTTGCCTTGGATTCGCTTTAGACGACCTGCGTTCTATTCTCGTTTCTGCGTTTGCTTATGCGATTACCGCCGGTTTCTGCGTTCTCATGATTTCCTGGCCACGTCTCTGCTCTATTACCTTGGCCCATCATTCTCTGTGTCTTTCCCCCCTTTCACCTTTCTATTTTCTATTTTCGCTTTTTTTTTTCTGTACGTTGGATTTCTCTCTTGTGAATGGACTAATAGCGAGAACCTTGCGACTTCTCGAGGCATACTGTCTCACATGGGGCCACTTTTTTTTCCCTCCCTTTTTTTCTTTTCTGGTAAACCAGTGCCTTGTACTATGTAGATTGCCCCTGAGTAAAATCTAAACGTACCTTTAGATGCGCTGTCAAGGCATCTAGGAAAATATATAATCACATGCAAATCACAGGGGCCGACCCCAAACAGTAGATCATCATTAGCACATATAAGATACCTAGGTAGTCCAGAGATATTACCTTGCTATTCCGAAATGACGGTTTATGCGAACGTGACACATTCAAGTCACTTGATTAACATCCAGGTACCGAGGATATCAAGAAATCAAATCAAATCAAACCAAACCAAACCAAACTAAATAATCTTCGTATCAGGGGGATATACGGGCGTCTCGGGAATGTAGTGGAGTTGGGAGCCGAGGCACACCAGCACTTCGGCAAAACGTCATGAACATCCCATCCCCCTTTCAAGCCGACAGTCATTTCGATGGTTTTGTTTCAAACATTCTTAACCTGACATATTTCATCTTCTTCCTCTTTACAGGTCGTTAAACCCGAACATTCAATAATCTAGTTCTCCATCATGTCTCAACCTAGAGCCGAGCAAAGAAACGCAGCACCTGCTGTTCAGCAGAGTGATAACATCGCGCACGCGCTGGCGGGTGCGGGAGGTGGTGTTCTGTCGATGGTCTTGACGTATGCTTCCCCGCGTTTTCCCCATCGCTGCCGCTAACCCCACACTTCAGATACCCTCTGATTACTTTGTCGACAAGAGCCCAAGTCGAGTCGAAACGTGCCCACTCAACCACCCTTGACGCCGTACGCCGCATTGTACAGAGAGAAGGTATTTCGGGACTATACTCCGGCTTGGAATCAGCGTTGTTTGGAATCAGCGTCACCAATTTTGTGTATTACTATTGGTATGAATTCACGCGTTCGGCCTTTGAGAAGGCCGCCATCCAGGGAGGCCGAGCCTCAAAAAAGCTCACGACGGTGGAGTCTATGATTGCGGGTGCCATTGCAGGGAGCGCCACAGTGTTAATCACCAACCCGATCTGGGTTATCAACACTCGCATGACTGCGCGCAAGTCTGAGGCGGAAGAAACATTGCCAGGTGCCAAGAAAACGAAGGCATCCACCCTCAGCACCCTAATGGACCTGCTCCGGCAGGAGGGCCCCAAGGCCCTCTTTGCCGGCGTCCTCCCGGCTTTGATCCTGGTAATCAACCCGATTCTGCAATACACTATTTTCGAGCAATTGAAAAACGTGGTGGAGCGCCGCCGGCGTATGACGCCGAAGGATGCATTCTACTTGGGCGCACTGGGCAAAATCTTGGCCACCAGCCTCACCTACCCATATATCACCATCAAGAGCCGAGCGCATGTTGCTAGCAAGGATGGCCCCAAGGAGAGCTTGAACGGAAGCCTGAAGAGGATTATCCGCGAAGAGGGTTGGAAGGGACTCTACAAAGGTAAGCCTTTTTTTATTTTTGAGAAGTCATACCAGGTGGCTGTTTACTGACAGATTTTCAATAAGGTATTGGACCGAAGGTTACCCAGAGCGCCATCACTGCTGCATTCCTATTTGCGTTTAAGGATGTGCTGTATGATATGATGGTGTCTGCCCGTAGAAAGAGCCGCATCGCTAAATAGACAGGAAATGCTTCCAAGTCTACCAGACCTATGTGACACCTCATATGGCCACGCTTTCTGGAGAGACAAGGTCCGGACCCCCAATGTTCACTATGTATACTTGTTCGAGTGCGAGTAATAACTTGGTGAAAGCTCTCAAAGTTCTCAAAGTTTTCGGAGGCTCTTTCAAAGTGATACCCAGGTACCCGGAAAATTTGTAGTTTAATTATTTCCTTGAAATCACTTTACATCTTTGTACATCCATTGAAGACTCTTATACATAATATCAGCCTGATAATAAAAAAAGTCTATAGTTCAGGGACCGCCTTACCGTGGTTCACCGCCCATCGCCGCTCTTGCCCGCGTTCTCGCGTTCTTGACGCGATTCTGCTCCATTTCTCCACACTTTCTCCTGTATCTTCTGCAATCTGGGCAATTTTCAGTTCTGGCATTTTACAATCTCTCAATCTGTCTTTGAGCTTCTACACGTATTCCTCTCAGGTATGCTCTTCTCGGTACTTTTAGGCGGGAAGCTTCCTAATGCATGGCAGATCTAAGCTTGCCTTTCCATTGTCGCATCGCCTTTGTGACCCTTGTCTCCCTCGCCTGGAAAATCCGTGTACGATACATATATTGCTCTACCCATTCATAAACAATATCTTGAATGGCTGTATTGCCTAAGATTTAGCTCAAATAGGGCTGCCAAGGCTATACCGGGACAGTTGCTTTCATAGCGAAGCTATCCAAAGACATAGGCTGGTTTCTGCCAAAGGAACGGAATCAGACTCAAGGGATTGGCAGGCTGGAAGACAAGAACGGAAATCTCAGGTTCGGTGTGAGCAAAGTGAGAGAACGGGGGCGCCGATGTTATGTCTTTCTCACTTTGTAATCGTCCGAGACCAGATGTGACCGAGCCTAGATTCATATCAATCAAGTCAAACATGTGAGAGATATCTTCTTCCTTTCAACATTCGTATCTAACTTTTCTTTTTCTTTCTCTTTTCCTAGCTCGGAACCTCAGCTGTGCTACTAAAATGTCTCTCAGCTTCTCCAGTATTAACGATGAGAGTATAATCCCTTCATTCCCTGGTCTATCAGCCAAAAGCATCCCCGAAGACCCAGACATTCAACGTGAGACTCTGCGTTTGCTGGTGCAGTATTCTGGGGTCTCATCTCTACCAGAGAAACCATCAACTCCGGCCACTTCTGGCCATGCGGCTCGGGATGCCTGGCAAACTCCACGGACTGAAGTCCAGCCCATTGAGGCTTCACCTCTCCAAATATCACATCGACTCACGCGTTCCTCAAGTGGCAGCCATGCCACTCGACCTTCTTCTTCCCACTCTGTCGCTCCTTCCTCTGGCAGTCCAATCCGGGTTTCTCCTCGCAATTCTTCTCGCGCTTCCTCTCGCGCTCCTTCCCAACTCCCATCTCCTCAAACTGTCTCTGTATCTTCCTCACATGGCATCTCTCCCAGTCATCGCGAGCGTCAAAGAACTCTTAGGGAGAGTGTGGCAATATCAAATGCCAGTAGGAACGATGAGGTAGTGGCTCCTGTATTAAAACAACATTTTGCTTACCCGCCGGAGACCATGTCATCTGCCACTAGATCGCCTCAATCCTCGCGGTCAATATCCCCGACAGCCGAGCAAAATCTCATCCGTCGCTCCAGTCGAAATCGGATTAAACCAACAAATTATTACGCTAATCCCTGGGTCAATGTTCGCCTCGACCCTGAAAAGCTAGGTACAACTGTCGAAGTTAATCCGGACCCAGTCGCATCTTCTCCCCAGGAGCCGCGTCGTGTTTTGCCCCGCCGTGCAAATGTCCAAAAGCTGATGTACAGCCGTGAGCTTGGGGGTGGAAATAATCGCCCCATTGTTACCGATGTGGTCTCGGGTCTGAAACCATGGAAATCATGGCAAGGCGCTTCAGGCGATCTGCTTGTTCTGGCTTGGTCGCCTGATGGCACTCAATTTGCGGCAGGCGCCGCAGCTAAATCAGACGAACATAATATGCAGTACAACCAAGCCAACAATCTTCTTTTGGGCGACCTTCAGTGCAATCTTTTAAAGGAAATTCCGGATCATTGGATTCCACGACCAACATCCTCACCGGTTGATGACCCGCGGCTTTTCATGAGCGTTAATAATATGCAATGGATTGGCAACCGACTTTATACTGCTAGTTTCGACAAAACCGTCAAGATCTGGGACGTGGAATCACTCCCCAATGTATCCTGTACCCATACCTTGCAGCATGAGTCCCGAGTGGCAGTGATGTCCGTCTCGAAATTCGACCCGAATATATTGGCTACAGGGACAGAGTCAATCTTGGTCTGGGACACACGAGATCCGGAAAACTTAACATCAACTCTTCTTCCCATCGACCGCGATGCACGATATAAGCCCAACTTTGAGCTTTCATCAACCGCCCTGGCCTGGGGGCATACTCCATCGACTAAGGAATTCCTAGCTGGAGGCCTCGCAGAACCCGGGGAAGACCCAATATATAAAGGCCACTTAGGTTTGTGGCGAGCCCGCGAATCTGCATTTGAGACCATTAGAATTGCGTCCAACTCACAAAATGTCTTCGACATTAAATGGCATTCTTCATTGCCCATATTTGCCACAGCCAGCCCGGAAGATCCCCACAACGCACGGATCAAAGGCATTGGCATTACCACAAAGTCCATTGTGAGGGTGTTTAGCCTCAACTGTGACCTCCAAAAGCGTGTATCATCAATTATGGGATTCTCCTGCCCGGCTTTGGATGTCAATGAGGTCAGTTTCTGTCCATTGGATTCTAGCGGCACGTATGTCACTGCTAGCTGCACAGATGGCAAAACCTATGTTTGGGACAATCGGAAGGGTGATAGGATTCTCCACGAGCTTCAACATAAGGCCCCCCTCAACCCAATTGATCACCAACGAAGCCGGGAGATGGCAGACGTAGGTGTTAGGGTGGCTCTCTGGGGGTCATCTATGGACCAGTTTTACACCGGTGCGTCCGACGGTGTCCTCAAGCGATGGGATATTCGCCGGTCACCTGAAGATGTCCTCGTTGAGAATGTCGCATCTTTCGACGAAGAGATCATGTGCGCCGCCTTCACCGAAGATCAATCTCACCTTCTCGTGGGGGGTTCTGGAGGAGGGGTGCACGTACTATCATCAGGACCTTGTTCGGACCCCAACCTTACAACTTTCGACTTTGAACGTGCCCCAGAGCCCGAAAAGCCCAGTGATAGTGCCAGTAATAGTGGTGTCCTTGCGGGAAACCAGCTTATCTTATCCGGTCAGGTGGTTAAGCACGAGACATTTGGTATGGGCCAAGGGCCCTCTTACGCGGGACCTTTTGCCTCGTGGGCTCGGGGCCCCAAACCAGACGTTCCTTCCGATCGGATTGGACAATTTCCTTTGCTCAAAAAATATCAGATCCAACAATTGGATGGACCGCCGCCAGAAAATCGTCATGACCTCGATTTGAATCAGCGACGAGAGGTCGAAAGACAAATCCAAATTGCCCAAATACGAAATCGAGGATTCCATAAGAGGAAACGCCAGCACCACGATGAATCTTCTACGTTCGGCTCCAATGGCCCCGTGTTTCTAGCTTCTCTTGGCTCTTCCCGTCCCGGGAAGAAGAGGAAGAAAAAAAGCGGGAAAACGGAAGTGAAAAGGGAAGAAAACCAGGAGAACCATGAAGAGAACCGAGATGAAAAAGATAACCGTGGTGAGAATGGAGAAGGGAAGGCCAAAAAAAAATCCCGCATGAAAAAGAAGGCTCGTAAGGTCTCGATCATCAACAACACTGAAGATGTTGACCTCACCCTCATAGACTCAGATACGGAGATGGAGATGTCAAACCGACATCGGTTTGACCTTGAAGAACTACTTGAGGTTCTTGAAGAAGATAACTGGTTCCCAGCCAGTGGAGACATCGATCCTAATATCCAGAAGGAGATCGCCTAATGTGACACCCTAATACCGTTGTGTTTATTAAAAAGACCAGAATTCACATTACAGTAAAAGGGCTATGATGTTTGTGTACATTTACAAGAGAATATTGACTCATAAGTTGAAATCTTGAATGTGGTAGCCTGTAGATTAAATGTAACTAGTTATACGATGTGGTTACTATATAAGTGACATCAACACCGAGGCGCAGTCACTATGCCTGAGGCCACAAATTATCCGCTTAATGAAAGCAAGAACTCCTCTCCCTTCTATTCTAACTCTCTCTCTCCCCCCTATCCTCCTATAAACTTAATCCTTTGATTCTTGAAGCTTTGAGTTAACGCTATTACCAAAATTCAATCTGATCTGACAACCCTTTTCAAGGTCATACCTGTCACATCATGTCGTTCGCCCCGCCTTCCGGGCCTCCCCCGCCTTCGGTGCCCGACGGATGGAAAGCACAGTATGACGATCGATACCACGCTTGGTATGTACATATGCATTCACTCTTAATATAAAAATACTGACAATCAGCCAGGTTCTATGTGGACCTTGCCACGGGCAAATCGCAATGGGACCGCCCCGAAGGCCCCCCACCACGCGATGACGGCAATCTTCCAACCAATTCTCTCCCCCCATCATACGGCAATGCCGGGCCTGGCGACCCAGCAGTAATGGCCAATGTGGGAGACCAGAAGCAACACATGGGATCAAACAACCCATATAACCCTTCAACAAATACTGGCCCAGGCAACGCCAGCCCTCACATGATTGACGAGGACGCACGACTTGCCGCCAAGCTCCAAGCCGAGGAGGACGCCCGGGCCCACACACGAGGAACTGGAGCCGGACCGGGAGATCGCGGCGCCTCAACAGACTACTACAACGATGCCTCGCGGCCGCAGTCCACCGGCCCAGGCGGCTACGCGCCGAACCCAGCGTCGCAAAGTCCTATGCCTGAGCAGGAACAGAAGCGCAGCAAAGGTGGATTTTTGAGCAAGCTGTTGGGCAAGAGCTCTAGCTCAAGCAGCAGGCCGCCTCGGCCGCAACAACAGTATGTCTCGTATGCCCAGCAAGGTCCTCCTCCTGGTGCATACTATGGTGGTGGTGGCTATCCTCCGCAGCATGGCCCCCAGCCTGGGTATGGACATCCTGGACCGGGATACGGAGGTGGATATGGAGGATACCCGCAGCAGGGTGGGTATTACCAGCAGCAACCGGGTCGCAGGCAAGGTGGAGGAGGTATGGGAACTGCCGGTGCTGCTGCTCTGGGTGTTGGTGGTGGTTTGCTTGGTGGTATGCTGATTGCCGATGCTATGGATGATGATCACGATGATTACGGCGGCGGTGATGATTATGGTGGTGATGACGGTGGTGATTGATAACTTCCGAGGAGGTGACTTCTAAGCTCGGTTGCATTTTACTTTCTTTGTTCTGCATTTTTCTTCTTTGGTTTGTTACTGGGAGACTTCGGGATAAGGGATAGGCCTCCCTGTACAGCTCGAGGGACTTCTACGCGCTTTGACATCCGGGGGATTTGGGAGGATTGCTTTTGTTTCGCCCAAACAGCTCTAGTCATTTATCGGCATCTGGCTCCAAACTTTGAGCCATGAGCAGCTCCAGTTAACTTTGTATCATACAATCAGCCACGAGACAATGACAAGATACCGTGCCAAGAGCGGTCATTATAATAAAGTAATGATCTTCTATCCGCGCCTCCGGGCAGGACCACTGGTATCTCTACTAGTTGAACCAGCCTGAGCCGCATCGTTGGCCGTGGGGTTAGGGGTACCAGTGCCTGCCATCCAGCTGGCCAGATCAAACCCGCCACCAGTCATGGCATTGGTAGTGGCACCGGTGATGGGCGAGGAGCGGGAATGCTGCTCAAATTCGGCGCGCATCTCAGGATCCACTAGACAGCAGAGTTAGGCACTAAACATATATTTTTAATCAGGGCCAAGGAAGGGGCGATAGACATACTATTTTCCATGAGCTTGGGCATGACAAACATTAGACCCAGGGCGACAACTGCAAGCAAGACCATTGGGTTCTTGACAAGACTCAAGGGGGAGACTGAGATTCAATACAAGGTTAGCACAACTATAGACATCTACTGCAGGTCGTATCTGCGGGGGAAGAGAGAGGGGGCAAGCTCACATTGAGCACGCTGCTCATAGAAGACCTTCCGTCCAAGAATTTTAGCCTCGACAACCACATCAGCCTGCTTCTTTCCAGCAATATCCATAATATATTTCTCCGCGCCACGGTTATCCCACGGGTTCCCGCGGAATGTCTCCCAGATACCGAGAATGGATCCATCAGCCGCAACATCGACGCGGTAGGGGGCGAAGACGTAGTCGCCAGCAGAGCGGATATCGAGCAAGTATGACTCCGGCTGAGCATCCGAACCGGAGGATGGGAGATCATGGAACACAAATGTCGCCGAACGGGTCAGCGATGCGGAGAGGATGTGGTCTTTCGCACCAGAGGGGAGAGTGGTGAGAGTGGCATGGCTAGTTGCGGGGAGGACATGCGGGTTTGGGAGGGAACTAGAGGCGGGGATGGTGATTGTCAAAGAGCTGGCGGAAACCAGACTGCTGGCACCTAGCAGGAGAAGAGAGGAGAGCGAGAAATGCATGGCGATGTGTTGCTGTGGAAGACCACCGGGAGGGCCATGAGCCGACCAGCAAGCAGCCAGCGTCCATATCACGTGATATATCTCATCTGCAGCTCTTGGATGTACGACAAGCATCTCGAATCACCGAAACCACCATCTTGTTTTTCCAAAAGCTAGAGCACCATGCCTGTCTACCTTATTTCCAGGTAAATAATAATCCCCAGCAGTCTGGCTATCTCTGACAAGAGACCTATCATCTAACGCTATATGAATAGGATCGCGGATCCCCTCTTCGCCCTGACCATGGGCGTCTCTGCTGCCCTCACTCGCATTCGCCGTGACCAGCGTGAACAGCACCCCGAGCGCGCATCAGAAATCACATACAGAAGCATCGTACAGACAAGTGGGCATAGGTTACAACGGTGGTGGAACGGAGACTTCCAGGACCTTTAAACGGGAATTGCGATACATCATCGGGTTGGAGTTTTGGTTTTGGGAGATTCTCGCAGAGAGAATCCACATCGTTGGATCTTGTATTATATTTGTTCATATTTCTACGTACACGAACTGGTCGTCCAATTGCACGAAATAGTCTCACACTATAAACACTTGCGAGGTACGAGGGGTTGCGATTCTTGTGTAGCTTCATTTTTAGTACTCCATATATTAAGTACGCATAAGGACTGTTAGGATGACTCAAAAATTTCTACAATCTACAAAAAAAATGATGTTTTGAATTAAAATAATTTTCATTCACTAGGATTTTTTTCCCTAGAAAAAGAGATAACCTTGTATCTATGCAATCATGCGCAAAAGGAAACCTTGATACCCCATAAGTTCGTAAAACAAGACGTGAAAGTAAACGAGTGCCAATTGGCAAATAAGACAGAATCAATCAGAGCGAAACGTTTAGTCAAGCTCCTCGGGCTTCTCCTCAACCTCGTCAGCGGAGCGGGCACCACCCTCGGGGGCACCGGCGCCAGGGGGAGCCTGGCCACCGTAGGCAGCGGAGATGATGGGGTTGGCAACAGCCTCAAGCTCCTTCTGCTGGGACTCGTACTCGTCCTTCTCAGCAGTCTGGTTGCTGTCGAGCCAGCCGATGACCTCGGTGATCTTGTCCTCAACCTTCTTCTTGTCATCCTCGGAAATCTGGAGCTTGCCCTCGGAAAGAGTGTTCTTGAGGGAGTAGGCGTAAGACTCAAGGCCGTTCTTGGCCTGGATACGGGCAGACTCAAGCTCATCCTCCTCCTTGTACTTCTCAGCCTCGGACAGCATGCGCTCGATCTCCTCCTTGGAGAGACGACCCTTGTCGTTGGTGATGGTAATCTTGTTGGACTTTCCGGTACCCTTCTCGAGAGCGGAGACGTTCATGATACCATTGGCATCAACATCGAAGGTGACCTCAACCTGGGGAACACCACGGGGGCGGGGGGAATGCCAGTGAGCTCGAACTTTCCGAGGAGGTTGTTGTCCTTGGTGCGAGCACGCTCACCCTCGAAGACCTGGATCAGGACACCGGGCTGGTTGTCGGAGTAGGTAGAGAAGGTCTCGGACTTCTTGGTGGGGATGGTGGTGTTACGCTTAATCAAAGGAGTCATGACACCACCGGCGGTCTCAATACCGAGGGAAAGAGGAGCGACATCGAGAAGCAGGATCTCGTTGGTGGACTTGGAGGACTGGTCACCGGACAGGATAGCGGCCTGGACAGCGGCACCGTAGGCAACGGCCTCATCGGGGTTGATGGACTTGTTGGCGTCCTTGTTGAAGAAGTCGGAGACGAGCTTCTGGATCTTGGGGATACGGGTAGAACCACCGACGAGGACAATCTCGTGAACGGAGGACTTGTCGATCTTGGCGTCACGGAGAACACGCTCAACGGGCTCCATGGTGCCGCGGAAGAGGTCCTGGCAGAGCTCCTCGAAACGGGCACGGGTGATGGAGGTGTAGAAGTCAACACCCTCGAAGAGAGAGTCGATCTCAATGGAGGTCTGGGCAGCGGAAGAGAGGGTGCGCTTGGCACGCTCGCAAGCGGTGCGGAGACGACGGAGAGCACGGGCATTGGTGGTCAGGTCCTTCTTGTGCTTGCGCTTGAACTCGTTGACGAAGTGGTTGACCAGACGGTTGTCGAAGTCCTCACCACCCAAGTGGGTGTCACCAGCAGTGGCCTTGACCTCGAAGATACCCTCCTCGATGGTAAGGAGAGACACATCGAAAGTACCACCACCAAGATCGAAGATCAGAACGTTGCGCTCACCCTCGACCTTCTTGTCAAGACCGTAGGCAATGGCTGCGGCAGTGGGCTCGTTGATGATGCGGAGGACGTTGAGACCGGCAATGAGACCGGCGTCCTTGGTAGCCTGACGCTGGGAGTCGTTGAAGTAGGCAGGGACAGTGATGACAGCGTTGTTGACGGTGCCACCGAGGTAAGCCTCGGCGGTCTCACGCATCTTGACGAGGATCATGGCGGAGATCTCCTCAGGGGTGAACTGCTTGGCCTCACCCTTGAACTCAATCTCGATGACGGGCTTGGTGGCCTTCTCGACAATCTTGAAAGGCCAGTGCTTCATATCGGCCTGGACCTCAGCATCCTGGAAGCGGCGACCAATAAGACGCTTGGCATCGAAGACAGTGTTGTGGGGGTTCATAGCGACTTGGTTCTTGGCAGCATCACCGATGAGACGCTCGGTGTCGGTGAAACCGACGAACGAGGGAGTGGTGCGGTTACCCTGGTCGTTGGCGATGATTTCAATGCGGTCATCGCGGAAGACACCCACACAGGAGTAGGTGGTTCCCAGATCAATACCGACGGCGGGAGCCATGGTGAATGTGTGTAATCGTTAAAAAAGGAGAAAGGGTGTAGAAAGAGATTCGTGTGTCAAGAGGGTAGTGTACAAAGAAGTAATAGGGTATTTTGAAAGTGAAGGAAAAAAAGAAGAGAGGAAGGGCTGAGAAAAGATCCTATATAGTGAGCGGTGTATTGCTCCAGAAGCTTCTAGAGTGAGCCTTCCACGGGGATCCATGAGATTCCATGAGCTTCGATGGCCTAGCAACCAACTCATTACGTCCTTCATTAAGACTCCAGTAGGTTCCAGATGAGCCTAGTGGAGTCCTCAGGTCTACAAATTCCTTGATTGTTTCTAAGTTTATTCTGAACGATTCAATTCCTCTTTTTTCACCGACGATGCAACACTTTCTTTGATGTTCTCAGCTTTTTTTTATGGCGGGGTATGATGTAATAGTGGGATGACTCTTAAGGCGGTGTCAAAATATTGTATCGATACAGAAATAATACAATAATACCTGGTCGCCATAGGAGACCTAGATTGGTATTGGTGTTTTGAAAAAAACAATGGAAATTATGGATGCGTCATGATGATAAAATCAAAATATACAGCTGTCATCGGGAATTGCTACAGACACGGCACGTTTTGCTAGTAGCACGGCACATTAGGTAATATTCGCTTTACATAATCAACTTTGCCCGAGATCGTTACCATACATTACCACAGCAACTACATTACTTACTACTGTAGCAACTACATTCTATCTACTACTGCTATAAGAACCACTCTATCTTCTCACTGATCTTCCTTCTAAATAAGATGAAAAGCACAATAAGATTGACTAAAGAGCATTGATTCATTCATGGTCGGGTTCTTATAGTAATAAAGCAGTAGTAGATAGAATGTAGTTGCTGTGGTAATGTATGGTAACGATCTCGGGCAAAATTGATTATGTAAAGCGAATATTACCTAATGTGCCGTGCCACTAGCAAAACGTGCCGTGTCTGTAGCAATTCCCGCTGTCATCCATTCTATTATGTAATCACCGGGGTTCCCCGGAACCTTTCGCGGTGACCACTTCTACTTTTATTGGGTTTACTTAGGTATAGAAATCGCTTCTTACATATTTAGTCATTTTAAACTATACTTTACATTGTAATCAACTCCTTAGATCTTGTCCCTACACATGTGGCCTTACCGTTTTCATCTAACTATGTTAGTCCATAAGTAGTCATGCCATGTCTTTTTAGTGTCTTTGGTCTTTTTTATATACTCTTTTATATACTTGTTTTATCATATATAAGAATAAGCCATTTGTTACCAGTATCATGACCGCCTCAACGTTATCCAGAGACAATACAAAGAGATTCTCTGGTGGTGGTATGTTATCCTATTTTCGGTAGCCTTTGTTATTATGATCATATTTCTCGCACTTGGCCATCTCTTCATCCCAATTTAGACATTGTTTGTGGCACTTGCGAGTGCTGCAGTCCTGGTCATCTCGTTTGCTTGGTTTTACGCCATCTCCAACTACTAGCTTGAGGCCGGCTCTTTCAACAAACTCTTGTATGGATATATGGTTCATGCAAAGCCGGAGTGGCCCACCAACACTCCTATGGCCCTTCTGTCTATGAATATATTGCGGGTGACGCCTGGTATCGCGCGCAGTATATGCTCCAAGACCAAAAGATTGGTCACTGCATGCACATTCCACCCCGCGCAGTTTTCTTCTCTCAGATTTTCGATACTTGCATGGGTGTTTCAATTAACTATGCCGTCATTCGTTGGATCATGGTCACCGAAGGAGATTACCTGACAGGCAAAAAAACGGATCCACTAAATCAATGGACAGGGCAACATCGTCAATACCAGCAGGCCAAAAAAAGAAAAGAGATAGTACGGTCAGGCCTAATTTTGACTAATATCAAGTATACTATTCAGCGCTTGATACACCTCAGAACTTTCTCAGACCCTAACCTCAAATCCTAACCTCAAATCTTCGAAGCTACGAACTATACGTACTTCTTCCTTATTGGGGCGGTAATTCCTCCTATCTTCTTCTGTTTCCACCGATTCCTCCCCCGGCTTCGAGTTGACTTGTGGAATGTCAGTATCTTTTTTGGAGCACTGGCAATGTTCTATGGTAACATCAGTACTGGTTATACATCTGCCATTATTGGTGGATATACCGTAATGTATTGGGCCTACCGTCATCATTTTGAGGTCTGGAAGCGGTATAATTACTTATCTTTTTGCTGCTGCGCTTGATGCGGGATTCAATCTCAACATGTTGCTCGTCCTTTACTTTTTCGGAGCAGGTAAGCAAATGGGAAATAACGCAACATCTGTGGAAAGATGCTTCCCTCTCGATAGCTGATTTGCTCTTTTAATTTTCTAGTATGAGAAACTGCTATGCCGTTTACCTCTTTTGTGCAGGTAAAAGAAGTGCTAAAGTATGTTGTAATACAATTGATGGTTAGGGTAATTACTTGCCTATATAAATAACTAGTTAGGGGATTGTTAATTTTGATAGTCCCTTTTCAGTTGGTATCTTTCCTTGATGCCTCAGGGCAAGATTTGTCACGGGGTTTGATTACCCGCGGCAGCCAATCAGACAACGGGGTCTCGTCCTTACAGGTTGTTTTGGTTCGAGGGGACCTTACTTTGCAGACCGTCTTTTGAATCCTCCTTGCCCCCTTTCCACCAACCACCTTTCTTACAATTATCCATCCATTCCGAATAAATCTCACTATGGCTGATCAGGCGACCATTTCCAACACCAACGAGGAAGCCTTCGCCAAGGGCAAGGGCAAGGCTGACCCCACGCAAGATATGAGCATGGATGAGGAGAGCGAGTCGGAGAGCGAAATCGAGATTGTGAGTCCGCAATTTCCACATCCAACTACCTACTTTTATGCTGACTTTCTTGTGTGTTACTAGGCCGACAATGGTGTGTACCCCCACTACCCCCCAAGCAAAGCATCCCATGTCTGAATGACCCTATGCGCCATAAGGACAATTAATTGCCTTCATACTGACAGTTTTTGCTCCCAGACGAGGATGATGACACACAAGACAACCTCAACGACCCCATCGACCAAAGCAACATCATCCAGGGTGGCCGACGCACACGCGGCAAGGTCATTGACTACTCCAAGATCTCCACCGATGAGATGGAGGATGACGATGACGATGATGAGGAATATGAGAGCCGCGAGGACAACCAAACCAACGATGATGATCAGATGCGCGACTAAGCTTGATGAATAAAAAAAACTACCGGGGTGGCATGGAGTTGCTTTGAACGATAGGCGCCACGGGTCGGTCCACGATGTTTTTTTTTCGCGCGTGTCATAATATGCCACGCGATTCTGTGATGACAATGAATCAATGAATATATCTTCGAATTTCTTTTTCCAACTCTTTAAATATACACTTTGTCCGTTTATTATGGGTTGGCCGATGTTCCGCTTTTTATGATGTAATTTGTAGACAAATGGAGATCTCTAGGGCTATAACTTGGAACAAACAATGAACCGCCCATTAAATTCCATCGTAATCAATATAAATGACCAAATTGACAAGAAACAGCTTCCCACGCGAACCATAACTGCTTATCCCGCGTGTCGATTTCCAGTACTTGGGATATCACGTGCAGTTCGGCGAATGACAACGCTATGGCCACCTTGATGTTTTTATCTCCGCAAGCATCGAGGACAGGAACAGTGATCGCCTTGGATTTTGATACTTGCGAAATGCTCGATCACCGTTGAACAACTTATCGATCTGCAATTTATGTTTCTCCTCTTACTCCGGCACGAACTCTAGCTACATTCCACGACCGTTATGGCCTCTCGGTATAGTTCCACCGTTATATCTCGGTTTATTATGGGGTGTCCTTCAGTTAGCTAATTGCCGCATTAATCGAAATAGATTTCCACGTCAGCGTGATCCCCGTGCCTCTTCGTCTCTCTTCGATCAATACGGTGGCGACTCCCGCCAAGCCAGCAGATCTCCTGCCCAACAACCAGGTGGATACGGGTACGGAGGTTACCCCAGCCCAGCACCTAATGGTTACGCGAGTAGCGGTACAGCTGGAGCGGGATATCAAAGTGCATCGCCAGACAAAAAGTGTGTTGAGAGGTTCATGATTTGAGATCGCCTATCGTTCCCCCGAGGATGTATAGTTACTAACCCGCTTTGCTTCAGGGGACACTACTCCGATGCAGTTCTCTCATCTCTCGAGTCACAAAATGACGCTGAAGTCGAGGGTATCAGCGCCAAGGTCAAAATGCTGAAAGACGTAAGAAGCCTCACATGCAAACATCCAGATCCAACGAAAGCAGGTGGTCGTTTGAAATGATAACCCGCTGACAGGAAACCCATCTAGATCACAATCGCAATTGGCGATGAAATCCGAGACACCACACACATAACTGACCTCAATGATTCATTTGATAGCACTCGAGTTCGACTCCGCGGGAATATGAAACGGATGCTTCGCATGGCCGAGAGCACCGGCGTCGGGTGGCGAGTCTGGCTCGGCTTCTTTTTCGCCGTATTCCTCCTGTTCTTCTATGTGTGGATATTCTGAACATATACCCTTCCTGTCTCTCTTAGGAGCTTCACCCGCACGTGCACCCGCGCTCTATACCATGTCGACCACGCCCGTCCTTCTTGTTTTTATCACCTTTAATTTCTCGTCTTCACGCAAAACCCAGCGACTTGTTCTTTTACTTGATCTCATATGGTTCGAGTCACGCACATGACTTATCAGTATCGTCAGCATGGGAATATTGGCTTCGGCGCTATGAGGTGTTCTGGGACTATGTATATGCAAACCACCGCCATCGGATCAGATGTCAACCGCATCCCGCTTTCTGGGTCGACACGTTCGGGATCTATTTGGTATTTATCTTGGAGATAAGTCACAGTTGTTCAATGTGATTCGATGATGGTTAGGTTATTTCTGGCTTTAATATTGGAATATGTTTAAGTAAATTGTACATAATGCACATAATGCGCATAAAACAATATACAAGGACTGGAGAAACCATTTCCAGGCTGAGCTTTATATCCAAGGACTGTGGAGGTTTACTTCAAAATACGTTTGAAGTCATGTCCATTGAATTTGCTCATAGAACATGTTTTCTCATAAGGAGGTATCGTAAGCTGCCATTTAAAACTCGGAGGCAAACCCCCCCCCCCCGAGGTCTATTTTTTTCATACTAACATTATTTTGGAAAGACTCTCTAGTTCAGACTGTCCCTGGGCCCACCGATGTGCCGCGGGAACCTTCTCGCAAACCCGCTTCGTCGACTGCCCTGACTGGTTATAGATGCGCGCAGGTCATCATCGCTGTAGAGCATGCTGCTAGAATCTAACGCATCGCCACCACCACTCCAACGATTGAGGAAACGGCGCTGGGCTTCAGTCTCGGGCTCGCGGGGCAGAGTCGGAGGTGGAGGTAAGCCACCGCGACTGTTGGGCGTACTGGTGCGGAAGTTCTCGGCAAACCTGGTTTGAATGATACTAGGTTCGTTTTCTTCTTCCTCACTCAGCTCTTCTTCGCTGTCCGTGTGTTGCCATTCCCCTTCTTGCTCCGAGCCCTGCTCTGCAGCATCAGGGATATCATCGTCGAGGTCGCGCGTCATGCCTTCGCTCACACTCTCACCGTCGTCGGCAGGTATCTCTGCATCCAGATCCGGCTGGTTGTCGAAATCGTCGTCCTCGTCATCATACAGGCCTGAGCCCTCATAGTCATCGTCGGGGAACCCTTCAGGGATGTCATCATCCAAGTCGCGTTCCATGTATTCCCCTTCGTCGCCAATTTCATCTTCCTCGAGCCCTTCTTCTCCTTCCTCGATAAGACCCGAGGCCTCCTCCTCCGCGTTGGGGATGTCATCATCTAAATCGCGTTCCATGCCTTCGTCCTCTTCTACTTCCTCTCTCTGCATGCCTATGTCATCATCCATGATTCCTTCTCCCTCTGCAGCTTCCATCTCAGCAGCAGCAGCCTGTAGCGCCTCTTCGCGCTCCGCTTCCTCCTCTTTCATACCAAGCATTGTTTTCGCACATCCAGCCGGCCTGATCCATGAGTATCCAAACGATGCAATGTTCAATTTTCGAGCGCGTAGTGCGCGTTCTTCTGCGGCTAGTGTGGCGATTGTGTTGGCAGAAGAGCGGGATGGCATGAATGAGCGATGACTGCTGGTCGTGCCGTTGGCATTGCGTCGGGCGAGGTGATTTGCAGCGGCATTGTCGCCTGGTTGATCGGAGGTAGAGCGATATGGTTGGGAAGATCCGAACCAAAGTTCGTGGGACTATTGAGGTGTTAGTTTCCTGTTTAAGAAGCTTAGTCTGGCACTTACATCGCGCGGGGTAATGGATGAAAGGGTGAGCATCGCTGCAATGATTTTAATATCGGATTCAGGAATGCTCTTGGGTACCTGCTCCGAGGTTTCGGTTTATTGTGATCTGCGACAGGATACGCGCTTTATCGCTGTGTTTGTAGCAATGGTTGAGAGCGAATGGGCGTTGGTGCTAGGACTTCACGCGTGTGGGCTTTATTGGAAAGCAAGAAAAACAAAAAAGATAGAAACAATTGGAGATGTTAATACTCCGTATTTTGTATATGACATATAATTTAAAGGTCCAAGGAAGTGAACGCAGAAAAGGCCAGGAGCTCCACAGCCAATCAATTCATGTGGGGTCCTCCAACCCTATAAGCTTCAATTTTACTAAAGCTTTAAATTATTTGTTTCTACCGTACGGAGTATAGAAAATTGAGATTCTCTTCCACGTAACTCTTTGTATATATGGATCTAAGCAGTCTTTTATGAAGTATAGCGTCAGTTTCCAAGGGAAATTCACATTTCCGTTAAGGAAGTCAATGATACTGGTCTTTTATTAATCCAGGTCCTTGACTACAGGCACTGCATATGTACTCCGTGCAATGCATGAATGTACCATGCACCGCAGACTTGGACCTTACTCTTCGGTATTGGACAAATGACTGTGACCCTAGCAAATTCAAGACCTGAATATAGGAAGTAAGATGGTCTTATTTTCACTAGAGAAATTTCGAGGCATTCTCAAAGACCAAACACTTGAGAAGTGGGATGTTATAATCAATAGTAGAATCCAACATTAAAGAGTCTCATGTTTCCATGTCGAATTTGATATATTCCCGGTATCGCCCGATGACCAGCGGTGTATCTTAATCCGGTCTAAAGTGGACGGGTAAAGCCGGGATACAAATGACGTGTCTTACTTTTATCTTGGCTTTAATTGGAGAAAAGAAGGAGATCATGTGATATACACTTGTCCCAAATATAACCTTGGAAAGGCTCTCTCTGGACATACTGTATACTGTAAGAAAATGTATGGTGAACTATAAGCATCGAATGCTCCTGTTTCACCCGATATACTGTAATGTATTTCTAGATTGAAAGGGAGAAGAAGTCAAAGTTATGTATTTCTATTATCATCATCTACCTTATCTCTGAGATTCACATGTCTGGACGGATCACTTTCCTCCGGACTTGTAATTTTGTCTACATGGGGTAAAGCATATTTTAGGTATAAAAACATGGGGAAACATGCAATTCCATATCCATTCCAATGAGAGGCTGAATCCCCCATTTTGGTATTGGAGGTTGAGTTCGGAAACGATAAGTATCCTCAAAAGTAGGGGAAATGGCCCTGCAAACGGGCCCCCGAGATCGGGCTATGCTCATTGGCATCCAAGAAATGATAGAGGGAAGGGAAAAACCCGGGGGACTTGGCCGTTGTCGGAATGTGTACCGTTACAGGTATTTATGCATCTATGGATGTCTTGGGATAGGAATGTTCTATTGATTTTACTATCCTTTTATTTTCTTTATTTCTGGACGAATAATATTTCATATAAGGTACTTTTGAACTATTATTTGGTACTTTTTTTCTTATTTTTTTCCCCTTGGTTCCTCTTGCAGAGAGGTAAGCAGACTAAATACCAAATTAAGCACTGCATCGTTGCCCCACAAGGTGCGCCCATTCAGGTAACATGTGAGGATTGCCTCATTTCTGAATGGGAAGACACTTTGTATAGTATACTGGAGCTCTGATCTTTTTTTTATGGGGCTTATGGGCCTATGGGGCCGCCCGGCCCACTGTTGTGTACCTTGTTTTGAGCTTTTGGTAGGGAAAGAGAAGGAAGAAAGGAATACAATAGGATAGATGGTAATATTGCTACAGAGTACTCTGTAATGATATAGATAACCTTGGAGTATAACTATATAAGTTATATAAGATAATTGACGTAGTAAAGAGCTAACCCTGGATTGTAAACGCTTCACCCTGATTGGTTGAGTGATGCTTATCTTGGGATGATTTGCACTCCGTAATCATAATGATTATCATTACTTTCTGGCTGTTTGCGTCGGCTCTACAGCATACTATTATGACTGTTATAACTATTATAACTGTTAAATGTCTGTTCACAGTGTTTTAAATGTGTAGGTAGCATAGCATTTGTAGCAGCATTTCATATTTCTTTCAACCTCCCCTTACCGTTCTTGGCTGCTTTCTAGTTTGCCACGGCTCCCCACCATTGTAATTTTCCCTTTGGGTACATTGGGGGCTTGCAATCCCCGGACCTGCTGTCCCGCCGTAATCGCCCTCTTTTTTTTCCCTTCCCCCCCCCCTTTTATTCTCTTCTCGTACCTTTCCTCTTCTTCTATCTCCAACTCTTTCAGAAGCTGGGTGATCATTGACACCTTTGTTCCCTCACCCGCGCTACACCCTACGACGTTGCTCAATCCCCAAATCGGTGGGGACATCCTAGAAACAATCCCCTTCAGTTACCATTCCATTCTCTGTCGGACCCCGGCGGAAGAATGGGTCTTAACTTGGAGGAGCTCTATGGCAAAGATATAAGTGAAGAACAGGCTCCCCATGAGTATTCTCAGTATCAACCCAAAAAGGGTTATGGCTGGGCCAATGCTCTACCAGAGCGGCAAGGTCTGTACGACCCTGAATATGAGAAGGATGCCTGTGGTGTAGGCTTTGCAGCGTGAGTGAACCCCAATTGGAGCTCGTGAGGACTCGAAAATTCTGACAGGATCAGTCACATCAAGGGCAAGCCAAGCCACAAGATTGTTAGCGATGGTGAGTCCCAGTTTTCGGTTTGAACTCAAAATATCAGAACAAATGAAGCTGATAGCAATTGAACAGCCCGCAATCTATTGTGCAACATGACCCACCGAGGAGCCGTGGGCTCTGATGCACGGGACGGTGACGGTGCTGGTGTGATGACCAGTATTCCACACAAGTTCTTCATTAAGAACTTTGCCCGTGAGGTGGGTGTGGATCTCCCCCCGTTAGGACAATATGCTGTGGGCAACTTGTTCTTCAAGCCCGATGAGGAGGCCCTCAAGCAGTCCATAGCAAGTTTTGAGGAACTGGCCACGACACTTGGCTTGCGCGTTCTTGGATGGCGTGAAGTGCCACGGGATTCAACGATTCTTGGCCCCGCCGCACTATCTCGAGAGCCCATTATTATGCAGCCATTTGTGGTCTTGAAATCAGCATATGGCGAGGGCAACAAGCCGGAGATCACTGACACTGAAAAGTTCGACGAGAGAACGTTTGAGCTTCAGCTATACGTTCTACGGAAGCGTGCCACTCATGTCATCGGCCTCGCAAACTGGTTCTATCTCTGCTCTCTCAGCAACCGGAACATCGTCTACAAGGGTCAACTCTCTCCAGTACAAGTGTACACGTATTACCACGATTTAGTGAACGTAGACTACGAGGGACACTTTGCCCTGGTGCATTCTCGATTCTCTACAAACACATTCCCATCCTGGGATCGTGCCCAACCCCTACGATGGGCTGCCCACAACGGTGAAATCAACACCTTGCGAGGAAATAAAAACTGGATGCGTGCACGAGAGGGCGTCCTGCGGTCAGAGGTCTTCGGTGACGAACTCGATAAGCTTTACCCTATTGTCGAGGACGGCGGCTCCGACTCGGCTGCATTTGATAACGTGCTTGAACTACTCATGATCAACGGCGTTCTGTCTCTTCCCGAGGCAGTGATGATTATGATCCCGGAGGCCTGGCAGGATAACCCAGCCATGGATCCAGCCAAGTCCGCTTTCTACGAGTGGGCGGCCTGCCAGATGGAACCGTGGGATGGCCCAGCTCTTTTCACTTTCTCCGATGGACGCTACTGCGGTGCTAATCTTGACCGCAACGGTCTCCGTCCCTGCCGTTTCTACGTAATGGACGATGATCGTATCGTCTGTGCTTCCGAGGTTGGCGCTATTGACATTGATCCCGAGAGGGTCGTTCAAAAGGGCCGCTTGCAGCCTGGAAAGATGCTGCTGGTTGATACCGTGGCTGGTCGGATCATTGATGACGCTGAGCTCAAGCAGACCGTTGCCCGCCGCCAGGACTTTGCCGGCTGGTTGGACAAGGGACTGCTGAAGCTCCCTGCTATCAACCAGACGCTACTTGACTCCAATGTTGATCTTTCTTTTGCCTTGGATAGCAATACAATTCAGAACGACCCTCGCCTCCGAGCATTCGGGTACTCTTTTGAACAAGTCAGCTTGATTCTTGGCCCTATGGCCGCAGATTCCAAGGAAGCTTTGGGCTCTATGGGTAACGATGCACCTCTCGCCTGTATTGCTCAGCAGCCTCGCCTACTCTACGAGTACTTCCGCCAGCTCTTTGCTCAGGTCACCAACCCTCCCATTGACCCGATCAGAGAGGCGGTGGTCATGTCTCTCGAATGCTACGTCGGTCCTCAGGGAAACCTGCTGGAAATGGACCCTTCGCAATGTCACCGTCTGCGTCTGCCCTCTCCCATCCTGAGCATCCCCGAGTTCAATGCTTTGAAGAATGTCAACGTAGTCCACGAGGATTGGACTGTGCGAACCATTGATATCACATTCGAGAAGAGCAAGGGCACTGCCGGTTATATTGAAGCGCTTGATTTCATCTGCGACGGTGCCACTGAAGCTATCCAGAATGGCGACAAGGTTATCATCCTCTCCGACCGTGCTACATCCGCCGACCGGGTGGCTGTCTCTGCCTTATTGGCTACCGGTCTGGTGCACCACCATCTCGTCCGAAACAAGTGGAGATCGCTTGCCGCCCTAGCAGTTGAAACTGCCGAGGCTCGCGAGGTCCACCACCACTGTGTTCTGTTAGGATATGGTGCCGATGCAATCAACCCTTACCTGGCTCTGGAATGTATTCTCAAGATGAACCGGGAAAAGTTGATCCGCAAGGATATCCCCGACGAGAAGGTGATTGAGAACTACAAGTCCTCCTGTGATGGTGGTATCCTCAAGGTCATGAGTAAGATGGGTATCTCTACTCTCCAGTCCTACAAGGGTGCCCAGATTTTCGAAGCCCTTGGTATTGATGACAGCGTTATTGATCGCTGCTTCTCTGGTACTGCCAGTCGCATCCGTGGTATCACATTTGATCTGATTGCCCAGGATGCTTTCGCCTTCCACGAGCGCGGTTACCCTTCGCGTCCAATTGTCGAAGTCCCCGGTCTGCCCGAATCCGGCGAGTACCACTGGCGTGATGGAGGGGAGGCCCATATCAACGACCCCACCAGTATTGCCAACGTGCAGGATGCCGTTCGCACCAAGAACGACAAGTCCTACGAGGCCTATGCCAAGTCCGCACATGAGCAGATCAAGAACTGTACTTTGCGTGGCATGCTGGACTTTGATTTCGATCAGAGAACCCCTATTCCCATTGATCAGGTCGAGCCTTGGACCGAAATTGTCCGCCGCTTCGTGACCGGTGCCATGTCCTATGGATCCATCTCCATGGAATCCCACTCTACCATTGCCATTGCCATGAACCGCTTGGGCGGCAAGTCCAACACTGGTGAAGGTGGTGAAGATGCCGAGCGTAGCAAGAGAATGGAGAACGGCGACACGATGCGGTCCGCCATCAAGCAGATTGCTTCTGGTCGTTTCGGTGTTACATCCAACTACCTAGCCGACGCTGATGAGCTGCAGATCAAGATGGCTCAGGGTGCCAAGCCCGGCGAGGGTGGTGAATTACCCGGCCACAAGGTCGTCGGTCCCATTGCTCGCACTCGATTCTCCACACCGGGAGTCGGTCTTATCTCCCCGCCCCCGCACCACGATATCTACTCTATTGAAGATCTGAAGCAGCTTATCTATGATCTCAAGTGCTCTAACCCCCGAGCTCGTGTCTCTGTTAAGCTCGTATCTGAGGTTGGTGTGGGTATTGTCGCCTCGGGTGTGGCCAAAGCCAAGGCTGATCACATTTTGATCTCTGGTCATGATGGTGGCACCGGTGCCTCGCGCTGGACCGGTATCAAGTATGCCGGTCTTCCTTGGGAATTGGGTCTTGCAGAGACTCATCAAACGCTAGTTTTGAACGATCTTCGTGGTCGTGTTGTGGTCCAGACTGATGGCCAAATCCGTACCGGCCGTGACCTTGCCATCGCCTGTCTACTTGGAGCGGAAGAATATGGGTTTGCCACAACTCCTCTGATCGCATTAGGATGCATTATGATGAGGGTGAGTACATTTCAATATCTGATTTCCTAACGAGTGGCCTACTAACAAATATATTTTCCCTAGAAATGTCACCTGAATACCTGTCCTGTCGGTATCGCGACCCAGGATCCTGAACTGAGGCAGAAATTCAAGGGTACACCGGAGCATGTTATCAACTTTTTCTACTATGTCGCCAATGAGATGCGTGCTATCATGGCCAAGCTGGGTGTTCGTTCGGTCAACGAAATGGTCGGTCGTGCTGAGCTGCTTAAGGTCCGAGACGATATTCGCAATGTCAAGCAGGAACGAATTGACCTGTCACTTATCCTGACCCCTGCTCACTCACTTCGCCCCGGAGTCGCTACCTACAATGTTCGCAAGCAGGATCACCGCCTTCACATTCGCTTGGACAACAAGTTGATTGCTGAATCGGAACTCGCTCTTGAGAAGGGTCTGCCCTGCCGAATTGAGTGTGATATCGTTAACACCGACCGTGCCCTAGGTGCTACCCTCTCCTACCAGATCAGCAGACGCTATGGCGAAGCTGGTCTTCCTCAAGATACCATCCACGCGAACATCAAGGGCTCTGCTGGTCAGTCCTTTGGTGCCTTCCTCGCCCCCGGTGTCACTCTTGAGCTCGAGGGTGATGCCAACGACTATGTCGGCAAGGGTCTCTCTGGTGGCCGTCTCATCGTCTACCCCCCGCGCGGAGCCGCTTTCAAGGCCGAAGAAAACGTCATCGTCGGTAACACCTGTCTTTACGGTGCCACCCGCGGAACTTGCTACTTCCGCGGTATGGCTGCTGAGCGTTTTGCTGTCCGTAACTCTGGTGCCACTGTGGTCGTTGAGGGTGTTGGTGACCACGGATGTGAGTACATGACTGGTGGTCGTGTACTCAATCTTGGACCCACTGGCCGCAACTTCGCTGCTGGTATGTCTGGTGGTATTGCCTACGTTCTGGATAAGAACCAGGACTTCCATTCCAAGGTCAACTTGGAGATGGTTGAGATCTCCAGTATCGAAGACCCATCTGAGATTGCCTTCGTTCGTGGGTTGGTTGAAGATCACCACCATTACACTGGCTCTGAGTTGGCTGCTCGCATCCTTCTCGACTTCACTCGCGCTCTCCCCCACTTCGTCAAGGTTCTGCCAACTGACTACAAGCGCGTCATGGAGGAAGATGCGGCCAAGGTAGAGGCTGCGAAGAAGGCCGAATTCACTCTTCCTCAGCTTCCTAGCACCCCGGTCAAAGCCGAGAAGGCGAAGATCGATGACTCCAAGAAGGCTGACTTGCTGGATATTGAAGACAGCATTAGCGATTCGAAGACTGAGAAGAAGCGTTCTGCATTGATCTTGGACAAAACAAGAGGCTTCATGAAGTACAGCCGCCGCAGTGAGAAGTATCGCAACGCGACAACCCGTACTCGTGACTGGGGCGAGATCTCCCACCGCCTCAGCGAGGACGAACTCAAGTACCAGTCTGCCCGCTGTATGGACTGTGGTGTTCCATTCTGCCAGTCCGATACTGGCTGTCCCATTTCCAACATCATTCCCAAGTGGAATGAGCTAATCTTCCGGGGAAACTGGCAGGATGCTTTGAACCGTCTGCTCATGACCAACAACTTCCCTGAGTTCACCGGTCGTGTCTGCCCCGCACCATGCGAAGGCTCGTGTGTTCTAGGCATTAACGAAGACCCCGTTGGTATCAAATCCATCGAGTGCGCGATCATTGACCGTGGATTTGAGATGGGCTGGATGGTTCCCTGCCCTCCTAAGACCCGCTCTGGCAAGACCATTGCTATCATCGGCTCTGGGCCTGCTGGCTTAGCTGCTGCCGATCAGCTTAACCGCGCTGGTCACAGCATCACTGTTTATGAGCGTGCCGACCGAATGGGTGGTCTTCTCATGTATGGCATCCCCAACATGAAGCTTGACAAGAAGGTTGTCCAGCGCCGTATCGACCTCATGGCCGCTGAAGGTATCAAGTTTGTTGCGGGCACTGCTGTTGGCCCTGACTGCGAGGTTTCTCTGCAGTCCCTTCGCGCCGTAAATGATGCTGTCATTATTGCTACAGGTGCCACTGTTGCGCGTGATCTCAAGGTCACTGGTCGCGAACTGGATGGCGTGCACTTTGCCATGCAGTTCTTGCATAAGAACACCAAGTCCCTCCTCGACTCTGGTCTTTCGGATGGCGAATACATATCTGCCAAGGACAAGCATGTTGTCGTTATTGGTGGTGGTGATACCGGCAATGATTGTATTGGTACCTCTGTCCGCCATGGCGCTAAGTCGGTGACCAACTTCGAGTTGTTGCCCCAACCTCCCCCAGAGCGTGCCCGTGACAACCCCTGGCCTCAGTGGCCCCGTATCTACCGTGTCGATTATGGTCACACCGAGGTCAAGACGCACATGGGCAAGGACCCACGTGAGTACTGTGTCATGTCAACCGAGTTTGTTGACGATGGCAACAACCACGTCAAGGGCATCAACACTGTCCGGGTCGAGTGGACCAAGAGCGCTACTGGCGGCTGGGACATGAAGACCGTCGAGGGCAGCGAGCAATTCTTCCCTGCGGACCTTGTCCTCCTCTCTATGGGATTCTTGGGCCCCGAGGATCGCGTCTTTGGTCAGGATATTGAGCTTGATCCTCGCAAGAACATCAAGACTCCTCCTGGCCACTACTCGACCAACATTCCCGGTGTTTATGCGGCAGGTGACTGTCGCCGTGGACAGTCTTTGATCGTCTGGTGAGTTCTCGTCCAATCCTTATAACTCGAAAGTTTGACTAATATAATTCCAGGGGTATCAATGAAGGTCGCCAGTGTGCTCGCGAAGTGGATGCTTTCCTCAGCGGAACCAGCTCCCAGCTCCCGGTCACTGGTGGTATCGTCCGTCGTCCTGCCATCGACTCCGTCCCCCAACCTACTGAGGTTGCTGCTTAATCTAGCGGTGTGGGACATGTTTACGACTTTGACGGCCATTTATCACGCTAGAATTTTTCATTTTGATGCGGAAAAGTTCACCAAATGGGATAAACTTGTGACTTAGACGGGATTCCATGGGGTTGGTTTTCTGCGCGAATGAAAAAGCCCCCAGTACTGCGCTCTCTTGAGTTTTGCTTTCTACCTTTTATTTCTTTGATTTTATCTTTTGTTTTTGCTCCAGCGTTTTTATCTCTACTTTTCTTTTTCTTCTCCTTTTTCCCCTCCAAGTTTGCAAGGTGTTTAGAGCGTCTGCCACTCGGTGATCTCTCTATTTCTGCTGTACATAGCTTTTCTGCAAATCTGACTATGTTCCATCATTATTTCAATCTCGTCTATAAATTTGAATGAAAATCTCTGTTTTTTATCTGAAAGAACAAAGAGTTGAAGAGTCGACAATGCCTTTATGCTTCTTTCTTTGGCTATTTCCCTTGTTAGACTTCCGTAACTAACTTTGATGGCTAAAATATATAACCTCGTTATGTATCCCTTGCTTTTTCGGACCATTCCATTTCATCCTAACTAATACCACTGACCTATTTCACAGCACGTATCCTATCTATCGCACACATGGGCAACGAAGCCACCAGGACAACCGAGGCCGCAAGCGACCTCAATCCAAACGGCTTCATCACTGACCGCGAGGTCGACGGCGAACGACGTTCCATCCGCCATTATAACGATGGCCGAGTATCGGGGCGTGGTAGGAGTGTCGAGGCCAGCCTCCGAACAAAAATGCATAAGAACGCCACGAGGGCCGGAAGCCGCGCTAGGCCTCCCACCTCCCACCCTTGGGAATTGAGCGGTCGTTCTACTCCAGTTGTTGGGGCCGGCCCAGCTGATATTGCTGACCTCACTGCTGCCATGGTCAAGCTCACTGCTGACCATCCCACTAGCGCGAAGGTAAAGAGACTCAGCAAGAAGTTGAACCTCGATGCCGATCCGGGGATTGGGACTGTGACTCTACAGAAGGTCACTCCTTTATCTGTAGCTAGTGTGTTCTCCTCTAAGTGCAGCACGGGCAGCGGCAGTTCTGTCAATGCTAGGATAGCGGATATTGAGGATCGAGTAAGGAAACAAATCAACACACGGCTCCAGCCTCTAAGGGAGGAAAGCGAAGAGTAATAAAAGAATGAAAGTCTGGTTTGGACAACTAGAGGATTGGAGAATATCATCTTGGTTACCTGTCTTCCATTGAAATACTGGATGCTAACTTGGCGAATTGTTCTTTAAAATAGGTCTTACAAGCTTGCTGCGCAGTTGAGCACTTATATGCACGGCGGCTACTCAGAGCTTCCCAATCCCTACCTACTATGAAATGATATGAGGTATGTACGTTTGGGGTTTCCGCTTTGATATCACGAGGCATGTCTCTTATGGGGTTTGGGACCTTTAAGATTTCTGCTAATATTTCCTTCCAACTTTTAGGCCAGTCATTTGTGCGGCCTTTCTTGAAGCATCTCTTGAAGCATTTTACGCTAATGGATCAATTTCAGCATCATTATCACCCTTCAGTAAATTTTTTATAACTATGGGCATAGTTATAGAGGCCATCTAGAGCAGGTTTAAGAGAGTAAAGTCGGAGCATGTAATACTATACAGTATAGGTAAACAAGAACAACCTTCAAAGCGCTATATGGGTCCTCCGCATGACCATCGAACAAACGCTGATACAAAGGGGAAATGGAGAGTATCGTATTATACATGGGTAAATGAAACAAAAGGCGCTATCTACATATCGTAACAAGAAGGGAACAGAGAAACCAGGGACATCATGAAACCGCCTGTTCCGCCTGTTGTTTCGCTGCTTCATCTTCAGCCTTCATCTCCTGCCACATTGAGGCAAAATCTCCCTTGAATGACTCTTTGGCTGGATCTAGCCGCACATCCCAGACATCCTCACTGCTGGGGCCTGTCTTATACTTGATCGACTTCTTCCGGTTGTGGTCTCGGATCTCTCTCCTGCGCAAATCATCCGGCCAAGTTCGTGTCTTCATACACAGCCATAGATTATCCCAGTGGTCACTGCATGACCGTAGTTCTCCATATCGATAAACATTCACAAATTGGCCTCCGAAAGACTGACAGAAGAAGGCGTAGTCGAAGGCATTGCGGCAGGACATGGTATCTTGGTAGAGGGATTCGGGAGAGATGGGTGATGAAGGTGTTTGAGATTCTGGCAACGGATTGCCATCAGGGGTTAGACCTGTCCGTTTTGAGAGTGACGCATCCTCAGCTCTGAGATCGGCCAGGATTTGATTGAATTCCAAGTCGGCTTGTTCGTCGGGGGTCAAGGTCTTCGATGGTATAGTCTGCTTTGCTGGCTCCGTAGGAACTGTGGGTAGAGGTTCCTTAGGAAGTTCCTTGTGACTTGATCCCCACAGCCAGCCCATTTTGTTTTATAAGAGGAAAGAATTGGTGGATCTATCGCGACACCTTGAAATCGCGAGGTTATCTTTTTTCGCGGTAATCAATATGTCACGTGATATTGATAACCGGTGATAATCACGGACCGACGTCATTAATTCGGCACATTTAAACAACTTGATCGCTCTTCCAAGCCTCTTCCCCCTTCTATTCGGTATGTGTCTGTCACCAGAATGAGTCTGCTGCACCTACCAAAAGGTCCGTTGGGCGTTTGGTCTCCCACAGGCTCTCATATCAGCGCCAATGCGTCTCGGGGGTGGAGACCTCCACTTTGGGTACGCTCTACGATACGATGCACATCTTCTAGTATCAAATCGGGCCATATTTCAGTAGGAGAAAACGAAGGCATTATTTATATCAACAGTGAGCGCCAAGTCATCAGAAGCTATCATGTCTACCTGCTCACTGGCTCTAGATATATTTCCGCACCGATTACAATGGCTGCTGCGGGGGCCTCTCAGCCATATTCAGCCTCTCGAGGGGATTTTGGCACGAGTCAACAATCCAGGACTAGCAGCAGCTGACCCGACTCGTATTGTTCAACGAGCTTTGCCCAAAGAACTAGATATGGAAATCAAAGAGGTCGTGACGAGGTACAAAGAGGGAGGCGCATTTGTGAAGTATGCGCTTAAGTCAGACATCAGCAACGACAGTATCCAGACTGCAATCAAGGAGCATTTGAGAACTAATCCTATCACCCCATGGTTTAATCCGATCCTGAAAGTCGATGCAGACCTTGTTCGTGGAACGCCGTGGATCGAAGACCTCTATCGAATCCCAAGCCAGACTCTAAAGGTGGAATTCTTGCCAACGTCCCCAGATAACTCAGCGGCCGAATTGACCCAAGAGACCCTATACTCACTGTTTCGGCCTTATGGCAAGATTCTGGACATCCAAACACAGTCTTCAGATTCGAAGGTCGAACCACGATATGCAACACTGCGATTCGAACGCCCTCGGTTCGCCGTCATGGCAAGAAACTGCATGCATGGATTTATCGTCTCCGAAGAAGGAGGGGGTGGCAAGTCCGGTACAAGGTTTAGGATCAATTACGAGCGCAAGATTAAGCTCTTTATGATCAAGGATTGGATTTTGAATCATCCGAGACTAGTGATCCCTGCTATAGCTGCTCTGTTAGCTACAATAACGGTCATTATATTCGATCCAATTCGCACGTTTTTCATCACGCTCAAAATCAAGTCGTCGTTCCAAAGCGGAGAGAATCCAGTCCTGCAGTGGGTTCGCGAACAGGCCAGCAAAGCGAGCATGTTCTCATTTGGGAAGCGAAAGTCGGACCCGCGAGGTCTAGCGGCTATCTGGGAAGACCGACAAAAAGAGATTGCGCAACTGCGAGCCTGGTTAACGGAGACCGCGGAGACCTTCATTGTTATCCATGGTCCACGGGGCTCGGGGAAACGCGAGTTGGTTTTGGAGCAAGCCCTAAAAGAGCACAAGTATAAGGTCATCATTGACTGCAAGCAAATTCAAGATGCTCGAGGTGATACAGCCAAGATCTCACGAGCAGCTGCCCAGGTCGGCTACCGGCCGATTTTCTCTTGGATGAATAGCATCAGCAGCTTCATTGACCTTGCTGCACAGGGAATGATTGGCACCAAAGCCGGCTTCTCCGAGACGCTAGATGCGCAGTTGAGCAAGATCTGGCAGAATACTGGTGTCGCCATGAAACGAGTCGCCCTGGAAGGCAGACGAAAGGACGACAAAGACTTCAATATGTCCGATGATGAATACCTAGAGGCCCATCCTGAAGTGAGACCTGTTGTTGTAATCGACAATTTTGTCTATGACGCGGAAGACAGCGTCGTTCTCGACAAACTTACTGAATGGGCGGCTGGTTTGACGTCTGCAAACATCGCCCATGTCGTATTCTTGACGACTGATTCCTCTTTTGCAAAGCCATTGAGCAAAGCCATGCCTAATCAAGTGTTCCGCACAATTGCCTTGGGTGACTGCTCGCTCGAAGTTGGCCGTCGTTTCGTGTTGAGTCATCTGGACGCAGAGGCAGGCAACAGTGACGATGAGCAGAATTCAAGGCGAAAAGAGACGCTTCGTGGCCTAGATTATTGTATCAAGGTGCTGGGTGGCCGAGTTACTGACTTGGAGTTCATGTCCCATCGGATTGAGGCCGGGGAGACTCCTGAAGGTGAGTTTGCATTTTGCTTTGCCTCGAGAGTTTCATTAACCATTGTATAGCTGCCGTGGACCGTATTATCGAACAATCAGCGTCTGAGATTCTGAAGATATTCATTCTCGGGACCGAGTCGATTACGCCCCAATGGACCCGTGAACAGGCGTGGCATCTGATCAAATCCATCGCCAACTCCAAGGATGGAAACCTGCTGTACACCAAAGTCCTCCTCGAGGATATATTCAAGGATAATGGCGAGGCCACTCTCCGGGCACTAGAGCAAGCAGAGCTCGTCTCCATCGGAACCGATAAAGGATTCCCACGATACGTTAAGCCAGGGAAACCCGTGTATCGCGCTGCTTTCCAGCGTCTGGTTGCGAACAAGACCCTGCAGAGCCGCCTTGATCTGTTAATCCTCTCACAGCTCATCGGCAATGAGAATTCAAGTATTACAAAGTATGAGGAGGAGCTACAAGTCCTTGGCTCGCTGCCCAAATACCCCTGGGAGCTAACGACGCGGATCGAGTGGCTTCTGCGCAAAGTTCACGGATCACAATCGAAGATTCTTAAGTATGAAGATGAAAGTGCTGCCTTGTCGAAGTCTTTGCAGAAGGAGAACTGAACTTTTATCTACTGCATATCAATCTCATCTCAATACCACTCCATTACTGGCATTACATTCATGCAAACATGATCCCCTTTAATTTAAGTGATTCCCACAAAGTCAAATACTATACTGTAGTGCACTATGGTACTGAATCTTATCCTTTCTTTGTTCGACTCCTGTTCTACGATATCAAATTTATCATGGAATATCGATCTGTTGTTGGTCTTAGCAAAGTATCAACGCGAATCAAGTCATGATATCAACCTTGATCCGACCACGGGAGTCTTCATATGATTATCTGAGAGCCCTCATTATATAGCAATAAAGCACAGTCTATTTTGAAAATATTAAAATCAATAAAAATCATTAACAAAAATAGAACTCAACTGAGACCAAATGAGCTTAGTAAGCCAGAAAAAGACCCGGGCCTCCGTTCGCCATCGTGTCCCTTCACCCGGCACCTGGGATATGTTAATTTGAAAATCTCTGGAGTTGGTCAATCCCAATTTGTCTGTTATATTCCATTACATACCTCGAGCCCTTGAGTGGGTGCTGGCGCTGTAAACCCGTGTTATCTTGACAAGGTTTGTTTTGGGCAACATTGATTCGATCACAATGGAGAGGTACGAAACTTTGAGTCTTATACAGGCCTCCCGTGAGAAATATTTCGGTATAAACTGGTCAACAGTTTTTGCTGTTGTGGTGTTTGTATGCATTACAACCCGAATAATCTCAGGGCTTCAAAGTCGACGTGAGCGAAACCCTTCAAAATCACAGACGGTGCGACTAGCACCTTATTGGTTTCCCTGGATTGGACATGGCCCTGCTTTATTATGGAATCATGTCACCTTCTTTACCAGAACCCGGTTGGTTTTACTACTATATCGCCATTCTATTGCACCTGCTGATAATATTATAGAGAATCTATGAATGAGCCTGTTTTTGGCATTTACCTTCGCGGTATGAAGCACAATGCTGTGACTTCACCGTCTATGATGAAGACTGTTTTTTCTACCAAAGCCGCCATATCAACCAACCAGGTCCTCGACCAGGCTCTGCAAAACGTCTTTGGCGACCGCAGCCTTATCCGAAATTTGGATTTGGATCGTAACCAAGGAGTTAGCGACAAGGCTTCTAGCATTCTCAACGAAGAGGCCTTTGTCATTGAAGCTTCATCTGCTATTATCCGGCTGGTGCAGCGTGACATGCCCAATCTGGTGAGCTTCTGCCGGAGCATTGTTGACCAATACCCTTGGGAGCGTGGAATTAGTGGAGTTGAAGTTCCTGATGAAGGGGACCAGGCAGTCTGCGAGGCCAATTTGTTTGCTCTCGTGAGCAATTTTATTGGTCATGTCACTTCTACTTTCTTGATGGGGGAGGCGTTTGTGGAAAATTTCCCTAATCTCTCTGAAGACCTTGGAAGAATCGACGATTGCTTCGTGACATTGTTCGCTGGCATTCCTCGCTGGGCCCCGCATCCAGCGGCTTCAGCGGGGCATGCGGCAAGTGATCGGCTTCGCCATATCTTTTCGATCTTTCATCGAGCTTTTACTGCTTGGGACGATGGGATTGACGCTGGCATTGAACTGCGTGATCTTGACGATGTCTCTGAACTGGTCAAAGATAGGATGCGAACTTTCCGCAAATTGGAGCTATCTCCAGGTGCCAGTGCTGCAGGGCATTTGTCTCTATATTATGATCTGATTGAACACACAACCAAGATTACTTTTTGGACAATTACTCATCTCTTTGCTGAACCTTCACTTCTCGATCAAGTCCGCAAAGAAATTTCCTCTTACGTGGTAGCTTCCAGACCAACTCGCGAGGAAACGGGCTTTCCTTTCGATGAACCTCCTCGTCTCTCTCTGGATATTGAAAAAGTGCTCACATCTTGTCCACTGTTCAAAGCGTGTTACTATGAGACTGTGCGTCTCCATTCAGCAGGAATCTCATTCAAGAAGCTGGCGTCCGATGTGACACTTTCCGAGTCGGCAGAAGAAGCCGGCTATGGTCTGACTGAGCCCCGTACATACAAAATTACAAAGGGCGAGGATATCATTGTGCCCCATGGCGTCTATCACCATGATGCTCAATACTTCTCAAACCCGGAGCAGTATGACCCCCTACGATTTCTCGTGGCTGATCCTGCAACGGGAAAACAGCGAGCTGATTCAAACATCCTTGCTCACTTTGCGGATGGGTTGTATGGTTCGACAAATAATGGCTTCACCGAGCGAGCTATCTTGACTTTCACTGCTGGCATTGTCGCCTTGTGGGAGATTGAGCCCACAAGTGGTAGATTCCTCTCGGTTCCAGGGCATAAGACTAGCTGGGGTGCTTTCCGACCGACCAAAGAGCTGCGAGTGAAGATGAAGTTGAGGGTGTAGATTATATTGGAGCATTTGGAATGACATCTTACTATAGAGAGAGCCTCGTAAATTTCATTTTTATACGCAAATACTCCCTCGGCTCGGATTATTATCCGGATCGGCCTTGCACCGATGACACCATCCACTAAGAGGGGAATATATAAATCGCCTGATATTTTAGTAGACATACAGTTCCTTGATAGTTTGGGGAAATTCAAATCGAAAACAAGATAAAATGGAACAAGATCCCAACAGGGACTATGATCTCTCAACCCCAATCACATCCACATCTGGACTTCGCCAAGGTCTAACATCCTATGGAGATACCCATTTCTCTCTCTTTCTTCGAAAAGTGTTTATCAAGGCACTCGGATATTCAGAAGATGCGCTTTCGCGTCCAATCGTGGGTATTATCAACACTTTTTCGGGGTTCAATCCCTGTCATGCCAATGTGCCCCAGCTCATTGAGGCCGCCAAGCGTGGCGTGCAACTCAATGGTGGATTGGCAATAGAATTTCCTACCATTAGTGTTGCCGAGTCATTCTCGCATCCAACCAGCATGTTCTTGCGGAATCTTATGAGCATGGATACGGAAGAGATGATCCGAGCCCAGCCATTGGATGCTTGTATAATGATCGGGGGTGCGTTCCAATCGTTTTATTTTAGAATCGGTTTCCTAGTATGTGAGAATAGCCACTGACAGAATCTAGGGTGTGATAAAACCGTCCCTGCTCAGTTGATGGGTGGCATCTCTGCCAACAAGCCAATTCTACCATTGATCACTGGCCCAATGATGCCAGGGAGCCACCGCGGTCAACGTATTGGGGCCTGTACTGACTGCCGAAACAACTGGGCCGCTTTTCGAGCGGGTGAGATTGACCTTGAGGAAATCTCAGCTATTAACGAGGAACTTGCTCCAACGGTATGTACAGATGGGATGTCATCAGATCTAGGGCCATTTACTTCGCTAATCACAATATTCACCCATTCAGATAGGGACATGCGGTGTCATGGGAACTGCTAGTACAATGGCTTGTGTAACTGCTGCTTTGGGAATGATGCCACTTCGGGGCGCAACTGCACCAGCAGTATCATCCGCGAGACTGCGGATTGCCGAGGAGACCGGCGCAAATGCAGTTGCAATTGCAAAGTCGAAGAGAAAGCCACAAGAAATCTTGACAAAGGAATCATTCTGGAATGCCATCACAGTGCTCCAGGCCATTGGCGGCTCGACAAATGCCGTTGTTCATCTGTTGGCTATTGCAAATAGGCATCCAGAACTGCAGGGAGTCATCACTTTAGATACCATTGAGGAGATTGGCCGCAAAACTCCGCTGTTGATTGATCTCAAGCCGAGTGGGGATAACTATATGAATGACTTCCACAATGCAGGAGGCATGATGGCGCTGTTGCAGGTGCTTCGACCCCTGCTCTATTTATCTGCAGTGACAATTACTGGGCAAACACTGGGTGAGGTTCTCGATGCATCCCAATCCAAGCGGCTTTCCTTTGCGCAGCAAATTATTCGGCCAATGTCGGACCCTTTGTTTCCCTCGTCATCCCTTGCTGTTTTGCGTGGTAATCTTGCCCCGGATGGAGCGGTCCTCAAAGCCTCGGCGTCAAAGTATCGGCACTTACTCTCCCACATTGGACCGGCTGTAGTATTCGAGAATTCAGCCGACCTTGCTCAGCGGATCGATGACCCAAACCTAGTCGTGACTAAGGATAGTGTGCTGGTCCTGAAAAACATTGGTCCGGTTGGCAACCCTGGTATGCCAGAGGCTGGCCTTATACCGATTCCAAAGAAGCTAGCAGAAGCAGGAGTCAAGGATATGCTACGGCTTTCAGATGGTCGAATGTCGGGGACCGCAGGCGGAACCATTATCCTCCATATCTCGCCTGAAGCTGCACTGGCAAAGTCACCATTTGGCGTGGTGGAGACCGGTGATTTGATTATTTGCGATATCGAGGCTAGGAGGTTACACTTGGAAGTTTCAGAGGCAGTATTGCAGACTCGAATTGAGAAACGTAGACAAAGTCTTGTAGGAGAGATACAGGCAAGAAAGCAGAGGAGGGGTTATTGCGGATTGTATGAGCGATCGGTAAATCAAGCGCAGGAGGGAGCAGATTTTGATTTTTTAACAGCTGGAGGTGCTAGCACGTAGAATCTATTTCAGATGAAAATTCAATACTAACTAAACGATATGAAGTTTGATCCATAGGATGTCTGGACAAAGGGGCCCTTACCCTGAGCCCTGAGCCCTATTTTATTACCCAATCGGGTTAAATCAATCAAGGCGCGTAACGCGAACGCGTCTGACCTTGTAGATCCCTGATCATTTGCGATCCACCAGATTGATCGAACAATGCTCCAGACTTTCTAATTGCAATTTGATTGAATTATCTACGCCAGGTCTCGTTTGCAATGAGCTTTGACCCTCTTCGCCCGCGGGGGCGCCCAGCCCGTAAGTCACGCTGATGCTCTGGGGAGACTACAATAGTTGATAACGCGGCTCTCACATAGACACACCTGGCACAACGATACTGGCATACACACCTGACGGACGACGGATCATTACTGGTGGCTCTAACTCGGCAATTCGTATCTACACGGTCGGCGAAGATGGAGAGCCCAGGACCATCGACGAAGGTGTTGACGCGCATTTTGGAATTGGTGCGACGGTATGTTGGAACAGAAGACTCAGGATCCGCCGGAGGAACTGACAACATTGCTAGAATCGGTCTTTCATCATGGGTGCCGAGGATGGAACAGTCTGGAAGTACGACATTATGTCGGGCAAGATGCAAAACTTGCTTGTACGATGCGCTTTGCCGGTTAGGGACATTGCAGTTACAAGAGACGGGGAATGGATTGCGGTAGCAAGCGAGTAAGTACCACAGGGAAAGTCCCAGACAGGGGGTTGGATGGTCTAACATTGGTGGACTAGTGAGCTCTCAGTCAAGATCGTGAAAGTCGACGACATGACGCAAGTCAAGTATCTTCGGGAACAGTCCAAGGGAACGAAGCATGTCACATTCGATCCCAGTGGCCGATATGCGACAGTATCAGGAACGGATGGTATTCTCTATATATACTCCATGCACGAAGAGGAGCCGGAGTTAGTTCGCAAACTCGATGGAGTGATTCGACGATTGGAGCCAGATGCCGAGGCGACATCAAGAGCAGTGTGGCATCCCGATGGTACTGCGTTCGCATCCGCAGAAGCAACCAGAGATATCTCTATCTACTCAACCTCGGAGTGGAAGAAAGAGAAAACATTTGCTGGCGGTCATACCGGCGACATTACGGCCTTGAGCTGGGCCCCGAACGGATCTCTTCTGGCATCTGCAGCGGCAGATGGATATATTGTGCTCTGGGAAGCAAAGACCCAAAAGATCTTGCAGCGGTACGACTTTGGAAATGTCACGAATCTATCATGGCACCCGGTTAACAACTCGCTTTCATTCACAACTTCGGACGGAGAGCTTTTCATCTACGATAACTTTGTGCCGAAGGATCACGCCTCGTTGCTGCATAAACCGCTGCAAGCTGCTCCTATCCTGCCTGGACCGCTGGGCGAGATCTCCAACAATGCTGGGCGAACCACACTGGCGGAGCGATCCAAGGAGGCTATCCAGCGAGCGGCGAGAAAAGGAAGTCCAGAATCGCTGGGTGATATTTCTATTGGCGATGACCAGATGATGGATTTCGTCGAGGATGATGATGGGGCTGGTTATGCCGATGAAGAGTTAAATCCGTATGGCAAGCGGCCACACGATCATCTCGATGATCTCGGCGATACTAGTAACAAGCGCCTTTACTCTGGCTTCGAGAAGCCCAAGGCTCATCAGCCTCTTCAACCCGGTAGCACGCCTTGGGCTGGGAGTAGAAGATATCTTTGTATGTTCTTGTTCCAACCTCAATTATGTGAATTTACTAACTTGGCCAGGCCTGAACTTGACGGGGGCTGTCTGGACGGTAGACCAAGAGACACATCACACTGTTACCGTGGAATTCTATGACCGAGAAGCTCATCGAGACTTCCACTTCACTGATCCATATATGTATGACAAGGCTTGTCTGAGTGAGTTTTCCCCTGATCTTACCTGTTTTTGTCTTTTTTTGTAGAATTTTGGCTGACCAAGTATAGATGATAACGGAACACTTTTTGCCAATAACCCTTCAGACGGTAGTCCGGCCACTATCTTTTACCGACCACATGAGACATGGACTGCGCGAGCCGACTGGCGGACTGAATTGCCTGAGGGGGAGCAAATTCAAGGTAAGACTTGAAAAGACTATGCTCAGTGTAATCATCCTACTAATGCTCATTGTCAGCTCTGGCACTCAGCGATTCATACATTGTCGCTGTGACATCAAAGGACTATGTTCGAGTGTACACTCTTTTTGGAACTCCTTTCAAGGTGTATCGACAGAAGAGCCAAGCCGTGACTTGTGCGGCCTGGCGCGACTACATTATGAGTATCGGAAACGGCCCTATAGGGATTGATGGCCATACGACTTTACGATACACGGTGGAGAACGTCAAGCGCGACGAGATTTGCCAAAACGAAGATATTGTCGCCCTTCCAGAAGGCGCTTCACTGCAGAGTGTTTTCTTCTCCGATAATGGGGTATGCGCCATCAAAACAGAAGAGTTGAAAATATGGAATTAACTATTTTCTTAGGATCCTTGTATCTATGACTCGACTGGCGTCCTACTAGTTCTGCAACACTGGCGTACACCCGGCCAAGCCCGATGGGTACCACTCCTGGACACGAAGCAAATGGCACGTCTCGTGGGAGGGCGGAAAGAAGAAACATACTGGCCAGTGGCTGTTGCACAAGACAAGTTCCACTGTATCATTCTCAAGGGTGGTGACAAAAACCCTTACTTCCCACGGCCGCTGCTCAGTGAATTCGACTTCCAGATCCCGATTGCCAGTGCTCCTCCGAAGGATTCCAGCGAATCCGAAGACACGGCAGCCGAGGGTGCCCGTTTCGAGGAATCGTTCGTCCGTGGAAATGTACTTTTGTCACTCTTCCGCGACCTTCTCTCGTCAACCAATGCGACGGCAAGCCAACGCTCTGACTTGGCGCGGAGAGAGCTTGACTTAGATAAGAACTTGCTGCAGATGCTGGCCATTGAATGCAGGGAGGGCGAGGAGCGTGGTATGAAGGCGCTGGAGCTGGTGGCCTTGATGACGGACCGCAACGGTAAAATGCTCGAGGCGGCCGCTAAGATTGCACAGCGCTATGGACGTGGAGTTCTAGAGGACAAGATCCGCGATCTGGCTGAACGACGTGTCATGGGAATGGAGGACGATGATGAACTGGCTTGAAGTTGGGCTTTTTACAAATAATATGTTAAATTAGTCCCTGAGATTCAGATCTCTAACATGGCCTGTAGACTTATAAAGCTTTGATAAGTTGTACTATGTAGGTGAATATAATTTGTATAAAATTGTATACCAGAGCATCGTGATTGGCCCCCGCAACGTCATTTGCCCGATTCCCCGACCCCAGGCAACTTCAACTTTTCAACATACATGGCTTGACAACATACTAGGACCAGACTGCTTTTGAAATGCAGAATGCCGAAGTTGGCCTATCTGCGCACGTCTCTTTCCAATCAGCCGAAGAGTCCTGTCTCGAGCCGGCTTTTTGCTTCAGTTTCACGACAGCGACTGGCGCAACCCCGCCATGGACTCCTCAATGAGCCCTGGCTAGCTCCAGCTACAGTTACACCTCTACCAACCACATACTTCTCCCCGGCTTGGGTGCGGAGGGAGGATGGAGAAGTTCCTCGGCGAACCGATCACAAACCGCCAGATGAAAGAACCTTGAAACTCGGAAAGAGTATGTACTCATTAGTTCCTTATTCACTTGCCCCCTCCCCCCCCAAAAAAAAAGCTGTCCAACTAACGATTAAAGCTTTACGAACCCTATCACCTCTCTTGCCGACTCTCCTGTACAACACCTTGCCCACCGACATCCTTGCCCCGAGTGTCAACCTTCACTTATTCCCATCCACACATCCACACCTTCCCACTGTCAAGGGGCGCACACTCTATCGCGCAGCGCTATGGACTGTCCCAGTAGCATGGAGTAGCGTGCCACTAGTCGGAAACGTGAAATTGCAAATTCTCAGCGAAAGGATTGTACGCGCCGGGACGCTGCTCGACCCCACGGATTACGGCGACGACCACGATTGCGGCGATGAGCGCCTACTAGTAAGATGGAAGACAGAGCCACGAACAGATAGCCGTCCCTTTCATGGCCCAGGCTCTTCGAATACCAACTCTATCACCCCCTCGAAAACTGCCCCATCCTCACAAAATAGCCATCTCTCGGCTTCCACAAACGGCACCAACAAAGGCCTGAGTGTCCTTCTTGGTGGCGAAGAGCCTATTTTCAAGCTTTCAAAGGAAGAGCAATTTACCGGTATCTTTATCTTCTCTTTCGATGAGGAGGGTCGCATCTTGACTCACACTATCGAGCATGCCGATGAAGCGGACGGCTGGGACCGGACTGCTAAATTCGTGACTCTCACTGACTGGCTCATTGGCAAAGCGCGTGGCTCGCTGGACCCAGCTGTCAGCACTGGACTTGCCATGGCGACTTCTCAAAATCATGGGTTTGCTTCTGGCAATGGCGGGAGATCGTGACTGTATCCTCATATTGATCGTACCTCAAGCGAGTCTCTTGTTTAAAAAACCATCCCGAATGCAGTGAAAGAATGTACAATGACCGCTTGTGTTTTTGTATTCTTTTCTAGCTTTCGGCGTATTGTGTATTCTTTGGACCCCAATATCTTTTTTATTCACGGGGCAAAGGATGGGCTGTTTTGACGTTGAAGTCCTCCTCTCTTTCACTTGGCTCTGTCCGCTAGCAATCCTTGACATGTACTATCGCCACTCTTCTGTGTATTATACTATATTAACAACCACAATAAATCGATAATACAATTACATGCCATACTGAAGTGTTCATCTCAATTTTCCCGTCAATCTAGGGAAGTTATAACCTGAAAATTGCATGTTCTTCGCTATGGTAACTCAGTCACTGGCCCCGAATCTTAAAGGACGTCCCTGTTCGTGATTGCAATTATAATTATTAGCGCGACTTGTTGAGATAGACCTCTGAGGAAGATCATGGCATCTATGGATTTCGGGATCCTTTCTATAGCTCGATTTGGCAGGTCAGACAGGGTAGTAAGAAGACTAAGGCAATAATTTGAAAGCGAAATTGATTTAACCTAGAAAGAAAGAGGGAGATAGAGAGACACATTTTGGGGCTGATACTGCTCTCTCGGGGATTTGAAAAAAGAGAAAAAGAAGAGTAAGACATTGGGTCCATCTTTATATGAAGCCTGCTTCCTACGACGTTCCTTTATATATATAACTACCTAATGTACATTACTCGGTCTTTTTGTGCACAGCAGGTGACTTCAACAAGCTGAAAACCGCAACTGTAACGACACACATGGCGAACCCACCTGTTGTATAAGCAGCCTCACGGCCAGCCCACCAAAACAGAGAGCAGAACAAAATAGGGCCAGCGGCCCTGCCCGCCTGTCCCCATCCCCGCAAACGACCCATAACCGCGCCGCGGTCCGCGTCCTGCGCTTCGAAGCTGCCTAGGCTGTTGAGTGACGTGACGACCGTAGCGGTCGTTACCGCCAGCAGAGCACCGGCAGAATATAGACCCGAGGGCGAAGAAACGTGAGCAAGACAGAAGAACGAGACGGTACAGGACACAACACCGGCACGGAGGGTGATCAGCGGCGGGAGACGGCGTACCAGCGTACCCTGAAGGAGGGACGCGACCAAACCCATCAGGGACAAGAGACGTCCGTTCAATGCGGCAGGGCTGGATGAAGTGCCCGATCCCGCATAGAGAGTCGTAGTCAAGAAGGGGAGGGAGAACTCCATGCCAGAGAAGGGAAGCAGGAAGAGGAAGTGGAGAGCATTGAGAAGGGCCGGGTTATTTGTATGGGTGCGCTTAACGGAAGCACTGGTCTTCTTTTCTGTCTTTTTACCCGTGGCATCCTTCTTCTCGGTGGGGATACTCTCGCCCTCCATCTGAAGCGTCGTCAAGCGGGGATGCGTCTCGGGTAAACAGGCCCAAAGATACACAGTCTCAACAAAGATCAGAGCAAAAGACACAATCGCAGCGACAATGAACGGGTTCTCAGCAACCATGTCGATGTTGCTGAGCGCCGCACCTAGCGCCGGCCCAAAAGTGAACGCGACACTGAAACAGGCCCCGACTAGTGCCATGGAGGAGCCGCGTTGCTCCTCGTCTGTGATATCCGCCACAATGGCGTTGGCCATTTGCACATTTGCTTCGCTTATACCACCAACAACGCGACTGGCAAGAAACGTGCGGAAATCTCTGGCCGAAACCCACAGCGCGACGCTTAAGAGGTTGCCTAACATGGAGATGAGTAGGGCGCGACGGCGGCCATAGCGGTCAGATAGGCGGCCTATGACGGGTGCAGCGAAGGCTTGGAGGAGGGAGAATAAAGAGCCAAGAGCTCCGCCGAGAAGTACGATGTCATAGCGCGAGTCAATGGGGCGCGCGAAGGAGTTTTTGTAGGCGTTTAAGTAGTGGAAGATGCGATTGAGGAAGGAATCCGGAGACGGATCTTGTGCGCGATAAAATGATAGAAGCGAAGGGAAAAGGGGCAAAATGAATGTAAAGGAGATCTGAATGTATTGTCAGTTCGAGGAAATGTGATTGTTGGCTTCAGAGGGGTAGCTCAATACCAGATCGATCAATAGTGATAGTACAACCACCTTCAGCACCTGCTTACGTTGGCCGCCAGCTATATCCATTGTTGCTGGCGCCGTATATACAGTAGAAAATATAGGGAGAGAAAAACCGTGAATGACAATGAGAAGTTGACACTTATGCAAAGAATAGAAAGATCATTTTTAATCAGATTGAATATGCCAGGAGCTCCACTAGACGTCGGTATGTATTGCCAATCGTGGTTAGCACCATGCCCTGAAAACGGGGTGAAAACGGGGTTATCCCAAACACGCTAGTAATAATTAATACGCCTTTCGGATGTATTTGGTTATTTTCATTAGGTCATGCATGGTTGCTCCGCGTGTGACAAGATTTGGTGTAACAATATTACATTACGGTTGATGCAAGCTAGGCTAGGAGAGGTAAGTCCGAGGAATTCGCAGTGGGTATATCGCATCACGTGACAATATATATGTACATCTTGGACTGTACCATCCTACATGTAGATCTAAATAGTAGACCTTGTTCTAATGACAACCCATCTTAAAAGATACTGTTATCTAGGGTTCTTATGAAGTAGTGGTTCACTCATTATGATCAATTTCGATCTATGCCCGACCTAAGCCTGTCCACCGGTCCGTTCACAAGCGCCGATAAAACAATAGCCATAGAATACATATGTATGTCGTGAGAGAAGCTCTCTAAAGATCAGGAATATGCACGCTGAAAAAAAATTGCAGCACATGGGTCAAGAAGACTTTGGTAAAGCCAGACGAAGAGATCAAAGTGACTCTCCGTGAAGAAAATTCGTTGCGTTCGTGAGCCATCACATCGGATCAGAGATTGCTGAAGCCAGCCAGTCCCGAGAAGACAGGCTCAGAAAAATCTTGTTGGAACACCAATCTTGAGACAAAATCCCAAAATCAGCAGGTTCCAACTGACATCCTAGGATTGCCACTCTTACTCGCTGGAAGCAGGAGCTTCCGCTGAGCCAGAGCCAGGGCCGCTTGCACCGCCACGACCACGTCCGCCACGACCGCCTCGTCGTCCACCACGTCCACGACCCTCAGGGGCACGACCTTCACCAGTACGACCCTCAAGAGCATGGCCCTCGCCAGCACGCTTAGCGTCGTTTCGGCCTCGGCCACGGTGTCCCTGGCCGTGACGGCGGCGTCCACCAGACTTGGCACCGTTCTCACCCTGAGGCGAAACATCAGCACCGACTGAACCGTTGTTCAACCCCGCATCAGCGCTAGCCGGGGTAGCCTGGAGGCCAGTATCGGTCTCTTCGGGGTTGCGAGGAAGCTTGACCCAGTCACTGCTCTCATCGGAAGTAGGAGCCCAGGTTTGCTCCGCAATAGAGTTTCCAGCATCCGAAACCAGAGTCTGCGCAGGAGGGGCCGCCTGGGAAGCCTGAGAAGCTGCAGGCTCAGCCTGAGTGCCGAAAGAGGCATCCTGGAGCTCAGTCAGTCCAGCATTAGCCACGGTAGGGTCGGTCGTAGGGTCGGTGGCAGGGTTTGCCTCCGAGACAACTTCGGCAGTCTCCTCGGGCGGAGCGAACTTGTCACATGCTTGCTTCACATCGCCATCTAAAGAGATCTATTGTCAGCAACAGCACCTTCGAGTATAATTAGTGGGGGTGGAGCATTCATCACTGACAGGTAAAATCAAGAGTGGTGCCCTCAACGGCATTGACCTTCTCATCGGCACCCTCGGCAATCTTCAGTAGCGAATTAACTGCAGACTGGTTGCCAGCGTACACCTCGAAGAGAACACCCTCGAAAGCACGGCTTTCGGTGGTGACTGCATCACCGTCGCGTCGAAGGATGGCCGCGGCGCACAAGAATTTAGTCACGGTATAGAACTGCTGGCGCAGTGCCTTCTTGGAAGCCTCGGTCGCATCGGCAATGGCATTCTTACGGACAGCTTCGAGCTCCGCCTCATGCGCCTTGACAAGTGCAGCCTTCTGAGCAGCCAGACGGTCCTCGTATTGGACAGCGAATTGCTTGTAGTGACCAATCTGCTCCTCGGCTTGGGCAACGGTGGCTTGAAGTGTAGGCTTCTTAAGTACCTGGGCTTTCTGGTCGTTGTTGATCTTCTTCTCCTCAATCAGTTCATCAAGCGACTTGTCGGGGTTTTCGGCGATGATGGCGTCGACTTTGGCGAGGGCGTTCTGGTCAAAAAAAAAACAGCAATGTTAGAAATGTATGGAAAGAGCCAATTGAAATTCAATGTCATTTGATAGTGACTCACCAACTTCTTCATGGCATTGCGGAGGGTCCTAAACGGGGCATACAGTTAGCTCACTTTCACCTGCGCATAGGCAGTCAACCACACAACCAGGTTCATAGGATTTTAAACATACTTCTGCAGCTCCTTCAAGTAGCTACTCTCTTGACCGTCAGAGCTGAGACTCTCGGGGTCCTTGGAGATGCTTGAAGCTCGGGAGTTGCCCCTCTCCTCGTCCTTGAGCTTCTGAGTAGCGGAAGCTGGAGGCATGATGGGAATGTGGGTGACACAGATATTAAAGTATTTCCGAGAAGCTTGCACAGGGTTGGAAGAATTAAACGTGATAACGTTGAAGAATTGAAGAGAGGTGTTATGAAGGAAGAATCAAGATGCGGGTCGGGAACACCTTTCTTGGTCGGTGTGGCCCACTGGCTTTGGGCAGACTCTCTACGCGTTTAGCGGCGAGGAAAGCAAAATCACAGCGTTGTCTATGTCTATATGTGCAATCTACCAATTCGTATTTGATTTCTTCCATTTTATTCCTCCAGGGTATCATATTCATATTTTCCCACAACGCCATAATATCATAAAATGCAGGCCAATCTTAGCAGTATTCCCTGGCCTTTCAAATCCATGCTAGGTCTTCGCCATAATAATAGATCGAGGTTATATCATGGGCTTCTCTATCCCTGGAACTTGCGCAGTGTTTTCTAAATGAACCCCATACTTGTCAGCTAAAAGTTCTCACGAGTCTTCCAGAGACGCTCTTAGATCGATCTCGAACAACGCACCTCAGTGACTTTGCGCACGGTATTCGCTGAGATATTCTTCTCTCCAGACTTGCGCGACCGAATCGATGCTTCACGCATTAACCTATGATGTGTTAGCCCTCAATTCGATCACGTCGGCGGCAAGAACGTGAATCGGAGGGTTGCGACCGGCGGACCAAGCCACAAGGATAGGTGGAGACGCACTCTTGCATGAATAGCATGTAGTCTAAGAATATCTATTAAACTAGTATTAGCAACTGGAGAGTAGAACAGGTTCATATAGGGACGATCGCGTACCAGGATGTCGGCATTCTTGCTTACGCTCCGATTGGAGTGGGCTTTGACAATGCGCTTGACTGTTCCTCGTGGATAAAGCTTCTGTGTTGCCATGACAAGTAGGAATAGAGGCGAAGTTGAAGATGGTGTACAATGTTTAATGTTTACCCAAGGAATGTGGGGAGCTCTCTAATCCGAATACCGTAATGTTCTGTTTATGTCATGTATTTGTATTTCCGCATGTGATATCGTACGAGTACTAGTAACTGGAGGTAGAGGTCATCATTATTACTTTATTGTAGTTATATTGCTAATGTACAATTCAACGCAGTCGTCGAAGAATTCGCCAGACCGAAAAACCAGCAATTGAACCAATGGCCACACGCCACGCTAAGAAAACCCAGATTGCTATGCGCAAGCGGTCGTAATACCCACGGAGCATGATCCCAACAGCATAAGAAGTCCCATCTGTTGCTTGGTCTGTTGGACCATAATATCTTCCCACTCCGAGGCCACCGATTCCCACTTCATTGTGGTCATGTTCCAAATTTGTTGGTGTGACTGGGAGTGCGGCTGTTTCCCCATCAGAGGCTGTGTTACTAGGGCGAGCACCCGATCTCACATTGAGTGCATTACGCTTCCGCAGATTATAAGTTACAATGCTCACAATCAACCGCAGATCGGGCACGGTGAATGTTGGATATTTCCACAACTGCACACTCTGGTGGGGAGGAAGCATATCCAAGAAGTCCGCCAGGATGCCGAGGGTGAGGCCCCAGAGGAGCAGCGGACGGGCAGTGTCACTCGAATCCGCCTGTCCACTCAGACACCAACCCTTGAAGCGCTGGATCGGGGAAGGTTTGGATATGTTCTCTTCAGGCATAAAGTCAGGGGTTGTGGTACATTGATGGGTTTCCGACGGGAGCAGCCTCACGGCCGAGAACTGCATCCAGCCCATCAGAGATCGAATTGCAAGACGGGTCAGAAACCCGCCTTGCCGACCGAAGCGCTGTGACATATCCACATATTCCACCGTCCGCAGCGATGGTGATAGAAGGGCGCGCAGGGGAATCCAATGCGTTGATGCTACTTCCGTGGGCTGCAATCGAAGGGTCGGAGAGTCGCTGCGAGTCGTGAGGAAGACAAAGGGACAAAGAACCATCAGCCTGCCATTCAAGTCAGTAATCTAGTTCTCAGCGGCAAAAGTCAATGGCATTCGTACGGTTCGGATCCCCAACTGGTAGTGACCACCCGCTCAGGGAGGTTGCCCACACTAATGGTGTCATCCGTTGTCAAATCAAATCCTATTTCCTCTGAAGCTTCTCTGATAGCTGCAGCTTTATCATCTGCATCTTCCGGATCTCGCTTTCCCCCGGTAGGGCAACATGGCCCGTCCATCGGTCCCCCACGCGCGAAGCACGCTTGATGAACAGAACTTCCGGTTCGCCATGCTGGACCCATGGCTGGGAAAAGAACTCATCTAAACGTTGTTGGGATGGTTGAGAAACATCCTTTGTGGGGTTCGAGCTGGGCCAATGGTCATAGATTGGCCGTATTCGAATAATCAAAGCAACCGAGGCGCGTTTCTTGCATGTTGGGGGATTTGGGACGTGAGGATAAGGTCGTCGATGTAACTCGGCTAATACGCCATGCAGGTGATGGGACAGGCCCGGGATTTGTGCAGACTTGTCCATCAAGTTGGATATCTACGTACAATCTGTACTATCAGATGTCAAAAGTGATCCTTGTGGAGGATATCGGTATCGGAGAGTCTCTCCCGGGCGATATCGGTCTAGCCCTCCAGGGCTCTTTCGTATGGTAAAAATAACAAATACATATCGGAACATAAATTATCCGGATAGCTGGTTTATTAGACTCTAATTGGTTGACACCAGCCAGCACGTGCGTCTATTGCTGGCTGTCGAACGCTTTCAATCATGAAGCTACATCTTTAGTTCCAAAGCTAATGAGCTATTTTTCTTTGGTGCATATTTTTCAGATCTAACCATCTCTTGCTTTGTCTAATCTACTTGTCTCAATCCTCTGATCTCTTCTTCCCTTTCGAATCCACCCCCCCAAATCAGGTGTGCACACAACCCAGTCTTGTCTGAGCAACTGCACAACGTCATTTACAACCGGGCTGGTTCAAAATGCGGTTTGGGAAAACCCTCCGTAATGCGGTGTACCCTCCCTGGAAAGGGAAGTACATTGACTACACCAAGCTCAAGACCTTGCTGAGAGAGAATGATGTCACTCGGGATGGAGAAGATGCCAGTGACTCCGATGACGATCAATGGACTGAACAAGATGAGGAAGCCTTTGTGCAGGAACTGCTCAATGTAGAACTGGACAAGGTAAATTCTTTCCAAGCAGAGACATCGCAGCAACTCCGAGAACGGACAACGGCATGTGAAGTTAAACTGCGACCCTTGGCATCGACCCCCGAGCAAGAAACCCCCGCCCTCGATGAACAAACGAAAAGAACTATCGCATCAGAGGTTCTGCAAGAACTTGATAATATCACCAAGGAAGTCAGTGCTTTGGAAAAGTACAGCCGAATCAATTTCACTGGCTTCCTCAAGGCTGCAAAGAAGCATGATCGCAAACGAGGAGCCCGATACCGGGTGAAACCTTTACTCCAAGTGCGACTGTCGCAACTGCCATTCAACTCGGAAGACTATTCACCGTTGGTCCATCGACTCTCGGTGATGTACTCCTTTGTTCGAGAGACCCTTAACCATGACATCGTGCAACCAAGGGAGACAGAGCATGGACTTGGCCGTGAGACCTATTCATCTTACAAATTCTGGGTTCACTCGGACAACGTTTTGGAGGTCAAAACTCATATCCTTCGTCGATTGCCGGTTCTTATCTACAGGCCGGGAACTTCGAAGGACCTCGATACCCTCACTGAAGACCCCGCCATTACTTCTCTCTATTTCGATAACCCTCAGTTTGATCTTTACAATCAAAAGGTCGCACGAGCGCCCGAAGCCGGATCTTTGCGACTGCGCTGGACGGGGTCACTGAAAGACAAACCTCCTATCCACTTGGAAAAGAAGATTGTCACCGATGACGACGAAAGTCGACAAGTCAAGGTACAGCTCAAGGACAAGCACATTAAGGAATTTTTGGACGGCGAGTATCGCTTCGATAAAAAGCTTCATCGCATGGAGGATTCGAGCAATGGAGAGTCGGCGGCTGCCGAAGCCTTAAAAAAGGACGTGGATGAGCTACAGTCCTTCATCAAAGACAATGACCTGCAACCTATGCTCCGAGCCAACTACACGCGCACCGCTTTCCAAATTCCTGGCAATGATCGAATTCGTATTTCCCTCGATACCAACCTAGCGCTCATCCGGGAAGATTCCCTCGACAGTGAACGCCCATGTCGCGATCCCGCAGAGTGGCACCGTACTGACTTGGATGACGCCGATATGACTTATCCCTTCAATGCTGTCAGGACTGGGGAGATCACCCGCTTCCCTCACGCTTTACTTGAGATCCAGCTTCGAGGCAAGGCCCATAACACAGAGTGGGTCAAGGATCTAATGGTCTCCCACCTTGTTAAAGATGCTCCCCGGTTCTCTAAATTCGTCCACGGCGTTGCCTCACTATTTGAAGATTATGTCAACAGCTTCCCCTTCTGGCTTGGTGAACTTGAAAGTGATATTCGCCGTGATCCCGAAACTGCATTCCATGAGGAGCAAGAGCGACTAGCTCGACGAGCGGAAGAAAACATAGCTGTGGGAAGCTTCATGGGAGACGCGCGCAGCCCAGGTGTTCGCCCACAGGTCGGGTCACCTTATCACCAATACTCTACTACCGGCTCTCCCTCGGCCATACGGAGAACCTCTGCAGCCACCGAGCCTGCAACGCGGCACCCACGTCCCTCGATCCCAGAACTCCAGCGTCGTGATACCGAACCCGCTCCCGAACCCGCAGAAGAACCCGAGCCACCCACTCGCCTTGAGTCCGTCTTTCAATTCTTGGGGCTATCTCCTCGGCGCTGGCTTGGAACGGAATCTGTCTCTTTACCGCCTGGCGTTCGACACCCCGGCGTCTGGATCAAAGATGCCGGGCCTGTTCGGGTGGAAAGTAAAGTTTACCTTGCCAACCAGCGAACATTCATCAAATGGCTTCACATCAGTATCCTCCTGTCGAGTTTATCATTGGGCCTCTACAATGCTGCTGGCAAGCACAACCAGGTAGCCCAAGCACTGGCTGTCGTCTACACATTCTTTGCCATCTTTGCCGCAGTCTGGGGATGGTTTATATACGAGAGACGGGCCCGCCTCATTCGCCAGCGGAGTGGAAAGGACCTAGACAACATGTTCGGTCCTATTGTAGTCTGTATTGGTTTGGCCATCGCCTTGGTCCTGAACTTTGTTTTCAAGGTTAGACCTCGAAGTCGTTTTGTTTCAACCCTGACCTTCTCGCTAACTCGTTAACAGTATTCCTCGGCACTAAATCAAGGCCGCAACCACCCACTTCCTATTGTACCTGTTCACTCTAACTCATCGGCTGTTTTCGACAGCTCAGGAGGTTCGTGGGGCAACTTGAATCAGGTTCAGCAAGTTCTGTAATAGTCTTTCTGGAACTTTTTCTCATTTGAAGATGTGGCCAACAAACCCCACACGGCCTTTGTACGATCAAGTTCCGAGAAACTTTGTGTTTAAAACCTACATGAAGCTTTAATGTAATTGTTGGATAATAGCGTGTACCTCGAAATAACCATGGATGCTTTGTGATTTATAATTATCCAAGCAAACACAGAACACCGTTTAGAAGATTCGAGATCCCAGAATATAGAAGTCCGAGTCCCGTCCGCGGCATAATGAAATGCTTACAAATCGACTGTCTCCGACATCAAAACGACAAACCCTCCCCAAAAAAGTACAAAGCAATAGTCCAAATTCAAACCTCTCACGTATATCCTCTCCGATGTCCTTGACATAATGACGAACTTCCAGGTCCAGATAATCTCAGACACCGTCTGCCCCGTAAGTATTTCCAACTATATACACTGATCTATATCCATCCTCCCAAACTCCTCCCAAATCCACAAACTAACCATTCCAAAAAAAAAGTGGTGCTATGTCGGCTACCGCCGCCTCTCACGAGCAATAACCACCCACCAAGCCAAATACCCAACAGACACATTTAGTCTGCACTGGAAGGCATTCTACCTCAACCCAGCAGCAGCCGAATATCCAGGTGTGAACAAAGCCGAGATGTACAGCCAGAAATTCGGGGCTGAGCGCATGGGCGCAATATTCGCGCGCCTAGCTGGTGTGGGCAAGGGCGAGGGAATTCAGTTTAGTTTTGGCGGGAATACTGGTTCCACGCGGGACTCGCATCGTTTGCTCTGGTTTGCTGGACAGCGGGAGGCTGAAGAGACAGCTAAGGAGGGCGGTGTTGTTGGTGGGTTGCAGACGAGGGTTGCAGAGCAGCTGTTTCGGGCTTATTTTGAAGAGGAGAAGAATATTACCGATTTGAAGGTTCTTGTAGAGGCGGGTGTTGGGGCGGGATTAGATCGGGAGGTTGTGAAGAAGATGTTGGATGAAGATGTTGGTGCTCAGGAGGTTGATTTGGAGGCCAAGACGGCAGCCCGGAGGTTGGTTTCTGGTGTGCCGTATATCTCGGTGCAGGGGAAATATCATGTTGAAGGGGCTGACGAACCCGAGGTCTTTATGGAGATCTTTGAGAAAGTAAAGGTCGAGCAGAAGGAATAAAGGATCATACAGTTCGAACATGGAATGTTCTATTCTTCTTGTGTTGAATAATTTCAATGAATGATCATCTGTATAGTTCTATAGACACGCCGTAGCAAAGTAAAGCTATTCAGCCTATCAAGCAAAAGCGTAGCTGATTCTATCTTGGTGCATTTGTGTCATATCTGCACAAAAATGGAATGTCGAGGTAGAGACGCTCTTGGTGACCTGTCACTTCCAGCCCATAAAGCTAGCGAGCATCCCAGGTCATAAAAGTACACAGATTAACGCCGGTCATGCAACGAGTGTCTGGGTCATCTGTAAAAAAGAAAGCAAAAAAAGTGGAGAGGAAAAAGCATTGATAATACACAATCAAGATGAGAATAAGAAATAAAAATCAAGGATACAGCCCGGTGAAGAGCAGAAAAGTGAAGGAAAAATGCAAGTGTAGTGGCGATTGTAAAATGACCAGAACCTCAAGGCTCGGCTAAGTCATCTCACAAAAGAAGTCATGATAGATCGTAGCAAGTTATGGAATTTTGCAACTCCAAGTTCAAATTCAACGGGCATTCAGTGGGTCGTCTGTGTTTTGACCTGATGCAGTTCGTAATTGGGGAGGTAATCGAACCAGTCGGTCTCAGGATTATAGCGGTATGCCTTGAACTCGACCCCATATGGCTTAGGCTCAAGCATGTACAGGACGCCCATCGGGACATCGAGGTCAGCAACCTCGTCACGTTTCAGACCACGGAAGTAGGCCAGGAGCACACGAGCAACGGATCTATGCCCAACCAGGAGCACATGGTCTGTAGTGCGCTCTATCTCAACAATGACTGCGCGCGATCGATTGATGATGTCGAGGTAGCTTTCTCCGCCCGGTCCGGGGTATCGGTAGAAGAGCTTATCTCTCTTGCGGTGGGCATACTCCTCAGGGTACTGCTCTTGGATTTCCTTGTATGTCATACCTTCCATCCTGCCGGAATGGATTTCGTCCAGCATCCTCATCTGCTTAACATCGTAATCCTCTTCGTTGAAGTATTCGGCAGTTTGAACGGAGCGTCGCATCATTGAGGACCAGACACAGAAGTTGCGCGGCCCTTCCCGAGGAATATATGATGGGTTGGGAGGTGTGCTGTCACCGGGTCGAGGCGGGAAGTGCGCGAGAAGATCTTTCTGTCGCTGATATGCCTCCCACTGCTTCCGTTGGTGATCCACAAAGCGAGCCAACGCCTTAGCGTACCTTCTCCCGTTCTCGCTAAGATCAGAGTCACCCCCGATGCGGCCTGCAGCATCGTCCAAACTTTCGCCGTGCCGTGTGATCCAAATTTGGCGTGGGGAGAGATTGAAATTGAGCAAGTAGTAGACGACTTGAGAAGCAAGGAAACCATGAGTCTGGTGAGCAACGACTTTACGACCGACGTCGATCATCTGGATGTAAGCCATACGATGCTTCTCCTCATATTCGCCGAGGGGTACGTAGGACTTTTCGTACAGCGCAACACGCTTCCTGAAATCTTCGAGTGCCTCGGCTGGGTCCTGGCCTTTGTAGTCGGGACCAGAAAGTTTCAGGCGCATGTTAGCCTCAAGCAAATCTTGGTCCACGCAGCTACTTTCAAGAAACAGGATGTTTAGCTCGGGGCCAGCGCGATTGCGAATATGATCAACAACCGCTTTGCGGCGTTCCATGGTGCTGTTGGTCGCATCAAGGATACCAATGCTGCCACCTTCCTCCAAAATATAGTCAAGCAACTCATCAAGAGTATCCAGCGCGACCTGCTCTCTCATCTTGACAGCACGCTGATTCTGGGGGTCAAAGAAGTTGGCAGTTTGGTCCATTGGTTCAGGGGAAGCTTCATTGATGGGTTCGTCATTCTCATGAGATTGTGTAGGGCCCGCGTCGACCGAGGGCACAACAGTGTTTCCGTTTTGAGAAACTTGTTCGGGCTCTTCTCCATTCACGAGAATCTTGGCTGGCACCACTGGAGGGGGAAGCCGTGTCTCGTTCTCTGGAGGGGAACCGCCTGTTGCGTTCAAAGTGGTGCCAACACTGACACTCAACCGGCGCACTGAGTCAACGAGATCCTTGTGGAAGGCACTTGGCTTCCGATCCAGGCGATCAAGCGGGGCAGGTGATGGGGACTTTCCAGCGGCTACACGACGGCGCTGTCCAACATTGAAGATTTCGGTGTCATGTTGAAGCCAGTTCAAGTAGCGGGCCAGCTTCTTGGTGATGTAACTTTTGCCTCGGGCCGGGAGGCCGACCATGACAATGACAAGTTTTGCACCAACATCCCGCTGGGCAATGCGGCCATCCGGAGACACCTTAGATTTGGTCAATCCGGGAATATCAAGAGTAGTTGCTCGCACTCGACCGGGAGTACCAGGAGGGTGATAAAGGCCCGATCTACAAGGATCATATTAGTCACAGTCTGCCAAGAGCATCCAAGCGAGTCATAGGACAGCAAACGTAAAAACAACGAGCTAGGGGTGGGCTGGGGTCCGGGGTAAGGTAAGATAAGCTCAGGATAGGGCAGCAAAGAGCCTCGGAGCAGGACTGATCCCTCTGTCTCATGTTGCCGATCAAGCTAGCCTCGTTCTAATAGGCCCATGGTAAAGTCCAAAGGTTCTAGACGGAAGAAAAAGGGAAATAAGACTCACATCTGTGGAGACGGTGGTGCGGTAGAAACCGGAGTGTCTGTCAAAGCCGTTCCGACTCCGCCCTTAGGCGGGAGTGAAGATTTGTGGGAATCGGAATGCAGGTCATTACCTAGCGCTCGGTTGACCACAGTTTTCGGAGGCATAAGAGCTCCTTCTTTTCCCGATCCCGAGCCATTAGACGTGCCGTTGGGGTTTATATTATTCCTTTGATCCCCCGTCTCGGTGGCCGACGTCATGGCCGACCGGGCAATGCTAGAATGTTGCGCCATCCCCCAGGGGGATTATTTTTGTTTGCGTGCTTGATTAAAAAAGGCGTTGCTCTTTTTCAGAGCTTTCTCACAGAGGCGAGTTGACAAGGACTTGTGTCATGGGCAACTCGAAGAAAAAAAAAGATGGTGAGAGAGGGGGAAAAAGAAAGTGTCGGAGGTTTGGATGAGTCAACCAACGGGAACACCGCGCACTTGTGACCTGAGATATTCAAAGGAGACTTGAGATATTCAAGGGGTTAAAAGAGGTTGGTTTTTTTGGGAGGAGGATCTGGGTTTTTTTTTTTGCAAGGATATCTATTTGATGGAGGGAGGGGGGGTTTTTTCAGCATGTGGGAGTACAATATCAAGGTGTCAGGGACGTCAAAAGGAGTCAAGGAACCATTCAAATGCGACCTCAAATGAGAAATGCTTTGAAATGATGAAATCACGCAGGTTAGACTTAGTTCATAGGGTGGATCGATGGCTTAAAGATCGCCCATATATGATGTCAAAGGGTAGTTATAAAGAGGGGAAAGATAAATGGGATTTAGATGGAGGTATCAGGATATTCCGATATTCAGATCAGCTCCAGGACTATAAACAGCTCTTATGGATATATTGATGGGTCCCGCAGAAATCTTGCATCTGTCCTATCTTCAATAGAGAATGCTTGGCTAAAAGCATAGTACATACGGAGCACAGGTTCGAGAAAACATGGAGTATCGAAATATACTCAATATCACCCCCTATGCAATATCCTCTCACTCATAGCCGTGAGATTTCCCATAGTAGGGTCAATCATCCTCAGTTCCAGGCATGGCACAACCACATACTCCCTTGAACTCAGCCTCCGTATTGGAAGCTTATGTGACCTAAATCTCACCGCTCGGGCTGATCCATACTCGGCATCCTTGGCAAGTTTCGATACAACAGATTGATCTCCGACCAACTGTAGGCGTCTGTTGCTGCACGCTGATCTCCGCTGCGGTAAGCCAAATGGTACTCCGTACATATCCCATGGTCAGGTGCGGGATCCTTGGCGCTTGGCGATAACGCAGGGGGGTTATCACAGATGCCTAGGTAGCCTCTAGGGATATTGGATACGGTGTGGATTGCGTGCAACGCAGAATGTTTCTTATCAGTTGCTCAAGTTCAAGGTCAAGCCAATCAAGCATGCGTATGCCGCAATACTCAGCGCTGTCAAGACCAAGACCGCATTTCCACTGGTACGGAATTTGTGCCGATGGATTCCATCCTCCCCTACTTCGGAGAAGAACTGTCTGTTTCCCTGCGAGCGACGGAAAAGTCCAATGATGAGAACACCCGTGCCGTATATCGCGAACAGAGCCCCAATACTATAGAACTCGGCGGTGAAAATCTTGAGTACGACGAGGGCGAAGGAGAACTGAGAAAGAGCGGTTCGGACATAGGCCCCCTCAAAAGTGCGTTGAGCCGCGCGCACCTCAACCATTTCATCTGAGGTCAGCACTGCCGAGCGGGCTCGGTGCATTCGAAGGCGATAACGATCCCCTGCACGACGCTGAGACAGTCAGACTACATGGTGAGGTACGGGATGAAGAATATGGGCTGGAGGAACTTCTACACACCTCGAACATTGCAAAATCACCACACTTAAGAAGGATGTTAAGAGTGTATTAAAATCGGAATAATATCCGAACTTTAGCATTTCAAGGAAGTTGAGTTCCGGAGAGTTGAGGGTCCTGAAGGGGGAGATGCGGATGACTTAGCCCTCACGTGGACTCATCTTTAAATTATATCAAGGTACCTATCTATATGTACCTAAGTACAGAGTAAATATACATGTATTCTACTTTCTCTCTCTAAAAATGATTTACATTTACGATTCAAATTTTCCACCAATAACGTAGACTCAATTCCAATTCCTCGGTCGGCAATCCAAATCGCCCAACAAGGAAAAAAGCGGCTACCGGCGTTCCCCACACTCTCTCTAAGCTGTGTCTCCAATTCACTTCTCTCGCCTTTCCTTTCCCGCTTAATCTCTCTATATCTCTATCTCTCTCTCGAATACTCCAGACCCTCCATAGACACTACCATCCAATTCACTCTTGCGCGGTGAGAATGGCCAAGGTCTTCGATGCGACAGAAGGTATGTGTTCTCCGCGCCCCCACGCGGGATATTTCGACTGACTGAAGAAATAGTCGCAAAGCACAACACTCCTGAAAGTTGTTGGGTAGTTCTATACGGGAAGGTCTATGATGTACGGTTTCATACTATAAGACCCTCGTTGTATATTGCATATACCTTCCCCGGCTTCATCTGACTCTTATCTAGGTCACCGATTTCCTGGGCAGCCACCCCGGTGGTGCAAAGATCATTTTGAAACTTGCCGGCCAGGATGCCACCGAGGAGTATGATCCTATCCACCCACCAGGCACATTAGAGGAGGGACTTAAGCCCGAGGCATGCTTAGGAACAATTGATGCCAGCACCTTTCCAAAGGAGGAGGCATCCACCGAACCTCAGGAAGAGATTGAAGGTCCACCGCCTATGGAGAATCTTCTCAACTTGGACGAGATTGAGGAGGTTGCTACTAAGCAAGTGAGCAAGAAGGCTTGGGCGTACTATTACTCCGCATCCGACGACAAAATCAGCAAGAACTTCAATAATGAGGTTTACCGGTCTATTCTCTTGCGACCTAGAGTCTTTGTGAATTGCACAAAGTGTGAACTGGATACAACCGTCCTTGACTATAATCTGAAGACGCCTGTTTACGTGTCTCCCGCGGCAATGGCCCGTCTAGGTCACCCATCTGGTGAGGCTGGCATCGCAGAAGCATGCCGTAGCTTTGGAGCCATGCAAATCATCTCCAATAACGCTTCCATGACACCAGAGCAAATTGTCAAAGACGCTGCTCCGGATCAAATATTCGGCTGGCAGCTTTATGTTCAGATCGACCGCAAAAAGAGTGAGACGATGCTTGCACGCATCAATAAGCTCAAGGCGATCAAGTTCATTGTCCTTACCCTCGACGCCCCGGTTCCAGGAAAGCGCGAGGAAGATGAGCGAACCGGTATGACCGGACGGACCGCCGCCGTGCCCAGTGGCGTGAAAGCCGCCGAACGCTCGTCGGATGATACCCCCAACCCAACTCAAGGATCTGGAGGTGTCGGCCAGCAATTGTTCGCAGGCACCGATCCTTCCCTGACATGGACGAAGACTTTGGCTTGGCTTGCCACTCAGACAGATCTGCCTATTGTCTTGAAGGGTCTGCAAACTCACGAAGATGCATACCTCGCCTCACTCCACGCACCTCAAGTTAAAGGTATCATTCTCTCTAATCACGGAGGACGCGCCGCGGACACTGCCCCTCCGGCGGTTCACACTCTCTTGGAGATTCGGAAATACTGCCCCGAGGTCTTCGACAAGATCGAAGTCTATGTGGATGGAGGTATTCGTCGTGGCACAGATGTCGTCAAGGCTCTCTGCCTAGGCGCGAAGGCAGTTGGCCTTGGACGCCCGGCTCTGTGGGGCTTAGCTGCGGGTGGAGTCGACGGTGTTCGTCGAACATTGCAAAGTAAGTGGACTGGACATTTGATGTGTTTCTATTTCTAACTCTATACTAGTTCTGAACGATGAAATCAAGACATGTATGCGGCTGCTTGGAGTGGAACGGATTGATCAATTAGGGCTCCAACATGTAAGTGTTCTCTCATCACTTCCTCTTTTGGTCTCTACTAAACCCTCTCTTAGATCAACACCCGGGTTGCTGAACAGCAGATCTACGATGGTCCTACTGGTCTCGAAGCCTTACGGCGCGCATTCCGTGCGAGACTGTAGAGGGAGCGCCCAAGGTTATATACTTTGAATGTAAAACGTGTTTAACTGGAATATAATCTGACCTGGATTCTTATCCCTTACCATTCAACTCCAATAATGTTTCCAAAGACTATCTATGTTGGCCGTTGGCCCACTATATCGCCACCCTAACTCATTCATCTCCACTCCTAAGAAATCTCAAAAAGCAAAAAGATAGTTTCCCTGGGAATCGAACCCAGAACCTTTCCGGAACACTTGCTTGAAACAATTGTTAACGGAAAATCATAACCGCTAGACCAGGAAACTGATTGACGTGAGATGAGCTTCACTTAGAGCATTATGAAAGTAGAAAATAATCCTGTCTCATCGAAAAGCCTTAGTTAGTTAAATACATCTTAACTATCATCTCCCGAAGTTGTTCATTTTAATTATTGGTTATTTATGAAACCGAGCCGTTAGTAATATCCTCCACAGAGACTTATCTCATTATATATTCCCCCCGCATCTTACAGCAAGACTTGTTCCCTTTCATCCCTCCTCGATATTACAATGGCAAACATCCTGCAATGGTTTCCTCATACAACCGCTCCATTCATTGCCAATGCCCCAATGTTTGGATTTGCCGATGTCAGTCTGGCAACTGCAGCCACGAAGGCTGGAGGACTCGGTATGATAAACCTACCTGGTTACAGACAGTTGCAGGCATTGACTAACCATTTATAGGATTCATTGGCGGAGGCTTTGATTTCCGAACTGAATCTACTCAGCTTCAAGGCCTGGATACTCAATTGGCGAATGCCCGTTCGATCCTTTGTTTGACCGATGATCAGCCATTGCCGCTCGGGGTCGGTTTCATTACTTTCCAGCCAGGCGGGTTCATTGACAATGCCATTCCCGTACTCCGGAAGCATCGAGTAGCAGCAGTCTGGCTGTCCTTTCCCCAAGCTGACGCTGATCATCTTCCGATCATACAAGCCATTCGGAAGGCCCAGAGGGGTGACTGGGATATTAAGATATTTGTCCAGGTAGGGACTGTCAAAGCTGCAGAAGAGGCACTTCAGCAGGGAGTAGATGTTCTGGTGGCTCAAGGAGCCGATGCAGGAGGACATCAGTGGGCACAGGGTGCTAGTTTGATATCCCTCTTGCCCGAGGTGCGAGATCTTCTATCGAAGGCTCGGAATAAAACCACTGCTATCTTGGCAGCTGGTGGTATTGTGGATGGGAGGGGCTGTGTGGCAGCTCTCGGCCTAGGTAGGTTGTTCCGTACTTCGTTGTTGCGGCTGATTAACGCAGATAGGTGCCGATGGGGTTGTCATGGGTACAAGGGTAAGTCTTGCCTTTTCTTATATACATGGACTATTGCTAATCGAGTCCAGTTCGTCGCAACCTCGGAATGCCCTGCGCCGTCTACAATTAAACAGACCATTGTATCTGCGAGCGATGGCGGAGTTTCAACAATCAAGTCCATCCGACATGACGTGTTCCAGTCAACCGATGTATTTCCGAGACAGTATGATGGCAGGGCTATTATCGGTGTTAATTACGAAGATTCCCGAGAGGGGGTTAGTGATGAGGAAATCATCCGACGATATAACGAGGCTAAAGAGGCTGGCGAACATCAACGGAGGACTGTATGGGCGTGAGTATACTGGGTCTATATTGTATGAATCCTTGAACCTTCTGTATTGATGGTTTCAATAGGGGTGCGAGTATTGGAAGTATCAATGCGGTAGTCTCTGTTGAGCATGTCATACGATCCACTCAGCAGGAGGCGAAGGTGATATTGGAGCGATTGAAGGCTGGGTATTAGTTTTATATACCTAGTATCTTGTTCTATTTTGTGGTACTAAATCAAGATACTGATCTTATACCTGCACTATATACTGATATAATATATATATAAACACTAGAATCAACACTAGAATCAACAGAAGCATGCACCATAAAAACAAGCCCAATCCAACTAAATAGCAAATTAGACATAACTAGTTAATGTTTTTTGCCTCAAAATTAGAAATTGTTAGATCAAGATCGTCAAGCGCTGGCATCAGGCCGAATTGAGTATCCCCCCCCTTCCACCCCTCTTTATTCTCTCAATTCTCAATTCCTCGACCTTCGATCTTCTCTACTTCTTATATTTCTCTCTTACAACTATACACCCTTTAGGAAAATCAAGATTCACCGCTCTGTTTGGTCAGCCTTGAAGTTGGGACCTTGGTGTTCCCTTCTGAGCTGCCCGCGATTTATTCGATTGATTCCTGTCCGCCCAGCCACGAATACAAATCGTGAATTTCGAACTGAGACCCGCAAGAGCTTATCCCCTACCCCTACCACCCTCACAATCTTCGAATTGACTCCTAGCGACGATCAACCCACTGCGATGAATAAGACTACACCTTCGCCGAGCCCCGTCCCCAAAGCTTCGCCAGGCTCGAAACCCTCTCCCTCGCCGACCGCAGGCACAAAACGCAAGAGAAATGCCGTGGCCAAATATTATGCTGTCAAGGCGGGTCACAAACCGGGTATCTACTATGGGTGGGATGACTGTCTGGCTCAAATAACGGGATTCAAGGGAGCGATTTGTGAGTGCACTTCTCGCAGATCTTCCAACAGGCGCGCCGATTTAACCAGAGGCTGACACCTGGGCTCTTTAGTCCAATCATTTCCCTCACAAGAAGAAGCCAACGCATTTTTGAACGGTATTAAGCTCCCTGCCGCGTCGCAGAGCTCGGAGAACACGCGATTCTATGGAATTCAAAGGGGCCGGGTTACCGGGGTATATACAGACTGGACAACGGCACAGGAGCAGATTCGTGGGTTTCCGCGACCTCGATATCGCAAGTTCTCTACTCGCGAAGAGGCAGAGGAGTTTGTACGGGAAGGACAGACCCAGCCCCCAGTCGGGTTTGGCGTGGCAACTGGGCCTTCGGGGCCTCATGGGATAACGACCGAAAAACCGAAAGATACAGAAGGGGTCGAGTTTGTGCCAGGCGACGGTCCATTGCCGACAGGGGCTGAGGATGGGTTTGACCCCAACGTCCTCCTGGACCCAGCCACTGGCAAGGTGGTGTACAAGACTGCCCTCCAGATGACAGCGACAAAAACACAATCAACAGGTATTCCAGGGATGCTGCGGATATACACTGATGGGAGTTCATTAAGGAATGGCACCCCGTTAGCATCGGCCGGGGTGGGGGTATTCTTTGGGCCTGGAGATTCAAGGTTCGTACATTCGCCCGTTGGGCTACTGTCTAACCACGCCTTCTAACTTCCGTCACTTATCCCAGCAGAAACGTATCGGAGCCACTAAAAGGCAGTCGTCAAACGAACCAGCGTGCTGAATTGACCGCGATCCTTCGGGCAATTGATATTGCCCCTCGGCACCGAGATGTAACCATAATCACCGACAGCCGATATTCGATCGACTGCGTTACCGTATGGTTTATCAACTGGCGCCGCAACAATTGGATGACTCGGGACAAGAAGCCGGTTGAGAATAAGGATCTAGTTGAGTCGATTCTGATCAAAATCGAAGAACGCAATGACCTTAAGGTGAAGACTTTGTTTGAATGGGTTAAAGGCCATAATAAAGACCCCGGCAACGAAGAGGCCGATAAATTAGCCGTCAATGGAGCCCAAAGGGGGTATCTGCTAAGGCAGAGGCGCTGCATGTGGCCCAAGATGTGCCTGATGAAGCGTTGGAAGATTTTTAAGCATTTTCATTGCAAAATAAAGAGAAAAGCTTGCACTTAATGTGTAGTAAATAAGTGTAGTTTTTCCTATGGACATTGTAGGGTGCCAAGACCACTAGGACCCCAGGACATTTCCCACAACCTCAAGACTCTTCTGTTCTCTTCTCATCTTCACGTCTTACCTCTATAGGCTCCTACAAATGCTCTTTGCTTTCCAATATACCCAGATGATCTTGCCTACAATCACCCAGGAAATTCGAACTATGATTCAATAACATTTGCTTGTACTTCAAACCTTGACAATACAGACATTTATCTAAGACGCTAGATCTCACTGATCTGACTCTTTTGAACTCGACTTACTACTTTAGTTGACATAATTGGGCCTTCATCACCCCTAGCTACAACTCAGAATATTTCAAGAGCATTGAGCAGATCAAAATGCCGACACTCGCCTTGATCAACTTCAACATTGTCTGCGCGACGCTTGGTGGTTTTATTTCCCTCTTCGGGCTAGTATCCTACCTTTGCAAGGAGAAGTTTTACCTATCCGAAGCATGTAAGTATAAAAGTTCCTCGGTGGGATCACCCCATTTGCTAATAGGAAATAGTAATCTCCCTGCTAGCAGGAGTGTTATTTTCTCCCCATGCAGCCAATTTCATCCGACCAGAAGACTATGCACTACACTCCCAAGAAAACCTCGAGGCAATCACTTTGCATTTTACCCGCCTAGTGCTAGGTGTGCAGTTAGTCCTAGCCGGAGTCCAACTCCCAAAGCGGTACCTGCAGATCGAATGGCGGAGCCTAGGGCTACTCCTTGGACCAGGCATGGCTGCCATGTGGATGTGCAGTAGCCTAGTGGTCTGGGCCATGGTTCCAAACTTCAAGTTCCTCCATGCCCTAATAATCGGCGCATGCGTGACCCCAACCGACCCCGTTCTGTCTAATTCCATTGTCAAGGGCAAATTTGCCGACAAGCATGTTCCCCGTGAGCTGCAGAGGATTATCATCGCGGAATCTGGCGCCAATGATGGCCTTGGCTACCCGTTCCTTTTCTTTGCGATTTATCTCGTCCAGTATACTGGGATGGGAGCCCAGAGCTATAGCGGCGGTGCGGGGAAGGCAATGGCATTGTGGTTCTATGAAACCTGGGTATATACCATTCTTTTGAGTGTGGTATATGGGACTCTGGTTGGTTGGATTGCGAGGAAGTTGTTGCACTGGGCAGAGGAAAAGCGCTATGTTGACCGGGAGAGCTTTTTGGTGTTTGCCATTGCTCTTGCAGTGAGTTAACCCCAAAGCTAAAAGAAGAAGAAAAGTGCTTTTGCTGATCTTTCAAATAGCTGTTTATTGTGGGAACCTGTGGTCTGATTGGGACAGATGATCTTCTTGCCTGTTTTATTGCTGGAAACGTATTCACACAAGAGTAGGTCACTCCGACGCGGGCTAGGATATCACGAATGCTAACAAAGACAGTGACTGGTTCCGTCTTGAAACCATGGACGATTCCCTCCAACCGACAATCGACATGCTTCTCAACCTGTCTGTCTTCATGTGGTTCGGAGCGGTCTGCCCATGGTCATCCTTCCTGAACAACAGCGTGATTCCCATCCACCGGCTCATCTTTCTGGGAATATTGATCCTCATAGTTCGCCGCCTCCCGATCGTCTTCGCCATGCACAAATGGATCCCTCAAATCGAGCTTGTCTCCCAAGCTGCATTCGTCGGCTTCTTCGGTCCCATCGGAGTGGGTGCTATCTTCTACCTCTCAGTCAGCCTGGAATTCCTGCGTAAGATCCAAGTCGACGGCAAAGTTCCAGAAGACGTAAAGCAAATCATGGAGGCCGTCCAGGTTGTGGTATGGTTCCTAGTAGTTTGCAGTATTGTGAGTTCTCTCCCGAAATAGCCAAATGCCCCTTTCCTTCTATTTACCCTCTGACCAAACCTAGGTTGTGCATGGCCTCTCAGTCCCCATTGGAAAGGCCGGCTATAACCTTCCTGCAACCATCTCCAGCGTCATCAGCACCAGCGCATACGAGGGGCCCGAACCGGTCCCCATCTCAAACACCAGCCACACGCACAGCACGGCCACACCTCTCACAACGGGGGAGGATGCGAGCTACCGCAGCCGTAAGCGTGGGTTCCGGAGTGCAAACCCTCGCCCGTCATTCTTAGGCATTGGTGGTTCGGTGATCCGTCCTCGTTCGCCGTCTCACCAACCCGGCGTGGGTCAGCCTGATGAGCCGGAGAGACCGGTTCACCTGGTTCAGCCTGGTGAACCAGAGAGATCGGTTCACGTGGTTATCGACCAAACCAGAACCGGGGATAACAAGCCCTAGCCTTAGTTGTCCCTGGGGATTTGATTGATTCAGGCGGCTATGCTTTGCTTTGATTAGATTCATCTAATTGCTTGATTAGCGGAGCAAGTGTTACGTGGGTCATTAGATCCCCTGCTTTGATTGCCCATTTTAGACAGCATGCATACGCATCTTGTTTCCGTGGTCTATTTCAACAGCGTTGTCGGGATTTTGCCTATGGGCCTGCATTTTTAGCTGTCTTAGTACTGTGCTGACTCGGCTTTGTTTATATTGATTTATTCAAAATGTGTACATAGTCAATAATCCCAAATATCTACCCAACTCCCTCGAATCATATTGATATGTTGAATTCCTTCATATCTTTTGTGCTAGTATTATCCCCGGCGACCAGTTGTAAATACAGCTCTTTGTGTTTTGTGATAGTCGATAGAGGGCTACCTCTTGCTCGGTACTAGAAAACGGCATATCATGGACAAGTGATCTCTTGATGCCTTGAAGGATTTCACGGAGAGCCATCAAATAAGTGTTTGTGCATAGCTGTACCAACTCAGGCCTAAAGCAACCAATTTCCCATTGGATAATATCGAAATTTTGTTGCAAGTGGCTGGGTAAGTTGGAAACCCAACTATATAGATTTTATTAATAATTCCTTAGGATAACAGGGTAACAGGGTAACAAACCTATAGTCAAGATTGGCCTTTTTGAATATTTCATTGATGATCCGTTCCCACTCTTCTGCTTCTACACCTTTGATGTGTTGGTGTACTTGGTCAGCATCTTCCCATTGTAGATAGCCGCCAGGTTTTTAAAATTGTCAGCCCAAGACCATATTGTAAAGGTATGGGATCTTACTTAATAGATGCTTGATGTGGCGGGACAATGATGATATATCATTTCCTCGTAAATTCCTGCCCACATTCTTAGATGGACCACGTCATATTGACCATATAAGTACAAAGTTCAAGAAAATATATAGGTACAAAGGCTTACGCCGTTCCAGTTCCAAGGTCCGTAATCTTCATGTCCTCCATTATGGGGATATCAGGAAGTAACGCGATGCCATTATGGAGCTTCCAAAGCAGATGTTGTGCATCTAACCTGTTCCTCATCAGGATTCTGAGTGGGTTTGGTCTTTTCAAAACCTCACCTAACTGAGGCTTCAACAGCCCGACCTAGAATATATCCATCTTCCTGCGTCATGCTGTAGATGAATAGGAGTAAGCTTTGAAAGGAAAGTCCTTGGAAATTAGAGAATTACGAGGAAAGGTGTTACACGAAGTGACATTCCCTGCGGCTGCAGGATAGGTTTCACTAACTAGTTAGCTAGCATCCTGCCTGTTTGTAGAGAATCAACCCTTCTTCTCTCCTCTCTCCTCGCTCTATCAGGATTTGTAGTTCTATCGGCAGGAAAAACGTCCACTGGGCAGCTTATAGATAGCATGATTATGGAAGAGAGAGATATATATATAACCCCGAGGCGAAGGTACATAAAAAGAACAGGAAAGCAATCATTTAATATATGTTTAAATATTTATTAGTATCTTGTTGACTTGCCTAAAAGATTACTATATGTGAAATGTAGGTGAATTCAAACATGAGATGAATTGAGAGTCGAAAGTATCGATAGCCACTTAGTTTTAATGATTACATAGTCTCATAAGAACGCCATGCCATATGGAAACCCGAAAGTACAAGAAATAGATACAAGAGAGACGCAAAGCGTTACAAGACCCATGCCATGCCCAGATCATAGAAGATCTCAGAAGAACAGCAAATACAGTGTGTATTGGTATCAAATGTGCCCGGACATCCGTTTTCCATGCCCTAACTAAAGAAAACTTCATAACCTCGTTAAGGTGTTTTTGACCTGACAACCAAGATAAACCGTTCCACCCATCCCGAGTAACCAGAGAATATATTCTCTGATCGAATTCATGTGTTTTTTTTTTTGTCATTCCTTCGATATCGTTACACGTCATACTGAAAAGCAAAATGATAACGCCGTTGATGGATCTGTATCGAGATCGTGAACTCATCGTGATTCCAAATTCATGAACTTGCAAAAAAAAGGCGAGAAATAAAACGCAATTTTAAGACAAGCTGGCATGCAATTCGCGGGCACGACGAGCAAGGGGTGAAATAAGTCGCAGGATTGGGTCGTGCGGGTTGCGCTCAACAACTGACATGTACAGGGTATTGAGGCGCTGGCTCATGATATCCAGAATGCGAGGTGCGACTTCGCGGAGGTCGGTGTCCTAAAAGGAAGAGAGTTAGTGGACAAGTTACAAAGAGCTGAGATAGAATAATAACATACCCTGGGGTTCACATTTTGGAGAACCACCTCGAGCCAGTGGAGGCGCTGGCCAATGTTGGTCTGCATGGTAGTAGTGACAGCAACAGCCACGGAGAGCATGACGATGGCAGAAAGTCGGGACAAGTAGGTGGGAGATACGTGGACGAAGAAATTGTCAAACAGGTCAGCTTGCTGGTTCGATTGGAGCCACTAGAAAGTTTAACGTTAGTAGGAACATCGAATATATATGGAAGTAATTGAGACCAACCTTGATAGTGCCCTGCTCGAAGTGACCAGTATTGATAAGCTGCACAACATCCCCCATTTCGATTTCCTCGGGGGATCGCGCGATAGGGGAAGCGACAGGAACCGGGGCTGGGGCCTGGACTGGGATAGCCTGAGGCTGCAGCACAGACTGAGCCAACGGCTGCGGCATGCGCATGTGGTTCTCACTTGGTTGTCTACCCGAGGAGCCCTTGTTGACGTTCAAGATCTCGCGGTGGGGGTTCTCGTGTTGCGGGCTTTGGCTTTGCTGAATTTGGTGGCCCTGGTGCGCGGCCAGCAAAGAAACCGTCTTGGACAGGCCACGCAGGACTGCTGACATCTCCTCGATCTTTGCAGTATCACTCTGGCGCTGGGCCTCGTATTGGTTGATCTGCACCTGGAAGTGGCGTTCCATATCAGACTCCACCTTCTTCGTGGTACGTGCCAAGCTCTCAATCATGGGGGCAATCGAAGACTGCATGGCCCGGGTAACTTCCGCCTCAATGCGAGGTGCAAGCTTCTGTGCGACCGAATCAGAGACAGCCTTTACTACAGGTGGCTGCTGCATAGCATTGATTACAGCCTTGGGAAGAACCTGTCGCAACTCCTCATTCAACGCGCCTCCAAGCTGTTGAGAGACAGCGCCGTTCAGTTGCTTGTTGACTGCTGCGGAAGTAGCATCGGCGATGACAGGAATGACATCAGTCTGGATACTGGCTGAAACAATGCGCGCCAAGTTCTTCTCGACGTTGTCAGAGAGTGTACTGGAGACCAGGCGCAACACTTGGTCTTGCTTGGCTGACGAGGCAGCATCCCAGCTGCGACGTTCATCGTCGAAGCGACGGTGGAGGTTCTCAAACTCATGGCCAAGGCTCTTGTTGAACTCGCTTGAAACACTGCCCTGCAGGATCTGGATGTGTCTGTTGAAAGCTTCACTCGAGAAACCGAAACCAGGCACTGCGTGCTCGGCAGCCTGAGTCGCACCCATCGCCGCAGTAGAAGAGGCAAGAGTCTCGAATTCCTTGGCAGCGGCGGAGGGGACTGGCAGAGCCTCGACACCGGTAGTGACCGATGGCTCCTTTGGCTTGGCAGCTTCGGCGGCGGCGGCAGCCTTCTTCTTCTTTTTCTTTTCAGACTTCTCAGCCATCACAGGTGCCGCTGCTGGCTCACTGGGCTCTTCCTTCTTCTTGACTAACTTGGTAGGCGAAGCGTTACGCGAAGGAGCAACCCCAGAAGCAAATTCTCCAATCTCTGGCTTTTTCGCAGATTCCTTGGGACCAACGCGAGACTGGATGGAGGCTGTGTCGCCGTTGACGGATGGATCGTCCGTGGCGTATGTGGGGAAAGTTTGAAGATCGCTGATTTCAATCAAGCCGTGCTCCATTGCATCAACAGGGCGAATAACCTTGTTATCTGCAGTCCAGCCCAAATCCTCCTTCTTGATGTTCAAGCAGGTCACACCACGCGAGTGCATAACATAAAGCTCGAACAGGGGATTTTCCTCAGTGCCGCGCTTGTCAGTAGCGGACTTGGTGATAGGGAGAAGCTCCAAGCTTCTCAGCTGACCCTTGGAACCGAGAGAAATCTCCCGAATTCCACTCAAGCAAGCAGTAGACTCGGGCTTGGGTAGAGTGTTGTCCTTATCGTTGAGGTCTCGGATGTAGGCTGCCTGTGACATCTGAGGCAAATTGTACCGGGGAGCCGAAAGATGAGCAAAGTAGATAGAGTTACGAGTGGGATGTCCAACGACAATGACACCTGATGATGGGTGATAAGCCACGCTGCAGATGGCATCGGACTCATTCTCGTGCGGGAACTTCAACTCCTGCACGGCCTTGCCCAGCCCAATATCCCAAAGCTGCAAGGTGTGGTTTTGCTTGAGTCCAACCAAAACATAACGGAGCGCCATAGATCGCGAATAAGCGCGAAGCTTGTCGAGAAAGAGGACTGAAGTAGGCCAAGACTTTTCGGTTGGGGAGCCAGTGACAAAGGTAGTCAAGGGAACTCGGATCTCGGCAGGAGCAGGGCCTTCCACCAAGCTAGCGTCGTTCAGCATATCATTAATATCCCAGAAGCGCAGTCGGCCAGTCTTGTCCAAGGAGGCGATGACGGAATCGTCATCACTGAAAGCGAAGTCTTTGCCGGCTTTACCAGTAGAGATCTTCAAGGCACGCTCCTTGAAGAATTTCTCGGTGTTGACTGTACGTTGGGTACCAGAAACGCCGTAGGCAGGGCTCATTGCTGCCTTTGGCGAAACAACATAGATATTCTTGCCCCGACCAATGGCAAACAAATTGGTGTGACGAGTGCTCCGTTTGGCCCGCGTTTTCAGCTGGCCACCGGAGGTGTTCTCGTCTGAGGCCGGGAAAGGTGGGAAAATCAAGCTTTCGCTTTCCAAGGCATCCATATCAAAGAAATCCTTTCCAGAACGCGAGATCAAAGCCCAGTATACAGAGCCGCTGACTCCGATGCCGAGGATGGCCTGGACTTCGGAGTCACCAGCCGCAGAAGGAGCTGTGCATAGAGCAACATTGAACACTCGATCACGGGTGGAACGGAACACCTGTCGGTCACTACCGTCATCCTGTCGAATGATTCTGATCCCACCGGTTTTGGCGAGCGCGTACACAATGTATTCGGATGTAGCCGCAGTCAACGAGCGGTCAAGCTGATCGAACTCCTTCTTCAGACGAGCGATATCCATGACATCGTCATCGCGGAAGGTAGTAAGTTTTCCAGACGTAGCTTTCACAGCAATAGAGATGAAGGGCCTCATTGGGAAGTTGTGAACAGAGACAACTCGTTCTTCCTCCTTTTCGGCGCTGTCTTCCGCACTCTCCCAGCTGTCAGCCAGAGCCTCCGTGTTGTCAGTCACCTTCGGGGCAATTAAAACAGCTGAAGGTTCGGACTCCTTCACGAACTCGTCAACCTGGGCCAAGCTTGCCGTTCCTATAGCTTCAGCAGCAGTCGCGCGCAAATGGCTAGCGATTGAGGAAGGGACTGCTTCAGAGGATTCCTCCTGGACAGTAGAAACAGCAGCCTCGGCTTCTGTTGCAGTCTGAGGTCCGTCGCCACTGAAAGAGCGGCCAATTTCATCTACGAGACGACCGACGACTTCATGCACAGCGTCTCTCTGGTCTTCATTCAAGATTGGAGACTGGGTCCTTGCCCTGGGGACCGCAAGCTCGGGTGTCTGCGAAGGCTCCAGCTTAGCAGAAACGTTAATCTTTTGCTTCTGGGTGACTTCAACAGCTGGGCTCTGGAATCCAGAGGTAGGCTGGGGAGACTTGTTAACAGGAGAGATAGCGGCCAATTGGTCAAACGGATTGACATAGGTGAACATTGAGTCCTTCGAGTTGGGCGATACGACCGTTTCCGGGTTCGCAGGTGCCTTAGGACTCTCATCCACAACTTCCATGAAGACACTCTTGGCTGTCTGGTTCCGATGTTCATCAACGACAGCCGGAATATATGGCGCCTGTTGGGTTGAAGCCGGCGCCGGTGATTCGGCGACGGCAGGACCTGGCTGAGAACGGTTGAGCAGGCGAAGTAACATATCCTGTGTGTTCTCATTGGGGCCCTCGGGCTGACCAGAGATGAATGCCGGGGGAGGGCCAGCGGGCGCGGTCGCAGTCGCAGGGGCAGCAGGTGACTGTTGACCGAGCAGAGTAGCAACTAAGTCAGACGCGGAAATATTTCGTCCATGCGACGCAGGAGCTCCCTGGGCCGGCGGAGACTGCAAGTGCTCGGGAGCTGCAGCGGGGGCTTGCGGCTGAGGGGAAGCACCGGGACGCTGGCTGAATCTGAGAAGATTCAAAAGATCCACAGAGCCTGGGTTGCTGTGCTGCAGTTGCGGTTGCGCCTGCTGGGGCCATTCGCCCCGAGGAGAAGGAATGTTAGGGCTCAAGATATCAGAGCCCTGATGAGGGGGAGCATTCATTGGGGCAGGACTTTGGGTAGTCGAGGATACCGATGGATGTTGGTAGCCATGCGACTGGGGATGAGGGTAGCTCTGGCCATCGTAAGGTTGTTGTTGTTGCTGCTGAGGGTGCGGCGGGAACAGACCGGGCTGGTAATACGATTGGCGCTGGGCCTGCGGATTATCCTGGCCAGGAGTGTTCGACGGAGAAGGACGAGGCCGGATACTGGCTAAGAGAGCCTGGAGATCTGTGGGGGTGGACATTTCTGCCGTTACGCCGTGGTTATAGGCGACCTCCGCCGATAGGATCCAAGCTTTGCAGAGCTCGCAAAAGCTCTCTTTCGAGAGGGACAGAGTATGAAATTGGAAATCAGAAAGGCTAGAAAAGGCGAAAAAAGAGCAAATCAGAGATAAGTGCGAAAAAAGAGAGATGGAATTGAAGAACGTGGTGAAGTAGAGAGGAAGGGTGAAGGAGAGAAGAACTCTCGGTAATATTGTTCAAGCCGTGGGTGTGGCTGAGGCTGCCGAGTTTGTGGCGGAATGTGGCTAGTGTTATTTCTTGCCCGACTCGCGTCATTAGTGAATCGGATTACATTTACTTCCTTTAGCCCACTTTCACTTGCCAGGCTCGAAGGTGGTGAGCTCATTGGACTGCCAGAATATTTCAACTATTTCCAACGACGTTTCCGTCCATCTGTCTACGCCCTTCCAGCAGAAGGCCAGCGCCCGCAAACCCCATCATGTTCTGTCTACGAAGGTAAGCAAGCAACCAGCAACCAGCAACTAGCAACAAAGTAGGCGATTGAGACTAACCCCAATGACCCATACTGTAGCTGGCTACCTCTTCTTTTCATCCCGACTAATGCCTCCCCGCTCTTCATCATCTCGTTTGTTGCCTTGACATACATCATCCACCGGCCATGTGTCTACTGTTCCGCATTACTCTTGATCCTCTTCGTCTCGTCATGTCATTGGTCAGACCGATGCATCTTTGACCTGCGGAGTAATTGGTTCGCGCCACGTTATACCTCAGAACCTGGCGATTATGCCCTTTCAGGCAACACAAGCTCCGAAGCAACAGTGTCTGGCGAGGGTCTGATGGAATTTGTTTTTGATACTATGAACTCCACTGCTAAAGCTTTGGCTGGTGCTGCATTTGAAGGCGTTCAGCAACGATTTCCCCCCGATGGAATGGAATCAAGGCCCAACGAGTGGACAGGAGTTGGGTTGGAGTGGATGCGCAGCCTCTTGGGGAGACGTGAATGGACTCTTCCATGTGTTGATGTGAAAGTTCGATTATGAAGTGTGCAAAAAGCTTTGATTTGGGATCCTTCCTCTGTTGATGTATTCACACGAGCTTCTGACTTCATATACATTATTTACGACTCTTGTGTTTTTAGTTCATGTGCAGATCTCAATATCCTCACTTGAACATTTATGAACAACCATTGTACATAACCCATTCTATAGTAACGTGTCAATCATTGAATGACTTTTTTGTTAAAGATATAGGTTCTCTTGCTGTTATACCTCAAGTCTCAGGTGGTGGCAATATACGACATAGTGCGATAATTAACTTGAAGGGGGAAGACACCATTTAGCTTAGCCCAACACTTGCCCATAGTTATGTCCCTCATGCTAAGTTAAACACCAACACTGATAAAGGCGCGAAGAGCAGAAAGCCAGCTATAATTCCTACGGAAATGAGACTGCTATATGCATTGAGGAGTGTTTACACAAAAGCCTTCCCATGACTGCTTTAATCTGGGAAGTGGGAATCGGCTCTTTGAGTTAGAATTGAAGAACTTGGAAAAAGTGAGATAGCTAAAGTCGATTAGTTATTTGACATGGGTTACACTAAATACATGGCGAGAAGGTATCTGTCATAAAACAAAAAAACAGATAAACGCCGACAGGAAAGTGATAGACCAGTAATTAGACTGGCAGAATGAATCTCCCGCAAGTAAATTCATAAACACATAGATGGGCTGGAACGAGTCATAACGCAAGGCATGATAACCACCGTAAAGGTAAGAGATGGCAGGTGAATCGTGAAATATGACTCAAGGAAATGGGGTATCACAACGTCGATGATCCCAGTTCAAGATCCAGATTCGTAAACAAGCGTGAAGCAAAGTTATGTATGGCTGAAGAATAATAAGACGTTAAAATCCCCACGCAGGAAACTGACGAGGCAAAGTCATAGATAACGCAAATGGCATAATTATCAGATCAGTTGTAACCACCGCCACCCACGGGCAGAGGCCAGTCGTCTTCAGTAATACTGCTCCAGAAGGCCCAGACCCCGGAGACAGAAAGGAGGGTGAAGAGAGTTTCGAATAAAGCTCCATTGATCTTACCATCCGAGGCCTGGCACAGGTGAGTACTGATCACATAATTGAAGACCTGACCAATTGCGAACAACAAGCCAGCGCCGGTGAGATACACTGTTACATCATTAGCATTATGTTTATTTTGAGTCCAGCGTGGTGTGCTTACGCATTGGTCGGAACTCGCCCAGGACCCGGAGCACTAGTACGGCCTCCAGGAGGTAGAACAAGACAAGGCAAACGAGTGGGAAGAGTTGGTACAGAACATAGAGGGCGATGTTGCGATATGGTGGCTCATGGCTTGACTGGAAACGGCCAGTCCAATCGAACCCGGTGTCCAAGGCAATATAGCCAGTCCCGATAAAGAGGGCGGCAGCAGATGCGCATATGAGACCGATGGAAGCTGCTGTACCGTCGTCCAGCAACTGGAAGCCGACAAGTGCGTTCATGAGAAGGACCCAACAAGTAGCAGTGATCGCGGCAATGTGTACTGCAGAGAACCCCTAGATACATCTGTCAGCCGGGGCCTTGGGTGTGTCCTATAGAAATCTTACCTTTCGGACTGCGTCGCTCAGCGGGAAGCCGCCCACTGTGAATATCTCACAGATCTCGATGATAATAAAACCGAGCAAAAACAATTGCATTTCCCTGCGCACACGCCTCCATGTCAGTTGATATTTCCATGGCAAATAAAGGCATCCCATACCTCCGGCCGACGGCAGCGTGCTTCTTGTCCGATCTCCATATCATACCCACGGTCAAGATAATGGCAATGAAGGCCAATAGAATCGAACCTATCACAGATCAACAATCGTGCTCATATCATTTGTCCCCAATCGTATCGGCCTCGGCTTCGTAGATCGTACCTAGATTCCGAAGGTGTCTGTCCCCACTGAGAGGAATGCCAGTCAGGTCGCACGCGTGGAAGGCAGCAGTCGCGGTTTCATTGGTGAGAAGCTGCACGCGACGCAGTATATAGTCAGTTGACAATCCTATGGAGCCATCCTAGGGGGTTCCAAAAGATCTCACATACATTGCAGACTGGTAGGGTTGAGTCGCGACAGAAGTTCTGTGATACCCATACGGGTGGTCAGTATCTGCCTATTGAAGAGTCTTCAGGTCGATTAGCACTTACGTGAAAGTTCCCAAATTGAGTGGACCCCATCTTGGATTGAGGCGCAATTCAAACCAGAGGTGGAAAAGACGTGAGAGGCAATGTTGACAAAGGATGAGAGTTCAAGATGTGGGGAGGACCAGTCCAGATGGATAGTGAAACTAAGTTGAAATAGAACAGAAATAAAATGTAGCTGAGCAAGGCAAAGAACTGTGAGGGGAAAGTGATTCAAGATCCCCACGGGTTACTCGGGGGACTCTCCAGAGCTGACGCTAGTGTGGCTTAGAGTGAGAAAAAAAAAACGTCTTGACTTCCAAGTTTTCGGATTTAATATCCAAATGGAATCAAAACAATTATCTTTTGAAGGTACCTAGATATAATTATTTGGGTCCAGTCACTAATAATAGTACACTCTTCCGCCTACGTAGTTAAGCATAATATAATTGCTGTGTGCTCTGGAAAGAGCATATACGTTCTCTTCTGATCTTGTGGATACTTGCAGATCTCCCTAGACCCAGTACTGATATAGTTTTCTTTCTTTTCATTTTTTTTTCATATTGGGAATAAAGTGGTTTATCCTCGACCCTTGCTGGAGAGAAAACAATTATATGGTCGCCAGGTCGACCAGGTGGACTCAAGCCACAATTTAGTAAATTTATACACAACATACAATCCTTTGAACTTTTCATTTATATATTGGATCATTGAGACGGGCATGTTTTGTGCCGGCAGTGCTGTACCGTTACTCTGTACTTCACATCGTAGAAGTATACATATCCCTTAAGAGCTCGATCGAGTCCAGTTGGAACTTAATTGAGTTACGTCCAATTTTAGCGAATCGGCTTCTTCTGTACCGTACTCCATGTAGCTCGGCAATACTCGAACATTACCGCTTAACATACATCCTCAATCACCAATTTTTGCCCATCATGCTCGCCCAGATCCAGCTTCAAGGTGCGCCCAAACAGCTCAAGCAGCATCTCGAAGCAGACCTTTGTGATAGCCGGATCATACCGACCCTTGCTGAGCTCATCACGGATAAAGGCATCTAGATAAGTATTGTCAGCATATTTGTGTTTGATGGTATTGGAAGAGATGTGTTTAACTTACGTTGCGCCCAAGCGACTTCATAGAAGCCGAACAAGACGCCCTTATCATGCAGGGTCTTGCGGATGAGATCCCGACCCTCCGGCGGTACATGGTTATCATTTTTGCCGAAAATCTAGAGATTATGTTGAGCAATTGACCCAAATGGAAACAATTTGAAAAAATAATAATAATATAAACAAGTGGAAGACATACCATTAACATCTCGCCCTTGATGTCCCCGGCTCTCTCCAAACTATCATCATTCTTGCCTAGGGCAAGGGTCTTGCTGTGGATATCCGTGGCAAAGTAACACACACTCGCTTTGACCCGGTTATCCAACGCACAACGATAGGCCAAATGGCCACCCAGACACATGCCAGTCGCACCAACTCGGCCGTTGCAAGTGGGCAGCGAGAGCAGATAATCCACGCTGAGACTAGCATCTTCATCATAAGCGGCAAGTTTCTGATATACCGTTAGCCGCAGAAATCAACTCAAGAAGAAGAGCTCAACAAAGAACAAAAAGGGAAAACCAAGTAAATAGAAGCTGTATATTTAACTTACCTTGCCAATCTTCCATGCATTCCCCTTGTCTGTGTCCTCTGCGTCATACTTTAGAGGTTCCGGACCAGTGAATTCATGGTAGCTCGAAGGAGCAGCACAGATATAGCCCTGGCCCGCGATCTGGCGTGCAAAGCGTGCCACGGGGCCCGTTACTGCGGGTTCAGGATCTTTAGTTGAAGTGCTCGGGCATGATTGCAGTGGAAGGGGCACGAACCTTGATAGATCTCGCTGAAAACTACGACTCCAGGGAAGCGGGCGTTGGGATAGCCCGGGATTGTCGGGTGGAAGACATAGATGCCTGGTAAGTTGTTAGAATTGACATTATGAAAGGGCAATATCTTTATAGAGGGGACAAATTGTGCTGTACGAGAGAGATCATAGTGTACATACGCATCGTCCCCTGTCCATCCGCTTTAGTGGGGACGTCATGATAGGATTCTTGGATCAGCATGGTGTTTTTCCTTTTGTTTTCAACGACAGAGAAATATATTGGAATAGAGTCGAGAAATCAATTGAAAGATTAAGGCGTGAAAACATTATCGATAACACACGCGGGGCAGTCATGTGCTGATACTGGCGTCTCAACACTTTTATGTAGGCTTTTGCCTTTTAATGCAGGGGATCACAGATTGAATCATAAATAGCTAATTTCTTTACATCTGGATCAACTTTGGAATTCGAGTTAATCGTCCGAGTCGTACCAAAAAAAGGCATAAAACTCATTAGGATCACCATAGGATGGAACATCTAGCTTCAAAATCGGTGCGGGTATTAATAATCTATTTGACATTTTTCTTTTATACATATGATATGCCAAAATTGTTTGGCTGAAATATGGTCTGGTTAGACCAAAAGAAGAAAAAGAAATCCCCTGGGCTCCCAATCATCGAGCCCCCAAAATGAGTCCCAAGGGAAAGCGGCGGACCGCGATTAGAAGACGTACTATAGCATATTAAGTTAGCCACAGGCGCTGAGAAAATATCCAAGATCAAGCTACTTACAGGAATGAACAGGTAAGGCACCTGGCGTTCGTATTCGAGCCAAGTCTCGCCGTACTTGGTGCGACACCGCTGGATATCACGAAGAGCACGGTGACTGATCATACAAGCGAAGAAGACAGGGTAGAACCAAGGGAACGGGCTTGAGAAGCCGGTAATCAAGCCCCAGTTCAGAGCGAAGTAAAGATCGCACGAGTAGTGGATCTTACGGGCCTTGCCATCTATACGGTTGTTAGTATATCGGAACTCGTATATTTTTGATATTTGGTATGAACTTACACCACCCATCCACAAGGATCTTTGAGCCATCGGCCGCAGTAAGAGTCTTGGGGTCCTTCACTGTCTGCCAAGGAAGCTGGGGGAAGGTGTTGCGGGTTACCATGGTACCACGCTCCTGCTGGCGGAAACGGTTCTTCTGGCTGTTGGTGGTATCCCATACCCAGTACACGAACAGGTAGGCGACGAATAGGAAGACAAGGAAGTAGCGGTCCCAACGGTATTCAGCAGGGTCGTGGTTAGCGAGGTAAATGGTGCAGTGGCAGTAGCTCAGAGGGACACCGGCCAAGTTCCAGAAGATCAGCATGAAGCCCCACTTCTCGTAGTACATATCCCTGCAAAATGTTAGGAAATAATCTTGATTCTGGGGCAGGAGATACCCTTACCAGGTGGAAACAATGCACTCCTCACCCTTGGAGCAGGCATTGGCGTAAAGGTAATGAGCCATGACAAGGAACATAACCTCGCCAGACACATAACCATACATCTCCCATTGGCGGGCGGCGGCCCCCATAGAAAGACCTAGCAGGATGTACCAGGGCAGGCGGACCTCGAAGAACATCTTGAAGTCGAGGATCTTGAACATGCGAGGGTTGAGCTCGGCGCCCATGAAGAAGTCATAGATCGGGTAGCCAGTCATACGATGCTCTGCGCCACGCGCCAAAGCTGAGAAGTAAGCAATGAAAGAGACGATATATCCAGACAGGATGGCAACGGTGAGCAAGGGACCGAACTCATCAATGATGGTGTACAGCTTGAAGACCCCGGTTACGTGCGCAAGGAGTGCCAATGCAATACTGGTGTAGAAAGACCACACACCAGAGCAGTAATATGGCAGCTGCTTGCCACCCATGTGTGGCAGGGGGCGACCTGAAACGGTAACACCGGGAAGAAGCACGTAACAGGCCCCCTCGAAGATGAAGAAAACCCAGTAGATAGTCCATGCCTTGACCGATGGGAAAGCACCGGTGTAGACCAGATTGACCAAGTGTGCGAAAAAGTCGCCGTAACTCTCGTTCTCCGCGGGGCGAGGGAACTTGCCGTCGTAGTAGGTAGCACCAATCCACATGTAGTACATGAGCATAGGGAATCCGATCATCATGGACAGAACACCCAAGGAGCCACCGAATTCAAAATGTCCGCTGTAATCCACCTTGGGGTCGAGGCCTTCCTCCCAACCGTCCACGATGCGCGATGCGGTCTTGGGCTTAGGGGTGGTAGTCTTGCCATTGGCGACCTTTACCGGCGTATCATCCTCTTCAGACTTGACTTTGCCTGAAGTACGACGACGGGAGGCGGACTTGGATCTCTCTAGGGAGGGGGATTTGGAGGCTTCATTCTCGCTACCATCGAAGACAGAACTGTTGCGGGTGGTGCGACGGCCGCCGGGGGTCTCAATGAAGCCGGGGCGATCCATTTTTCTGGAGGAAGAAAGGATTTTAGATTAGCTTGACAACGGCCTACTATGTACAAGCCAAAAGTTCCGGGGATTTGGCAAGATATAACCCTGGAGGATTCAGGGTGTGGATACGTCGCAGCTAAGATCCGGTGGAAACTACTCACTTGGGGGTTTTCCCCGTTTGAGAGCGGGTTAAAGTCATGGTCGCTTAATCGGAAGACCAAGGTTCCGACTGCAATTGAGGGTAAGGAGAGGAAGGGTAAAAAGGAGCGAGGGAGAAAACAAGAATGTCCTGAATGTTTACTCCGTCCACGGGTGTACTAATTGATTACATAACCATTTTAATAATTTTAAAATCCGGTTAACTACATCTCCCACGTAAATTTAAGTTTATAAAAGGTAGTTAGTTAGTTAGTGATGTCCCTTGATAGAATAGTGAAAGATATTAGTATGGTTTATATATTGGTTAAAATGTAGAGAGAACTGAAGTGTACAATACTATGTAGATTCCCCTTGTTAAAAGGATTAAATGCTTTTTTTCCCACTGTAACATTTTACGGCAATTTATCAGGAAATTAGTGGGCTCTCGTTGTCAACTGCCTGTTTTGACGGAGTGCCAAGCGCCCAAGGTATATGCCCTTAGATCTATACAATTTACCCCTTATTACATCTTAGGAGATTATATGGGTTAATTGGCTTGATTTCTAATTATCCTGAACCCCTATTTCTACATTCTGTTTTTCTAGCCAAATGGATCATATTACTGTGTAAATATCTTTATGTTTGATTTGAATAGTTAGAATAGAATACGAGCACATCTAGAACAGTTTCCAAGACAGCCCGAAGAATCAGGGAAATGGATCATATATGATATATAGTACGAGGTTGATGGGAATTGAAAACAGTGAAACAAACAAGGCTTGATCAAGACCTATGCCCCTCTCTGGCTGCTAGTGGCCATCAATGTGATCTTGGTTTTGTTTTTCTTCTTTTTCTTACCCCCACTAGAAGATGGTCCAGAATTTAGACTCTGGTCTCCAGATGCTGTCTGAGCGAGCAAATCGGATTCTTGCTGGGCGAAGAGCTCATCCTCCCAGCCCTGTCGCCACCCGTCACTATGTATAGCTCGTTGAGCCTCAAGGCTTGGTGACAGTGAGCCCACTGCTGTTGTGCCCCAAACAGTGCGGATACCTGGGGGACTGGTGGAAGGGGAAGCCAGTGCCCCGAATCCAGACGAGCGTGGAGGAGAGGCCGAGGAGGCGGTGGCGTTAAATAATGTAGGATCCGCATTGTGAGGAAGAGGCTGAAAGTCATGAGCAGAGAATGGAGCTTCACTGACACTTCCAATGCTTGGCCGCTTGTGTCGAGCAGCAGCCCACCGTTTATCATCCTCTTCCTTCTCCGCGCGAATGCGATCCTTTTCTTCTCGGGCTTCTTTTTCCCGGTTACGCTTTCGTCGCCTATCAGTCTCTGCGCGGAAACGCCCCAAAACCTCGGGGACAACCACATCCCTCCAGTCGCACTCCAGGAAGCTAACCTCACATCCTTGCGGAAGATGTCCGAGGTACTTCACTCGCTTTCGGAGCTCATCATCCACAATGTGGCCTGTTGATATATGCTCCACTCGTGGTAGGATGGTTGCAGGGAACAAAGAATATTCTCCAAATGCAGCCTTGAGGATGCGAATATCCAAGGATGAGAGGTAGAACTGAGGCAACGCCTGATAAAAATGATATGTTTGATCTGGCCCGGAAGACGCTGGTGCTTGCTGGCTGCGGCCTTTCTCCTTGGCTTTGGAATTAGATTTGGAATCAAGATGGACTCCGTCTAGGGTTTCAGAGAGATGATATGCTTCAGCTGATGTGGCAGAAATTGCCGTAGAGTCTGTAGAAGAGCTATTGGCGGGTGTGGGCGCAATGGTGCGTTGCTTGACTGGCTGGACATCAGGAGGATTGCCAATGCCCCTCAGCTTCTCCTTGGCATCCATGATAGAACCAATTGCTTTTCTGGTCCACGTATTCTCATCGCCAAAGAGAAGCTCGTCTTCGACTTCCTGTCTGCGGAGGTCTTCGATCTCGGCATCATACTGAGCGGTCATATATTCTTCGCCACCTTTCATGATTCGAGCATAGTCGGCAACATCCGCCACATGATACCATGGAACATCCTCGCCTGGACCAAGTGTCTCAGATCCATCACGAGGAAGAGCAAGAGTGCTGCCTGACTCTCGCTTTACAAGTCTCAATACCACATCACCACCTTCGACGGGAAGATCGCCTTCTTGGCCACGGAACCACCTCACAGGTCGAGTCTCGGAGATATACACGGAGTCCCAGCAGATAGGACATTTCTTCCAACGGTGCCGTTTTTCAGGGACCGTGTTATCATCGTCGGACGAGTGCATATATCGGATAAGACATGGGAGGCAGAAAATGTGACCACACCGTGCCATCCGCGGTGCCACCGGAGTAGAAAGACAAATGGGGCAACTGGCAGCCTGTGTCTGGGCAGATACCAGTACTTGAAGGACCGAGGCCCAATCGAGATGAACATCGGCATTGGCTGCCTGAGCATGGAAATTTTGATTTGGCATCACAATAAACCGGTAATTCGCATGGACATAACGCGATTTGTCTACTGCACCCGCTCCCCACGATGTATACCGTCGGATGTTGCGAGGAGGTGCTTGGTATTGCGGGCGAGGTGGAAGTGAAAAGTTCATCAAGTGAGTGATGGACGTCTGTCCTTTGCGGCTGGTGGTGGATTTCATGGCGGCCTAGATAATGCCTCCAGGGTCAGCAGGCAGCTCTTGAGGAAGATAGACCTGTGAACCCACCGATTCGTTGTACTCGTCATCATCCAATAACCGAGGTTTTCTTTGACGGTTATGCTGACTCTTCCGAGCTTGGTTATTCCTTGGGGTGGCTGAAGTTTTCGATGGTACCCCTGGCCGAGAACTTCCAGAACCTCCGACGCGCCTTTGAGAGCTGTTCTCCGCCAGGGCTGCTGAGTGGAATGGAGTGGATGAGGCTGTATTCGGAATGTTTACCGCTTTAGAAGGGGGCGGGTTCTGTCCTGCATTAGATGACATATCTCCGCAGTAATAGTACTTCAACAGTGGAAACCCCAATAAATCAAACAAGGCAGAGGGATGAAACGAGCTAGGTGGGAAGATGAGGGATTCTATGGGAACTGGATAAAGTCAACAACTGATAAGATGTCAATCAGCTAGCGGGCGGTAGATCCGTTGATCCACCAGATGCTGAGCAAGCCGAACAGAAAGAAGAGAATGAATGGCCTTTAAGGCCATGTAAGAATAGTAGAGGATCGAGGGACGGCCCTCAAGGTGCCAGTTGATGTCGTGAAGGTCCAAATTCGCCCCTCCCCGGTTACAAATCGTAATGTCACGTGAATCAGCAACTCCCGACACCCAATTCGGTCTCGGTCTCCTTCAGCTTCATTTCGTTTGACGGTGAATCGAGGCCTCCTCTCTTATTTCTTTTTTTTTTTCTTTTCTTCTGCTCACTCGCTTCTCATCCTCCACTTGTTGACTCTCTCCGCTCAGGGAGTTGCTTGTACAGCGGTCTGCTTCTTTCTCTTCTTGTTTCCTCACCCCGATCTGGTTTGCCAGTCTCCTTCCACCAATCCCAGCAACCCAACAGCTCTTTCGACGCAGTTCATCCTCCACTCCCATTCTCCAACATATCCAACAGCTCTTACCGAGGCCACGATGGCTGCCTAAATGCGCCAGCAGCTCCAGATTTTTCCTCCCTCTTGACTGCTATCGCGCATGGCACTCATTTGAGGCAACGCGTGACCGAACGTCAAGACAACTTCTTTTTCTAGCCAACTCAATATGAACCACCACCTTCCTGCCATGCCGCATGGGCAGCTGCCCATGCCTCCTTCGAGGCGCCAGCAAGACTTCTCTTACAACGCCGCGCCTCCCCACATGCGATCACCACAGTACATGGGATATCCTCCTCACATGAATGGCCACATGCCTCATCAACCATACTCATCGCAGCAATACCCTTACTGGTATCCACCATATGGACATATCCAGGGTCCTCCTCGTCCATACCAGGCGCCCTATGGACCGATGATTGTATCTTCTTATCCTCACTCGCAGCCTGTCATGGCGCCCGCCCATATTCCTCATTCTATGCCCATGCATCAAAGAACTCCGACTCCACTGCAACCGATTATGTCGCCATCTGTCATGCATCCGTCGATTCAGCCCATTCAGCCCGAAATGCAGGAATACCCTGCTGTTCTACCTCACTCGGTCCAAGGATATCCCATCGCTTCTCCGCCACCACGATGGGAGCCACAGCCAAGCCTGCCACCGAAGCCCACTTTTGCCCCACCAGTAAGTGCTTACTCTCATCCCGAATCAAACATGAATATTTCCTAACTGTTTATCTAGATTCCTTGGCTTTCGGTTCCAGAACAGCCCTTCCCGGCCAGAATCCCGCGCAGACGTCGCAAGGGCCGTGTCATGCAGTCATCAGTTGAACTTCCCACCAAAGACACGCACATGGTCATCGAAGTAGATGAGAACGAAGAGACTCAGCCCTCCTCATCTACCCAAGAATCTTCGGAACCTCAAACACCAACCACCACCACATTCCAACAGTCGGATACTGACTCCACACAGCCCACCACTCCTTCGTCGGTTGCGAAATCACAAGCACACTCGAAAAGCTCAAAGCCTGCTCCGGTTGTTCCAGTGGTGCCCAATGTGCCATCTACCCCACGTCGCCAAGGCAAAGATGGCAGTGTCGCATCTGGAACTCCTAAATCGACTGCACCTGCTACTCCTGCCCCGGTGGTAGAATCGGATAAAGTTCCTTCTGTTGAAACAAAGACAACCTCTCCTGTGCCAGCTGCACCCAAGTCTTGGGCTGATTTGGTCCGCTCAAAGGAGTCGGCGCGAGCAGCAAGTGCCGCTGCCGCCGCTGCTTTGGCCGAGCCACACGGATTGCCTGCTCAGAAAAATAAATCTCTCGCAGATGTCCTGAGCAAGTTGGGAGAAGATGTCACTCAATACAGCGACAAGATCGCATTCCTTGAACCGCGAGGACTGGTCAACACTGGAAACATGTGCTACATGAACTCTGTGTTGCAAATTCTTGTTTCTTGTACCCCATTCTACCAATTCCTTGATCATCTTGGCCGACGTGCTGCGCACACCTTCCACAGTGATCTTCCTTTGATCGATGCGATGATCATGTTCATGAAAGAATTCCGTGTTATTGACGCGGCCACTTCCGAAGACCAACTCCGCCTCAGATTGAAGCCCAATGAGCTTGAGCAATATGGCGACTCTTTCGTTCCTGAATTTGTTTATGAGATGGTTCGACAGCTGCCACGATTCAGGGACATGCGGCGCGGACATCAACAGGACGCCCAAGAGTTCTTAGGCTTCCTTCTCGAGGAGATGCACGAGGAGTGCGCTCGCGCCGAAGCGCACACCGTAGCGAAGGAAGGAGGCGATTCTTCTGTCGATGGCTGGTTGGAAGTTGGCCACAAGCAAAAAGCAGCGACCACCCAACTGTCTGGCTCTCTTGCTGCTGAGTCGCCAGTTACCAGAATATTTGGGGGCAAGCTTCGGTCAGAATTCAAGGTGCCTGGCAACAAGACTTCTGTCACGCTAGAACCCTATCAACCTTTGCAACTCGACATTGGATCGCATGACGTTCACAACATTCTCGATGCACTCAAGGGAATGACAAAGCCGGAAAGCATCCAGGGTGATTTCAACTCGTCTCGCGGACCGAACATCACCGCGACCAAACAAATCTTCATTGAGACTTTGCCTCCTGTCCTCATTCTTCATCTCAAGCGCTTCCAGTACGACAGTGTTACAGGTGCCACTCAGAAGATTTGGAAGAAGGTTGGATATCCTCTAGACCTGGAGCTTCCACGGGAGGTTTTCCCAGCTCATCGGCGTAACGCCATGGCAGCCCATGGAGGTCCCCCCAAGTATCGCCTCATGGGTGTGATTTACCACCACGGCAAGAACGCCAGCGGCGGCCACTACACGGTCGATGTTCGGCGACAGGAAGGCTTGGAATGGATCCGCATGGATGATACTGCCATCCGCCGCGTTCGCAGTGAGGAAGTGGCGGAAGCTGGTGGTGAGGAAGACCCTAAAGTTCTCGCTGCCGCTCTTGAGCAGCACAAGCATGGCAAGATCCCGAACGGCAATATTTTCGACCATATCGATCAGGATGACATGGATTTGACCGACAGCGACAAGGGCTGGAGCCAGGTCAATGGCAATGGTGCCAACGGACATGCAAGCAAGAAATCCGTGAACGGAGTCACTCCACCCCCCGCCGCTCCCTCTGGGGTCCGAACCCCCCTGGGCCGCTATGGCTCTCGTGATAACAAAGTTGCCTATCTATTGTTCTACCAGCGAATGGATTGAGGGTTCTCACCCAAAGGCTTCCCCATTAGGCTGGGCATCCGTTCTTCAACGACGCGTTGAAAAAGCATCGTACCCACTACATTCTGTGACACATCGAGTTTTGTGTCTTCAACAAAGTCATGCATTTTGATCCTCACCTCAGAGGATTATCTGCCGCCTGTATCGACAAGTCATACATAACATCTATCAATCTCGGCGAGCTCGTTCTATTTTTATGTTTACAGCTCTCTGCACATGAAACACCGTTCACAATGAAGCCGTCTGGAGAGGAACACAACCTGGGGCACGGCGGTCCCTGATCATCTACCTCTCTCTCCCCTAAAGGCTCATTCAACATATCTCACCTTTGCTTCACAAAAGCATCCACCTGGACTCCGTTTTGACCATGTTTTTTTTTTGCTCTTTTCTTCCAATGTAACGAACCCGAACACTCCACCGCCCATTGTCTTTTGAGCCAATTGTTTTTTTTTCGTCTACCTTTGGGCTGTATCTTATGGGATGTCGACCTCGGTTTATACCCCTTTCCGTTTTCGTTTTCTCATGGATACATCCTTCAAACCCATCTTGGCCCTATCGCACACGACCAGGCCGAAAATAATGGGTTTCCTTGAGCTGTTCCTACCAAATTCTTTTTTTTCGTGTACTTTGCCATGTCATTCGACTTTGCCATGTCATTCGACATTTGGCGAGGATACAGGGGATCCTGTGACGAAGTCACGAATTTCCTTATCTTGATCTTGATTGCTTTGTCTGCATAGAAGGCGGGCGTCGAAGAGAGCTGGTGTTGTTCAGCCTGGGGCGTCGGGGATGTTTCTTGCTTGTGTTGGGAAGAGGAGGGATGCTAATGGTGCAGACCACAGTAGGTTGGTGGTTTGAAGGAGAGGCTACAGGTCAGATATCTGAATTGCGCGAGAACGCAGAATACCAGGTGTGGTATGTCAAAAAGCCTGTTTTTACCAAAAAAAAATTTCAAAGGAAGTTTATCTCAAGAGTGTATTGCTGTAACACGTAGTTTTATGTACAAGAGTAGACGGCTACGTATGGGGCCTTGTGATGTCTGTTTAGCACCCTTTTTTTAACAGTCTCGCATACTGTGAAAAATGCGGAAGCAAAAGCACTTTCCTATGTATAACCTTTGATGTAGGTTATACTGAACCGAACAGTTACTGCAGTTATGAATACATGGAATCAAGCATGGAAGACAGGCATTCCAACCTCGCTCTTCGCTTCCAGATCCTCATCTTCTACAAACTCAAATCCAAGAGCCCTCCAGTTCAACTCCTTCCTCCAATGCAGCCCATAGTACCCCCTCTCGTCATGTCCATCAATTATGGAAATATCAGCCTCTGCAGCTTGAACAACCTCATCAGCCACAGGACCAACAACCGGCTCAGAAGACAGGCCACCACTCTCCAACCTCCCACGTCTGGGGAAGATGACAGACCGGAACCGGGAGAGAAGCATGCCCATAGAGCAGCACAGACATGGCTCATGGGAAAGATAGACGTCCAAATCTGTGCAGAGGTAGCCACCCTGTGAGCGAGTACGAATGCGTGGGGCTGCAGGCCTTAGAGCCGGCGTAGAAGAATCCGCAAGTACTATAGTAGACGGGGGAGGAGCCGGGAGAGGCGGGTGGCGAAGCTCGGATTGGGAAGGGTCTGTAGAAGGGTCGATAGTCAAGTTGGATTCAGGGTTAGGGTCTTGGTGTTTCCTCTTCAATGGAGAGGACGGAGAGTGAGGTGAGTTGGAGATGTTGGTGGATGTGCCAGGACGGTGGCGGTATAAGAAATATGATTCCAAGGCGCTTAGCTCTGACTGTTCTAGTTCAGGCTTCGATGGACCCGCGGTAGTCGTTGATGCAGACACGTCGTCAAGACGATCGTGCTCTCGGCGCCAGCGAGCAATCAAATCGACAGCACGCATCAGCGCGTGTAGTTCAGGGCCCCCCTCAACATCCGCGTTGTATGTCTTGCTCGCTGGGTTTGGCGCTACCCCGGCGTGCAGCTGGGCCTGGGATGGTGCGCCCGCCTCGGAGCGGGAGTACCGCGCATCGCCGGCAACTGCTAGGACTGCTTCATCCCATTTTTCTGTAGTGTCATATCCGGCCTCATAGCCTGCCTCGGTTATTTCTGCTTCAATGGCAGGGTCGACTATCACTGCGCCTACGCCGCGGCCTAGCCCGGATTGTTCTGCTTCCTCTGCTACTTTGCGCGCTAGGGATAGATAGTACCCTGCCCGTGGTTCAATAGATTCCTGTGCACGTTTTAGGATTTGAGGGGGCGGCGCGACAGTTGAGCGGGGTGCGGCTGGGTTGAATACGACTGGCCAGAGGGTCTTAGTCCACGTTTCGGCCTGAGTTGCATTGAAGGGAGGGCAAAGGGGAATTGTGACGGGGTGAAGTTGAATGGTGGGGGTTGAAGAATCGGACTGTGAAGATTTGCCTGGCGTTTCATCTGTAGCTGGAGGATCGTTTGTAGCTGCCGGCGCCGTGTCTGGCGCAAATGGAGCAAGCAGAGCCGTGAGTGTGGTGAGATCAGGCAACGGCGGTGATATAAGCACGAATATTGTTTGTGCTGGCGCTGCTGGGGGAGTGCTCTGGTTTTCAATCTCTGCCCTCAGTGGAGGTGGGAGTAATTCTCTTTTAGCGAAGCGACGGAGGTGTGATAGCGGAAGGGAGGGGTCTTTGGGGAAAGCCGCGTCGAGAGCCCTAATTTAGGAATTAATTTGGTGTTCAGGCCGGCGAAGCATGCAAGTCTGTATCTTACTTGATCACTTTGGATGCAGACTTCACATTGACTTCTGCGACAAAGGCATCGCCTATTTGTTGGTTAATCTTAATGTCGCAGGAAGAGGGCGGTGCTGTAGGTCATACCGAATTCTTCTGGGGGCCTTGTCTCTTGGACTGTCCGAATGGGGACCACTTGCCCACCAAGGGGCTTGAGGCCTCTGATTGTCTTTTCGACGTCCATTCTAGCTATCTCAAATGGCGCACCCAATCAGGCGCGGGGTGGAATAAAGTGAGGGTGTCAGGATAGATTGACCATGTACGATGGCACAGACTAAAACTGGCTCCAATTTACAATGCCTTGAAATTGCGCTTAAAACGCAATTGCCAATGTCAGCTTCAATAATTCAGCGAAAGAGGAAGTATTCATATAGACTTGAAGAAAAGAAAGCTATACAAAGTTGGAATGCAAACAGTGCAAACTCCGTGTGCAGGTTTGCCGCTAGGCCTGTTTTGGTCCTTTTAGTCTGTATAGGTTCGGATTCTTCGAGGTAGTTAACTTATGAAGAGCCATTATATTATTATACCTTAGATAGAAAACTAGGCCGTAACGGAATAGCAATTGTAGTCTCCATCTAAACCTAAAACCCCTCGGCCCCACAGTGTATATAATGCAAGAACTGATGATGTACGTAAAGAAAACACGTAACGTCTACAGTTGCAAGGGCTTAAATTATGAGTGGATATTTGAATTTTGTATGGTTCTGAAAGAAACAGTTAAGAAGATAGGTGATTTGATCATAGATATCACCCTCATCCCTTGAGACATCAAACGCCGAATGCCCTGTGGAAAAAAAAATCGCTTAAAAGTAAGGTATTGCCATCGACCTTTTGGTATATGCTGAGATAGATCCCTGTTCTAAAGAGCCATGTCTGATACCGATGCTCCTTGATATTATGTCAAAAGCAATGGTGCATCGAGACCTGAATCAACCCCCCTCCCCCTAATGCAAGTGGTATGTATTAAATCACACCGCCAGTGACTCGGCGCGTGACAGGAAGAAGAATCCACTCATCCATGGCTGACTCGAGACCGGCCCGAGTGGTCCAGGGCAGAACGTAATTTGTGCAGATTTCGCATCGGCGTAATTGGGGCGTATTCGTCCACAGCCTTATGCTGATACAGGACCGGCTGCTGGAGCAATGCCGGTTACTCCGGCTTTGGCACTACCATTTTGGCAGATGCCTTCAATTTCAAACCCATCGCATCGATCGACGAGGCTCTGATAATAGTCCACCAACACTTCCGGTTGTGGGACAATGCGCCATTCGACTCGGAACAAGAAATCGAGTTCGAGCATGGCTAATTCCGTCATTCCGATTCCACCAACTCGAGCATACGTCTTGTTGGTCCAAAAACTATCGCTGAGTCCCTTGCTGGCGACTGTGGCACTGGTGATCAGGAACCGATGGATGGTCAGGCTGGAAACAGTGAAGGCGGGGTACAACGCGCAGAGTCGATCGATGTAGTAGACCATGCTGAGGAGGATAGGGGGTGAGAGAGTAGCGTGGGTCGTCAATCGCTGTAGGTAGTCTTGCACGGAGATTCGGGGCGGAGAACGCGAGTGAAAGCGAGTCAGACGACCCTGGTGTAGTGGGATCTTGTCGTTGAATCGGATCAGCTCCATGAGCATGCTGGAGATCAGCACGACCATGTCACGGGGGTCGGCCAGTTCATATTGCGTGGGCAACATCTTGACATCTGGTTTGGAAGGTCGCAGGCGCTTGGACTGCGATCTCTCCAAATCTTCGCCATCGTAGTCCGCCGGTGTCGCATCCGATGAGTGATGGTCGCGTTGGCTGTTGCGCTTGTTGGAACCCGGGGTAGGGGCGGGCATCGAGGAGGGGGCGGGGGAGGAAGTCGGGGGTGGATTGGTAGATGTGGCGGTCGCCGGGGTTGCAGTCACAGCGGAAGAAGTGGCCGATTGGGGGGTCGAAGCCAAGGCCGAATTGTTGGCCAGAGTTTTCAGAGTGTCAGATGTAGATGCGCGCCTGCGTTGAAGATCTGAAGTTTCAGGGGAGGAAGGATCGACAGTATGTCGATTCAAGGCTGAACGAAGTTCGTCAATGGCCAGACGCGAGGATCGAGGACTATTGAATTGTGGAGCGCCAGTAGGCTCATAGTGGGAATGCGACCCCGAAGTTGAAGGAAGCGGGGAGCGCAACGCAGCCGTTGAAGGCGAAGGCGAAGACGCCAACATTGTATTAAGTTATTAAGGAATGCTAGACTGAGCATTCACAGTGCAAGGTGAGACCACGTGGGCGCACAGTCGGGGCGCGCTGTGGATGGCGTGGGTGCACGGCCGGCCTCATCCTCAGAGGCTTAAAAAGGGAGGAAAGCTTTTGCAAAAGGGATGTAAGGGTTATAAGGGGCTAAAGAGGAGAATGGGGGATCTGGGAATAATGCCTCCGACCTTTTCAGAAAGGGGCGAAGTTGAAAATCTTGTTCGTTGGGGGTGAGGTAATTACATTTATGCTATCAGTGGCTGGTTGCTTCCGGTGACTGTACCGTTACAGTATGGGTAATTTTCTTAATTTTTTTCTAAATTATTCAAATATTATAGTCAACTATATAATATGTGTATGATAGTTATCTTAAAGTGGTATTAGTTCAAGAGTGATATATTTAATACATGCTGTATTTAGGTTCAAATAGTCCTATAGTCTATTTCCCTCAAGGACAGTAGGAATGAATATTTTACTAATGTGACCGGGAATACTATGTGTAATAATGAATCTATATGTAACGTTTTTATATTGAGAGAGATATACCTGTACCTAGAGAGAGATGACTAAATTACCTCATATGCGGCAAGTTCCTTATCACTTTCTCCCATTTTATAGATATATTACAGTCCAATATACTTACTCTTAGATCGAGCCGGGAAGCGGGGGGTAACTACCGTGCCCTAGCCGAATAAGGTTAAAGTGCCAAGAGTTCAAGTATACAATTATTGTACTCCGTACATTTATTGGAGTTCTATATGCAATATATGACTAAATATAGCTAACGAACCTATCCATAGATTGAGTATTTGATTTTCTAGACCAGATTTAGGAGTATACTGGATTTACTGCAGTGCTGACATATAGATGGCCGAGAACCGATACCAACAAAACCTTACAATATAAGCTAACTACATGTACTCCAGAGCCGAATCTAGATCTCAGTACGGAGCTCTCCGTAGGCAAGTATTGACTAATACTTATATACTTCTGATACCCTCCCCTCTTTTCATAAGAAAGACAAACAATTTTGGAAACCATGAGACAATGTGTGTGGCGTTGGACTCCAGGTGCTGTCCCTGTCACACTCGACAATAGCTTTTTTCCCCCACCACAGATCTAATTACAGAAGCAGTTGACGTGCTCAAATTCGTAGGAAGATGCATACTATTTCGATACCATGGCTGAGACCAGCGACAGCATGTAAAAGTAAGGCCGAGGGCCGCTCTTTCATTAATCCGGGGCCATTCTTCGGGGAACGGTGTGGTTCGGCAGAACCGAAGTGCGGAGTACCTCTAGGCCCGGCTCTACAGTTCCGGCTTGCCATCATATCTATGTTGTACATCCAGGTCTACACAATCTTCTCATTGACGGATACAATTTCCTCAATATCATTCTAATATCCCTACCAATTTTAATTTAACACACAAAGTGAAACGTCGAGAACCTCCCGCTGGGAGGGGCTGATCGCCAGACGATGACGCGAGCTGCCGCACCGCCGATTCTGCTACAGCTACAGAGCGCCGAATCGGCATCCTCGCAGATTACAGCTTTGCGCACTCTGAAGAACGAACTGATTGGCCATGACCAGCGCAAGGAACTCTACATTGTCGAGGGAATCATACCAGCGTTGGCACAGGTGCTGACATCGAGATGGCCGGGAACGGCCGAGTCTAATGAATCGATACTGCACCAAGGCCCGTTCACGCCAAAAGCCTCAGAAGATTACGAATCATGCCTTCAAGCAACTTTAATTGTTGGGAGCTTGGCACAAGGTACGTGAAAACCAGATCCATGTCCAAATTCGCCAAGACAGATATTGACTGTACTGAACAGGTGGTCCGACGTTTCTCACCCCACTATTCGCCAGCAATATCCCCCAAACCCTACTTTCAATCTTTTCGTCCCCAGACTGCCCAGAACCATTCTGTCTGCCCATTCTACGACTCCTGAACACAATCGCAGACCGGATACCATTGCAAAGCCAGGAACAATGGCCTCGGGACACACAGCTTGCAGATCTCGTTTTTGCATCTGCAAACATCATCTCTCTTAGACGCATAATATTGCAGGGATACACGAATCTGCGCAGTCAGGCTGCGATCGAGTTAGCAGCCGCCCTGATCGGCAAGCTATGCACGGAGGAAACCCACAAGACGGCACTAGCAGAATCCGGGGTGTTGGACGCTTTGGCGCTCAAGATTGCCTCCTTTGTTGTGGCCAAGGGATTTGTCCTGCCTGGTGCAGAGGATCGCCTTCAAGAACCTGGCGCGCTGGACGACCTGCCACTTCCGGCCCCCGAATCCGCCCAGCTAGCACCAATTCTACGCGCAGTGGCGGTCATCATCGAACAGTCAAAATGGAGAGCGGAACATTTCCTATCATCACCTGGCATTGTAACGGTGTTTCCCAAACAAATCCCTGGGTTCGCTCCATCAGACATCAAGAAAGGTCCGTGGGGATCCACATATCTCTCGGGATCCGCAGTACCCCGTCATCTTGGCGCCAACCCCATAGAACAGCTTTTGCCGTCAGTTCCTCTAGCACACACAAAATCTTCATCCAGTTCTGCCAATTTCCCACCCCTGGGACATGGAGGCTCACAGCGCCGACACAGCCATTCTTACCCCACGCCTTTTTCACTGGCTGACACGCCTGTCCCAGAAGACGATGAGAATGCGATTGTTCCGTGGCTGCTCTGCATCCTCCGCTCAGAGAATGGCATGACACGGTTGATGTCCGCACGTCTTGTCACGGCCCTCTTCCGGTTAGGATTGGCGAAGAAACATCGCGTCCCAATGTTCAGTTATTTGCTGATCCCCATCTTGATTCGTATGCTAGATAAGAACGTCCGACTTCCGGATGAAGAGGGCGCTATTCATGATGGGCTGCTCTCGTCGACCCTACGTTTGAAAGAAGAGGCGCCTGCCGTATTAGCCAACTTGGTCATGGACGACCAGGAGCTCCAGAGATACGCGGTAGAAGGTAATGCGCTTAAGCGACTTTCACAACTTCTCAAGGAGACTTACAACCCAATCATGGAGACATCCCGGCCGATGTGGCAGGCAGAGGATAGCCCAAGCCGAGACCTTGAGTCTCTTTCACCAGAGTGCCGCCTCGGGCCTTCCGGTTACTCTCCGACCCTTTGCCATGTAATGCGCTACCGAGAGAACATCCTCAAGGCTTTAGCAGCACTCGTCCCATTCAAGGACGAGTACCGCAAGGCGATATGCGAACATGGCGTCGTCCCTTATATCATTGACGCCCTCAAACCAAGGCCTAGTGATGCACTCGCTGATGCAGCAATGCCCAGAAATACTGCAGAGGATGGAAATCCGATTCCGACCATTCTGGCTGCTTGTGGTACAGCTCGAATGCTGACCCGATCCGTGAGCGTGCTAAGAACTAGTCTTATTGATGCCGGCGTGGCTAAGCCACTGTTTGCCCTACTTCGCCATTCTGACCTCGAGGTGCAAATTGCAGCGACGGCTGCGATCTGTAACTTGGCCCTGGACTTCAGTCCCATGAAAGAGGTTTGTCCAAGTCTATATTTTGTTCGTAAATTTTGCAGCTAACCTAATGTACCCAGGCAATCATTTCCCACAATATCATTCCCATCATTTGCGGACACGCCCATTCATCCAACACCAAATTACAGATTGAATCGCTCTGGGCTCTCAAGCACATGGTTTATGACACCGCAAACGACATCAGAATGAACATTATCGAGACTTTGGGCTCCGAATGGATTATGGAGGTCATCTCTCAGGATCCGGTCCGCGCAGTGGCTCGACGGGCGATAGAAGAGGAGACAGATCAAGGTTCCGGATTTGCGATGGGCCGATCTAATTCGGCTGGCGAACAGGTCGATATTCTGAACCCCATGGATGATGCAGCGGAGTGGGAAGAGGACCTGAAGATGGCCGATACCATGCCTCCCTCCAAAATGAGTTTGGACATGTTCCTTCCTGATGCAAGACGTAGACGCAAACTTGTTCTTCACGGAACCCTGGCTCAAACCACACAGTCTCGACAGGACGATATTGCCGTCCAGGAGCAGACATTCGACTTACTGCGTAACATGATCTGTGGTCGAGGTGCACCTGAGATGATTGAATATCTCTTCAGAGAGCTAGGCCAAAACAATTTCCTTGATACCATCGCAGATACATTGCGACCACGTACCATCCAACTTCCTCACCGCCGGGACTCCAGCAGTCAGTCCCTCCAAGTACCCAATGAGATCATCAACGCAGCCGCCGCTCTCATCGTTCACTTGGCGGCCGGGCACCCACGTCACCGGCGCATCGTCGCATTCCACCGTGACTTGCTACGGTCTCTGGGAAATTATTTCAACCATTCTCACAAAGACATTCGGTCGAACTGTGTCTGGGTAGTGATCAACCTCATCTACGAAGAAGATCAGAGCGACCATGAAGGTTGTCGGGAACGGGCAGTGAGACTTCGTTCTCTTGGGTTTGCGGAACGGCTGGCTAGCCTCGAGGATGACACGGAACTAGACACAAGGGAGCGTACGAAGACTGCGCTGCATTTGTTGAACAAACTGTCTCCCGCATAGTTGATATCTTTGTCATTGTTAGAGTTCCCCGTGGACGTTCTGGATGGATCGGAGTACTGTAGGAAAATATGGATGATTTTTTTTCTCTTACTGAGCTCATCTCACATCATACCTAAAGATAGGATCTATTAAACTTCAACTGAAAGCTACGTTAGCTTTTCCCGCAGTTACTTGCTATTTCCCTTCGAGTAGGGCTAGGAGAATTTCATACCCAGCACTCCAACTCTTCTCCAAAGTTTTACACCTCTCTATACTTAGTTATATAGAAATAGTCTCTCAAAGCCTAGATGGGTATATATGCCTGTATAGTTATGGGTGTTGTTAATGATAAGAGCTCCCTTATCAATGTGGAGAAAAACGTCATAGCCCTTGCAATCCAGTCTATTCACATCTGCATCTACCTACGTAGTTTTTAAGACAGGTCAACTCTTCCTAAAGAAATATTATAATGTCTCCAGTGCCAGAGCCCATTCTCCAAGCCCTTTCACTCCCACCCGAATCAAAAGTCGACCTCTCCACGTCCGGTCTAGGTTCAGGCTTCACAAGCACAGGCACCATCCACGCCCAGATCCCCAGGGGAAATGGCACAGAAGAGCGACGCTACTTTGTAAAGACCTCCTCAAATGGAAAGGCCGCAGAAGAAATGTTCCGAGGCGAATCCGAGTCCCTCAACGCAATCGCAGCCTCAGTGCCAGGGTTCTGTCCGCAAGCCCTAGCTAGAGGACCACTCGACGAACCCGGGAGAAAGACCAAAACACACTTTCTCGCAACAGAGTTCCTTGATCTCAGCGGCAAGATGAGCCGTAGTAGGGGCGATGAAACCACGCTCGTGCACCGCCTCGGAGAACTGCATACCACACCCGCACCTCCAGACCCGGACACCGGCCGGCGTATATTTGGATTCCCCGTGCCGACCTTCTGCGGCGACACTAAGCAGCCAAACCGGTTTTGTGGTAGCTGGGCTGATTTCTATGCGAATGAACGGCTGCTTACGATCCTGACTACATCTGAAGAGCGCAATGGACCCGACGCTGGGCTGCGCGAGGCGGTTGAGAAGACGGCACATAAGGTTGTACCTCGGTTGCTCGGGGATGGTCATTTAGGGTATACTTCTAATGGTGAGGGAGAAGGGATTGTTCCTGTTGTTATTCATGGGGATTTATGGAGTGGAAATGCTGGTTGGGGTCGGATTGTTGGCTCGGGTCGCGATGAGACGCCTGGAGATGTGGTGTATGACCCGGCTACTTGCTATGGACATAGTGAGTTCGAGCTTGGAATTATGCATATGTTTGGTGGATTTGGGGCTCGGTTCTTTGAGCAGTATCATCGTATTGTGCCAAAGACTGAGCCTGTGGCGGAGTATCCTGATCGGTTGGAATTGTACGAGTTGTGAGTTGATTTTTACCTTCTCTTACTGCTGGATAATTTTACTAATTATGGTTCAAAAGATATCACCATCTGAATCATCATACTATTTTTGGTGGAGGATATCGATCTGGTGCTATGTCGATTATACAGAAGTTGATCAGGAAGTACGGAAAGGACTAGAGTCTTATAGTTTTTGCAAGATTTCTATTACTTTGGTTGTATCCTTTCAAATTCTAAGCAATATCTAGCGTAGGGACATGGTTTAATCACGAATATAGTTAAGAAATGATGTCACACTAATATCCACGACTTGTCCGACTCTAATATCTTCCTCTTTTCACCTTAAGCACCAAATTGTATTCTACAATGCCAGCTCATCCGGATTCCAATCTATATCCCGAGGCCAGTGGCCCCGCCAAGGCACTGGTCTATCAGCATCGCGCTGAACAGCCATTGAAGTTGTATGCGGGGTGGTTCTATCCGTATGTCCATGGCCCCTTTATCCTCGAAGCAAACGACCGCTAACCAGGTATCCAGATTTGGTTTGTTCCCAGCTACTTATTCATAATTACCAATGTTAACGAAACAAAGTGCAACGAGTCTGGCTCGCCCTCGAAGAGAAAAAGATCCCGTACGAATATATCGAGGTCAACCCATACGACAAGCCAGGCTCACTACTCAGACTAAACCTTCAAGGCCTAGTCCCTACACTCTCAACGCCAGCATATCCACACCCACGGCCACTATACGAATCCACTGTGATCCTGGAGTATCTGGAAGAAGCATACCCAGACCACCAACCCTGCTTCCTCCCAGAGGATATCTACGAGCGTGCCCGCGCACGCATTTGGATTGACTATGTGACATCTCGCATAATTCCATCTTTCCACCGTTTTTTTGCAGTGCCAGCCTGCAGATGGCAGTGCGCAGAATACAGAGGCCGGGTTGGTTCAGGCTCGGCAAGAGTTTTTGAATCACCTGAAAGCCTGGGTGAAGGAGACGCACACCAAAGGACCTTTCTTCCTTGGTGAGGATATTAGTTTACCGGATCTGGTGCTGGCTCCGTGAGCTGTACGACTGTGGGTGTTTGATGAGTTTAAGAGTGGTGGATTGGGGATTCCGAGGGAGGGGGAAGGGGGTGTAGATGAGAGTATTTGGAGCCGGTGGAGGAATTGGCTAGCTGCTGTTGAGAATAGACGGAGTATCAAGGAGATTACCAGTTATCGTGCACTTTATCTTCCCATCTACAAGAGATATGCTGATAATACAGCTCAAAGTGAGTTGGCTAAGGCGACCCGGGCTGGTCGTGCGGTTCCTTGAGGAATTTTTGAGGCACCATCATGCTACCCATGTAGCTGTAGTATGATCAACATGTTAGTAATTGCACATCTGTGTTCAGGAAATGAAACAATTTGGTAGAAATCGATATACACTTCGGTATGCGGAAGAATATATTTCCGACAGACCTACACGTGATTGAGAGCTCTTGGGCTGACACGTGATCGCCAATCAATCCAGTCACTACGCGTCTTCATCTTGCAACTTCCAAAGACATTGCTTGGTATTGCCATATTTCTAAGGAATCCAAGGAACCGCCATGGCACGCAATATGAGGGACGAGTCTCCTCGGGGGAGCTCAACGATGGAACCCGGCCTGTCAGCCCCGGCCATCCACCCGTCTTTTATACAGGTGGCCAACCCATACATATTCGAACAGACAGTCGAAAACTGCATCGAGGCGATGAACGTTAATCCCCTTCGTGAAACTTCATTACGTCTTCAGGGCGTGGCATGGATCGACAGCGTGCGGAGAGCCCTCAACCTGTAAGTTGACTTCAAGCCTGCAAAATGTATCAAAACTAACTAGATATCCAGTCCCATTCGCACTTTTGACACAGCAGTGGGATATTATCACCGATTTCGATTAGTGCACCCAGACAATGAGTATATTTTCACAGTGGGTTCTCTCGGAAATCCCTCAAGGAAATTAGCTAACCTGGAATACAGGATGCTGCGGCTGCGGCTTTATTCACAGCCTGCAAGATCGAAGATACGCTGAAGAAGTCGCGAGACATTGTCTGCGCAGCGTACAACTTGAAATTAGCGCCATCAGAGCACTTATCGGCCGATGATCCCGTAAGTCATGATGCCAGATGAGACAAGACAAAGGATTAACGCTTGTCGACAGATGTTTGAATCCCACGCGCGTGGCATCATAGGTCTCGAACGACTCATGTTAGAGGCATCAGGTTTTGACTTTCGAACTCGACATCCCCAAAAGACCCTCATGAAGCTGGGTCGGCATTATGGACTACTAAAAAACTCCGAAGTCTCCAATCTTGCCTACCGCATTTCGTCCGATCTTTACCGTACATTTGCGCCCATCAAACAAAACTCATCGACAATGGCTTTTAGCTGCCTTGAGCTTGCAGGACGACTCTTGGACCAGCGTGTCGAACAAGTGGAGTCCGGGGTAGACTATGCGCAGTGGAGCACCAACCGAGCAGAAATCATGGGTAAGTATTGTTGTTGCATTCACATTCACCTAACGAATACCATGTATTAACAGCTATCTAGAAACCCTCTTCGACCTGTTAGAACTCTACACCCACCATCGCTCACAGACCGCCGTCGGCTCGGAATTTCCAGCAGACCGGTTCCTTACAGTCCGCATCCCGCTAAATCAAGAAGCCAGCGAGCACAACATCCCGCGCTACCATCCGTGGATCGGCCAGCCACACAAACAATCCAACGGCGGTGGCGCGAACGACCAAGATGCTTCACGACCTGCTCATCCCTTGACGCCAATTGCAGCGAACGGGGACCGCCAGAGGACAGGCGAGCGAGGCCGCGACGCCGCCGTGCGGTTCATGCTCGATCCCGCATGTGCCGATGAGGAGAGGCGACAGGTCGCGGCGTACTTTAAAGTCGAAATGGAAGAATATGAAGTCGACGGGTAAAAGATGCGTATTGCTATTTACATTCCTGGCACCTGCGTTCCTGACACCTGGTGTGTCTCATGCGGTGAAACGCAGGCGAGAGAAGGCTTTGCTTGTTTCCGTGAACGGATAATATGATAGCTGGTTCGGTATTGAGCTAGGATGGGGCGCCCCTATATACTATGTTCTATCTTGGGTTCAACCCACTATGCTCCGATCACGGTGACTCGCTATTGACCGTTCATCCCCATTCTTGTTGGGATACGCCGGCATCCTTGCTAGGCTCTAATAAGAGGCCTTTGTGCGCACTTTTCTGGGCAGATGAGCGAAGCACTCGGTTTCTTTCTCCACAGTTTCGGGAATGAGTTGTCTCGGACCCGAGACTCTCACATTCTAAAAGTTTCCCATCTTGTTCCATATTTTCCTTGATTTCCCGATACCCCAGACATTTATGACTAGTGACGATATTGATAGATACAATGAAAAGAACCATTAACTATCGATAACCGGTTTCTCGTTGTAGGACAACATAGACAACATAGTGATGGATCTTTGCTGTACCTACGGATCCATCCTTACGGAACAATATATGGAGTAAACCAAAATCAGAAATTAGCTTCAAAAAATTGAATTGAAAGCTATGTACAAATCTACAGTCTGTTCCCTTCACGTGTCCAAAAACAGCGAAGCTAGAGACAAGACCGCCAGAGCAAAAAAAACAGACATGTCCCCCGCCATCCCCCTTCTTCTACCACTTCTGTAGAGGGATGTGTCCGTTGCACGCGTCGAGAGTATAGCAGAGCTCCAGGTCAGGATCGACCGAGCAACAAGTCATCAAATTTAGGCGATCAGAAAGGGAAGAGAAGAGAAGGGGGGGGGAAATAGTAGTGAACAAAAGTACAGGGAAATAGCCGTAAATGAAGAGAGAAAAAAGTCGTCCCTGTGCCTCCGGGGTGGAGATTTTGGTCTTCACACCGGTTCATTAGAGCCCTTGCCACGGGTCATTTTGTTGGGTGTTGATGCCGTGTTGAAAGGCGGGTAAGGCAAGCGGGGCGCATGTATGTACATAACATGCATGCACACATTAGGGCTTGCATGCATATTCGATGAACCTAAATCAAGTCCCGAATGAAGCAAGAAGCAATCGGAGGAGAGTTGCAAGGTGGGAAGCGCGGGGTTGAAAGGTGGTCCTCGAGTGATGGAAATGAAAGTGAAGGATGAGTGTCATGAATTTAGGTGGTGTTTTTCAGTCTGAATGCCGGATAATTTTTAGGTTCATCGACGCTTGAGCTCGGTGAGAAGGCAATCCAGAATCTGGAAGAGTTTAGTAATATGATCATGGTAATTGGTTCAAGGAGACATACCGATTCTGAGACGGCGCCCTGGTTGTACAAGTACTTGCCCAAACCACGGACGACCTCGAGCTGCTCGTCAACTGTAAGGCCATTGATGGCAGTCTCGATGATATCTCCCACACTGGCCTTGTAGACAGCAATGAAGCTGTGGTAGTACATGAAGGAGAAGAAGCCCATGATGAACTGGCAGTCCATGCGGTCAGTGATACCACCGTGGCCAGGAATGGACTCGCCAAAGTCCTTGATCTTGAAGGTGCGTTTCAGACCGGAAGCAAAGAATCCACCAAACGGAGCGATCAGCGAAGCGAAAGTGGCGAAGGCCAAGATGTGGAACTGAATAGGTTCCACCCAGAAAGTCTTGTCTACGCCAAAGATTTCAAGAGAGTAGGGTTGCGACGTGAAGACCGGGTTTGGATCACATTCCAGACCGGTCAAAGCATTCGAGCCCAGGTCATTGACAGGACAGATGAAGTACTTGTAGCGAATCAGCAGGTTGGTCATGAAATAACCAAAGCCAACGGTGCAGATCCATGCGCCAAGGAATCCCTCGACAGTCTTCTTCGGGGAGAGCTGAATAAGTTGTGTCTTTCCAAAGCTAATACCGCAGACATATGCGAAGATATCATTGGTGATGACCAACGCAGCGGGGAGGAAGAACCAGATCATGCCCTCGAAAATGTTGTTCATGACAAAGTGAGCTTGGACAACAATCAAATACAAAGCCATATGGGTCCAAGCAAACTGGGTGAATTGGAATCGATAGTGGCCCTTCTGCAGAGATCCGACAAAGAACACGAATCCTATCAACCGGGATTAGCAGGGTAAAGGGGGAGCAGTCGACCTCGACACTTACCCATTACGTAAAGTGTGAAGCTGATGAAGCGGTGGTGGTTCGCCAACGGAAGCAGAACCTTGTCAACAAGCAGGATGTGCTTAAAGTAGTAGATCACGCTCTCCCCGTACAGGAAATACATAGTGGTCGCCAGGAAGTACCAATTCAACGATTTGGTGAACCTCAAGTTCTTCTCCTTATTGGGGATACTGGCGATAGCGATGACTTCCTTGAACGAGATGATTTGGATACCAGTAATTAGGACAATAATATAAATGTGACCGGAGAACAAGGCGACGAAGAAACCGGCGATCATCACAAAAGTCCATATCGTCCGGGTAATGAAGGTCTGCTTCTTCTTCTCATATTCGGACTGGGGGGTTTCTAGATATGAAGATCATGTCAGGGCTAGATTCCGATGCCATACTGCTATACTCCACTGAAAACCGACCTCTTCATTTATTGTAGATGGTTTAGACCCATTGCCATTTTTGCTGAGGCTAGTGGGCTCTGAGGGTGCATCGCTGACGTCGGAGGACACGCTGAGACGTCGCTCATCATTTGACCGGTGTTGAAACCTAACATTACGGCGAGATTTCGACATGATGGAAGAAAAAGGGGCCAGAAAGAGAATCTGGGCAACAGGAGTGGAGAGTACAGAGAGAGAGGGTCATCGGGATTAGAGGCTGATGAGCTCATGTGAAGTGCCGTGCCAAAAGCGGTCAGCTTCAGCTACAGCCCCGTGTTTGTTTTTTTGTGTTTTTTTTTTTCCTTTGCTTGGTTCTTTTATACCTGGTGTATTATTCGGCTTTATTGATTGAATCAATTATTTGAACTTATATTATGTTCTTGACTAGAAATTGAAATTGGATGTGAAGTGTTGTTGTCCAGGTGCCTTGAACTGCCGTGCTATCTCTCCCTCTCTTCAACCTCGGAACCACTCGAACTCGAGAATGGTCAAAAACCATCCGTGAACTTAGAACCCGCCAACTCCCCCTGGTAGTCCATTCATGGCGGGGGCATGGAAGACGACGACGACGACGACTACGGCTCCGACGAGTTTGACTCTCTGCCACCAGGAACGTTGTATGAGCTTGAACAGAATGCGTTTCAAGCAACCCAGGCGTCAGCCTCACAGTACCACTCAAATCCCATAAACAGCAACTCCGTTCTCCGCGCTCAAGCAGTGCCATTAAACAACAATGCTGGATCGCTGAGACCGCCGCCCCATCTGCACACCGGATTGACAAACGACTACAATACACTGGAGGTGGGAGAAGTGGAGGCCGAAGTGTACGATAACGTTGGGGAACCGCATGTCATTCCGCATGGTCAACATGTACTCGCCCCGGATCCTGGCGTTGCAACCAATGAGCAGCTGGGCGATGCCATGGATGTGGACGAGTACTATGGGCAAGGGAACGCCGCTGCGGAGATCAATGCACGCCTGGTGCAGGTGAGTTAGTTGAAAGCTTCTTTGCATAAATTCTAACAATCGTCCATAGATGGAACAAGAAAGAGAACGCATCTTACAGGAGCTTGCCGAAGCGAGGATGCAGGTGGAAACGAAAACTGGGGAAATCTCGATCATTCGAAGGAAGCAGACAATGATGACTCAAGACTATGACCGGCAAATAGCGGCCCTTAGGAAATCTATGGCCGACGGAATGGCGAAACACAAGCAAGAGATCGAGGCAGCCATGTCCGAGGGCAAGGTACTGGCGACAGAGAATGTATTTCTTCAACAAGACCTCGTGGATGAAGCCTACCAGCTTCGGAACTACAAATCCAAACCTCGCGATGTGGAAGCCCCAGTGACTCCTCGAAAGTCCCGGGTGCTTCCCTTCCGCGATGGATTTGAAGATGACGAGATAGCCATGGTGTCTCCTAGCAAGTCTGCAACGCGTTCCAAGCGAGCGACGCCGACAGTTCCAGGAAAGCGCAAACGACAATCTAGCCAAGATAGCGCTGTGCCACTACAGCTGAACCCCGCTGGTGTGGAGCTTATCATGACTGATGCGGCTGATATTCCGGCCGAAGTCGACGAGATGAAGCGCAAGTGTGCAGAGGGGAGTCGCAACCAGCGATTTATGATGCGACTTCTGAGCCACCGTACACGTCCCAACCAAGAAACAGATTTCGAAGCGTTGGCCAATCTTGCGTTTCCCTCAGAGCCACATCGACCCATGTCCAGTATCATTATGGAGGCCATGGCTCGTATCGACCCGAACAACAACGTATTAGAATATACGCAAACGATCGCTTCGCTGTGGCAGCGCGCCATCAACGAGAAGTTCTACGATCCAGTCCCCCGATTTGAAGCTATCACAAAATATAGTTTGATGTCAGACGACATCCCTCTCTCCGAACTGATCACGCCTCTAGTTGGAGTATTGCAAGATACTGTGGAAGTGAATGCAGTTCCTCGCTTCAAGTACGCCCCGGCATCACGAGATAAACGAATTACTCGACAGACACCACAGTCAGATCTGCAACCCCTAGTCGACTCGACTGGGGCCATGCGTCTACTTTACCAGATTGCCTGTGGAATATTACATATCAAAAGTGCAATGGAGACATTCTGGCAAAACATCCGGATCTCGTTTATTCTTGTGATGTTGCACCCCTCACACCCACTGGGTGACATTGTGCTTTTGATGAACCTCTTATCAACAAGTATTCGTGCAGACTCATTTGGTCCAATCAGAACTTCTGATCAGGACCAATTGGACGTGCAAAAGTGGATTGTGGACCGTCTCACGCACATGCTGAGCGAGTCCGCGATACCGGACGAAGGCGTAGAGCCATACACCGCATACGACATCTGCGCAATGCGCCTCGAAGTCTTGCTGCTGCTGGAGTCGCTTGCATTCAACCCTATGGCCCCATCCCAAAAGCATGCCAGTACCATCCTCGCATTGCACCCGAATGCACTTGCCCGTTTATTCCGGTCGATGCACGATGAGCTGGATGCACTTTACTCCTCCCCGCCAGAGTCAGACCTACGTGTTGCGTTAGTGAATGGCCTTATGCGGCTTATTTTTGGGGTCATGCGGCAACATGGCCCCTTGATCAATATGCAAGAGAAGCTCGCGTGTGTTCCTGGCAGCAAGCAGAAGCATCTCGTTGTGTTAACTCGCTTGGCATTCTGTGATGGGACCGTGCTAGAGGCGGGCATTGATGACGAAACCGTCGATATGGCGCACGAGCTACTCGAGGAATGGACTAATCCTCAAGAAGCAGAGTCATTGGCGGAGGCATTCCCAAGTTCTAGGAGAGACTGATATAGTGGAGATAGCGGAGATGTTCAACATTGTACGACTGGGATTTTTGTATGCATTTGATATGGCGCGATGTGTTCTCTGGAGTTACTAGCATGTTTCTTTACCGTATACCAAGTGAATTAATTTTTATATCTTTTAAAGTATTGAAAAAAAAAAAGAGTGGAAATTTGCAGGATACACATAATTCCAGTAGTAAGAGAGGGTTGAGACCAACAAACGGGAGCAACATACCTTTACAAGGGTGAGTGAGTCCATCTAACAATGCCAGATCTTCAGCCCTCAGCAGTGAATAGAGTTTAGGGAACAGGCAAGATAGTATGTTGTAAAGTGATAGAGCAGTTGGATCTAACACGGGGGAAGGCATACTGGGCACTGCAATGCGCATCATGCACATTCACGTGGAATGTACTGTTCAGGGGCGCTGTGAGTAGAGTGGATTCTACAAAACCATCTTAGGGTAAGAGACGGGTTGTAATGTGCATTTTATTATTCTCTTGTCTCATCAATGTTCCCTTCGAAGTCTAAATGCTTATTGAATGTTATGCTACAATGCCTTCCTCTCCAACCTCGTGCCACTGGCTCAAGAATTGATGAAAAAGAAAATGTTCCACGAATGGAGGTGCCAAAGAATACGCCTGTCAATGACCCGAAAGCCATTGAACAGACTGTTCCTCCGCGCTGTGCAATGCAGGGACCAGCCTGTGGTGAACCGCCTTGTTGATCGCAGTCACCCAAACAAGGTAAGTATGAAGAAGAAAGAAAAAGAAGAGGAAGAGCCGGGGCAGAGGCAGCTATATATACACCTTCCACGGGGCGGTGGCAGAATTTGCACTGGGCGGTGGCATTAAGCGAGAATTTATTGGCCAATCAGCTATCAATCCCCCTTACATAATATACAAACTAGGTAATTAAACATTGCAACCACTGCAAACACTGATCCCGCATACCAGCGTAACATATTCCTTATAATTAAGGCAACAGTCTAACCGTCACGTGCCCTGAAGTTTTGAGACTCGGCCAATTCGGACTGGGTAACATATCATTTTGCTATACAGCATTGTTTCTACAGCATCGCCACAATGAGAAACAGAGCTAGCAACACGTTGTCGAAAGGCGTATGTCTCCACAACTACACTTGATTTCGCCAGTTCCAAAATACTAACAAAATACTGTTCAGAAAATCCGTCAATCATGGAGCAAATACAACCTGTATAACCTGCAACGATTCCGCAGCCCACCGACCGCCAATCGCACATTCTTCCAGCAAAAATGGTCCGCTAAGGCTGCATCCCGTGCCTACCACGGCGAGCAAGTCCGCGAGAGACAATGGAAACGCATGTTCAACCATCGCATCCGCAGTGTTATCCCCATGAATGCCGCCGACTTGGCCGCCGATGACGGCTCCCTAGTCTCGTCCGGTCGAGGCTCAGGTCTCGATAAGGATGGGAAGTCCGCTTACCAAACACGTCCTATACCTTACAGCCACATGACCTTTGCGCCCCTAGAGCGCCGTTTGGATGTGGCCATCTTCCGGGCTCTGTTTGCTAGCAGTGCCAGACAGGCGAGACAGTTTGTCATCCATGGAGCGGTTACTGTTAACGGTCAAAAGGTATGACGCGACGTGAAAAGCTACCAATTCCTTGGTTACTGACTCGCTTTTGTGTTGCTAGATGAAACACCCCAGCTACCTCCTTAACCCCGGTGACCTCTTCCAGGTCGACCCAGACCGCGTCTTGTACGCTACTGGTCATACAAAGACTTCGTTTGAGCGACGTGAAGGCCGATTGGCTCGGAGAAAGGCTAAATCACAGAAGTCACAGGAAGCCGAGGACGCCGAGGCTGCAGAGGCGGAGTCAAAGGAGACCGCAAAGGAAGATATCAAGGAGACTCCAAAGGAAGATACCAAGGAGACTCTCAAGGCGCTACTGGCACAGGCCAAGTCTGTCATGTCTGCCGGCAAGGATACACTCGCGCCCCAGCGCAAGCAGGAGCTCCGCGGCTTCCAACAAGCTGTCCGCCGCGTATTGTCCCGCTCCGAGTCCAGCACTATCCTCGCAGACAGCCTGGAGGCCCAATTCTCCCAGTTGACCCTGCTACTCAAGGCCAAGCGGAGCGAGAAGCCAGTTAAGAAGGAGGTGAAGCCGCGTCCAGAAGACGCCTTCGCATCCGACAACGGAGATACAGAAGCCGTTTCTGCCAAGCGAGATACAGAAGCCGCAGTCAGCGACAAGCTTTCCGAGGCCTTCGCACAGGCAACACTGGGTAATGATGTCGATGCCTCGGAGCTCAGCGACGAGGAGTTCGACACGCTCCAGCGCGCTCTTACTCAAATGCGTGACAACCCTCTCGACAATTCCAAGACCTACTCCACCCCCTGGCAGCCACGCCAATACATGTCTGCATTTGCCTTCATCCCGCGCTACCTCGAGGTCAACCAGAACATTTGTGCAGCCGTGTACCTGCGCCACCCCGTGGCCCGCCCCGGTTCCGCTGAGGTGCCCACTCCCTTTGGCGAGTCCATTGCCACTCCGGCTTATGGCTGGTACCTAAGGAGACGGTGGTAGAGGATTCGATTGGCCTGTCTTTCTCTGTCTAGCCTATCCCTTTCCCTTTTGTTCTCTACTACTTTACTATTTTCCTTTCCCTAAACTTCCCATCTGTGTATTAGTGGGCGCTTAGATCTCCCTCATCCCTTTCTGCATATTTCTGGATCATGTTGACCATGGTGTTGGTTCCTGTTTTGCTTGTCTTTGGAGCTTTTTGTGTCAGCTCCACCCCCTGTACCACCATAGCCATGATGTGTTGTAAATGGATATATTATTGATGCTATTGTTTCGCGCCGTAGATGGACTACTCCGTAGATATGGCTGCTTTGCACGCTTATTATGGGTGGATACATACCGAGTAGCCTGTTCTTAATGTACTACTAGCTTTTTATTCTCGAAGAAATACTAGGGCCTCGCATGATGTACGGAGATGACTAAATTTGTGGACAATTACCTAGACGTCGAAGCTCCAATTTATATATACATCATGAATATACAAACGTGCAGGCAATGAAGACAGAAATCCGGCAAGGATGTATATAATTCAACCAAATACATATAATTAAGCACAACGAAGAGATTTCAAAGTTTCAAATTGTTCGATTGAAGCTCATTCCTCTCTACTCCGTACAGGCTCGTACAGCCACAGCTGAGATGCCACAGCTGAGATATATGCTTGGCGCACGGACCTTATCGAAAACCCTCCAAGTGAAATCCATCGCAGCTTTATCTTTATCCCCACAGATCGACAAGGACATTCTGCATTGGTCTGTTACACTACTGTCACCCTATTGATGGCTGAATGATTACTTTGAATTAAGGAGACTATCTCCTGGACCCCATAGACCACTCAACTTGCACTGTTGGTCTCCCACAGCAACTGCTCGGCTACTGCGCAAGCTGCTGTCCCCATGACGCGCCTTCAACCACACGAATACCGCCATCCTTCGTATCATTCTCCTGCACAAAATTCCTTTGGAACCGTACCATCGGGCCTGCGCTCAGGGTTCAGCCCAGCTTCCCAGTCCGTGTCCGTGGTAGTGAGGAATCCACCTACGGCGGCCGATAACACATCAGAGAGCAGCGAAGAGACTCCTGGGGGGACAAACCTAACCGGAAGTGATCCACGGGAAGGAGGTATCCTAGAAAGCAATCTATACTATGCGCCGATGCCAGTGGGCGTAGCTCAAACCAGCGAAGGAGATGGACCAAGGCTGATGTCAAGATCAACCACTAACAGAGGCACGAAACGCAACCACAATGCCGACGATGAGCTCGATGGCGACAGTTCGCGGCAGCATAGACGTCTCACGACCAAAGAAGAAGTAGCGCTCTTTGAGATCTGCAACCGAAATGCAGACACCTTCGGCAGCCGCAGTAATCTGTGCAAGTGGTGGATATCCATTGCCGACGAGTTCAAGCGCACCCACGACGGCCGCTCATACTCGTGGCACTCGGTGCGGCGAAAAGTCGAAATGGTCACGAGGCAGCGCATCAAGTTTCTCGAGGACCAGCGACAGCGGGGCTCGAACGCACCTGGCTCAACGGCCGAGGAGTTGATGAACCCGCAATGGCTCGCTGCCGTTGATGCCTGGCTTCCGACTTGGCAGCGCTGGGAAGAAGCCGAGAACCGCCGCATTGCGAAGCGGGATGAGCTTAAGAAGCGTAGACAGCCGCAGCCCTGGCGCCAGAATTCCAAAAACGGAGACCAGGATCCATGGCAGAACCTGCCTGGGTCATCTGCCACTAGCCCAACTGATGTCAACGCCTCGATGATGGGTATGATGCACCACCCTGCCACCAACCCCGTCGGTGATGCTACACTCCCAGCTACCAGCCCTACGCCCTCGCCCTCAATTACTGGCCCTATACCACCTACGCATTTTCTCGAATCACCATCCACCCCTCTCTCTGCGACCACCTCGTTGAAACTTCCACCTGGTTTCGAGAATATGTTCTCAACCCCACAACTCACATCACAAGTCGCACCTCTGCCCTCCATATCTACTCCACCAGTTCCACAATCCGATGGCCGTATGGTCTCAGCCGTCTTCGAAACCCTAGGAAAACTGAACAAACACTTAGAAACCGCATCGGGAAGTGGTATAGATACGAGTGCCGCCTCACCCATGATTTCGGCTTTGGTGCAGGCTGCCTCGGAATCACCAATTCTGGCATCTCACCGGCAATCACAGCACCCACCAGTACAGCCTGTATTACAGCAACAGTCACAACCATCGCAAGGCCTCACCCACATTCAAATCGAACAAATGAAGGAAGAGCTCCGGAGGGAGATGCAGGCCCAGTTTCGATGTGAGCTGGAGCGCGAACGTATTGCGATGGAAGAAAAGCTTGATTCTGTGCAGCGGACTCAGGACCTAATTCTTGAGATGTTGAGACAGGAGCCTGCTTGATGCAGATGAAGTCTTACTTAGTCCGGTACTTCTTCTCTAGACATGACCTTGTGCTGTCTCACTTCCTTCTATTCTTGCTTGTACTTTTACTGTTTTTCTCTTTTTTTCTTTTCTGATATGATACCCATTATCGACTGCGAACTCTTGAACTTTCTAGATATTCTTGATGAAGACATTACAAGACTACTTCCTAAAATTTGATGCACTCAACTTGACAAGGACCCAGCCGATGGCAATTGCTCTCTACTCTAGAACAGAAAACACGTAAACAAACATAAGAGAAAATAGTCATCGGGCTAAATTACAGATAAATGATAGAACGACCCAAGAATGTTTTCCCGAGCCTTCACACAAGGATTAAAAGCTCTTCCATGATGCACAGAAGTGCCTATAGGGCGAAACAATCTAGTAGTAGAAAGTCTCATCAACGGTACGACCACGCATCCACTTGGGCTCAGAGCCACGGACGTAGATGTCCTCGAAGAGGTTGCGGGCAGTGTTCTCGGGGACGGGCATCTTCTCAGCCTCAGCGACCTCGGCGTCAACGTTGGCACGGGCAGTCTTGTCGAGACTCTTGAGCTCCTCCTCGGAGGTGACACCCCACTCGAGCATCTTCTGCTTGAGCCCAGCGATGGGATCGTTGGTGCTGCGCATGCGCTGGATCTCCTCACGGCTGCGGTAGGTGGTACCGGGGTCGGACATGGAGTGACCACCATAACGGTAGGTGACGTACTCTAGGACGAGGGGACCGTTGCCGGAGATGGCGTAGTTCTTGCTGTACTGGACGGCGGCCTTGGTGGCCAAGACGTCCATGCCGTTGACCTTCAGACCGGGGATGTACTGACCACGCTTGTAGTACTCGGTCAGAGCGGATGAGCGCGAGGCGGAGGTACCCATGCCGTACTTGTTGTCTAGAGGGACATATCGTTAATACATCTGTAGGTTTTCGAGGCTGTAAAGACCTGATATAAATCACTTACTCTCACAGCCGAAGAGAACGGGAAGGTTCCACAGCTTGGCCATGTTGAAGGCCTCGAAGACCTGGCCCTGGTTGGAGGCACCGTCACCGTAGAGAACGATGGAGGTGTTGGGCTCCTCGTTGTACTGCTGGGCGAAGGCCAGACCGGCGCCGACGGGCACCTGGGCACCGACGATACCGTTACCACCGTAGAAGTTCTCGGCGAACATGTGCATGGAACCACCCTTGCCGTACGCGATACCCTCACGACGGCCGAGAAGCTCACCAATGATGGACTTGACGGTACCACCACGCATCATGGCGAAACCGTGGCAACGGTAAGCGGTAATAATCTTGTCCATGCGGGTGATGGCGTGCTCAATGCCGACAGCGACGGCTTCCTGTCCGGTCGACAGATGGCAGAAACCCCGGATCTTCTTCTCCTTGTACAGGCGATCGGAAGCCATCTCCATACGTCTGCAAAGGAACAAGCAGTCAGTGGCTAGTTCGAGCATCCACTGTTGTGATTATCGTACCTCATCGCGACCATGTCGTAGTACATCTGCTTGAGCTCCTTCTTGGAGGTCTCGAGAGTGTACGGGGGTGGGTCGAGCTCGTAAGTCTCGAAGCTCTCATCGGAGAGACGGACAGTGAAGAGCTTATCATCCTCCTGTTACAGCGCAAACAATCATCAGCAATTGAAATTCGGAAACCTTCAGCGAGGTTTTTCAATTTTCCGAATAGGGCTCAACAAACCTGCGGCACCGGGCTCTCGACGTTGGCGGAAGCGGCGTCGGTGGTGACAGTGCGACGGGCAATAGGAGTGAAGGCCTGGCGCCTCAAAGGCGCAGCTTGACGGACCGCAGCACGAAAGAGCATTTTGTGAGGGAATTGGAGATGGTACGTTGAAGATGATAAGCACCTTTTTCCCGTCCCAACAACTCTCTTCAATTTTACAGTCTTAGTCAGCTTCCAGATCGGGCCCGCCCGGTGAGGGAAGTCAGGCCGGTTCCGATACGGCTTCAAACAACATTTGAACCTCTTGGATATTGTTTCCATATTTGCTCGGATATTCTTATACTTGGCAGGTGATTCCCTTGGAGGTATCCAGATGAACTATCCCAACTGAGATTTGGCATTTCTGTTATGTTTACCTGAGACTCTCTTGCGGGTTGCGATCTTCGATCTGGTCCCAACGGTTCAGTGCGCCTCTATATAACATAGCAACTTCAAACCTTTGGTGATAGGAATATCAAATTCAAGCTTTCGCAACAGAAATAATTGCCTCTTCAATATATGTGAGTCAGTCAGTCAGCTTGTAACAAGATCAATAAACAATATAGTCTTTGTAGAGCAGAATATATATAAAACTAGGATATATCATACTTGTGCGAGAATGCCCAACAATGTAAGTTAGTAAATGATAATAATATTATCGCCACTTCTGAGATCAGAGTCTCGAGCAGCCAGACTGACATGTGTCAAGGTCCGAAGTATGTTTGTTTTGACCATGAGGTAGAAACAAGTCACCCCCGAAACGGATATCAAAGGCAATTGACACCGATCTCGGGGCTATTGAGAGATATGACTAGCGAGAGCCTCAAAAGGTCAAACGACCTTCACGCCAATCATTTTCAGCGGCCTTAGAACCCTCAAGACTATGCGAATAAGGCCCCAAGAGGATGGTTCATTGAATTTATTGACCTTACATGTATTCCCCTTCCAATGGAAGTACAGTTTGCTCTGGTATCGTGTATTGACTATCCACCCCCATAATTTAAAATGTTGCTTTCTTCCTCCATCGCCATCTTCCTCTCTACAGCAGCTTCTGAACCGGCGTGACCAAGGTATCGTTGTTCCACGCCTCTTTTCCAAAGAAAGGAATCTAATGAACCATCAAGCAGCACAAAGCGCAATATGGCGGAATCCGATGCCACAGCAAGCTTTACTACGGGTCCTCCCGCTGGCCCTCCTGCTGGCTCTCCTTCAGAACCTGTGATTGTGTTCGTTGCTCGTGGTGCACCACCTCGCATGTACGACGATCTTGGCCAGCTGAAGTACTATCTTCGCCCCACCCTGCTAGAGCTCCTGGAGGGGTTTGAACGCAAGTATGGAAAGCTAGAGAACCGAACCTACTGCTACTGCCCATTGGTTCATAAATCCATCGCCCCCCTGGATCCAGATTGCGACTCGGTCCAGTCCATGACCGACATACTCGTGTATGGCCGAATTTACACCCGCGACATCATCTTTGTGTTGGCCCATTGGGACTCCATCACCAGCGACACATCGAGCTTTGCCAATATTTTCAAGGATTTTATGGACGTCAAGGTGACTATTCGCGTCTTCGGTTCGCTTTCAATTGACCACAATCGCGAATTCCATGAATTCGACGCCCACAGAGTCAGCGCTCACTACCAGGGGTTGATCAGACTAGAAGAGGACTTTGTTATTGATGATGCGCTGCGATTTGTGGTGAGACTCGAAGAAACCCGCACAGTCAGGATCGGAGTAGAGGAGTCGGTCGACCTGATGGTGCAACTGACAGGCCGTTCTGAGGCAGAGATGTACGACAGAGTGCTGTGGATACTTTGACGCAGGGAAACAAACTGAGGATTTGGGCTCTTGGATATTCATGGGGATGTGAAGGAATCTGGCGATGGACGTATTCCCTCCATGAGTTGAGACATGTGACTTTTATGCCCAAGTTTCTCTGAGGGTTGTAGCACCCATGTATCTTACCCTTCAGCTTGAGAAAACCTACAATACCCGAACAAGCCTTGTGTCCTGCTTGTATTTGGGGTCAATAGCCATCAAATGAAGAAACATTTAATACATTCATTTAGTTACTTCCTGTTAAGGATTATTTCAAGCATTGTATAGTGTAGAACATGGATCCTGTTAGGCCTGCGTGTCTCTCGTTTAGTTACCCAAAGCTGAATATACGAACCACGAAGTAATTGCGCAGACACGATGTCTGAGTTCTGCTAGGACCAGCCAATTTTCGACAAGCTCAACATTGAACGAGCTCGTGGCTCTCCAAGAGAACCCCGCCATTTCATGTCATGGCATACCACAGAAAGTCTACAACATCCAGTTACTACAAGGTAGTAATATAGCACCACATATGTCATCAGGTATCATGATTCCGAATTAGATGGCGTGTTTAGAGCAAGGGGATTTAAAAGAATACTAAAAGTTATTATAGCCCATATGACCTGACACGATTCATACGCACTAATCGGACACCCATACATCAAGCGTTAGTGCGCTATTATGCCAATCAGTGGACACGATATATTATATATGATGTGTTTATAGACGAGCTAGTTAAAATATACCAAACATCTGTAGTATGGATTCGACACATCATAGTGGATCAAAGCCGTTGAATACAAGCAAGAACAGATACATCGTGCATATCGACTCAAGACTCATCATAAGTAAATACGTGTCAGATATATCAATATACAAAGTACTCCGTACTCTGTAAATGATTAGACATATCCAAAATTACCTTTCGAATGTACAGTGATGAATCTCAAAAATGCTAGAGACCTAATGCATTAGTTAGCACTAGGTTAAAGCGGGTAGTTGAATAAGCCACCAGCCACTTCTCCATGAGTTCGCATATTGGAGTGTATCCATAGCATATTAACATATATATTACGACTTTATTTTGATTACTATGGCGTTAAGCCTCACACACGATAGTTAGACCTGAAACACCGACTTAATTCAGCCGAGACTGTTGCGATCAACAGACACTCCTGGTGGTCCGTGCAGAAGGGATCTAGCTCGGATATTTCTGCTTGGTTTGGTGGTAGACGAGAACTGTTTCAGGGGTGTTTCAGGGGTCCTGGCGTAGAACCTACTTTGTGTGAGGTCGTGTGAGGATATATGAAGGGGCATTTCAAAGGATTTGAACAATCCACTTTCATAGCCAATCTGCATTATGTGTGGGCACGGCACTATCCTTTTTGGAGTGTTATGGAGCGAGAGAGCTGCAGACTACTGTATCTAGTGAACTTTCATCAAAATTTCCATGACTCGAGTGTGTTATGCAGCTAGAGATCATCGGGTCTCGGGATCAGCCCGACCAATGAGACCTACATGTAGACGCACTCAACTGGATTCAATTGTTAAAGGATTAAAGGGTTGCATTCCTGCGCCTAGGTATGTACAAAGTAGGATAATGCTACATCGTAGGTATCATCGTGATTCGGTCACTTCCAAGCAAGTTTTTTTCAGAAGCGACCGGTTCGCATTCTGAAACACTGGTTTGATGATGGACTCCTGCTATTATAGAATTGGGAGGGAAGGATCAACGCGCTAAAACGAGTTAGACTGTGTTTACATTATTGCGCCTACATGATCTCCGCTCTGGAAACCTTCAACGGTGATGGTTATTGAGTGATCTATGCGCTGTATTCACCTATACCTGGATTGTACAAGGTACGGAGTACTCTTGAGCTGAGAACTGATGCTGTAAGTATGAATAAAACAGGACATATTGCAAGATTGTGGAAAGAATACTCGGGACATGCTAATTTTATGGTCTATGCCAGCGCGGCCACTGAGCTATCAGGAAGGGTTGCCACCATGTGGGTATCTCCATATGCCTAGGGCTGACAGCTCCAGGGACGAGCAAGGAGTTTTTACCAGCCAACTCCGATCTCGATTAGCCTGCATGGTAATTCGCCGACACACGATTGACGTGCAGGCCAGGGATGTATATAGTTTGCGATAGGTCCAATATCAAAAACCCCACGAAAGGGGCGTTGCCAATCGTCATCTACTAGTTGTCAAGACAGGCTTCCGGGTTTCAAACATTACGGAGTACTCCATACTCATTGGCGATTCGGCAAGCCATGACTCCGAGACAATAGAGAAGTAGCTAAAGCGAGCACAGACATTCTGCACCCAAATCAAAAACAAGAGTACATATGTTGATCACAACGTAAATGACATTCGCATCCACCTCGGCAACGGCATGGTATGATCCATAAACGAGGAGCTAGAGTCAATGATGTGCAAATCAATTTCTCCTAGCTTCGTCTCTCCTATTTCTAGGGCAGATAGTTAAGCGCTAATGAGTGATACGGATACAATAGCCCCGTCGGTGTCGAATGTAAACGAGAGGAAGGAAGGAGATCAGTGCAAGCGAAGGCGAGTTAGACCAATTAGGCTAAGTAGTATGCTTTTTTTTTGTTTGGCTGACAGTGAACTGTTTCCTCCGTACCACATGTTGGCATACAATCAACGGCAGAGGTCTAGATGCTCCGTTCAAGACGAAGTCGAGTACCGATATTTGTATACCTGTCGATCATAGACAGGGGTTCACAGAATTGAAGCTCTGGGGTAAACCCTGGGAAGAGAAACGTCATTGCAGAAGGATCTTCGGCTGAAAAACAAAGTCTTTTTTTTTTTTTTTTTTCTTTCTCCAGAAAGGGGTACCCGTTGGATCGGCAGACAAATTTGCCACTGTTCCGAGAGCGTGGTCCTAAATCAATATAGAGTGGGTATACGCTGGATTTTGATCAGCGACTTTGAGATCCCGTGACCTTGCAGGTAATTTAGTGTGGGCGGAAATTTGAGTTCATCCGAACCGAAGTAAATCCACGAGCCCTTGTTATCACCACTAACTAGATCTTTCGAACGTCTTAATTTCCCAAGGGTTGAAAGGTTATGTGCCAAATATTTGAGTGTTAGACAGTTGAAAATGGGAACTCATTTTGGAAGCATTTAGAGTCACGGAGCTAATATAGAGAATAGTTTCAATAAGTCAAAAGGTTAATAAAAATAAATATCACTACTCCATCGACTCCATAAATTAAATCCGATTTCAGGATCAGATCTCCGAAATGAAATGGTAAAGCCAATCGGATATCCGATGTGATGTGAAGGTAGCAATGATACTGTACTATTTACCTATTTAATCTATACCTACCTACATTTGTATATATGTAGAACATATATAATACATGCATGTGATAATGTATGACAAGTCTATAAAAAGAGAAGAAAATCCAAAGGATCTCCACCTCCATGTCCATGGTCCAAAGTGGAACTATTGTATTTTTTCTTTTCTCCTTTTAGTTCCCATGTGTTTTCTAAGTAAACGTGTACTGTACTATGCATCTCCATTTGTATTTAAACTATTTTTCTTTCTGTTTTATTTATTATTTAATTATTATATTAGAGGTTAATTTTTGGATTTAATTTTTTGATTAGTTTCTTGGAGTCTCCTTTCTTGTTTCCTTCCCCCACCTCTTTGTTTCCCTTTGAGTCGATGTGGAAACGTTCACCTAGACCGGAGGACAACTCTGGGAACAACTCAACTCACCATCTATCTGAGCTGGGTTTCCTAGGTCGATCCAAAAAGTCCAAAAGTAAGTTTCTCTCATTATTTTCGGAATGTCCTAGGTCTGAGACCTATTATGGCCTGTTCTAGATGCCTACCCAAGACTCTCCCCTGAGTGTTGGGGTCTTTCTTTCTCTTCACATCTTCAACACTTGAGCTGCAAAATAGCTTCAACCTGTTGGTCTTGAAGGATGCTAATCAGGGATCTGTGACATATAGAATTTCAATCGGAGTCCTCTCGTTCACCTCTCCGTTCATTTCGGTCATTCACCCGAGGCGTAATAGACAGACCCAGCAGTAGTGTTTCCAACCAGACCGATTTCACTCGGCCAAGAGCACCCTCGACTGTCTCTGGATCGATTCATTCTGCTTACCCAGAACCCGTTGGTCAATCTGCGCATTCAAATCGCCCAGGAGCATCATTTCATTCAAGATTTGGACGAATCACCAGCCCAATGGAGGTAGATCGCACTCACACACGGAGGGAGAGGACATTTGTCGGGAGCGAATGCGCTGTTTGCGAGGAACCCTTGGAGCATACCCTACGTGGCGAGCGTGTCCTGCAGCTTTCGTGCTCCCATGTCTCCCACGAGGCCTGTTTCTATGAATTTCTGCGGGAATGCGATGGACAATACTGCCCAACCTGCAATGCGCCATTGGCCTTGGACACAAGTCGCGGTGGAAACGTCTTGGATATCGGTATGTCCCTCGTGCGGGGCTAAAAGAGGACCGGAAGGCTAATGTTATTTCCCCAGAGAAAATCAGTAATATTGTTCGTTCAGTGACGTCGCATGATACCGCTACCATACGCAGTGGCTTGTCAACCCCATCTACTCCATGGGAGCAGGCCTCGAGTCGACGACCACCGAGTGATACCGGCAGCCGCTACACCTCGGGTACCCGAGAGCAACCACCTTACACGCCTTCAGCGAGGGAGCCATCTTACAACCCCTCAACAAAAGAACCGTCCTACAACCCCTCGAGAGATCCATCCTATAATCGACGGGATAGCCGGGATACCAGCAGTCAGCGTGAGCGCGTAGAGCGATTGACTATGGGCGCTAATCCTCGTCAACCCCACTCCCGGAATGGCAGCGCGGCCGGCTCATCGGGCGAATACAATGAAAGTCAACACATTAGCAGTGGGCGGCGACATGATTATGATGTTCAAGCTATGGAATCAGATCTTAGTCCTCGTCCCGGAGTGGCCAAGAATCCCATCCCCGCACCGATAGTCACCGTTCGAAGCGAGTTTCCAACTATGAACAGATCCCGCCAACAGCAGACTCTCACATGCCTGATTACGGTCGAGGTACCAGATGCCAATTGGCGTCCTGACCTGGATGATTTACGACACACGCCTTCGGGACAGTCGCAGCCGGATGGGCCATACGTGGGACGATTTGGTGGACAAGATGCTCGATCAATCCAGTATGAACCAACGGAGAATCTAGAAGAGGTGGCCGAAGAATTGCGCAACAGGGTCGACAATTGGCACGGTCTTGAGTTCCAACGGTTTGGCAAGCTGCGCCTCCACGGACATATGCGCGTGGGCAAGGATCGGGATTCCTGGCAGGAGTTGGAATGCTATCTCTTCGACGAGATGCTGATCTGTGTCAAGGAAAAGAAATCGACTGACCAGAACCAATTCGATGCGACTGGGCGACGCAAGCCTGTCCGTTGCAGCCTCAAGGGCTCAATTCTGATTAAGAAGCATTTAAAGTCCATCGAGGTGTCACTAGATGAGCCTATTCTCTCCTTGATCCTTTCGGTCACCGAGCTGCCCTGTTTCTATCTTCGCTTCCGGAATCGAAACCTGCTTGATACGTGGCGTCGATCTTTGATCGATTTGCACCCAGAGGCCATTTCACGCCAGAATGACTATGACTACGACAACTCGGGGGCGGAGGAGGATGACTACCGTGGTAGCCGCGGAATCCAACGACAGGCTTCTGTCAATTCGTCTTACGGTGCAGGAAAGTCTATCAACACCGCCATTACCGACTACACCAATCCCGACACAGAATTCCCTTCCATAAATACCGTTCATATTCCTCTCGATCTTGTCGTGGTCATTCCGGTATCCTCGTCTATGCAAGGCTTGAAGATTACTCTCTTGCGTGATGCCCTCAAATTCCTCGTGCACAATCTGGGCCCTCGCGACCGGATGGGCCTTGTGACTTTTGGCTCGAGTGGTGGAGGTGTGCCCCTGGTTGGTATGACCACCAAGTCCTGGGCTGGATGGTCCAAGATCCTCGAATCGATCCGGCCAGTTGGCCAAAAGAGTCTCCGTGCGGACGTGGTGGAAGGTGCCAATGTTGCCATGGATCTACTGATGCAGCGCAAATTCAACAACCCCGTCTCGACCATTCTTCTAATCAGCGACTCTTCTATTTCTGACCCCGAAAGCGTTGATTTCGTGGTCTCCCGCGCCGAAGCTGCCAAGGTCAGCATCCACTCGTTTGGACTTGGATTGACCCACAAGCCCGATACCATGATCGAGTTATCTACCCGTACTAAGGGATCCTACTCCTATGTGAAGGATTGGATGATGTTGCGAGAATGTGTTGCTGGATGCTTAGGCGCGTTGCAGACGACCTCCCACCAAAACGTCAAGTTGAAGCTCCGCTTACCCGAAGGGTCACCCGCCAAGTTTGTTAAGATTAGCGGCGCTCTTCACACCACAAAGCGCGCAACTGGAAAAGATGCCGAAGCCGCACTGGGAGATCTCCGATTCGGCGACAAGCGCGACGTCCTGGTTCAACTTGTCATCCAGCCCGACAATGCCACGCAGGACAACATGCCGCAAGATCCATGGGAGAGCCTAGTCTCCGGATTGGAGGCTCTCGGCGGTGGTTCTGATGGCGACGAGTCACGAGTCCTGAGTGTTGAAGAGGTCCCATTGATCCAGGCCGATCTAACTTACGGCGACCTGCTCCGTGATGGCCATCTCACCCACTCCCCCCGACCTTCACTCCTGGCCATTACCATGCTACCACCTAACCCCCGGGCCAAGGGCGAACGATCCTCGACTCCTCCAATTCCTCCTCACCCTTCGATCGTGCAGCGCCGTATGGAGCTACTTACTTCCGACATGCTGACACGTGCTCTCACCCTGGTTTCTCGGGGCCAGCATGATCGCGCGATGCATCTCCTTAATGAAACCCGCAGCATTCTCAAAGGCCTGGGCAAGGGTGGTCTACCACCTCTGCCTCCGGGTGCTTCTCGGTCCGACAGCGATGCCGACAGCCGCGGTGACACCCCGGTCTCGGCTTCCTCTCCTAAATCGTCTACCTTTGGTGGAACACATTCATCCGCATCCGATACTAATACCATCACACCACCCTCCGCGGTCGATGGTCAGACGATGCTTGCCCTAAACGCAGACCTGGAAGCGTCCCTGGAATGGATCAACCACCCGGCAGTCTTCGGGCGTGATTCACGCAAGGCGGTGCTACAAAGCATTGGCGTGATCTCCTCACAGCGCGCCTACACCTTCCGTACACCTTCCGAAGCCCACTGGGCCCAGCGTGTCTCCGGCGTGCGTCGGTTGACTGAGCGATCCCAAGACTGGCGTGAGACTGGCGACGATGCCTTGACCGAGGAGTAGGGAGTCAACTCTCTGTAACCCAGCATGTCTTTTTTCCCCCTCTTATCTTTGATTTTTGAAACCCTTTTTCATTGACTTCTATTCCCGATTTTTACATACCGAGTCGACGTGTTATTTCCCCTTTTTCTTTTTTCCCCTTGCGATTTCTTTTGCCATCCCTATGATACCACTTTGTTCCCATGACTACGCAACATGATACCAGGGGCTTTGTTCTTGATGTGTTTCTGCTCCAGTTGGATTTATGCCGTATTTGGACATAACATCTCTGTTTCTATGTAATTGCTCTGACGGTCTCGGCTATGGTGCGCGGGTGGGATGGGGTTCTGTTGGTTTTTTTACTTTGAACATATGACGATTTACCTGACTTGCTTTTATTTTTTCCACACATCCAGCCTTGCATAATTTATCTGAGCCTATTAGTTTTGGATTAGTATATACTTTCGTCGAAACTGTTCTTTTTGCTGCCAAATATCAGAATCGACCACCCCCAGAGGAACATGTATTCAAGAGACGACGTAATTCGAACAAGAAAGTATCTAGGATATACTTACCGGTGGTAGAGTGGGGATTTTGGAGACATGACGTTGCTCCTATATTGTAGGTTGTCACGATGGGGAACGTGGCTGCTTATCGGCTCAGATCTTCAACTTGCAACTTCCCCCGGGTCTGGTTCAACTAGACCGCAAATTCTTAAATTCTTTTGTCAACCTTTGTATACCTTTGCATACCTTAGCATACAAAGCTAGGCAACCTTCAACCATGCTCCATCAATCTATGGCGCGCGCTTTTCGCGCATGCGCATCCTCATACCCTTTCTTATCGCCGAAACCATCCATCCACCCCAAGGCCGCTTCACTAGCAGCTCAAACGTCGCGCTCACATAATGCCTCAGGATCTCAATTATTTACTCGTTGGGCTATCTCTCTGCGCTCTCAGATTGGGCCCCTACGACAACCCCAAACCCAGCCACAACTCTCGTTTCACACACCTTCCCCAAGAAACCGGCGGACGTTTTTCTCAAGCCACTACTCCCCCCTACCAACAAAGGCAGAACCAGTACAACCGATTCCAAGGCAGCGCCCGTCGCCCTATCGTCTACCGCTTAGTACAGAATGCGAAACCGCACCACTTTGTTGTGATTGGCGTGGGGATATCCGGACTTTATCTATACAACACGGAGATAGTGGAGATGACCGGTCGACGACGGTTCAACTGTGTCTCTCGCCACCAGGAGCTAAAAATGGGCGAAGAGAGTTACCGCGAGGTCCTCATTGCCGAGCATGGCAAGGTCCTACCCCATAACCATCCTCTTACTCGTATGGTGGATGGTGTGCTGCAACGGTTGGTCCCGCAGGCACCCATCGAGGACGCCGACTGGAAGGTTCATGTTATAAAGGATGATGGAATGCTTAATGCTTTTGTGCTTCCTGGGTAGGTTTTACTGGGTTTGCAGTTTTGGGGGTGTTTGTGTTTTATAGTCATGGACATTGCTGATATTGTTTTGCTTCGCTTAGGGGAAAAGTATTTGTTTACACGGGTATCTTGCCTATTTGCAAAGACGAGGATGGCTTGGCTGCTGTGCTGGGACATGAGATTGCCCATGTTGTGGCTCATCATCCTGCAGAGCGTATGAGCACCAGTTTCATTACGCTGGGAGCTGTATTCGCTATCTCTTTCTTGTTCGATGTCTCCGGGCAGTTTTCTTCTTTCCTTTTGAATCTAATGTATAGCTTGCCGAACTCGCGAACGCAAGAGGTATTCTTGGTCTTTTATTTTTTTACTAAATGGTCACTTGGCTAATTTCTATCTACAGGCTGAAGCAGACAAGATCGGACTAAGTATGAACCCTTGAAGTTAAGGACCAACTTGCGATTATGTCGCTAACTATTGTGACCAGTGATGATGTCCAAAGCCTGTTTTAACCCCGAGGCTGCCGTAAAACTGTAAGTCTATCTATTATTGTGTGTGTCAGCGTCTTGGGCTTTGCTGATGCTTGCTAGATGGGGTCGCATGTATGAACAGGAGAAAGAGGCTCCTCCACAATTCATGTCCACCCACCCATCGGTAGGCTTGGAGAAAACTCATAGAGGGACTGGGACTAACATATACTAGAGTTATAACCGAATGGAAGCCATTCAAGGGTGGTATGGCCATTGACCTTGCGTTGACTTATCTGTTACTAATTCAATTAAATAGGCTCGACAAGGCCGAGGCAATATACGACGAGAATGGGTGCAGCTCTATCAAAGGATATAGTAAGAACTTTCTTTCTTCTATATATTAAATTGCTAACTTCTCTAGTGCCTGGTTTCCAAACTGCTTATAATTCGCATGTCTCGTATTTGAGATGATCAACAGAGCATCCGAGTCAATAGTGCATCGATGGTAACTGTATAATAGCATGAGCCAATGTATTAATAAACACGAAACCATCTCCTATTACAGACTTCATGAGATATAAAATGAAGGACTAGAGATTGTAATGTCGCTGATCTATATGAACGCCAAGCAACTGGCGGGCTCCCCCTCGTGCAAACCGAGCAAACCCACCACCGCAGCTCCAAAAATTGCCTGGCACAACAGCTCCATCCACTCCCTCACATTCAACCCATTTGATATCCAGTCGTATCTCCCTCAGACGCGACCTAATATCATGTCCCTATCAATTCCCGGTCCCTCCCAGGCGGGGCTCTTCAAGCCCGGGTACCAGAGGTGAGTTCGAAAAGTCGGGAAGCCCGAAAACCCACCGCAATAGGGACCTCCTTATCTGGCGCCCCTCCAAAAAGAGGCGAAACAATTGACTGATCTGTGTTTTCTGCTGTATAGCCACGATGCCGAAGATGGTGCCGTTATCCGTAACATCGAAGCCTGCCAGGCTATCTCGGGCACCGTCCAGACCTCCCTGGGCCCCTATGGCCGCAACAAGATCGTCATCAACCACCTGCAAAAGATGATTCTGACCTCCGACGCGGCTACAATCCTTCGTGAGTTGGATGTTGTTCACCCCGCTGCTAAGCTGCTTGTTATGGCGAGTCAGCAGCAGGATGCGGAGATGGGCGATGGTACCAACTTGGTTATTGTGCTGGCCGGTGAATTGTTGAAGAAGGCAGAGGAGTTGATCCGTATGGGTCTCAAGACGAGTGATATTGTTTCCGGATACGAGAAGGCTCAGAACTTTGCTTTGTCGGTTCTAGAGGGTATGTTTTCCCCTCTCATGATTGGTTTATCGATATACAAATGAGGGAAGGTTTCTGATTCCTTCTAGAGCTCGAGGTCGACAGACTCCAGGATATGCGATCGGCAACAGAATTGAGCAAGGCTCTCCGCACAGTGGTGGCCTCTAAGCAGTCCGGCACGGAGGATACCTTAGCTGCGTTGGTTGCGGAGGCGGTTCTGGCTGTGTTGCCCAAGAACCCCGTTAACTTCAACGTTGACAACGTGCGAGTCGTTAAGATTATGGGTGGTAGCTTGGAACAGTCGAAGGTGGTGAAGGGTATGGTCTTCCCCCGGGAGCCCGATGGAACTATCAAGAAGGCCAGCAGGGCCAAGGTCGGCGTTTTCAGCTGTCCCATCGATATCAGCCAGACCGAGACCAAGGGCACAGTTCTTCTCAAGAATGCTAAGGAGATGATGGACTTCACCTCGGGTGAAGAGGATCGTCTGGAGACTGCCATTAAGGAGCTCTACGACTCCGGTCTCCGTGTGGTCGTTGCCGGCTCCACTGTTGGCGACTTGGCCATGCACTACCTCAACCGTTTCAATATCCTCGTCATTAAGATTTTGTCTAAGTTCGAGCTTCGCCGCTTGTGCCGCGTTGTCGGTGCCACACCTCTGGCTCGCCTGGGTGCCCCCATGCCCGATGAGATGGGCCAGATCGACATTGTCGAGACAACCGAGATTGGCGGTGACCGAGTGACCGTCTTCCGCCAGGAGGATGCAAACGCCATCACCCGCACAGCAACCATTGTCCTGCGTGGTGCCACCCAGAACCACCTGGAGGACGTTGAGCGTGCCATCGACGACGGCGTCAACGTCGTCAAGGCCATCACCAAGGACCCCCGTCTCGTACCCGGTGCCGGCGCCACTGAGATCCAGCTCATTGAGCGCATCTCCAACTTCGCTGACCGAACCCCCGGTCTGCCCCAGTACGCCATCCGCAAGTTCGCCGAGGCCTTTGAGGTCGTCCCCCGCACACTCGCCGAGTCTGCCGGTCTCGATGCCACCGAGGTCCTCTCGCGTTTGTACACCGCACACCACCGCACCACTGCTGCTGGACAGTCATCTTCTGAGGAGGATGAGGAGGAGGGCAGCTCATCTGAAGAGGAGGAACCATACTGGACTACAGGTGTGGATCTTGAGATTGGTGACTCCGACGGCACCCTGGACACTGTTGAGGAGGGTATTCTAGATCTTATGGCCACGAAGATGTCTGCTATCCGTCTGGCCAGTGAGTCTGCCCGGACGGTGCTGAGCGTCGACCAGATCATTGTTTCGAGACAGGCTGGAGGCCCCAAGCCACCGCAGGGTGGAGGTGATTGGGACCAGGACTAAATTTGTTTAAAAAAAAAGGAGCAATGAGGGTCTGGACGCTGTTTGATAATATGAGGCCTGATAGATCTTCGTACGATGATATGCTTTTTGAGAACCATTGTAAATTGGACTACCTTTCTCTTCCAGTACTTTTTTCTTTGAACGTTGCTCCTTTCGTCTATACATATTATAAACACCCTTCGCGATTTAATGAAAGATTCAAAAGGATATCCGAATTCAGTCGCATGTTGGGTGCTTCGGCCATGTTTGCCCGATAGATAGCGAATTATGCCTGAGGCATTATAAATCACGTGCCACTCCCAGATTTTCCTCGAGTGTTTCCTTTCGGTCTTGATATCAACGAGCCGCGATTCCAATCCCCATCACTTTCCTCTAATTTCCCTTTCTCTCGAGCTTCCCGCCTCTTTCTCACCTCTGCCATGTCTTTCTCCACCCAGGCCGCAGTCCGCTGCGCCAGACAGCTCTCCGGCTCCGTCCGCCCGTCCTCCCTGCGCATCGCGACCTCCGCTACATACCTCACAGCCCGTCGCACACCCAGCAGCCGGCGATGCGAATCTACCCAGGCAGCCCCTGCTGCTGCTACCAACCCCAAGATCTCCCAGATTGTCGACCAGATCAGCACATTGACGCTGCTCGAGACTGCCGACCTGGTGTCTAGCTTGAAGGTGGGTTTGACAGTCTACACATAATCGATGGATTTCCAAACAGGACATGCGTCCTTGCATATCTTTTTTTATCTACATCGTCACTCTACTCAATTGAGGTATTTATACGAACCATTGCTAATCAAAATGTTTACACAGAGCCGCCTGAACATCCCCGACCTTCCCGTTGGCGGCTTCGCCATGGCTGCCGGTGGTGCCCCCGGTGCGGCTGCTGCCGTTGAGGAGGAGGAGGCTGCTCCCGCCGCCGCCGAGAAGACGCTCTTCAACCTGAAGCTTGAGTCTTTCGAGCCTACTTCCAAGCCCAAGGTCATCAAGGAGATCAAGACCATGCTCGGCCTGTCGCTGGTGGACAGCAAGAAGTTTGTCGAGTCCGCACCCAAGATTCTGAAGGAGTCTGTGCCCAAGGAGGAGGCAGAGAAGCTCATTGAGACTTTCAAGGCCCTCGGTGCCAAGGCGACTATGGAGTAAAAGCTGTTTATTATTTAAGCACGGGGAGGGGATAGATTGGGAAGAGAGTCGGGGAAGATGTTGTTTTGGATCTTTTCCGCTCTTTTTTTTTTCTCTTTGGGTTCTTGCTGAGAGATCTTGTTGAGCATTTATTGTGTTTGGCCTGGCAGATCAAGGCAAAATGTACATTATACGCATTGTGTTCTGGGACCGTCTGGTACAGAGGGCTCGTTTGGTTAATTGATGCATTTAGCATATCGATGCTATTCTATTGCTTTTTAAATCTGTAAATATCTTTTAAATACTACTGTTTAGTTAAGTTGATGGTATATCTAAATGTCGGAGCAGCCTCGCGGTGAAGTTCCCGATCTCCAAAACTTCAACCAGAGAAAACCTACCCCCCTCAACCCCCTCCACCATTTCCCATCCGCAGCTATTTTCAATGGCCAGACCATTGATTTTGCCGTTGCAATGGCGTCAATTACATCAAACTTTCTGTCCCCAAGCCCGCACCTTGCGTCACGGCGCGCAAGCTTGCACCGCTCGAGCTGTCACCAATAGCAACACAACTACATTAAAACGTCCCTTTCATACCACCCAAACTCGATCAGCTATCAGGCCTTCTCGCAAAGCTCCATCTGTTCGGAAACAACCGAGGAATGGGAACTCTGAGGGTGTCTTCGAAGGCCCCGGTGGATTGAAATTGGACCGTGACGGGTTTTGGAATGCTTATTGTGGTGCCCATGTTGAACCAACAGTGGCTGAGTTCAAGCAATTCACACGCCAATTGTATGAGCGTTTTAGTCACGTCATGCCGCCGGGTGTCAATCTGGCGACGTTCGCGTCCGTGGGTGAACAGTTGATTAGGCTATCTCACTCGCAGCTCCCTTCCGCAAGCCTTATTCGGAGTATCTCAATAGGTAAGTTTTAAGTTTCAAATTAGTATATAGTGAAGGGCTACGAATTGTACTTCGTGATACTAACTATACATTTTGTTATAGATGTCGACGCCGTTTATCGAATCTCGCTCGTTCTTGGAGAACTTCAAACGGGCCGCTACATCTATCAATGGACATTGACTGGTTGTGCAAAAGCAAATTCGCGCCGAGCCGTGGTCGACCTCGTGAGGCGGTATATGGATATGAAAAATGTGGACATTTACCGGGACAACGAGTACATAGCGCGGGTCAGAGATTTGGCTCTCAAAGACGAATTCCCTCATGCGATTATGCTATATGCCAAACTGCTCATCTGGCGCGGTGAAAAAACACAAGCCGCCCGCCTTCTGGAGCAGAAGATTCTACCATATCTGCAACCCACTAGGAGACGCCCTCCCCACTGGGAGGATATCATGTTAGTGGATAGCTTTGATTCTCCCTGGCGGATGTACGCTATTGCCGTTGAGCAGGAACGGGGTCTTGAGGGTATCCAGAGTGCCACTCGCCGAGCCGCCCTGGAGTTCCACGACCCGGTCGCCATGACTGACTACGCCGTCACCGTGTTGGAAACAGAAGCTCCCGACAAATACGAGACGTACGAGACGTACGTGGCCGCTGCTGCATTATCGGGACACACTCCAGCCTGCTTTTACCTTGCCAATCTCTATTACCGTATCTCTCAAGGCGAATTTACTACCGAAGCAGAGAGGAGCGCCAAGGCGAGGGAAGAGGCCAATGTCACACGCAGCGCCTGGCTGAGACCCTTCGAACCTATAGCAAACTGGGTTTATACGATGTTCAACCAACCCATGGATCGCAAGACATACCGCATGCTCGCGATGGACTGGTACGAGCTTGCTTTTGATAAGGGAAACAGTGAGGCTGGGTATATCCTAGCCATGCTCTTCCGCGAGGATGGCGATATGGAGAAGAGCCGTGTGATGTACAAGCTTACTGCCAAACTAGGTCTTCCAACGTCGTTGTCGAGGAAAAGCCTGGTGGAGATGAGAGATAGATGGGAAGATCGGACATTCAATCCTGGTCTGCCTCCTAAGCTTTTAAGGATTACTTGAATGGTTTAAAGCTGCTATATTTATATCTGTCCTGTACATGCTTTTTTTGCCTGTATACCACTATGTGTAATAGCAATGTATCATTTTGGGGGGGGGGGGGGCCTTGATACCTTTCCTTCTATATATTCCCCGCTCCCAAACATTCATATCTCATCTCGCCTTATATTCCATGCTGAACTGACACAAAAAAAGAGAAAGCAAAATATCAAAACTGTCGTTATGATTGAAGAAAAGAATCAAACGCCATCCCTGTTTCATCCCCGAATCCAATTTTCCTTTACTCATGCCAAACCTGAGAGACACAGCCATTCATAGACTCCAAACCAACAACCAAGATATTTGAAGGATGATAATATCAACACAACAGAAGAGAGAAGAACCCCCAAAAAACCACACGAATCTCAATCATCGCCTCTTCTTCCCCTTTCCCTTCCCATGCCCCCTCGTCTTCAACTCCACAAACCCAAGTTCCTTCAACCCCTCCGCAAGAATCGATGAATCCCTCATGCCAGGAAAATCCTTGGCAGGATACACGCGGAACGGATCGGACCACACCTCCGCAAGAATCGGCATCGACTGCCCCGTATCCTCAACAGATCCCCAATTCATCAATCGGAACTGGAGCCTGTATAGGCCCGCCGAGCGGACCGAAAGATCCACAAATATGAAAAAGGTAGCTGGTTGGTGAAGGCACGAGGCGGCGTGATTGTAGATGTTGTGCGAGGGGTTGGAGAGATTGGGATCGGTTATGGAGGATGGGTGTGCGGGTGCGGAGTTGGGATCCGGGTCGGCGTCGACGTAGAAAGGGGACATGAAGGCCTTGCCGGATAGTAATGGGGTTGAAAAGTTATCGTCTGTACGGGCGATGCCGTCTGTTTCTCTTTCTCTATAGCGATTCCAGTCCCGGTCTTGATCTTGGTCCTGCTCGCGCTCGCGCGCATGTGTGTCTACTGGCTCGGCCCATGGTAAAGAGGGCGAGACGGGGAATAGTAGACAGCCCACTGTAAATCGAGGGTCTTGGAGGATATCTTGATCTTCTTGTGAGTTGGAGTCGAAATCGGTGAGGAGGATCTGCACGATTGGGGGTGGGTCGACGGGGCGGCGGTCTCTGTCACCGGCGCCGCAGGCTCGTGCGGCGATGGGCTGTTGTCGAATGTGTAAATGATATCGGGATTGGGTAGATGGTCGTCTCGGTGGTGGAGGGGTGATTCTGGCTCTGGTTCGTGATGGAGGAGCTTGTCGAAGCCGTGTGGCATTCTGTAATTCGCGTTTCGGGATGGTTTCGGGTCTTGGTGAGTGCTGGTTAGGATAGGGTTGAATGCGTGTGTCGCAGCGCTTTTGTCCGACCAGACGGGGCTGGGCATGGCCGTGGAACTGCTGCTGTGTCTATGTAGATTTCGTGGTCAGAATGTGATCTTATTCAAATGTCTCCCTGCGTTGTGTAACCGAGCACAGATGTGACATGAGAGGGATTGTGTTCGAAATCTCCGGCCAAAGACATCGCATCAGGACGGGCCACTGACAGATAGAGGTTCAATCGACAGAAACGAAAAGAGAGGGACTTTACTGGGACTCCACGTCGTATGTCCAGCTCCGGTGACTATCATAGTCACGGGCATGGCTCGAAGTTGGGTATGTTCTCTCTTCGTATGGGGTACGGGAATCAGCGCTTCCCGGTTGATAGGATCGTAGTGGGAGCGCTTGTGGCATAGGTTGTGTACTCATGTAGGTATTGTCGGACGAGAGCCTATATCGGGGATCTGTGCTTCTCTCGGGAGTGACCAAGGCGGGAATCCTCGAAGCAAGGGGTGCTCCGAGCATGGGGTGCTCATAACCCGTCTGAGGTAGGACTTGTCGAGGTTCATGTCGGTACGGATATGGCATGGGTATCGACCCCCGGTGTTGAGTGCGGGGAATCGAATCGATATATGGCCATTCCGGTGTGGAATTCCCACATTGTTGTGGCGGTGGCCTCGACATATATTCGGAGACTTGCACAAGCGCAGTTATATTTTAGATGCCGTATTCCGGTCGGTTTCAGATGAGACATTGAATACCAATGCAGAGGTCAGATAGTCATGCTCAGAAATGTCCAAGGTAAGATTGTATAGGGAATGGGAAAGAAGAGAACACAGCAAGGATTCATATCTCAATGAAGGCATCTGATAATCATGTGAAATCAACAGCAAGACCTCATCACACCACTTCGGTATGATCCTGTAAGATAGCTATACCTCGGAGGGATTTCGCCAATTTTGCTCAGGAACCGGGGAAAAGAGAGAAAAAAAAAAGCTCCCCCACAGCAAAATTCAAAACACCCCTGTCCGGTTTGCCCCTATCCAATCATCTGAGAGTTGGGAATATGACAGGGAACGAGTGGGAATGGCATCAACAATACCTTTTTCAGTAGAAATGCGTACGATTGGGGTATCCACCAATGAAACGAGAAAGGGAAGAGCCGGGGGAACGGGCCGAGCGGGTTTTGCCACGAAGGGGGAGACCAGTGGATGCTGGACATTGGGGGCTGTGCCTTAGGTGGCGTGGGGGGACTTCGTTCCTGACATCTCTGATCTCTCGAAAGACGGTCAGATAATCGAATATGAGTGGAAGCCCATTGTGGAACTACACTGGAAACTTTTCCTAGGGTTTGAAGTGTCTCCGTACAGGTCTGTTTTGACCTATCGGGACACTGTGAATGGGGCTAAATAAAATAAGAGTGCCTTTTTGCGAACCAGGATATATCTTGAGAAAACTCAGATCTCCGCTAGACAAGGATTTGATATCGAATCTTTTCGAATAGGAGCTGAGGATTCAATGGACACATGGACTTTGAATAATATCGGAGTAGATCGAAGTTATTTTAGCAAAGGAGCAAATGGGCCCAGAGATCTATCGCTTCCTGGAAGAATGCTCCGTCATAGGTTTGCCGATCCTGCTATTTTGAAGGGGGAGACCTAATATTGGAAGAATTAGCCTGTCCAATAACGAGAATAGAATTATTCCTGAAAATGCAAATGTAGGTGGAGTCCACCGTTTGAGCTCTAAACCTCGGTAGATGTAGGGACTCGAATCCCGTGAGCTTTCACGCTAGTTCTGCGACTTTAGAGACGCAGATCACAATGACCTCACTGCAATTCCTAGTGAGAATCGAAATATGATCTCGAAAAAACCCACAGTCAAACTATTAGAAGTGTGGCCGTGTTCATTGCAGATCCTCAACTCCCAATAATAAGATGATGGGAGCCTTGTGGAACTGCGGGTTGCCGTGTGCTGCAGTATAATCCAGATCTCCATGTGCTTATCGTCGTACAATCGGTTATGACAAACCACCATGCTTAGCCATGCACATGACCACAAAGGCTTCGATATCGAATTGGTGGCGTTCCCTATTACGATCCTGATGGCAAATGGCGTGGGTGGCTTGACTCCCCATGTTGTGGAAACCGAAAATCAATCTCAGTGCGTGTCACTTGATGACATCGCCGACATCGAGAGCCGAGCTGGGATCAGGATCCAAGTCAACTGCCTAGGGGAGGGAGGGGGGTTGATCAAAACTGCTGATTGATAGGCGTACGTTGAATTCGAGACAAAATAGAAGATTGTAAAGCTCTCGTATACGTATTGAGGATAAAGTAATATTGGAGATGGAAAAGTAGCCGAAAAGGAAAGGACTGACTACACTGTACAGCTAGATTCTGCCGAAGCACATCACCGCTCAGTCTATATCAGCATCTTTCATCTCTCCAAATGACAATTTCATGATTTCATGGGTATTCCACACCATTCAATACTCTAGGTCTGCACTTGGATCTACATCCAGATAGTAAGGTCCCCAGCAGTTTCGAGAATGAGGGTGAATGCCACTAGGATAAATTGTTCGTTCGTCATTGGTTGAAATCGTGAGATGCATCAAGGCACCAAGAGGGCCATCCGAAGGTGCTGGTCCACAGTCAATGACACCGGTGCTCTGCCCAACGTAAAGCCCGAGGAGTTGCCCGAAATGACGATCCCATACCACAATGTATCCTGATGACTCCCATGGTTGGTCCGGACCATACCGCACATCCATGCAGCCAAGTTGCATCAAATGTAAATTGTTGATCCCCATTTGAGGAACTCCACGAATGATCAAACGAGCCCGAATAAGGCCTAGGGTAGATGGGTTCATAGGCTTAGAGGAATCACGCAGCGCCGGAATTTGGGAGTTAGAAAATTCTATCGGTGAGTGTGCTGGTACCCATCGGAACTCGAGCAATTTGAACTTCGAGCGAAATTCGTCAAGACGTGCCGGATTGTAATCGAGCCAAGTGACAATCTTTTGGGACTGTCCGTCGTGGTCATTCAACAGATCCGTGATACTGCTCAGTGCAGCCGGAGACTTAGAGCAGCCATGAACGCGAAGCTCTGCATACAACCGTCTTCCATGGTCAGAGCCAATGGTTTGGGTACCGATTTTGGGCAACATTTGGTCCTCAAATGCTTCCCAGATTGATTCTGACGGTTCTAAGGCGGTACTGAAATGGCTTTGATCCTTAGGGCTCCATTGAACATCCATCCTTTGATCCATGTCGTCAAGACAAACTTTGAGTAGCTCAAGATAGTCCTCTCCCCTTACTAGATCAGGTAGTGCCTCACCCACAATAGGGTCACTAATGAGGGGTCCAAGATTCGGGAACTTCGCAATGAATGGCAGGTTATCTTCACATCGTTGAGAAATATCCTCCAACCATCTCACTGCTGTTTGGGACCGAACGTTTTGGACTAGAGCTAGCACTACCTGATAGGCAGCGATGCAGCTTTGATAATTTTTAGGTTGAATGCTCTTCAAGAAATGAGACCAGCACCTGTGAAGTACCTCATCATTCCCAAGCCTAGCAAGTAGACACATATATTCCTGGGCATTGGTTCCAAAATCGAATCGTTTGCTAATATGATCTGCGGATTGCGACCAGAACAAGATATCATGCAAATTGTGATTTTGGGGCACGAGTTCTCCTTCTCCTGTAACCCCAGAAAGGATGGGACTGAGGTCGTAGTATGGATCCTCAAAAGCTTTGCAGTCAAGTGCTTCAGAGCAATTTTGGACTATTCGCAAACTATCCTCGAGACCTAGGGGTGGAAAGCCCATGTGATGGTGGCCACCCAAGAAGTGCTTCAGATATGAAGCCGAAAGATCAAGAGATGCAAAACATAAAGCTGTAGAGTACAGCTCAGGCTGGATAGGAAGCTGGAGACGCCTTAGTCTTGCACACAAGTCACTTAGCACTAACAGTATTTCTGCCAATGTATTTTTCCGTTGACAGCTTTGCAAAGCGTGATTTAGTGGCAAACAATTACCAGCTTGCAAAATCTCCGCTCCGTATCTGTCGTTGACATATCTCTCAATTAAACTCCGCAAGGATGAGATATCGGTCATCTCGCTATTGACGGCCTCCAATAGCTCTTGGTTCCGCGAGGTAAGCCCTTTGAGGGAGGTCCATAGCAAGGGAGGTGGAGTGTTAAAGTTCCATTGGGGGACAAAGAGTTCACGGAGATACCCAGATAATATGTAATTAGCATTTGAGTCATGAATTGGCTCAGTTGAATCCCTCAGAGCGAATCGAAGCAGTTCGGATGGTGACGGGTCACGGGGTAGTAATTTCGTTTTTGCGGGATAGAGGCTGCGCACCGATTGCTGTGTAAACACATTTCCAGTCGTAAACCGTCGTCTTGGTTGCAGCCGAAGCAACCGAGTGTGCGGTCGTCCCATGTCTTGGAACTACTACAGTAAAGCTGATCTGAGAAGATGTGGAGAAGATAAACACGGGCCGATAAGGGGGCTAAGTCTGGGGTTTGATCGGCATAATAAGGGCGGTGTGAAAAGCGGTATTGGACCGCATTCGCGCTTTTATTTCATCTTCAACCAACTTCCATTTCTCACCAACCTAGCTGCCAACAAAACAGCTACCGCTTTCTATCCATAGCTGCAGTTGATCTATTGATTAACCCAAGGAAATTATGGTTCGGACTAGAAATGCGGATAAATCCGCAAAGGACGAGGCGAGCCAAGAACAGTCCATTGAGCAACCAACCGAGAACAAGAGCGAATCACCTGTCGCAACTCCCGAAAACAAGGCCGAAACACAACAAGATGACACGAAGGATGACGGTGCATCCAAAGCGCGTGAGAGAATGAATAGGTTTAAAGCCCTGCAGGCTCGAGCTGTAAGTGGTTCTCGAACATGACTTGGGCGGATCAATAGGCTCGGCCAGTTCAACCCCATCACATAGCTAACACAACATATAGAAATCTGCAACGGAGCGCAACTTAAAAGAGACTGCAGCCGAATCCCAACGTCTGACCACCGACCCTGCCCTGTTAAATACGTTGTCCCGCAAGCATGCATTCGCCTCCCACAATCTCCTCAAAGCGGACACGGAAGCCGACGGAGAAGACTTTGAACGCAAGCGTGCATGGGACTGGACAGTTGACGAATCGGAGAAGTGGGATAGGCGCATGGAGAAGAAGCAACGTCACCGAGATGACGTGGCTTTCCAGGACTACACTCAAGATGCTCGGAAGATTTACAATAGACAGCTGAGGGAAATGGCCCCGAACTTGGAATCCTACGAAAAAGACAAGCTTGCTGCGATCGAGAGAGCCGCAGCTAACGGCGACCTCGAGATTGTGGAGACCGAGGACGGCGAAATGATCGCAATCGATAAGAACGGTAGCTTTTATTCCACTGCAGACTCGACTGGCTTTACGGACAGCAAACCTGATCGAGCCGCTGTTGACAGACTGGTCAACGATATCCAGAAGGCAGAGGAGGTGCGCCTGAAGAAACGCAAGGAGCGCCGTGGTGGCGATGATGATGCGGATGTGACATACATCAACGAGAAGAACAGGCAGTTCAACCAGAAACTAGCTCGCTTCTACAACAAGGTCAGTGTCCTATTGGTCGGTATTCGCGTGATCGTTTCGCTAATAGTTTTCTAGTACACCACCGAAATTCGGGACAGCTTTGAACGTGGCACCATGATCTAATTTGAATGTGAAATTGATTGCAATATTTTACATGAGTGGAAGCTCCGAGCTGTACATGGACAAGGCATCAACCAACCAGCAGAGATTCGCGTTTTCCCCTCTGCGAAAAAAAACCATTGTTATACAAACATACAAGTCACTTGATCAGCCAGCAAACCTAAAGCATCGTCTTTCGCCAGGCTTTTGTTGCAAGTACCTCAATCTGTTTTGTTCCGACTGCACCCTTGGTGGACTCATCCTCCAACGCTTCGACCACTGCTTCGCTCACAACATCGACTTTGAGGGGCTTTTCGGCCATAGATCCGAGGAACCCAAGCTTATTCCCGAGGAATGTGTTGAACTCCGAGGCAACAAAGCCACCCATTGCAATTGGCAGCGTGAACTTCCGACTCGAGTCGTACATGAAGCCCGGGCGTATGAAGATGCTTCGGAGGTTCGGGAGGGTGGATGTGATAGTTGCCTCTGCTTCCCTTTTAGTACTGATATACCGGGCCGGCAGAACCGGTGCTCCGGCCGCCGCCGAGATATAAACGAAGGCCGGGACATGCTCATTGGTGGACTCTTGGGCTAGTGCAATTGCTAAATCACACGTGTCAGCTTTCGAAATGGACTTTAGAACTCTTGTACGCACCCGAATCTCGATTCATCAGTTCATAGGTCAGCTGCCCATCTTTTTCCTTTGGCTCCAAAGCCTCACCCTCTTGTCTTGTTAGAGGGTTCTGGCTTCCAAGCTTAGATGTACTGAAAGCTCGCTGAAGGCCACTGAAGATTGGTTCTCTCCCTTGCACAACGCCCTTGTAGTCAGCTTCCAAGAGAATGCCCATTGTGTGGACGACAGCAGAGGCACCATTCAAATATGACTTGTAGCTCTCTGGCTTGAGGATATCGGCCTTGGCCCATTCCACGGAGCCTGCCCAGCTGGGTCGTTCCCGAGAATCGGTGACTGTCTCCCACCGGGGTTCACCAGATCGACTAGACTAAGATCAGTATTATGCTCTTTCGTAGATCTATCCATATATAGGCGTGAATGCTACCTTAATGATGTAACTGTCCATCCCCTTGCTGTTGCGGCTTTACAGATCCTGGATCCTGGAAGAGCTGGTCAGAAAAATGACATTGATAGTTTGTACTGGATTGGAATAACAAACCTAAAAATCCGCTTCCTCCAGCGACGACTAGTCTTTTGATCTGCATGCTGTAGTTGTAGCTTTAGAGTAGCTCGGGGGAATGATATCACTAAAGTATCGGAACAATAGTCCAGGCTATTTATCAATTGAGACTTTAGAGTTGAGTCGAGGAAGTCAATATCAAGCTCCCCAATCAGCAGAACAGTTAGATAGTTCAAAGTAATTGTCTCTTGCACGACTTTGAAGTTAGCGTCATTCGGTATCTTTGCCATCTTGTCGGGACACTTGAGCCCCGACGGATTATCATTATTCCGCGACTTTCTTGCGCCCTTGTTCTGGACAATCCGTCCCCATCTGGTTCAACAATCTACAATCAACCTACAAGATGCCATCTGCAACAGGAAACAAGCGCGTCAGGGTAAGCTTCAAACCCTAGGAAATACCGAAATCACACTAACGCGCTCGCAGGGGGTCTCGGTGTTCCGACCATTTGGTATGTCTGCAAAGGGTGCATTATCACCGACAGTCACAAGCTAATAAACACAGTGTTTGGCAGTATAGCGCACCCCTTCGATCCCGACAACAAGCCTCCAAACTGTCCTCCAGACCACACTCACAGGTGGGAGATATTCGTCAAGGGCATCAACGGCGAGGACATCTCCTACTGGCTAAAGAAAGTCCAATTCAAGCTCCATGAAACATACGCCCACAATGTGCGCTCTATCGAGCAGCCGCCTTTCGAAGTTTCTGAAACTGGCTGGGGTGAATTTGAAATCCAGATCAAGCTCTACTTTGTGCCCGAATCAAATGAGAAGCCCCAGACCCTGTGGCACAGTCTGAAGCTACATCCTTACGGCCCAGATGCGGAGGGGATGAAAGAACGTCGGGAAACTGTGATAAGCCAGAACTACGAAGAGATCATTTTCAATGAGCCCGTTGAGCCGTTCTACGAGATCCTCACTGGAGGCGTTGCTGGTGGTCAGCCTAGTAAGAGCAAGGGAAAGAACACCAAGCAGATTGGACAGGGCAGGACGGCGGATATTCCCATGAATGATGCTCCCGGGAATCCATACAGTCGGATGACCGAGAGAAAAGAGCTTGATCGCATGGCCCAAGCCACTCAGACAGTTGAGCAGATGATCAGGGAAGAGAAGGAGCGTCTGGTCGAGAGGGAGAAGTATCTGGCCGAGTTGCGAGAGAGTGAGGGTGTGCCCACCAACACGAAGAAGCGGTGATTGCGTCGCACGATTCTCTTAAGCCAAGAACCCAGGCCATCGCCGCCGTGTGGTTGACTTTTGAGCGCCCCGTCATAATGTGCCTGGCCAACAACCCTCATTACCCTTGTCAAAAGGTTCCTCAGTTCTGGAATCTGAGTGGCTCCACTGCCATGGACAGTCGAAGTTCGTGTTTTTGCGCCTCCCCTAACAGCCTGGCCACAATATCCAACCTGCCTATTTCCACCCAATCCATCACGACTATTGCGTTATATGCCAGCTACGACCAACAGGCTCGAATATCTGTGTCATGCAGGGTTGTGCTTAGGACTCACCTGGGGACTTCTTGTTACCGCGAGATGGAAAATTGCAGGCCATGCTACAGGGAGTCCTGGGGTGCACCAGGGATCCCGATCAAACTATATTCATACCAAGTTTGCAACAAGGTCAACTCGGAGGTCTGCCACTTACCCAGGAAAAAAAGAAACCCCACAAGGATGCAGTCCTATCTCTGTTGATGTGCCTCCAGATCTCGGGACGTATCCTATGCTAGTTCGTGATATGATTCTTTGTTCAGGAAGGTCATTTTGAACCATAGTACAGGTGGTAACCAATATCAATATACAATAAAAAAAGACAAGTCTACATCACACAAGTTTCGTTCAGTCATCGCACGTCCATCTGAGCATCTAGCACTTTGCATCTTGAACCGTATCTCTGGTCTTTTTCAGGAAGGGTATCAAATCCGTGCCACCCGTACCGGCAAGCTTAGTCTTCGCGCCCGTTTCCTTCATCTGAGAGCTAGCCGTGGCTAGATTCATTCTACTTTTTGCCCGTTCAACTGGATTAGGCTGTCTCGACTCCATGACAATGTATCGAGTGACCATCTGGATGTGTGTATCGCGGAAAGCCTTGAGCTCGTTGACAGCTGCGTTGTATGCATCCTTGACCGGTTGGACCCGCGAGTCCAGTATGAACGAACGAACATTAGATCGAGCCGACAGATCTTCAAGGAAGCGTCTATGTGGGCCAGGCATGTATTCTCGCATTTGCTGCCTTTGGTGTTAATACTTATTCACACATGTGTGGAGAGGGAGATTCAAAAGACTAATATCTCGTGATATTCTTACCTGAATAAAACTCGGGCCACCAGCCTGCTTCCCATCCGTCGCAGAGTGCTTAATGCCAAGGAAGATGTCAAGTGTCTGGATGAGCGAGCTTTGTGCATTACTTCCACCACTTAACTGAAGCCAATTCTCTGGTCTCTCCGCCCCATAACTATCACCAATATCGTAGTACACACCATTGGGAAGACCAGCATGGCCCATATTCTTGCTACCAGCCAGGAACGGCCTAAGTTGGTGGAAGAAGACAGCCGGATTGTTGTGCTCGTACATCCTTTTCAGGGTCAATGTGAGGTCGCATAAACCGTCGGCAAACCTGCACAACAGCGCAGTGAGCAGGTCTACGTCGTTGGCAGCAACTGCTTCAAAAGCGTCCCGCATTAGCGAGATGAGCTTGATGCCTTTGGCTTCAACGGCCACAGAGATCACCATGAACCATTCCTCGTCTTTTGTGCCGGTGAAGGAGGTCTGAACGTGGAGGTTGTCCGGGTCTGTGATGTCTGCTTCTGGGTTGGAAGGTACGAAGTTCCATAGTGTGAGGCCGGCGTATGTGGCGCAGGCGGGAAGTTCGAGGTGTGATGATATTTCAAGGAAGGGCTTTGAGATCGAAGGGGGAAGTCTCTGTTGTCTGGATGTTAGGGAATCTTTGACCGGAAAGGAAAGGGTAGTGGATGCTTACGTCTTTGGGGGTCTCTCCTCCCCAGATATAGGCATGAGCGAAATACCCCATAATAACACAAGCACGGCGCCATTCTGGTTCTGTTTGAAGATGCTCAGTCGTGTAGACGGGCATATTATCGATTTTGTCACGGATCTGGCTCGTTTGGATGAGGTTTGGGAGTTGGTTGGCTATCCCCTCCCAAGTCTCGTAATAGGGATTTGAGAGTCTGGCCATTGGAAGAGACTCTGGGAGAAAACCTTGCTCGGCATAGCTTTCGAAAAGATCATTGAAGACAGCATCTGTTGATTGCAACATGGTGGATAATGATGTAGGAGTGCTCGAGAAAGGAGAACCGCCTGGCGTATATAAATAATGCTAAAGGGGAAAGACTGCCTTTGAGGTTTGTAGAGAGTATTTTTAGTCCTTTATGGCCTCGTTATTTCAATATCTCCCTGCTTCGGTTTGTATCGGGGCCATTTAGTCAAAGAATCTATACAATCCTGGAAGCCGTCCGGATCTATATCCGTCTTCCGCTTCGTAGTAACCTTCCATGTAAGGTTGATCCATATGTACGCTTATTTTTACTCCGTTGGTTCCACACCGATAAAAATCGGTTGCAAGCACAAAATATGTAGTTTCCCCAGAATACTCAGATAGGAAAGTGCATTTTAGGTTTGAGATTGTGATTGAGCCTTACAGACTTGAAACAATCTTTGTTCTGAATTAAAACTGATTGCTTTGTTGATGCATAGTAGGCTGTAGATTATGGCTTACGCATGGCAAATAATAGATAGCCTATGAGAAGATGAGATAATTCATGTCGAATTAAAAAAAGCTATGATGTAATGATAAGGCTGTCCACTAATATGGGGACGGATCGGGGAGACGGAAGCGGAATATCATCCGTGTTACCCATTGTATCCCTTTGAAGGTCACTTGGTCCCCGACTCGGCTCTTATAAAGAAGGTAATAACCTATTTCTGAGTTGTTCTCTTCCCCTCAATTGTACATAGTCGCCACTTGATTTACATTATATTCGACGTATTTTACTTTATCAACATGACGGGCACCAAAATGTCTAAGCCAGTCTTTCCTGCAGAGGCAACAACACAAGATTATGCTGCATCTCTGGATGGGACGGATCCTCTGCGTGAATTCCGCGATCAATTTATCATTCCTTCCAAGGCGAATCTGGCGACGAAGAAGCTGGCGAAGCCAGGTGGGAACCACATCCTCGCGGAAACGCAAGATATGGTTTGATTATTTCTAACAAGCTCATACAGGTCTCTCATCAGAGCCATGCACGTACTTTTGCGGTAACTCATTGGGTATCCAGCCCAAAGCCGTATCGAAGTACATGGAGGCTCAATTGGATACTTGGTCTTCCATCGGTGTTTGTGGACACTTTACTGATCTTGAAGACTCACCATTGAAACAATGGCAGCTGCTGTCTGAACAGGCAGCTGCTTCAATGTCCCGGGTTGTTGGGGCTGCTCCTGAAGAGGTCGCAGCCATGGGAACTTTGACTACAAACCTCCACCTGTTGCTTGCAAGCTTCTACAAGCCGACAGAGACCAAGTGTAAGATTCTCATGGATTGGAAAGCATTCCCCAGTGATCATGTGAGTACAACCTACAATAAAAATGATCCTCCCAGGGTCAACGTTGTGATAATTGGCTGTCTCTCGATTTCCCATAACTAACACGCTTGTAGTATGCAATTGAATCACACATTGCCTGGAATGACCTAGATGCAAAGGAGAACATGATTCTCATTGGCCCAGATGAGGGACAATTCGAAATTTCAACAGAAAAGATCCTGTCCTATATTGATGAGCATGCTGAAAGCGCGGCGCTGCTTCTTCTCCCCGGTATTCAATACTACACCGGACAGTTATTTGACATTCCCACAATTACCAAGTACGCCCAATCAAAGAACCTTGTCGTTGGATGGGATCTAGCACACGCATATGGAAATGTGGAGCTGCAGATGCACGACTGGAACGTCGACTTTGCAGCGTGGTGCACCTACAAGTACGGCAATGCCGGGCCCGGCGCAATGGGTGGTATTTACGTGCACGAGAGACATGGTCAGGTTGATTATAGCGCTGGACCAGATGCTCCCAAGTTCCGTCACCGCTTGACAGGATGGTATGGTGGTGACCGGTCGGTAAGGTTTAAGATGGACAACAGTTAGTTTCTTCCTATTTGTGTCGCACGATGCCTATTCTAATATGTGCTAACCACCAGCAGAGTTCAAGCCTATCCCCGGAGCTGGAGGCTTCCAGGTCTCCAACCCCTCAGTCATTGATCTGACCTGTCTATGTGCGGCTTTGTCTGTCTTTGACCAGACCTCCATGGCCGATTTACGCCAAAAATCATTGAAGCTGACGGCATATCTGGAGTTCCTGCTTCTGAAGGATACCGATGAGCAGACTCGTCTGTTCGATATTATCACTCCCGCAGATCCCCATGCTCGAGGTGCCCAACTGAGTGTTTTGCTGAAGCCTGGCTTGCTACACAAGGTATCCGAACGCCTACAGGATGCGGGTATAATTTGTGATAAGCGGGAGCCGGGCGTTGTCCGTGTGGCACCAGTGCCGCTGTACAACACTTTCTCTGAGGTGTTCAACTTTGTCAAGGAATTCAAGGGCGCTTTGGCCGATTCGTAGTTGATAATTAATATGATGAAGATGAACGTGGATAGAATATCGAGTACGATAATGCAATGCACAATGAACAATATGCTGGGGGCCTTTCGGGGCTATTCAATCTCAGGATTAAAGACAAGATAAATATACACAAGAGTCGAAGCCTGCTGTTGCAAGCCCTTAAAAATTCCCAACACTTTCCCAGTTATCACCACTGCGCAGGAACTCTTGCCCCTGAGAAAAGAAATTGGCAGCAAGAATAGAGAACTCGTCATTAGACAGCGTCAACTGCTGCGGCGAGAGCAAGGGGTTTGCTGGGTAGTCCTGGCTAGTAAAGGCGGCATTGGAACCGAGATATTGAGGCCGAGGATTTGGTATATCTTCTTCCTGGACACTCAACCGGAATGGCGCAGGCAAAGGTGACGTCTGGGATACTTCTGCGCCAGCAGAAGATGAACCAGCATAAAGCGACTTTCCGAATAGACGCCGAGCAGAGTCTGTATCGCTATTGGATGAGTATTCAAGGATTTCCCAGAATCGCGATAGATCGATTAGGAGGCTTTGATTTTGCGCGCCTGGGTCTGGCTGGTAGGTTGCCGAGACTGCGTCTTCTAGTCGCTGTAGTCTATGTGCCTATTGACATGACGAATGACGTGTTAGATTGTTCGTTTAACCCAAAAGAGACCCGAGAGGGTGGAGATTCATACCAGTCGAGCCATGTGCGGCCACCTTTCTCCTATGGTTTGCACAAACTTGACACATTTGGCGAATCTTTCACGCTTATGTTCTCTGATAGTCAAATCATCTGTGAAACTGAGTTGCAGTTCGATTGTAGCGACAACGGCGGCACTGTAGCCTAGTAATGGATCTGATACTATAAATGACTTCTCTTCAAAGCAGTTGATGAAGTGAATTATCCAGGTTGTATGTGAGGAGATCAAGTCCGAGGTGTGCTGTAAAAATATCTCCGGGATAGTACTCCGGAAATTCCGAAGACTGAGTGAGAGAAGCAGCGGATGGTTGAGTAGACACAGACTGGTATGATACATGAATTGATTCAGAAACCACGGGCTCCAGTATTCACGATGTGTCTGTAATTCCTCGAGAGACCGATCCGCGAGGTTGGCTGGCTTGAACCGATGAATGTAAGGCATGCGCGTTTCGAGGTCCATTTGTAAAGCGAGTATTTTCGAGTACTCGGAATGAGGAGACCATGGTGGGACATTGCTTGGGCGTCCGTGAAGGCGCACGTATCGTGCTGTCCTCGCAAAAACCTCGCTCAGCATTACCACATATGCAATGATTCCTTCGTCTTGTATGTCACTTCGCCGTACTTCAACGGTTGATGGCCCCGGGGAGAGGAAGCATGCCGGTCGTGCCGGGCTTCGGGGATACGGAGGGCCTCCAGCTTGGGGCATGTCCGGGATTGGGAAGTCACCGCCGTGTAGCCGTTTGAGAAGACATATACTCCAGAAGCAGCGTCTGCGTTCTTCGCGAACTATGGTGCTGATCGATGAACGTGGCTCTTGTCCGAGATTGGCACATTGTGCAAGGTTCATTGCTAAGCTGCTGTGGATGCTGGAACGATGTGTATTGCCGTCTGGTAGATATTATTAGCCCAAATTTAAATCTTGAAAGCACTGGGCTCATACTTGTGAAGTCAACCAAGCTTAAAATACAGAGACATTGAAGTGTTGAAAGCTCCACTGGCCCTTCTGAGACTCTTTTCATAACGAGGCCACGAGAAACCTCAGCATAGCCATTTATCAGGCTGGTGGAGTCGGCCCTATTGCGATGAGCGTATGAGAAGCGAAAGGCGAGTGCCAATATAGCAAAAAGAAGATCCGCCTCACGTGCCTGTAGACTGGAGAGAAAGCTATCCCTACAGAAAAGAGGCAGAGGCTGAGAATCACAGTACAACAAATATAGCTCCGCAATGGGAAAAATCTCATCCCACGGTGGTAGGGCAATAGATGAGCTTGGAATTGACAAAGTCACAGGTGGAATCTGAGATTCTGTTGGTATTTGTGAGCCTGGCTCACTCCTCGAGCTGCAGCATGTTTCCAAGAGTAAGTAATTGCTTAAACAAGGATCCTGTATGTTCTTACCCAAGTACGTTCAGAACCTCTCCCACTTTGCTTTCAAGGCTTCGTAGTCTATCTTCCTGTGATGGAATTAGGATTTGGATGAAATCCAGTAGGGCTTGCATTCATAGGAAAAGAAGACTCACTAGAACGTGAGATGTTCGGGATTCTGAAACATTCAGCCTTGGACTCGACTCGGGAAGTGGCCGACGCCTTTCATCGGCGTATAGACATTGTTGCCGTAGCCTGGCACACAGAGAACACACCGGCTGCTCTCCGGGGCATTTGGCTTTCTTACGCCTGCGAAATTGGTTAACCGCTATTTTTCCAAACAATTCAATGGGCGTGGTACCTGCAAGGCTCGCACGCCTGACGAACCCGCTTGGTGGGTCTCTCTGAATAGGTGAAGCTCTCGTCTTCCATTGTTATACCCGAACATTCAATATCAGGACGTACGGCTCTCAATGAGGACAGTCATCCTAGAAGCATATATCGGGTATTTCAGGGCCCCAATTCACAGCCTATATCGAGATATGGATACGTTCAATGCATGTTCTCACTTAAAGGGATATATGGATCCGAACAAGCAAAGCCGTTGTGTGTATTACCCGGAGAAGAAGTAAGACAGTGAAATTGGCTCCAGGGCTTGTGAAACAGCTGAGTAATCAAGTGTAAAGCGCCCGGGCACGTTCACATCTACTAGCCTTATATATTGTGAGCTTTTCTTGCGGTTGGTTGTACATATAGCATATGCCATGAGTGGATAGGACTGAATGACCTTGTACGGCCTGAACCACGTGTTAACCACGTCCATCAAAAGATATCTTTTAGTCCTATATCTCACACATCTTCTAGGACCTGTCTCGCACAACCGCCCAACCTCGAAACCCAACGCGATTTAACTTACCGTAGATATTTAAATGAAGGCGCGCATTTGAAACCGGAAATATGCGCTTTGCCAAGACGGTGTTGACTGTAATGACAGCTATACTTGAGACTGAGAGAGTTCTAAAATCTTGTCACAGAAGTATCGGACAGTCGGACGTACGCAATATGTATATGGCTACGACAGAGGTAAAAACACAACGTTCTATACAAGGAGATCGTTGGTCTCTACATATTATGTATGCCCGCCCAACCTTGGAATCGCCCAGGCAAGTCATGCGTCATCCATTTCGACCCTTCACCGGATAAGAAATCTCTCCACCGCCGTACATGGATGAGGAATACTGTATTTAATGCATAGACAATATTGTTACAGCCACTTGGATGCTTAGTAGCTCCAATAAGGGCTAAATTAGCCCCGCTTCGGCTTGTTGCGAGTCATAGCACAACCATCTCTATTCAATCAAAAACAGTGCCAACCCAACCTGGGGCCAGGATTCCGAATGAGTACTTCTGTGAAACCAGGGAAACGATATATAGCAGCATCTCTTGGATTGGCGCTTGAATTGATCATATGTACAGCTCCAAATCTGCGTGGCTGCCAATCCATCTAACCCCTTCCTGGAGTAGAAATACACCATACAAAAAACATCTGATGCCCAGCTTGAATAATCAACGAAACTGAAAATGGCATCATTTATCTCTGCCAGACTAAGTCTTGAGATCTATGATTTAGATCCAGGTCTTGTGGCCCTGTAAAGAAGTCAGCATGTGAACGTATTAAATCAGTTACCCGTGCTGCTCGTCGGAGCATGAGAAGTCGCGGGTTGGGTAAAACTAACGAGAACCATGCGGCACATGGCGTAGGTGGTAGCTATTGTCGATTAGTTTTTTTTATCCTCGACCGAATCTGGTATCGGAAGATGGGCCCACTCACCAGCACCGAGGCCGTAGACCGAGAGGAGGTAAGGGTACATGATGTAACCGGAGCGGGAGGTCTGCGAGGCAATTCCAATGTCAGTTTCTTGTTCATTCTGAAGCTCAATTGAAGGCATATGTGCCCCTTCCGGCGTGCACTGACCTTCCACCATTGGCGCTTGCCATCGTGGTTCTGGAAGAGGCGCTGGTAGTAGGGCACACGGTTCTCGCGGAACACGAAGCTAAAAAGAGCCAATCAGTCAGTATAAATTGCAGTACTATGGTGGGATAGCAGGTCCCCGCAGCCGCATCAATCGCAATTGGACTCCGAAGGTCGCGGGAGGAAATTCGATGGTCGCACTCTTACGATCGGGTTTTTGCGGGGAGGGGATTTATGCAGTGATTCGAATGGAACACGTACCCAGCCATGCGGGAGCTAGTAGCACGGAACATTTTCGCGGTTGGAAGCGAGGAAGGAGCGGGGATGTGAGGTACGACGTGGGCAAGATGGGGATGTGAAGTTGGTCCGGAATGAGCTGGACATCGTGTCACGTGCCAAGCATCACCTGATCGAATCAGACGTTGTATCTGGTCATCATCCCAAAAGGGAAAAGCGCCAGAAAAGTGCCCAGACGCGTATCAACTTTTGAATATTCGGCAACGAAGCTTTTGGATTGACGTCGGGAGCTCGAAGAAGGATGTTTTGCGTCGAGAATCTGCTTTCAAGACCTTCCTTTCTTAATCACTCATGCGCCCGGCGCTTCTGCGACTGTTGAAGAGGCCGTCCGCCGTCTCGATCCTTGACACACTCACAGCAACACCTGTTGGAATTGAGCAATTGGAGTCCAGGTACAGGTGTCTACGATGTCATTCACGAAGCGTCAAACAAGAACCACCCGAGGAACCCGACAATAGCCTGACCCGGCATCAGCTTGAGGATCCATGCCGAGGGAAACGGCCATTCAGCTTTCCCGTCTACGACATTGAGGCCTCGAACGAACCAAACACCCTTGAGCCCACGCCTCTCGTGGAGTATCAAAAGTATAATAACACGACACAATGCCCCACCAAACTTTTGTCTCTTCGACCGGACAAGCTTGAATTCGAATCGGACGTCGGACACCTCAGCAACATTGGAACGCGATTAGTGGACAAACCGGAGCATCAAAATAATCTCGGTCTGTGGGAGGAGCTTCTTCGATACCGTCAGCGTCACTACGGTGACAATGGCACACTAGACATATGGGAAGGGTTGAGGGTCCGAGTAGACGGTGTACGGCTCCCGGTTGCAGGAGAGCAAGCGGACTTCTTTTGGCAGAGCTTTGTGGACATGGGATTGAGGCGTGAGCTTTTTTTGAAGGAGGTCATTGACTATGCTATCAGTATACGGGAGCAACAAGGCAACCGATGGCCACAGCTGTATGAGCGCGTGGTGGGTGGACTTCTTGAGCAAGGCCTGACGAAACGTGCGGTCGAATGGCACGAGAAGCTTCAAGCTTCTCATTTAGCCAGTGCGAATGATGTGCTCAAAATTCTTCCCTCGGCGATCCGTTCTTCGTCTCTTCCGGCTGGCACGGAATTTGCGATTTCGGTTGACTTCGAGCAGTCATCCTTGTCCCCGGGATTGCAGGCATTCCAAGCCATATGCTCCACGACCCCCGATCATAATTTGTATGGTCCTGTCATTGCAATGCTCATACAGCAAGGCCACGGAGAGGCGGCGATCTCAATGCATCATTTCCTTGCTCGGCGTCAGGATCACCCACAGAGCCCTGATGAGATACAGCCGTTGCTGGAATATGTTGAGAAATTCGGGCTACGAAAAGAGTTCAATAGGCTCCGTGGCTATGTCAAAAAACGATTTGATACCGAAGCTTCGATTGATCAACCTGGCCCAATAGATACAACCCCAAAATCTGAGGATAAGGGGTCGCAAGACGAAAAACCCTTCAAAGATGACATTGGCGCTAAGCTGTTTGCTACTCGTGCTCTCAATTTCGACATGATCGTTGGTGGCTTGAAGATGCTCGGTGTATCAGAGATCGGCCACCGGACGTTGCGCGAACTAGCCACGAGAGCTCATGGCAACCAAGATCTTCTGGACAAGCTTAAAATACTTAAGCAGTCTGGCATCTCTATAGGAAGTACTGTCTTCTCGCGCTTAGTTCAAAAACTTGCAACCCAAAACCGCGACATCCTTCTCTCCGACATCCTCCGCAGCGATCAGCATCCTGATATTCTCGAAGACAAGCGTATGCAGGAGTCAATGCTGGTATCTTACTACATGGCACGGGACTGGCGACTGTACAATATGACTCTAGCGGTGTTAACGGAACTATACCCGGGCGCACCGGACCTCTACGACATCCATTTTCGAAAGCATATCGCGGCCTGGGAATTGAGCGCGGCGTCCAAGGTTGCCGACGAGCTAGCCCTCCGTGGCCGGACTTTGGGCGAAGACAGCGTGGATTTCATGGCAGACAAGATTCTTACCCCTCGGCGAATGAACCATCGCCCGCCGCCGGGTCAACGCCTGTCTGCCGTCGACGAAGTGATCTTCATCTTCAAGATTTTAAAGCGCGTGGTTCCTGCGGGGGGTATGTCAGTGCTGCATTTTGGGTTGAGATGCTCAAGCGTCTCGGTATGGCAGATGCATGGGCAGATTGGGATAAACTTCGAGATTGCTGTCAATGGCTCGTCCGCCAATACGCCGAAAGCCCCGAGCAGAAGCCCAAATTGTCACTTGATCCCACCAAGCAGGCCAACGGTCGCGATCGACGGATGCTCGATTTGGTCTTTAACCCACAAATGCAAGCCGCCATCGTCTCCTGGGGCTTCACGTTTCGAGTACTGGAGACCACCGCATCGAAATTCGCCATCGCCCCACCTAACTCCCCAACGGACGAAAAGCTCATTCCATGGGTACGGGGGCTAATTCTACTTCGAGAGCTGGAACAATCCGGTCTTCGTCTTGACAAGCGATTGATCTCCCAGGCAGTCCGCCACCGACTGGCCATGCTCTACAGCCACCATGTTCTATCGGCGCGGCGCATGAACCGCATGCTGCGGCGGCGGAACCCGTATCCTCTGCAGCAAGTGTTGAACGATGTGTTCCTGGCCTGGGGCGATCCATCTCTCTTTGATGGGATGGAACAGAATTTGGAGCAGCTGGTGAATCCGCCAAGAGCGACCAGAACGAAGCGACGCGCCCCGGGTATACGTTTGTCGCTTAAAGGACTATGAGACTTGCACATGTAAAGTAGCAAATATGTAAATAATTGATCATAATACCCATACGAGAATCAGGGTACACGTAAGCCTTTCCCGACAGAGATCGTCAAGGATCAATAAAAATTCATATAAATCGTAAATTAATATATATTGCTAATGGTTATGCCTAAAACTGGGCTATGTCACAAGTAAAATGGCCCAATGGCAGTGCAGCCCCGTTGTCGATCCACCGATCTAAGAATAGTTGAGACGGCAACGCGGCCTTGTAAACATTCTGTTTTTATCTCTTTTTGTTTCACTTTCTCTTATTTATATTTGATTCTACTATATTGGTTAAATCTACATCATTTGTGTACAGTTATGCGAGTATTCAACTTCCTGGCATTGTTGCCCGTGGTCCTTGCGAACCCTTTGATTCAGAAGCGTACGACAGCATGCAACAACTCTCCTGATCTATGCTCCAAGTCCTATGGAGAAATCACACATCTCGGTGCCCATGACAGTCCCTTTGTGCGTGACGATAGTACCGGTAACTCGATAGCCGCCAACCAGTATGTTTTACCTCCAAATTCCAATAATCACATGGCAGACTAACATTCGTTCTCCAGATACTACGACACTCCCACGCAACTATCAGCCGGTGTTCGATTAGTAACAGCCCAAGTCCACAAGAGCAACTCACAATGGCGTCTATGTCATTCCACCTGCGACCTGCTCGATGCGGGGTTGCTGAGCGATTGGCTGAAGAAGATCAAGACATGGCTGGATGATAATCCAAACGAGGGTGAGTTAATTCCGCAAGGATGTATGGAGAGAGAGGGAGAGAGAAAAAAAAAAAACTAACCGTCTCCAACATAGTGATCACAATCCTCCTAGTCAACTCCGACGATGCCACAGCCTCCGATCTCAACACCGAATTCACAGCAGCCAACATCACCGACTACGCCTACGAGCCAACCACCCCAGGCACGGCCCCGACTACCTGGCCAACCCTACAAACCATGATTGACGACGGCAAGCGACTAGTCGTCTTCGTGGCCTCTCTAGACACCAGTGCCAGCTATCCCTACCTAATGGACGAATGGAGCTACATCTGGGAGAATCCATACGACGTCAGCTCCGCGTCAAACTTCTCATGCTTACCGGACCGACCGTCGGCATACAAAGATAACAGCGCATCGGCACTAGCGGCCAACCTCCTCCCACTGATGAACCACTTCCTTTACTCGAGCACCCTCGCGATCATAGACGTGGAGTACCCGAACGCTAGCTACGTGGGGACGACGAACGGTGCGTCCGGCGGAACGGGCAACCTGGGCACTGCAGCTACAGACTGTAAGAAGGCATGGAATGGGCGACAACCGAGCTATATCATGGTGGACTTCTTTAACCGCGGACCGGCGATCGATACCGTCGATAACTTGAATAATGTTACCAATCCCGTTGGCCGCAAATCTGTCTCGACTTCGGCGGAATCGACCAGCGATGCTTCGTCGACGAGTAATGTGTTCAAGGCGTTGGTTGACCTGGCAGACTCGGCTAGGTCGGGCACTTCGGTGTCTATGGGGAACTGGATTTGGACTGGTGGGAACTGGGGGAATCTTCTCGGTGGGGGGATTTCCTTTTAAGCTGAGCGATTTGGCCTCGGGTCTGTTTTGTGTTGTTTTTATCTCTTGGAGCGTTTATACGTTGTCTCTTGGCTATCTTTTGAGTCCTGTGGAATGGGGCTGGCCCTGGCTGGACGGTGCATCGGTATATTGCATTCAAGGGCATGGCGTTTTGGATTAGAATTGGGATGGCGGGTTTCATCATTTTCCCCCAAGGAATATATGGTATAGTTTCTACGAATGGAATGATTCAAAGTCAACTCGTGTTCAACTTCTATTCTCTAGTCTTTTCCCAATAATTTATGCACCTTGGTCACCTTATCCTCAAAAGACTGCACTTTATCAGTCCTGGCGACAATTAGCATTAAGAAGTGGATTACCCAAACCGAAAAAAAAAAAAATAGGAAACTCACCTCGACCCAACACGAATATCAGTATGAATGCGAACAATGCCTTTCTGATGAAGAATGGTATGCGCCTGTCCGATAACCTGATGAACCCGGTCCCAAGATCCTTCTACAAAAGCCAAGTCAGTAAATAACAGAAGTGTTACACAGCCTTGTCAGCCCTCAGCTCGCATTCTCTCCCTTGGTTTCCGTTTTAGCCAGAACAGAAGGGGATGAGAGCAAGTTCCATACAAATACATGTAGGATACGGAACTCCGGGGGCCAGAATAATGTACAATGTACAATAAATACTATAATACTATAGCTTATTATAGTATTATAGTATATTACAACTTCAAGACATGTATTACATACCGACAGTTGTGCCTGCGGAATGCATGACATACTTCAAGCCGCATGTTTCAATCAGCCGCTGGACGTCAGCGACTTGGTCAGCGACCGAGGGCGAGGAGGTACCGATCTGGGAGCTGTTAGTATTTGGGAAGATGAAAGAGACTTTTAGACTTACAGGGACTAGACAAAAGTCGGCGACACAGTGAGCAGGGGTTGGGATAGAAGCCATGGTGAAATGGTGGGGTGGTGGGGTCAAAAGGGAACAGAGGTAAGAGATATATATAGGGAAATAGAAAGATGAGGTGAGGATGTGGTCAGTGTGACATATACAAGGCTGAAACTTCTAGATGTTTTATAGAAATCAAAAGTACACCTTTCTGCTTCGTACACATTTACGCCGTGAACACACTTTTAACGAACACTCGAGCCTCCTTATCATCTCATATCTGCAGAACATCTGCATCTCTACAGTTCGAGACATATTGTCTGACCGCCATTACCGCAATAAATGCGACTTCTTTGCTTTTGACATCTTTTTTTCTTCAAAATTCCAAGCCTTCATGAACTCCCAAGACTTTCTACTCTTATGGTATGATCGACTCCAGGGGGTGCGCCACTCTTATTGAGTCCCCACAACTAAACCCTGCTTTTTCTTTGGTCACCCCGGGTTTTTTTCAGTGAATATCGGGCTTCTTTGTCCGGAATCTCCGTCGAAATCTTCGGTCCCCTGAGCTTTGTCTATTTTGTCGAATTTTCCCGCATCTCAGTTTCGTCAAAACTGATTAGATATCCCATTTCCAGTGTGATCCAACCTCGGTTTAGCTCTCATCACTGATATCCATAATCTACTGAGGCTTTCATATACATTCTGAACCTTTCGAGAAATTCAATACATTTATCGGTGGCAGGAATACCTCATTTGTCTATTATCACGTCATGATCACAGGTATAACTTGGATTTCCAGCCCAACACCCATTCCTCTAACGGATGACCAAACCAAATCACCTTGAACTCCCAAGGGGAGTTCAGCTGGTCTACGTCGCCGAGGGAGGAGCAAATGTGATTTATCGATTTGTCGGGAATCCAGTGCTCGGCAAAAAAGACCCGAGGCTACTGTCTCCATCTACACTCGATACGGATCAATGCAACCTACCGCCCCAATTCAAGGGAAAATTGCTCCGGCTCCGCAAAGAAACTGCAGCCGACATCTCGTACAAAGAGATTATCCGAAACTTCGACACTATCATCCGACCGTTATTTAACCCTGAAGAACTAGTCGACCAAACTCTCATCAGACTCCCAGAGGGTCTTCTCTCCAGCTGCAATGAGCAGCTCAGATCCGCCGAGCTAAATGGCGCGCGTCCAAAAAAGCGTCATGGTGGCTATCTCTGCCTACAGGAGCCGTTCGGCCTCCTCATCACCGACATGACGACAGCCGGAGATCCTGGCGCTAGCCTGGCCGAGCTGAAACCCAAATGGCTCACCCAGTCGCCATCAGCACCTGCGACAGCGTATAGGTGTCGGACCTGTGCGCTGAGGGAGATGAAAAACTGCAACTCGCAATTCCAAGGCCTAAAGGAGCAACGGTCGTTTTGTCCGTTGGATCTGGTGTCGGAGCAGTATGAGAATGTGTTGCGGGCGACGGGGTTGATCAACGGTTGCAAGGATCGATCGCGGCTAGCCCGGATTTTGTATCGCAACCCGATACTTCAGAGGCTCCTATCGCTGCAGAAGACTGAAAGGGATGTTGGGCTGCAGGGTCCGGCGGCGCAGTCTCGGGAGATGTCGCTTGCGATGACTCTGCGGGACTGTACGATGTTTATCAAGGTGAGTCATGCTGGAAACCCAGGGATTATCGTTCCAGGCAAGATCAAAATCCTTGTCTTTTGGAAAAACATGGATCAGACTCGAATGTTAACGTCTTCCCCCTCTCCCACAGATCCCCCATGATGAAAAGTCACCCGTTGAAATCCGCCTTGGCGACCTCGATTTGAAGACAGGCGCCGGTGGAAAAGCTGACTACTGGCGAGACCTGGAAACAAAACTGATTAACCAGGGCTGGTATCGGGGAAGCAACATGAGTCAAGATTCCGGCGACTGCTCTTTGCATAACCCGCGAAGACCCTCTCAGTCCCATTTATTATGAGACTATATCCACCTCGTTTGGAATGGCGATTTGAGTTCTTGATGCATTGCTCTTTTTTTTTTTAATTTTTTTTTAAATGATGATTTGAATAACGGCGATGGGTGCCGCGAGTCTGTTTGGCGTGGCTCCTCTGGCTTGTATAATAATTCCTTTTTGACTTTTATGATTTATTTCGGGGAAGACTTTTCGGGGCTTGATTGTTTCACGGGTTGGACTTGGGCAAGGGTGGGTTTCTGATATTATTCTTTAATGACTGCACGTTCGAATATGAATTTCTTTTTTTTTGAAAAAAACACTCTTGTATCGGTTGAAAGGAGTCACTACCCCCTACCTATGAGCTCCCTAGGCTATCCTAACCTAGCACTCTATAAAACAGGTACATCTTTCTTGGATTCCTCTAGGGCTATATTGTAGGCTTGTTGAACTTACTGGCTGGTATCGGATCCTCTCAAACAAGGACACCGAAGATGTCCTTGAATGTCTCTGACGCATCCATATCAGCAGCTTCTTTAGCATGCCGGTCGGCCTCTGTATTCCATTCTCTTGGAATACGCCAGAATTGAATACGCATTCCTTTCTCATCCCACCGTTCCACCCCCCGAGTAAACATGTCCAGAGGTCCTTATTTTTGACAGGTGTTCCCATGTTCGTTGTCCAGTTGTTCTGTACCCATCTTTTAGCCCATTTCGTCATACCCTCTACCACATATTCAGAATCAGTGGCAATAACTAGACAGGTACAGCCTTCGCCAAGCCAGTATCGAAATCGCATAGCCGCAATGACAGCGCGCAATTCAGCCCGATTGCTTGTTTGTTGTTGCGCCATACCCGTGGGACCTTGTTTCTCCAGCGGAAAGCTTGCATAACCACAGATTTGAGGGTTCCGTGTAGTATTTCTGTAAACGAAGCAACAGCCAGCTCTTGGGTTTGTACCACCGTTGTCTAAGCACGCGCCATCGGTGTATACCAGGAATTGGTTCTTTTGGCCACGACGAATGAACCGATGTACAGGTGGACTAGCCCTCTCAGATATACCGAGTCGGAACAGCGAGTTCGGCATGTCACTTTTATTTGGGGGATTGAACTTGGTGGGGAAGATGCGTCCCGTACCGACTTTGCGCTCTGGGCTAGGGGCAAGCGCATTGAGTGGGGCCCCATCTTCATTGAAACCATCGGCTTCATCATCTGTATTGTCGCTGTAGTCTGAGGATTCTGCGTCTGTGAACTCGTCCGTGAAGCTGTAGTCCACGGTGCAGTAGTCACAAACTACGAGTCTGTGTAAGTTGCAGACAAGACGACCATTGGGAAGTGTCACAGGGTCATCTGGGCGCCAGGCCATGTTGGATATAATATTTTGAGATGTCTGAAAGAACCGTGTTGAGAGTAAACTGGATACACCATGGGGGAAGAGATGATATAGGCCTAGGGAATTGAAAAACAGTGGACGCGGCGGTCAAACGGAATTGCCTGCTCGGTGTGATGTATCCGGTTGTGTTCTATTTAGCGGGGTATGTATTTCTCGACTCCTCCAGGCCTATTCCGTATTTCCAAAAATTACTTGATTTTACTTTTAATTTTCTCCTAGTTACCCCCCTTTTAACTCAAACTGAGCACACCATTTACCCCCAAGTACGCTTTGAGCGGTCTCTCCCCCCTCGTGCCATTCAGAGACACTCTTGGTACTAATCAAGGATGCATCTAAAGAGCACCATCCGATAAGCTACCCAATGACAAGCTATCCTTCAATCCAGAGCTAGCACTAGCCTTTGGTACCAGGCTGGACAAGCTAGGTGTCTGAGTAGGGAATGGGAATGCGATTGGCGTGGCTGGCTTTTTCACCAAGGTGGGGATGGGCGTGCTAGATGGGCCTGGAGTTTGGCTGAATGCACCTAGCCCACCTAATCCACCCAAGTCATTGAGACCATTGATGCCGCCGAGGGGAAGTTGGGCTGCGGCGTTGCTGCTCAGAGCTGTCAGGGTGGACAAGGTGAGGAGGATGTTGAAGTGCATTTTGGCTTGTGTGGAGTGGTGTTGGTGGTCTTGAATTGTGGGAAGATGTCAACTGAGAATTCTAGATTGCTTGATGGGGAATATATGCTGCGGATGTATGGGATAGGATATAAATATGGATGGGAGAGAGAGAGAACAAGGAGGTGGACGGATTTGTATAGATCATACCGCCGTATGATGGAAGCGGGAACTAGATGAAGATCGCGATTCTTGTAATGACGATCATTGATGATCGGTCTCAGCTCTGACACCAATTCTGTATTATCATATCTCAGGGATGACTGTGATAGTTCGATGTTGGTTGTGCAGGAACAAGCATAAATTGAAAGATCGCTGGCTATACAACTGGATTAAGCATATACTTTGTGGTCCCCTGAGCCCCTGCATATTCAAGCGCATGAAATAAGCATGGGTGTATGCGAAACAGATCAGGTGGGGTTTCAGGATGTGATTGTTGATCACACTGTAGCGTTCTATGAAGGTAAGAGATCAGCACTGTACCCTTGAGATACATGATCGAAATTGGTAAAATATATCATTATATAATCTTCAGTATAGAAGAGCCGAGAGATAACCTCCCCCCACTTCCTGATAAGCGCAGACTTTACACTTCCTTCAACTCCCTAAAATCATCCTGAACATAAGATGGACCCCAAAGTCGGAGTCGGCGTCTTCGTATTCAATGCCGCGGGTAAATTCGTCATTGGCAAACGAAAGGGGAGTCATGGCGCCGGTACGTGCATCCACATGCAATAGACAAGTAATTATAAGTAAATGCGAGTGCTTATTTGGGATTCAAAGGCACATGGGGATTACCAGGCGGACATCTCGAATTTGGTGAATCCTTTGAGACCTGCGCGGCCCGTGAGACCCTCGAAGAAACAGGTCTGAAGATCCGGGATGTGCGATTCCTGAATGCCACGAATTCAATCATGGAAGCAGAGCATAAGCACTACGTTACCATTTTTATGGGTGGTGTCTGTGAGGATAATGTTGATCCTCAGGTAAGTTGATATTTGCTTTTTATCTGCTGTTTTTATGTGAACTTGCTTTTTTTTCATGGCACCCTTCATTGCATATTCCCTTATGATTTTTATCCCGAATGGAAGGATACGCGGCTTATTTGTTTCTGTAGATCCTTGAGCCAGAGAAGTGTGAAGGGTGGGGATGGATTTCATGGGATGAGTTGCGGGTGTATGGGGAGGAACAGATGAAGGGTGCTGGGTTTGAGAGGAAGTTATTTTTGCCTCTTTTGGAATTGTTTAGACAGCGACCGGATTTTCGGGTTTGAGTTTTCTATGAAGAAATCCACAGGCTTTCGTGGAGTCATGACTTGAGTTAGAAGATCTATGTAGAATTGTAAAGCGCGAGAAGCGAAAATCGAAAATCGAAAAGCGGGAAGGAAACTCTTGGACATTGGCAATCAGTTTTCGCTGAGACCCGAGAAATAGAACAAACTGGCAAGCGGGGCGAATTACCCAGTTGATACCGAACTGGCCAGTTTGCTCCTTCTTGCCGGTTCGCGTTCTTCGGCAACCAAGTTTCATAAAGCTGACATCCAACATCAAATCTCGGAAATAAATCTTCTATTCAAGTTGCATCTGATACTCCGACATGGTAATCAAGACATCTCATAGGTTTCATAATTCATCCTTCCACCCCTCATCCTTTCAAATGGAGACGCCTTGAAGCTTGTTTTGATTCCTTGACTAGACTGCAATATCGAGTTAATATCCAAACAAAATCAAGGGACACACCGGCTAGAATTTTCATCAGCTATGCGCTTAATCCTCACTCGCAGGACTATCCTCGAGAAGTATGATCGCATTGCCTCTTGTAGCCACAGTGGCAAGGCCCTGAGGGACCCAATCGTCGATGTATGCCTAGACACGATAGTTTGCCCACTTTTCCGAGTCACAATATGTTCCACTACTGCTTGGGAGACTTCTTTTGGATCTAGGAGTGGTTGACGGAAATCTGCTTCATATTGAGTGAAACCTTCGATCATGGGGGTCCGAACCTAAAGGGGGTGAATGGAACTGGGTATTGTCAGTATGCTTTCTTTTTGAAGAAAGGCTTTCCCAAACTAACCTCGTCCGTAAATTCGGAGCCTTGTGCCAATATTCCAACTCTTGCCGAAGGCCTTCCTGGAAAGCAAGAGCGCCAGCCTTAGAACACGCATAATCCACCATCTCCCCTATAGTAACAAAGCTCGCAACACTCGCCACTGAAACGACATGACCACGGTTAATAATATACGGAAGAAATTCTTTCAAGATGAGGAAATGAGAGATGATGTTCACATCGAATGTCTGACGCAATTTCTCCTCTGGCATTTCGAGGATAGTACCATGGTGGAAAACGGCAGCATTGTTCACAATAGCCGTCGGCTCTCCATGTGACTTTCGAATAGCGGCGCCTGTTTCGGCAAGAGATTTAGCCGATGCTATATCTGTTTGATAGAACGTGGCGTTTTCCGGAAGGTCAAAGGTTGGCCGGTTGATATCGAGGACCACAATGCGTACTTTCCTGCGAGAAAGCTCTTCCATTATTTGCCTGCCAATGCCTCCACTCCCACCGGTCAATAGAACTAGCTCATTCTCTGGGATCCATGCCTCGCTAGCTTGGAAGTTATTCAGAACTCGCTCTGAGATGTTTGTATGGAGGTAGTAAAGGACCAGAGAGCCGATCAAAACGCTCAAAGTTGTGATGATTGGAGAATTCAAATAGCCAAACATTGTGTCCAAGCAGGTCCAAGAAGGGGAAATAGATGCGAGTCAACGCCAGGCAACTTTTTTTCCGAGTTCTTCTACCTCTGATGTGCTGGCCCAGTTGTAGTGCGGGGTTGTGTCATACTAGGATTAACTGTCATTTTTGCCGAGATTGCGCTTTGGTGTATATTGTGGTAAGACAGTTACATTGACTACATATATGCAACAGAAGTGGGATAGGCATGTGCTACATTGAACTACCGTGACATTTCTCTGGCCGTAGATAGTTCCATACACCTGAAACTCAAGGCGCATGGGAAATAATCCTAGTCTTTAGCCTATCTTCATCTATGAGCGAGAAACATGGAAAATGGGTATCGAATCAAGCAAACAAACCGAAGAGACAAAACTTCTCTCACTTTAGAGGTCTCTGTTTGATACAGGGCTATAATTCATTATATGGGAAAGACCAAGTCATTATCAAACTATCCGGTGGGTCTCCTGGAGATGGACTCAAATTCGCATTAGTATACGATGACTGTATACTTGAAATCTGACAGTCTTTGGCATCATAGGGAGACACTTCTTGGAGTCAGCAAAGTATGCTTCCCAGACTTAAAACTTGGCGAGATGTCGGGTTTATGTGGATATGTACCTACTTCTCCTAGGTAAGATATAATTAAGGAACTGAGAGTCATATCCAGAGAGTAATGCCCGTGAAGATCCAAAAAAGGGGATCAACATGTGGAGATTATTATTGATAAACCCGTTGAATAGAGCCATATCAACTGACTACGGTGTCGATTCATAGTGTAGGTAGCTTGTAGTTGTCGTAGTGCCGACTATCAGGGTGAACATGGTGATGGAAATAGTTTTCCAGGCTAAGTAGGGATTTTTTTTTATAGATTTTATGTAAAATGATATTCATAGGATGTTTGTAGGTCGTCAATAGTCATAATAGATAGTGGGTATAAATATAGTAGACGGTATACTATAGCATGCAGATTCATGAGGGAAGAGGATTCACTCCTATATAGTATGTGGCACGTATGAATTTGTTTGCACAAATCAACGGAACGTATCTTGGGGTAAAACGAAGTTGCCAGAGAAGACCAGCGCCTCAGATATCTGCCAAGCCCAAAACAAGAACTGGAAACACCTTGGCATTTGCTTGACTTGCTTGACTTATGCTTAGAACAACGAACGAAGAGCCCCAATCAACTTGAACCAAAAACCCAGTCGGATACAATAACAGCAACAGTTGCAACCTGTACAAATGTCAGTCTATACACACCAAATATCGTACGGACTCGAATGCTCACCAACGAAATATCAACTCCAGGCATTATAATGACATCCATCGCAGGCCGATACCCTTGTCTTGACCCTCTCATCAAAGCCAATTTCTCATTATGATGAATACTCTCCCGAACTTCAGCAACCTTCCGATCTCCATCAACAATATCAAAAAGCGCCAGCGCATTTCCGTGTCGTTCAATATGCAAAGTAAGCATCTTCTCATCCACGCGTTTCCCCTCAAACGCCGCCGCATTCTCGAACGAAAGATCAAAATTCCCAGACGAAGTTTTCCCCAATGTCCATCGCGGAGCGCCAGTAGCTATCGTTGCAGTATCACATCCGGGCAAGCTAACCGACCAACTATTCGTCCATGACAATTTTCGATGCAGCTCAAAGAGTGGCAGGCCTGAATGATCGCGGAACTCCCGACATGAGCGGTCGGTGTATTTGCGACCGGTCACCGTAAACTGTGATGTACCATCCTCTTCGGTGATTTTATATGCGACAGCGGAGTGAGGGCTGCCGAATGGCCTGAGCACGAGGGTGGTCTTTGAGCGCGCTATGTATTGATTGCGGAAGGCGATGTCGCGATTTGGTGATCGGAGGGTTTTGCGGGGCTTTTGGGTATAGGTTTGCGATAACCGGGCGTTGGAGTAATAGGTGTAGGACATGGCTGTTGGCGCTGTTTGTTCGCAAGATGTATGCGCTGGACCTATGATGGGTAGCTCTTTATACCTCCAGGGATAAGTTGTATGAGTGTATCTTGCAGTTACATGTTCTTGTTGCGGCATTTATATCATCCAATACTTGACAATCTCACTAAATGCTGAGCCACACATGCCAAGGATAAATACATGAAGCTATCCCCTCAGGGCTTCAGCGGGGTAAGTAATAATGTGCTTTGTGGCTACATGGCTCGAATGCCCAGCATTGTGATTGATAATATGAACCCAGCCACCTCTCATACCTCTCGAATGCAAATGTCCTAATATTTAGAGAACCGGTTAATCTCAAATAGAAAAAAAACAACCTCGGGTGCATTGCCCAGATGAAGTAGAAGGTGGAGTCTTGGAGCCAATATATGATGAGTCATGCACCCCTCCAAGTTGAGGCACCGTTAGGCAACCGAATATCATCGCATCGTCACATCTTCATGCTTTGAATAATGGGAAAGTTCACCGTCAAATCTTTAGACCATCTGGTCCTAACAGTCCGCAATATTCCCAAAACTGTTGCATTCTATACAACCTACCTCGGCATGCGGCACGAGATCTTTACGCCAGCCAACCAATCTACTCAGAGGTAAACCCCTCTTTTTATATATTAATGTTTAAAAGTCATATTGACGATAATAGACATGCCCTTATCTTTGGATCTCAGAAAATAAATCTCCACCAATCGGGCAAGGAATTCGAACCGAAGGCTCAGGATGTTATGCCAGGAAGTGCCGATTTATGCTTTTTGACAGACGAAGATGTGGAAAAGGTCTTGAAAGTATTTCAGGATGCCAGAATGGAAGTATGAACATTCTTTCCTGCATATGGCGTAGATGGAGACTAATCTTGACAGATTTTGGAAGGCGCCAAGGTTGTAGAAAGAACCGGGGCTGTTGGGAAGATTCGCAGTGTATACGTGAGAGATCCCGATGGGAATCTGATCGAGTGAGCTTTTTCCATTTTCTATTGGAGTACCAAGTCGACTAACCCCAGCTGTAGAGTGTCGAACTATGCTTGATGAACCCATCTGGGACCTATAGTCACAGATATTTTCTTTCGCTTTTCATCCTATACTTTTCTATGCTCCTCTTTATGAGGGGATTAGGACAAATTCCGATTATACCAATTACCAACAATCCCAAATATATATATATATATATATATATATGCACGGAGGTTGTCCTGCTCTTTGGGTGATGCAAAAGAACTCAACAATGAATGATATTGACAATACCCTCACCATGCACCAGACGAATCCCACCGTCTCGGATATCACCCGTAATATCCACTCGCTTCAGCCTTTTGTGGTGTCTTGGATAGTTCATTTCTCCTGCGAAGTTTATCGATTGCATCTGCCGCTACTCTCCCCATACTGTTCGCCATTACCTATGTAATGCAGCGTTGGTTTAACATAATCGATGGCGTCGAACAGACTACTGGCTAATAGATAAGATCCTGAAGTAATATAATAGAGTTTACCAGAGCTATATTTATTGGACCTACTCCGAAGGGCTCGGTGCAGATCATTGAGCTGCAATAAATTGGGCTGGGTAAGCCAGAAGTATTAAAAATTGAGTAATCTTTGAAGAGGCGCACATTTTTCACTAAAAACAGAGTCTCAGATCTTCGCCCTCATTGTTGATCCGGTTTTCATTAGACGAGCAGCTACCAGCACTAACGCACCCAGAAAGAAGGTTAACCCGCCCCAGATCTGCGCTCCAATGTAACCGCCGGTCCTAGCAATGAGAGCTCCCCCAAGGGGTGGACCAGTCAGACAGGCAAAACTCACCACCGTAAAGCCCATACCGATGCGGACTCCAGTTTTTCTTAGGTCGGGCGTAAGACTAGAGAGTGTTGATGGCCAGAGGCCCTGCACCCCATTGGAAAATATGCCATAGAGCACAGCAAAGACGTACAGGCCTGCGGTCGAATGAACAGCAGCCCAGCAAAACATCATCAAGCTAGCACCCAGGGCCAGTGGAATGATGGTGTTGAGAGGTCCAAACTTGAAACTGGCCAAATAGGCAGGGATGAGGCGACCAACGATCCCCGCGCCATTGGTTACAATGATCAGATTGGTTGACTCCGAGTAAGTCAGGCCGAGAACGCTGCGGCCAAATGCACCAATGTAATAGAAGGCGAAGTATAACCCCCAGAAATTTAGAAACATGCCCAGACAGAAAAGCACGTAGGTCGGTTCCCTGAATGCCGCCCAATCAATGAGAGGACCAGCTCTGCTCGGAGGTAGTCGAGTCTGCAATAGAAGCATGGCAGGGATACTCGTAGCAAACATGACAAATCCCAGCACTCTAACCGTCCAACCAAATCCGATCGCCGGCATGAGGGCCTTCACCAAGCCGGGAAGAAGCATGCCTCCTGTCCCACTTCCAACCAAACAAAACGCCAGAGCAAACACTCTCCGTTCAGAGAAATAAGTAGCGACCAGTCCCATCACAGGGCAGAACTGTAGACCACTGCCAAGGCCTGTGCAGACGCCCTGAGCGAGGAAGAGCTGCCAATAGCGCGTCGATAGCGAAGTCATGAACACCCCGAGAAGCTGCAGAAGGATCCCCGCATAAAACACTGGGCGGAAGAAACCCGCATCCAGAGCCCGGCCAGAGAATGTCCCGACAAAGAAAATGAGGAAAATCTGGACGGATCCAACCCATGAAATTGCAGATGGTGAAACGCCAAGCGTCGATTGGTAGTAGGCCTGGAACACACCAAAGCTGGCAATGTACCCCCAGGTGTTGAATGCGACCAGATGGCCCATCGCAGCTTGCGTCCATGCTTTTGCTCCTCCGTCAGGCGGGGATTCAATGAACAAAGACTGTCGGTCGTGTGAAGATTCGGGGTCTTCATTCTTCTCTCTCATGGTGGTTTGAGGTACAATTCGATGTGAATCATTCAATGTGGGAAAATAGTTAAATTGGGATGATTCAGAATCTTTGTGTTCGAGGTGTCTTGAAGAGGAAAATACAACCTTGGAATGACTCAAAAATGTCATATCTAAGAAGCAATTGCGACAACCCGTTTTACCCGCTATACCCGCTATACCCACGGTTCTTTTGACGAGCTATACGTAAACAAATATTCCAGGGTAGATTCAAGGCCTATTATTCTATGCATTTAGGCATCTTTAGAGATTCATCTTACATGCCAAGCACTGGCTGATCGACAGGCATTACTACGCAGTTCCAAGGTTATTTCCGCAATTCCGAACATCATCGGTTGAGATTGCCCCTAGTTACGGATTAGCAATCGAGTGATAAGCAAAGCCCTGGAGAGCGTTTGGATCATATATAATCGACCGATCCACATAAAATCGACCTATACAACGCACCTGAACCACCAAAATGATAACCAGCCTGCAATTCTCTCTACACGCCATCGCCCGCGCACTATCCAGAACCAGTCCAACACGCCTGGTGTCCACCCGCCAAGCCCATCTATATCGAACCCAAGCACAAACAACTCGTCCATTCTCCTCAACCCCAGCAAAAATGTCCAGCCTAATTGATCTAGCCAAGAGTAGGCGCACGATATATAAGCTCGGCAAGAAAAGTCCAGTCCCAGACTCCAAAATCGAGGAACTTGTCAATGCCGCCATCCTGCATGTTCCCAGTGCATTCAATACCCAGTCTACACGCCTAGTCGTGCTCTTACACGATCAACACGATAGACTGTGGGATATCGCCATTGAGACTTTCGAAGGTCTTGTTAAAGGGGGTAGAATTTCGCAAGAGATGTGGGAGAAGCAGACGTTGCCAAAGTTACTTGGTTTTAAGGGGGCGTATGGAACGGTACGTAGTTTGTTTTTCCCTCTCAGTTTTTAGTTTTCGCTTGAACCTCGAGATATCCAGTCCTGTCTATAGCTAATAAATACTCAGATCCTCTTCTACGAAGACCCAGCACACATCAAACCCATGCAGGAGAAATTCGCTACATACAAGGATAATTTCCTGCCGTGGGCGGACCACTCCAATGCTATGCATCAGTACTTTCGTACGTCCATTTTCTTCTCTCTTTTATTGTTTTCATGTCGCTTGTTTGCTTGATCTAACATTTACCAGTCTGGACGGGCCTTGAAGCGCTCGGCTTCGGTGCAAACTTGCAGCACTATAGCCCGCTCATTGATGCTGGTGTTGCAAAGCAGTGGGATCTTCCCAGTGAATGGCGGAACGTTGCTCAGCTAGTCTTTGGGAGTCCCGAAAATGATGCTGGGGAGAAGGTACAGAAGCCTGTTGAGGAAAGAGTTAAGATTTTCGGGAAGCTGTAGGTTAGATATAGATATAGATGAGTGAGGAATTGTGCTATAAATTATGATATATATCAGAGCAGCTCTCTGTTGCAAAGAAGCCACAAAGGCTTGATACTCGGAGAAAGTATGCCTTCCTTAGGGGCTTTTCTACGGCAGTACAATGCCTTTGAGTCATTGTTCTGTTAATAAACCAGTACCCTTTCGATTCTCTTTAGAGTTATTATTTTTGCCCCATCAAAAGATTATAAATAAGATTAACTCGAGGATGTTACAAAGAAAATGAAATCTGAATCTAAGCATTTACATAGAAATGTTTTGGATAAATGGATGGCTTATAAGGACTACCGAATAAAATGCAAGATAGAGTGTGAAATACAGAACTATTCTCAGGTTTTTGATTATTATGATAGGGTCACTGGTAGGTGATATATATATACTGTTCTCAACAAGTTTGGTATTATATATAATGCATACGAATTAGTCTCTTTAACAGTAACTAGCTTAAAGCAAGCTATTTCCCTGATACCGTCGCTTTTACCAGGATTGGTACGCGGCTTCTGATAGACTGAATGACCGGACTCAAACGTTACGTAATTACGAACAACCTCCACCTAGGCAGGGCTCTCCCATTATAATCCACATTTCTCTCTCTTGCTCTCTTTTTCGGCGAAGTGCGATCATAAATTTTTATTCACATCTCTCCGCAATGCCTCGGCCCAAAGTCGACCCAAGGTTCCGCAAGCGAACCGCCAAGGCGTGTGTTTACTGTCGCATGACGAAACAGAAGTGCGATGGATTAGCTCCCTGCGAACAGTGCGTGAGACGCAATCGCTCGACAAGTTGCGCTTACTCGCCGCATGAACAGTCATTCGGTCGTCGTCGCAACCGCCGGGGGTGTATGCACCGTACTGATGAGACTGTACCACAGACGAGTAGGGAAATGGAAGTATCAGCTGCGGTATCAGGTTCCCTACCGGAGGTACATGGGACAGAACTGCCTACCCAGTCACACGGTGAAAGTGCATATACGAATGAACCAGAGGTTACAGTACCTGGATTATCACATGTTCTATATGACAATAAGGGGAAAGTTGGTAGGTACATTGGTTCTTCTGTCTTTCAATAACTAGAACTTGCTACATATGTAAGCAATGCCGACTGATAATAACGACGGTGATTGCGTAGTATACCTTGGGAACTGTGCAGCCCTATCTTTTCTTCAGAACATCCAACAGTTGATCGAATCTGAAACTGGATACGCTTCTATTGCAGCAGATGTCGCGGGTCTTTCAGTGATTGAAGAGTTGCCACCGGTACCACCTGATAACTTGACGGCTTACAACTCCGGGGATACGGAAGAATTGGAACGTCTTATTCGGGTCTACTTCATATCGGTACAATTCTTATCTCGTCACTGACATTGAGTGATAGCTGACCATCAACCAGACATGTGGTATAGTTGATCTTTTCGAAAGATCTCATATCGAGAGTCTGTTACATCGTTGGATCAACGGCCTCATTCCTATGAAAAGTGGCTCTGCAGCAGTTCTGTATTTGGTTATAGCCTGTGGGGCACAGATTAGTTCTTCGAATATGCTCGACAACCTTCGAGCGCAATCTTTCTATCACCATGGTCGGCAGATAGCCCTACTTGAACTGACTAACTACCCCAGTGTCGAGACTGTGCAAGCATTCGTTTTAATCAGCATCTTCATGTTAGGATGTTCTAGACGAAACGGTGCTTCGTTGAACCTGGGAATTGCCATTGGTGCTGCGAAATCTCTCGGGTACCACCAACCCAATACAAATTCAGCATATGATGGTAATGAGCGCCGGCAGAGGTAGGTGGATTTTCACCCTGGGAACATTATATTACCGAAAATTAAAATTCTGAGAACGTGCAGAGCCCAGATCTGGAAAACCTTGCGCTATCATGACTTGTTCTTCTCCGCAATGATGGGCCGAAGCTCCTCTACTTCTGATACGGGCTTTAACATCGATGAAGCACAATCTTCTACCCCCATTGAGGATGAATATGATCAAAGCTTATCTATGACTGAGTCGGCGCGTGCATTCCTCGTCATGGAACACATAATTAACGACGTGTACACAAAGAAAATGGTGTCACTAGGCTTATTGCAGTCTCTTGCTCGAGAGTTACAGGAAAAGTGTTCCGTCCTGCCGAAGTCATTACGCAAATCTTCCGGACCTACCGTTCATGGGAGGTTTTGTCAATCAATCCAACAAGGCAATCTTCGAAACGCTCACGTCACTTGTTCTTACTACTTTGCCATGATGCTGCTCACCAGACCATTCTTGATTACTATTTTGAGAGCAAAAACACCCTCTGGGTCTTCAAGAAACCCACATGCAAGAAGAGCCAATAACGGGGGTAATAGTGATATTTCCTCGGAAATTTCCCATGGTGCAACAACTTGTATTGATTCAGCTACGTATACTATACAGCTTTTGCATGAATTGCTCACAGCCAACATGCTGTTCAACAACATGCCATTTTTTATGTCAGTTACTTAGCCTCCCTCCATGGCTCCCTTAAACCCAAGTTTACATTCCAAGGGAGTGTTCAATTATTGACGTGGCTTCAGTGCGTGGGTTTTCGTCGCTGTGCTCGTCTTGAGCTCAGCCCATTTTGGTCAACTAGATCCTCAGAAATCGATAACGCGAACTTTGCGCCAAGCCGACGATATCCTGGCTTGCTTTGCAGTAAACAGTCCACAAGCCAGGCGGTATCGCCTTATTTTGAAGAAACTTTCAATGGCCGCAGAACGCCAGAACGAGTCAAAGTCACAGTCTCGTATTGTTCATATGCCACGATTATTCCACTTGGACTCTGACGGCTCTGGGTGCGGTCCACTCGCCGGGAGTTCCATTCTCCCCGAACTCACAGAACAAAGCTCAGGCAGATATGGCTGCGCTTTGAGAGGGGACGCAACAGAGGGTAGAAACAAATCCCAGCCTAAAACATGTAACTGTTGTGGAATTACTCCAGGCAGACGAGCAGCGGCTCCTACTAGTAGCTCTGAAGCCTACCACAACTCTGCCTCATTCCCGCAATCCGTCCTTCATTCTGAAGATATCTTGAATGCTTCTGGTTCCGACCTGGGCGGACCCCCAATGACAACTACGAACGAATCGCTCGGATACGGATCCCCATTTCAGTTTGAAGGTGATGCATCTATTTGGGACTTTACCTGGGCCGGTTCACTTTAGTCAAACATAGTTTCTACCAGCCTTGTAGAGAACAGAAAAAGCAGGTTACAGCAAAAGTCTTCTGATTTTGTCACCGAGCCTGTAGGTCCGCTTTATGGCCTTCCCATCTTAGGTTTTCATAAAGAGCTAAAATAATATACATTCCTTGGTACTTTAGATACTGAGTGGCTGTGGCATCTCCGGCTTCGCATCATAGCTAATCCTTCCCGCGGGCAAGAAAAACAAGGCTACTAGTGCGCCACCCCTCACTTCTGGATAGTGATGCGTTCCTGGGCCGGGGCTAGTCCAGCCCTCACCCTGCCAGCCGCTCATACCCATCAGCTCGGCGCTGGGGCTGAGCTGGACAACACAATTGATCTCGCCATAGGGATGGGCGTGGTATTGGCCACGGTATTCATCGACGCTGTCCATGTAAACAGTCGTGATGCTAAAGTAGCGGTTTTCGGAACTCGGCCAAGAGACCTTGGAACGGCGGTACTTAGGGCCATCTAGCTCGTCGGTCGCTACCCAACCCTCATCGTTGGCAAGCCCAGCCTTGATGAGCTCGCAGAACCCATCGTAGTAACGGTTGCCGCGGCCATACTCGGCATTTAGGCGGGCCTCAAGGTCCTTTCCAGGGGTACTAAGCAAGCGATATCAGAGGGGGGAGTTACGTGAAACAAGGATGATGAGAGAAAGGGGGCCTTGCTCACAGGCTTTCGACCTCAGCGAAAAACTCGCTCGCAAGGTCAATGAGACGTTGCTGATTAGGATGAATTTGTTTGGTCTGGGTATTGACAGACATCTTGGAGATACAGTTAAAAGTATGTATAAGGAATGGTAGAGACTATGCGTAAGAAACACCGGACAATCAAGTGCTGTGGAAGTGACTTGGACGCCGATGAGAAGATTTAATAGTGGATAATATGAAAAAAGAGCCCGAGCTAAACAATCCCACTCCCCAAGCTTCCATCATCGATACGAGGCTGTTGTTATTGGTGCAACTTCAGTGTACTATCCAGTTCCCCATCCGGTGCAGCATCCGGTGCAGCATCCGGTGCAGAATCCGACGTACCACCCGTGTCCCGATTTGTTTACTAGCACAGTGAATTGCAACGATGTCGACTATAACACAATGGATTGGATCGTGTTTCTTCCTAATTGGCTTGGACATGTCCCTTACTGCCTTACTCTTTCGCCTTCTTCTCCCCCGCCCATACCCGATATACGAACACTCACCAATTTCCGCCACGATGAAAATATCCCTCATGGCTATATGTCCCATAGATGACATAAAGATAGGAAGAGGGTAGTATAATACGATCGACGGCTGACTTGGCCTTCGATATCACTGTACTCTCTTAAAGCATTTCCCTATTAGCCTCTTCATCCCACATCTCTGTCAACTGCGCTCTTCTCCTCTCTACCCTGTATTGGGCTGTCTCTTTCCAGTTGTGGTACATTAACCCCCGCAAGATGTTGTCACCCATTGCCGCTGCGTCTCCCCTCGTCATCGCCCCAGCAGCGTGTCTGGCTCTTCTTCTCGTCTACTATTTCGGCGCCTACCTGTTCCAAAATAAGGGCTTGTCAAACATTCCCGCAGCCTCACCATGGGCTGCCTTGACTAGATTCTGGCTGCTTCGTGAAGCGCGATTTGGTCGACGCTATCTCACTGTCGATAAGGCACACAAGAAGCATGGCGATATGGTCCGTATCCAGCCCAACCATGTCTCCATCGCCAATGTTGACGCCATCAATGCCATCTACGGTCATGGTAATGGATTTCTCAAGAGGCAAGAGGTCCACTGTCACACCGTCTGTCTGCCCCCAGGCCCTACGATTAACATCCACATAGTGACTTCTACGACGCCTTTGTCGCCGTCTCGCGCGGTCTCTTCAGCACCCGGGATCGCGCTGACCACACGCGCAAGCGCAAGATTGTCTCGCACACATTTGCGGCCAAGAGCGTAATGCAGTTCGAGCAGTATATGCACCAGAGCCTAAACGAGCTCCTGCGCCAGTGGGACCTCATCTGTGAGCGAGCTCCTACAAGCACCAAATTTGCGCGCTTTGATTGCCTCCCATGGTTTGCCTATCTCACCTTCGACACCATCGGAGACCTTGCCTTTGGCGCCCCATTCGGTATGTTGAAGAACGGCCAAGACACGATCGAGTATATGGACTATCCCGGTGGTCCTTCCAAATACATGCGCGCCGTCGACGCGCTAAGTAGGCGTGGCGAGGCCTTTGCTGTTCTGGGATGCCTCCCATTTTTGAAGACCATCGGCCATCTCCTGCCTGACCCGTTCCTGCGACATGGTGTCCGCTCCGGGGAACAGGTTGCGGGGATCGCCATTGCGCGGGTCAATGAACGCCTTGTGTCGACAGCAACGAATGACAATAAGCGTGTGGATATCCTGGCACGCTTAATGGAGGGCAAAGATGTGAACGGTCAACCCTTAGGCCGGGAGGAGCTCACCGCGGAGGCATTGACCCAGCTCATTGCCGGTAGTGATACTACCTCAAATACTCTCACGGGGTAGGTTATCCCGTCTCTACTCCCCCATAAAATCTAAACAGAAAATCCTAATGTTCATAGGATCTTCTATTGGCTTCTGAAAACCCCTGGAGTTCTTCAAAAGCTTCAGGCCGAACTCGATGCCGTTATCCCCTCGCCAACCGACGAGATTTCTTTCCAGTCTGTCAAGGACCTCCCATAGTACGACATCCTTCTCCTCCCATATATGAACAAAAAACAAACTAATGACATCTCACAGTCTCAAGGCTTGCATGAATGAAGGCATGCGTATCCACTCTACATCAGCTCTCGGTCTCCCACGTGTTGTCCCTCTTAATGGCCCTGCTGTGGATATCTGCGGCCACAAGTTCGAGCCTGGCACCGTGTTGTCGGTGCCCAACTACACGATCCACCGCCTCGAGAGCATCTGGGGTGCTGACGGCGACCAATACAGACCGGAGCGCTGGGAAAGTTTAACAGTGGATCAGAAGAAGGCCTTTGTGCCGTTCGGTCACGGACCGCGGTCCTGTGTAGGGCGCAATGTTGCGGAGATGGAGCTGATGCTTGCGCTGGCGAGCTTGGTCCGGCGCTACGAGTTTGAGCTCTACCAGGACAAGTTTGACACTTGGGAGGGGTTCTTACGGAAGGGATTCCGCTGCGAGGTGGGAATTTGCAGGAGAATGGCATGAACTCTGGAGGGAGATGCAGTAAGATGAGGTTAGGGTGTAATGCCAAACGTCATATATAGTGTCTCTAGGCTCCATACAATTAATTACCTTAGTTTTTATATAATCTATTAGTAGAATATGCTATATTCTTTTTCCCACATGTAGTCATATATTATACTAGAGTAGCCGATCGCGATGCGGTGTTCAAGGAAAGCAAACACAATTATATTAAAAGAAAAGAGTTAAACTCACCAGTAGGAGAATGTTCTAACCCAATATTAAGACTAGCGTCAAACCCCACATATGTATAATCCTGAGAGCCTCGAACTCTACAACTACCCCTTCCACTTGTAGGCCGCATAGATTCCAGGCTATCGACCTGGACCAGCTATCTTCATATAGAAAACGGGTACTACGCTCATCAATACGGGATATATTTGAATGGTGTACAGCCTACCTAGTTATAATAGCATCGGATATATGAATATAATGATAGATGTATGTTATAGGGCATGTATATAAGCAGTGCGCCTCGGATGAGAGTATAGTTTGCTATCGTTTATATACATCCCAGATTATACCTAGAAAAGTCGCTTCCATAAATTAACCCTTTTATCATTTGCTCCATGCTGTCCACCTTAAGACTGAGAAGAGAAGAAAATGTCTTAAAGATATCTAATAGAATATTTGAAACTACTAAAAAGACCACTAAAAATAGATCGGAAGGCCGCATAAGCGGCTGTCTACTCTTTTATGCATATGTAGGCTTGTACTCTGTAGGCTCTTGGTTATCGCTCGATTGCTAATCCGGGGGTTACATTGGGAGTTGGGCAGCTCATTGGGCCGGGTAGCTTGGCATGTTCACATACCCCCTGGGAGGTTAAAAAAAACAACCCTTGACCCTTCCCTGTCACTATCTTTGTCAAGCAATCTGAATCAAAACCTAGAGACTATGGATTCAATGCAGCAGAGTGGCGAGGCAGACCGTGTTCCGGAGAACCCCCTTGCTGACAGGCCGCCTGCTCGAACTTCACCAGTCGCAGGTGAATCTACCAAGAGAAAGGATCAGTTAAACCCCATTTTGGATTCCGTGTCCAAGGTTCCGCTGGACAGATCAGAAGCGCCCGGTATGGAGATTGGCGCTCAACAATCCATCAACCTGGATGATATGATCTCTCGGCTTCTAGACACGTATTCGACCAAAGCCACCAAGACAGTGTGTCTTGAAAATGCCGAAATCACCGCCATCTGCAGATTAGCCCGTGAGCTCCTCCTTTCTGAGCCAGTGCTGTTAGAGTTGTCCGCCCCTGTTAAGATCGTCGGCGATATTCACGGCCAATATCTCGATCTAATCCGAGTCTTTGAAACGTGCGGATTTCCACCGGAATCGAACTATCTTTTCCTGGGCAACTATGTAGATCAAGGAAGGCAGAGCCTAGAAACCACCCTCTTACTACTATGCTATAAGCTCAAATGCCCAGAGAACGTCTTCCTACTTCGTGGCAACCACGAGTGCGTTAGCGTTAGTAGAATGGGTGGCTTCCATGAGGAGTGCAAGTGGCGTTCCAATGTTAAGGTGTGGAAATCATTCATCGACACTTTCAACTGCCTCCCTATAGCGGCGATCGTATCCGGAAAGATATTCTGCGTTCATGGTGGACTATCTCCTAGTTTGTTACATATGGACGATATTCGCGGTATCGCTCGACCTACTGATATACCCGACCATGGATTACTGAACGATCTTCTATGGAGTGACCCGATAGATGTGAACGCAGAGGAAGACTGGGTGCCTAATGAACGTGGTGTGAGCTTCTGCTTTGGTAAAAAGGTCATTAAGGACTTTTTGAACCGACACAGCTTTGATCTAGTGTGCCGGTCTCACATGGTGGTTAAGGATGGGTATGAGTTCTCTCAGGACCGGACCCTAGTGACAATTTTCTCAGCTCCGAATGTGAGTTGACTTAGCTAAATTTTCAAGCCATTGCTAATCTTCCTTAGTATTGCGGCGAGTTCGACAACTCGGGTGCTATTATGTCCGTCTCGAAGGAGCTCCTCTATACTTTTGACGTAATGAAGCCTCTGGGTTGGGTCGCGTTAAAGGAGGGTCAAATAAAACGAGACATGCTAAACAGATCTGTAAGTCTTATATCCTTGTCTCATGTCAAGTAATCATGTGCAACAATGCCGGGAGTCCCAGCATCTACCCTTTTCAGTTACTGGCGAATGACATGAACTGAAGCGCCTTCAGCCCAATCATATCAAATAGGATAGATTTGGATATCTCTATTCTTAGTTTAGTCAATTAGCTATGTCGAGGAATATCCATTCTGCGAGAGGGCTAACACCTTGTTTTGACGAGCCAGTTTTTATATGATAGGTCGTTTAGGTCGATCACCTAGGATTACATTAACCAGATGCGTCTACCTGCAGAATGGCTTTGTGAAGAATATCGTATAGTCCAATGAAACCTAGGAGCTTTATACACAGACATCCCTCGGCTCAAGTACGAAGACCAAAAAGAACAATCACCCAAAACAACCATCTACCTCCCATCACGATACCAATACTCAGGCGGACTACCAAGGCACTCGCCAACAGTAACAGCTATAAGCAAAGCATGTTAGCCGTAACCCGTAACCCATAACCATTAACACAAAAGAAAAGAAAAACCTACCACTCAACCCCCTCCTCTCAACATCAGCAAGCATATTATCCACCAAAATTTCGACCGTATGTTGGTGCGAATCATGGGCCAACACAATCGTGCCACCAGCATCGACCTCCCTCGAGAACTTCTCAAAACTAATCCAATTCGTATTAGGATTATCATTTTCATAGTCTTTTGTATCAACGCTAGCCCCAATGACATGGTACCCTAGATCGGCCATGGCGCCGAGGACGATGGGGGTATGTCTAAGGAACGGGGGGCGCATGTATGTAGGGAAGAAGCCTAGGATGCGGATGAAGGCTTCTTCGAGAAGTATCATTTGCTGTACGATTTCTTCGTATGAAAGAGTATCGAGGGAGGAGTGATTCCATCTGGATGGTTATTTGGTTAATGTATGCTGGTACTTGGACTGGCTGGGGTGGTGAAGAGAGGGTGGGTGGTATCAACGAACGTATGAGACCCCAGCTGATGTCCTTCCGTCAATGTGCGTTGCACTATCTCAGGGGTGGCATCGATGTTTCCTCTGTTATGACCGTTGAGAAAGAATGTTGCTCTTACTCCGTGCTGGGCGAGAGTATCTAGCAGCTGGGATGTGTAGATGTATGGGCCATCGTCGAAAGTGAGAGCGATTGTGCCTGGAGTGGTACAGTGGGTGATTATGGCTCCGGCGGGTAAGTTGGAGGCGTTGAGCTGGGTGGTTTTGGCGATTGTTTTGGTGTTGGTACTGTTCTCTGTGGGGGCGGCGTGGGATAGGGTTGTGGTTGAAATAAGGAATGAACTTAAGAGAGCGAGGAGATGCATTGCGTGAATGAATGAACCAGGACGAAATCCACGGGTATATAAGGATAATTGGAATGATTGTTGATGCTGAATTGAGGTCGAGAGGTTCCAAGGTTGCCCAGGTAGGAGGGCTACCTAGGCATCTACTTCGCTGCTTCCTAGAGATCCGAATCAGACATAGAGCTCAATGATCTGAACATAAAATCTGCATTGAATATAGCTGAATGTTTGAAAATTGCATCTCCAATCTCATGGTAGATATTAAATCTTCCACATATAAATATGAATACATCAAATTAAAAAGGTATCAAAAGGGTAGGATAAGACATTCAACCCGCATCTTTCCCACAGAAAGGAGCGAGAAGACAGAATAAGAATCCTCCAGAACAAAGACACCCGTCTAACCCTTCCGGGTGCTCTTCTTTGCCAGGCGTCGCTGTCCCTTCTGAGCCTCACGGTCAAGGAACTTGCGCTGCTCTTCGGCGCTCAATCCACGCAGGATGCGCTCACGCTCATCCTTCTTGACCTTCTCGGCGGCAATGCGGCGCTCCTCGGCCTTCTCTTCCTCTTCGACACGGCGCAGCTTCTTGATCTCCTCTTCGCGAACGCTGCGGACCTTGCGCATGACTTCGCCACGGAAGTGGGCGGAGGCGACTAGCTTGTCGGACAAGCGCAGGAACTGGTTGAACAAAGGAAGGGTGGAGGCGTAGCCGGACGCGGAGGAGGCGAGGTTAGCGGCGAGCTGAATGCGTTTCTTCGGGATAGTCTCTTCAATCCTGGTGACACACACATTTGTTAGCAATGAATCTGGTCAAAAGTCTCGCATTGAGGCTACTTACTTGGTGGGTTTGTCGACGGGCTGGTCCGTGACGATCAAATACTCAAAGTCATTACCAGCCTGCTCAATGGCCTGGATCAACTCCGGGGTGAGGATGGTATCGCTAATCTCGGCACTCTCGGTCATCACCGTGACCCATGAGGGGAGCTTGGGGTTATCCTTGGAGAAGGTGATAGAGGCATCGTAGCGGTCGTTGCGGAACTTGCGCATGTGGCTCTTGTGAACAACAGCCCAGATGAACCCGTCGTAGGTGGAGCTAGGCACCTTAACGGGAGCAGAATCCTTAGCGAAAACGGGAACGAGGTCCTTCTCCTTGCCATCGAAAGCATACAGCAGAGCCTCGTATTTCTCAACGGGCGGCTCCCAGCTCTCAAAGAAGAAGCTGAAAACATACTCCATTATGAAGGTGATAGGGTTGTATCGCTTGGGCATCTTAATGTCGACGTCGAGGAAGGCAACATTCTGGCGGCCAGTCGCATACGCGGCGAACTCGGAGGCGGACTTCTCCTTCAGCAGCGACTCGGGGTTGGCGAGCTCCACGGTGATCGCATCACCGTCCGCAGCTGTCGGTCGGGCGATTCCATCAAATCCGACGACAGCAAACTCCTTCTGGAGAGAAGGTATGTGGGCCTGCGCCCAGTCCTTCGCTCTCCGTCGGTTCTTGCGCGCTCCCCAGAGGTGGAAGAGGACAATCAAGAGGATGACCGGCATAATCATTGCCTCCTGCTTGAAGTCGCTTGGGGATGTCCTCTCCCATACCCGGTACCAGGCTGTGTAAGGAACAGCCTTGGCAGCCAGTGTGTTGGCAGCTGGGACGGTGGTCGTGTCGGCGAGGAGGGACGCAGGCGACGGGTTAGGAGCTTCCACAAAGTCGGCGAAGTCTACCAGAGTCAGCTCAGCAATTGTGATATATCAATTAACATACCATCATCGGGCTTAGCCTCCTGGGAGCCAAACACGTTCTTGAACATGCCCGCCATATTGGAGTTGGTATGAATTGATGGAAGGGAAAGGAGTGGGAAGGAATCGAGAGATGCCCGGTGGTCGGTGCCCGGTGCGGAGCTAAGTTCCTCCCGGGTCTAGCGCCTGTCTCCAGCTTTTTTACCCGCATCGGACATTTAGACGACACGATTGGAACAATTTGGGAAACTCATATAATTCTCAAAACCAATATCCAGCCCATTTTGTTTAGGTACCCCATAACCTCCCCCTAAAATAATCAATACAAAAAAAATACAAGGCTAATGAGAGTGTGGTATCATGTAAAAATGAAACCCCCAAACAGAATCCAACGCCAGCTGTACCATGACAGAACCCAGTTTTGTACAATCCCGCTCCAAATAAATATCAGTCTAACCAAAAAAAAAGAAGAACAAAGAAAAGAAAGCTAAGAAAATCATAACGGTCATGCTCGAGGGTTGCTCAAGTGTAGAAAAGAAAAGGTCGAGCTAAGCGCTCAGTGACCATAGGCCGGGGGAGGACTGTCTTCATGCTGACGGCTCCAGAAGCCACTGCATGCATTTGTCATGAGCTTGTCCTCGCGCATCCGACGAGCAATTTCACCGGCCAGTCTTTCAACCAGGACAGAATCAACGCTTCCATTGGGCCTTTCTTCTTTGTTGAACGGGAGAATAGTTGCAGGTAATTGGGGTCGCTGGTTGCTTGACGGTCCCGGCTCGGCCTTCTCCTGAGGATAACCACGCACAGTAGCACGAGGGGTGGCGTCGACATCCTCTGCTTTGGGTCCACGGATAGTCTCATGGGAGTATGATAGGTCTCCATCCTGACGTGTTTGGCGGGAGAGGCTGGACAAATGCCTTTCAGGAATAATCGGCAAGTGGGAGCCGACTTCGGCTGACAGAGGTGGTGTGACTGGGTCATCTGACGGCTCGTTTACGACGGGAAGAGGCGCGGAGGCGATAGATGGGGGTCTGGACGACTCGGTCATAACACTTTCATCGCTTACGCTCATGGCGTCATCAGTTGTTTTGGGGCGGCGCAGATCCACGACACGCTTCTTGCGTTTCCGAGAGTGGGCTTTGGAATGACGTCCGGCGCCCAGGCTCAGGCCATATGTACTAGTACTAAATGAATGGCTAGACATGGATGGTCGACTTTGCATTGAGACATTGCTGGCGGTTTCGTGAAGGGACGACATGCTTCCCATTTGGGAGTGTGTGCGCGAAAGGGTCGGGCTCAGGGGAGAGATCACGCTCGAAGGGAATTCGCTGGTATCAATTGGAGAAGTCCATGCTCGGTAAACCACTTCCTGGATCGAGGGAGTGAACAAAGACAGGGTACGTTGCGAATCGGTCAGAGCGGCCAGGCGAAGGAGGTTCTTTTGCGAGAAGAGGGAATGGGTCTCGACGGATGAATCCAAAGAGAGCGACGCGATTTCGGACTCGTTCAATGCATTTCCGAGGGAGTCGACGGGGTCCTGTGGCGGGCTAGCTAGAGGATCTTGGCCAGGGCCTTCGCTTCTTGACTTGGCTGTGTTATCGGTCTCATCGTTCATTTCCTCCCCTGTGCGGTATTCTGGCACCCATAACCGGAGCGACAGTCGATGAATAATGGCGGGGAGCTCGTCCATGAACAATATCCGAAGCTGGGCTTCGATTTCTTTTTGTAGAAAGTCGCGCACGAACGGGATCGAATCGAAGGTCGAGGAAACCTTGAGCGACTCAAGCGGATCATTGCGAAACACGACCGTAATTCCTTTTTGCTTGGAGAAAACTAGTATGACGAATCCAGAGAGTTTGAAGTCGGAGAGGGTGATTTGTAGAGGTATAGTGAGCGGGGTTCTGGAATCGCGACAGTGTCAGTAAACATATCTGTAAAGTTGGATTTGAAGAACAGATAAGACTGAAGACTTACGCTGCAGCAAGAGGTACTGGCGAGCCGAAAGTTGGTCGTGTGACGAGGAAGGTATTGAGTGGATTCGCCTGAACTCGGGTCTTCAAGGTGAGAAAAGCATCGCCAGTATAGGACATTTTAAAGATGCCACGAAAGCGATCTTCGGCCAAATCACCGATTTCCAAAATCTCGAGTTCGGGGGGGATGGATCCCAAGTTCAACTCGGTGACGTGAATATCGTCGACGATTATGGGAGGTTTTGGCGATTTATTAAGAGCGGCAGTGAGCAGATCTTGGGCGCGAGTGTAAAAACTCGCGTCCGCCATCAAAGGCGACCAGTTGAAGTTGAACGCCATACCCAAGCATCGAGAAAAAAAGAATATATTAAAAGGACATTAGATAGCCAAAGAGTGTGTGTAAGAGGAAGAGGCGGGAGGCGGAAAATGAAAAAGGGAAAATGTCAAACCCGAGGCGCGTGCTCTTCCGAGCCACACCCTTTTTTCTTTTCGCTTTGGATTTTTTTTTTGTCTTTGTTTTTTTGCTTCTTTTAAAGATTGGATATATCATTACAACCGATTTTTTCTTTTCTTTGTTTTATCTATGGAGTACGTATATACATATTCCTAGTTAACTATAGGGATAGCCCGTACGTCACGATGTGACTTGCAGGAACCACTTCCGGTCAGCCCCGGGTTGATGTCCACTGTGGATGGCCTTGGGCCATTCACCGTTTAGGGATATCCGGCTTGCATGTACCTAGACTCATGGGCTATCAGCTATTTCATGACTAGTTTTTTTCCCCCGAAATCCGGAGAAAGGGGGAAAACACGGGATATGTTTCTGAAGCTAGATTTACTCCATACTCCATACAACAGCCACGGGGGTGTAGATCTTCAAAGGTCTGATTCCCACGTTCGTTTCATGTACAATGTAAGGGAAACACTCTGAGATAACATCCAGTATGTCTCAATATCAAAACAATAAACTGAAAATAAGCATCCCTTGTATAAAATGCCAAATCTACCGTTAATATACATACTTTGAATTATACCCATTCCTTTGACATATCCCAAAATATCTCAAATTTTTCATACAAAGTAGAATCGTATCAAGATTTCATGCATCTCATAGTCCAACCGGAACAATATCAATTGAAATATACCAGAATAGTTGGCCGCTTATGAGGCCTTGTGATGTTTTGTCTTCGATCGCCCCCTCCCCACCCACTACACATCTCGGTTTTATAGGTGGGTAGACGAAAAAGAGATAGAAGAGGTTAAATTTGGGAAAATAACTTTTCTATGTACAATACATAATTATCCTATAAAAGTTCAAAGGCCAAAGGCAGAATGTTTTCACCGCAGCAACCCTGCGCTAATCCCGATCAGGCCAAACATCAACACGATCCATCACTTGGGGCCCAGATCATCTTTTTTGGCCTCATTCTGTCAAACAGAAACATCCTAACCCCCTAACACAGGTATTTTGTACCCCATATTAATATACTGGGTGTACAAGTCTTCCTTGATAATGTCAACGCGGTCACTCTCGCCAGCTTCAAGCCACGCGACACCAATGGAACCCAAACAATCCAAACCCAAGTCGGTGGCTCAGCGCAGAGTGTACGGGAAACGAAGAGCCAATGCCCCTAGGGCAGTGTTTGATCAAGGAAGCCCGGCCAGGGAAACCAGATCCAGAACTCAACATGGCGATCCCGTTGAAAGTCTCCAAGCGAAACTAGCACAAGTGACAATTGATGATGGCGCAACTCCCCAGTCCAGCAATCATGCAGAGTCTCCAAAACCTAAGAGGAACCAGCAGCACAGCTTGACAGAAATCCCCTCGGATGAATCAAGTCCGTCAACAATAGAGGACACTTCGGAGACCCCGACGACGGAATCCTCCGTCAAATCCTCCCCGGAGGAGGCGAAGCCAAAACCGAAGCAACGCGAGAGCATGGTGGAGGTCAGAATATGCCCAAGTGTCCCAGAAAACCTCCCTCAAATCACATCAGATTCCCCCGCTCCGACCTCAGAGTCCACAAGCGAGGATCGAGAAAACACAAGGACATCTTCCGACAGAAGGAGAGCGGAAAGAAAAAGAATCCTGCGCACAGGCGTTCATCTGGAGTTGTTCACGACAGCAAAGCCAGCGATTATGTTGGCCCAATTCTGAGTGAGGCACTATCTCCAATTGCCGCGCAAGGCATTCAGAAGTTCGACTCATGGGCTTCGCGATCAGCAAACATGTTCGATGTCGCAAAACTCGCAGAGGGATCTTACGGTGAAGTCTACAAACTTCACCTACGGGAGGAAGCTTGCAGGCTAGTGGTTTCAAAATCAAAGTTAGCTAAACTAAAATCATATGGCGATGGAGTTTTCAAGGTCGTGCCTCTGCGAGCCAAGAGCGGTCCCGGATCCAAGAAGTTCACCACCATTGACGAGATTGTTTCTGAGGTCAAGATGCTCAAGTATCTGGACCCCATCCCTGGCTTTGCTCGCTTCAGGGAGATTCATGTCGTTCAAGGTCGTTTCCCAGAGTCATTCCAAAATGCATGGGACCACTACAAGAAGACCAAAGACGACTGCATGAATCCTAACCCGTCCAACAAAAGAGCTTATCCCGATACGCAGCTATGGGCTATCGTGGAGATGGACGACGCGGGATGTGAACTGGAAAAGTTCGCTTGGTCATCAATTTTCCAGATATATGATATCTTCTGGGGAGTTGCCATGGCTCTGGCCCGGGCCGAGGAGTATGCTATGTTCGAACATCGAGATCTTCATTTGGGAAATGTTTGTATACGCTCTACGCGGGAAGATGGTTGCATGGAACCCCCCACAGAACTCGATATTGCACGCCAGCCATCCTCCAGTGGATTTGGAATCAGCTCCCTTGAAACTACCATTATTGACTACTCCCTCTCCCGGGCGGATCTACTCCTAGCCGATGATCCCACCGGTCTCACGGAGGTAGCGTCATCAGACCTGGACAAGAAGCAATTGTTCGATGCTATTGGCCAGGACGAAGACGAGATTATGCAAAGAAACACCTACCGATAGTATGCTACCCCATGTCTCCCCTTCTGCTTTCTTAAGCAACTTGCTAATATCAAAAATTAGTATGCGTGCAACGCTCTATACTGGTTGTCCCACAGAAACAGAAAAGGTGGCGGATATTCCTGGCATTTGGGCAGAATACTCCCCACGCACCAACTTGGTCTGGCTACTGTTCTTGCTTCAAAGTCTGTTCAAGAACTGCAAATCTGAAGCATCGCCTGCACAGCCACAGAGAAAGGCTCTTGCATCTTGCTCGCCCAACAAAATGACACCGAAGCTGGAGGCAGGCAAAGGGAAAGACCACAACGCGATCGGGTCCCTCGTCAAGGAGAGACAAACCAAGGATGTCCAGGCTGGTATTTCCCGGCTCAGGCAAACACTAGAGGGCAGGCTAAAAGCCGTTCTCGAACTTCTCGATTTGGAGCATGGACATGAAGACATGTGTTGCGCCGCGGATTTGGTGGCCTATGCAATGGATTCACAATGGCTGGGTGAACAAGACTTTTTCTGATTCTTTGGTATACAAAAGGCATTAGCGCACGGAGTTACATGGGTTTTGTAATTTGCATGGTGAGGCCAGGGAGTTATTATCATTTGTTTACATATTGTGGGCTTGGGGATGGTGTTTGGATATAAAGTGCATTACCTTGGTAGGTTACCGGCACAACGGACTTGCATATACAATATCTTGTATTCTACATTCTTTTTACACGGAATCCTTGACTTTACTTTCATCTCAAATGAAATCATTTGCCGAGGAACACGTCACATTCATCATAAACTACCTATCAGCCTACGACTCTGCCCTCTCTGACATGAATGTGTATCTGAATTTTTTCTATTCTAGGCAAAAGGTCCAACCCCCCCCCCCAGATTTTCCCAGCCATTTGCATGTTATGTTCAAATATCCCAGAGTGGACGAAACAAACAGCCCGGCCGCAACCCTAAGACAAAAAAAGGAAACGCCATCGCAAAGTCTTTAAAACAAACGCTTTTCGGCCCCATGCTTTTCCCCAATTGAGACAACGATCCGTCTCAACCGGATATGCAGTTTTAAAAAATCAAATTGCGTAATATCGTGCGTCGTATCGTCAATGGCCTAAGGAATTACAGAGTAGATCTAGCACCCGCACGAAACAGCTTGACCATCAGCTCAGGTCGGTTCCAGAGCGAGAAGGACTTCTGGTCAGTCCAGTTGACAGACTCAGGGAGCAGCTCCAGGTCGAAGTTCCACAAAAGCTTAGCGAGCAGGAGACGCATCTCAGCGTTGGCAAGGCTGTAGATGAAATGTTAGCAAACACTGCCAGGTACAACTCAGGTGAAAATACGGATGGAGTGAGTAGGTAGCAATTGAATGCCTGCTTACTGTTGACCAAGACAGTTGCGTGGACCGCAGGAGTAAGGCTGGAAGGCCTCCTTCTTGTCGTTCATGTACTCGTCGGACTCGTTCAACCAGCGCTCTGGGACGAATGCTTCGGGGTTCTTGAAGTGCGAGGCCGCATGGAAAGCGGAGTACAAAGAGACGGAGACGGAGACCTGTTTGTATTTAACTGTTGTCAGTATTGAGCAAGTCATGAAATTGAAATAACAAAGATGGAATTGTCTCTTATAGAACGAGCTCCATGTACTTTGTATATTGTCCACAAAGTGCCACGGACGCCACACCAGCACGAGAATATCATACGCACATTTCCAGGAACGTAGCGGTCATTGATCATGGCTCCTCCCTCGGGAACCACTCGGGGAAGCATGGAAGGAATAGGCGGATAGATGCGCATCGCCTCGGTCAAAACAGCGTTGAGGTATGGGAGCTCCACGAGGGTGGACAGCTTAATGCCAGCGTCCTTGTCGAAAGTGCCACGAATTTCCCGGATCAGACGCTCGTATTTATCATGGCAGCGCAGAAGATAGTATGTCACACCGGAGAGGAGGGCAGCGGTAGTCTCGCTGCCGGCCAGAACGAACACCGCGGAATTTGCATCCATCTCCTCAGACGACATGCCTTTTCCATCCTTGGAGTGCTTGAGGATGTACGAAGTGAAGTCGGGGCGAGTGGTGCCAAGGGCGAGACGACGACGTATTTTCTCGACGCTCAGGTCGAAGCTGGCCTGGCGTTTCTGGAGCAGGTGCTTGGGAACGAGGACCCGGACCAAAGGAACGAGGAAAGGGTAGAACCAAAAGATCTTGAGGTAGGCACTTGCCTTGACAGCATCCAGAATAATTCGAACCCACCAGTGGTAAGTGCTGTTTGACAAGCAGCCGAAAGGTTCTCCAAAAGCGAGGTCACCAATGAGGTCGAAGGTAGTGAAGTTGAACCAGCAGGTAATATCAATATTCTGGGACATCGCACTTCCCATGAGGCCCTTGAGCTTTTCGATAAACATGCCGGCGTACATTTGGAGGATTTCTTCCTGCTCCCCCAGAGCTTTGTTGGAGAAGGCATGGGTCAGCAAACGGCGCATGCGGGAATGGTCATGCTCATTGGCTGTGATAATTGCATTGACACCGTTGGGAGTAGGTGCATACAAGGCCGGATCCTTGATGAAGACCAGTTGTCCCTTCTTGCGGTGACCGTAGATCTCCTTCCAGGCGGTTGAGGCACGGTAAACGAGGGCATTTGGGGCAATACGAACCACGTCTCCATACTTGTCATGAAGACGCTTCATGGTCGAGTGCTGCTTACCCTGGATGTCCCAGATGAGATGAACCAAAGGAGTGATGGCAGCCAGCTTGGGTCCAGGGTAACCACTCAGAGGGTGGAAGCAGATAGTGTAGGTGATCCAGCCCACATAGTAGACACACAGCTGGTATTTTTATTAAAATTAGACACACACTCATTTGTACTGTTCTTGTATGTCAGTACTCACCAAGGCAAGGAATCCACTCAGTAGACTCCAGAAGGAGGGGACGGCCAGGGCAGGGCACCAGCTGCCCATGCCCAAAGAATTGAGAATCATTATGGATAGTAACTAGAAAAGGTAAGATACAAGACCAAAGGCACCTAGGGAGGTTCGTCTTACTGAAAAACAACCGGAAAAAAAGCAGATATCAAAAGAGAGAAGTGTGTGGGGGAGGGAAGAAGAGAGGAGGAAGAGAAGTGAAGGATGCAGGAACTGAGGAGACCAGGGGTGGGAAATCAGCAGGTAACTTGTAACATGGTGTGGGAACTGTTTAAAGGAGATCTTTTAGACCAAGTGTGTGTGTTTAAAAGCAATTGAAACCGCGGAGGTGACAGCCGGCAAACTTCGACTTGGAGTCTCAAGTTAGGGCTATCCCAGTCAAACGGAGAATAAGGGCTACAGGTCACCAAACAAAGGAGTACTCATGCTAAGATCAAGTAATGTAAGAATTTTCATGGCTCGTCATTCGTTATATTTAGGTATATTAGTTAAACACAAATTATATAGCACTGAAATCAACCACTAGCAACAGAGAAACTTAACAAGCTCCCGGCAGCCAGGCCACCAACAAGAACCATGCTCATAAATCCACCAGCAGCCGGTCTTTCATCGGCAACAACCCAGTGGCTAGCGCCCATCATACAGCTTGTCCCCAAGTACCCATTGGTTGCACCAAAGAAGAACTGTACTAGGAAATAGAAAACGTCACTCTTGACGGCAGCCCCTTGACCGTTGACGTTGCAAAGCTGGTACATGGGAATGAAAATAACACGGGCAATGGCCACGATGGCAGCCATCTGAGGATGCTGTCCCAAAGACACCCCTGGGATAGCCACACACATTCTCCCGGCCAAGTCGCCCAGGTTCCAAAGGAGAAATGCCAAGGGAACAAAAACACTAGGATCGTAGATCCGTGAACTGGCAGGGTCGTTGACGGACTTGATTTCTGCCGTGTAGACTGGGAACACCATAGAAACCAAGAAGCAGACGAACACAGCAAATGCCAGGAAGCGCAGCTTAACAAACAACGTCCAGAGGCTGACAGTCTTGGAATGGTCGTACTCATCCGCAACGGACTCGTCGTCATCTCTTACCAACTTTTGCCTAGGGGAGGGTTGTTGTCTCAGAAGATAGAGGAAAGCCAACAGAGCAGTGACCGAGACACCCGTAGATGTAAGAAAGTAAATGAACGCCGACGCCGACGAACTCGTCTGCGGCATGCTGGGGTCTTGGTCTCGGTCAACACTACCATCTTTTGACGGCACGGCCAGCACAGAGAAGATCTGAACAATGCAAGGCAGCACACCAGCAACACCCTGTCCACCCATAATAGCCTGGGTATATTCCTCTCTTCCGAACCCCGAGACGTACGCAAAGACACCATTCTGGTTGATACCAGTGGCCAGACTCGCGGCGAACACCATCACCATCAGGAAGCCAAAGTACGTTCGCGGGGAGGAATCGGTCATGGCAACTGCCGAGAAGGCCAAAACAGCGAACACAACAGAGTTCATCAATAACGAAAATGTTATTCGCCGTGGATAGGAAGCGTTCTTCTGTAGCTTTGCTAGGGCATAGGCGGATGCGAGGTTGGTGACGGTTGACACAGACTGGATTGATGGCTGGTAGTGCAGTCTTGTCCAGTCGTCCGACTGGAATCGGCTGTAGAAATATGGTGCGGCGGCAAGGAACATGTTCCTATATCGTGCTACACGTTAGTCTCATGACTGACCCAACAGATATAGCTTGTTCCTCCGGGTTCAGGGACTGTTAGGTTCCACTTACCAGGCCCACAGCATAGACACTCCGAGAAGGAAGAATATGCCATATTGTAATCTTGAAAAGGGAGACTGCTGGTGTCGCTGTGTATATGTTGTCTCATCGGCGTCGTCTGCGGCGGAGTCTTGCAGTTGCTCATACGCCACTGGACGGGCGATGAGACTACGTATGCGATTCATGGTTGTCTCTTTAAACCCCTACTTCTTATGTATAAGTAAAAGATTCTGTAAAAACAAGGGAATTATCTCACAGCAAACCAACTGTAATGCGCTGTTGAGGTCAGGCCCGAGGGCATATGACTGATTACTAAGCAAGGTATGTCGCGGGATCCGCACGGGACTCTGGCCCCGTGGGGCTCTTATACGTTCCAACCTTGCAGTTCTCCCGTCAGGGCTCGCCTAGAGCTGCCATACCCTTTGTAACAATATTAATTAAACGATACTATGTTCAAAGATGCTATGTACCTTCTCGAGGGATCGCCAACTCTCACGTTTTGATATCTTCAAAATATCTTCTTAGATATCATGTTTTTCAGTATTTCTTTTTCTTTCTTTACATGCCAGAACAGAGCTTAAGCAATGAATGTAGAAATAAAACAATAATATTGCTATCAACATGTGTACACAGTCGCTACCGACTTATAATCTATCACAAAATCAAACATGCAAAATGTATAAGGGAGGAGTATGAGAAGGGAAGGCCGTGAGAGGTGAGTGTAGACGAGGGGACATGTATTTGGACAAAAAAAATTCAACAAGAATGAACAGGAATTGTAGTAGTGAGATGGTAGTGTAAAGATATGCGCAGGAGTTAGTGAGGTGTAGAGAATGAATTAGTCCTTCTTCAGAGGGAATGTCTCCTCTACCTCCTCTTCCTCCAGCTCAGGCTCTGACTCCTCCTTCTGGAGCTCCCAAAGCTGATCTACATCAATAGGCTTACCCAGAGGGGGCGTGGTTTCGCCGCCACTCATTTGCCATTCCATGAGCTTTGTAAAAGCGCCATCCGGGTTAGAGCTGAGCTCTTCGTAGGAGCCCTGCTCGGCGACCTTGCCGTCGTTGCCAAGCACAATAATCGTGTCAGAGCGCTTGATGGTGGAAAGACGATGGGCGATGCTGATGGTCGTGTTGTTACCGCTAAGAAGAGCGGCCAACGCACTGTTGACAAGGGTCTCCGATTCGGCGTCGAGGGCAGAAGTGGCTTCATCCAGAATCAGAATATCAGGCTCCTTGATAAGGGCACGCGCAATAGCAATGCGCTGCTTCTGACCACCGGACAACTGAGCTCCACGAGCTCCAACGTGAGTATCGAGTCCATCAGGCTGTATTAGGTTAGCTTGGTTCCTGGAAATAATAGCTGCTCGGTGGACTTACGAAGTCGCTGATGAATTGACAGTTGGCCTTGCGTGCAGCAGCAACAATTTCTGAGCGTGTTGCCCGTGGCATGCCATAAGATATGTTGTCAGCGATTGTTCCAGAGAAGAGCACAGGCTCCTGGGAAACTACGCCAATCTTTCTGCGAAGAGACTTGGCGTTCATTTCCTTGATATCTTTTCCATTGATCAAAACCCGGCCCTCGGTGGGGTTATAGAACCGGAGCAAGATGGAAGCAATGGTAGATTTTCCTCCACCCGATGGCCCAACGATTGCAACGTTGGTTCCCTGGGGGATCTCGAAGTTCACTTCCCGGAAAATCTTCACAGCTGGACGGGTAGGATAGCTGAACGTGACATTCTCAAATCGAATGGGTCCACGAGCAGTCTCAACCTTGAGACCCTTGGTTGGGTGAATCGTGGGCTGACGATCTTGCAGCTCAAAGAGTCGACTTGCCGCACCCACACCCTTCATCAGCTCTGAATAGAAGCTGGAGAGGCCGAACATGCTGGAGCCTGCATAAGCAGTGTACATCAAAAACGAAGTCAATTCTCCAATACTAATAGCACCCGATTGAACCATCCCACCGCCAACATACAGCAAGGTCAAAATGGTCATATTGCCCATCAAGCCAGTCTAGTAGAAAGTTAGTGAAATTCGCAAAAGAAAAACCCAAAAGAATCAAGACTGCCCACTTACCGAGCTGAAGAAGGTTGCGCTAATCAAAGACTCCTTTTTGCCAAGCTCGAAGATCTTACGGACTTGTTGGTTGTACCGGTGGACTTCGATGACTTCACCAGCAAACGACTGACTGGTCTTAACGTTTCCCAGACGCTCTTCTGCAATCTTAGTCAACGATCCCAAGTTCTTTTGAATTTTGCGACTGAGGTTCCTGATGGCTCGGCCGTAAAAGAGAGCGCCAAGGCCAATTGGAGGAAGCAACACAAGCAAGATCATAGACAACTTTGCACTAGTATAGGCCATCAGACTGAACCCAGCTGCACCGCTAACAGCAGCTCGCAGACCGTCAGACAGGTTCTGTGTGATACTCTTGCCAACAATGATAGTGTCAGAGCTAAGTCGCGAGATCAGATCACCAACCCGGTTGGCATCAAAGAACTCAGCATCCTGCACGAAAGTTTGACGGAAAAGCTTGGAGCGTAGCCTGGCTACAATTCGCTCGCCAACAATTCGAAGAATTATGATGCGCCCGTAGTTTGCACCAGCACCGAGAAGTAGGATTCCACCGAGAGCAGTGTAAAACATGGGCATGCTCAGGCCGAACAATTCGCCGCCTCCTTCCATTACACCCTTGGTCGCAGCATCCATGATTTTACCAATGGAGAAAGGAACTGCCATTGTGATCGACGAGGAGATTAGGAGGAAAAAGAAAGCGAAACCGAGGGCCTTGGATTCGGGGCGTGCGATCTTCAAAAGCCGCCAGATTTCTGCGAATCCGGACTTCTTTCCCGATGCGCCTTCCTTAGCCAATCTAGCGCTCATGTTGACCTGCGCTGCCTGCGCTGCTCGCTCGGACAATTCAAAGCCCTTGTCTTCCTCTTCTACCTTTGGTTCCGGGGCTGACCGGGTAGTTGGGTCCGTGGAGGTCGCGGGTGGCTTCACTTGGAGAAGTTGAGGAGTTGAACATAAGTGACGTATTTGGGAGACAATGCGAGACGTAGAATGGGTATATTTGAAGCTGTTGTTTTGAAGGAAGAGTGGGTTGGCACCATCCCGGAGTGCACCCGAGGCGGTTGAATAAAGACGATTCAACCCATTGTGGTCACCGGAGGAAACAATGGGTGATCTCGTTTTGATGAGTAGATCGCAAGTGAAGGAGTTATATGGCCTCAAAGCCTGCCGTGGGCTGATGCCCAAGGCCAGAGACACAGGCAGCCTGGCACCGCGCATCTCGGAGTTGTATCGGATGAGGCTCGAAACGGAACGGAGTTAGAATGATGTCACCGAATAAGACCTGGTCATGACATATCTGAGCGGAATATGTTCAAGTTGAGCACATCACATGGCACACATTCAGCTCTTTGGAACGTGTGATGGGATTGAGAGCGATATATCTAGAGCTTCGTTCGACGCCTATGGCCATCGGCAAAGCGGTTTTCGGGGCCGATTTTGCCTTGATCGACCGCTCCTGATTTTGCCATACCTTACCGCCAATGGAAGCCGGTCGAGAGCTTTGGATACTTCGTCTGTTCTGGTGCCAGAAGCTTTATTTATTTCACTGGGTTGAATCGCTTGAAAAGCCTATTGATCAACTGCTGCATCACTAGTTGCGGATTGTCAAACCTTTTGTTTCCCAGGGATCTTCTCTGCCGCTGATACACTACCCCACCTCATACATACTCTACACATTCACTGCCCGACATCATGGTGCTTGACTACAGCAAATGGGACACCTTGGAGCTGTCGGATGACTCGGACATTGAAGTCCATCCCAATGTCGATAAGCGCTCTTTCATCCGAGCAAAGCAGGCCCAAATTCACCAGCAACGAGACCAGCGTCGCCATGAAATCAAAACCCTGAAGTACGAGAGCATTATCAACGATGGATTGCTGTTGCGCATCGATAAGCTTCTCGAGTCTCTCAAGAAGCACGAAGACTCGTCTGCTTCCCCCGATGAGTTCATTTTCACGACGATTATGGAGCTCGCAAGCAACCCCGCCGAAGATAAGGCCCCCGCCCCGCCGGAGGGAGTATACACACACGAAGCGGAACAACCCAAGTTCTCCCAGATGATAAGCTCACTAGTGGATCAGGTTAAGAAGGAAATTAGCGATTCTAAACCTGAGAACCTCTTCAAGGCATACATTCAGGGCGTGAATGGACACTTGGAAAAGATCCAAGCACTTCAGAAGGAATTGTTTGCGAAGCTTGCGCAACTTGAGAAGGAGGAAGGCTCGAAGATCACCAGTGAAGGCCTACGTGAAGGTTTCAACAAATCCTTTGTTTCCAAGAATGCTGAGAAAAAGGAGAAGGCGGTTGCCAAAACAAAGGAGAGCTCTGTTGAGCTCCTGAACCCTGGTGCGGGAAGCTCCACCGCCAAAGCCGACGATGAAAGCGACGATGATGACCCTGCCGATATCGAGATTAGTCCTCTGGCAAAGAAGTTTGCTCAGCTCAAGCCTGGAGACTACAGCGCCTATCTACAGTTCATCTCAGCGCACCCAGACATTGTTGCCGAGAAAGAGACCGACGGTCTACTTGTTGAGGCATTCAACAGTCAGCTCAAGGGCAAAGATGCCTATGCTCGTCAGTGCGTGCACCAAGGTCTGCTTCTGCAATACTGCCGCTCGCTCGGCCGTGACGGTATCCAGCTGTTCTTCACTCGGTATGTCAATTTCCTGCATAACTTTTTTTTCGGTCAATGGCTAACATATAAACTTCCAGCATCACCACCAAGGATCACCGCGCATCAACTTTGTTCCTCAATGATGTCAATGAAACCTACAATCGTATCAAAACTCGCTCCGCTGAACTCAGCAAGGATGGCTCGGCATCCAACGACCCTGCGGGTGTAGAGCAAATCCAGCTGCACGCCGTTGACCCCAACACCAAGATCACCATCAACCTGCCCGCCGCCAACAGCGAGGATCCCACTGAGATTGAGGTGCGCAAGATCTTCGATTCTTTCCCTGAAGACCTACAAAAGGCTTTGGCGACTGAGTCCTTGGACGAAGTCAACAAGGTTCTTGGCAAGATGTCCGTCGAGGAGGCAGAGGTCGTTGTGGAGCAATTGGGCAATGGTGGCATGCTCAGCTTAGAGGAAGGAATCGTGGATGCCACGACAGCGGAGGGCCAGAAGAAACTGAAGGAGTTGGAAGAAGAAGGAAAGCAGGAAGTTGGTGAGCCCGGCGGTGACGTTACCGAACTTGACTAAGGATATGCAAAAAGCGATGATGATATGAATTGAGTATGCATTTATTTCTCTTAAACCAGGAACAGGTTACCAACTACTTCTAAGTTTGTTGTACATTAACCATTCATTTTACTGTTCCGAGGTTTAGCCTCTACTAAAGATACTTAATCAGGGCTAATTGGTCGGAGAAGGAAATCCGTGGTATTAACGATGCTATCAATTTGAGTGAGATACTAATTTACAAACCCCCCTAGAGACTTCGCTGCGCGGAGTTAAATAAAATAAAGAGAACAAGAGACATAGCGGCCAGATCACGGTCAGGCTACCAAATAATGCGAGGGGGATGTAGAAAAAGCCATATCATATGAGTAAATGTGGGAAAGTTGTGAAATGCCACGTCTTAACCCCGGACTCCCGAATCTTCTATCCCCCACGCGCGAAAGCAAACCACCTAGATTCCACTGGAGCCGGGGGCGTCCTGGTCTTTTCGGAGGTCTATCAACAATTCGCGGAAACGCTCCTTTCCGGAGCCGCTGGCACCGCCCGCGGAGCCCTTGCCTGAAACATCAACCAGCTTAGCAATGCGCTCCCAGCTGGTACCACCTGCGGAAGTGTCCTCCCGGTTGGCGAGGAACTGTTCAGCCTCGGCGCGGGCATGGGAGCGGTTCTTATCGGCCTTGTTGTTGTAGGAAACGTAGAAGTCGTCAATGTCCTCCTGTGCCTTCTTGACAGTAGCAGCCTTCTTTTCGCTGGAGACCTCTGCACGGCGGGCGATCTCGGCATCACGCTTCTCGCGCCATTCACTGAGGATTGAAAGACAGAAGTTAGCTTAGGGATCTGGGCCGAAACAAGATGAATGCAGATCGCAAGGGCTATGCGCCCCATCATCCGGAATTCGAGATTAGACTCACCGAACAGCATCACCCTCATCTTCGGGTTCCTGGGCACTCTGATAACCAGTGCGGGGGAATGGTGAGCCGGAGCCGGTGATTGTGCCACCAGGAGCAACGCGCTGCATAGATGTAACCCCTGGTCAGCATACTGTATGTTCATCACCATGTACCCAATAGCCAATTCATACCTCGTTCTGATTCTGTGTCGCCACTGAGGGGAAGGATGATTCAAATTGGCCAATCTCCTCGACGGGCTCGTCGCCTGCGCCGAGTAGGTCGTCCGTGCCTACGTTCTGGCCGCCGGCAACGTGGTCTTGGGAAGTAGCAAATTGGTCAGCGTCTTCACCGAGCGCGGCGCGCTCACGGGCAAGGAAATCGTCGTCGGTGGTGGCCTGGACATCGGCTACTTCGGTTTGGCCTAAATGCGGGTCATGTTAGCTCCGGTGTAAGGAGAGCAAGTAAGGTGGGTTGAGCATACCCTCAGAGAAGTCCTCTAGGGAAGGAAAGCGGTCAGCCATGCTGGGAATGGATTGTCTTTGACTGTTGTATGATTGAATAAAGAAGTTTGAGTCAAGAAGATGGTCGTGAGGAGAAGTCAAAAGGCCAGGAAGATGATGGTCATAGGAAGTAGTGTTGACAGGTGTGGCCGGGGCGGGCTCGGAGCCCCGTTGTTCTGCCGCTTCCGGGGCGGTAAGCCTATCCATGTTTCAAGCTTGGGGTACAAACCACTCAACTTCACTTGTGATGAAGAGGATTGACAGTTGAGATCTTCGTTTGATATTCCCTTGGCTTTGCTCCAGTGGCTTTACTTGATTGAAACTTATTTGCAGTTCTAAATCTTACCAGTGGTCTTCAATTGCTCCTTCGCCTGTTTGTCCTCCACGGTGATTACAACTTGCACTTCTTGGATCTGATAATTTCACTTCTCAGAAGCTTACCGTTTAATTCAAATTACTATTTTGTCATCATGGCTTTCACTGATGATGCTGTCAAAGCAAAGCTATCAGCTCTGAATGACTCACAGGAGAGCATCGTTACTGTTGCACAATGGGTCATGTTCCACAGGTACAGACACCTCCTTCACCTTGAAAGAAACTTGCTAATGTTTTTGGTCTATAACTAGACGCCATGCTGAACGGACCGGACAAATATGGCTTCAAAAGATTCGTGACTCCCCGCCTCCCAAGCGACTCAACCTGATCTACCTAGCCAATGGTATACATACCCTCCTACATCTAAGCTCCCCTCTGCTTACTAATTATATCTACAGAGGTGGCCCAGCAATCCAAAGTACGCGGGAAACATGACTTCCTCATTGCGCTATCTCCGGTTCGTCTCCTACCAGCTCGCCATTGCAACTCAAGAACTGACAGAACAATAGATAATCGTCGATGCTACATCGGCGGCTTACAAGGGCTCGTCGAATGAATACCAACAAAGGATCCGCCGAGTCGTGGAAGTCTGGAGACAACGCAATGTTTTCGATGGGGCTATTTTGGATGCAGTAGAAGCTCGTATAGATGGTAGGTCGAACCGATGGGCTTGAGGGGCCAGCCAAACTAATCATGTTGCAGAACTTGACAAAGCTCGTCCTACAAACAAGAAGCAAACCCTCGGAGGCTCCTTCTTCAAGGACACTTCTTCGGGATCCACTCCATCCGAACTACAGCCTCTCAACCCATTGCAGGTTGCTGTAACCAAGGCCGTCATCAACTCCAACAACTCTGCCACGACCGCTACTTCGGAGTTCGACAAACTCCACGACCCCAAGACCCCAAAGCCTACACTTCCTGTTCATGCTGCACGTCTAAGTTCACTCTTGAAGACACTCGCGAATGCAGAAAACTCTGTCTCCGAAGTAATCAAGTCGCGCCGCGCCTTGATCGATGGGCTCGAGAAGATCCTCCAGACCAACCGTGCAGAGCTATCGAAGGAGGAGGCACTTAGCGCTGAGATCTCACGGAAGAAATCCTTAGTCGATACCAAAAAGCGTGAGGTCGAAGATGCGATTATGCGCGGTCTGCCCAGTGAAGAGTCCACAAATCCCGGCAAACACAGTGGACATGATGATGCATCTGCCCGCCCAGAAGTCGAAGCTTTGACACCTCCCCCGGTGGAAGCTATTACGCCGGTGGGGTCCCCACAGCCAGAAAAGCAACAGCTCCGCCGCGGCCCTTTCACCGAAGAGGCGGATGACGACACCTCCGAATGGAACCCCATGAACATCCCCAGCATTCAGGAGTCAGGCAATGGAACTGCCATCACTGATCATGACAATGACTTCGATATTACTGCTGATGGCCATGCAAAGAGGCGCAAGATCTCACATGGCGAGGAGGATTATGCAGCTTTTGCAGGCGGCGACCTAGATGCTGATGTGGCTAACCTGCTTGCCAGTCAGGATAAACAGTAAGTGAGCTTGACGTATAGTCAAGCTCATATGTTACCTTGGTAATTTATGTGCAGCGGCTGCCCTTGTTTGGTGTGATTTATTCATTTCTTTTCTATTCCATCGGCTCTTAGGCATTCTTGTTTCGGTTTACATATGTATGTTGGATATTATTTTTTTCGTGTATGAAGTAACTAAATGTATGAGTTAACTAACTATGTAACTAACTAGTTAACACAAGAGTAGACGGCCACTTATGCGGCCTTGTGATATATTTCTAGTAGTTGTTTTGGATGTCTTTTTAGATGTCTTCTTATATGTCTTCTCTAAGATATTTTCTCCCCCCTTCTCGGTTTTATAAGCAGATAGAGGGCAGAAATAAAGAAGAGGCTTAAATTGTGAAAACGACTTTGCTAGAGGAAACAAAAAAGAAAATTTGAACCCCAAAGGACCACTAGCTCGAACATAATGTATATCCTTTGGTTGTAGATGATATATACCAATCTGTAAGCCTTGATAGAATATATTCTATAATGTATTTTTGCAAATAGGTAGAATGTATGGTTGAGGTTGCCCTGTTCGCCCTTTTTCGTATATGTAAAAGAATAAGAGGTGTAAATTCAGCTATATTTACACATAATAACCAGATCACATCAGGCTAGAACATCCATATGCATCGTGTCTAGGTGCCTTTTTACTTGCGAAAACTAAGCAACTATAGCGGTTATCGATATGTAAAGGGAATGCCTGCTCTTCTGGTTACATTATCTATGATATGAACTAATGCTAATTGCAAAAGAAAAAACGTCATCGAAGTATATCCGGATCCAACCACCGATCTCGAGCGAAGCGGTTCGACAACTGATGCCTTCGCCCCCGGTAAGCCAACACAGAGCGGATATTGTTTGAAGATTCATCCTCTGGAGGTGGAGGTGGTGGCGGCGGCGCTGAACTACCCCCCTTTGGTTTCACAACCAGTACAATGATCATTCCCACCACAATCAGGAGGAGTAATAGCATGATCTTGCGCTTGGTGGTTCGTTTTTGATAGCCCGTAGCCTATAGAAGTCAGTTTGTCGTTCTAGCGATATCCAATAGAAATTGGAAGGGGAGCAGAGGGAAAAGAAATTGCCGGTAAAGACGGAACATACCACTTTAAGCTCCTTGTCCGCGGCCTTAACCTCGGTGCCCATTCGTTCGACGTTGTAATCTATACGGTCCAACATGGTTCCTTGGTCGATAATCATGCTCTGCAGTTCACGGAATATGTCCGAGAGCTCAATAATCCCCTTTGCGATATCGTTGATTTCGCGCTCCCGCTGCGCAATAGCAGCATCATTCTGACCGGTCTGCCGTTGCGAGGTCTGCTGCAACATCGTCTGCGAAAAGGACCTGTCGGCATCTGACTCCATCATCGACGGATCCGTATATGGGTTCTGGGCCGGCATGGGTGTGCCATCGAAGGGCGTCGCGATACCCTCGAGATCTCGCAATTCTGCACAAAAACAAATCATCGCATTAGCATATCTGAACCAACCGATTCCGCCTCCACCGCGGGAAGTGAACAAGAACAGGAACACATAAAGAAGGGGCCCGTACTCCGCAAATAAGTACTCTGCTTCTTCCTAAACCTAGCACTGGCTTCCTGCACTCTGGCAGCAAGCGAGATCTGAATATTCTTCGCCATAGTCTCCTCCCCACTCGTAACACCACCATGCGCCTTGGACTCGCCCACCATAGTCTCGATGAGCATGATAGCGCGCTGGCAATCATGAAAGGAACGCGTGACATGCTGCGTCAAGCGCTCGATAACGCCCTCATCCTGCTTGCGCAGTTCCTCATCACCAAAGCCGGGGAGCAGGTGTTTCTGATGTAGTTTGTCGAGCTGGGCGGAGTTCTGGGCGATCTCGGATAACAGTTCGGAGACCTCTTCCTGCACGTCGACCCAGCGCGGCGGGAGGAGGTCCATCTCGATGACCATATCATCATCTTCGTCTATTACGGGTAGTAGGTTCCTATTCTCCTCCGGGTGCGAGGGTGTGTCGATGAAGCCATTTGTTGGTGTGAAGTGTGGCTTTTTGGCTGGGTGGTGGATTAGAGATTGGCGGTAGGAGAGGTAGCTGAGTTTGCAGGTGGATTGTTAGTTGCTGCTATACTTTGTAGGCTGGGCTTTATGTTTCTTTTCTTTTTTTTGGGGTCTCTTTCCGGCGCTGACGGGTTGCGCTTGGGGTAGGGTACATTGGGGTTGCATACAGGTTGGTGCGATCCCGCCACATTGTGAAGACGTTGGAAGGATCTGGTGTTGGTTTATTGATTTGGTGAGGATATAGGAATCATGATCAGGTGGAAGTGTTAAGTGTTTGGGATTGAATGGTTAGTATGGAAGGGAGCTCTCCACACGGAAGAGGTCACGTATGTCCGAGTCATGTATTCCGTGGTTTTATCCACGTGGAGAGGGGTAATTTTCGTATGGCTAGGTAAGGCAGCTCCTACTCCATACCTGACCTGTGTACTCCGTACGGAGTATATATTATACATATATTATATTCTCCAATATTAAAAAGATGCCAAATATTGCCAATTGTAAATACTTAGTTTACTTGTACTCATATCGGATTTTCCAATCGTACATATCACTGATCTAAATAGGTATATGGATATGTTCTCAAGTGCAAATTCGAAGGTGAACAGACTGAAAAACTATGTATATTCTATGAATGTTGTCTGTTTGGTTCTAGATCTACTAGTATAAATCCACCCCGCAGCCTACATCCCGACACAGGAATTAAAAGATAAAAAAGAAACGGAAAACAAAAGCCAAGACCTTCCTAATGTGATTAGGCTTCATGGCTCTCTGCATCCTATCAGCATAGCCCTGGAGCCCCGAGATCAAGCTTTCCTGAGATTAGATCCATGGGATCATATAACATGTAATAAATATAGTACATACCTTGAAAAGAAATCTACAACATAGGTACCTAGATCGAAAACATAAAGCCCCAAGAAAACCACAGTGGCAACATTTCAGCCCATTCAGCCCTGGGAGGGTCCTACCGCCCTGAGGTGAAACGACGCTGACTGGGCACCTCAGGCACCTCAGGCACGCTATTTTGGTCTCGTAAGGCTGTTCCCCTTTAACCCTCTTCTTCATTTGACCCCTCCCTTACTTTGTACTTTCCCCCCTTCCATCTACATTCATCATGGTATGTCCCTGGTCCCTAAGCTTATCTTCCAGTTTACCATGTTGTGTTGTCGAAAATAAAACCCCCACATTGCGGGGCATCACCATTCTTGGACCTCACTGACCATCGCGTTCTCTAGGCTGATTCCCTCACCGAAGAGCAAGTGTCCGAGTACAAGGAGGCCTTCTCCCTATTTGTGAGTGACTCCTTATATGGATTATTGCCGTGGTCGAAAACATGCTGACCAGGAGTTTGTTTTGCGAAATAGGACAAGGATGGCGATGGTACGTGTGGTTGCGCCCGGCAGCTCAGTTGAGCCCACAGCAGTGTCCTCTGCTATCAAATCTCAAAAAGAAAAGTATACTAATGTACACTCCTACCAATAGGACAAATCACCACCAAGGAGCTTGGCACCGTCATGCGCTCGCTGGGCCAGAACCCCTCCGAGTCTGAATTGCAGGATATGATCAACGAGGTTGACGCCGACAACAACGGCACCATTGACTTCCCCGGTACTTGCCCATATCCCACTGGTATAAACGAGAAACAGTTGTTGACGTGCGCTAGAATTCCTCACCATGATGGCTCGTAAGATGAAGGATACCGATTCCGAGGAGGAGATCCGTGAGGCATTCAAGGTCTTCGATCGCGACAACAACGGTTTCATTTCCGCCGCCGAACTGCGCCACGTCATGACTTCCATCGGTGAGAAGCTAACCGACGACGAGGTTGACGAGATGATCCGCGAGGCGGACCAGGATGGTGATGGCCGAATCGACTGTATGTTTTGGAAACAATCTTGGAGCCTACCGGCGCTTGCTTTACCAAATGCTAACCTCTCCATCTCCATACAGACAACGAGTTCGTCCAGCTCATGATGCAAAAATAAACGACGCATTTGCACCGTGCGCCTTTTTCCATGTTAGCTGACGCCGCGGTTTTTTAACGAGAATGTTTCTCTTCCATTTCAATTTTCCAATACCGATTTCCTGTAGTCTATGCTAGGCTATACATCTTGGATGATTTACGATCAAGCGTGTGCTTTGAAATGCAGGCGGAATGGACTGGGCGGTACTTTGGGTCAAGTGTTCATAATATAGGAATGATGGCGCTCCCCCTATAACCCTAATCGTGCTGGGCTTGTTTCAACCTCGCCACCTTGTTAACCAACTATGTCTACAAAATACCGTAGCAAGCGTATAAGAAGTAATTATCCATCCATACCCAAACTCCAACCATTCGAGCATCCAACTATCGATTAAACCTCAAAATCTCCATAAATTGCCTCGCAACATCCGCCCCAGACCACGGGTCGGGGTCTTCCTCGGCTCGCTCACTAACTACCGAGCCAACCTCATCAACTCTAGTATCAACCTTGGTATCAACCCCAGATCTAGCCTTCTTCCACCTCCTCAGCCGATCCTTAACCTCCATCCCAATATTCGGAATAAGAATCGCCTCCCGAGCCTCAACCCCCAATCTCCCCCAAAACTCTCGAATCAGCGACGCAGTCGCCGCATACTCTGCATCAATATCCGATTCTTCGATCGCAGAGCTCGCGAGGTTGATACCCGCATCTTCAATATCCACATCACCATCACTGCCAGCACCAACACCAGCACCAACACCAAATGATCCACCATCCCAGTCCACAGGAATCGCCTCCACAACTGACGGCCCGCGCCATTCAATCTCAATGACCGTCCCACGCACCCGCGCCGTTGGGAATGTCTGCCGCACATCACCAAGACGCACGTGGAAGTCACCAACCTCATAGACGATCCCATTCGGGACAGTTAACGTAAGCCGGTGGGCCCAGAAGGGCTGACAAGCGTAGGTAAAGTGCTGGAAGAGGGTTCCGTACGACGAGGGGGGAACAGTTGTCATGACCATTGACGGGGAAGGGGAGTGGTCCGGCGCGACGCCATTTATGGGGCCAGGCACGCCTGCTGCATTTTGGGGTTGATTTTGGTTTAGTTCTGGGGCTGATTTCTCGGCCTCTGAGGTGTAGATGAAGCCGTGGGTTGGGTAGTGGGTTAATGAGAGGAATTGCATGTAGCGTGGGTTTGGGGGTTTCTTGTTTGAGTTTGAGGAGGAGGGGAGTAGGCCTGGGGTGTCACGCAGAAGCTTTTGTTCCAGGCCCCAGCGGCCGATTGGAGTTAGTTCTTCATTTGGGAAGGCAGCGCGGAGGCGTTCTGTTACTAATTGGAGAGCTGTTGAGGCGTTTGGGTTTGAAGGGATGAAGTAGACGCTTTGTGGGGTTAGTTTGGGATGGTTTGTCTTGGATTGGAAGAGGGAATTTACCCTGTGATAGGCATTTTTTTATGTTTGTTTTCCTCTTATATTGTGGGCAGACGCAAAAGAGATTAGACCGATGGTCACAGCAGAGCTCTGTGGGGGATCAACTGGGGAATTGATGAGTTGAGGAGATGGTGGTGATGAGTTCCCAGGTAGCCTTCAGTCCTGCTGGAGATTGATGTAGGGAATATGTAGCAGGTAGCGACCACACAATATAGATATAGAGATCAATCAATAAGAATGATGATCAAGTCCAGTGCCAGGGGAATGACAAAAGGGGACTCCTAAACAGGCTGAGGGCTTTGCAATCTATACATCTGATTAGTATAATCACTACTAAGAAGAAGAATCCGGTACCTTTGGACAATTCAATATTTCTATATGATGTCGTTCTGGAGAATCATCAGCAATTCTCCAGATGAAAGCCATCATGGGTGCAAACAGAGCAAACATCTATTCAAGTGTCTTTGAAACCAAATCTTTTTTTTTTCTTTCCATGATAATTGATAATTCAAAGTTGTTTTTATTGCAATATGGCATTCGAATTCTAATGTTGTTTATTTCCTCTTTATCTCTTGAAGATAATGATATGACTCGAAACTTCAGCCTTCATGGCCAGCTTCTCAGCTTCTACCAATCCCTTTGACCCCAGATTCCAGCAGTCCGAAAGCAGACAATGGTATGAATATATGAACAATATGATATTAATACAGCAATCTTTCAGCCTTGCAACGTGTTACTGTTGTCCGATCTTCCAAAGATCTAAAAATTGACAAGATCAACCAAGAGAGAGTCAGGGGCCGCAGTGGGGTTGGTGGCGCCCTCAGACTAAACCTTGAGAGACAGAAGAGAGGCTCTTGGCACTTTTATCAAAAGTCTAGACTTGACGTCTAATAATATAGGTTGGACCCTGCAGTCCCTTATTGCGTGGCCTGGCGTGAAAGGGGTGTGGCATTCTCAAATTGCACCAATCATCATTTGACCCTGTGCATCATCATGCCTACCTAAAGCCACCAAGGACGATCAATGGAGCCTCCAGAGAACTCGGCCGCGTCTGATTCCCCTTCGTAAAGACCTCTCACAAGCCATGACGTGCCACCTTGTGTAAAAATGTGTCCATTTCCTTTGTTTACTCGGGGATCTTATTCTGTCCGAGACATCAATATCGGGCTTTGTTACTGGTCTATTGATTTGACATAATTCCACTCCTTTGAGCTTCCTATGACCGTTCCTTTATTATTACTCTCGTTAATTTCCACCTCTACGCCATTCATTCATTATGTATAACAAGCGCAAAAACCGACCTCTATTAACAGCATTTTTCCTGATTGTTGCGACATACTTTTTCTTCTTCTGGCTACCGAGTACAAAAACATACCGAGGTCGCCTAACAAAGCCAATCTCTAGAAAAGATGGCACCATTCGGCATGATGCCATTCGTCTAGATAAAGTCACCGAGAGATTCCCCGTTACAGAGTACATCCCACTGCCAAAAAGTTCAGCGAAGATCCCCCGCATCCAGCATAACTTTCCCAAAGAAACCAGCAGCGAACGCAAGGCCAGACTCAAGAAGCGTGACGCTGTGAAGGAGGCGTTTCTTCATTCATGGAATGGATATAAGGATTATGCGTGGATGCGAGATGAGGTGAAACCCCGCACTGGAGGGCACCGGGATACATTCAATGGTTGGGGCGCCACGCTTGTTGATTCGCTCGATGCCCTTGTGATTATGGGACTAGACGATGAGCTGCAGTTGGCTCTGGGGGCTCTGGAAGAAATCGACTTTACAACGACTAAAAGCAGACATGTGCCTGTGTTTGAGATCATCATTCGCTATATGGGTGGCTTCATTGCTGCCCATGACCTCACCGAGGGCAAACACCCTATTCTGCTGAGAAAGGCTGTCGAACTAGGCGAGATGATTTTCAATGCGTTTGATACGCATAATCGCATGCCCCAAGTACGCTGGGAGTGGACTAGGTGTGCCAAAATATACAGAAATATGCAATGAGAACTCGAGACTGATAATGCTCAGATCCGCCCAAGGCAAAGAAATCACACCATCTTCACGCACAAGCTTAGCGGAATTGGGCTCCTTGACAATGGAATTCACTCGCCTGACCCAATTGACTGGTGATCCTAAGTACTACGATGCCGTGCAGAGAATTATGAACGAGCTTGAGATCGGGCAAGACAAAACTCGGATGCCTGGCATGTGGCCGACATGGATCGACACCGACCTAATGAAGTTTGACGACTCCGAGTTCACCATCGGTGGATGTGCTGATTCTGCGTACGAGTACTTGCCCAAAGAACACATTCTCCTAGGTGCACAGACGGACAAATATCACCGGATGTATGAAAAGGCCATTAAAACACTCAACGAGAATCTGCTGTTCAGAGGAATGACCCAGGACGAGGATCAGCATGTTCTTTTCACGGCTAACGTCATGGTACTGCGGGGTGACTCAAAGACCTTACAGTACGCGCCTGACCACCTCAAGTGTTTCATGGGTGGCACCGTGGCTATTGGAGCCAAGATCTTCAATCGGCCGGAGGATATGTATGTTGCCCGGGGACTTACCGACGGCTGTGTCTGGGCATATGATATTATGCCTACTGGAATTATGCCGGAGGTGTTCAAGGTCAGCCCTTGCAAGTACATTGATGAGTGTCCGTGGGATGAAGAGCAGTGGATGTCAGACGTCATATCGCAGTCTATTGATACCGAGGAGGACCGCGAGAAAGCGGAGCACCGCATTGATACTGAGCATCTACCCCCAGGTGTGACTAGTGTTCGAGATGCCTCGTACAAGCTTAGGTACGGGTTTATATCATTCCTCATGGTACCGCTCACTAACATACTAGCCGTCCAGACCTGAAGCTCTCGAGTCCCTGTTCGTCATGTACCGGATTACTGGGGATAAAACTCTTCAAGACTCTGCGTGGCGCATGTTTAAGAACATTGATAAAGCGACCCGAACTAATTTTGGCCATTCATCTATCAACGATGTGCGTCATTCGAAACCTAAACACGAGGACAAAATGGAGAGTTTTTGGCTTGCCGAGACTCTGAAGTACCTTTATCTCATCTTTTCTGAGCCAGATCATATCAGTCTGGACGACTATGTGCTGTATGATTGCGCCCAGTTGTGTTTATCCTGTCTTCACGCGCTAATGATTCTCTTTTCAGGAGCACCGAAGCCCATCCTTTCAAGCGTTCAAAGAACTGAAGCGTTATAACATTGAGATTTTGTGTACAGCTCTTATCATCAGCAATATCTCGATTTGTTTCGACAGAACCGGCGTTCCAGGCATTATATTATTTATGGCTTTCAATATTATACACAACATCTCCTTCCTCCACAGGCGCCATAGCAAAAGATATCCCAATCCCCGATTTATTTATGCATAATATCCCACATCTATACGTCCTACAAGAAGCCAAAATACAAAAATATAATTATACATAAGCAGAAACATCAACAAAATTAACCTTCAAATCCTCGTCCTCCCGCCTCATCAGCTCCGCTTCATCATATTGAATGGAGTACCGAACCTCCTTATGGATAACCATTTTATCCTCCCCATCCCCTTGCTCGGTCGCAACACTCGCATGTCTAGTATGCGACCTCGGCACAAGTTCAATCAAATCTGATGCCATTGCAAACGACCCCACAGACCCAGCCCTCACACCATTCTTCCCCTTTTCCATATTCTGGAAGCCCTGCTTCTTGCGCGGCGGGCTGAGCGGGAACATCGACCGACGCATTGGCGCAAGCATGGTAGCGGACCTACCACTATCCCTATCCCTTCGATTATTTCCAAGTGCTCCACGCGCATGGGGAGTGGTGCCAAGACAATGCGAAGGACCCTGACTCGGGCCCTGAGTCTCCGAGTGTCGCAAACCAGAACCAGAACCACTAATGATCGGAGTAACCAGAGGCAATGACCCAGTACCTGCTATTTTTCTCTGTACGCGAGAATGCGACATGGACTTTGAAGCGGTATTCGATCTCGATCTCGTGCCCGACTCAGACCCAGACGCGATCTTCGAGCCTTCTTTCGTCCCGTTTGATCTTGATGCGCTGCTTTCCAGCGTCGAGTCGCCTGCTGTACCGTAGTTCGTACTGACGGCTGCCATAAATGGTCGGAGACAGAATACACTGCATGCAACTAGGGCGTAGTGGAGCTCAACTTGCATCCAGACTGTTGGTTCAACGGTAGCGAGGGTTGTGTCTTCGTTATTTAAAGCGGTGTGGAGGGTTGAGATGTGGACCAAGGAGAATATTATGAGGCTGGGATTGTGTGGTTAGGTTTGAGAATGGGGATGGGGATTGAGAATAAATCGGCGCGGGTGCGGATTACTCACGGAAAGCGGAATATAAATGCAAAGCCGACGGCTAGTTTGCGGCGAACGGACATGAAGAGGCCTTTTAGGAGGATCACAGCTAGGAGGAAGAGTAGGAGCTCGGTTATAACGTCGACTGCTGCGATGAATTGCCATCGTATGTACTATTTTTTGTGAGATGAGAGAAGGCCTTGGAGAGTTGATGCATGGTATATCATTGGTGGTTTTACGTACCAAGTTGTGGCATTGGCTGTTGTCATTCCGCCAAGGTGTGTTTAGCTCACAGTTGACTAGAACGATAAATATAGCCGGAATAACCCAGGCAGTACACAGAGCTAGTGTCGCCCAGGATGCGCGGTTATGTGGTTTCTGTGGCGTGAGGCGGAGGTAGATCGCCACGACGCAGCATTTGGAGAGGTAGATGATTATCAGCGCGATGATATCGCTTGTTGCAATTAACTAGGTAGCTGCTCAGTTTTGGTCCATTGATATAAATCAATGGAATATGAAATGACAACTCACAGTCTGAATCTGATCGAGTCGACCATCTTTCAATAACGATGTAGAAGTCCCGAATCCGCGTGAGCATGCATAAAAGACAAGGCATGATTGCACGACAGCGACAGCCTGTGCAGGAATTTAAATAACATGTCAGCAGTGTGCTCAAATAACCCATCCAACCTCAACCCGACTTCACTCGACTCTTCAAGCCTCAACTCACCGTAGCACCCAATAGAACCCAATCGTCGCGCGCAAACGGCGGAATTAGCATGAGCCGCACATACAGCCGAATCAAGAAACACGCCAGGGACACAACCAGTCCCATAGCAGCAGTGATTATCACCCACGCGCCATGGTGCAAGTCATCGACGACCTCGAAGGGCGGCGACTGGCCTGGCAGCACATACGGGCCCATAGCAATGGAGGAGAGCAGCGGATTTTAGACAAGTATCCTTCTCGGAATTATCACTAATATCATGTAGGTGAATATAATGTTAGGTGTAATGACTTATCAACACAGACCCAGAAATGACTGTGAAAGCCTGTCAGATCTGGCAGCCATGTGGGCTGGATGGCAGGACGGGAATAAATTGAAGAAGGGGTTTGATTTGAGTGAGACACTCGGATACGTTGTATAGAAAAGTAGAGGCAGGAGGTATGCAGGCGTCAAGGCGAGGCGATAACGGTTGAGCTAGCTTCCGTTTCTCCTATGCGCTTGCGATTGTGATTCTCTCTCTGCCTTGGGGGATCATATGCCGATACCCGATAAAAACATAGACTATCGAGTCCAGGCATATACGTAAATCGCGCTGGGGGATTTCGCTCGGTATACCATAGTGGAGGGGGGGACATTTGGATGCGCATGGCTGATTTATCCCTTTCTTCGGATTGACAGTGAAAATGGAGCCAATTATTATCATTTTGGTGTAAGTTTAGGTCATCTGGTTGGAATGATGGTTTGCCTTCTTTCCCTCACGTCGAACGTCGAACTTTGAGGTAGGATGGAGTACGTCCGCACTGTGGGCACACTGCTTTAGGGCACGGCGGCCCGCTGTAGGGTCGTCGATCTGCATGCGCCCTTGAGAATTAGGCTGTGGGTCTATAGGAGGTAGTCATCCGATAGGCCAGGTAGTTTGCTTTTTGAGCAAATAAAGCGAGGGGCGTATGCATTCACCCGCCGTTTCGAGACATGAAGTGTGGCGAAATTGTCTGGGGTGGCATCAAAGGGATGTGTGACTGGGATTAATACGGTTAAAGGGTTAGTGCAAGTGATGTATCAGAAATGTATCGGTAGTGGTGCCGGGTCTGTTCAAGGGATTAGGATTGTCTATGTTTCGCACTTTGCGTTATCTATCAGTTTGGTGACTACGCTCTTAAGAATGTTCTTATATAACTGCAAGAGAAGTTAAGGGTTTAAAGTAGCATTACAACCCCGATATTCAGTCCAGATTTCAATATCCCCCAAGGTTGAATATGTTAACTCGACAATCCCTCTTGGCATGCAAGGATTGGGATCCCATTCCGGGCAAAGAGTCAAGGGATAGAAAATGCCTAAAAATAAGTTTCAACAGTCCTTATTCCCAATTGGATTTGTTGCAGTACCCTACAAACAGCGAGGTATCATTCGGATCGCTGCTTGGGTATTCCGAGGGGTTGTTCTCTCCCACATGGCGCCCGAGACTTTTCCCATGCCTTGTTCCCACGTCAATACCACGCTTTGATTCCTAAAATTTAGTGGTCATGATTCCAGCCCTTTGAGTTTTCTCCTAATACCTGCTTCTTCTGGTTACGGCTCTTTTTTCTTCTTGTTGGCTTTATTAGAGATTGCTTTTTGTCGGGCACTTTTATACTTCGCATCCTAGATTCTTCGGAGCGTCGAGTTGCCAAGCGATATAGGCTTTTGCTTTTATTCTCGCAACCCCCTGTTTTTCTTGCGGGGAATTTTTTGTCTCATCTTCGATATATTTGAATATAGCCATTCAGTCACGCGATCATGACAGTATCCGGCAAGTCCAGACCTGACTCGCAGCAGACGATGACTGTTCTTGAGGACGACGAGGAGAATGAGCAGAAAGGCCTTGTTGAGCCTCGGTATATGGGCACGCTGGCAGACCGGCGTGATATGAATGCTCTTGGTCGAGTGCAGGTTCTGCGAGTAAGTTGCATTTCTTTTGTTATTCCGTTGTGCTGGCCTTGCTAATATCGCTAAGAGAAACTTTCGATTTATCTCTATTGTTGGGTTCGGATGTACCTTGATCTGCACATGGGAAGTAATCCTGACGTATGTGCTAGTCCCTGCATACAGTGATCATGCAGACTGCTGATTCCATTAATAGACTGCTGGCAGCGGGCTTGACCGACGGCGGTACAGCAGGCTTGATATGGGGTTTCATCGGCGTTTCATTGGGGTTTACCCTTGTTTATGCCAGCATTGCTGAGATGGCCTCAATGTATGTGGCTAACAGCTTGCTGCTCCTGACTAGATCGCTGCTGATCAATCGAATAGGGCCCCCACTGCTGGTGGTCAGTATCATTGGGTGTCGGAGTTTGCACCAAAGAGAGGACAAAAGTACCTCAGCTATATCACAGGTAACATACCTAGTCTCTGTTTAAGTCTAATTGGCTAATATAACATCTCAGGATGGCTTTCTGCAATGGGGTGGCAATGCGCTATTGTGTCCATCGCCTACCTTGCTGGGACAATCATTCAAGGCTTGATCGTATTGAACCAGCCGGACTATGACTTCCAGAGATGGCATGGCACCATGCTCGTAATTGCCATCTCGACATTCTCAATTTTATTCAACACCTTCCTAGCCAAAAATCTTCCCTTCGTGGAAGGATTGATCTTGATCATCCATGTTGTCGGCCTGTTTGCCATCATCATCCCGTTGTGGGTGCTGGCACCACGCAACAATGCCCGCGCAGTCTTCACGACATTCAACAACGGGGGCGGCTGGGATAGCCCTGGGACGGCAACATTAGTTGGCTTGTCCACTACCATAACCTCGATGCTTGGTTATGATTGCTCGGTCCATATGTGTAAGAAAGAGTTCTATAAATGACCTCAGACCTGTTACATCGTGCTGACTTTCAAAAGCCGAAGAAATCAAAGACGCATCCGAAACACTCCCAAAGGCAATGATGACCTCTGTTGCCGTTAACGGAGTGTTGGGATTTATCATGCTGGTCACACTGTGCTTCACACTAGGTGATCTCGACAATGTTCTCGATACCCCGACGAGATTCCCGTTTATCCAAATATTTTACAATACCACGGGTAGCATCGCTGCGACGAACGCCATGACGGCCGTGCTGGTGGTGACACTGACCGCCAGCACAATTACCGAAGTGGCAACAGCATCGCGCCAGCTCTGGTCGTTTGCCCGGGACGAGGGGCTGCCCTGTTCGTCGTTTTTCGCATATGTAAGCCACGTCTTCTCCCTATTCTAGTCCCTGTGTGATCAGTAACAAGACGTGTTGATTCAGCCATATTAACATGTAACTACCAGGTCACACCAGGCTGGAACATCCCCCTCAACTCCGTTATGGTGTCTCTAGTCATCACAGTGCTCCTATCGATGATCAACATCGGGTCACAGGTCGCTCTGAACGCGGTCATCTCGCTCACCATTACATCCCTGTTGTCCGCGTATATCATCTCGATCGGGTGCGTATGTCTGAAACGTATTCGGGGCGAGCCGCTCCCACACCACCGGTGGTCACTTGGGAAATATGGCATGGCGGTGAATCTTGGGGCGTTGGCGTTCCTCTCTCCGATTTTTGTCTTTGCGTTTTTTCCCCTCTCGACGGGTGTTACCGTTGAAACGATGAACTGGAGCGTGGCGATGTATGTTGGCATCGTTGGGTCTGCGTCGATTTACTACGTGGTTCGGGGAAGACATCATTTTATTCCGCCTGTGGCTTTGGTTCAAAGGGATGAAAATAATTAAGGTGGCGTTTGGTTTGGTTGCAGTGTTTGCCCTTCTTTCTCCTGTTATTATTTTTCTGCCTATGCTTTGGCTGCTGGAGTTGTGTATTTAGATAATGTGATGACGTGACGTACCCCATATATAGTTACTGTCTGGGGATTATACTATTATTATCACGCCCATGCTTTGAGTATCATTATTTTATCTTATTCGAAGACCAGCCTACATGGTACAATAATGAGGCCGCGCCTACCCCTATTCGCGATGATAGTTACGCGATTGAGATGTCTCGGAGACTTCCAAGAGCACGGGACTCCTCATTCAGCCGGTCAGCGGCATTAAAATTAAGTTATCAGATGGAACCCGTCAGCCCCCAAGGTTTCTTCCCCTGAAACACCAAGGCCACTAAATTATAGGTATGTATTCCGCAAAGCCCAGCATTCTTACTTGGCATGACAAAGAAGATGGAGTGGATACAATAGCTCAAATGCAATGCCATTAGTATGAAGTACATAGAATAGAGTTAGTGACGCACGAAGAGTCCCGGAGATGAGGTATCTGTGAAGGAGTTAGCTCGCAATATCGGCAGGGAGTGGTTTCAAGCTATGTGTTATTATTGAATCAATGGCCAGCCCATTAGTGAATCTTCTCGGCTGAACGCGTCAGGGGTAAACTGTTTTGTTTACCGATTACTCTGCACTGTTTTTCTAGAACATCCTCCGACCCACTGATTGATCTCGGCCTGGCATCCCCACTTTGGACCGAATGGTTGGGAAATTCATTTACCAAGCGTTAGGGACATGTAAGCTAAGGGAGCTATGATGGGCCAACGGAATACACAAGGTTGGTCCGGCTGGTCGGAAAGTGGGGGAGCTTTATATAGAGAGAGATCCATTTTACAATTTGATTTGATAACATAAGGACATACCCCTTTTCTAGGATCTCCCAGGTATACGGAGAACACATGCTTACATGTGGAGAGTGATGACGGAAATCTCCAATTTCGAAAGGTAAGGTTATCAGATCAGATGACATAAAAACCCCCCGAGGTCGGAAGGACAAATCTGCCTATCTGATTGATCTGATAACCGAGGTACTAGTAACGCTTGTATGGTATTGTAATATATGTAACATTACAGAAATTCGGCATTTTCTGTCGGCCCACCTCGGAACGTACAATTTTTTTTCCAATTGCAGTTACAATATCCCTGTAGAACCCCTGTACAACGTAAGTTGTAGGCTATAGGTCAATAGTTTAACTTGCAATCATCTGACATTTTACTATAGCCATCCCGGGCCAGTTAACAGCCGACCGGTACTTCTCGGCTGTCAACGCCACCGAATACGTGTAAAGTACAAGTCCATCTTCATATGCACTGTCGATCTGAATGGATACGATAGCTCGAAATGGAGTCAACGCCATATCCAGTAGTCAAATCCTTATTAATGCTGACAATCAAGATCAACATTAGTCAAGATCCCGTATATTCTAGCCCTTTATATGTAAAATATCAATGCCGGAACCAACCGCGTAACATACCCGGTGATGAGGAATGTGGCGAATCTGATAAATCCCTGTTGTGTTTCCGATCAACACTTTGAGAGACCCTGTATTTCTCATTCTCATACCGTTATTTTCACTCCCGAATCTCTGTACGGAACTATCGTCCCGACCATTCTTCGGGTCCACGCTCTCCCTCCTCATCCCACTCTTCTATTCTGTTTTCTATGCCATTCATAGAAAGCAAAAAAAAAGGGGGGGTTCTACTACATTACCTATCATCACGTCTCAACTCATATACCCCGGTTTTCGCTTGTTGCGCCGACTTTTGTGCAACTTTTCGGTGACTCCCCAACACCTCTCTAAATTTCCTCATGGGTATGCAGAGAAGTCAATCCCAATACAATCGTTTAAGACTTACATTCTGATATATCAATTTAGTTCACGCTGTTCAATCCATCATGCCGTCGGCGACTTATGCTCCAACGGGGTCTCGCCCCCGCAGAGGCACTTATCAAGAAATCCCAGTGTCCTCGACCTCCCACCCAGATAACCCAATTCCGGAAGAGCCTCGAGGTGTGCGTTCGCTCTCAGTGACCGACACCACTTTCAATGTTATCTCCTCGGACTCATCCCAGGGCACTGTATCGAGCGGCTCGAATTCCCCAAATACCCCTCTGACACCACCCACCGAGTCCCAATCGGAGGAAGAAAATGCAGAGGAAAAGGTCGACAGTGGTCGGCAACGGCGACGAGCATCGACTGTCCTCATCTCACAGAATGCGGACGATATGCGAAGGGTGTTGGAAAATGTGGGCACAACAGGCACTCAGAAGCTTCAATCCCTCTGCTGTGGTGGGGGCTGTTGCCGGGGACAGGCATTGCGTCCTGTAGATGGACCTATCTCAGGCTCCAATTCTATTGTTGGACCTATCGGCAACAAGGCTTTTGATAGCCTCAAGCTGAAGCTCGATCTCCTTACTACGGACAGTGAGCTTTCCAACATTGTCTCGCTCCCAGAGAAGACCGTTTCGTTCAAGCCAATCCCCGCATCGGCGGTCGAAATGACCTTTGGCCCCGCAGACCACCCGCCAGAATTCGTGCAGCCGCATCCACCTTACCAGGTCTACCGTGCGCCTCTGTTCCACACCCGTGAGTTGACAGGGCCTGGCGCCGAGAAGCGCACGTATCACTTTGATATCGATGTCACAGACTACCCCGCCGAAAGTGGGATGGTCGACTTCGTAGTCGGCGGCGCAATTGGTGTGTGCCCCAAGAACAAAGACTCTGAAGTCGAAGAGGTCCTCAACCTCCTAGGCGTGCCAAAGAACATGCGCGACAAGAAAGTCCTCATGCGCACAACCAAGGGCCGTTGGCCGACAATCTGGGGCGACGACAAGCCCCGCGAACTCATCACTACCCGTCGCGAAGTCCTAAGTTGGTGCTCTGACATCCAGAGTTATGCCCCAACAAAGCCACTCTTCCGCCTCCTCGCTGAGTACACAAGCGAGCCAAACGAGAAGAAAATCCTTGAATACCTCTCCTCAGCCCAAGGCCAGGGTGCCTTCTGCGACATTCGCACAAGCTCCTTTGTCTCCCTCACCCAACTCCTAACCGCCTTCCCAAGCTCCCAACCACCCCTCGATCACCTCCTCTCCGTCCTCAACACCCTCATGCCCCGTTTCTACTCCCTCTCCCAAGACCCCCAAATTTCCTGCCAATACAAAGGCACCGAATGCCGACGCCTAATCGAAATCGCCGTCACAGTCGCCGAATCCGATGACTGGCGCGGCGGGACCCGCACAGGCGTAGGGTCCGGGTACCTGGAGTCTCTTGCGCGGCGAGCAATTGCTGCCCAAGCCACCGGCGAGAAGGTCGACCTCCACGTACCCATGTTCCGTGGACTGATGGCGAATCCGCTCGCGACGCGCTTTGCTTCCGATGGCCCGATGCTGCTCATTGGCGCGGGTGTTGGCATCGCGCCTTTCCGCGGCTTTGTGCAGCGCCGTCTGCAGTCGGCGAACTGCGCCAATAAAGTCTGGGTGCTGCAGGGTGTTCGTGACTCGCTCCTCGACGAACTTTACTCAGGCGAGTGGGGCGTGCATGAGGATAAGGTGCGCACAGTTGTGCAGAGCCGTAGGGGCGAGAGTCGCTATGTGCAGGAGGAGGTTAGACACCAGGCTGATCTTGTTTGGTTTGTTATCAACTCACTGGATGGCCGGGTCTTTGTTTGTGGTTCGGGCAAGGGTATGGGTGAAGGTGTTGAGGCTGCCCTTATTGAGGTTGCTATGGCCAAGGGTAATCTCAATGCTCAAGAAGCCGATATGTTCTGGCAGCGGAAGAAGGAGGCTGGCCAGTACATTGCTGTAAGTTTTGATGTGTTTTGATGTTTTGGGGGGCTATGCTGACTTTGTTTTAGGAAACTTGGTGATCACTTCAATTCTAGGTTGGCTTGACGCATCATGCCTTGATGGCTGAATGCTCACGACAATCATATGCGAAAGATATTGTCGATCCCTTGTCTGTACATATTCTGTCTCATCCTGCCTGCATCTATAAAAGCTCTGCGGTTGTTCTTTTGCTTCGAGCTCATGACTAGACACACTCGACCAGGTCGTCGACTGGCCATTGTTTTGCTCTTTGCCTGATTCATGTTTTTTTAGCGTGGTGTTTATCTGCTCTCTCCCATTTTTCTTCTTATTTTACATTCTTTCTTGGTGTCCCAATTTTTGTTCGGGTTCATGGGCTATTATCTTTCTATCTTCAATTAAATATGCATAGATCAATCTTTATTTCTATCTGATCTTCGTCTTGACGAATTCTTCACGCTCCGTCTCGATATTACCATGGTTTGTTTACTGCTTTGGCTTGATTCCGTCTACTACCGGGCAGCCTCAGGCCCCAACCCGAACCGCAAAAAAAGACGACTTAGCAGGCTCCGGAATAGGACACCAGCCCATACAGAAGATCAAATATCTTTCTCTGATCACCCATTTCTTCTCGCCGGCACGGCCATCCTCAGCCGACCATCCAAGCCTATGATCCTTCCCTACTCTACACCAACATACCCCCTACACCTACGAAGCTTTCATCGGTTCTCTCTTGGTTAACGAACAATCAACGACATCCGATTGTTGTTACAGCGGTATACCTTGGGACACTCATTTTATGATGGATGTCTAGAATCTTAGGTGTCAGGCCACAACCTGGGGTAGGTAGGCTGCTTTCCAGAGATAATCTCTTCCATGGCCAAACATTTACTTCTCTGTCTTTCTCCTTGTTGTCTAGCTCAGTCCCATAAGCCTTTCACGCTTCACCCCATCACCATTTCCCCGAATTGGATCTGTGAAAGCCGTTATCTTGGCATGTCTCCCGCTAGCAGTTAGTACATACAGGGGCTTCGAATCGCTTAAAATTCACTCGTTATCAGACGCCTTCTACGACACATGATAACTCTTTAGAATGTTTCACCTTAGCTTGTCTCATGGTTATTGCTCGGCAATATCATATGATAGCTCCCGAGGCCGTCTTGGAAACTATTCGAAGTACCCCACAGTCGGTACTTAAGACAGGACACCCCTTTCCTTTACACAAATTTTATCACACCCGCACTCTACCGGTATCATATCGATGCTAGTGGACAGCTTCGGTTATCAGCAATAATATCTCGGAGATGATAAACTCTCATAATACTGGCTCTCCGCCAACGCCTGAAATTGGAGCGATGGGCCATTTGTGTGATAACGGAGATGATGCAATGTTTGCCCGAAGCCTAGTGGACTTCTTTTCACATTTTGCTCGCACCGAGGTTACCGGCACAGAGGTTTCTAGCCATGGGACTTTTGATTTACCACCACCTAGTACGGATACACTTGGACTAGAGTTCCTAGCCCGCCATCCAGCGTTCCCCCCGCGCATTGCTACCGAAGGACTCATCCCCCTTCTTTCCAGTCACCTAGACTGGTACGTTTCGGCAGTTGAATCAGCCAGTGCCGTGCGGTTGACGCGTCCACAACACGACTTGTCGCTGGCTTCTATTATAGATGGCATACCTCAGGCCCCGGCTTCACAATTCACTTTTGAGGATAATGGTAGGCAGGCAGATCCGCCAGGACCTAGAGAGTTGTACCGGATAGCTTCAAATTGCATGCTGTCAGCGTTCAATTTAAGCAAAGCCGTTAAGGGCGCCAAGCGTGCCAAGAATGCCAAGGACGTCAACATGGTGCCCACCGGCACGGACCGGCCAACAATTCCTAAATCGACCATTGCTATTAGTCCTGAATATGTGTTTGCGACCTTTATGTTCGGAGGACTCTGGTACTTTTACGCCAGTCGTTCTTCTATCGAACCAGTTGTGGACAATTGGTGTTCATGGCTCAATGACAGGATTCCCGGTGCTAGAGCACCGCCAATCAAGAATACTCCTTGGCTCGGCTCTGATCAATCGTTGTTTGATGCCGAGACAGAGCAAGATATTCTTGCGACTTTGTGGACTTTCGTGAGTCGTGGTGCTGGTAATCTTCATGCAACTGGGTATCAGGCTAGCTTTTCGGAGTTCTATTCAATGATGGCGCTCCGGGCAGGCGTCTCCTTCGTGGCTTACGACGGCACCCTCTTAATTGATGTTGCGGTCATCATGCAGGGAGTGGCCCAGATACCAAATCTAGTGTATGATGGTATTACTGGTGACCAAATGGGAGCTTCGATCTTTTTGGATTGCGACATTGGCAAAGCTTGGGCTGCTCGCTTTCTTGCGGCTGTCCGTTGGTATATCCACTGCTCTCCTAGTGCTATGGGATTAAGCACACTAGGGAGCGGCTTATATGCATACACATCACAACGCCATGGACCTGGGTACTGGAAGTACGTTCGCCCACGGCTCATCCGCACGCGGGGTCAAACGTCCAGCTTTGACTTGCCCGTCTGTACCCCCAGCTTTTGGTACAATGGTGGGCTTGAAGGGCGCCATCCACCCCCGCTCCATGCATGCAATCACTGTCCACAGCCCGTCTATGACTCCCCCATAATTGGTGTTATCAACGCTGTGTCCTCAATCACCGAGTGTGAGACTTATGAGCAATGGCGCTCCCAAATTGATATATCCGTTGCTAGTGTGGATAGTTGGCTGCGCGACCTAGCAACTCGTGGTGAGAGCCATGTCTTGCTCCGTGCCGCAGTGGGTGCAGCCCCAAGCTTCCTTGGTCTATTGTCTAGCACCCTTACTGCTGTTCTGGAATGCGATTGATGGCCTTATGCAGAAGTGAAAGATTTGATAGAGGGATTTTTATAGGAGAATAAACCAATTGTGAGGCTGTTTAAATACCGCTCTTTCTTCGTGCAATATAATAGTAAGAATAGCCTCGTGTATAGCATATTGAATATCTCATCTATACCTTGGCAATTAGGTCTTATGTACTACAGGTGCAGTGTCTGTGATATGATACTTAAATTCCCAGGCCTCTTATCCTATTGTTTAGATATGCTCGCAGTATCTTCTGATAACGGCGAAATCCAGAAATAGAGTTAAAGCATCCAATGGTACATTGATGAACCATGGTACAATGTAGCACCAAGGTTTGTCATCCGTGGATTACAAAATTATTTTCCATGGATGCTCATTTCCTTGGTTCCGGATATAGAAGGTGATCTCGGGAAGGCCGAATGTGGGGCTATTTCATCAAGGATATCCACATCCATACCCTTCTAACCTTGGGACGCTAATCCACATTTATTAACATCGTCTCTTCCTACCGAGCACGGGACAACACGGAATAAACCCGGACTGTCACACTACAATATGAGAACACATCCATAGCTCCTCAAAGTGTTTCACCACTTGATCATAGGAAGGAATCGAATGTCCGTATTTACGCTGCTGAGATTAGATGGTGCTTGCTCCGGATCAGATATCGTTGCATATTTGTTATTTCTGCGTGGACAATTAGAAATTCAATTGCTTCTTTCTTATCCTCCAACCTAGATGGCTTGCCTACATTACATATCGTATGCAATGGAGACTTCTGATCACATCCAAGATCTTTAGAAGGTACCCCTGGCTACTGGTGCAATGTTGACTAGACGCACAGCTTGTTAGAGGTCTTTCTTAGGAACCACCACTCACAAATTTTACAATATACAGTATTGGAGGTATAGATATCACATAGAATCACGGTCTTTCCTAATCAGGCAACCTGGCGTTAGAAGTTAGCTTTAAAGTTAGTCGACAAGGGTAGCCAAGCTCTAATCAAGCACAAAGTAGACAAAGAAACAAAGTACTATTGACACGGTCTCTAGCGCCGAGTCAGGCACTAATGCATAGTCTATCGAGTCATCACCCTGCCTCCCGTTGCTATACCTTTCACCATCCAACAAGTCATGTCACTCCATGGGGACAGGATAGGAATTCTATTCCCCTGCCCGACTACCTAACCGGTTGAAGAAAGAACCCTAGCACCCACGTCATATTTAAAAAAGAACCGCGATGTAAAAAAATAATTAGGATTGATTGGACCAATAGAGAAGAGTCTGTAATATTATTTCGCATGGTGGCGAGGGATTGATGGTCTTGTCATGAACTATATGCTTGGCACACCCAAATCATGCATGAACTACTCCTGTGACATAAGTCTATATCTAGTCTTGGGCAGCCATATAAGTAAACAGATCGGATTGTCTAGATTCCACCCACATACTCCATATTCCGTACTTGGAAGCTATGCACCTCTCAACGGTCTAGCCATTTTAAGGAGGCCGGTTTTATGCACAGAGCCCATTTTGGATGCCTAAGGTTGCATTATTGTGTTACCATGCTATACCGCTCCTCATTATATTTTCTTTCCCAATAATGTTTTTCTGATACCCATATAGATATAACAAAGAGAAAAAAAAAGAAACGAGCAGTTCAAGGGAGACTATTCTAAAGAAATTATTGGCAATTCAATTAGAATTCTTTTATAAAAGAAGCTCAAATGTCAGAATAATGAAAATAAGGTTCGACACCCAAAATTGGAGAAATAAAATATAAAGTAAAATACAAAATGGTAAAATGGGAAAATATAAATATATAAAATATAAAATTAAAATACAAACCCCTTGGTAGACCCAAGTACCGGGAAACGGAAATGACAAATAATGCATGCATCCATGGATCAATATGTATTCCACCGATCTAGAGTATTCCTCCGACGCTAGCGTATATCCAAAAGTGTATGCAAGAGAGGGAGAGAAGATGGGTGATTTACCCCTCTCTATTTGCTAGCTTTAAAGGCTTTAAGAGGACCTTTTGGACCAGTCATTTTTCCAGGGACGATGCTGGTTGCCTGCGAGATCCGATGATCTGCATTCCCTCATGCACGATCTCGGATCTCTTGTGGCCTAATGGCATGGCAGGTAAGACGATCGGCTGGAATTGCAATTTTTATTTTCTCTTTAACTTTTTGAATACTTCAATCTGACATTCTTATCAAATAACTATAAAGTTCCGAGTTTTTCAAGATCTCTCTAGAATGGTCTCCAAAGCTTCGAGGCTGGTTCCTCCGATCGGAAATAAAATCAAAATCTGAAAGGGATCTTCCTTTTTGATGGGTGGATCAAATCTTAGCCTGGATGCAATACGGGCCTAAAGGACATACGTACCTTAGGGCCCGAGGTGACTGCCGCGTTCAAATAGTATATTAAACTTCCAGGTAAATAGACTCGGCTGTCAGATGAAGACAGATCATTATAGGGATTATAATAAAGGGGAAAGACAACAAATTGCCATATAATATTCTAACACTTGTTTTTTTCTCTTAGTACAATTGTGATTCACTAGGAACCTATCCAATCACAAATAAAAAATAGGAACTCCATTGTTTCTAACTTGGTTGGCAGAGTGGCAATGGACTGGATCACACTCAGCTTGCATTTCAAGGACCTCTAGAGACTGGCCATTATTAAATTGTCAGAATGTGACTAGTTTCTAGAGCGGGTCTGTTAGTGTGATGTGTGTCGTGTCAAGCTGAGAAACTTGCTCCAGAATATAGTGCACCGGATTACACATGGATGCGATACGCGAGGCAAAGATCCTTAGCGCAAATCATTTTACGATGACATTTTTTTAAAACTAAGCACCTAACATGCGACACACCTGAGAGATATCATATGCGAGCATATCCAATCAAGTCACCAGCCACAAATTCACCAAGGTGCATAATCTATGAGAAGGGGAAAAAGGACAAAGCCAAAGCGGGTTCTCCGGGTGATCCTTGATCTGACGTTCGGAGAGACAAAAAAAAAAAAAAAAAAAAAAAGGCAAGACGCCACAAGCTCTCGAAGGAAGTGGAGATACGAATTGAAGAACCCCTAGATCCCTGTAAACCAATACCCCTCTCTTCTTTCCGTCGATCACCGTGCCCGATCGATCGAGCCGAGGCGTCCTTTCTACGATTTCTCATTCGTTCAAATGAAATCCAGAATTCTGTCTTTACCATCCGGGTTAAGCTCCCCTCGGAACACGATCTTTTTGGAACCAGTGACAACTCTCCTTGAGAACGGCGATCTTTCCCTTTGACTCTGAAAGATCCCAGCTTGGACTTTTATTATTTTAACTATAATAGAGATCTCAGGTTATATCTTTAGATCTTGGATTCACAACACTTTTCTTTCCAAGGTTTCCTCCATAGTGGAGATATCTTGCCCTTTTCTCTCTCTCTCTCTCTCTCTCTCTCGCGAACTACCCAGATCCCCAGAAAAAGCAATTAGAATGTGATTTGATTTTAATATATATTTAATTACAAAGTAGTTAACTAATTAACTTTAGCCTGACTCAGGCACATTATGACAGAATTCTCCCCTCCTTACTCCCGTGGCTGTCGGTCATACCCTCTCCAACTGTTCTTATTTCTTTTTTTTATATATATTTTGAATACTTTCACGTATCGCATTTTGGACTTCAGAATATCTCTTTTTTGGGGTATTAACTTTGCTTATAAGCACTGGCATGGGATCCCCGATTTTGACGTACACTAGTGAACCACACATATCTTTTCTTTTTTTTTTCTTTTTTAAATTCTTTTTTTTTTTTGGAATTCCTTTAATCCGAAACCTCCAATCAAAACCCCAAACCCCCTAAAATACAATATATGGAACCGAGTAGTTCGTGAGATCCGCTACAAAGACTCAACCTTAAGCCCCCCTTGCCCTTGACACGGCCTCGGACTGTACCCACCACACGATCGTCATTTTCGGCCCCTGTTCTTGCTTTTCCATGGACATGTAATAGCTGGATATCTCTTTTATTTTATTTTTTATTTAATTAATTTACATATTGGGGCGACTTTTTTTGGGGGTTGAAATAATGTACGGGCCCTGCATTATTTGGGAAACCGCATTTCCATCTTTGCCCTCATTCCCCAACCTTGCATATAATCTTGGCCTTTCTTTTTTTTTTTTCTTACCATGTCAACGTAAAATCAGCCTACTTTCCCTAGTGAGTACTTCTTTGGATACTTTTACCCCATTCCCTTTTATACTTTTCTCTGGAATCTTGATCTTCGACAAATTCTCCTGATATTCGCTGACTGTGTCGAGTATAGATCTATTCTGTAATACATTGTGAAACTCTTTTGACATTTCGTTCCTTGTCCCTCCCCAAATACCTTGTCTATGTCACAGTCCCACGAGGTAGACGAAGATACCAATATGGCTATTTCGTATACAACCCAGTCAGCAACCGGACACCCTCACCAAACCCTCCCCTCATTCCGCGAGGTAAGATACAAAACACCCCGAAATCTCTTGGGGAAATACAACCTGAAACCAATATCTTACACCTCACAGCTTCTTCCCCCCCACCTCCACGATGAAATTGAATCAACCTCCCCATTCTACACGACACCCCGCCACTCACAAGACCGCCCACCCTCAGGCCACGATATGGCCGACCCCCGCTCAGTCCCATACGGCAACCAATCCACCAACATGCCCTACGAATCCCACCGCGAATACACAGTCTCCCGCGGGGCAGAACATCAACCCCGCATGCCAGATCCAGGCCGCCACCACATCCATCTATCCGAGAATGCATCCCGCGGTCCCAGTCCAATTCTCCCCCCAATCCGCGACCTGGATTCTATGCCCGGCCGGGCAATGAACCCTCCCAGCAAAGGATATTCTGAGCGGGCTCCACGCTCCGACCCTTTTGTCACCCAGGAATATCGCCAACCCGGACCGTCAGCGATATCCGCTGATCCTCACCCTCGCGGTGAGCACTTCGCACCCATCATGCACCCTCAGTCACCGTATGGACATCCTCCTATCGGGTATGCGGATGAGCAGATGTCGCCCCAGATGATCGGGCATGGGCAGGGGAATTTCGGGATTATGGGCGATCCGACTGATCCCAAGACGAAGCGGAGACGGGGGAACTTGCCCAAGCCTGTGACTGATATCTTGCGGGCTTGGTTCCACGAGCATCTCGACCACCCTTATCCTAGTGAAGAGGATAAGCAGATGTTTATGACGAGAACGGGACTTTCGATTAGCCAGGTGAGCACTTTTACCACCCGGCAATTGGGTTGTGTGGATTTTGCTAATCCTTCTTTTACAGATTAGTAACTGGTTTATCAATGCTCGGAGACGACAACTTCCTGCGCTACGCAATCAAATGCGCAGTGGGGCGGATACGGAGTCTCAACGACAATCGCCCTTTAGTGATGTTGATGGATCGGAGCACCTGCCCTCTCATCATTAGAGCGATGAACCTAGACCTGGAGGTTTGGGTTTAATAACGGCTTTTTCTTTCTATTTCTGTTCATTTTTGAACATTACACGGCATTCGCAACGTCAGCGTTTTATTCACTTTACGACTGGGAGGTTTTATACTATTTCAACCTACCATTTACGAATCACGGGGTTGAAGATACAGCAAGCTCGATAGACTGGCATCTTTTTTGTTTTCTTTTTTGTTTTGTTTTCTGTTTCACTTTTTTTCCTATCTTTTTCTCCCACCTTTCAGTTCTCTGGACTTCACTCTACATGTCTCGCATTGCCGTCCGGTACGGATACTTTGGTCCGACATGACATTTTGATACCCTTTCTCTTTGGTCGCGTTTACCAAGCGGAAACTTATATTGTTGGAAATCAAGCAAGAGGGGTATGCGACAAATTATGGCATTGGGAGTCCCACCGAATCATTTCTGTGATTTACTCTACTTTGTTTTGTTTTTTTTTCTTTTTCTTTTCTCTCCATGTTACACCCGCATTTCCATTGCATTGAGTGCCCGTGGATAAAACCAGCGAAAATTGCATTACTAGGTGTTTAGAGGAACTCTTGGCTTTCAAATATGCACACTTATATTCTTCTATTTTATTTTTCTGGTACTGACAATACTTTTACTTTTTACAAGCATGATCCGAATCTCAACTGTCACGGAGATACGGAGAAGGCAGATCTCAGCTGCCCACGCAACCCGTCTCCACTCCGTCTCCATCGACACTAACCTATGTTCTTACTCGCATCCCGCGGCAACGTGGACCTGGCCTCACAGTAATTTTTTTTAAAAAAAAGTCCTTTCAGCGATGATGGTCTCTACAGTCTTGCAGGTATTCATGCCCATACAATATGGATATCAGGCGTACGTGGACCGTTGCATATTTTTCTTAAATGGAGAAAAATATGACAAAAATTTTAGATTTGAGGGGGAAGACCAAGGTTTGGACTGTAATTCCAAATTGATAGACCCGTAAACTAGTGGATAATTCTATACGGAGTATTCACTCCACTGGACATATGTCAAGATCGACCCCAAATTTGACTTTTTATTATTTCATGACGTCGAGTTACCAAACATTCAATCTCAATCCTACCACGGTCTTTGTTTGTAACCTTTTCTTAGAGTTTGGTCCGGTTAGGATCTGCTTTGCTCTAATTATAAGCATTGTATTGCATAGAATCTTAAGTTTGTATTCAAGTAATTGACAGAACTCATTACTCTGTTCTATTTAGCCAAGATTTTGAAATCCTGACGTGAACTGACAGCTGCATGAATGACTTAGACTTCAACTCTTCGGCCTCTCCGTTGGAGTACCGTGGATTTCCATAAATCTACAAATCTAAAAAAAAAAAACCCACATCTCCACAGAAGCCACTTCAAACCATGGAACATTTTACTTTACGATGTACTAGTGTACCACGTGAGCTCCAGATTCGATCTGATCTCCGTTCGGGGCTTTTTTGCCTGTTTGACAGCCATTAATTTATCTGATTAACACTTAATTTCGATGTGGAGTTGAGCATATTAATTAAACATTTATTACGGGTGGTGATACGTTGAGCCATATATGGCTTATTGTGGAATATTATTATCTGCCTCTTTGGGGAATTCCTTTGTTCCTTCTCAGCCCTCCCAGATCCTGTTCCAATTCCGAAACATATCCGAATGGCAACTGAGACAGGTGGAATTTTCTTAGAATCATATCACATTACTAACATATTGTACCTGAATAGAGAGATCTGTTGGAGAAGTGCTATTCATACTGTTTTTTTTTTTATACGATTTTCCCGAGGTATCCCCTGAAGACACAATTATGGGGTACTGACATGACCCTAAAAATTTTTGACTGCAGATCTTAGGCTTCGGTCATCTTGCCGAGTAGAATTGAATCATTTTTTGTTGTGGTGGGTACCATATACGATGTAGGTTCTACACCATACCGCTTATAGTACATATCTTCAAATTTGAGACTCCAGTGAGGGACTGTAACCCACTTGGTTGAACTCATATTGTAAAAGTGATATCCAACGCACATTCAATGAATCAAAAAAGAAGAAAAAAAGAAGAAAAAAAAGAGAGAAAAAAGAGAAAAAAAGAAGAAAAAAAGAAGAAAAAGAAAAGGAAAACAGAATTAGGGTTGCAGTTACATTTATCTACTCCGAAATTCTATACGTAGAACGCACGATATACCTTGATAGCATAAAAAGCAAAAGCAAAAAAGTAAACACCTACCCATACCCTCAATATACAGCATAGGTACAGGATATGTACGAACAGGGGGTCAACCCGTACCCAAGTCCCACATAGGGGGAGCGGATATGCAAGCCACTAACACCAACCCCGACATCCAGTATCTCCGGCGCCCACGACTGGCCGATCTAAAAAGCAAAACGCACCCAACAAAAAGTCGTGCAGCGTGCATACAACGTTCAGCTTTTGATCGAGTTTGATCGAATCACAACCCATGGAAACCTTCACCCCCGTCCTTGCCGTTATACCTTCGCAACCCTGTCTCTGTCGCTTCTGAGCTAATCCAAAACAAACCCCCCAACCGAACCCCCGGTTCTGCGCCCTATGATGGGAATCCCAATCCGTGTCTTATCCACCCCCACCTCCCCACTCAGTTATTCAGTATCCAAATACATGCATCCGACTCATCACATAGCGGTGAAATCGGCATCTGACACTTCGTTGTTGTGCAAGGGCGGATATGCACAGTTGGGGGTATGTTAGGTAAGTATTGTGCATTTGCTCCGTACTCCGTACGTCGTACAGATGATGTTGGGTGCTACGTGTATATGCGTGCGTTTTCCCTTCTGCGTTGGTATGACATGGACGTTTAGGCCTCGGTCTGGGACGTGCGTGTCGATCCCAACGTCCCTGCTTGGTGAGGTGGGCTCTCTTTTCCTATCGGAGGTGTCAACTGCGGGATTTGTGAGCTGTCTCATGTCAGGATTTGGGTTGTGATCGCGTGTAGATCGACGGGTGGTTGAGTCTCACCGTATACTCCAGAGGACAACGGAAGACCTACATATGTTGTGCTCCGTACAACGTATGTAGTTATGTAGTCTGTACTCCGTACATATTTTTGAATAATTACATCGGGATACGGAGTACGCGGAGCTGTATAATATTCATGACATTATCGGATCCACATATTATATTTCGGTCCTCGCGTTGAAGTGGGAATTGAAACACTTGGCCTACCTAACTTTGGATCTAATGTATTATTATTTGTTGGTAATTCATTTTTAGATGTTCCTCGCTACAAGCCGCCTACCACGATCTCGTTCGGTTATGTCCAAGCCTCCCACAAACTATTGAATCTTGTCATATTAATTCCAGATGAATGATCTACGGACCCACCGTTCGACACCTAATATGCATGAGAATCAATAGCGCTGCTTAGCATGTCCGCGGTTGCATTTTGACATTTGCGCTCTCATTTATTCACTTATTAGGGATCTTCGCCCGGGGATTTGTTTATTTGCGGACTAGCGTTATACTTTGTAGACGAAATAGCCGCTTATGCTCTTTTTTTCAACTACAATACAATAATATATAAAGACTGTCCATTTAATGCTGTACGTACTTTGTAGGTTTGCGGGCCGTAGGTGTGCTTGTGGGTTGGTTCTAGGGGAATGCGGGATGGCTATATTCCTATCAGAAACAGGATTGATTTGCAACCAGCGATTACAGATTACATAACTCGCGATGTGCTAAAAATGAATTTCATTAATGACATCTCTAGTTACTTAGATAGACTTCACGGTTATGTTGCATGTGCCTACCATACCAACCGCTTGTCTATTTATTGACTAAACCCAGGCAGCTATATGCAGCTATGTACATTAATGTGCTCTTGAAAATGATATATCTATGATATCAAGTCACACCTCCATCTGTGTTCACGGTCCTCTCCTGGCCAAAAGCTTAAGCAAGGGTGGAAGGCATGGAAATGCGTCAGCTAGTCTTTGTGCACAAAGCATTCATAACCTAGGTCGGTGTTACACAAGAAGTATCACGAAGATGAAAAAAAAAGGGAGAATATATGAGATGGCAGATCTGTCCGTCAATGCATACCACTTCGTGGATATCTAGGGGCTGCCGCATCTCATTTAGGCACGCTAATGCACACTTGATGTGATTAGCGTCAGACTGCCTTGGTATGTATGTACAATATAAGCATGGCATTTGACCTAACTTCTAGCGGATGAGCCTATTCTAGTGATTTGCCTATCTAAGTAACTTATTCCGTAGGCGTATTAGTCTGAATAATTCCCGACAACTAGCCTATCCGCTTGTACAAGGGTTGCTAGCTTACATTGTGCCGAGACATAATCTATACTTCTCATTGTGCTTTGTGGTACGACCGTGATATATTCTATGTGTGGAGTTAGGACTCGGATCCGGTGGTTCTTCTTTTGGTCTTGCGTTTGTTACGACGATGTCAATATGCAATATCTGAGACCATTAGAGATTATATGTTCATCTAGTTTCCTTGTATACCTTGTTATTCCCCGGCTACCAGGTATATGGAAATTCATTGCTTTATAAAAACCGGTCACCAATATTCAACCTATTGTCTTTCTCGAGGGCTATTTTCGAACATGATTCCTTCTAGCTATATGACTCAGGCTGATCATGCCGTACTATCTCTCTATTAACACTCCTAGTTTCTCTGATAATGCTGTAGAGTGGTCGTACTATTTCCCTTCCTTGAAGCTCACGTTTCTTTTACAACTGCATGTTAAACAAATATACCTTAAACAACCCGGTTCACACCATGATGCTGTGCTACATATGTAAAAGCCGTATCTGCTCTTCGTTTGACTTTGTGTGATGTCCAAGGTTCAATTATATTTCCTAAGCAAATCTAATGTTTCGCTGCACTCATATGTGATCATTGCGAACTTAGCTTTTATTCTCACGTTCTTTTGTGTCTACACTAGGACAACAATCTTCCCACTTTGGCTATTTATGAGACACTTTTATCATAACATTGATTTCCAACTGTTTGAATCTGTAATATATAGCGCTCAGGTAGCCTGATATTCTCTCCCGGCAACAACTATCTCAACTTGATACAATGGTTATGCTCGTGCTCTGTCTGGCTCCGCTCTGGTGTCCTCAACAAACAGTAAATTCCCCATTTTTGTGCAGTCACCACACTTGTTCTCTTTACCTTATCTGCAAGATATATAACTAGACCATGAGTCAACCCAATTCATCACAAAAAGCCATAAAACGCACACTAAAAAAAGTAGCCACATTAAAAACCACAGAAATTATAAGTATTCAAACAGACGTAAAATATTGACTCTACAGGCCTGAAATTGCCAACTTACGCCTGTGAAAGTCCCAATGTACAAGGTCACGTGCATGACAAGTGGGTCACATCTTAAACTCGCTTATAGCGCACATTTAGAAAGAGTTGTACAATAACAA